>CM038230.1:3116097-6098685 GCA_021442155.1 Cymbidium sinense
AGATGAGCCAATAAGGTCGATGACCCTGTTCGTTGTGGTGGAGGAGCATTAGGAGGTATGGATCATCTCGATGGGTCGATCTTAATTCATCACTAACTTTCATTGTCGATAATTTCATTTGGCGCAGAGGCACATCATTTTGTTGACTTCTCATCGAGTACATTCACTAAGCCGATGCTCCATCTTATTGACATGTCATGTCATGCTCCATTCAAGGACAGTAAGTCAATCTTCAATCAACTCCTTCATACATAAAATAACCTATTCGTTAATTAAGCTTTCTAAATTATTTCTCACTTGCGAGGTGATAGATTATTCGGTTGGAATATCATTATTGCCGCGAGGTCGATGAGTTCTTGACGGATCGATCTATCTCGGATGCCGATGCCCTTCGCCTTCTTACTATTTAAGAGTACTTCACTTATCGAGGAGTATTGTCTGGTCAGTATGTCCCCTATTTGTATATCTCATGCTTACCTTTGGGTAAGTTACCCCTGAGATATGCGATTATGATTCCATCCTTGTTTGTATATATGAAAGCAACAATTTATAAATGTTCTCTTCTTTTCTTACAGCTATGTGAAATATAGACACAAGGAAAGCAAAATGTTCATCCAGATGTCACAGAACATTGTGTCAAGAGTGAGCTACTACTTCAAATTATATATAATCGACACTCTGGTTGGGAATATTAAGCTAGGGCTTGGTATTTTATGACTTATTACCAAAACCAACCCATAAGGCCATTCTTCTTGAGATTGTATGATTGTTTCCAATTTGGTTTCCGTAAACTATTTTTTAACCCCTTATTGACTATACTTCTTACTTTTATCAAATTACTTGTTGAAGATGTGGGT
Organism: Cymbidium sinense; assembly: GCA_021442155.1. NCBI lineage: Eukaryota > Viridiplantae > Streptophyta > Magnoliopsida > Asparagales > Orchidaceae > Cymbidium > Cymbidium sinense. The sequence goes on from CM038230.1 coordinate 3,116,955, forward strand.
CTTTTGTGGCGGTCCCAAAATGGCCAATCAAAATGGTGAGTGGGTGCCAGTCAAGATAACGAGTGTTGATGGGATGTTTGTGCAAATATATGGAGGCGAATTAGAAATCCTCACTTAGGCGACCACCAAGATTGGTGAAGAAGATGAATTTCTTTAGGAGTTCACTTATGTTATCTTTTGTTTGAGAATGAAAATGCCAAGCTAAGATGTACATTTAAAGTTTGATAAGTAGAAATAATTATCTGAGTATTTCTTTTATTTTGTTTCAATATCCTTGGGATTTGGATCTTTTATTATTGAGAACGCTGCAATTTGGTTGATCTTTGGAATGCTTTCTTGGGATGTGTTTCATCGTACTCTTTTTACTCTCTCGGTTTATTATTAGAGTATTTCATCTATTTTTCTTATTTTTCTTGGTTTTGGATGCTCTGGATTGTTTTTTTTGTTTTCAGCGGTTTTGCATGTGAACCCTATACTCTGTACCCTCTGTAATCTCTATGTACCTCAGACTCTCTGTACTCTGTACTCTCTATACTCTCTCTCTACTCTCACACTCATGTACTCTGTACTCTCTGTACTTTTTCTATATTCCATTGGTGGTTTGAAGTGACTATAAGAATATTTGAGGTGTTTTGTGGCTTAACTCTTTGTATTCTCCTCATAGTATGATTATTTGCTCATTTTTCCCATTTCCACTTTTGCTTTGCGGGATGAAGATGAATTAATTGTTCACTATAACCTAAAAGCAAGTTGGATGCTCTAGGTTGCTTTTTTTATGAGTTTTCGGCGGTTTGCATGTGAATCTTCTATACTCTCTCTCTACTCTATACTCTCTATACTTTTGTACCCTCTCTCTGTTCTCTCCTCTCTCTCTGTACTCTCTCTCTGATTCTCAGCCTCTTCTCTCTACTCTCATGGGTAGTTGATATAATATTGTTTATGATTCTATGATGATTTATTTACTTGTTTGGAGAAAATAAGCTTAATTTTGATATTCAAATTATATCATATTTTAAATTCAGATCAACGAAAAAGAAGTTAAAATTTACATTATCTAAAATTCGTTATACTTAGTCACATTCAATTCTTCTGAAAGTATACGGAGAAGCAATATGAACTACTAGCATGTGAGCATAATATAAGTGATGATTATTAAACTTTACTCTTTAATAAAGAAATTATGATCTTTAAAATGTGGTAGAATTTTTTTGTGAATGCATAAAATTACTTTCTACCAAATCAATCATGCTTCTTAAAACCTACTTTCTCTGAAACATGTGTATAAATGAGTCTTTCTTGAATCGGTGGACCACTTGAATTTTATAAAGCTTAGGCGACATGATCATACAAATTGCCTTCTTAGCATGGCGGACCAAGCTTCTTCAAACTCTTCCTCCGAGTCACATTTGCTCATGCATGCATAAAATAGCCCTTGTACCCTCTTATTACAATTAAAGCGGTGAACCTTGGAAGGAGCTTTCTTCAAAATATGCCATTGGCCTATGATGAGTATCGATAATACAATTTGATAGCTCTCATAGCGATCTTGATCGGTGAATATTATTGTAGGATGTCTGCTCATCAGAAGAAATATCCGGAATAGCCATGAGAATGACTCAATCTCTTATAAAATGCTACTCCAAATAACACATTTTGCCGGTGATGATTCACTCCAACAAGAAGGCACGAACAAGATTATATTTATTGAGTCGATAGCTTGTATCAAAATTAACACATCACCAAAACAATCATATTTTATCCTGACATGCCATTACTCCAAAAAAAACTTTAAGCAATTGACTCATCAACTTGTACATCTCATGCAAACATCGATGCTTGTCTTTCCTTGAATTGTATTAATGCATTATTGTCACCATTCAATCCTCGATCTTTTCTCTTTGAATTGAAAGAATTTCTTTTGTGAATCCAATATTCTACGCCACCAACCTCCTCACTTAGATAGCTAAATGCATCGGTTATCTAATTACAACCTCTATCATTGTCTTCAACGAAGCCTTCTCTCATGCTAATGCATCTGTGATCCGAGAAGATGTAGGTCGGTAGGTTTTGCCAACAAATGATTATGACTTTCATATATTTTTAACCATGCGGTTCCCCTCAAGTTAGAGAATCTAATCATGGCGGACAAGCTCTTGTATCGTTTCGAATTTTTGCTAAGCCGTTTAGAGGCGATTTCTTTTGACCACTTTTGCACATAAAAAATCTTTTGATTTTTTCTTGAGTTTGGCCAATAATAGTATGGTCTTCCAAACATTGAAGCGGTTTGATGCGTAGTCACGACTGATATACTCGTTTCATTCGAACATTGGTGTGAGTCTCCCTAATTTGGGTCATTAGACATCATGACGTCATCATCGCTCATTGACATTCACTGCCGACTCCACATAAATGTGACATGTAAAATAGCTCCACAAATAAACATATTCCCTCCAAATAGGCCAAAAAAGTGAAAGATGAGCTAAATCGAGTGCAGATACATAAATCCATGGATTTGTAATGAATATATTTCCTCAAAACATTTTCATAGAAAAATGCCCAAAATAGTATTGTACTCGTGAGTATGAGAGTAAACATGCAAAACTCTAAAACCAACTTAAGCGACCTCAAGTTCTAATGGAATGTAATGAACATATTCTCTCAGATGGCCAGAACTCATGAAAATAATATGAAATTGGTGGTACTCTCATGAGATTCCAGTATGCAAAGTGATCCCTCAAACCAAGCAAAGTCTTGCAAAGAACTCCAACATGTAGGAAATATACACTAAATAAAAGAAATTCAAGGAATAACTAACAAACTATAAAAAAATTATGCATACAACAGGTTGAGAAAAATTATCGATGAAACATAAATAATATTATATCAAGTTACCCATGAGTTGAGAAGAGTACAAAGAGTCTGAGAGAGTCTGAGAAGAAAGTATAGAGAGTGAGTATAGAGAGTCAGAGTACATAGAGTATAGGGACAGGTCTTCTTTTCGGTGGCTTCTTTTTTGCTTTGTGTTTTTTTCCTTGATGCTCGTTAAGGGCTTCCACTCTGGAAGTGTGACCCTGAGAGATTCCCTCATGCCATAAGACCTTCTTCTTTATTTGGCATCCCTATTATCACTACAACTTCATCGGGTGAAAGGAATGCATTGCCCACCCAGAAAGAAAGCCCTTCTATGTCCCAGACAGAGATTGAGGTAATAGATTGAGTCTTGCTAAATTTTGGAGTCTAATGAATTTATGCGATGAAGCCTCAGAAATGTCAATGACTTCATTACTTAAAGTGCTTCGTATTATCAAACACCATTAGAGCGGTGGTAGGATCTCAGTTATCCTTTTCCTGACATGGTAAACTTTAAAATGAAAAGTTAGTAAGCGGCAAGCAAATCTACCATAAAACTAACCAAGTCACCCTACAAAATTACTACTAATGGATTGTAATGAACATATTTCTTACAAAGCAGCCAAATAAAGCGTAAAATATTGGCAAAATATTTATACTCTCATGAGAATAGAGAGTCTGAAAATCCCAGAAACCATCCAAACATACTTCCAAATGTCGAACCTAATCTAACAAAATAAAACTGGAAAAATAGACAAAATCATCATTTCTCATGAGAGTGAGAGGACAAATACAAAAAATACTAACAAATTAGTCAAACGACCTCCAAATGTCGAACATATTTCCTCCAAACATGCCAAAGAAATAGAAAAAAATTACCAAAATGATACTCTGAAGTAGAGAGAATCTGAGAGAGTAATGAAAATAATCTCAACAACCGGTCAGAAAAAATTGGAGAAAATGTCCAAAATTATACTCTCAAGATACAGATGCAAAATAACACTAAAAAATAACCAAACAAAAAATTATTCATGATGGATTGTAATGAACATATTTCCTCCAAAAGCCAAAGAAAATTATTTCTCGGAATGTAATGACCATATTCTCTCCATCCAGAAAAATAAAGCAAAAATATCAAAAATCATTACTCTCAGAGTACAAAAGTAGATGCAAAAATCTCTCAAAATAAGCAAAGTCCTCTTGCAAAGAACTCCAAACAATGTAGAAATATACACTAAATAAAAGATTTTCAAGAAATAACACTAACAAATTGTAAAAAAATTGTATGTATACAACGGTTGAGAAAAATTATCGATGAATTTTTATTTAATACATCCTCATTATTTCCTCAGGCCATAACTTCCATTGGTTCTCCATCTTCATGGTTCTTTTCGTAAAAAGAAATGAGATTTTCTTTCTCTCTCAATTTGCAAGAAAAAATACACCCCAACCTAAATCTAAATATATATTTCTTTTAAATTCCTCCGCATTCCAATGATGCCGGGTCGGATGGTCGGGCGGGATAAAGCGGCATCGCGTCCGTCGGTTATAGTGCTAAAACCGGAAAAAAAACCACGCTGGCGTAGATTGGAGTCCGCATTCCGTCGGACTCCGACATATTTTCTCCCTTCTTTGCGGTTTCTCTTGCTTCACATTCCATAGTGTTGAACGAAGCTCTCTCCTGTCCATCCTTGTTGCAAGCCGAGCGACCGAACGAATGGACCTTCCCTTCCCATCCTTGGTTATAGCAGCCGAAGAAACGAACCCATCCTTCCACTCTCGAATACCCTTAGACGAGAAGCAAGCCAGCCGCAACTCGTTCGACTCCTCTCTCCGTTCCTTCCTCCTAGCCGCACAAAACTAAAGAACTTCCTTACTCGTCCGTCTCCCACAACAAGCTGACGGGTCAACGAGCCGCATGATTCGCACGAGCCCTATTCCCTCGGCCTCCTGTACCTGTCACTCCACTGAGGACCGAATGACAGCAAGTCGAATCATGAGTCTGGCTGTTCCAACAACACATGGCTCATTTCAGCTACAGCTCTAGCGATGAGCATAGAAGAATGCGGCGAGGAGTACTTGATGCTTAAAGATGTCCGAATATGCCTCAATCAGGACATAGTTTTTTGGAGAGGAGGGGTTTGTGGGTTTCTCATTCTGCTTATGGATTTACCTTTCCATTTCGGCTCAACCTTTTGTGCTTCTTCAGTAGGTCTCCACAAGAAATGAGAATGAAGTTCCTTTCTTCACAATTAGTGAGAAAAATAAGTTGATTCTCTTTTTCTTGTTGTTGCAATGAAGCAGCTCAGCTCCTTTCCATGGTCTGACATTTGTCATGTTCCTTCTGGCAGTGAATCCCCACTAGAGACGTGTTCATGTTCGATGTAAGGCTGTTATAAATTACATTTGCCTTTACTTCAATGGGGAGCTATATGATAATTTGCCTCTTTTTCTTCATGCAATGATCATATTCTTGACAACTTCAAGAAACTTGCTTTATCTAGTAGCAGTGGAAATGATGGCAAGCTTCAGGGTTATGTCTATAATGCTTGTGTGTTATCTTTGTCTGCATCCATTTAAGATGATTTTGCTAAGAATATGCATATATTGAAGGCATATGACGCTTTTTAAGCGTGTGTTTGGAAGACTTCTTAAACTGCGGATTATTCAAGAAGACTTTTAAGCGTGATAGGAAGCCTAGCACTCGGTAGCCCATGTAGGAAAGGCGAGGAGGTTGCCAAAATGTGGATTGATGGGGACTTAATTAATTTAACGCAAAATGAACTATGAGCTTATAATTAAAACAAGAATTGAAATTGTAGGTATTTGAAGGCTATGCACGCTTTTTTAAGCATGGTAAGTTAAGAAGACTTTCTAAAGCAATGCCAAGACACCGACTATGCATTCTTTTCTTAAACATGGAAGGAAAGCTCTTTGCAGCTTCGGGGCGACATTGGGAGACAATCAATTTTGGTGATAGGAGACTTAAACAAAAAAAAAGTCTTGATGAAATTGAGCTTGTTTGAGAATGATAAATTAAAGAATAAACTTACATATAAAATTTCAAAAGTCTTTAAATAAGAATGATCGCAGGACTCGACAACTTGTTGATGATCATAAAGAGGACTTTTAATGATCTTGAGGGTTCGTCTCTAACAAGAAAAAATTCAAGTAAAGCTTACGGTGATCTTAATACTTTACGAGCACAAATAAAACTTATAGTGGATTTGAAAAACTTGTCTTTCAATCGAACAAAGTTCAAATAAAAATTTTCAGAGAATTTATAAAGAATCCAACAATCACCTACATGTTTAAAGAAGTTATAATGACTATTATACAAATAAGAATAAGCATCAAATATTGAACTAATAAGGCTTGAAATCTCATAAATGAGCATAAATCATATTTCTTATTGAATGATCAATTTATGTTATGATTCATCTTGAATAATTGGATTGTGTTATATACCACATTAAATAAATCATTTAGAAAAAAGAATTTGAATGAGACTTACGATGAGCTACTGAGCTTCTTAGAGCTAAGTTTTGTTGAAACTTAAAGAACTCAATGAGCTATGAACTAAATTCAAACAAATGAATATTAATCTAAATAAGGAACAAGAGTTGAAAGCATTACCAAATCTACAAAATAAAATTAGAAGCGGCAGAAGGCGTTAATTTTGTTCTAAATAAACCTCACATACTTCATAAGGTACTTACTAAATTCAACTTGGGTACTTTTAAAATTCATATAAATATCTAGATGAATTTAACTTGATATGCATGTATCATAAGGTAAACTTTTAATTGAATTCAAGTGTTTTGAAATTCATATTAAACCATTGGTATCGAAATATATTAAATTATTTAAAAGTTTATATGAACACTTGAATTGAAGCACCGCATGGGTACTAATTTAAACTTACTAAGGATGCTACATGGGTTGATTCCGATTGGGTCTTAGTGGGTCCGGGTTAAGAAAACCTAAAAATCCAATAATAATATTATAAATTTAACTTAGTAAAATATATGAGAAGCTAATTCTATCTATGATAGTAGATCGATCCTCATTATTAAATTAATAGATCCAATAGGTTCTCGAATAATAAACTAAATGATAAACTCATACACCTCAATGATGACTGTTGAATGAAGGTTTCAACCATGGGGATATTTACCATTAAAATGCTCTTGCAAGCTCAAATCAAATTAATCTAAATTAATTATCAATATAAATATAAAATCAAATAAATCATTAAGCTCAAAATGCCAAAATGAAATTTAATATTTAAAACTTGAAACTAAAATTCAATCCGCCTTCCGTGTGTTATGATAAATTAAGAAAACTCTAACTCATAAAGGAGCTAAAGTCAAATCAAATACAGTTATATTTACTCTCAATCAATCTCATGCTAGTAAAGCGGCCCGTGTTCTCGATGATGATTTGGCCAGTGGGCTCCACATATGATCTTGATTGACCGAGTCTTCGATGGTGTGCCACCAAATGATATATTACGTGACTATAGCTATATGTTCTCTAATGATTACGCCCTTTAAGATGTGGACCAGTGCTAATAGGGCAAAAGCCTTATGCCGTAAGATAGACTTAAGTTTATCTCCTTAAACAAACATCGCCTAGTCTACAAGGTTCCCACGATGCAAAATGGCGTTGACAAGGACCCCTTCGGTCGGGTTGGATCGACTACTTCATCTAACTAAGTAAGCTAGCACGACCCGGGATATGGAACCGTGGATCTTGATTGGCGTCATCATTCCTCCATCCATCGCCTCAAGTTAATATGATAAATTTCATAAGCTTAAATTTTAAACTTCATATGTTCTACTATACACACATTCACGATCAAATTAGCTAATCGAAAGTTCTCTCTCAACATTGAGAGGGTAATTAACTTGTAAATGCTTGCTATAGGAAACACGAAACCAGATCTAAAGTCATCGTTAAATGAAGGCCAAATCTAGGTAGTGTCTTATCTACTATTTCATCTACTTTGAAAATTTAACCGACATTTAATAAACTATCTACATCGAGAGGTGGGTGGCAAATTTTCAAAACTCACTCTTAATAGTCGGATTTTCACATGTAATAATTTCTCCAATTTTGTGTGATAAAAGTCGTAAAATTTAGTGATGTTCAATGTAGGTAGAATAGCTCCATCCAAAAGAGCTAAGAGAAAAAGATCCCAACTTATTTATATTTATGAAAAACTATGAAGGTCGATTATATTTATATAAAAAAATGCACTTCAAGTATCTTGTTATATCAAAAGAAAAGAGATTAACTACATCAAAATGCAGGATTTCATTGGACTCTGAAAGTTCTGTGATAAAATGAATGGAGATATTTTCAGCATTCAGAACGTTCAATGGCCGCTATAATCTAGAAGTCTATTTAGATTTTAATTTTGCGTGTTGACATAATAGAGAGGTTTTAACAAACATTTCAATAGCTTCTTATACTTTTTTGGGCTAATCAAACAGTGCCGCAATACATGCCAATATAATTTGCTGCTATGAGTAGATTGAGTTTTAGGGATTAAAGAATATATTTTTTTTATCAGACTGTGTGTTGACAAGACAATACGGCTGTTTCAAAATATTAAAGCCATCTTGAATATTATAGGTTTAATACGTACTTAATTGGATCACACAAACAAAATCACATATAACTATTGACATGTGACATTTTAGATTTATCATTCATAATATATCATTGAAGGATAAGAAATCACATATAACTATTGACATATATCATTTTAGATTTATCATTCATAATATATCATTGAAGGATAAGGGCGGATGATTGGATGAATGATCAGAAAATATATTAAAAATTTTTATGTAATTTAAATAGTCAATAATAACAAGTTTTATCACTAGGTGGGCTATATGAATCCTTGGTCTCCATTTAATTATTATGTATAAATTCTCATTTAATAAAATCTTAGAAAGACCAATGACAACAGGAAAACCTAAAAGATGCATTAAATGAAACTTTATTATAGCTCGAGCAAGCTTGATTAGAAATAGAAATTTAAGTTTATGGCAAGGAGAAGGTTAGCTGTGGTTGAAGGTGATAATCAACCGTTAAGGAGAATCTTCATATTAGAATAATAGAGGGAGAAGAGATCTCCTCTTCCTAGGCCAAAGGACAGGGATTAGAGTGTGAAACCAAGTAGCAAAATTGGACAAATGTAGGGAGGAGAAGAGAAGCCATTGCCACCACAAAGCAAGGAAAGGGGTCACAACATCCTCTGAATCCCTAACCCTACAATGTCCAAACAGAAAACTAAGATAGTTTAGTCCTTCAACAAAGAACATTTGCATCTTTTCTTTAAAAAAATTTAAGGACACAAGATAAAAACTCATAATTCCTAATATTTGAATTAAAAAGTTTTATATTAACTTTTTTTATATATAATTTTGAATGAAATTACACCACCACATCTCCTATTTCAAGATTCAAACTTGTCTTTCAGAACACAAACACAAATAAAAGACAATTAATAGCATATATATCAATCCACAATCTTCTTAAGTAATGGCGCTCTTAAGTCATATAAGTCCCCAACAATTTATCCCATGTAACAAAAAATGGGTTGGAGAAATTGTACTTGATGCCATAAGGCTGGTGATGTATGTGGTGATATGCACCTGTATAAATACATAGCATAGTAAATTCACAGGCAACCACAAGCCACTGTGGTCGTGATGGTCTTGATGGCGGCAAAGAGAGGAAGAAGGCGAAGGTGAGAGGACTCAGAGGCAGGAAGCGATGATAGCCCCTCCGATGTCTACGATCAATACCTCAATAGGATGACTATAGAGAGCTCCAAAGCAATAGGGGCGACAAGTTCATGGTGTTGGGAGTGAACGTGTTTGTACAAGAATTTATTTATATGCATCAATCTATGAGCGAAGTATTGCCATGTATCCATTACCACCATGCCTACAAATATTTGCAGGATAATTACATGGAGAGCAGGCTGTGGCCGTTGCACGTTGCCAATATTATATTTCTTAGAGACCTGCATCATATATATATACAGTAGATCACATAGATAGAAGGGATCAGCTCCACCATTAATTTCAGTTTTATTATATATACATATAATTTTTTTCTTGCTTTTTTAGGTTTTTTGTAATGATCATACCGTGAGGACAAGGAAAGAGACAGAGATTTGAATAATTTGCTGGAGGAGGACACCCTTAACTACAGTTCTCTTGGGGACGACGTTCTTTGCCTCTTCCTCAGCCATTGTATGCATCCTATAGTCATGAAAATTCTCAAAAATCATATAAATTCCAGAGTAAATCCAGTAAACTGCTATCGGGACGAAGGTGGCGAGTAAATCATCTCTCGACAAGCCATGCCATGCTAAATAAAACTTTATTAGATAATCACTCCTCTGTAATTAAAAATAGAAGAATCAATGGCAAGACGACCCTTAATTTTTCTTCTACTTCAATATGATTTCTCGCCAACCTCTTTAGCTTCTACTCTTATTTATAGCAATACAGGGATGGCCGACTCTCCAAAATTGTTTTTAAAAAAAATTTTTAGTTGTTATAGCTGGATGATTGGGATATTTGGTTCAAGTCTTCAAGAACCGCCCTTCCAATCTTTATCGAGGAGGCATAAAAGAATTAGTTAATTAGAATCTTATGAATGATTCTTTTTGTCCCATTTTCAACAGAAGGATACCTAGAAATTTTTTTAAGGCAAACTTTTTAAGATAAGTATGATTTAAGATATAATTAATAATTTAAGTTTCTTAAAAAAAATTAGATATAGGTAGAATAGTTTTAGTGACAACTGAGTGAATCGGCTAGTGTTGGTTAAGTCGATCTATTCACCGTTTATTGGACGACTTATAGTGTTATATTGGTTAATTAAGATTGTCTTATTGTTTTAAGTATTTATTGGTTTGGTTGGTTTATTATCACATCGTTGACTTCAACTTTCAGATGCTTATATAACACCTTTCATTTCCGATCAATATTTTATTAAATTCTTAATATTTTATCTCAAATTACATAAATATATGAATTTGTTAATTTATTTTATTTTAATGAAATTTTTAAAATGGGCTTGTTTTTAATGATCTATATTTTTATATTATATTTTACAAGTTTGATTAAATAGTAGATAAATATAGTTTAACTCACTTTTATTTAATTCCAAATTTATTTAAGATAAAGATTTTTTTAGTGAAAAATAATGATATTGTGAAAAGTGTAAAACCTAACTATTATCGAGAATTTAACCTCTCACACACACAAAATATATATATATATATATATATATATATATATATATATATATATATATATATATATATATATATATATATATATATATATATATTTAAAATTCTTGATAGTAAATGGTTTGAAATTCACATATAATTACATATCTCAAAACTTGAAGATGATTATCCATACAATTTGAGTAAATTTTTCCTTGATTTATATTTATATGCGTATATAGATCTCTTATATACATTAATAATTAAGATATTATGTCTATCATTTAAGATATTATATTAAATATTAATATTTATTCTTATTTATGTGAAAAACTTTTGATCTTATATTATTCATAGAATAAATCTAATATTTACCATTCAAACATAAGGGTTTTCAAAATTCAATATATTCAATATATTTAAGAAATTCAAGAAATTCAATATATTCAATAGTTTAGATCAAAATAAATTAAATTGATAAATTCATATTTTGTAATTTGAGATAAAATATTAAGAATTTAATAAAATATTGATCGGTAGAATGAAAAGTTTTACCATTAAGATTGGAGTCTTCCAATGATGATAGATCCTAAATCCAACTAAGTTGATAAAATTATTTAAAAAAAAATAGTTACATATTTGATTCATATCTACAATTAGTCACACTGAAAAAATATTGCGAGGCGGCCCCATCAATTTTAAACTATGCACAGAGAAAATTAGTCCGTTGCTTGCGTGAGCTGACAACAAGAATTAGCCTTTGAGGCTATAAAAATATATGTTACAACGCCTTTTTTGGGAGTTTCCAGATTTGGTGTATCCTCCGAAAAAAAAGCCAAAACCGCAGGAATCCAAAATATAAACAAATTTATTTTCTTCATAAAAAAAAAAATTAAGAGTAAATTGACGTCGTCGGATAATTATCAGAAATTAATTAAAAATAAGAATTCATAAATGCCGATGCATTTTAAATAATTAGGATAAAGTTAATAATTATAACAAATAATTTTATGATATTTAATTGACAGTATGATTCCCTTCTGTAAATTAGCAAGTTTCATAATTATAAAGTTGAGTTAGTTACCTATTCTTTTTGAAATGGGTCCACCCCGTCTTTGTGGGTGGGGATGTCATGATTAATCGCACATATTCATCACCGCGTGTCGGGTCCCCACTGATTTAATATAGGCCTCCTGGAGGATTGAACTGGGTCAGGGTTCCTCATAGAGCGGTGGGTAGTTACCTATTCTTTCGAAGAGTCTTTTTCTCGCTTCTCTCTCTCTCTCTCTCTCTCTCTCTCTCTCTCTCTCTCTCTCTCTCTCTCTCTCTCTCTCTCTCTCTCTTTTGTTAATCTTTTCTTAAAAAAAGAAAACTAAAATAGCAGGTAAAATTCAGCTTGTTTGGGAGCTTTTTTAGTCTTTGCTTTGAGGCTGAATTTTAATTTTCAGAATAGTGCTTTTGAAATTGAGTTTTAAATCATTGGCTTTTCAAAAGCAAAGACAAATACTTTTGAGTACTTTTAAACCAGAACTTTGAATCAAAAGTTTTAAACTGGACTCAATTACATTCAAGGCGGCAATGCAGTCCGACATGGCTCCATAAGGAGCGAGTCGAGCACATTCGAAACTTTATTATTATTGAGCCCTGCGTTCTTACCCTCAAAATGCAATTATGAATTATGGATTCATTGAAAGGGCAAATTTTTTAAAATAAGTATGATTTAAAATATAATTAGTAATATAAATATCTTAAAAAAATTAGATATAAGTATATTAACGTTTAGCGGACGACTTTCATGTAATATAATTCGTTAGATGATAAATCTTACGCAAATGACTACGTATGGCATGCAATTAAATGGGTACTATCTTATATCTAATTTTTTTAAGATACTTAAATAATTATATTTTAAAATCATAAAATCTCTCAATAATCCTGTAATGTTACTAAATGAACGGGGATTTATATACCTATCATCTAAAATATTACTATTAATATATTTAACAACTAAACTTAATTATTTACAATTTAACCACAAAAACTCCTCTAAACTCACAAAACAAGCATTGTCCTTTATTTTTCCTGCATTGTTTCATAGTCACATGCCTCGGTCGCAAGAGACTAACCCCATCTCACACCCCATCCCTCACCATTAACCCCATCTCCAAGTCCATTTCTTGCGATTGACCCACCATCTCATAATATATTGCCGAACAAATTTTAAAATTAAATATGTTTTAATTAATAATTAGCAGATTAAATATCGATAAAAAAAATTTAACTTTAATTCGCCGATATGACTAATCACCACCTCATCGCCGGTGGTGATATCGCTACTTATCGGCGAATGACCAAACTTAACCGCCTCCCGATTAGTTAACGACTTTTCAGTGAAACCATCACTAACTTATGGCAAGCTGGCGTAAGTTTAGATAAGTGGCGACGGATTCTAATCGGCCGATCAGCCCCTTTATTTTTTTTGTTTCATTTTGTAAAGAAGCTCTCGATCCCTCCTCCTCCATTCTCCTCCGTATGCACGAGACCCCATCGCCGGCTCCACCATTTTGGATTTTGGCATTCAGTAACTTTTGGGCTCCACCAAATGACTTTGTTGATTAGCTTTTGGATGAGTCCGATCGAGATGCTTCACTCCACTCAATAAGTCTGTTTTCTTCCTTGCTTATTTGAATTAACAATAATGTGAGGAAGTTTTCATGTTTTCCATAATTATTCTCCTAAAATTTGCCGTGGTTAGGTATATCTTTGGGATCGTAAATTGATAGTTCATTTTGCTTTGCTTAATTGTTAGGTGTATAAATAGGTGAGCAATATGTATTTTGTAAGATTTTGAGTGAATTGTTAGGTTTTGTTACAACATTGGTTTGAGCTAATAGTAGAATGAGTCAATCTTGTTTCTTTAATTACGTTCTATGTGAACCCGATCATTGGATTGATTCATTCCAAGTTATGTTGGTGGCAAAATCATCGAGTATCGTGTCATGCAAGCTTAATAGATTTAAAATAAAAGTGCTCAAGTCTCGTTATGGCGTTGATAACTTAGTGGAGATTACTTGTCATTTTCCAGTAGGCACGGATGCATAGCTTGTACTTTTGATGATGATGATGCGGTACTATATTGGGAACCTTCCGCCAAACATTGATTCTTTAAGTGGAAATAAAGTCACAATATGCTACTGCGTACGAGCGATATCATGCCCGAATGTACACTCGGTTATGCTCACGAGTTCGGTTGGCCACTCGAATCGTAACAATACTATCACGCGAAACGGAGATGTAGGCATTCACCTCGACATCCGTTGGTGTTTTTTATTTTTGTTTTGTGTATCTTCTATTTTTTTAAGAAGATGGTATATGTTTAAATGCAGAACCGAGATGCCTATTCAAGCGCAATTACATGATCAAGCTAGTTCATCTAGACAACTACGATGATGAGTATGAAATGATGAATAGTGAATCAACCGCATCGATGATAGTGATCGCGATGATGAGTCTTTGCTTGGTAATGCCAATTTATGTGACTATGGTCATGATCTTCTTGAAGTCATTCAATCTAAAATTGGCGGTCGTGATGTTATGATTTCCACTAATGAGTACGTTCTATGTCGGACCGAAAAGGATGCGGATATTGTGTTTGATGGTCCATCGATAGCTCGGTATTTGGATGATGTCGTTCCGGTAGAGTTATATGAAGGTATGTGTTTCTCAAATAAGAAGGAGCTTGATTCGCGATGCGGTCCATTCTTAATAATGTCCGATTCATTATCGTGACATCCAATCGGAAGAATTTCACTTGTGCTATATCATATCCCTCAGACCTTAAATGGCGTACGCATGAAGCAAGAGGTCGGGAGGCGCTGAAGGTTATCAACTTTAGGTTCGCCGCACACATGCGTTACCACCATCGGTGGTTCGGGACATCGCCAATGCACTTCCAAGTTTATTAGTTACTTCATTATGCCGATGAGATTTCAAATTGACACGAAACCCGGAGAGATCATAGGAATGATGGAATCGAAATTTAACATCAAGGTCTCTTACATGAAGGCACGGGATGCGAGGCGTAAGAGTATCGAGCAATATTTGGCGGTTGGGAGGAGTCATATCTCCCCTTGTTTATGGATTCGTTATGCTCTGCTGCCTTTTATTCTGAGATTATGTCATCAGTCGTGCATGTTTGAGATTGTTCAGGCTTTTGGACCATCTCAGCTAGGGATATTGTCGACTGTTCTGATGGACAGACGTTCCTTTGGGAAAGTATTGGGGTACATTGCTCACAACCATTGGTATTGATGCAAATAAGGATCTATTTCCCCTTGCTTTTGGTGGTCGAATCGAGAATAACGAATCATCGGTTCATTATGTGCCTACAATAACTCGCCATTGTTTCATCAAGGGGCGATTTTTGTGTAATCTGATAAGCATTCGAGGTTGGTTCGTGGGTACCACGATGTATTTCCATGGGCGCACATCATCTTTACTTACATCTTAGGAAAACTTTAAGAAGGCAATGAGAAAAATGGGTATTGTAGATGTTGAGTTTATGTGCAAAAAAATGTACTTGGCGGGCAACCGATGACATCAACATATTTAACCGCAACATGGTCGACATCAAAAAATTAAACCGAGCATATCGGTGGTTGGTAGAGCGTCATGTGGAGAAGTGGACATTGATTCATGATGGTGGGAAGCGTTATGATACCATGACCACAAATGCATGAGAGTGCTTTAATGTTGTACTTAAAGCGTGCGGACTACCAATTCAAGCATTAATAACGTAATTTACTCATCATGAGTCTATTCTATAAGCGGGCAAGTTCAATTGATTCAAAAGAACCGAATTCACCTTCTCTCCACGAACCCAAACGGTCTAAGCAAATTTGAGCGGTAGGCTAGACATTTCCCACAACCGGTCAATATTAACGCAAATGAGGTGCAAGTGTTGGCGAATTGTCGCTCCTTGAGTTGATTTCACGAAGATCAATTCAACTCATGCGGTTGTACACGAACACTAATTTATCATATTAGTCATACCATGCACTCTAGTACATAAGAGAATCAATCATCGCTTATGTGTCAAGCTATTACACCATGTCGATGTGCAGGCGGACATACTATTCTAATTTTCATGTCGCATGATCAAAACACTGGCGATGACGGGGCCGGGTCTACATCCTTTGATGCCGCCGGTGGTTAAATTCAGTCGGGTAGGCCCGATCACGTAGTTACAAGAACACAATAGATGAGCGTATCACAAAGCAATGCATGCGGTAGTTGTAAATCAATCGGTCATTACCAATATCGTGCCCACATAACCCTTCTAGTAGGCGGTGAGTTTAGTTTGTGTTTAGATATATCCTTAATGCATATGCATAGTTTTCTTTATCTCTATAATTATATCGTACTAATAAATTTCCATTTCTTATTGCGATGGCGAGGAGCCTTCTAAACCGGTTAGATGTCGCCGAGGAGGCTTCTGAGCTAGTTGATGGCCTGGACCGCAGAGGTTCATCCTAGCATAGCCTTACTTCGTGGCGGCGTCACATCCGGTATGAATATACTTGCTAGTTTTATTTTTTTGTGTTTCATTTACTGTTGTGTTGTTACTTTAAGCTTTTTCATACGCAGCGACTATTTTTGGCGACATCTCACCATCTTATGCTCGAGTGGCCCATCACGTGCCGGTTCTCAGTCCTTCACGCACTCTACTTTATTGTGTTAGCCAACGGTACATCGACTTGACCATCACATCGCGACAACACTAGTTGGCGTTGGTCTCCCATACTAACATATTTCATTTCTTTGGGAGAGATGATGACATTGTAGGATGTTGCAATGATCACAGGTTTGCTCATTGGACCGGTTATGGTCTGTTGTAGGACATGGTATGCATGGCGAGTTGGCGGGCTCTGCGATGATCTTATAGGTGGGCATCTAATTCCAGACGTATCATGACCCAATTGGCCCGGTACATTCGACATTCGGATGGGCCGGCACACGCCGACACGCATGTCAATCGTGGTTACGTTGGACATTTTTCGAGTCTTACACAAACCTCCGTGAGTTGGACTTCATCGGACATGTGAGCCTATGTTTTGCTCCTTCTTGGGAGTTTTTTACCGGATATGTCGAGTCAAGGTGCATTTACGGTATCTTCTATTGCTAGAGGATCTTGACATATTCAACACTCTATCTCTGGTGGCGGTGCGGTCTTAGCCACTTATCTGAGGAGTTGCATGAGTCTACCAGCGAGGAGGCCAACATGGTTTGGGTGTCTTGATTACTGATCCGTCTTGGGAGCCTGCATTTTGGTAGACCGATGTTACATGTCCCTACCCTAGAGATCTCGATGGGCTCAACATTAGTTTGAAAAGGAAATTAATATCTTTATAGCTTGCTTTAACATAATGACATGCAACTACTTGTATATGATATTTTTTTAATCGGATGGAGCGAGATATGTGCGTCGTCATTCATTACAATATCAGATTTTAGGGATGTGTTAGATGGGTTTCTACTAAGCCGTACTTCTTTTAATTGTTATACATCATTCTCAACAAATATTGTCAAACCATTGTCTACATGCAATGACACATACAGTGAAGGTGACAGATTCATATATTAGAATTGCTGACGATATTTGCACGGATGGCGAGGACATCCGTTAGCGGTTCCACTAATTAGTTGGAAGAGGGTGGAGTACCTTCACGGTCCTTCGTTAGTTTGGTCACTTGACCAGCCGAGATAGCCCGATGGACTCTAGTTTCATTAGAGTTGATGGCGAGGGAAAGCGGATACATACCATCGGTAACATCTCGTGGGAGGGCCGAGAGATCGTTCTTGTGGTGGGCGATACTGGCGCCTTTCGATCCTTGTAGCGATACATGATGCGGTTTAGGTTATGGGCATCGTTGGACTTTTGGCCTATTGACCCACCGTGTCTTGAGCACCCAAGCAAGCATATGTTAAGATAACTCTATAATTTGCATATTTTCTTAGTTATTATTTCTATATATTTACGTGTGTAACATTTTAAACCGGTTTCTGTGTAGAGCATATTTTGGCGATTGAGGATCTTTTTTGCCTTTCTTTGGACGTTGAGATGGCGTGGACTATTAGTTAGCCATCAATAAGCATAAGATGGAGGATCCGAGCTTGACAACACATATCGAGACTACAGGTCCGGGGTATCGCAGAGAGAATATGTCATAGGAAATTACACATGTCTCGATTCTACTCTATTGCGTGAGCAGCATGTGCAGGCCATCCACCTATCTTGATCTAGGACCATCATCTTTTCCAGAGCACCCGTCTCGATTGGGTATTCTATGAGACTCGTAGATTAGGTCGATGATGCGAGCCCGGTCGGACATATGATGTCTTCCATCGTTCTTGATCGTGTAGCCGCAGCCTATATTATAGCATAGT
This sequence comes from Cymbidium sinense, assembly GCA_021442155.1. Classification (NCBI taxonomy): domain Eukaryota; kingdom Viridiplantae; phylum Streptophyta; class Magnoliopsida; order Asparagales; family Orchidaceae; genus Cymbidium; species Cymbidium sinense. Next base: position 3,135,517 of record CM038230.1, read on the forward strand.
CGTCGTCGATAGTCACGACAAATTTGTTCATGCATCTAAACATTTTTATGAGTGAAAATTGTATGGGAGGAACAATTGTTTTGTAGCTATTGAGTTATAGTTAAATTTTTTACAGCTATTTATTTCTGAGAGCATATGATTCTTCTCTATTTCATTATGAATGGTTATTTATTTCATCACTTAGTTGTGTATTTATTTAGAATGCAATCTTTATTTGAATGTACATTTGGTGTTGATTGAATACTTGATTTTCGTTATCAAAATTACAACTTTTTTTAAAAAAAATTGGGCGTAAAAGCCCACTTATCGACGACAAACTTTCATACGATAGTTAGCGTACACTTTGAAGTCAGTCATTAACTATCGCCCGAGATAAGTAGGCGATTGGTCACCCTCGGCGATGAGGTGCCGATCACTCACTTATCGGGCATTTCTAAAGTTAAATTTTTTTATCGATACTTAATCTATTAATTATTAATTAAAATATACTTAATTTAAAATTTGTTCTATATTGCCTTCATCTTCCATCCCACGCATGCCTCCCACCTTCGTATATGACAATGTTATCATATTTCGTTTCTAAGCCATTATAAATATGCTTTAGATGAATGTATGAATATATTATTTTATTATGTATTGTATTTAATGAGCCAATTAACGAGATGTTGTATGTTTGTTACTAGCTTCATTGACACCTAAACATAAATGCAAAGCTTCCAAACTTCTTATTCAAATGTCTGCCCACTAGTACACACCGAAGCTCTTACTCTCAAAGAAAATCCAAGGAAAGAACAAGTAGAAATAGCTCTCTTTCTGTCACTAGCTTTAATATTCATCCCAAAATTCTCAACAATAGCTTTTGATATAAGAAATTGCATAAAACTCACAGAATCATTAAGCATGGTGCCAATTGTTAAAGATATATAATAACAATTTAACTAGTTTAACCAACCATCAATATATAAACCAAGTTCATCTATAAATATGTCAGAACTATTAGGTCTTGAACAATGGTATTTTAACATTAGACAAAGATCCTTAGTTTCTGCACTTTATAAATTTATCACATTTCTCCACTGTCGACATTATTTCAACTTCTGACACACAAATATAATGGCATCATATCTAATAAAATCTGAATTTGAATATCTTATCACCTTAAGATGATTGAATTTTCTATAAGTGAGCATGTGCTTTTTTTTGTTTCTTGTAGATATTGCAAAACTATATTTGCTATTTTTACTGATCACTTTATGAATTACTTTCATACCTACCTAGAATTTTCATAATAAAACTGATATTTAGCTTAGTACAAATCTTAGCATATATCTAATACCTAATAATATATGCATAAGAAACTTTTTTCATTTATTTTTGTTCCAATTCTTTCTTTGAGCATAGCATAAGACTTAATTTATATCTTGTTATAAAGTAGAATAATGCTTGCAAAGTACTTTTCATTTTAAATATCTCTAAAGTTTTATTGATATATATTTTTTTTTTGTGAAAACCATTGTAAGCTATCATGAAATATTTTTAAAATTTATCATATAAGATATCTCACCCATATCTTTTATTTCAAAATTTTTAAGAGAAATTTCTTAATCTAATATAATAAACCAAAATTATTAGTAGTGAGGAAAATATCATCAATATATAAAATCAAAATATAAATTTTCTCACACTGATCTTTAGATATATACATCAATCATCAGTGTTTTTTATTGAATTCACAAGCTGTGATAGTTTCATTGAATTTAAGATACTTATCATGAGGCTTATGTATGTATGTATATTGATTTTTAAGTTTACACTCCTTTTCATAAACTAAAAAACCCTTAGATTGATCCATATAACTTTCTCCTCTAAATTCTCATTCAAAACATAATTTTAATTTATTTGATGTAACTCTAAATCATAATAGACTACTAATATCAACATAATTTTAATGAGTCATTTTTCAAGATAAAGAAAAGATCTCTTTGTAATTGATATATCTCTCTAAAATTTATAAAGGAAGCAAGAATCTCAAGTTAGACCATGTATACAATCCAATTAAAATGACTGGGTGACGAGTTCAACAATATTAGAATCGGGTCAAATCGAGCTCAAATCAAGCTCAAAAGTTATATATGAAAATTTTGAAACACGATTGGATGATCGAATGACTTCAAAATTTAACGTCTTATGTTGGCCTCCATGTTTGTCACATCGGTCTAGTCGAATCACGAGCGAATTCGACGGACTTCAAATGCAACAACGCACAAATCGGGTGAAATACAATGAACGAAACTTGTGAAATGATCTCCGATGATGACGTCATGTCATTGTGTTGAATATTAAAATTGATTAAAATATATATATCGCACAATTACGGTGATCGATCAAGAAGAAAATTCGATGCGTCGAATATACCGAATCGGAGGTGCGGTTAATAAAATTGATCGTATGGTTAGTGTCAAAATGTTAAAACCTATCAAATGAGATTGTTCAAGCTCTATTCAGATGAGTCCATGCGAAAATCAAAGGTCGATAATGCACATTTTTGAACGAAATGATCGGTCTTAAAACCAAACGCTTCGATGTGAAATAAACTATGCTTACGTGCAAATATCAAATTACTTATGATAGACATCCAATTTAACTAATGTTATCATACTTAAAATTTCATCGAAATTAACATGAATTTTGAGATAATATCTTAATTATCTCATAATTACACATAGTCAATGTTTCATAACTCGCAGCCGCTCATCCCTATACCTCCACCTTCCATTTAGCCAATAATGGGCTGCCACATCATCCCTCTCATACTATCCCATGTGAAATGGCAGCAATTCTTATTCCACGTGTGGTACAATAAGGGTTTTCGGTCGAATATCGGATCTTTTCCACGGCGGGCTGAATAGTTCTATCTCTCGGTTCTCTTCTCTCTCATTGGAATGAGCTCTTTTCTTTTCGGTCATCCAAACAGCAAGCCCCATGCAAACTGAAACCTTCCATTCAAACAAGCTCACCAACCTCTTCCATTTTTCCTTCTTCACATACAGGTAACTTAATAACCTGAGTTCATTGGGATCGGTTACCGCAGAAAACTTTGCACATCTATCCAGAAAATTCGAGCTACAACCAAATACCTCTCTAGCATGACACTTGGACTACAAGTTTAATAATCTTCTGTTGAAAGGTCCCGCAAAATGGTAATCAAATTTAAAGATTCAGACTATCATTAAAAAACACAAGTTTGGACTTATACAAAAGTAAGTCAATAGCCACACAAGTGAAAAAGAAGATTCTATGGTATTCTCTTAAGGAGATCGCTCATTCGCTATTAAGGAATGGTGGGAAAATCAGAATCGAATGATAAGGCTCTTATTCCATCGAGAAGACTTATCATGAAGGTTCCTATGAACTCACCACTCAATGATCAATGACTAATTTAGTCAATCAATGGTTGATATCTAAAGAAGTATTATACATAAAAGTATAATCGATGAATATCATAGTTAAAGCTTTTAAGTAAGTTTTACATGAAAATTCTCTTGTGATACAAGAATGTATTTCTAAAATAAAGCAAACATCCCCTATCAAACATGAGGTATTTTTTAAATTTTTATAATAAAATATTAGGCTTTCCCTTGTAAGACAAGGGGCCTCCTTTTGTATTTGGGTTGACATTACGCTTAAGGCTTTCTCACCATCATTACATATGTAAGTTTTGCATGGAAATTCTATCATAACACAAAAATACATTTAAATAAAGCAAACATCCTCCCCTTAGGCAGGGGCATTTTTTAAAAAATTTAATAGTAAAATTTTAGGCATTCTCTCATAAAATAAGAGGTCTTTCTATTGTATTTGGGTTGACATTATGCCTAAGGCCAAGATCCCCATATAAATGTTCAAATTCACAAGTTTCAAAGTCTTACTGACCAAAAAAAGAAATTTTCAAGTCAAACATCAACAAATTAAGTTGGAAACACATCTTTCATCTATACATCAAATATAGGCTTGAGTGGGTGTATAAGGCCGGACTCAACACACCCAAATATGGCCTAATGACGTCCCTTAATAAATATGTCACAAAGGTCATAGTAAGAGATCCCTCATCTCATTAGCGATGATGGAATCCTCCAACAATTCAAGTCTAAGACTCAAGTGGGTGCATAAGGTCGAACTCAACACGCCCAAATATAGCCAAGTCACGGGTTTTCTTAATGAATACCATAAAGGCCGTAATAAAGAATCCTCCTACTATGTTAGTTCAAAGGAGCACCCAACTCTCTAAATCTCTCAAACTTGGTGAGTTTAAGTGCCAGGTTGGGAGATCATCCCTAATGATCGTAAGGTCAATTTTCAAAATTCAACAAAAGATCCTCACTTGAGAAGGCACTAAGCCGAAGTTTAGTGTCAATATAAAATGAGAAGTGTCAACTCCTTTAACAAGTTTGTTAAAGCAAAAGCAAATACCAAAGAAAACACTTATTGAGTCCAACCAAGAAAATAAAGTATCGAAGATGTCATTCCAATGTTTGTAGCCAAAGGTGAACTAGGAGTTATGCCATCAATATGTCCGTTACACACAAAGCATAAGGCTGACTCTTTGCTATTATTATGCAACCTGCTAGTCGCGGACATCCTTCAATAAACCCACGAAGTAGAAAGCTAGGGTAGAAGGTAAGCTCATATCACGACAAGTCTTCAAGATAATTCATGGAATTCCTTCGCCAAATCCGTCAAGGCATAAGGCCATGATAGAAGAAAATATGAACCATGAAATCTTGAGATTGAATTTTCAACAAGTCTCAAAGCACAAAGCATGGGGCAAGATATTCCCATCTTAACAACAAGTAATCAACTCCATCAAGTCTAGTGAGGCACAAGCCGGGATAGGAGGAGAATACAAATTTTAATTTTGAGATTGAATCTTCAACAAGTTCGTCCATCACCAAGCATAAAACAAGATATTCTCATCGCCAACAAGTTATCAACTCCATCAAGTCCAGAGACGTAACGGGACATGAGAAAATATAAATTTTAAACTCTCAAGATGAAGTATTCAACAAGTCCAAAGCATAAAGCATAGACCAAAGATAATCAAAATTCTCTCAATAGTTATTGCGAAAGCCCCCATGTTAGAGGATATTTTATATATTTATTTAAGTGGACATCATGCTTTAAGTCGAGATCCTTAGATAGATATATATTATGATTGAAAAATATATCATGTCTATTTTGCAAAAGAAAATCAAGTCTTGTAATATATTTTTGAACTAATTTGCAATCCTCTATTGACAAGAGCCTTTTTTATGATCAAGATTTGTTGACCTTATTTTTAGAATGAGCTCTCAACCCCTCCATCTTAAGCATAAGATTTCTCTTAGACTTTAAGAGTTCCTTAGTCTTAAGACACATCTAGTGATTTGGTGGACACTCAACCTAGCTCTGAGACTTAGAAGAGTTATCCATGGAATAGGTCATACCTTGGGGTGTTAAGAAAATTTATCTACCCTTAGCTTGAACCATTCCTCACCTTCCTTCCTTCATGTCAAACCCCAAATCAATCTTATTTGATTTTCTCCAAATTTAGATCAATCCATGATTGAAATCTATGATTGAAATCCATGATTGAAACCCATGAATGAAATTCCTAAGTCCAAATCTCTCTTAAGTCCTTAATCTTCTTTCAAGGACTTAGCCAAAATCATGATCTAAACAAATTCAAACTCATGAGATTTTCTTATAATTCATTTATATTCTCATTTATATTCACATATATAAATGAAATATAAATTCAAACCAACCAAACTAAACTCAAAGTTCAAAATCAATTCATGAAATTTCCTAAGTCCTTTAAATTCCTTTTACGGACTTAGCCTAAATCATGATTAAATCAATTCAAATTCATTAGATTTTCTCATAAGTCATTTATATTTTCATTTATATTCATATATATAAATAAAATATAAATATAAATCAATCAAATCAAATCCAAAATTAAATTCTAAATTTAAAGTCCTTCTTAAGTCCTTAATTCCCTTTTAATGGACTTCTTAAGTCCTTAATTCCCTTTTAATGGACCTATGCCTCTCATCATGATCAAAAACATTATGGAATGATCAATCAACCAAATTGGGTCAATTCAAGTCAAACCTAATAGTTGACCAAGTCACCACTTAGCCAAAACGAAACTATATAGCCAAAATCCATCATAGGCCAAATTGATTGAAACCAAGATCTAAGTTCATTCATAAACTATGTTTGAACTTGACCAAGTTAACATTTGAGTCTAGCCCATTGGCCACTTGATCCAAGTTGACCCAACTTAACCTAAAAAGTCAAAATATGTCAAAACTTGATCTAAGCCAAATTGATTGAAACCAATGGGTCAAGTTCAATCCAAATCACTTGTTGAACTTGACCAAAGCCTCAATTGGACAACTAGACCTAACGTAGCCCAATTGACCTTAGACCCAACTTTAAAGTACGGATGATCAAATGACTTCCAAATTTGATGTTTATAGTAATCAAACTCGATGAGACAAATCTAACGAGCCTAAGATCACTCAAATCAAAGATCATTTGGATGGTCAAATTACCAAAATACTATCTATGATTAAATGAATCAATATACACCGTCAGAGTGTTTTGGATTTTGGCTACAATGACCAAAATGGCCTATGAGAATCCTATAAATAGTACTCCATTCTTGTCATGAGGGAAGAAAGGAGCTAGAAGAGAACTTGGGAGAAAGCGAGAGCTAGAAGTTTGAAGTTCGTCATCACCGCTTTTTTCATTGCCACAACGCATGTAACTACCACCTACCTTTCAAATTTGTTGACATGATTAATTCTCTCGATTTCTCACATACAAGCTTGTAATCCTATTATCGTGAAAACTTAAACTATGTACTTCAAAGCGGATATAGAGTGGAGCATTTTCTGGCTATGCTCTTTTTCCCTCTTTCGTGATTTTTTCACATAAAAATTCTAGAGTTCTTTATTTTCTTTTCAACTATCTATGTGTACTAGATTTCCAGAAGCTAAGTGTAGTTTTATTCTACAAAGAACTGATTTTCTTGCATGCAATAATAATATAATATATTATAATATAATACAATACAATATATTATACTATAATATGATATGATATAATTTAATATAATATTATATTATATTTTATTTCGAGCCAAATCTGATCAATAAAGGGTTGTTGATGCTCATTTAAAATTGAGCATGAAATATTTATTCGTTTTCGACTTGCTTGCTTAATGAACGAGACAAACACGAGCTTTTTTGACATCCCTACCATTGATATCATTTTTTCAACAAATAATGAAAGTGTTGCTCAATGCCACTATTTATCACTTTCTTTTGTTTATCACTTTTTTGAACACAAAATAAACTCTTAGATTAATCTTAGTTCTCTCTCTTCATGAGGAGGATGACTTCTTAGTTATAAAGTTTTAGAAAAGACATTTTGATAAATTTAGCCAAAATCTCAAATGTTGAATTGGATGATCTATATTCATTCACTAATTCAAAAATTATTCTTTCAACATTAAATGCGTTAATAAGTTTGATTTGAGTGATATTGGGATTGTTGTATTCTCTTATTAAGTAGCTTAATTCACTATAAATACACTAGAATTAGAAGTCATTTGATCTTTTAATTAATATTTTAAAGCTTTCAATCACATTTCAAAGACTTGATTTAGGCTCATTTATATTCATATCAATATCTACTATTAGTGTCGATGAACTTTTCTCAACAAGATTTTCAATTTGATTATAGATTTATTAAAATTGATTAAAATTTAAGTTTAGTATGTATATATATATGTATGTATGTATGTATATTATATGTTGTGGGCTCAAAATTCACTACTTATCTCTTAATGAAGAGAGTTTGATTTGTGTTGGTGAAATTTTAGAAGGAAGATGAAATAGTAGATAAGACACCGCCAAGAGATTTCACCCTCATTTTGTGAGGACTTTAGATCTGGTTCCAGTTTTCTATAGCAAGCACCTATAGTTAATTATCTTTCACAATGCTAAGAGAGAACTTTCGATTAAGGCTAGTCGGTAGATCGCTAAATGTACATCGATAGTAGCGACATGTAGAGTAATAAAATTGTGAATTTATGAAAATTATTATTTTAACTTAAATCGGATGTTTGGTGAAATGATGATGCACCGATCAATATCACATGGTTCCGGTCATCGGGTTGTCGTGGTCCCTACTTAGTCGAGGAGGTAGTAATGACGACCAAGAATCCTTTGTAGCCATGGTTTTCGTCAAGAGTCCTTGACTTGGGTGATGTTTATCTAAATAGACAAATTTAAGTCGACCTTAGAGACAAATAGATTTTTACATTATCGTGCATCATATAGTTCACAACTCAAAAGGCAGACATTGGGAATATGGGATTATACAATCAATCAATATAATGGTGTTATTTAGCGACTGATCGGGACTCTGGTGGTCACATCATATGTGGAGCCTATTGGTCAAACCACCGGATAGAGGACAGCCGTCCCTCGATATGAGTTTATTTGAGAGTAAATATAGAAATACACTTGACTTGACATTTACTTGCACTTTTGAGCTAGAGTTTTCTTAATTTGTCACCTTCGACAAACATTTGCGGAGGTTGGCTGGATTTTAGATTTAAGTTCAACTCCGATTTGCATTATGTCGCTTCCACTTCTCGACATTACCTCTTCCGAGCACCGGATAGTCTCATTTGATAGGTTTCAATGTTTTGATGTTAATGACATGATTAATTTCGAGCGAAGGTCGTTTAGGTATCATCGCAGCCTCCCCGATATGCGGTAGTTGCGTTGATAGTTTTCCTTCTTGATCGATCGGCGTCGGATTGTGCAATATGTATATTGATCAATTTTGGCGTTGACGTGATGACAAAGTTCGTTCATCGATCGAGGTCATTTACCGATTTTGGCAATGTATAGTGCATTTTAGCTCCGATTTTTGTTGAATCGATCGCGATATTTTACCGGCTCGAATTGAGCACGAACAATCTCATTTGATAGATTTCAATGTTTGAAGCTAACAACATGACCAATTTCACGAGCGAGGTCATTTGAGCATCATCATAGCCTCCTAACTCCAATATACGCGTTGGCGACGACCACCTCTTGATCGATCAACGCCTTGTCCAAGATGTACATTCGATCAATTTCGACATTCTAAACGTGATGGAGAAACCCATTCTTCGATTGGAGATCGTTTGACTGATTTTGCGATGTTGTGCATTTCACTCAATTTGTGAGTTGTTGCATTCAAGTCAAATTTGTGAGCTCAAACTTATGCCACATGGAGGTCAACATATGTATGTATGTCTATATGTATCTATGTGTGTATTGTATATATATATATATATATATATATATATATATATATATATATATATATATATATATATATATATATATATATATATATATATATTATACACACACATGCACTCTTAACTGTAGATTTGTGTCATTAGTGAATTAGTTTACACGCCAATGCAGAAAAAAATGATTATCGAAAGTATAAAATAATTGTCAACAATAAGCCTGAAATGTTTATTTGAAAATAGCTTGATGATTTGGATGTGAGATTCAATTCGACGATAATGACTATTAGATCATAATCATTGATTGCAAGATTAGCTATCATCCAGGTGAGTTGACTGGGTTAGCCCAAAATTAACATTACATAATTCTAATTTAAGCTTGAGATTATTAATATGTATTTGAATTATTCATATAAGAACAAAACAAAAAAAAAAAACAAAAAACAAAAAAATTTGTTTCATAAAAATTGTTAACTGCCTTTCAATGATGTGATATATTATAAATTAATATAATATTAATTATATAGTAATAAATAATAATTTATAGTTAATACATAACATTTTAAAGTTAATAAATAGTGGCTATATATTAGTTAAGTGATAATTGTTATTTTTATTTAACTTTTTCTTTTAGTTTCATCCTTGATATTAAGACCAGAAAAAAAAAAGCATATCCAAATTAAATTAATATTTAATTATTCAAAGTAATAATAATAATAAACCTCTCGTAGTGCCTGAATTAGTCCGTTTAATCTTTAAGAACGATAAACTGAAGGTGATGCCCATTTATTTGCCTTAAGATACGGGAAATTGAAGGTGACGCCCTAAAAATATTATCTAACTACACAAAACTATTATTTTTGTAGGAATTTGAATGACCCATCTTGGTCATTTAATTTTGCTAAACTAAACAAACAAGCTGAAGTAGACTGGTAGATCTTCACAAACTCCACAAATGGCCTTGCCTACCCTCACCTTCATGATCGCAGCGACCGAGTGCTAACCTTGCATTTACCAAGTGCCAACCTCGAGTAGATTTTTGCCTTCTCCTCGCCTCTACGACCTTCATCGAGCACTAACCTTGTATCTATCACCATTAGGAAAGTTTAGTGACTGTTTGAGATTAATTTTGTTTCGTGTTTTTATATTATATTTTATTTCATTATTAAAAATAAGTTTGTTTAGTGTATTCTTTAGTATTTTTTATTTTAAAAACAAATGGAATTATTTTTAAAAAAAATATTATCGTTTAAATGTTTAATTAAATGTTATTATCAAATATATTTTATTTTAAAATAAAATAAAAATAAATAACTATTGGCATAGTAATATTTTAGATTTCCCTTTCATAGTATATCATTAAAGGTAAAGAGCGGATCAATGGTCAGAAAATCAATTAAAATTTTTATTTACTTTAATCGTCATATGATAAAATCTTAGAAAGACCAATGGCAATAGGACGAACCGTTCAATAGAGGGTAGATCCAAATTTTGAATAATGTTTCATTTGAAACGTTTAGAATAATATTGCAAAGTAAGGGAAACTTGTATACGATGCAATAAAAGTGTTGTTTAATGTCATGATTTGTCACCTCCTTCTGCCATCAGTTTGTGGAGAAATTATTATATATGAAATTCAAACCATCCATTGCTGTGTATTACTATATATATGAGCGAATATATGCTATATGTATTGATCCCACATACACTTTATCATATCATTCTTAGTGTTGACCTTTGTATGCCATAAGTTGAAGTAAGTTTCGCTGAAAATCGGGGACTTATACTGGCGAAATATTTGTATCAATCATGGTTGACCAATCGAAGAGGGTCGCAAATGTAATGGAAGTAGAGGTTGAACGATACTCAAACACCTTCCTTCGATTTATTAGCCAAAACTTCAAAACCCATCAAATGAGACTGCTCGATTCGACAAATCTATGCAGACTTGAAGGCCTAAGTGTATTATTTTGAACAAATTGACCCGAATTTGAACCAAACAAGTTCCGATCGTGAAATGGATCCGCCGTTGAGTTTGCAACATGAGAATATCAATTGATAACCAATTTGTCTATGTGGTGATACAAATACAAAAAATCAAAATTAAAGTTTATTTTATTTTAAATAAAAATAGAGAGCCTACTTATATATATCCTCCTATTGCCTAACCCTAGAACTCTCCAATTTTCACCTCACCTTATTCGAGCACGCACATCCCCTTCTTTGGAGAAAATATTATGTCCGAGTCCACGTAGCTTTGCGTGCGGACTCAATCCCCACGCTTGTCAAGTGATTTTTCCCATTTTAACGCAACAACGTAGCAGATGGCGGCGGCGCCGTTTATCGTAGAGTCGTTCAAACAATGGGAGAAAAAAGCGAGGCGAGGCGTCGTTCATTCCTCCTCGATGACGCTTTAGGGCTTTCTAGCTTCGACTCCTCTCGATCGACGAATGCCCGCCATCGCCTGGTTTAGCAAATCTTGTGAATAACTTCCATTGAGATATTGTAGAAGCTACATGAGGTATTTACACTGTGTTCCGAACTTTAATGAATTTAGGATTTTCTCTGTTTCTCTCACCGTCCGGTATGTGAACATTTTAGAACATTTAAGTTCTTTAAATGAGCGGATGTATTTTAGTAGTTTTTGTAGATGTTTTGCATGTGTACTCTCTTGTGGTGGTACGTCATTATTTTCAAATTTTTTGAATGATTAGGCTTGTGAAATATTTAGTATATCACATGGTAGGATGTTTGGTCATGTTTCAAGATGAATTATGTGGCACGATTAGGGATGATAGTATGTTGTCGATAGCATTAAAATTTTATGGCTGATTTATGCATCGTACTCTATTCTCTCATGAGAGTACTGAGCATTTTGGTCATTTTTCTAGTTTATTTAGCTTTATTGAGGAAATATGTTCATTACAATCCATTAGGAATAATTTGGAGCTGTTTGGTTGGTTTTTAGTCTATTTTGTATCACTCTATGTACTCTCTTGAGAGTCTGACAATTTCCATTTTTTAGTTTATTTGACTGTTTGGAGGAAATATGTTCATTGCATTACATTGGAAGCAATTTGGAGGGATGTTTGGATGATTTTGGGATTTTGCATTTGTACTCTCGTGAGAACTGAGCATTTGGTCATTTTTTTCTTTCTTTGGCTTTGGAAGAAATATGTTCATTACAATCCATCGGGAACAATTTGGAGGCTATTTGGTTGGTTTTCTAGTGTTATTTTGCATCCAGACTCTCTTGAGAATGAGTGATTTAACAATTTTTCCAGTTTATTTGGCCTCGTTGTTCGATTATGTTCATTACATTACATTGGAAGTAATTTGGAGGGATGTTTGGATGGTTTCTAGGAGATTTTGCATCGTACTCAGAGTATGAGCATTTTGATTATTTTTTCCTATTTCTTTGGCCTATTTGGAGAAAATATGTTCATTACAATCCATGAGGGATAATTTGGAGGCTTTTGGTTAGTTTTTTAGTGTTATTTTTACATGACTCTGTACTCTCTTTAGAGTCTGAGATGATTTTATGGACATTTTTTCCGGTTTTTTAGCTGGTTGTTTAGATTATGTTCATTACATTACATTGGAAGCAATTTGGTGGTTTGTTTGGATGGTTTTGGGAATTTTGTAACTATGCTCTGTACTCTCATGAGAGTACAAAGTATTTTGGTCATTTTTTCTGTTTCTTTGGCTTTGTTTAGAGGAAATATGTTCATTACAATCCATCGTGGATAATTTGGAGGCTTGATTGGTTTTAGTGTTATTTTGCATCGTACTGTACTCTCTTGAGAATCTGACGATTTTGGACATTTTTCCAGTTTCTTTGGCGATTGTTGATTATGTTCATTACATTACATTGAAAGCGATTTGCGGATGTTTGGATGGTTTTGGGATTTAGCATCTACTCTCTGTAGAGAGTATTTTGGTCATTTTCTATTTCTTTGGCTGTTTGGAGGAAATATGTTCATTATAATCCATCACGGATAATTTGGAAGTTATTTGGTTGGTTTTAGTGTTATTTTACATCTCTATACTCTCTTGAGTATAGATGATTTTATGGATATTTTTCTAGTTTTTTGGCTGTTTGTTCAAATTATGTTCATTACATTACAAAGTAATTTGGTAATTTGGATGATTTCTAAGGAATTTTTACACTCTCGTACTCTCATGAGAGTACAGCATTTTCAATTTTTCCTGTTTCTTTGGCTGTTTGGAGGAAATATGTTCATTATAATCCATCGGGATAATTTTAAGGTTGTTTGGTGATTTTTTTAGTGTTATCTCTCTCTAAACTCTCTTGAGAGTATATCGATTTTGTGGACATTTTTTCCAGTTTCTTTGGCTGGTTGTTGATTATGTTCATTACATTACATTGGAAGCAATTTGGATGGATGTTTGGATGGTTTTGGGGATTTTTGTATCTATACTCTCATGAGATTACAGAGCATTTTGGTCAATTTAATCTGTTTCTTTGGCACAGTTGGAGAAAATATGTTCATTACTGATCATGAGGATAATTTGGAGGTTTGTTTGGTTAATTTTTAGTGTTATTTTGTATCAGTACTCTTTGTACTCTTTTGTCTGAGATTTGGCCATTTTTCTAGTTTATTTGGCCTGGTTGTTGATTATATTCATTACATTACATTGGAAGCAATTTGGAGGGATGTTTGGATGATTTTGGGGATTTTTGCATTTGTACTCTCTCTGTACTCTCATGAGTGAGCATTTTGGTCATTTTTTCCTTTCTTTGACGTTTAGAGGAAATATATTCATTACAATCCATGGATAATTTGGAGGTTTGGTTAGTTTTTAGTGTTACTTTGCATCGTACTCTGCTCTCTTGAGCGGATGAATGGTCGAAAATCCATTAAAATTTTTATTTACTTTAATCGTCATATTATATAAAATCTAAGAAAGACCAATGGCAATAGGTAAGCGTTCAATAGAGGGTATATCCAAATTTAGAATTATGTTGTCATTTGAAACATTTAGAATAATATTGCAAAGTAAGGGAAACTTGTATACGATGCAATAAAAGTGTTGTTTAATTTCATGCTTTGTCACCTCATACGCCATCGGTTTGTGAGAAATTATTATATATGAAATTCAAATCGTCCATTGATGTGTATTACTATGTATGTATGAGCGAATATATGCTATATGCATTGATCCCACATAGACAATTATACATATCATTCTTAATGTTGACCTTCATGTATACCACATAAGTTTAGTCGAACGAAGCCGAAGTCGATCGACGGATACAACAAGCGGTGCACTAAGCATCGCCAAAATTAGTAAAATGACCTTCGATCGATGAACGGACTTCATCGCCGAAAATCAAAATTAATCGAATATACATCTTGCTGTCAGATGGTTGACTCAAGAAGGAGGGCCGTCGATGCACCAACAGCGTGTCAGTCGAGATCTGCGAAGATACTCAAACGATCTTCCTTCATTAAAATTGATCACGCTATTAGTGTCAAAACTTTAAAACCCATCAAATGAGACGTGCTCAATTGGACAAATTTATGCGACTTGGCCGGTGAGGCGATAATGTGCATTTTGAACTAAAATTGACCCAATTGAGGTTGGAACCAAACAAACTCCGATCGTGAAATGAACTGCACCATTGAGTTTGCAATATGAGAATATCCATTGATATCTAATTTGTTAATGTGGTGATACAAATACAAAAATCAAAATTAAAGTTTATTTTATTTTAAATAAAAAATAGAGAGCCTACTTATATATATCCTCCTATTGCTTAACCAGAACTCTCCAATTTTTGACCTCACCTTATTCGAGCACCACACATCCCCTTCTTTGGAGAAAATACGTGAGTCGCATGTAGCTTTACGTGCAAACTCCAATCTTGGCGACGCGTGTCTAGTGATTTTTTCCCATTTTAGCAACAACGGTCGTAACTGGGCGGCGTGACGGCGCCATTTATCCGACCAGGTCATTCAAATAGCGGAGAAGAAAAAGCGAGGCGGTGTGGTTCGACATTCCTCCCGTATGACGGTTTAGGGCTTTCTCTTCCGCTCATCTCCCCTCTCGATCGACCAACGTAGTCACTCGGTGGTTTAGCAAATCTTGAGAATAATTTCTATTGAGGTATTTACACCTGTTCCCGAACTTTAATGAATTTTGGGTTTTCTCTTCCTCTCACCATCCGGTATGTGAACATTTTAGAACATTTGAGTTCTATAAATGAGCAGGATGTATTTTAGTAGTTTTGGAGATGTTTTGCATGTGTACTCTCTGTCTTGTCAAGATGGTACACGCGTTATTTTCAAATTTTGAATTGATTAGCTTGTGAAATGTTTAGTATATCACATGGTAGGATGTTTGGTCATGTTTCAAGATGAATTATGTGGCCTAATTAGGGATGATAGTATGTTCGTTGATAGCATTAAAATTACTGCGGTTGCATCACACTCTGTACTCTCATGAGAATACGAGCATTTTGGTCATTTTTCAGTTTATTTGGCTGTTGGAAATATGTTCATTACAATCCATTAGGAATAATTTGGAGGCTGTTTGGTTAGTTTTTTAGTGTTATTTTGTATGTACTCTATGTACTCTCTTGAGAGTACTGACGATTTGACCATTTTTCTAGTTTATTTGGCCTATTTGGAAATATATTCATTACATTGGAAGTAATTTGGAGGGATGTTTGGATGGTTTTGGGAGATTTTTTCATCGTACTCTTTGTACTCTCATGAGAGTACAAAGCATTTTATTTTTTCTGTTTCTTTGGTATGTTTGGAGGAAATATGTTCATTATAATCCATCGGGGATAGTTTGAGGTTTTGGTTGATTTTTTAGTGTTATTTTGCATCTTGAGAGTCTGACGATTTTGGCCATTTTTCGAGTTTATTTGGCACAGTTGTTCAAATTATGTTCATTACATTACATTGGAAGTAATTTGGAGGGATGTTTGGATGGTTTCTAGGAGATTTTTGCATCTGAACTCTATGCTCTCATGAGAGTGCATTTTGGTCATTTTTTCTATTTCTTTGGCCTATTTGTAGGAAATATGTTCATTACAATCTATCGGGGATAATTTGGAGGCGATTGGTTAGTTTTTTAGTGCTATTTTACATCGTACTCTCGTACTCTCTTTAGAGTACATACAATTTTATGGACATTTTTCCAATTTCTTTAGCGGTTGTTTGATTATGTTCATTACATTACATTGGAAGCAATTTGGTGGCTTTGGATAGTTTGGGAATTTTTGCATCTATAATCTCCTCTCATGAGAGTACATAGCATTTGTCATTTTTTCTGTTTCTTTGGCTTGTTTGGAGGAAATATGTTCATTACAATCCATCAGACAATTTGGAGTTTGTTTGGTTAGTTTTTAGTGTTATTTTGTATCGTACTCTCTATACTCTCTTGAGAGTACAAAGCGATTTTTGAAAATTTTTTTCTAGTTTCTTTGGCACAGTTCGATTATGTTCATTACATTACATTAGAAGCAATTTGGAGGGATGTTTGGATAGTTCGGAGGATTTTAATCAGATTCTCTACTCTCATGAGAGTACATAGCATTTTGGTTTTTTTCCTTATTTCTTTGGCTGTTTGGAGGAAATATGTTCATTACAATCCATCAAGGACAATTTAGGGTTGGTTGGTTTTTTAATATTATTTTGCATATGTACTCTCGATTCTCTCAGAGTACACGATTTTATGGACATTTTTTCAATTTCTTTGGCCTGTTGTTGATTATGTTCATTACATTATATTGGAAGCAATTTGGTATGTTTGGATGATTTAAGAATTTTAGATCTGACTCTCAGTACTCTCATAAGAGTACTGAGCATTTTGGTCATTTTTCCTGCTTTTTGGCTGTTTGGAGTAAATATGTTCATTATAATCCATCGGGGATAATTTGGAGTTTTGGATTTTTAGTGTTATTTTGCATTCAGACTACTCTCTGAGAGTACGACGATTTTGTGGACATTTTTTTTCAGCTTTGGCCTAGTTGTTCGATTATGTTCATTACATTACAAGCAATTAGAGGGATGTTTGGATGGTTTCTGGGGATTTTGACTGTATTCACCTCATGAGTACATACCATTTTGGTCATTTTTTCCTATTTCTTTCTGTTTGGAGGAAATATGTTCATTACGATCTATCGTGGATAATTTGGAGTCGTTTGGTTGGTTTTAGTATTATTTTGCATATGTACTCTGTACTCTTCCAAGTACGTATAATTTTATGGACATTTTTTCTAATTTATTTGGCCTGGTTGTTCGATTATGTTCATTACATTATATTGGAAGTAATTTAATGTTTGGATGATTCGAGGAATTTTACATTTGTACTCTCTCCTCATGAGAGTAGAGAGCATTTTGGTCATTTTTTTCCTGCTTTTGGCTTGTTTGGAAGAAATTTGTTCATTATAATCCATCGTGGACAATTTGGAGGTCGCTTTGGATTTTAATGTTATTTTGCATCTGCATTCTTTGAGAGTACAAATGATTTTGTGGACATTTTTTCCAGTTTCTTTGGCTGGTTGTTCGATTATGTTCATTACATTATATTAAAGTAATTTGGAGGGATGTTTGGATAGTTTCGAGGATTTTGCATATGTATTCTCTGTACTCTCATGAGAATACATAGCATTTTGGTCATTTTTTCCTTGTTTCTGGTCCTTTGGAGAAAATATGTTCATTACAATCCATCGTGATAATTTGGAGGTCGCTTTGGTTGGTTTTTTAGTATTATTTTGCATATGTACTCTCACTCTCTTGAGTAATGACGATTTTATGGACATTTTTTTCTAATTTTGGCCTCAGTTATTCGATTATGTTCATTATATTATATTGGAAGCAATTTGGAAGTCGTTTGGATGATTGGAAATTTTAGACTCTCTGCACTCTCATGAGAGTACGATTTTGATCATTTTCCCTGCTTTCTGGCCTGCTTGGTGGAAATATGTTCATTATAATCCATCGTGATAATTTGGAGGTCGCTTGGTTGGATTTTAGTGTTATTTTGCATCCTACTCTCGAGTAACGATTTTATGGACATTTTTTCCGCTTTGGCTTGTTGATTATGTTCATTACATTGCATTGGAAGCAATTTGGAGGGATGTTTGATGGTTTCGAGATTTTCAGATTCAGACTCTCTGCATCTCATGAGTACATAGCATTTTGGTCATTTTTTCCCTATTTCTTTGGCCTATTTGAGGAAATATGTTCATTACAATCCATCGTGGACAATTTGGAGGCTATTTGGTTGGTTTTCTAGTGTTATTTTGCATATGTACTCTCTCTCCAAAGATGATTTTATGGACATTTTTTCCAATTTCTTGGCCTGTTGTTCGATTATGTTCATTACATTATATTGAATAATTTGGCATGCTTGGATGATTTGGGAAATTTTTGCATTTGTACTCTCGACTCTTGAGAGAGAGCATTTGGCCATTTTTCTCTTTCTTTGGCTTGCTTGGAAGAAATATGTTCATTATAATCCATCGGACAATTTGGAGATGTTTGGTTGGATTTTAGTTTATCTGCATTCTCGAGAGTACGCAATTGTGGACATTTTTCTAGTTTCTTTGGCACTATTCAGATTATGTTCATTACATTACATTAGAGTAATTTGGAGGGATGTTTGGATAGTTTTGGGGATTTCAGATCACTCTCTATACTCATGAGAGTGTGAGCATTTTGGTCATTTTTTTCCTATTTCTTTGGCTGTTTGGAGAAAATATGGTCATTACAATCCATTAGGGATAATTTGGAGGTCATTGATTTTGTGTTATTTTACATATGTACTCTATACTCTCTTGATGACGATTTCCATTTTTTCGCTTTATTTGGTTTTATTCGATTATGTTCATTACATTACATTGGAAGCATTTTAGAGGATGTTTGGATGATTTTGAGGGATTTTACATCATCAGTACTTTCTTTACTCTTATGAGAGTACGAGCATTTTGGTCATTTTTTTCCTATTTATTTGGCCTGCTTAGAGGAAATATGTTTATTACAATCCATCGTGATAATTTGAGGTAATTTAGTTTTTTAGTATTATTTTGCATTCAGATTTCTATACTCTCTTGAGAGAGGGACATTTTTTCCAGCTTTTACCCGGTTTCGTGATTATGTTCATTACATTCTGTGGATGCAATTTGGTTTTGGATGATTGGAAATCTTTGCATCTATACTCTATACTCATGAGAGTACAAAGCACTTTGGTCATTTTTTCTGCTTTTGGCTTTTGGAGGAATTATGTTCATTACAATCCATCGAGAGGAGGTTGTTTGTTTTTTAGTATTATTTTGTTCAGACTTTCCTCTCTCTCTCGAGAGTATATAATTAGACATTTTTTTCGCTTTTGGCCTAGTTGGAGGAAATATGTTCATTACAAATCAATTGGGAATAATTTGGAGGTTGATTGGTTATTTTCATGGTTTATTTGCATCGTACTTTCATTAACCGACTTTTCATTTTGAAGTTTACCATGTCGGAAAAGGATAACATCGAGATGCCTACCACCGCTTGAATGGTGTTCATATAATAAAGATGATTTAATCGATGAAGTCATTGACATTTTAAAGAGGCTTCATCTCGATCAAATCATTAGACTCTAAATTCAAGACTCAATAGTTACCTCAATCTGCCTTTTGGGAGATAGAGAAGCAAGCTTTCTTTCTACAAGGCATTCCTTTCACCCGATGAAGTTAGAATTTGTAGGGATGCCAAAAGAGGGGAGAAGGTCTTATGAATCCGTTTAGCTTCACTGGACTATAAGACTAAGCAGCTGCTAATCTATGACACGTTTATGCAGATACATTTTTTTTTTGTCAAATCTTTTTTTTTATATCACAACTATAGGGTGGCATAATTGATTGTTTATGCCGATGATATAGAAAAATTCCAATACAACTGGCAAGCCATTGGCTTTCCTAGTTTCAAAATTTGATGGTATTACATCAAAGATTCATACTAGAGGACACCTAGTACATTAAGGATTTGTCACTCTTCTTATGGCATGTTTTATATCTTCGATTATATATTATTTGATGCATTGAAGTTAACTTACATAAATATTAATTGTAGATTCAGTCTTTTGTGGGATCCCACAAAATGGCCAATCAAATAGTGAGTACGCCAAGATAACAAGATTATTGGATGTTTGTTCAAATACATGGAGGCAAAGAATTAGGAAATCCTCACTTAACTGGGTTGACCACCAAGATTGGTCAAGAAGATGAATTGCTTTTAGGCCAAGTTCATGCTATCTTTTGTTTGGGAATGAAAAGTCAAGCTAAGAACTGTACATTTAAAGTTTGATAAGTAGAAAATAATGTAGTATTTCTTTTATTTTGTTTCAATATCCTTGGACATTTTGGATCTTTTATTATTAATAGAGAACATATGCTACATTGGAATGCTTTACTAGGATGTGTTTCATCTATACTCTCTGTTTCCTCGCTTTATTAGTAGTATTCATTTATTTTTCAATTTTTCTGCTTTGGATGCTCTGGATTGCTTTTTTATGAGTTTTCCAGCTTTTGCATGTGAACCCTAATTCTCTACTACCTCTATACTCTCCTCTCAGACTCTCTCAGACTTTCTCTGTACTCTCTTATTCCATCTCATGCAGTGTAGTTTGATTATAAGAATATTTGAGGTGTTCTATGGCTTAACTCTTTATATTTTCCTCATAATATGATTATTTGCTCATTTTTTTCCATTTTCACTTTGCTGGACTAAAAGGAATTAATTGTTCACTATAACCTAAAAGCAAGTTGGATGCTCTTGCTTTTTTTATGAGTTTTCGAGCGCTGTGATCCCTCTCTATATTCTTTGTACTCTCTGTACTCTCTCTCAGATTCTCTCAGATTTTCTGACTCTCTATACTCTCAGACTCTAGACTCTCTATGTACTCTTCTCTACTCATGGGTAGTTGATATAATATTATTTAAGATTCTATGATGATTTCTTTACTTGTTTGGAGAAAATAAGCTTAATTTTGATATTCAAATTATATTATATTTTAAATTGGATCAACTAAAAAAGAAGTTAAAATTTACATTATCTAAAATTTGTTATACTTGGTCACAATTGCCTCAATCTAAAAGTATGTGAGAAGCAATATGAACTATTTAGCATGTGAACGTAATATAAGTGGGTACAATTATTAAACTTTACTCTTTAATAAAAGAAATTATGATCTTTAAAATGTGGTAAAATTTTGTGAATGCATAAAATTACTTTCTACTAATCAAATCATGCTTCTTAAAACCTACTTTCTCAAAACATGTGCATAAATGAGTCTTTGCTTAATGCAATGGACCACTTGGATCTAATTTTATAAAGCTCGTGATAGCCAAGCATGATCATGCAAATTTCTTCTAGCATAATACCAAGCTTCTTCAAACTCTTCCTCCGAGTCACATTTGCTCATGCATGCATAAAATAGCTCTTGTACCCTCTTATTATTATTAAAGTAGGAACCTTGGAAGGAGCTTTCTTCAAAATATGTCATTGGCACAACCTATGACGAGTTTATAATACAATTTCGATAGCTCTTGCCATACCGATCTTGATCCGTGAATATTGTTGTAGAATGTCTCACTCATCAATCGAAAATATGTCTGAATAGCCATGAGAATGACTCAATTGTATCTTTTAATAAAAGGCTACTCCAAATAATACATTTTGCCAATGATGATTCACTCCAACAAGAGGGGCACAAATAAGACTATATTTATTGAGATCAAAAAATTATCACATCACCAAAAAATATATTTATCCTAGACATGCATTGCTCAAAAAAAACTTACTAAGCAATCGACTCATCAACTTGTACATCCCATGCAAACATCCTCCCACGTTTGTCTTTCCTTGAATCAGATTAACGATATCGCACCATTCACAATCCTCGATCTTTTCTCTTTGAAATAAAATTGAAAGCATTTTTTTGTGAACCTAATATTCTCTACGCCAACCTCCTCACTTAGATAGCTAAATGCACTTGCTCTACCTTTGTCATTGTCTTCAACCTTAAGCCTTCTAATCGCTAATGCATCTGTGATCCGAGAAGATGTCGAGGCCAAACGAATGATTATGACTTTCTATATTTTTTAACCATCCAGCCTCCAAGTCAGAGAATCTAATCATGGTCGGACAAGCCTTTGTATCAGAAATTTTACTAAGCCATTTAGACCGTAATTCTTCCGAATTTTGCACATAAAAAATCTTTTGATTTTAATTTCTTGAGTTTGGCCAATAACTAGTATGGTCCTTCCAACACTTGATGTGCGAAAGTACAGGCATAATGCCTCGCTTTCATTCTCAACATTGGTGCGGAGTCTTCCCAAAGGTCATTAGACATCACGACTTCACATCGATTGCTCATTGACCGCATTCACCGCCGCATACCCACATAAATGTGACATGTAAAATAGCTTCATAAATAAATATATTCCCTCCAAATAGGCCAAAGAAAGTGAAAGAAATGAGCTAAATACGAGAGTACAGAGAGTACGATACAGAAATCTCATGGATTTATAATGAATATATTTCCTCAAAACATTCTCATAAAATTGGAAAAATACCCAAAATATTGTAATCAGACTCTGGAGAGTACAAAGAGTACACATGCAAAACTCTCCTAAACTCTAACCTAAATAGCCTCCAAGTTGTTTCTAATGGAATGTAATGAACATATTCTCTCCAGACAGCCAAGAACTCATGAAAAAAATATGAAATTGCTCAAGATCTCTCATGAGATTACAGAGAGTATACCAAAGATCCCTCAAAACAAGCAATGTCCTCTTGCAAAGAACTCCAAACAAGGTGGAAATATACACTAAATAAAAGAATTTCAA
The DNA here is from genome assembly GCA_021442155.1 of Cymbidium sinense. NCBI lineage: Eukaryota > Viridiplantae > Streptophyta > Magnoliopsida > Asparagales > Orchidaceae > Cymbidium > Cymbidium sinense. The sequence continues at coordinate 3,158,751 of CM038230.1, forward strand.
GGAATAATACTAACAAACTAAAAAATTATCGATAATACAATGGTTGAGAAAAATTATCGATGAAACATAAACAAGATTATATCAAGTACCCATGAGTTGAGAAGAGTACAGAGAGTGTGAAAGTGAGAGTACATGAGCAGAGGGATGCCTTCTTTTCAAGAAGGCTTCTTTTGCTTTGTGTTTTTTCAAGATGCTCTTAAGGGCTTCCTCACAAGAAGTCGACCTCACAGAGCACATTCCATTTATGTCATAAGACCTTCTCCCCTTTATTTGGCATCCCTATTATCACTACAACTTCATCAGGGTGAAAGGAATGCTCACCCGAAGAAAGCCCGCTTCTATGTTCCAAAGAACACAGATTGAGGAGCAATTGAGTCTTGAATTCCTTGGAGTCTAATAAATTGATGCACATGAAGCCTCAGAAATGTCAATGAATTCATTACTAAAGAGTGATGCAAGATATCAAAGACCATTAGAGTAGGATCAGATCTGGTTATCATTTTCCTGACATGGTAAACTTCAAAATGAAAAGAAGAAACGAAAGATGTATGCAAATCAACCATAAAACTAACCAAGTCACCCTACAAAATTGCCACTAATAAATTGTAATGAACATATTTCTTACAAAGCCAAATAAACCGCAAAAATATTGGTAAATCATCTCAGATTTATGAGAGTACAAAGAGATGGATGGAAAATCCTAAAACCATCCAAAGCCAAATTTTCCAACTAATGTATCAAGCTAATCTCAACAACCGCCAACAAACTGGAAAAATGTACAAATTATATGTACTCTCACAAGAGAGTACAGATGCAAGAAAATACTAACAAAGTCAAACATCCTCCAAATTGTGCCTAATGAACATATTTTCTCCAAACATGCCAAAAAACAGAAAAATTGACCAAATGCTCAGACTCGTGAGAGTAAGAGTACAGAGAGTACAAAGTGCAGAGAGTAATGAAAATAATCTCAACAACCACCAAGAAACTAGAGAAAATGTCCAAAATCATATGTACTCTCAAGAGAGTACAGATGCAAAATAACACTACAAAATAACCAAACCTCCAAATTGTTCATGATAGATTGTAATGAACATATTTCCTCCAAACAGCCAAAGAAAATTGTTTTACCGGAATGTAATGACCATATTCTCTCCATCTAGGCAAAATAAACTAAAAAATATTCAGAAATCATCTCAGACTCTCATGAGAGAGAGTACGACAAAATCTCTCAAAATAAGCAAAGTCCTCTCAAAGAACTCCAAAAGTGTAGAAAATATACACCAAATAAAAGAATTTTAATGAATAACACTAACAAATCATAAAAAATTGTACGATATGGTTGAGAAAAATTATCGATGAATTTTTATTTAATACATCCTCGCCTATTTCCTCAAGGCCATAACTTCCAAATTGCTCTCCATCTTCATTGTTCTTTTGTAAAAAAGAAATGAGATTTTCTTTCTCTTTGACGGTAAAAAAAAAAATACACCCTAACCTAAATCTGATATATATATTTCTTTAAATTCCTCCTGCATTCCAACGATTCGGGTTGTGGGATAAACGGCGTCATCGGCCATCGGTCTGATCGTTAAGCCCAAGAGAAAAACCACCGCGTCAGAGATTGAATTATGCGTGAAGTATGCGACTCAATGTAATATTTTCTCCCTTCTTTGCGATTTCAATCGCAGATTCCATAGTGTTGAATGAAGCTCTCTCCCATCCTTGTTGCAAACCGAATGGACCTTCCCTTCCCATCCTTAGGTTATAGCGACAAAGAAACGAACCCCTCCTTCCACTCGAATACCCTTAGATGAAGCAAGTGTCTTGTTTGACTCTCTCTCCATTCCTTCCTCCCACCACACAAAACTAAAGAACTTCCTTACTCGATGTAGAACATCATGAGGATCAACAAATTAGAGCCCAAGGCCCATTTACAAGATCTCAAGCTAAAGCCCAAGAAAATTCAAGAAAGAAGAAGACTTAGCCCATTAGCCTACTAAGGCCCATTTTATGATTTCATCTTTTTTTATTTATGTAATTTTAATTTTCTTCTAGAAACTCCATGTTTGAAATTTTGAATTTAAATATTCAAAGCATGACATGTGAGGTGCTTGAATCCACATAAAATAATAGCATGTGAAATGGGTGGATGGCATAAAATAATGAGGCAATTTATTGCTTCACATTAATGTACCCACCTTTCCCTCCATGTTTTGAATTCTTTTCTTTTGAAAGATGCTTGTAATGGCTATAAATAGCCCTCTTATTAGAATGAAGGGGAACTTTTGGCAATTGCAAAATTTTGAGTTATTCTTGTGGTTTGAGAGCTTGGTGGCCAAACCTTGGCAATCCTTGGTGGGAGCTAGTTATCCAACATATCTTCTTCCTTCTCCCCAATACCACGTTCTCTCAATCTCATCAAAAGAAAGAAGCCCACCTCCATCAAATTTGGCATCGGAAGCCGGAAGAAATTTGGTCAAAAGTTCTTCAACAAAGGGAGCAACTCAAGTGTTGGACTTCAAACTTTTGAGTTTTTCTTGGACTGTGAGGTTAATTAATTTTCTTTTATGTGATAGTTTAAAAGCATATTAGTAGCTTGGAAAGATATATATTGCTTGCAAGTTTAGTGATAGCATAAAATTTAAATTAGTAAGCTCTATTATATATTTTAGCCATTTTCCAATTGTGTGCACCCCTCCCCTCCCCTCCAAAAAAAAAAAAAGAGAAAAAAAAATTAAGAGAGTACCTTGGTGAGGTAGTTCATCACCTAAAGCAACCTAGCCATTAGTGCAAATCAAAATCTAATTACTTGCTTTATTATCTTTGTTATTGTTTATGGTTAATTTTAGAAGTTTCTTTGATTAACTTATGATAACTTGCTTTCTTAAAAGAAAAAAAGAGGCTTGATAAATTTGAGCATTTTATTTCATTGCATTAAAAAAAATATATATATAAAATATGCATGCATAATAATATAAGGGTGTTAAACTTGGTGATTTTGGAAGCTAAATAGAACTTTGTCAAAAGACCTAAACTGCCAGGAGAGCTTGGGATTTAAGTGGTCTTGTACCCCCCTCTCACCGGAAGTTCTCTTAGCTTAACATTTCTCTTTGATTGCACAATTATATTATACTTATTTATTATTTTTTCATTTTTTTCATTGGTCCCTTTTCATATATCTTTTTTTTCTTCCTTAAAAAAAAAAATCTCATGGCACCAAAATCTATCTCTCAAGATCAAGTTGAAAATTTGACTAGATTAGTTGATACCTTAGATCTTAGGATCCAAGACAATGAACTAAAAACTCAACAAATATTAGAAGAAAGTAAGAATCAAATGCAAGAACTTAAACAACAAATACAAACTCTTTTTAATCTACAAAATAATAGAGTACCAACTCCTCCTCCAATACCTACTCAAATGCCAATAGGGATAGATGAAGAAGATTCATATCCAAATCATAGAAAATCAACCACTTAGAAGACAATCAATTGCTAGAAATGGTGGAAGGGGAGAAAATTATTTTAAGACTATAGAAGACTCTAATGATCCATCTCGAGTTAAAGTAGAAGCCCAACTTATGATGGTATACATGATCCAAATAAATTTCTTGATTGGTTAGTTCAAATGGATGACTTCTTTGATTGGTATAAAATGGATGATTACCAAAGGGTTACTTTTGCTAAAATGAAATTGATAGGACATGCTAAAATTTATTGGACAAATACTTTAGCTAAAAGATTAGGAAGGACAAACCTCACTTGGATAGAAATGAAAGAAATGTTAAGAGCAAAATCGCCCTAGGCATCATGATAAGAAGCTACATAGCCAATTATTAACTTTGAGACAAGGTAATTATCTTGTAACGAATACTTGAACACTTTTGAAGATCTAGTTTCTAGAGGCTTGTGATAATGATTGGCAATTAGCCAATAAATTTGTTATTGGACTTAGGCTGAAATTAAAATGAAGTTGAATTATTTGACCCACAATCTTTAGAGGGATGCATTTCATTATTAGTTGAACAACAAAAGAAATCTTCCTCCCTCTCTAAAATTAAAGTCAAGTACCTTCCATTTCATCCAATAGATCTACTGTTAGACTGCATCCAAATGGCCCATCCCTCTAAAACTTCAATTGAAGGGAGCTCTAAGAACATTAGGAAGTAATATGTTTTAAATGTCATAAAAAAGGTCATATGCAAAATCAATGTAAAGCTCAAATCTTATTTTTAGAAGAAGTTGAAAATCCAATAGATGATAATCTAGAAGAAGTTTATGATGACACCCCATTATCGATGAAGAATTGAATTAGACCCTCATGTTAATGTGATGAGATGTCTTCGTAATAAAAAATGAAGATTGGAGGAGAAAGAACATTTTTAGCATGTATATTTTGTGTAATGAAAAGAGATGTAGGTTAGTTATAGATGGAGGGAGTGCTATGAATGTCATTTCAACACATACCTTAACTCGAACCAACCTAAAATCTCAACCCCACCACGAACCATTTCATGTTAGTTGGGTAAATCATACATCTCTTCCCATCACTAATCGGTGTTTAGTTCCTATTAAAATAGGAAGCTATGAGGACCAAATTTGGTGTGATGTTCTCCCTATGGACATTGCTCATATTCTCTTAGGGACGACCTTGGCTATATGATATGAATGTTATTCACTATGGTAGGGAAAATACTTATGTTTTAAACATAATAATAAGACTATTAAACTCCTACCAATAAAGCCGAGAAAAACACCCTCCATAACACCACACAAAACAACTTGACTTGCAACCTAAGCCTCTATTGAAGAAAAATGCCAAACTTCAATTAATTATCATAGAAAATCCTACTTGTTAGGCCTAACACTATCATTTTTATCCTTATTTTAAAACACCTCTTTCTCCTTTGACCCCAGATAGAAATAATAGGTTTTGGCTTCTGAAAAGAATTTTGATCCATTTCTTCTTCACATATTACATGTAAAAGAAGTCATACCGGACTAATGAGACTCACATACCCGTGGTCTCTTCTCTTCTTCGATTTTAACGATGCACGATGAGCTTCACGATGAGCTACCTCCTCTAAGAGACATTCAACATGCTATTGAGTTCTTGCAGGTTCTCAACTTCCTAATCTTCCACATTATAGGATGAACCCTAGCATGTTGAGATTAAAAGACAAGTTGAGGAATTATTAAGAAAGGGTTTTATTCAAAGAGTCTTAGCCCTTGCGGTCAGCATTATTAACTCCAAAGAAAGATGGAACATGGAATGTGTGTTGATAGTCGAGCAATAAATAAAATTACTATCAAATATAGGTTTTCCTATTCCTCGACTAGATGATATGTTAGATTTAATCTCAAGAGCAAATTTTTTTCAAAGATTGATCTAAAAGTGGATATCATCAAATTCGGATTAGATGGAGATGAGTGGAAGACGGCTTTTAAGACCCATGGACTATGAATGGCTTGTCATGCCCTTTGGACTTTCAAATGCTCCTAGCACATTCATGAGATTAATGAATCTTCTTAAACCATATATAGGTAAATTTTGGTGGTGTATTTTGATGATATTTTTTTAGTCCAAGTGAAAATGAACATCTACAACACCTACAAAAAGTATTTGAACTACTTAAACAAGAGAAATTATACATTAATTTAAAAAAGTGTTTCTTTTGCAAGAGGTAATCTTTTAGGCTTTATTATATCCACTATTAAACCCCATCCTTCTAAAGTGAAAGCAATCTTAGATTGGCCACCACCTAAAAGTTTTCTTGAAGTTAGAAGCTTCCATGGTTTAGCCACTTTTTTATCGAGATTTATTAAGAATTTTAGTACCATTGTTGCTCCAATAACGATATACTAAAATTAGATAAATTTTGTTGGACTTAATGCACAAAAGGCCTTAGAGCAAATTAAAGTTCTTATCACTTACGCACCAATCCTTAGGCTTCCGATTTTTCTAAAGCCTTTGAAGTGACATGTGATGCTTGAATTGGGATAGGTGGAATTTTAAGTCAAGAGAATCATCCATATAGCATTCTTTAGTGAAAAGTTAAATGAAGCTAAACAACGATATTCCACTTATGATAGAGTTTTATCTGTAATTCAATCCTTAAGGCATTACACTATCTCTTACATAGAGAATTTATACTTAATTGATCACCATGCCTTAAAATTCATTAATATTCAATAAAATTAAGTCATAGGCATGCAAAATGGGTTGAATTTTTACAAGACTACTCTTTTGTTCTAAAGCATAAGCCCGGAATTGAGAATAAGCTGCAGATGCTTTATCCGGGTAAACCTAATGATTTCCTCTTTAATTGAGAATCCCGTGATTTGATAGAATTAAAGATGATTATATTGTGTGCTGACTTTCACCTAATTTATCTTGAACACCTAGATAAACCAATAACTTTACAAGGAACATTCTCGATAACAAATGGATATTTATATAAAGGAAAACAATTATGCATTCCTCGATCTTCTCTTAGAATTCTTATCATTGAAATACATTTGGGGTATAGTGGTCATTTTGGAAAGGATAAGACCATATGTTTATTAGAAAATAGATTTTATTGGCCTTCATTAAAACGAGATGTTCAAAAATTAGTGGCTCAATGCTTAATTTGTAAACAAGTAAAACTATCAAACAAAGGTCCGGACAATACACCCACTGTTCTTATAGGCCTTGGGAAGACCTATCAATGGATTTTATTCTAGGATTACCTAGGACATTCGAGAACATGATAGTATTTTTGTTGTAGTGGATAGGTTCTCAAAATGGCTCATTTCTTACCTTGTTCAAAAACAAATGATGCTTCTTATATAGCCAAATTATTTTTTAAGAAAATAGTCTCCATGGTCTCCCTTTAACCATTGTTTAAGATGTTAAGTTTGTCTCATATTTTTGGAAAACATTATGGAAATTATTAGGTACCAAATTAAAATTCTCTTACGCCTTTCACCGATGGACAACTGAGTAGTTAATCGTACCTTAGGAAATTTGCTTAGATGTTTGGTAGGTAAAAGTTTAGGAAATTGGGATTTACATTTACCAACCTCAATTTGCCTATAATAGTACTATATCTAGAACTACAAAAAAATCACCATTTGAGATAGTCTATGGTCAAAACCCACGACAACCAATAGATGTAGCAAACCTACCATCTCATATATTTTCGATGCGATTCTCATTTGCTAAAGATTTTGAAAGCCTCCATGAAGATATAAGAAAGCAAATTACTATAAGTAATGATAATTATGCTTCTAAGGCAAATCATAATCGTTCAACGAAAAGAATATAAAGAAGGTGATTATGTATTGATTCGCATTCCCGGCGTTATCAAACTACTAAATATAAGAAATTACATGCGAGCTTGTGGTCCCTTTAAAATTCTCAAGAAAATTGGAACTAATGCTTATCACCTTGATTTTCTGATATGTTCATTCATCCGGTTATTAATATTGAAGATATTCTATCATATGAAGGAATTAGAAAACCTCCACTTGTTGGTCTAACTCTTTAGCGAGATATAGCCGCATTCTTGCGAAGCCCTCTTCCCTTGAAGTTGACTATATTATCACCAGGAAGCACCCATTAATCCGACAACATCATTTTCTAGTTCGTTGGAAGAATAAGCCACCGGTGAAGTCACATGGTTGACGTAGTGATTTGGAGACTTTAGCCCCACAATTAGTAGAAGACTTCTTAGATTTCAACTCTGAGGAGTTCAATTGAGCCGTGGGAGTTGATGTAGAACATCATGAGGATCAACAAATTAGAGCCCAAGGCCCATTTACAAGATCTCAAGCAAGAAAATTCAAGAAAGAAGAAGACTTAGCCCATTAGCCTACTAAGGCCCATTTTATGATTTCATCTTTTTTTATTTATGTAATTTTAATTTTCTTCTAGAAACTCCATGTTTGAAATTTTGAATTTAAATATTCAAAGCATGACATGTGAGGTGGTTGAATCCACATAAAATAATAGCATGTGAAATGGGTGGATGGCATAAAATAATGAGGCAATTTATTGCTTCACATTAATGTGGCCACCCACCTTTCCCTCCATGTTTTGAATTCTTTTCTTTTGAAAGATGCTTGTAATGGCTATAAATAGCCCCTCTTATTAGAATGAAGGGGAACTTTTGGCAATTGCAAAATTTTGAGTTATTCTTGTGGTTTGAGAGCTTGGTGGCCAAACCTTGGCAATCCTTGGTGGGAGCGCTAGTTATCCAACATATCTTCTTCCTTCTCCCCAATACCCGTTCTCTCAATCTCATCAAAAGAAAGAAGCCCACCTCCATCAGTCCATCTCCTCCACGACGGCCAGACCGAGCTGCATGAGTGACTAGCCCTTTTCCCTCGGCCTCCACCCCTAGAGGACCGAATGTGAGTCGAATGGAGTGTTCCAAACATGGCTCATTTGAGCTACAATTCTAGCCATGAGCATTGAAGAATCTGAGGTACTTGATGCTTAAAGATGTCCAATATGCCTCAATCGGGACATAGTTTTGGAGAGGAGGGGTTTGCGGGTTTCTCATTATGGATTTATCTTTCCGGTTGCACAACCTTCTTCTTGGTAGGTCTCCACAAGAAATGAGAATGAAGTTCCTTTCTTCACGATTAGTGAGAAAAATAAGTTGATTCTCTTTTCTTGTTATTGTCTAGCTCCTTTCCATGGTCCGGCATTTGTCATATTCCCTTGCGGTGAATGCCCACTAGAGACGTGTTCATGTTGTGTAAGTGCTATAGATTACATTTGCCTTTACTTCAATGGGAGCTATATGACAATTTGCCTCTTTCTTCTTCATGTAATGATCATATTCTTGATAACTTCAAGAAACTTGCTTTATCTAGTAGTGGAAATGATGGCAAGCTTCGAGGATATGTCTATAATGCTTGTGTGTTATCTTTGTGCATCCATTGAAGATGATTTTGCTAAGAATATGCATATATTGAAGGCATATGCATGCTTTTTTAAGCGTGGTGGGTTTGGAAGACTTCTTAAGGCGGTGTCGTGGGACCTGACTATGCACACTTTTGCGATAGGAAGACTAGCACTCGGCGACCCACAGAAAGACGCTCGGGAGGTAAATGCAATTGATAGAGGACTTAATTAATTTAATGCAAAATGAACTATGAGCTTAAAATTAAAACAAGAATTGAAATTGCGTATTTGAAGGCCTATGCACGCTTTTTTAAGCATGGTAAGTTAAGAAAACTTTCTAAGCCGTAATGCCACAAGACAACTATGCATTCTTTCTTAAATATATGATAGGAATGCTCTAACACCCGCATTATGTGGGGATGGCTCGGGAGGATCAAATTTGGGATGGGAGACTTAAACAAAAAAAAGCACGATGAGTGAAATTGAGCTTGTTTGAGAATGATAAATTAAAGAATAAATTTACATATAAAATTTCAAAAGTCTTTAAATAAGAATGATCGATTGTCGACAACTTGTTGGCGATCATAAAGAGGACTTTAATGATCTTGAGGGTTCGTCTCCTAACAAAAAAAATTCAAGTAAAGCTTACGGTGATCTTGATACTTGCCTACGAGCACAAACAAAACTTATATTGGATTTGAAAGCTTGTCTTTCAATCAACAAAGTTCAAATACAAATTTTCGAGAATTTGTAAAGAATCCAACAATCACCTACATGTTTAAAGAAGTTATAATGACTATTATACAAATAAGAATAAGCATCAAAAATATTGAACTAATAAGGCTTGAAAGCTAATGAGCATAAATCATATTTCTTATTGACGAGCAAATTATGTTATGATTCATCTTGAATAGGATTGTGTTATATACCACATCAAACAAATCATTTAGAGCAAAAGAATTTGAATGAGACTTACGATGAGCCTGAGCTTCTTAGCGATCGAGCTAAGTTTTATTGAAACTTAAAGAACTCAATGAGCTATGAAATAAATGCAAACAAATGAATATTAATCTAAATAACAACAAGAAACGCCCTACACTACCAAATGCAATATAAAATTACAAGCGCAGAAAGGCTAATTTCAGTTCTAAATAAACCTCACATACTTCATAAGGTACTTACTAAATTCAACTTGGGTACTTTTAAAATTCATATAAATATCTAGATGAATTTAACTTGATATGTATCATAAGGTAAACTTTAATTGAATTCAAGTGTTTTGAAATTCATATCAAATCATTGGTATTGAAATATATTAAATTATTTAAAATATGAACACTTGAATTGAAGCACGCATGGGTCCAAATCGCGAATGCTTAAACTTAGTGTTCAAGGATGCTACGCAGTTGATTCCGCGTCTTGGGGTAGGTTGGGTTAACAAAACCTAAAATCCAATAATAATATTATAAGATTTTCAACTTAGTAAAATATATGAGAAGCTAATTCTATCATATGATAGTAGATCGATCCTCTATTAGTAAATTAATAGAGCCAAACAGTTCGGAATAATAAACGAATGATTAAGCGCATACACCGATGATGGCTGTTGAATGAAGGTTTCAACCATAGGATATTTACCATCAAAATGCTCTTGCAAGCTCAAATCAAATTAATTTAAATTAATTATCAATATAAATATAAAATCAAATAAATCATTAAGTTCAAAATGCTAAAATAAAATTTAATATTTAAAACTTGAAACTAAAATTCAATCGACCTTAGTAATTGTTTATCGTAGGTGATAAATTAAGAAAACTCAAACTCAAAGGAGCTAAAGCCAAATCAAATACGCTTATATTTACTCTCAATCAATCTCATGCTAGTAAAGGCTGACCCGTGTTCTCGATCATGATTTGGCTAGTAGGCTCCATATATATATGAGTCTTCGATCGGGTACGCCACCAAATTTTCAAAACTCACTATTAATAGTCTAGATTTTCACATGTAATAATTTCTCCAATTTGTGTGTGATAAAAGCGTAAAATTTAGTCATGTTCAATGTAGGTAGAATAGCTCCTTCCAAAAGAGCTAAGAGAAAAGATCCCAATCACTTATTATTATTTATGAAAACTATGAAGGTGGATTATATTTATATAAAAAAAAGCACTTCAAGTATCTTGTTATATGAAAAAGAAAAGAGATTAACTACATCAAAATGATTTCATTGGACTCAAAGTTCGTGATAAAATGAATGGAGATATTTTCGATTCAAAACGCGTTCAATGGCCTATAATCTAGAAGTCTATTTAGATTTTAATTTTTTTATGTTGACATAATAGAGGTTTTAACAAACATTTCAATAGCTTCTTATACTTTTTTGGGCTAATCAAACGTCGCATGCATGCCAATATAATTTCTTCTATGAGAGTGAAGAGTTTTAGGGATTAAAGAATATATATATTTTTTTTTATCGGTGTGTGAAAATATTACGTCCGAGTCCGCATTAGCTTTACGGTGGACTCAATCGGCGCTATTTCAATTAAAAATGGCAAATGTAAACGGCGTTTTTTTTTTAGGTTTATCGCCCACCAAACAATGGGAATGAGTATATCGCTGGAGAAATTAAAAATATCTTCATTTAGGCGGTCAGATTTTTTATTTGGTCAGAGCATTACGAAAGAGCTATGAAGAAGGAGAATGAATCGGAAATGGAGGCGTTGAGGAAATAGGCGATGATGTCGTAAATAAAATGGATCGGTAATCTTTTAAGGAGTTGTAATCCTTCGTCGTATTCATATTTATTTTTCATGATTTTTTTGTAAAGTTCGAGAAAACATATTCAATGTAATCTTTGAGGTCATTGATTAATTTTGTAGTGCTTATTTACATATGTACTCTCTGTAGTGTCTTTCGAGTATAGACAATTTTTTCCAGTTTGTTTCACTTTTCAGCACGGTTGTTGGATCATGGTAACTAAATCCCAATCAAGCAATGATGTGGTCGTTTAGGGATTTTAGAGATTCAGCACCTCTGTGCCTATACCTCACTGCCTCTCATCCTGTACCTCTGTGCCTCTGCACCTCTATACCTCTATCAATCTATACCTTATACCTCTATACCTTATGCCTTCTCTCAGACTTGTGCCTTGCTTTTATGTCTCACTTTTTCTGCATTCTTGTTATCATATGCCTCATACCTGTTTTGCGCTATACCTCTCACCTCTGTGCCTCTGTACCTCTGTGCCCTCTCTCTGCTCAACTTGCATAGATTTATACCTATCTTTCTGCTATCGTATCTCTGTACTCTCAGATTTTCAGGTTCTTGGCTTATTTCGCGTTTTTTGGGTATTTTTTTGTGTCTACTCTCTGGACAAATGCCTCTATGCTCTCAGTACTCTCGTTTTCTGTACTCTCATTATCGTGGAACTTTGGACTCTATGTTTTCGCGATGAATGTGGTGAATGAGCAACGATGATGAAGTTGTTTTATCTAATGACCCAAATTTGGGGTATCTAGCAAACAGGTTGTGCATAATGAAAGAAACTTATGCACTATCAGTGATTATGCACATCAAAGCCGTGTTAGAAAAGACCATACAAGTTATTGGCCAAACTCTAAGAAATTGAAATCGAGAGATTTTCGTGCGTGGCAAGGAAAAAACAGTCAATCTAAACCATATAACAAAATTCAAGAAAAGCGTCGAGGAGTGGTTGGGCGATGATGATTGATTGTGGATTTGGAGGGAATTGGTCTTAAAAAAATATAGAGAAACCATAATCATTCGGCAAAGGCGGTGATCATCTTCTCGGTCGCAGATCGTTCGATGAAGGCATCGTTTTGAAGACGATAACAGAAATAGTGCAAGCCCGAGCGTTATCTATCTGAGGAAGTTGGTGGGGTAGAGAATATTGGATTCACCAAAAGATCAATTTCATCCGAAAGAGCGAAGATCACGCAGTTCTGCGGTGATAGCAATGAATTCTACTGTTCAAGGAAAGACAAGCGAGATGTTTGCATGGGATGTTGAGTTGATTTGCTTGGTGAGTTTTTTTGGAGCAATGGTATGTCTAGGGTTGAATTTGATTGTTTTGGGGATGTGATAATTTTGATACTAGCTATCGGCTCAATAAATATAATCTTGTCTACTGCTCGTTGAGTGAATCATCATTGGCAAAACGTCTTATTCGAGTAGCTTTTTTTGGGAAGAGACCATCGAATTCACATGGTTATTCCGGGACATTTCTTGGTTGATGGGTGGAAGGCATCCAGCGATATTTCTTGATCAAGATCGCTATGGCGAGCCATCGAGAATGTACTACCGCTCACGTCATAGGTTGTGCCAATGGCATATCTCAAAGAAAGCCCCTCCAAGGTCCATTGCTTTAGTAGTAACAAGAGAGTTCAAGGGCTATTCTATGCATGCATGAGCAAATGTGAGGATGAGTTTGAGGATGCTTGTACGCCATGCTAGAGGAGGGCAATCTGTATGATCATGCTTGCTTCTCGAACTTTACAAAATTAGCGAAATGGTCCACCATTCAACAAAGATAGATTTTGTATTGGCTGTTGTCCACTCGTGGTGAAAACAAATAGCGTGTCATGGTATTTCAACAAGTTCCAGATTGTTTCTTGGGATTGGAGAAGGTGATGGAAACATGGCGAAATGAACATGATGAAGACTTCAAGTGTATCCATACAATTGTTCCTTGTTAAGAGTAGTCCAATTCTTAAAAAGGCGCTTTGTTTTAGGAAGCTTTACTCTATGTTCAAGAAGAATTTGCATGGAGTTGGGGATTATCATTCTTGCGTCGGATGATAGGCCCATGGAGTACTTGGTGAGGAACTTAGAGAAGAAGAATGCATCCAAAACATTGTCCACTATGATGTGTACTATGGATATTTCTTGTAGTTGCGAATTTGAAATGATGGGCATACTTTGAACATTAGAGTTCCATAATGATGATTCAGCATTCGGGATAAGTACCTCCTTATCGGTGGTCTACCGAGAAAAAGAGGGACATCTACATCGATGGTTCATATAGAGGGTTAGTACATGGGGAGAGAGATGGGGGCATTGTTTTCGTGAATCATATAAGTCGATATGCATATCAAATTAGCTCAGAAAGCGGTAATAAGATAGCGAGGATTACATGCTTGCATCTCTTAGCGACTATCTCGATGAAGTGGACTCGTAATAAGTGGGAATTCTCCACCGATTGATCGTTAAGAAGAAGAAGGCGACCACATCATCCAGATAAGGACAATCAAGGATCCAATCAAGAGACGCCCAAAGGGTGTTTCCAACGCAAGGCTCAAGGCTTATTGGGAGAAATCCAAAAAATCCACAAGTACTTATGCTACTTGCCGATGTTGCTATTACTTATAGTTTCTGTAAATTTTTAATGTATTATATTTTCTTGTCTTAGAAACAAAAGTGAAGTCCGAGAGTCTTTGTAGAGCGGGATCGTCATGGTTACTCCACTCTCTATGCCCCTGCTTTTGGTAAGCCTAGAATATTGCACATTGGCGATGTAAATTATTCATCAATTACTAAGATGTTGTACTATTACTACAATATTGTTCCACAGAATTCAATTCGACCTCGGTCAACCAACATCTTTGAAGGGTATACCAAGCTCATGATGGATATTATTACAAGCCGGCATTTTGATGCATGATATTATCCAAGAAGGCATTTTTTAGTTTCATTTTGTATGTTTTAGTCATAATAATGCGTACAATTTTTCGCAAGAATGTCCTCAATTTTTTGTTGTTTTTAAGTCTAGAGCTTATTTGGTGAAGAATTGTTTACCTCTATAGCGATGAGGTTTAATATTTAATTGTTTTTGTAGGTCTAACTGTTCCTCCTTTTTCTTGTAAAATGATTTTTATGGTTGCTTTGTTTTAGTAGGTCTAAATTTTTTTAATCCGTTCTTATGTAACATTGTAATGCTTGGCATATGTTCGGTGTCTTGTTCTTCCATTGAGTTCTTTAAATGCTATCATTCAAATCTAATCTTTTTTTTTTTATGTGAGACTAAATTTTACATGCAATTACATTGCATGTCACTCATCATTTACATGTGCAACTCAAAAATATTAATATTTATCATTATCTTTTAAAATAAAATACATGACCTTGAATTTATTAGAAAAAAAACATATTAGAAAAGAATTGTATTAGATGTATGTAATATTTAGATAGAATTGATTTTCTCAAAAGAATTGTATTGTTATGTTTTTTTTTAAACATATTTTCTCAGCTATTTGAATTTATTTACGCTCAAGATAAAAGCGAAGCATCCAATTAGATGCATTTCATGTATTTAAGGTTATTTTTTGCCTCAGATTAAATTTATTTATAAAAATACTATTTACCATTTCTCTCATATGGAACATATATTCAATGATTAGCACAATATTCAATTCGATATGTATTGAAGAATTATTGTGGAGCTCAAATGTTGGCATAGAAGGCTCAATATATATAATATTCAATGATTAGCAGTATAGTGGGTACATAGAGGCTCTTTAATTTTTACATATATTATTTACTATCATCAATCATTATTTAAAAAAATCTTTAATTTGCATAAAATTGTCTATTAAATTTGCCAAAAATAAGCGTGTACATAGATGCAGAGGTACAAGTGCAGTGTAAGTATAGTGGTGGGAGTACAGTGCAGTGCAGTGATGCAGAGGTATAGACTGAGGGAGTGCAGGAATTACAGAGGTATAGAGGCTGAGGAGTGCAGGAGTGCAGTACAAAGATGCAGATAATCAGGGAATCTACTAAGATTCGACCAAGCACCACCTCATTGCCTCATTAGAGATTTAGTTACAATGTTACAGAAAGCAGAAAGTGAAACAAAACAACGCAGAGAGCAGTGCAGGAGAGGTACAGTGCAGAAGCAGAGGAATGCAGGTATAGAGTGCGAGGTACAGTGAAATCTACTAAAATTCATCGGCGACCACCCATTTCATTAGGGATTTAGTTACAATGTTACGAACAACCAAACAACGAGAAGTGAAACAAAACACAGAGTACAATTGCATCTACTAAGATTCGACAAGCATAGCCACCTCATTGCCTCATTAGAGATTTAGTTACAATGTTAACAACCAGCAGTAGTGAAACAAAACCGCAGAGTACAGTGAGGTGCAGTCTGAGGAATGCAGGAGGTACAGAGGTATAGAGGTGAGGAGACAGGAGAAATCTACTAAAATTCATCGTACACCACCTCATTTCATTAGATTTAGTTACAATGTTTACGAACAAAGAAAGTGAAACAAAACACAGAGTTAAAGTGAGTGCAGTGCAGTGCAGAGGTACAAAGGTAGGTCTGAGACCAAAAATCTACTAAAATCATCGACAACCACCTCATTGCCTCATTAGGGATTTAGTTGCCATGATCGAACAACCATGCTAAAGTGAAAAAAAGCTGGAAAGAAATAGTCTAATCAATGCAAATGCCTAAATGCTTGTCGATTACATGGAACAGATTATCACTACATAAACCCACTTGAAATAACAAACAGTTTATCCTACCTAACAACTAAAGGTGCAAACTTTTATTTAATTGTTTTTTTGGCCAAGCAAAAAATCATCGCGACTAAATCTATTCATTTTTTGTCCCATCCTTGTTGAGCCAGTTTGGGCTTCTCGATATGCTTCCATGTATTTGCAAATGAACATGCAGCATCGACACTTAGGGGTAGCAACCCGCTCACCCGTTTCAACCGCCATTTCTTGGGTTCTTTGTCAAAATAATGGCCGATATCTGAGCCGAATTTAATCTGCAGAAGATGGATAAGGTATTAGTGTGATCCCCGTGAGAACCCGCAAGAAGAGTGCATACCATTTACGGCGAGAATGCCTTTATGTGTCGGTTTTTGAGTGTAAAATGACCACCCAAGCTTGATAATGCAAGAAGTGTCCAAGTCTTGATTATGGATAACGGGAGTAAGAGCTCGACACGGATGCACTATCTGCGGTGACATCTTTGGATATACATCTTGCTTTCTTTTAGCAAACCATCTTTCATAATTCTACAAGGATGCAGATAACATCTATAAGACACGAGATACATACAGAATATCAAGAATGAATTGCGAACTAGTAATTTTGGAGGAGTAACTCACCCAATGTAAGCATGAAATGTAAAGGAATGGGACATACAATCCACAGGGAGTACTTCTAATATCGAGCATCGCGCATATACATATGACGAGATCTTGGTCCATCGAAATCGTCAATCACCCTCATGAAATAATAATATTACACGCGAACCTTGTATCTCCCATTATCGAACCATCATTTTTTAAAGCAAAGAAATGAAAGTACTTAGAATGATATGAGGAAGATGCCGGTGACTTACTTGTCCGGAAACGAGCACACGACGGTCTATGAGTTCGCATAGGCATGCCATCCCTAGATGGGAAGTCCACAACCCGCCTGGCCGGCGTAATATAATTATTTAGGCTGAAATTAATTGGTAAAATCTATATCCATTGTCATCGAAAGATTGAGCATCGAACTTACACTTACCGGTGGTGCTCCTCCACAACTGATAGCCTCGATGGCTCATCAAAGGAAACCGCTCGGCTGACGACCTGCGAATTGAAGGGTGGCCGACAACGGTCATCTATTTAATCATATTATTCATTAAATTAACGTAATACGCGCCCGTGGGTGGATGGCGGTCGACGCCACTCTTAACGTAGTGGTGAACGGAGAACAATTTCCTCTTCCTCGTCTGGTGCCTTCACCCGACGTGCAGTAATGATGAAGGGGCGATAGCGGTATGCTTTGGAGTCTCCCCGACTGGATCTTCTCACGGCACAAGACTCCGGGCTCCCACTATAAAGGTCTCAGAAGATACCCGGTGGTCTCCTCCGTAGCGACTTCCATTCCGGGGATGGGAGCACTCCTCTGTGCAAGGGTAACTTCCATAGCGAACCATGAATGTCATCCATCTCTGTCACTTGCATGGTAGGATGCCACAACTTCCCTCAACTCCCTCAAACCGCAAATAACTTATCTAGATCCTTGATTGGGGGGTAGTAGCGAGGGCAAGCTGACACCGCTTGGGGAATATCGGGAGAGATATCGGGAATCGAGAAGAAGAATAAGGACCGACGAGTGATGTCGTATGGAAGTTTCATGGGGATGAGAGGATGATTCAATGAGCCAAGTCTCCTCTTGATAAGTCCTCGAGTGTGAGGACTGTTAAACCAAAGATAGATATGACGACCTAAACATATGTAAATGCATACATTGATATGAACGAACATAACTAATTTCTGCACGGTCTCCTCCCAAATCGTCAGGCAACATCTCAGAACTTTATTTTAGGCCAACGCAAAATAATTGTAGATGGAAATAATGACTATCGATAATGTGCTCAGCCGGATCTACAACAAAAAATGTATCTGAGTTAAATTGCTCACATCAAGTAAAACTAAACTAACGTCGAAACCATAAGAAGAGGCACAAAGCCACTCATGTAGCCAGCCCTCGTGTCAGTATCTTTCTTGTAATGCCATTGAATTGTGACACTAAGAAGGCCCAAATGGCTCAATTTGTACTCAAGAAATTTTTCGATATTATCAGTAGGCAATTAAACTAGAAACTCTATAGTTGTGGTATGCAAAGAACAAATTTTAAATAAGAAAACGTATGTACAATCAGCTACCCGTACAGCTATCCGATTGCTCGAGCTTATTCTTATAATCGGTGAACTATCAGACAATGGGATTTCGCCATAAAACTTTCTCCCCTTTGTTTGGCATCCCGACATCACTACTTCATCCATGGTGAAAGAAATGCCGCTCACCCAATAAAAGGCTTGTTGTCGATGTCCCAAGATAGGATAGAGGTTATGGCACCGAAGTCTTCAGCGGTCCGCAATGTGACGAATTGGTTGGTGAAGCGCTTCAATATTTTCACTTCACTAGTGAAGCGATTATCAAATCAAATAATGCTCGATGCCACGCGCATCTAGACGTTATCCTTTTGCGACATGTTGAACTTCAAAATAAAGCTAAGGTAATCGAATATTAGCGATCTTTGGATTGCAAGCACCTTAATATCGGGAGAATGAGTGCAGGTACATGGAGTGCAGTGCAGTGCAGATTCATTTTCTTGTCTTAGAACACATCCAAACCACAAAATCTCAAGAAAGTATAATAGAATTACAGTGGTTGGTGAGTACATTTTACAAACAAGCATCTAAATTAGCTTCCAAACAACCTCTAAACTACTTCCACAGTTGAGAAACATTGTCTCAACAATCGGAGAAGCAAGAAAAACATCCCAAAAATGTCTCTACTATGGGAGATGAGAGTGCAGTGCAGAATTACAGTGTGAGGTGGAGAATGCAGAGGTACAGATTCATTTTCTCCACTGACACACCCAAAGGCAAAATCTCAAGAAAGTATAGAGTACAGGGTGAGGTTGGTGAGTACATTTTGCAAACAAGCATCTAAACAACCTTCCAAACTACTTCCACAAGCTACATTGTCCAATCGCGGTCAAGAAAACAAAATGACTCTAATATCGAGTGGTAAACAGAGGAATACGAGAATGCAGATGAGAATGCAGAGAGATGCAGATTCATTTTCTCCTGAGAACACACCCAAGCAAAATCTCAAAGTAGAAAGTACAGGAGAGCGGTTCGGTGAGTACATTTCAAACAAGCATTCTAAACTACTTACTAGCGGTAAACATTGTCTCAACAATCGACAATCAAGAAAAACATCCCAAAATGACTCTAATATCGAGGGTACGAGGTACAGTACAGTGCAGTGCAATTCATTTTCTCCACGAACACACCCAAACCGAGAAAGTATAGAGTGCAGAAGAGGTGCAGAGGTATAGAGAATCTGGTATAGAGGTATGGAGTACAGTGCAGAGGAATGCAGTGCAGTGCAGGGGTATAGATTGCATTCATTTTCTCCACAACACATCCAAAGCAAAATCTCAAGAAAGTATAGAATGAGGCAGTTCGGTGAGTACATTTTGCAAACAAGCATCTAAATTAGCTTCCAAACAACCTCTAAACTACTTCCAGTTAAGCGGAACATTATCTCAACAACCGGGCAGACAATCAAGAAAAATAGCCAATGTCTAATATCGAGGGAGGTGAGGGAGTGCAGGTAAAGGTACGGCAAGTCTGAGGTATAGAGATACAGAGGTATAGAGGTATGGAGGTGCAGAGGTATAGAGGTGCAGTGCAGTGATTAATTTTCTCCACAAAATACACCCAAACCGCAAAACACAACCTCCCAGGTTATTGAGCGGTTCTAGCCATAGTATGCCCTCAAAGCGGGGAAAAATGGGTGAAAAAAAGCAAAATCTCAAGAAAGTAAAGAGAGTTGGGTTTTCTGAGAGTACAGGTACAGAACAATCAACAAAAATAGTGCAAAATCATCTCTAATATCGAGAATTGGGCGTGGAGGAGTGCAGTGCAATGAGAGGGTAGCCATATCTTGCATAAAGAAACCTAAACACTTGATGGATTGTAATGGACAAAGACAAAGAAAACCCTAAAATCTCTCAAGTTCAAATGCATATGGAAATACCTACCAACCCAATACCTCAATTTGAAATGCTAGAAGCCTAAGCCGGTGGCCGAACGGCGGGGTGGGCACCACACGGGACCTCGAATTCTCTTCGTAGAAAGCCCCATACTGAGTATTACGGAAGAATCTGAGCGCGAGATATTTGGTTCGAGGTTTTTAGGCGAGGAATTAATCGAGTTGAGATTGGTCGGGCGATCATCCTTTACACGAATATTTTCCGCTGACAAGACAATACATTTCAAAATATTAAAGCCATCTTGAATATTATAGGTTTAATACTTAATTGGATCACACAAACATAATCACATATAACTATTGACATTAGACATTTTTAGATTTATCATTCATAATATATCATTGAAGGATAAAGACGGATGATTGGATGAATGATCGAAAATGCATTAAAATTTTTATGTAATTTTAATAGTCAACAATAACAAGTTTTATCCCATTAAGTGGGTTCTATATGAATCCTTGGTCTCCATTATATCTATTATGTGTCAAATTCTCATTTAATTCAAGTATAAATGTAACTTTAATACTCATATAATAAAATCTTAGAAAGACCAATGGCAACGGAAAATCTAAAAGATGCATTAAATGAAACTTTATTATAGCTCGAGCAAGCTTGATTAGAAATAGAAATTTAAGTTTGTGACAAGGAGAAGGTTAGGCGTGGTTGAAGGTCATAATCAACCGTTAAGGAGAATCTTCATATTAGAATAATAAAGGGAGAAAGAGATCTCCTCTTCCTAGGCCAAAGGACGGATTAGAGTGTGAAACCAAGTAGCAAAATTGGACAAATGTAGGGAGGAGAAGAGAAGCCATTGCCACCACAAAGCAAGGAAAGGGGTCACAACATCCTCTGAATCCCTAACCCTACAATGTCCAAACAGAAAACTAAGAAAGTTTAGTCTTGCAACAAAGAACATTTGCATCTTTTCTTTAAAAGAATTTAAGGACACAAAATAAAACTCATAATTCCTAACATTTGAATTAAAAAGTTTTATATTAACTTTTCTATATATAATTCTTGAATGAAATTACACCACCACATCTCCTATTTCAAGATTCAAACTTGTCTTTGAACACAAACACAAACAAAAGACAATTAACAGCATATATATCAATTCACAATCTTCTTAAGTAATCGCAGCCCCACAACTCCTCCACCATCCTTTCTCTCCTCGTAAGTCATATAAGTCCCCAACAACTTATCCCATGTAACAAAAAATGGGTTGGAGAAATTGTACTTGATGCCATAAGGTTGGTGATGTATGTGGTGATCCTCTATGCTTAAATACATAACTAATAAATTCACAGGCAACCACAAGCCGTGGTGCGATGGTCTTGATGGCGGCAAAAGAGAGGAAGAAGGCAGAGGTGAGAGGACTCATGCCGGAGACAAGGAAGGCAATGATAGCCCCTCCGGTGTCTATGATCAATACCTCAATAGGATGACTATAGAGAGCTCCAAAGCAATAGGGGGCGACAAGTTCATGGTGTTGGGAGTGAACGTGTTTGTACAAGAATTTATTTATATGCATCAATCTATGAGCGAAGTATTGCCATGTATCCATTACCACCATGCCTACAAATATTTGCAGGATAATTACATGGAGAGCAGGCTGTGGCCGTTGCGTTGCCAATATTATATTTCTTAGAGACCTGCATCATATATATATATACAGTAGATCACATAGATAGAAGGGATCAGCTCCACCATTAATTTCAGTTTTATTATATATACATATAATTTTTTTCTTGCTTTTTAGGTTTTTTTTTAATGATCATACCGTGAGGACAAGGAAAGCGACAGAGATTTGAATAATTTGCTGGAGGAGGACACCCTTAACTACAGTTCTCTTGGGGACGACGTTCTTTGCCTCTTCCTCAGCCATTGTATGCATCCTATAGTCATGAAAATTCTCAAAATCATATAAATTCCAGAGTAAATCCAGTAAACTGCTATCGGGACGAAGGTGGCGAGTAAATCATCTCTCGACATAGCCAAAGCCATGCCTAAATAAAACTTTATTAGATAATCACTCCTCTGTAATTAAAAATAGAAGAATCAATGGCAAGACGACCCTTAATTTTTTCTTCTACTTCATTATGATTTCTCGCCAACCTCTTTAGCTTCTACTCTTATTTATAGCAATAGAGGGATGGTCGACTCTCCAAAAATTTTTTTATATAAAAAAAATTTATAAGAAGTTGCTTATGTATATATAAGTTTAAATTATTGGGGATTGGGGTATGTGGTTCAAGTCTTCAAGAACCGCCCTTCAATCTTTATTGAGGAGGCATAAAAAAATTACTTAATTAGAATCTAATGAATGATTCTTTTTGTCCCATTTTCAACTAAAGGATAACTAGTAATTTTATTAAGGCAAATTTTTTTAAAATAAGTATGATTTAAAATGTAATATTTTCAACTCATATTGATTGTATCAAATTAGAATTTATTTTGATAAAATTTGATAATAAAATACTGACATTCACTCATTTAATTAAGTTTTGATAATATAGTTTTATTTGTAAATTATTTAAACTGTCAAAAATTTGTTAATCGTTTTAAGTCTTCAATAAACAAAGCGAGAGAAACAGCTAAGTTTCACTATTAGAGCTTTTAAATCATGAGTGTTTACAGTTTGTATATATATTATGTGTATAAATTTATCATTAAATTTACTAAAATCTCCTGAATAAAAGATATGAAGAGTGCAATTTATTCTTTATCGAGGAGGCATAAAAAGAATTAGTTAATTAGAATCTTATGAATGATTCTTTTGTTCTATTTTCAACTGAAGGATAACTAGTAATTTTTTTAAGGCAAATTTTAAAATAAGTATGATTTAAAATGTAATTAATAATTTAAGTATCTTAAAAAAAATAGATATATGTATTGTCGCTAACGAAGACTTGCTTCCACGTCGACGGACGTGATCTAGTCGCCCGCTTAAGTTAATCTAGTCGCCTGCCGGGATAACTTATAATGTTATAAAGTCGCCTGCTAAACGGACAACTTATATGTAACTATTTTTTAAATATTTTGTCAATTTGGTTGGATATATGTACTATTATTTGTCATTGGAGCTACCCAACCTTCCATACTTATATAACGCATTTTATTTCCATCAATATTTTATTAAATTCTTAATATTTTATCTCAAATTGCATAAATATATGAATTTGTTAATTTATTTTATTTTAATGAAATTTTTTTAAATAGGCTTGTTTTTTAATGATCTCATATTTTTTATGCTATATTTTACAAATAATTGATTAAATAGTAGATAAATATAGTTTAATTCACTTTTATTTAATTCTAAATTTATTTAAATAAAGATTTTTTATTGAAAAATAATAATATTATGAAAAGTGTAAAACTACCGAACTATTATCAAGAATTTCTTTAACCTCACACACACACACACACACACACACATATATATATATATATATATATATATATATATATATATATATATATATATATATATATATATATATTTAAAATTTTACTTGATAATAAATGATAAGAGTCACTTATATAATTCCACCTCTATACCCTCAAGATTTAGAGGTGATTATCCATGCAATTTGAAGTAAATTTTTCTCTTGATTTCTACATATTTATGTACATATATAGATCTCTTTATACATTAATGATCAAGATATTATGTCTATCTTTTAAGATATTGGACTAAATATTAATATTTATTCTTATTCATATGGACAAACTTTTGATCTTGTCATTATTCATAGAATAAATCCAATATTTACCATTCAAACATAAGGGTTTTCAAAATTCAATATATTCAATATATTCAAGAAATTCAATATATTCAAAAGTTTAGATCAAAATAAATTAAATTGATAAATTCATATATTTATGTAATTTGAGATAAAATATTAAGAATTTAATAAAATATTGATCGGGAAATGAGAGACTTTACCCAAGCATCTAAGATTGGAGTCGCTCTAATGATAGATAGTAGGGAACCTAAATCCAACCAAGTTGACAAAATACTTAAAAATAGTTACATGTAAGTTGCCCATTTAACGCGACTTCCATAAGACTATAAGTCGTCAAGACTTAGATTACTTAAATGACTAGCAATGCCGATGACGTAAGGCAAGTCGTCCAAATGGGCTAATTATATTTATATCTATTTTTTTTACGATACTTAAATTACTAATTATATTTTAAATCATACTAATTTTAAAAATTGGCCCTTCTTTCAATGAATCCATAATTCATAATTGCATACTTGAGGGTAGAAACGTGTGGGCACTTAAATGAAGGGGATTTATATACCTACCATCTAAAATATTATTATTAATATATTTAACAACTAAACTTAATTATTTACAATTTAACCACAAAAACTCCTCTAAACTCACAAAATAAGCATTGCCCTTTATTTTTTCCTACATTGTTTCATAGTCACATGTCTGGTCGCAAGAGACTAACCCCATCTCACACCCCATCCCTCACCATTAACCTCATAATATATTGCCTTCATCTTCCATCCCATGCATACCTCCCACCTTCGTATATGACAATGTTAGCATATTTCATTTCTAAGCCATTATAAATATGCTTTAGAGGAATGTATGAATATTTTTTTAATTATGTATTGTATTTAATGAGCCAATTAACGAGATGCTATATATTTGTTACTAGCTTTATTGACACCTAAACATAAATTTAAAGCTTCCAAACTTCTTATTCAAATATCGCCCATTAGTACACACCAAGCTCTTACTCTCAAAGAGAATCCAAGGAAAGAACAAGTTGAGATAGCTCTCTTTCTATCACTAGCTTTAATATTCATCCCAAAATTCTCAACAATAGCTTTTGATATAAGAAACTGCATAAAACTCACAGAATCATTCAGCATGGTGCCAATTGTTAAAGATATATAATAACAATTTAGCTAGTTTAACCATCCATCAATATATAAACCAAGTTCATCTATAAATATATCAGAACTATTAGGTCTTGAACAATGGTATTTTAACATTAGACAAAGATCCTTAGTTTCGCACCTTATAAATTTATCACATTTCTCCACCGTGACATTATTTCAACCGACACACAAATATAATGGCATCATATCTAATAAAATCTGAATCTGAATATCTTATCACCTTAAGATGATTGAATTTTCTATAAGTGAGCATGTGTTTTTTTTTTTTGTTTCTTGTAGATATTGTAAAACTACATTTGTTATTTTTAATGATCACTTTATGAATTACTTTCATACCTACCTAGAATTTTCATAATAAAACTGATATTTAGCTTAGTACAAATCTTAGCATACATCTAATTCCTAATAATATATGCATAAGAAACTTTTTCATTTATTTTTGTTCCAATTCTTTCTTTGAGCATTGCATAAGACTTAATTTATATCTATTTATAAAGTAGAATAATGCTTGCAAAGTACTTTTCATTTTAAATATCTCTAAAGTTTTATTGATATATATATTTTTTTGTGAAAACCATTGTAAGCTATCATGAAATATATTTTAAATCTATCATATAAGATATCTCATCCATATCTTTTATTTCAAAATTTTTTGAGAGAAATTTCTTAATCTAATATAATAAACCAAAATTATTAGTAGTGAGGAAAATATCATCAATATATAAAATCAAAAATATAAAGTTGCTCACACTGATCTTTAGATATATACATCAATCATCGTGTTTTTTTATTGAATTCACAAGTTGTGATAGTTTCATTGAACTTAAGATACTTATCATGAGGCTTATGTATGTATGTATATTGATTTTTATGTTTACACTTTTTTCATAAACTAAAACCCTTAGATTGATCCATATAACTTTCTCCTCTAAATTCTCATTCAAAATATAATTTTAATTCATTTGATGTAACTCTAAATCATAATAACAGATATCATCATAATTTTAATGAGTCATTTTTCAAGATAAAGAAAAAGATCTCTTTGTAATTGATATATCTCTAAAATTTATAAAGCAATCAAGAATCTCAAGTTAGATCATGTATACAATCCAATTAAATGACTCGGAGACGAGTTCAACAATACTAGAATGGGTCAAATCGAAGCTCAAATCAAGCTCAATAGTTATATATGAAAATTTTGAAACACGATTGGATGATCGAATAACTTCCAAATTTAACGTGTTTATGTTGGCCTCCATGTTTGTCACATCACTAGTCGAGCTGAGCCAAATTTGACGGACTTGATGCAACAACGCACAAATCAAGGTGAAATACAATGAACGCCACCAAACTAGTCGAAATGATCTTGATCGACGAACGATCGTGCCATTGTGTTCGAATATCAAAATTTATTAGAATATACATATCACACAATTGACGGTTGACCAATCAAGAAGAAAATTTGTCTAAGTGCATATGAGTATACCGAGGTCGAGGACTACGATACGCATCTCCGCTCACAAAATTGATCATGTTGTTAGTGCCAAAATGTCAAAACCTATCAAATAGACTATTCAAGCTCTATTGGGATGAGTCCATGGGAACGCCAAAGCCGAAAGAGCGATAATGCACATTTTGAACCGAAATGACCCGATTCGTGCCGACTTAAACCAAACGGTCTTCGATCGAAATAGACTATGCCATTCGTCAAATGTCAAAGTTACTTATAATAGACATCCAATTTGACTAATGTTATCATACTTAAAATTTCATCAAAATTAACATGAATTTTGAGATAAAATCTTAATTATCTCATAATTACACATAGTCACCATAACTCACGCCATCCCTATACCCTCCACCTTCCATTCACCAATAATGGGCCACCACATCATCCCTCTCATACCATCCCATGTGAAATGGCAGCAATTCTTATTCCATGTGTGGTACAATAAGGTTTTAGAATATCGGATCTTCTCCACGTGGCTGAATAGTTCTATCTCGGTTCTCTTTCTCTCTCGTTGAAATGAGCTCTTTTCTTTGTCGTCCAAACAAACAAAGCCCCACGAACCTGAAACCTTCAATTCAAACAAGCTCACCAACCTCTTCCATTTTTCCTTCTCCACATACAAGTAACTTAATAACTTGAGTTCATTGGGATCGGTTACCATAGAAAACTCACATCTAGCCGTAAAATTCGAGCTACAACCAAATACCACTCTAGCATGACACTTGGACTACAAGTTTAATAATCGCCATCAAAAGGTCCCAAAGAAAAAAGGTAATCAAATTTGAAGATTGGACTATCATTAAAAAACACAAGTTTGGACTTATACAAAAGTAAGTCAATAGCCACACAAGTGAAAAAGAAGATTCTATGGTATTCTCTTAGTGCTAAGGAGATCGCTCATTCGCTATTAAGGAATGGTGGGAAAATTAGAATCAGTCGATAAGGCTCTTATTCCATCGAGAAGACTTATCATGAAGGTTCCTATGAACTCACCTCTCCGAATGATCAATGACTAATGTCATCAATCAACGGTTGATATCTAAAGAAGTATTATACATTAAAGTATAATCAAATGAATATCATAGGTAAAGCTGTAAGTTTTACATGAAAATTCTCTTATGATACAAGAATCTATTTCTAAAATAAAGCAAACATCCCCTATCAAACATGAGGTATTTTTAAATTTTATAACAAATAAAGGCTTTCCTTGTAAGATAAGGGGCCTCCTTTTGTATTTGGGTTGACATTACGCTTAAGACTTTCTCACCATCATTACATATGTAAGTTTTGCTTGGAAATAATATCATAACACAAAAATACATTTCTAAAATAAAGCAAACATCCTCCGTCGACAGGGGCATTTTTAAAAAATTAATAGTAAAATTTTAGGCATTGTCTCATAAAATAAAGGGTCTTTCTATTGTATTTGGGTTGACATTATGCCTAAGGCCAAGATCCCCATATAAATGTTCAAATTCACAAGTTTCAAAGTCTTACTGACCAAAAAAGAAATTTTTAAGAAACATCAACAAATCAAGTTGGAAACACATCTTTCATATATACATAAAATCTCTTGAGTGTATAAGGCCGGACTCAACACACCAAATATGGCCTAGTCGACGTGACCGCTTACTAAATATGTCACAAAGGTCATAGTAAGAGATCCCTCATCTCATTAGCCGATGATGAAATCCTCCAACAATTGTCAAGTCCAAGACTCAAGTGGGTGCATATGGTCGAACTCAACATCAAATATAGCCAAGTCACATGTTTGCTTAATTAATATGCCATAAAGGCCATAGGGATCCTCCTACTATGTTAGTTCAAAGACGAGAGCATCCAACTCTCCAAATCTCTCGAACTTGGTGAGTTTAAATGCCTAGGTTGGGAGATCATCCCTAATGGTCGTAAGGTCCTCACTTGAGAAGGCACTAAGTTTGGTGTCAATATAAAATGAGAAGTGTCAACTCCTTTAACAAGTCCGTTAAAACAAAAACAAATACCAAAGAAAATACTTGTTCAAGTCCAACCAAGCAGAAAACAAAGTATCAAAGATGTCATTCCAATGTTTGTACCAAGCTGAACTAACGAGTTATTCCATCAATATACGACACAGATAAGACCGATGACTCTTCGCCATTAACCCAATGCAAGCTCGCTAGGTCACCGGCAAACATTCTTCTATAAACCCACGAAAAGTAGAAAGCTAGAAGGTAAGCTCATATCACTTGACAAGTCTTCAAGATAATTCATGGAATTCCTTTGCTAAATCCGTCAAGGCATAAGGCCATGTTAGAAGAAAATTTGAATCATAAAATCTTGAGATTGAATTTTCAACAAGTCCATCAAAGCACAAAGCATAGGACCAAAAATATTCCCATCTCAAAGAACAAGTCATCAACTCCATCAAGTCCAAGAGGCACGGTTAGAATAGGAGGAAAATACAAATTTTAATTTTGAAATTGAATCTTCAACAAGTTCGCCCATCACCAAGCATAGAACGAAGATATTCTCATCTCACCAACAAGTCATCAACTACATCAAGTCCAGAGACACGGAACGGGACATGAGAAAATATAAATTTTAAACTCTCAAGATGAAGTATTCAACAAGTCAAAGCATAAAGCATACCAAAGATAATCCAAATTCTCTCAATAGAAAGCCCCATGTTAGGAGGATATTTTATATATTTATCTAAGTGGACATCATGCTTTAAGCCAAGATCCTTAGATAGATATATATTATGATTGAAAAATATATCATGTCTATTTTGGAAAGAAAATCAAGTCTTGTAATATATTTTTGAACTAATCTGCAATCCCCTAGTGAGCCTTTTTTTATGATCAAGATTTGTTGACCTTATTTTTAGAATGAGCTCTCAACCCCTCCATCATAAGCATAAGATTCCTCTTAGACTTTAAGAGTTCCTTAGTCTTAAGACACATCTAGTGATTTGGTGGACAATCACTAGCTTTAGAGACTTAGAAGAGTTAGCCATAGGAATAAGTCATACCTTAGGGGTGTTAAGAAAATTTATCTACCCTTAGCTTGAACCATTCCTCACCTTCCTTCCTTCAAGTCAAACCCCAAATCAATCTTATTTGATTTTCTCCAAATTTAGATCAATCCATGATTGAAATCCATGATTGAAACCCATGAATGAAATTCCAAAGTCCAAATCTCTTAAGGCCTTAATCTTCTTTCAAGGATTTAGCCAAAATCATGATCTAAACTAATTCAAACTCATGAGATTTTCTTATAATTCATTTATATTCTCATTTATATTCACATATATAAATGAAATATAAATTCAAACCAACCAAACTAAACTCAAAGTTCAAAATCAATTCATGAAATTTCCTAAGTTCTTTAAATTCCTTTAACGAGTTTAAATCATGATTAAATCAATTCAAATTCATTAGATTTTCTCATAAGTCATTTATATTTTCATTTATATTCACATATATAAATAAAATATAAATATAAATCAATCAAATCAAATCCAAAATTAAATTCCAAATTTAAAGTCCTTCTTAAGTCCTTAATTCCCTTTTAATGGACTTAGCCTAAATCATGATCAAATCAATTTAAATTCATGGGATTTTCTCATAAATCATTTATATTCTCATTTATATTCACATATATAAATGAAATATAAATATAAATCAATCAAACCAAATTCAAAATTCAAGCTCCAAACTCTAAAATTTCTAAGTCTTTTAAATTCCTTTTAGTGGACTGCTTTAAATCATGATCAAATCACTTCAAATTCTTGAAATTTTATCATGATCCATTTATATTCTCATTTATATTCACATATATAAATGAAATATAAATTCAAACAATCAAAACCAATTCTAAAATCAAACTCAAATCCACTCAAAATCCAACCTAAGACTTTCAAGTCAAAATCTTGAACTTAGTCAATTTCAAATCAAGCCAAACTCTAGATTTTCCTTCATGATTCAATCAACACTACAATCATGAATTCATATATAAATGCAAACTTCAATCACTAAATCAAAATCCAATTCAAAATCAAACCCCAAATACATTCATATTCTTCCTTTGAATATGAAATTGTCAAATGAATCAAAACCCATTTGACTTCAAACCACTTGCAAATAGATTTATATTTCAATCATAAGTCCATGTACAAGTTCAATCAAACTGACCAAACCATTTGACCCACTTAGGCTCACTTGACCCAAAGTGACCTAAAGTACCCTATGAGCCAAATTCTAATCCTAACCAAATTGGATTGAATCAAACTCATCTATGCCTCTCATCATGATCAACAATCATCATGGGATGATCAATCGACCAAATTGGGTCAAATCAAGTCAACACTTAGCCAAAATAAAACTTAATATAGCCAAAATCCATCATAGGCCAAATTGATTGAAACCATGATCTAAGTTCATTCATGAACTATGTTTGAACTTGACCAAGTTAACATTTCACTAACCTAGCTGGGTTGGCAACTTGACCCAAGTTGACCCAACTTAACCTAAAAAGTCAAAATATGTCAAAACTTGATCTAAGCCAAATTAATTGAAACCAATGGGTCAAGTTCATTCCAAATCACTTGTTGAACTTGACCAAAGCCTCAATTGGACAACTAGACCTAACCTAGCCAACCTTAGACCCAACTTAACTAAAGGGGTTATGTTGAGCCAAATTCAAACTTAACCAAAATTGATTGGAAACAAAGATACCAATCCACTCCATATGACTAACCAAACCTAAACCTACCCTTGACCTAGCTCAAATAGGCCAAATGGGTCAAATTGGTCAACTTGACCCATTTGACTTAAATGAAGTCATATGAGCCAAATTCAAAACTAAATCAAACTAAATCAAACCAAAGCCACCAAAATATTTGAAATGTTTATATGAACTTGACCCAATTTGACCAATTGGTCAACTTGACCTAAGTTGACCCATTTTGACCTAAATGGGTCAACATGAGCCAAACCTCATCAAATGAGCTCCAAATCTAATGAAACTTGGCCAAACCTATTTTCTCCACATACCCAACATATCTAAATTCAAAATCAGCCAAATGACCATTCTACCCCTAGGCCATAGAACAAATTTTGGTCTAATCCATGGGTAATTTTGTCAAGCCCTCTTCATATCAACTTGATACCTAATAGCTCAAGTGAACCCAATGGAGAGTGGTGCACCCAACCCAATGGGTTTGGGTCAGCCCAAATGGACCCAAGGCCAAACCCACCCCTAGCTCAAATTGGTTAATTCAAAATCCTCCTCCACTCCAATTTGAAGCACATGGGAGGTTACCAATCCACTCAAGACCTCAAACCACCATGTGCCAACTCCAAATAGTGTAAACAACCCTTTCCATATGATCAATTGGATCAATATGATAACTCAAGGTTCGACCATCCGATTGCCATAGGGGAGATATACTCCCCTAATTCAATTTGAATTCATGATCCTCATGATTGAGCACTAGAGAGTTAGGAGCCATTAGAGCATTCTTAAGCTTCATGGAGGGATTTGAATCTTTCCTTTCTATTTTCTTCTTTAGAAAATAGGGGAGCTCATCTCAATCCTTAACTTCCTTCACTCAAATTCAATTACATTTGCACACTCCTTGGGATCAATTGAGTGCAAGCATTCCCTCAAGTTTTCAAAGCAAGGAGGAGGTGAAAAAAAGCATGGAGAAGAGTTGTTGGTCCATAGAGGGATCTACACAACCCAAGGTTTGAAACTTTCAACAGGTTTGCTCCACTAGATGAAGCTACCTCATCTAGCTCGGGATCACCTTCGCCAAGGTATGAAATTTTCACCACTTAGCTTAGAAGGTGTTAGTCCTTTGTGAAAGAAGTGGTGGCATGAGAAATCCACCATTGGATAGTCTTGTCATTAGCTTAAGATGGTGTGGGTAAGGTCTTATCCAATCGAGCTCAATCGAGCTCGGATCTTCTCTTAGATCAGATGGTCTCCATTTATCCTCGAGAAGAATCGGAGAATCTGCCATCCATCGCACATTTTGATGGAAGACCATGATTAAACACACATTTTATAAATGATTTATCTCTTTAGAAACCACGGATGATCCCCGGCCGTCGATCCTTGATCAAATGATAGGATCAAGCATGCCATCGACGCTGATGTTTAAGTAATCCCTCATGGCGACGCTGTAAAACGCTACCGAATGCGTGTTGTGCTATGAGCTAAGGATTAGTTAGGGATTTAATTAATCTTAATTAATCCTAAGCTTTAAAAAATTCATATCTCCCTCAATAAAAATAAAAAATGAGGTAAATTTATTTGGAAAGATAATTCAACATAGAATATTTTAAAATGATTTCATGATTTTGAATTATACCTTTCTCTCGATTTTTTTTAAAGGAAATCTTATTTTGTTAATTACCCCTTAATTAATCCTCTGATTAATCCTAAATGTCTTGGGTATGTTTTGGGGAATGACTTCACCTCCTAATTTTTTTTTGAGAATTGAGAGTTTAATTGGGGAATTGCAAATGTATTTCCTAATTACTCCTTAATTGATAATTAAGATTAGATTAGTATTTTACTCATTATTAAGGTTGATTAAGGTTAAATCCAGTGAATAGGAGGCTTAAGAAATAATTTTGGGGTATTTCCCAAGCTATTTCCTAAACCCCTTTTCTTTTCTTAATCCTCTCTTAATTAAGGGTTAATTCATTACCCCTTAATTAATTTATTCTAAAACCTTCCAAAACTTAATTAATCTACTTTGTGTAGATGCTTAGGTGTTTAAGAGTCTAAGTTCAATTAAGGAAATCCAAAACCCAATTCATATGTGTGAAGGGGTGTTTTGAAATTACTTAAGTTAAACCCCTTAGCTTAATTAACCATTAATCTTGAGTCAAATTGCATTAGGCCCTTTTCTTCCTAGATGCAATACAAGTTTAAATTCCTTGTGAGTTTTATATCATCTCATTGGCTCATAATTACTTGGTTAACTATGCTAGGTGGTAGGTGGTTAATTAACTTGCTTAATTCATACCTTAACCTAATTAAAATATAAAATGAATCTAATCATCTAAAAACTAAACAAAAATATCAAACACATGTGGAATGGTTAGAAACAGTAAACTTAACTCACATTTTCAAAGTTAGATCAAACTCAAAACAAAACAAAAATCATCTTAAACAAACTTTAATTTATTTTAAGCTTTCTTATTTCATAAGATTGTCTTTAGGATTTAATTAAAGTGAATGTGTTTATATGCTTTTATTGCTTTAATTCTTTCCCCAACATGTTAAGTTTGTATGTCATATGGTTTTATGCATTCATACTTTTCAAAATCAGATTCAAAATGAAAATATTTACTTTATGTCAAATTTGCATGTGTTGGCTAAAGTAATAATATGAGTGGCTATTATCACTACTAAATTAAAATTATTTTCAAAACATATAAATCAAATGCCTAAAACTGAAAGTACTTATATTTTAATTATAAGTTTGCATGTGAGAGAATATATGGATGTTAGGTAGGTCTTCCTCTTCTTTTCTTTTAGTATATTTTGAATAGGAATTGGTAAGATGTATGGTTCATTTGAAAAGAACCTAACACTTGCCAAAATTATAAATCCTATTCATTATTATACTATTACTTAAGAAGGGTACCTATGCTTGCACATATAAATTGCATAAACAAAATGAATCAACTAATACAACTTTTGCATTCTTTCTTTTCCATTCATTTCTTTTGTACACATGTTTGTATTTAAGAAAAGTGATATATTAATCTAGATAACCTGAGATTGTGAGGATTTAAGTAGCCCTAAGTAGGTCTTGTACCTTACACCTTTGGTTAATAATGATGTTGTACTCACTTATATCTTTCTTACTTTCATGTGTGCATATGGAAATTAGATAAGAAATCCCTTTTCTACTGAAAATCAAGCATAATAAACTTTCAAATTTCCTTAAGTTAATTACTTAGCATCATAACGCGTGTGTTAAATATTCTCATTTTGGAATGATTTTATGGGGATTAGGATGAGCATTGGTCATAAGATCCTATCTTATGCACCATGTGAAGCCTTGGAGCATCCACCTTCCAACCATCCAAAAGAAGGAACCAAAGAAGAAAGAAGAAAAGAAGAAGAATGAAGAAAAGAAGAATGAAGAAATGAAGCTTGAAGACCCCATAACAATGAATTCCTTGCTTAATTGTAATTTAATTCATTTGTAATCCAGGTTATATAAGGATAGAGCTCGGCTACCCAATTTTTTTTTTTTTGAGTTTGGCGGTGGTGCACCACAATGATCTCTTATTCTTTTACGATTAACTTTATAAATTGATTGATGATTTGTTTAGCTTTTGCATTAAGTGGCATCTTTTCTTAGTTTCTTTCTTGCTTTATGTATGTCCTGGATGTGGATTAGGCTCTTAATAAAATAAATCTTTTCTCAAATCTAATGACTCAAAATTAAAATAAAGAACTCATAACCTCACATATAGCTTAGGTTTAAAATCAAGATAAAAGAATTAGTAACCCCTTAGCTAGATGAGTATTTCTTTACAATCATGCACAAATGCATCTTATTTCACTCTTGATTGGAGGTCTTCCACCTTTGTCGGAGAAACTTGGCTTTGAGAGCCATGGTGGAAATACACCTCCTCCCTTCTTCTGATTTTGTTCAATAACTTTATTTCTCATGCATTATGCATATGAATCTAATTATCCTAAGTCAAAATAATTGTCCAATAATGAAAATAAAATGAAATTTGAATTGCATGTCATTTGAAGCATGTCCTTACATGATCTAGTCCCTTTAGGAGTGAGTTTAAGGACTTAGTCTTTTCTAAATAAATAATAGCCTAGCTATCTTGCAAGCATATGACTTTACTATATATATTTATAATCATAGGAGGACAACCACCCCAAGCGTAAGTCCAAGTAATTGGGTGATTTGTCCTCTCTTTGGAGGTAAACCAAATACCTATTTTCACCTTAGATTTAGGTTGTGCTTTCCTCTTGCAAAGCTCCCGATTTAGGTGATTTCTTTTCCCTTTGTGGGCCATAAGCATAATTCCTCACCTCTTAGGCATTTCCTTAATCTTGTGTTAATGAATTATAAGTCCTAAATTTCTAAAAAAATATAACTCAAACAAACTAAATCAATTTAAAAAATATAAAGCCCAACTATAGATATGTTGAGATGCTCGCTAGATTTCCTAGCATTGTGAGCATCTCCTTCTTATCTTTCTTTTGGCTCGTTAATAACTCCCTCTCTTGATCAATCCTATTTGATCTTCAAAATGAACTAATCGATTGATAGTCCTTTCCTATTGAAATCTTTGAAGACAATGATCATTTACCTTAATCGAGAGTTTTCTAAGGAATCCCATTCCTTAGGATGTAATTAACTGGGGCTTGCCTCTAGGGAACTTAACGAACCTAATTTAAAATAAACTCGCTTTGCTTTTCATGTAAAGTAGGGGAGAATCTCGTACATATGCAGACTCATCATTCTTATGAGTCCTTATTGAGGTGATTAGGTCCATTAAAGGGTAGTGACTTCTATCTCGAGATAGTATACTATTCTTTGATGACGCATCGATCACTGAATAAGCACATCTATGGATGCATGGCATCCCAATCAACATGTAATATTTTTGTTTTCATTTATCCTCTTCAAAAGGGGATAGATGAAGCGAATATTTTCACCATGATTTTGGTGACTCACTGGGATGGTTCCTCCTCCATCTTTAGTAAATAATCATTGCCTTTGAGTATCGATAGTGGGTTTATACTTTGGTATGAATTTGAGACTATCTTTCTTTCCTTTGGCACTCAACTTATAAAATTCTTAAGTTGAGTTAGTCAACATCTTTAGGTTTTAGGACCTCACTGTTGGTCTTAAAACCCCATTGCTTCTCCAACGGGTAAAGATAAAAGATCTAAATAAAAAAGAAAATATTTAAAGACTTCCCTTATCATTTTATGATAAGGAAAGGTTCATCCTAAAATAATAAAGACAAAATAAATTTTCCATAAGAACTTTGCTTTTCAAAAGCACCCTTTTCAAAAGGCACTTAATAAAATATTTTCCACAAAATTTTATCACCCTCATTTAATAATTCTCATAATTGTTACTTGTAGGAATTTTCAAAATAAAATAAACAAAATTTTTCCAAAAGCACAATGAATATCTTCCTTCAATTCATTTTAATGAAGATTTAATTTTCAAAATAAAATGAACAATCATCTTTTCAAAAGTCAAAATTTTCAAAAGCACACATGAACCTTTCCATTCAATATATTCGCACCTATTGAATGGAAGTTTCAATTTCAAATAAAACTAAATTTTCCAAAAGCACAAACGAACATCTTCTTTCAATTCACTTTGATGAAGATATCATTTTTTAAAATAAAATAAAATGAACAATCATCTTTCTAAAGATCAAAATCAAAATAAAATTTTCTAAAAGCACACATGAACCTTTCCATTCAATATACTCACACTTATTGAATGAAAGTTTCATTCAAACAAAATTAAATTTTTTAAAGAACATATGAACATCTTCATTTAATATACTCAAATTTATTAAATAAAGATTTCATTCCCAACTAAAATAATAGCATTTGGAAATCCCACTTAAACATATCTCACATATGATTATAATTCCTCTCTTTCAAAAGCAATAATCACACACAAACAAAATTTTTACATTTCAAAATAAAATTGTTTTCATTCCTCCATACCCAAATTTGTTGAATAGAAGTCCTCTTTTCAAAAATTAAAACTTAGCAATCATATTTTCAAAATTCAAAAATATTTGGAACTTAATTTAGCATACTCAAATTTCCTAAGTGAAGTCTCCAAATCCAAAATCCAAATGTTTCAAACATTTTGGAACTTCATTTAGCATACTCAAATTTGCTAAGTGAAGTCTCCAAATCAAAATAAAAAATTTCAAACACATTTGAAACTTCATTTAGCATATTCAAATTTGCTAAGTGAAGTCTCTAAATCAAAATCAAAATTTTCAAACATATTTGGAACTTCATTTAGCATAACCAAATTTGCTAAGTGAAGTCTCCAAATTCAAAATTCGAAAATCAACAATCATATTAAAAAAAAATTTCAAACACATTTTGAAACTTAATTTATACACACTCAAAATTGCTAACTGAAGTCTCCAAATCCAAAATATATATATAAATTCAAACATTTTGGAACTTTATTTAGCATACTCAAATTTGTTAAGTGAAGTCTCCAAATTCAAAAAAAAAAATCTTCAAGCACTTTTGGAACTTCTCTCCTTAGCATACCAAATTTGCTAAGGAGAAGTTTCCATTTTCAAAACCAAACTAAATCAAAAAATTTTGAATACATCTTTTGGAATTTCATTTAGCATACTCAAATTTACTAAGTGAAATTTTCATTTTAAAACCAAGTGGGACTTCATCCTTAGCATCAAATTTGCTAAAGTAAAGTCTCCACTTTCAAACAAATCAAAACAAAAATGAAACACTTAGGATTTCCTTAACATACCCAAATTTGCTAAGGATCCTACTCTTTCAAAATCAAAACATCCAACAAATAAATGAAACACCTTAGGATTTTCTTAGCATACTTAAATTTGCTAAGCATCCTATTTTCAAAAAATTAAACAAAACACACTTGGGATTCTTCACTTAGCATACCTAAATTTGCTAAGTAGAATTCCAAATTTTCAAAATCAAAACAACAATTCACAAAAAAAGAAATAATCACTTTCAAATACTTCACTTAGCATACCCAAATTTGCTAAGTGAAATTCCAAAATCATCAATCAAAAACAATCAATTGACCCTTACTTTAACATACCCAAATTTGTTAAAGGAAAGGGTCCTCAAATCAAAATCTCTAAATTCAAACAAACATGAACCTATGGAAGCATCCTTCTCAAATATTTGAATCCATCTTTCAACATACCCAAATTTGTTGAAGTTGGATTCATATTCAAAATTCCTCTTTTAATAAAATTTCTAAATCTCAAATCTATTTGAACCCCACTTAACACTTTCAAGTTGTTGGATGTGGGTTCAAATTTTCAAATTCAAATTCAAAATCTACAAAGACAAATGATACAAGCTCATTTCCTATTGCGATTCTCATAGAGATGCTGAAAGTTCGGGATTTTACATTGTTGAGATGGCGGTTCACGAGTTCATTTTCACTTTCCCTCATGGTATGGATTTGGCTTTGGACCAAGCCAACTTCCCGACTAGATCATACACACCTTATCCACTTTGAGGGAGAGTGAGGATTACATGTGAGGGCACTCCCCTCACTACAATTAGTAGGACCATGGTAAAAGCGGCCATCCGGATTGATCTACCCTCGAAGACATCTCCTCATTGAAGAGGAAAGCGTAGTCCCACGTGCCAGATATAATGAGTACCAGCCTCGATTTTAATGCCCCATGGTTTCTCATGCGCCTGAGGGGCTAACACCCTCTCATCTGTTCTAAGGGTAAGGCTCCCGATCTGTGGATTGCCTCCCTACTTTTGAGTTGGTCTAGCTCTCCTCCCATCCTACTAGGACACAACATAGGAACAAGAAATGCATGATCAAGCAATATCACAGATCGCTAGGGAGATGGAGGCGTGCTCAATTGTTGATGAGGTCCTGCATTACTTACTTCACAATTGGTTACATCAAACCGTTCCATCCTCTCTGGATGCAGAGAGGATTCTCTCATCACCTCCACCGAGTGCGATCATCCAGTACTAGAGTAAGAGGTCACACGCTAGCCTCCGATGCCTTACGCAGCAAAGCTTACACGTGAGTCCATAGCTCAATTTGATCTCAAATCCATCATCCCTGTAGTGTGGGAGACATATCCATCGTGAGAGGGCCAAAGAGGCCCATACGCCTCATATTACAGGGGAGAGCGGAGGTTTAGTCGAGCTTCGCACTTATTGATTTTCCACACGACTACCCACGAGACCATACCGACAACATCCTTCTTACTGGAACTAGTCATCACGGGAGGACGCTGCATAGAGAGTCTGGTGTCACCACCTACCGCCCGCCATCACCGTCAGTTACAACATCTCCGGTTCCATCAAAGGCCATGAAGGCCATATCCGGGAGAAGCACAGGATTCAGGTGGTCGAGGGATCCTACCCATCCGCACGCATTGTGCAAGGTCGAGCTCTCCTACTCGACCTTTTGCCCCAATGGTGGAAGGAGTACACCAAGCATTATGGTCGTCCCTTCACCAACTTTGCGCAGCAGGATGTGGAGATGGTGATAGTTATTTTATATGACGTGATAGTCAAATGATCGATGGAAACTCCTAGGGATGTCACCCTCTCATAGCTAGTGGCGGAGTGTCACTCATCTAGCAGTACACCCACATAGGATTGACTCTCCAGCGAAGTAGGTTTATGCCTCTCGGCACGATAGTGATCACACGAACCTAGATTATTTGTACATGCTTAGATTGATCATTCTTTAGATGAGATAGTGACACATTATTTCATAAAAAAGAAGGAGATTTTGGGGTACAACCGGTCGGAAGAGAAAGTCGATCGATCCCAACGAAGATGATTTGTTGGGAGACTTCGGTTAGTGCATGGTACACTAGGATCTTTTCTCGTGGAACAATAAGCCATGGAAGGTGATGAGGTTGATCAGAAGACACTCTGATCATCCCGCACCTCCACATCTTGAGATAGAAAGCAGATAGATAGGATGGCATGATAGAGAGGACCAGCAATAGTTTAGTCCGAAATAAGCCCCATTAGTTCATCCTATTATACATCACGCCTGAGTTAGTGCATGTCTTGGACCCAACCAAGACTTTACCTCCCATTGAGCAAGACTAGCATGTATAGGAAGGTAGTGGAAAGTACCTCCATATAAGAAAAAAGATATAAAATCTATGGTTGAAAAGTGAAGAAAGCATTGGCTCAAGCCCGGGAGGATCATCGGTTCCAAAGGGTAGACCCTACTCGAGGATTTGATGTTATCCAATATCCCAAGGGTTTCGTGCCACCTTCCTTCAAGATCTTTGATGGCAAAAAACCCAAGACATAGCACATTTCGGGCTGGTATTGCAACGCAGGTGGATGCTTTACTTTTCTCTTTAGTAGCCCTGGTATTGTTGATTGATATGTTGAATTTCCCAACGATTCAAGAAGATATTTCGTTAGAGTAACTCTTCATCAAGATGTTTGTTGGAGCTCAATAAAATATTCCGTAGGTGATCACGTTGTAGCACAACATCACCCCGGTAAGTCCCTTGTTGATTATATTCTCGATGGTGTAACCCGAGTATGAAGGGCAAACGAAGTTGTATGAACATCATGCCATTAAGATTCTTTTGAAGAATATCCATGGCCCGAAAAGTAGTAGTTGATAAGGGGAAGCAACCGCCTAGAGATTAGTTTGATTGACCACAGACCTCCACCTTTGTCACCAATGAGGCGCTACTAGCCTCCACGCCAGAACAACCACCACCATACCACCAGCAGTAGCGACACTCATACCCTGTGTGGCTATCCACCTACTCTTAGATAAGTTAAACAAACCTTATTCTTTTTAAGAGGGAGGTAATTAGGAAGATCTTTAAGAATCTCTTAAAGAAGCTGATGCATACCCTAGAGACCGAGGAAGTAGGCAAAAGTCATGAACCAAACTTTTCCCTTACCACCATATGTTAGCCATATTTTGGAGGATTTCTTTACATTCAAGGACCGGCTTGAACACAGTTTCAAGACCGATGATGTAGTTATCCCAAAGGAATATCTTGTGGAACAACCATCCGCCCATGAGGGTAATCCTTGGGGATACATGTGATCCTACCAAAACCAAAGAAGGTTGGGATATTGCATTATCCAAAATCTCTAAGAAGATCACCCAAAAGATCAAAAGCTTTTCTTGCGGTGCAGTCACTCAAACCTCCAACATCAAGGAAGATTTGGGTGCTAGTGCCAACTCGAGGCGGCAGCAGTAGCATGTGTCAGGGATAACCCTTTAGCGCATTCATCGACCGGTGTCCAGCCTCCAAACTACGCAACTTCCACACCGATGACTTCTTCCATTTCTAGCTCTACTTCTTCTACTTGTAGAACTCTTATATCGGTGATAAGGGCATAAAATCCCTTACCCCACTCACTTTACTTGATTTCTACTTTGTACCTCCAAACAATTCAAGAAATTGAAGAATAAAGCTAGTTTGAATTACATTTGTGTCACCGATGGGTTGTCTTCTTCTATTCCTAATGATAACTCTTCAAGTCAAAATAACTATAACAATTTCGATCTTCGTCTTTCGATTTAGAGTTGGACTTTCCTACTCTTAATACTATGAGTTCACCTCTTGAGATAGACTTGGAATCATCCGATTCGATGGTCCCATAGGAGTAGGTGAGCCTAATGCGTGAGTAGAACCTTATATTACCCTATCACAAGAGATCATCAAGTCAACCTTCAGTATGTTGACCTCATTTTTGGAATGAGGTCTCAACCCCTCAATCTTAGACATAGGACTTCTCTTAGACTTTAAGAATTCCTTAGTCTTAAGATACATCTAGTGATTGGGTGGACACTTAACATACCTCTAGATACTTAGAAGAGTTAGCCGTAAAAAATAAGTCATGCCTTAGGGGTGTTAAAAAAATTTGCCTACCCTATAGCTTAAACCAACTCCTCACTTCCTTCCTTTAAGTCAAATTCAAATTAACTCCAAATTAAACCTTGAATCAATTTCAATAGATTTTCTCAAATCATGAATCAATTCAAAATAATGAAACCCATGATTAAAATCCAAATTCAAATTCCAAATTTTAAGCCCTTTAATTCTATCTTATGGACTTATCTCAAATCAAATCCAAATCAATTCAAATTCAAAAAATTCTCATAACCCACTTGTATTCTCATTTATATTCACATATATAAATGAAATATAAATTCAAATCAATCAAACCAAATCCAAATCAAAAATATTTCTTAATTATTTTTACTCCCTCTTAAAGGCTTAGCCTAAATTAAGTTCAAATCACTTGAATCCTTGAAATTTTCTCATAACCTATTTATATTTTCATTTATATTCACATATATAAATGAAATATAAATTCAAACATCCATACCAAATTCAAAACTCAAACTCAAATTCAACCAAAATCTAACCTAAGCCTTTCAAGACAAAATCTTGAACTTAGCCAAATAAAACTAAAATCAAACCAAACCCTTGATTTTTCTTCATAATTTATTCAATCCTTCAATCATGAATCCAAATATAAACACAAACTTCAATCACTTAACCAAAACTCGTTCAAAATCAAACCCAA
The DNA here is from genome assembly GCA_021442155.1 of Cymbidium sinense. NCBI lineage: Eukaryota > Viridiplantae > Streptophyta > Magnoliopsida > Asparagales > Orchidaceae > Cymbidium > Cymbidium sinense. The sequence continues at coordinate 3,201,998 of CM038230.1, forward strand.
CTCAAACTCATGTTCTCTTGAACTTGAAATTATCAAATAAATAAAACCCATTTGACTTGAAATCTATTGCAAATGGATTTATATTTCAATTATAAATCCATATGTGAGTTCAACTAAACTTGAATCAAGCCTTGACCAAACCAACTAAACCTAATTGGCTCACTTGACCCAAAGTGGCCAATTTGACCTACATGAACCAAAATTTCATTCAATCCAAATCAAAGTGAATTAATCCAATCTAAACTTCATGACATATTTATTGATCATCATAGGTTAATCAATTATCATGAATTGGGTCAAACCAACCTAGCCTGTTGACCAAGTCAACCCTTTAACCCACATGAACCCAAACTAGCCAAATTGCAACCTAAACCAAATTGATTGCAACCAATGTTTGAAGTTCACTCCAAATTTATTATTAAACTTGACCAAAGCCTCAATTAAACCTAATTGGCCAACTAGACCAACCTAGCCCAAATTGATGAACCCAACTTGACCTAAAAGGTCAAATCAAGCTAAAATCAAATATAAACAAAATTGATTGGAAACAAAGATACCAATCCATTTCAAAGATCAACCAAACCCAAACCAAGACTTAATTCAAGCCAATTTCATAAATTGGGTCAAATTAGTCAACTTAGCCCAAATTGACCTAAAGGATCAAATTGGCCAAAATCCAAATTAAATCTAAATTAAACCAAATTGAAACCAATTGAACCAATATACTCCAAATAATCATTTGAACTTGACCCAACTCTTGGTTTGACCCAATTTGACCAATTGGCCAACCTAACCCATTTTGACCCGATTTGACCAAACAAATTAACCCAAATTAAATCAAATGAACTTCAAATGACATGAATTTTGTTCCAACTTACTTTTGACTCATTTAAAATCTTCCCAAATCAAATCCAAAGCCAAATGACTAGTTCGCCTTGGGTCAAGGGCATCCCATGAGAAAAGGCACTTTCCTAAGTGGTCATTTATCTTTCTTGGCCACTTGGCACTCATCCATTGGTCCACATAGGCAAGGGATACTAATTTTCTAACCCAAGGAGTGGTTGGAAACCATGACTCATTGGGAAGTGAAATCATCTCACCTCTCCCATCAAAACTTGGCATGAAGGACACTCACCTCCCCTTGGCTAGGACACCCACTTGTTCTTTATGGCAGCAACTTTCCATGCCTTAGCCAACCATGGGAGCCACCTAGGATGATTCTCTTTCATTCCCAACCACCACAAGCCAAATGACATGAGTTTGGAGCCAAAATTTTAAACAAAAGTGGAAAATAGTTCATTTCACTTCACTTTTCATTCTAAGGCATTTGTAGTTGAAGAAAACCCTCATTCCTCTCATTCTCCTCCTCTAGAGCTCCCAAAATCCATTAGCAATCATCCACTTCATTTTGGAGAGAAATACTCCAAAACTAAGGGATTTTGGTGAGAAAATAACGATCACCATAGGAAACTTCATTTTAATGAAGGCGAGGATTTAAGCTCACCCAAAGCTTCTTCCCTCACTGACAACGCTCCGAGTCACCACCGCCATCAAAAAATCATCCCGGTGAGGCAACCTTCAAAAATCGTAGCACCTTAGGATCTTTCATTTTGTGATGGCTTTGCACTATTTTAGAATCTAGATAATCCCACATTATTATTTTAAATCATCACACTTAGAAAATAGAATTTTTTTTTGTGAATCAACACAAAATGAGTCCATTTAGATAAGTTTTCACTTAAAATCTCATTTTTCTTTTAAAATCAGATTTTCTTTCACCGTCGGAGGGTACCTATCCGATCTTGTGATTTGTGACATCGGATGGTGTGGATTGCGTGATCGGGGCCTTCGACGGCGCGATCTGGACCATCCGATCCGTTTTCATGATCGGACGGCTCGACGACGCCGAATGCGCCATCGCCTCTAGATTGTGTGTGTGATTTGATCTAGACCATCCGACGGTGATCGACGACGAATGAGCGGTTGTTTTTTGCCCATCCAGCGATGTGGCATCGGCGAATCGTCGTGAAGGCCGCTAAGGCCATGTCGCTCTCGTGATTTTCTCGATTTGAAAAATTAATTTAAATTACCTAAAATTTCAAAATTCATAAAAAATTAAATACATGATCAAAATTTTAAATAAGGGCTCGTTGGATTAGTCTTTCCGAGAAATCCAATAAACCAAAAATTCTTATATTTTACTAAGTGTTTTGAGCTTAAGTTTAGTTTTAGTAAAAATAAAATTTCTTTAATTAAACTAGAAATACATGTCAGATTAAGTTAAAATTTTCAGAGAATAAAACTGATGTTAAAATACATTACCATAAAAATAGCATGCCAAAATGATTTCGGATTAAAAGATATTGAATTTTGAGTGTCAAATGGTTTATTTTAATAAAATAAATTAGAATTCTTAAAAAAATCACTTAAATCAATTGAAACTTCAAAATATGTAACTAAATGTAGAAAAATCAGAAAATATGATGAGAGCTTATTTTAAAGATAATTCAGAAAATCTAATAAAATTATTTCTAATTGAATTTGAGTAGATTTTCTTTAATTAGATTTATTTAAAAGTTTAATAACCCTTAATTCCCTAATGATTTTATTAATTAATTCTAAACTTCGTGCATGTTCTGGGATGATTTACGCCTCTACTAAGTTTCTTGGAATTTATTAATGAGTTAATCATAAAATTAATTAATGAACCTCTAATCACTCTTAATATAACTAAGGTTAATTAAGCATGTGAATAATGGTTTAATTCCTTGATTAAGATAATTAAACTTTTTTTAAGTTACTAGGAGGTTTATGGAATGATTTTTTGAGATATTTTTCTTAAGCTATTCCCTAAACCCCTTTATTCCTTAGATCCAAATATAATTAAGGGTTAATCCGAATGATCTACTTAATTAATCAAATCAAATTCTCAAAATCAAAATTAATCCATAAACTTAATTAATCTTTTGGGTAGATACTTAAGTGCTCAATAACCTAAGTAAACTTAAGGAAATTATACCTAACCCATATGTGTGGAAATGTTATGAAAGTACTTAAATTAAATCCTTTAGCTTAATTAATCATTAATTGTGAGCCAATTACATTAGATACCTTTCTTTCTAGGATGCATTTTGATTTAAATTCCTTGTAGTTTTATATCATACATTGACTCATAATTATTTGATTAAATTTGTTAAAGTGGTATAGGTAAGGGGTAATTAAAGAACTTAATCTACACCTTAACCTAACTAAAGCATAAAATTAATCTAATCACCTAAAAAATTAAACTAAAATAATACACACATGTGGAATAGGTAAGGACCAGCAAACCTTCTCACACTTTCCTAATTCAAATCAACTCAAAATAAAATGAAAGTCTCTTTAAACAACTTTTGATTCTCTTTAAATGATCTTACTTCATAAGATTTCCTTTAAAATTAATTAGTGTGAATGATATTACATGCTTACATCACTTTATTTCTTTCCTAGCATGCTAAATGTGTATGTCATATGAAAATCATGCATTCATGCTTTTCTAAAATCAAATTCAAAATGAAAAGTTTTCTTTATGTCAAATTGTATGTTTTAAAGGTAAAATATGAGTGGCTATTATCACTATTGAATTCAAAACTATTTTCAAAATCTATAAATCTATAAATCAAATGCCTAAAATTGAAAGTGTGTTACTTATAGTTTATTTATAAGCTTGCATGTGAATATAAAATGTGTCTTATGTTTGTTTTCTTTCTTTCCTCTTAATATGGATCTGAATAAGATTTGCAAAGAGTATAGTTCTTTAAAAGAGCATAGCACTTGCTTAAATCTAATCTTATCCTCTTCCATATTATGACTTAAGAAAGATCCTTACACTACACATATAAATTACATAACCAAGTTCAAACATAAGTACAAACTTTTGCATCTTTATTTTCCATTCATTTCTTTTGTACATATTCTTGTATTTAAGGAAAGTGGTATATTAGTCTAGACAACCACGGGGTTGAGGCTTTAAGTAGCCTAAGTAGGTCTTATACCTTACACCCTGGTTAACAATGGCCGTACTCACTTATGCCTTTCATACATACATGTGTGCATATGAAAAGTGGATAAGAAAACCCCTTTTCTACTTAATGAAAATCATGCATCATAAATCATTCAAATTTTCTTAAGTAACTCACTTAGCATTCAACATAAAGTATGCTAAACATTCCCATTTGTATGTATAGATATGCTTAGATCCATTCATATGCATGTTATACACATGTGGGAAAGAAATAAAATGTTGTGCTTTTATGATAGTAATTCACTTTATTTAATCTTAAAATGCCTTTCTTTTGAATAGGTTTGTTTAGAGAAAATCTAAACTTAGGCTTAATTAAAATACATAATAAAATATTCACTAAACAAAAAAATTTCTTAATGAATCTACCTTAGAAATCACTTAGGTAGGGAGGAAAGAGAAGTTCTCTCTTTCCTCTTTACAACCTTAGTAATTAAGTAGGTTCATTCAAACCAAATCAATTCATCAAATAAAATTAACCCATATCAACTAAACAACTTAAATGAGACCACCCTTCTAAGTTGAACCTTTTCACACTTGGAAAATCCTAACCTTAAAGCCTAACTAAGCATACCATACAAACCTTACATGGCACACACAGGCTAAGTCACCACTTCTAGTCCTATGTTAGTATGCATGGTTTGATGTTGTTTTATTTTGTGATGTGATATTTTAGTCTGAATGTTAGGGTGTATGTGAGTAGAATGAATGATAGGATGATTTATCCTTATCATTATCTTTAGGAGATTGTACTTAAGGGGTGCTATAATAAAATTATAACTGCTTTTACTACGCAGTGACTTATACCCTTAAGCATAATCCAAAATAGGCCAAGTGGACTTGGTTACCCATGTGTGAGTGTTAAGTCCAATTTATTTATATTCATTTCTGAGAATGTGTTGTTTATTTAACTAATCTCTATTTTGTAGGTTTTAGTTTAATTTACTTTTTTTCCCTTTTCATGTAATTTTACAATTAGGATTTTGGAATGATTGTTAAGGGGACTAGGATAAGCATTGGTTATAAGGTCATGCCTTATGTACCATGTGAAGCCTTTGAGCATCCACCTTCCAACTATTCAAAGAAGGAACCAAATAAGAAAGAAGAGAAGAAGAAGAAAGAAGGAAAAAAAAAAAGAATGAAAAATGAAGCTTGAAGACCCCATAACATGAATTCCTTACTTAATTGTAATTAATTCATTTGTAATCTAGGTTAGTGCTGGACTACCCAATTTATTTTTTAGGTTTCTCTGGTTGCCGACCACACTTGGCATTTTATTCTTTTGCATCGCTTTATAAAATATTTGATGTTTTATTTAGCTTGTGTAGTTTATTCTCTTTATGGCTGGATGACGATTAGGCAATTAGGGAAAAATAAATCTTCTACTAAATTAATCAACTCAAAATTAAAAATAAGCAACTCATAACCTTATTTAAAGCCTAATTTAAAATCAAGATAAAAGAATTAACAACCCCTAGCTAGATAAGTATTTCTTTTACAACATCATGCACAACAATATATTGATTCACTCTTGATTTGGAGGGCTTCCACCCATGCCGAAAACTTGGCTTGACCTTTGAGAGCCATGGTAGAAGCACACCACCCATCTTGCTGATTTTGGCCCATAATATAATTTCTCATGCATTATGCATAAAAAAATCTTAAAACCTGTCAAATGATTTGTCCAAAAAATGAAAATAACATGTAATATGATTTGCATTAGATTTAAGTCATTTAAAGTCATGCCCTTACTTGATCTAGTCTCTTTAGGAGTGAGTTTAAGTACTTAGTCTCTTTTTAAATAAATAATACCTAGCTATCTTACATAAAGTATATGCCTTGCCTACATGAGTTTAAAATCATAGGAAGAGTTTCGCCACCCCTGACGGTAAGTCCAAGTAAAGCTATTTGGTCCTCTCTTGGAGGCAGACAAATAACTATTTTTCCTTAGATTTAGGTGTGCTTTTGGCCCTTTCCAAAGCTCCCTAGATTTCAGCTGAGGTTGCTTCTCCTTCTATGGGCCATAAGCATAAATCTTCACCTCTTATACATATTCATGACCTTGCATCATGGAATTATAAGCCCTAAATTTCTAATAAAAATTCAACTCAAACAAATAATTTCCCTCAATTTCAAAATGTAAAGCCCAACCATAGGATAGTTTGGGATGTTTACTACGCTTCCTAATATCCTAAACGCCTCTACTCATCTTCATTTGGCTCGATAAGAACTCCCTCCTCTTGATTGATCCCACTTGATTTGCCAAAAATAAACTAATTGATTAATAGTCCTACTTATTGAAATCTTTAGAGACAATGATCATTTACTTTAATCGAGAGTATTTCTAAGGAATCCCCTTCCTTAAAATGTAATTGGGGCTTGCCCATGTAGGAACTTAATGAACCCAATTAAAATAAACCCTACTTTACTTTTCATGTAAAGTAAGAATCTCACATATGCAGACCCATAGTCCTTAGGAGTTCTTATTGAGGTGATTAGGTCCATTGTAGGGTGGTGATTTCTATCTTTGAGATAATACACCTCTCCTCAATGTCACTCATCACTCTAATAAGAATATCTCATGGATCTATATGGTGCCCCAACAAAAGGCATGTATTGCTTTTCATTTATCCTCTTCAAAAGGATAGATGGAGGCTAAAAATATTTTCACCACATAGTGGCAAGGTTCTACCTCTTAGGGCAACACATCAAGTTGAGGGAAACAAGTCATTGGTATAGAAGATTGAGAAGCCATTCCACGTGATGATCCACCCTTGGATATGCTTGTGGAGGACCCAAGGTGGACTACAACATCCTTTCTCATCTTAGAAAGTTGTCATCTAAGCTAAGTATATACGATGCCCTTATCTTATCCAAAGAGATGAGGGAATCACTAATCAAGGCTCTCCTTGATTCTCAAATATGCTTAGCTCAACACCACTATAGGTGAAGAAGCACATTATATAAAAAAAAGCTCAAGGGATCACCTTCACGATGAAGACCTTCTTACGGGGACTTGGAGCAAAATCATCCCCTCTATATCATAATTGACATAGACAGTTCGACTTGCCGGAGTTCTCATGGATTCAAGTGCATCGGTGAACATTATGAGTCTAAAGACCCTTGCCTATTTGAGGACCGACATCTCTACACTCCAAGGAGGTCGTGATGTTGAGAGGATTCAATGATCAACGAGAGGTTCCCATAGTTTGGAGATAGGTGACTAGATTGAAGCTAAGTTTTACATCATTGATTCAAATACTTCATTCACTACTTTGTTTGGTAGGCCTTGGATAAATTAGAACAAGATCATTCATCTTCTCTCCATCTGCATCAAGTTAAAAGATGAGATTAAATATCGTCAACGGAGATGAAAATCCATTTTCGCTAGAGAGATTGAGATTTATGAGGATGCAACCTACTATCTTTCTCAAAGAACCATTTTTTGTGAACTTGGACAAAATTCAAATGCAAACACAAAAGAAAAAAGAAAGTGAAGTAAAAGAAAAGATAAAAGAAAAGAAAAGAAAAATAAAAGTCCAAGTGAACAAGAAAGGGAATTGAAGAAGAAATAGACCAAGATATCACATTCCACCCAAGTTCATTCCATTATATGGACATATGGGTAGGATGGCTCAACTTCCACTAGGCGAGGGAGAGGCGAGGCGTAAACAGAGGCGCTCCAAAGGTGGGAGGCCCCTAGTTGACCATCAACCAAGGGAGTACCCCTACTATTCAGATGAGACTTGGAATCTAGCTCAAGGATGAGTCTAATGTGATTAGTATACCAACCCCTCAAGAGTTTCTATTGAGGTGACTCCACAGACCTAGGGCCTCCAAGCAAAGCAATGTATTCAATCTGGCTTATGTGAAACTATTAGGGTTGAGAACCTTAGCTCTTACCTCACTTACATCTTAGAAAGTCAAATGTTTGATAGTTAAGGAAGTCCCTAAGTCTTCAAACACATGAAATGTAAAAGGTTCTTTTTGGGATCATCATCCTCAAGTCCTCAAGTTGAGGTAGAACTTAAGGAGGATTCATTTCAAGAATTAATGAAATTACCATTTGACTTTACTCACCTTATGTTCATACAGAAAGGTTTAGTTCCTCATACATGGCCCAAATAGTAATGAGTACTTCAAAAATCTATGGAACAATATAGACAGGAAGCACAATCCAGCATGACTAGATTCTACAGCAATCCGGTCGACGATGATGATGATTACGCTAATTGTTACCAATCAATCAGCCTGATAGCTTTTTTTCACACATCCCCAACTCCTCATGAGAATGTGTGTTTAGAAATCTCGATGATCCGATGATCTCCAAGCCAAAGAGGCACCGATAATTTGAAGAGGAGATTTATTCAACAATAGACAAGCATAAAGAAATCAACCTCAAATAGAAGAAAATCTATGCCGCATACATCAGTTGTTGAATGAAGAAGAAACCAATGACTTAGTTAGGCTATTGACCGAGTTTAAATACTACTGCATAGAGTTATGAAGAGATTCCCAATTATCTCCTAACGTATACCACAAGCTAGTAATAGATCCTAACATTACTATTAAGCAAGCTCCTATGCATGCGAAAATTAAACAAAGGTCATTTAAGTCAAGAAATTGATCGATCTTTGGTTTCATCGGGAAGAAAAATATCCTACGGTTAGCTATTGTCGCCCTAGTTAAGAAGAAGAATGGCCAAATTTGTATTTGTGTCAATTTTAGGGACTTAAACAAGGCATGTCCTAAAGATGAGTTTCCTTCCTATACTAGAGTTAATGGTGGACATCCTCATCTCATGTAATTTTTCTTTCATGGATGGGTCATCGGCTATAACCAAATCAAGATGTATCTTGAAGATGAAAGAAACCGCTTTCAACCCGATCGAAATCTTTTGTTATAGGGTCATGCCTTTTGGCCTTAAAATTGGTGCTACATACCAATGGGCCATGAATCGATCTTCAATGAACTCATCCATCATCGTTGAGTGCTACATTGATGATCTAGTAGTCAAGAGTAGAGAAAAGGAAGACTACCACTTTGACTTGAGAGTAGTTTTGAATGGTTAAGACATATACCTCAAAATGAATCCCTAAAGTGTGCATTGAGTAGCTTCGGGAAATTCCTTGGGTTTGTTGTTCAAACTCGGGAATAGAAATAGATCTTGAAAATATCAAAGCTATCTTAGAAATGCCTCCTAAGAGTTTAACTCAACCTGATCCTTCCAAGGATGACGGCGTATCTAAGATACTTTATCTCCAACCTATCGGGGAGATGCAAGCCATTTTCAACACTTATCAATAAGGATGTCAAGTTTAAATGGGATGATAAGTGTCAGATGCCCTGAGACATCAACCAAGATTTGGTGAAGCCACCATTTCTAGTTGCTATCTCGGGTCACTCATCATCTAGACTATTGCATTGGATAACTCTCTAGTCACTCTGGCCCAAGCCAACGAAGGAAAGGAAAGCACTCTAGCCTCGCCGTCGTCGATTCTGAAGCGAACTATCCACCTATTGAGAAACATTGCCTAGCTTTGATCTTTGCTTCCCAAAAGCTATGACATTATATTCTTTCTCATAAGGTGAACTTGATTTCTAGAACAAATCCACATAGTATCTCATGACACGGCCAACACTATCCGACATTTGGCATGCTTGTCCATTTTTCTCTCACAATTTGATATCATATTCATACCCCTTCGATGAAAGTGGATTTCTTAGCAAAGACACCTACACTTGATTCTACTTAGTGATGATCTCCTAATAAACAAATAATGAACTTAGGGGAAACAAAACCACCGATGGGAGATGTATTTTGATGGTGCTTATTTTCTCAAAGAGGAAGCATCACATCTATTCTCCCGTGAAAGAGAGGTAGGAATAGTTCTTCTAACTAGACCTTGATGTGATGAGATTCTCATACTATCTTTTCACCCCGCACCAATTGCAAAGCGATGAGGCTTTGATTGCCTGAGTTAGCCATTTCTATGGTGTCAAGAGCATCAACATCTTTGGGGATTCTCTTGGACATCAACCGATCGAGTCCTACTAGGTCCTCAAACCCAAGCTTCATTACTATGAGTATACCATGAAGTTGTTGGCCCAAATAAGTCACCATTTACAAGGTTTCTCGAGCAGAACGCAGATGCTTTGGGCCAAACTTTTCAAATAATTAGCATTCAAAGATGAGTCCATTTCAATAAGGGTCCAAAATAGAAGTCTTATCCCTTATTGATGTTGAACTCATCGAGAGACTTTCTCTTGAAAGGGAGGTTTTCGTTGCCAAAAATGGATAGGAGCTGGATTGGAGGCAATCATTCATAGATTACTTAAACACCAAAAACTACCTCAAGAAAAGTCACAAGCCCATTAGGTGAAATAGAGAGCTCTCTCTACGCTCTTGTTGATGGCACTCATCGTGGCCCTTTGACCAAATGTGGTTACTGTTTAGACAAATATGAAGCTGGTATTATAACCGAGGTACACTCGTCTATGTGGAGCACATCAATCCGGAGATAAAGATGAAGTTCAAGCGATTGGATATTACCTTTCAATGATGACAGACTACATGGATGTAGCTAGAGATGCCATCGCAGTTAGGTGCACGGTGTGGTCCTCCACCAATCATCCAACATTCTACACCCTACATTAGCTTCATGGCCATTCGAGTGTTGGGGTACCGACATTATGGGTCCAATCAATCCTCCTTCTTCAAGGGGCATCGGTTCATCTTAGCGCCACCAACTACTTTTCCAAGTGAAAAGTCATCCCACGAGAGGTCACAACTCAAAGATGTGCAGTTTTTCGTGAACCATATCGATATAGGTTGGGTGCCTCAATGAATTATATATGATAATGGTATGCATTCAAAAGCATGAAGATCATCACCGAAGACATGATATAGATTGGAGATACTTCACCATCTACTACCCTAAAGCAAATGGCTTAGGGAAGCATTAAATAATACTCATCCATCAAGAAGACTCTTGATGATAACAAACGATAGTGGAACGCAGCTTGGTTGAAGCTTTGTGGGCTTACCACACCACACCAACTCCAACTTAGTCTACCCAATTTTTCTTAGTGTATGGGTCTCAAGTCATTCTACCTTTAGAAGTTCAACTCCCTCACTAAGGATAGCATTGGGAAGATCACCAGAATAGAATGAGAAGTTACGGTTATAAGAGCTTGAAGGTTTGAAGGGAGTCTCCCTGGCATGCCAAAACCTAAAGTTATACAAGGCCAAAATGATTCAAGCTCACAACAAGTCGGTCCACCCTAGGTCTTTCCAGTAGGAGAATTTGTGTTAGTCTAAGGAGACCAATTGTTGCCCATCGAAAGATGGGAGATAAGTTTGAACTCACTTGGGAAGGCCCCTATGTCATAGAGAGAAGGCCTACCAAGGAGGATCTTATCAACTTATTGATTGTAACACACGATGCTTCTAATTAATAGGCTCTATCTAAAAAATATTATCCATGAAACAAATCATGTTTGAAAATAATCATTAATAAAAGAACAAAAATCGATTCCATTCATCAAATCTTCTCTTCTTCAAGAGTTGTTTGCATGTCTTGCTAATCTATGACATGTTTAGATAAGTGTAAGAGTCCCCTAGTGGCATCCCATTCCTCTCTCACAACATAAACACAATCTCCGATGCTATTATAATAAGTGTAAGAGAACCCAGAGTCATCCTATTTTGATTAACATAATTAAGATAGGTGAGAGAACCCAAGCATCATCCTTTCTTAGTGAAAATCTTGTTTGCCATCCATGGCACCATTTCATCAAAACCCCATTGTGTTTAGGTAGGTGTAAGAGTCCCCAGAGTTCTCTTTTAACACATGCACAAAATAAACACAAATCTTTTGTCTGAAGCTACTGATGTGGAGCAAGCCCCATGGCACTCACTCATTAGTCGCTAGGTCGGGGCCTACATGCTACCTCGCTAGTATGTCACCCTAGTGGTCATTTGTTTGAAGATATGAGTCCCCACACTTTCTTCCCAACTTGATCATTGCAAACCAACAAGCACCTTGTTATTATGGTAGGCTTCATTGCCCAAGAAGCTACCTCATGTTAACTTTGTTTAAGAAGATGTGAGTACTGTGCTTTCTTCTTGAACTAGCCACCATGCTCTAACTAGGTCGAGTATTTGAGGTTTAGGATAAGTCCCCTGTGGGATCCTTTCCTCTTGACTACTTTTGAGCGATATAAGTCTCCCAAGCATTCACTCAATAGTCACCCTAGGTGGATGACACGTCGAACCAAAGATAGACTATCCCAACAATCAATTATTATAAGAGGATGTGAGTCCCCGAAGCTTTCATCCTAGTCGATTGTTGCAAACCAACGGCACCTTAGGTTGATGTTCACTATGTCGACATGACTCACTTGAGTTTACCACTCTTGGAAAATATGAGTCCCGAACTTTCTCCATGAGTTGGACAGAATACCTATTGGATATATGACTAACCATGTCATTTTCTCCGTGTTTTGATTAAGCCATTAGCGGCCCCATCCCGCAGACACTCTATTTGGATCAAGTCCTTTGTGACCTCATTTAGACACTACCGGTTACTTGGATGAGTTCCTCCTTTCCTAGTAGCCAACCATATGGTTGGAGAATTTGTTCAACAATGTGCATTCTCCCTTGGTTCAAAACTGAGATAGGTCAGTCGATATAAGCTTCTTCTCGTTTGATCCCTCACAAACTAATAGGGTCTATGATAAAACAAACTAAAATAACTAATAAAATAAATAAACAAAATTAATTTGCTTGTGGATTAGATTCAAGCCCCAAAGGGCCCCTTTTCCCAAGTAGGCATCTTATCTTTAGGGAAGTGTCGAGAACTTCCTATAGAATTGCGACTACGAGTTGAGATAAGTCTCAAAGTCGACATCACTACGTAGTCATCCTTAGGTCAGGTTGAATCTATTTTTCCATAAGTAAATTGCGTAGTCATCCTCTTTGAAAGATGTAAGACTATGATGCATTCTTTCTAGCATGATTGTCATAAATCGACCTGGCAGCCCTAGGTCGAGTTCGATTTATTACCCAGTAATTGATCACCCTGGTCTTTTGTAGTAGAAGATGTGAGTCCCCAAGCGTTCTTCCCTTCAATTGACCATTGCAAACCAAAGGCACTCCTTTGGTTGGATAGTTCTCCCATCTGAAGCTACTCCCTTTGGTTCAAGAATCTAAGATAAGTCTAGGCGATATAAGCTCCTTCGCTTTGATCCATCACAAACCAACAAAATCCATCAAAATAAATCTAAAATGAAAATCAATCTTTGACTATTTTTGAGTTGATTTAAGTCCTGGCATTCGCTCAATAGTCACCAGGTAGGGTTGATTTATAGTCGAGCAACCAATCACCCTAGTGGTTCCTTATTATGGAAGATGTGAGTCCTCATACTTTCTTCCTAACTGGCCATTGTATACCAAAAGTCATCCCTTTGGTTGGATAATCCTACATTGTGGTTGGTAGACTACTCCCTTTGAATTGGTAAACTGAGTTAGGTCTAGCCTCCATGGCCCCTACTAAGTGCTCATCACAAACCGGTGGGATTCATCATAATCAAAGCAAGCAAATCTAAAAAATGAAATTAATATTTGACTATCTTTGAGTTGATCTAAGTCCCCCGCGTGACATTCACTCAATAGCCCTAGGTTGGGTTCAATCATTGTCTTGCCAATGGATTACCCCAACAATGATCTCTACTTTGGAGGATGTAAGTCTACTATACTTTCTTCCTAGACCATTGCATACCGAAAGGCACCCCTTTGGTTGGATAGTCCTACCTTGTGGTTGGTAGACTACTCCCTTTAGATTGATAAATTTAAGTTAGGTCTAGGCCTCCATGGCCCTACTCAATGCGTTCATTGCAAACCCATGGGATCCATCATAATCAAAATAAATAAATCTAACAAATGAAATTAATCTTGACTATCTTTGGTGATCTAAGTCCCCAAGCGCATTCACTCAATAGTCAACCCTGTAGGGTCCAATTTGTTGCCTTGCCAATAGATTACCCCAATAACGGTCCCTACTTTGGAGGATATAAGTCTATTACGCTTTCTTCCTAGTATAGCTACGCACCAAAGGTATCCCTTTGGTTGGCTAGTCCTACTATGTGTTTAGTAGACTACCCTTTGGATTGGTAACTGAGTTAAGTCTTGGCCTTCATGGCTCTTACTTAGTGCACCCATCGCAAACTAATAGGGTTCATCCCAAAATTCAAACCTAACAAAATTGAAACAAATCTAACCCTCTTCCCTAGCGAACTTAAACAAATCAAATTCTCCTCTGAGACCTAAATAAAATCAAACTTCTCATCCTTTTGTGGATGACTTGAACTGCTTCCCTAGTTGAAGGTTCACACTCTATCCCTTAGTGGATTCTTCCCTCTCTTATGTCTTGGACATAAGTAGATCCACATTACACTAAGTTTTGTATTCTTTATACACACCTTGGGTTAGGGATAGATTGTTTCGTTGGTGCTTGTGACCTTCGGTGTTGTTGATCGTTTGCCAACACAATACATGCGTGTTCCTTGTCACCACACCACACCTATTGGCTCTTTGTTGACCTCATTTTTAGAATGAGCTCTCAACCCCTCCATCTTAGGCATAGGATTCCTCTTAGACTTTAAGAGTTTCTAGTCTTAAGACACATCTAGTGATTAGGTGGACACTCAACCTTTCTAGAGACTTAAAAGCTAGCCATAGGAATAGGTCATGCCTTGGGGTGTTACTAAAATTTACGCACCCTTAGCTTGAACCATTCCCCACCTTCCTTCCTTCCAAGTCAAACAAATCAATCTTATTTGATTTTCTCCAAATTCAAATCAATCCATGATTGAAATCCATTATTGAAACCTGAATGAAATTCCTAAGTCCAAATCTCTTAAGTCCTTAATCTTCTTTTAAGGACTTAGTCATGATCTAAACCAATTCAAACTCATGAGATTTTCTAATAATTCAGTATATTCTCATTTATATTCACATATATAAATGACATATAAATTCAAACCAATCAAACTCAAAGTTCAAAATCAATTCATGAAATTTCCTAAGTCCTTTAAATTTCTTTTAATGGACTTAGCCTAAATCATGATTAAATCAATTCAAATTCATGGGATTTTCTCATAACTCATTTATATTTTCATTTATATTCACATATATAAATGAAATATAAATATAAATCAATCAAATCAAATCCAAAATTGAATTCCAAATTTAAAGTCCTTCTTAAGTCCTTAATTTCTTTTAATGGACTTAGCCAAAATCATGATCAAATCAATTCAAATTCATGTGATTTTCTCATAACTCATTTATATTCTCATTTATATTCACATATATAAATGAAATATAAATATAAATCAATCAAACCAAATTCAAAAATGTAAGCTTCAACGCCAAAATTCCTAAGTCCTTTAAATTCCTTTTAATGAACTTAGCCAAATTAACTTCAAATCAAGCCAAACTCTTGATTTTCCTTCATGATTCAATCAACCCTACAATCATGAATCCATATATAAATACCAACTTTAATCACTTAACTAAAATCCAACTAAAAAATCAAATCATAAATCCTTTCATGTTCACCCTTTGAATATGAAATTATCAAATGAATCAAAACTCATTTGACTTCAAACTACTTGCAAATGGATTTATATTTCAATCATAAGTCCATATACAAGTTCAATCAAACTCAAATCAAACTTTGACCAAGCCATTTGACCCACTTAGGCTCACTTGACTCAAAGTGACCTAAAGTACCCTCATGAGCCAAATTCTAATCCTAACCAAATTGGATTGAATCAAACTCACCTATGCCTTTCATCATGTTCAACAATCATCATGGGATGATCAATCAATCAAATTGGGTCAAACCAAGTCAAACTTAAGGGTTGACCAAGTCAACTTAGCCCAAAATGAAACTAACATTGATAAAATTCATAGACCAAATTGATTGATACCATTGATCTAAGTTCATTCATGACCTATATTTGAACTTGACCAAGTTACATTTGAGCCTAACCTAACCCAATTGGCCACTTGACCCAAGTTGACCCAAGTTGACCTAAAAGTCAAAATGTGTCAAAACTTGATCTAAGCCAAATTGATTGAAACCAATGGGTCAAGTTCAATCCAAATCATTTGTTGAACTTGACCAAAGACATTAGATCTAACCTAACCCAATTGACCTTGAACCAAACTTGACCTAAAGGGGTCATATTGAGCTAAATTCAAACTTAACCAAAATTGATTGGAAAGATACCAATCCACTCCCATGACTAAAAACCTAAACCTACCCTTGACCTAGCTCAAATAGGTCAAATGGGTCAAATTGGTCAACTTGACCCATATGAAATAAATAAAGTCATATGAGCCAAATTCAAAACTAAACCAAATTGAATCAAACCAAAGCCACCAAAAAAATTTCAAATGGTCATATTAACTTGACCCTTGGTTTGACCCAATTTGACCTATTGGTCAACTTGACCCATTTTGACCTAAATGGGTCAACATGAGCCAAACCTTATCAAATGAACTCCAAATCTAATGAATCTTGGCCAAACATATTTTCTCCACATATCCTATCTAAATTCAAAAATTAGCAAAATGATCATTCTACTCCTAGGCCATAAAACA
The DNA here is from genome assembly GCA_021442155.1 of Cymbidium sinense. NCBI lineage: Eukaryota > Viridiplantae > Streptophyta > Magnoliopsida > Asparagales > Orchidaceae > Cymbidium > Cymbidium sinense. The sequence continues at coordinate 3,218,728 of CM038230.1, forward strand.
AATTATGGACTAATCCATGAGTAATTTGGTCATTCCCTCTACATATCAACTTAATAACTTCCTAATAGGTCAAGTGAACCCAATGGAGAGTGGTGCATGAACCCAATGGGTTTGGGTCACAAATAGATCCAAGGCCAAACCCACCCCAGCTCAAATCATTTAAAACCTCCCTCCATTCAATTTGAAGCACATGGGAAGTTACCAATCCACTCTAGTCCTCATATGACCATGTGCCAACTCCAACAGATCAAACAACCCATTCCATATGATTAATTGGACCAAAATGACAACTCAATGTTGGGTCCGATTGGCATGGGGAGATGTACTCCCCTAATTCCACACATTGATTGAGCTAGAGAGTTAGGAACCATCGAGAGCATTCCCAAGCTTTCTAGGAGGGATTTGAGATAGCCATTTCTCGATTTTCTTCAAGAGAAAATAGGGGAGCTCCACTCATTCCCAACTTCTTCCATACTCAAATTCACTTTAATTCCTTGCACACTCCCTCGGGGATCATGTCAAGAGAACCCAAGCTCTCATTCAAGTTCCCAAAGCAATGAAGAGTTGAATTGGATCAAAGCCACAAAGAGCAAGTGGTGTTGGTCCATGAGAGATCTACTCAACCCCAAGGCTTGAAACTTCAGCAGGCTTCATCTCCACTAGGCAAGCTACTTCAGCTCGGCTAGTGAGGTATGGAATTTTGAGCACTTAGCTTAGGAGGTGTTGGTCCTTTGTGAAAGAAATTGTCATGGCATGTGAAATCCACTGTTGGATAGGCTTATCATTAGCTAAATATGGTGTGGGCAAGTCTTTATTCCAATCAGCTCAATTGAGCTCGGATCTTCCAAATTATGGATGGTCCCTATTGATCCTCGGGAAGAACTAAAGAATCACTGTCCATCCGCACATTTTGGATGGACAACCGAGATTAAATGCACATTTTAGAATTTATTTATCTCTTTTAAAACCATGGGATGATCACGTTGATCGATCGAATGACAGATCAAATCGCATCCCATGTGACCACTAACGTGATGTTTAAGTGATCCCCTCGCGATGCAATGCGTGTAAAACGATTGACCACCGTGTCACCCGGAGCTAAGGGGATTTGTTAGGATTTAATTAATTTTAATTAATCTCTTAATCTTTAAAATTCATATCTCCCCAATAAAATTTAGAATAAGATGAGGTAAATTTCTACGAAAGATAATTTAACCTAGAATATTTTAAAATGATTTCTATGGATTTTGAGTTATACTTTTCTCGATTTTGGGTTTTAATGGAAATATCTATTTGCTTATTATCCCTTAATTAATCCTTTCATTAATCCCAAACTTCTTGGGTATATTATGGGGATGACTTCTACCTTCCTTAATTTTCTTGAGATTTATTGAAGGTTTAATTGGGAATTGAAAATGTATTTCCTAATTACTCCCTTAATTTAACTAAGGATAATTAAGGTTGGATTAGTGTTTTATTCCATTATTAAGGTTGATTAAGGTTAGATCTAGTGAATAAGAGGAGAGGAATAATTTTGGGGTATTTCCCCCCAAGCTATTCTCTAAACCCTCTTTTCTTTCCGTAATCCTCTCTAAATGAAGGGTTAATTCATTAGTTATCCCCTTAATTAATTTCTAAAAATTATAAAACCTTCTAGAACTATTTAATCTACTTTGGGTAGATACTTAGGTGTTGAATAGCCTAAGTTAAATTAAGGAAATCAAAACCCAAGTCATATGTGTAAAGGGTGTTTTGAACTTACTTAAGTTAAACCCTTAGCTTAATTAATCATTAATCATGAGCCAAATTATATTAGGCCCTTTTCTTACTAGGTGTATTGCAAGTTTAAATTTTTTGTGAGGTTTTATGTCATCTCATTGGCTCACAATTATTTGGTTAATTATACTAAGGTGATGCGGGTAGAGTTAATTAACTTGCTTAATTCATACCTTAACCTAATTAAAATATAAAATGAATATAATCATCTAAAAATTAAACAAAAATATCAAATACATGTGGGAATGGATTAGGAATAGAGAACTCAACTCACATTTTCAAAATCCAATCAAATTTTAAACCAAACAAAAATCATCTTAAACAAACTTTGATTTATTTTAAGCTTTCTTATTTCATAAGATTATCTTTAGGATTTAATTAAAGTGAATGTGTTTACATACTTTCATTGCTTTAATTCTTTCCCCAACATGTTAAGTTTGTATGTCATATGGTTTCATGCATTCATACTTTTCAAAATCAAATTCAAAATGAAAATTATTAACTTTATGTCAAAATTTGCATGTGTTTGCTAAAGTAGAAATATGAGTGGCTATTATCACAATTAAATTTAAATTATTTTCACAAATGCCTAAAACTGAAAGTGTGCTACTTATATTTTAATTATAAGCTTGCATGTGAGAGAATATAAGATGTGCTTAGTAGGTTCTCCTCTCTTTCTTTAGATAGTTTGAATAAGATTTTGGTAAGATGTGGTTCATTTGAAAAGAATCTAACACTTGCCTAAGTCCATACCCTATTCTTTCTTATGCTATTACTTAAGAAGAAAACCTATGCTTGCACATATAAATTGCATAAACAAAATAAATCAACTAATATAACTTTTGCATTTCTTTCTTTTCCATTCATTTCTTTTACATACATGTTTGTATTTAAGGAAATATATATTAGACAACCCCAGATTGTGAGGCTTTATAGCCCTAAGTCTTCTTGTACCTTACACCTTCGATTAACAATGGCTTATACTCACTTATGCCTTTCTTACTTTCATGTGTGCATGTGAAAATTGGATAAGAAACCCTTTTCTACTTAATGAAAATCATGCATCTTAAACTTCCAAATTTCCTTAAATGAATTACTTAGCATGCATCATAAAGTGTGTTAAATATTCTTATTTTTATGTATAGATATGCTTAGGATTCATTCATATGCATGTTATATATGTTGGGAAAGAAATGAAGTGATGTATATTTTGTGAATTTGGTTCATTTTATTTAATCTTATGCCTTTTTTTTTTTTTGAATGGGTTTATTTAGAGTTCATCTAAACTTAGGATTAATTAAAACACTTAATCAAAATATTAACTAAGCAAAACTAAAACTTGAATCCACTTTAGAAATTACTTAGGTTAGGAAGGAAAGAGAAGTTCTCTCTTTCCCTCTCTTATAACTTAATAATTAATTGTAGGATTCACTTGAACCTAAAAAAATATGAAATAAAATCAATCCAAAATAATTAAACTTCTTAAATGAAACCCTCCTCTAAGTTGAACATGCTTTATACTTAGAAAATTCTAACTTAAAGCCATAGCTAAGCATACCACACAAACCTTTAAAACACACACATTAGGCTAAGTCCCCACTTCTATTTTAGGTTAGACTGCATAGTTTAATGTTTGTTTTATTTTGTATATTTTTAGACCGGATGTTAGGATGTATGCTAGTAGAATGAATGGTAGGGCAATCTTAGTCTAACCATTATTTTCAGTGGATTGTGCTTAAGGGGCACTATCATAAATAAAAATATAAATGCTTTTGCTTGGGTACTTATACCCTAAACATAATCCAATAGACAAGTGGACTTAGTCACTCATGTGTGGGGTGATAAGTCCAATATACATGCTTGGGATTTGTGTAGTTTGTTTTAGCTAATCTCTATTTTGGTGATAGTTAGATTTGTATTCTTTTCCTTTTCATGTAAATTTATGCAATTAGGATTTTAGAATGATTGTTATGGGGATTAGGATGAGCATTGGTCATAAGATTTCATCACCATGTGAAGCCTTAGAGCATCCACCTTCCAAACATCCAAAAGAAGGAACCAAAGAAGAAAGAAGAAATGAAGCTTGAAGACCCCATTAAAAATGAATTCCTTGCTTAATTATAATTTAATTCATTTGTAATCTAAGTTGTATAAGGGTAGAGCTTGGCTACCCAATTTGTTTTGGTTTGTGCGGTGGTGCCCACCACAATGACCTCTTATTCATTTTGTGATTAGCTTTATAAATTGATTGATGATTTATTTAGCTTTTGCATTAAGTGACATCTATTCTTAGTTTCTTCCTTACTTTATGTATGGCCTAGATGTGAATTAGGCTCTTAGGAAAAATAAATCATTTACCAAATCTAACGATTCAAAACTAAAATAAAGAATTCATAACCTCACATAAAGCTTAGGTTTAAAATCAAGATAAAAGAATTAGCAACCCCTTAGCTGGATGAGTATTTCTTTACAATATAATGCACAAATGCATCTTATTTCATTCTTGATTAGAGGGCTTTCACCTTTGCCAAAGAAACTTGGCTTGACCTTTGAGAGCCATGGTGGAAACACACCTCCTATCTGATTTGGCCAATAACTTTATTTCTCATGCATTAGAAATCCTATTATGAGTCAAAATAATTGTCCAAAAATAAAAATAAAATGAAATGAATTGCATTAGATTTAGGTCATTTGAAGCCCTTGATCTAGTCTCTTTAGAGAGTGAGTTTAAGGACTTAGTCTCTTTCTAAATAAATAATCTAGCTATCTTGCATAAATATATGACTTGCCTACATGTATTTAAAATCATAGGAGGAGTTAGTTGACCACCCCGTTGTATGTCCAAAATGTGGTTTCCTCTTTATGGAGGCAAATCAAATGCCCATTTTTCCTTAGATTTAGGTTGTGCTTGACCGCCAAAGCTCTTTATATTTAGGTTATGAGGTTGCTTCTCCCTTCATGTGCCATAAGCTTAAATCCTCACCTCTTAGGTATTTCTATAATCTTGTGTTGTGGATTCATAAGTCCTAAATTTCTAATGAAAAATTCAACTCAAACATATTAAATCAATTTCAAAATATAAAGCCCAACTATATAGTTTGAGATTGCTCGCTAGGTTTCCTAGCATCATGGGCATCTCCTACTTATCTTTCTTTTGGCTTCGATAATAACTCCTCTCTTTGATCTTCAAAAAATGAACCAATTGATTGATAGTCCTTTCCTATTGAAATCTTTTAAGACAACGATCATTTACCTTAATCAAGAGTATTCCTAAGTGATCGCCCCTTAGGATGTAATTAACTATGGGGCTTGCCTATAGGAAACTTAATGAACCCGGTTTAAAATAAACCTTGCTTTACTTTTTCATGTAAAGTAGGGAAGAATCGATACATATGCAAACTCATTATCCTTAGAGTCCTTATTGAGGTGATTAGGTCCATTAAAGGATAGTGACTTTTATCTCAGATAGTACACTATTCCTTGATGGCATACGATCACTTGAATAAGCACATGTGGATCTATATGGCATCCTAAAAGATTTTTATATTCTTTCCTTTTCACCACATGATTTGAAGGCAACCATATAGAAACTTTTTTCTCCACAGATCTAGAAGGTGAACTTCTTTCCATTATAAATGTGTTATCCTCTCAAGCTACTTTAATTTATAATTTAGTTGAAGAGATTCTATTGAGTCTTTATATGAGGATTCTATATATTCTAGAAGATAACATAAGAAAAATTGATGATCGAGAGCCTTAAGAGTTAGAAAATTGAGAGAGTTTCTAATATGCTTGACATTTTGCTTGTTGAAAGAAGAGTAGAGGAAACTTTGGATGCCTTGGATGAAGTGAATGGCCTCAAATGCCAAAAAAAAAAACATACATTCAATTCAACTGACTTTTGTCACTAGAGAATGATTCATCTTCAATAGTTCATGATGAGGACATCTACCCAGCTATAATTCTTTTAAAGGATTGTGCATAAGATATGGATGATTGGAGGAGGATGACATGATGTATTTAGCAATGAGCGAACTGCATATACTCTTTGTAGCACGATAGGGAAAACTCATGACTGATGGGACGGAAAAATTGCATGATTTCTTTTGCGGTAACCTACACGCTCTTTGTAGTGTGGTAGGAAGAAGAAGACACTTAGGCCATGATTTATACCACTCATACGACTCTTTGTAGCAGGAGCGTGCCCGACTATCCCCCTGAGGACTACAGGAAGGCTAAATTTTCAATGAATTAAATCTCAAAGAATTTTATGTTGACATAATCAAAATCAACTTGCAAGTCTTGATGCAACATAAAATGAAATGAATTGGAACTCGAACAAAGTAAAATGAATATATGAAATTATGATAAATAACATATCAAATTGCTCACTTATAAAAGTTCGTAGAATGATTGAGTTATAAAGTACTTAATAGCTTTGCTTTAAGCAAGTACAAGGTTAACTAAAATTCTATGGGGCTTGTAATGAACTTGAGCATAAAATTTCTAAAGTTATAAAATAAATATGAATTTGCAAAATTTGAACTTGTGGCACTTACATATCATGATACTAGGAAGCTTAGTGAGCATCCCAAACTATCATATGGTTGGGCTTTATATATTTAAAATTGAGGAGAATTATATATTGAGTTGAAATTTTAGTAAAATCTAGAACTTATAACTCCACAATACAAGATTGTGGAAATATCTAAGAGGTGAGGATTTATGCTATTAACCCCAAAGGAAAACATCAACCTTAGATTTTAAATCTAGAGAGATTTGGCGAGGCCAAATCACGACTTAAATCTAAGGAAAAGTGTTATATTGTTTACCTCCATAAGAGAAGATAAATCACCCACGACTTATAACCGCCGAGTGGCGAACTAACTCCTCATGATTTAAAACTATGTGTAAGTCTTATATTTTGTAAGATGGTTAGGATGTTATTATTTAGAAAAGAAACTATAGTCCTTAAATGCACTCCCAAGAGACTACATGAGTGGTATGAATAATGACTTAGTATAATACAAATTTTATCAAATTTTATTTGATTTTGAACTCTTTATTTTGACAGGCTATTGGATTTTTCTATGCCTAAATGTATGATGAAGTTGGTTATGCTAAATTAAAAGGGAAAGAAGTGTTTTTCCATCATAGGCTCTCAAAGGTTAAGCCCATTTTCTATCTAACAAAGATGGAAACCTTCTCTTAACAAGAGTAAAATAAAATAATATGCATGATATTAAGCATACAAAGATCCAACTAAGGGGTGCTAAATATTTGATTATCTTGATTTAATGCTTAAGCTTTATGTGAGATTATGAGTTGTTTTAGAAAATTTAGTTATGAGTTGTTAATGGGATAGCAAAAATTTTTTTATCTTAGAGCCTAATCGCATCAGCCATACAATAATCACCAATCATAAATAAACTATGAAAAGACATGCTTTCTATTGCACAAGCTAAACAAAATATCAAATAATTTTATAAAGCTAATGCAAAGAATAAGAGGTCGCATGGTCTACCACCATACACCCAAAAAAAGAAATGGTAGCCTAGTTCTACCTTCATACAACCTAATATAAGAAAATAATAATTACAATTTAATTATCATAAATGAATGGGAGCTATGGGGGTCTTCAAATCTTCAAAGCTCCTTCTTTCCTTCATTTCCTTCTTTCATTTGGTTAGACAAGCTCCATAGGATCACATGGTACATATGACTTGATCTTGTAACCAACATTTATCCTAAGCCCCATAGCACTAATCTCAATTCTTAATGCAAAATTACATTTAAAATAGGAAAACAAATCTAACTAAACTCAAAATAAGTGTTAGTTGAACACACCATACAACCCAAGCAATTATATGAATAATTTTGACTTAGCACCTACATATGGGTAACCAAGCTCACCGTCCTAATGTAGATTATACTTAGAGGTTAAGCAACCTGCACAACAAAACATTTATATTTATTTTAAGCACCCCTTAAGCATAATCTCCTATAGAAAATATGATTAGGCCATAACGCCTAACATCTAGTCTATGAAACATGCATAATAACATCCAGGTTTATAACATTATATCATAAAATAAAATATACATCAACTGCATCTAACATAAGGCTAGAAGTGGTGTCTTAATCTAATATATGTGTTAAGGCTTGTGTGGTATGTCTTAACTAGGCTTTAAGGTTAAGATTTTCTAAGTGTGAAGAGGTTTACTTATCAAGGGTGGTTTTACTTTAAATAGTTTAATCAATTTGCAAATTTTACTTATTTTCTTTTTATTACATTTGACCTACACAAAACAACTAAGTGTTATGAGGAGAAAAAAAAGAGAGGATCACTCTTTTATACCTTAAGTCACATATAAAGAAAATTAATTAATCAATTCCCTTTAGAGAATGGTTTATTACATGTTTTAATTAGTCTTAAGTTTAGGTTAGCTTTAAATAATCTCATTCAATAAGAAAGGAATCTTAAGGTTAGTTGGCATCTTAAGTTTAGATTCACTTTATTTTGTGTAAATAAATTAAAGCTTTATCTAAATTCTAATGTTCAAATGCATAAGAATGAAATCAAGCAGTGCGTTGTCATTATTCTACACCAAGGGAACGAGGTAGGAACTCCTAGGGCTACTTAAAGTTGTGCATCCCGGATGTCCAGATTAATATACCGCTAACATTCTTACTTATGTAAATCAACACATGTATGTAAGGAAGAGACTTTATTTCATACACTAAATTTATATTCATTTGCATTCCTATGTATATATAAATAAATTTATAATATATATGTATTCATTCATTAGTAAACTTTTGAAAATATATTTGCAATTTTATAATGATACTAGCCACACATATTTTTAATTTAAATCAACATATGCAAATTATCTTAAAAGAAATCATTATATTTAATTAATTTTAAAAGAGATGGATACATGAATCATATGACATACAACATTTAGCATGATTGGAAGGAAATAAAACAACACAAGCATGTGATTTCATTCAAATCAACTAAGTCCTAAGGACAATCAATCAATAAGATTATTTAAAACAAACCAAAGTTCTTTAATGTCATTTCATTTTCATGTTTGATTTTATTTAATGAAATATGAAAGTGCTTTGTTAATCTAATCCCATCCCCCCATGTGTGAGTTAATTTAGTTTAATGAAGAATAATTAGGTTGATTTTATGTCTTAATTAGGTTAGGTATGAATTAAGTCAATTAATTAACCCTTACCTATATCACCATAAGTTAATAACTAATTAATAATGAGCCAAATTATATACAACCACATGAAAAATAAATTTGTAATTCTCCTAAGAAATGAAAGGGGCCTAATGCAATTGGTTCATAAATAAGAGTTAATTAGGCTTAAGGAATCTCACTTAACTACTTTTATGGTTTTCACACATGTGAGCTAACCATAATTTTATTAGCTCTATCTTTAGGTTATTAAACTCCCAAAGAGCTACCCAAGGTTGATTAAAGGTGATTAGATGTGAAGTGGATTTTAGATTGAGTTAATTAAGCTCATTAATTTATTTGATTAAGCATTAAGCATGCTCAAATAATGAAGTGGAATTGGAAGAGATCAAGAAATAGACCTTAATCTCAATCCCTAAGTCCCATATTTGATCACACAAGTTCTGATTTTATCTTGAGGATTAATTAATTACCTCATTAATCATTAACTAATCAAATTCCAAAAGTGAAGAAAACTTAAGGAATGAATTAGGAAAAATATCTCAATCACATTCCCAAAGCTCCTTACTGTCAACATAATTAGGCTTAAATAATTAATTAAGTCACTATTCATTCACTAATTATCACTAATTAAATTAAGAGAATGATTAAGGATTTAATCAATTAATTTCTAATTAAGCAACTATAAAATCCCAAAAAAAATAGGGGAGGAGGTCATCCCCTAAACATCCATAGAAAATTTGAGATTAATTGGGTGATTAATTAAGGAGTAATTAAGCTAATTATATTTTAATTAAACTTTAATTAAGCCAAAATCACTCTTTTAAATCAATTAATAATAATTTTCTTAGATTATACTCTGAAATATCTTTAAAATGAGCCAGCTTGTATTTTTTTTAGATTTTTTTTTAAGATTAGTTATGATTTTAGAAGTTTACCTTAAAAATAAATTAATTTGGCTAATTAAAAATCTTAATCCCATCGCCACATTGTGGTTGGCCGCACTTACCACATGGTGTGTGATTTATTTAAGTTGTCACATCCTCCTCTAACTTCGGATTATGGTGAATGCGCTAACTCGTGGACCGTCGATCTAAGATCGGCACCGATCAAATCCATAATTTAGAAAAGGAATCAAAAGATCTAATGTGGGATCTAATCGTCATTCATTCTAATCAAGCGAACATATGGCTCAAGATCTATCCTATTCATGAGTGGTAAAGACGGTCGTCCATCTTTCCTTGTTTGATCGAGTTCACGAGCTCAGATTGCCTCAAATTCATCCCACACCTTGGGAGGAGATGCACACATCTAATGGCTAAAACACATGAAATTTGAATTTACTTCATAAAAGATCAACAATTTTCCATACAACACTTGGTTTTACAAAATTACCTCCGCTAATGTTTGGAAGTGTGATGGAGGTAGCTTAGTAGTTGAGGCCATGTTGGAGTCTCAATTTGGTGTAGAGCTCTTGATCGACCAATCCATGCATGTAGAGGCTTTGGATCTCGAACTCAATCTCGATGCTGAAGGCTTGGAGATTATTGGTTGGCTTGAGTAAGGGGATGGTGTGGGTGCAATGAATTTGTGTTTGATTAAGTAGAGGAGTATTGCGGAAGGATGGTGTCATATTTCAGCTTTGCTGGGGAAAGGAATGTCGATAGAGCTTCAGGAGTTCTAGAAAGCTCGAGGGTTTCAAAATTTCCTTAGGACACACATAAAGTAATTAGTGGCGTTTACCACTGAATTGAGGGATACCCTGATACCACATGATGGATGGATGGGATTGATCCACGAAAATCCATCGATTGGCAATGAGTCATCGGAGGGTCAGCCGTCACTCCACGTGGCATGAGTGGTGGAGAAGTGGTGGCGTGAGAGTCTCAAGGCTTGATATGGGGAGATTGTTTGGGATTGATCTTGCCATTGCCCATGGGGTGTTGGCCATGAGAGGGAGTAGCTTGGTTTGTTTCTCTTGGTCCATGGCGGTGCTAGGTGGTTGAGCTAGGGTGTCTTAGGAATGCCTTATTTGGCACTTTGATGGCTGTCATGAGGCAAAGTGGACTTTGCCATTTAAGGTAAGAATCCAATGTAAAGGGTGCCCATTGGTTAATCCCTTGGTTGGGTCACATGGACTTGGGCTAGTTTGGGAATTCCATTTGGGAGGTTAGGTCAGCCACCAAGGTTCTAAAATGTGGTTTTGGGTGATTTGGCTTATGGTCAAATAAAATTTGGGTTAGGTTAGGTTGGGTTGACCAATTGGTCAAATTGGGTCAAACCAAGACTTGGGTTAGGTTCATATGATGATTTGGGATGTTTTGGTTCAATTGGTTTTGATTAATTTGGCTTAGGTTTGAATTTGACTCATTTGGATTCAAAAGGGTCAAATGGGTCAAGTTGATCAATTTGACCAATTTGATCAAATTGGGTTGGATAGGTGTTTAGTCAAGTTCAATTGGTTGATTAGAAATGATTGTAGGCTTTGGTTTGGTTTAATTTGGGTTTAATTTAGATTTTGGTCAATTTGACCCTTTAGGTCAATTTGAAGGTTGGGTCAAGTTGAATAATTGGTCAAATTGGGCTCAATCATGGCTTTGGTCAAGTTCAATAAGTGATTTGGAATGAACTTGAGCCATTGGTTGCAATCAATTTGGATCAAATCATGATTTGACCCATTTTGGCTTTTAGGCCAATTTGGGTCAACTTAGGTCAAATAATTAGAATTAGTTTGGCTCAATTGAGGTTTGGTCATGTTCAATCATTGATTATGAGTGGGTTTGAGTCAATGGTTTCAATCAATTTGGTATATGGTGGGTTTTGGCTAGTTTGGTTTCATTTTTAGGCTAAAGGTTGACTTTGTTTGACAATTCAAGACAATTGATTAACTAGGATGATTGTTGATCATGATATGAGGTTTGGATGGGCTTAGTTCAATCCAATTTGGGTTGAATTAGAACTTGGCTCAAAAGTTTTTTAGGTCACTTTGGGTCAAGTGGACCTAAATGGGTCAATTGGCTTGATCATGGCTTGATTCAAGTTTAATTGAACTCACATATGGACTTAGGATGGAAATATAAATCCAATTGCAAGTGGTTTGAAGCCATATGGATTTTGGTTATGACAATTTCAAGTCAAAAGGGTCAACATGGGCTTGACTTGGGTTGACTTAGATTTGGTTTGATAATTGTAGTTTATATTTATATTTGGAATAATGATTGAAGAGTGATTGAATCATGAAGAAATCCATAGTTTTGAGTTGATTTTGGTATCATTTAGTCAAGTTCAATAAATTTGGCTAAAAAAAATTGAATTTGATTTGATTTGGGTTTGGTTTTGGCCATTTAGATTTATATTTCATTTATATTTGAGAATATAAATGAAGATATAAATGATTTATGAAAAAATCACTTGAGTTTGGAGTGATTTGGAAGCAAATTTGACCAAATTGAGGATGTAGGTCAAAAGGGCTTAAGTAGAGATTGATTTATTTTGGTTTAGTTTGATTTGATTTGAATGATTTGAATTTATATTTCATTTATATTTGTGAATATAAATAAAGGAATGATTGATTTATAAGAAATCAATCAAATTTGATTTGGTTTGAATGAGGTTTTGGCTATGAAGATGGTTCATATAAGAAGAAGGGGTTTTGGAGTTTGAATTCAATCATGGGTTTCAATCATTTGAGTTGATTTAATTTGATGTCTAGATTTATGATCTTGGGAAAATCAATTTAATTAGGTTGATTTAAATTTGGTTAAGGCTAAGTTCATAAGATAAAATCAAAGAGCTTAGGAAAGGATTTGGAATTTAAATTCAATCATGGTTTCAATCATTTTATTTGGATTGGATTTATGATTTTGGATTTGAATTTGAGGTTTGATTTGGAAGAAGGAAGCAAGGATTGGGTTTAAGGCTATAGGGGCAAATCTTCTCTCTAAGGCATAACTCTTATGGCTAACTCTTCTAAGTCTCTAGACTTGGGTTAAGTATTCACTAATCACTATAAGTGTCTTAAAGACTAAGGAGCTCTTAGTGTCTACAAGAGTCCTAGATTTATGATGATGAAGTTGAGAGCTCACTCCCAAAAGTGAGGTCAACACCGACCTATGGCTACTTAAGTGGGAGTCTTGTGTAAGGCGGACCCGACTTAAAGTAGTTAAGAGGAAAGGAGCCACGAGGGACTTATCCTAAGCCTCAAATATACCCGACCCAGTCGTGCATGATGGATAGTTTAAGAAGAAAGCTTATAGGTTTACATCCTCTTAAACAAAGTCAACATGAGGTAGCTTACGGTGACGGTAGGCCTACCAAAATAACAAGTCGATTTGCAATGGTCAAGTTATCAAGAAATCTTGTAGACTTAAATCCACCGGACAAGTAACCACTAGGGTAACACACTAGCAATGTAGCATGTTAGCTTTGTCCTAGAGCAACTAATGAGTGAGTGCCACATGGTGCTTTATCCCACATCAAAATAGCACGAGCCAAAAGATATATGTTTATTTTATGTGGGTATGTGTAGTTTGTGTTGGTGTTGTGTCACTAAAGGATAGGATGTCGCTTGGGTTCTTTACCTACCCTAAACACATCATGGCAAATTTACAAGTAAAGATATTTCTAACTAATATGAAGAGATGGAATTTGAGATGAAAGAAATTTTATTGATGATTATTTTGGAAACAAGATTTATGGATAATATTTATTTAGGTAGAGCATGTTGATTGGAAGGATAGGGTTCTCTCCCTTGTAATTTATAAGCTAATAAGATCCTCCATGGTAGGCTTTCTCTATGGCAAAAGGGCCTTCCCAAGTGGGTTCAAACTTGCCTCCCATCTTTCAAGGCAATAATTGGTCTCCTTATAACTAAAATAAGCTCTCCTACTTGAAAAGCTCTAGGCCATACCAACTTGTTATGAGCTTGAATCATTTTGGCTTTGTACAACTCAAGGTTCTTGCATGCTTGGAGGCATCTCTCCTTCAAATATTTCATCTCTTCTAACAACTTGGAATTGCTACATTGTGATCTTACTACCCACAACTATCCTTAATGATGGGAGTTGGACTCTAATGGTAGACACTTGAGACCCATACACTAAGTAGAATGGGGTAGATTGAGTTGGAGTCTTGTATATGGTGTTGTAAGCCCAGAGACTTCAACTAACTTGCCTATTACTTATTGTCATCGAGTGTCTTCTTTAATATCCAAATGAGAGTTTTGTTGAAGGCTTTTACTAATCCATTTATCCTTGGGTAGTAGATGGAAAATATCTCCAATATTTGTTATGTCTTTTGGTAAGCTATTGATTTTAGTGCTCTTAAATATAGTACCATTATCGGATATAACTCATCGAGGCACCGAACCTATATACAATATGGTTCTAAAAATTAGAGTACATGCTAAGTCGTGACCTCTCTCTAGTGGCATCGCCTCCGCCCACTTGGAAAAGTAGTCGATGGCTAGAATAAATCGGTGATCCTTGGAAGAAGGAGGATCGATCGGACCCACTATATCGGTACCCAACTCTCAAATGGCCATGAGGACAATGTAGGATGTAGAATGTTGGGTGGTTGGTGTAAGACCACCCGTGCACGACATTAGTGGCATCTCCTAGCTACATCCATCATGCAGCGATCATCAAAGGCGGTAGTATCCTAGTCTCTTGATCTTGAATTTCATCTTTGAGCGTGATGCATTCGCATAAACCTAAGTGTACCTTGATCACGATCCTATGGGCTTCGTGCTTGTTCAAATAACGTAACCACATATGATCAAGGGTCGATACAAGGTGCCATCCACGAGCGTAGTAAAAGGCTCTATGCTTCAACTAATGTGCTAGTGATTTCTCTTGAGGTTGTTTGCCCATATTTAGATAATCCATCAATGGTTGCCTCCAATATAACTCCTCATCCTTTTGTCAATGACAACCTCCCCTTTAAAGAGAGTCTCTCGATGAGTTCAAGATCAATAAGAGATAAGACTAGTCTATTTTAGACCCTTATTGGTATGAACTCATCTTCCTGGACATGCCAACTCATTGGTAAGTTTGGCTAATGCATCCTCGCATTCTATCCTTGAGAAATCTTATAAATAGTAATCTCTAGAATTTGGGCCAACAACTCCATGGTGTACTTGAGGTAGTTATGGAGCTTAGGCTTCAAAACCTTGTAAGAACCAGCAATTTGGTTGATAACTAATTGAGAATCCAGTTGTTAATACTTTGGATGTAGCATAATGGCTAACTCGCAATCGAGCCTCATATTCGCTTCGTTGTTGGTGCATGGATTGGGTGATGATATGAGAATCTCATCACATCAGGTTAGGAGAACTATTCCCCCACCATTCTCGGAAGAGTAGATCTTGGTTCTTCTCCCATTTTTAAGGAAAGCGCACCATCAAAATACATCTCCCAATGGCTAATGCTAGTGTCCCCTAAGTTCATGATTTGTTCATCGGAGGTCATTACTAAGAAGAATTAGCAAGAAGTGGGTGTCAGAAATCCTAGTGCTTATCCTTTCACCTCACGGAGGCGAAAGTGATGTCAAAGCTGAAAAATCATGGGATAATGTGCCAACCATCCGGATATCGTCGCCGTGTTATGAGATATTACGAGTTGATCCTAGATATCGGGTTTACCTTATGAGAAAGCATGTAATGTCGTAGCTTTTGGGATGCGAAGATTAAAGCTAAGCGGGGTTTATCAATAGGTGCGTAGTTTGCATCGAGGATTAGATGGCGAGATAGTAGAGTGCATTCTCTTTTTCTTCATCATTGGTTTGGGCCAACAAAGGTCGAGGAGTTGTCTAATGTGGCGATATAGTATGAGCGGCTTGCCCATGATATGGGTTGCTAGAATTGGTGTCATCGATAGTGCTTGATGTCTTTGAAAGCATCGGCACTTATCATCCCACTTGAACTTGGCATCCTTTTGACAAGTGCTAATAATGGCTAGCATCTCCCATAGGTTAGAAATGAAGCATCTTAGATACGCCAATAGCCATTGAAATGATAGTTGAGTTAAACTTTTAAGGGGTGGCATTTCTAATATCGCCTTAATCTTCTCGGATCGATTTCTATTCCACAATCTTGGACAACAAACTCAAGGAATTTTCCTAAAGCTACTCGAATGCACACTTGAGATTCATTTTAAGGTTAAATTATCTTAACCATTCAAAATTACTCTTAAGTCAAAGAGATGATCTTCCTTTTCTTTACTTTTGACTACATGATCATCAACGTAACACTCAACGATGATGAATAAATTCATTGAAGATCTGAGTCATGGCCGGTATATAGACATTTTAAGAAAGGCGACCTATAGAAAAGATTCGATTGGGCTTCAAAAAATAGAATTTTTCTCATCCTCGGGCCATCTTAATTTGGTTGTATCGGATGACCTATCCATGAAAGAGAATATTGCATGAGATGAAGCAATATTTTCCATCAATTGTATTGGTAATGAAAATTCATCTTTAGGACATGCCTTATTTAGATCCCTAAAATTGACGATATAGAATTTGGCCATTCTTTTTTTCGGAATAACGCCAACCGGTAGGATATTTTTCTTCCTTTATAAAACTAGCATCGATCGGTTTCTTGATTTGAAGTGACATGATGTTCAATGTCTAGTACATCGTCAAGGAGCTTGCTTGGTATGATTGAGTAGGCTCTATTGCTAATTTGTGGGTACTTCACGTCGAGAATATAAATTGGACATCTCTTCATAACTCCATGTGAAACATCCTTAAACTCAATCAATAGCTTAACTAAGTCATCGGTTTTATTATTATTCAATAAATAGCGATGTATGTCGACGTGAATTATCTTCATTCCCAAGTTGATTTCTTTGAGCTCATCGATGGTTGACTTGATATCCTCTTTAAACTCTGGCGTGCATCTCGACTTCAAGATCATTTGGATCCCAAGTTTCTAAACACACCTCGTATATGAGTTAGCATGATTTGAAAAGAACCTATTAGATTCCAAATGATTGGTGATGACTAGGCAATGATTTTCATTATCAACCGGACCCACTATAATGAATCCTAGTCCGGTATTGATTGAGGATATCTACTTTGGTTGACCCATAGCCTTTCAAAGTAGTCGACACGTGTTTAGACCAAGTATGTGGGATTAATCCCTTCTTTGCTAAATAAAGAACACAAGTAATGCCAATCAAAAGGCGGTTGTATTAAATCTTTATATGAATCATTCTCAAGTTCTAGCTTCATGACTTGAGGATGATGATCCCAAAAGAACCTCTCGAGTTTTCTCATCTGGATGACTTAGGGGTTTGTTTAACTACCAAACCCTCAACTTTCTAGAAAAGAGTGGGGTTAGAGCTAAGGTTCCCAATTGACTCCCCTATCTGTAGACTTGGATACATTTATGCTTTGCTTTGGAGCTCGATCTTCATCATTGTCATGCTAACATCACCTCAAAAGGGATCATTGTTGAAAAGCTAGCGTGCTACCCACATAAGACACATTTGAACTAGATTATAAGTATATGTGGATAGCGTGTACTCGGTGGGACATACCACCTATTGGGTGGCCAATATTGAGGCTTTCCACCTCGGGGTTACCTTTGAATTGTTCTCTCTTACACTTTAGTGGAGGTGGTCATCCTACCCATGTGTTGAATGGAGTAACGTATGGGTGGAATCTAATGTCGCTTTATATCTTCCCAGTCCATATCTCGCTCTCTTTTATTTTCTTTTTCTATTGCTTTTTTTCTTTTCTTTTTTTTATTTTCTTTATTTTGTTCCTCTTGGGGATCTTGACTAGATTCATGAGAATGGACTTATTGATCTTGGGGCAAAAAATAGGTTGCATCCTCATATATCCCGATCTCATGAACTATGAATGGCTTGAGATCTCCTTTAACACAATATGCAATTTCACCTCTCAAGAACTTCATGCACTCTTGTAGAGAGGATGGAACTATGTTATTCGATGTATCCATGGTCTCTCAAGTAAAGCATTGAAAGATGTATGTCAATCTATGATATAAAACTTGGCTTCAGTCTTCCAATCATCTATCTCTAATGGAAAACTATGGAGCCTAAGACCCTCTCATCTTGTTCATTGAATCCTCTTAACATCATCCTCTCTTTTAGAGTTTTGAGATGGCAATCCTCAAGTGGGCAATGGGTCTTAAACTCATAATGTTGACTAATGCACCTTGGTCAACCAGAACTCTTGATATCTATCATATCCACTATAATGTAAAGAGAGTGGTTATGCTTGGTCATTCCTAGAAGCAAGTCTTAATCACGGATGTAAATCCTAAGATATCCTTTGAATTGTGTATCTCCTCTTGAGTAGCGGTAAGCTAAGCATATCTCTGGATCAAGAAGAGCCTTGACTAGAGATTCCCTCATCTCTTTGGATAAGACAAAGGCGTAATATATGCTTAACTTAGTTGAAAACTTTCTACGATGTGCTAGGATGTTGTAATCAACTTTGACTTGGTCCTACACAAGCATATCCATAGGTGGAGCATCCTGGAGGGCTATCGCTCACTAGAATTGATGACTTGTTTGCCCTTATCAAGAGGTGATACCCTAGGAGGTACAACTTTGCCATTGCAGGTTGACTTCAATGACTTTTGGAATGATGAACTTTTGTAAAGTTCTACCTTCTCATCGTATACCTATAGCTTCTCTTATGGGATCCTTAGAGTTAGTTGACTCCAAGTCAATCTCAAGAGGTGAACTTGATTGATTGAAAAGGAAATTTTGATTGAATCGAAGAGTGGATCAAAAATGATCTATCATTATTAGTTTCTAGACTTGGAGAGTTTTCAAGAGGAATAAAATCTAAAGTATCAAAAGTGGATAATATGTAAGTGAAAGCTATCTTCATTGATTTGTTTTAGGTGGAGGTACATGATAGAAATCTAATAAAGTAAGGGGGGATTTAATGCCCTTGTCCAATACAACACTCTACGAGAGAAGGAGCTAGTGAAGGAAGAAGTAGTAGCAAGCTGGATGGAGTGTTGGACTCGGTGGTTGCACTCTTGAACTATCTGGGCAAGTAAGGTGTCTGATCTTTTATTACGCCACCTTCTTGAAGTTGTCTTTGGTAATTTGCAAACCTTCCTTGGTATTGGATGTTTGAGGCACTTATAAAGAGAGTTTCTTAATTTTAAAACTACATTTTTAGAGGTTGGATAAGGCAATATCCCAACCTTCTTTGGTCTTAAGAGGATCAGTGTTTTCCCATAAATTACCTTAATAGAACTAGAAAGTTATTCTAATAAGTATTCATTGGGGATAGATGACTGTAGCTACACTCAAGCAAATCCTTAAATGTGACACAATCCTCTACATGACTAATCATTTGGTGGTAAGGGCAATAGTTAGGATCATTACTCTAGCCCACATCCTCCTGGTCTCTTGTGTAGCTAAAGTCGATTTCTTCAAGAGATTCTTAAAGATTTTCTTAACTACCTCCCTCTTAAATGAATATGGCTTATTCAATCTATTAGTAAGAATGGTAATAGCTACCTAGTGGGGTAGGAATCTTGTTGATAAGTAGGCTATTGATGTGGTGGGAATGGCCATTGGGCTGATATGATGGTTGAGGTGATGGTAGAGGATGTGGAAAAAGAGGCTACTAAGCTCGAGGTCTCTCATATTGGACTCGGTTGGTTGCTTTTTTATTCACGACCATCCCTAGCTTCTTCTCGAACACCTTTATGGCATGGGCGAGATGATTGGTGGAAAGGGTAATTGTTTGGCCTCTTCTTGGAGGCTAGTCACCTTGTTAATTAGTTTCTCAAATGTCAAGATGATAAAGCCCTTAAGCATGAAGATGACGGGCCATGAATATTCTTGAGAAGAATTTCAATGGTGTGCTTTTGGATAGCTATGGCTCACATTTCATGCTCAGGTTGGGCCACCTAAGAATATAATTAATAAGGGACTCATTGGAGACTTATGTCACTATAATAAGATCACCTACAAACACCCTTTCATAAGCTCAGCAAACCTCTTAATGAAGAGGTGCTCATCAAAAAGTTCCTACCAACCGCAGTTCGGTATGCCAATCAAATGCAACCCCTATTAGGTTTGTTGATAAAAAAGTCGAACAACAATGTGTCACTATCACGGCGTTGCAACAACCATCTAAAATGTGCAATATGCTAACGCGTGGGTTCTCACGCCATCAAATATTTTGAAGGAAGGTGGTACAAAACCCTTAGGGTATTGAACTACATCAAATTCTCTAAGTATGGTCTACCCTTTGAAATAGATGAGCTCCCTGCTTGCATCATCGCTCCTTCACCTACTCTACCATATGCTTGATATCCTTATCATGCATGGAGGTTCCATCTATAACCTTCTTATGTAAACTACCATCTTCATCCTCTGAGGAGTGCACCTAGGATGCTCTAAGGTATGTACTAACTATGTGATTATCATGGGAGGCTATGGCGAGGTGTTCGCAATGTTGCAACTCGCCATCAACTCCTCAATCTTCATCCCCATCTTATCAATATGATCATTTCTCTGGTGGTGGAGGTGCTAAGTGAGTGAGAAGTGTCACCTTCCTCGAGCACGACACCTTCACAGCTAGTCCCGATCCTGTAGGATCCCAGTGTCAACCATGTGGACCTCGGCTATATCATCAATATGTCATCCTCATCGGGATGAAGTCTTCCTCATCCTCATCTGAGTGGTCACTCCCAAAATCTACCTTTTCTTGGTAAAATAGTCTTCTAATATGTCATCAGTGATCGATCTACTATTCACTGGGCAGGACAAATACTCATTGAGATGTAGGGGCGTACTCCTGCATCAATGCGAACACTA
This sequence comes from Cymbidium sinense, assembly GCA_021442155.1. Classification (NCBI taxonomy): domain Eukaryota; kingdom Viridiplantae; phylum Streptophyta; class Magnoliopsida; order Asparagales; family Orchidaceae; genus Cymbidium; species Cymbidium sinense. The sequence goes on from CM038230.1 coordinate 3,239,540, forward strand.
CCTACTATCAAGATCTCCTCACCGGAGGATCATTATGGGGACCATATATATACCCACTCCCCTCTCTACATATATGTTGCGGTGGAGGTGGTGCGGATGACACTTTGGGATGCCACTCCTTCACGACCCACGGCTAGGTAGGGGATCAAGCAAAGGAGCTCAATCTCACCTCAACAAGTGGAATGGATGGGCGGGGATCCTTAAGTCATACCAAGATCACCGAAGGAAGATCTCTCCCCAGATGAGGGCTTATGAACCTTGCAGAATGGTAGATGGTGCGAGTTGAGCGGTGATGATGGATGGAGAGGGGCGGTGTGATGGAAACAGGCCTCTGGGGATCTCTGCACGTGGCGAACTACAGGTAAGAATAATCCTATCACGAATGATCAAGCGACTAGGCAACAATCAGGAAAATCCATTAAGGCAGAGGCTGGCACAGCATACCTCCGTCACTCTCTCCCACCTGCACAGGCGGATACCGAGCCTCTCGACTCACTCTCTATGGGCCGACCCCAAGCGATCCTAGGGATCATAGATTGTAATCAAACAAGGTACCAAACTCGAGCATCAGTAAGCTCTATCGACTGGCATAGAGCAGTCCCCAAGTCAGGCGTGGGGCCTCCATGCCCCTAGCTAGTGTCTCATGGTATCTTAGTGGTGGAGGAGAAGCAGCGATCCTCAGGTAATCCTCCTCTCCATCGAGGCCAAGAGGGGTGGAACCTACCACTCTCAGTGGAGAGGTCTCATAAGGAAAACCCTCCTCAGGTTATATGGGAAGCGCAAGCTCTCTAGGCTGCTTGCTCATCCTCCCACTTAATCTTTTGATTTTTTATTGCGCCTGGGTTCTAGTGAGCAAGGTAGAGCGAGAATTGGCTACCTCAAAAGTGGAGGAGACTATCTCAGATGCTAAGACCTCCTTCCCCTTTATGGTGACCAACAAAGAGGTAGACCCTCACGGAGCTATGGCGGTGGCAACTAAATGGGCGGTATGAAAATTGGCACTAAACGGGACATGAAAACCACTGCGCCTTCCTCTTCATGGAGGAAGCTCAGTGGTGTCTGTCCCAGACCTCCTCCCTTAACGGTTGTGAGAGCTACCCCTCACAAGTAATGTAGCCCCCAAAGCCATGACCAAAATAGATCGGTTGGCTACATCGACCATGGTGAGATTGGCGATCCAAGGCCAAGTCTATACCGAAGGGAAGAGAAGATGAACTTGCTAGGAGCCATGATCACTATACTAAGTGGAAGCTAGGCTAAGCTGTTGAAATCACTACAATTTTGAAATATAATGGAGTCGGACCCTTGCCTTCATGCTTACCTTCAATCATTGACTTCTATACTTAGTTTGGAATTTGAACTCACATTTAACAAATTTAGGTATGCTAAGTGGGATTCATTGAATTTTGGAGAGACTTTGCCATATGATTTTGATTTAGAACCCATACTCAACCAATTAAAGTAATTTTGGAGAGACCTTTGAAGATATTTGTGTTGTGCATCGTGTTTTAAAATTTTAATTTGAAAACTTTTACTTAGCAAATTTAGGTATGCTAAGAAGAGGTTTTGATTGTGTTTTGAAAATTTTTGACATCTTTGCTTATTATGATTTGTTATGTGTGTGATATATGTTGATTTGAAATGAGGCTTCTTACTTAATAAATTTGGTATGTTAAGTGGAAGGCCAAATGTGCTTGATATGTTTTTTGAAAATGAGGCTCTCACTTAAGTATTTTGCATGTTATGTGGGAGACAAGTGTATTTGATTTGTGTTTGTTAGTTTTGAAAATGAGACATCCATTTAACAAATTTGGTGTGTTAAGTGGAAGCCAAATGTGATATGATTTGTTATTTTGAAAGTGAGACTCTTACTTAACAAATTTGGTATGTTAAGTAGGAATCAAATGTGATATAGTTTGAAAATGGGATTCTTACTTAACAAATTTGGTATGTTAAGTAGGAATCAAATGTGATATGGTTTGAAAATTTGGATTCTTACTTAAAAAATTTGGTATGTTAAGTAGGAATCAAATGTGATATTGTTTGAAAAATGGGATTCTTACTTAACAAGTTTGGTATGTTAAGTAGGAATCAAATGTGATATGATTTGTGTTTTGAAAATGAGACTCTCACTTAACAAATTTGGTATGTTAAGTGGAAGCCAAATGTGATATGATTTGCTTTTGGAAAATGTGACTCTTACTTAACAAATTTGGTATGTGTGGTGAAATTTTATGATTTCTAAAGAATAAATATATACTTCCATCTTCACTCATGCATAAAATGAAGATCAAAATATACTTCTTCTTTTATGAATTTTGACACCACATAGATCATATGTTCTTATTGAGGATGATCGTATGACATTGAGGAGAGGTGTACTATCTCAAAAGATAGAAGTCACCACCCTATAATGGACCTAATCACCTCAATAAAGACTCTAAGGATAATGGGTGCATGTGTACCAAAGATTCTTCCCCTACTTTACATGAAAAAGTAAAGTAGAATTTATTTTAAATCGGGTTCATTAAGTTCCCTACAGGCAAGCCCCATAGTTAATTACATCCTAAGGAATGAGATCCCATATGAATACTCTCGATTAAGGCAAATGATCGTTGTCTCCAAAGATTTCAATAGGTAGGACTATCAATCGATTAGTTTATTTAAGATCAAATGGGATTGATCAAAGATAGGAGTTATTATCGAAAGAAGGATAAGTAGGAGATGTTCACGATGCTAGAAACCTAGCGAGCATCTCAAACTATCTATGGTTGGGCTTTATATTTTGAAATTGAATTATTCATTTGAGTTGACTTTTTATTAGAATTTTAGGCTTATAATTCCATGATACAGGTTATGGAAATGCCTAAGAGATGAGGATTTATTCTTATGACTCATAGAGGGAGAAGCAACCTCGGAACCTAAATCTTGGGAGCTTTGGCGAGAAAGCACAACCTAAATCTAAGGAAAAATTGGGTATTTGGTTTGCCTCCATAAAAGGGACAAACCACTGACTTTGGACTTACAATCGCCTAAGGGTGGCCAACTAACTCCTCCTTCAATTTTAAATTCATGTAGGCAAGTCATATGCTTTATGCGGGATAGCTAAGGTTATTTATTTAGAAAGATATTAAGTCCTTAAACTCACTCCTTAGAAGACTAGATCATGTAAGGGCATGAGAAATGACCTAGATCTAATGCAAAATATATTACATATTATTTTTATTTTTGGGCAATCATTTGACTCGGGCTTATAGTATTCATATGCCTAATGCATGAGAAGTAAGATTATTGGCCAAAATCAGCGAGAAGGAGGAGGTGTGTTTCCACCATGGCTCTCAAAGGTTAAGCCAAGTTTCTCCGGCAAAGGTGGAAGCCCTCTAATCAAGAGTGAAATAAGATGCTTTTGTACATGATGTTATAAAAGAAATACTCATCTAGCTAAGGGTTGTTAATTCCTTTATCTTGATTTTAACTTAGGCTTTAAGTAAGGTTATGAGTTATTTATTTTAATTTTGATTTGATTAATTTGATAGAAGATTTATTTTTTTTTCAAGAGCCTAATCGTCATCTAGGCGATACATCAAGCAAGAAAGAAACTAGAAAAAATATGTCATCTTAATACAAAGCTAAACAAAACATCAAACATTTTATAAAGCTAACGTAAAAAAATAAAAGTCATTTGTGGTGCACCACCACACAAACCCAAAATAAATTAGGTAGTCAGCTCTACCCTTATACAACCCAGTCACAAATGAATAAATTTATAATTAAGTAAGAAAATTCATGTTATAGGGTCTTCTTTCTTCTTTTCTTCTTTCTTCTTGTCTTCCTTCTTTTTGGTTCCTTCTTTTGGATGGTTGGGAGGTGGTTTCTCCAAAGGCTTCACATGGTATATAAGATGTAATCTTATGACCAATGCTCATTCTATTCTCCCATAACAATCATTCCAAAATTCTAATTGCAAAAAAATACTTGAAAAGGAAAAGCAAATCTAACTAACAGCAAAATAGAGATTAGCTAAACAAACTATACAAATCCTAAGCATGTATATTGACTTAGCACCCACACATGGGTAACCAAGTCCACGACCTATTAGAATATGCTTAGGGGTATAAGCACCATAACAAAAGCATTTATATTTTTATTTATTACAGACCCTTAAGCACAATCCCATAAAAATAATGATTAGACTAAGTCATCCTATCATTCATTCTATGCACATTCACTAACATCTAGACTAAAATAAAACATCACAAAATAAAGAAAAATATCATGCCATGCATCACCCTAACCTAAAGCTAGAAGTGGTGACTTTGGCCTTATGTGTGTGCTTTGAAAGGTTTGTGTGGTATGCTTAGCTATGATTTTAAGGTTTGGATTTTCTAAGTGTGAAGATGTTCAACTTAGATGGATGATTTCATTTAAGTATTTACTTGATTTGGGTTGCTTTTATTTTGTATTTTGATTTGGTTTAAGTGAATCCTATAATTAATTACTAGGTTTTAAATAGAGGAAAAGAGAAGAGAACTTCTCTTTCCTTCCCTATCCTAAGTAATTTCTAAAGTGGATTTATATTTAGTTTTATTTAGTGAATGTTTTATTATGTGTTTTAATTAATCCTAAGTTTATATTTTCCCTAAACAACCCTATTCAAGAATAAAGGCATTTTAAGATTAAGTAAAGTGAATTAATATCACAAAACACACATCACTTCATTTCTTTCCCAACATGTATAACATGCATATGAATGAATCTAAGCATATCTATACATACAAATGAGAATATTTAGCACACTTTATGATGAATGCTAAGTAAGTTACTTAATAAAATTTGATTGCTTTATGATGCATGATTTTTATTAAGTAGAAAAGAGGTTTTCTTATCCATTTTTCACATGCACACATGTATGTATGAAAGGCATAAGTGAGTTCGACGCCATTATTAGCACCAGTGTAAGGTACAAGACCTACTTATGGCTACTTAAAGCCTCAACTTGAGGGTTTTCCGGACTAATATACCACTTTTCTTAAATACAAGCATATGTACAAAAGAAATGAATGGAAAAGAAAGGATGCAAAAGTTATACTTGATTGTTTGATTTGTCTATGCAATTTATATGTGAATATAAAGATCGTTCTTAGGTTATAACATGGAAGGGGATAAGAGTAGATTTGAACAAGTGTTATGTTCTTTTAAAAGAATCATACACTTTGCAAATCTTATTCAAATCCATGTTAAGAGGTAAGAAAAGGAAGCAAACATAAAACACATTTTTATATTCACATGCAAACTTATAAATAAAATATAAGTAAACACTTTTAGTTTTGGTAATTGATTCATATATTTTAAAAATAATTTGGAATTTAATAGTGATAATAGCCATTCATATTTTACTTTATCCAAAACATGCAATTTGACATAAAGAAAATGTTCTCATTCTAATTTTATTTTTGAAAATCTTGAATGCATGAAATCCATATAACATACACATTTAGCATGCTAGGAAAGAAATCAAGTTATGAAAGCAATGCAAATTTATTCACCCATTAATTCCTAAAGACAATCTTATAAAATAAGAAAGCTTAAAGTAAATCAAATTATTTTTAAAGAAGGTTTGATTTTATTTTGAGTTTGATTTAATTTGAAATATTAGGTGAGTTTGCTATTCCTAACCCATTCCCACATATGTTGGTTATTTTAGTTTAATTTTTAGGTGATTAGATGATTTTTATATATTTGCTTAGGTTAAGGTATAAATTAAGCATGTTAATTACCCTTACCTATACCACCTTAGCATAGTTAATCAAATAATTATAAGCAATGAGATGACATAAAACCACACAAGGAATATAAATCAGCAATGCACTTAGTAAGAAAAGGGCTTAATGCATTTAGCTCATGATTAATGATTAATTAAACAAAGGGGTTTAACTTAAGTAATTTCATAACCTCCCTCACACATGTGAGTTGCATTTTGATTTCCTTAATGTACTTAAGCTTTTGAACACCTAAGCATCTATCCAAGATAGAATAATTGAGTTCTAGAAATTTTAGAATTTTATGAAATTAATTAAGGGGTAATTAGTGAATTAACCCTTAGTTAAGGATGGATTAAGGAAGAAAAGGGGTTTAGGGAATATCTCAAAGAAAGTATCCCAACATTATTCCCAAACCTCATAATCACTCAATCAAAACTTAATTGACTCAATCAGAGGGTTAAACCACTAATTAAGCCCTTAATTAATCTTAATTAAGGGAGTGATTAAGGAATGAACTAACAATTTTCCTAATTAAGCCACCAATAAATCCCAACAAAATTAGGAGAGGCAAGAGTCATCCCACTAAATATGCACAAAAGTTTGGGATTAATCGGTGGAGTGATTAAAGGTAATTAGCAAAATAATATTCTCAATAAAACTAAAATTTAGAGAAAATACTATCCAAAATTCATTGAAATCAACTTTAAAATATTCTATATTTAATTATCTATCCAATATAATTTATTTCATATTTGTCCGATTTTTCTAGGCTTAGATATGAATTTTAGAAGTTTTCATAATTAATTAGAATATTTAAATAGCCTAATTAAGTATTTAATCCGTCGGCACCATGTGCTGACATGACATGTGCTTTCCATTTGGTGTGACGATTGGTTCTTTAACCCGTCACATCATAGCACCGCGTCATGTGGCACTACATGCTTTTCTCCTCGTCATCGATCAAGGATCGGCGGGCGAGATTAAAACGATTCTAAAGGTGAAACATGGAGCTATGTGTTTTCTATCGTCCATCCAAATGCGGGATGGATGACGATTCATCCCTATAATTCTCATGTAAGATGGAGTCCATCTTTGAGAGATAATCCAAGCTTCGATTGAGCTCATATTGGATTGAAAATCAACTACACCATCTAAGCATGAGGATAAGCACATCTAATGGCTAGATCAACATAGATTGGAATCCACTTCACAAAGTACCAACATACATTAAACTTAAGCTCGATTTAATGGCATACCTCTGAGGTGATCACTAGAGTTCTTCCTTGGAGAAGCTTAGTGGAGAGCTTTGTTGAAGTTTGGAGGCTTTGAGTAGATGCTTTAAATACCAACTCCCCTTTGTCTTAAGCTCGCTTTGGTCTAAGGCACTCTTCCCTGCTTCAAGAGCTTGTATGAAGCTTTTGGCAAGCTCGATTGAGCTCATTGAGCTTGCATAGGGAAAGCAGTTGATTTGAAGTGTAGAGCAAGTTTGGTTTTAGGTGGAGCTCCCCTATTTTAAATCTCTAAAAAGAAATGGGAATTTGATTTCACTCTAGGAAGCTTGAGAAGGCGGAGGAATGGCTCGACTTCTAGGTTCAATTGAGGAATGATGCATTCAATTCAAATTAGGGGATTATATCTTCCCCTTTGGCAATCGGTAGTAATGCCTTATCATTTTGATCTAATTGACCACAAGGAGTGGGTTTATTAGGTCATTTAGGATTTCCTTGAATTGTTTTGGCAGGAGTGGAATGGTGTGCTTGCTTGAAAAAGGAGGATTCCATGTGCTCCATTTCAAGGCATGTGGTTAGTTTGACCATTGGGCTAGGTTGGGCTGACCTAAACCCATCGGGTTGGGTGCACCACACTCCATAGTGTTCACTTGATCCACTAAGAGGGAGTGAATATGGAGAATTTGACCAAATTCCAAGTTGATTTGGCCAAAATTTACCCTATGGTCTAGGGGTAAAATGGTCATTTGACCTTGATTTTAGTTTAGGCAAGTTTGGTATGATGAGAAAATAGGTTTTGTCAAGTTTCATTGAATTTGGAATTAGTTTGATGTGATTTGGCTCATCTTTTCATTTAGGTCAAAATGGATCAACTTGGGTCAAGTTAACCAATTGGTCAAATTGGGTCAAACCAAGGGTTGGGTCAAGTTCATATGACCATTTGAAATTTTTTTGGTGGCTTTGGTTTGATTCAATTTGGTTTAGGTTTGAATTTGATTCAATTGAGTTCATTCAGTCAAATGGGTCAAGTTGATCAATTTGATCCATTTGACCTATTTGGGTTAGGGATTGGTTGGTTTAGGTTTATTTGATAATATAAAATGGATTGATATCTTTGTTTCCAATCAATTTTTTAAGTTTGAATTTGGCTCAATATGACCCTTTAGGTCAAGTTGGGTTGGAGGTCAATTGGCTAGGTTAGGTCTAGTTGGCCACTTAAGGCTTTGGTCAAGTTCAACAATCATTTTGAGGTGACCTTGACCCATTGATTCCAATCAATTTGGCTTAGATTAAGTTTTGACACATTTTGACTTTTAGGTCAAATTGGGTCTTGGGTCAAGTGGCCAATTGGGCTAGGTTAGGCTCAAATGTTGACTTGGTCAAGTTCAAATATTGGTCATGAATGAACTTAGATCATTGGTTTCAATCAATTTGGCATATGATGGATTTTGGCTATGTTGGGTTTTATTTTGACTAAGTGTTGACTTTGTCAACCCTGAGGCTTTTTACTGACCCAATTTGAGTGATTGATCATCTCATGATGATTGTTGATCATGATGAGAGGCTTAAGTGGGCTTAGTTCAATCCAATTTGGTTAGGATTAAAATTTGGCTCATAAGGGTACTTTAGGTCACTTTGGATCAAGTGAGCCTAAGTGGGTCAAATGGCTTGGTCAAAGCTTGATTTGAGTTTGATTGAACTCATATATAGACTTATGATTGAAATATAATCCATTTGCAAGTGATTTGAAGTCAAATGAGTTTTGATTCATTTGACAATTTCAATTTCAAAGGGTGAACATGAAATGGATGTTGGTTTGATTTTTTAATTGAGTTTTGGTTAAGTGATTGAAGTTTGTGTTTATATTTGGATTCATGCTTGAAGGATTGATTTAATCATGAAGAAGAAAATCAAGAGTTTGGCTTGATTTGAAATTGATTTGGCTAAATTCAAGATTTTGACTTGAAAGGCTTAGGTTGGATTTTGATTGAATTTGAGTTTGATTTTTGGAGTTGGTTTTGGTTGTTTGAATTTATATTTCATTTATACATGAATATAAATGAGAATATAAATATTATGAGAAAATTTCATGAATTTGAAGTGATTAGAACTTGATGCTAAGTCCTTTAGAAATAAATGACTTAGGAAAGATTTGGATTTGGATTTAGATTTAGGATTTAATTTGATTGATTTGAATTTATATTTCATTTATATATGTGAATATAAATGAGAATATAAATGAGTTAAGAGGAAAGGAGCCACCGAGGGACTTATCCTAAGCCTCAAATATACCCAGTCGATTGCATGATGGATAGTTTAAGAAGAAAGCTTATAGGTTTACATCCTCTTAAACAAAGTCAACATGAGGTAGCTTACGGTTTACAGTAAGGCCTACCAAAATAACAAGGCTTTCGATTTGCAATGGTCAAGTTATCAAGAAATCTTGTAGACTTAAATCCACCGGACAAGTAACCACTAGGGTAACACACCAATAGCATGTTAGCACGTCTACTAGAGCAACTAATGAGTGAGTGCCACATGGTGCTTTATCCCACATCAAAATAGCGAGCCAAAAGATATATGTTTATTTTATGTGGGTATGTGTAGTTTGTGTTGGTGTTGTGTCACTAAAGGATAGGATGTCGTGGGTTCTTCTACCCTAAACACATCATGGCAAATTTACAAGTAAAGATATTTTAACTAATATGAAGAGATGGAATTTGAGATGAAAGAAATTTTATTGATGATTATTTTGGAAACAAGATTTATGGATAATATTTATTTAGGTAGAGCATGTTGATTGGAAGGATAGGGTTCTCTCCCTTGTAATTTAATAAGATCCTCCATGGTAGGCTTTCTCTATGGCAAGGGCCTTCCCAAGTGGGTTCAAACTTGCCTCCCATCTTTCAACGCAATAATTGGTCTCCTTATAACTAAAATAAGCTCTCCTACTTGAAAAGCTTACCAACTTGTTATGAGCTTGAATCATTTTGGCTTTAACACTGCATGCTTCAAATATTTCATCTCTTCCAAATATCTCACCCACAACTATCCCATGATCTGACTCTTGGAATTGGACATCTAAGTATACACTAAGGTCTTTATGGTGTTGTAAGCCCGAGACTTCAACTGCCATGCCACTGTCAGCCAGTGTCTTCTTTAATATCCAAATGAGAGTTTTGTTGAAGGCTTTTACTAATCCATTTATCCTTGGGTAGTAGATGGAAAAATATCTCCAATATTTGTTATGTCTTTTGGGCTGCTATTGATTTTAGTGCTCTTAGTACCATTATCGGATCTCTTAACTCGAACCTATATACAATATGGTTCAAATTAGAGTACATGCTAAGTGACCTCTAGTGGCATCGCCTCGCCACTTGGAAAAGTAGTCGGCAATAAATCGGTGATCCTTGGAAGAAGGAGGATCGACCCTATATCGGTACCCCAACTCTCAAATGGCCATGAGGACAATGTAGGATGTAGAATGTTGGGTGGTTGGTGTAAGACCACCCTGCACATTAGTGGCATCTCCTATCCATGCGGCTGATCATCAAAGCAAGTATCCTAGTCTCTTGATCTTGAATTTCATCTTTGAGCGGATGCATTCCGCATAAACCTAAGTGCGATCCGCGATCCTATGGGCTTCGTGCTTGTTCAAATAACGTAACCACATATGATCGAAGGGTCTGAGGTGCCATCCACGAGAGCGTAGTAAAAGGCTCATGCTTCAACTAATGTTCTCTTGAGGTTTCTCTTGCCCATATTTAGATAATCCATCAATGGTTGCCTCCAATATAACTCCTCATCCTTTTGTCAATGACAACCTCCCCTTTAAAGAGAGTCTCTCGATGAGTTCACATCGATAAGAGATAAGACTATTTTTAGACCCTTATTGGTATGAACTCATCTTCTATGCCAACTCATTGGTAAGTTTGGCTAATGCATCCCTCGCATTCTATCCTTGAGAAATCTTATAAATAGTAATCTCTAGAATTTGGGCCAACAACTCCATGGTGTACTTGAGGTAGTTATGGAGCTTAGGCTTCAAAACCTTGTAAGAACCGAATTTGGTTGATAACTAATTGAGAATCCCACAGTTGTTAATACTTTGGATGTGTAGCATAATGGCTAACTCGGCAGCATCGAGCCTCATACCGTTGTTGGTGCATGGATTGGACGGATGATGATGAGAATCTCATCACATCGCGTGCGGAGTTAGGAGAACTATTCCTACCCCACCATTCACGGAAGAGTAGATCTTGGTTCTTCTCCCATTTTAAGGAAAGCACCATCAAAATACATCTCCCAATGGCTAATGCTAGTGTCCCCTAAGTTCATGATTTGTTCATGGGAGGTCATTACTAAGAGAAGAATTAGCAAGAAGTCTTGCTAAGAAATCCTAGTCTATAAACAAACTCTTTATCAATAAACTAAATAGCATAATAATTTTTTCTTATTAATGGTCAAAAAAAATTACGTATATATATACCCATATATGGCAAGTGACAAAAAAAGCTGGAAAGCATGAACTGAGCTATGAAAAACCACAAAACTAATGATATACACCAAAGAGATCAAAAGTTCTCCACCTCTAAATTCTTTCAATTTGAAAATGTTTGATATAATGAGCATATTTTACTTGCGTTTACAAAAACACAAATGCAGCTCTAAAAGGAATCAATTGCAAGAAATGAAGAAATGTTTATAAAGCCATCATTAAACATAACTTCGAGTTATGAATGATTTTAATTTCTCAAAAGGGTTCGATTTTAAGATACTAAGTTTTGATAAAGAAAGTTGGTAAATCATGAGTTGTGCAAAATCATAGGGTTAATCTTGTAATTTTGGAGAACCACACAAATCATTTCAAGGTTGGGGTAGCTCCAATGGCGATAAGATTTGAGATAGTCACGTTAGATGATTTGGTCACATAAAACATTGGTCATCGATGATAGAAGAATAGATGTATTAGATTTAACCTATGTGAAGAAAGGCGGAGGTATACCTAAGAAAACTTGGTTAGGTAGTATAAAAAATTATCTTATTTTATTAGAATTAAATGAGAATTTGACACTTAAATAGAAATGGAGAATAAGGATTCATATAGACCCAATGGGATAAAGGCTTGTTGTTGTTGTTGTAGACAAATCATTTCAAAACCACACAAATATATATATATATATATATATATATATATATATATATATAAACCAAAAAAAACAAATCAAGACAAAATAGTAGAACAGACCTAGGATTATTTGAGCATAGAAGACGATTGCAAAGGGCAGTGAAGCCAGCCCTGGTCTTATCAATTGCACCATTGTGTTTCATCTTTAACAGAACTTGCAAGAAATGGTTTCCTATAGATTCAAGTTGTTGCAAATCAAGCAATCCATCTTCAGTTACAATCATTTCTGTTTCATCACCATTTCTAACATGGTAATCATGCTTAGATGATTCAGATAAAGAGCAGCTTGGCAATGGGACTTTCCTAATGATGGTTCCTAAAAGAAGACTCACCTGAAAAAAAAAAACCATGAGAAAACAACTTGCTGATTTGAAAGCTGAATATTTAAAGCTTCTCCCCTAAAATAATTATGGCAACATAGCCTAAAAGACAGACAAATGTAAAAAAAAAAGAAAAAAAATCAATGCTCTAAGAAATTGGCGGAAAAGATTTATAAACAACAGAATATTGTTTAGAAAAATAGAATCATGAATTAAGAGATGCACTTTACCTCTTTCATTGCAAGCCAACAGCCAACCATAACAGCATGTTCTGCTGGTTTTCATTATCATCAAATTTCTTAACCGAGTACCCTTGTTCTAAAGAGGACTCTACTGAATCCATTCCTAATGAGGAATCTGACACAAAATTAGCCTCATCAATCGCATCATCCATGTCATAGGGCATATACCATGCATCTGCAGAAACTACCCAGAGAGCCAATGAAGTCACTCTCATAATCAACTCCAAAAGATTCTGAAGTAAGCATCTAATCTCCATGGTGCTTGACATTACTTCCTCTGAACTCCAATCCAACTCCTCAAATGTGTACCGCATAGTAAGCAATACCCCATGAACAAAACTGTTCCTGCATGCTTCAGAGAGATCCCTTTCACCCTCTTGAACGGAGGCTCGAAGCCATTCAATAAGTGCCAATATGTATGCCACAAGAGGAGCCTCACTCCTGGCAGTGCTTAAATCGCAACTCATTAGATCTGACTGAGAATCAATTTGAGCACTCGTAAGAGAATTTCCAATCCCCAACCAAGCTCCATGACATATTTCCTAAATATTAGTCTAAAGGTCAAAGCATCACTCTCCCTAACTCGTGGACTGCAGACCAGCCTTTTTGCCCAATGAATTGCAATGTTCACTGTGTCATGAGAAGAAATACCAGGAAGAGGAGTAGGATAACATAAGAGAATACGAAAAGAATTTTGTCTCAATTTATCCCAACTATCAATTATGGATCCAACTAGCAACAAAGTTGAATCTGCACAAGTAAATCCTTCACTGTAAGGAAAGAGAGTATGATTGTCTTGCAACATCCTCGGAGGCCATACATCCATCATTACTAGGATTAGCTCCATGGCCATTGATTTCCTCTCATATGGAGCAGAAGGGTAACATGAATAAAAGAGAAAGCAACTCAACCACTTCATGAACTGAAAAGATCCTCTGCCATATGGATTACAGACATACCAGCAAAATCAGCAGTTGAAATATAGTCACCACCATTGCATGTGGCAGGCTTCCAAAGACCTTGTTTCACCTGCCTATCTAAAGCTAATCGCACCCGAGAGAAGAACTTCCTGAACAAGCTTGTCCATTTCATTTGAAAAGCTGTTGAAGAACAGCGCATGTTCAAAGGAACAGCCTTTCGCATCAACTTAAGCTCTAAAGAGGATGGAAGACTGGCAGACTTGGGATTCAAAACAGAGACTCTGCCGCATCAATTCGTAAACTTTCATCGGCATGTGTCAAAGCAAGAACCAACCAGTCAACAAGCACTCTAACATTAGTCCCTTTAAAACAAACAACAGCAACACCTCTGGAACTGCATGGCTTGCTCAATGAATCTGAGTCCAGATCAATGTCCCCTCAATAAGAGCAAGTGTTCTAGACACCTTGAGCAAGGAAACAAGAGCAGCTACACATGAATCAACCTTCAGATCCATGTTTAATTCTCCCTCCAAGCAAGGCCCAACAGATATGAAAGAAAGCATTGGAAATATGCTATCTGAATCAACCTCAAGTAGGGCAGGAAGAGCATAGGTGTTTAAATTTGTTGAGTTTGGTTCCAGATACAAGTCCTTGCCTCAAATATACCCGACCCAGTGCATGATGGATAGTTTAAGAAGAAAGCTTATAGGTTTACATCCTCTTAAACAAAGTCAACATGAGGTAGCTTACGGTGCATACGGTAAGGCCTACCAAAATAACAAACTTCGTCGATTTGCAATGGTCAAGTTATCAAGAAATCTTGTAGACTTAAATCCACCCGGACAAGTAACCACTAGGGTAACACACTAGCAATGTAGCATGTTAGCGTCCTAGAGCAACTAATGAGTGAGTGCCACATGGTGCTTTATCCCACATCAAAATAGCGAGCCAAAAGATATATGTTTATTTTATGTGGGTATGTGTAGTTTGTGTTGGTGTTGTGTCACTAAAGGATAGGATGTCGCTTGGGTTCTTTCTACCCTAAACACATCATGGCAAATTTACAAGTAAAGATATTTCTAACTAATATGAAGAGATGGAATTTGAGATGAAAGAAATTTTATTGATGATTATTTTGGAAACAAGATTTATGGATAATATTTATTTAGGTAGAGCATGTTGATTGGAAGGATAGGGTTCTCTCCCTTGTAATTTATAAGCTAATAAGATCCTCCATGGTAGGCTTTCTCTATGGCAAAAGGGCCTTCCCAAGTGGGTTCAAACTTGCCTCCCATCTTTCAAGCGGGCAATAATTGGTCTCCTTATAACTAAAATAAGCTCTCTACTTGAAAAGCTCTAGGCCATACCAACTTGTTATGAGCTTGAATCATTTTGGCTTTGTACAACTCAAGGTTCTTGCATGCTTGGAGGCATCTCTCCTTCAAATATTTCATCTCTTCTAACGCAACTTGGAATTCTACATTGTGATCTTACTACCCACAACTATCCTTAATGATGGGAGTTGGACTTCTAATGGTAGGGACCCCATACACTAAGTAGAATGGGGTAGATTGAGTTGGAGTCTTGTATATGGTGTTGTAAGCCCGAGACTTCAACTGCTTTACTATTACTTATTGTCATCAGTGTCTTCTTTAATATCCAAATGAGAGTTTTGTTGAAGGCTTTTACTAATCCATTTATCCTTGGGTAGTAGATGGAAAAATATCTCCAATATTTGTTATGTCTTTTGGCTGCTATTGATTTTAGTGCTCTTAAATATAGTACCATTATGGATATAACTCATCGAGGCACCACACACAATATGGTTCTGAAAAAAATTAGAGTACATGCTAAGGCTGACCTCTCTAGTGGCATGCCTCCCCACTTGGAAAAGTAGTCGATGGCTAGAATAAATCGGTGATCCTTGGAAGAAGGAGGATCGATGACCCACTATATCGGTACCCCAACTCTCAAATGGCCATGAGGACAATGTAGGATGTAGAATGTTGGGTGGTTGGTGTAAGACCACCCATTAGTGGCATCTCTAGCTACATCCATGCGATGCCATCAAAGGCGAGTATCTAGTCTCTTGATCTTCATCTTTGAGGGCGATGCATTCGCATAAACCTAAGTGTACCTTGATCACGATCCTATGGGCTTCTGCTTGTTCAAATAACCACATATGATCAAGGGTATACAAGGTGCCATCCACGAGCGTAGTAAAAGGCTCTATGCTTCAACTAATGTGCTAGTGATTTCTCTTGAGGTTGTTTGCCCATATTTAGATAATCCATCAATGGTTGCCTCCAATATAACTCCTCATCCTTTTGTCAATGACAACCTCCCCTTTAAAAGAGAGTCTCGATGAGTTCAGACATCAATAAGAGATAAGACTAGTCTATTTTAGATATTGGTATGAACTCATCTTACGGATGCCAACTCATTGGTAAGTTTGGCTAATGCATCTCTGCATTCTATCCTTGAGAAATCTTATAAATAGTAATCTCTAGAATTTGGGCCAACAACTCCATGGTGTACTTGAGGTAGTTATGGAGCTTAGGCTTCAAAACCTTGTAAGAACCAGAATTTGGTTGATAACTAATTGAGAATCACGAAGTTGTTAATACTTTGGATGTGTAGCATAATGGCTAACTCCTGCAATCGAGCCTCATATTCGCTTCGTTGTTGGTGCATGGATTGGGGATGATGATATGAGAATCATCATCACATCTGCAGTTAGGAGAACTATTCCTACCCCGCCATTCACGGAAGAGTAGATCTTGGTTCTTCTCCCATTTTTAAGGAAAGCCGCACCATCAAAATACATCTCCCAATGGCTAATGCTAGTGTCCCCTAAGTTCATGATTTGTTCATCGGGAGGTCATTACTAGAGAAGAATTAGCAAGAAGTGGGTGTCTAAGAAATCGCTAGTGCTTATCCTTTCACCTCTGAGGAATGCAGTGATGTCAAAGCGTGAAAAATCATGGGATAATGTGCCAACCATCCGGATATCGGTTGTTATGAGATATTACGGTGAGTTGATCCTAGATATCAGGTTTACCTTATGAAAGCATGTAATGGTAGCTTTTGGGATCAAGATTAAAGCTAAGCGAGGGTTTATCAATGGTGCGTAGTTTGCATCGGAGGATTAGATGACGGCGAGATAGTAGAGTGCATTCTCTTTTCTTCATCATTGGTTTGGGCCAACAAAGGTCGAGGGAGTTGTCTAATGTGGCGGTATATAGTATGGCCCTTGCCCATGATATGGGTTGCTAGAATTGGCGGTGTCATCGATAGATAGTGCTTGATGTCTTTGAAAGCATCGGCACTTATCATCCCACTTGAACTTGGCATCCTTTTGACAAGTGCTAATAATGGCTAGCATCTCCCTTATAGGTTAGAAATGAAGCATCTTAGATCTAATAGCCATTGAAATGATCGAGTTGAGTTAAACTTTTAAGGGTGGCATTTCTAATATCGCCTTAATCTTCTCGGATCGATTTCTATTCCACAATCTTGGACAACAAACTCAAGGAATTTTCCTAAAGCTACTCGAATGCACACTTGGGATTCATTTTAAGGTTAAATTATCTTAACCATTCAAAATTACTCTTAAGTCAAAGAGATGATCTTCCTTTTCTTTACTTTTGTACATGATCATCAACGTAACACTCAATGATGAATAAATTCATTGAAGATGAGTCATGGCCGGTATATAGCACCGACATTTTTAAGCGAAAGGCGACCCTATAGAAAAGATTCGATTGGGCTTCAAAAAATAGAATTTTTCTCATCCTCGGGGCCATCTTAATTTGGTTGTATCAGATGACCTATCCATGAAAGAGAATATTGCATGAGATGAAGCAATATTTTCCATCAATTCGTATTGGTAATGAAAATTCATCTTTAGGACATGCCTTATTTAGATCCCTAAAATTGACGCATATAGGAATTTGGCCATTCTTTTTTTCTTAGCGGAATAACAGCCAACCGGGTAGGATATTTTTCTTCCTTTATAAAACTAGCATCGATCGGTTTCTTGATTTGAAGTGACATGATGTTCAATGTCTAATTGCATCGTCAAGGAGCTTGCTTGGTATGATTAGTACTAGGCTCTATTGCTAATTTGTGGATTCGTCGAATATAAATTGGACATCTCTTCATAACTCCCGATCCTTAAACTCAATCAATAGCTTAACTAAGTCATCTTTATTATTATTCAATAAATCGATGTATGTCGGTGAGATTATCTTCGTTCCCAACTTGATTTCTTTGAGCTCATCGATGGTTGACTTGATATCCTCTTTAAACTCGGCGTGCATCTCGACTTCAAGATCATTTGGATCAACAAGTTTCTAAACACACCTCGTTATATGAGTTAGCATGATTTGAAAAGAACCTATTAGATTCCAAATGATTGGTGATGACTAGGCAATGATTTTCATTATCAAGCTGGACCCACTATAATGAATCCTAGTCACATTGATTGAGGATATCTACTTTGGTTGACCCATAGCCTTTCAAAGTAGTCTGTGTTTAGACCAAGTATGTGGGATTAATCCCTTCTTTGCTAAATAAAGAACACAAGGCGAATGCCAATCAAAAGGCGGTATTAAATCTTTATATGAATCATTCTCAAGTTCTATATTAGCTTCATGACTTGAGGATGATGATCCCAAAGAACCTCGAGTTTTCTCATCTGTGGATGACTTAGGGGTTTGTTTAACTACCAAACCCTCAACTTTCTAGAAAGAGAGGGGTTAGAGCTAAGGTTCCCAATTGACTCATCTCATATGTAGACTTGGATACATTTATGCTTTGCTTTGGAGCTCGATCTTCATCATTGTCATGCTCTAACATCACCTCAAAAGGATCTTGTTGAGAAAAGCTAAATGCTACCCACATAAGACACATTTGAACTAGATTATAAGTATATGTGGATAGCGGTGTACTCGGTGGACATACCACCTATTGGGTGGCCAATATTGAGGCTTTCCACCTCGGGGTTACCTTTGAATTGTTCTCTACTTACGCCTAGTGGAGGTGGTCATCCTACCCATGTGTTGAACTATGGGTGGAATGTCATGTCGCTTTATATCTTCCCATATCCATCTCTCTTTTATTTTCTTTTTCTTTTTTCTTTTCTTTTTTATTTTCTTTATTTTTGTTCCTCTTGGGGATCTTGACTAGATTCATGAGAATGGACTTATTGATCTTGGGGCAAAAAAAGGTTGCATCCTCATATATCCCGATCTCATGAACTATGAATGGCTTGAGATCTCCTTTAACACAATATGCAATTTCACCTCTCAAGAACTTCATGCACTCAGAGGATGGAACTATGTTATTCGATGTATCCATGGTCTCTCAAGTAAAGCATTGAAAGATGTATGAATCTATGATATAAAACTTGGCTTCAGCCTTCCAATCATCTATCTCTAATGGAAAACTATGGAGCCTAAGACCCTCTCATCTTGTTCATTGAATCCTCTTAACATCATCCTCTCTTTTTTAGAGTTTTGAGATGGCAATCCTCAAGTGGGCAATGGGTCTTAAACTCATAATGTTGACTAATGCACCTTGGTCAACCGAACTCTTGATATCCTATATACAATATCCACTATAATGTAAAGAGAGTGGTTATGCTTGGTCATTCCTAGAAGCAAGTCTTAATCAGGATGTAAATCCTAAGATATCCTTTGAATTGTGTATCTCCTCTTGAGTAGCGATTACTAAGCTAAGCATATCTCCGGATCAAGAAGAGCCTTGACTAGAGATTCCCTCATCTCTTTGGATAAGACAAAGGCGTAATATATGCTTAACTTAGTTGAAAACTTTCTGATGTGTTTGGGATGTTGTAATCAACTTTGACTTGGTCACAAGCATATCCATAGGTGGAGCATCCCGTGGAGGGGCTATCACTCACTAGAATTGATGACTTGTTTGCCCTTATCAAGAGGTGATACCCTAGGAGGTACAACTTTGCCATTGTAGGTTGACTTCAATGACTTTTGGAATGATGAACTTTTGTAAAGTTCTACCTTCTCATCTATAGCTTCTCTTATGGGATCCTTAGAGTTAGTTGACTCCAAGTCAATCTCAAGAGGTGAACTTGATTGATTGAAAAGGAAATTTTGATTCAATCGGAAAAGAGTGGATCAAAATGACTAGATCTATCATTATTAGTTTCTAGACTTGGAGAGTTTTCAAGAGGAATAAAATCTAAAGTATCAAAAGTGGATAATATGTAAGTGAAAGCTATCTTCATTGATTTGTTTTAGGTGGAGGTACATGATAGAAATCTAATAAAGTAAGGGGTAAAAGATTTAATGCCCTTGCTAATACAACACTCTAGAAGGAGCTAGTGAAGGAAGAAGTAGTGGATGGAGTTGGACTCAGACGGTGGTTGCACCTCTTGAACTATCTGGGAAGTAAGGTAATGCGATCTTTCATTACGCCACCTTCTTGAAGTTGTCTTTGGTAATTTGCAAACCTTCCTTGGTATTGGATGTTTGAGGCCTCACCTATAAAGAGAGTTTCTTAATTTTAAAACTACATTTTTTGAGGTTCGGGATAAGGCAATATCCCAACCTTCTTTGGTCTTAAGAGGATCACGGTTTTCCCATAAATTACCTTAATAGAACTAGAAAGTTATTCTAATAAGTATTCATTGGGGATAACCACGATGCGACTGTAGCACACTCAAGCAAATCCTTAAATGTGACACAATCCTCTAAGACATGACTAATCATTTGGTGGTAAGGGCAATAGTTAGGATCATTACTCTAGCCCACATCCTCCGGTCTCTTGGGCTCGGTAAAAGTCGATTTCTTCAAGAGATTCTTAAAGATTTTCTTAACTACCTCCCTCTTAAATGAATATGGCTTATTCAATCTATTAGTAAGAATGGTAATAAGGGGGGGTAGGAATATTGATAAGTGCTATTGATGTGGTGGGAATGGCCATTGGCCATGATGGTTGAGGTGATGGTAGAGGATGTGGAAAAAGAGGCTACTAAGCTCGAGGTCTCTCATATTGGACTCGGTTGGTTGCTTCCTTTATTCACACTATCCCTAGCTTCTTCTCTAACACCTTTATGGCATGGGCGAGATGATTGGGGGGAAAGGGTAATTGTTTGGCCTCTTCTTGAGGCTAGTCACCTTGTTAATTAGTTTCTCAAATGTCAAGATGATAAAGCATGAAGATGACTGGGCCATGAATATTCTTGAGAAGAATTTCAATGGTGTGCTTTTGGATAGCTATGGCTCACATTTCATGCTCGGGTTGGCCACTAAGAATATAATTAATAAGGGACTCATTGGAGACTTATGTCACTATAATAAGATCACCTACAAACACCCTTTCATAAGCTCCAAAGAAACCTCTTAATGAAGAGGTGCTCGACAAAAGTTCTCGAACTTGGGCGTTCGGTATGCCAATCAAATGCAACCCCTATTAGGTCATTGATAAAAAAAGAACAACAATGTGTCACTATCACCGGCGTTGCAACAAACTCTAAAATGTGCAATATGCTAACTGGGTTCTCCGCCATCAAATATTTTGAAGGAAGGTGGTACAAAACCCCTTAGGTATTGAACTACATCAAATTCTCTAAGTATGGTCTACCCTTTGAAATAGATGAGCTCCCTGGGGCTTGCATCATCGCTCCTTCGCTTCTCTACCATATGCTTGATATCCTTATCATGCATGGAGGTTCCATCTATAACCTTCTTATGTAAACTACCATCTTCATCTCTGCGAGGGCACCTAGGATGCTCTAAGGTATGTACTAACTATGGGACTATCATGGGAGAAGCTATGGCGAGGTCAGTTCGCAATGTTGCAACTCATATCAACTCCTCAATCTTCATCCCCATCTTATCAATATGATCATTTCTCTCTGCTGGAGGAGGTGCTAAGTCAGTGAGAAGTGTCACCTTCCTCGAGCACACCTTCGCTAGTCGATCCCAGCAAGGATCCCAGTGTCAACCATGTGGACCTCGCTATATCATCCAATATGTCATCCTCATCGATCGGCGACCTATCCTCATCTGTCAGTGGTCACTCCCAAAATCTACCTTTTCTTGGTAAAATAGTCTTCTAATATGTCATCTAGTGATCGATCTACTATTCACTAGGCTAGGACAAATACTCATTGATCTAGATGTGGGTACTCCTGCATCAATGCAACTACCTACTATCAAGATCTCCTCACCGGAGGATCAAGTTATGGGGACCATATATATACCCACTCTCTCCATATATGTTGCGGTGGAGGTGGTGCGATGACACTTTGGGATGCCACTCCTTCAGCTAAGGTAGGGGATCAAGCAAAGGAGCTCAATCTCACCTCAACAAGTGGAATGGATGGAGCGGGATCCTTAAGTCATACCAAGATCACCGAAGGGAAGATCTCTCCCGGATGAGGGCTTATGAACCTTGCCAGAATGGTAGATGGTAGTTAGTTGGTGATGATGGATGGAGAGGGGAGTGATGGAAACACGCCTCTCAGCGGGGATCTCTGTGGCGAATAATAAATCCAGAATGATCAAACCGACTAGGCAACAATCGAAAATCCATTAAGGGGCTGCACAGCATACCTCAGTCACTCTCTCTACCTGCACAGGCAGATACCGAGCCTCTCGACTCACTCTCTGGAACGACCCCATCCTGGGATCATAGGACAAGTCAAACAAGGTACCAAACTCGAGCATCCGTAAGCTCATCTGGCATAGAAGTCTAAGGCGTGGGGCCTCCTATGCCCCTAGCTAGTGTCTCATGGTATCTTAGTGGTGGAGGAGAAGCGATCCTCCGGTAATCCTCTCCATCCCGAGGCCAAGAGAGGGTGGAACCTACTACCACTCAGTGGAGAGGTCTCATAAGGAAAACCCTCCTCGGTTATATGGGGCGTCAAGCTCTCTCTTTGCTCTCCTACTTAATCTTTTGATTTTATTTACGACCTTTGGGTTCTAGTGAGCAAGGTAGAGCAGAATTGGCACCTACCTCAAGTGGAGGAGACTATCTCAGATCTTCCTTCCCCTTTATGGTGACCAACAAAGTAGCGACCCTCAGAGCTATGGCGGTGGCAACTAAATGGGTATGAAAATTGGCACTAAGCAGGGACATGAAAACCAGCCTTCCTCTTCATGGAGGGAAGCTCAGTGGTGTCTGTCCCCCTCCTCCCTTCCAGCGGTTGTGAGAGCTACCCTCACAAGTAATGTAGCCTCAAAGCCATGACCAAAATAGATCGGGTTGGCTACATCATGGTGAGATTGGCTGATCCAAGGCCAAGTCTATACCAGAAGGGAAGAGAAGATGAACTTGCTAGGAGCCATGATCACTATACTAAGTGGAAGGATACTGAAATCACTACAATTTTGAAATATAATGGAGTCGGGACCCTTGCCTTCATGCTTACCTTCAATCATTGACTTCTATACTTAGTTTGGAATTTGAACTCACATTTAACAAATTTAGGTATGCTAAGTGGGATTCATTGAATTTTGGAGAGACTTTGCCATATGATTTTGATTTAGAACCCATACTCAACCAATTAAAGTAATTTTGGAGAGACCTTTGAAGATATTTGTGTTGTGCATCGTGTTTTAAAATTTTAATTTGGAAAACTTTTACTTAGCAAATTTAGGTATGCTAAGAAGAGGTTTTGATTGTGTGTTTTGAAAATTTTTTGACATATCTTTGCTTATTATGATTTGTTATGTGTGTGATATATGTTGATTTGAAATGAGGCTTCTTACTTAATAAATTTGGTATGTTAAGTGGAAGGCCAAATGTGCTTGATATGTGTTTTGAAAATGAGGCTCTCACTTAAGTATTTTTATGTGGGAGACAAGTGTATTTGATTTGTGTTTGTTAGTTTTTGAAAATGAGACATCCATTTAACAAATTTGGTGTGTTAAGTGGAAGCCAAATGTGATATGATTTGTTATTTTGAAAGTGAGACTCTTACTTAACAAATTTGGTATGTTAAGTAGGAATCAAATGTGATATAGTTTGAAAATGGGATTCTTACTTAACAAATTTGGTATGTTAAGTAGGAATCAAATGTGATATGGTTTGAAAATTTGGATTCTTACTTAAAAAATTTGGTATGTTAAGTAGGAATCAAATGTGATATTGTTTGAAAATGGGATTCTTACTTAACAAGTTTGGTATGTTAAGTAGGAATCAAATGTGATATGATTTGTGTTTTGAA
The DNA here is from genome assembly GCA_021442155.1 of Cymbidium sinense. NCBI lineage: Eukaryota > Viridiplantae > Streptophyta > Magnoliopsida > Asparagales > Orchidaceae > Cymbidium > Cymbidium sinense. The sequence continues at coordinate 3,263,417 of CM038230.1, forward strand.
AATGAGACTCTCACTTAACAAATTTGGTATGTTAAGTGGAAGCCAAATGTGATATGATTTGCTTTTGGAAAATGTGACTCTTACTTAACAAATTTGGTATGTGTGGTGAAATTTTATGATTTCTAAAGAATCATCTTCACTCTATATAAAATGAAGATCAAAATATACTTCTTCTTTTTTATGAATTTTGACACCACATAGATCTATGTTCTTATTGAGGATGATCGTATGACATTGAGGAGAGGTGTACTATCTCAAAAGATAGAAGTCACCACCCTATAATGGACCTAATCACCTCAATAAAGACTCCTAAGGATAATGGGTGCATGTGTACCAAAGATTCTTCACTTTACATGAAAAAGTAAAGTAGAATTTATTTTAAATCGGGTTCATTAAGTTCCCTACAGGGCAAGCCCCATAGTTAATTACATCCTAAGGAATGAGATCCCATATGAATACTCGATTAAGGCAAATGATGGTTGTCTCCAAAGATTTCAATAGGTAGGACTATCAATCGATTAGTTTATTTGAGAAGATCAAATGGGATTGATCAAAGATAGAGTTATTATCGAAGCCAAAGAAGGATAAGTAGGAGATGTTCACGATGCTAAGAAACCTGTGAGCATCTCAAACTATCCTATGGTTGGGCTTTATATTTTTGAAATTGAATTATTCATTTGAGTTGACTTTTTTATTAGAATTTTAGGGCTTATAATTCCATGACAGGTTATGGAAATGCCTAAGAGATGAGGATTTATTCTTATGACTCATAGAAGGGAGAAGCAACCTCGAACCTAAATCTTGGGAGCTTTGGCAGAAAGCACAACCTAAATCTAAGGAAAAATTGGGTATTTGGTTTGCCTCCATAAAGAGGACAAACCACTGACTTTTGGACTTTACAATCGTAGGGTGGCCAACTAACTCCTCCTTCAATTTTAAATTCATGTAGGCAAGTCATATGCTTTGCTTGGGATAGCTAAGCTTATTTATTTAGAAAGATATTAAGTCCTTAAACTCACTCCTTAGAAGACTAGATCATGTAAGGGCATGAAATGACCTAGATCTAATGCAAAATATATTACATATTATTTTTATTTTTGGACAATCATTTGACTGAGCTTATAGATATGCCTAATGCATGAGAAGTAAGATTATTGGCCAAAATCAAGAAAGGGAGGAGGTGTGTTTCCACCATGGCTCTCAAAGGTTAAGCCAAGTTTCTCGGCAAGGTGGAAGCCCTCTAATCAAGAGTGAAATAAGATGCTTTTGTACATGATGTTATAAAAGAAATACTCATCTAGCTAAGGGTTGTTAATTCCTTTATCTTGATTTTAACTTAGGCTTTAAGTAAGGTTATGAGTTATTTATTTTTAATTTTGATTTGATTAATTTGATAGAAGATTTATTTTTTTTTCAAGAGCCTAATCCCATCTAGGCGATACATCAAGCAAGGAAGAAACTAGAAAAATATGTCATCTTAATACACAAGCTAAACAAAACATCAAAAACATTTTATAAAGCTAAAAAAATAAAAGTCATTTGTGGTGGCACCACCACACAAACCCAAAAATAAATTAGGTAGTCGAGCTCTACCCTTATACAACCCAGTCACAAATGAATAAATTTATAATTAAGTAAGAAAATTCATGTTATAGGGGTCTTCTTTCTTCTTTTCTTCTTTCTTCTTGTCTTCCTTTTAGTTCCTTCTTTTGGATGGTTGGGAGGTGGTTTCTCCAAAGGCTTCACATGGTATATAAGATGTAATCTTATGACCAATGCTCATTCTATTCTCCCATAACAATCATTCCAAAATTCTAATTGCAAAAAATACTTGAAAAGGAAAAGCAAATCTAACTAACAGCAAAATAGAGATTAGCTAAACAAACTATAATCCTAAGCATGTATATTCTAGCACCCCACATGGGTAACCAAGTCCACGACCTATTAGAATATGCTTAGGGGTATAAGCATAACAAAAGCATTTATATTTTTATTTATTACAGACTTAAGCACAATCCCATAAAAAATAATGATTAGACTAAGTCATCCTATCATTCATTCTATGCACATTCACATCTAGACTAAAATAAAACATCACAAAATAAAGAAAAATATCATGCCATGCATCACCCTAACCTAAAGCTAGAAGTGGTGACTTTGGCCTTATGTGTGTGCTTTGAAAGGTTTGTGTGGTATGCTTAGCTATGATTTTAAGGTTTGGATTTTCTAAGTGTGAAGATGTTCAACTTAGATGGATGATTTCATTTAAGTATTTACTTGATTTGGGTTGCTTTTTATTTTGTATTTTGATTTGGTTTAAGTGAATCTATAATTAATTACTAGGTTTTAAATAGAGGAAAAGAGAAGAGAACTTCTCTCCTTCCTATCCTAAGTAATTTCTAAAGTGGATTTATATTTAGTTTTATTTAGTGAATGTTTTATTATGTGTTTTAATTAATCCTAAGTTTATATTTTCCCTAAACAACCCTATTCAAGAATAAAGGCATTTTAAGATTAAGTAAAGTGAATTAATATCACAAAACACACATCACTTCATTTCTTTCCCAACATGTATAACATGCATATGAATGAATCCTAAGCATATCTATACATACAAATGAGAATATTTAGCACACTTTATGATGAATGCTAAGTAAGTTACTTAATAAAATTTGATTGCTTTATGATGCATGATTTTTATTAAGTAGAAAAGAGGTTTTCTTATCCATTTTTCACATGCACACATGTATGTATGAAAGGCATAAGTGAGTTCGGCCATTATTAGCACCGAGTGTAAGGTACAAGACCTACTTATGGCTACTTAAAGCCTCTAACTTGAGGGTTTTCCAGGACTAATATACCACTTTTCTTAAATACAAGCATATGTACAAAAGAAATGAATGGAAAAGAAAGGATGCAAAAGTTATACTTGATTGTTTGATTTGTCTATGCAATTTATATATGAATATAAAGATCGTTCTTAGGTTATAACATGGAAGGGGATAAGAGTAGATTTGAACAAGTGTTATGTTCTTTTAAAAGAATCATACACTTTGCAAATCTTATTCAAATCCATGTTAAGAGGTAAGAAAGGAAGCAAACATAAAACACATTTTTATATTCACATGCAAACTTATAAATAAAATATAAGTAAACACTTTTAGTTTTGGTAATTGATTCATATATTTTAAAAATAATTTGGAATTTAATAGTGATAATAGCCATTCATATTTTTACTTTATCCAAAACATGCAATTTGACATAAAGAAAATGTTCTCATTCTAATTTTATTTTTGAAAATCTTGAATGCATGAAATCATATAACATACACATTTAGCATGCTAGGAAAGAAATCAAGTTATGAAAGCAATGCAAATTTATTCACCTGATTAATTCCTAAAGACAATCTTATAAAATAAGAAAGCTTAAAGTAAATCAAATTATTTTAAAGAAGGTTTGATTTTATTTTGAGTTTGATTTAATTTGAGAAATATTAGGTGAGTTTGCTATTCCTAACCCATTCCCACATATGTTGGTTATTTTAGTTTAATTTTTAGGTGATTAGATGATTTTTATATGTTGCTTAGGTTAAGGTATAAATTAAGCATGTTAATTACCCCTTACCACCTTAGCATAGTTAATCAAATAATTATAAGCAATGAGATGACATAAAACCACACAAGGAATATAAATCAGCAATGCACTTAGTAAGAAAAGGGCTTAATGCATTTTGCTCATGATTAATGATTAATTAAACAAAGGGGTTTAACTTAAGTAATTTCATAACCTCCCTCACACATGTGAGTTGCATTTTGATTTCCTTAATGTACTTAAGCTTTTGAACACCTAAGCATCTATCCAAGATAGAATAATTGAGTTCTAGAAATTTTTAGAATTTTATGAAATTAATTAAGGGGTAATTAGTGAATTAACCCTTAGTTAAGGATGGATTAAGGAAGAAAAAGGGGTTTAGGAATATCTCAAAGAAAGTATCCCAACATTATTCCCTAAACCTCATAATCACTCAATCAAAACTTAATTGACTCAATCGTGAGGGTTAAACCACTAATTAAGCCCTTAATTAATCTTAATTACATTAAGGAGTGATTAAGGAATGAACTAACAATTTTCCTAATTAAGCCACCAATAAATCCCAACAAAATTAGGAGAGGCAAGAGTCATCCCACTAAATATGCACAAAAGTTTGGGATTAATCGCTGGAGTGATTAAAGGTAATTAGTAAAAAATAATATTCTCAATAAAACTAAAATTTAGAGAAAATACTATCCAAAATTCATTGAAATCAACTTTAAAATATTCTATATTTAATTATCTATCCAATATAATTTATTTCATATTTGTCCGATTTTTCTAGGCTTAGATATGAATTTTAGAAGTTTTCATAATTAATTAGAATATTTAAATAGCCTAATTAAGTATTTAATCCCTACACCATGTGGGTCACCGACATGACATGTGCTTTCCATTTGGTGTGACAGATTGGTTCTTTAACTCACATCATAGCACCACGTCATCGTATAATTACATGCTTCCTCACCATCCGATCAAGGATCGAACGGTCGAGATTAAAGCCACGCATTCTAAAGGGTGAAACATGGAACGCTTATGTGTTTTATTTCTACCGTCTATCCAAAAATGCACGGGATGGACGAGATTCATCCCTATAATTCTCATGTAAGATGGAGACCGCCCATCTTGAGGAGATAATCCAAGCTCGATTGAGCTCATATTGGATTGAAAATCAACCTACACCATCTAAGCATGAGGATAAGCACATCTAATGGCTAGATCAACATAGGATTGGAATCCACTTCACAAAGTACCAACATACATTAAACTTAAGCTCGATTTAATGGCATACCTCAGGAGGTGATCACTAGAGTTCGATTCCTTGGAGAAGCTTAGGAGACCTAAGCTTTGTTGAAGTTTGGAGGCTTTAAAATTGAGTAGATGCTTTTAAATACCAACTCCCCTTTGTCTTAAGCTCGCCTTTGGTCTAAGGCACTCTTCCCTTGCTTCAAGAGCTTGTATGAAGCTTTTGGCAAGCTTCGATTGAGCTCACCGATGGAGCTTGCATGGGAAACAGGTTGATTTGAAGTGTAGAGCAAGTTTGGTTTTAGGTGGAGCTCCCTATTTTAAATCTCTAAAATTGAGAAATGGGAATTTGATTTCACTCTAGGAAGCTTGAGAAGGCAGAGGAATGGCTTCTCCCGACTTCCCAGTTCAATTGAATTGAGGAATGATGCATTCAATTCAAATTAGGGGATTATATCTTCCCCTTTGGCAATCGGACTCAGTAATGCCTTATCATTTTGATCTAATTGACCACAAGGAGTGGGCTTATTAGGTCATTTAGGATTTCCTTGAATTCGTTTGGCAGGGAGTGGAATGGTGAACTTCCCATGTGCTTGAATTGAGTGAAAGGAGGATTCCATGTGCTCCATTTCAAGGCATGTGGTTAGTTTGACCATTGGGCTAGGTTGGGCTGACCTAAACCCATCGGTTGGGTGCACACTCCATAGTGTTCACTTGATCCACTAAGAGGGAGTCAAGTGAATATGGAGAGGATTTGACCAAATTCCAAGTTGATTTGGCCAAAATTTACCCTATGGTCTAGGGGTAAAATGGTCATTTGACCTTGATTTTAGTTTAGGCAAGTTTGGTATGATGAGAAAATAGGTTTTGTCAAGTTTCATTGAATTTGGAATTAGTTTGATGTGATTTGGCTCATGACTCATTTAGGTCAAAATGGATCAACTTGGGTCAAGTTAACCAATTGGTCAAATTGGGTCAAACCAAGGGTTGGGTCAAGTTCATATGACCATTTGAAATTTTTTTTGGTGGCTTTGGTTTGATTCAATTTGGTTTAGGTTTGAATTTGATTCAATTGAGTTCATTCAGTCAAATGGGTCAAGTTGATCAATTTGATCCATTTGACCTATTTAGGTGATTGGTTGGTTTAGGTTTATTTGATAATATAAAATGGATTGATATCTTTGTTTCCAATCAATTTTGGTTAAGTTTGAATTTGGCTCAATATGACCCTTTAGGTCAAGTTGGGTTGGAGGTCAATTTGGCTGGGGTCTAGTTGGCCACTTAAGGCTTTGGTCAAGTTCAACAATCATTTTGAGGTGACCTTGACCCATTGATTCCAATCAATTTGGCTTAGATTAAGTTTTGACACATTTTGACTTTTAGGTCAAATTGGGTCAACTTGGGTCAAGTGGCCAATTGGGCTAGGTTAGGCTCAAATGTTGACTTGGTCAAGTTCAAATATTGGTCATGAATGAACTTAGATCATTGGTTTCAATCAATTTGGCATATGATGGATTTTGGCTATGTTGGGTTTTATTTTGACTAAGTGTTGACTTTGTCAACCCTTAGCTTGACTTGTTGACCCAATTTGAGTGATTGATCATCTCATGATGATTGTTGATCATGATGAGAGGCTTAAGTGGGCTTAGTTCAATCCAATTTGGTTAGGATTAAAATTTGGCTCATAAGGGTACTTTAGGTCACTTTGGATCAAGTGAGCCTAAGTGGGTCAAATGGCTTGGTCAAAGCTTGATTTGAGTTTGATTGAACTCATATATAGACTTATGATTGAAATATAATCCATTTGCAAGTGATTTGAAGTCAAATGAGTTTTGATTCATTTGACAATTTCAATTTCAAAGGTGAACATGAAATGGATGTTGGTTTGATTTTTTAATTGAGTTTTGGTTAAGTGATTGAAGTTTGTGTTTATATTTGGATTCATGCTTGAAGGATTGATTTAATCATGAAGAAAAATCAAGAGTTTGGCTTGATTTGAAATTGATTTGGCTAAATTCAAGATTTTGACTTGAAAGGCTTAGGTTGGATTTTGATTGAATTTGAGTTTGATTTTTGGAGTTGGTTTTGTTGTTTGAATTTATATTTCATTTATACATGTGAATATAAATGAGAATATAAATGGATTATGAGAAAATTTCATGAATTTGAAGTGATTAGAACTTGATCGAGGCTAAGTCCTTTAGAGGGAAATAAATGACTTAGGAAAGATTTGGATTTGGATTTAGATTTAGGATTTAATTTGATTTGAATTTATATTTCATTTATATATGTGAATATAAATGAGAATATAAATGAGTTATATGAAAGTTTCATGAATTTGAATTGATTTGCATATGATTTAGGCTAAGTCCTTAAGAGGGAAATAAAGGACTTAGGAAAGATTTTGAACTTGGAATTGAATTTTAGATTTAGTTTGATTGATTTGGATTTATATTTCATTTTATATATGAATACAAATGAGAATATAAAATGAATTATAAGAAAGTTTCATGAGTTTGGATTGCTTTGAACATGATTTAGGCTAAGTCCTTAAGAGGGGTAACTTAGGCAAGATTTGGAATTTCAATCATGGGCTTCAATCATAAATTTCAATTATGGATTTCAATCATGTGGCTTTGATTTGAGTTTGGGAGTAAATCAATTAAGCTAGAATTGATTTAAGTTTGATGTTGATTTGATTTGACTTGAAGGAAGGAAGTGAGGAATGTGGTTCAAGCCAGGGTAGGCAAATTTTCCTAACACCCTATGACATGACCTATTCCTATGGTTAACTCTTCTAAGTCTCTAGGATTAGGTTGAGTGTCCACTTAATCACTAGATGTGTCTTAAGCCTAAGGAACCCTTAAAATCTAAGAGAAGTCCTATGTCTAAGATGGAGGGGTCAAGAGCTCGCCCTAAAAATGAGGCCAACAAGATGTTAAATGGGAGCTAAATGTGATATGATTTGTGTTTGTTTGCTTTGAAAATGAGACTTCCATTTAACAAATTGGGTATGTTAAGTGGAAGCCAAATGTGATTTGATTTATATTTTGAAAATGAGACTCACACTTAACAAATTTGATATGTTAAGTGGGAATCAAATGTGATATGATTTGCAAAATGGGATTCTTACTTAACAAATTTGGTATGTTAAGTAGGAATCAAATGTGATATGATTTGAAAATGAGACTATTACTTAACAAATTTGGTATGTTAAGTAGGAGTCAAATATGATTATGATTTGAAAATGGGATTCTTACTTAACAAATTTGGTATGTTAAGTAAGAATCAAATGTGATATGATTTGAAAATGGGATTCTTACTTAACAAATTTGGTATGTTAAGTAGGAATCAAGTGTGATTATGATTTGTGTTTTGAAAATGAGACTCTCACTTAATAAATTTGGTATGTTAAGTGGGAGCCAAATGTGTGGTATGATTTGCTTTTGAAAATGAGATTCTCACTTAACAAATTTGGTATGTTAAGTAGAGTCAAAATGTGTTGTGTTGCTTTTGAAAATGAGACTCTCACTTAATAAAAATAGTATGTTAAGTAGAGTTAAGTGTAATTATGATTTGTTTGAAAGAGGAGAAATCTATTTAACAAATTTGGGTATGTTAAATAGAGTTCAATTTATTTTGTGAATTTTGGAAATGTGGCACTCATTTGACAAATTTGGGTATGTTAAATGGAGTCCAAAATATGTCATGATTCCATGTGTATGATCTCTTTCTTTTGAAAGATGGAAACTTCAACTCTAGCATATGTGAAATATGTTAAGTGAAGTTCTAATTTTATGCTATAATTTTATTTGAAGATAGGATCTTTATTCAACAAGTTTAAGCATGTTGAATGAAGGTGGTTATCTTCAAAAGCATGCTTTGGAAAAAGAGAGAGACTCCAACTCTAAATATGTGAAATATGTTAAATGGACTTTCAATTTTATGATATGATTTTATTTGAAGATAGGATCTTCATTCAACAAATTTGAGTATGTTGAATGAAGGTGATTATCTTCAAAAGTGTGCTTTGAAAAGAGAGAAACTCCAACTCTAGCATATGTGAAATATGTTAAATGGAGTTTCAATTTTATCTATGATTTTATTTAAAATAGGATCTTCATTCAACAAATTTGAGCATGTTGAATGAAGGTGACTATTTTCAAAAAAGATACTTTTGGAAAAAAATTATTTTGACTTTGATTTTAAAAGAACCTCAATGTACTGGGATTGTTAGATGAGGTTTTGTTATATGAGTTTGGTACTTTTGAAAGTTTCTTATGAATTTTGTGCAAGATCTTTTGTTATGTGAGTTTGGAAAAAGTGCTTTAGGAAAGTGACATTTTGCAAAACATTTATTTTCTTAAATATTAAAATGAACCTCACCAAGGGTATGGAGATTCAAAATTTTTGTCATCTCCTTTCATTAGTTAGTTTTATCTTTCACCTATTGGGGAACCTTGGGGTTTTAAGACCTACAAGTAGTGAGGGTCCTAAAACTTAGAGGATGTTGGCTAGCTTTGCTTAAGAATGAAATAAGCTAAGTGTCAATAGAATGAGAGATAGTTGGACTCATATGAAATATAAGTCCACTATCGATGTTTGGAGACAACAATTGTCTACTAGAGATGGAGAGAGGATCCTCTCACCAGCAGAGTCACCAAAAAATCTATGGTATTTATTTTAGATATATGTGTATATGGGGGACACTATGCAACTGAGGATGTTATTGAGGTGATCGGGTATGACATCAAAGAATAGTGCACTATCTCAAAAAATAGAAATCACTACCCCATAATGGACCTAATCACCTAAGGACTCCTAAGGCATGATGGGTCTTCAAATATATCAAGATTTTTCCCTACTTTACATGGATGAATAAAGTAGGGTTTATTTAAACTAGGTTATAAGTTCCCCATGGAGTAAACCCCAAAGTTAATTACATCCTAAGGAAGGTGAGTTCCTTAGAAATACTCGATTAAAGTAGGAAATTATTGTCTCCAAAGAATTTAAAGATAGACTATCAATAAATTGGCTATATTTAGAAAATCAAGTGGAATAGATCAAAAGGAAAGACTTATTTTATTGAAGCCAAAGGAGATGAGGATGCTCATGATACTAGAAACCTAGTGAGCATTCCAATCTATCATATGGTTGGGCTTTATATATTTGAAATTGAAGAGAATTATTTATTTGAGTTGAAATTTATTAGAAAGTTAGACTTATAATCCCACAATATAAGATTGTGGAAATGCCTAGAGGTGAGGATTTATGCTTGTAGCCTGAGGGAAAATAAACCTTAGATCCTAAATCTAGGGAGCTTTAGTGAGGGCCAAATCATGTCCTAAATCTAAGGTGAAAATAGTATATTGTTTACCTCCACAAGAGAGGGTAAACCACAGTAAACTTATAATCGCTTGAGTGATAGCCTAACTCCTTCTATGTTTTAAAACCATGTGGTCAAGTCATATATTTTGCAACATGGTTAGGTTGTTATTTATTTAAAAGAAACTAAAGTCCTTAAACACATTCTCTAAGAGACTAGAGCATGAGTGATATAAATAATACCATAGTCTAATGCAAATTTTATCAAATTTTTATTTGATTATGGACTCTTTATTTTGACACAAACCATAGGCTTTTATATGACTAAATGCATGATGAAATAGGATTATTAGCTAAATCATAGAAAAGAGGTGTTTTCCACCAGGGAGACCCTCAAAGGTCAAGTCTTCCCTATCGCAAGGATGGAAACCCTCTTAGAAGAATGAAATAATATAATATGCATGATATTAAACATACAACATTTAGCTAAGAGGTTACTAAATCTTTTAATTATTTTGATTTAATACCTAGACTTTAAATAAGTTTATGAGTTATTTAGAAAATTAGATTATGAGTTGTGATTAGGGTAAAAAAATTATTTTTCCCTAAGAGCCTATTCGGATCCAGCCACACATTAAATCATCATACATGAAGAAACTAGGAAAATACATGTCATTTCTATTGCACAACGTAAACAAAGCATCAATCAATTTATAAACTTAACGTGAAAGAATAATTCGGTGTGGTCGTACCATCGCATACAACCCAAAAGAGAAATGGGTAGAGCTCTACCCTTATACATCCCGATTTATGAAAGAATAATTACAATTACATAAATAACTAAATGTTATGGGAGGTCTTCTTTTCTTTATTTTCTCATATCTCCTTCATTTTTTCATTTGATTTTTTTTTTTTAAAGGTATCAGGCCTCCCAAGACAAAGCCTTCTATCCGCTCATCCTAATCTCCTATAATACTTAACCAAATTCCTAATACACAATTACTTTAAAAATAAGAAAAGTAATTCTAACTAACCTACAAAATAAGTGTTAGCTAAACACACCATACAACCCAAGCAAGTTATATGAATAATTTGGACTTAGACCCTACACATATGTAACCAAGTCCACTTCTAATTTAGATTATGCTTAGGGGTTAAGCAACCTACAAAAAAGAGCATTTTATATTTATTTTAAGCACCCCTTAAGCACAATCTCAAGAAATATGATTAGGCTAATAACTAACATCCAAATCTAAGCATACACCCTAACATCTAGTCTACAATAATACATCATAAAATAAACATACATTAAATAATGCACTACCCTAACAAAAAAGAAGTGGTGACTTAATCTAATGTGTGTATTAAGGCTTGTGTGGTATGTTCTAACTAAGCTTTAGAGTTGTCATTCTCAAAGTATGAAAGATATTTAATTATATAAGGTGGTTTTAAATGGTTTAATTGATTTGTAAATTTTACTTAATGTTTTCTTTTGTTTCATTTGGCTTACACAAAATAACTAAGTGTAATAAAGAGAAAGAGAGAGAGGATTACTCTCTTTCATCCCTACCTTAAGTCACATCTAAAGTAAATTAATTAATCAATTCTTTTTGGTGAATGACTTATTATATATTTTAAATTAATCCTAAATTTAGGTTTACTTTAAATAATCTCATTCAATAAGAAAGGCCTCATAAGATTAATTAAAATGAATTACTATCACACAACATATGTTTGTTCATTTCTTTCCATCATATATAGCATGCATATGATTAAGTCCTAAATATAACTATACATGCAATTTATACATAAGCACACTTAAATGATGAATGTAAGCAAGTGTACTTGAATTGATGTTTCATTTGGTTGAATTATTTTATCATATTAATTTAAAGCTCTATATAAGTTCTTATACAAAAGTATAAGAAAAGAACTCTAAATCATATGACTAATCAACCCAACCACTTGAACCAAATATGAATGCATATCTTTTAATAGAAAGAGAAGGGTTTTCATTCATTAGCTAAGTACACATTCAAATGTATGAAAGTTTTAAGCAAGTACGTGCCATTATTCTACACCAAGTGAGGTAGGAACCTCCTTGGGCTACTTAAAGTCGTATCCCCATAATGTCCGGACTAATATACCCGCTATTATTAAATACATATGGATGTATAAATAACTATAAGAATAGAAAACACCATGCAAAAGTAGAGTTTGATTTATTTAGTTTATTTGTATAAATGAATTAAAGCTCTATCTAAATTCTAATATCAAACTACATAAGAATAAAATCAAACGTATGTCGTCATTGTTCTATACCAAGGGAGTGAGGTAGGAACCACATTGGGACTACTTAAAGTTGTGCATCCCTAATGTCCGGACTAATATACCCATTAACATTCAAACTTATGCAAGCCAACATATGAATGTAAGAAAGAGTTCACTTGATACACTAAGCTTATATTCACATGCATCTCCTATGTATATGTAACTAAAGTGACAATATATATTATTATTCATTAATAAGCTTTTGAAAATATATTTGAGATTTAATAACCACACATTGTTTTAAGCCAACATATGCAAATTTGACATAAAGAAAATAATTTTATTTAATTAATTTTGAAAGAAATGAATGCATAACTACAAGTGGCATACAATATTTTTTTAACATGATTGGAAAAAAATAAAGTAACACATCCATGTAATTTCATTCAACTAATTTCGAGGACAATCACATTAAATAAACTTATTTAAAATAAACCAAAGTTTCTTAAAGTCATTTTGATTTCATGTTTGATTTGATTTAGGAAATGTGAGAAAAGGTTTGCTAATTCTAATCCCTTTCCTATGTGTGAGTCAATTTGATTTAATGAAAAGCAATTAAATTGATTTTATGGCTTATAATTAGGTTAAGGTATTAATTAAATCAATTAATTAAACTCTTACCTATATCACCTTAAATTAATTAATTAATTAATGATGAGCCAACATGATATGCAACTAAATGAAAAGTAAATTAACAATGCTCCTAAGGAATGGGGCCTAATGCAATTGGCTCATGATTAATAGTTAATTAAGCTTAAAGGATTTGTTTAATTACTTTTATGATTTTCTCACACATGTAAGCTAATCATAATTTCATTAATTTTTTTAGACTATTAAACATCTAAAGAACTATCCAAGGTTGATTAATCAAAGTTAGAATGAATTGGATTTTAAATTAATTTAAATAAGCCTTTAATTGGTTAATTAAATACTTTGATTATATTTAAATTAGGATAATAAAATTAACTTAGGGAAAGAGATCAAGGAAGAAGCCTCAATCCCAATCCCCAAGTCATTTCAAACAATTAGGCTTTGAAATAATTAAATTCCCATTTCTTTTAATTGATTAAGTGGATAATTAATTACTTAAATTTCAATTAATTTGAAACAAATGAAAAGGCTTAATGAAATGGTCATAAGGAATAAACTTAAACTATTTTCCTAAGACTTTTCAGTGTTAATAGATGGCAATAAGCTTAATTAATTTATTAATTCATTATTCATTTACTTAATTATCATTAATTAAGGTAGAGAGTGATTAAGACTTAATCAATCAATTTTTCTAATTGATTATCCAATAAATTCCAAGAAAATAGGGAGGTAGAGGTCATCCCCTAAACATCTTTGGAAAGTTTGAAATTAATTGAATAATTATTCATAGAGTAATTAGGCTTAATTTTTTAATTAAATCTTAATTAAGAAAAAATTACTATTCAAAATTAATTAAAATGAGCCCTCATTTATAATTTTGGATTTTTCTAGAATTAGTTATGAATTTAGAAAAATCGAGCATTAAAAATTAATTAAAAGCTCTAATTAAACTTTAATCCCGCTACACGCTTACGACGCGGTGTGTTTTCCAGCATGGGATAGGCTATTTAAGTTGTCAAATTGGGATTCGACTGGATTATGGCAATGCACTTTCTGTCCGTCGATCTAAGATCGAATGGCCACCATTAAATCTAGATGAGGAAATAGAGGGGATCTAAGCATGATCTAATCGAGCCGCCCATTCCAATCACGTAACAGATGGCTCATGATCTATCTCCTACGATGAACCATCTAAGACCGTCCACTATCGATCACTGATTCTGGCCAGATCCACTCAAAACTCAACCCACACCTTCGCAAGGATCCAAAAAAGATCCAAATGAGATCTCATGACAAGAACATTTCCTTCACAAAATACCAACCTATTTTCAAACAAGGATCAATTTTAATGGCATACCTCACTGAGCTAGTGGTCGACGGTTCCAACGATCAATGAAGCTTCATTTTGTAGAAATGAAGACCTATTGAGCACAAGCTTTGATTTGAGGTGGTTTGGTCTAGAGGCCAAGATCCTCCCTTTAAGCATTCCATCTTGATCGAACTATGATTTCCAAGCCTTAGAAGCTCAAGAAAGGATTTGTTTGGCTTCGATATCATATGTGGAGGGTGTGTGCAAGGTTGATTGAAGTTTGGTGGAGTGTCGAGCAAATTGAATTGACCTCCTATTTCAGACGCGACGGAGAAGGAAATGCAAGCTCTGGGAGGCTTTAGAATGCTCTAGGAAGCTCTATGGGATTACAAAACACTCAAGGAACTCACTTAGTGCAAATGGTGATGAATCATGCTCGAATTGAGGGGTATACCTCAATCGCACTTGATGAATGAGATCCATCCCGAATTTTCGATGATTCTCGTTGTCCTGTAAGGGTTGCCATCGACTCCACTTGGCATGATAGGAGTGGAAGAAGCTATTGCAGCCCAAGGCAAGATATGGGGAGGGATTGTGTTTTCTTAGTCCTTTTGGTATGAAGGGAGGTGACTTGGTTCACCTCCCTTTGTCCATGGTCTGGGCTTAGAGTGGGCTAGGGAGGCTATGCATACCCCATTTGGCAATGTGATGGTTGCCCAAGTGATGGGAGAGTGGACTTTCTCAAATGCTAGAATCAAGTCAAATGGAGAAAGAATCTCAAGTTAAAGAATGTATACAATCAAATTAAACAACTCAATGAGACGAGTCCAATAATGCTAGAATCGTCAAATCGAGCTCAAAAGCTACGTATGAAAACTTCAAAACATTGATTAGATGATGAATGACTTTCAAAATTAACGTGCTTATATAATCGAAATGTCGACGAGATGAATCCAACAAACCTAAGATCACTCAAATCAAAGATTGTTTGAATGGTCAAATCATCAAAAAATTATATATGATCGAATGAATCGATATACCGCTCGATGGAGTATTTTGGGATTTGGGTACAATGACCAAAATGCCTTTTAGAATCCTATAAATAGAACCCAATTATTGTCATGGAAAAGAAGGAGCTAGAAGCAAACTTGGGAGAAAGGAGAGAGCTAAGTTTGTCATCACCACCGCTGTCGCCGATCGTCACCTATTGTTATCGCTGACCGCCACCAACAATCATTAAAGCTTAATTAACGCGCACAACTATTGTAGCGATTATGAAATTACCATTGTTGGATTTCACATACAATCTTGTAATCCCCTTATCGGAAAGACTTAAACTTTATACTCCAAAGCGGATATATAGTGAAACATTTTTAATAGGCTAGCCTTGTGATTTTTTTCCTCTTTGAGTTTTTCATGTACAAATTTTGGAGTTTTATATGCTCTTTTCAACTATCTGCATGTTGGATTTCCATATAAGCTAAGAAAGTTTTATTCTACCGAATCGATTTTCACACAATAAGTAATCAACACTACCATCATGTCTAGACTTATATCATTCTATATTACATTTGAGCCATATTTGGTCTTAAAGACCCACTTATATCAAACTTTTTTAGAACTTTCAAGCAAATTAATAAGATCCAAGACTTTATTATAATCTATTGATTTCAGCTCTTCTTTCCTAATATCTAATAGAATATATGAGATTAGATCATTATTAATTCCTTAGTTAAATTCTAATTCTTATAAATAAATCATATAATCATATAAAATAATAGATTTTATTTCTCTTTGAAAACATCTTAATATTATTTCTTATGGTTCATCAATTAAATATATTTTTGTTTATTCATTTAAATTATCAAAATGTTCAACAATTATATGAACAACAACTTCAAAATAAGTAATACATAAAATAATTTTCACCTTAACTTCTTGAAATTTTCACATTTTACGATTTTGTACTCCCACTAATTTCACCATTTTCAATTCAAATATTTTCATATTATATCTGGACAAAAAAAAATCTATTTTTGGATAATCAATGAGAAGCTTACTAATTATTTTTAATTTCAATATCTTTTCATGAAGATTATAAATTCTTAAACCTCAAACATATAGATGACTTAAACTAAGTTTATTTTTCTATTCACAGATCAAAAAAGAGTTTTTGAAATTATATTACTAGGAACCCTACTTAATGAATATATAATGATTTTTAAAAGATACATCCACAATGATAAAGGGTAAAAAAGAATAACTTAGTACGTCTCCAACTATATTCACTAGAGTATGATTGCCTTTTTATTATAGTATGTGGGCAATGTGAATTGAGCACACATGTCATATTTTTTTTAGGAATTTAACAAAACAAATTAGGGTATTATTTAAATTCATCATACTATCTATAATATTTATCACCTCTATCATACTATCTATAATTTTTTTACTTTTTATTTAATTATTTTTAATCTCATCAACAAATGTTTTAAGGCATTTACTAATTAAGAATTTTCATGCAATAAATAGACATAGTCATAACACAAAAAAATATTAATAAAAGTAATAAAATGTTTTCTCCGCTAAAAGATGAAACATCGAAATGCCCATATACATCAGTGTGTAAAATTTCTAGAAGATATGTTATTCTTGTGATTATTTTCTTAATTGTATATTTTTGCAATTTTAATACAATCTACATATATATTAAGATTAATGAAATTTAAATTAGAAAGAATTTTTTTTCATTTATCTTTGTATTTTCTTTAGATATTATAAAGCTTTACTTTATATAAATCGCCATAAAGACATTAGATACTATAAAATGATCATGCTTAAATAAATTGAAATAAATATTTTCAAATTTAATGCAATATTTATCATTTTAATGATGTGCTTATGCATGATACGTTATAAACTACATGAGAAAACTTTTGTAAAATTAAAGTATTACAATAACTATGCAAATCAAATTAATTATATATAAATTTTCAATCCAACAAGAATTTGAACAAATGGATTTCTTCAAATTTGTGAAATTAAAGTTTCTCTTTTTTTCACCTTAAACTTTCTTCTTACAGTGATTCATCTTTATGAAGAGAAAAACTAACACTTAAAAGATAGAAAAAAGAACTGATAGTTTAAAATAAAATTATGTGATGAAATGATCTATAAACGTTTGAGAAAATATTCTCTTGATCAAGAATATTTAAGCAATTAATTAATTATTTAATTATAAATTAAATGATAACATATTTCTTAATTAATTATATTTTTATTTAATCATCTTATTCTAACATCTTAAAATATATTATTATTATTTTTATATATGATGCTGATAGACGTTAATGACAATGAGGTCAATGATGACGAACAATGATTAGAATTAATAGTGGATGATAAATAGTGTTAAATAATAATAGTTATTTTTAAAATATTAAAATATTCAAAAAAATATTTTAAATATTTTTAAAATAATGCATTATTTTTAAAAATAAAAATAAAAAATATTTTTAAAATAATAAATTAAATATAAAGTATAATTATCTAAAATAGATTCTTGAGGAATTTATATATATACCACAATAATTTTTATATATTTACATAACTAATACCTAAACTTCAATTTTTGTATATATAATATCATAATCTTTAATATCACATCAAAAATAACATCACTATTCATTTTTTAAAAGTGAAATGTAACTTTTAAGATAGAAAATATTAGATAAGTAAATATTTAATTTTAATTATTAGATATATAAATAGATAAATTGTGTGATATGTATGTAAATCTTATATATTTCTGATATATTGAACTATTTATTATTTCTCTAAACTTTATTATTACTTGAATAAGAAAGACATACCACTTTTAATAAAAAAAATGAGTGCATGATTTAGTATATGGTAATAATAAAGTTTAGTGTTAAATGAAGAAAATAGATAGTTTAGAGATATGTAAAAACCCCATATTTCTTTGATTTTAGGGCGTGTAGAGTCAAAATTTACCGTTAGAAAATGGTGTTCTCGGACGTCAAATTCGGAGAAAATTTCTCAAAAATTGCGGATAGTAATTAGTAGGTAACCTCAACGAGGTGTGGCGGATCTCACCCTGGCTAGAGAGAGGGTATAAAATGTGCAGCAGAAACCCACTCTTTCGTTCAGTTCCTGTTCGCTAAGACTGAGCAATTGGTAGTTTTCCGCTCCTTGCTTAGGCCCTCATAATCTTTCTCCTCGGCCACTCTAATTACCTTTCCTCATTATTATTTTAGCGTTTTGGAGTGATCGGGGAGTGAGGTGGTGGCGGACTGGGGAAAGAAGTCCAAGGTAATAATACACATGGCGGATGTTGAAGATTCTGATCACGATGACGAAGAGCTCGTTAAACCCATTGGTAAGTTGCAGGAGATACAAGGCGAGTTATTGAAGGTAATTGATTCCCTTCTGGTTTCTGGGTTAATTTTTTTTATCTTGTGTATTTGTTCTGTTGATTTTTGATGGGATGTAATCTTATCTCTTATAAGTTCTTTGTACTAGTAAATTGCTTCTCGGTAAGCTTGGTACTGGATTTCATAGAGGTTATATGGTGGCGTTAGATATTTGTTTGGATGCAAATGTAGATGTTTTCAAGAAATGGATTCACCCCAAGAAGCACCATATTTTTCTACTTTAGCTCACCGCTCAGGATTATTTGGTGTAAAGCTGTTATTGAATCTTTTTAGATTATTATATTCTTTAGGTTTTTGAGGATTGGTAGGCTAAAATGTCTATTAAGAACCTAAACTAGGTTTTCTTTATATATGCCACTTATTTAGGAGATGTGTTGATATATTGCTGATCTGTGATTCTTCATTGGTAATGTAAGATGATTTGTTAGGTAGTTATGGCAGATAGGTTGGGCACTTATAGCATGGTAGATATGATAATGATAGAACAAGGTGTTATTTTTTCAAGAATCTATGTTTTGCTTCGTGGTATATGGAAGCTAGTCTCTCTATGAATGGAGGATTGACAAATGGATTTTGTGGGCTAAATTAAGGAAATGTGCACGGTTGATTCCTTAGATTTTCTATTGAGAAGATCACATTTGTGTGTAAGATTAAGATAAACTATGTGAAGGCTATTGCTCATGTTTTTGGGGAATGGCTTGGGTTGTCTAATGTAGAAGCTTTAGTGCAATTTTATGTAACTATGAGAAAGTTATTTTAATCGCGATAATGTTCAAAAATTGCATAAACATATTTTTAAAATAAGTACTCATACACGCCATTCTAGCTGGGGAGATTGTCATAATTAAAGGATTCATGTCATAATTATTTCGACAAATTTTACTACCGACTACCTAACGAACCCTCCACTTTTGCATCCGACTTGGGACCGCAATGGTAGGATTCACGCCATTCTAGCGGGGAGAAGTGGTGAAAAATTGTATTCTTTTATATAGGTGATTGAAAGCTTATGCACACTTTTCTAAGCTCGGAGAGTATGAAAACTTCTGGTCGCATGTCACCAAATATGTCTTTTAGGCATGGGAAGACATAATCCCGATGATGCCCTCTATGCAGAGATGTTGTAAATTGCTGAAATTTTCATTAAACGAACTCATAGAGAATAATTTAAAATAAACCTTTTGGATACAAATGTTGAAAATTAGAAATTTGAGATAAATTTTAAATTTAAATAATCCTAATGTATTACATGTTCAACCAAATGAAATGGAAAGAATCTCTTGGACCATATGACAAAAAAGTAATTAAATGAAAATATATCTAAGTAAGAGTTTCTATTCAAAGATGAAAAAAGAGATAATCGTTACAAGTTTATCCAAATATTATCGTGAACTAAATGTAAAAAAAAGAAATGCATTATTTTAGCAATGAATAATTGTCTGCATTCACCACCAACCGCAACACACATGCAAGTGGAAAGAAGATGACTTTTCAAAACAATATCAAAATGAAATGTGGTATTTATTCCAATGAGAAAATTTTCTATGTAATCAATGAAATTCAAATGATTTCAAATCATGCACATATTTTGCAGAGCATTTTCTAACTAAAATCTATTATCTTAGATACAAGTGTTTTGAAAAAAGCACATGCATTATGCAAATATTCAAAACTTTGTACAAATATAATATATGAACGCACTAAAATTAGTGCAAGTAAATTAAGAGATAAAATAATTATGCATGTGCTATGAACTCAATGTTAAAAGTTAAAATGCTTAAATATAACATAGCCTGAGAATGTTGCATGGGTTAAAATAAAGCCTAAATTTGATTTACTCTTACTTTAGTAAATATGTAAATATTTTAAAATACTTACAATTCTTTTGAACTTATCAATTCTCTTTCAAAATTAAACTCAAAATTTATCAAATTGTACATGTTCTTGATCAAAGTCCATAAGGAAAAATCTTAAATCTCACTTAATTAGTTTGATCCTCCTCCTTAAAAGGATTGGAATTGATAGACTAATACTTTTAATAATAATTTAAATAACAAGCTTTAAATAGAGGATTACTTCAAATATCTCACCCGATGATGACCTTATTGAAAGTTAATCTTAATCAAGATGGACTTTTAATAATATTCTTATAAATTCATGTGAATCATTTTTTGTTTAAATCAAGATGAAAATATCAAAAGTTTTAAGAAAATTTTGAAATTTAATTGTCTAAAAGGGATTCACTACTTAAAAGCTTAAAGCAAAAAAAACCATCCACCTTCCACAATAATTTATTGAGGGTGATAAATTTCATTTTAACATAAGCTCACAAAGAGTCAAAGTCATACTAAGTACACATTTATGATCACACTAAACTAGTTCTTGCAAGTAAGAGTGTGGCTCGTACTCTTTGTCCACATGATTTTTTGCTAATGACACTACATAAAAATAGTGATTATGATCACAATCCTCTAACCAAATAGTTTGCTATCAAATGACATCATTAAATTACAATTACATTTATAGCTCATATGTTCTTGTGACATTATTTTTTGAGTCGTAAACTATAGAATACACTTAATATGACACAAAATACTCTAGCTAAGATGAACTTATATTTATTTTCTTAGACAAACATTCGTTAAGATTTAGAAGGTCTTCTTGACCTAAGTAACCCATGACTATTAATAAGGATATTTCAATCGTCTACCTCCTCTAAATAAATAGATTATGGATTATGACAATCCACTACGTAACCATGAAATCTTGATTGGGATTGTCATCATTTCCTCAACATCCACTTTAACAATAATAAATTTATTAAATTTTAAATATAATTTGTTGCTACTATAACAATTAGTGACCCAACAACTAGCCTTAATCTAAAGTTCACTCTCATCGGGAGGGATAATTAACCATAAGTGCTCACACCTATGAGAAACTTGAAACTAGATCTAACGCCCTTGCAAAATGAGGGTGAAATATTTGGGTAATGTCTTATCACAAATTCATCTTTCTTTAAAAATTTGTCTCAAAACTACACATAAAACTCTCTCTCATCGAGAGGTAGGGTGCTAATTTTCAAAGCCCACATTTATGTAAAGCATGAAATGAGAAATCAACATTTTACCATGATCTTGTTGATGGTTCGGCTGTCCATATGCATGTGCCAGTTTTTTGGGATGAGAGTGTCAGTGTGGCACAAGGGTTGAGACTAACTCGAATCAACTATTTTGCTAGTAGGTCATCAATAATTCTTTAGAACCTCATGCTTTTTTGGGGTTTATCCAATAATGTTGAAGGTTTTGTAAACTTCTGCCAGTTATCAAGTCTATTTGGTGTTGAGCACTCCGCAAAAGGTGGCAACTCTTTAAAAATTTCAAAGGTGTGCAAGTCAGGATAGTTTTTAAGATGTTTAAATCATTTTCAAGAATGCAACTTCTGTAACACAATGTCTTAATATAAGCAACAAGATATAATCTCTTCTTAATTTTAGCCTTGAATTTTGTAATCATGATTAGAGAGTTGGACCTAATAGACTTTGAATTTTTAAGCTAAGGAGTAAGAGCGTGATCTTCTTGTCTAACTAATGAAGGGCATAGTTGTTGTACTTGCCATGCTATGTTACATCTACGTAGAATTGCCATGATCTCCGAAGTAGAATGTGACAAGCATCCATCTCGATGATATCATAAAGGATCTCATTTTGATAATATTTTTGATAGCAAATGGTAAGTAGCATATTTGATTGATTAGTGCTTATCTTATTTTTTTCATCCACCCAATTTGATATAGACACAATATGGGCTTCAAAATTTAGTGCTTGGCTCTTTTGAAAGAGATTAATTTTGGGTCAAATTTTTAAAAGATTAATTGAATTTTACTCTCATTTTGTGAAGCCTTAAGATCTGATTATAGCTCTTATAATTAATTACCTCTTCAATGAGAGAATTTTTGATTAAGGCTAGTCATTAAATACTAAGGGCTTAGCATATGTTTATAGCAATATTGATTTTATTTACCGTGTTTAGCTTAAAGAATGGTGGGATAATAATAATGAACTCTATCAATATCTCATAGTTTTGTTGTTCAAGTTATTATGAATCGTAGTCGCTTAGTTAGAGGAAATATTCCATTTAATCTGATAAAAATAAATCTTTGTTAACATGAGTTTTATCGCCTAAGAGGACTTTATAAACCTAGAGTGAATATTTATATAAGGGGATAATTTTAAGTCGATCGTAGCTAATAGAGGACTTTATACTTTATCAGCTATACTCTATGATTCACTACTTTGAAAATTTTGTCTTTTGGAGAACTTCTGTGAGCTTGGAAGCTTGAAAACTCTATAATTCACCACTCAAAATAAATCTCAATAATTATTTAAATGATGACCAAAATTATCATGACACAGCCCAAGAGCTAGAAGTATTGAAGCAGGAAAAGATCATCAAGCAAAAAATTAATAAATTCATTTACTATTAATAACTAATATCAAGACATGTTTTTTCATACTTTTTTCTATATTAGTAATTGCCAACATATCAAAAGTGCCACTAAATCACAAAATTCATGTTCATGTTAATTCAAAGGTAAAAAAAAATTAATATAAGTATTATTCTCTTGTGGTACCACATTTACTATATATGAATTTCTTCTTCCACTCATTTATTTCTTAGGATCTTATCCTAAAAATGTTGATATATTGTGAGTTATCAATAACTCAGTAAATACATCATACCTCTAAATTATAATAATATAAAATAAATTATAAGATAATATGTATGCTTGTTAAATTAAATAAATTAATATAAAACTTGCATGTGGAACTTTATTCGACGATTGCAATATAAGAGGCCTTGAACATTCAATAACATGGATAAAAACAAATCATATCATATCTTATGTTATCTATTTCATTTATATATATTATACCTCTTACAGGAGCATCATCTAAATTGTGATATTTAAGATACTTTAGCATTAATATCTTTTTTTATTTTATGAGCATGGGTGCCTTAGCATCCTATCAAGTATCATAAAGGACTAGACTTCATAAGTCAATATGCATATGTAAGCACATCCATATAGTTCATTTCATTCATATTTTTATATCTTCCAGTATCTTTATATAATATATAATGCATAAGTTAAATGACTGAAATATGATAAAATACATATAATATTCATTTCAACATAACAAATAATTTTAATAATTGAGATAAATCATAAATGAATTTATTGTAACGTTGATTCAACATATATCAATAACACTTAAATTTGTTTGGTTTCGATTTGGAATCTTGCATTCCAAATGACATTTTTCAAGCGTTTGTTCAAAGAAAGTAAAATTTCGTAATGTAATGCATTTCAAATCTGTAAAAGGTAGTTTTGTATTTGGAATTTAATTCAAAAATCATTAATCTAAAATGATGCGGCCATCGTCCTCCGTCGATGTCAAAACGCATTACTTTTACATTATATATTTTGTCAACCAAACAAAAAAAGTAAAGTCATGAATTTGTAAAGCTCAAAAACAACTATAAAGTAATCCTTTTAATTCTTTTCTTTAAATTCTTCTTCGTTAAATCAAACAAATCTCATGCATTTGATTTAGATAAAATAAAATTGTTATTATGATTTAGAAATAATTGTTCTCACCTTGAAATCACCTTACTTATTTGACCATAAAAGAATTTATTTGATTTTCTCTAAACTTGATCCCATACTTCAATACTACTTCGATCTACAAACCAAACATACTCAAGCCATATAATTAAGAAATTTAAAATTCTACATTTATGTTTGGTACAAATTTTTTAGCTAAATTATTTTAAATTATAACTTGTATACTATTATTATTTCTATTATAACTTTCATGTTTAAACACACTAGATTATAGCTATAAATTACTTCAATTAAATCATATATATACCTATTAATATTTTCTATGATTATTTAATTACATTTATTTTCCATTCCAATATATATACCTCATTTAATTAGTATCTACTTTTGTTTAAATAAATGTTTCCAAACTTTAATTGATATTTTAACTTAACATTATAAACAAATCTAATTTATCAATTTCAAGTTTATTTATAACATAATATTATATTTAAATTTTGAGTATATCATAATAAATAAATCATTATCTTTCCAATCTCGTTCAAAAAATTACAAATAATTTTGTAAATTAAAACTCAATATTTTTAAATTTAAGTTCAAAACATAAAAAAACATAAGTATTGAATTAAAATAAATTACAATATGCTTCAAACATCCTTCTTTTTTTAACAAAAAATCAGCCACCTCTTTTTTTATACTCTTCTTCTCCATAACAAAATTTTAAAGCAATTTCATTAAAATTAAAAAAATTTAAATTTAGTGTTTATACAACAACAACAATAACAAGAAACCATTATACCACTATGTGGAATCGCTACATGAATCTTTCTTCTCCATCATGTCCTGTTATGTGTCAAATTCTCATTTAATTCTAATAAACTAAGGTCATTATCTATACATCTTAAGTCTTTTAGGTGCATCTACCTTTCTTAACATAAGAAAAATCTAATACATCTACTCTCCTAACCGAGCCATTGGACGGTAATCTCTTTATGTGGCCAAACCTTCTAAGGTGACTCTCTCTAAATTTAGTGTTTATAGATTTGGAAAATAAAATTAGGTTAAAATTTACCTTTAATTTGGAAAGGAAGAAAAAAATTTATAATATTTAACCATGCTCGCCTCACTTAGACTTTGCCTACATTTTGTTATGAGTTGGCGTTGACCTCCACATGCATCTCATAAGTCAATCAAGCACATATGAAAAATTCAACAAACTAATGTGATGCTACATGAACCAGTTGGAACACCTCGATCATTATCAACTTGATCAAAACATCTTCCGATCACAAAATAGGCTCATTGCATCTAAAATGTTGAAATTGACTAAGAAATGCTTCGTATTGTCGATGATTGCTCGATGGAAAAGATGAGCGGTTGATGCAATTCGCATATCGTAGTTATGAGGCCCGGATGGCGCCCAAATACTTCGCTTAAATTGTTTACACGATGCCGCATCGAAATCTTTCAAATGAGATCGTTTGCAATTGATTTGATCCTCTACGCAAGTATCGAATGAGTGGATGCGACTTCGTATTTGAGCTGAAATTATTCGATTATTGCTAAATCATGAAACATATTGTTCAATTCGTTTTGAACATCAAAATTATTTAGACTAGATACCCATATTACTTGGGGACATCACACGAAAGGAAATTTGTGTGTATTTTGAGACGGTGTATGATAAATGAAAATACGAAGTTCCAATACATATAAATAACCGATTTAAAATTTCTTTTTATTATCATATAAAACTAACATGGCATTAAAACGCTATGAACATTAGTAACATCTAAGAAAAATCAATCAAATATCACTTATCACTTAAATCCAAATCTCTCTCTCTCTTTTATATATATATATATATATATATATATATATATATATATATATATATATATATATATATATATATATATGTATATGTATATGTATATTTATGTATGCATGCATATAACACCTAATCTTAATACCTACAACCCTCACTTGGTCGTCGCTCTCAATTCGTTCTCCTCTATCGCTCCCTCCCTCTTATCTTTCCCCAACCCTCGTCCTGAGCATCAAGCAACTACAAAGCCTCATTTCACTCTTTCTCAGCATTGTACACGCCACAATCTTCTGACTCTCTTGTAAAGCTTGTTGCTCTCTGTTTCATTTAAGGCCAACACGCAACAGCTCCCAACTCTTGTTCCCTACGCGCATCTCCTCTTTGAGTTTTCTTGTTCTCCATCTGCTCGTTTCATCACACCGGCAACCTTTCCCTCCAGCGAACAAACCCAACGAGCAGCTAGCCTCATCCCTCCCCTAGTTCTCAACCACTCAACCACGCATGCTTCCAAGCCCGTCTCTTCTCCTTCCTCTAGCCTAAAATCCCAAATCAGGTCTCTACTCATCCCACTCATATAGAAACAACCCCAACACTCCTCTTTCCTTCTTTGCAAGCCAACTCTATCACACTAGGGTCTGTTTGGGGCAGTTGTAGCTATCTGAAGAAGTAGCGATGAAGTTGGTGTAGAAGAATATCTATCTATCTAAAAATTACGATGAGTATTATAATTTTTTGTAATTTAAAAAATAGATAATGATTTTTTGGTAGTCACCACTTTATCATATCAAATTGAAAACACAGCCAAAATATAATTTCTCAAAAGCCACTTACGATTCAGTTCAAGAGCTGGCCAAAACACAACCCTAGTCTTTCAACCCACGTGCTTCACACTAGCAGCCTCACAAATTTCCCCTTTCCTTAGTCATCGACCAAACCACCAACTCCGCCACTACTCCTCTCGAAGCTTACCACTCACTCTCTCATCCCTCTCAATATTTCTCTAAACAAAATATCAAAAATTTTGAAAATTTTATTTCTTTCCTTCGACCATTTCTTTCAAACAGAAACAAAAAATCAACTGAAAACTTTTTTACCTCCTCTCGCTAACACTCGTATTTGTAGGTAAAACATAAAATTTAAAAAATTTAAAGTACTCGTGTTGCTTGACGGTGAAGAAATTGCTAGATTTTAAGTACTCGTTTATATTGCTTTAACAGGGGAAGAAATTAGGATGTACTTTTATGTGTAAGTTTTGAAGGCCTCTGACACTTCTCATAAACACAATAGGTGCAAATACTCTCTTGGCGCATTGTCACACAACACCATGTATACTTCATTATCGTGGTGGGAAGGCCTAAAGCAATCTCTTATGTGGGAATGACATCGAGATGTTATCAAATTCTCAATATTCAAAATAAAATTAATTGTTAAGATGAAACTGAGAATCAAATTAATATTAAAGTGAAACCTGTAAAGATTAAATTTAAATGAGTTAGCATTGAACAAAACAACCTACCAATGAGCATGAATATAAATCTCAATGAGCAAATTAAGTTTTGTTTTAATTTGCATTGAGTGGGTTGAAAGGAGTTGAAGGAACTTAAGTGAAATTCACAATGACTTCATAACTCATTGATAAGCATGATTGTAGTCCTTGCAATCCTCCACATAAAATGAACTAAAAGGGGATCTAATTGAACAAATGAGATTTGTAATCGACTTAAAAGCCAGCCTCCAAATATGAGTACAGCTTGAGCAACAACCATAATGAAAGTTCATCCAATGAACACGAAAGCGAGTTTTATTAAACAAGAACATTTAATGATGATTTATGACAACAAAGAATCTATTAAATAATTATTTTGAATGAATTTTGTTTGTATTACAAAGCACACTTCTCATCCAATCTAAATACTTTGAAATTCGTGCAAGCATATGAACAAAGAAAGACTCTTATTTTCATTTTAAAATAATTTTATGTTTAAAAATATTATATTGAGATACGTAGTAGTGATTTAAAAGGATGCCCGTTTCTCGATACAGTCGTATGTTTAGATTTATCACATCAGTATATATGCAAACGGTTGATACTGATTATACACGCATCTCAAGATAATGTTATGTTCAAAGTCATTGTATTGAGATGCACACAGGCAATCAAAATTTTAAATGTTAATTATGTACATATCAATTCAAATATAACACCTTGAGCAATATGCAAAAGCTATCATATGACTTACACGGTTTATGAGAAATTTCTTAGAATAGCTTCAAATGCCATGAATAGCGTGTAAGTCCCTCAAAATTGTTCAAGAAACAATTGAATTAAAACGCCTACATGTGCCCCGACATGTGCTGAACTCCCAACTCACTATCGAGGATATTGTCGAGCTTAGAGTGATAATTGATTTAGATTAGTCTAACTCGAAAAAAGCATGCATATATTTTAAAAAACCAAGCAATTATCTTGAAAATATATGCTCCTCTAAAAATCTAAATATCAAAATTGAAACAAACATACACTATTGAATAGCCTGCTTTGCCTACAAGGTGAAGTTGTAAAATCTACTTAACTGATCCAATCTTCTTCTTTTCTTCTTATGAGAACAGGAGTTAACAAGTTCGGTTGAAAATTAAGTATTAAAAGTTTTATTTTTGCATTTGTATCATTGTACGTGACCATAAAAGGCCTTAATCAAGATAGCCTATATTCAAAACTATAAACTTTTCATTTCAATTTTGAAAATATAAGCATGAGTTCTAACAATAAACCTGTTTCTTTACAAATGAAGATAGAGTGATTTGTAATGTGATGAGTATTTAAATTATCCAAGTAATATTCAAACTTATAGACCTAATCCTTTACTTGCAAACAGAGTTAACAAGGTCACCCGATGATGATTTCAACTTGAGAGATTATTAACATTAGGATCTTTGAAACCTTAAGTCTAATCCTCAGTTTAAGAAAAATCTCAATTAAAAGAAATTAATGAAATAAAATTCATCAATCAAAATACTAAAGTAAAAATCATTCATCACCCATTCAAAATCGCTTGTCGGATGTGATAAATTAAAAAAACTCTAACTCACAAAGGACCTAATTTCAAATTAAGTACATTCGTATTCACTCTCAAACAATCTACGTAAATATGTAGCTTATGTCCTTTGTCGCATGATTTTATCTCCAAATAGACTAATGAAATTGTGGTTATTCTAGGTGATTTCTTTGTCAAATGACACCGCCATATGGTCATAGTTATAGTCAGATGTTCTCCAATGACTTTGTCTCTAGAGTTGTGAATCATATAATACACTTAGATCGAAAGCTCTTTGTTAACTAAGGTGAAATTGTCTCCTTAAATAAATACCAACTCATCTATAATGTTCTCCTAGATGACACAATTCATGGTTGTTAACAAAGTTTCTTGGTTAGATTGACTATCCCTCCGACTAGAAATAAACCAAGATAGCACGGGATGCCGGAACTATAGAATCTTGATCGCACCATTTTTCCTAACATTCACTTTAAATTAAAAGACGTTGAATTCCTCAAATTTAAACTCGTTTTTTGCTATTAAGTTATTAGCAATCTAATGAACTTTAATCAAAAGTTTTCTCTCAACATAGTGGGGGTAATTAACTCATTACTTACGCTAATCTGAATCAGATCTAAAGTCCTCACAAAATGAGGACGAGATCTCTAGGTAATGTATTATCTATAATTTCATTTGTCTTCTAAAAGTTTGACCTAGCAAAATCAAATTTACTTCATTGAGAGTTCGCACAAATTTTTGAAATGCACAATTGCTTGCTTCCCTTCTACCTTCCTTTATATCTCTTGATCTCACTCTTTTATCTATTTATTTTTCTCCTTTGGTCATTCACTTGCTTTGTATCTCTCTTTCTCTATTTGCCTCCTCAGCTTGCTTGCCTACTCACTCACTCTCCCCTCTCTTGCTCTTTACATGTGTTTGACCCTCCACTTTCATGACTTAAAAGGGCAAAACTCATGTCTTTTATTTGAATTAACATTAGTTGGTTCATTTTCTTAATCAGGTTTAATAAAATCTTCTTTGATTGCTTCAACATTGATTGATGTTGTTGACAAACAATTTTTTTAATAAAAGAAATAATTTTTTTATATTTATATGATAAAGTAGAAACCAAATTCTTTTAAATTTAAGTAATAATCAGAATGACATTTAACTTCTTTTATAATGATGGTGGGAGCATAACAATTTCCAAAATTGGAAAATTTTCATATATAGATGATGATTATATCATTTCTAAAATGGATAATGAACATAATATGCATCATATTTTTTAATATTTGTATTATGATGATCAACTTATTGCATGACGATGACTCCACTATCAAGATATCTCAAATTTTATCGGACTCATAAACTTCATTTTGCTTATAAATATCTAGTTTTTACAAGCATTTTGTTCTTCATCTTATTCCACCATGTTTTAAGGAATATTGTGCTCAAAGTTAAAATGGTTGTTATAAGTTGGCATAGAATTATTTAAATGATGAAAAGGAAAAGGAAAGTGAAAGAAAGAGCATACAAGTATGAAAGTAAAAGGAAAAAAAAGAACAAAAAATTGGAACCAAAATAAGATAAATAGAAAACTATTTTAATATAAAGAAATCAAGTTATTAATCTCATGTAGTTTTCTTAAAATACTAAAGAATCAACACTAGATAGCTTCTTATAGAATTGAAGGAAAAATACAAAGAAATTTTGAAAAGTTGAGGGAAACTCTAAACCATGGTTCAAATTTGCACACCATGGTACCTTTATGCCTTTTGGCATTTAGGCTCCATGAGATGGGTGCCTTATATCTGAAGGGTGAGGTGTGTGCCTCACCATTGTGTCCTCACTGTAATTTGGGTGAGCACATGCCTCACAAATTTGCCTAAACGACTCCACTTATTCAAAACCCGATCCCCTAACCCCATAATCAAGCGGTAGCCCTTTCTCTCAAGCTTGATCTCCTCACATAACTGATTTTTTCATGCGCGTCATAAGTCAAGTCGAACACAAGATGAATTCGACGAAGCAAAATTAAAGTTGAAATGCCCATGCGCCAAAATCAATCGAAATAACCTCTCGATCGACGGAACGCTTCATCGTGTTCGAACATCAAAATTAATTAGAATATACATATTGCACAATCCAATCGGCCGTCAAGAAGGAAACTCGTGATGCACGCGGGTATCGAGATTGGGAAGCCGATGATGCCAAACGACCTTCATTCATGAAATTGATCGCGTCGTTAGCGCCAAAATATTGAAACCCTTCAAATGAGACTATTCGCAATTCGAGCGAAGTTTGTGCGAATATCGGCGTAAGCGATAATGCATTTTTTGAACGAAATTGATCCGATTTAACACCGACTTGAATCAAACGCTCGATCGTGAAATGGAGTCGTTGTTGCATCCGAACATCGAATATCCTAAAATTGACATATATATTGTCTCAAATGTCGGCGCATCAATTATGGTTAAAACACTTAAACAAAATCCTATAAATATCCCCTTATCCCAAAACTCTAACTCAACTCCCCAATAAAACTCCCCTGGTCAGCCCTCGTCCACGAGCTCCCGCACACCACGGAAGAAGCTCGTTCATCCACCAGCGGCAACCACACGAGCAACAAGCATCACGTCGTCCGTCCAGCGCCGCGGTGACCACACCCGGCGACTGCGTCACGTCCCATCCTCCCACCATGCGGCCAGCCTGCCCGACCGTCGATTAACTGCCTGCTGCTCCTTTCCCCGCGTATAAAAATAGCTTGTGGGTGTATAAGTGCCGTGCACTCCTTTCTGTGGAGGGAAATCTGTTTTTTCGGCAAGTACTGAAGAGCTTATGTCGTCTTTTTGACATGTAGGTTGGGACTCATGGTGGTGTTGAGAAACAACACACATTCACGCCTTTTTTTAGGCGTGGCGCTAGTTGGTGAAATCCCTGGGAGATCTTTGTAGAATTTTGTCAATCTAGAATGTCGACAACAAAAAAGGGGACATTTGGAATTTAGTCCTTGCCAAATTAAGTACTGCCTTTCTTAGCGTTGTGGGAAAATCTATGTTTTATGCAAGTACTTGAGCCATACATGCTTTTCTTGGCATGGTGGGATGGCATTCAGTCATGGTTTATACCACTCATACACGCCTTTTTTCTTTGTCAAATCGTCACTCTACACCGATAGAGGCTAAGTAGCAATATAAAATCAACTATAAACCTAAAATTGACGCTTAAATTGACATTATAAGTATATAAGTACACATACATTTTCTTTGCGTGGAAAATCTCATGTTATATGCAGTGCTTGAGACTCATACATGTCTTTCGATTGGGATGACGATTTGGCCGTGGTATTTACACCATCTTTCTTGGCATTGGCGGCCCCGTTGTAACCCCATATATGGAGACGACGGACAAATCTTTGTCAAAATTTTATCTAAAACCTTAACTTGCATTGAAACTCAATCAAAATAAGTAACACTATTCAAATATCTTAAGCTTAAATCAATATTGAGTTAAATAATCACATGGGCCCCAACACAATGTTGAATGTTTAAACTTAGTGTCGAGGATCGCGGTTGATTCCCTTTGAGTCTTTCCGATTAACAAAACTTAAAAATCTAATAATAATATTATAATAATTTCAACTTATTAAAATATCGGTAATTTTTGTCATATGATAGTAGATCTAATCCTCTATTATTAAATTAATAGAGTCGACGATCCTGAATAGCAAAATAAAACATACACCAGATGATAGGCGTTTAATGAAGATTTCAACCGTGAGGGCATACTTTCATCAAAACATGATTGCTATTTTAGATCAAATTAACTCAAAGTAAATATCAATCCAAATGCAAGATTTAACATGTCATTAAGCTATAAATGTTTAAATAAAATTCAATCTATAAAAAAAAACTTAAAGTTTAAAATCCACCTTCCACTATTGTTTGTTGAAGGTGACAAATTAAGAAAACTCTACAAGGAACCAAAGTCAAATCAAGTGTTCTACTATGTTCACTTTCAATCAATCTCATGCTAGTGGGGCGTGGCGTGTCCTGGCGGTGGGCCCACAGATATGCTATGATTACTAGAGTTCTCCGGTAGGGTGGTTGTCGCCAAATGATATCATTATATTATTATCACGATTTGTATGCTCCCCATGGCTCGTCCTTTGAGTTGTATATATGGTGCACCAGAAGGCCAAAACCCTCTGTCTAAGTTAGGCTTAAGCTTGTCGCTTTGACAAACACCACCTCAGTCTACTAGTCTCCTTGACGATGCAACCCATGACTCCAAGGATCCTTCTATCGAGTTCGGTCGACTACCTCCTTTGACTAAGTAATTAGGAACCACGACTACGGGATGACGGAACTATGGGATCTTGATGGACGCCATCATCATTCCCCAATCATCGATTCAAGTTAAAGGATGATAAATTTCATAAATCTAAATTCCAAAACTCCACATCCTACTTTATGCTACGATTGAATCTGACTAGCCTTAATCAAAAGTTCTCTCTCGACTGGAGGGATAATTAACTATAGGTGCTTGCATAGAAACCGAACAGATCTAAAGTTCTCACAAAATTAGGGTGAAATCTCGTAGTGTTTTATCTACTATTCCATCAATCTTCAAAATTTGACCGACACATACATCAAACTCTCTTCATCGAGATCGGTGGCAATTTTCGAGCCCATAACCTTGTGCCCAATTTCCCTTACTATTCTCCATCACCATCACCGTCGTTGCTCCCATTCGTCACCGCTATCACATCGTTCGCCACCTCCACGCCGATTTCTTCTCTTCGTTCTTTGTTTAGGGCTCATTACGGTTTAGTAAGGTAATCTTTCTCTTTTTACAACTTCTTTTTTATTGCTTTGTTAGGGTTTTTATTTTTTTTTTGGGATCTTCATTGTTGATCTCCTTAATGTAGAAATATTTAGGAGTTGACAAAATAATTATAGAAAAAGAGAAGAACACAAGGGGCATAGGAAGGACTCAACATTGAAGTATAGTGTGCATGTTGACATTGAAGGAGGTAAGAAGAGTTACATATATTAAAAATGTAATTGTTATGATAAGGTTGTTAAGGGTGGTGTGAGTAAAATGAAAGAACATTTATTTAGATCTCACAAAAATGTTGCACCTTTTGAAATGGTTCCAGATGAGGTGAAAGAAGAAATTCATTCTTATATGAAAAAGGCAACAATGAGAAAATATCTAGCACAACAATTGTTTGATAATAGAGTGGATGTAGGCTCATATTTTGGTAGTGAGTGTAGTGCAAAAATTCTTCATCATCGTTGTCACCAGTCTAATAGAGGTGCACGAGAACCTATAAATCAAGATATGATGAATGGGATAGATGATAAAGATAATGAAGTGAGAGTAACCCATCATGTTTATTCTGAGCAGGCAAAGAAGGTGAGGATAAGTGTTTGTATGGATATTAAAAAAATTTCTTTGAAAATGTCATTCTATTCAACATGGCAACATCTCCAGCTTACATTAATATAGTTTGTTCTTTTGGATCTTATGGTTGAGGGTTTATACCTCCTACTATGTATGATTTGAGGACTTAGATATTGAAAGAAGAGTTGGCTTAATGAAAAAAGTATCGAGGAGAATTTGGAGATAAACTTAATTACATAAATATTATAAAGAGAGTGGAAAGTCACCCAAGTTTTTCTAAAGCTTTTAGCTCTGATATCAAATCAATAGAGATGGAAGGTGGGCTGTCAACAGCAATATAAACATAACATGAATAGAGAGTATATATTATCATTTAAGGAAGAATAATAACATAATGGAAAAAATTAAATAATACTTGAAGGAACTCATCAAAGAATTTTAATTGGAGGAAGCCATCAATCTTCACCTTTATTGCATACAAGCAATGATTTACAATATTTCAATCTAATTTATGTTTTAATACAATGCATTCCATATTTATAAGCATTAATACATAATTTCATTAAGAGAAAATTCTAAAGCCTTCATGATTTGATTGCTTAATTTTTGTCTGTCTTAACTAAATATATTCTTGATTATAATGGATCTAAAGCTTGTTTCTTTGTATTGGAACCTTAATGGAAAGTGCTAAGAGTGGGGAGGACATCTCAAATTTGATTCATTGCTTAGAATTTTGGTTATCCCTCATCGGAAAGAGAATAAATCTCAATAATTGATTTTATGATTATCAAAAATTTCCTAATTGCTTCACTCTTAATTGAAGCTATTGATGACACATTTTTCATAAAAAGATAATATATTTTTAATCTTTATAGAATAAAATTATAGTTTTTTTTCTAAATTTAAGTGATAATCATAATGATAATCAAAGTCTTTCATAGTGATGGTGGCTGCATAATAATTTAAAAAATTAGAAACATTTCAAAAATTGAAGATGATTGTATCCTTTTCATAAATAGACGATACGAACAATCTGCATCATTTTTTTTATATTTACATTATGATCATCAACTTGCTTGATAATGACTCCACTATAATAAGTCTGATTTATGCCAATTAAAATAAAATTTTCATCGCAGCCCTTTTGGTCTGTATTAGCTTGTGGATGAGGTAATCTCTTGGTGTGTATCCTTGGATTTCTTCTTCAGGTGTGCTTGGGAACTAGAGAATTGATATTAATTATTCTTATTATTCACATAATGATTGTAGATTCTTTATTTAGTGGATCAGATCCTCTCTCATCTTCCATCAACACAGCCTTGGTTGAAGCTTAATCACATAAATGTTTGTATTTTTTTGTGATTATTTTCTCTTTATCATTTTGTAATAATTTGTATCATAATATTCTCGATTTTGATGTTTCTTTATGCTTCAAACTTGTTGGGTTGTTGCAATATATATTTTGTTTGTTTGTTCTAGTCTTTCTATGTTACAATATATATTTATTATATATGTCCCTTTTAGATTGACAAGGAGGAAGGAATCAAAGTTTTTGAGGTAAGACGAAAATACAATGATTTGCGTCGGGCATTATACAATAGACGAAATAAGATGATTCAATCCATTCCAGGCTTTTGGGTGAGAGCGGTTCGTATTCTATTAATCATTCTCTTTTGATCTTAGTGTCTTCAGCAAGACCTTTTTAATGAAATTTTCTTTTCTCTCTATTTTTTCCTGAAATTATGAATGCTGCAGTTTCTGAATCATCTTACACTCGCTCTAAGGGTAAGCAAGGAAGATAAGAAGGTATGGTATGATGCTCAAATTTTTCCATGATTGAAGGAAAGGTTGTCTTATCCTCCCCTCCTATCTTGGGGAATGATGATTTACATGTCATTCATTTGCTGGCATTGTCTATAACTTGCTTTCCTGAGACCCAAGTCATCATCTGGATTCCGTTTTCTGTTGAAAACCGTTATTGCTAAGATTTAGTTTTCTTTCATTCTGATGTAGGTGTTCAAGTACATGGTCTCATTAGAGGCTCAAGACTTCACAGATGAGGAGTCAGGCTACTCTATTACATTTGTAGGTGTCTTCCTTTATAATTGCCTATGAAAACATTATTGTTTAATGCATACAATTAACTCCATTCGTGCTTTTGATGGTCAGAACTTCTCGCCTAACCCATTTTTTTGAAGGCACAACGCTGACAAAGGCTTATTTTATGTATGGTAGAACGACCAATATATCTAACTCAATAATAAAGTGGAAGGAGGGTAAGGTAAGGACTGCACCTTCTTGGTGTATTGTGGACTTTATTTACAAATATCATGTCTAATGTATGTTTTAACAATGTTTCAAGAATATCACCAGTGACTCTGCTCAGGAAACCAAAGACACCAAGCGATCCTTTACTGAATATAGGTATCATTCTAACGCACAAATGCTCTGTCTCTCCCTCTCTTATGTTCTCCCTAGTTTGTTTTCCCTTGATGATGGCTGTCTGATGTCCAGATGATGCTTAATTGCTACTGATTGTAGGTTATGGTTATCATGAAAATTTAACCTTTGTAATCCTGAAAGTTAATTGTGGCGCAGCTCTTGTTGCAGAAAGTGTGATGCACAACCAACTCATTCTTTATTTATGTTCAGAAATCTGATCTGAAACGCTAATGGATAGAGATCCAATTTGTTAATTTTTCCAAACAGGAGACCTGAATGTATGTAATGAACAGAAGTTACTCTGAAGGACAATGCTTCTATTCTGAATTTATATATTAAGCTAATTTTGGAAGACGATTTAGATGAGGTGTAGATTTCCTAAAATTTTAACAATCCCACATCAAAAATAGTGTTAACACTGCTGACTGTATATGGAGAAATATAGGACTTGTATGCTTTTTTTCTCTCTTCAGTGTAATGTTTTATATCTGCGCCATTCCCAAGTAGTTGGGAAAAGGCTTATGATGATGATGTTGTAATGTTTAATATCTTTTTCTGGTCCTATAGTGGCTTGATCCATCTCAAACTGTTTCTATTTTCTATGAATACTTCTCTGCCCTTAGAATTTAGCTTTAAAACATGTCTTTCAGAATTAACAATTAGCTGGAAAGTCATTTTTTGACCATTCACATGCAACTCAAAATCATGCATGATATGGATATTCTTAAGAATTCCCAGGACTATGTTTTATTATACATTCAAAAAGTTGAATGAATTCTACACTAGCTAGCATGTGTAACTTTTGGAAAGTTTAAAAGGTACTTTCAGAAATTATTTTTCTCTAACACTGACTTTCTTGTCACTTGCTACTTGATTTTGCAGTTTCTTTAATTGGTTTGCTGTTGAACAGAAAAACTTCCAATTGATGTATATGATGGGGTAAAATTCAAAATTGGTAGATTTATTTCTGCATTATTAAAATTGTTTCTAGTCCTCCCCTTCAATCCAGTAATTATGTGAGAAATACGCTCATGTCTGTGACATCACTGTAGTTTTGTATTTCATTATCATCCAGTAACATGAATGTATGCAGATTGGTACGATAATCAGGGAAGAACTATGGATCAACCCTCTATATTATTTCTACAATGTTGGTTTTGGTTATTTTTTCAACCTTCTATTTTTGCTGTTGGCTTCATATTTTGACATCTTTGTTTGCCTTGTGATGTTGGTTTTACTCTGTCTTGATTGATGCAGGAAGCTCATGAGGAGCATGTCAATGAGGGTGGTAATGATGATGATGATGATCATAATGTTAAAGTATATCTTTATCAATTTATAGCTTGTTTAGGATCATTATAGGTTAAATTGTATACCATTGTTTTCATTATCAAATTTTAACTTGTTTAGGATCATTAAGTTGTTACCGTACATAAATTATTCATAGTAAAATTTATAATATTTATTATTAAAAATTTGTTTTGAGAATATTCACTTTTATTATATTTTTTTTATCATATCTTTGTTAGCATTGTAATGTTTGTTGTATTTTTTTGGCTTGATTGATGAAAGGAAAATGATGATGAGGATTTCAGTAAGAGTGATTATAATGATGCTGATAAAGATCATGATGGTGAGGTATATGTTTGTTTTTATTATTAATTTTAACTTGTCTAGTGTTGTTGTTAATTTTAGTTGCCCCATATCTAAATTATTTGTTGTAGGAATTTGTTTTATTTATTATTATAGTGCTTCATTAATAAGGTTGTTTACTTGTATTATATTTTCTTTTCTTATATCTTTGTCTCCCTTATAATGTTTAATTATTGTACTTGTTGGCTTGATTGATGTAGGAAGATGATGAAGATTTCAATGTGAATGAATGATAGTGATGATGATTATGATAATGATGATGAGGTATATCATTATTTTAGCTATCAATTTTTTGGTTGTTTAGGTTCATTATAGGTTATGATTTTTATAATATCTAAATTATCATATTACATAAATTATTTATTATAAAAATTAGTACTATTTTTATTGTAATATATATTTGCTCATTATTGATATTCATATTTATTATTTTTATATATATATAGGCACATGTATATTTGTACTATAAACAATTTAGTAAAAATGTATTCCTTTATAATTTTCTTTCCTTGCTAACATAGTATAGAGTCAACTCCCTCTCACAACTCTCTCAATTGTCACCATGTTTGTTGACCATCTAAAAACAAGTAAAAATTAGGGAGGTATAATAGACGCCTTCTTTCTGCCTTGTACAAGAGGCTCATTTGAGGGTCATGGGTCATACAACCTCTCTCTTAAAAAAAGTTAAATAAAACTTAATTTATCTAAGTCGGTATACAAGACACCAATGTCTAGTGGTTGAAAGCTAAGGTTGTCAACCAAGAGATCTTACATGCAGTGTGTGTAAGTTTGCAATTAAATTTGCTCAAAAATCTGAAAAAAAATTATTCAACTCGGCTCTTTCCCATACACTTCCACATTTTGCTTCCCTCTCCTCACATACCCACTCTTTCTCATGAGCTCTCCCTCTCTCTCTTTCTCTTGCCAATTCATATGTTGCATCGTTGTTGCTCGCCATACTTGTGTGGCTCAAAAAATTGCCACCGATCCCGATGAAGAGAGTTTGAGTGAAATTTTCGAGATGGAATAATAGATAAGACACTACCTGAGATTTTGCCTCATTTTGTGAGGACTTTAGATCTGTTCAGTTCTATAAAGCAAGCACCTATAGTTAATTACCCTCCTAATGTTGAGAGAACTTTCACCAAAATTAAATCATTAGATCGCTAAATGTGTAGTGTATAATAACAAGATGGAGTATAAAATTATGAATTTGAAATTCATTTTAACATAAAGCGGATGGTTGGGGAACGATGACACGCATCAAGATCACATGATTCCGCCATCCCTACCGTTATCATTTCTACCTACTTAGTCGATGATCAACCCAACCCGACCGAATGATCCTTGTCAAGAACCATGGTTTGCATCGCCCAAGAAAATCTTATACTGGGGTTCAAAATTCGCCACCGACTCGATTAAGAGAGTGGATTATGTGTCGGCCCAATTTCGAGATGGAATAGTAGATAAGACACTACCCATAGATTTCGCCTCATTTTGTGAGGACTTTAAATCTAGTTCCGTGTTTCTAAAAAAGCATCTATAAGTTACCCCTCTCAATGCCGAGAGA
Organism: Cymbidium sinense; assembly: GCA_021442155.1. Classification (NCBI taxonomy): domain Eukaryota; kingdom Viridiplantae; phylum Streptophyta; class Magnoliopsida; order Asparagales; family Orchidaceae; genus Cymbidium; species Cymbidium sinense. The sequence continues at coordinate 3,303,831 of CM038230.1, forward strand.
GAACTTCGACATTAAATATCGGATCGCTAAATGCGTAAGTAAGAAGAAGATGTGGAATTTTAGAATTTAGATTTATGAAATTCATATTATTTAACTTAAAGTGGATGGTTGGGGAACGATGACGCTCCACCTGTAGATCCTATGGTCGCCATCTATCAACCCCTAATCTACTTAATGGGAGGTAATGACCCAACTGACAAGGATCCTTATCAAGCCCATGGGTTGCGCCCAAGAAACCTTGTAAACTGGTATTTGTCAGGAGATAAGTTCAAGTCCACCCAGAGAGGGTTTTTTTCTATCACTGGTTCACATCTCAAAGCGGCGAGATCGGGAGATATCTGCCACAGTACTGGATACAATGGAATTAGACACCCACCCTAGGACTCGCTATAATCGTGATCATACGAAGTTCACCTGTCGCCACGCAGGGACACCGCCACGCTTCCAAGAGAGATTAATTGAGAGTGAATATAAATACCGATTTGACGCTCCTTTGTCTATAATTTTCTTAATTTCATTACCTTCAAAATAATCGGAAGTTGGATTGAGTTTTAACTTTAAGTTCTTTAAAAATTGAATTTCATTTAAGCATTTAACACTTAATAACATGTTGATTTTGCATTTGAGTTGACACTTGATTTAAGTTAATTTGATTTGGAATTGTAATCACGCTTTTGATGAAAGATCCTCTAGAAATCTCTATTCAACGCATTATCGGGTGTATATTTTATTTTGTTATTTCGCATCCGCCAACTCTATTAATTTAATAATAAGATCAAATCTATGATAGAAATTTCTCAAATATTTTATTAAGTTGAAAATATTATAATAAATTAGATTTTTAGATTTTGTTAACTGACCCTGGCCCTAAGACCCAACAGGATCAACCTCGCATACACTAAGTTTAAGCATTCAAGATAGTGATCACGCGTTGTTTAATTTCAAATTGATTTAACTTTAGAGATTTGAATAGTATTGCTTATTTAGATTGAATTTTATTGTAAGTTTATAATTTTAGATAAAATTTTGATAATATTTTGGCAGTCTCTGCGTCCCCCACATAGCTACAATAGTTTGACCATGCCAAGTGGTGTAAACACCACTCAATGCGTTAAATCCCACCATGCCAAGAAAGGCATGTATGTCTCTCAAGCACCTATATGTAACATGATTTCGCCACGCCAAGAAAACATACACGTGTACTTATATACTTACAATGTTTAAAATATTAATTTTAGCTTTGTAGGTGAATTTTATTAAGTTTATGACTCCTATCAAGATAAAAGTTTGACAAGATTGACAAGATCCTCGGTCGTCCCTGCAGGGGCTACTTCAAGATACTCGCCAAAAGAGTATGGGTATAAACCACTACGAATCGTCATCCCACCACGCTAAGAAAGACATGTCCTCGATCCTGAAATAGATTTCCGCCACGCCAAGAAAGATATCGATTTATACTGAATGTTAATTTAAACAATAATTTTATATTGTGGCATGCTTTATGTCGCGTTAGGCCCTCCGTCGATGTGAAGTTTATAAGATCCGACGTCGTCGGCTACTGAGTATATCTCCTACCACGCCAAAAAGGCGTGGATATATAAACCACTACCGAATGGCCATCCCACCACGCCAATAAAGGAATGGCTTTTAAGGTACCGAAAGCAACGGATTCCCACCACGCCAAGAAAGGCGTGTAGGGTACTTATGTTCAACACTGCGGCGGCACGCGAATGTGCGCGGAGGCACGCTGGGGCCATGGCACGCAGTCGGGCGCTTGCGCGCAGACGGATGCGAGGGTGGATGCACGCTGCGGAGCGCGCAGTGCGGGCGCGGTTGTGCGAACGCGAAGTGGACCGAGGGAAGAACGCGAGTTACACTTCCCTTTTCTTCGCCAGGAGACAGACGGAGAGAGGGAGATCGATCTGCGGCTACCTGCAACGAGAGGGAGGAGAGGGAGAGGTTGATTTGGGAAGAATAAATTGTGGGTTATGGCGATGGGGGTATATTTATTTATTTATTTTTTTTAATTAGACATAATTTGGGTTTTGAACACATTATCATATAGTCAATATATGTCAATCTTAGTTATTCTAATGTTCTGACGCAATACACCGCTGACGGAGGCCGTGGTTCGCCGAAGGATCAATCATCAAATTTGCGATCGCCGCTTCCCATCGCCGATATTCACGCAGACTGCCGTTGAGCGAACAGCCTCATTTGATAGATTTTGACATTTCGACACTAACGACGCCGAATCAATTTGAACGAGGTCATTTGGGTATCGCTGCAACTTTCCGACCTCGAGCGCGCAGCGCCGACCCCTCTTCTCGGCTGACCGTGAATGCAATATGTATATTTTCAATTTTGACATTCCGAATGTGATGGGAGTCCGTTTGTATCGAATGTCATTTTGATGATTTGGCGATGCTAGTACATTTCACCGATTTGATGTTATTGACTCGTCGATATTCACGATACCGTCCGAATTGAGCACAAATAGTCTCATTTGATATATTTGACGTCGACACTAAGGCGATCAATTTCGAACGAGGTCATTTGGGCATCGCCGCGCTTCCCAACTCGATCGCCAGAAGGCGACCACCCCTTCGACGGTCGGCCGAATTGCAAGATATATTCTCACCAATTTTTGACGCAACACGATGGTGAAGTTCGCTCATTGATCGGAGATCGTTCGAGATTTTCGCGCCGTAGTGTATTTCACCCGATGCACCGTTACATCCGTTCGTCAATTTGTACTTGAGCTCGACTCAACCGATGCGCATGCATGGAGGTCGATAGGGTGTTTGTCAGGAGATAATCTTAAGTCCACTTTAGCTAACAGAGTGTTTTTTGTCCTATCAGTCTCTCTACGCGGGTGAGCCATCGGAGCATACGCTATGTGATCGTAATATAATGATGTATTTGGCGACAACCATCCGATCGAGGACTCGTCGAATCGCATCATACGTGAGAGGGTAAATCACGCCGATGACGCGGCCACGCCTTTACCGGCATGAGATTGATTGAGAGAACATGTAATACTTGATTTGACTTTCGCTTGAGTTTTCTTAATTTGCCACATTCAATATTGAATTTCAAGCATTTATCGCTTAATGATATATTAGATTTTGTATTTGGATTGATACTTAATTTAAGTTAATTTGATCCAAATTACAATCATATTTTGATGAAAAGATCACCTCCGGTTGAAATCTCTATTCAACATGTATCCTCGGGGTATATAAGTTTGTTTGATCTTTTGTTTATTATTATTATTTTATTTATCTATTAATTTAATAATAGAGGATTAGATATACACAAAATTCTTCTACCGATATTTTATTAAGTTGGAAATATTATAAAGATTTAGATTTTTAGGTTTTGTTAACATGGACCGCTCTAAGACCCAACCAGAATCAACCCTCGCAAAGATCCTCGACATTAAGTTTAAGCGATAAATAATGGGACTCATGTACGTAGTAAGCATAATTTTAAGGTATTGAATTTGAGTTTTAATCATGATAATGCGTGCAAAAGTCATCATATTAAGTCATATGCATGTATTTTAATTTCATAAATTTAAGCATGTGATTGCTTTATGATATGTGCAGCTTATTCCATTTAAAATGTATACTTATTTTCATGCATTTTGCTATCATGAATTCAAATGCAATGCCACTTCAAGATGGTTTATTAATACCTTCGCTCGCTTGATTTACGTGCCGCGAATCCGGCCAGATTTGTTGTATATCACATTCATATCCAACTTTAACTCTTTTGAATGTTTCATTGCAGTTGTATTTCTTATTCATTCAAGTATCTTGCTTTGCATTAGATAAACATCTAATTTGTAGAATTATTGTCAATCGATGATTGTTACAATCTTGTCTCAATAACTTAGTCATTGTATTTAGTTCAATTATTGATCTTATTACTCTTAAGATTCAAATATTATTCTTTAACTATTTCATTTTCATTAATTATCAATCTCTATTTTGATGAAATTTCGACGTTCTCATCCCATGGGTATAAGCTTGAGTGCTGAAGATTCCAACCATGCTTAAGAAAGCATAGTCAATATTTTTGACGTGGCTTAGAGTCTTCTAAATCTACCATGCTTAAGAAAGCTGCATAGCCTTCAAGATCGCAATTTAAATTCAAATTTTAATTTTGAGCTTAAAATTCATTTTTAAATTAATTGCCTCTGTAATCACTAAGATCGTCTCCCCCATAGCTGTGTTATAGCCTTCCCACCACGCTTATGGGAGGCGTGTATCTCGACACGCCAAGAGATTTTACGCCTACCGTGCTTATGAGAAGCATTGCGTCTTCAAACATGTGACATTTTTCTCGTCAAGAAGATGCACAAGACTTATGTCAGCAAATATTTGCAATTACATTGAAACAAGAAGTGCACAAATTTAATATGCTAGCAAGCATACGTGGTGTTTGGAATGAAATTCCAACAGCCTCCTCGGCCATCCCCATCGTAGTGATTTTTTGCAAGCGCCTCGGACACCAGAGTGATTTTGCATCTACCATGCTTATGAGAAGAGTCGATAGACCTTCAAATGTAAAAAAAGATTTCCGACATACCTGAACACGCATCTAATATTTATGTCTAGCAAATTTTCTTATAATCTCATCTTCATGTATACACAAAGGCAAGATGCAACCTTAATGAAGCTAAACAAAGAAAATGGAAGCTTTAAATTTGCACAAAACCTCATCTTAGATTGCACTTCAAAAGCTAATTAACTTAGTGATAAAAGAGAGGAAAATAAGGCCAATGTTAACAAAGCCAATCAACTCTTTCTTCATTCCTCCTTCATGATTGCAAGCAATCAAACAAAGAAAAGAGGCAAAGCGAGATTTTGAATAGATAGAGAGCTTGCTTCCAATAGATGACAACCTTGGATCCCATAAATCTGAAATCCCATTCTTCATTTTGTACATGACAACTCTCTCAGTTTTATTTTTCTTCTCTCCTCTCTCTCTCTCTCTTTCTCCTCTTTCCCTCTTTATGCGAGGCCACCTCCTCTCTCCTTCTTTCTCTCTTTCCTCGCTCTAACTCTCCCCCTTTCTTTCTCTCTCCACTCTCATTCTCCCTTTTCTCTTTCTAACTCTCTCCTTTAATAAATAGATAAAAAAGGAAAAATAAAGAAGAAAATTGAAACAAAAAAAGATAAAATAAGAAAGAAGAAAAAAAGGAGAAAAGAAAATAAAACTGAGTAAGAGAAATTTTTCTTGCATTTCAGGATTGTCATTCCTCCTCATCTTGCATCCCTATCATCGTAGACACCACATGCACATGAATACCTGCAAAGCAAACTCACTATGAAGTTTAAGTACTCTACGTGTTGTTTTGGCGCAGTAGAAAATTTTATTTTGCTGCAAAATCTTTATGCATCGGTGACCTGTACACACTTTTTTTTGGTGTGGAAGGAAGAAGACTCATGTGTCTTTCTTGATATAGTGGGGATATAGTGAGAATGTAAGTCCTAGTTTGGCAAAATAAATAAATATATTCATCTTGTTGGACTCAACAAGAAAATTTATGTGAAAATTTTTATACAAATACATAAAGATTTATGCATACTTTTCTTGACATGATGAGAAGAAGATCTACCTATAGTGTCTTAAGCATCACCTATACATATCTTTCTTGGTGGGTGAATAGACATAATAATGTTCCCGAGGATGCCCTCCCCTCCATATGGGGAAGATGCTACTAAAATTTTGAGTGACAGGATTTGTAATTGAAAAATCTAACAACTCTTTCGACTTGAAAAATATGACTAAATAAAAATGAAAATTGTAAATTAATAAAAATGAATAATTCAAAAAAGCATTGCAAGTCGTGTTGATGGAATTGAAGAAAATCAAATAAGAATATAATATTGACACTTGAATTGAGCTTATAAGGGACTTCTGAAGAACTTGAAACGAACTTGAAAAAAATTACTTGGGGCTTGCTCACACTCCAATCATTATATAGAGCTTAAAACACACAGATAAAGTTTTATACTTTTAGATCAATTGCTCTATGACCATCACATTGCAATATATGTGCTTCTAATAGTGATGGTCATAGAGCAATCGATCTAATAGTATAAAACTTTATTTGTTTATGCTCTTCATTGTGAATGGAGTGTGAGCAAGCACTGTGAAAGAAAGCGAGAGGGAGGATGGGGCCAGTATTGTAGCGAAATTCAATAAAAAACCAGATATGAAATTATGGCATGCTTTTAGGTGCTTCACATTGATTATGCATGCATAGATGTAAAATTGATTTCACATTGTTCATATTATATGTCAACTAGGCCACTGCATAGGCATATCGTGTGACTAAAGCATGGAGTGTTAAGAAAATGATTATCATGGAATTCTATTGCCTTCACAGCCGCATCGTAAGTTGATAAAATTATTTGTTATTTTCAATTAAGGTTACCGTTATCAAGGAGAATATCGCACAAGATGAAACCGAAGAAAAATATGATGACAAACCACAGGATGTTGGGGAAGAAATCGGAGAACAAAATGTTGCCAAACAAGATGCAGAAGAAGTTGATGAAGAAGATGATGACTAATCATTCTGCATGGCGATGATGACTAATGTCATTTTTTTTTCTTTTGAGTCATTGTGTTCATTAGACCACGGTATTCTCTTTCTTTTGATTCAAATTAGCTTTTTAGTTCCCCAAAATTTTTTTTTTTTTAAACTGGTCTCTTGTTCTGATCTGATTAATAAGTCTTAGGAATACATGATATTTTGAGTTTCCATTTTGTTTCTCTTTATAGCAATATCATTAGCATTATTGTATTTCTTGTTCGGCAATGTAGAATGAAACATGAGTGTCATTCAGAGAAGGTATATAATATTCCATTTAAATGAATATAAAATAGTTTTACCTGGCACAATATTCCAAGAAAATCTAGCAAAAAAAATGGAACAATAACAAAGATTGACCCTACCTTAAAAGAAAATAGGGATCAAATTCTCCCCAGCTGGAGCCATATTCCTTTGTTTCCGGGGACTCTGAACCAACTGAAACCCCCAACCTTTCAAGCAATCTAATTAATACAAGATACAGATTTGATATCAGAGGATTTCGGAGAAAGGGTCTCATAATCTTCTTAAATTCAGAAAACTTGAATAAATACAGTTCATCTAGATCTGTTAAGCCCTCGGATGACTGAAAAAGGGCATAAAGGCCGAGTAGAAGAGCATAGAATGATACAAAAGCATCCTTGTGGTTTCCTATGCCTCCAATCCAGTCTTCATCTCCCTCTGTCACAAGAAAACCATCTGCAATTGATATCAATTGCTGTAAGAATCTGAGTCTCCATGTCTGCAATAATTTCACCCAGATGTTGCCGAGGCCTTCTAATCCTGGAACGAGCAGTTTTTCCAAATGGAAACAGCAGATTTGGCATATCAGGAGCTTTTCTTCATGGTGGTTATCAATCTCTTTTTTGAAAATCTTTCACTAGATCGCCTTGAAAACATGCAGAACCGACAATTGAAACATATCTCAATAAGTATTGTGTGTACTCAAGCCAGTGGCTAAAGATCTTAGATAAGAACCCAAGGCTTAATTCAATAACTTGATCGACTTGTCTTGCGACCTCAGAGACCCTGAAATCAATACATTTCTGAACATTCTTGGCAAGATTCTGCCTGAGCAGAACATCTTCATCTTCTAAGAGCTGAACGCATATAAACCACAAATCCAGAATTCTTCTAGCATAGAGATTCACAAACTCTGTCATGTTAGCTAGAAGCCGCTCTTCTTCTTCTTCTTTGATGACACTGGCTGCTTCCAAAGGGATACAGTTGTTCGACACATGTGAAGCAACAAAAATGGCTTCTTCAAGCAATCCTGACGCCACTATGGCTTCTGCTGCAGCTCTCCTCATGTTAACAGGTTCAGAAGGTGCACTTGCTGCTTAATTAGTATAATGAAAGAATTAATGCATTTTAAGGCTCTGGCAATCTCTCCTTGTATCTGGGACTGGGACAGGTCACCTACTGTAAAGCTCCTAAGAATTTTTGGCAAATATCTTTGTGCAAAGAGCCATGCAACAAAGTAAAATCTCCCTAGTCTTCGTGCGTTTTACAGTATCGCTCAGATGAACTAATGTGTCCCAGAAACAGAATGCTGTATTACAATCCATAGGTTCATTGGATTGAAGAGCTACAAGAGAAAATGATCTTTAAGATGTAGTAAATACACTTTGGGTTCTCTTCCTCTGACAATAACTGCATCAGAGCCGACTGCAAATTGGTCTTTACCCAGACATAAATGGTGGATCTCTCGTCATAATGGCTGCCGCCATAATTCATACAGCTCGTGAGCTGAAGAAGCTTTTAAGCGTAATGATTCTAACTTCATACATAGAATCAGAGATGCAGGAAACTATCATCTCCTGAAGTTGTGAGAAGGGAATATTATTTGAAGAAAGCTTCCTCTGGTCAAAGGTGAACTTCTTAAAATTCTGCAACTCGAAACATTTGTTTGGAGATTCATTATTAGTGCCAAATAAGCAATTGAAATAGGATGCAGCTGCTTGCTTGCGGAGTTCAACCATTGTTGGGTCAGATAAAGCAGGACCAGAAATATTTTTCTCATTCATGCATTCAAGTGCTAGATTCACCAATAGGGTTTGAATGGCAATAATGTGCTTGCTTGAGTAGGACGATGCAATGCTACTCATCTGATCCAAAACTAGTAAATATGAGTTATTCAACAAAGGACAAGGACGACCTGATCCTACCGATCCATGAACACCGCATAAAAGCATGCATGACTTAGCGAGAACATCATCTTTCTTAGTAGCATCAGTCAAGTTCCTGCAATTGTTATCAAGAAGAGAAGATAGCTGCAAAAGAATTCCATGAATGGAATTAAAAGAAAAGCTTGTTGTTCTTGTCGTCAAATGCCTTTCATGAGGTAAACCGTCAGTCACCTCGCCAACAACAGCCTGCAGTTTCTCGTTAGAAACTAAACCGATCAAAGCCCTCGCTGCAAGAACACGAACACGGAAGTTGCTTTGGCTTCCGCATCTCCTTATGAAAGGCATTAACATAAAGGGATCTAAAAGATCATCAGCTCCACTGCTTATAAGAGATGGATTTAGCCTGGATAGAAGAATGAGGATTGGACACAAGCTGGGATGAACAGCTTTAGTGATGCTCATATCTGCATCCCTGGAAAATTCATTGCCAAGCTGTTTTGTGGCGATCTCCAGTTCACTGCACAAGAATGGATGAAGAGCTGGGTACCTTCAAGAAAGAAGGGCGAAAAAAAAGGTCAAATATCAAATGTAATATGAAAAATAAAATCTAGGAATCTTATTAAAGCATATCCAAGAACTGGATTTTCTTCCAGATCATGGTCAATAAGGCCTTATCAACTCATTCCAATATGCTCCAAGCAGCACAGCCAAATGATAAGTTCTTCTCTCTACGACAGGCCAATAGAACATTAAGTTCAATTTAGCTATTGGAAATAATTGATGGGGGTGTAAATTAGTGAAAAATGGAATATAATTATGCATGTTTAACACAGATTCATGGCAAACATGGCTTATGGAACATTGAGTTCTTGATAGTTATTGGAATAATACTGGGCAAGAAAAAAAGTGAATTAAAAAAGCATAATCATATCTGTACAAAATGACAACAAAAGGGTTATATAACACATGCAATAGTATGTATGCACATTCAACACACACATGTATGAACTATTTGTTTCCTCCAACAAGAAAATTGAAGCTATCTCTGCACCTGATAGAGAACTCTATGACCTGCTTCCGGTAAACTGTTCCATATTCATCGTTAATAAAAATGTGAACCACTAACAAAATAGAGCTAAAACAAACTTTACTGGAAGAAACTAATAGTTATGAAGTTGTAACTTTTGATCCACAATAAATGTCTTAAAATATAGCTAACCTATAAGTGAAGTAATAAACCATTCTTGCAATGCAAAACACTGAAATTGATGTCTGATAATTTATATGCCTAACACATGATACAGTAATTCACCATAGTAAAGTAGATACCTGTGAAAAATTCAAGGCCAGTTAATGCCCTTCTTGAAGATTCACGTTTATGTACATTAAGAAATCCAATCATTCGACGAACCAATGAAGTATATGCAAGACAGGCACTATTTCGACCTCCCAATAAGGCGATGAAAATGAACGTGCCACAATCAATGCTCGGCACAAAAGCCAGACGTGTCCGATGCTAAATTTGTGTCATTGAAAGAGGCTCTGAGCACATTGAATGCATGAACAGTTGGTATTACACCCTCATCTCTCATCTTAGAGTCACTTCCATTTGCTTCATTCTGATCTTTTATAAAACCCTTGTGTGGTACTGCATCATTCTGGTTATGACCTTCACAATATTTGCACATTGACTTTTTTGGCAACATTAATCAACCAGCTTAATGCCCTTGGGAGTAAAATCTTTGGTGTTCCCTCTGGTTCTGACAGGAAAAATGCAATAAACGCAGCAGGAATTCCTGCACTCCTCCGTAATAAATCATCAACAGTTTGCCCCTTAGCAATTGTTCTCTCCATCAACTGCTCCATCCAAGTTTCTGTCATTTTGCAAAGCCTGCGGAAGAAAGAAAAGTATCCATCTCTTATTTTCTAATTCAAATCTTTGCTGCTACTATGGTGATCAAAACTTTTATTTTTCTACTTTTAGATTTTTCTGCATTTAGTTTGGCTTTTAAGAAGAAACTAATGGAGAAGAGAGAGGACAAGCAAAAAATACCACCAAACTTATGAATTAGGCGAAATAGTATGATATTGGCAAATTGCAAGAATGTGAAACATGAATAGCATATGTAGCTTAGTATTCTTTATAAATACGCAATATATTAAAGCCTTTCATGATAAATAAAGAAATAAAAATATAATAAATTGCATTTTTTTCTTTTAATCATGAGCACCGTGGTATTTGAACCATCTGTGACAGTAGCACCTTCGATTTTCATGAAACGCTGGAATTGCATGCTTTTAAGTCACCTATATTACCATTTGGAGGCTTAGAAATGGGGCTGACATCCTGGGCTTTTGAAAATAAGAAAAAAAAAAGGACTGATGGTCGCAATAATCTCCTCAACCTTTCTTGTGAGCCAGTAGCTAATGGAGGTGGTAGGAAAAGCATTGACACATCTAATGCCAGCAAGATGTACGATAAGAAAAAGGACATCAACAAAATTTTCTCCATGTTTCAAATCCTCTACCTTTGATACCCTGCGACCTCAACCGCCGGTTAACACCATCATAGTCTTGCTGAATATGCCTTTTCAGCAAAAGGACCGTATATTCAAGGAATGAGTGCAGGTTTCCCTATGCTTGCTGTATCCCTCAAAAGTAGAGGAAGGATGATGAAGATCATCACCCCTAATTAATTTTAAGGGCTTCCTTACCTAGGAACCACAGAGAGACAATGTAATAGTGAGAAAGTGAGGTCAGGTAATGAGTTCTACCCTAGAAAAGAGAGCAGATAGAGGATTGAGAAGAGAGGAAGTAGAAGGAAGAGCTCATGCAACAATGCTTCAATTTAATAATATCATGTACACTTCTTCGATACATTATACCCCATTTATAGATAGAGTGTTATATATGACATCTAAAATTAAAAGAATAATATGACATCTAAAATCTATCCATATCATGATAAAATCTAATCATGCTATGATTACATCAAATAATATTCGATTAAATTATCATCATAATTATGATCACTATCATTGACTAAATTAGATCTAACCATATGATAATCAAATTAAATAAAATAATTGTGGCAATCTAATTGATGATAATCAATAGCTTAAGATACCCCTAAATGATTACATCAATCCATCTAGGTAGAAGAATTTCAAGGTGTCAGACATATATAGGAAGTGAAAGTGAATTTGGACCATGGGTAACTCACAAGGTAACACAAGGAGTAGGATGTACACCTATACGTGGACTTGAGGATTTTAGATAATAACACTACAATTTATCATGCCACGGTACTTGATAAGCAATCTAGACAAAGATCACATGTATGAAAACAACAAAAGTGGTAAAATAAAATCAATCCACAAAATTAGTGATGGAATAGCTGGGAGCATCATGAAACTCAAACCTAATAGACGGCAGAATACTAGCAACATGTGAGTACTACTTAGGTTAAGCAGTATGCTCACTTGTTTCACAATTATAAACTCAGATGCTGCCACTAAATCAAGTAACTTGTCAATATCCTAAAAAAAAAGTATGAAAATTTACAAGATTGATGGGGTGACGAAAGGATTTAAGGGGCCAATGGTATGGATAAAGTTTTGGTTTAAAGATATTTTTCATGATACTATGTTGACCTTTATGTCACATCAGTTGAGTCGAAATCATAAAGGCGAAGTCGATCGACGGATCTGGCGTGCTCGAAAGGCAAATGCGATCGAAATGCATCGGTCGAAATGACGCCGATCGACGAGCGGACTTTGTCATCGCGATCGAACGTCGAAATTAATCGATATAAATATTGCACAATTCGACGGTGAGCGATTAAGAATGAAATCATCGCGCATGCAGCGCGTATCGTCGGAGAGGCGCGACGATGCTCAAACGATATCCATTCGAAATTGATCGCGTTGTTAGCGTCGAAACATCAAACGTCAAAGCTATCCGCTCAATTGGACGATTCTACGCGAATATCGGCGTCGGAAGGCGACGGCGTCGTTTTGAGCGAATTGATCCAACTTCGGCGTTGACTTGAACTAAATCCATCAGCGAAGCAAGCGTCGTTGTCAGAATATCGAGTAACCTAAAATTGATATCAATTTGACTATGTCGTCTGATTGTGAAAACTCAAAATTGGAATTTATTTTATATCAAATAAAAAAACCTACCTATATATACCTTATATAACCCTAACTCTCTATTCACAATACCCCACTCACGCGCAGAACTCTCGATCGGCGTCCCAAGCCCCCCTTTCCGTTTTCCTTTAGGCGAGAAGGCCAACCTCGACTCCCCTCCAAACGAATCCCTCTCCCATTCTCGCCCATTCCAATATTCACGCCTCTCCTCCCAAGTAAGTTTGAAAGCCATGTACGCTTCTCATAAGCGTGATAGGTGCAAAAATAAATAAATAAATTATATTATGTCGTGATGTGTGAGACACCTCACTCTTTCCATAACGTGGTGGGAAAGCCTTCTCGATGCAACCACGTAGGGATGGCGTCAAGGTTTGAATTTTAAACTAATTTGACCATAAGGAACTGAACTTATAAAACTTTTAAATTTTAAAATACTCAAGATGGGCATAATTTGACTAATAAAAATAAAATATTAAGTTAAAGACAAAAAATTGTATACAAAAGAAAAAAGAAAAACACAACAAAACTTACTTGAAAAACGAATACTGAGGCAATTATTCCTCCGAATTGAAAGGTAAAAGAATTTAAATTTCAAATATGTGTGAATATTAGAGTGAGTCATTTACCTCTTATTTATAAGAGAAAAGAGTCATTACAATTCGATTCAATCACAATTTATGAAAACTTAAACCCTATTAAATGACCATTCATGAAAATTAATAATATCTTGAATGGTTATTCAAGAGAATGAGAAAAGTTGGGTAACTTCTATTAATGTTGTGAAACACATTTTCCTACATAATTTGAATCGCCAAACATGCATGAATACTTGACTAATATGTATCTTCAATTTTATTATTAGATAACTCTAGAGAAACAATATATGGATATATATGGTTCTAAAGTTAATTACATATCCATAGTATCACATTGAAATACATGTGAATAATTTAAAGATTTAAATGATGCTCATATCTTAGGATAAATTGGTGCATAAAGTCATAGCACTAGGATGTGTGTAACCAAACCTTCTAAACATTAATAATGCATGCGAGGCAATTAGAAGCTTAAAATTAAGCTCTTTATGCATGTAAATAATAAGATGAACCATATACATGCATTATGAAGTAGCATCAACTCGAATCTAGTGCTCCAAAAGTATGTAGATGCTCATTAACGACATACATGTTTTATGAGAAATTTCTCAAAGTTTAATTCAATTGCCAGAAGCATGAAGTCCCTCAAATTACACAAAAATTAATTATGCTAGAAAAAATCGCATGGGCGACATTATCTTGAATCACTTAAACTTATGTCGAGGATCTTTGCGTGGGTTGATTCCGGTTGGGTCTTGGGCGGGACCTAAAATTCCAATAATAATATTATAATAATTTCAACTTAATAAAATATCCGACAAACTAATTCTATCATAGATCTAATCCTTTATTTAAATTAATAATCGGCGGGATGAATTCAAAATGATACATCTAGATGATACGTGTTGAATGAAGATTTCAACCGGAGGGATACATCAAAGCGTGATTGTTATTTCAAATCAAATTATAAGTTAAATATCAATCCAAATGAAATCGATTAACTATTAAGCTCAAAATGACTAAATGAAAATCATCAATTTAAAACTTAAAATTCAAAATTCATTCCATGATTGTTTGTGGATAACTAAGAAAATTAACTCACAGCGATGTCGAGTCAGTGTTCCATACTCTCTTCAATCTCATAAGTGGATCGACGCATCTTACATTGCTTAACAATGGGCTCCACGTATGATGTAGTTATGACCGAGTCCTCGACGTGGTTGCCGTCAAATGACATCATTATATTACGATCACGGCAGTATGTTCGATGGCTCTATACTTGTGAATTATAGGATGCACGATAAGGCAAAAATCCCTGTTACAAGGTTTAAGCTTATCTCCTCAAACACCACTGTCTATAAAGTTTTCTTGACAATATCTACTCGTTGGCGACAGGAACCGGTCGTTGGGTTACCTCTCTCTACGTTGGTAGGGATCGATAGCGGGATATGGCGGATGGGATATTGATCGTCGTCATCGTTCCCCCCAAAAAATTAATGATGATTTCATAAATCTAAAATTCAAAACTTAATCTTCTTCTTATATGTTATGCATTTAGTGACCTAACGACATGTCAAAGTTCTCTCAATTAGGAGGGGTAATTCAGAGGTGCATGCTTTATGGGCTAAAATCAAATCTAAAGTCCTCACAAAATAAGTGCGAAAATTTCGACATTTTAAATCTCTCTTCAATGAGGTCGATTAGGTAATTTTCAAAGCCCAAATATTCAAACTTTGCTTCATTCATTGAGTTTTATTAGCGTGCATTGCAAACAAAATAAGAGTATCTGACCAACCGGCGTTTGATTGATCAACATAATGCTAGTTATTGTCATGGTCATATGGATATTGATGGGATATATAATCGTGATATATACATAATAATATCAATGAGTAGCAAATAAAGCCTAGAATTATGATAGAGATATGAAAAATGTGAGTTTTGATACTATTATCATAGTATATTGATCATTATAATGTTGATGATAAAAGTTATATGAAATTTGGACACATGAATTCTATCATAATTGTAATGATTATCACAATTATCATATCTTGTTCAATTATGATATTATAAGCCTATAATAAGAAGGTTACAATAAGTTGATAATTTCTAAGGAAAATGAGATAAGATGGAGGATTAATTTTTTGCAAGAAAAAATAATAAATGCTAAATTTCAACCAATTAGTGATTTTAAGTGTGTATAGAATGACATTAGGGTTTTAATATGGGAGGACTT
Organism: Cymbidium sinense; assembly: GCA_021442155.1. NCBI lineage: Eukaryota > Viridiplantae > Streptophyta > Magnoliopsida > Asparagales > Orchidaceae > Cymbidium > Cymbidium sinense. The sequence goes on from CM038230.1 coordinate 3,319,559, forward strand.
TGTAGAAGAAAGTTATAAAGTAAAAAGGGAGTTGGCAACAGTTTATGTGCAGAAAGGAGAGCGAAATTTTCATTTCTAATTTGCATGCAAAAGATGAGGGTTTAATACTTACGTGGAAGAATTTATTGGATTTGGATTCTTCATAACCTTATTTATATGTAGATGATGACTAGTATGCTAAATATGAGAAAGAAAAAATCCCAAAACTGAAAAAAAAATAAATAAAAGGATGAGGCAAGCATGTTATATGAATTAGAATGACAATCTACAAAGGGAGGCGAAGGAAATGGTATGAGTCACGTAGTTCAATCAAAATCAAACATGGCTCAAATGACAACTATGATCACAATGAAATTAATATTTTGTATATTTTAGTTGTACGACTTAAAGAGAGAATGAAAGAGAGAAAAAAGTTGGGTTGGGAAGTTGCTTTCACATGAGAAGAGAAGGGGATGAAAGGAAAGAGAAATAATGAGGTGTGCAACGATTCCTCAATTCTATAATGATTTCATCAATATATTGTATAGTTATTTATAGATGACCAAGTTTTATAAACTTGGGAACAAAAAAATATGAAATTAAACCTGATAATATTTTAAATCAATTAAATCAATTATACATAAACACAATCTATGAGCTAGTTGCCACAAAGCTACAGATTATTCACAATGACTTTGGGCAAGGGTGATGAAGTGGCTCAAAAGGAGTGGAAGAAATAGGCAAGTAATAGATAGGGCACAAGGTAGAAGGAGCTCTAATAGGTGAGGACAAAATGGTCGTCATCACCGCTACCAATGATATGGAGAAGAAAAAAAACTAAGATAACAACCAGGAGCATCAAAGAGAAAGAAAGAAAATGCTGCACCATGCAATAATAGAATATGCTCGAATGTAGGTGTGTAAATAAGAAATTGACTTTTCCAAGTCTCCATGCATAAATATTAGCATAATGCTTTGGCCATTTGGTCAGGCTACTCACAAGAAATTGAGGCAAGTATTCTATATTTGCATAGTTAACACATCATTCTCAAATCCCTACTATCCCAACCAATACAGCCACCTAGGCAATCAAAATCATGTTGTTCAAATTACTTGAATCCCTAAGCATGAACCAAGGCTGAAGAAAGAGATTACCAAGTAAACGAGAACCAAAGAAGCAAGGTTTTAAGTTGAGCAATTCAATCTCATCGGTGCAGGCATGAATAAGCACCCATAAATGTATGAATGAGTAAGAGGAAAGTGATTCCATGCTAAGTAGCCCTTTTACTAGTGCTATAATTGATGGACACAAATTACAGGTTGCACAACGTTGTTGGATACAAAACTTGAAGAAACAAAAGATTCAGAACATTGAACTGTACAAAGAGTTGAACTAAAGATTAAGCATGTATAAACAATTTAGTGAATGGAAATGGTAGAAACAAACTCTTTATCAGAACTGCAACCAAACTAAATAGCATAATAATTTTTTTCTTATTAATGGTCAGAAAAAATTACGTATATATGCATATATGACCCAACAGAATGCAAGCTGACAAAAAAACTGGAAAGCATGAACTGAAGAGCTATGAAAAACCACAAAACTAATGATATACACCAAAGAGATCAAAAGTTCTCCACCTCTAAATTCTTTCAATTTGAAAATGTTTGATATAATGAGCATATTTTACTTGCAGTTTACAAAACACAAATGCAGCTCTAAAAGGAATCAATTGCAAGAAATGAAGAAATGTTTATAAAGCCATCATTAAACATAACTCAGAGTTATGAATGATTTTAATTTCTCAAAAGGGTTCGATTTTAAGATACTAAGTTTTGATAAAGAAAGTTGGTAAATCATGAGTTGTGCAAAATCATAGGGTTAATCTTGTAATTTTGGAGAACCACACAAATCATTTCAAGGTTGGGGTAGCTCCAATGGCAGATAAGATTTGAGATAGTCACGTTAGATGATTTGGTCACATAAAACATTGGTCTCGATGACGGGAAGAATAGATGTATTAGATTTAACTATGTGAAGAAAGGCGAGGTATACCTAAGAAAACTTGGTTAGGTAGTATAAAAAAATTATCTTATTTTATTAGAATTAAATGAGAATTTGACACTTAATAGAGCATAATGGAGAATAAGGATTCATATATACCACGTAATGGGATAAAGGCTTGTTGTTGTTGTTGTAGACAAATCATTTCAAAACCACACAAATATATATATATATATATATATATATATATATATATATATATTCGAGAGCCAAAAAAACAAATCAAGACAAAACAGTAGAACAGACCTAGGATTATTTGAGCATAGAAGACGATTGCAAAGGGCAGTGAAGCCAGCCCTGGTCTTATCAATTGCACCATTGTGTTTCATCTTTAACAGAACTTGCAAGAAATGGTTTCCTATAGATTCAAGTTGTTGCAAATCAAGCAATCCATCTTCAGTTACAATCATTTCTGTTTCATCACCATTTCTAACATGGTAATCATGCTTAGATGATTCAGATAAAGAGCAGCTTGGCAATGGGACTTTCCTAATGATGGTTCCTAAAAGAAGACTCACCTGAAAAAAAAAACCATGAGAAAACAACTTGCTGATTTGAAAGCTGAATATTTAAAGCTTCTCCCCTAAAATAATTATGGCAACATAGCCTAAAAGACAGACAAATGCAGTAACCAGTAAAAGCCAAAAAAGAAAAAAAATCAATGCTCTAAGAAATTGGGAAAAGATTTATAAACAACAGAATATTGTTTAGAAAAATAGAATCATGAATTAAGAGATGCACTTTACCTCTTTCATTGCAAGCCAACAGCCAACCATAACAGCATGTTCTGCTGGTTTTCATTATCATCAAATTTCTTAACCGAGTACCCTTGTTCTAAAGAGGACTCTACTGAATCCATTCCTAATGAGGAATCTGACACAAAATTAGCCTCATCAATCGCATCATCCATGTCATAGGGCATATACCATGCATCTGCAGAAACTACCCAGAGAGCCAATGAAGTCACTCTCATAATCAACTCCAAAAGATTCTGAAGTAAGCATCTAATCTCCATGGTGCTTGACATTACTTCCTCTGAACTCCAATCCAACTCCTCAAATGTGTACCGCATAGTAAGCAATACCCCATGAACAAAACTGTTCCTGCATGCTTCAGAGAGATCCCTTTCACCCTCTTGAACGGAGGCTCGAAGCCATTCAATAAGTGCCAATATGTATGCCACAAGAGGAGCCTCCTGGCAGTGCTTAAATCGCAACTCATTAGATCTGACTGAGAATCAATTTGAGCACTCGTAAGAGAATTTCCAATCCCCAACCAAGCTCCATGACATATTTCCTAAATATTAGTCTAAAGGTCAAAGCACCGCATCACTCTCCCTAACTCGTGGACTGCAGACCAGCCTTTTGCCCAATGAATTGCAATGTTCACTGTGTCATGAGAAGAAATACCAGGAAGAGGAGTAGGATAACATAAGAGAATACGAAAAGAATTTTGTCTCAATTTATCCCAACTATCAATTATGGATCCAACTAGCAACAAAGTTGAATCTGCACAAGTAAATCCTTCACTGTAAGGAAAGAGAGTATGATTGTCTTGCAACATCCTCGGAGGCCATACATCCATCATTACTAGGATTAGCTCCATGGCCATTGATTTCCTCTCATATGGAGCAGAAGGGTAACATGAATAAAAGAGAAAGCAACTCAACCACTTCATGAACTGAAAAAGATCCTCTGCCATATGGATTACAGACATACCAGCAAAATCAGCAGTTGAAATATAGTCACCACCATTGCATGTGGCAGGCTTCCAAAGACCTTGTTTCACCTGCCTATCTAAAGCTAATCGCACCGAGAGAAGAACTTCCTGAACAAGCTTGTCCATTTCATTTGAAAAGCTGTTGAAGAACAGCGCATGTTCAAAGGAACAGCCTTTCGCATCAACTTAAGCTCTAAAGAGGATGGAAGACTGGCAGACTTGGGATTCAAAACAGAGACTCTGCCGCATCAATTAGAAACTTTCATCGCATGTCAAAAAGAACCAACCAGTCAACAAGCACTCTAACATTAGTCCCTTTAAAACAAACAACAGCAACACCTCTGGAACTGCATGGCTTGCTCAATGAATCTGAGTCCAGATCAATGTCCCCTCAATAAGAGCAAGTGTTCTAGACACCTTGAGCAAGGAAACAAGAGCAGCTACACATGAATCAACCTTCAGATCCATGTTTAATTCTCCCTCAAGCAAGGCCCAACAGATATGAAAGAAAGCATTGGAAATATGCTATCTGAATCAACCTCAAGTAGGGCAGGAAGAGCATAGGTGTTTAAATTTGTTCGGAGTTTCGGATTTCCAGATACAAGTCCTTGCAATAAAGGCGGAAGACATAATTTTCTGAAAGTTTCATATCCTTCTTCAATACCATCATGGTTCCAGCACTGTCGCATAAACATTCAAGAAAGCATTTTAGAAATGTTGTGGCAGCACAACACATCATCATCTATATAGCCATAAATCGTTTCAAAAGAAGGTTTGGATTTAGTTCCAGAAGAGACTTTGACCCCAAACGTTTTCCAAGAGAAGCTAAAGGCACATATTTACCTTTACAATGAGCTCCCAACCGAAGAAGGTCTAAAGCAATCTTGCACAAGAAGGTTATATTATTCTCGTTGTCATCTTTTGATAAAAGAGAAGATTTGATATCCAAAAGAAGATCAAAGATGAGATGCACCTGCTTTACTGTTTGACTTAGAGGATCTTCAAGATTATTCCATATAATCCTAAGCATGCGGCTTATCATCTCCTCAGAAAGAGGAAAATAACCTCCTGAAACAGGAGCAAGACCTATCAATATTGATGTTTTCATCTGCTGTAAGCAAATTTGCAAAACCGTCAATGCGTGAAAATTGAAATGTCGGTCAATTGGTTTCTCAGTATTGGCAAAGTTCTGGAAAAATTGCATCATAAAGTAGAGTCCACATACTGCCATTGGCTGATTTGAAATGGATATTGAGCACTTCCCTAGATGCAGCAGTCAGTATACCTCTCAGCAAGCAAAGCCTGCTCAAAATGGAGAAGCCCCTTATCTCCAAACACAAGTTCCCAGCTAACTCCATGATATCTCTATCTCCACCAGAACAATCAAAGACTGCTTTTGATAGAAAACATGAGACATCCTCAGCTTTTAGACGAGCATGAATTGCAGCGCAAGCTCACGCCAGCTACCAAGCAATCCCTTGAAAAGGCTGATGACTTCAAAACACTCAATATGACATCAATAATTTTTCAAATGTACAGAAACCCTGCTCAAGGACTGATAAGCTGTGCGGGAATTTTTTGAAGCAAGTAGTACAAGCAAGACATGGCATCTTGGCATTGTTCCATCACTAGTGGAGATGGTCTAGATCCATGATGAACATCCAAAATCACACCGGACAAACCGGAAATAATATCACTTGCTACCAAGATCGAACATTTCTCCACTGCCTCATTTAAAATCCCAATTTGGGGTAACCCATCAAAGATAAAGCCGCTCGGGAAACTAAAAATCTCCTTACCCTGTTCTTACCTAAATCCTCGTACTCCTCGCAAAGAGCAACAAAGCAGCTACAAATCACTGGAAGAAATTTCTTATTCTTGGTGAGAGGAGAGATGATGGTTCGGTGTAGAGGGAGGGAATTCTCTAGAAAGAGTATTTCCAGATAAAGCCGGATGGCTATGGAGACAACGCCTTCCTGAATGCATGGTGAATTCAGTAATTGGGTGAAGGATGAAGACAGGTCCTTCACGGCAGAAATTTGTGAGTATGTGGAATTCAAGGAGATGAAATCCTTCAACTTAGAGAAGAAATCGGAGGAGCAAAAGGTTTCTGTGGGTAGGAGATTGACGGCTTCCATGTAGGGTTTAGGAAAAGCACCGAATTGTAGGTGTAACGGTGTCTGTGCTGTATGGCTCGCCATTTAGCCGACATCTTTGGCAAATAATCAGTATCGAAATTCTAAAAAAAAGTTTTTGCAGTTGTTATGCAATGGAAAACCGAACCTTTTAGACTGGATTTGGCTGAGGGTTAAGGAGCTAATAAAATAACTAAACAAAAGAGACGAGTGCTGCAGGTGTGTAAACGTCACCTTGGTAAGTTTGAAGGGTTGTACTGATCCCCTTCTGATAAATTTCTTCCTTTTTCAAATCTGCGCCATTTCCCGCGGCGGGAAGGTTTAGGAGAAGATATCGGGCCGCTATAGCGAGTGAAGATCGCTTATAAGATTGTGCGAAGCGGCAGGAAGAAAAATGAAGAAATGCAAGACCAGCAAAGAGAGGCCGGCAAATGTTAAAGTGTTATTGTTTCACACTTAAATATATCTAATATATTAAATTTGATATTTATTAATATAACAATTTATGTATAAAAGTTACATTTCATTCTAAAAAATTAATAATATTATTAATTTTATATAATATTTCAATTTTAAATATTATTTATATAAATATAAATATTTAAATATTAGCTATATAAAAATATAAGAATTATATGCTATGTTCATAAATATCTCATTTTTTAATTAAAATTATGAAAATTATTTGTTAGAAAAAATAATATTGTTAATTTTGAATATGAATTAGTAATAAAAAACTTATTGCTCAATTCACAAATCATCATGACAAGAGATAAAATATTTTGTTAATAAATATTGCCAAAGATTAAAATATATATATAAGTATGATTTAGTGATTAAATCTTTATCATCAAAAATTGGCAAGTTAAATTCTCTCTTACAAATTTTTTGGGATTATTACTTTTCGAGCTATTTTGAGCTATCCGGAACAATTCGGTAGAACACGAATAGTATAATTTCAAGTCATTTCAACACGAGCAGTAATTTTCAAATGGTAAATATATAAACAAAGGATCATTCATTCAAATTTATACCCCTATAAATTAGAGAAATTAAATGTGTCAACATAGTCACTCTTAATGAAGACTTACCAACACCTTGATTTCTAAGAGATTAAGGTTTTGGTTCTTATTTAGAATCTGATGTAAAAGAAAATCTGATTAAAGTGAATCTGATTGAATTCGAATACTTTTCACGATGATTTGGTTATGTAAAGTACATGCATGTAAACTATATTTTTGTTTGGTTGGCGTATGTAAAGTAAAAGTAAATCAGTATTGAATACTCTTGTATATTTAGAAATTAGTGAAATTTTTTCATTAATTGAAATTAATATTAATTATATATTTTATATATTAAAATATAAATATTTTATAAATAAAATTTATTACTTAGTTAAAAAAAGATTATAATATATTTATTTTAAAATAGAAAAGCGAATAGATATGATCATATAACTTGAACGATAAATAAATGTATTTTAATGATATCTATCATTTATTTTAAAATATTTTTTTATTTTGCTTTCATAGGAAGCTATATATATATATATATATATATATATATTAAAAAAAATAATCTTTTTAGGTCAAATAATGACCTAAAAAATTCATAAGATGAGGAACAAAGAATACATGTATATATATGCAACAGTATGACAAAAATCAAAGCAAAATATGAATAATGAACTACGTATTTGAAAAATCAACTAAAACTCAAATTCAAAAATTAATACTGAAATTGTTATTAAAATTCTTAAAGATAACAATTTGAGAGCTCTAAACTTGGTTCATTCGATGCTCATGGAGCCGGATCAGTGTATGAAAGAGTCTTTTATTGGGTTTAATGTCTAGAAATGAGATTTGTTGCACGAATGAGTGGAACCTCTCGAGCAGTGGAAACTATGTTCTTATCGAATATCATCTTTGCGGAGGTAGGAAGGCGTAAGAGCTTTGAAAAAAAGAAATCAGAGAGGGATTGCACAAGACTACTATTTGAATAACTATCGAAATCAAATCCATTCCTTTCTTTAGGAAATAAATTACTTACTAAAAAATGATGTTATTTATGAAAAGCGAAAGGATTATTCGATGATTTGATAAGCGGATGATTTTCGATTCGGACATGTCTTGCATAATTAAGAGGATTAACCATAGAAAACAAAATATTTGAAAAATGGTTGCACCATTTATATGTCTTTCAAGACATCCTTCACTCATAAATAAGTTAATTTGGCATCAAAGATCTGTTCATACACGGAAATCAGTCAAATGGATTTCAAAGCAATCTCCACATGAGGGCACGAGAAAAGAAATGAAGTAATACCATTTTGAGCACAAAAAAAAACAATGCAATCACTTTAACAACACAGGGTGGATTAAGGAGAAAATTACCATTAATTGAAGATATCACAAGAGAATAAGATGTAAAGCCAGAACGAGCAGTCATTGTCATTACAAGGTAGATTGGAGTGAAATGATCGGTAGAAATTTTCTAACCTCGTATCATATACATGCTTCAACATTTCCATGGGAAACATAGAGATATTCCATGAAAGGCATCGAGAGATTACTGAGCTCACAACATATTCTAACCTCATTATCATATACATTATTAGAATTATTTGTATGGCTTTGAATAAGAAAATGTTTTTTGTTGTTTGGCAATTCTAAACGCGATGAGTTCATAGTAAGTAAAAAAAGGAGAAGGAATTCAATTTCATAAAATGGCATAGATTAGGCAAAGCATTATGGTCATTGCAAGCAATTACAAGTCTTCTTCAACATCAACAAAGAGCACCTAAAGCAAAACCTGAAATCAAGTTTCATTATTATTGTTTTCTACAAGACACTCTTCCTATGGTTCTTACTCAAAACTCTGAGCAGTTCCATACCTTCCTACAATTTCCTTCCGAAGAGCAGCCTCGCTAAATCTGGATTCCCAAAGTTTGCTCTTGCTCAACTAAAGTTGCATGTTGCTTTGCTTTGAACATTTTAGAATACTAGCATTCATTATATTGCATATTAGATTTGAATTAGAAATCCAACAAAATAAAATATACTACAACTAAGACATTTCTAGCTCAGATATGAAAATGTGATGGTGTTTATGAAAAGGTTTGCCTCTTCCATTCATTGTACAAAAAATTAATCGAACACAACATTCACTAAATCTCTTTCATCCACATCCACCTACTAGACAGCAGCATGAGCATCAATACCTCTTATCAACCCAAAGCAATCCATTCTAAATCAGGTTTTGTTGTTTTGGATGACACAGGAGAGAAAACTAAGAAGGCAGGTGAAGTTATTGTACTGGCATGTTTTCATGGTAATAAAACATGACTACATATGCCTCTACAATAGATTTGTTGGGGCCATGCTCAACCAGTCATTGAAATTCTCAAGCTTCAACAATTGTTAAAACCAGGCTCCATACATTAGCTTGAGAGTAAGCATATACAAAGCTGCAGTTTTTATGCTAACATATCTACCATTGTCAATAATAAAATAAACAAGCAGGGGCATATGTTAGCTAAAGCTATGATGAATCAATCATTGAAATTCTCAAGCTTTCACAACTATTCTAACCATAAATAGTCATGTTTGAACAACATGATTCATGCAATTCGTAAAAGGATTATACATTTCTATTTGTTCTTCTCCAAAGGCATAATAAGATACGCATTTTTTTAACTTGTCTTTCCATCTAGCCTCCATAGCAAAGTGTTCATAGTAAGTCAAAATCTAGTAAAAGAGTTTTCTCAAAGCTTTATCAAACTCCAAGCTTTCTTCTCTCAGTTATGCAAATTTGACCAATTGAGCAGTATTACTTGCACTTTATCCTATCAAATAACTAAAAGCTTATGTTCACGAATGGGAATAATATATAAAGTGGGAGAAATCACCTGCTAAAATATTTTTTTAACTTGGCACAATTATATAAGATCTCCATAAGAAGCGCTTAAAAGCAACAAGATGAATGCCAATAGATAAATGAATTGGGTTGTCATCAGCTGTATTCATGGAATGATCAAATTGCAGAGAAAATGGAAGAAAAAGGACTCATGCTGAATATAAGCTAATCAAGGATAAAGAAAAGGGCAGCATAGCAAAAGGAAATGCTTTCATCTGCAATGTATTACAGAAGTCCCGTTGATTCCATAACAAGAAAAAGCATTCAACAAGTGCATATAAAGCAACATCAAATTAGATAATCAAAAAAACCTGGTTGTGTATACAACCACTAAAACAAGTTCATGTCTGAATGGAACTTTTAGTATTCTAAAATGTTCAAAGCAAAATGCTCAACTATTTACACTAAGATTTAATTATGATTTCACTACAGCTCAAAGACTGAAAACACTGCAAAAATGCTCAACTATTTACACTAAGATTATAGAACTAGAGAGCCAAAAACTAAGACGCCTGAGAGAAACGTGCCTTGACTCTTTCTAAAGCTTTCAAGCGGTTTGCTTCCTTCCGAGCCTTCTGCTCCTCTGTGCTATGAATCTTTTAAACTCCTTTTGTTCACTGTCGACTGGCATATGGTTAGATGGTTGCACAGAAGTTGCAGCTATATGGTCAATAGCAGATGCAGAAACAGCTTGGGGAGTTTCAGATGATTTCTGCTGTGGCTGGCCTGAATCCTTTAAAATGAATGCAATAAACGGATCAGAACTTCACAAAATTTTACTTTTATGATGCAAAACAGATGCGGATTTGTGAAGGCTTACATCAGTTACATTCTCGTAAATCTCCTTGATCATTTCTGCTTGCATTTGGTCTTCTTCATGATCTTCTAATGGCGGATCTTCCATATCAACAACTGGTATTCACCTTCCTTCTGGTAATATTCCATTTACACGGAGAAGGAGAATGAGAAACAAATAAGGTTTGCGGCTCTCAATCAACTCCAGATATACCTGCGACTGAAGGAAGTGGAAAAGGGAGGAAAAGGGATGCACCTGCGACTGAAGGTTCTGCTAATTGCTGAGCAATGCTCGCGGCGATCTCACCTCCCGTCACAAGGTTTGCGGCTCTGTTTGCGGCTCTGTTCTCTCACACTGGCGGCGGGTATGCGAAAGGCGGGTATGCAGCGGGAGACGAGGAGTTCTACGCGCGGTCGTTAACCGTGACTTCTGAATTCGCTCGATTTCGGGGTATTCCATTTACACGGAAAACACTCTGCGAAAGGAATTTAAAATGCCATAAAATTTTATACGCTAATTAAATTACCGCAATCCAAATATAGAAAAAAAGAGAAATGGGCGTATTTAAATTACATTACACGCTAATTATATGGAACTAAACAGCCCCTAAAGATTGATTTAGTTGGTTATTTTTTAAATATGAAAAAAATTTTAAAATTGTAAGTGTTAAAAAAAAATAATATTATGAGTGCTAATATAAATTCTTCTAACTATTAAAAGAAAAAAAATAATGCGTTGAGACAAAATTGATTTATTTCTTAGAGCACGAAAATCGATGATTGTTCGGATTCCTCCGCTCGTTATCGGTTGTCGACTATAAAAGAAATAGCAGGTTTGCCTAGTTTCAGTCAAGAAGGCGGCGTGCGTTTCGCCGGCACCGTATCAGGTCAAACCAGGAAGACTACTTTGAGTGTCTTCTTGCTTTCAACTGCCTCCGGCAGCTCAATAGAGGCGTTTGTATTGCTCAGGTCTTCCTCCCGGCTGCTCGGGAAGGGCGTTTTTTTCAGCATCGGAGTTTCAGGCAGTATTTCTTCCGCGGGCAGCTCGTCTGTGTCGCTTCTGGCTGTCAACTCGGCTGCACGCAACCCTCTATGCTTTATTTTCTTCAGCGCCTTCATCACAGGAAGCTCAGTCCATTTCATTCTTTCCCCATCTCGGCGGTGCATTCAGATAACTATTTTTTTTATTTGTTAAAATCCTTGAAAGATCTATTTCTTTTTTTGGATTTTGTCGACAAAAGTTGTTATATGAAACATCTATTCCCTGAATTTGCCGGATTCTTCCTGAAATTTTGACCGTGCTAACTTCCATGATTAACTTCATTTCTAATATTTAAAATATGTTATAGGTTTACAAGATAAGGTGGCCTAATCACAAGCCGTAGTAGACTACAAGATTGTTGGTGCAGTGAACGGTTGTAGGTCTCCTAAACTTGTGGCAAGCGCAAAGAAGCAGGGCTGCACAAGCAGTAACTGCAACCAGTGGGTTTGTATATGATTGTCCCCATCATCACACTATGCGTTTCATGCTGCACACATACATTTTAACATAGAACACATCACAAAACAAGAAATCCATTTGCATGGCACAATAATTAATTTGACTGAAAGATCTACCTCCACTCTCACAACCAAAACAACTCCTTTAGTCAACATGACAAGTAATTATCCTCCCAAAATGTAAAGAAAAAAAATCATCTCACACCATGTACGAAGAAACAATTGCTAATTCCAATGAGAGGAAACACAGAATTCAAAAGGTAAGGACTGTTTAGATAGGATTTAAAATGAAAAGGGGTAGGAAAGGAAGGACTAATGCGATGATGTTGGCTTGTCCAACAACATGGGGATTGTTAACAGGGCTATCTACTGGTTTTATTGATATGAAATACGTGTGATTTCTGAATGTATTAGGGTTGTTGTACTATGGAGATCAAGATAAACTCTGCTTTGATTGATAGGTTAATGGAATCTTGTAAGGCTACAAAGAAGCTTTCCATGGTGGTGGTGATGTGCGGCATTTAGCTAGACATGGGTGTCAAACATTGGTGATGCATGTCATCTAGCAGTTTGATAGTTGGTTGCTAAAGGGGATTTGGCACTTTGAGTGGGTGGCAAACAGTTTTGTCTTCAAGAGCCATGATGACAATCTGTTGATGATGGAATCAAATAAGCTAAAATGTATCCTCTCTAGTTGATGACGAGTACTAAGCTACATTTTGAATCGTTGGAAGGAAATAAAGAGAACTTGTGCGTTATGTTGTATGAGCGATCAAGAGGATTTCATGAGGAATTCATACGGATGACAAATTGTAGTTATGTTAATTGATTTTAATTCTGCCGAAGTTGGATCAATGTGTCCTATGGTGGGAGTTTTACTTTACCTAGTGCGTAAATGACTTTATGTATGTAAACTGAATCTTGTAACTGAGCCATTAAGCTAAAAAAGTATGAGATATGCATAACACTACCTAGAAACAAGAAAAATTGAAGAAATGCGGTGAGATGGTGTCGACGGTTCGTGATGAATTTCCTAATCATTGAATCATTTTAACACAAGTTTAACGTAAAGATTAATTAATTATTTATATATTATGCTTGAACTTAATTCAAGGATTAAAATATTTATCATGATTAAATTTAAATCAAACTCATATTTTTTGTTTTTTCATAAACTTCTTGTGTTCTTTTCAATAACAGTCCTTCTAGTTTGCTTGCCTGGAGACTCAAGAAGTATGCTTTTGGCTGGTCGAACCAACATTCCACTACCATTTTCACATTATCTTTTTTTAGACTTCTATTTTTGCACTTATTATTATTATTATTTTGGCACAATGAGGAATATATATTATTCACAATCCGTGAGATTCTTTGAATCTTTGATTGACATATCAGTCCTTTTCATTCTGAGTGCTGATTGATCTTTTAATTTTGAGTTTGTATCTTGTTGCTTCCCTGATGAAGATTGGTTCTCATGCCACTTGTGTTATTTTGTGGAGCTTGATTTTATCTTTGAGCTGTTCTTAGGCCAATCAAATTCGGTTCACCTTATTGAGGGGCCCGCAATTTTGTTTTAGTTTGTTTAGCGTCTTGGCACTAAAACAGGAGATCTTGACTTCAAAGATATAGGGGAGACAACACCTCGATGCAGAAGAACAACACCATGGCATTGGATTTGTAGAGACAAGGAGGCGTGCTTTTGCTTTGCGGGAAGCGATCTTTGCGGTTAGAATTAGAACACCAAGTCAAAATGTGAGAGAGATTAAGCTGCGGTGCTTGAACTTGTGCATAAAAGTTTGAAGAATAGCGGTGCTAGCCTGAAAAGGTCTGATGTATGAGTTGGGAGATTTCATATTTAGACAATTTTTCAGTAGTTTTAGAATTTGTTGTCAAATTCTTGTGTGTGAAGTGAAGTGAGTACTTTAGAATGATTGAAGTGTAGAGGCTTGATAAGTGTAATTTGTACTATTTTTCTCGTTTTTCTTTCATAGTAGATTTTTTTAGTGGTGTAGCTCCATATTTTTGTCTCGTTTTGGGTTTTCACATTATATCGATGTCTTATGTGTGCTTTTTTTTTCATTTGTTTCATTTGGTTCATGTATGCTTTGAATAGAATCATAATATTCTCTTATGTTTCCTTGGCCTTGTTGCGTCTTAGAGAATTTTATTAGGTAGATCGAGATCTTGTAGCTCAAAATTATCAAACACCTGGCGGGGATATGAACCAGGGGTTATCGTGGAAAACCCGTTAAGGGAAAAAACGGAGCTTTGCGTCTGTAGAACTTTCATTTATGTGTTCAAAGATCTGGTCGCTCTTACCGTTAGTTGGAGAAGAAGGTGTTCTGAGGCAATATTAGAGCGATATCGGTCAATTCAACCGAGGAGAAGTTTCCCAGCGGCGAGGCGATCTTAGGAGAACCTCTTGAGGAGAAAGGAAGCGATGGCGGTCTTTCTACGATCTCCCTCACGATCTTGTCTTGGTGGTGGCGGTGATGATAGATCTCGGCGTCGAGTCGGTGGTTCTCGAGCTCTCGTGCCGTCGATTCGTTCTCCTTGGTAAGAGTGAAGCTATTTATAGATTTTGGGAGTGGCGAGCTTGTAAATTCGTGGAAAACTCCAACCACTCCCATCGGACCCAGCGATCCCCGATCGACGGTGTATTTTGATGATGGGTGCCTTAATGATGTCGAGTGGGTGATCTTGGATTCGTTGGATTCGTCTTGGCGCTTCGATCTATAAATATGTTTTTTGTGACCATTTGGCGGATCGGGGATCCATTTTTTCGTCTCAGATAACGATCGAGTCGATTGAGCTTCGGATCGGTATGCTGATGTTGTGATGTTAGTCTTACCGAGGCGGTCGGTTTATTTGTAAGTTTCAAATCGGTCTTAGATCGGCGTTTACGAAAATGCCTTGAGATTCGTCTTGATCAGATTAATTTTAGGGCGTATCGATTACTATTTTTGGGTGACATTATCTCGATCATCAAAATATATCAATCTTGAAAATAGCAAATGAAAATTAAGAATTCAATCAAGTATTGCATTTTGAGTGAACAAATCTTCATATGCACCATATTATAACTTTGGGCCTGTAGAGAATAATGCGTAAGTATGTGTGAGTGTGATATTTTGAGGTTATGGACACATTGGGACACTTATGGAAGTTTTGAGGCGTTAGGGGACCCAGCGCCCATGAGAATGACGGGCCTTGTGGCCAGCGCCTGGTATGGGTGGCGAGCCTTGAGCGGCGCCACCTGCTATGAAGTCTCCCTGAGAGTCAGAGTCTGATGGTCGCGGATGATCGGCCGGAGTTCGCAGTGCGGAGTTCTGGCGGCCAGCGGCGTATGGTCAGCGAACCCGCACGTAAAGCGGCGAAAGCGTGGCGAAGCGATGGCGAACCCGCGTGGCGTGCAATAAAGCGGCATGGCGAACGTGGCGTCTGCAATAAACGGCATGAACCGTGGCGTCACCACGTAAAGCGGCCGCGAACGATCCGCGAACCTGCGCAGACACGCCACGTGCGTGCGAACCGCGTCCTTGACCAACGATGAACGCCGCATAGTGCGAACCCGCAGTCCTTGAACCACAATAAAGCTGGCCGCAGGCGTAAAGCGGTCCTGGGGCCCGGCGAAATGGGGATCTGGGTGCAGAAGCGAGCCTTGTGGCGTCTTGTCGCCTTGATTACTTGTATGCTTGTATGCAGCCCCATGGCAGCTGGGCTGGCCAGTTTTAGGGTTTTAGGGTTTTAGGGTTTTACCCTTTTAACCCATGGGGTCTATAAATACCACAGGGTATGAAAAGGAAACTCTCATCTTCTCCTCTCGTCTTCTCCTTAGAGTGCATAGCCCTCCCAGTGGGAGTTTGGGCACTCTTCTTGGATCAACCTCCTCACTTCATCTCCTCTCATCTTCTCCTCTTAGAGGCATAGCCCTCCCACGGTGGGAGTTTTGGGCACTCTTCTTGGATCAACCTCCACCTCCTCATTTTACCAAGCGAGTGCATAGCCCTCCCACGGTGGGAGTTTGGGCACTCTCCTTGGAAAATTTTTCCTCTCATTAGGAGTTCGTGTTTGTAGATGGGTGATAATCTTTTGAAAGGGACACGTCAGATCCCTACGAGCGATGGAAGCTTAAAATGGGAGGGCCGAAGGTTAGGTGGGAGTCGATTACGGAGACACATTGATGTGCTTGGAAAAATATTATTTTAGAATGATTTGGTTCTTAAGTGTCAGAAGAATTCGATAGACTCTCATGGCAGGGTATTTCATTACTTATGAGATGAGTTTGGGCGCGGGATTGCGGTTTCCCCATCCCGAGATGATCGCCATTTTGTCGTCGAGGTTTGCATTTCCGTTTTGGCGAGAGCGATGGATCGTGATGGGACTTATAGTCTTCTTCGGTGTGGCCGGTGTGATTATCGCGGATGTGCAAGTTTACTGCGATACGTAATCGCATCAAGGTCACTTGACCTTGACGAAGGATCCTCGAGGTTGGGCAAGCGGATTCTTTTGTGAAGAATGATGGGGGTCTTCGAGAAATGGAGAAAGGCGAGAGATTTTCACCTGAGTTGGTGATGAAGATATCCTGCGGCGAAATTCAGAATATTGAAGATCTTGATTTGAGATTGATATATTAACAATTTGTCGCGGGAGGAATCTTTGTTGAGGCAGGCTTTATTCATCTGGCGGTCTTATCGATTCGTTGAAAGCAACAAAGAGGTTTCTAGATCTCCCAGCGTCCTCGGCTTCTTCCCGTGAAGGACGTCTCATAGAGAAGAGGAAAAGGGCGAAGAGGTGATGGTGATATCGGATACCGAAAAGTCGGGACCTTGAGTAGTCCCCGGATCTTTATTCAGGGGCGTGTTGAATCATTCTGCGTAGGTGTCGTCTTAGAAGAAGCTGAAACAATCCTTCTTTATCGACTTTTATTTCCCATTTCCTTTGTCTTAACGTAATTTTTCTTAGAATCTTGAAGAAGCGAACTTGAAATGAACATTGTGTTGAATATTTGGAATTGAGTTAGTGAAGGTCAAGTTTCTCAAGGTGAATCGGTATGTGGAGAAAGTAAAAGATGTCGTGTTGGAGAATCAACTTGATGAGTGCGGGGCCGAGTTGGCGACTCAGCGACTTCTCTTTCTTTGATCGGGGAAGTTGAAGCGGACTGGGATGAATTAGTGGAAGGCTAGAAACGGGGTTAGTTGCGCATGAGGATCTGAAGATCTCTTACGAGAAGGTTTGGTCTTGAGGCAAAGAATCGAGTTCGATCGCTTTCGAAGAAAGAGCGCCTTATCTCGGGTAGAAGCGGGAGGAGGCGGATCCGGAGTGGAGGACTTGAACTTCGACTTGAGCATCATCTGAGGATCACGTTGAGGAGACCACGTGTATGATGTAGAGGTGAAAACTTTGGAAGCGGTGTGTTGATGAAACTTCATCAGGTTTCTTGAAGGGGACGCTTATCATGGTAGGCAGTGTTGAGGTCCTTTCTCTAAGCTTCCCAGACCTTCAGCGATGGCGAGGATGACTCGGATAGTTCTTCATCATCTTGATGAGACCATAATGTAGTTGTAGTTTCTTTATGTTGCTGATTGTATTTATATTTATTTACGGTTGATTACTTGTATGTTCAGAAATGTTAACAATCAAAATTGTTTGTGAATATTTCCGGAGTTGTGTGTCAAAGTGTACTTTCGATGATAAAGATTTGCGTAGATCATTAAGATCATTCTGGGCGTTACTTGGCAAACTTGCGGAATGTATTTATAGAGGTTCTCTCGAACCTCTTGATCTATCGGGTTGTGTATGGGCGTTTTCGATGATGTTAACTTTGTTATGGAAAGTTGTAGAATCATAGAGGATTTGCTTATCGGTTGTTTATCGAGGCGTTACTCGGCGATGTTAACATGCGAATATATTAATAGGTAGAACCTCTTGATATCATCTGGGTTGTGTATCGGGCGTTTACTTTGATGATGTTAACTTTGTTATGGAGAAAGTTGTAGGCGATCATAGAGGATTGCGCTTATCGAGGTTGTTTATCGAGGCGTTACTTCGGCGATGTTAACTGTATAGGAAGATCGGTCGAATTCCAGGGATCGATCTTACCACGAATAGAATCTGAACGATAGTTCTCTTGAGTGGTGTTTTAAAATGCTGGCGTAAGTAAGAAAAAGTCACAATATGTATGAGAACTTTAACATAGATACACGCGATGCAGGTTGGACATATAAGTACAATGGCGAGTATCGATAAATGTGTAATTCGATAGCAATGATTGTAATACAAATATACATGATGATAATGTTTTCGCATTCTTAGAATGAAGAAGGCGATATATCGGTAGTACTTCGGAGGTTTGTAGCATTCAGTGCGTGGGAGAGTCTTCCCATACTATCCTTAAGCTTGAGCGTGCGGGCTTGATTTTCGACACCACCACCGGGCCCAAAGGGTGAGAGTTTGTTACATTGTGGGCCTTTTCTCTTGAGTCGAGACTTACGAGGGCGAGGTCCCCAGATATTAGTGGTGGCTTTACCTTTCGGTTGAAACCTCGAGCAATCCTTTCTTTGATAGGAAAGCCATTGAGTCTTGACATGTGTCTCTTGTAGGAGATCGGATGGAATCGAAGCTTATCGTTATTCTTTGTATCGAAGTTATGGGTTAGGCTGGGACCCGATGTCTGGAATAACACCTGATTCGAAACACGGGTGTATGGCGTTTCTCAGGTAGAACTCGATGTATAAGCCCAAAGAACATTGATAGCTTCGCCCATTGCTCTGGTTTCAGGTTCTTGGTATTGTCCTATCGGTGACTTCTGGCCGCCCATTTGCCTCGTGGATGGGATAGTGGATTAACCTGGATATGCGCCTCGCGTAAAAGATGTGAATGTCTTTCCGGAACTCAAGGCCCATTATCGGGTGATGATCTTTGCCGGAATGCGACAAATAATATTTTTCCAAACAAATTGCGCATTTGCTGATTTTGGCCACGGCTCGCCTTCTACCCACTTCGAAGTAATCAACGGCCAAGATTATGAATTGCCGCAAGAATGGGAAAGGGTCCCATTATGTATCCCCATTGAGCAAAGGGCCACGCTCTGATGGTGAGTTCTGATGGTGTAGATGAGAGAGTAATGTGACACTTGTTACACTTCTTTACAAACTCCAATGCATCATTCTTCATCAGGCCAAAAAACCTTGCCTCATGATTTTGAGGCGAGCTCTTCCTCCCAAATGTTCACCACAAATTCTCGAATGAACCTCTCGCATTGCATAGTTAGCCTCAAGGTGGTAGACACTTTGGCAGGCCCTAAGAAGGACCGCCAGAGTTCGCCACCCATGGTGAAGTTCAATGCTCCGCCTGAGACGGATAAGATCGGTTCACGGCAAGGCCCCGAAAAGGACATGATCGTCAATCCATGAAGATTCTTTTGGTCCTCCAGATCAGATACCCACTCAATACGGAAAGTGGATGTCCTCTATGTATTTTCTCTGAAAAGATCTCCGTCGTTGTTATGGCTAACTTGAGGGCATCTGCCGCTGTTCGCTTCTCTTAGAATATGAGTTACCGATGGGTCTCGACTCGCAAGAAGTGACTTTGCCAAAAGACGATCGAAAGCCGGATGACTATCTCTTCAACCCGCGGAAACCACAAGTCGTGAATCGGTAGATGACTAAGTTCTCGACCTCACCAATGGCGAGCCTTACCCGCTACGATCCAGACCGACATTATTGGTGGTCGGAACTTTAGGCCCGCACTCTAAAGTTATTTTACTTGGGAGATAAGCAAAATTCTCGCCCCGCACGGAAGTAAGCTCCATCAACATATAATGTCCATTGATTTGTCATGGAGTGATGAATGATCCGCTCGTGGTGATGGGATGGTACATTCTACAACGAAGTCAGCAGACTTTATATCGATGCGGAAGAAAATGGATGTCAAACTCTCCAAGCTCGACCGACCACTTCATCAACCTTCCGTGATACATCGCTTTGCGAATAGTTCTTAATGGAAGATGAGTGACGCTGATGGTGTGGGCCCAAAGTACGGTCGCAATTTTCGCGTAATGCACTAGGCCAACGCCTTATCTCGCTAGTGGATAGCGCCCTTCAGATCGAAAGGATTTTCGACATAGTAAATGGGTCAGAATGAATTCTCCTCGCGACGACGAGCTTACGCATGAGAAGA
The DNA here is from genome assembly GCA_021442155.1 of Cymbidium sinense. Taxonomy (NCBI): domain Eukaryota; kingdom Viridiplantae; phylum Streptophyta; class Magnoliopsida; order Asparagales; family Orchidaceae; genus Cymbidium; species Cymbidium sinense. The sequence goes on from CM038230.1 coordinate 3,339,848, forward strand.
AACAAAGAAGATAGATGTACGCCTTCTCTCCTTGGATAGTTTTGATAATAGAGGGGAAGCTAACACTTCAAGCTCAAAAGCCCGACATTCCCGTCCACTGGAATCCATTTCCTCGCACCCCTTTAAGATTTTGAAGAACAGATACTTATCTCCGAGGCCAAGAATCGTGATAAAGTCGCAATCCTTCCAGCCAAACGCTTGGACTTCCTTGATCGTTTCTTGAGGTGACATGTCCTTGAGTGCTTTTATCTTCTGGTTGGCCTCTATCCCGCCGAGTGACCATGAAGCCTAGAATTTCCCGAGGAAACTCCAAAATGCACTTGCTTGCCGATTATCTTGTAGTGTCAAAAATATCAAAGCCGCCGCATCGTAAATATGCCGTGATATTTCCAAGCTCTTACCAAAGATATCATCAACATACACCTCCATATTGTGCCCTATAAGATCCTTGAAGATCTTATTCATAAGGCTGATATGTCCAAAGATTTTTAGTCCGAATGGCATGACCGACAAGAAGATAATCCCTTATCTGCTTGGAAGGATGTTGCTTCCTCATCTATTTTGTTCATCCCGATTTGATTGTAGCTAGGCATCCGTGAAGCTCAACATCTCGTCTGTGTCATCAACTAGTTGGTCGACAATGAGGAAGGGGAAGCTATCTTTGGGCATGCACGACAAGGTCGCAGTCGATGCACATTCTCCAGAACTATCGCCTTCTTGACTAACACTACGTTAGCCAACCGTGGGGTAGACTCGAATGAACTTGACTTCCGTAAGTTTGGTGATTTCTTGTTCTATGACCGCAATCGCTCGTGGAAGGTTCTTTTCTTCAGACACGGCCAGGTTGAGTCAACTTTGAATGCGTAATGACTCCCTGATCAATGCCCGTAATGTCGATGCGCCGTGCAAAGATATCTTGATTTTACGCAGAAAATCTACGACTCGATTTCGCCGAGACAAAGAACGATCCCACCTTCACCTTCGCGATGGATCAACTTCAGATGGAAGACAAATTACATCTTCAACCGAGAAGCCCTTCCGAGGTATCCTCATCTCGTAAGTCAAGTTCTCGATGTTGAGGGTTACCGGCGTAAATGGTCGGTTTGATATAAAGACGCCAGGTTATCTGTTGATTCCCACTTACCACGCCGATGCCACCGGTGTCGGAATTTCATGAGGTGAGGTGATGACCGTACCGAATATGACCGGAGAGGTCTCCCAAATATCAGATGCGACTCGACTTGACTACAATAAATTGTATCGTGGGTTACGTCGGGAAATTCTCCAAGAGTTAAGACCGATTGTCCCTTCCACTAATCGGCCGATTATCAAATCCATACAAAGGGACCGCCGGTTGAAGCTTCTCTCTTCTATACCCATGCTAAGGAAAGTGGAATAAAAAGAACATCAACCAACTCCCATTGTCGATCAATATCCTTTAACATTGAAGCATGGATCACACCGCGATGACGGATCTGGATTCGATGGGATGCTAAGCCCTCTAGATCTAAATCATCAAAGGTGATAGAATGGTCAACCCGAGACTTTGCTCGCTCTTGAAGGGCGGCAATGAATATTTGGCTGATAACACCGCCCTCCGCAATTGTTTATCTCCACCGCCGGTTCCTTCCGAGTTGGTTGCCCCAAGATTTGCCGGACGAGCTGGTTGATTTTGTATAAACGCCTAGATACTCGACGATAATCTTTCAATCTCCTCCTTCGCTTGGTGGCACTCTTCGCCGCGGAAAGTGTAATTTCTCTTGATTTCCACCGATTTTAAAGCTTTGACGCTATCCTCTTCCGATAGCCAGAGGATGTTCGCATGACGTGTTGAGAGTATATTTCCTCTCGATTGAGTCATCGAGGTCGCCGAGGAGGTCTTGGGGAGGTTGTCGCTCTTCTTTTCTCGAGATGTTTGAACATCACCTTTGGGAACCTTCTTCCGCTTGTCGCTGGTTCAAACTGCTGTCGATGAGCACCGATAGTCACAGATGAGACCTCTATCAGAAGAATCCCTCCCCATTAATGATGATATCCGGAGTCCTCCGAGAAGCACGCCTCAAAAGTTCCGATCTACTGACTGTTTGCCGAGGAGAACCTCGAAGTATTCAGGGACTCTCCATCGCTCATGGATTCCGAGAGATGTGATGAATCCGATGATTCTCTTCGAACTGCTCTACAAACAATCGGCGAAGCTCTCCAAATGATCTGACGGACCCCTTAATGAGCTTAATAGAACCAAGCACGAAGGCCCTTTCGAGAGTCGGGAATACCGACACAAGACGTAATCATTTGCACCGAATGTGCATGATCGCTCAAAGTGATCGATATGCTCGCACGGACGGCGGCCATCGTAGGGTCCATGCCGGAAGCTTGAATCCGAACGTATTGCGAGATGCTCGCCGAAGGGGACGAAGCTTTGAAGAGGCGGGAGAATGGATCATTCGATTGTTTGCCGAACTCTTCCCGCATCGGGCCGTCGTTCATCACAGAGATGGCGTGGAGTTCACAGGTCGAGCCATTCGGGTGAGTAGAACCGGCGATCCGTAAGTTCAAAGATCCGGATGTGGTGCCAAGGGGTTCTCTACTTGTTGATCCGCATTCCTGCAATCATTCTCGTGAAGAAAATCTGAGTATGTCGAGGCCGTGAACCCGTGGGCTCTTCCAGCGGTTGGAATGTTTTGGCCCTCTCGCAGAGTCAAGAATTTCGCTCGGGAATCCTCCATCCTTGAACGATCTTCCAAAGAGCCCCACGACCACACCGCTTACCAATCATATTGGAGATATAAGAATGGGGAACTTGATTCCCACAGACGGCGCCAAACCGCTATGCTGAGAATTTTATTCAGATGCGAGATCTTCGTCAGAAATTTCAAAAATTATCCAACACACAAGGTGATATGAACACGTTATAATGGAAAACCCGGAAAACCACGGCCTTGCTACCAGAACTTTCACTATGTGTTCAAAGAGTCCTCGCTTCTAGTTCGGAGAAGAAGGTGTTATGAAAACAATATTCCGAGCAATATCAACCAACCCAAGGGAGAAGTTTCCCAAAAGCGCAGAACCGATCTTAAAACCTCTGATCTTCGGAGAAAGGAGATAATCGGTCTTTCTAGTCCTCAGCGATCCGGGCGAAGCCCCGATCTTCACTACCGGTGGCATGATAGATCGCTCGCCGGCCGACCGGTGGTTCTGAGCTCGGTCTTCAAATCGATTCCTCCTTCAAGGTAAGAAGCTCTATTTATAGATTTTGGGAGTGGCGTGCCTTGTAAATTGGTGGAAAACTCCAACCACTCGGACGGCCCAGATGATCCCCTCGATCGACGTGTATTTTGATGATCCGGGTGCCTTAATGATGTCGAAGTGATTCGGATTCCGGATTCGCCTCGACGAGCCGCCGACCGACTATAAATATGTCTTTTGTGACCATTTTGGATCGTGATCCATTTTCATGTCCGATAGCTTGATCCGTCGATTCGAAGCTCGGATCGACTACGCCGATGTTGTATGTTCGCTCTCATCGGTGACGGCCGCTTGACCGTAAGCCATGAAATCGAGATCGTTTCAAAATGCCAGATTCGCTGATCGCATTAATTTTCCGGCGACGACGCCTAATTTACAATATGAATTTTCTAGTTGCTTGTTTGATGTTATTTTTTTAATGGTTAATTGACCACACAATTCTTATTGATTTACAGATCTGACACCTAACTTTGATATTTATAAATATAGCATTTTTTCCATGCTTCTAAAAATGCATTTCACTTTATTTTGATGTAATACTAAGAGTTTGGATGATGTATATATAAATATTGAAGTTTAGGTTTTAGATATATAAATATATAAGAATTATGTGCTAAATGCTTCTAAAATTAATAACTCAAAATGATAATGATGATGATACAAGTATAATTCATATGCTTTTATTATAATCAATATTATAGTAAAATATTATGATTGGATATGTTGAATTTATTTTAGATGATAATGACATACATTTTTTTAAAATATTGTTATTTGCAAAACTAGCACTTTCTTGCATCTATTTTTCAAATTTTTTGCAAAATATTGAAATTCACATTAAAATCATAATTTTTATGTTTCGATTTTATGAAAAATGTCATGGCTAGCTTAAAAGAAAAAATGATCAGTGTTAGTTTTGTAAATACATAAATTTTAGGTGTTATGTAAGTAATTATCTCTTTATTTTATTTAACAAATTTAGCTATGGAATTGTGAATTTTGCTCATGATTTATAATATTTTAAAAGTACCATTAGGTCAATTTAAATAAAACCATCAACATGATTTATAAAATTTTTCTTGTAAGATTCAACCTAATTATTTAGCGGGTCCAAATTATCATAAGATTATATATTTTTTAGAATTAGGATTTCATATAGTTTTCAAATTTATGTAATAGATCTAATTATTATTTTTATCTATTTGATTTAAATATTGTTGTTTTTATAGTAGTTTTATTTTATTTTATTTAGTTGTGTTTTTCTTCTTTGTTGTGCTAATATTATGGAGTTTATATAGTTTAATGGATCTTGACTTTTGAAATTTATTTTAATATTGGAGGATTTATATATTTAATATCTAAATTTTAATATATATATATATATATATATATATATCATCAAAAATATCATCATCATTTATTTTTTTAAAATAAAATATGTTTTTTTAATATAAAAAAGTATTAAATAATTAAATATTTAACTTTAAGTATTAATTATGTAAATATATAATTTTAAATATTATATATGCAAATAGGTAAGAATTATATGATTTCTTTAAATTTTGAGGTCAATTATTTCATCTCATTTTTTTTTTTTTTTTTTTTGGAAAAGTTAAGAGCTTGCTATATTCCAAAATGAGAAAAGATACAAAAGGGGCCAAAAGGACGACATAATCAAGGGACTACTTGATCAGGATACATTATAAACCAACACTAGGCAGAAAAGAACATTAAACCATACTTTCAAAGGAGTATATGAAGAAATAAAACAGAGCAGTAAACCAAATCAAGAAACCGGTTGGGAGGACACGAAAAGACTCGACATATCAAAACCGGATAGAAACAGATCCGGAGCAAAATGAACATCGTTCGACCGGTTTCCTTCGTTGCCATCCAAAGAAGGGAGGGATCGTGTCTGCTTGGTTGCGAGAAGGCCATCAGGGGTATAAAACCGGATTGAGATTAGGAGCATATTCCGACAAATCATCATCGTCTTTGTGTCCCGTAGTTAGAAGTGGTTAAAGCAGCACATATAGAGAGAAGATATAGGGATTATGTAAAAACATAGTCTTTCCATGTTTTTTGAAAGCTATAACAGGAGGTGACCGAGTCTTTCACATTCCATCTTGCTAGCTTATAAGCAACCCTTTTGGATAAGTATGACAAGAGTAGCAAGAGAATTCAGGAGTTAGAAAAATTCTGCTATTACGTTCCATATAGTATAAACTAATACCGAGGTAATGAGGCAATGTAGTCTCATAATTACTTTATCAGAGGAGAGGTGTATTACTAAGAATTTGCTTTAGTGTGGGATTCAAGAATAGAGGTTTCCATTGAATTGTTGATCGATTAAATCCATAGAGAATGAACATTCAAAGAAGAGATGATCGTGCGATTCCAGTGTAGTTTGACAAAGCAGACATCATGGTGGAGCCCAAGCCTCTTCTTGCGAGCGTCGAGGTTTTCAGCCCTCCCATATAGGCCATCCGACTATATAAGGCAAAATTGATTGCATACCCTTAAAACGGACCTCTTTGTGCCACTCAAGAGAAGGAAGGGCCTCAAAAATAGCTTTCTTAATGTTGCTACTAGTGAGAGACCGGTTATGACCCCAATAAATCTCATCTTCCCTCCTTTCAAAGGGATAGCAAGAATCGATCACAAACGAGGAAAGGAAAAGACAAATTGTAAGGGATTCTCCAACTCCCTCCGAAATAAGGGCCTTTAGCTTAGCTTCCTCTGCAATCCAATCCGATTACACCATGTTTCCCCAAAATCGCATGACTTTTGCCTTTACACCGGGGTCATAATACTGGAGAAGCTAGACATCATCAGATATTAAAACAACATTTTCCTTGAATTTGAGCGGTAGTAGATAGATTCTTCCACAAAGGGAGGTCCTAGATTGAGGAGTGCCAAATCCTCCCATACTTTTGGTCACACCAATGAGAAAATAATGACTTAGATTGTAATAAACGCCATAAGGCTTTAATTTTACAAAGCGATTTAGGGAGGTGGCGAAGAGACCCCACTTGTTTCGGGCAAGGTAACCTTGGTCCAGAAATTGTATGACATCTGTTGGCTTCACCACTATGGAAAAGAAGTTAGATTGAATGGAGCAAATACGTTTAAATAACCCTTTGGATCGAAACCAATAGGCTAAAAGACTATTAACCGATGAAGCAAGTAATCGAAATCTACCACCATAGGATAGAAATTTGCATTTCCACCCGGTAATCCAACTCGTATCTTATCAAAGAGGGAGTTAAAATGAGATAACCTCGAGGCCAGAATGAGGTAGATATTTCATTGGAAGATGGCCAATTCGATGTTGAGAATTCCACTCGACCTCTCCCAATATTTAGTGGCTTTGGAGAAACAAATGATAGACTTAGAGTTCATTTCCAGACCAATGAAGTCTTTAAGTATTTTGAGGTGGTTGGTGAGGTTAAGGAGGAGGTGTTAGCATCCCATAGCTAGTAGATCATCGCATAGAGAAGATGAGAGATTTTGCACATCCAGTGAGAGAATGGATTAAACACGAAAAGATTAACTCTCTATCAATTAAGCAAGAGAACACATCCATGGCAATAGAGAAGAGGAAGCGGGGAAAGAGGACATCCCACTGAGTCCATTAGTGGACTGAAAACCTTTACTTCTCCATTTAGAACTATAGAAGGGGATATTAGTAATACATGCCTCAATCCACTTAACAAATTTGGGGAAAGCCTTTAAGAACTAGTGCGAATTGCCTTAGATTAACGGATCAAAAGCTTTCTTGAGGTCAAGCTTAGCCAAAAAACTATCATTTCCCTTACTGCAGCTGCTTTTTACAATTTTAGCCATGGCAAGGTTATCACTATGTCCACGCCATGTATGAAAGATTGTCTTTGGGTGAATGAGATGGGAAAGAGACCTTGATACTGGGTTGCCAAGACTTTTGCAAGGACCTTGTAGAAAGTATTGCAAAGAGAAATTGGCCGAAATCGAGAGAGAGTTAGAATGTTTAACCTTAGGGATCGGTGTGATGAGCGTGTTTGAACATATTTGGTAAGCATTGAGTTTTAAAGAAAATGATGTGCGCTAGCATGAATTGAGGGCCCGTGACATCCCATGTAGATATGAAGAATGCGAGTTGAACCCATCGAGTCCGTGGGATTTGTTAACATTGATACTATGTAGTCGATATAATCTCTTGATCTTTAATATCTTCCACGAGTGTTGCGCCAATTCGGTGGGAGGTAGTGCCACAGGATGTCATCTTTGGGGTGTTGAGAAGTTTTGCTCACAATTAAAGAGGGAAGAATAGTAGTTACATATAGTTTCAGCTATGGAGTCCGAGTTAACAACAAGACCATTATCGATTGGAGCTCGATGGTGTTAGAATTATTCCTTTCTTGGATTGATGCATAAAGAAATTTCAGATCGTCATCGAATGAGTAAGCCGGTGGGCCTTGGCCCTGCATAAACTTTCTTTAGCAACAAGTCGAGTATTTTTTATTGATATCATTTGCATCTAGCACCAAGAGATGATTGCGGGTCCCTTTCCATCTTCTCCATTATCTCTTCTTGTTCTAATTTAGTTTCTTCTATCTCACGATAGGGGATTCATCCAATTTTTTGAATTTGAGTGTGCTTATTACTAAGTTGAGTTTCTTGGATGATAGAACAAAGAGGGGATCTCCATTTATGTAACAATGCAGGGCCTCGGTGAGCTTCTTAAAGTCGAGACAGTGTCCAGTGGTTTCTAAACATGAAAGCGATGCTTAGGAAAGGAAGTATTGTTCGATTTGTGATTAAAGGAGAATGATCTCGAGGAAAAGGGGAGGAACTTTGTAATAAGAAAGAGGAAATAGTTCCGACCATTTGGGGTTGCAAAGCACTCTATCCGACCTTGAAAAGATGGGGTTAGAACTCTGATTGAACCATGTAAAATAAAGTCCAAGACTAGATAATTCAAGCAATTCACAATCATTAATGCATTCTTGGAAGGCATGGTAGTTGTTATGAGAGGAGGGTTCCCCTTTTTTTTCCTTGCTCGACAAAATACGGTTAAAGTCTCCCATTAGGATCCAAGGATTTTGCATAGCACTTGCAATTTTCCTAAGAGAGTTCCATAAGGAAAGCCTATCTAGAGGGCTATTTTCAGCATAGACACGGTGAGAAAGAATGGATTAGATCCTCTAACCTTCACCTTACCGTGAATTAATTGAGGGGACAGACAAGAGGCTCAAATGAAAGTTTGTTGGAATTCCATTTTATCCAGATCGACCTCCCCGGGACATAAAATTGTTAACACTCTTTTCCAGGAAAAGGCGAAATATCCTATCGGATGGGGATGACACGTCAAGAGGAGTGGTGATTTTGTTTCAAGCAAGCAAAATAAATCAACGAAAGGATTTTGTAATTCTCGGCGGTCCATCATTCTACCTTCGCGAGGCCCCGACATTCAGCAGCCAGAGGGAAGATTCATTGAGAGGAAGAGGTGGCGGGCTTCTTGCCCTTTTCTTATTGCCCCGGATGGAGAATGATTGACTAATTGCTTTGAAGTTTCACTTTCACGAGGAAGCTTACCCGGGGTAGGGAAATTTGTCTTGAGATTTCGTGTGGTGGGAGAAAGCACCGATCTGATGACACCTGGAGGAACATCAACATGAAGCTCTTGAGGTTGGTGACAGAAGAGTCGGGTCATTACTATTGTCAACTTGATCCTCCGAGAAGGGGAAAGAATAGGGAGATGATTGAGATCCGCGATTGAGGCGGCGTGCTGTCCCTCTTTCCCAAGGTGAGTCATAGCGATGTGGATGGATCCGTTGAGTGGGAAGGAGTAAAGTGTTTGAAGCTAGTGTTGGGTCCCCCAGGGGCGGCTTACACTTCTTCCACAGACTGGGTGCAGTAGTTGCTTTTAGAGGACATGAATTGTCCTCATGAGAAAAGGTGTTACATTTGGAGCATGAGGGCGGTTTCCGATCATGACAACCTCTGCGGAATCTTTTACCGTTAAGATTGATAGGTATTGAATTGAGAGGAGAGGTCATTTTTGGGCGAAATCCGCAAAGGTAATCCTTGCCTTCGTTCTTTGTGAGGTTATCGACGCTAGTGGAACTCCGATCTTACCGGCAACTCGCAAAAACCGGACTCGTTCCAAAGAACATAGTGGGAAAGGGGAGCTTGATCCATAAAGGCATCTCACGAGATCGCTCCTTGGGCGGAAGTCCTGTGTCCATTTTGGAAGATAAATGGGCCCATTCGTGAAGCAAGGCCATTATCCCAGACGAGGTTGAAGTCTTCCAGACAGAGAACTTGAAGAGGAAGAGCGTGAAGGTCAAGATGACCCTTGAATGTCCATTTTTTTTCTTTATAGCTGCAAGTGAGGTAGGGTCTCTTGCCAATGGCATGGCCAAGCAGTGAAAGATTCCATTCCCTCGACCATCTTCTAGGTCCCCTCAGAAAATGAGACCTCTCGATAAACGAAAGTGAAATGGATTTGCTCTTTTAGTTTTGCAAGGAGAAGATCTTTCCAATTGCGGGTGGCATGGTTGTGAGGAGGTCCTCCACAAGTGGCGAAAGGAGGAATTTAGAAGGGGAACTGGAATTGTTTTGCGAGAGTCTAGTGCCATATTTACAAAGGGCACCTGAGGTCAGGCAAAAGGGAATCAGGAATGGAGGCACTGAGAAGGAGAAGGAGAATGTAAGGAGGGGAGCCAAGCCCTAAAAGTGCCCTAGCCGCCAGTTCTTCCCGTCTTCATCTCATTTTTTATTGTCGAGGTGTCTGCTTGTTTTTGGACCAGTTCTAATAGGATTTCCTCCAATAGGAAAATCGAAATTTTAACTAACAACCTACTTGTTTATAAACAATATTTTAATAGAAATCATTTAAAAAATAAAATATATTTAATATCTCTAATAATACTCAAATGTAAAATTTTAAAAAAATTAGCATTCATTAAAATAAAAGAGACTGATTTAGTTAAACACACAATGTTTTTTTTGATATATTCTTATTATTTATTTTTTTATATTTCATTTTAACAGTGATATTTTTAATCTTTTGGTCTGATAATATATATATATATGAAAAAAATTATAATTTAACTTATTTGCTCACCCTAAAATATTTATTTTATTTAATTATATGAAGAATTTATAATTTTGCCCATCCATAAAATAATTTATTGCCCATTGTTAAAATATAATTTTTATCTTAAGAATTATCTTGAGATGAATATAGATAAATAGTACTATATCCAAATATTAAAATAAATTTAATTTTAAATTTATTTTAATCTCATGTGATAATATTTTAAATTCAATAAATTTGAGAAGTGCACACACAATAATAATAAGTTATTCTTGATTCTTCATAAATATAAGTAATTTTATCTTTCAAATCAATGTGAGATTAAATGAAAGGAGTTTGTTGATTTATTAAATATAATATAGTTTAAATGGGATTTGGGGCACTAATAAACTTTAAAGAAATATATGTATATAATTATGAGCATTACAATTCAACATATTTTTACTATAATCTATATTTTATATTTTATATTAATCTTAGGCCATAAAATTTATTTTTTAAAAATATTTTCTTATATTATTAGCTTTATTCTTCTAATGATTATATTTATATTTATATCTTAATATTATAATTTTTTATTTAAAAAATATGTAATATACATATATCAATATTTGTATACTTACACATATTAAATATTAATATTACTTTTAATTAAATTTATAAATTACATAGATTGATCTATTTTGACATATTTTTTAAAAAAATTATTTTATGCTTAATATTTTGAGAATGAATAAAGAGGATTGTGATCTTTTATTAACTTTTATAAGCAACAAATAATTTAATATATAATTTTGGACAAATTTAATTAATATATTTAATCTCAAAAAAACAAGCAAAATATAAATCATAGATTATAAGTTTTACATTCTTATTTATTTATAATTCTCTCTTATAAATTTAGTCATATTATCTTATTAATTATTCATGATTATGATTTAATAATTTAAAATTAAAATAATTAAAACTTTTTTTCCCCAAAAAAAGTTGCAGGTGCTGACATTTTAGTTGGCGGTTGATAACAACATTTGATTTTTTTTTTTAAATTTTTTTTTTAATTTTGTGGCGTTTCCTTTGACAGAAAGCTTTGATGATTGGCTCTGACATCCACTTCACCTCTCATCATTTCTAAATGAAGCCCATATCTTGATAGGACATCTCATGAAGGAAAGAGATGCCCCAACTAACCATTCAGAGAACATCTCCCTCCAACCATAATAAAGATGAATTTTGAAAAAAAAAATAAGGAGATTTCAAAATCATTTTAATTATCTATATTTTATTATTTATATCATTTAGTATTTTATTAATAAAGTTAATGTGTATTGATATCTTAAAATCTAATAATTGAGAGATTTGACATTCAACTAAAATGTATCGAGTTCAAATTCTAATATATACATTGTATATGTGAATTTAAAATTAAATTTATTCAAATATCTCAATATAAAGGGTTTTAGGAATTATGCCGAGCTGAGCTGAGGCTTGTTCAAGTTCAAGCTTGTTTGTCATTATTATATTGTCGTCTGAGCTTTAGGATGGTGTTCAAGCTCAAGCTCGTTTAAAAAAATCTGTTCGAGCTCGGCTAGAGTTTGTTTCTGCTCGGTTCAGATTTGGCTTATCAAGCGTGTTAACAAGTAACTCGTTTAATGAAATAAGCGTAATCAAACTTGTTCTGAGCGGCGTCTAAATATATAATCTTTAATCGAGCCGTTATCGAACTCCTTAGCTTAAATGATATTATTCAGCGTAAATGAACTAAACAACAACTTTTTGAGCATTCGTTAGATTGAGTATTCTGAAAGTGTTGCTCGTTCGATTAGTGAAATGTGAGCATGTGAGTTCTAATCGAAATTTGAAGCGTCCGAGTAGCTTGTTGAGCTTCATTTGCAACCCTAGCTAAGAGTGTAAGAGGGAGAGTGAGTATAGAGACATTAACAAATTAAGATGTTAAGCAAAGTATTAAGAGGGAATTAGTAGCTTAGTGACAAAATGACCAACATTAAAGAAAGATGATGATAATTGTATGATGATAATTGATAATAAGAAGGATTATTATGTTATTTTTTTATTTTATTTTGATATTTGAGTATTATATAATATATATGTAAATATTATAATTTTAATATTATATATTTAAATCCTAATATCTTATGTTTTATGCATATAAATCCTCTTAAACAAAACCCTAAACAGAGTAGGTTAGTTTCTTGTTAAAAAAACGACAAATTGGAGAATATCATTGATTGATTGCTATATTTAATTGATTGATGGGGATAAAGGGGACATCTTCACATGGCTTCTTATTATCTACTTTTAGCATATTTGGAGACACATACTTATATTTTGCATTTCTCCAACACCTAATAACACTTTATAGGCTATTATCATCATTAATCTTAACTTAACTATTTGAGTTCAACTTATAAATCCTTCTATATCTCTACATTTTGAGATTTACTTATAAATCATTTTATGTCCTTTTATTTATATTCATTACTTTATTTTACATAATATTACTATATTGAAAGATTTACAAAACATATCACATAGATACTTATATATGTATTTACATATCTAATACTTAAAGTTTGATAGTTATTTAATTATCTAACATCTTATCTATGCATGAAAAGATGTATTCTTTTAAAAGATAATAATAATAATATTTTTGATACGATAATAGATATTTGAGTGTTATGTATATATAAATATTAAAATTTCAATATATATAAAATATAAAAATTATGTGATATTTATGTAAATGCTCTACTATATTTCTATTTTTATTTTTATTTTTTTTTAGGATATCCACCCAACATCCATTTCAGTTTGTAGGTTAGATGTCGTTATAATCCGCATTACGTTAATATTCATGCGTCTACTTCTTTTCACTTCCCGCCTGGAGGAATTGAATCGGTGAGAAATTCTCACGCTCATCCAGAGAAGTGGGTTACTATATTTCTACTTGACTGTCACATGCTTCTAAGAGCAACTATACGGCATGCAGAAACACTGTAATAGCTTACCTTCTGCTTCATAACAGCAATACCAACCAACTTCACTATCAGAATATTTTGAATGTGCAGTTTTAAGAACTTTTAGAAATCGCCAAATTAAATGAAGAAATGTTGTTTCATGAGAGTCACTGAAATGTCACAAACAATAGATTAGATGAACAGTTAAGAAAATAGAAGAAGCAAATGAGATCAAAGATTTAAATAAATTGTTTGTTCAATATCATATTACTATTTACATTTGCTGATAATTTTTTAGATAATAATTTCATACAATAATAACAGTAGTCAAAACAGTGTCAAAAAGAAAACAAAAGACTCATACAGAATAGTATGAATTAAACACAAACAGTATATAGTACACTATACCATTATTCCACTACCTTACTAAACGCCGAGAGAAAACAATTAACAAACCAAATAATTTAAGAGGGAATCAACAGTATTTATATAAAAAAACACAACTTGAGTATATATATTGCCACTTCTACAACACGTTCTCCCTTGTCGTTTTCACATTGTCTTTAATTTTTTTTTTTTTGAAGGGTATCCCAACACATCTGAGTGGAGATATCGTGATTAATCCCCTTTCAGCGTCCGTCATTAAACGTAGCGGGTCATGATATCCCCAAGACCTCCATAGAGAAATCGACAGCGGGGGGGTTCCCGGCCCACACCGAGCTAAGAGATGGTGAGTGTCTTTAATTTATTCAAAAGAATCATCTTTTAAAGCCCTAACATTCACTCAGCAGTTCAAGGCAAAAATTTCAAATTTTTTTCAAAAAAGTAACAAGTATTAACCAGAAGACTATAACGAAGTAGGTAAAGTGCTCGTTGCAACAAATATAAAATGAAATTTTGTCAGTTGACTAATCTTTCTATCAAAGAAAAGAACAGATAATAGTTATAAACAGCAATGTGCAGATAAGTTTTGGGAAATGAAAGTCTAACAGAGCTCCGTCCGACTCACAGATTCAACTGAATCAATCAGTAGCTGCTACTTGTCCAGCTGCTGATTCTTTTTCCATTTTAGAGCAGCTTTATCAAAACTAGAGGCATTCAAGTGTGTAATCTGGGTTCATCAAATCTCTTTTGAATTATTGCCAGTATCATATTGCTAATTTTATTCTACTTGCTCGTCTTTTTCTATAATTTTTCAGTTTAGTGATGCATAAGCATTGAGGAGTTAACTATTTCCAGTGTTTAGCTGTGCAGTGTGTTAAAAGAGCAACAGTACAGAAAAATCAAAATTTATTTCGTTTCTCAGTTTCAGCAAAGTCATGACAAAACCATCCAGATTTGGATCAGCAAATAATAGATTTTTTTATTCAGATAACAGAGAGAGAGAGAGAGAGGAATGTTATAAGGAGGTAAACCAAGTCTTCTTTCACAGTTAAGCCTATGAAAACCTCTACAAACAGGTCCAAGGTGGTTACTGTTCCTCTGGCCACTAGATCTTCCTTTGCAGTTTAACCTCTGAAAACCTCTACAAACTGGCCTTAGCTGGTTAGTGGTCCTCTGGCCATTAATATTGGGAGAAGCAAACAGATTGGCTGTGATATTGGATTGTATTGTATAGTATTAATGATCTATGACCAAAATTTCAACTAGGATGACAGACATCATTAGAACTAATCTGTTCAATATTTTCAGCATATACAAATAAGTTCAAGACAACAAGATCTTAAATCAATCACAAAGTGAAAAAATAAGAGCAAAAAAAACATGAGCATCAACTAAGTCAAAGGACAAGTCTACCTTTAACACAATCCAGACCATGATCATATGCAAAACAAAAAATAGAAGCCAAATAAAGAGTCCTCTAATTTCTCCTCAATACGGAATATTGATAAGAATAACATAAAACAACTCATAAAAAATAGCAAATGCCAGTGGAAAATCAAAGGTCAAAGAAAACTAGCGACTGCATTGAATTTTAATCTGTCACTGCATTTCATGATCCCAAGGCCTCCAAAATCCTCTACCCTAAAAGAAACCGGGGTAGCATAATAATTTCTTTGAGCACAAATTACCAATGGAGATGAAAAAGAAAACCCAAGAGGGAAAAAAAAACTAAGTTGGAAAGCTAAAGCTGAAGAAAGAGTTCTTCTAAATCTTGGTTTTAAAATAGGTAAAGATTACCCATTAGGAAGAATCAGTGCCCATTATCCAATACCCGGAGCACTTGTGTGGTAAGAATTCAATAAATTAGCAGTTCATCACCGCGCAGTTATAGACAAAGCTCCCAGATTGCTTCCTGGCAATCATATTCCATTCCGGCAGCTCCCCGTCTTTAGGAACCCATGAATGGAGCTCAATCATCCCACACCCAACGCCCTCGGTCCACCTATCACAATGAGTTGTTCCCCACATGCCCTGAATGCAAGCCCCATCCATTCATCGATGCAGGCCTTTCCGGCAATCTCCCCAAAGTGATCCATGCATTGTTTTTCTTATCATATTTCCTCACTTCTTCATCTCCATAGTGAGCAGCATATAGCTCGTTATTGACGACTGCAACGAGAGGAGGTGCACCGCTCGCACCATTGAGACCTAATGACATATTAGGAATGATCCTCCAAGTTCCTTTCTCTATATCAAACTCCTCTCCACATGTAAGTAACTCACTATGACTAGATATACCTCCAATTACATAGAACTTTCCATCCATGAAAACACCCGAGCACATCTTCCGCGGCATGTTCATGCTTGGCAGTGTTGTCCAAGTTTTAGTCTCTAGATTATACAGCTCTGCAGGCTTATATAGCTCCACCAGCATCACAACCTCCTGCAAAAATAGCCTTCTCTCCAAAGCTCGCAGAGCCAAACAAGCAACGAGGTGAATTCATCACAACACCAGGAGACCATGAATTTGTTAGAATACTATATCTCAGTACAATGTGGGAATACACAACTTTCCCAAAGACAAGAAGTTCAGTGCCTACAGCAAGGGACTCCTTATCTGAGCACATAAAACATTCATTATGTGGCATCTTTGGTAAATTGATCCATCGAGCGCAGTAAGGATCATATGCCTCCCATTCTTCTACGGTGCATGAGAAGTATACCCACGACTCAGCAATTCCATGCAACCTCCGAAGCCGATACAGCTCTCCACTTCTAATCAAAGAGCGAAATCCGCGATTGAGGGAGGCCAAGGAACCATAGTCAGAGCGTGAGCATCGAAGGAGGCAGCTGATTGAATTGTCTCGACCGATTGAATTGATCAGGTTGTCGGAGTCCGAGCAGTCAGATTTGGAGGTAGAGGATTCTGTGAGCTTGATGGATTTGGTTCTGATTCCCAAATCCTTGTTCAAAAAATCTCCTTGATCTTCAGGTGAAGCATCGAAGGATCTTTTGGTGCTGGTTCTCTCAAGAAGGCTGTGGGTCATATACGCCCACTTGGATTCTTGCTCGCAGGAGCTCGGCAACGCCCTTGAGATCAAGCAAGACCTGCCTTCCAACATCTCTTAAGGAGACTTTAGCCTGAGGAAGATTAAGATTTGATTTTCCTAACCAATCTCAAAATCTGGTGTCCTCTTTCAAAATATGTTCATTGATTAACCTGGATTGGCCAGGATAATACTTATTCAGACTACAAACGAAGGAAGCGAAATCAGAAACGAAATAAATCAAGGAAGTATCGATATAGAAGCCCTTTACGCATATGAATTGGATCAGCACAATCAACAAGCAGCGGAGAAGAAGAAATTAACGGAAAAACGAATCTTTTCCGGACCATAACGATCGAGTAATTACTGAATGAGTTTTAGTTAAAACTAACCGATCCGACCAAAAAAAAAAAGGAAAATGGCCGAAAACCAGAGTATAGATTTCAAGCATGCAGATCTTACGATATCTGAGAAACTAAAGTGAATCTACCAGCGACTCATCGGATAAGCAGCCCTTCCTTACCGCATGGCGATCAAACAACAAAGTTATCAAAACCTTTCCAACAACCTAACGATTAACCAAGAAAATCCCCAAAAAACTTAAACAAAATTGTATTTTTCCTATGCTACTTTCATTGGTCTTCGATGTGAAAATAAGATCTGGTATAAACAAGAGACAAACTGGAACTTACAGGCAGGTAATGACTGGCAGAGAGCAGATTTCTTCTGCTTATTTCTAATAAAATCTCTTTTAATCTGCTCTAATCTCTCACTCTGAATTCTTTATCTATAACTTCTTCCTTGCGATTCTTTCTCTGCTAATGGGAGCCCAAAATCTTGCATCAGTGATGATAATGAGTCCCATTTAATCATTCCACCCTCAACCCTTCCCTCTTTAAATTTCATTTTTTTAAAATCTCAATTCACCTTTGGATGACGGCATTTCTAATATTTTTATTACAACATTTCTATCAATGTTATAAAATTCTTTGTTTATTTCAAACTGGGGCCCACTTCGACATAGCAAATATACCTTTTTTTTAATTTTAATGACAAGTTTTTAAAAATAAGTTTTTCTTACGAGATGCTATGTTAAAAGAGAAAAATTAATTATTTATAACTGATATGACACTGATTTTGATTTTCTAATCTAAGCATAAATTTTGATGTTAAAACAAATTGATCCAAAATTAAAACCGGTTGAAATCAAAACTTAAAATATTTTTGAAAACTTTGGATATCAGTTAAACCCCTAAAAGCTCAAACGTGGGTGTTTATAATCGAATGCCTCGAGGATCTAACAAGCCCAAGACCTCAAAATTCCGACTTCATTTGAGCATTCAAATATTTAAAATATATCAAATGATCAAAGGGATATTTTGAACCGTCCGATGAAGTGGAGTGTGCGGGTTTTGCATGTATTCTGAGGCGTCTCCCGTCTATAAATAACCCATCATTCCTCATATGAGGGCGCAAGAGAGAGAGCCCAAGCTTGAAGATCTTCCAAGCACTGTCGCCACCACTCGGCGGTTCGACCGCATGCCGGTCGCCGCCCGATCCGCCGTCGTCAACTCCGGTCTCCATCATGGCGACCTTAATCGGCAATGGTTGTTCATCGTTGTTAGCCATCATCTGCTACCAGTAATTATTACCACGAGCGTACATAGTTGTTGTTTCATATACACGTAATCCGTTATCGGAAGATTTTGTAACAGATACATAGTGGAAGCTTTTTTTCTTGGGCTAGGCCGTGATTTTTCCCTCTTTTCTAGTTTTTCACGTGAAAATTTCGGAGTTTTCTTGTTCACTCTTTAAATACTGTGTGTATGTCTTTGGATTTCACAACAAAAGGCTAAACTTTTACTCTACAGCTAATTTTTAGCCGACGGTTTGACACGTGGGAAGAGAACCCATCAATTACAATTTGCGAACACGCATTATGGCCAAGCAATATCATCCGCGCTCCTCAACTCGTCACTCTCAAATCAATCCTTGAACCAAGGGCGTCGCTTCACTCCTCCCCAATAGGCGTTACCACAGCCGGTGAAGGCGAAGGGATCTCTTTAGAAGATCGTGTCGCCGAATTTGAATCTCAAAATGAGATGATCCGACTTTTAAGAGGAACACAGCGCCATTACCACGGCAAACACACCTCCCCAAGATCGATCGTTAGCCGCGGGGAGGTCAAAATATCGATCTCCTTAATAATGAAGTTCCTCCACTTCACGGCCGTGTTGATCTCCTTGACTACTAGTTGCTCCTACTAATCCACCAATTATTCTTTGGTAGCTTAACACATTCTCGTCTGTTGACTCATCATGTTATCGTGCGAATTATGACGCTTAATGCAGATGAATTTCACCTTCAAGGCAATCATCTTCCCCCATGGTATGAAGAATCCTCACCATTAGGCGAAGCTATTCTTCAACATCTATTCCCGTGGGTTTCAAGCTTCCGAGCATTGATTCTATGATGGTGACCCGTATGAACACATCGACCATTACGGACTATCATGCATATCCACGAGCTCGACACTGCTTTGTCGTCTTTCCGTTACCCTCAAGGGGCAAGCTTCGCTTAGTTACTCCCTTCCAAGGGGATCCATCCATACCTTTGATGAACTCGCCAAGATTTTTGTGGAGCAGTTCATTGCAAACAGAGGATCATTAAAAGATTCCTCCCATCTCTCGGCATTAAATGATGAGGGTGAATAAGGAATACTTCGAGGTTCTCCTTAGCAAATACACAGGTAGACCCGAACTATTAAGAGGAGTTTTCCTTGGAGGACTCAGTCAGGAACCTTTTTTTTCGTCCTGAAACCGCAGTCCTCGTATGTTGACTTGGTTCATCGTGTGGAAGCACAAATCTCTGGCGATAATTTGTGCCCATCATAAATAATTTGAGCAATCTACAGGGAAAATGTAAAAGAGGGAATGCGGAGTCTATCAAAAGAAGCAACAAGGCATTCGTGATCTCCCTCCACGACCCTTATATCAACTACGTGAACCACGACGGAAAGGAATACACACCAACACATCTCGTGTTAACCTCTAATGGCTATTCGAGATGAAGAAAATATCAAATGGTCACATCCATCGAAACCAAATTCAGAAATCGAGCAATATTGTCACTTCCATCAAGTCGTGGACATACTCGAGATATGCAAACAACTCAAAGAATAAATTGAGAGGCTCATTCAAGAGGAAATCTACGATTTGTGAAGAATCAATCGACTCAAACAAACATACCTCCAACAGGGGCAAGACAATCATCACATAAATAATAAAATAATCATCAAAAGTTGGAGAAATTAAAACAATCACGGAGGACCAATACTATCTAATCAAGTTCTCATTACCATCTCAAGAGCGGAGTTAAAGAAGTCTCATTGATCATTCCATCACTTTTAATGACTTGGACTTAGAAGGAGTACATGTTCCTCATCAAGATCCACTTGTCATCGGTAGCAGATCGGTGACCCATTATAATGTTAAGAGAATTTTGATTGATAATGAGTTCTATTGATGTCTTATTTTACTCCACATTTCTTAACATGGGCCAGTTGGGAAAAGCTCCAACCCTGCATGACCATTATACGGGTTTCACTGTAGTAGATGGGACAATCACCCTTCTCCTTGGTGAATTTCCTCGACAAGTGACTCATTAATCCAATTCATGGTGGTCAAGTCGATTCAACATATAACACTATCTTTGGAAGACCCCTCTAATCAATTTTCTGCGGTCACTTGATCTCATCTTAAGATAAAATTTCCAACCCCATTGGAGTTGAGTATGGAAATCAGTGGTGCTTCATGTTATCTCGGACAAACTCAACGCCTTCTATGACCTTGACGCCAGATTTTAATTTTTGAGATGAAGAAGTACCCAGTTTTGTAGTAGAAGACTTGCTCTTTGCATTATCGGATGAACAACCATACGAGCGACAAGTGGGATCTTTGCTCTAACAAAGAAAAAAATAGACTTCTTGTGCGAAATCAAGACATCTTTTCTTGGAGTCGATAGATATGTCTGACCCCAATGTAATCATGCACTCCCTCAAGATTGATCCAACATTCAAACCTATCATCCAAAAGCGGAGTTTTGCACGATCGTTTCCGGGTTATTGAACAAGAAGTTAACAAGCTCATGAAGCGATTCATATGAGAGGTACATTACCCTACATGGCTAGCAAATGTTGTCATGGTTAAATAAAACAAATGAAACATGGAGAATGTGTATTGATTACATAACCTTGCTTCGAAAGATAGTTTTCCTCTTCCTCGAATTGATCAATTGGTTGATCTACGTCGACAATCAATTTTGGATGCTTACTCACGGTTATAAATAAATAAAATGAACCAACGGATGAAGAAGCTACAACATTTCAAACATATAAAGGTTTATACTATTACCAAGTTATATCATTTGGATTAAAAAATCGTCTATCAATGCCTTATGAATAAGGTTTTAAAGGCTTTAGGCCTGATAAATTATATATGGATGACATATTAGTGAAAAGCTTGAAAGAATCACACATATTTTTGACTTAGAAATATGCTTTAATCTTTTCAATGTTATAACATGCGACTTAACCCAACCAAGTGTGCTTTTGGGATTACGTTAGAAAATTTCTTGGATTCATGGTAACCCGTGGGATAGAGGCCAACCCAGAAAATCAAAGCTCTCAAAGATATGACTCCTCAAGAATATGAAGGAAGTTCAACATTTGAATGGATGAATTGCTACGTTATCCCGCTTCTAGCCCATTAAATACTTGTCATTCTTAAAATATTAAAGGGAACTAAAATAATAATTTCTGGATTGATGAATGTCAGTCAGCACTAAGGGAATATTTAGCATCTCTACCCTACTATCCAAGCCTATTCAAGGAGAGATATTATACTTATATCACTCTTTCCCATGTGATAAGCTCAATTTTAGTGCGAGAAGAATGGGATACAACAACCAATTTACTATGTCGAAAATTTCTTCTAACATAGAAAGTCGTTATCCACTTGCAGATAAGGCTCGGCTTTAGTTTTCTGCTCAAAAAAATTCCATACTTTCAAGCTCATACTATCGACATTTACACTCATTTACCATTAAGGGTCATCTACAAAACCGAAGCATCGGAGGTTAATCAAGTGGTGCGTAGAATTGGGAGAGTTTGATATAAATTTTTTACCTTGCCCACTATAAAGTCTCAAGTACTCGTTTATAGTGGAATGCCTTGAACTCAAATGGCTGTTGCATGCCTTTTGTCTCCTCAATGGACCCTCTATGTTGATGGAGCTTCATGAAATCTTTCTTGGTGTGAATCTTACTTATTTCTCCCAAAGATAATACCTTAGAGTATGAACTTTGCCTAAAATTTTCTATAACTAATAATATGGTGAATATGAGGCTCTCATAGTAGGGTTGAGACTGTCATTGATTTGCGGCTCAAGACTTAGTGATACCTGCGACTCTCAACTTGTCTCCCAAGTTGAGAAACTTTAATACTCATAATCATTAGCTAGATAATACCTCCACTTGGTGAAGTCTCTTCTTGCCCATTTTAAGACACATCAAATCATTCACATCTTGCGAGAGAAGAATACTCGGTGACGCTCTCTCTAAGCTTGCAACATCTTCTACTAGGATTTATTTAAGAGAAGACATGTTGAAGAAATATATTTTCTTAGTATCCAGAGTCATGGGTAATTGCAATTAATGAGATAAAGGAACATTCATGGATGGACCCATCGTCTTTTCTACAAGAAGGAACCCTTCAAGACCCAACTCTTCTCAAGAAGTTTCAAACTTTACTATTATCGGTGAATTATACAACGAGCTTTCTGACCTGCCTCAAATGACTCTCACCTTTAGAGATTAGCATTAAGAGGTTCACTCAAGGATATGTGGAGAACACTGAGGAAGGGAGCCCTTATATAAGGCAAGGGTTCTATTGGCCTCGATGAAACAAGGCCTTGAGTTCACAAAAAATATACAAGTTATCGGTTGCACTCTAACCTCTCTCACATCGCATGAGCTTTCATCCCTTCATGGCCTTTTGTTTGTGGGGATTGATATCATGGGACCTTTTCCGATATCGTGGCAACAAAGTTTATCATTTTAGTCATCGACTACTTCACTAATGGGTGGAAGCAGAACCATTCGCTAAAATTACAGGTAAATGCTAAACAATTTATTTGGAAAAATATAGTATGTCGATTGGTCTTCTGCAAAGATCATAGCGACAACGAAACCCAATTCTTGGAAAAGTCTTTACGTCCTTTTCAAAGATCTTCATATTTGCATACGGTCAGAGCACATCCTCAAACTAACGGACGGTGCTAACAAGACTAAAGGATTAAAAATACGTCTTGAGAAGGTGGGGCAATGGGTTGATGAGCTTTCTAATATTCTTTGGGCTTACGCACTACATCCGACTGGTGAGACACCATATAACTTGTGTTTAAGAAGTTATTATACCGATGGAGATAGTCCAGAGTTCAATCATGATGGTAATTAAGAAAAACTCGACACCACACGGACCTACTCCCCTTGTGACATGGCCTACTTGCTTCTTATCACCAAAGGGTAGCTCATCACTTCAGAAGAGTAAAATCTCGTCCCATATCGTTGGTGACTTGGTCTCTGAAGTCGAAGGCTGAGGCAAAGGCCCTCAATAAACTCTCACCTCTTTGGGATGGCCCATATGTGGTTATAAGGTAAAGCTAGAAATATTCAAGCTCAAGGAGCTGAGGGAAAAAACTACCTGAACTTGGAACGAGAATCTCCAAAATATTATTAATTCTACATAATTGTTTAACTTTTATTTTGTCTCGCTTTGTCATTTTCTCTTTATATAACCCCAGTGGGATAAAGACTTGTTATTGTTGTTGTCATTTCCTCTTGAAACTCATATTATTAAAATTGTCTTATGATTGTATCACCAAATTTATCGAGTAATGGATTTATAGCTTTTTCTTACAAGCTTGTTTCTTCTTCATTTAATCCTCCCACTTGAGAAATATACAACTCACGTTGTATCTCAATGGCACAATCAATCTCAGTAGTGGGACCTCTTCCATACGGGTAAGAAGTCAAGTAACACTTTGGTGATACATAGGATAGGTCAAAAGGTCCTTGGTGGACATCCCCACGACCTCTTCCATACAAGTTAACGTTATCAAGTAACACTTTGATAAACAACCTCATTGGTAAAATTCCCGGTGGATTCAATTCAACCTCATCATGAGTTAGCGTCGTCGAATAATATTTGACCAATTACCGGATGGGTAAAATAAAAAACAAGAGCGTATCATCTAAAAAAAAATTTCATTGACCATTAAATATAAGAAATAATCAAATTTGATACATAATAATACATATAAAATATGCATCCTCAAGTGATCATATCATATTGGTGATATCATCCTCTCACCACTAGGAGATGCTTCCTGACTCACTCAACTCTCCTTCATCTCACGAATCGAAGAGTCTTGAACTTGGTGAGAAAGATCCTCAACTCGTCTTACGATGCACTAAGCGGATTCCTTTTAGGAACCCTCGGATGAAGCCCTCCTCTAAACATTGGTGCTCCAAGTCCTTCACTTTAACATCAAGAATATGATTATGAGCTTCGAACATGGTCTTGATTATCGATAAGCGAGCTCTTAAAGTCTTTCTTCTTGATTTCATTTGCTTTTGCCGACATTATATGCTCCTTCTCGAAAGATGATCTGTAATGCTTTCTTCTCTAGTTGAGCTCCTTCTCCGCAAGTGCCTTGAGTCTTTTCTCTCTTTGGCGAGTC
This sequence comes from Cymbidium sinense, assembly GCA_021442155.1. Classification (NCBI taxonomy): domain Eukaryota; kingdom Viridiplantae; phylum Streptophyta; class Magnoliopsida; order Asparagales; family Orchidaceae; genus Cymbidium; species Cymbidium sinense. Next base: position 3,364,383 of record CM038230.1, read on the forward strand.
TTTGTCTCACCTCGTCATCAAGTGTGCTCCACCTCGACCGAGAGAAAGAGAAGTCGACATGTTCAGCTTCAGTTACGCAATTAGTGATCCTCCAAAGTCACCACTTCTTTGGCTTTAGTACTCATCTTTCACTCATACTCGCCTTGCAGATATTTTACCTTCACAAATTATTCCACTCTTCTAAAGAGACACCAAAATGAGTCATCATAATGTTTGAGTTACCTATAAAAAAAAATCATCACAAATATTACACAAAAGAAAAGAAGGAAAAAAGAAGAAAGAAGAAAGAAGGAAGACAACGTACCAATTCATCATTTCGTTAATGCATATGTGATTTAACACCTCTTAATGTGCTTGAGAAACAAACTCCCCATCATGAGTTGAACTAAACTCTAGAGGCCATGAACATCTTCTTCAGATATCGGCGTAGTCAGACACATTCTTTTTCTTTAAGGAAAAAATTGCCACCACGATTTTATGGCGGGCTTCTTGAAAGAACCTATGAATATGAGGAGACATTTCATCACCTTTACTTGACCTCTTTAGTAAAAGAATGAGATCTCCACTGGATGAAAAGACCTTGAACATTCTATCTTCACTATATATTTGTTAATGTGACAACTCATCAGATTTCTACATCGAGAACATTAAGAGTTGTCAGATCTCATTCTCTTCAATCAAATGGATGGAAGGTCATTCAATCTTCCCCATCTCTCAAGACCCCACTCATTTTTCACAAAAGAATCCATTGACCAATTTTTTAGGCGGATCCGCTAAAATTCTATCAATTCTTTTATAGCCAATAAAAATCCTTGAGCATCACATGTGAATCATACATTCGACATAAGTATTTGATGTTCAAAGTAACACCACTCTCGAAGAAGACAAACCGGCGATGACCACTAAAGCCGAAATGAAAATTGTGATAAAAGACACCACATATTTTGAAGATCTCAATCATGAGCCAAAGGGAATCGCGGTCAACACAAAGAATCATCTCGAAGCAGTATCCCTACGAGGTGAATGAGCGATCGGACCTCTTGGCAACAATAGCCACCAACTCATTAGGAAATGAAATTTCTACGACACCATTAAACTATCGATGTGACAAGGGATGGTATATCGATCAGCTGCCACGCTATGGGTTTTCCTCGACCATCACCTTATGAAAATACATAATGAATAAGTAAAGAGGGAGAAATGACAAAATTTGAAAATTTTGTGAAACTACTCACTCACCCCAATACTTGGGCATTTCTCACTCTTCATGGGCCGACAGGTTACCTGACGAAAGGACATGCATACATATGAGATCAAAAGAAAGGGGAGAGAGGAGAGAAACTATTCCTCCCCAATGATGCTCAAATTACTTAAACTTTTAAGTCGTTCAAATGGCGGCTCTAATTACCGCTTCCCATCTTGGCAATTATCGACCATTGAAACATCCATCAAGTTTGAAGAAATCCAATTTCTCACTAGGTCTTGATCGCCTCAAACCCGGTGGTCAAAAGGTCAATTGACATCTCTTTGAGGGAGTCTTGGTGAACTATGGGTCTTGATCACCTCAAACCTTGACGGTGACACCACTTTCGGAAAACTGAGCCTCAGGATGACATGAGTCTTAATCCTCACTCGGTCGGTCAGATAAGGTTAATCTTCGAGAAAATTGGAGCCGTATGAACTATGGGCTTGATCGCCTCGACCTGCTCAAGAAGAAAAGAAGCCAGAGCGTTGAAGAAGTATGCCTTCTCCCGCCTGGGAGGTTTTATAGACCAGAGCAAAGGGTAAAATCATCAAAAATCAAAATCAAAAAGCCTGAAAGCGTCAAAACCACCATTTGGCCCGCGGAACCGTGTAGCCGCATCAACGCTCTGACGGTTGGCCGTGCATGCATACATACTGGCGTGCCATGACGCCGCCATACCGTGGCGATGCCCGCCTTCCATATTACCGTGCGTGTACGCGCATGCCGGCCATGCGACCCGACCTGTGCATCGTCCGTTCAGCGCGAGCCAGCTCAGGCCAATGCGCCGCCCATAGCGGTGGCATGCGCCATGGCGCCAGCGGTAGCCATCGCTTCAGCATAGCTACCCGTCCGAACCGAGCTTAGTAAGGGCGAATGACTCTGTAACCTCTAAATCTCGTGCACATGCATTCTACACCATTCACCTGCGCTCAATAGTCATAATTTTGTGCTCACATGAAGATCTGTTCTCTCAAATTGTAGTTAAAATTTCAAATTTCATTGAAGAATTTATTATTTTCAAGTATATGGCATATATTTTTGGATGATTGAGATAATGTCATCCAAAAATAAACGATATGACACTAGTTTTAGTGAAGCACAAATCTTGATGTTAAAAGCAAGATCCAAGTTGGCGTGAAATCAAGAACTTAAAATGTCATTGGAAACTTTGGGATATCGGTTAAACCTAAAAAAGTCTCAAACATAGAGTGTTTATAGTCAAATCAAGCGTCACCGGCCGAGTCTAAGATCTCAAAATTCGACTTTATTTAAGCATTCAAATATTTAAAATAAATCAAATGATCAAAGGGATCATTTTGAGCCGTCCGATAAAATGGAGTGATCGGGTTTTGCATGTATTCTGAGTGTCACTCCTCCATAAATAGCCTCATTCCTCCGTATGAGGGAGCAAGAGAGGAGAGGCCTAAAGCTTGAAGATCCTCCAAGCATGTCGTGCCACGACTTCGGCTCGTCGAACCACCGCCGGTCACCGCGATCCGCCGGCGATCTCGCCGTGTCAACCTCTGGTCTCCATCATGACGACCTTCATGCCGTCGTCATTGTTCCTCGTTGTTATCATTATCTACCACTAGCAATTGTTCTGCGTGACTATTGTCGTTGTTGCTTTCATCCTCTGTAATCGTTATCGGAAGATTTTGTACTCAAATAGATCATAGTGGAAGCTTTTTTTCTTGAAGCTAGCCGTGATTTTTTTCTCTCTTTTTGAGATTTTCCATGAAAATTTCGGTTTTTCTTGTTCACTCTTTAAATATCTATGTGTGTGTCTGGTTCATAATAAAGGTAGAAACTTTTCTCCTTTGGTTTTCACTAATAATAAAATATTTTCTCATAAATACTCCATTTTATTAATTGCAACTAAATTTTGTCTCAATTATATATATATATATATATATATATATATATATATATATATATATATATATATATATATATATATATATATATCTAATTTATTTATGCATTTTAATTTGAGATCCCAAAGCGTTTCAAAACCAAAATTTATCGAAATGGTATTTTAATTATAGCTGTGGTATTTATGTGAAAACTTTCAATGAAATATAAAAGAGACAGATTTATTATTGTAGCACTTTTAGAAAATGATGAGCCTCAATTTACCTTAATGAGATTTTTTTTTTTTTTTATTGTTTTGTTGATTGCACAAATATTTCTTTACTGATGCGAGCATTTTCCTCACAATGAACCTAAAACCCACCATTTAATATCCTTATAAAAGAAATTGATGCTTTTATTTAAAACTATCGTAAATAATTATTAATATAACATTAATAATAATATTTTGAGTCATTTTATAACCTAATATGTTTAGTGGTGTTTGGATCACATTTTATTTTTTAAATTTAAAAATATTTAAATTTTATTAAATAAATATTTTTAAAATAATATAAATATAATTGATATGACCCCAAAATTCCTCTAGTGACGAATCTTGATGTAAAGAGATCAGTCCTGAATCACTTAAAATATCATTGAAAACTTTGAGATATCGGTTAAATTTCTAAAAGCTCTCAAATATATATGTTTATAGTCAAATCGGCGTCAGATGGCCTAACAAGTTAAAGATCTTAAAATTTGACTTTGAGCATTCAAATACACAAAATACATCATATGATCAAGGGAATCATCATGAGCCATCCGATGGAGAGGAGTGGTTGATTTTGTATGTATTTACAAAGGCGTCTCCCAATCATAAATAGATTCCTCATGAGGGAGGCAAGAGAGGAGAGAGCTCTAAAGCGAAGATCCTCCAAACATTATGCCATTTGTCACCACCATGCCCGCTTGATCCTCTTAGTCAATCTCATCTCCATCATGGCGACCTTCATTTAGTCATGTTCCTCGCTATTCACCATCATTCTTTAAAGAGCTTCGAGCGTGACTATATGTTTGTTGTTATTGTCCGATTTTGGGATTCCCATTATCGCTCTTATTACAATTATGTAATCCGTTATCGGAAAACTTGTACTACAAAATAAATATATAATGGAAGCTTTTTCTTGGCTAGCCTCATGGTTTTCCCTCTTTTTTGAGGTTCTCGTAAAATTATGGAGTTTTCACTGTTACTCTTTAAACACATATGTGTGTCTTTGGATTTCCAAACAAGGCTAAAGGCGTAAACTTTCACTCTGACATTTGGTTTTATAGCTTACCGTCTGTGAACCGATTCTTATTATTTCATCTTGTATGGTAAAATTTCCCAACAAGATCAAAACCATCATCGAGGTGGAGCATTTCAAACTTTTAAGAGGATAATTTAAAAGATTCAAACCGTTCCTTGATTTTGTCGAAATCAACTCTTAATCTCAAAAGATTATCCAAGTTTCTCAACAATATCAAAACCATCCAAGTGGAGTAATTCAAGCTTTTAATCAAAGAAGAATAAAGATTCATCAAACTTCATTCTTTTGATTTTTTAAATCAAATCTTAATCTCAATAGATTATCCAAATCGATATTGGATATCTAATTGATTATCGGTTTGAGAAGGAAGTCGGTAATATTAATGAAAAGACCAAAGTTAAGCAACTTTGGCTACTATAAATGGATGATTGACCTCTTTCATAAGGTTAGCGTCATTACTTTGACAACAGATAGTCAAAGGTCCTTGGTGGACTTCCCACTTCTTTAGAGTTAACGTCATCAGCAAATACTCGACAAACAACTTAGATAGGTCAAAAGGTCCGTGGACTTCACGGCCTCTTCCTAGGTTAATGTCATCGAGCAAACACTCGACAAACAACCCCGGATAGGTCAAAAATTCAGGATTCAATTCAACCTCTTTTGTCATCGAGCAAACACTCGACAAACAACCTGATAGGTCAAAGGTCCGGTGGACTTCCCGGCCTCTTCCACACGTTGCGTCATCGGGTAACACTCGACAAACACCGGATGGGTCAAAATTCTCGGATTTGGCCTCTTCCACAGTTAACGTCATCGTAACACTCGACAAACAACATCGGATGGGTCAAAATTATCGGATTCATTACCTCTTCCATTATTGCGTCATCGAGTCACACTTTGACAAACAACTCGAGATAGGTCAAAGATCGCGATTTTGCCGCGCCATTTGGTCCGCACATCGCCGTCCTTTGCCAAACCGGACAATTTTCGGTCACCACCATCGTCGCCGTTTGCCGACCGTGGCAATTTTCCGGTCACCACCATCGTCGTGGTCATCCCCGGCATGTCTCCACACCACTGTCGCGGTTAATGGTTGTGACCACCCGTCGAGCCACCATGTTATGCCGTCGACCATCGCGGCAATCTTTTGTCATTACCATCATCAGGTCATTGATGATCGCCATTGGCCGTTAGCCTTTGTACCTATTCGGCCGCCAACCATTGTAATGCTGGCCGTACCATTTCTTCTGTTGACCATTGTTGGTAATTTCCGCGGTCCACCATCGTCTGGTTATCTCAATACACCATGAGTCACCGCCGCCACCACATGCGGCAACCATCGTGAGCATTATTGCCACCTCTCCGTTATCGTCTCGATCGCCTCCGACGGATGGCGGCAAATCTTGGCGCTCTTTGAGGAAAGCAGCAATATATCTGGGCTTAATCGGCCGGGCGGACGGCATTCTGATTGACACCTCTCTTCAAAGCGTAAACGACGATAGATCGCCTCAACCCGACGGTCGACAAGTACAATTGGCTCTTTCAAGGGAAAATGTAAACACGACGTATGTACCAGCGGGCCTTGATCCTCGAACCATAAATCTGATTGACGTCTCTTCGAGGAAAACTATAAACCGACGCATACCATGGGCCTTATTGCCTCCGAACCCGGATGATCGATTAGTTTGGCGCTCTTCGAGGGAAAATTGTGAATACGATGTACCATGCATGCCTCCGACCTTCTCTCAAGAATAAGTGCCTCTCCTGGCCCCGTTTTATAGACCCTATGACAAAAGGTAAAAATCAAAGAGAAACCGTCAAAACTATCAAAAGCGAAAACCGCTCAAAATCGTCAAAAAAGCAAACGGTCAAAATGGACAAAATCCTCTTCTGCTCGATACAGTGTGCATGAGGCGCCAATAAATGGCCGCGTGCATGCCAGCAGGCTTCGCCCTTCACCCTCCGTCGCCATTCCACTACGGTCGTCGATACCAGCCCCACCTCCTCGGGCCAGCTTGACCCGTGCGACGACTCGCTTCATGGCGATTCATGACCACGCGATCCGTGGTTTTTTTAATCGCTTCTGACTCAATTCCAGCGCCGTGTGATGCTGCCTGACTCGGATTTGAAAAAGTAATGGGATGTAAACCTCAATTTCATTTCGCATCTACACATTATATTTGATGTCATAGTCATAATTTTATGCTTACATGAAGATCTGTCAAAATATGTGGTTAATGGACTGATTTCGTTGAAAAATTTGTTATTTTAAAGTACTTTATATATTTTTTGATGATTGAGATAATATCATCCAAAATAGGCAACGATATGACCAAAATTCCCACAGTTGAAAGCGCTCTGCAGAATCGATTCAAGTTGGTGATTCACTTTATTCTTTGAAATCTCAAAATAGTGTATATAATCCGCCTCGTCAAATCAAAAAGTCGATCTTTTGGCTCATTCAAATACATCATGGGAATCATCATCAATGGGATTGTGCATGTATTACATCTCAAAAAATATTCATATGGGGGAGAGAGCAAGAGGAGAGGGAAAGCAAGATTCCCAACCATGGTTCCACCCCTCGGCGTTAATCGACCAAGCCACCGAGCCGTCTAGTCCGATCCTCGTCGTCAATCTGGTGTGTATTTGACCTTCATATAGTTTTCTCATTTGTTCACCATTATGCTACCACTAGCCTTCAACACGAGCGTGGCTATATTGTTGTGTCATTTTTGGGATTCACATTGTTAGCCCTTCTCTATACAATTATGTAATCTCGTTATCGGAAAATTTACAAAACAAATATATAGTGGAAGCTTTTCTTGGTATGTCATTGGTTTTCCTCTTTTTTGAGGTTTTTACATAAAATTAGTTTTCTTGTTCTCTTTAAAACATCTGTGTGTGCTAGATTTTAAACAAGGCTAAGGTAAAATTTCACTCTACGTCGGTGGTTTTCTAGCACACAATAATAATATATATAAATAAAATTGATCAAAAGTAGACCCTTAGTTTTTCTCATCATCCATGGTTGGGAGTGATATTAGAAAATCCTTGGTATTGTTTGCAATATTATATATATATATATATATATATATATATATATATATATATATATATATATATATATATTTCAATTTTTTTTCTAAATTTGAGTTCATTTATTTACATTATTCTTGTCAATAAAGTAGGCTGAAAAAAAAAAGTTCTTAGAAGACTATTGTAGCAAATTTGTTTTTTGTGAGTTGTTCGAGAACACGTGATTTGGATGATATAAATTCTAATAAATAATTTATTTTATTTGGTTAAATTAATAGAATTTTGTCTAAATAATATTATCATGACAATACAAAATAAAAAAATAAATTTAAAATAAATAAAAATTGTGTCTTTATTTTAAAATATGAATGAACTTGAATTTTATTACAAATTTTATTAATATTTATTAGCTCCATTTCAAAATTTGAAATAGATTTACATATAATTGCTATTTCACTAATTAAACTCAAACAAATAAAAAAAAGAGAGTTATCGTACCTTGTAAAGTATTGTACGTCATTTCTTAAAGAAATTATATATAAAATTTTTCATATTTTAATATTATTAAATGTTTTATGGCTTCTATTGTATGTTTTATGTAATTGTTGACAAAGAAAATTGGGTGTGCATATTTGTTCTCTAATAATGGCATTAAAGTAATTAAAATATTTATTTTATTTTATTAAGAGATTTACTTCAATTTGATATATGAAAAATGAGAAATAAAATTAGAAAGTTAATACCTCATGAATTTATATTTTATATGATGCCAATTAAACATTTATTTTTTATTTATTAAATTGATTAAAAAAATATCAAATTTTAAGAATATTTGACTTTTACAAAGATGATTAGGGAGAGTAGGTTAAGGAAAATATTTTAAAATATTTTTAAAATAATTATGTTTTATCTTTGGGAGAAAAAATTAAAATTGTTTACTTATATTATACGCTATGATGGTTATTATTTTATGTGTCAGTTGCCATGCTTAGTTAAAGCTCCACTCAACAACTTTGTAGTAGAGCCCATAAATTTATATTCAAATTATTTAAAAATGAAATATCTTACTATTATATATTAAATTGATCTCAAATAATAAAAAATAAAATTAATCTCAAATAAGCCCTAACAATATTCTCAATCAAATGTGTTCATCAATCTTAATAGGCATGTTTTGTTCTCTTCTTATACAATAATTTTCAATTAGTGCTCACTTAAGTTAAAAGCCTCAATAAAAGAATTCCTACAAATTAATGATCATTACATTTACATAAATCACTTCTAAAAACTCAAAATTATTATTTTAGAGATTATAAGACTAATTATAGGAGCTTGAGGTGATAATATAAATTTTTTTAATTTATATAAAATATATTATTTTTCACCCTAAACCTACTTTACATAGACCCATTCATTTGGCATGTGCCATCTGGCTGAACTTATAAACGCGATGGGAATAATAAATGATCATATCTTTTGTCACTAGTCATTAGATTTATATGGCAAAGTTTGTTGAAAAATGTTTTTTTTTTTAAATCATAGACTTTTGAGTCATTTTTTATTATAAAACATCATTTAAAAATATAATTAAATATTGATTTATTATCACAATTTTCATTAAAGGTATGACTAAAGGAGCCCTACTTAGCTTAATCTTAATTTTCTAAAACTATGACTAGTAATGATCATAATTTAATATTGATTTATTAATTATTAGAGCGCACATACACACATGTAATAATTTTAAAATTTTAAGTAATATTTGTTGTTTGATTTGTGAATTGATGATGGAAGAAAAAAATAAATAAATAATGCTTGAATTTGTGACTCAACTTTGTTGAGCTTTGATCGATGTGGGCTTTGAAAATTTGCCAACCTCTCACATTGAAAAAGTATGATTTAAGTGTCTGAGATTTTGGAAAGCGGATGGAATAGTAGATAAGACAATACCTAGAGATTTCACTCTCATTTAGTGAGAATTTTAGATCGGTTCTAAGTTTCCTATGACACAAGCATCATAGTTAATTACCCCTTCTAATGAGAGAACTTTCGATTAAGGCTAGTTTTAGATGTTGAATGTGTAGCGTATAGTAGCGACATGTGGAGTTTTGAAATTTGGGATTTAGAATTTATGAATTTATGAAATTTATCATTATTAATATCAGATGATTGGGGAATGATGACATGTCCGATCGTATCTCATGGTTTAGTCATCACGGGTTTCTTGGTAATTGCTAGTCTACTTAGTTATATGAGGTAGTCACCCAACGATCGAAAAATTCTTTTACGACACATGGGTTACGTCGTCAGAAATTCTTGTAGATTTGAGATAGTGTTTGTCCCAGGAGATAAGCTTAAGTCACCTTGGCGATGAGAGCTTTTGCCTATCGGTGTACACATGATTCACAACTAAAGGGAGAGACATTAGGGAACATATTGGTTGATCGTGATTGTAATATAATGGTGTCATTTGTGATCACCCGATCAAAGGACTTTGGTGTGCGCGTGTGGGAACTCTTGGAAACCCCACTTGTGATGAGGACGGGCGTCCTTCTTGGAATGAGATTGATTGAGAATGACATGAGAATATTTAATTTAACATTGACTTCCTTGTAGCTAGAGTTTTCTTAATTTGTCATATTTATCAAATAATTGCGGTAGATTGAGTTAGATTTTGCTTTTAGTTTTAAAGATATTGAATTTCATTTAACTATTTAGAACTTAATGATTTATTTAAGTTTGTATTTATATTAATAAATTTAGATTAATTTGATTTGAACTTGGAAGAGTATTTTGATGGCAAGTATCCCCCATTTTGAAATCTCCATTCAACACATCATCATCCGGATTTATGAGTTTGCTTGATCATTTAATTTATTATTTGGATCTCGACTTTTATTAGTTTAATAATAAAAATCCATCTATCATTAATGTATTTGAGATATTTTAATAAGTTAAAATTCTAATAATAATTGGATTTTTAGGTTTTGTTAACATGGATCCATCCTAAGACTAAGAAGAAAGCAAAGATCCTCGAGATACTTGAATCTAAACGCGATAGTGCTATTATGCAGTGTGTGAATTCAAATAATTTTATGTTTAAATTATAAGAATGATTTTATATTTTCATTTAATTCCAACTTAGCAGCTTTTCAATTAAAAATTTTCATTTTGAATTCTATGCCCCAAGACATACATGTATTTTTTTAGATCATTTCATTTAATTAATGAAATTATTGGTTTTGAAAATCATATTTAGAATAAAATTCTAATTTTTGGATTGAAATAAACTCCATAATTTATGGAGAATTTAATTTCACATGGTCTTCTATCTCTTGTATGAAGAATTGTATCAGTGATGTGTTGTGGAGCATAATTAGATTTATATTTGCCCAAAATATTGTTTCTTTGCTTGCATTAAACTTATTTGTTGAATCTATAAACCTGGATAGTTGATTCGGCTCATTAATGAACAATCAAAATTTTATGAGATTCACTTAAGTCGCCTATTTTATTGTTGTCAAAGCATAACTCATTCGTCATTGAAAAACCCTTCATATATTGGTTAACAAGCTTTATGCGTTTACCAAAATTTTGTTTATACTTCTTAAAAAATGTGCTATGAGTTTCAATTTAAATATCTCTTTTATGACTTTACTTATTACATGTGCTATATGTCAATTTCACATTGAGATTATTTTAAAATGCTTAGTCTAATGTAATTAGCGGTTTAGACAAAAAAAATTTTTTTAGAAAATAGTAGTCGTCGTTTTTGACGATCACCGATCGCGTCGTTAAGCATAAATGTCAAACGACTTGACAACAAATTTTTTTTTTTTTCGCAGGAGAGAGAGAAACCACAGAGAGAGAGAGAGAGAGAGAGAGCGGGGAGAGAGAGTGAGGTTTTATTTTATTACTTTTTTTTAATTAATATAATTATTTAAAATATTTAAAATATATAATTTAAAATATTTTTTATAAAATATTTAATAACTAAATATTTATATATTTAGCTATTAATTTATTTATATATATATATATATAATTAAATATATAAAAAAATATTTTAATTATATATATAAATTTATAAATTTATTTGATATTTTTTATTAATTAATATAATTATTTAAAATATATAATTTTATTAATTTTTGTTAATATATAATAAAAAAATATTTAAAATATATAAATAAATAATTTTAAATAAATAAATAAAGGAATAAATTATATAAATTTTTTATAAATTATATAAATAAAGTAATTATATATAAATATTTTTAAGTTATATAAATAATTTAAAAATATTTAAAAATAAATAATTTTTAAAATAAATAAAAGAAAGAAATTATATAAATATTTTATAAAATTATAAAATAAACTAATTATATATATATATATATATATATATATATATATATATATATATATATATACATATATATATATATTATATATACATATATATATATATATATATATATATAATTTATTTAGTTATTTATATATTTAAATTATATAAATATTTTAAGTATAAATAAAAAAATATTTAAAAATATATAAATAAATAATTTTTAATAAATAAATAAAAGGAATAAATTATATAAATATTTTATAAATTATATAAATAAACTAATTATATATATATATATATATATATTAAATTTGATTAGATAGTTCTTCAAAAATAATATATATATATATATATATATATATATATATATATATATATTATATATATATATATAAATTTATTTAGTTATTTATATAGTTAAATTATATAAATATTTTAAGTTATATAAATAAAAAAATATTTAAAATATATAAATAAATAATTTTTAATAAATAACAAAGAAAGGAATAAATTATATAAATATTTTTAAGTTAAAAAAAATTTAAAAATAATTTTTATAGAATATTTTTAATTATATATATATATATATATATATATATATATATATATAAGTCTATAATAATAATAATAAAAAAAAATATAAAAAATATAAAAATATAAAAAAATAAATAAAGAAAGAAAGAAAGAAAGGAATAAATATATAATAAATAAATAAATATATATATATACATATATATATATATATATATACATATATATATATATATATATATAATTAGTTTATTTATATAATTTATAAATTATTTATATAATTTATTCCTTTATTTATTTATTTATTAAAATTATTTATTTATATATTTTAAATATTTTTATATTATATATTAACAAAAATTAATAAAAAATTATATATTTTAAATAATAATATTAATTAATAAAAATATTAAATAAATTTATAAATTTATATATATAATTAAAATATTTTTAAATTATATATTTAATTATATATATATATATATAATAAATAAATTAATGACTAAATATATAAATATTTAGATTTTATAAAAATATTTTTAAATTATATATTTTAAATATTTTAAATAATTATATTAATTAAAAAAATTAATAAAAATAAAATCTGCCCACCCCTGGTTTCTCTCTCCCGTGCCGAAAAAAAAAAATAATTCTCACAGTGCGTCGACGGTGCCAAACAGACGACTAACCTATTTTTCTAAAAAAAAATTTTTCGCCTAAACTGTTAATTATAATTAAGACAGTTCTATTTTAAAAATAATCCCTTTCACAATTAGGTGAATTAGATATAGTGTAAGTCCTTAGTGTAGGCCCTCTTTTCAAATTTAATATGTGCACATGTATTTATTTTATGCATTTATAACTTCACATTTTAGCTTATTATAACCAAAGTTTTGATTTAAGTCTTTTATTTAATTCTATTTATGCTCTTTGATTATTTCTTTTCTTCTCTTTTTTAAAATTTTCTAAAAAATTCAAAATTGACCAAGATTTCGATAAGATTCTAAGATCATCCTCAGCGTGGGATCAAACTATTTTACTTTATCCCAGGTATGCTTCTATTGAAGATAGTAGACATGTCTTGTGACACCACCAAATCTTACGCTTCATTAAGTTCTATTAGTGGGACCTTGATCACCTGCACGCAACAAACATATATAATTTTCACATATTAAGCTTCATCCCTTTTTTAAAGTCTCATATTTAGTCAAAATTCGCAGTATTTTGATATAAGTGAGTAATCAATCTCGGCCACGCCCTAATGAGCATGACGAGACTTTCAAACCTGCATAAATCCGGATTTACCAAATCCTGTTGGAAGACGGCTCTGTGGGATTTAGAGAAGCAGAGGTGTGCGAAGAAGGGTGGGAGACGAGAGAAACTGAGTGGATGAATGGAGTTCAAATGGAGAAGGAAGGATTTTCGATCGGATGGGATTGGTCAGTTCGATTGACATGCGGCTCGGTATCACGAAAGGGGCGGACGGAAGAAGGTTGTTCTGACCTTCGGTAGGAGAAGATGGAGGGTTTACGGCTTTTGGAGGACGAAGGAAGGAGAAACGAATGCCTTTGCTTGTGTGCGGTTGAGGGAATCAGACGAAGAGGGAGATACCTTCGGTTGAGATGAGTTTTGGCTCGTGGCTTGCCGATCGAGGGAAACTAAGGGCGAATGCTAGAGGAAGAAAGGGGGGGGGGGGGGCTTAAGGAGCGAACGAAAAGGGGAGGGAATCCTGGTTGAGGGAACGAATGAAAAGGGGCAGAGAGGAAGCATGCTTTGCGGTTAAGGGGAAGAGTGGGTCAACAATCGAAAAAGCTCGCATTGTGATATATGTGAGGTAAGTTAAATTATGATAAAAATTTTGAAGAGTGGATCTTGATGATAATAGTGGAATTAGGTCTATTCTCTCAATGGCACAGTCCACCACTAATCCTAATATATAAGTGTAGCACTAATAACCCTTACACACACATATATATACATATACATATACTTAGAGTTATGATATATGAGCCATCACTCTCCACTTCAATCTTTTTTATTTTGGCATTATTGCATACCGTAAAACTTGTAGGAATAAATTTTCACGCCTAAACTTTAGATAATCGACACATCAGTGATAAAAGAGAAAAAACTTGAATTTTACGAAAACTCCATGAAGAGAGTAAAACCACGACCTAACCCAAGAAAGATGTTTTACTATATATCAACTTTGAGTACAAAGTTGAATCTTCCGACAATGGATTACAAGATCAGATGTGAAATCGAATAGAAAAATTTCAAAATCAAATAATGATTGAATATCAGAATTGGTTGTCAAGTCGGATGATAATAAGCATGATCGACACAATAGATTTACAACTCAACTTCTAAATTTTCTCCTCCTCCCCTTTTCATGACAAGAATGAAATCCTATTTATAAGATTAGAGAGATATTTTAGTCATTATAGCTAAAATCTCAAAACACTCCATCTGACGCCAGTATCTTGATCCATTTATCATAGATAATTTTTTAGTGATTTGACCATTCAAAATAATCTTGATTTGATCTTAGGCTCGTTGGATTTGTCTGTCGAGCGCTTCGACGATTATAAGACGCCAAATTTGGAAGTCATTTGATCATCCGCCAAGTTTTCATATGTAGCTTCTAAGCTTCATTTGAGCTCATTTAGCTATATCACCCGCTTAGATTGTTGAACTCCTTATGAGCTATTTAATTTGATTGTATATACGCTTTAATTTGAGATTTGTGTTTCATTTATAAATTTTAGAGGGATATATTAGGCATAGTGAAATTTCTTCTCTACAATCAGTTTTACTTGCATAAAGTTTTCATGTAAAACTTTGCATTTCTTAATTTATGTTTTATGGCCTAATTTTCATTAGTATTATTATTTCAAGAAGTATAAAAGTTGTTAATTAGTTTAAATTTCCATAGAAAAAGTAAGTTAGATTTAAATTCTTTCAAAATGCAATTTCCTAATATGGAGACTTTAAAGAAGCTACTTATCTTCTTTTGAGGCACATCTTCATCTTAACTATCAAAAGCTTTTGTTCTTATATTAAAGGGTACTATACTAATAGGAGAAGATAATTTAAAATTCAATTTTGATTTGATTCAACTTAGAAGGAATTTATAGAGGAAAATGATTTATAAATGCATAAAATCATATTAAATTGAGACAATTAAATTCCAGCAAAAGAGGCCAAGAATTCAAAAAAGTATAAAGACAATATTTTCTGCTGAAAAAAAAGTAACAAAGAAAACAAAAAGTTGTACAAAGTGACAATTTGGTTTCACACCGTCCATAATGTAAATATATAAATTAAATTCTAATTGAGGATAGTGAATTATTATTATTTTTTGTTTAAATTTTGTTGCACTATAATCCAATATTTATTCTTAACTTTACTTGATTAGCTAATTTGGGGATAAATTGCATTAAAATTTCATGTTAGTTTTGAACTACATAAATTCTCTCAAAATTATGATTTTATTTTCACACAAATAAAAATAGAATAATTAATTTGTAAAATATAGTTGTTATCTATATAGAATGAGGGAGAATGAAATTAAAACTCAGCCTTAGAGTGTGTTTGGAGTAGAGTTTTGTCTGCAGCAGGTTCGTGCCACATGGGTGTAAGGGTTTGGCATACTTGACAAGGCTTTGTTTTGAAGAATTTGTAGAAAAAAAATTTGTGTTTTCCAACTGATTTTCGATTGCTAAGCTACAAAGCTGAGTTAAAGTTTTACCAAGAAGATCGGTTCACACACATTGTGGTGATACTACTTTAAAATTTTATTTTGAAAATTTGTGCTTTATAACTTGCTTGGCCGACGAAAATGAAAGTTACGATCTACCTTGAAAATTTTTTTTTTTAAAAAAAATCAAGGCTAAAATCAAGTGATTTTAATGGTGGGAGCATTTTGCTAAAGCGTGACTATTTAAGTACAAAAATCAAGGCTGAAAACAAAACCATCGGCCGAAATTCACAAATCTCAGAACAATTAAAGAGTATTAATATTAAAATCAGAATTATACATTATATATATATATATATATATATATATATATATATATATCATAATAATAAAACTACTGTAAAATTGGCCTCGGCAATGGCTAGTTGTATAAATATTTATATTAATTAGCCTTCATTGTACATTTGTACTTTGGGCTGGTTTTTCTTAAATTGGCCCTAGTGATGGTAAGCTTTGCTAAGAAAAGCCATGAAGGCCCAAAACAAATTGCATTTAGAGCTGTTTATTCACACAACTTTTAAGTATAGAATAAATTATCAAAATTTTATTTTATTATTATTATTGCGGGTTAGAAACCAGTTGGTAGAGTAAAGTTTTTTGGCGAAATTCAAAGACACACAGGTATTTGAACAAGAAAACCGAATTTTATGTAAAACCTCAAAAAGAGGGAAAAAATCACGCTCCCAAGAAAAGCCTTCTAATGACGTTTTCGAAGAAGATCTTCCGATAACGGATTACTAAGATATAAGAAAGGACAACAATTGCAGTAATAGGACGATGTTGATGAATAACGTGACGACGATTGACGATGATGACCGACGATAGCTGGTGATGACGACCGACAACCGGTCGACGACGATGGCGGATCACGGCTACCGATGATACCGGCTGGTTGACAACCGCCGAGTGGCGACGATCTTGGAGGATCTTTCTCTCTCTCCGCCCCTCATATGAGGAATGAGGTTATTTATGATTGGAGTGACATCTTTAAATACACGCAATCCAATCACCTCTCCATCTGGACGGCCATGATGATTCTCTGATCATATGATGTATTTTGTGTATTTGAATGATCAAATGAAGTCGAATTGTAAGATCTTGGGCTTGTTAGATCCGTCGAGACGCTTCGATATTATAAACACTCCATATTTTGAGAGCTTTTAGGGTTTAAGCGATATCCCAAAATTTTCAATGATATTTTAAGTTCTTGATCTTTACCAGTTCAACTTGGATCACTTGTTTTTAACATCAAGATTCGCTCGACTAGTATAATTTTCGGGATCATATCAATTATTATTATTATTATTTTGTAATGGAAGATTTTGCAAAGTAATTTATTCAAGAATTTAGAATTCAGTATTTAATTTATTATTTTTGATGAGTTTCAAAATTATTAAATTTAGATATTTTCTAAGTACAATAACTTATTTTCTCTACCCACCATTATCACTAATTAGAAAAATGATAGTTGCTGCGACCTGTCACTATCTATTGCTAGTGCAGATAAAAATAAGAGTTTATTTACAGTAATTAAAAGATTAAAAAAATAATCTCATAAATTTATTTTGTAACAAACTAAATATTATAAATTATTTTAAATATTTAAGTTTATTTATTTATAATATTTTATAGATTTTTGAAATGATAATTTATTTATTTTTTATCAAAATGAGATTCACATTTTGAAAGATAATTCCTATTGATCTCTTTGATCATACAAATTTTATATGCATCTTATTGCCATAATCATATTAGTATTAAGCAATATGAATCTCTTTAAAATTTTTATTTTTGAGTATAAGTACATAATAATAAGAAAATAAATGATAAAGTTTTTAATGATATTTTAAAATGCTTGATTTATGTACATTTGAATTTGAATCAATGCATCTTAACTATCATTAAGCTCATCTCATCAAAATATTCTTTTTAAATTATGTGTCAAAACTTAAATAATATAACATCATATAATATTCAATTAATATAATATTATTATATATTACTATAATATTAATTATATAATAATATATAATATTTTATAATTAATATATAATAATTATATATTAATTAAGTTTTACATAATATTATATTATTAGAGTCTAAATATAAAATTATATTTAAAATACAGACATAATAATCTCTCTTCATATAAATAAGAAAATTATTATTAGATTTGATGTGACACTTAAAATACTACTAGTAGAAGCACGAATCTTGGCGTTAAAAACAAACTAAGTTGAAACCGGTCGATCAAGAGCCTAAAAATATCATTGGAAACTTTGGGATATCGGTTAAATCTCTAAAAGTTCTTAAACATGAAGTGTTTATAGTCAATCGGCGCCTCGACAATGGATCTAACGAGCCTAAGATCTCACAATTCGACTTCATTTGAGCATTCAAATATTTAAAATACATTAAATGATCAAAAGGATCATTGTGAGCCGTCGGGAGTGGGTTTTGCATGTCTGATACGCCACTCCTCCAATCTATAAATAGTCCTCATTCCTCATATGAGGGGAGGCAAAAGAGAGAGGAGAGAGCTCTAAAGATCCTCCAAGCACAATCGTACCACTCAATCGGCCCAACCACCGCCGGCCGCCTCCTCGTTGATCTCTCGCTTGCCTATCATGACTTCCACTGATTGTTCCTGTGATTTCTACAAGTGATTGTTCTCGTGATTTCTACCGTGATTGTTCTCGACTTCAAATGATTGTTCTCCGTGATTTCCACCGGTGATTGCTTCAGATAGTTCACCATCATCCGCTACTACTAAACCGTTAACCGATCGTTATCACATAGCATTTTTCCTTTATCATATACAATGTAATCAGACGGAAGATCTTGTACTCAAACATATGCATAGCTTTTATCGCAGTGATTTTTCCCTCTTTCGAGATTTTTCATAAAATACCTGAGTTCCCTTGTTCACTCTTTAAATATATGTGTGTGTGTCTTTGGATTTTAACAAGGCTAAGGTGTAAACTTTACTCTACACCGGTTTTCTAGTACTCCAACAAGCTTGGTCAGGAACCGATTCTCAATATTTCATCTTGTATAGCGACCAAGTTTCCAATAAGATCAAAACCACCATCGAGGTGGAGCATTTCAAGCTTTTAAGGAGCGCGAAGAATGAAGATTCATCAAACTGCTCCTTCGGATTTCGGGGCAACTCTTAATCTCGAATATCGCCCATGTTAATATGGTAAGCATCTAATTGATTACCATCTCAAGAAACAAGTCAAAGTTGGAGGATATTTCAACATTAAAAGAGATATAGCAAATTATGATTTTCCAACCATACTCATGAAAAACAAGACCAAGGTTAAGCAACTTTGGCCACAACCGCAAATGGATGTTTTGCTTGACCTCTTCCATACGTTAACGCCATCAAGCAAAAAACTTCGACAAACAAGTTAGGATAGGTCAGGTCATTGGTGAAAGGTCGCGGTGGACTTCCCACCTCTTCCACACGGTTAACGCATCGGGTAACACCGACAAACAACCTCGGATGGGTCAAAATTCTCAACGGATTCAATTCGACATCTTCCATACAGGTTAACGCCATCGAGTAACACTCGACAAACAACCGGATGGGTCGAAATCCTCGCGGATTCAATTCAACCTCTTCCATACGGTTAACGCCATCGAGCAAACACTCGATAAACAACCTAGATAGGTCAAAAGGTCCTTGGTGGACTTCCAACGGCCTCTTCCACACGGTTAACGCCATCGTAACACCGACAAACAACCTGGATGGGTCAAAGATCCTCGGATTCAATTCGACATCTTCCAAACGGTTAATGTCATTGGGCAACACTCGACAAACAACGATGGGTCAAAAATCTCGAGATTCAATTCAACCCTTCCATATAGGTTAACATCATCGAGCAAACACTCGATAAATAACCAGGATAGGTCAAAAGGTCCTTGGTGGACTTCACGGCCTCTTTCACAGTTAACGCCATGGGTAACACTCGACAAACAACCTCTTATGGGTCAAAATCCTCGCGGATTCAATTCAACTCCTTCCATATAGGTTAACTTCATCGAGCAAACACTCGATAAACAACCTGGATAGGTCAAAAGGTCCTTGGTGGACTTCCCATGACCTCTTTCACACAGGTTAACGCATCGGGTAATACTCGACAAACAACCGGATGGGTCAAAATTCTCGGTGGATTCAATTCAACATCTTCCATACAGTTTGCGTCATTGAGTCACACTCGACAAACAACCTAGGATAGGTCAAAAGGTCCTTGGTGGACTTCCCACAACCTCTTCCACACATAGCGTCATCGGTAACACCGATAAACAACCTCGGATGGGTCAAAAATCCTCGCGGATTCAATTCAACCCCTTCCATAGGTTAAAGTCATCGAGCAAACACTCTAACAAACAACCAGATAGTCAAAAGGTCCTTGGTGGACTTCCGCAGCCTCTTCTATACAGATTAATGTCATCGAGTAACACTCGACAAACAACCTCGGATGGGTCAAAATCTTGCGGATTCAATTCGACCTCTTCCATGCGTTAACGCCATCGTAACACTCGATAAACAACCTCGATGGGTCAAAGATCTTCACCGGATTTAATTCTACCTCTTCCATGTAGTTAACGCCATCGAATAAACACTCGACAAACAACCCGGATAAAAAATCCTCAACGGATTCAATTCAACCTCTTCCATACATGTTACACCGGGTAACACTCGACGAACAACCTGGATGGGTCAAAATTCTCGGATTCAATTCAACCTCTTCCACAGTTAACGCCATCGTAACACTTTGATAAACAACCGGATGGGTAAAAATCTCGCCATCTAATTCAACATCTTACATACAGTTTTGCGTCATTAAGTCACACGACAAACAACCTGGATTGATCAAAATCATCACCGTCTTCACAGTTTGCCACTGCCGCTGACCATCGCTGCAATTCTCCGGCTATCTCGCGACTGACCCGCCATTATCGATATGTTAATTGTTACCGCTGCCACCATGGCCATAACCAGTAGTCACCCCATCGCCGGCAAATCTCCAGGTCACTATTATCGCTGCCGGCTATCTCACTGACTCGACATTCGCCACTCATTGACTACATTGCCGGTCGCTGCTGATTACCTCCGGGGCGCTAACACATTACCGGCTAATGCCATCGATTACTATCGCTCCGCGACATCATTGCCGGTTACCACCATTGCCGCTGGTATCTCGTTGAATAACGACGCATTATCATCGTTGATTATTGCTGCCATTGCTTCGCCAACCACTTCTACCGCTAACCATCGTTGCTGACCATCGCTTCATTGGTTACCACCATCGTTGCTGGCTATCTCGCTGATTACTGACGCTATTGTAATTATCGATTCGTTGCACTGCTGGCTACACCACTCTTGCCGGCCAGCAGACCACCGGCTACTGCCACTGACCGCCGGCAGCATACTTTATCGGCCGACCACTATCACCGGTATCGCTGCGACCATCAGGCAATCTTCATTGGTCACCACCATCATCGCCATTATCCTCGCTGATACTAACGCCCGCTAATTAATATGCATCATTCGCACCACCATTGTGACCAGCATCCATCATTGCCGGTATCGCTGACATCATTATCGACACGCTGCCATTACCACCGCCACCATATCCGGGCTTACTATGCCGCTTGTTATCTCGCACCACTGCCACCGTGGATCGCTTCTCCGAACCCGGTTGGTCCGACGAGATCGTTAACACCTCTTTCAAGAGAAAACTGGAGCCTTGGTGTGAACTATGGGCCTTGATCGCTTCCAAACCCGGCCGGTCCGACAAGGGCGCCAACGCCTCTTCGGGAAACCGAGCTCAGCGTATGAACCAGTGTCTTGATCGCCCAAACCCGGTCCCGACAAGGTAACGCTTTCGAGGGAAAATCGGAGACTCACTATGAACTACGGCCCTTGATCGCTCCAAACCCGGTCGGTCCGACAAGGCGGTCAACGCCTCTTCGAGGGAAAATGAGCTCGCCAGATGAACTACGCCTTGATCGCCCAAACTCGGCACAGGGCGGTCAACACTCTTTCGAGGGAAAATCGAGCCTCGCCAGATGAACACGGCCTTGATCGCCTCCAAACCCGGCCGGTCCGACAAGGCAGCCAACGCTTCGAGGGAAAACCGAGCCTCGTCAGATGAACACGTTGATCGACTCAACGACCTTCTCAAGAAGAAGAGAAGGTGCCTTCTCCTACCCTGGGGATTTTATAGACCCCATAGGGATAAAAGGTCAAAGTCAAACCGCTCAAACGGCGGAAATGGGCTAAAGCAAAAGGACGCTGCCTGCGCAGTCAGACACGCTGCTATTATCGCTTCCGCTTACGGCCACGTCGCATTCGGCGACTCCTCCAGTTCCTCGCGACCGAACTCCGGCCGCGACACACGATCGCAGAATCAGCGACCAGCGGCCGCCTGTTCACTCACCTCCTCCTCGCGACTCATGATGCTCATGACTCTGACACGCCAAGGTTTAGCGACGCTTAACGCCATTTCACCATTCGCTCACCACCAAGGACCGACCCATCGCTACCTCAAGATCGACCAGCTAAACCACATGACCATATTTTCAATGGCCGACCCTCTGCTGCGACATACCAAGGCCTGCCCACCATGTATGCTGGCCAGGTTAGAGTGCTAAGGCACTCGACGCTACGGTGCCGTAGAGACGGATGGGTCCAGAACCTCAAATTTCATGTCCAGATACCTACACACACATCTGGCACATCTACTCCAGTCATAATCGTGCTTAATGAAGACTGTTTCTCTCAAAATGTGGTTAATGAACTTGCGATTTCATGAAGAATTTGCTATTTTCAAGTATATGACATATATATTTTGGAAGATTGAGTTAATATCATCCAAAAATAGGAGGACAATTGATGTGACACTTAAAATACTACTAGAAGCACGAATCGACGTTAAAAGCAAACCGATTCAAGTTGAAATTGGTCGAGATCAAGAACCTAAAATATCATTGGAAACTTTGGGATATCAAAATCCTAAAAAGCTCTTAAACATGGAGTGTTTATAATAAATCGAAATGCCTCGACGAGCCGGATCTAACGAGCCCAAGATCTCACAATTCCAACTTCATTTGAGCATTCAAATATTTAAAATACATCAAATGATCAAAGGGATCATTGTGCCGTCCGATGAAGAGACGGGTTTTGTGTATTTACTGAGACGTCCTCCTCCACCTATAAATAGCTCATTCCTCATATGAGGGAGGCAAACAAGAGAGAGGAGAGAGCTCTAAAGATCCTCTAAGCACAATCTGCAACCACTCGGCCATCAACATTGTGATCGCCGACATCGCCAATCTCGTTGCCTCTATCATGATCACTACCAGGTGATTGTTCCTCGCATTTCTACCGGTGATTGTTCCTCGCATTTCGCTGATTGTTCCACGACTTCCACTGATTGTTCCCGCATTTCCCTGAATCGCCCGTTCACCATCATTCGCTTACTAAGAATCTATAACTGATCGTTGTCACATAGTTGTTCCTTTCTATATACATTTCGTAATTTCAAGATCGGAAGATCTTGTACTAAATATATATAGTTTTTTACCTGACTGATTTTTTCGAGGTTTTCCACGTAAAATTTATGTTTCTTTCACTTTTAAATACCTCGCTTGGATTTTATAACAAAGGCGTATAAACTTTTCTCTACCACAACCTGGTTTCTAGCAAACAAGATTCACAAAGAAGTTTTATTTTAATTTTTTTTTTTTCTTTATTACTCTATAATTTTATAATATTACTCAAAATAAATTAAATTATAACAGAATAAAGATGTACACTTTGCCTAATTTAAGAAAACATTAAATTCTTCTAATATTTCAATTAAGGATGATCATGATCCCCATACGATGAGATAACGCATTGTTGCATAATAAAATGTTCAGGAAAAATAAACATAAATCAATTTGATGTTTCTGCAGATAAAAATAAATAAATGTTTTAAAAGAAAAACTGTATTTTCATGAATTTCTGAAGCTCTTCCTGTACAGCCTGCAACAATACAAAGCTCAAGAACAAGAGGGCATCGAACCAATCCATTCTCATTACAATTCACGCATCTCCTGAACCCACCGATTCCATCTTCTTCTTCTTCTTCCTCCACAAACACCTTACAGCCCCCCGAACAGATCTCACATGGCAGAAACCTGTAGTCGCCACAACCCTCGCAAGTCACTCCATTGCTCCCTTTCGAAGCCACGGCCATCTCGCAATCCCTCAAAGCTTCCCTCAATTCTCCTTTGCATTTTCTCCAGCTCCTCTGCTCCTCCCAGATATCTTCCATCGGCAAAATCTTTGGAAGTTTCGTTCCGGCTCCAAGAATGTCACTCAATTCATCCCTGAATACTCCATGCATAGAAACATCTCTTTCGTCGATTCGAACACCGTAACTTTGAAGAATCGCTTTGGCTTTACAGCAATCTTCGTATGTCTTCCTCACTCCCCTGAGGCTCGTGGAGTAGAGAACCAGTTTTCCTTTTCCGGCAGGCGGAGGTTTTCCAAAGATGACACTTTTAAGCTGGCTGTCGACTTGAAACTTCTTCTTCTTGCGTCGATTTTTTCCTCGAAAGCGGCGACTCTTGCTTTACGATTCCGGGAATTTTGGAATTTTGTCCGGGCAGTATCGCACAGGAGAGAGGCGGCGGCGGAGAGTAGGGTGTTGAGGGGATAGTTCTGTCATGGCTTTTCGGAAGTTGGAGATGACTTCGGGATCGAGTTGATCGGTTTGCATCCGGAATGGTTTTGGGGAGCCGGCGGCAGAGGTTAAGGATGATTTAGACTTCGCCGGAGGTGCTTCAGGCGAAGATCGCAGAGTGTCGAAGGAGAAGGATCGGTCGGCAAGGGATGGCTGGAGAGGCAGAGGACTCTCATACTCTTCGAGGCCTTCCATGAGTTCCCAGGCGTTGCGTCTCCGATTCTGGCTCCGGTGGATCAACATGGCCAGCTCTGGCGGCGATGGGTTTGAGTGCAATCTGATCTCGATCTTTGGTCTTCATCATTTCCTGATCATATGAATCTTGGCTTAGATCGAGTCTGAGGGAGCCGAGAGTGGACGACGTGAGGGAGACGATGTGAAGACTGTCGCCTTTGCGCCTGGAGCCATGGACGACCGGCATGGAATGGCTCCGGCCATACGATGGTAGGCTACGCCGGCGATCTAGATTCGCTTCTCTCGAGCTCATGCAGCCCATTGGAAAAAAAAAAAACGGTTGCAAGCAGGGCGAACTTTAAGTGAGTGATCGAAGCAAAATCAGAAATTTCTGAGATTTCGAGAATGGTTCAGGTTCTAAGCGATATAGATTGAAAACATTCGAAACGCTCAAAACGAAAAAAGAAATTCAGTAAAGGATGTAATTTGAACTCATCGGACGAGAGATCAGAGGTGAAATGGAAGGAAACACCGTCTATCAGGTGAAAAGAAGAATGGAGAAAAGAGGAAGAAGGCGAAGAAAGAGGAGAGGGAAGCGAGAACAAGTGAAGAAGAATCGGTAAAAGCGCAGTCGGGTCCAATTGTATCATCTGAGAGAGAAAGAGTAGTAGCCGGCCATGAAGACAGAACTGGAACACATTAAAAAATTGAATGGGTTGAAAATGAAAAGTCAGAAGAACAGATGAGGGGACGCGCAATTCAAACAAAATGAAACCTGCTTCGAAGAAACCGAAGAATCACTTTGCTGTGTGTGTGTGTGTGTGTGTGTGTGTGTGTGTGTGTGTGTGTGAGAGAGAGAGAGAGAGAGAGAGAGAGAGGAGAAAAGGAAAGCGATGAAAGGGGAACAAAGAGATGGAGAGGCTGCAAGAGATTGTGGGCCAAGGCACAAAGATTTTATTTATACAAAATTTTATGAAGAGTTTTCCAAAATATTTTATGAATATTTTGCATTAAATATTTGTTAATATAATATTATATTTCTAAAATTAAAATATCTTTTTTTACATTAAAAATAATTTTTTTGAAATATTTTGTATTAAAATGAATGATTTATAGGTGAGATTGCTTTGTGCATAGGAGAACAAATCTTTTATATATGACAATTCTTAGGAGTAAAACAAAATTATCTTGTTCAATGATATTTATTTATTTTTATAATAACTTTTAATAAAAGAAATTTGAGATTTTGACATAATTATTTTATACCATTTTTTATTCACTTTATAAATATGAAAAATATTGTTGAGCTTTATTATGAATTTTAATATTTTGATAATAATTTGAAAATTTGAGATAAAAGTGTGATAGTTGTGTAAATATATAAGAATTGGGTGGTATGTAAACTCATAAAATTATAACACATTTTACACAAATAAAATTTTACTATTAAATTCTTTATATATAAAAAAGAAAACATTTTAAAAATATGGATAACAGTTTTGATAAAGTAACGGTGATTTTAAGTTTGGCAGTTCTATACTTCTATTTAAATAATATGAAATTAAACGGATTTTAATGCAAAATTAATTATAAAATTATAATATAAACTACGTTTTAAACCTTTTTATTTGCATTTATGAGACATAAATGAATTTTTCAAAACGGTTTCAAAATAAAAAAAAAAGTCAAGCTGGCAAACGTATAAGATCGAGATTTTTCTTTTTTTTTAAAAAAAAAACAGAAATTCTGGAATCAGTATTATTTGCAAGCCTTCAGTATTTCAGGGAAAAAAATGTGCGCCACGTGCATAAAAATAAGCTGGATGTTAAAAGTTTCCTGTCTGAAACTATGCAGAGGATCAAGGCTGGTGGATACGTGGAAACGCAATGGCATCCAGTTTAGGTGCCGTCACCCTCGCGATGCCTTCGCACTGGCGGTTTCCGTTGCAGAAATAGTCGTTGGAACAGCCGGTGAGTCTACCTCCTTTATTTTGAAAAAAACGAATAGGCTAAATGAATAACCAATTTATTAAGTTTATTTTAAAATAATTAAATTTTGTATTACACCAAATTTATAAAAAAACATTTACCAATTTCAAGATTAATCGTATGAGAATTTAATTATAATATTTTGAGAGTTTTATTTATATTAATTAATTTTTAGTTTTGATTTATTCTTATCGTTTACTTTATTTTTAGAAAAATAGAATCTATATGATTTTTTTAATTTTATTATAGAAAATTATGGTATACTTTGTTAATTATGATAAAACTTAGTTAGTTGATATTATTATAAAAATATATAATTTTTTTTTTATTGTATTATTAGAATGTCAACCATTATTTGATAATAATATTCTATAAATAGTACTTAAAATTTTAATTTTAAAATAGTTATGAAGAAAACTTTTTTAAATCATGAGATTATAAGGAATGATATAATAAGTAATTATGATAAAACTATAAATATATATTTATAGTTGTATTCTTTTGTTGTGGTTTTTTTAATTCATCTTTTATGTAAATTTTGCTCACTAAAATTATTTATTAAATATATAATATATTCCTTTACAATGAAAGCATATATTTCCTTATATACATAAAGAAATATAGGTTTAGAGGCTTAAAGCTTTGAGGAAATCATGACCGGTTGTCGGAACATTTCACCGCTTTGGTGAGGATAACGCATCATCTCGCCTTAATGGACGGCGAAACTTTGGTAATTTGTATTACTATTTATTAATGCCCTTTCCTAATTTTAAGGATTAAATATGTAAAGTGTATTTAAATCTGAGCCGTTAACTCAAGTTATTTATTTTAAATTCGATCATTTTCAAGTGGATTTAAATATGAGCCGTTTAGCTCAAATTAATACCCACATAAATTTTTTTTTTTTTTATTTATCAAAGAAGAGACAGTTACAATTACTTTACAACTAATCGTGCTGCATTTATTTAAGAAAGCATTTGGAGTAAGTTTTATTTTTATGTTTATTAAATTAGTGTGAGATTATATAAATATTGATGGAATGTACCAAACATTCAGAGAATGTTTTCTAGTGAGCCCAATAATATAAAGTATATTTAGGATGTATTTAATGCGATGGTGATGGTACGCAGTGTCTTAGCATCATCATGTCATTTAAGACGCTACATTTTATCTGTATTTTGAAAATTTTGAGATAAAAAAGCTGTATTTTTTAACTTGACCTGACTCATGACAACAAAAAAAAAGTTATGATTTGATATTTTGAAAATAAAAAAAATTATATGCCTCTTGTAGTTTCATAAATAAGATTTTTCTGCATCTCCACCATTATTTTTAGACAACTGAACCCTCACATAGACCTTTAATTACATTTAGTGTTTTGGATCAGATTCCAAATGACGCTTTCACGCTGCCGTTGTAGAAAGAAAATTAGTGTATTTCAAATAAGGTAGAACAGATTAATTATTTGATTTGGGAAAATTCCAAATACACCGGCGTAAGTGACGCGGCCGCTCGCCACGCCTGCGCCCGGTCATCGACCAGCCTTCCGCCGGCATCTGCCGAGGGCCACCTCCACCATTATTTTTTTAGACAAACCGTCTCACATAGACCTTTAATTGAAAGACATTTAGTGGTTTGTTTGTGACAGATTCCAAATGCACGCTAACATGTCAAACGTTTGGTTAGTAAAATTAGATTTAAATACACCGAAGCGCTATTATGATTGAATTCACCGATTTAAATTCCAAATACACCGCCAATAAGTGATGCGCCGCTCCGCCTCATCAGCTGGGTCATTGCCGGCCATCGACCATCCGAGCCTGCTTCACCTCGGCTGGCTGCCATCATTGCCGCCGGCCATCACACATGCTGCTGCCATGCCATTGCCGTAGCAGATCGCCCAGCTGACATGTCAAACCTTCGCTTATTTTACATTATATTTTGTCAACCAAAAAAAAAAAATAAAGAATTGAATTTCAACCAAACAACTATAAAATAATCCTTTAATAATTTTACATCATTCCTTTATCTCGATTCTAAATACGAATCAAACAACCCCTTAGTCTAGTGATTTAACTTAGATTTTCAACCAAGAGCCTTTAAATTCATCTTCGCTCAAATGTCCCCTAAAAAAATATTATATGAAGTGGGGAGTCACATGACTTGCATGTGACTTAACTAATGTGAAATATTCCTTTTTTTTTTCAGCTCAAAATAAAATAAAATAAATTAAAACTTATTAAGCCGAGTATGAAGCAGTGCGGTATCTATATATAAATCGAGCAGCATGAAATTATTTTATGAGTTTCTTTTCATGTTGTACCATTGCTCTTCATTCGTTCGAGTAGAATACTAAATTTTAATCTCAATACTAAAATTATATCAGAAAAAATATATTCTCGTGTTTAATTGTGTTTAAATTTTACATATATTGACAATTTAAGTATAATGTCAAATTCAAAATTATTTATTAGTAAAATAAAAATCTTATGAACTTAATCAATATTCAAGAGAATAACGATTCAGGATCTATTTAGAGCAGTTGTAGTATAAAAATACAAGATAAAAGTTACTAAAAGCTATTATTTAAGATGTTATAATGTATACTATAATTTTTTTTATTTTAAAAAAATCAAATTATGATTTTCTGACAACAGACTCTATCAAATGAGATTTCAAAATACAGTTTCTCATCACAAATTTTTCAACATACTCAAACTGTGATTTCTCAAATAACAAATATGGTGTCATACGAACATTTGAGAGAAAAAAAATTAGTGAGAAGTTCTAGAATTTTGTTATAATTATTTGCAAATAATTGCCCTCTTTGGCTCTATTTTTGAATCCTTGTTACAAATTTGGACGAGAGTCTAACATTATGAATAAAAAAGCTATATATTAAACTAATTTTAAGTAAGAATAATATCTAGTGAGACTAAGGGTCTCTTTGGCATAACAGGTTGTATGAAGAAGCAAAGTTCTAGAGAGAAAAGTGTTGTCGAAAGATGATTCTAATAGTAGTTTAGTGCTTGGATAATTGAGTGTCAGTGTTGTCGGCATATTCCGAGAAAAAATTTATATCCTTATGATCATATATACTTATAAGATAGCATCAACAAAATAAGAAAATTAAATTAAAGTTCATAAGTTCTCATAAATCTAATATTTGACATTTGAATTTAACACATTACATTACACTAAATAATATGAAAATTAGGATAACATTTGTGACTAGTAATGCCAATATAATATTAAGCTTTATATCCAAATGATCAAGTCATTTAAAAAAAAAGTTCAAAATCTTTTCTCCAAACATAATCACTATCAATTGGTTGTCTCTTCATAATCAACTCATCTTAAAAAATTTCGAACACGAAGATTGAGTACAACTGTAAAATCTTCGTCCATAGTTGTCTTCTACGTGTGAATGACAACATCAGAACCACAGTTCACAATTCTAGAGGCACTAGAAATCCTTGAGTTCATATTTGCCATGTTGATGTAAGCAAAGAAAAAAGTATTAGCATATATAGATTAACATTTGTGTATATAAAAATTTAATACATCTAAATGCGAAAGTACAAATTAGGAAAGAATTAATTGCAAAATCAAGGGAAACTAAGAGAAATAGGTATCATAACTGGTAAATCACAATAAATCAACAACATGCTTTTACTTCATTCACATAAGTTGACTGATTTAAAAAGAAAATGAGAGATGCACTTAATGGCTCAGTAAACATTTGTTCAGTCAATGATCGACAGACATACCGAGAGCTAATGCTCGCGGTCAAGGGATTTAAGATTAGTGCGGAGGATTCAAGCTCCTCCCTCGCTCGATGTTCCTCAAGGAAGCTAGCTCTAGGCCCTTCAAGGTTCATGGGTTAGGGAATAGGAAGTGCAAATGCTAAAATGTCAAACACGGAGATGGAATTGAGAAATTTATTATGGCTTTCATTCGTATACTCGTTAATAATAAGGGTAAGATATTTGTTTACTAAGGCGAATGAGATTTTGAAGCTCAATAGGAGTGGAACCCTGAGTTGGGAAAAATGATAGTTCCCACCAGGATTTCATATGAAACGATTTACAAAGTGCTCCCAACATCTTCAAACCTCTTTCTTGCGAACGAAAAGCAAGTAAAAATGCTGTAAGCAAAACGGACCTAAAATGATTTACCTACTATAAAATATATGAAACATATAATTTAATTATTTAATTGTAACTAATGAATAATTTGAATGAAGCCATCAATGAATGAAGTCCCGAGCTTATCGGTTGAAAGTTGACTTAGTGGAAATTGTCAAATTGACACATCAAAGTTTCAACTTGCATCTAAATATAAAATTTATGTTGAGTTATGTTGTGGAGAATGTAATGGTTTTGAGATAATATATTGTATTAAGTATATATTAATAGTATATTCATATAGCTTTAACAATGTTAATTGTTGCCTGGGCGGGCTTATACACAGTCGTCTGAAATGGGCTTAATGGAGGCCCGCCAGTCCAGCAAAATCGATCTATGTATTTTCAGATCCATCATGCGTAGGCCTGCCAATAGTTTATTTGTTTCATTTTTCTATTAAACTGAATAACGTAAAATATAAAACTATTTTTTTCTAATGATAAAAAATAATCTAATAATTTTATATGTTAAATATAATTTGTATTTCATGCTAAAACATAAATGAATATAACAAAAACACATTAAATTTTATTCCAAGCTCACCTTATATTTTACCACATCCACACACAATAGTAAAAAAATAAAATAAGCTTTTGTTTTGCCCTTCCACATCAAAATGAAAATTTGAACACCATATCATGCTTGTAAACCTCGCCAGGATTAACAATCTGTGAAGGGAATTGAGGGTGATTCACAGAATCAGGAAACCCTTGCGTCTCCAAACACAATCCATCATACTTCTCATATATCACCCCTCCCTTACCTTCAACATGATCAAGAAAATTGCCAGTGTAAAACTGAACTCCAGGCTGGTTTGCCCACAGCTCGAATTGCCTCCCTGATCCTTCATCCTTCACAATAGCTACCTTCCTCATTCCATGCCCATTCACAACATAATTCATGTCGTAGCCGCCTTTAACTTCGTCGATTCTACTTCCAACGGTCTTCGGCTCGAGGAAGTCGTAAGTGCTGGTGACCGGAGAGATTGATCCGGTTGGGATTAGATTGTCGTCGACAGGAGTGATGTGTGAAGCAAAGATCTGGACTGTGTTGGAAAGAATTGAGCCTGAGTCGTGACCACCAAGGTTCCAGTAATTATGTTGGGCGAGGTTTACTGGTGTGGCTTTCGTTCTCGGCGTCGCTCTCATGATGACGCTCAGCTCATATGGATTGGAAAGTTGGTAGGTGACATAAACATCAAGATCGCCGGGAAAGCCTGTTCAATGGTTTGATGAAATAAGTAGGATCATTGCTGCATCACACAGTATTATTTAATAGAGAATAGCTTTTGTTAGCTTTATATTGATTATGTGAAATACATCAAGCTTTGCTCACTATTTCATTCTTTATGTAGAGCTGTTTGGTTGCTGCATTTGGAATCTGATGTAAAAAAATGTAAAGGATTACTTTATAGTTGTTTGGTGAGAACTTTACAATTGACGTCGTAGCCGATCACCTTTACATCATGTATATTTGGAAATCACCCAAATCGGCGAATTCCAAATACACGAACCGACCTTTCGCATTTTGAAATGACCTAATTTTACTTTACTAACCAAACGCTGAAATGTAAAGTACAGATATTTGGAATGCAGGTTCTAAATACACGCCACCAAACATTGTATTTTGTGTTTAATGATACGTGAAACTCAATAATTTAAATCATCATAAAGTTTAAAAGAAGGTTTATTTTAAATGAAAATAAGAAAAGATTTTGAAATGCTATGCTTTTATGTAAAATTATTATGAATAATCTAACATTCATTTAAACTCAAAACTATTAGTTAATATAATTATGAAAAAAAAATTTATGAGCAATATCATACCTTGTTCACCATCAAAGCTGTAATAATAGAATGTAATGTAAGGAAACTCCCCATCTACCTGCTCTTTAACTGTCCAAAACACACGGCTAAATCCTCTATGCCCACCTAATAAATTCAATAAAAAACAATCATAAAGAAACTCTGCAAAATATATATATATATATATATATATAATAAAATAAAATAAAAATAAAGAATTACATAATTATTTTAAAAAACAAATATACCATGAATGGAATTATTTCCATCATTACGATATAATCTATGTGCAGTTCCATTCAGAACAAATCGAGCTCCAGAAATTCTATTAGCAACTCTTCCTACCAATGCTCCGAAGTTAGTAGTCCCATTCTGATCAAATTACAAAAAAATTCATATTTGCAAAAAATATATATAATTGCAACAAATAAGAATAAAATCTTGAAATTCTTTCAAATTTATATAAAAGAAAGATAATTGTTCTCTATATTTGCAAAAAAAAAAAAAAAAAAAAAGGGCGGGGATATATATGCCAGATTTTTTTGAAAATCTCGCATGTGTTGACTTATTTGATAGAGAAGACAAAATAGGTAGGGTTCCTATTAATGGTAAGTGAGAATATGCAATATCTTTAAAATTAAAGGTTATTATTTTATCTAATTTGTTATTTATTTATGGAGAATTTTTTAAAATAAGTATAGTTTAAAACATAATTAGTAATTTAAGTATCTAATAAATAAAATTTAAACCTGTTAAACCGATTTATGTAACTATTTTAAATTATTTTGGATCTAAGCTTCAGTAAGTTAAACTGACTTACATTTAAATGAGGTAAAATTAAACCTACATTATACCTATATTTAAATTTTATTTGTTAGATACTTAAAAATTACTAATTATATTTTAAATTATACTTATTTTAAAAATAAATCCTTTATTTATTTATTTATTATATCCTTGGATAAGCTTACTCATAGACCTTCCATGTTCACTCAATGGTATAGAAGATTATTTTACTCTTAAAAGTTAAATATTCAAATGACAAAATCAAATAAATATAATAAATTTTACATATATATCAAATAAGTATTTTATATTTATATATCTAATATCTAAATTTTAATATTTAGATAAATAATATTTAAAATCAACACTGGACCAGCGATGTCTTCATCAATACAAGTTCATCTTTATCAAATCAAAAAGAAATAAAAAAGAAGAAATAAAAACCAGACAATAAAATCCCTGAAGGCTTACAATATATGGACCAATCCCTTCATATCCAAGAGCAACATCAGCCAAATTCCCTGAAGGAACATGAAGCAGGTAATCACATTCAGAATAAAAGAAAAACCGCATCTTGGACTTATTTTCAGTATTATAGGAGAAAATCCATTGACGAAATAATAAATAATAAAAGACAGACCTTTGGAATCTGGGAGAATAACAGAGAGGATTGTAGCTCCCCAGTTAGTGAGCTTCATGGAGAAATCCCCTTTCTTGAGTTCATAGATTCTGGCAGTCTTCCTCGGGGCTGCAGAAGATGAACAAATCAATGTGAAGGAGACGAAAAGGACGAAGAGGAATGCTCGAGCTGTGGCCATGGCTGCTGCTCTATCGATGGAGTTCAGGGGACGAGGAAGAAGACGACTTTGAAATGGAAGCGGGGTCAAGGCTCTCTTATATGGTGGGCCGTGAGAGCCAGAAGGATAGGGTTTACTCTGAGTTAATCATTTTATTCCAACTAATTGAACACTCAAATGGCAAAATACAAATAACATACAAATATTTTATTCAGCCAATATTAAATTTTTCGTGAATGCAAAATTAATTATTTTTAACAAATATTTACACTACTATATTTTTAATTTTGAAATATGTTAATTAAATTATTAATTAATAAAATTATATTTAAACAAATAAATATATCATAAGATTTTCCAAGAGGCATATGTCGTCTCAAGTCTTTTGAAATCCATCATTATATCTATATTAAGTTTCATACTTATATAATTATATAATACTTCTCAAATAAAATAAAAAAATTAATAAGAATCTTTGATTGCATGCCGTAGGGTTCATCTTTGGCTCAACTTTATCTAGATATGAAGAATCAGCCAAACCGGTCTATTTCAAATCAATTTTTAAAAATAATAATAATATCATTATATATTAAATATTATATAAATCAGCCAAACCGATCTATTTCAAGTCAATTTTTTTAAAAAAATAAAATAATATCATTATATATTAAATATTATATAATTTCAAGTTTCACTAGAATAAATCGCTTGGCTTATTATAAAAATAAGAACAACTTCAATAAATTGGCTTATTGGATTTGAATCACTTATGATATATCTATATAAAATTTATAAATCAAGCATGAATCCTAAGAAAAGATGTAATAACGAATGAGATTTTATTTTTGAGATGGACACACGCAGATCTTAAGACTTATCAAGTGATGCATGATATTAAAAATGATATCTATATAGAAAGATAAAATCACCACCCTATAATGACAATCACTTAATAAGACTCAAGCATGGCGCTTCCAATATCCTAGAGATATTTCCACTTTACATGGAAAAGTAAAGTAAGGTTTATTTTAGTTCGTTAAGTTCCTACTTAAGCCTGGTTAATTAATTCTAAGGAATAAAATTTTTAAGAATATTAAAGTAGACAATTAGGGTCCCCAAAGATTTCAAGATTAACTATCAAATGATTAGCTATTTTAGAAAATCAAATGGGATAGATCGGAGAAGACTTATTTTTGAAATTCAAATGGAGAAAGTAAAAATGCCACGATACTAAACCTAAATGAGCATTCCAATCTACTATATAATTGGCTTTATATTTTTGGAATTGAAGAGAGTTAATTATTTGAGTTGACCTTTATTAGATATTTATAATTCTACAACAAAAGATTGTGAAAATGCATAAGAAGTTGGGATTTATGCTCAGAGCAAAAAGGAAAACAACCACCTCAAATCCTAAATCTAGGGAGCTTTGAGGGCCAAAACATGACCTAAAACTAAGGCAAAATGGTTATATGGTTTACCTCCATAAGAGAGAATAAACCACTGATTTGGACTTATAACCGCCTCTGAATACGCCTAACTCCTCCTACGCTTTAAATCCATGTTGGCAAGTCTTATGCTTTGTAAGATGACTAGGTTGTTGTTTATTTAGAGATAAAATTAAATCCTTAAACTCACCCTCTAAGAGACTAGTGGTGGTATGAAATCATGACTTAATCTAATACAAAATTTATCAAATTTATTTTATTCTTTTGGACTCTTTGTTTTGACATAGGCTACGAGATTTTATATGTCTAAATGCATAAGTACTTGATCATGGGCCAAATTAAAAGAGAAAGAGGTGTTCTTCCATCAAAGGCTCACCGGTTAAGCCTTCATTCTCTGTAAAGATGGAAGCCCCTCTTAACAAGAGTGGAAGAATATGACATGCATGATATTATACATTCATTCATCCAGGGTTGCTAAAATTTTATTATCTTGATTTAATTCCTGGACTTTATGATGAGGTTTGAGTTATTTTAAATTTTAATTATGAGTTATTAATTAGTGGAAGAATTAATTTCATCCTAAGAGCCTATCACATCCATGCCACACATTCAAGCATCAATCATAAAGAGACTATGAATAGCATGTTATTCTAGTGCACAATCTAAATACAACATCAAAACCATAAAAGAATAAAAGGGTCGGGTTCGCCATACATCCCAAAAGAGAAAAAAATATGGGTATGAGCTCCACCCTTATACAACCCGGATTACAAAAAATAATACATGCTATGGGGTCTTCTTTTCTTCATTTCTTCATTCTCTTTCTTTTGATTTGATTTGCTCCAAAGGCATCACACCCTAGGACTAAACCTTCTAACCACCGCTCATCCTAATCCCTCATAATACTAATCCTAATTCCTAATGTAGAATTACATTAAAAATAGAAAAGTAAATCTAGCTACACATGTTAAATAAATGTTAGCTAAACACATCATATAATCCAAGTAGTTATTTTAATTATTGTACATTTGAACTTGTAAGCTAAAAAATCTCTCATTTGAAAATTGAAATTGACATTGTAAGCCTCCATAAATTAGAAGTGAAATTTGTATCAAGCATTTTTGTATATATGTTTAAATTTGTGAGATATTTATTATAATCATGCAAGCTGAAAATCTCTCATTTTGTTGAATAAATTCTGATGATATAAGCAATCTCAATTTTTTTTTATAATTTTTTAAGAATTTGATCGAGTTGACATATATTATCTCAAATAATTATGAAGATTGAACATCTGCAAGATTTATTAATTAATTTAAAATATATGCTAACTCTTTCTTCAATTAAATCCTACTTATAATCAAATAGCACATGAATCAAGATTTAAGCTGAAATTGGATGCAATTATTGAGCAAGACAAGCAAAAAAAATTCCATAAATAAAAGAAAGATTTATTAAGGGAGTCACATTACATATTTTCGATTTTTTAAAAATCGAACCAAAAATCTAAACTTTTTCGGATTAGATTGGTTGATTATATTAAATATTATATGGACGGATTATCGATTCTAATTTCAAACCAACGAGCATAAATTAGAAAATTGATCCGCCTAGTCCCCAATGCACACTCCTAACCCCGAAGGAGGAGAATAAGCTCTTTGTGATCTATTAGGAGGAATATCCACTAAATCATTTGGAAAAATAAAACTTATTTAAATTATCAAAGTATCATTGTTGATAGTTGGCGTTATCGTTGGATCTCACCGTCCCTCATGCTTCCGCAACACATCATCCTATGCAAGATTTGATTAGGAATCTTTAGACATTGTGATATCTGGAAGCATGCTCACCCATGAAAATATTCTCTATTTTTGATTGTAGCACTGGAGTCAATTGGATCAGCATAATGGTTAATCCCAAGATCGGGGAGAGCTGGAGCTTGATGGGTGTGTGACATCGTTATAGAGGTCAAAGAGAAGAAAGTTGAAGCATCTGGAGCGAATTGGACCGTCCCTGGTGGGTTAACCGAGATCGGGGATCGATGAGGGGTTGTCACCGTTTTATAGATTAGTAGAGGCTACCAAAAAAAAAAGTAAAAAAAGTAAGATGCCAATTTTTTTACCCCTTAAAAGTATTTATACTTGAGAAAGAAACCTTTCAAATTCCAAAATAAAATTAATTAATTGCGCTCTCAAAACGCCAGCAATTTAATTAAAAAAATCCTCACTCCCTCTCTCTCTCTCTCTCTTCCTCCTCTTCCTCTCTCCACACCTCTCCCTCTTCCCGTCACTCTCTCTCTCTCTCTCTCTCTCTCTCTCTCTCTCTCTCTCTCTTTCATAGTTTAAAAAAAAAAAGAAAGAAATTGGGGCCATGGCCCCTCTTTCAAATATATATATAATATACATAATAAAATAATTAATTATAAAGCATCACTTTATATATATATATATATAATAAAATATAATAAATAAATATAATAACTAATTAGTAAATAAATAAATAAAGTTGATACACATAATATATATATATATTATATAATTATAAATCTCAATAATTTTAGCAAAAGTGATTTTATTTTTAAAAAATAAAAAAATTAATAATTAATATATTTTAGATGAAATGAGTTTCTTCATCCAAAATAGGGGTAAATGATATATCTATATAAAATTTATAAATAAAGCATGAATCATAAGTTAAAGCATGTATGTAAATCTAAGTGGGAAGAGTTCAACAACACACTAGAAAGTCAAATTGAGCTCAAATTAGCTCAAATGAAACCCAAAACTACATATGAAACTTCAAATTGGATAATCAAATGACTTTAATTTGGCATACTTGAATCAGCGGCTACAAGAAGAATCTAACGAGCCTAAGATTACTCAAATCAAAGATTGTTTGAATGATCAAATCACCTAAAAAATCTATCTATGATCAAATAAATCAATATACTGGCGTCGAGTCTTTTGGAATTTCGATACAATGACCAAAATACCCCTTTCGTAATCATATAAATAGAACCACATTGCAAGAAGGGAGGAAGGAGCTAAAAGCGAAATTGGGAGAAAGGCGAGAGAGAAGTTTGAAGTTATAAATCAATTTGTTATCGATTGTTCTATATTATTCGCACCAACTATAACTAGCTACATAGCTATTATAACTCGAAATTCTCATTATTAGGATTTCTCACATACAATCTTGTAATCCGTATCATGAAGACTTAAACTCACTCAAGCGTATATATAATAGAATATTTTCTTTAGACCGTGATTTTTCCCAAATTTTTCCACATAAAAATTCTAGAGTTTTATTCTCTTTTTAGGTGAAATTTTATTCTATTTAGTATTTTAACCTTGGCTTTTGTCTCCATCTATAAATAAGAGCTTTAACATAACCTATGAAATTCTCTTAAAATCACTAATATTTTTTCAAATTTCTTTCCTCTCTTCTTATATATCTTGAGCAAACTATAATAAACTTAGAATTTGGGATGTTCATAAAGAAATTTAATGTTAGTGAGAAAAAGTAAAGTAAAATTAAAAAGTTGCTAAAATGTGCTTGGAGAATCAAAAGAAAAAAAATTAAAAATAGTTTATGGTGGTCGAATGTAAGAAAAGATAAGAAATAAAAAACATTATTATAAAACTTAGTTTAAATGTAAAACTCAAGAATTTAGAAAGATATAAAGCGACTATAGAGATTTTAAGAAAATAATATATGATATAAAAATTTAACTTTTAGTAATTTATACAATATATTAAATACCAAAAGTAGGTTAAAGATGTATGTATAAGTTAACAACCAAATAAATAGAAGAAATAAAGAGCTCAAATGAAGTGTATTAAGGATAAAAATCATAAAGTGTTATTCTTAGAAAAGGATATTAAAAATAGGTGGATGATATATTTTGATAAATTTTTCAATGAATGATTTAAAAATACGATTGATTTTAGCAACCTTAATACCTTAAATAAAAATAGAGAACTTTATTTATACACCGTATTAGTAAATCAGTTGAGAAGCTTTAAAGAAAATGAAATGTAAAAAAATAGTATGATTGAAGATATTCTAATAGAAGTATGGAAATGTTTAGGAGATCAAGAAATTTTTTAGCTTACAAATCTTTTAATGTTATTTTAATGACTAAAGATGTCAAATGAGTGGAGAAAGAGTTTGTTGGTTCATATTTTTGAGAATAAAGGTAGAAATTAGCTCGAAGATCGTGGCTCAAAATCAACTCAATTTGGGCTGAATCGATATCAGTCGAAGCAAATGAGATTCGAGCCAAAATTTTGGCTCAAAATTTTTTGGCTTGATTTCAATCGCACCATCGAGTCGATTCGCTTGGATCGTCGTTGGTGTCGACCGTATGCGATACTTACCCGAATGCTTTTCGTCGAGGGATCATTGAAGCAACGGTGAGGATGAAATTCTTTCTCTAATATCTTGGCCTCGGCTCAGTCCTCGATAATGACATCTCTCTTCACCCTTCTTCTTTCTATTCTTCTCGGCCTCTGCGGTCGTGCGGTTAATTTTTTTAAAGTTGTGCTCATGATCTCGTCGATCGGCGATTTCGATCTCTATTGGTTGTAGTGTCGAGACATTGAGGTGTTTCTCTGTCATCATCTTCATTCGACGTATCTTGTTCGATCTCTACTTGCTCGATTTGCTTCTTTGCTCTAGAATTACTCCGGTACATAATACTACCTACTTATTTTATTTCTAATTGTAAGTATTTCATACTATGACTATGAGCCTATATATCGGTTCTTTCAATTATTTCCATTATTCTATACTCGTGCTCTAAACTTTGGAGGTTTCGGTTCTTTCAATTATTTGAGTTGATTTCCTTAAGTTGCTTTTATTTTAATTACCCTAAGTGTCCAAGCTCATGACGATTGACATGCATCTCCGTTTTATTGTGGATGAAGTTATATCTTTTTTTTACTTGCATGTTAGCCTTCTGATTTCATTTACAGCGTTACACTTCGATTCACGACTTGGAATATATTGTGCAATTAGAGGCGGTGACGGCTTTGTCTTATTTGTGCCATCCTAAACCGTAATAGATTATGGGGCAATGTGTTCTGCGCCACCTTGACTACATGAATGGTTAATTGCATATTTGTTTAGTTATTTGCATATTTCGTATTTTTTGACTACATGAATGGTTAAACCTGAAAATATTTGATTTATTTATATGCATATTTTTGTACTTATTTCTCATTTGTTTTATGGAAGCTGGAAGGCTAAACATGGTTACCTTTTTGAAGTTGCATGAGATTACTATGCATAAATTATGTATTACCTTTATCTATTGATATCTTGAGATTTTTATTTGAATTGATGATGTAATTTCTATGACACAATGACAAGTCATTCTCAAAGCAAATCTAATAATTGTTCAAGTCATCTTATTGATAATAATGCAATAACTCCAAATGAGAGTGTGGGTGAAATAGCTATTGATAAGAATAAGGGTAAAAGACAATAATCAAGTTTGGCAACATTTCTGAAATTACGTAATAGAAAAGGGAAAAGTGGTACAAAAGTTTAAATATAATTAATGTGTGAAATCTTATGTCAAACAAAACGAAACTACATCTCGGTAAGTAGATACTTCAAGATGAATCACTATAACAAGATTGATAATAAAGGAAAGAAGCAAAAACTATTTGATACATTAGCAAAGGATTTGGAGGAATTGATTTAATATCTACTTTGTATGTTTCATCTCACATCATTCTAAAATAAAAAATATTGTGGCTAAGATGATCATTATTCATGAATATCCCTTCATGATAGTTGAATATTTATGGTTCAATATCTTGATGAAATCAATGAATCCAAATTATCGTAAAATTTCAAGATTTGGCATCAATGAAGAGTGTATCAAAGTGCATGAAATTGAAAAGGACAAATTAAAAAAGAGTTTGAAAGTTGTGGAGAGAGTTTTGATTCTAGTGATTGCGTACATCAAATCAAATAATTGATTATATATGTCTCGCGTGCATTACATTAGTTCGATAGAAAATCACAATCAGATAATTAGTTTTAGATTTGGATCCTCCTCATAGTATGATTTACGAGGCAATTTGATGGGCATCATCGCCACCATCGTCGACGTCATCATCATAAAGCTTAAATGAATGATTTGGCCTTTTGTTATAATTTAAGTTATGTATTATTGGGCTTTTATATTTTGTATATGTCTTGAGTTTATATGTATTGGGCTATTCTTATGTCATGGCCCATGAGTCATTATTGGGCTTTATATTTTGTATATGTCTTGAGCTTATATGTATTGGGTATTCTTATGTCATGGCCCATGAGTCATTGTAGTAGGTATGGAATGAGTGGTAGGTTTGATAATGGTGGTAGGTTTGATAGTAGGTGGTGGTAGGTGTAGTTATGATGGTGTTAGGTTTGAGTATTCTTAACTCTCCCTTTCATTCTATAAATAGGGAGACTCTTGTAATGCTTTGTGAATTT
Source organism: Cymbidium sinense (assembly GCA_021442155.1). Lineage (NCBI taxonomy): Eukaryota > Viridiplantae > Streptophyta > Magnoliopsida > Asparagales > Orchidaceae > Cymbidium > Cymbidium sinense. Next base: position 3,406,886 of record CM038230.1, read on the forward strand.
GGAATGAAAGTTATCTTCTTAAATTTCTTTTACTATTCTTTTGTGTGCTTTCCTCTTGAGTGGGACTACTTGAGTGTGTGAGTTCACAACCCTTAGAGAAGGACTTAAGGAACGCGATCTCCACAATGTGATTTGTTTGTAGAGGTCGACTTCAACTTATCCCCACTTCACGGTTATTTTAAATCTTTACAGTTAGATCGTTCATAACTTTTTTAGTTATTTCTTTGCACTTATAAGATTGGATCTAGTGTAGTTGACATAACTTTAACTAAGATCTTTTCAACTTCACTAAATTTATAATATTGTGAATGTGCTTAATAGTAGTGTGCATTTATCATTATTCTTTGTGAGGATTTAAGAATTATCGGTGTAATAAACATCATATCATAAAAGCACCGTGTCCTACATCATATTTGGTATCGAGCAAGTATGTTTCTTTGGGAACATCTTGTTTAGTATTGAGTTTTATTTTTGCATTAGAGTAATCTTGCAATTCCTTGTTAAAAAAAAAGCATACAAAATTTTTATCTAATTAGAGCATTTACTTACTTTTAATCGTGTCTTTGATTTCATTACATTGCATTTAAAAAAAAAAAATTTAATTAAGTATTTGTTTATATTAATATTTTTAAAAGAATATCATCATGTCAACTCGTAGTGGTCATAGATATCAAGATCAATCCTTAGATGAAAAACATGATTCTTATGAATTTTACTAGAAAAAATAGAAAAGCTTACCCTTATGCACCAACAAACCTTTAATGAATTCCAAAAAAGATTTGAAGCCTTAGAACAAAAGTTGGTAGGCTTACAACACATTCACCACCCAATCCTAGAACACCAACTTGAAGAGAGAGAAGGTCATCATGTTGATCCGTTCTCTTCTCTCCCACCTCATCGACATTCTCCTATTAGACCCCCATCGCCTAGGAACAACTTTAATGAATATCCGAGCTTGATGAGGTACTTCCTCACCCACCTCATCGAAGGAAGACAATTAAGGCGAGATGAAGGTTATGCTCATCGAACTCCTTATGAGCATTATCCTCGACATTACGAAGAGCCATTACCTAATTTTGTTGCCCGTGTACACTTAGAGAACGATGATGATGTTATTCGTAGGGTTAAAATTGATCCACCTTTTGATGGTCGACTTGATCCTAAAATTTTCTTAGATTGGTTAGTAGACAAGGACCAATATTTTGATTGGATGCCCATGTCGGAAGAAAGACAAGTTCGTTTTGCACGCATGAAACTAACTAGTCATGCTAAGACTTATTGGGTTAATCTCACACCGAAAATATCAACGATTAGGACAACCACCTATTACTTCTTGGGATGAAATGAAAGAAATTTTAAAGCAAAAATATGTACCATTAAATTTTCATGATCAACTTATGGATGAAATGACTACGCTTAAACAAGGATCTTTAAGTTGAGTATATGACACGGTTTGATGAATTGATGACGTTGTGATGTTAGAGGATCACCGCACAACAATCTCTAGATTTAGATGGGTTCTGGTATGAAATGGTAACTCGAGAAATTTATTCTCTTGAGGATGCATTTCAGTGGCTCAAATTGAACAATATCTTAGATCACAACCTTATGCGATTCACAACTTCATCTACAAATAACTCTCAATGCGTGTTAACCCTCCTACTTTAGTAGTTCCTAAAGGACCCAAAGTGAAACAAAAGGAAAAGCTTTAGTGGGAACATCTAGCTCTAAGACTTCTACCATTACTTGTTTTACATGTGGTAAAATTGGTCACTATGCAAGTACTGTCCTCGTCGAAACTTACACTTAGATTATGAAAATGAGGATCAACAAAATGAAAATAATGATAATCAACTTGCGGGACCCTTGTGAAGAAGCTAGTGATGCGGAAGATGCATTAGATGAGTCTCATATAGTATCGTTGTGTGTTAGCAACCCCAGCTAATAATGATTGGAGGCACATCAATTTTCCACACTTATTTTAAGAGTGGTGAAAAGACGTGTAAGTTAATCATTGATAGTGGAAGTTGCATGAATGTTGCTACCTCACTTTAGCTAGGATGAAGCTCACCCAGAGACCCACCCACCCTTATAAGGTTGCTTGGGTAGATAAGACCTCATCTCTATATCTCAACTGTCTTGTACCCATTCAATTAGGAGAATATAGTGATAAAATTTGGTGTGATGTTCTTCCGATGGATGTTGCTCATATACTTTTAGGTAGACCTTGGCTTTTGATATGGATGTCACAAATTATGGGCGTCTAATACATATGCTTTTAGTTTTCAAGGTAAGAGAATTGTCCTAAAGCTAAAGAGGTCACTCCACTTCAACCCCAAAATTCTTCTCCACCCATGAAAGAAATCCCTACATATTATTAATAAACGTCAATTTCAACAAGAGATTAATGGGAATATCATTTTTTGCATTAGTTAACCTCACGAAAATCAACCTTGTGTTAAATCATTCTCATCATCGAAATGCGTGAACTTTTATTGGAATATCAAGATATTTGTCCGAAGAACTTCCTAGTGAGCTTCCCCATTAAGAAGTATCCAACATGCCATAGAGCTAATTCACGGATCATCACTCCTAAATTTGCCACATTATCGTATGAACCCAAATGAACATGCTAAAACAACAAGTTGATGATTTATTATCAAAAGGGTTTATTAGGGAAAGTTTATCTCCATGCTTCTTCTTACCCCAAAGAAAGATGGTAGTTGGCGTATGTGTGTGAATAGATAGTCTAAAATCACTAAGTATAGGTTTCCCATACCTAGACTTGATGACATGTTAGATATGATGGTTTGGATCAATAGTTTTCTCTAAAATTAATCTTAGAAGTGGATATCATCAAATTGTATGAGAGAAGGTGATGAATGGAAAAGCGCATTCAAGACAAAAGATGGTTTGTATGAATGGCTAGTAATGCCTTTTGGATTGACTAATGCTCCAAGTACATTTATGCGTGATGACTCATATCTTACCATTCATTGGAAAATTTTAGTTGTGTACTTTGATGATATTTTAATTTTTAGTCAAACTAAGCGAGAAACATTTACAAGTCTTTGAAGTGCTTCATGAAGAAAGACTATATGTTCACTTAAAAAATGCTCATTTATGACGCGTCTTTAGTAATCTTCTTAGATTCATTATTTTTTGTGATGGCATCTCAGATCCAGAAAAAATTAGTATTCAAGAGTGGCCTACCCCAACCACAATTCATGGTGTACGTAGTTTTCATGGGTTAGCAACATTTTATCGAAGGTTTAGGATTTAGCACTATTATGGCCCATAACTCAATGTCTAAAAAAGACTTTGTTTAGACAAAGGCATTCTTGATGCATTCTCTAAAATTAAAGAACTTTAACAAGTCCATGATATTACAAATGCCAAATTTTAACAAAGTATTTGAGGTATCATGTGATGCTTAAGTTGGTATTGGAGGTGTTCTTAAACAAGAAGGTCATCCTATTGCTTTCTTTAGTGAAAAATTAAAGCTGAACGATATTCCACATATGATGTGGTATCAGTCATCCAAACTTTACGTTATTGGCGACATTATCTTCTTTCACGAATTTATACGATCAGCGCTTAAATATCTAAACACCCAAAAGAAACTTAGTTCTCGTCATGCAAAATGGGTTCAATTTCTTCAAGAATATACGTTTGTTCTTAAACATAAATCGGTGTCGAGAACAAAGTTGCGGTGCCTTAAGTAGAATATGTACATTATTAAATACCATGAGTGTGAAGGTTCGGATTGAAAAGGTTAAAGATGATTATCCTAATTGTAAAGATGTTCAACAAATTTTGAATCTTTGAAATTTGATGTTTCAATTAATAGTCCAGATTATCAAATGAGATGGCTATCTCTTCTGGCACAAACTATGTATCCCTGATTCATCACTTGAAATTTTCTTGTTGAGGAAATTCATTCAGAGGTGTATCTCATTTGGTCGTGATAAGACATGATGGAGGATAGGTTCTTTTGGCCTAGTCTTAAAAAAGATGTTGCTCATATCATTTAATCGTCTGCCAAGTAGCAAAAGTGGAAAACAAAATTATGGTCTATACACACCACTCCCAATCCCCACAAACCTTGGGAAGATAGTATGGACTTCATCTTAGGATTACCTCCTGTACAATGTTTTGACTCTATTCTAGTTGTTGACCGATTCTCTAAAATGGTACACTTCATTCCATGTTATAAGACATCGATGCCTCACATATAGCAACAATTTTCTTTCGTGAGATAGTTAACACATGGACTACCTAAGACAATTGTGTCGATGATGTAAGGTTTATGAGCTATTTTGGAAAACTTTATGGAAAAAGCTTGGCACAAAACTCTTATTTTCTACGACTTACCACCCTCAAAGATGGACAAAGCAAGTTGTTAATAGAAGCTTAGGAAATTTACTTAGGTGTCTGGTGGACCGATCACTACTAGTTGGGACTAGTTCTTCCTAAAGTTTGCTTATAGCAATTAATTAATAGGTCAGCGTATGAGTCATTTTCATGGTTATGATCCAAGAAAACCAATTGATCTTGTTGAATTGCCTGTAACATATAGGTCTAGTGCATTTGCATCTTCATTTGCACAAAGCATGCATGATTTACATCGTGAAATTCAACAAAAACTTACTCGAGTTATGATAAATATAAAGCTATGTTGATGCACATAGCGATATGTAGATTTGGTTTTGTTAAAGTTAGACGAGATTTCCAACTAGAACTCTTAAGAAATTAACTCTCAAGAGATGCCTTATAAAGTTGTAAGGAAGATAAATGATAATGCTTATGAAATAGATCTTCCAATGAATCAATTTCTCCAATATTTAATGTATCGATTTAACGTTGTACCATGGGCAAGCCATGGATGATACTATTCCCTCTCGCAAATAAATCGACATGCGGGTTCATACTTCATCATCGACTCTATACCATCTCGCCGCTTAAGATCACATCGATCAAATTTTAGAAGACCGATTATCATCACATCGATGGAGGCACTCAAAGGTTTCTCGCTCGTTGGAAAGGTCTTTCTCCACTTGAAGATTCATGGCTTACATTTGATGAGTTACATCAACTAGACTCACAATTATTACAAGAGTACTTGGATTTTCATTCTCCGTGAGAATCCTTTAAAGTCAGGAGTCTTGCAGGGGCATCATCGTCACCATCGTCGACGCCATCATCATCAATAAAGCTTAAATGAATGATTTGGCCTTTTGTTATAATTTAAGTTATGTATTATTGGGCTTTTATATTTTGTATATGTCTTGAGTTTATATGTATTGGGCTATTCTTATGTCATGGCCCATGAGTCATTATTATTGGGCTTTTATATTTTGTATATGTCTTGAGCTTATATGTATTGGGCTATTCTTATGTCATGGCCCATGAGTCATCAGTAGGTATGGAATGAGTGGTAGGTTTGATAATGGTGGTAGGTTTGATAGTAGGTGGTGGTAGGTTTGATAATGGTGGTAGGTGTAGTTATGATGGTGTTAGGTTTGAGTTTGGAGTTAGGTTTGAGTATTCTTAACTCTCCCTTTCATTCCTATAAATAGGAGACTCTTGTAATGCTTTGTACTTGAATTTGGAATGAAAGTTATCTTCTTAAATTTCTTTTACTATTCTTTTTGTGCTTTCCTCTTGAGTGACTACTTGAGTGTGTGAGTTCACAACCCTTAGAAGGACTTAAAGGAGCGATCTCCACAATGACGACCGGTTTGTAGAGGTCGACTTCAACTTATCCCGCTTATCTGGTTATTTTAAATCTATTACAGGTTAGATCGTTCATAACTTTTCGCTTATTTCTTTGCACTTATAAGATTGGATCTTTAGTGTAGTTGACATAACTTTAACTAAGATCTTTTCAACTTCACTAAATTTATAATATTGTGAATGTGCTTAATAGTGTGCATTTATCATTATTCTTTGTGAGGATTTAAGAATTATCGGTAATAAACATCATATCATAAAAGCACCGTGTCTACATCATAATTTCTTAAAGTTTGTCGCAATGGGGTCTACAAAATAAAATAAGTACTATCACTTTAGACAATGCATCATCAAATGACATAGCTAAAAATTTGAAAGCATTGTTCACAGAAGATCCGTGATTTTTAATGATGGGAGATTTCTTTCATGTTTATTGTCGTATTTTAAACTTAATGGTGCGGGATGGCTTGAAAGAGATCGGTAGAATAATTGAAAGGGTAAGAGAATCTATCTTATTTATAAAATAATCTCCAACTTTATATAAATTTGGAGAGATTGCAAGGATTGGTTTATCCACAAAGGCACTTTTCATTGATGTACTGCGTTGGAACTTCACATACAAGATGTTAGAGCTTACTTTTATTATAAAATTTTTTTTTAATATTTTTGCATGATCTCAATTATATATGGCTATCTTCTCAAGAAGATTGGATTAACTTTGAGAAAGTAAGAGCCTTCAAATTTTTCATCTAACGAAATTTTTCGTGTTCAACCTATCATACTACAAACGGACTCCTTCTCAATCTAGTTCTAATCAAGAAAATATTGTATCGAGAATGCTTATCTAGTACTCTTTTCATTTTAAACATATGGCATGAAGGCTAAATTTGATAAGTATTGGATAGAGTGTTCAATGTTATTTTGATTGCTTGTATTTTAGATTTTAGAATGAAACTATTTGCCATCAATTATTACTATCCACAAATATATGATGTTGACATTGTGATTGAGAAGAAGGACAATGTCAAATAAAATTTTTTAATCTATACTCTTATTATGTTGATATTGTGGCAAAAAAATTACTAGTATCCACCTCTCTGAAATAATCACAACCTGAATGTGGTAATATTTCATATGATGATCTAGGTTTGTATAATTTTATAGATTCTACGGCCTTTTAGTTCCACAAAAGTCTAATTTGGAGATATACCTAGATGAAGCTTGAAATGCCCATTGAATTTGATATTTTGAAATGGTGAAAAATGTCCATGAAATACAAGACTCTCAAAGATGGCCAAAGATATTTTTACCATCCTAGTAACAATGCTTCGATTGACTTTTAGTGCAAGGGGTGTGCTTAGTGATTATAGAAGTTCAATTTCACCAAGAATATTAGATGCTTTAGTATGTAGTGAAAAGATTGGCATATAAATTATCAAAAGATCCATTGGTAATATTTACTTTTTTTATTTTATAATGTAATTTACTTCTATTCCAATATGAGTTTCATTTCTTCAATTACAATTTCAGTTTGATATTCTTGCGTAAGATAACTTACTTAAAGTACGAAAGCTTATCTGGAATCACAAATATGAAAATCTTGTGATATCATTTCAATTATGCTTTACATTTCTCCTTTTTTTATTTTTGAATATTTTGTGAAACTCAAAACTTACACAACCTAACGGATAAGTAGTTTGGTTATGTTATGTGAGAGTCTATGACATTTATTATGGGCTATGTAACATTTTATTATATATTTTCTATTTACGTCGTAATATTTTATATTAGTGGCGAATGGTGATATGATGTCAATAAAATTAAACGATGGCTTAATGGAGATTTTGGTGATTGATTTTTTATATTTCTAGTAAAATGATTTGGTCAATGAACTAAATTTGAGACCATTTAATCATTTGGGATGGCATACTTGATCTTGTCTTTAAATTTTATGAATTTGAATTATGGTGAAATTTTGGTTTGACTTTACAAATATATTGCTTCATCTTACATTCTTACATTTTATCTATTGATACATGTTGTGTTAGAATTTGGAAATATGAATTGTTATATAAGTATTGTTGCTTGGAATGAAGTTATATTATTTTATCAATAAGTCTAAAATAAAGAGGTTATGGAACTATGGAAGGCTTTGGACTTTGTTAGATGTTGTTTTGATGATTGTTATATCGAAGTCTTATTTTGCTTAATTAGTTTACTACTCTTAGTCAAAAAAATTTGTTTAATGTAAAAATTATCCAATTATCCGTTTTTTAGGGCACAAAAATCTATTACTTTTCTTTATTATTTTGGTTTTGGTTCTCCATTCTTTCACCAACATAGAATTCTGCTTTGGACTCTAGGTTGAGATAATTTACTTTTTTCTTGAATTTATGTATATATTGTGGATTAATGGATTGCATATATTGTGGTAATCATAAAGAAACTTATTTCTCACTAATTTTTTCTTATATGTTTAAACACATATTTTCATTCTATTTCTCATAAGTTTTTATTTTGGGTTCTTATGGACCCGTGGACCGTCTCGACCTAAAGTGGGGTTATCATGAAGAATTTTTTTATTTTCTAATTTTGGACAATGATGAAGAGATTACATTTGTAATTTAGGCTAACTCAATAATTTTGCTTCATTATTGGTGACTCTCAAGCCTCTCATTGGATGGTCGAACCTAGAGCCTTTATTTTGAGTCTCATATTAATACATGATATTTCTGATTTGTGAGGTTTTATAACTCTTGTTAGAGATTTGTTTCTATTTTTATTTCCCAATGGATGGCTTTTTAACTTGGAGGTCAAGCCTATAATTATTGAAGTGAAGTATACAAATTATAAATTGCTAATTACTAATGTTTGAAGATGGATATTATTTTCTAAGTCCCACAAATAAAAACAATTTAATATTTTTGTTATTTTTATTTATTTTAAATGTTATGTCAATTGCATCATTTTATGGACTTTTTTATTATTGTTAGGTTATTAAATATGAAATATCGAATGTATAACAATGAATTGTACAAAATTTGTATTTATAAGAACTATTTAGTTGTAATGTAAAATTATAATTTGTTATTGAAAATTTTATTTTTCAAGTCAACGTAACTTGTAGTATGTTTACATTATATTATTTACATATTCAAAATTTATGAACCTAAATTGAAATCGATTGAATAATCGAGCCAAATTGCTTTGATTTTTCATTTCAATTTTGAGCCACTGCTTTTACTTTCGAGCGCTGAGCTCGACCGAATTGATCAGCCACTAAATTGTAATCATCGAGCCAGATTTCTCGAAATTTATTTTTTGAGCGGTTAACCATAGTTTGGCTCAAATCGATCTTACACACATAAATAAAGGTGATGCAAGAGTGTGAAATTATAGAGGAATTAAGTTAATGTCTCATACATTAAAATTATGGGAGAGAGTAACCGAGCATAGGTTATGATGTGATTTAAAAGTTTCTCACCATCAATTTGGTTTTATACCGTAGATCTATTATGGATGCTATACATTTGTTAAGAGGTTTGATGGAGATGTATGGAGAAAGTGAGGAGGATCTACATATGATATTTATTGATTTAGAGAAAGTTTATGATACAGCCAAGAGATATTCTTTGAAGAGTTCTAGAAAAGAAAGGAGCAAATATTGGTTATATTTGAGTCATTAAGAATATGTATACTAGAGTTACTTGTGTCCAAACACAAGGAGGATTGACAAAATATTTTCCTATTTCGTTAGATTACATCAAGGACCGCCTTTAAGCCCTTATCTTTTGCTTTAGTTATGGTTATTCTTAATAAGAATTTACAAGAAGATGTACCTTGTATGCTTTTTGATGATAACATTCTTCTTGTTGATAAGACTAGAGGAGTCCAAGAGAAACTTGAATTATGGAGGTCAACCTTAGAGTCTAAAGGTTTTGTTTTAAGTAGATCCAAAGCGAATATATTGAGTGTAATTTTAATTGTAGAAGTTTTAGTGGTAGTGTTGTGACATTAGGTGAACAAGTCATTAGAAAGAGTGAGTGATTCAGATATTTAGGCTTGTTCAAAATGATGGTGAAATAGATGGAGATGTTATTAGTAGAATTCAAGTTGGATGGTTGAAGTGGAGGAATGTCCGGCTCTGTTATGTGATAGAAAAGTACCGCTTAAACTTAAGAGAAAACTTTATAAGATGGTGGTAAGACTAATGATTTATGGTCCAAAATATTGGCCAATAAAAAAAGAGAAGCATTAAATTAAGTTGCGAGATGAGGATGCTCGTGGATGAGTGGTTTTACTCTTAGAGATAAAATGTGACAAGAGTATGTTTGAGAAAAAGTTGGAGTAGCTCCACGATATAAGATTAGAGAGCCTTAGATGGTTTCACATAAAGCTCGTCTTAAGAGAGAGTAGATGCATTAGATTTGCCTTATGTTAAGAAAGATGAGGTAGACCTAAAAGACTTGGTTAAGATGTACTAAAATGACCTGATATACTTAAATTAAATGAGAATTTGACACATAATATGACACAATGGAGAAGGATTCATATAGCATCCCACTTAGTGGGATAAAGGCTTATTGTTATTGTTGTTGTCATATTATATATCTTCAAAGCATTTCATTTCTTTTATTATTTCTTATTTTGCTTACAAATATTTTATTAGTTGGCTTTTTAACTATAATTATATCACATCAATGTACCTAGCTTTGATTGTGCAATATTAATCAAAATGTTGGATTAATCACATCCATTTTTTATTAAATTAAGAAAAAACATTTAAGTAATTGTTGTTATAAATTATAACTTTGATTTCACATCATATAATCTCTCCCTCCACATCATCGAAATAGACCAAAAGTTTGATAAATTTTATTCTCCCACGACTCATATAAATGATTATTAACATATAAAATTTAATATTTATATGTATTGATATGACCCTAAAATTTCTCTAAAGCAAATCTTGATAAAAGCAAGTTGATCAAATTGAAATTGGTCGAGATCAAGCACTTAAAATATCAAAAACATTGAGACATCGCTTAAATTCCTAAAAGCTCTCAAATAAGAAGTGTTTATAGTCAAATCGAGCGCCTCGACGAGCCGGTTCCAACAAGCCAAAGATCTTACAATAACTTCATTTGAGTATTCAAATATTTAAAATACATCAAATGATCAAAGGGATCATTGAGCCGCTTCGATGAAGTGGAGTGGTAGGTTTTGCATGTATTTACTGAGATGTCACTCCTCCACCTATAAATAGTCCTCATTCCTCATATGAGGCGCAAGAGAGAGGAGAGAGCTCTAAAGATCCTCCAAGCACAATCGTTGCCACTGACGGCCATCAACCAGCCGGCCGCCGCCAACCGCCTTCTTGCCATCACATGCCGCCTCCATCATGAGGACTTCTACCGATTGTTTCAGAGCTGCCAAGCATCGATCGAATTGTTCCTGATTGCGAATTATTCCTCGCATTTCTACCTGATTGCCCGCACCACCATCATCGCTACTACTAGTAATTACAACCATCGTTGTCACATACCATTGCTTTCATATACACGTAATCTCAGATCGAGAAGATCTTGTACTCAAATGATACATAAGCTTTTTCGGGCAAGGCCTCGTGGTTTTCCCTCTTTTGAGATTTTCAAAAATTCTAGAGTATTATTATTCACACTTTTATATCTGTATGTTGGATTTCACAATGAAGCTAAGGCAAAACTTTACTACTCAGAATGGTTTTCTAAAGACGCAAGCTTTGCCACCGGGGAACAACCCTTCAATCACAATTCCTATGAACACTCGTTATGGCCAATACAACACAGAATAACGGAGCCTCCCGCCCAACTCCCGCCACTCAAAACCAATCTTGAACCAAGGATGTCAACCTTTGCCTCACTTCCTCGATAGTGGACTCGGAAAGCGAGAAATCTCTTTAGAAGATCGTAGGCCAATGGAAGAGTCTCAAAATGAGATGATCCGACTTTTACGAGGGAACACAACACTACCGTGGAAACACATCTCCCCAAGATCGATCGTTATCGGGAGGTCAAAATGTTAATTTCTTGACGAAGTTCCTCATAGAGACGTGATGTATCTCTCGACACCACTAGTTCTACCCATCCATCACGTACCAACCGCTAATCCACCAATTATTGCCGGTAGCTTGACACATTCTTCGACCCCACTCGTCATGTTATATGTGCGAATTACGATGCTTAATGCAAGATAAATTTCACCTCCAAGATAGAAATCATCTTCCTCACCATATGAGGAATTTCACCTTTAGGGCTATTCTTCAACATCCTATTCTGTGTTTCAAGCTTAACATTTATTCTTATGATGGGAGAGACCCACATGAACACATCGACCATTATAGACTATCATGCATATCCAATGAGCTCCCGTTCTTTCCAAGCTTTTAAGGGACGGCTCGACTTAGTTCTACTCTCTTCCAAGGGAATCCATCCATACCTTTGACTAACTCGCCAAGATTTTGTAGCAGCTTCATTGCAAATCGAAGGATCATTAAAGATTCCTCCCATCTCTCCTGGCATTCATCAAAACGAGGGCGAATCACTTAAGGAATACTACAGGTTCTCCTTAGAAACTCGCCAAATACTGAGTAGACCAACTATTAAGAGGAGTTTTCCTTGAGGACTCCCAGGCCTTTTACTAATGGACACGTCCGCCATATGTCGACTTAGTTCATCATGTGGAAGCACAAATCTCCGATGAGGCTATTACCATCGCAAATAATTTGAGCAATCTACGTGAAAATGTAAAAGCACCCTGGGAATGTCGACCCCCTATCAAAAGAACAACAAGGCGGATCTCCACCACCCCCATATCAATGACGTGAACCACGGAAAAGGAATACACGCCAACACATCTCATGTTAACCTCATAATGGTTATTCGAGATGAAAAAAAAATATCAAGTCGATCATCGAAAACCAAATTCGTGAAATCGAGCAATATTATCACTTCCATCAAAGTTGTAGATATACTAGGCATGCAAATAACTCAAAGAAGAAATTGAGAGGCTCATTCAAAGAATGATATCTACATCGATTTGTGAAGAATCAATCGACTCAAATAAACATACCTCCAACTAGGGGCAACCAGACAATCATCACGTAAAACAACAAAACAATCATCAAACAAGGAGAAAAAACAATCGAGAGAACCAATACTATCTAATCAAGTTCTCATTACTATCTCAAGAGCGAGTTAAAGAAGTCTCTGCATCATTCATTCCATCACTTTTAATGATTGACTTAAGTACATGTTCCTCATCAAGATCCACTTGTTATGACAGGATTGGTGACCCATGCTATAATGTTAAGAGAATTTTGATCGATAATGGGAGTTCTATTGATGTCATATTTTACTTCTTAACATGGGTGGAAAAAAGCTCCAACCCCGCAGACCATCAGGGTTTGATAATTGCCATGTAGAGGGGACAATCACCCTTCCTGTTGTCCTTGGTGAATTTTCACAAGTGGCTCATTTAATCCAATTCATGGTGGTCAAGTCGATTCAAAGATATAACGATATCTTTGGAAGGCCCTCCAATCAATTTTGGTGCCACTTCAAGATCTCATCTTAAGATGAAATTTCCAACCCTGAGTTGGAGTGATCTGTGGAAATCAACAAATCATGTTAACTAATAAGCTCAATCCGGACTTTCATCATTGAAGATTTTAATTTTTGAGATGAAGAAGTATCCCAAAAACTCACTGTAGAACTTGCTCTTTGTTGCATTATCGGATGACCAAATATTATAAATAGTGTTGGATCTCTCGCTCGTGTGAACAAAGGAAAAATACATAGACTTCTTGTAAATCAATACATCTTCGCTTGAGTCCGACATGCCGGAGTCGACCCAATGTGATCATGCACTCCTCAAGATCGATCCAACATTCAAACCGATCATCCGTAAGAAGCTTTTGCACGCCTTCCGCTATTGAGCAAGAAGTTAACAAGCTTCTGCGGATTCATACGAGGTACATTACCCTATATGGCTAGCGAATGTTGTCATGGTTAAGAAAACAAACGAAACATGGAGAATGTGTATTGATTACCGACAACAAGCTGAAAGATAGTTTTCTCTTCCCAAATTGATCGCTTGGTTGATGCTATGTCCGATATCAAATGCTCGTTTTTTTTGGATGCTTACGTTTACAACCAAATAAAATGAACCCAATGGATGAAAAAAGCTACATCATTTCAAACATATAAAGGTTTATATTGTTACCAAGTTATGTCGTTTGGATTAAAAATGTGCTACCTATCAACGCCTTTATGAATAAGGTCTTTAAAGACCTACTAGCCGCACAATGGAGGTATATGTGGATGATATGTTAGAAAAGCTTGAAGAATCATAACATATGCTTTAACCTTCTTCGACGTTATAACATGAGACTCAACCACCAAATGTGCTTTTGGGGTTAAAAAAATTTCTTGGATTTATGGTAACCCACCGGATAGAGGCCAACCCCGAGAAAATCAAAGCTCTCAAAATATGACTCCTCAAGAATATTAAGGAAGTTCAACATTTGAATGGATGAATTGCGTTATCCCGCTTCTAGCCTGGGGATAGATACTTCTTTAAAATATTAAAGCTAAAAATAATTTTCAAATGATGAATGTCATGCTTTTGACTAAGAGAGTATTTAGCATCTCCACCCCTACTATCCAAGCCTATTCAATGAGAGATGTTATACTTATATCTCACGATAAGCTCGCTTTTAATGCTAAGAAAGTGGGATACAACGACCAAGTTATTATGTCACAAAATTCTCTTATATAGAAAGTCATTATCCACTCCGGGTGGTGGCTCTAGCTTTAGTTTTCTAAAAATTACGCCCATACTTTCAAGCTCACACTATCTGTTTACACTCATTTACCATTAAGGGTCATCCTACGTAAATTAAAAGTGGGAGGTTAATCAAGTGGTCAGAATTGAGAGTTTGATATAATTTTCCGCTATAAAGTCTCAAGTACTGACTTTATAGTGGAATGCACCGCCCAACCTGAGGAGCTATCTACATGCCTTTCATCTCCTCAATGGACCCTCTATGTTGATGGAGCTTGAGTACCGCTTGGGGAATCTTACTTATTTCCCCATAATACCTTAGAGTATGGACATCTAAAATTTTCTTAATAATATGGTCAATATGAGGCTCATAGTAGGGTTGAGACATCGACTGAAGCTCAAGACTTAGTGATACACCGACTCTCAACTTGTGTCGCCTCCCAAGTTGAGGGAAACTTTAATGCTTATAATCCTCACACATAATACCTTCACTTGGTGAAGTCTCTTCTGCCCATTTCAAGACACATCAAATCATTCACATACCGAGAGAAGAATACTGAGCTTCCTCACTTTCATCTATTATTAGGGATGTTAAGAGAAAGCATGTTGAAGAAATACATTTTCGAAGGGTCATGGGTAATTCAAGCAATTGATGAGATAAAGGAACATTCATGGATGGATCCCATCCGTCTTTTCTACAAGAAGGAACTCTTCCAAGACCCAACTGCACTGCCTCTCAAGACAAGCTTCAAACTTTACTATTATCGAGGTGAACTATACAAACAAGCTTTCTCTCTGCCTCAAATGTCTCTACCTTCGTGAGGTCGACATTACTCATTAAGAGAGGTCCACTGGGATATGTGGAGAACACCTAGAAGGAATGATGCTAGCCCTTAAAATTATAAGGCAAGGGTTCTATTCTACGAAACAAGACGCCTTTGGAGTTCATGAAAAATATGCAAGTTGTCACACTCTAACCTCCTCACATGCCGCATACGAGCTCTCATCCATTCAAAGCCCGCCTTTTGCTCAATAGGGGATTGATATCATGAGACCTTTTAGATAACATCGTAACGAAAGTTCATCATTTTAATACTACTTCACTAAATGGGTGGAAGCCAACCACTCACTAAAATTACAGGCAAATGCTAAACAATTTATTTGGAAAATATAGTATGTCGATTCGATCTTCTTCATCACCGACAACCAACGTAATTTAAAGTATTTACGCCCTTTTGCAAAGATCTTCACATCACATACGCCAGAGTAATCCTCAAACCAAGTAGACTAAAGCTACCAACAGACTATTTTCAAAGGACTAAAAACATATCTCGAGAAGGTAGCAATTGGTTGATGAGCTTTCTAATTTTCTTTGGGCTTACCGACTACATCACACCAGTGGTGAGACACGTGTAACTTGTGGCGAAGCTATTATACCGAGATCGAGGTTCCAAGTCCAAGAGTTCAATTATTTGATCATGATGATAATGAAGAAAAACTCAAAGACTGACTACTCCCCCAAACTCGCGACATGGCCCTACGGACCGCTTCCTATCACCAAAGGGTAGCTCATCACTTCAACAAGAGTAAAATCTCATCCCATATCTCTGTGGTGACTGGTCCTATGAAGTCTCAAAGGCAGTAAAGACCCTCAACAATAAACTCTCACCCTTTGGCCCATATGTGATTATAGCTATGGTGAAGCCGTGAACTTTCAAGCTCAAGGATTCAGAGGGAAAAACTTTACCTCAAACTTGGAACACGAGAATCTCAAAATATTAATTCCTACGCATAATTACTTTTATTTTGTCTCGCTTTATCATTTCCTTCATGTAGCCAACCCCACTTAGTGGGATAAAGACTTGTTGTTGTTATCATTTTCTCTTAAAACTCATATCCATGTTAAAATCATCTTATGATTGTATCGAACTTATCGAGTAATAAATTTATAGCTTTCTTTTACAAACTTATTTTTCTTCATTTAATCCTCTCACTTGAGAAACATACAACTCATGTTATATCTCAATCAGCATGATCAATCTCAGGGACTTTTCATGACCTCTTCCACACGTTAATGTCATCGGCAAGACTCGACAAACAACCCTGATAGGTCAAAAGGTCCTTGTGGACTTCATAGCCTCTTCCAGTTAATGTCATCGAAATAAAACTTCGACAAACAACCTAGATAGGTCAAAAGATCCTTGGTGGACTTCTCACAACCTCTTCCACACAATGTCATCGAAGTCTCTAACAAATAACCTAGGATAGGTCAAAAGGTCCTTGGTGGACTCCTCATGACCTCTTCCACACGGTTAACGCCATCGAAGACTCACAAACAACCTAGGATAGGTCAAAAGGTCCTTAGTGGACTCTTCATGACCTCTGTGTTAACGCCATCGGCGGAGACTCGACAAACAACTCGGATAGGTCAAAATTTTGAGTGGATTCAATTCAACCTCATCCATATAGGTTAAATAATATTCACCAATTACCGGATAGGTAAAAAACAAAATAAGAGCGTATCATCTAAAAAAAATTGATAGCATGATGATATAAGAAAGAATCAAGATCGATACACACTAATAACAATATATAAAAAAAATGCATCCTCAAGTGATGCTACATCATATCAATTGATATCAACGCCCTCCTCACCACTGGGAGATACTCCCTTGGACTCACTCTCAACTCCTTCATCTCCAATAAAGAGTCTTGATACTTGGTCGGGAGAGATCCTCAATACTAGCTGCCTTGCGATGTACTAAGCGGATTCCTTTTAAGAACCTCTGGATGAAGCCCTCCTCTAAACATTGGTGCTCCAAGTCCTTCACTTCAACATCAAGTATATGATTACGAGCTTCAACATGGTCTTTGAGTGTACCGAGATAAGCCGTGGAGTTCTTAAAGTCTTCCACCGCCTTCAAGGAGATTTCAT
Source organism: Cymbidium sinense (assembly GCA_021442155.1). Taxonomy (NCBI): domain Eukaryota; kingdom Viridiplantae; phylum Streptophyta; class Magnoliopsida; order Asparagales; family Orchidaceae; genus Cymbidium; species Cymbidium sinense. The sequence goes on from CM038230.1 coordinate 3,424,377, forward strand.
TTGACATTATATGCTCCTTCTAAAGACGATCTGTAATGCTTTCTTCTAGTTCAAGAGCTCTCTTCTCACGCAAGTGCCTTAAGTCTTTTCTCTTCGACGAGTCTCTCCCTCACCACAATCACTCATCATGAGTGCGCTCCACCTCGACACTAGAGAGAAAGATAAGTCGATATGTTCTAGCTAGTTCGCACCGGTCACTGATCCTCCAAAGTCGTCCACTTCTTTGGCTTTAATACTCATCTTTTGCTCATACTCGCTTTGAATATATTTTATCTTCACAAATTGATTCTACTCCTCCAAAGTTTACTTAGCTTCTTTGGGAGTCCAAAGACTAAAGGTATTTAAAGAGCAAACAATAAAACTCCGAATTTTACGTGAAAACCTCAAAAGAGGAAAACCAGGCTAGCCCAAAAAAAGCTTCCACTATGTATTTGTTTGAGTACAAGATCTTCCGGATTACAGAATTGAATATGAGAAATAGACAACAGTTCTAGTAATAGACAATATTGACGACGATGTTGACGACGAAGTTGACGACTATGTTGACGAAGAAGTTGACAACGATGTTGACGCGATGACCGACGATAGTGGTCGGTGATGATGACCGGCAACAATGGTCGACGACGGCAGCATCACGGTGGCGGTGATGGCGGCCGGCGGTGGTTGACGACGTCGAGTGGACGATTATGCTTGGAGGATCTTTAGAGCTCTCCTCTCTCTTGCCCCTTCTCTTCACTTGGCCTCCCCTCATATGAGGAATGAGGCTTTATAGATTGGAGGAGTGACGTCTGTAAATACATGCAAAACTCATACCACTCCACTTCATCGGACGGCTCAAAATGATCCCCTTGATCATATGATGTATTTTGTGCATTTGAATGGTCAAATGAATTGTAAGATCTTTGGCTTGTTGGAACCACTCCGTCGAGGCCGATTTGACTATGAACACTTCATATTTGAGAGCTATTTAGAGATTTAACGATATCCCAAAGTTTTCAAGGATATTTTAAGAGCTTGATCGATCCAGGTTTCAACTTCAGATCGCTTGCTTTTAATATTAAGATTCGTGCTTGACTAATAGTATTTTAAGTGTCATATCAATATTTATTTATTCTATATGATTTAAATTTGCCCTCATTGATGTAATACAAAGTCAAAGATGCATTATAAGCATAGCAATTTAAGGATCATTATCAAGAGTAATATCCCAGTAGTATGGGATGGCATTAATAACAAGGAATGAATCATATTAGTTCAATTGGTAAAACGAATGAAAGCAAGAAAAATTTCTTTTCTTTAAATATTAAGTCAACTGGAGCAGTGTGACTAGGTATTGTTGTTGACTTGCTCTAAGTGTATGAAGATTTATAATATTTTGATCAAAAATGTCTCGTATAGATTATAATATATTCAAATTATATAATATTAAAAATGGTTAGCATACATATTTAATAATTATTTATTCAAATTCATATCGTATTATGTTGATATTTCTGTATATATCCATATTAATGAAGATTTATAACATGTAAGAAAGTTAATAGTTCTTCCACCTTTATTGGAGGACTTAATCAATGCATGTGCTTTGCCTTATTTAATCGGTAATTTCCGCTCTATTTTGTTACGATAAACTGATATTAATTGATTGAGGGAATACTGAAACTTTGACCGCGAAGTATCTCAACCTCTTCTTATTATTTATGGAAGATCGAAGAGCGGTAACATCTTCTTTCTTATCTGCTATAGTTTTTCTGTCTTCCATTGATTCATTGATTAAAGCTTCCCGTTGCTTTGTTTTCTTTTAACAAAGACTGATCTTTGCTTGAAAAATCGTCTCGGAAATACCTGCTGGAGATTAAGATCTGTGCTTTTGAGCTGATTTTTCATTGTTTATTCAATGTAAACCGGCGCAGGATTTCAGTGATTTTAAATTTGGGGTACTTCAGATCTCCAACTGAAGCCGGCGATTATTTCAAAGTTATTATCATCATTATGATTTACTATAAACCTTTGTTCAAAATATTCTGAAACTTAGTCAATATGAAGGCTAAATCTTGAACAACTTTTTTTAGGCCACAAAAATCCTACTATCTGTTGACTCTCACATATGTCATAAGTCCAAGATCACAAGTTAAATTGAACGAACGCAAAATCGACAAAATTGCACCGACATCACCGAATTTTGAAACGTTCCGATTGACAAACGGACTTCCGATTGAACGCTTGAAATTGATCAAGATATAAATATCGATAATTTAAGAACAACCGTCGATTGAGCAATCAATATGACGAGCGATATCGAGTCGTGAAGCTGCACGATGCAACAACCTCCGCTCGTGAAATTGACCATCCCGGCTTTCAAACATAAAAAAACTATCAAATGAGACCTCACTCAATTTGTGAAATATTGAATAATCGAGAAAGCAAATCGAGACGAAATGCACTAGCCGCCAAATCAACCCAAACGACCATCAATGAATGGACTTCTCCATCACGCTCGTAACGCTAAACCGGTCAAAATATAAATATTGCATAACGATAATCAACCGGTCGAAGCCGTAAATGCGCATGCATATCGAGAGAAGGTGCCGACGCCAAACGACTCCGTTCATGAAATTGATTGTTAGTTTTAAAAAATCAATCAAACTATTGCTCCAATCCGGATGAGACGAATGAACGCGCGAAGATATCGCATTTTGAACTCAAAATGACAAAATTCGACGCCGACTTAAACAAACGCCTCGATTACGAACGGATCCATTACGCCGAGAATGCCGAAATTATTTAGAATAGACATCCAATTTGATTAAAGATTTTGCTTAAAATTTCGAAATTAGCATTTCGAGATAAATCCACCTAATTATCTCTTAATCGCATTGATCAATGTCTTGGAACTTGTAGTCGCTACTCACATAGGGGTGTGCTTTTAGTTGATTTGGATGGATTAGATGATAAATTTTAAAACCAATTGGTTTTGAATTCAAAAAGTATTGAACCAAACGATCAAATAAAATAAACCAAACAAACCAAAATAATAATTTGTTATTTTGGTTTGGTTTTGGATAAACCGAAGTTGGCTACATTTAAAATTATTTATATAATTTTTTATTCTATAATGGACAAGCAATAAACAATACAACATAAATATAATCAAAATGTAATTAACTACTTCATGCAAAAAAATATTTAAAACTAATTTAGACTTACCTAAACAAATTTTGAACTTAAGTTGATGAAACCATATTACCATATTAGACCAAAATATTTTAGAAAATTGGATAATAATCCTCCAAAAACACCTACTAAGTATTCAAAATAAATAAAATAAATGTATAATAGATGAGTCTATTATACATAAATTATAATATCTATTACATATAATTATTTTGGTTTATTTGATTTCATCCAAAATTTTATTTAACAAACTGATCCAAAACCGACAATCAAAGTTTTCATTAATTAAAATCAAAATTCAAATTACTAAGTTCAAAACCGAACCAAATTACTCAAAAAACTTTGATTCTATTTGATTTTTGGTTAAAACCAAATAATGCACACCTACACTCACATGTTTTCACCTCCCATTTGGCCAATAGAGAGCTGTCATATCATCCTCCCATAAAAAGGGTTACATATATATCATTCAACTAATTATTTTAATTATTTAAGATTTAAAACTTTATTATTACCGTATCACGAAAACAAAGTGAACTCTCACGGTTATAGAATGATAAAATGAGTTTTACTTTTTTGGTATATATATAATAAAATTTTATATGTTAAATGAATAAAATATATAATTTGAGGCGTATGTATCTAAAAAAAAACCCTCCCAAAAAAAAAAAAAATAAAAAATAAAAATAAAAAAATGGCGGCTCCTATTCCTCCTTTTTTCAGCTCACTTTCCCTGCTACATGCAGGAAAAAACAGCATAATTCCTGTCCTCTCCCATTCGTCTTATCCTCGCAAGCCGAAGGAAGGCAAAACACCCATCGCCTGCTACACAGTGAAACCCTTCCACTGTTCCGATGCTGGGCTCCTTTCTCCGCTCCGCCGAAGCCACCGTGGCAGCTAACCGCCGGAATTGCTCACTCCTTCCATCTTGGATGAAGATATTCGCCGTCGCATCTCGCTCCTATGCGAGGGCGAAGGCCCCAAGACGACCTCTACGGGCAGGAAAGTCAAGGTCAAAGGTCCTCGAAGTGGAGGAGGCAATGAGGCCACTGGTGATTCCTCTTTCACCGAAGATATGAGCGCTTCATTTGAACTTCCTACTGATCTTCTTCCCTTCACTTTTGATCCTGCCCTCAATGTCGGCCCTGGCGGCCGTCTTCTGTTCAGCATAACTGAGTCCTTCAATCCATTAACCCGCAAGCATGCTAACACTTATGTCAACTTCAGTTTAGAGGAATGTGATGAGAAGCTTCTGGAGGGAGTTTGGGGAAAGAAAAAGGAGGAGGTCTAGGAAGAAATGGTTACCCTGGTGAAGAAGATAAGGCATCTCAGAAGGAGTTGAGTAATGATAATTTTAACTCATTTGGAGTTGATAATAGTTTGATTTGCAGATCATCTTCACCTGATCAATCTGCTGGAAGTAAGATGGTTGGTAGACCTTTCAACAATTATAGCTCAGAGAGATCTCCAAAATCAGCACCAATCAGCACCAGACGCAGAATGTAAAGTTCGGGGTAGCCATCCTACGTGTTGTGCTGTTAACGGATCAGCCGAAGTTGCCAATAAAACAACTTCAATTATGTTGCGTAGATCAAATATGGAGAAATCAGACAAAGAAAACGAAGAGAAACAGAAAAGGAGAATGCAACTATGTTGATTGCTCATGAGGCAAAGGATTTTCTGTCAAGTGTAAGAGATATTGACTAGTGGTTTATTCGAGAATCAGAAGCAGGCCATTAGGTTTCAAGGATGCTTGAGACAAAGAAGATCCGACTGAGCATTCAATCTGAGATACTTGGGAAATCTTCTTATTCTTTCTGTCAGTCTTCCATCTCTCATGTTGCATGGCAGAGAATTTGCCAGAGCGAGATACAATCCAACATGGAACAAAAGTTGTCACATGGAAACGTACAATTTCTTCACGATCATCTTCATCAAGAAATTCTATTGCATCAGCATCAAAAGATAATGGTGCTGAGAGTGGTAATGATTTTGTTGAGGAATTAGCATGATTTCTGGTAGTCATTCATCCACCCTGGACAAATTATATGCATGGGAAAGAAAGTTATATGATGAATTAAAGGCTAGTGAATCCATTAGGAAAGCATATGATCGAAAGTGCTATCAGTTAAAGCAGTAGTTTGTTTAAGGTATGAATCCCTGAGTTGTCGACAAGACTCGAGTTGTAGTGAAGGATCTATATTCTCATGTTAGAGTAACAATTTAAGCAGTTGATTCTATTTCTAGAAGAATCGAGAAGTTGAGAGATGTTTGCTTCCACTCATACTTCTCAATCATGGATGATCTTTGTCTCCAAAGTTCAGTTGAAAGCAACAAAAGAAATGAAGAGAAAAAAAACTACATATAGCGCTTTTCATGCATGTATATTTGAAGATCGCTTAAGAAGCGTGGTGAGATTGAAGACTAATCATGGCCGCAGCATATTACATTAGAAAGTGGTGGGTAGGTCAAAATAGCCGATCGACTCTGGGAAAGACTGGGAGGAAATTCAGACCAGAGGACTTAGTTAATTTAATACAAAATAAATCCTAAGCTCAAAATTAAAATATGAATTGAAATTACAGATTTGAAGACCTCATTATGAGAAATTTAATGAGTTTGAAGACCCTCTTAGAAGAGCGTGGTTTTGAAGACTACGACCGTGGCGTAAGACAAACCGCGCTTAAGAAGCGTGGGTAGTCAAAGCACCGATCCACTATATGGGACAAAGAAATATGGATTGACATAAAGTTTAAATATGATTAAATAAGAGTATTAATAAGCTTAAATTAAACTTAAATGAAAAATGATGAATCAAGACAATCCTACTCACAAAAAAAAATTTATAAAGGTCTTTAAATAAGAATAAATCTATAAGCTTCTTAATCAGAGCTAAGTTTCATTGAAACTTAGAGAACTCAATGAGCTATGAACTAAATGCAAACAAATGAATATTAATATAAATAATTGAATAATATTTAAAATTCCATACGAATGCGAACACAAAATTAGAAAGGCGTTTTAAATTCTAAATAGACTTCAAATATATTAATTTTGCATAAATTATGGAGCAACTATCACTCAATTCAAGTGCTTCAAAACTTATGCAATCATTTAAATAAGGCAATTCTTGTACAAAATATAAAATAATCTTCAATTCAATTTGATCTTTCCAAATTATTGCAAGTATTCTAAATGACCACTGTGATAGGCCCCACAATATGTTGAATTCTTAAACTTAGTTCCGAGGACGCGGGATTGGGGTCTTTGGGACCGAGAGGTTAACAAAACCTAAAAAAATCTAATGATGCTATTATAATATTTTTCAACCTAATAAAATATCCGGAAGCTAATTCATATGATATCGACCATCCTCATTAAATTAATAGAGTTGACGGATCGACATAAAATAATAAACCACCGATGATGATTGTGTTAAATGAAAATTTTAACCGGATGGAGTACTTCAATCAAAATGATGATTCTAACTTCAAATCAAATTAACTCAAATTAAGTATCAATCTAAAAAAATGCTTAAATGAAATTCAATCTCTAAAAAACTTAAAGCTAAAATTCCACTTGCCTTCCGAATTGTTTGTCGAGGTGACAAATTAAGAAAACTCTAGCTCACAAAGGAGCTAAAGTCAAATTAAGTACACAACTATGTTTACTCAATCAATCTTACGCAGCGATGTGGCTCGTGTCCTCGAATGCGTGCCTTGCGAGGCTCCACATGATGCGAGCTTATAACCGAGTCTTCTTATCGGTGTCGCCAAATGACTCATTGTATCATGATCATGATTGTAGCATGTTCTAATGGCTCGCTTTGAGTTGTGAACCATAATATATAGTTGATTGGGCAAAAATCCCTTTGTTTTAGACTTAAGCTTTCTGAAAAACACCACCAGTCTACAAGGATTTCTTGACATATAAGCCATATATTGTTGATGAGGATCCTTCGATCAGTGGTCGACTACCTCCTCGACTAAATAGAATACCGATAGCACGGGATTACGGAACCATGGGATATAGATCAGCGTCATCGTTTTGAACTATCCGCTTTAAGTTAAATATAATGAATTTCATAAATCTAAATTTCAAAACTCCATATATCGCTACTATATGCCATCATGCATTTAGCAATCTAACACTAGCCTTAATCGAAAGTTCTCTATCATCATTGAGGGGTAATTAACTATGTGTTTTAGAAAACCCAACCAGATCTAAAGTCCTCACAAAATGAGGGTGAAATCTGGTAATGTCTTATATACTATTCCACGCCTTACGAAAATTACACTAACACTTTGAACACACTTTTCATCGAGGAGGTGGTGAATTTTCGAGCTCATAGATTTCAACTCACTGGGATAGGTTTCTCTTTCCATCTTCACTAGTCAATTTGAGCTAGTAGTTGTTGAGCATGATAAAATTAAAATTTAAAATCAATTATGAATGAAATTAAATTTAAATCAATATTCTTATGACTAGTTTGTTTGTTTTGTATATCGATGGATCTTGAACACTGCTCATCATGCAAGTAGGTTCTGAGCCAATATTCATCGATTAACGTTGTAATCAATAATGAGGATGTTGGAGCTACTTTTCAATTTGGTAGTGTAGACTTCTCACCATTCCGCAAATAATCCTCTACTTGAAGCACCTACATACACACCAACTGCAAGGGAGGAGGACAACTGGAATATCTGCTACTAAAGTTCCTCGAAAGAGAGCCTTAATCGAAAGATTGGTTTATTTTAAGGCCGATCATGAAAAGAATCATCAATAAAGTTTCACCATATTTATGAATGTGAGTACTTTGTCGGTTGAATCTTCGCACTAGGAAGGCATTTTTTGAAGTCTCCTATTCTAGAGAAAAATTGAGTTGAAGGCAAAGAAGAAGAAGAAATATTGAGCGTGAGCGGTGCTATCCAATCACTAGCCATGCAATCGACTTGATACGAGCGAGTTCTCACTCACAATGAGTTTGAAAATCTAAAATGAGTGAAAATGAATAGCTCTCGGTGATGTTAAGGCCTTTTAGCCTCAACAATAATCACCTCAACTCGTAAGAAATAACTTGAAACTTTATCTGAGACACGAGTCGGTTGTCAAGGAAAAAGGCCTTATAAAGAAGAGATATTAAAGACCAATTATGAGAGATGCCAAGAATGCTCCACTATAGAAACTACCATTAGTGGTAGAAAGAACTCAAGATGATTCTAAACAAGTTTTGCGATGAGCATTAGAGCGACACTTGGACAACAGATCAAGAACCTACCACAAAGGTCCGGTAGAAAGAAAAATAAATCGGAAGCTAAGCCTCGAGAGGAAGTCCCACGATGAACATCGGTGTGACACTGAACCGCATGTTGGGAATCCATCGAAAGGTCGGTAAAAAATAAATAAATATGGAGTGAAGCTTCAAGAAAAAGTGGTAAAAAGCTTCCTCATTTGGAAGCAAGCTAATCCAAAGGCGAGAAAGAGAAATATTGAACTACGTGCTCAACTATTGTTAAAATAATGAAATTGTACAACCAACTCTAGAACTAGAGTGTTCCAACCCATAACAAGTTGACACTATGATGGATAAAGAACAACTCTACTGGTCAAATCAAATAATCTCACTCAAGATAAGAATGTCATAAAATTTTATGGATCATCTCCCATAAAATTCACTCGATGCACTAGTATTTGGAGCTAAAGTAGTCTTGCCAAAGTTGAACTACATTCACTCTAAGTAGCCATTCAACACAATCTCACTCAAGATAAGAATGTCCGTCCTGATAGAAGAGTTTGATGTGCTTGACAAAGCTAGGGTTCAAGCTCAATAAAATTTAGAAGTCAACTGAGTGAGGATGTTCAAAGCATTTGATCATACAATACGTCCTCGAGCTTTACAAGAAGGAGAATTGGTCATTGAGAAGATTAATTATTCCTCACTATCATTACATGTGTAAGTTTTTCTTGAAAATTCTCTTGTAATATAAGAATGCATTTTCAAAATGAAGTAAAAATCCTCCTAGAGATTCTTCTATAAAAAAAAACTAGAGACTTTTCTCGTATTTGGGTTGACATCAGGTTGGGATCTTCATATACATATTCAAATTATGTATTTAAAGTTCACAAGTCTCAAAGTCTTACCTAATAAAAGAGAAATTTTCAAGTCCGAAACTACAACAAACCAAGTTGGAAACACATCTTTCATTCATACATCAAATCTGTGGGCTAAGGGTGCATGTGACTCAATAAGCCTAAATATGGTTGAGTCGTGGACGTCTACTTACTCAACACAACAAAGGCCAGTAAGTGATCCCCATCTCATTAGCCCAATGATGAAATCCTCCATCAATCAAGTTTAAGACTCAAGACAAGGTCGGACTCAACAAGCCCAAATATGATCGAGTGTTGATATGTGTTTACTCAATACATCACAAAGGTCATAGTAAGGGATCCCCTACTTTGTTAGTTCAAAGACAAGAGCATATAAATCTTCAAATCCCTCAAACTTGGTGAGTTCAAGTGGCTGGGAGATCATCCCTAATGGTTGTAAGGTCATTTTTCAAAATCTAATAAAAGATCCTTGCTCAAGAAAGCACTAGGCGAGTTTGGTATCAATATCAAATAAGAAATATCAACTCCTTCAACAAGTCTACTAAGTAAAAGCAAGAAGAAAACTCTTCCTCACAAGTCCACAAGAAAAAAAGCAAAGGACCGAGAAAGTCACCCCAATGTTCATACAAAGCCAAAGAACTAATGGATTGATGTCATCAACATGTCCATTACACACAAAGCACATGACCGATGATTCTTCGCCAGACCTAACACACAAGCTCGAGGGCTAGAAGACATCGCTCTATATGCCCACGAAAAGCGTAAAAGCCGAGGCAAAGGTAATTTTGTATCACGACAAGTCTTTAAGACAATTCGGGACTTTTCTCCATCAAATTCGTCAAGGTACGAAGCCGTGATAGAAGGAAATACAAGATATGAATCCCAGATGAAGTCTTCAATAAGTCCATCAAAGCACCATGCATGGGTGAAGATATTATCATCTCGCCAACAAGTCATCAACTCCATCAAGTCCACAGGCGGCGGATAGGAGGAAAATACAAATTTCAAATTTGAGATTGAATCTTCAATAAGTCCGCATAAGAACAAGCAAAGGATAGAAGATGTTCTCATCTCGCCAACAAGTCATCAACTCCATCAAGTCCACGAGGCACAAAGTCGGACGGAGGAAAATATAAATTTTAAAACTTTGAGATTGAATCTTCAACAAGTCTATCAATGCACAAAGCATGAGACAGAGGATATTCTCATCTCAATAACAAACCATTAACTCCATTAAGTCCACCAAGGCACAAAGTCGACAGGAGAAAATGAAAATTTCAAACTCTTAGAGGAAGTCTTCAACAAGTCAGAGCACAAAGTATAAGACCAAAGACATTCTAAATTTTCTCAACACTACAAAGCCCCTCCCTTATTAGACAAGGGGCATTTTATATATTTATCTATGTCATGCTTTTAAGCCGAGATCCTTAGATGGATACATATTATGATTATAAAAATAAAAAATATCTCTATTTTGCGGAAAGGAAATCAAATCTTATAATATATTTCTAAACTAATATGCAATCCTCATATTAGATAGAAGCCTTTTTTTTAATGATCAAGGTTGTTTAACCCTCTCCAAAACAAGAGGTCTTCTTGCATATATTCAGTTGATCGAGCTTTATGTCGATCCCTTAATATATCCATAACCTTATGGTCAAAGTTGCTCTTGCGAACCAAAAGAATCTATTTCTACGCATGAAAAGATAGCCTAAATCTCAAAATTTCTCTCCAAGATTCCAAAATTTGAAGATCAAGCTAGAAGAACTCCCGCTTTGGAAGCTTCGATCAACTAAGTTAGAAAAATATCAACCCCTACATATTCAAGTTCAGGACTGGATGGGTTCTACTGGTCGACTCAACAAGCCCATAAATAATTCGACGCTTCCTCCTCACTTAACAAGTCGCAAGAAAAGGCCGCATGAAAGAGCCCGCTCGTCTAATGATAAGACCGCCAAGCCATTTTAAGTCAAGAACTTCAGTAGGTTCCAAAGTTCAAACTTGACAAGCCCATAAATGAGTTCGACGCTCTCCTCACTAAGACACAAGAAAAGCCGGAAAGAGCTCCCGCTCACCCAATGATGATAGTTGTTCAATTTCAAACCATATCCGCCTTAGTGACTACAAGCAACCAAAATTCAAGAGATCTTTCCACTCGATTAATAGACCAAGATAATTTAAAGAAACTCTCAATTTGAGTGCCTCAAATCAATCCATATATTGCTTGCAAGGTAATATTTCAACCTCTTTTCAAGCACCGATGAAGCACAAAACATATATCAAAGCTAATTTTCTCATCAAGTTCGCCAAAGTAGAAAGCATAGACCAAGGAAGCGATTCTATAGTTCACACAAAGGCAATGGTCGAACTAAAAGAATTTTGTGGTTGTTAAAGCACACATTGTTAGACTAATAACTCAACATATTGACTTAATATAAGCCGGAAGGCCATCTATATGCACCTTTCAACGAGTGCCAAAGCGAAGCACAGACTTATGGCATACATACACTTCGACAAGTCAATATGGACAAATTAGTCAATCTTTCATCAAGTCCGAAGCTTAAAGCTAGGACAAAAGGATTTTAAATCTCAAAAGTAGACAAATCAATTCCAAACCTCGACATGAAGCCATGGTCGAGGAAATCCAAATCTACAAAGACACAAAAGCAAAAGATCTTGGAACCCATCAAAGGTGGGAGCGATGGTGGAAGATGATCTTCAAGCCCATTGAAGTAGAGTATATGGAGAAGAACTCTTATCTATCCGATAAGTCGAATCACAAATCAATTGATCCTATCATTTAGCATGTAAATAAGCATTATACTAATGACAAATCTTATCGAGCTCCATAAGCTATCAGTAATCAAGATGAAATGATTCAAGTTCGTATGAGCCCAAAGGGTCAACTAGTTTTCAAAAAATGTGACTCGCTATATGTGTGAATCACATTTTGGGGACATTTGTTGACCTCCACATATGAGTCGCCGTCAAGCACACAAGTCAAATTCAACGGACTTGAGGTGACGTATAAATCGGAGCTAAAATGCATCGACCACTAAAATGGTCAAAATGACCTCATTGACAAATGGACTTCTCTCGCATTCGTAATAAATTGATCAAGATATAAATATTGCATAATTTAAAGAACAACCGATCGAAGGATTGAGCTATCAATGGACATATTAGAGTCGAAGCGTGAACGCCACCTCTGCTGAAACCGACCACGCCGTTAGCTTTGAAATATCAAAACTATCAAATGAGACTATCCGCACTCAATTTAGACAAGTTTGCAAAATTGAATAATCAAAAGTGGCAACGCCAAATCGAAAAATGAGTATCGCCAAAATTAATTAAATGACCTCGATCGACGAACGACTCGATCATCATGTTCAAAACATCAAAACTAGAATATAAATACATACATGATGATCAATTTATCGTTTGAAGTCGTGAATGTGACACATATCAAGATCATGAGGCGATGTAAAGAAACGACTCCTTTTATAAATTGATCATGTTATTATTCAAACGCAAAACCTATCAAATGAGACTATTCAAATTTCAAATCAAATGAGTTTACGGAACGCCGAACGTCGAAGCGATAATTTGCAATTTTGAATTGAAAGTGACCCACACGACTTGAACGAAATGGCCCGATTACGAAACGACCGCCATCAAGGCCCGTAACACCAAAATTATCTAAAATAGACATCCAATTTGATTAAAATTTTGCGCTTAAAATTTCATTAAAATTAACGCATTTCGAGATAAATCCATCTAATTATCTCTCAATCATATCCAATGCCTTGAAACTAAAATGTGCTTGATTTGGATGGATTAGATGATAAATTTTAAAACCAATTGGTTTTAATTCCTAAAAATAAACCAAACCGAAAATAAAATAAAACCAAATAAACCAAATAATAATTTGTTATTTTGGTTTGGTATTGATAAACCGTTGGCAACATTTATAAATTATTTATATAATTTTTATTGTATAATAAACAAATAAGCAATACAAACATAAATATAATCAAAATACAATTAAGTACTTCATTCACTAAAAAATATTTAAAACTAATTTAGACTTACCTAAATGATGTTTTGAACTTAAAGTTAATGAAATCATATTACCATATATGACCAAAATATTTTAAAAATTGGATAATAGTTCTCCAAAAAAGATCTACTAAGTATTCAAAATAATAAAATAAATGTATAATAGATTATTATACATAAATTAATAATATTGTATATATAATTATTTTGATTTATTTGATTCCATCCAAAATTTTATTTAACAAACCAATCCAAAAATCAAAACCAAAGTTTTCATTAATTAAAACCAAAATAGTTCAAAACCAACCAAATTACTAAACTTTGATTCGGTTTGGTTTTTTGTTAAAACCAAATAATGCACACCTCCGCATCCCACTCTCATACTTTCACCTCCCATTCCAATAGAGAGCTACCACATCATCCCTCTCATACCGCCTCATTAATTAAGCTTTATATGCAAAGCTTTATGGTTGATACACTTTCAAGGTCGGTTCAAGTTCAGATATACATTATATGAGTTCATTAAATTTGCTGAAATATACTAAAAAAAAAATTAAGCCTTATCTCTCCACAACTGAGGTAAATAAAAAAATAAAAAATAAAATGGCAGCTCTCATTCTTCCTTTTTCGCAACTCACATTCCCTGCTACATGTAGAAAAGCAGCATAATTCCTCCCTCGTTTCTGTTATCCCTCGAAAGCCGGAGGAACTAGGAAGGCAGAACACCCATCGCCTGCTACATAGTGAAACCCTTTCACTGTTCCGATGCTAGGCTCCTTTCTCTCCGCTTGGGAGCTACCGTGGCAGCTAACCGCCAGAATTGCTCACTCCTTCCATCTTGGATGATATTCACCGTCGCATCTCGCTCCTATGCGAGGGCGAAAGCCCCCCAAGACAACCTCTAAGGGCAGGAAAGTCATAGTCAAGGTCCTCGAAGTGGAGGAGGCGATGAGGCCACCGGTGATTCCTCTTTCACCGAAGATATGAGCGCTTCATTTGAACTTCCTACTGATCTACTTCCCTTCACTTTTGATCCTGCCCTCAACGTCGGCCCTGGCGGCCATCTTCTGTTCAGCATAACTGAAATCCCGCAAGCATGCTAAAACTTATGTCGACTTCAGTTTAGAGGAATGTGCTGAGAAGCTTCTGGAGGGAGTTTGGAGGAAAGAAAGAAATGGAGGTGAAGAATTCAGAAGAGTAATGATAACTCATTTGGAGTTGATAATTTTAACTCATTTGGATTTGCAGATCATCTTCACCTGATCAATCTGCTGGAAGTAAGATGGTTGGTAGACCTTTCAACAATTATAGCTCAGAGAGATCTCCAAAATCAGCACCAATCAGCACCAGACGCAGAATGTAAAGTTAGGGGTAGCCATCCTACGTGTTGTGCTGGATCAGCCGAAGTTGCCAATAAAACAACTTCAATTATGTTGCGTAGATCAAATATGGAGAAATCAGACAAGGAAAACGAAGAGAAACAGAAAAGGAGAATGCAACTATGTTGATTGCTCATGAGGCAAAGGATTTTCTGTCAAGTGTAAGAGATATTGAGTAGTGGTTTATTCGAGCATCAGAAGCAGGCCATGAGGTTTCAAGGATGCTAGAGACAAAGAATATCCGACTGAGCATTCAATCTGAGATACTTGGGAAATCTTCTTATTCTTTTCTGTCAGTCTTCCATCTCTCATGTTGCATGGCAGAGAATTTGCCAGAGCGAGATACAATCCAACATGGAACAAAAGTTGTCACATGGAAACGTACAGTTTCTTCACGATCATCTTCATCAAGAAATTCTATTGCATCAGCATCAAAAGATAATGGTGCTGAGAGTGGTAATGATTTTGTTGAGGAATTAGCATGATTTCTGGTAGTCATTCATCCACCCTGGACAAATTATATGGGAAAGAAAGTTATATGATGAATTAAAGGCTAGTGAATCCATTAGGAAAGCATATGATCGAAAGTGCTATCAGTTAAAGCAGTAGTTTGTTAAAGGTATGAATCCCTGAGTTGTCGACAAGACTCGAGTTGTAGTGAAGGATCTATATTCTCATGTTAGAGTAACAATCAAGCAGTTGATTCTATTTCTAGAAGAATCGAGAAGTTGAGAGATGTTTGCTTCCACTCATACTTCTCAATCATGGATGATCTTTGTCTTCAAGATGCTCCAAAGTTCAGTTGAAAGCAACAAAAGAAATGAAGAGAAAAAACTACATATATGCACTTTTCATGGTATATTTGAAGACCCCACCAAGAGCATGAGACAAGATTATGACCCACGTCAAGACATCGATCACAGAAGAGCGTGGTGGGTAGATCGATGCAACCCCTGGAAGACATCGAGGTCGTCAGAGAAAATGAATTTAATACAAAATAAACCCTAAGCTCAAAATTAAAATATGAATTGAAATTGGTGTTTGAAGACCTCATTACGCTCAAGAGTCGATGAGTTTGAAGACCCTCTCTCAAGAGCGCATGAAGACTACGAAACGTGGCAAGACACCACACCGTCAGAAAGAGAGGTAGTCAAAGCAGCCCCCTATGCTGACGAAAGGTTGTCAAAATTTGACACAAAGTTTAAATATGATTAAATAAGAGTATTAATAAGCTTAAATTAAACTTAAATGAAAAATGATGAATCAAGCCAAACCTACGACAAAAAAAAAAAATTTCTTTAAATAAGAATGAGTCTATAAGTTTTTATCCATCACGAGTTAAGTTTCATTGAAACTTAGAGAACTCAATGAGCTATGAACTAAATGCAAACAAATAAATATCAATATAAATAATTGAATAAGATTTTAAAAAATTCTTACGCCACTAATCAAGAACACAAAATTAGAAGCACGTAAGATGTTATTTAAATTCTAAATAGACTTCAAATATATTAATTTTGTATAAATTATGGAGCAACTATTACTCAATTCAAGCTTTCAAAACTTGTAATCATTTGAAGAGAATTCTTGTACAAAATATAAAACAATCTTCAATTCAATTGATCTTTCCAAAAAAGTATTCTAAAGACCACCGCATGGCCCCATACTATGTTGAATGCTTAAACTTAGTGTCTAAGGATGTCGCTGGATTGTGGGTCTTAGATAACAACAAAACCTAAAAATCTAATTGATGCTATTATAATATTTTCAATTTAATAAAATATCTGGTAGTTTACTCATATGACAGATCCGATCCTATTATTAAATTAATAGTCGATAGGATTTGAAATAGTAACAATAAATCACCCGATGATGGCCGTTAAATGAAAATTTTAACCGGAGCATCTTCCATCAAAATGATGATTCTAACTTCAAATCAAATTATCTCAAATTAAGTATAAATCTAAAAATACTTAAATGAAATTTAATCTCTAAAAAACTTAAAGCTAAAAATTCAACTCACCTTCGCAATTGTTTGTCGAGGTGACAAATTAAGAAAACTCTAACTCATAAAGAAGCAAAAGTCAAATCAAATACACAACTATATTTACTCAAACAATCTCAGGACATGACCCGGTCCTCCGACCTTTGGCCAAGGTTCACATGATGTAGTTAATGCACTGTTTCTATTATGATTGTGCCAAATGTCCTACTATATATCACACACGTAGAGGAAAAGATAGAGAGAATTTAGATTTGCTTTATGTTAAGAGAGGTAGAGACCAAAAAAGACTTGGTGTATAAAAAAATGATCTTAATATACTTGAATTAAATGAGAATTTGACACATAATAGGACACAAGACATAAGGATTCAATTCCACCTAGTGGGATTGGTTGTTGTTGTTTGTTGTTGAAGACTAAATTCTTGATTTAGTAAATCCTAGAGGGAAGATGGATTCTGAAGATTTTATAAGTTTTTATGCTAGATCTTCTTCTCTTTCATTTAAATCTTAAATCTCCAAAATATTTGCCAAATAATTTATGAAAATTTGGCAAAATTTAATAACTGTCATACCAAGTTTCAGAATTCAATGCCTGAACAATTTACTAAATAAGGATTATAAGACTTACTAAAGTCTACCTGATATAATTTCTACTTGATTTGTATATGTTGGAGAGAAAATCTGAGCAAACAAATAAAAAACAAAAAAAAGAAAACAAAAAAGAGCATGAAGAACACTGTAGTTTATGTGAAAATCCAAAACAGTAAATACGGATTCAGTCCATACCATGAATCCATCATGAAAAAAAATGAAGAGAATTGTACAAATCACTCTTCACTCAAGACTCTCTAGTCTTCTCCTCACATGCCTCTAGAGCACACACAATTCACTTTCACTTTATACAATAATAAAGAAAACTATATGTTTAAATTGTAGAAAACTAATTAAAACATACTCAGCTACTAGTTGATGAAAGCAACACCTAGGTTCTGCCACTCTGCCAATTTGGCTCTTTACGAAGTTCTAATGCTGCCATGCGTTATATTGCCAAGGCACTAGCTCCTCTATTTTGCCAGTGAAATCCATGAATCCCGACATTGACCTTCAATGTCGAAATGCTGGCTTTTTATCTGAAGCAACTCCCTCATTTCTCAGCATCTAGAGACTGCAAATGCAATGCCTAAGCTCGATCGACAAATTGAGGGCTGAATTGACAACACTTCTCAAGTTGATTGACACAATTAGCTCACAAAATAATAATATAAACTCTAGTCTTAACTTGTAAGTTGTCTTCCTTTTGATTTAAGCTCATTCACATTTTCGATTTGTGAATGGAATCTTTATATTTTATCTAAATTTCTCAGCCTTGATTAATATCTTACGGCAGAGGCTAATTACTTAAATGAGACTTCCGATATTATATGCCCTTAAATAAAAGGTTTGTTTATGTTTTCTCGCCATGTTTATGCAGCAACTGTTCAATTTCGGGTCACAAAATTGCGGCTTTCTGTTTTCAATGCTATTAATTGCTTAACTTTGAATGATTACTCCTCCAAATTGAGACTTTATTTGGCTTTCTAAATTTGATTTATATTAAGAGAGATTTTACGTGCAGAATCCAGAAGATTTCATAACGAATGAACCTAAAGAAGAAGTAGAAAGTATTAGTGGACTTTCCAATTCAAAGTCTTGGAGAGCATCGAGCATTGGATGCAAGGTTGTCATGAGGAAAATTCCAAAGGGGTTTCTTCGATATATGGACCATAAGATGGTGAGCTTCAAATAATATTCAATAACTAATAGTCTTTGCTAGAAAGTCTTTCATAGTGACATCTTAGCATGTGAGCCACAAAATGCACAATACAATAAGAGAAAATAAAGGTTGCACAACTCAAGCGATCAAGGGGTCAAATCTATCCTCTTTTAATTAAAGAAAATATCCCCTCATTATTGATTTAAGGATCTAGCTCCAATAACATAGATTTTCACCACTTTGAAAAAAAAATCAAGAGTGGCTTTCAAAGAGTCTTACATTGAAGAGGAATATAGTAATATGGAGATATAAACCTAGTGCGAAAGTTAATGAACAATAAATTAATATATATATCCCAAGTTTTTTCTTAAATGAATCATAGGAGTGAACATTATTTATTTATGGTTAGTTTGGGATCAATTTTATTTTGTATTTTTTTATTATTTTATGTTTTTTTGAAAGCATGTTTGTTTGATGTATGTTTATTTTTTGTGTTCAAAATAAATAATATTATTTTAAAATACTCAAAATATGTTTTAGATATTTTGAGTATTTTTTAAAATTAATAATAACCATCAAACATGTTTACTTTAAATAAAACAAAAAAAAAATATGAAATAAAAAAAATAAAAAATAAAATAATCCCGAAGGGATTGTTTGGAATCACATTTATTTTTTTTTATTTGTTTTATATTTTATTTAATTTTATTTATATTTTACTTTGACGTAAAATATATTTGATGAGTATTGTTATTTTTAAAAATATTCAAAACTTTTAAAAACTGTTTTGAGTGTTTTAAAAATAGTATTATTATTATTTTAAAAATATAAATATAAAAAAATACATTAAATAAATATAATTTTAAAAAATATTAACTAATTTTTAAAACTTCATAATTTTCATGATAATTCTTTCACGAATTTTACAAGAAACACTACAAGATTGCTCCAAGACAACATTAAAATTCATATTTTCTTAATTAATTAACTAACTATCATTATCATATCGGATCATTACTGGGTAGCAAAAGCTCTGCAAGTTAGCCGCTATAGCAATCGACTCATCATCCTCCTCAACCCTACCGGCTCCTCCGACCAGCAATCCTCCGGTGACGACGGCGGCGGCGGCGGCGGTGGAGGGGAGGGGGAGACGATGGTACTGTCCCGACGAGGAAAGGATAGTAGAAGCATGAGCAAGACCGCTGAACGCAATGGAGGAGAAATCGTAGGCAAGAGCCGCTTCCTCGGTAGTGTCGAAGGTGCCCAACCAATGCCTTTCTTTAGTTTGAATTCAGGCGTATCGGCCCCATGGCCACCAGCGAACTCCGAGATATTTCGTTGATGCTCGGGAGCCGCGCCGCCAGCTGCACTGGAGGAGCTGCATTGGCTGAGTGAAGGCCTAATTACTTCACTTCTAGAGTATAGTCTCTTCGTGGAGAAAATATACGTCCGAGTCCCATAGCTTATATGCGACTCCAATCAGTCCCGATGTCGTGGTTTTCTCCGCTTTAGCACTTAACCGGGATCGGACACGACGGCGATGCCGTTTATCCCAGTCTCACCCTGCTTCAAACATTAGGAGAAGAAAAATGACGGGCGTTGTTCGACATTCCTCCCGCGTAATGACGCTTTCTTTCTCAGCTCTCCCGCTCTCGATTGGCTTAACGCTCGCCGCCGCCGTGGTTTAGCAAATCTTGCGAATAACTTCCATTGAGGTATTGTAGCTACTACATATTTTTACATCTGTTTCCAAACTTTAATGAATTTAGGGTTTTCTCGTTTCTTCACCGTCAGATGTGAATATTTTAGAACATTTGAGTTCTTTAAATGAGCTGATGTATTTTAGTAGTTTTGGAGATATTTTGCATGTAATCTCTATAGATGGATGCTATTTTCAAATTTTGAACTGATTAGTTGTGAAATGTTTAGTATATCACATGGTAGGATGGTCATGTTTCAAGATGAATTGGCGTGATTAGGGATGATAATATGTTCAGATGATGACATTAAAATTTTGTGGCTGATTTAGATCAGACTCTCATGAGAGTACGTAACATTTTGGTCATTTTTTCCAGCTTTATTTTTCTTGTCTGGAGGAAATATATTCATTACAATCCATTAGAACAATTTGGAGGTTATTTGATTAATTTTTTAGTGTTATTTTAGACTCTATACTCTCTTGAGAGGCGATTTTGATCATTTTTTTCGCTTTTCTGCTTTTGGAGAAAATATATTCATTACATTATATTGGAAGCAATTTGGAGGGATGTTGATGGTTTTACATCTATTTATACCTCACGAGAGCATTTTGGTCATTTTTTCCCGATTCTTTGTCTGTTTTGGAGGAAATATGTTCATTACAATCCATTAAAAAAAATTTGAGAGGTTTGATTAGTTTTTAGTATTATTTTATATTTATAAACTCACTCTCTTGAGAGTACAAATGATTTAATTTTTTCCGCTTCGTTGTTCATTATGTTCACATTCAGAAGCAATTTGGTGGTTGTTTGATCGTTTATAGAGGATTTTACATCCGTACTCTCAGACTTTCGAGAGTACAAAACATTTTGTCATTTTTTCCTGTTTTCTGCTTTGGAGGAAATATGTTCATTACAATCCATCGAATAATTTGGAGGTTGTTTTGTTAATTTTTTAGTGTTATTTTGCATCTGTAATTCTCCGAACTCTTTTGAGGGTACAAATGATTTTGTGGATTTTTTTTTCCTTTTGGCTATTCAGATTATGTTCATTACATTCTGAAAGTAATTTGACTGCTTTGGATAGATTCTAGGATTTTGCATTTGTACTCTATACTCTCATGAGAGTACAAAGCATTTTGATCTTTTTTCCTATTTTTTGGTCTATTTAGAGGAAATATGTTCATTACAATCATCGAATAATTTGGAGGTTTGGTTTTTTTTAATGTTATTTCTATATCAGTACTCTTTGTACTCATGAGAGTACATAACATTTGGTCATTTTTTCTGCTTTCTTCGTTTGGAGGAAATATATTCATTACAATTCATCAAGAATAATTTGGAGGTTGTTTGGTTAGTTTTTTTTATATTGTTATTTTACATATTTCTATGTACTCTCGAGAGTAATGATTTTGGACATTTTTTTAGTTTTCGACGTGATTATGTTCATTATATTCTAGTGAAAGCAATTTGGTGGATGGGTAATTTACTATACTCTATCATGTACTCTCATGAGAGTACAAAATATTTTAGTCATTTTTTTGCTTCTTGGCTGTTTGGAGGAAATATGTTCATTACAATCCATCAAAAATTTGGAAGTGTTTGGTTAATTTTTAGTATTATTTTGCAGCATCTACTGTTTGGTTCTCAGACTGTACTCTTATGAGAGTACGTAACATTTGTCATTTTTTCCCGCTTTCTCTGCTTTGGAAGAAATATGTTCATTACAGCTTCATTAGGAATAATTTGGAGGTCGATTGGTTAATTTTTTAGTCATTTTGCATCTGCACTTTCTTGAGAGTACAATTTTTCCAATTTGGCCTATTTGGAGGAAATATGTTCATTACATTCCATTAGAAGTAATTTGGAGGGAAGTTTGGATGGTTTATGAGGATTTATATTATTTGTACTCTCATGAGAGTACAAAGTATTTTGGTCATTTTTTCAATTTTTCTGCCTGAGGAAATATATTCATTACAATCCATTAGGAATAATTTGGAGGCTATTTGATTATTTTTTAAGTGTTATTTTACATCTGCACTCTCTTGGATGATTTATAGGAGATTTCCAGAGTACTTTACTCTCATGAG
Organism: Cymbidium sinense; assembly: GCA_021442155.1. NCBI lineage: Eukaryota > Viridiplantae > Streptophyta > Magnoliopsida > Asparagales > Orchidaceae > Cymbidium > Cymbidium sinense. The sequence continues at coordinate 3,446,644 of CM038230.1, forward strand.
AGTACGGTCATTTTTTTCCTATTTTTTTTGGCATATAGGAAATATGTTCATTACAATCCATCAAGAATAATTTGGAGGTTATTTTATTGGTTTTTAGTATTATTTTGCATTTTATTTTGTACTCTCTTGAGACTATAGATGATTGTAGATATTTTTTCCAATTTCTTTAGCTGCTTTGGAGGAAATATGTTCATTACAAATCAATTGAGAATAATTTGGAGGTCGATTGGTTATTTCTTATGGGTATATATTCATATTACTTTTCATTTTGAAGTTTATCATATTTGGGAAAAGGATAACTTTGAGATGCCTACCACCGTTAGAACGGTGTTCAATAATATAACGACGATTTACATGAAGTCATTGACATTTTAAAGAGATTTCATCTGCATCAATTCATTAGACTCAATTCAGAAGACTCAAACCATTACCTCAATCTTGTCTTCTTGGGAGATGAGAAGCAAGCTTTCTTTCTCGGGTGGGCGGCATTCTTTTCACCTCATGATGAAGTAATAATTATAGGGATGCTAAATAGAGGGAGAATGTCTTATGGCGTAAAATCTCTACCGTCAGCTACATGGCCAAATCTTTTTTTTTGTATATTTACTATATGGTGGCATCTATTGATTTCCTATGCCAATGATATAGATAAATTTGTTGAATACTCTTGTGAGGCTATTTAGGCCTTACTAGTTTCAATTGATGATATTACATCAAAGATTTATACCGAAGACACCAGTACATGAGTGGCTTTGTCACTCTCCTTATGATATATTTTATATCTTCGATTATGTATTATTTGATGCATTGAAGTTAACTTATATAAATTTTAATTATAAATCACGAGCACATAAGCATCATGAGGCCATCATCTTCATTTGCAAAGTCATATATGATGTGATGGTAAATGAAGTTTCCATGAATCCTTCATCGTGAGAACCAAGTATATATATAATATCACTTTTATATAAGAATATATACTATAGTCATCACATTTTTCTTGGTTTAATGTGTCCGCCTTCCATTCGAGGACGATCGTAAGAGAAGACCTCCTTGAATCATTTTTCCAAAGTGCAATACAGAGTCCATAATCCCATTCTAAGTCCATCGAGTTCATCCCCACCTAATCTCCATATGTCTCTCCTAGATATTCTCCCCATCCGGTGAATCTAGCACGCCTCTACTACCCCCACGTAAGGCTTTGGGTGGAGAGGAGGTTTTAGGGACTTGAAAGATATAATATATTTTTCAAGCAACAATGAGAGAATGGATGGGATTGATTTACTGACCGCTATCGAGGAGGTTCTGGCAGCGGGTCCTACCATCCCTCAGTATGGGAAGCTCAGAGGTCAGGGAAACTCTTGAGGAGTACAGGGGCACATGGAGGCTGAGGAGCTTCACCTGTGGAGGCTAGCTGGGAGTCTCCATGGAGGAAACTATAACGCCTCTATGGATACTTCCACTTGGGAAGTCATGCTATGGATGCTTCCACTTGGGAAGCTATTGCCCTGTGGATACTTCCACTTGGGAAGCCCCGAGGTACCTCCACTGGGAAGCCTGCTGAGTCCACCATGGGAGCTATTGTGGAGGCCTCCACGCACATGAAGATGTCAAGCCTTTAATCAAAGCATTGAGCGTGTGAAGGCTCGACGATAATGGAGAGAAAAGCTATTTGTTCTTCACATACACTTACAGGAAGTCAGCAACAATAAGTGATATTGCCTCCACTCAAGATCACAAAAGAGGTATTAAGTTAAATTCTTTTAAATTTGAGATAATAGAAATAAATTTCACTAAATTTTTTATAGTGTCGCAAAGATGAGCCAATAAAGTTCAATGACCCGATATATCTATCGGTGGAGGAGCATCAATCGGAGGTATGTATCTTCTGATAGATCGATCCTTAATTCATAGTGAATCTAGTTCTTCATCACTAACTTTCATCATCGAATTGCGCCAGAGGCACATCATTTTATTGACTTCTCATCCAGTCGCTCGCTAAGCGATGCTCCATCTTATTGACACGCCGTGCTCATTCAAGGATAAGTAAGTCAATCTACAATCAACTCCTTCTTACATAAAATAACTTATTCGCTTTAATTAAGTTCGCTTTAAAATATTTCTCACTTACGAGTGACAGATAAAGATTCTGGGAATATCATTTTGCACTAGGCGATCGATGAGTTGTCGACAAATCAAGATCTCTCGATGCACACGCCGATGCCTTCGCTTCTTACCGAGGTACTCACTCTATCCCGGAATATATGTCCCCTATTTGTACATCTCATGCTTGCACCGGGTAAGTTATCCCACAGATATGCGTATTATGATTCAATCCTTGTTTGAAACTACAATTTATAAACACTCTCTTCTTTTCTTACGAGTTATGCTAAATATGGCTACAAGAAAAGCAAAATGTTCAACCAACATGTTAATGCAGGAAGTGTGTCAAGGGCTAAGCTACTCTTACTTTCAATTATATATAATCGACTGGACACTCTGGTTGGACATATTAAGATAGAGGCTTGTTATTTTATGACTAATTACCAAAATCAACCCATAAGGCCATTCTTCCTAAGATTGTAATGCTTTTTTCCAATTTGGTTTTGTAAATTATTTTTTTTGGATCCACTTATTAACTATACTTTACTTTTCGATCAAATTACTTGTTGAAGATGCTTACCTTTTTTTGTGACGATCCCACAAAATGGCCAATCAAAATTGTGAGGGTCAAGATAATAGTGTTGATTGCGGGATGTTTGTGTGCAAGTACATAGGCAAGAATTAGAAATCCCACTTACACCACCAAGATCAATAAAGAAGATAAATTGCTTTAGGGCGAGTTCGCTACACCGCCTTTTTTTTGAATGAAAATGTCAAGCTAAGAATGGTAAAGCTTAAAGTTTGATAAGTAGGAAATAAATGTACTAGGTATTTCTTTTATTTTTTTTCAATTTATTGGAATGCTTTATTGAGATGTGTTTCATCTCTCTCTATACTCCTGGGATGTGTTTCATCTATTTTTTTATAAGTTTTCTGAGCGTTTGCATGTGAACCCTCTCTATACTCTTTGTCTCTATACTCCTCACAGACTCTCAGACTCTCTCAGACTTTCTCTGTACCCATACTTCTTGTACTCTTTTATATTCTATTGAAGGTTGACTATAGGAATATTTGAGGTGTTATGTAGCTTAACTCTTTGTATTTTTCTCATAGAGATTATTTGCTTTATTTTTACCATTTTCACTTTTGCTTTCCAGGATCTGAGAGGAATTATTTACTATAACCTTAAAGCAAGTTGGATGCTCTTGTTTTTTTTTATGAGTTTTCTGAGTAGTTTTGCATGTGAACCCTCTCTATACTCTCGTATCATCTATACTCTATATTCTCTTCTCTCAGACTCTCTATACTTTATGTACTTTGTATACCCTCTGTATTCTTATTTATACTCTCTATTTCATGGTGTAGTTTGAAGACCGACTATAAGAATATTTTGAGGTGTTTTGTAGCTTAACTCTTTGTATTCTCCTCATAGAACATATTATTTACTTATTTTTCCCATTTCCACTTTTGCTTTGGAGGACTGAGAGGAATTATTCACTATAACCTTAAAGCAAGTTGGATGCTCTGGTTGCTTTTTTATGAGTTTTTGAGCGCTTTGTATGTGAACCCTCTCTATACTCTCTTTATCCTCTATACTGCATTCTCCACTTTCTCTTTATACTCTCTATTCCATTATAGGTAGTTTGAAGGTCGACTATAAGAATATTTGAGGTGTTTTGTAGCTTAACTTTTGTATTCTCCTCAGTACATATTATTTGCTTATTTTTTCCCATTTCCACTTTGCTTGCGTGATGGAGATGAATTGTTCACTATAACCTTAAACCAAGTTGGATGCTCTTGGTTACTTTTTTTATGAGTTTTCTAAGCAGCTTTATATGTAAACCCTCTATACTTTTGTATTTTTTGTACTCACTGTAGTCTTTGTACTCTCATTTTCTATACCCTCAGATTCTCTAAACTCTCTATGTACTCTTCTCTACTCATGGGTAGTTGATATAATATTATTTATGATTCTATGATGATTTCTTTACTTGTTTGTAGAAAATAGGCTTAATTTTGATATTCAAATTATATCATATTTTAAATTGGATCAATTGAAAAGAAGTTAAAATTTACATTATCTAAAATTTACGTTATACTATCTGTAATGCCTCAATCTGAAAGTCAGAGAAGCAATATGAACTACTTAGCATGTGACCGTAATATAAGTAAATACATTAAAACTTAACTCTTTAATAAAAAAATTATGATCTTTAAAATATGGTAGAATTTTATGAATGCATAACGCTTTCTACCAAAAAATCATGCTTCTTAAAACTTACTTTCTAAAAATATATAAAAATAGATAAATCCATCGATGATGATGCTTACCAACGCCTTCTTATTCAAAATTTAAATTTTGAAGAGCAAATTCTATATTTTAAGATGAGGAATTTTTCAAATAATGTAATAATTGAAAGTATCATCGAATTAAATTAATATTATTGATAAATTTATAAATAATTACTAAACTAATATCATCGACTAATATCATCTTCATCATAGAATTTTTTTTTTGGCTTCTACTAAACTTGTTGATAGGAATATACACGCTTATCAAAAAATATAATGCATGCAATAAAAAATCATTTCATAAAATGTAGAGTACTTTATAGAGTATATATCAAACTATGTAATGCTTGCAATGAAAATCAGCTCATCCTCATAAGCAAGGTAGACTCATCAATCGAAACCGCAATTTGGTAAAATAAGAGAAATTTTATTGCCACGGTCCTAAAGATTATAAAGTCTTTAATAAAACTCTATGTAATCGCTACTTTAAACAAAGATAGTGAGAACAAAAATGAAAAAAATAATTGACCCATATTAAAGTCTATTTGGACCTTCCTAGTTTCAAGCAAGTTATGTACCCTCTCTACTCTTTATACTCATAAATGATTGCACAATCAAGAACACATAACTAAATGATATCATGCATTGAAATATTTTCTTGTAATAATATCCATCATCAACTTAGTGTATTCACTCTTCACCGAGTCAATCATTGCTCGAGTTGAATTCTTGAGGTAACGGTCAGATTAATTAATGATTTTTTATAGCATCGATGTATATGTGCATTCCTCGAAAACACTCGACATACAGGAGAAAGGTGTTGAATGATAAACACGTCTGATACTATCATTTTGTACTTTGGTTTCTATAACAACAAAAATAGGATGGTTTGAAGATTAGCAACAATATTTTAAATACTAAAAATTAAGAGACAAATAGAGAATTACTTTTGGCTTTCTTGGATCTCTCCCAATATCCCTTAAGCCTTGTGTTGGAAACACCCTTTGGACGTTGCTTAACTCTCCCAATATATAATTTCTAAAATTAAAGCTATTAAAATGGAGAAGTTCCTACAGTATTGTACAAAAAAAATATTATGGAGACATGGATATAAATTTTATAAAATTGCAATTAGAATGTTATGTTGTATGTATTTGAGGGTTAGATAATAAAAGTCATTGGTGTCTAAGCAGCATAATAAAAAAATGAGAACATTGAGATGAATGTGTAGCTAAACTAAGAAAACATATTAAGTAAGAATTATCTTAATGAAAAGACATCGATTCATACTATGAATGCTTTCCCTTGGTGTTTGTGCCCTTCTAAGTTTGGTTATGTAATACCACTAAGAACCATTCAAGCTCAAAAGTAAGTAAAAATGAGAAAAAGGCGAAACAAAATAACATTAGGTAGATAAAGTTATGGTGAGGAAACATGCCATTATTTACAAGTGAGCAATACATGTATATGAGAAATAAAAGACTTCAATGATTCAAATAGACGAGCCTAACCTAACCACTCTCTCAAGCTTCTCGCTTTCACATAGTCTTTCTCTCTAAGAGGGGGAGAAAATCAATAATCTCAACAACTGTGGTGTTGGAAGCTCATCAAATAGTGCTCACATTATCGATACACTTTCTCCATGAGCACTCTCCTTCTTGTTCTCAACCTTAAACACCCTCCAAGATTAGAGTTCAAAAATAATAAAGATGCTTGCACATGTTTATTAACAAAACCGATAGGAGAATGGATGGAACACTAGAAGCCAAATTCTTCATGACTAATGCTAAGAATAACATTTATGCTTAGTACCACAAATAATTTATTATCTTATACTTCGCTTAATGTTTAGTTCATTCACCATGAAATGCTAATTTTTGTGTGAGAAGAATTTAATGAAGTTATAAAAACTAAGAATAAATAAGAGCCCATGCCTAATACAAACGTGGGGTAAATTACCTGACGTGGCATCTGAAATGATCATCCTAAAGCAAAGAGGCTATATTTTGGAGAAGGCGCCTACCATCATTCTCATTGACCGATTCACGCCTGACTCCACACAAATGTGACATGTAAAATATTCCACAAATATACATATTCCATCCAAATAGGCCAAAAAAGTGAAAGAAATGAGCTAAATCTGAGTGTGTAGAGTATAGATGCAAAATTTCTCAAAATCATCCAAGCACCAAATTACTTCCACTAGAATGTAATGAACATAATCAGCAACCAAGCCAAAGAAATCAAAAAAATATCCACAAATCATTTGTTCTCATGAGAGTACATATGCAAAATAACTAAAAAAATCAACCAAACACTCCAAATTATTCACGATGGATTATAATGGAACATATTTCCTCCAAATAGAAAAAATGACATTAATATTTTGTACTCTCATGAGAGTACAAAGAGTACATAGAGATGTAAAATAATACTAAAGAAGCAACCAAATACCTCCAAATTATTTGTAATGAATATATTTCCTCCAAACATTCTCATCAAAACTGGAAAAATGCCCAAAATATTGTCAGACTCTCGTGAGAGTCTGAGAGTACACATGAAACTCATAAAACCAACTCAAATAGCCTTCAAGTTGTTCTAATGGAATATAATGAACATATTCTCTCCAGGGAACTCATGAAAATAATATAAAATTGGTCAAGACTCATGAGATTACAGAGAGTATACCCATGCAAAAGCGAACCTCAAAATATGCAAAGTCCTCTTGCAAAGAACTCCAAACAGGTAGGAAATATACACTAAATAAAAGAATTTCAACAATAACACTAACAAATCAGAAAAAAATCAGACGATACAACGGTTGAGAAAAATTATCAATGAAACATAAGCGATTATATCAAGTTACCCATGAGTTGAGAAGAGATAAGAGCTAGAGAATATAGTATAGTAAAGAGAGTACAGCATGTAGAGAGTATATGAGAGTGAGATTACGAGAGTATAAAGAGTACAACAGGGCAATCTTCTCAAGAGCTTCTTGCTTTGTATTTTTACCTTCAAAATGCTCTTTAAGGGCTTCCTCACTAAAAGCGACCTCATAGATAACACATTCTCTCTCTATGTCATAAGACCTTCTCCTCCATTTGGCATCCCTATTATCACTACAACTTTATCTGGGTGAAAGGAATACACGCCCACCCGGAAAGAAAGTCGCTTTCAGTCCCAGAAGACAGATTTATAAAGAATTAAGTCTTAAGCGAGTCTAATAAATTGATGCATGAAGCCTCATAAAATGTCAATGACTTCATTACTAAAGAGTGTTATAAGATATCAAACACCGTTAGAGTGGTAGGACTACATCCCAAAGTTATCCTTTTCACATGATAAACTTCAAAATAAAAGTAAGATAAATGTATAGATACAAATCAACCATAAAACCAACCAAGTCATTTATAAATTACTAATGGATTGTATGAACATATTTCCTACAATAAATAAATAAATTACAAAACTATTAGAAATTATTTGTACTCGAGAGTACAAATGCAAAAAATCCCATAAACCATCCAAATAGCCAAATTTTCTCCAACGAATGTAATCGAACATAATCTCAACAACTGCACCAAAGAAACTAAAAATGACCAAATTATCCGTACTCTGAGAGTACAGAGAGTATGCAAGAAAATACTAACAAATCAAATAAACTCTAAACTATATCTAATGAACATATTTCCTCCAAAAAGGCCAAAAAATAGAAAAATGACCAAATGCTATACTCGAGAGTAGAGTAATCAGAGAGTATAGAGTACAGAGATAGCAGAGAAAGAGAGATGCAGAGAGTAGAATGAAAATAATCTCAACAACTACCAAAAAATTGGAGAAAATATCCAAAATCATTTGTTCTCAAGAGAGCATGTAAAATAATACTAAAAAATAACTAAACAACCTCCAAATTATTAATGATGTAATGAACATATTTCCTCCAAACAGCCAAAAAAAATTATTTCATATTCTCTCCATCCGAAAATAAAGCTAAAATATTTAGAAAATCATATTTCTCAGAGTACATAGAGTACATATGCAAAATCTCTCAAAATAAGCAAAATCCTCTTGTAAAGAACCCAAATAGTGTAGGAAATATACACCAAAAAGAATTTCATAATAATACTAATAAATCAAAAAAATTGCATACAAATGGTTGAGAAAAATTATCGAATTTATTTAATGTATCCTCGCCTATTTCCTAACTAATTGCTATCCATCTTCATAGTTATTTCAAAAAAATAAGATTTTTTCTTTCTCTTCTCGGTTTGAAAAAAATCACCCATAAATCCTAAATCTATATATATATTTTTTAAATTCTCTCAAGATTCCAACGATCTTCATAAGATTAAAACATATATTATTTATTCATAATGACCGATTTAAATTGGGGAAAAGACCCCACCCCACAAAAAAAGGTTTAAGAATTTATTTTCCACTTATAAATTTTTATAAAATTTAACTAAAGATAACAAGAATATTTAATGAACTAAATTATTTTAATACAGAATATTTTAAACTCTAAACTTTAATTAACAAAACATTTTTATATTGAAAATGCTACTTTTATTTAATTCAAATAAATGTTACATTTTATTTAAAAAATCATGCATCTTAATTTAATAAACTATGCATACTTTTGGCAAAATTTTAAACCAAGCATGATTAAAACTTTAATTAGAGAAGTGCGTTTTAAAAAAATTGAAAAATAGTTAACGGAATTTACTGACTGTGATATCAGTCAGTCGCCCGTTAAACGGGCGACTACTGGCAAAAATAACTTTTTTTTTTTAAAGAAAAATTTACATAGAGATTACACAATTCTTTATATTTACGCATATATCCACAATGGCATCTCTCTCTCTCTCTCTCTCTCTCTCTCTCTCTCTCTCTCTCTCTTCTCATTATTTTCTCTCAATTTTTTTAATATATAATTTAAAATTATTTAAAAATATATAAATAAATAATTTTAGTAAATAAATAAATTATATAAATAAAGTATATATATATATATATATATATATATATATATATATATATATATATATATATATTTAATTAGTTATTTATTTATTTAAAATATATAATTAGTTAATTTTTAGTAAATAAATAAATTATATAAATAAAGTATATATATATATATATATATATATATATATACATATATATATATATATATATATATATGTATATATATAATTAATATTATTTATTTATTTAAAATATATAATTAGTTAAATAAATAAATAAATAATTTTAAATTATATAAATATTTAGTTATTTATATATTTTAGAAAATATTTAGTTATATATATAATATATATGTATATATATATATATATATATATATATATATATACATATATATATATATATATACATATATATATACATATATATATATATTTTATTTATTATATATTTATTCCTTTCTTTATTTATTTATTAAAATTTATTTATTTATTTATTTTTTTATATTTTATATTTTTTTTTTTTGTTATTATTATTATAGACTTATATATACATATATATATATATATATATATATAATTAAAATATTTTATATAAATTATTTTTAAATTATATTTTAAATATTTTAAATTATTTATATAACTTTAAAATATTTATATAATTTAAATATATAAATAACTAAATATTTTATAAATATATAAATAACAAAAAATATTTATATAATTTATTATATATTTATTTATTTATTTAACTAATTATATATTTTTTAAATAAATAAATATTTTTAAATACATAAATAGCTAATTAAATATATATATATATATATATATATATATATATATATATAACTAATTATTTATTTTTATATTTTAAATATTTTTTATATTATTTATATAAGTTAAAAATATTTATATAATTTAAATATATAAATAACTAAATAAATAAATAAATATATATATATATACTTTATTTATATAATTTATAAAATATTTATATAATTTATTTATTTACTAAAATTATTTAAATATAAATTATATAAATAAATATAAATTATATAAATATATATAAATTTATTTAGTTATTTATATATTTAAATTATATAAATATTTTTAAGTTATAAATAATATAAAAATATTTAAAATATATAAATAAATAATTAGTTATTTATATATATATTTATTTAATTAGCTATTTATGTATTTAAAATATTTATTTATTTAAAATATATAATTAGTTAAATAAATAAATAAATAAATTTTAAATTATATAAAATTTTGTTATTTATATATTTATAAAATATTTAGTTATTTATATATTTAAATTATATAAATATTTTTAAGTTATATAAATAATTTAAAAATATTTAAAATATAATTTAAAAATAATTTATATAAAATATTTTAATTATATATATAAGTCTATAATAATAATAATAACAAAAAAATATAAAAAAAATAAAAAAAATAAATAAATAAATAATTTTTTAATAAATAAATAAAGAAAAGGAATAAATATATATATATATATATATATATATATATATATATATATATATATATATATATATATATATATATATATATATATATATATATAAATAACTAAATATTTTCTAAATATATAAATAACTAAATATTTATATAATTTAAAATTATTTATTTATTTATTTATTTATTTAACTAATTATATATTTTAAATAAATAAATAACTAATTAAATATATATATATAAATAACTATTTATTTATTTATATATTTTAAATATTTTAAATTATTTACCTAAACTTAAAAAATATTTATATAATTTAAATATATAAATAACTAAATAAATTTATATATATATATACTTTATTTATATAATTTATTTATTTACTAAAAATTATTTATTTATATATTTTAAATAATTTTAAATTATATATTAAAAAAAAATTGAGGAGAAAATAATGACGAGAGAGAGAGAGAGAGAGAGAGAGAGAGAGAGAGAGAGAGAGAGAGAGAGAGAGAGAGAAATACGTTCTGCCATTTTAGGATATATATATGTAAATATATAAGAATTGTGTGATCTGTATGTAAATTCTCCTTTCAAAAAAAAATTATTTAGCCGGTAGCCAGTATAAATTTATATATATATATACTTTATTTATATAATTTATTTATTTACTAAAAATTATTTATTTATATATTTTAAATAATTTTAAATTATATAAAAAAAATTGAGGAGAAAATAATGACGAGAGAGAGAGAGAGAGAGAGAGAGAGAGAGAGAGAGAGAGAGAGAGAGAGAATACGTTCTGCCATTTTAGGAACGGGCGACTGGCTGACGATAATGTCATAAGATCCGCTAAACTATTTTATTTTGAAATTTTTAAAAATACGCTTATTTATTTAATTAAGGTTTTAATCATGCTTAGTTTAAAATTTTGCCTACTTTTTTATATAAAAAATTATTTAAAAAAAAATCTACATTCGGTCGGCATGACATGAAACACGTTGGGGTATATACCGCAAATTAGTTCTTTGCCGTGATTCATTGGTACTTGCCAACTTCCCTTTCCATATTACTCAATTTTTTTTTTTTTTTTGCACGTGTGCGAATGGTTCACTAATACTTGCATACGTGTGCATTCAAACACTCGGAGTTCTATTCTTTAATCTAGATATTTAATATGGGGAGGGACCTTTTAGGTAAACGATAGCCTTCTAATTTTTTATTTTTATTTTGGAATGGGTATTTGATAGAGTCTGATCCGGAGCTTGAATTTCAGCCGATGTCACGAGTGGTCCAACCCACTAAGTTAATGATAAAAGGTTTATTGCTCAACCATTGGATTATTTGTTTCTTGGCCGATCTAATCACTGGATTGAGTTTCTCGAACCTAGTCTCAACCGTCAATTGTTTGGTTTATATGCCTTGATTTGTTCTGCTGCTTTTCTTGATTCTTAAGTGAGTTAGTGGATTACACGCTGTCTTCGAGCTTGATCCCTAGTTTTTTGTGTTCCTTGGAATTGAATGCCCTTTGATTTGGGTTAGTATTATTTCGCGTGGGATGAATCTTGGAGGAAGCTTTCCTTAATCGCTTTTGTTTCGCTTTCCTTCGACCATTCGCCGACACTCGAGAGGGATGATCAAGGAAAGGGAAACCAGGGTTTCGACTGATGGTTCCGAGATAACCGGAGGAAAGATGAGCCTGAGAGGAAGAAGAAGAAGAAGAGGTTTGAAGAAGATAAGTTCTTTCTAAAATGTTCATTACCCTCTGTTTGTCGTTATCCTCTATTTATATTATTTGTCTAACCTATCTCCAAGCCTTCTTTACATGAATAACTACTTTCTATTACAATGGTTCATTTATTCACTGCCTTACTGCCTCTCTGAATAGTAGTTGGTTTAGTCGTCGATCTTCTTGATTTCCGATGAGCTTGTTGTTTCATCCATTCGTTTTACAAAATAACGTAAAAGTTATTTTATTTCTTGATTTCTTGATTCTGATTCTAAATTCATTATTGATAACTACGTAGGGTTTTTCCGAACTATCTATATTTAGTTGTGTTGTCCTTCTGTTACTTTGGGATTTTAACTGCATTTATATCATTCTACCGATCTTTGGTTTTAGGCTATTCTGCATGTTGTATTTGTATTACGTAATATTTGTATTTATTTTATGCTCAATTAATATACTTGTAATCTTTTCTTTTGTTGTTATTATATCTTGTCCTGTCTTAGTCTCAGAAAGTATGGTTGTATTAGTCCCTCCTTACTTTCAGTAATTACTTATGTTTATGTTGTGAAGAACTTGGAATTCTTCTTTCCTTTTGCCTTTGTTGTCTATGTGAGGATATGGAGTCATATCGATCCACCTCATACTCTATCTATCTTGTAGGTAGGGATATCATCATGACCAATTTTACTGCTAGATTACATTCATCACCCACGCATCGCCTCCACTTACTTTCTATCGCCTTCTCTCCTTGGAGAGAATCAACACGCTCGAGGGTTCTCACCGCTAAGAGAAGGTGGGTGCCTTCTAAAATTGACTATTCTAAGATGCCTACCTTTGACTATAAATAAATATTAATTAACAAATTGAAGTAATATTTTATTTTTAAAATATAACAAAAATAATATTATTTTGCACTAATTTTTTGTAAAAGTGTTGTTAAAAGAATTTATGTAGCTACACTATTTTAAAAAAGTGTTGTTAAAAGAAATTCTTATTTAGAAAGTACTGAATTAAGTATAAGATGTCACTTTATATTATCAAGAATAATGTTTAACTTATAAACACTATTAAACATAAATTTAATATAAACCTTGTTTGTGTGCATGACTTTGATATAAAATTATGATGTAAAATCTACACTGTATCGTTCACAAATTTTCTAACATATAGTAAATATCATTCTCACATAAAAGCTTTCAATAATGAGATTCATCCCACTGAAACATGAGTAGAAAGAAGTATGAATAAAACCTTAAAAAGCTTCTAAATAGTGGTCATATGTAGGGATGTGCATTATTTGGTTTTAAACTAAGATATTTTTGGTTTTCGGATCAATTTGTTAAATAAAATTTTGGATGAAATCAAATAAATCAAATTAATTATATGTAATACGATATTATTAATTTATGTATAATAGGTTTATCTATTATACACTTATTTTTTTTTATTTTAAATACTTAGACGCTTTTGACCCAATTATTATCCAATTTTTCAAAATATTTTGATCTCATAATATGGTAATATGGTTCATCAACTTCTACGCTCAAAACATCGTTTCGGTAAGTAAAAATTAGCTTTAAATATTTTTTAGCATTTAAATAGTTAATTGTATTTTGATTATATTTATATTATTTCGCTTCACATTCATTATATAATAAAAAATTACGCAATTAATTTTAAATGTATAACTTCAGTTTATTCAAAACCAAACTAAAATAACTGAACCAAATTATTATTCGATTTATTTGATTTTATATTTTATTTGATCGATTTGACTTAATATTTTTAGAAATTTAAAATCAATCTGTTTTAAAATTTATCATCTAATCCAATCAAATCAACTAAACGCACACCCTTAGTCATCTGTTCATGATTGATGATCTTGATACCTAGCAATAACTAATAGAATATTCTAGAGAGAGAGAGAGAGAGAGAGAGAGAAGCAGGTAGGCATTTCTGCATGATCGAAAGTGATGGCCACTTAAAAGAAAAAAAATCAATAATCTTTCAGTGGATATTTATATATTATGCAGAAATACTTCCCCACTTGCTCCAACACCAGATTATCAGGACCCTTTGTCAATTTTGTTCAGCTTTTTGGGAGCCAAAGCTTTGTGTTTAGAGAGCGGTGGTTGAATCAGAAAGAAATTTGAGAATTTTTTTTCCTTCCTTTCTTTAAAATATGAAAAAAAAAACAGATAATAATTAAGTTATATACTTATGTATAATATGATATATTTTTCTTTCAACTTTTCTACACATTATAGATATTATTGATATTGATATGACGAAAATTCCACTACCAAAAAACACTAATCTGACAAAACAAGCGATCGAATCAAACCGATCGAGATCAAACACTTAAAATATCATCGAAACTTTGGACGCCGTTAAATTCCTAAAAGCTCTCAAATATGAAGTGTTTATAGTAAATCGGCGCCTCGACGAGCCTGCCAACAAGCCAAAGATCTTACACTTCATTCAAATACACAAAATACATCATATGATCAAGGAATCATCATGAGCCGTCGACAGAGGAGTGGTTCGATTTTGCATGTATTTATAGACGCCACTCCTCCAATCTATAAATACCTCATTCTCATAATGGGGAGCCAAGAGAGAGAGAGAGCTCTAAAGCCAAGATCCTCCACACAATCGTGACCACTGACGGCCATCAACCACCGCCACGGCCACGCCGTCCCGCCACATCTCGCCATATCAATCTCTCGTTTCCCATCATGACGCCTTCATCGCTAATCGTTGTTCTCGCTGCTCATCATCATCTACTACCACTCAAGAATCGCTACAACTGAACGCGATTATACTATTATTGTTCCGATTTTGGGATTCCGCATACTCTTCATATATAATTATGTAATCCCGTTATCGGGAAAACTTGTACTCTAAAATAAATATATAAGGTTTTACTTCTAAAGATGATTTTTTCCTCTTTTCAGATTTTTCCACGTAAAATTCAAGTTTTCTTGTTCACTCTTTAAACACGTATGTGTCTTTGGATTTCACAAAAAGGCTAAAGGCATAAACTTTCACTCATATCGGTTTTCTACCGACGATGTATTGATACTTTCATATTTAGATTAAACCTTTTCGATATTGATATTTCGTTTGAAATTTTAATTATTGAGATCACTGGAGAATAATGCTCTTCACATTTAATCGTTACAAAAAATAGTATCTATAATAATGCTTTTATAAGAGAAATTATTAAATGTGGTGTCCAGGATATAACTCTATGTAGATAACATAACATCAGTCGTGTGATCTAATACATACTATTATGTATTAGTTGTGGCTTCATGTATTGATATGATATTAATTGCACAATATACATATATATCTACACATTAACACATAGCGGTTTACAATCAATATAATATACATATGTGTTGATAAAAATCATATGATGTTATGTTCTTGAAATTCAAATATAGAAGCTACATCTAGACTCTCACATAATAATTTCCTTTTTAACAATTTTACAACTATTTAAACTTTTTTAAAAAATTACAAATATTCCTAAATCACTTAAAATCTTTGTATTAAATAATTTTCAACAATGATTTGTAAGTAATCGTAATAAAATATTGCCAAAAATAATAGAACTGTTAATAAATCAACGTATAAAATCAATATTTTGAAAACTTTTCATGATTTGATCTGATGAGTATATTTTCAATACTTAATTCTAATGGAATGAAAGATAATAAGGTAATAAACGTCATTTTTATTTTTTTATTTTTTACTTTATATGACGATTTGAGTGATGCATTGATTTGAGTGGCTGTAAATGGTCAAATTTATTTTAAAGATGTATGGCAACCCACCATCTCTTAGCTCAGTTGGTGGGCACGGTCAAGAATCCCTGAGTTGAATCTCTCCGCAGACGCTTTATAAGATGAGGAAAGTAAGTGAGGGACCCACGCGTGTGGATGATGAATGTGCTAGGATGGGATTAGTCGCTAAATTTTTATTTTTAGATAGTTTTAAATATCATAATTTTTAATAAAAATATTATACAATAATTTTCTTATATGAGCAACCACACTAATATAATTGGTTAGAAAAAGCTCACTCTTGTAATAAAAATTTAAAAAATTAAATACAATAGCCAAATAATGATATGAACATAATTTGTACAAAATAGATTTAAATTTCTATGTCTTTATAATGGAAGAAATGTGGGAACTATGTATGATGTTTACTTTTTTTTTTCAAAGAAATATATTTATTTTCAAATTAATTACTTATGAAAATTCATTACAAGAGAAATTGATTTGAATAAAGTTATGAATCTATATTCAAACTTCATAGTTCCGATCTAATGAGCTTATATTGTGTGTATTGGTTTCATCATCTTTCTGCGTAAAACTTATCTTGGTAGAATAAAACTTGTCTTAGTTTTGTATGGAAATTCAGATGCATCTGAGATAGTTGAAAGAGAATAAGACACCCAATTTTTTGGAAAATATCAAGAAGAGGGTAAAAAATATGGGAAAACCCCATGAAGATGCTTCACTATATATCAACTTTAGACATGGTTTGAATTTTTTTTGATGGCGAGATTACAAAGGCGTATGTGAGAAATCTAATAATGGAAATTCTAAAATCATTACAACAATCAGATAGTAGTTGGGTATAACGGTTGTTGGTACGATGCTGACGATAGGCGTCGATAATGATAGTGATGTAACTTGAACTTTCAATTCTGTCTCACTTTCTTAGAAGTTCACTTCTAGTTCCTTCCCTTTCTTGTCAAGAATGAGGTCTATTATAAGATTCGAGGGTATTTTGATCATTGTAGTCAAAATTTCAAAACACTCCATCGGACGGTTCATATCGATTCATTTGATCATAGATAATTTTTTAGTGATTTGACCATCCAAACAGTCTTTGATTTGAGTGATGCTCGTTGGATTCATCTCGCCTTCGATTATTTATAAGCATCAAATTTGGAAGTCATTTGATCATCCAGGTCGGTATCTCAAAATTCCATATGTAATTTTTGAGCTCGATTAAATTTCATTTGAGATCGATTTGACTTAATTTGTTGGACTCATCTGAGTGAGTCCTTTAATTTGATTGCATGTATGTTTTAAATTGAGATCCGTGTTTAATTTTAAATTTTAGAGGAATATATCATTTGTACTACTATTTTTAGATAATAAAATTTATTTCATTCAAAAATATGTTAAATTTTTTTTAAAATAAATTAATTTTATTTATTATTCCGATTTTTAATTATATATTTTAAATCTATTTTATTTATTAACTCATTAATTATTAATATTTATTTATTTGATTATATATATATATATATATATATATATATATATATGTATGTATATCGGCATTTAGTTTGAAAGAGACGGGATTGTGGGGCCCTCATTTTTTTTATATAGCGTGAGAGAGAGAGAGAGAGAGAGAGAGAGAGAGAGGAAGAAGCGGAGAGAGAGAGAGAGATGAGGAATTTTTTTATTTATTTATAATTAAATAGCTCACAAATGGCAATCATAATGAGGAGAGGAAATTTTCTTTTAATTAAATGATTAGCAAATACTAATCATAATAAGGAGATAAATTTTTTTAATTTAAATGGCTAGCAAATGCCAGCCATAATGAGGAGATGAGATTTTTCAAATAAGAAATATAATTAGTTTTCTTTATTTTTTATTTTATTATTTTTTATTTTTAAAAGAATTTGAAAAGTCTTTTTTCTAGTATAAATACTCTTTAGGGGTAATAAAAATTTTGCCGTACTTTCTTTACTTCCTTGGTAGTCTCCAGACTTGTATATCGATCGCGGCCCACACAGGCTCAAGTTCTCCTCGATCTTGGGATTTCCAATTAACTTGATTAGGCGTCACACATCCTAAATTCAGCTCCGTGCTTCCTCATTCTTCTCTTTGGTAGCCTCCACTAACTAGTAACGGTGTCGACCGCTTTTGCATGCTCCAATTCTCCCGATCTCGTGATTTCCAATTGATCAGTTAGGTTCGATCCCAATTCAAGCTCCAGGTGTCTTCCATTTTCTTTTGGTAACCTCCACTAACCTATAGCAGTCGACCCTCTCGCTTCTAATTCTCCCCGATCTCGAGGTTTTCAACGACTGTTAAAGCGACGCATGCCAATTTAAGCTCCAGTGTCTTCGCTTTCTTCTCTTTGGTGACCTCAACTAACCTATATAATGATGTTGACCTCCCTCTAGGCACCGGTTCTTCTCGATCTTGGGGTTTCCAACTAACTTAGTTTGGCATCCCAAATTCAAGCTCCATGTGCTTTTGAGTTTATTTTCAAGTCTTTGTTTCTCCTACTAATCCTTATAGTAGCTCTCTCGCACTCTAGTTCTCGGCAATCTAGGGTTTCCAACCGACTGATTAGGTGGCACGCATCCGGATCCCATTTCTAGTGTGATTCCAAACTTAAAAAACAAAGAATATCTTCATGGGTGAGCATCCTTCCACAAATATCCCAATGTCTAATGATTCTTGAGTAAATCTTGCACAAGATGATGATTGAGGAAGCATCGACAACGAAATCGATGATGTAACACAAACTATCAACAATGATACTTTGATAATCTTAAATAAGTTTCATTTTGAAATGATTTTGTGGCTATTCCTTATAAAAGATCGTAATGAGCTTATTCTCCTTATCGGGCACTGTACCTTATGAAGCTTTTATCTTTTGAGATTTTGATGTATGTGTACCTTCAGACTTTGCCTTTGAGATTTTTTGATGTACATCTTCTTGCTTTACTATTGAAATTTTATGTACTTGTATCGGTGAGGCTTTCACCTCGACATTTTGATGTACACAGTACCTTCTAAGCATTCTCGAGATTTTGATGTATGTATTCGCTTTGCATTCGAGGTTTTGATGTACTGTATCTTGCTTTTGCCTTCGAGATTTTGATGTACTTGTACCTTCCGAGATTTTCACCTTCTATGATTTTGATGTACCTGTACCTTTTGAGACTTTCGCATTCGAGATTTTGATATACCTACCTTCGGGCTTTCGCCTTCCAGATTTTGATATACTTGTACCTTCTAAGGCTTTTACCTTTGAGATTTTGATGAGTGGAGACCATGTCAATCACTTACTCACTTGGAGTCTTTTAGTGAGGGGCCTTGTCACTACTAGCTTCCCATCGAGGCTTCCTTGGGTGCCTTGGGGAGGAATCAATAATGAATTTTAACTCATCCAGGGTTGTTTGTTAGAGTGTTACTCGGTGACATTTAACCCGTGTGAAATAAGTCAATAATTTTAACTCTCATTCAATAATGTTTTGCCAAAGTATGACATTAACTTATGTGGAAGAGGTTAAATATTTTGATTCTTTTGATATTATTTGTTAGAATATTACTCGATGACTTTAACCCGTGTGGGCGTACAAAGTTATGATATATCCAGGTTGTTTATCGAAGTGTTACTCGGTGACATTTAACCGTGTGAAAGAAATTAATAGTTTTAACTCTCACTTGAGATTGTTTTGTCAAAGTATGGCGTTAACTTGTATGGAAGAGGTTAAACATTTTGATTTTTCTAAGATTGTTTGTTAGATTTCTCGATAACGCTAACTTGTGTGGAAGAGATCAAATCAAAATATCTTTGAGGTCGTAGCCAAAGTTACTCCTTCACCTTTGTCTTATTTACCATGAGTATGACTAAAGAATCATAACTTGCAAAGCTATCCCTTAATTTTATTTTTGTTGAAATTGCTCCACATCATTGACTTGCTTCTTGAACCGATAATCAATTAGATATCCAGGAATATTGATTTAGACAATCTTTGAGATTAAGAGTTGCCCCATAGTTTCTAACAAATGAATGGTTAGAGTTCAATAAATCTTTATTATTCTTATGTGTTCCTCTAGAGTAAAATTTCATCCACCATATAGATGGTGCTACTCAACATAAAGTCGATTGTCACCCATTGTGAATATGTAAAAGAAATATTTCCTATATCGATGTCAAACACGTGCGGAAAATTTATACCGTAGAATAAAACTTGGTCTTAGCTTTGTATAAAAATCTAACGCAGATAATTGAAAAAAATAAGACACTCATTTTACTGAAAAATCTCGTGAAGAGGGTAAAAATCATGGGGCCTTTAAAAATGCTTCACTATATATCAACTTTGGAATACAAAGTTTAAATCTTCCGACGGGATTACAAGGTTGTATGTGAAAAATCTTGATAATGAAAATTCTAGAATCGCCTTATAGCAACTATGCGGTGGTAGTTGAGAACGGTTTGTCTGACGACGGCGATACAGCATGATAAATGTACAATGGTGGTAATGACAAACTTGAACTTCTAGCTCTTTCGCCTTTCTTCAAAGTTCACTTCTAGCTCATTCCCCTTCTTCCGGCAAGAATGAGATCCTATTTATAGGATTATAAGAGGAAATTTTGGTCATTGTAGTCAAAATCTCAAAACATTTCATCGACGGTTCATATTGATTCATTTAATCATAGATATTTTTTGGTAATTTGACCGTCTAAACAATTTTGATTTGAGTGATCTTATGCTCGTTGGATTTGTCTCGTCGAGCCACTCGATTCCTATAAACACGCCAAATTTGGAAATCATTTGATCATCTCGGATCTCAAAGTTTCATGCAACTTTGAGCTTAATTTGAACTCATTTTGCTCGATTTGACCCAATTTTAGTGTTGAACGTCCAGAGTTGTTTAATTTGATTATATGTATATTTTAAATTGAGATCAATGTTTAATTTATAAATTTTAGAGGAATATATAAATCCCTTTCTTATTGAGCTTCTTTATATGAATTCCTCTTCTCCTCATATGTGATCGATAGAATATTATTCGAAGAAAGGTCATTTGTACAAGAAGGAAATGTATCATGCTCTTGAGAAAAAAGAAAAAGAAAAAAAAAGAAAGAGCACAGAAAAGGTTAAATCCAAAATCATACTAGCTTTCAAAGCGAAAAATTATCTTATACTTGTAAAACTGCTTTATAACATGAATATACCGATCATAACGAACAATAAATCCTAAATGTTCAATCATGCTATGTTATAATTCATTCTAATTATATTCAAATATTGTATAAGCCTTATTTGAACCTTATTCGCTCGAACTCAATCTACCGTGCTTTAACCTTGCTCGAATATTTTATAATTTGAGATAATCTTGTCCATCTCATAGTTGATTAACCATTTGGGATTTATTTAAATTAAAATATCTTATACTAAAATGATTGCTTGAAAAATATATATATATATATATATATATATTGAATAATGTTGATGCGAGGAGGGATAAAGCGATATGACATTAAAAATTCTACTAGTCGAATCACTAAAGGCTCTCAAACATGGAGTGTTTATAGTCAAATCGAGCATCTCGATAGCGGATCTAGCCCAAAATCTCAAAATTCGACTTCATTTGAGTATTCAAATATTTAAAATACATCAAAAGATCAAATATATTATTTTTGGTATGAAGTGGAATTGTAGTGAGTTTTGTATGTATTTATAGAGCCACTCCCTCCATATAAATATTCCTCATACGTATGGAGCCTATGCGAGAGAGGAGAGCGCAAAGTTTGAAGATATTCCAAACCGCTACCACTCGGTCAACCATGGCGGCCGTCCGTCCTCGCCTCTCATCATGTCTTCATCGTCAATCACGTTCGGTTGTTTCGCCCATCTACTACAACTAGTAATTGTTACCACGAGCATTACTACGTAGTGGTTGTTTTTCTATATACATTCTGTAATTCCGTTATCAGATTTTGTACTCTGAAATGGACATAGTGAAAGCTTTTACTAGGCTAGCCACTAAATTTTTTCCCTCTTTTAGATTTTCCACGTAAAATTTTTTTGGAGTTTTTTTGTTCACTCTTTAAATATATATGTGTGTCTTTGGATTTCATAATAAAATTTATGTAAATTTTTTTACTCTATCAATTAATTTTCTAAACGCAATAAAGTCAAATAAAATGGCCTGCTCATTGAATGACAGTGAATAAAGCTCTCTATGTTGTTCATATAGTGGATTTTTTCACATTAAATTAGATATATACAATTTTATGTTAATTATTTGTAATATATTTCAAAGAACAATTTATTGTTTTTGAACTCAAATAGTATCACTTTTAGTGTTGTTGAGATAGTTTAAGCTCACTATAATTTATTAAAATTAAAAATTAAATGATATTAATATTATTTATTAAAATTAAAAAATTAAAATTACATCAAAATTCACATTTTATTAGATTAATTTTATGATGATATATTAATAATTTTAGATAAAATTATAATCATAAAACATTATTAGTTCTCAATCATTCACATACCTTTTGAATATTCAAATGGCTGAGTTTTAAATATTTAAAGTTTTTAAAATTTAAAATAAAAATTACCCATCGTCTCTTAGCTAGTTGGTGGAAGCGGCATGGAAACTCCCCGGATTCGATTCTCCGCGAGACGCATAATAGTGAGAAAATTAAACGACGAGTGATGAATGTGATGTTAGATGTAAAGGATTAGTTATGATATCTTCATCCATAAGATGATGAGATATTGGATGGATATCTTTTCAAAAAAAAAACGATAAAATTAAATACGAGAAGTTTTAAAATTCTGTCAAATTTGTATCATTATATGACAGTTAGACTGCGTGGATGTAACCCATTTCGGCGCTGAAATTTTCTTTAAATAAATTAAAAAAAAAAAAAAAAACACAGAAACGGGCAAAGTCCTCTCGTCCCGTTTCGGGAATCATTCGTTTTCAAACTGAACAGCCAAAACTTGACCCACTTACGTGGGTTCATAATCCTTAAGAGTGCAATTTGTTGTTCATTTTGGCAGTGCATTTACTATAGAATGCAGCTGTTTGGGAAGCACGGCTTCGTGAGATCTGGGTAATAGGGGCTTTGACCTATCCGACATGGCATATTGTGGAGCCCACATGTCCTATACCGGCGCGGCCTCCCGCTCCGTCCCTTTCCGCTCTGCTCCCTGGGATTTTGACTCACTCTATGGGGCAGCGGGCAGACCCTTCGGTCAGACATCTCTGCTTTCCTGAACTGAGATATTCTCCTTCCATTTTGCTCTTCTTTCCTTACTTCCTCGAGAGTGTATGAGGAAGAACGTCAAGCGGTGAAAAAGGACAGAGAAGGAGGAAAAATATTCATTATTCTGATTCGGCAAGGAGGATAGCTATTGGAATCTTCTGCATATCTCCTTTGAGAGATCGTGGCCGCTGGATCCGTATCGCGGTGGAGTTTTAGAGGGGCGGTGCTTTGACCGGAAATATTGTTCGGCAGCGGATGATGGCATTCAAGGTGTATTGGATGGATCTGACGGAGTAGAGATGGTGGTGAGGTGGCGGAGGAGTATGGAGGTGGCGGCGGAGGTGGCGTGGGTGTTATGGCTGATCTTGGTGGTCAACCCCGTGTTTAGGGTTTTGGCCAACTTGAAGGTTAGAGGCTGCGCCTTTTTTATTTCTTTTAAATTTTCTTTCAGTGCTCTCCTGTTCGGTGTGTGACATTGGGGATTTACTGAGATTTGATAGGAAAATGCTTGATTGGGTGCTAGATTTGTCTTTTAGGGTTGGAAGAGGAGAAGGAGATTTGGGAGTTTTGTGAAAGTTCCATGTGGGTTGATGGTTGGAACTCCTGTTGGACTGAAGCTTTTAAACATATCTTGTGTTTTATTGGTTGTAGTACTTGTGTTAATATGAAGAGCTTGCAGGCAGTGGGCAACTTGAGTGATTTAGTAGTGAATGTTTAGTACTTTCTTAGTTGGATGTGGTTTCGTTTCTTTGAAAAAAGCAAAAGCACAATAATGAAGAAAGTTGAGGGTCTTTAACCAGGCATGGTAGATGAGATTCCGAGCTTGCTTTCTCTTCTGTTACCTTTCTTTGGCATGTCACGTGTTTAGCTCGAGAAAATCTGGATGTTAAATGGAAATATTCTTACTATGGTGCTTTTTAGTTTGTTGTTTTACTTCTTTTGACGAGTAAAAGCATCTTTACCTATTACTGAAAATATAGGGGAGATCTGATCATGTTTCATTTTCAAGCCTGGTAAATATTTAGAGACATGCTCCAATAAAAGTTGCTTCTTGCATCTACCATCTTTCCTACATTGACATTTTGAAATTGAACTGAATTTTGATGATTTTGAGTTTTTACATGAATTTGTTATTGGTGCAGGACCTGTGGCTTTTAAAATTTACTGGTTTGAATAAAAAATTCGTTCCATTCAACCCTATTCTCAAAGCTCCTTGAAAAGAGTAGCTTGGAGCTTTCAAAATTTTCAAATGGTGTCAAAAAGACGTTATATATGGTTCTATATTACTAAAATTGGTGGTCTTTTTTTGCAAAATCTTCCTGCTTGGATCAATGCCCGTTGATGAATCATTGACTTCTATTATGCCTCTTGTTAAGATTGCCTAACTTAGCCTTGTCGTCTTGTGTCCTTGATGATGTCATCAACCGCAATGAAGGCCGAAAGATTCATCATCCTATAAACAAAATGTAAGGAAAAAAAGAAAAGTTGGCTATTGTTCTTGTTGTTCCTTGGTGCACCAAATAAGTGGCCTCTGTTTCTCCCATTTATCGGGGATGTCCTACGGGCTAGTGATGATTATGACCATCTTACGCTACTTGGTGTTGCAAATGTTATAACCACTTTGGGTCCTAAACTCCTAATTATGTACACAAGACACTTCATTGTACACTTGGAAGAGTTATGTAATGGTTGCTGTCTCCATTCCTTTCCATGGTCTTTGAAATACTGTTTGTCTTCTTATATCAAGGGAGAAGATGCCCTCTCATCTTCATTGCCATTATTAGTGGTTTGCCACCTTCCTTGTGATGATCACCCTCTTTATTGAGGAATAATATCCAACAACAAAATTTTGTTGTTGCAATCATTGGAACATTTACTCGAGGCCGATATATTTGGTTAAACTGAGGTTGGTCAAGGACATGATAATCATTAGATTAAAGATGCAATAATCCCAAGTTTGATATGTATGAGCATACCCTTTTCCCTTCAAGGGAGTAGCTCATTAGTTAAGTATGATTCCATCATGCTTATTGTTGCCAATCTAATGTTTATTATCATCTGATTTAGAGGGTCTAACAAATAATTTTAAACAATATAGAGGTTAAATCCAATTGTGCATTTATTATAGACAAAAGTCATTTTGACAATCCTATTATTGTTAGACTTGAATTAATTTAACTTTTCTTATCGAAAGTGCCCTACATAAATGTAATAACTACATCATTGTTTTAATTTATTTTGTTCATTGAAATCCTCCTTAAGCTATAGCTAAAATAGAAGTTATCAATTCTAATAAAAGGCAACCTTCCTATATTTGTAAGATATGTCATTTTGATATTACTTAGGTCATTTTTCAAAGCTAAGCTAGCTTTATACTTTAGCTTATTTTATACAACCACAACCACAACAACAACAACAAGCCTTAATCCCACTTGGTGGGGTCACATGAATCCTTCGTCTTTTGTGTCATTATGTCAAATTCTCATTTAATTCAAGTATACTGATCATTTTTATACATTTTAACCAAGTCTTTTTTAGTCTACCTCTACCTTTCTTAACATAAACAAATCTATCTACTCTCCTAATTGGGTCATGACGGTAGACGCTTTATGTGGCCAAACCATCTAAGGACTCTCCCTAATCTTATCTACCACTGAGCTACTCCAACTTTTTCCAACATACTCATTTTGCATTCTATCTTTAAGAGTAAAGCTCATCCACTGAGCATCCCTCATCTCATAACTTAACTTAGTCTTATGTTTCTCTTTTATTGGCCAACATTCACTATAAGTCATTGCGGGTCTCACCACCATCTTATAAAATTTTTCCTTAAGTTTAAGTGGAACTTTTCTATCACATAATAGGCGATGCATTCCTCCACTTCAACCATCCAACTTGAATTCTACTAATAACATCTCCATCTATTTCACCATCATTTTGAACAATAGAACTTAAATATATCAGATCGCCACTCTTATTAATGACTTGTTCACCTAATGTCACAACACTATCGGTAGAACTTCTACAACTAAAATTACACTCCATATATTCGCTTTAGATCTACTTAAATGAAAACCTTTAGACTCTAAAGTTGACCTCCATAATTCAAGTTTCATTGGACTCCCTCTCTAGTCTTATCAACAAGAAGAATGTCATCGAAAAAAGCATACACCAAGGTACATCTTCTTGTAAATGCCTTAAGAACATCCATAACTAAAGTAAAAGATAAGGGCTTAATCTCATCCTTGATGTAATCCAAACCGAAATAGGAAAATATTTTGTTAATCCTCCTTGTGTTTGGACACAAGTACTAGTATACATATTCTTAATGACTTGAATATAACCAATATTAACTCGCTCGTTTCTAGAACTCTTCAAAGAACATCTCTTGAGACTTTATCATAAGCTTTCTCTAAATCAATAAATATCATATGTAGATCCTTCTTACTTTCTCTATGCTTCTCCATCAAACCTCTTAACAAATGTATAAAATAGTAGATCTACGGCATGAAATCAAATCAGAAACTTACGTATCACATCGTAACCTATGCTCAATTACTCTCTCCCATAATTTTAATGTATGGCACATTAACTTAATTCTCTATAATTTGCACACTCTTGTGCATCACCTTTATTCTTAAATATAGAACAAACTCTTTCTCCACTCATCTAACATCTTTTAGTCTTTAAAATAACATTAAAAAAATTTGTAAGCCAAGAAATTCCTTGATCTCCTAAACATTTCCACACTTCTATTGGAATATTATCAGGTCGCTTGCTTTTCACATTTCGCTTTTCTTTAAAGCTTCACTAACTTTATTAATCGACGATAAAATGAAATTCTCTATTTTGTTTAGGGGATTAAGGTTCTAAAATCAATCGTCTTTCGGATCCTTTATTGAAAAGTTTATCAAAATACCTCATCCACCTATTTTCAATATCTTTTCTAAAAGACTTTATTATTTTCATCCTTACCCCTCACTCTTATGTCTTTCCTATCTCTTTGGTTTATTTGCTTAACATACATCTTTCACATTCTTTTGGTCTAATCTATCAATAAATCACTAAAAAAATTTTTGCGTCGTATTCTTCTTACTCTACATAGCCACTTTATATCTTTTGCAATTCATTTGAGTTTTACATCTAAATCAGTTTTATATGATGTTTATTTCTTATCTTTTCTTTACTCTAACTCCACCACCAACTATTCTTATTAAAGAAGTTTTTCCTTTGATTTTCCAAGCACATCTTTTTGAACTTGCTTAATTTCACTTTATATTTTTTCCCATAATGCGTTCCTATGACATCTCAAATTCAATTTCTTGTAAAAAAAATATTTTATTTGTGTTCTTTAAGTGTCATCCCATCTAATCCAGACAATTATTTAATTTATTTTTCTCTTACAACCTTTCATCTTAAAATCTAAAACTAAAACTAAAACTATTGATCGTCATCATCACTTAATTTTTCTAAAAGGGGTGGCATATCTAGCATGATTCAAATTGACATCATTTGTCAAGCATCTCTCTTGACTAAGATTGTAAGTGAGTTGAGTTGAAGCTACACTTAGCTTGAGCTTGACTCAACCATTTTTCTTGAGCTCAAAGTCAAGCTCATTGATGAACTTAAGCTTGACAAGTGGAGTTAGAGTCAAGGTCGTGGAGAAGGCCAAGGGAGTTGTTGGAATTACGGCATGTGGTGGTGCTTATTGCATTAGAGGAGGAGAGGAGACCATGGAGATACTTGAGGAGCAAGAGTTATTTGAGTTTAGAGGGGTAGAGGTATAGGGATAAAATATTTAAGGCTCATTTATTATAAGATCTTATATAAGTGAGTTAGCTTGATGTGTTCATAAGCTGAGTAATAAACATTGATCACATGAACTTTGCTCATGAACTTATTAAGCTTGATTTGCAAGCCCATTAATGAACTGAGTTTATGATCATTTTGACTTACAACACTCTATTTCTTACCCTTACTAGAGCATATGTTCTTAATCATTCTCATAATTGTAAACTAAAAGTCAATTTAATTTTCTCTAATGTTTAGGTCAATGCCAAGGAAGCGAGATAATCTTAACAAAGATCCTGGGGTGAGAATGAGTCATTTTTGTGCTAACTTGATATTGGCTCAAAATTAGCTTGTGCAAATTATAGGCTGATTATAAATAGCTTGTAGGTCAATTTAGTTCAATTTTGATCAAGTTTATTTTGATTTTGTTCAATTATGAGTTGGTGATAACCATTATTGAAGCTAGTTGATGCTAGGCGAGATTTGGGGTGAGAATGAGCCTATTTCTTTGGCAGATTTGGCATTGGCTTGAGATCAGTTTACTCACATATTAACTAGCTCATATATACTTGTAGGTTAAAATCCTACTATTAGTTAACTTCAAAGAATTTTGAGCCATTATTAAATATATATAACAAACATTTCAAGATAAGGAGAAAGAGAGAGATCACAAAAGTATATAAAAATAATTGAACTGACAACAACAAAATACTAACTAGATCACCATTACTCAAATTAAACTTTAGTTCTAAAAAATGCCACTAGTAATTTAATAGAAGTGCATAACACAGAAAGCAACCAATAATTGTAAACTATAGAGCCATTGAAGAAATAGGACAGGCAATAACATACGAGGTCTGCTCGTTGAACATGCTAATATTAAAACTTGTTAGCATCTTATTGTCGAAACCAAAGTTTTGGGAGTTCTCAGTAAACACCAATTATGGAAACAAAATTACATAACACAAAAAAAAGAACCTAGAGGTCTAAAATCATAGACAAAATGCAAGAATTTTTTTTCTTTTATATTGTAATGAGCTTGAAACACAAAACTGCAACTAGTGCAAAAATTGTCTATGGTGAGAAGAATGGAAATGAAGGAATGTATGTTATCAGCTTCTTATGATGGGAAATGTTTAGGGTAGGCAGACAAAACATAAGCTCAATTAAGATTTTGTGAAATGAGAGAACCAAGAAGGTTTTATGGGAGGAGATGAAGAGACTTAGTTATGATGCCTATAAAACCTTATCAAGTTCTAGTTTTTGAAGGTGAAATGACTAAGGCACATTAATGCCATTATATGTGCAGTGGGCCAAAGAGAGTGTGACTTAGATCTAGGATGGAGAGTTATGAGTTTAATTTTATAGGTAAGGTGGTTTTAATCAGTAATTAACATTACTACTAGAATTGGATGGTTACTGTTAATGCACTCATCTTCACATCTCAAGCATTTGCCAAACATCCAGTTTATGTTTGAAAAATAAAAATAAAAATTTGGGATGGAGATTTGAACTCATGCTAAGACTAGTCAACCTATTTTTCCATCCAACTATTGAGCTGAGATAAACATTTTATTTGAATTTGGCATATATACAAGTACATTATCAAGAAATATAAAAATGGAAGGTTGATTGAGCCAGACAGATCTTATTCGTGCATGGCTCAAAATTAAATCGAAAATTAACCTGATCTAAAAAAATTGACTCATGATGGACTCATTGATTTCAATTAGAGCTCATTTTGGGATACAAATTGATTCATTTTTTCTAAAATTCTTTGATCTTTGAACAAAGGTGTCTTCCCTGTGGCGATCTTTCTCTTTGTTTGATGAGATTGGATTCTTTTTTGCTAACACAACTGGCTTGGCCATCATAGTCTTTTTCAACGTTATACCCTTTCCAGCAGGCTAACGCCAGTCCTTGTCTAATCAAGTCTTTGAGGGAAGACTGAGCAATTGTTTGATTTTTCTGACTTGCGAGGTGTATCTGAAACCAGCAAAATGTTTTATTGCAGCTCGCATAATTTTATCTATTAGCTTTCATGATAGTATTCTCATCATTCTTTAGCTTGCACCAAGAACAATTTTTGTCTGTGAAATGCTTCTCTGTAATTAAAAAACAATAATTTGTTGTTATTGCCATCCAAGCTAATTTTTTTTGGTTTTAAAGTCATAAGTGAAATTCATTTGGATAAATGATAATATTTATGCTTTGTAGCTGTGAAGTTGTTTATTTCTTAATGTTTAAAATGTTATATACATATTTATTTAATTACATTTTCTTGTCACCATCATTTGGCCTCTTACTGCAAACTTCATTTTCAGTCTAATTTATATTTTATTGATGAGATTTTTCATAATGTTGCTTGTCTTCGTTATTTTTTTATGACTGCTTTTCTACAGGTGATGCATTGCACAATTTACAAACAAACTTGTATGATCCTAATAATGTTCTTCAAAGCTGGGATCCCACACTGGTTAATCCGTGCACATGGTTTCATGTTACATGCAATGGTGATAATAGTGTAATTAGAGTGTAAGAAATGGTCGATCATGTTTTGCACAGATTGAGAAGTACATGTACTACTTTTTTAGCTGATGATGTGTACCATGTTTATTTGCTCTAGTGATCTTGGGAATGCAGCATTGTCTGGAACGCTAGTTCCCCAACTCAGTCAGCTTAAAAATCTGCAATACTTGTAAGTCATGTCATTACATGCAGCATCTTTGTGCAAGTGATACTTATCACCATATGATTTACTGCAGTTCCATATTTTCTATGTTTTATATGTTTCCTTTCAACTCCTTACACTGAGAAATTGAAGTCTACTCTTTTATTTTAAGTTTAAAAATATGACTCTAGACAGCTATGTGGAACCTGTATTTTTCTACTTTTGTAGGGCATCTATTACTTGTTTTAGCGGTTACCATCTTACTTGAAATACATATTACATCATACAAACTAACTGAATTTCTAAGGATGCTTCATACTGTTGAACTTTTAGAGTCAGATGCTGGGCATGTACGGAATCTGGGTCACAGCCTTTGGTTGCTACGCCTGGTTAATTTTGTTACATGTTTTAGGTTTCAATGTCGAATCTGCTATTTACTCAGGATTAGATTTCACCGATGGCGCTCTGTTGGTGGATAAATTATATTGAAGAAAAGAAAAACTAGTTTATTGGAAAGATGATTTTAGGATAAAGGAAAGATGAGGATCATAGGTTTGTTTATTTCTCTTGCACGATAGTAATACTTCTGCTGCCAATGAGAATGGTGTAATAGACTATTTATGGCCACCATGTTTCAGGATAATTGGTGTCTGTGATTATGATTGTGACTCAAATGAGGAATATGAAATATTCTTTACGTTTTTACCTCGCTCTATCCGTTGCTCATTAATGGCATCAATTCTAGCCTTGGTGACCTATGGATATAATATTAGAGAAGTGGTTCTAAGCAATTATGTTTTTGTTCTCATTGTCATTTCTTCCTTATGTCTCATGGATTTTTATTTTCAGGAGTTGTTATTTAGATGCCCTTTAATTTTTTTTTTCCAAGTTATCATTGGTGCTTGTTTGCGTTCTTTGTTTCAATACTTTTGCTGATTGGATTGATATATTGCATTGTTGTATCCACATCCTGGAAATATTATAAACTTAGTGAAGGTAAATTCCGTTGGTAATTAGTTTATGGAAGATGTTACAAAACAGCTAGTTAACTTCAACTATGTAACATTTTTGGATGTCCGGACATCAGATTTACCTTCTAAGAAGTTACTATGGGGATGCATTTTCTTTCAAATTTTTATCCTTTCTGTAAATATGTGAATTTTGTTGACTTGGTGGATGCAACATGAATTTTTTTACCTTTTGCTAAGTAATAAATGAAATTATGAAATGTAATGTCCAGAAACCGTGGGAAAGGATATATAAAAAGAGTTAATTTCTCATGTAACTCTCAATAGAAATAATTTAAGGATGAAGGGGACCACAAATTATTATTATTTTTGTGGACCGCATATTGTTGGGATAAGGCTAATGATGATCATGAAGAGTATTTTTTTATTCATTTTTTTGCAGTTTTGTATTAGTATAATTCATTACTAGTTTTGAAAGTATGAGGCAACAAGACCAAATTACCTAGAGATGCAGTAATTAGAGCTTGAATCTTGGAGACATATTGGTAGTCGATAAGATAATCTTGAAGACAAGCTAATGATTTTGAAATGTGTGATGTAGAAATTGAAATTGACATAATTAAAGAAAAATTGCATAGCTTGCTTGGGCCATATGTTTATTAGTGAATTGAATTATTCATGTCATGTTGATCATTGCAAATCCTCCATCATCATTGGGACTTTCATACCGAACCACCCAATCTTTGATTTATGTTTTCATTATCATTGTTTTTGGATTTCATTTTTCATTGATGTTGTTTAATGTCCATATCTTTAGTTGTCATGTTTGGTGGTTTTAGCATTTGATTGCCTGATTGACAGTATTTAGTTTTACAACAAATGCATGCTTTTTAATGCCACTTGTCTTTTAGGTTAGTTTTGGATAGTAAAACATGAAATGGATCCTAAACATGAATCTCGGATTGTAGTGATGGCTTTTTTGTTGTTTCTTTGTCAAAAAACTTGCATAAAAGTTGTTGTGGGTAATGGTGCATTTTGGGTAGTTTTCTAGTTGTTTTCTTAGAAAGCAACCATAGTTTTATTTAGCTACCGCTTCATGGTTGTTTTTAGAAAGTTTTATGATGAAAAGTTATTTTTTGAGAGTCAATATTAAGATGTGTGATTGTGAGAAAGTTATGTCTGATTTTTTAAAAAAATTAAATATTTGTAACACCCATAGTAGCTTTCTAAATTTACTTTCTCCACAGCTTTGCAATCATCTTTACAAAAGTTACGCTGCCCTAAACAGACCCCAAATTATGATTTAAACATTAACCTTATTTGTTGTTTGGTTGGTGCGTTGTTTGTCACTATGCAGCCTGTGGCTTGCCTTTGTTTCCTTGTCTTTTATTTTTTTGGTTTCAGATTTTTCTTTTAATAATTAGGATATCAGAAATATCAAAAGTTTTGATAACATAAAAATAATGACTAGGCATTTATATTTGTGTTAAAGGTAAATATCAAAATCATACCGGAAGCCATCATGTATCTCATGGAAACCAATTTAAATGTAGCACAGTGTGATCTATCTTCTTAATCTCTCTTTTGGAAGATGCTTAGTTTGAATTTGAACAAGAAGGATATTGTTTCTTTTAATTATTAAAGTTCTAGTTCACCCCAGAATCCAGATTTTAAGTAGTTTAAGCTTTGCGGTTTTGTGGAGAAAATTAAGCAAGATGGTAGGATTGGATGCAAAAGTAGCAGTGTGGTAAGGTAAGCTTATTTGGTTATTATAATTCTAGTGATAAACCTCAACTTAAAATGATTATTAAACCTATAGATTTATATTCTTTTGAGACAAACCATTCTAAGTGCTTTATATTTCTTTTAAGCAAGTATGGCGTTCCTCGGGTGACATTCTATTGCAATATCATCTTTACTCGGCATACTTATCAAATCTTAACGGCATGTTTGCAAAAGCTCATACAATTAACTATTAACGTATTTCAGTACCAGGGTACATTTGAGGAATAATTGTCATTTTACCGCTTGTAAAATGCCTGATGACAAATATTCTAAGAAATTATAAGATGGAAGTTGTTCTTATATTGATTAATTTATTTATTATTTAGGTAATTTTGTTGCATATAAATACAACTGAAGCTTTTGATAACAATTGTTGATTGAAGCGCATGAACTTGGTGGGAGAGATAACTTGATATGTTTTTTGGGACTGATTTTCTTTTGCATTTAAAATGTACTTCTCTCATAGTAAGAATGCCACAAAATATAATTTAGTGTGGGGAACGATCATCAGCATTGAATGTTTTATGTTTGGATTATGATATTTGTTGTGTTAAAGAGTTGATGTTTTTTCTATCATGTGATGACAGGGAACTTTATAGTAACAATATTAGCAGATCAATCCCTCCAGAACTTGGAAATTTGACCAATTTGGTGAGCTTGGATTTGTACCTGAATAATTTTACAGGTGGAATACCAGATTCATTGGGAAATCTGTCAAAACTGCGTTTCCTGTATGGCTGCTAATCCTTATTTTTACTCATGCTCCTATTTAATTTGATATGAATTTGTAACACTATGATGGATTCACTAAATGTAATGTTGGAGATAATTGCGGCATCAACTTGATATTAGTTTAAAATATAACACATGGCCTTTAAACATTGTTGGCATTTATTTAATTTAGAATCACATGCCAGTTTAAATAAAACATAAATTTTTTACGAATGCTTTTAAAATGGATTTGTTGGTTGCACAACGATCAATGCAAAAAAAAGGGCATCATAAATAACTGCACACTCAATAATGAATACCTTAACTCTACGGAACCTGGATCCTATTTCCTTCTTTATGATTTAAAGGAATATGGACATATG
The DNA here is from genome assembly GCA_021442155.1 of Cymbidium sinense. Taxonomy (NCBI): domain Eukaryota; kingdom Viridiplantae; phylum Streptophyta; class Magnoliopsida; order Asparagales; family Orchidaceae; genus Cymbidium; species Cymbidium sinense. The sequence goes on from CM038230.1 coordinate 3,481,601, forward strand.
GAGTCGGTGTTTAAGAGGAGAGGTAAATGAAGCATGAAACTAAGGAGGAGAGGGTGGCTGATTGATATTAGAGGTATAAAAGGTTGAAGCTCTGTTTCACCTTTAGCTTATCTAATTAAAGAAGCTCAAGCTGAAGATCAATTTTTTGAGTTTGGTCCAACTTGTGGGCCATGGCATGGCCTTCTTATGAAAGATAAAAGATTATTTGAATCTGATTTGGAACAATAGAATCATAGAAAGAATGAAATATTGAAGGAGAAATATAAATTGCTTGTATAATTTATGTCAATTTGGACTCATTCACTAAGGCCTTCACCTTCATTTATCTAATATTGCTATCTTATTAATTCTTGGAATTATTATTGCCTAATCTTCAATCCACGGACTATTATAATTATTTTGCCAAGTCATCAATTTGTGGATTATTGTAATTATTTTTAATTTTAATTTCTTGATTTTGTATATTTTCCATTATAAACTATATTAGGATGGCTTAAATTTTACACATTAAAATGAAATTCTCATTCAAAAAATCTCCAATTCTTGTCATGATTTTAAAACTCTAGGCATTTTTGTCTTTGTATTTTCATTATTTGCAACCTTTATTATTGCACTATGATAAATGTGTAGTCTTCGTTGCTACATTTTTTTCTCTTTTTCTTATTTTTTAAATAATTGTTGCCTCCATCATAGTATTGTTGTAGACATTTTTATTGTTGCACCTTTCGTTCTTGTATTGCTAGAAAATTTTGTTTTACACATTAAAACGAAATTCTCATTCAAAATCTCCAATTCTTGTCATGATTTCAAAACTCTAGGAATTTTCAGATCTTTATATTTTCATTATTTGTAACCTTTATTGTTGCACTCGATGAATATGTGTAGTCTTCATTGCTACATTTTTCTCTTTTCTTATTTTTTAAAATAATTGTTACCTCCATCATATCATTGTTGTAGACATTTTTTATTGTTGCACCTTTTGTTCTTGTATTGCTAGAAAATTTGTGTCTTTGTAGCCTTCATCATGTCATTGTTGTATTTTTTCTTTTTTTTTTTGTGAATTGGGCAGTTTTTTTCATGGACTACAATAACTATATGTACATATCTTTGAACTTGAGTTCACTTAGAATTGTTGGATTTAAATCAAATAAGAAAATTGTAAACATCTATTTACATATTGATTAAATAGAAAGAACTATGGGATCTTGATTGGACATGTCATCATTTCCCCAAAATTTACTTTTAACTCTATAATGATGAATTTCTTAAATTTTAAATTTTATTTGCTACTATTATATGCTAAGCTCAAGCTAGCCTTAATCAAAATTTCTCCCTTATCATTGAGAGGGATGATTAATTATAGATGCTTGCATTATAAGAAACCTAGAATCAAATTTTAAGTTCTTGCAAAATGAGAGCTAAAGGAAGTGAATCATCTACAAATTCATGCAATATGAAAATTTGACCAGACTAATATAAACTTTCTCTTCATTGAGAGGCGGACATGAATTTTTTGGTATGTCCGATTGATATTAATTTGAACATGACCTTTTTATTCATAAAATTAAGAATGAATGACGGTGAAATAATCAAATGTTGAATTATGCAATTCTATCATCAATTAGGGATTGATTCATCTAATAACTAATTCAACCGATGGCTTTCTATGATTGAATTGGTTTAATGACTTTAGGTGATCAAGTCATTATTAATAAGATGCGATTGAGATATTTAGGCTCTATTGTTCAAAATGATGGTGAAATAGATGGAGATGTTATTAGTAGAATTCAAGTTGGATGGTTGAAGTGGAGGAATGCATCCGGCCTTTATGTGATAGAAAAGTTCCACTTAAACTTAAGGAAAATTTTATAAGATGGTGGTAAGACCTGATGACTTATGGTGCGAGAATGTTGGCCAATAAAAAAGAAGCATAAGACTAAGTTAAGTGTTACGAGAGATGAGGATGCTCGGTGGATGAGTGGCTTTACTCTTAGAGATAAAATGCAAAATGAGTATGTTCGAAAAAGTTGGAGTAGCTCAGGTGGTAGATAAGATTAGGAGAGTCGCCTTAGATGGTTTGGCCACATAAAGCGTCGTCAGATGACCGATTAGAGAGTAGATGCATTAGATTTGCTATGTTAAGAAAGGTAGAGGTAGACCTAAAAGACTTGGTTAAGATGTATAAAAAATGATCTTAGTATACTTGAATTAAATGAGAATTTGACATAATAGGACACAATGGAGAAGGATTCATGTAGACACCTAGTGGGATTAAGGCTTGTTGTTGTTGTTGTATTTGTTGGTGATGCCTCAATCATAAGTCTCGTCAAAGCATACAAAGGAGTTGCTCCATGCAATCTTTAGGAGGGTTTTATGGCATTTACTCACATGAAGAATCTTTAGAGGAAATAATTCTTGAGCTCACGCCACTATTTCCATTCTTCTTTATTGTAACAATTATTTCATATGGTATACTTTTTCATTTGTGTCTAAAAATTCATTTTCATGCGCCATTGCTTGGTTGGTTTGTTGCCCATCATGTTGAGAAGGATTAGAATGTGATAATGATAGCCATGTTTTCTTAGGTACAATGGATATGATCTTTTTAACTTTCATGGAATGAGCATTTTTTTCTTTGGCTCCTACTCCCCAAATTTGCTAGCCAATTTGTTAACCTCAAGTTCTTCACAAACCTTCAAGCAAAACTCTTTTGTGGCCCTTGGTTGAAGTAGATGAGCAACATGTGTTTGATGTAATTGGCAATAGAGGGAATAATTGATCGTACAAAAGATTATCGTGTTTGTCATTCATTGTTCTCTGTGTTTGTCATCGACACAACATGGGAGGCACACCCTAGTGATTATATAAAATGTGCTTGTCATTGTTGACATTGGAGACCCTCACATGTCTTTATTAGCGGGATGAGGATCTGAGATGACCATAATGTATAAATCACCTATACAATATCTTAATGAAAAGTGTTCACTATATAATAAGTCATCTTTTGGTATGGTGGGATGTCGACAAGCTTCTTAGCATTGCCTTGATTTTTTGTAAATCTTTTGAACTCACATATATGTTTTTTTTTTCCACCTTAGTCCCTTATATATGTTTTTCTTGACATGATAAGGAGATAAATATATTCTGCATTTATTAGCATGGCGAAAAATTGTATCTCAATGTTTGGTGAACTACACCATATATATTTTAAGCATAGTGGGATGACCCATTATGCTCTTTTTAAACCCTTTTTGTGGTGATGATGTTGGAACATTGTGAAAATATTTAACAAATATTTTGCAACAAGCTCATCATGAATGAATGCATGAGACATAAAATTATACTGAAATTCATGAACATAAAATAAGCATAATAAAGAATGAGATATTTGAAAGGTGTATGATGACTAATATGATGAATAAAATGCTTTAAAGTCAACTACGTGAACCTTAATAAATTAATTCTCACAAACAGTGAATAGGACTTAGACCTGAGTTTAGGAACAAGTGAGGCCATTTGGTGAAGCCTGAACTCCTTCCAAATTAGAACTTACCTAAATACCTGACCATAAATATTCATGGAGCATCAATGAACTTGAAGAATTTTTAGATTAAATAACCCCTTTTTTTGCAGGAAGAGGAAGGGTATTATGAAATCTCTACCGCACCTTAGTGAACCCCACCACTTGGATCAGATCATTGAGATCATTGAAGTTAAATGTACTTTCTTTGATAAATCTCTTGAATATATGATGTCATGCGGCTTGACTCTTTTAAACATACACTAAGGTGAAGATACAAGATACAATTAATACTACCTAATGTATAACTTTTAAAATTATCTCATCCAATGGGTTATTTTTTAAGCTAACGTATGCATGTAATCAACTTACCTGTCAAAGTCTTTAACAATGAGTGCAAATCATAAACTTACAACTTGCTCTGGGATTCCTAAGATATTTGGCCTTATACTTATATGAGGCCTTCAACGATGTTTAGATTGAAAATTCATTTTGTTTTGTCTTGCTTATAGGTTGAGGTTGTGATACCCACAATTGGACTATTCTCAACCTGAGATTTAAAGTCCCATACGTATCCCTCTGCAATATCAGTGTGGTAAGATATGTACCTAAGTTTGTGCATACAGTTAGGTTTATTTGTCCCACTCGTTGGGCTCCTCTAATGTCAAGAGATATATTCTCTTTTAACTCTCAATAAATATCAGTATAATAATCAATTTTAACTAAACTAACATAGTCGATTTTGGCTATCTTGTAGGTTAGGGTCGTAAGAATCTCTATTGAACCCTCCTCTAATCAAGAGTTTGAATTTTTTGCTTGCAGTTCTAATATTGGATCTCTAATAGTAAAGCAGGAAGCTTCTATTCGTGGCCTTGTAACTTGATAAAATGATATTCTCCAAAATTTTTGGCATATTTTCATAATTCATTTAGGGCCATTTATGATGAATATTTGGATCCTGGCTATGCCGCCCCTCTATAGGTGGAGCTCTCAAAACTCATCATTAGGTCTCCTCCATCAAAAGATGTATGTCCAACCCTTGACTGATACCAATAACGTAATAGATTTGGACCCTGCTAACAAATAGTTTGGTGACTCATACTCTTAACACGCCTTAGCATCTTTAGTATTAGAGCAATAAGCCCCTATTTTCGATCTTATAATTTGATAAATGATATTATCCAAAATATTGCATAATCCTTTTGAGGACATTAATGATGAATATTTGGATTCAGGCTATGTCATCTATGGGAGGTTTCAAAATCCATGATTAAACCCATCATTAGGTCTCTCTCCGTCAAGAGATGTGTGTTCTGACCCTTAACTAATTCAGTAAGATAATAGATTTGGACCTTCCTAACATATAGTTTGGTTATGTATAACCTTAGACAGTTGTTATAAGTAATTTACGAACGCAACATGTACTTTTGTAGACAGCAGAGAGTTGAGTGATTGATTCACTTTGTCAGTTGTCTCATTTCTTTATTTTTTATTTTTTATTTTTTATTTTTTTGATAATAATGTGGAATATTCGTTTAATTGTTTTCTTGCTGCTTGTTTGGAAGGATAGTCGGCTCAACAACAATAGTTTGACTGGTACCATTCCTACATCTTTAACCAACATCAATGCTCTCCAAGTTTTGTAAGTTTGTGTTTGTCTCTTCATATTTTGTTATTATCTCCATTATTTGTTAGTTCCTCTGGCAATTGAGCTTTCTTTCTTTGTTATACATGTATATGCAGGGATCTTTCTAACAACAATCTGTCCGGGCCAGTTCCATCCACGGGTTCCTTTTCTTTGTTTACTCCGATCAGGTATCATATTGATTTTGTGAATAAACTGGCCTGTTCCGATGATTCTAATACTTTTATTCTGATTTATGAATATATATGTGCATGTTGGCAGTTTTGCAAACAATCCTTTATTATGTGGTCCGGGAACATCTCATCCTTGTCCTGGTTCTCCTCCATTCTCCCCACCACCTCCCTTTACTTCTCCAGTTACAGTCTCGTCACCAGGTATTTTTTTTATCATCAATTAATTGAGTCCACTATTTTAATTGCATCTAGAATTAGAGTCTCACTTATGCTATGCTTCTGTTACTTATCGGTGGCATAATCACTTTATAGCTCTTCAGAACAATGAGCATTTGTATATTTCCCAGGAAATAGTGCCTCCAGCACTGGTGCAATTGCTGGAGGAGTTGCTGCAGGTGCTGCTTTGCTTTTGCTGCTCCAGCTATTGCTTTTGCATGGTGGCGTCGGAAACCACAGGAATATTTCTTTGATGTTCCTGGTTAGTATATAAGAATGAATGCAACTTCAACCCTTTTTTCTTTTAATTTTCAGGTGATTAGAATTATAATTCGTTTAATTTTTCATTTTTTAGCTGAAGAAGATCCAGAGGTTCATTTGGGTCAGCTTAAAGGTTCTTCCTGGGAGCTTCAGGTTGCAACTGATAGCTTTAGCCCCAAAAAACATTCTAGGCAGAGGTGGATTTGGGAAGGTATATAAAGGGAGGCTTGCAGATGGTACGCTAGTGGCAGTCAAGAGATTAAAGGAAGAGCCAGGCTAACTCAGTTTCAGACTGAAGTTGAGATGATTAGTATGGCTGTACATAGAAACCTACTAGTGTGGGTTTTGCATGACTCCTACTGAAAGATTGCTTGTCTACCCATACATGGCTAATGGAAGTGTGGCATCGTGCTTAAGAGGTATATTAAGGATCAAACATCCTTTTTTTTTTTAAAACTTGTAATTCTATATTTAAATCTTTCTTTGATTTGTCTGCAGAACGGCAACCAAATGAACCGCCACTAGATTGGCCTACTAGAAAACGAATTGCATTGGGATCTGCAAGGGGACTGTCTTATCTGCATGACCATTGTGATCCAAAGATCATTCACCGCGATGTCAAAGCTGCGAATATCTTATTGGATGAAGACTTTGAGGCTGTTGTTGGTGATTTTGGTTTGGCCAAGCTGATGGATTACAAGGACACCCATGTGACAACTGCTGTTCGGGGAACAATTGGTCATATTGCGCCAGAGTATTTGTCAACAGGAAAGTCCTCAGAGAAAACTGATGTTTTGGGTATGGAATCATGCTTCTGGAGCTCATCACTGGACAAAGGGCATTTGATCTTGCTAGGCTTGCAAATGATGATGATGTCATGCTACTTGATTGGGTGAGTATTTTTCATTTGTACTTCATGCATTTGTTATGATAATTTATAATTGTTGCAAAATAGTAATTTTTTTATCTTTTGATTGTTTTATTTTCTATTTGAGCTTCTTTTATGCATATGACATGACTATCATTTAATGACCTTATATGTTGATGACATTGGTTTTTTGTTCAGTTGTATGGGAAGGCATGTTTGTCATAGGAAGTTACAAAAGGGATACAGAAAGGGATTAAGATTTACATCTAGTTTTAAACAGGATGGTTTGCCAAGTACTTCATTTACTATTTAGGCTTTCATGAAGTTGTGGTGCTTATTTTTTGAGATGTGGGACACCACACAAATTTTAGAGAATATTTATTGAAGTGATCGTATGCACATTAAGGAATGATGTCTTATCTCAGGATAAACATAATGAATCTAATCACCAATAAGACTACTGATAGTCTTGAATGTATTAGAGATTTTTTCACTACTTTATATGAAAAGTAAAGTATGGTTTATTTTAAATCGGGTTAGTTAAGTTCCCTATGGGCAAGCCCATAGTTAATTACATTCTAGGGAAAGAATATTCTAGATTAAAGTAGAAATTAAAATCTTAAGGCTAGATTATTAATAAATTGGTTATATTGGAAAATCAAGTGGGAAAGTTCAAATGGAGAGATTTATTTTAGAAACTAAAGGAGATGAGTAGAGAATGCTCAAGATATTAGGAAACCTAGTGCGCATTTCAATCTTTATAGTTGGCTTTATATGTTTGAAATTGAAGAGGTCAATTTAGTTAAAGTTAACATTTTATTAAAAAAGTTAGTAATAATCTAACACAAGATGTGAAAATACCAAGGTGAAGATTTATCTTGTGAAGAAAAAGCATTTTCTGATTCTAAATTTAGGGAGATTTGACATAAAGCACGACCTAAATTTAAGTGAAGATGGGTATATGATTATCCACAGAGAGGATAAATCACTGAACTTCTGCGCTGAGTGGCCGCCAAACTCCTACGTTTTAAAATCATGTTGGCAAGTCATGATTTTGCAAGATAATTAGGTTATTATTTAGAAAAGATTAAAGTTCTTAAACTCGCTACAGAGATTAGAGCGTGAGTGATATGAGTAATTACTTAATTTACAAATGTAAATCTTTTCAAATTTTATTTGATTTTGATGCTTCATTTTGACAAGGCTTTGGGATTTTTATATGCCTAAATGCATGTTGAAATGAGTTATGGGTCAAATGCGAGAAGAGGGTGAATCTCGTTAGTAAGAGTTGCTCTCACAGTCAAGCGATTCCCATATGTAGGAAGACCCTCATTTTATATGAGTGATTCAAGATGATATGTATGGTGTTAAACATACAACATTCAACAAAGGGTTGTTAAATCTTTTAATTACCATATTTAATGCCTGACTTTATATGAGGTTATGAGTTATTTAAACATTTAATTATGAGTTATAGTTGGGTAGAAGATTTATTTTTCTTAAAAGCTTAATCGCATCCGTATTATTAAAACACCAATCATGAAAAACTAGAAAGAACATATCATTTCTATTTGTAACTTAAACAAAAGAATTAATTTTATAAAACTAGTGCGAGAAAGAATAAAAGGCGGTCGCGGTTGGATATCATTTTGCTGACGAAAAGAGAAAATGGTGTCGAAGCTCTACCCTTATACAACCCGAAATATGAAATAATATTTATAATTTATAAATGATAAATGCTATGGAGAGTCTTCAAGTTTCATTTTTCATGTCTCTTTCATTTCTTTATGTCTTTACTATTTTGATTTGATAGGAGGCATCACATGACACTTAAGCTTTCTAGTCAATGCTTATCCTAAACTCTCATAACATTAATCCTAATTTTTAATACAAAATTATATTAAAATAAGAAAATTAAATCTAACTACAATTGCAAAATAAATGTTAGCTAAACATCTGACAACCCAATTAGTTATATTTATAATTTAGACTTAACATCCTACACATGAACCAAGCCCATCTCTCCTAACTTGAATTATGCTAGGGGCTTAACCGAACAGAAAGAGAATATTTATATTTATTTTTCAGCACCCTTTAGCACGATCACAAAAAAACATGATTAGACTAATCATGGCTTACCATCCATACAAACATACACCTTAATATACGTAAAGTATTATATTACAAAACAAAACATACATCAAACCAATTATCGCTTTAATATAAAAATTCAGTAGTGATTTAATTCTAATGTGAAAGGCTGAATTTATCTTGCTAAGCATTAGAGTTAAGATTTTTTAAGTGTAGAAAGATTCAATTTAAAGGGTGATTTCATTTCAAGTTATTTAATTAATTTGAGAATTTTAATTTGTGTTTTCTTTTGTTTCATGTGAGTTATATTTAGCAATTAAATGTTATAAGAAGAAAGAGAATTGCTCTCTTTCATCTCTAATCTAAGTTACTTTCTAAAGCACGTTAATTTAATTTATTTCTCTTTAATGAATGACTTATTTCACATTTTAAATTAATTTTAAATTTAGGTTCACCTTAAATGATTGCATTCAACATGAAAAGCTTATTAAGATTAATTTGAGTGAACTACTAACACATGACATACATCAATTTATTCATTTCCATCACATGTAGCATGTATATGATTTAACTCTAAGTATGACTATACATGCAACATATTTCTTTTAGCATGTTTTAAATGAAAGATGCATATGTGTATTTTGTAGAAAATGATATTTTCACTCATTATCTAAATGCACATTAAGTGTATAAAATTTTAATTTAGTACTTTGACATTGTTAAACTGGGAGTGAAAAGACCTCCTTGGGGCTAAAAGCCTTCCGTCCCGGAATGTCTAGATTAGATATACCCACTATTCTTGGATATACATGAATCTACAAGTGACTACAATAATAAGAAATCATGCAAAAAACTCATTAAGTTGGAAAGAAGATTTTCATTCATTAAAGTGCACATAGTGTATGAAAGTTTTAAGTGGATACTACGTTATTATTAACCGGGGAGTGAGGTAAAGACTTCTTTGGGGATACTTATTGCTTTGTGTCCCTGAATGTCCAAATTAGATATACTCACTACTTTTAAATACACATGTACAAATGATTACAAATAATAGGAAATCATGCAAAAGTTCATTAAGTTTGGAAGAATATTTTCATTCATTAGCTAAATGCACATTCAAGTGCATAAATTTTTAAGTGAATATTTAGCTATTGTGAGAGTGAGGTAAAAGACCTCCTTTACTTAAAGCTGCATCCAGGAATGTTCGACTAGATATATCCACTACTTAAATACACATGGATGTACAAATGACTTCAAGAATAAAAAATCATGCAAAAGTTATATTTCCTTCAATTCAATTATTTATACTTATGAGTTGAAGTTCTATTTAAATTCTTAGATAGAAATACATAGGAATGAGTTCAAACAAATATTATGTTTTTCAAATGAGCTATACACTTGTTGACATTCAAATTTTATGTAAATCCATATAGAGTGAAGAAAGAGAACTCCATATCACATGTTCTAAGCCATAGACACATACAAACTTATAGATATTTATAATCATTATCACTCCAAATGTTATAAGTTGATTTATAAATTTTGAAAGTAACTCGATTTATCGATAATAGCCACACATATTCATAAGTAATCAATATATGCAAGCTTGACATAATGCAAAATTCATTTAAATTTAAATATTTTGAAAACATGAATACATGAAATCACATAACATATCATTTAATATGATTGGAAATAAATAATAAGATATAAAACACATGTTTCATTCAATCAAATTAATTCTTAAGGACAATCATATCAAATAAAAGTATTTAAGAAAAATCAAATCTCATTAATGCCATCTTTCATTTTATGTTTTGATTTGATTTGATGAAATTCGGGAAAGTTTCGATCCTAACACATTCTCATGTTTGTGATTTAATTTGGTTTAAAGAAAAATAATTAAGTTGATTTTATAGGTTGATTAAGTTATGATATGCATTAAATTCATTAATTAACTCTTATGTTACCTTAAAGTAATTAATTAAATAATTATGAGCTAACATGATATGCATGAAAAATAACTTCTAATGATCTTAAAAAATGAAAGAGCTTAATGCAATTAGTTCATAATTAGTAATTAATTAGGTTAAAGAACTTAATTAAGTATTTTTATAATTTTCTAATGTATGTGGGTTAACCATAATTTTCTTAAATGTCTTTAGGTTATTGAACTTAAAAATCTACCAATGAATTGATTAATTAGGTTCTGATTTATTTTAGATTTTAATTAGATTAATAAAATCATTAATCAATTAATTAAACTTAAATTTAATTGCCACATGGGTTAACTATCCTCCAAATGAAGTGGACTTAGGAAAATAGGAAAGAGGCCTAATTTAATCCTAAGTCTCCTCACTGTAATAGTGATAAATTATCCCATTAATTAATTAATTTAATGTTCATGTGATTAATTAACCCTTAATCAATTTGGAGAGAATAACTAAGGCCCAATTAGTTAATTTTTCTAATGAATTAACTAATAAATTTTAAGAAAATTAGGGGAGGAGGTCATCCCCAAACAATCTCAAAATTTAAGATTAATTAATTAATTGGGAGTAATTAAGATAATTAAATTTTCAATTAAATCTTAATTAAGTTTTAATTATTGTTCAAAAATCAATTCATGAAATACCTTCAAAATGAATATCTTATTTGTATTTTAATGATTTTTTATGATTTGTTATAATTTTCAAAGTTTTAGTTGATTTAACTAAAAGTCACTAATTTATTTTAACTAAATAAGCAATATCCCCAATCTAGAAATCCTTTTGACTTGAAATTTTATGGTATGTGTATTTTAACTTCAATTTCAACTCAATTCGATTTGTATTTATAATGTAATTTAAGTTTTCATTAAAACTCAAATTAAGCTCAAAATATTGGGATTTTGGGTTTATTGATTCCACGGAAAGATGAATCCAACGAGCAATTATTTGTAATTTTTATTATGCATTTTATTTTCTATAAATTTTTGAAGTTTGGTTTAAATAATCTTTAAAAGCTGAAAATCAAGAATTTCTTACTTATCCCACCATGTAGTACATGGCAACGCTGGCCGCGATTGTCCGTATGGTTCCGCGTAGCCGCATGTGATTGGATGGTGCCAACAAACAAATGAGCGAGAGAGGCGCGTACATCGCTGATCCGCTATTAGAATCTATAGGTGTTCAAATCGTTCATTTGAATAAATTGAAACCCTTCTTATTGGTTGATCATGATACTCAAGGCTAAATTCTTGATCAATGGAGGAACAATTTTACCATTTTGTTCAAAAGATACCAAAGGGGATTGACTCATTTCATACTAGAAAGAATCGCAAGAAATCCTTTGATAACACGGATTCTTATTTCAATATGGAACCAACATGCTAATGATATCATATGAAATCCACAATTAATATAGAAGTTATCTATAGATATTGTATCTATGCTCGACGCTCGGACGTCCGGTGATCGAATCAGCGTGATCCGAGGTCCAAAATGTGCGGATCTAGCGGGAAATCGCAGCGCTTTCCCATCAGGATCGGATGGTCTTCCGACCGCGAAAGCCACGGAATAGTGCAAACCGACGGATTTTCAGAATTTTGTGAAAATCAAATCTCGTCCGAATGGGCTCGCTTTTTGCGTCGATTTACAAAAACTTCTATTTTGTATTGGGACTAAATACAATGAAAATGCAAGTTTTCTAAGAAAATTTCTAAAATCAGCAAGAATCGCCACAAATAAAAGTTCCTAAGGCCGACTACAATTCTTGAAAATTACTTCGGGATGATTTTCGGACGATGATGATCCCATGCTGAATGCAAGAAGCTTTGGAATGGATCTAGACGCTTGCCTCCCTTTGGAACAATGTATTGCTGATTCCTTATCGAATCTGATTTGGTGGTTTTCACTCTAAAATGAAATGAGAATGGTTGTTGGTTGGTTTGGGAGCTTTATGAGAGTGAAATGAGAGGGGAGGAGAATTTTTCAGGCTTCTATTTCCTTGTTTTTTTTTTGGCCGAAAATCATCTATAATGGTGATTTTGGCCCCTATGGGATGTCTTATGGCTTGAGATGGTGACTTCACTTGAGTGGAGGAGGAGTATGAGAATGCATCCAAGGTAAGGAGTGGGAGTCCTTGCTTGCCAAGTGTTCCAATGGAGGAGGTGAGGTGAATTCATCTCTCCACGAGTCATGGTTGACCCAACCACCTCTTGGGTCATGTTGATCTGTGCTTGGAGCCTAGATGGACCAATGGATGAGTGCCAAATGATCAAGGAAGAGAAATGATCATTTACATGGGTGTTTTGTCTTATGTGATACCCTTAGCCCAATGGTAGAGTGGTCATTTGACATTGAATTTGATTTGACAAGATTTGAAACGAGTCAAAAATGAGTTGGACCAAATTTTATATCATTTGGAGTTCATTTGGTTCAACTTGGCTCAATTTAACTCATTTCAAATTGGGTCAAAAAGGTTATGTTGACCAATTGGTCAAATTGGGTCAAATCAAGAGTTAAGTTCAAATGATCATTTGGAGTGTATTGGTGTCTTTGGTTTGATTTAGTTTGGATTTTGGTCAATTTGATCCTTTAGGTTAATTTGGGTTAAGTGGTTGACCAAAATTGCTCATACAACTTCAATAATCAACAATCAGAAGCCATCGTAATTAATTTAGGTTGAACCATGATTTGACTTATTTTGGCCTTTTGGGTCAATCTAAATGATCAATTGAGTTTGGTTTGACTAATGTCAAGATGAATCATCATTGATTATGAGTTGATTTGAATCAATGATAAGTTTTGGCTAGTTTGAGTTTCATACTGCAAGGATTGACTTGGTTTGACCTAATTTGTGATAATTGATCATTCTATAATGATCGAATCATGTCATGAAGTTTGACGGCTTAATTCATTTTGATTTGGATTGAATTGGATTTTGGTCAAATCACTTTGGGTCAAGTGAACCAATTTGATTTAGTTGATTTTTGAGTTGAGTTTGATCTAGTTGAGTTTATATATGGATTTGAGGTTGATATATAAGTTCAATCATTGGTAGTTCAAATGAGTTTTAGTTCATTTGAACATTTCGTCAAATGGGCGTTTGACTTATGATTTTGATTTGGCTTGATGATTGTAGATTTCATTTATGTTTGAGATGAGATTGAAAGTATGATTGATTTGTGAGAAAATCAATTGAATTTGGTCACGATTTAGATGAGATTTTGGCTAAAGGCTAAATCCATAAGATAAATCATGGGGCTTAGGAAGGATTTTGATTTTGTATTCGATCATGGGCTTCAATCATTTGATTTGGGATTTTAATTTAGATTTGGATTTGGATTCTAAATTGAGTTTGAGGTTTGGTTGGAAATTTGGATTTGAATTGAATTTAAGGTGTACATGGATTGGGTTTAGGCTATAGGGTAGGTGATTTTCTTAAGTCTTTAAGTCATGGCTTAATCCTATGTTTAACTCTTTCTAAATCTCTAGGCTTAGGTTAAGTATTCACCTAATCACTAGAAATGTGTTATGACTAAGGAAGTCTTAGTATTTAGAAGACTCTTAAGTTTAAGAAGAGAAGGTTAAGAACTCACTCCAAAAGTGAGGTCAACGGGGTTCAACATCAACATGAAGTTGTTGACCTATTAACAAATTCGTAAGCATAATCATGCACCCATATATGAAATCAATGAAAATTAAGCGACGTCATGCAAATAGGGTTGAAACACCGTAGTCGCTATCTAAATCAATCGAGATGTCCTCCGATTGTGAAATTGATTACGCCAATGTATTCGTGACATCGTAATTGACCGGAATTGCCGCTTTAATTATCGTCCAATGAGGGAAAAAAAATTGTAGATGTAGTTTCACACATGTCGAGTCGGAAGCCTCAATGTTATCTAAGCAAGCTCATTTTGCAAAACGAATTGCACCAATGTTGCTGAAACGTCGAAATCTCCAAAGAGACCTGATTGATTCAAATCAATCTGGAGTGAGTGGCAAACCCCAGAATGCAACGCCACACAAATTAAGGTTGAATTTGCATCGATCGATCTCGAGGTGGCTCAAAAGACCTTTGCTCACAAAATGGACATCTAATTTACTTAAAAAGACACCTATATTATGTAAGATCAATTTCGGTAACAATCCACACAAATGCTGATGTAATTGGGGCCAAATCAGACATTTATTTTAATCCAAGTTTAGTAATTGAATTATTTCATAATTAAATCAAAATTTATACATAAATGACGTTCAAATAATTGATGTTAATTTTTTTGCCTAAACAGTCATAATTACATTCAAATTATTTTGAATTCCCGCCAGTTTGCAATCCCATTCTGGAAACTAGTAACAACCCCTTTAATTCCTCCACTAATCTCGGTTGGACTCCTTCAGGAAAATAAGAATAGTGAGACGGAATCATCGTCTCACGTGTTGAATACCCAAACATCTCGCTTCCTGGTCTCCATATAGCTGAAGCAAAAAATCATTCTTCCCCATCTCTCTCGGTTGATCCATCCTCACATGCATGTTTGTCCCTCCAAAAAAATTTACGTTCCAGCCCACATCTCTGGTCGTCCTCTCGTTCTAGCCAACCTACAATAAGTTTGAAACTTGATACCCTTCTACAACTATCGATCGACACCTTCATCCGAGCAATCCCACCTCCCACTCTCACCTCCTAACAACAATTCCTTCTTTTCCGTCAATCCAGTCGTCAATCCAACCTCACATCACTCTCCTCCGTTCCACGCAACCCAGGCCAAACTTGACCCACAGTAAAACTTTGCCACAACCCTCCATCCCATCTCACAGAAATCTGACCACTAGCTCTCACATCCATCCCTAAATAGAGGAGAAATCTCTTTATCTCCCTCCTTTCTATACTCTCTCTAAAGTTTAGAAGCCAAAAAAAGATGCAGAAAGTGAGAGAAAAGTTCCTTCCTCTTCCCACCTGTGATCGTCTCGACATTTGTCGATGTCGCCTTGATTTATGTATTGAAGGTAAAATGCGGTAAAATTACTTAAATTTTAAGTACCCACACAATTTATTCCAGCATAGTGGGAAACTTGCATTTAAGTACTCACATGTGTAGCTCGACCTTGTGAGGAAAAAAAAAATACTAAAATTAAGTACTTGTTTGGGGTTGAACCTCACGGAGAAATTCGTTGTTCATACAAGTGATTGAAGACCTACTAATGCTCATTAGGGTGTCATGGACGAAGACTTCAAACAAAATATCGAATCGCTATACTCAATATAGTGTATTTGATAAGCCAAAATAATTACGATGCAATCCCACACGTAACGATCGATCTTGTTGAAATATTGTGTAAATTTTGGCAAAATTTACAACGACAAGGAACTTATATAACATAATTTAAAGTGAATGATGAAATATTAAATTCAAATTTAAATTGAAAATTAAAGCTATGCATATATTCAAGATCTTGTTGCATTTATGTAGCGAGTTATTTAAGACTTGACCATCAGGCTCAAAATCACCATCAAATCTAAGCTAATGGCGGGTATGCTTTTAGCATATGGATGCAACTCTCTATACGGGATGACGCAAGTTAAGATGTTGAAATGCCAAAATTTGTAGTGAGAGGACATTTAAAGTAGAAATTTTGAGCTTAAATGGAAAATTGAAATAACATCAAGTTGAATTTAAACCACTTCAAGTTTTGAGATATAAATTCACTTATAAAATTTGAAGAATGAAATCAAAATGAATTGGTTGAACATGAGTATGACTCTATAATATTTCATTTCAAGATAATCTAAAATTAAAAGTGGTTAAATATGATTGAATCATTGAAGACCTATAGTAGATTGAAGCTTATCCTTCAAATATAAGTGCAATTTGAATAAGATTGTAAAGGACTTAATTGGTATTAGTATCACATCATCAAGCGTAAACAAAGCCCTTCGATAAACACTTAGGCTATTTGGTTGCCCTGAATTTTGGGTGTAAAGTAAAGTAAATGCGATTTTAACTTTTTTTGTGTTTGACATGGTGCAAAAATAAAATTTTAAGTAATGTAATGTATTTAGAATACATTACGGTATTTTTTTAGGAATTCTCCGACGACCCATATACATCGGGCCAACAGAAGCATGTAGCGCCGCCACGCCGTCGTCGCCGGTTGCCGCCGCCGCCACAACCTCAAGATTGACATTACATTTATTTTACAAAAAAAAAAAATCAAACTCAGATTTATAGAGTTTTCAATCAAACAACCCTAAAGATAATCCAACATCAGATTCTTTTTTACATCAGATTTTAGGCAACCAAATAGTCCCAAGTTATTGTGATTTAACGCGTCGATTATTTTGATTGTTTGGTTGAGAGTTTTACAATTCGACTTCACTTTTTTTTGGTTGAAAAAAATATAATGTAAAGATAGGGTTTGATGTCCAACGGCGACCGCACGGGCGCGACATGATGGCCGGTAGGTGGCCGATGGGCGGCGGTGGCGCGATGGCGGTGGCGAGGGGTGTAGGAGGTGGCGGCGGCCGCATCACTTATTGCCGGTATTTGGAATTTGCCAGTCAAGAAATTCCAAATACACCGAAAATGACCTTTCTAATGTACTTGGAATACATTATATTACATTGAAAATTTACTTTACTGCAACCAAACAGTGTTAAAATCGTGATTTGAAATGCAAGACTCCAAATGCACGAACCAAATAGTCAGTGTTTTACATTTGCATCAAATAGATTCAAAATAGTCAAAAGGATCTAAACATATCTGATAATGAAATTGACATTTCATCAACAAACAAATGGGATTTTTTTGAATATTTCAAGCTCAATTGCTAAAGAAGCAAATGCAAACAATGATACATTATCTTGAATTGCAATATGAATCTAAAAGCTTTATGCCATCGGATCTATAATACCTCATGCTAGAGACAAAGGTGGTCATTCAAGTCTTAGATGAACTTATGCATTACAAAGTGCTCATTTCATTCAACTTGAATATTTCAAAATTTGTGCAAATATTCAGGTGGAATAAGCTTCATGTATTGCAAGGTTGATTTTCATTCAATACAAATACTTCAAACTTGGAAATAAATGAATCTTGCATGGATTATGCGGTCAATTATCATTCAATTCAATTACTTCAAAATCTGTAAACACTTGGAAATAAATGAACTTTTGTATGAAGTTTGAAATAATTTTGATTCAATTTAAGCATTCTAAAATTTGTGCAAGTATTTTGAATTACTCACTGGGTCTCACACAATGATAAATGTCTAAATCTAGTTTGAGATGTATGCGTAAGAATTAATGATATATTTTGATAAAGTTTAAAGAGTCATTAATTGCAAAATTACAATGAGTAGTTACATGCCCTAATTCATAGATCGATCATCTATTAATAGGAGTAGAGTTATGAGATAATCGATATTAAAGTTGACTAATTAAATACAATTTACAAACCTAATCCTTTGCTAAGCAAAGTTGATAAAGTTAACTTTGATTATGGTTACATTGAATGATTAACTCAACTGGACGAGATATTGCCATCAAAAGTTATTTGAGGCTTAAATTTAATCAGCATAAAACTAGGCTTTAATTAAATACAAATTCAACTCAAATGAAGCACATCATTTAGAATACTTAAAGCAAAATAATCTAGTCATCCATCCACATTCGTTGCTTGGGTGATAAATTAAAAAATCTTAGTTCACAAAAGAGTCACTATTAAGTTAAATATATTATTATGTTTAAACTCAAACAATCTACGCCGGAAGGATGCTTATATTTTTTATCTGTGATTAAACTAATTGGCTCAACATATATATACATAATCAAAGTGTTCTTATCTCGATGGTTTGATGCTCAATGGCTCAATTATTATTACTATTTATATGCTAATAGCTCGACTTTGAGTTTAATTATGATATATTTATTAAGGTATAAAACCCTCTCACAACCGAGATGGATGTAAGTTATCTCATTAACGTTATCCCATGTTAACAAGGTCGCTTAAAAGACAAATCATTGTTAACAAATATCCATCGAAGACGGTCGACCATCTCTACCGACTAAGTAACACAAAACCAAACCAAACTATGGGATCTTGATTAATAAATGATGAATTCCATAAATTATCAAAAGTCACCATCATTTATTATGTTAAGCTATCAATGACTTAACGACTAGCCTTTAATCGAAAGTTCTCTCATCTTTGGGAAGGGTAATCAACTATAAGTGCTCATTTATAGGAAACCTAGAATCGGATCTAAAGTCTTCACAAAATGAGAAATCTGGTAGTCTCATCTATAAATAAAATAATTTTCTTTTGAAAATTTCACTCAACAATAATCTAAATGCTTTATCAAAAGTCAGATGTGAATTTTAGGAGCCCATAGGAGCTTGTAATATGCTTATAGTTTCTCATACTTCTGATATGTGAGATGTCTTTTGAAGTGAAAATTCAGAATAATGGAGGAAATTTTAAAGATTAATGTCCTTTGGTTTTAGTAGAACTAAAACAGTAAAGATGATATGTAATTATGATTGAAGTCAATATTGTAATAATTAAAAGGAATATTTATATAAATACCACACAATTCTTATATATAACTAATACCTAAAGTTAGATATTTACTTATCTAATACTTCCCTATGTTTAAAAGGTGTATTTCACTCTTAAAAGTGAGTGAAAGTGAGTGATGATAGTATTTTTGATATATTGAAGATTGTATATATATATATATATATATATATATATATATATATATAAGAAATGAAGTTTAGGCATTAGATATAAAAAATACATAAGAATTGTGTTGCAGACATCATTTACATAAGATTGGCATTTAAATAAAGAAGTTCAAAGTATAAAAGAGAATATCTTTGAAACCTAAATGTTATTTGAAAAATTGTATTAGATTTGTTATATTGTATGAACCTGAGCAATATTCAGTTAAAAAATCACTTAAAGCTTAAGCTGAAAAGTAGAAATAAGATTGTGTAGACGATGTATTGCAGAATTACAATAGGAAAGAATTTATAGTTACATTTTTTGGAGATAAAATAATTAATATGTTTGTGCATGTGATGTAGAGATTGTAGGGCGGTTTCGTATAATATGGTATGCAGCTTGTTGAATGTTATGGAAAAGACTAGTGCAAAGTAGAGTTGGCCTATAATGTAGCATTCAACTTGACTGTATAGAGGAGGATTTAATAAAGTTAACCCCAAATATATTGGACGATAGAGCTAATCCCAAATATGTTCTACAAAGGCTAATGGCGATGATAATGATGATTCAGTCCACCTTGAAGCCCTCAATAAAAGAATCAAAACATAAGAAATAAATTTTTAGATGGTCTCCCAATTATTTGCATGTGTGGCCAATTTAGTCTTGGATTATCACATTTCTCCAATTTAATTCTAAATTATACCAAATTGATCCAAAATGATTTCTCATGTAGAAATACTGAAATAAAAGTTGATCTCATTAAATTATATAAAATTGATCATAATTTAGTCCTCAAAAGACATTTGGGATTAATTTTGTAGAGTCATGGACTAAATTGAAGAAATGTATTCTAGAACTAAATTATAAAAATGCGATACTTTGGGATTAAATTGGCCATGTGCAAATATTCGGGGACTAATTTGGGGTTTAGACCACATAAAAATTTGTAATAATAGGATGAACAGTCCATTAGATGTAACCTCATTATTTGGATAATTTCAAAATCATACAATAACAAATGTGATGCTCTTCCATTTCATTTATATACTGAACAAAACAAAAGAAGTTCCGTAGAAATTATACTATAAAAGCTCCTCACATCAAAAGCCTCATGATTTCATCATAGTCCCCTTTGGTGTCGCATCTATTTGAGCACCATGAATCTGATTCTGTTCATCTTCTTCAAAATTTGAAATTTCCTCACAGGTGAAAGGATTGCTGAAAGAGAAGAGATTGGAAATGCTGGTCGATCCTGATCTACATAACAATTATGTGGAGGCTGAGGTAGAGTCCCTAATCCAGGTGGCCCTACTCTGCACGCAGGGCTCTCCGATGGACCGTCCAAGATGTCGGAGGTGGTGAGGATGCTCAAGGCGATGGTCTCGTTGAGAGGTGGGAGGAGTGGCAGAAAGTGGAAGTCTTTCGGCATGAGGTGGAGTTGGCTCCGCATCGCAATTCCTGATTGGATCGTCGACTCCACTGATAATCTTCATGCAGTTGAATTGTCAGGTCCAAGGTGAAAAAAAATTGAAGGGGACTATAAAGGAACTCAATTTATAAATCTTATCTTCTTACACTGTTTCTACACCCAGGTGCTAAAAGGCAAGGGCTTACAGCTAGTTGTTGGTAATGGTTTGTAATTTTTTTTAGTTTTATTTTTTAATTTCTTTTTTTTTTAATTTATTATGCCATGTTTTCATTATTATCTCTCACTAAGCTAATTGCTAACTGGCAAGTGAGGTAATTATCTTGCGTTTTGTGATGCTACAACACTGTTGTATTAACTGGTTCAATTGTAGTTGATATTTTTGTATGGCTTTAACAAGTTTTTTTTTATTTGTTTCTGGGCTTTTCATTATGCAATTTTGCTTCAATCACATATGTAGAAATTTGTTAATTAAAATGTAAATTGTAATAAATAATGATTGTTGTTAAGTGGTTTAAGAACTGGAACAAATCGCATATAATGCTCTTCTTTGAGGCAGATGTATTACATGCGCAAAGATCATGTAAAAAAAAATTATTTATTTTAAAATAAAAAAGTAATTTGAAATTGAGCTACAATAGGTGGTGGTTTCTATTAACTTGCTTAAAGGATGAAAATAGGAGTTAGATATTTATTTAGGGGCTCTTGGGTTAGTTGACAAAAGAATGTGGTATAAAAAAATTTGGATGTAAAAGAATGTAGTGTATCTAAAATAAATTGTGATTGTTCGGATGAATGTAAATTAAATTAATTTTTTTAATATTTAGTTTAAATAAAAGTTAATGTAATTTTTGAAGTAGTAATTAATAGAGGATGATGATAATATTGAATGGTTAATAATAATGAATGATAGTGACAACGATATCAGTACGAGGGATCATTGATGGTGGATAGATAATGATTGTGATGATGGAATAAAGGCAGCGATAATAATAATGTATTTTATATTGATCATGAAAGTAAAATTATTCATAACAGATTAAATTTTTTTCATCAAATTTAAATTAAATGTTGAATAAAGAATATATTAAAATTTTATATTTTTCTTTTTCAATCAATTAAATACAGATATATATATTTTTAAAAATAAATTATTTTCAATCAATCAAACAACCTCTTAGATTAACAACCAAAATTCTAAATAATATAAGAGGATATATTGGCTATCCTAAAACTTATTATTATTTTTTTTGTAGAAGTGTGACATTTTATTTTATTTTTAAACTATTCTGTTTTAGAGGCATCCATTTTTTTAAATTTTTAGAGATAATATATATATATATATATATATATATATATATATATATATATATATATATATATATATATATATATATACAGCTAATTATAGACTCGTTTTCATCAAATTTTGTCAATATTATGAATTTATGACCCAAATTAAGATATCTTGTTCAAATACTGTTAAATTAAAAGGTAATTACACATCATGATCAAATCTTGATCATGTATTCTAATTTTTGAATGATAAAATTTAATGCTTCAAACTTAGTACAATTTTAATAAGATCACTAACTTTCGAATCTAAATTTGAAAATTAATAGGTTGCGAGGACATCGGCGGAGCAGATTAGTAGTTTTACATAGCGGTGACTGGAATATTGTTCTTCGTTCTAACCCTAACCCTAGAAAGAAGTACTCGAATTTACATGGTAGGAGAAGAGAGAGACAGAGGTATGTGCGACTCTCACTTCTGTCATGCTTATTTCCAACGTCTCTTCTGCTTAAAGCTATGATTTTGTTCACCAGAAAGCTCTTCCGCCACCACAGCTCCGCCGCTCACTCTCCCACCCGCTCGTCCTCTTTCTTTCTCCCGATCCTCTATTCCTTCTCTTCAACAGCAGAAAACACATCTGCAAAATCAACATTCATCGTCGATTATCTCATCAATACCATTGGTCTCTCGCCGGAGGCGGCGATCAAATCATCTAAAGCCCTCTCCCACATCAAATCCCCTTCCAAGCCAGATGCCGTTCTTCGGTTCTTGAAAGAGAGCGGTTTTGATGACGCCCACATCAGAAACATGGTTTCCAAAATTCCAGAATCCTTACTGCGAAGGCGGAGACCACCCTGAAGCCAAAGATTATAGCTTTGAAGGAGTTTGGTTTCTCTGAATCAGAAATTCTCCAACTTGTTTCTAAAACCCAGTTTTTCTGATCCATGGAGGCATTCAGTCCAAGATTAAGTTCTGGAGGAGCTTCTTGGGTTCCAAGGAGCATCTCCTTCATGCTCTGCTTCGAGGCAAACGCCTTATATGCTCCAACCTGGATACCAATATCATTCCAAAAATCTCATTTTTGAGGGATTGCGGCTTCTTGGATCATCAGATTGCTTCTATGATAAACAACAATCCAAACTTCATCGTCATGAGTCTCGATTCAATCAAAACCTGAAAAGCAAGCAGAGGAATTGGGATTTCCTTACGGATCGGGTGCATTCTGCAGTGTGATGGTTTCTCTGTGTCAGATTAGCAGAGCAACCATGGAATCCAAGTTGAAGCTACTGGGGAGCTTTGGGTGGTCTGAAACCGAAATCTCTCTGGTGATCAGAAAGGCTCCTCTTCTGCTGGAAACATCCGAGAAGAAGATGAAGGAGATGATGGAGTTTCTTGTCAAGCGAGCAGGTTGCGAGTCTTCCTTCGTTATGAGGCACCCGAGGCTTCTCATGTTTAGCTTGAAGAGGAGGATGATTCCACGACACCATGTCCTGCAACTTCTCAAATCAAAGATCTGATCAAAAGGAAACTGAGTTACTATTCATTCATGACTATAACTGAGAAGAAGTTCTTGGAGAAGTATATTTTGTCCTATGGAGAGAAGATGCCAGAGCTCCATCAAATCTATCTCGCCCTTTATGCTGGTAATTCAACTGTTTAGACACTGTTTTTTTTTCTTTTTTTCAATGAAAAGTATGGATTTCTTCGGATTGAAGGAGAGTGAAATCTAAAACAACCCAAAGTGAGTTATTAGTGTTTGAATCATTTAATTTTCATTTCATATTGCTTGAGTTTATTGATTACAATAGATCCAAAACGATGAACACAATCGAAGCTAAATAACATTCTTGTTTATAAAATACACACAGTACATTTTCAAAGTTTTATATTGTTTGAATTGATAAAATCGTTTTTTTTTTGTAATATCATTAAATATCATAATTGGGCTTTATGCTTCAATCAGTGGGTGGCAATCTCATTTGCTACTTGGAAAATCGTGCAGTAGAATGTGAATCATCTATAGTATGGTCTATGTTAGAAGCTAGCTGTAACTATTGGGATAAAATTAGGGGAGGTGTGTGCTTAGTGAGTGTTCATCTTCATTTAATTTGCATTCCCTGTGTTTATATATATATATATATATATATCATATTAATTGCTAGATCAGCCCCTCCTATGCTCGATCGATATTTCATTCTCGTTTGTTGGCTCTGTCTTCATATTCTTGAGTTCTGGCATCAACTTCCGAGTGAAAATTTATTGAATCTTCAGTAGAGATGGGCTCGCGAGGAACAAACTACGGTAAGCCAAGCAAATGAATCAGCCTCATTGGATTTTTTTTTTAGTTATTTTTTCATTCCTGTCAACCAATCTGTAAACTTGAAATGCATATTGAAAATTAGTTAGCAGCTATTTATTTGTCTGAAAAAAAATGCATTATAAAAAAAAATAATATATAATATATTTAAAATACTTTGTAATTGTTTAATCGGAGATATAAATCAAATTTAAAAATTTACTTTCGTTATTTATTTTAAGTGAAAGTAATGTTTAAAATATCAAAATTATATATATATTTTTATCGGCAAATCAAACCTCCCTTAGTGAATGGTTCCTAGCAGGAAATATATCAGCAGGAACGAATTTTTCAAGTGCCTGAATTATTTTTCTAAGTGCCTGAGAAACAAATGGGCCAAATGATTCAACGTATATCTTGTCGGCCCTCATACTAACTCATGCTTTTCCTCAGAATCAAGCGTGCATCTATTCTCAAGTCGGGAAAGGTTAGGGTTTAGGAGTGGCTGCTACAATACTCTAAATATGCACTGATTAAAAGTTAATTTCGGGCACTCACAGCTTACTAAGGTACTCAGAAAAGATGACATAATTAAATCACCGAGCAGCTTGTAAGATATTTGATAGAAGATGATTTCTCCCAGACTCATTCTTCATGGCCAAATCTTTCAGAACAAACCGTTCACAAAATTTGGTTGTTCGATGGCACAGCTTCCGGTAACAAAATTTGCCAAAATTATTGTCATCCAAATCATTCGGCCCATTTGCTCAGGACAGGAAAGTGCCGACAAAAGTTCTCTTTTTTTTTTTCTTTAATAACATTTAACAAAAGTATAAATCCTATAGAAAAGAGAAGTTTCTTGGAAGAAGTGAGTTTAAATGGTTGACGGATCAATCGTTCGCCCTAAGGATTAATCTTTTCTCTCTTTCTTTATCAATGATTTGGCATCCAAAATTAAGTTCACAACAATTTCAGGCAGCCAGAGTAAGTATTTCAAGATCGATGAAATCTCAAAGCAAATACAAGACAATTACTAACCAACTTAATTGGAATTCAGTAAATCATTTTGAAATAGATGTAGAACGTCAATTGAATGATAATTGTAATAAACAATTTTTTTTAAAAAAAATTGTGCAGAAAATCATACAACATACCCGAAGAAATTTGTTGGAATCTTGCCACTACTAAAGTCCAACATCTAATCGTCAGCAATCCTGCAGAGAGTGCAAAAGAATAATAGTTTCATTAAAATTGAAATAGGCATTCATGATAATTGCGTAGATCATAATTGTATAAAAAGCTGCCAATAGGAGTGTATATGAGTGGAGTACCCTCAACTTGAGACAAGCTCAATACAGAAAGCTCAAGCTACTCATGAGAAGGGTCTTCTCACTAAAGAGAATGCAGATCCAAGGAGTTCCAACACTGTAACAATGAAATGGATGAGAAATCTGAGGAGAAAGAATTGAGTTATTATGGGAAGAAAACATAATAATTTAGAAGAGAGAAAAAAACTATAAATTTAAAATTTTTAACCACTTTATAATTCAAAATCTCAAATTCTATTTTTTTATTGTTATTTTGCATACAGCACATATTAATGTTTTTTTATGGGATCTGATGAGTTGAGTCAAGACTGGCTCAAGCTACATTTTTTGAGCTTAGCCCAAAACCCATTCATCATTGCCAAGCTCAAGTTGTGGGTGACTAACCAACTTCATAATAGCTGCCGCATAACTTGCAAATTATGAACTCTTAAGTGAAAACAATGCATACTATAATCCATTATGATTTATTAACTTCCATATTTTTTCTTAACCAATAAAACGTCAGATGTACCACTTAATTCAGTCATCATCTATTGAATGCCTTTAAGAATAAAAGAGGCAAGCATGGAAAGCTTTGTT
Source organism: Cymbidium sinense (assembly GCA_021442155.1). NCBI lineage: Eukaryota > Viridiplantae > Streptophyta > Magnoliopsida > Asparagales > Orchidaceae > Cymbidium > Cymbidium sinense. Next base: position 3,508,011 of record CM038230.1, read on the forward strand.
CTAGATACAATGCAGTGCATATTCTTCACCAACGTGGACACCTGAATTCGATCAGACATACACATAGGTTTGCAAAACTAATGTGGCATCATTATTAGAAAGGAATCATTGATCAGCAGAAAACTGGATGGAAGACTTCCGCAGGAACACTGAAAATGCAGCAGAAAAGGTCCAAAGACATTGCATAGCAGAAATCATAAGTTTATTGAAGCCGAAACAATAGATCTTCATGAGTCAAAAGTTTGCACTATGGATATTCCAGCAAGCCCCTCATACCAGCAAAATTTAGGTAGCACACAAAATCTCAAAACAAACAGCTGAGAAGTTTACATACGGATATTTTTCCAAAAAATAATCCAAAGCAACAAATTTGATCATCAAATCCATTGTTAAATCAATATACCACCATTGATCATAAAGTGTGGTTTAAGAATATTTCAAAGATTGCATCGAAGCAGTAAATCAATTGCCAAAAGTAGATAAGGTCCATATGACCATAACAACATCAATTGGAAAACAAAGGATCACTGACATATAGTCTGGTACAAAGAACTTCCAGAGTGAAAAGACTAAACAATAGCTCAAAGTCAAACCAGTGCTTCATACAAATAAGCAATAAAACCAAAGAAAAGGACAATCCTGCTGAAGAACCACGGCACTGAATGCATCCACAAGCCCATCACCAATACAGTTTCAAAAGCCATCGAATCTCTAAACCAGAAGAGTAATCACGCTGGGCATTGAACTAAAAGAAAAACAGGCAAGAATTAGCGACAATCAAGATAAATTCCTCTTAAAATTTTCTCAAAGCCAATTAAAACTTAAAACTCAAACTTCATTTAAATGTTACAAAGGCAAGGTATGATACGACAGTCAATCCATGCATTTACCTAATGAAGACCATAACCACTAATCGAGCCCATGGAAGACCTTTGCACTGCTGCATGACCGGTGTTTCCGCCCTGATGTGTGCCCACTTGGGGTGTATTTCCCTGTAAACCTGGTGCACTTTGGAATCCTGGCGGCCCTTGGAACCCAGGAGGTCCTTGGAATCAATATTCTGATAACCAGAACTCCCATTGTATATCCCTGCATTGGGACAGTCCCTTGTTGTTGTGCCACTGCTGCTGCTGCCTGCGGAAGCGCAGCAGGAGCTGCCCTGCAGCCAATGCCATGGCAAGAGCAGGGTTTAAAGAAGCAAGCATCGCCGGAGTGATGCCAAAAGCTGTTGGGTTCTGGCCTGCGGCTGCCAACATAGCAAGTACAGCAGCATTTGCAGGCATAGTCTGCCCAAGTAGCCCCTGCCCAAACAACGCTGCCTGCTGTGCCAGCCCCATGTCGGATTGAGCAACTTGTCCACCATAAGCAGATCCATTGTAGCCAGCATAGCTGGCTGGAACATTGGCTGCAGTAGCCGCTGAGCCACCAGCAGTGTTACTAACTTGTGCTGATGTCTTTAACTTGTGGCTATCAGTAGCCTTCTGACAGACAAGGTGATGTCCCTCAAAGTTCTTACTAGTCTCTTCCAAAGCCTTCCTTGCTCCCTCAGAAGTTTTATACACAAAAATTGCAAAGCCCTTGGACTTACCAGTGTGACGATCAAACCCAAGCGGCCCTTCCTCGATCTCTCCGTACTGAGAGAAGAACGCGTGGAGGCGGCGACCGTCCACGTCGAATGGCACGTTGCCAACGTAGATTTTTCGGTTAAGGTTATCAACATGATTATAGTTAGGGTTAGAATTAAGGCTATTGGTAGGGTTAGGGTTCGGGGCGGGACCGTTGCTAGCGAGCTGGCAGGAGGCCATTCGATTATCGATGAGCTTTGGGGTTTGTGGAGGGCAAGACGAGCAGAGGAACGGTGGCGGAAGAGGATAAAACCGTATCCCTTTGATCGGCCAGTAGGGCGGTCGAAAACAACGCGGCTTTCAACGATTTCTCCGTAGCGCGAAAACGCGGCGCGGAGGCTGTCAGATGTCGTGTTCCAGTCGAGGCCGTGTACGAAGAGCTTGCGATGAGAAGGATCGACGTCTGCTAGGGCGCGAATCTCGGCGAGCGTGGCGGAATCTCGAGTTGCGGCGGAAACAAGGAGGGATGCAAGTTGATCGTTAGAGAAAGGCTCTAGAAGCTTCCGGACGTCTTCCTCCTCTTCTTCGTAGTCTTCGTCCGAATCCGATGCGCCGGCATCGCCGGGGAGGCCGGGGACGTCGTCGGGCTGGCGGGTGTACTCGACGGCTGCATGATGAGATTTGGTATCAGCGTCTTGATTGGGAAAAGAGCTGTCGGAGTCTTGCTCAGCTTTTCGCTTCTTGAGAGACGCCATTGGGTAGGTGGAGGAGGAAACCGTGCCGGCGAGATCGGGAGGAAATTGATCGTAGGTTTGTTCTACGGTTTGTATCCGTGATTGTTCTGAGAGGAGGTACAAACTGCGAGCGAATAAAAATTAACAGGTTATACTCATGCATGTAATGGGTCGGCTCCTGACTGGAGGCGGTCCCGTTTTCTTATTAGGTTAAACCATGATGTTCAGTCGGTTCGGATCTAATATCTTATTTCTTATAATAATAAAATGAATTTAATATTAACTCAATGCATGAAATGAATAATAAAAAAAGAAATACAATTATCTTATTTGTAATGTAATGAGTTTATTTTAAATAATTTGATGAATAAAATATTATATATATGGCGTTCATTTCACACTCAACTTTTTTTTTTTTGACTTGGAGGTCATGTGACGCTCATTTCACATTTGACTTTTTGCATACTCTTTAATTTGAGATCTAGCTCATTGGATTCATCTAATGAGCCACTGATTCGACTATACGACGCCAAATTTAGAAGTCATTTCATCATCCGGAAGATTTCAAGTTTCATATGTAGCTTGCTTTATTTCATTCGATTGATCATATTCTAGATTGTTGAACTCGTCACCGGCGTTTAATTTGATTATGATTCATGCTTTAACTTCATATCCACGCTTAATTTATAAATTTGAGAGATATATCGATATATACTAAATTATATTGATTTATATTAATCTGTTATTTATTATACCAAATTCATGGTTTAGGGTGAATATAGGTAATCGTCTTAGGAGTTGTTTATTTGAATATATTATAAATATAGAATAAAATAAATATACAAATATTGAATTTTCATATGTTCGATTAGAGGTAAAGTAAATATAAAGTAATACTTGAGAACTATTTTAAAACTATTTCGAGTGTGTTTTGAATTTTTTTTAATCGAACGAATTTGATACACATCATCACTTGAAGTGAATACTAACCTCTTCACAACCCCACACCTCACATGGCCTTGCCCCACAATGTAGCCTCAATGCAATCCTCACAAGGATACTTCACCATTGTGATTCATGGAGATCTCTCATGACCATACTCTACATGACCTGTTATGATCTCATTGGAAACTTGATGTAGCATCACAACCTATTGCGATCATGCGATATATCACACATATTGACAATCGACCTCCACATATATGACATAAGTCGAGTCAAACTCACAAATCGAATTCAACAAACTTTGAAGGTGATAGGCAAGGAGCTCAAAATACACCTGGGCGTCGAAAATGGTGAAACGACCTCGACATGAACGGACTTTGCCATATCGTTGAGCCGAAATTTAGAATATGATATTGCAAAATCTAACTAACATTTGCCGCGAAGTATGTCGACGCGCATATCGGGAGGTTGCAACGATATCCAACGATCTGTTCATGAAATTGATCATGCCTTTAGCATTGAAACATCAAAATCTATCTAATGAGATCGCGCCAATTCGAGAGAGTATAAATGTCGAATAATCGCAATGACAAATGCGCAAATCGAGTGAAATGCACCGAAAGTCAACGAAATCAATTCAAATGACATTCGACGACGAACGGACTTCATTGTGTTTAATGTCGAAATTGGTTAGGATATAAATATTGCATGACTTAATGATCAATGATCGGCCGAGTCATCAACACGACCGAGCATATCGAGGGAGGTGATAAAGATCTCATTTATCAAATGAGATCGTTCACTCTATTTAAATGAGTCTGCATGAAAATCGAAGGACGGCGCGACGGCATTTTGAGTTGAAATACCCGATTTTTTCGCCAAACCAATAAATATAAATGATCAAGCCATCAAGGTTCGTAACAACGGTGAAATTACCCTAAATCGATATATATATCGACGTGATTTTATTGGTGTAAAATTCACATTTAAATCAATTAATAAATTTAATAAATTATTTAAAATTTCTAAATTACTCCTCATGGAGTAACCGTCCCTCCTATTTTCAGTTTTCTGAAAACTGCCAAACAAAAAAAAAAAGAAAAAAAAAATTTCCCTCATTCCTTCCCTCCCATGTTTAAGAGAGAAGGAAGAAAAATTTCCCCACACTCCCTCCTCAATCATTCTCTCCCACGTTTCTCTCTCCTACATTCCACGTCCAAGGAAACACTCTGCACAGGTGATTCCCCTTCGGCACTGTTCCCGAGCAACCCGCGGCCCGCTGCCGCAAAACCAGCCCTCCGACACTGTTCCGCCGCACGAACCCGCTGCGCCCCGCCGCGCATCCGCGTCCACTTCGCATCTCGCGAAGCCCCCTGCCGGCGCAAAACCACGGACAATCCGCTACTGCCTGCGGCCTGCCGCGCAACCTGGCCCGCTGCCGCAAAGATCGCCTGTGCGTCCGGCCTGGTCCCGTCGGTCCGCGACCCACTCAATCCGCCGCACCAGTCTCAACCCGCGCGTCCCGACCCAAATCCGCCGCGCAATTGGTCGCCTCCGCTGCAGCACTTTGGCCCGTTCCGTCTGCCATGCCTCGAACCCGTCTCCGTTCCTCCAATTCTGGCCTGTTCCACGCAAAATCGACGGCCCGCCGCTCAATTCCGGCCCGTTCCGCGCAAAACCTCCGGCCTAGCCTCCAATTCCGGCCCGTTTTGCAAAATCTGCTCTGGCCTGCTGCCTTCCTACAGCCCACTGGCCCGCTGCCTTCTTACAGCCCACTAGCCCACCTTCCTACAGCCCACCAGCCCGCTGTTCCGCCCATTCTGTCCTGTTTTCGCTTACCGTCGGAAGAACATCGCCAACAAAATTATTTGATTTCCGTCGACCCCCAGCTTTAGTTTTCCCCATTTTCGCGGGCGGTGGGAAGAAATCATGTCAGACGAATTCTTCTTCGATTTTCTGCCGCACTTCACTTTAGCCTTCCTGTTCGCTATCGGGAAGAACATCGTCAATAGCGAATTCTTCTTGATTTCCCACACTACTCACTTTAGCGTCCGCTTTCTTCATCGAATCGGAAGAACATCGTCAACGACGAATTCTTTTTTCGATTCGGCATCGCATTCTCGCTTTAGCCTTCGTTTTACCGCACCACAAATCGGGAATAACATCATCAACGGTGAATTCTTCTTTTGGTTTCGGCATCACACTCGCCACATTCTGCATACCTAACCCGTTCCTTTTTCACGCTAGAAAATGCATCGAACTTGTGGGATATGTGAATGTGAATATATATACATGCTTGTGTTGCTTTGCGGGTTTGAAGACCTCGTTGTTCTCAACATGGTGCGACGGATAAAAGCATGGTGTCACAAAGACACCTTCGCTTATGCTTCAACAGGGCATGAGTAAGCCACCACTTGTTAGATGTTGCCACCCTACTAAATGCTACCAAAATTTTGTTTAATTTCAGGACTTAGAAAAAAAAAAGTGGGAGGAATATATATTGCATCAGACGTCTTCAATTAGGTTTAAAGACCTCGTTATGCTAATGGTGCGAATGAGATGAAAAGCTTGTGTGAAGACACCACTCACTACCACCTTGCACGAGTAGGTCTCAAAACTTCGATGCGCTCTACACGAAAATGACGGAGGTCGCCAAAATTAAGGCCAAATCTTTTGACTTAAAAAGGGGAGAGTGAAATGAGCTAATTTAAGAACGCTTAAGTAGGGAACCGGCCTAATTGTAAACTAAAAGCGTCAAACAAGAAAAATGGGGAGCCTTTAAAACAAATTAAAAAAAATGGAACATTCATTTAAAATGCAAGTAAAATTTAGGGAGGCTAATATTAAACTCATGAACTCTAATTACAATTCTAGGCTTAAATTGAACGATAAAGTGAGTTCTTTTTAAATTCCTCAAAATTAAACAAAATTTAATTGGAATTTGGGGACTAATGTCAAATTCACAACAAACTTGAAATAAACTCAAAATATGAGGATGAATCCAAATTGGGTTTAATAACTCTTATAATGAATATGGAGGTAATTACTATACTAGCTAATAAGCATAAGTGAGGCTAAAGCAATAAAAGCGAAATCGACATAACTTATCAAAATTGATGTAAATTGAGTATAATCAAGTGGAAAAAATTACAAAACTCAACAAGTAAACTCAAGAGTGTATTAAACTACAATCTAAATCAAAATACCTTCTTCACCACCTGGATGCAACTCTTGCACAAGCGCAGGGCGATCTAAACCAAAATCTACGTAAATCATAGGGCTTCTTTTCATCAAAATTAAGGAATTTCATTCTAATTATGATTTTAAAATCAATGAAGTCACTAATTAGATGAAATTATCTAAGCTATAACACCGCATGGGCTTGACACTATACAATGCCTAAATTCGTCCGAGGATGTCGTTGTTTTCGTTTAGTCTTGTGACTAGTCCAAAGTTAACAAAACCTAAAACCTATAAAAGAGTTTCAAATCGGTGAAATATCGGCGATATTGTTAGGTGACGATAGATCTAATCCTACGTAGCTAAATAAAGTTGACATGATCTAAAGCTCTTAAACATATTCAAATCAATCAATTTTTTTGAATCAAATTAAGTAAAAATTTGAAATCAATTTCATAATTCAAAAATAAAAATTACCTAAATTCTTAACTACATCGCATATGCCGACACTACGTTGAATGTTTAAATTCAAGTGTCCGAGGATCTACGTGAGTTGCTTCCCAGTTTAGTCTTGGGGAGTCGGGTTAACAAAATCTAAAAACCTATAATAAGAGTTTCAAATCGGTGAAATATCTAAAAATTGATTAGTGACGGTAGATCCAATCCTCTGTTGGTAGCTAAACAGTTGACGAGGATCTAATGCTCTTAAACACATTCAAATTAATCAATTTTTTTAAATCAAATTAAGTATCAATTTCATATCAATCTCATAATTGAAATAAACACTACATATAGTCTTAAATACTCGCATAGGCCACTATCTTTGAATGCTTAAATTCAAGTGTAGGATGTTGCTGAGTTGCTTCGGTTTAGTCTTGGGGTGACTTGGTTAACAAAACCTAAAACCTATAATAAGAATTTCAAAGCGGTAAAATATTTGAAAAATTGATTACGTTAGTGACAATAGATCTAATCCTCTATTAGCTAGCAGAGTTAGATCTAAACCTCTTAAACATATTCAAATTAATCAATTTTTCAAATCAAATTAAATAGTAATAAAATCAATCTCATAACTTAGAAATAAAAAATTCATAAATTCTTAAATACACCGCGTATGTGCCCGACATTATCTTTGAATATTTAGATTCAAGTGTCGAGGATCTTTGCGGGTTGCTTCCCAGTTTAGTCTTATGATTGGGTGGTTAACAAAACCTAAAAAACTATAAAATGAGTTTCAAATCGGTGAAATATAAACTAATTCTATCGGTAATAATAGATCTAATCCTCTATTAGCATAAACATAGTCGACATGATCTAAAACTCTTAAATATATTCTAATTAATCAATTTTAAAATAATAATATGAAATTGTTTAAATGAAACTCTATCATTAAAAACTTAAATCAAACTCAATCTATCCACTTTCCTATTTATGGGGTGATAAATTAAGAAAACTCTCTCACAAAGGAGTCAATGTCAAATCAAGTATTACGCTATGTTCACTCTCGATCAATCTCTTGCCGAAAGGGCGTGTCCGATTGCATTGGCTTGGCCGATGAGCTCCACAGATGAAGCATTTAGAGTCCTCGATCGGTGATTTGCCTGGTTTGGCTCCATTATATTATGATCATAGCAGTATGCTTCCCGCTCACTCTTTGAGTTGTAAATCATAAGGTATACTTGATAGGAAAATAACCCTCGCCGGTAGGTAGACTTAAGCTGTCTCCTTGGACAAACACCACCCAAGTCTACAAGGATTTCTTGGATGGCGTAATCCATGTGTTACTAATGAGGATCTTTTGTCGAGGTTAGGTCAACTACCTCCTCGACTAAGTAGACTAGGGACCATTTGCGGGATGGAAATCATGGGATGATCAGACACCATCATTCCCCAACCATCCTGGTTTAAGCTATAATGATGAATTTCATATCTCAAATTCTAAAACTCTACATCTTCTACTATCTACACATTAAATGACTAATGACTAGCCTTGTCGAAAGTTTCTCTCACTTATTGGGATGTGTAATTAACTATGGGCTTGCTTTATAGGAAACCCAGAACAGATATAAAGTTCTCATAAAATGAGGATGAAATCTCTAGGCGTTATCTTATACTATCTCATATGCCTTCGAAAATTATACCGACACTTTAAAATACTCTTTTCATTAAAGGTGGGTAACCAATTTTGGAGCCCACAGATCAAAACTCATCAAGCCTAAGTGGCAATGGGAGCACCCACATTATTGATTTGTAGAGAGATGAAAATTTGCCATACATTTTAGTTATCTAATGAAAAGACATAAGCTCAATCAAAGAAATTTAAGAGATGGTGTGTGTGTGTGAGAGAGAGAGAGAGAGAGAGAGAGAGAGAGAGAGTGAGATAGAACAATGACCTATGAGTAAGGAACTAGAGATTTTATAGTAGTTCAATCAATTAACCTATATTTATTATGTTATTAATGAGAGAACTATTATTAATCTAAAGCATGAGATAGAAATGCCCTTATAATTTTAGGCTATAATAATTTGTTCTTCTGATTGTCAATGTCTTCATGTTTTTTCTTTTCATATGCTCCTCCCTTTTGATAGAAGAGAAGCTCAAAATCAAAGAAGGGAAAAATCATTCTAAGAAAAACATCCTTTATCAAATAGTCCTTGATTATAAATAAAAATAAAATCTCTTTTAAAATCTCTTTTAATCCCCCTCCCTTACCCCAAAGGTTGAGAACTTAAGTCCATTTATGAGAGTTGTAGGTTTTGTAAAGCTAGTTGTAAAAGTGATATAAAGCGGGCTTTTAAAAGCTACTATTAACATTATAAATTATTTTTTGAAAAATTTAAAGCGTAGTTTTTTCAAGTAGTCACATTCTAACAATTCTCAAGATAACTTTTCACCACTAAATTTTCTAAAAAATAGTCAAAAGTCGATAGCCAAGCTATGATTGCTTTTCAAAAGAAAAGCAGTTGACAAGGTGTCCTAAATACACTCTTAATGACATTTTGGCATACGATATCATCATGGACAATAGTTCTAGTGTGGCCCATTAAAATGTGATATGTTGTGTGTCTATTAATGACATCAATAGATGGGTGGCTTGAACCATGGTAGAATTGATCAAAGTTAAATGTGCTCTGTAATTACCTTCAGCCATACTATGAAGGCTTCTTAGGGTAGCTTATAATTAGTAAAGCCAAAGAAATAATAAAAGCCTCTCTCAGTACCCTCTAACAAGGTAATAAAAGTTATGAGTCAATTAATAATAATGTTGATGAATTAATGGATGACATATGTAAGGTTGCAATGAGCCCTTGATGTGCTTAGGATTTTCTCCCAATCAATCCCCACCACACCCCACCCTAGTTACCCCACATATAATTAGAGATCATGCTACTTAAAAGTGTCAACAAAATGGGAAAGAATAATCCATCTTAAATAACAAAGAGGATTATACATCCAATCTATGCATAGTTCTTAAGGGAAAAATAACCCTTATCTCATGGGAGGAAGATCTTATAAAGATGATAATTAAAAAAAAGTACTTATCTTAGAGTGATTGCAAGGACTTTATGACTTTAAGATGTCAATAAAGGGAATGTCCTAGAAAATTAAGAAGGCCAACTAAAACTACATGTTGTAGTTAAAGCTCTACAAATATCTACCATAAAAGTTTATAATGTTTTTTATATGAAGATTTAATGTCTATTTATAAATTTTGACTCAATATTTTGATTTTAATATGAATTATATCAAAATATTTTTTATTTTAACCAATAATGAATGGACACAATTATGATATTTTTAATTAGAATATGGCTCAATAGTTCCACCTTTAGACAACCGGATCGACCAACATAAGCTATAACCTAACTATCGACATCGAGGGTGATGATTGAGGTTCAACAAATGTCCTCGCTAGGGATATCTATAATTAATGAACAAAATATTTCATCTTATAGATTTTGATGACTATTTCTAAGTGCTTTTGTATAATTCTTAATTATTTGGATATTTTTACAATCCAAATAATATCAATCTATATGTTGGTTGCTTAATGTAGCAATATATTCTACTTCAATAAACATTCACTTTCAATAAGAGAAGTATCATACTTAAATAAAATAAAATATAAAATCAACCAAAATTCATAAAGAGAACATTTATATGTTTCATAATAATCATAATTGATCAAATATATTTATTATTGGTTCTCATAGAGAAATTGCCCAAAATTAAAAAAAAAATCGAACAACCCTTACTTTTTTATCACAAAATATTTATTTGAGGTCCAAATAGAATAATATTAATTCAACGATTCAAATAAAATTTAACTAATGTTTAAACACAATTTAAATAGCGTCAAATACAATTCAAATCTTGTTTGAAACCTATGTTGTGGGCTCGAAAATTTGCCACGGACCTCTTGATGAAGAGAGTTTGATTTATGTGTGGTGAAATTTTGGAAGAGATGGAGCAGTAGATAAGACACTACTTAGAGATTTCACCCTCATTTTGTGAGGACTTTAGATCTGGTTTGGTCTCTGTGGGCTCAGAAAACTTGGCCCGACTTCGCAATTATATGAGAGAGTATGATTTAAAATATTGGTATAATTTTCAAAAGGCGGATGGAATAGTAGATAAGACACTATTCAGATATTTCACCCTCATTTTGCAAGGACTTTAGATCCGGTTCCGGGTTTCTTATAGATGCAATCACCCATAGTTAATTACCCCTCTCAATGTTGAGAGAGAACTTTCAATTAAAATTTGATTAGATTGCTTAATGTGGCGTATTGCGACATGTGGAGTTTAAAATTTGAGATTATGAAATTAATCATTTCAACTTAAAGCGGATGGGGGGAATGATGGCGTGCGATCTAGATTCCATGGTTCCATCATCCACTATCGTGGTCCCTAGTCTACTTAGTCGAGGAGGTAGTAGAGAACGACCCAGAAGGATCCTTATCTAACACATGGGTTACATCGTCAAGAAATTCTTGTAGGGCAGGGTGGTGTTTGTCTAAGGAGACAAGCTTAAGTCTATCTTAGGCGATGAGAGCTTTTTTCCTATCGGTGTACCCATGATGCACAACTCAAAGGATAGAGCCATTGGGGAGCATACGTGCTACGGTCGTGATCATAATATAATGGAGCCTTATTGGCCAAACCACCCGATTAAAGGACTCTAGTCATAATTGCATCATCCAGGTGGAGCTCTTGGACAAACCACACGGTGAGGACAGGGCCATATCCTTATTGGCATGAGAGTGATTGAGTGAACATAGTAGAATACTTGATTTGATATTGGCTCCTTTTCGTAGAATTTTCTTAATTTGTCACCTCTAACAAATAATTGCGGAAGGTGTATAAATTGAATTTTATTTTAAGTTTTAATGATTGAATTTTATTTAAGCGGTTTTATATTGATACTTAATTTAAGTTAATTTGATTTCAAATTAGAATCATATTTTGATGGAAGTATCCCTGGTTGAAATCACCATTCAACACGACCATCATCGATAATTACTTGATTAATTTGAATATATTTAAGAGTTTTAGATCCGTCAACTTTATTTAGCTCATAGGAGGATTAAATCTACTATCATATGACATAATTAATTTCTCGGATATTTCAATAAGCTAAAATTCTTATAATAATTGAATTTTTTAGGTTTTGTTAACTTGGACATAGTCTAAGACCAAGCGAGAAGCAACCCCATAACATCCTCGGACACTTAAATCTAAACATTCAACATAGTGTGGGGCCATCTGGTGTATTTAAGACCTTAATTAATGCCTTCTATTTGCTTATCTGACGTGTTGCGAATCTGGCGTAGAAGACATTGTAAATTGATCTAATATCTAATTAGATCTTTTGGATTAATATTGAATTACTTTATTTTATCCCAAGTTGATTAGTTTTAAATATTTAATAGACTCTTGCTTATGATAATTCTCAAATTCATCACCAATTATACTCAATTTCTCTTTGATCTAATTGAGTATTTAATAAGGCGAATATACTTCAAATATTTTCCAAGGATTCATCGCTTATGCTTATTAGTAATCATTTAATCTCATGGAAAATCTCGCTAAATTCTTTAACTTTCTTCAATTTATTTGAGTATATTTGAAGAGTTTGTCTTAATTCCAAGAGACTCTCTTATGCTTTGATATTCAATCAAGATTCCTACTTCTTTCGATATCATCTAATTTTTAATTATTCATTTAGTCTTATGATCACTTGCTTGTGAATTTAATACTTTGAGTATTCAATAGAAGGCTCTATTCAAATAAACAAACATCAACTCTAATATCCCTAACTCTACATCGGACTTCATATTTAGTGAATGGATTTCAAATTCATTATAAGTCTCTTATAAGTTTGATATCGACCTCTCCAAGTTTCAACTAAAGCTTGTTTAGTTTGTGAAGGTTGAAGAAAAGAGAACCCATTTTACCGCTTTAATTTAAACCATCGAGGATTATAATTAAAGTTTGTGAGTTTAGTATCATCCCTCAAACCCGTCATCACACTTGATTATTAAATTTAGATAAGAATGGGTTCAACATTGTTTCCTCTAATTCATAAATAAGGCTAAGAGGGTGGGGACTTCTATTTCATTCCATTTGTTTGAGAAGTTGGAGTGCTTGAAAGAGAAGGGATAATTTTTAGAGCTTTCAACTTTACTAAGATAAATCTTGTAAGTGTTTTTTGCCTCTTTTCTCTTTAATTTAATGTTTTACCTTTGTATTCATTATATGTTCTTTTCTTTTCCCCTTTTTTTATTTGATTCTTTTAATTTGAATTTAGCTTTAGGTTCTTTGTTTAGTGCTCTTATGCTAGTTTTTTTCTAAGTCCAAAGATTTTAACAAAATTTTGGCGACATTTCTAGGGAGCGACATCTAACAATTTTTTGGCTTGCTCGGTACACCTGGCGGCGGCAGTGGTGTCTTCGCGACACATTGTCTTCACACCTCGTCCCATTGGGTATTAGCGGGATCCTGGAACCCAGAGAGACACAAGCACACACACACACACACACACACAGATATATATATATATATATTCATATTCACATGACACATAGACTTATTTTTTTGCAGCTTGCAATGATCGAAGGAGATGGAGAGGGAGATGGCGAAAATCAAGAGAAGAACACTGATGACGGTGTTCCTCATGACAAGGAAATGAGGGAAGGATGGAATTTCAACTAAGTAAAATTGAGGGAAAATGGAGAAGGATTTTTTATTGGGAAAAAAAATGGAAGAAGAAAAAGGGATTTGTGGTTTTGTGAAGAATAATGGAAATGGGAATGGGATTTTCGATTTTGGGAAGATGAGTGAAATGAAAATGGGATTTTCGATTTGGGAAGATGAGGAAATAGAAATGGAGATTTTGATTTTGGGAAGATAAAATGGAAATGAGGATTTTAGTTTTGGGAAAGAGAAATTTTAGTTTAGAAATGAGGAAAAGAGGAAGGAAGGAATAGGAAGGAAGGAGAACCTTTACTTATGGTTGAAAACAGATGTGGTTTGGATGAGAGAAAATGGAAGAAGAACCCTCCTTTCTATTGAGGGAAGGAATAAGCAAGAAGGGGAAACATTGGTGTGGTTTGAACAACAGAGTGGTGGTTAGGCGTCGAGCCTTCAGGTGTCTGAGGAGAAACATTGAGCTTGTGAAGAGGAGATCCGAATGGAAGGGGAGGCGAGCATGAATCATACATGAAGAGGTGATCGGTCGAGTGAGAGATTAGCGATCAATTTTAGGTTATTAGCCTATGGGTCGATTTTAGGGATTTAGGGTATTAGGATTAAATTAGGGCTTTAATAATATTTTTTATTGCTTAATCAAATTTAATATAAATTTTATACTAACATCAATAGGGTTGATATATATGTTGATTCAAGATTATTGATATTTTGATCGTAACATCACGTTTATGTCGAAGGCCTTTTGGTTCAAGCATAAAATTGGGCCAATTTTAGCTCAAAATGCTCATTATCACTTTTGGCGCTTGATTTTTGCATGTATGTCCAAATTGAGTGTGAATAATCTTACTTGATAGATTTTAACATTTTAAAGCTAACGGTGCAATCAATTTTGTAAGTGGAGGTCATTTGGTTTAAGTCGGCATCTCCTAACCTCAATATGTGTAGGCATGTTGATGACTCGATTACTTAATCGGTTTATCATCGGGTTGTGAAATATTTATATTATGACCAATTTTGACATTTTGAACATAATGAAATAGTCGTTCATCAATTAGAGATCATTTTAACTAATTTTGGCTATGTCCAATATATTTTTTCTTGATTTGCATGTTGTCACTTTCGATCATTTGACATTTGTAAAGACTCATCCGAATTGAGTGTGGCGGTCTCATTTGATAATTTTGATGTTTTGAAGCTAACGATAATCAATTTTATGAACAAAGGTCATTTAGACATCGTCATAACTTTCTAACTCTAATATGCGTGTTAGCACTTTGATAGCTTCGATTGCTTGATCACTTGATCTTTAGATAATGTGATATTTATATTTTGACTAATTTGATATTACGAACATGATGGCAAAATTTGTTCATGGAGGTCATTTGGATTGATTTCCATGATGTTTGGGCATCTCTCGATTTATGCTCCAAAGAATACTGAAGTCAACGAATTCACCTTATAAGCTCGATTCGCTTATGCGCATATGTAATGGTCAACAAATGCCCCAAATGTGATTCGTTCGTAGTGAGTCACGTTTGGTTGACTTTATTGATTTTCTTCTCTCTCCTTTTTGTACCCCTTCTTTTACTTCTTAATATAACTCCCTTTTGTTTTACACTTTATTATGCGGTCACTTGGATTCTTATGTGTTGTTTCTCTAATCACTTGACGAAGAATGTTCAATAGAAGACCGATGATGTCATCGAGCCTAGTGAGGAGGCTATTTGGTTGGAGATTGAGTGACATGATCCTCGTGGAGATCGATATCGGGATAAAATTGAAAACACCGATATGTTGAGGGGCGTGATTTTATTAGGGTTTCTTTGCATGCTCCTCCATGCTTCTTGGTACTTTAGACTCTATTGCTTGAGAGGATCCTGCAGATTGGGTGACTACCATTAAGCTAAAATGTGGGGCTACAATCCTGGATAGTCTGACAGGTTAGTTCGGATATTATGATATTTTATAGCCTACTTGATAGCATTAAGCGGACGAGGCAGTAGACTTTTGAGCCACCATCGGTTATAGTCGAGCTCATCATACTTGCTTAGATTCATCTTGGCAAGATTCCTAGTCTTCGCATGGATCGTCACTTGGGCTAGATACATCTTGCGGACTTATAGAGACACTTTATGGACAAGCGACATCTAAGAGGAAGTATATGTGTCTTTATTTGATTTTAGAGGTATGCCTTTTCTTGGGCTCGTGGAGTAGCGAAGTTTTGGGATGCTAGTAGTAACACTTGTTAGATTGGCCCGGAGGAGTTGATAGCTACACTTTGGGACTTACAGTATATCGGTCCTTTCGGTATTTGGCTACCGCTATGAGGATTGTGTTGCGATGAGGAGTTATTTGCATCCTTACGTTGATAATCGGAGCAAAGTAGCCATGCCATCTATTTATATTACTCTTCCCATTATCACTTGGCTTTCCGGGCATTAGGCGCTCTGACAAGCACGGACTACATTGCTGAGTGCATGGATTGAGCTTCTTAGGATTATGCTCTATATGAGGATACTATAGCACTACATGATCCTTTTCGATTGGGTGTGTTTGATGGTAGCTACTTATCGAGGAGGCGTGAAGCCTACTTTATTAAGAGCAACTTCTCCGACCCTAGGGGATTGATCAAGGATTTGTTCTTAGCTAGATTTATCATATATGGCTCTATATTTTTGTGCTTTCCATTATAGAGATCGGTTCATCGAGATGATTTTCTAGCCAACAAGATATCTCGAGGTGGATTTCTCTAGCCCCAACAATGTTAGCTAGGATTTACAAGATATTGGGGTGATTTAGGTTGGTTCTCTAGAGTTACGAGATGTGACTCTACTTTGGATACTTGTATTGGGTTCACCTCCACATGGTTCCTTTGCTTATTTTGAGTATCGACATTATTATTTTTAGGGTGAGGATATCCTACGGTCCATATATACCAAAGATCATCTACTTTGAAGATGGAGTGGATTCAAATGTTCTTCTTTGCTCATCATTTGGCCAAATATTGATTTTGTTAGTCTACCGGTAGGACATATTTGGTTTACTATCTAACTTGATAGAGGCGATCTTATTGATAGTCTTGATGAGAATGAGATGATATTCATTGATCCATGGTCGAACATTGAGAGTATTTGAGTACTTTTCGGTACATCCAAGATGGTTATGTTATTGATTTATGCAGTTAGTTGTTATAGGGATACCAAACCTGAGTTACGCGATAGTTTGGTTTCTTTGATTGATTGCTCATGATGGTAGGACATTCATCCCACGTAGTGGGCATTAGGAAGATCGATGATGATCAAGACACGTTACTTGGCGCTTCAATTGTTTGGCTACATTTAGGGGCAGTGCGGTGCTCACTTTCGATAGCTCCTTCAGAGTCACATAGGGTTAGTTATACCTACCTCACGGGTATGGCTATCCTTTGGTCCTTTCTTGGAGGTGCCGGGATACATAAGCGTAGGGTGAGGCTTTTGGGAGTTCCTCGGTGAGACCTGCGTCATTCACCACCAGGAGGACACGTGGCCAGAGGTATAATTATTATTTTTTCTTTTTCAATCCATCATCTTTTTGTTGTATCATTAAAATACATTCAATGCATATGATAGCATGTGAGGACACCACCCCTTATGAGTTAGAGCTATTTTGTTCCTTCGTTGATTTCTTTGCCTCATAGACATGTGTCGATCTGAGCACTGGGGCTTGGTTGATTATTCCATGAGTTCTCCTCCATAGTAGTTTGTGACTTCTAAGGTGTGTTAGGAAGCCGGATATTCTATTGAGGACTCTAGAGTTGGGATGGCGTGCCTTTGATACCACTTAGATTTTGCTACTCCTTATGTGGAACCATTTTTCCCAGTCTCACTGCCCATTATATTGAGGAGACTTCTAAGGTGAGAGATCTTATACCTAGCGAAGATTCTATTGAGCCCAACACATATCCCTAGAGCTTATCAGATAGTGAAGGTCGTGAGGATTATGCCACTTACACACTAGTTGTCGATTCATCATGTTTAGGTACTTTCTTCCTCTCTTTGTTCTTTAGTTACACTTCTTGACATTTACTCTACTTTATGGTGATTATTTTCATTTATTTTTTGCATTACGATGTAGGATATGAGTCCAAGATCTACCATCGATATCCTTGTACATTAGATCCATGTGATAGGGCATGTAGGATTACTGACTTGGTATTTTGAGGGATGTGATATTTCAACTTACTTTGGACTCACCGGTCACTGACCATCATCTGCCAATACCATTACGGATCTTCTCACCGGCTTGGAGGAGCGGTTCTCGTTTGGAGACTCTCTATGAGGCGTAGAGTTTTGATCCACCATGAGATCGCTCAATATTGTTTGATCCGACACTTTCCGATAGAGCTTCAAGAGCGGTCGACTTTGTAGGGAGCGTGACTTAGCATGATGAGTTTGAGGCTTTATGATATGACCATCGAGGCTTGATAGATGATGATACGAATTAGCATTGATTGCGGATCGAGAACTACAGTTGAGCGGGATAGGAAGCTAGAGCGGATCGCAGTTATGAGATCGACAGCTATGGTAAGTGTTGAGGCTTTGTGATCCGATGCCTTACATTTCACCCAGAGTGAGCATCGGTCTTTAGCTTATTCAAAGCTAGCCGGGAGCTATAGTTTCCCATGATGTACTTTTTTTCTTTCTTGTTTCTCCCATTGATTATGTTTTATATTATTATATTAGTGTACATCATCATTCCTCTTTCTGTGTGCTTTTTTGCTTTTGCGGGCTTAATGAAAAATCAGCTTTGATCTGCTTTGAGCTTGAATAGATCATTTGATAATATATTGAAGTATCACCTGGTATATAGATTGATTTGAGGTAGCTCTAAATTGAGAGTTTCTCAGATCTTATCTTTTATCGATCAAGTGAAATCTCTTGGATCCCGTTGCTTGTAATCACTAAGCTAGATTGACTTGAGATTGAATATATATCATTGGGGGAAGGGGCCTCTTTCATGCGGTCTTTCTTTATGGCTTGTTGAGTGAGGGAGCATTAGCTCGACCATTTATAGGTTAGTTGAGTTCAATCATAGAACTTACTCGTCCTTGGCTATGATGGGTTGGTGGTTTTATCATCGGACAAATAGGAGCTCTTTCACGTGGCCTTTTCTTACGGCTTGTTAAGTGAGGAGGCGTTAACTTCGGTCATTTGTAGGCTTGTTGAGTTTGACCTTTAGAACATATCCTTTTCCCTTGGGTGTAGAGGTTGATATTTTTCAACTCGGTTGATTGAAGCTTCTATGATTAGAGTTCTTGACTTGATCTCCAACATTTGATAAATCTTGGAGAGAAAATTTTGACATTTAGGGCTATCTTTTATATTGAAATAGATTATTTTGTTCCTTAGAGCGCAACTTTAGTAATAATATTTATAGTTAAATTCAAGGATTTTGATGTAAAGCTCGATGTCAACCTGAATCAAAATATATTCAAGATCTATATACACGTCAACTCAAATAAACTTAATATAAAATAAAATGCCCTTATCTTGCAAGGGGAATTCTAAAGCATATTTAGAAGAACTTTTAAGATGGAATTATGCAAATACATCAATATTTGAATTGATATGCTCTTAAGAGAGTTTTAACTTGTAACATTGATTTCATCTATGTATAAAAATCTAAAATGCCTCTATGTAAATTTTCACAA
This sequence comes from Cymbidium sinense, assembly GCA_021442155.1. NCBI lineage: Eukaryota > Viridiplantae > Streptophyta > Magnoliopsida > Asparagales > Orchidaceae > Cymbidium > Cymbidium sinense. The sequence continues at coordinate 3,527,337 of CM038230.1, forward strand.
AAAGTTTTTCATCATCTTGAGTAAGTATATTTATTTAGGGATCTCGACATGAAGCACGATATCGAGCTAAATAGATATACTAAAAAAATAACCCTCTATCTTTGGATATCCTGAGAATGCATTTATCATATATAATACTTTTTCAAGTAATGACCATTAATTGGTGGCATTGGTCTTTCACTCTTTAAGTCAATGAGTTGGTATGCCCCTCCTTGGTACACTTTTTCAATGACAAAAGGCCTCCCAATTAGGCTCAAATTTGCCACCAAATTTTGATTAAGAATAATCAATCTTCTCGACCAAGACCAATTCTCCTTCTTGGAATGTTGAGACCTTTGTATGCTCAAAACCCGAACATCTTTGCCAAATAAACCTCCGGACTTTGATGAGCTTGCAATCTAATTTCATCAAGCTGAGTTCTTCCATTCTTAAATAAGTGTTTTGATCTTGGTTAGATTGTATTGGATGGCTACTCAGTGAAGGCAACTCAACTTCAAGTGGAAGAACTACTTGCTTTGAATACCAATGAATAGGGAGTGGCTTTTGATCTTGTAGGTAGTTCTATATGCCCATAGTGCCTCTACTAGTTTAGTATGCCATTCTCTCTTATTTTTTAAGAATCTTTTTTGAGCGACTTGACTAATGTCTTGTTGAAGGCCTTAGCCAAACCATTTTCTCATGGATTGTATATTGTAGAGTATCGCCAATCAATTTTGTGTTGATCGATAAACCTATAAATCTTTGTATTTTTGAAAGTTGTGCCATTATCGAAATTATTGCGATACTCCAAATCTATAGACAATATTATCATGAAGAAGTTGATCACTCTATCAATAGTAACTTCTTTAAATGGGGTAGCTTCACCCATAGAGAAATAATCATCATTGTTGGGATGAAGTGGTGTTTAGGCACGGCGATCAATTGGTCTAATTACATTAGTACCCCAACATTCAAAAGGGCAAGATGCTGTTGGGTGTAGTGGATTTGGAGGTTGGTGGATTATATTCCCATGTACTTAATATTCATGATACTTCTTATTGATACAATCTCTCACCATAGATGGCTAATAATAGCCCATTCTTTTGATCTTTATTGCCATCTTGGGACCTAACGATGTGCACCACAAAGTCCTTCATGAACTTTAACCATGACTTTACTAGCTTCATGCATTTAGGCATCATAGCCATATTTGTTCAAAGGATCTACATATAGAGTGTTGTTGATGAAAGTATAGCTTAACATTCTCTTATTAATTTGAGCTATGATTTATTATTTGGTAATTTTCCTTTGTTAAAGTAGTCAATGAAGGGTTGCCTCCAATCATGTGTCTCTTATACTATAAAGGCACGCTTTTACAAGTAATGTCATTCTTAGCTCTTCTAGGTATAACTTCTTGTTAATTTTGGGGAGTATGAGGAGGCGACTGAATCCTCTTGTGTCAAATTTGATAACCCCTACTGGGATTAGTACTTTGCTAGTTAGAATCCAACGGTAAATATCCCGATGTTGACCTCACTTTTGGAGTGAACTCTTAACCTCCTCCTCTTAGACTTAGGACTCTTCTAGACATTAGAACGCCTTGGTCATAAGACACTTCTAGTGATTAGGTGAATACTTAACCTAAGCCTAGAGACTTAGAAGGGTTAATCATAAGATTAGGCTATGCCTTAGGGCTTAAGGAAATCACCATCCTATAGCCTAATCCCACTACATATACACCTTCTCAATTTGAACCCAAATTTAAATCTCAAACCAAACCTCAAATTCAAATTCAAATTCCAAATCTAATTTCAAATTTGACTCCAAATGATTGAAACCTAAAATCAAATTCAAATCCTAAGACCCTTCTAAGCCATATGAACTACATTTATAAGCTTTAAAACTCCATTTAGATCAAATAAAACTCAATTGATTTCTTTTTTAAATCAATTATTCCTTCATTTATATTCACAAATATAAATGAAATCCAAATTCAAATGACCAAAACTATATCAAAATCAAATCAAACTCAATCTAAGTCCTTTAAGCCAATTCTTTGGACTTAGCCAAATTCTATCCAAATCAAGTCAAAATAATAGATTTTCTCAATCAATTATTCATTCCATAATTTATCCAAATATAAATAAAACCTATAATCATCAAACCAAATTCAAGTCAACCCAAGTCAAGTCTAACTTAGCCCTTATGACTTAAAACTTTCAATTCACTATTGGACTTCAAATTGATTGCCGTTGAATTTATATTTCAAGATCATATATATATATGTTCAACTAAACTCAAATCAAACCAAAGCAAACTAATTAACCCACTTAGGTCCACTTGACCCAAAGTGACCTAAAGGACCCATTTGAGCCAACTTTCAATCCAACCCAAATTGGATTGAACCAAGCTCACCAAAATCTTCCACCATGATTGTTGATCACCCGGGATGATCAATTGCAATCTTTAAAGTCAACTTAGTCATTTGATCAAGTCAAACCTTAGCCCAAATGAACCAAAACTAGCCAAAACTCATCCCACATCAAATTGATTGAAACCAATGATTTGAATCAACCCAAAATCAATATTTAAATATGACTTGACCACCAATTGAGCCAAACCAAGCAATTGGCCATTAGATCCAAGTTGACCCAAATTGGCCTAAAGGACCAAATTGGATTAAATCATGATCTAACAAAATTGATTGCAACCAATGACTCAAGTTCATTCCAAATTGATTATTAAATTTGACCAAAGCTATAATTAAACCCAATTTGATCAATTGAGCCCAATTGAGCTATTTAGCCCAAATTAGCCTAAAGGATCAGTTTGGCTAAATCCAAATTAAATCCAAATTGATTCAAACCAAAGAGCACATTCATCTTAAATTATCCAATTAAACATGAATCAACCCATAACCTAAGCCAATTTGGCCAATTTTGGTTAAATTGGTCAACTTGACGAGTTGATCCATTTGATTCCAAATGAGCCAAAATCAATTCTAAGCTTAATTTAATCAAATTAATAATACAAAAAATTTAAATTATCATTTGAACCTAACCTAAGCCTTGGTTTGACCCAATTTGACCAATTGGTCAACCTAACTCGATATGACCCAATATGACCCATATGACTCAAATTGAGCCAAATCTCTTGAAATTAAGCCCTAACCCATTGGGGGATTAAACCTAACCCAAACCCATTTGGGATCAGCATAAAATCAACCCAATCCAATTAAATCCTTTATGGATCCTCCCCACATAGGATTCCACCCAACTTCATTTAATTCTTCCCATCACATGCATTTAACTCCTCCCCAACATTTGCATTTAATGGAGTGATCATTGTTGACCTCATTTTTAGAATGAGCTCTCATCCCCTCCATCTTAGACATAGGATTTCTCTTAGACTTTAAGAGTTCCTTTGTCTTAAGACACATCTAGTGATTAGGTGAACACTCAACCTAACCTAGAGACTTAGAAGAATTAGCCATAAGAATAGGTCATGCCTTGGGGTGTTAGGAAAATTTGCCTACCCTTGGCTTGAACCATTCTTCACTTTCCTTCATTCAAGTCAAACTCCAAATCAATTCTATTTGATTTTCTCCAAACTCAAATCAACTCCATATGATTGAAATCCAAGATTGAAATCTATGATTGAAACCCATGATCAAAATCCATCAAAACTCTTAAGTCCAAATTTTCTAAGTCCTTTAAGTGTTCCTTCATGGACTTAGCCAAAATCTTAATCTAAACCATTAAAATCTTTGAGATCTTCTCATAATTCATTTATATTCTCATTTATATTCATATATATAAATGAAATATAAATTCAAACCAATCAAACTAAACTCAAAATTCAAAATCAAATCTAAAAGTTTCTAAGTCCCTTTAATTTTCCATTAATGAACTTAGCCAAAATCAAATCTAAACCAATTCAAATATCTGAGATTTTCTCATAATTCATTTATAATCTCATTTATATTCATATATATAAAATGAAATATAAATTTAAACCAACTAAACTAAACTCAAAATTCAAACTCAATTCATGAAATTTCCTTAAGTCCTTAATTTTTCATTAATGGACTTAGCCTAAATCATGATCAAACCAATTCAAAATCTTGAGATTTTCTCAAAGATCATTTATATTCTCATTTATATTCACATACATATAAATATAAATATAAATCAAATCAAATCCAAAAAAACAAAATTACGAATCTAAAATTTTCCTAAGTCCTTAATTTCCTCTTAAGGACTTATTCTAAATCATGATAAACTCAATTCAAATTCATGGGATTTTCTCATAATTCATTTATATTATCATTTATATTCACATATATAAATGAAATATAAATATAAATCAATCAAACTAAATTAAAAAAATTCAAACTTCAAACTCCAAAAATTTTCTAAGTCCTTTAAATTCCCTTTTAATGGACTTAGTCTAAATCATGATCAAATCACTTCAAATCCTTAAAATTTTCTCATGATCCATTTATGTTCTCATTTATATTCACATATATGAATGAAATATAAATTCAAACAATCAAAACCAATTCCAAAAGCAATCTCAAATCCACTCAAAATTCAACCTAAGCCTCTCAAGTCAAAATCTTGAACTTAAATCAACTTCAAATCAAGCCAAACTCTTGATTTCTCTTCATGATTCAATCAACCCTACAATCATGAGCCATATATAAATCCAAACTTCAATCAAACAATCAAAACCTAGTTTAAAACCAAAGCCAAAATCCTTTCATGTTTACCTTTGAATATGAAATTGTCAAATGGACCAAAACCCATTTGACTTCAAACCACTTGCGAATGGATTTACATTTCAATCATAAATCCATATACAAGATCAATCAAGCTCAAATCAAGCTTTGACCAAGCCATTTGACCCACTTATAAAGTGTCTAAAATACCCTTATGAGCCAAATTCTAATCCTAATCAAATTGGATTGAACCAAACTCATATGCCACTCATCATGATCAACAATCATCATGAGATGATCAATAAATCAAATTGGGTCAAACCAAGTCAAACTTAAGGGTTGATCAAGTCAACACTTATCCCAAAATGAAACCTAACATAGCCAAATTCCACCATAGGCCAAATTGATTGAAACCATTGATCTAAGTTCACTCATGACCTATGTTTGAACTTGACCAAGCCAACATTTGAGCCTAACCTAGCTCAATTGGCCACTTAACCCAAGTTGACCTAACTTGACCTAAAAGTCAAAATGTGTCAAAACTTGATCTAAGCCAAATTGATCCAAACCAATGGATCAAGTTCATTGCAAATAACTTGTTGAACTTGACCAAAGCCTCAATTAGACAAGCGGACCTAACCTAGCCCAATTGACCTTAGACCTAACGACTAAAGGGGTCATATTGAGCTAAATTTGAACTTAACCAAAATTGATTGGAAATAAAGATACTAATCCACTCTATATGACTACCTAACCTAAACCTACCCTTGACCTACCTCAAATAAGTCAAATGTTCAAATAGGTCAACTTGACTCCATATAAATGAAGTCATATGAGCCAAATTCAAAACTATACCAAATTGAATCAAACCAAAGCCACCAAAAATTTTCAAATGGTCATATGAACTTGACCTAAATGTTGGTTTGACCCAATTTGACCAATTGGTCAACTTGACCCAAGTTGACCCATTTTGACCTAAATGGGTCAACATGAGCCAAAACCTTATCAAATGAATTCCAAATCTCATGAAACTTGGCCAAACCAAGTCTCTCCACATACCCAACATATCCAAATTGGAAAACTAGCAAAATGACCATTCTAGGAACAAATTTTGGCCTAATCCATGGGTAATTTGATCATACCCTCTTCATATCCACTTGATGCCTTTTAATGCTCAAGGAGACCTAATGAAGAGTGGTGCACCCAACCTGGGTTTAAGTTGCTTTAATTAGCCCAAGGCCAAGCGACCCCATGGGTCAAATTGGCTCATTTAATCCCTCTTCCACTCAATTTCAAGCACATGGTTGGAAATCCACTCAAGGCCTCAAAACTGACCATGTGCAAACATCTAACTAATCAAACAAACTCTTCATTATGATGATCAATGACAATGAATAGCTTGTGGTCGTCGATCCTTCAAGGGGAGATATACTCCCTCTAATTCAACTCAAATCCATCATTCCTCAATTGACTAAGCCTAGAGTGTTAGGAGAGATCAGAGCCTTCTAAGCATTCTAAGAGGGAAGTGAGAATTCTCGATTTTCTCCATTGGAAAATAGGGAGCTCAATTCAATCTTGAACTTTCTCCAAAACCATTCCAATTCCTCTTGCACACTTCCTCTAAGGACCAATCCAAGGCACACTCAAGCTTCCATTTGAGTTCCCACAGCAAGGAGAGGAGCAATTGGATCAAAGCCACAAGAGACTTGAAGTGGTGTTGGTCCATAGAGCAAAACTCAATCCCAAGGCCTAAGAATTTCAACAGGCTTCACCTCCACTAGGCGAAGCTACCTCATCGATCTCGAGCACCTGATCACCGGTGAGGTATAGAATTTTTGACCACCTAGCATAGGAGGTGTTGGTCTTTTAAAAGTAATTTTCAATTCATGCAAATCCCACCATTGAATGTGCGCATATTGGCTTTAGATGGTGTGGGTTAAGTTTGGTTTCAATCCGAGCTCAATCGAGCTCGATCTTCCCTAGATCATGGATGGTCTTTGTTGAACCTAAGGGAAGAACTAGGGATATCTTGGCCATCCATCTGCATTTTGGATGGATGGGTGAGATTATTCCTACATTTAGAAAATGATTTATCCCTTTTAAAACTACGGAGATCTCGGCGTTCGATCTTTGATCGACGGCGAAGATCAAAGCACATTCACGCCGCCACTTGTTGTGATGTTTAAGTAGTGGGCTCACGCGACGCGGCGTGTAAAGCTCATTGACCGCCTCCACGCATCATCTTTGTGAGGGATTAGTTAGGATTCTTAATTAAATGCTAATTAATCTATGGATATTCTAAAATTCATCTCTCTAAAATTCAAAAAAAATAAAAATAAATTTCTATGGAAAGATAAGTCAACCTAGAATATTTTAAAATAATTTCAATTTATTTTGAATTATGCTTTTCTATGATTTTGGATTTTATTGGAAATTTTATTTTGCTAATTACCTTTTAATTAAGCTCATTAATCCCAAACTTCTTGGATATATTTTGGGGATGACTTACGCCTCTCCTAATTTTCTTGGGATTTATTGAAGGCTTAATTAGAATTGCATATGGGTTTCCTAATTACTCCTTAACCTTATGGATAATTAAGGTGTGATTAGTGGTTTTAATCCATGATTAGAGTTAATTAAGGTCAGATCCAATAGATAGGAGGTTTAGGGAATAATTTTGGGGCATTTCCCTAAGCTATTCCCTAAACCCCTTTTCCTTAATATTCTCTTAATTAAGGTTTAATTCACTAATTATCCCATTTATTAATTTCTAAAACTCTAATAAGTTCTTGAACTTAATTAATCTACTTTGGGTATATGCTTAGATGCTTAATAACCTAAGTTTAATTAAGGAAATCAAAACCCAATTCATATGTATGAAAGGGTGTTTTGAAATTACTTAAGCTAAACCCCTTAGCTTAATTAACCTTTAATCATGAGCCAAATTACATTTTGGCCTTTTCCAAAATTAGGTGCATTGCAAATTTGAATTCTTATGAGTTTTTTATGTCATCTCATTGGCTCATAATTATTTGGTTAATTATGCTAAGGTGGTAGTAAGGGTTAGTTAATTTGCTTAATTCATACCATAACCTAATTAATACATAAAATGAATCTAATCATATAAAAATTTAAAAATATCAAATACATGTGGGAATGGGTTAGGAACAACAAACTCAATTCACCCTTTCAAAATTAATTCAAACCAAACTAAACAAAATCACATTGAATTCACTTTTATTTGTTTTAAACTTTCTTATTCCACAAGAATATCTTTAGAATTCAATTAAAGTGAATGTGTTTACATGATTTCATTGCTTTGAGTCTTTCCACAACATGTTAAATTTATATGTCATGTGGTTTGCATTCATATTTTTCAAATTCAAATTTAAAATAAAATTGTTTACTTTATGTCAAATTTGCATGTGTTGGCTAAAGTAGAATTATGAGTGGCTATTATCACTATTAAATTCAAATTATTTTTTAAAACATATAAGTTAATTATCAAATCTAAAAGCATACTACTTATATTTTAATTATAAGCTTGCATGTCAAGGATATAAGGATGTGCTTAGCAGGTTTCCTTTTCTCTTATATTAGTATAATTTGAATAGGAATTTGGTGAGATGTATGGTTCATTTGAAAGAAACCTAACACTTATCTAATTTCATATCCTATTCATTCCTATGCTATCACTTAAGAAGGGTTACTTACTTGCACATATAAATTGCATAAACAAAATGAGTCAATTAAAACAACTTTTGCATTCTTTTTTTTTCCATTAATTTCTTTTATACACATGTTTGTATTTAAGAAAAGTGGTATATTTGTCTAGACAAGGTTCTGAGGCTTTAAGTAGCCCTAAGTTGGTCTTGTACCTTACACCTCACGGTAAATAATGGCTTTGTGTCACTTATCCTTTCTTACTTTCATGTGTGTATGTGAAAAATTGGATAAAGAAACCCTTTTCTACTTAAGAAAAATCATGCATATTCAACTTCCAAATTTCCTTAAATGGATTACTTTGCATGCATCATAAAATATGTTAAATATTCTCATTTGTATGTATAGATATGCTTATGGTCCATTCATATGCATGTTATACATGTTGGGAGAAATGAAGTGATGTGTGTTATGTGAATTTAATTTATTTTATTTAATCTTAAAATGCCTTTATTTTGAATATGTTTGTTTAAAGTTCATCTAAACTTAGGATTAATTAAAAGATTTAATCAAAATATTCATCTAAATAAAACTAAAATGTGAATCTACTTTAAAATTATTTAGTTAGGGAAGGAAAGAGAAGGTCTCTTCTCTTTCCCTCTCTTCATAACTTAGTAATTTATAGGATTCACCAGAACCTAATCAAAATATGAAATAAAATCATCCCAAAATAATTAAATAGCTTAAATGAAACACTCCTCTAAGTTGAACATATTTTCACACTTAGAAAATTTGAACCAAAAGCATAGCTAAGCATACCACACAAACCTTCAAAGCACACCTTAGCCTAAGTCACCACTTCTAGCTTTAGGTTAGGTTGGTGCATTGGTTGATGTTTATTTTGTTTTGTGATACATATTTTAGACTGGATTTTTATGCTCGTAGAATGAATGGTAGGATGCTCTTAGTCTAACTTTTCTTTTATGTAGGGATTATGCTTAAGAGGCTTTATCATAAATAAAAATATAAATACTTTTGCTTGCGGTGCTTTATACCCATAAGCATAATCAATAAGCTAGGTGGACTTAGTCACCCATGTGTGGGGTGATAAGTCTAATATACATGCTTGGGATTTGTGTGGTTTATTTTAGCTAACCTTTATTTTGTAGGTGTTAGTTAGATTTTTGCTTTTTCTTTTCATTTAAATTTGTGCAATTAGGATTTTGAAATAATTGTTATGGGGATTAGGATGAGCATTGGTCATAAGATCCTATCTTATGCACCATGTGAACCTTGGAGCATCTATCTTTCAACCATCCAAAGGAAGGAACCAAAGAACAAAGAAGAAAAGAAGAAAGAAGAAATGAAGCTTGAAGACCCCCATAATAATGAATTCCTTACTTAATTATAATTTAATTCATTTATAATTTGGGTTGTATAAGGGTAGAACTCAACTACCCAATTTTATATTTTGGGTTTGTGTGGTGGTGCCCACAATGACCTTTTATTCTTTTAGATTTAGCTTCATAAAATTATTGATTATTTGTTTAGCTTTTTCATTAAGTGGCATCTTTCTTTTTCTTTCTTTCTTGCTATGTATGTACTAGATGTGGATTAGGCTCTTTAGGGAAAAATATATATTTTACCAAACTTAACAACTCAAATTAAAAATAAAGAATGCATAACCTCACCTAAAGCTTAAGTTTAAAATCAAGATAAAAGAATTAGCAACCCTTTAGCTGGATGAGCATATCTTTTGTAATATCATGCACAATAGTATTTCACTCTTGATTGGAGGGCTTCCACCTTTGCTAAGAAACTTTGCTTGACTTTTGAGAGCCATGGTGGAAACTCACCTCCTCCCTGTCTCTTAATTTTGGCCATTAACTTTATTCCTCATGCATTAGGCATATGAATCCTATTAGCAGAGTCAAAATAATTGTCCAAAAAAATGAAAAAAAAATTTGAATTTCATTAGATTTAAGTCATTTGAAGCATGTCCTTTATATGATCTAGTCTCTTTAGGGAGTGAGTATAAGGACTTAGTATCTTTCAAAATAAATAATAGCCCAACTATCTTGTATAAGCATAAAGACTTGCCTATGTATTTAAAATCATAGGAGGAGTTAGTTGGCCCCTAGATGGTTGTAAGTCCAAATTGTGGTGGTTTGTCCTCTCTTGTGGAGATAAACTAATTACCCATTTTTGCCTTAGATTTAGGTTATGCTTTTGCCTGCCAAAGCTCCCTATATTTAGGTCTTGAGGTTGCTTCTCCCCATGGGCCCTAAGCAATTCCTCACCTCTTAGGCATTTCCTTAAATTTGTGTTAAGAAATCATAAGTCCTAAATTTCTAATAAAATATTCAACTTAAATAAACTAAATCAATTTCAAAATGTAAAGCCCAACTATAGGATAGTTTGAGATGCATGCTAGGTTTTCTAGCATCATGGGCATCTCCTACTTATCTTCCATTTTGACTTGATAATAACTCCCTCTTTAAACAATCCCATTTGATCTTTCATAAATGAACTAATCGATTGATAGTCCTTTCTATTGAAATCTTTGAAGACAATGATCATTTACCTTAATCGAGTTTTCCTAAGGAATCCCCATTCCTTAGGATGTAATTACCTCATAGATGGCCTGAAGAACTTGTCACTCAAAAAAAATTACACCAACCTAACTACCGGAGGATGGGAGAGCTCCATGTTAGTTACACAGACATTTGTTACATTTATTATTTTATATTGTAATTGACATATAGCTTCCAAAAAAATACATATTATTTCCTTTTGTAGTCAACCTTAAGCTTTATAAAAATGGGAATCTTAATGGTTTAAGGACCTTTTTTTAGCCTTTTACAATTCTTGAAAGTAAGAGAGTTGATACCTATTTTTAATCCTCTTCTAGTTTTATATTTTGATATTATGAATATCTTACATTATTTTCTTCTTAGTCCTATTTGATCTTACTCTACTTCTAAGATACCTTAGTTAGGTCTATGATACTCCACAAAGGATTTGGATTCAACAATACTAATGTATGATAGTTTTCACAATAAATGTGCATCAAATAGCCATTATAAACCAAAATTATAAGTTATGTGACACAAAAGGAGTCATTAGCAAAACATCAACCAAACTACACATAGGAGACTAGATAAACTCTCTTTACTTTTTCATATAAAGTAGGAGAAGAATCTGGTACATATATAGATCCATCATACTTAGAGTCCTTATTGAGGTGATTAGGTCCTTTAAAGAGTAGTGACTTCTACTCTCGAGATAATACACTATTTCCTTGATGATGTGCCATCACCTAAATAAGTACATCTAATGTGGCATCTAAAGATGAATTTTTATATGCTTTCCTCTTTCATTTCTCCCACAGATTTGAAGGTGACTCTCATTATAGAAATTTTAATCATAGATTTTTGAGCGACTCGTTGGGGATGGTTCTCTCTCCATCTTTGGTAAATGATGGTTGTCTTTGAGTATCGATGAGGGTTTGTACTTTGGTGTGAATGAGACTATCTTTCTTTTCATTGGCACTTATCTTATTTCATTCTTAAGTTGAGTTAGCCAACATCTTTAGGTTTTAGGACCGCATTCCTTGTTAGTCTTAAAACGTTGGATTCTCAAATGGGTAAAATAAAAAAATATCTAAATAAAACATTTAAAGACTTCCTCCTTATCTTTTCATGATAAGGAAAGGTTTATCCTAAAATAATAAAGATAACATAAATCTTCTATAAGAACTTTTCTTTTAAAAAAAATGCACTTAAAATATTTTCCACAAAATTTAATCATACTCATTTAACAATTCCCATAATTGTTTCATGTAGGATTTTCAAAATAAAATTAACTATATTTTCCAAAAGCACAAATGAATATCTTCCTTCAAATTCACTTTAAAGAAGATCTCATTTTAAAATAAAATGAACAATCATCTTTCCGAAAATCAAAATGAAAAATTAAATTTTCAAAACACACATGAACCTTTCCTTTCAATACACTCATACATATTGAAAGGAAATTTCATTCAAATAAATCTAAATTTTTCAAAAGCACAAATGAACATTTTCCTTCAAATTAATTTTGAGGAGATTTCATTTTCAAAATAAAATAAACAATCATCTTTCCAAAAAATCAAAATCAAGAATAAAAGTTTTCAAGAAGCATACATGAATCTTCCCATTCATTATATTCACACATATTCAATGCAAGTTTCATCTTCAAATAAAACTAAACTTTTCAAAAGCACATATGAACTTCTTCATTTGATATATTCAAATATATTAAATGAAGATTTCATCCCAATTAAAATAAATATCATTTTGGAAAATCCCACTAAAACATATCTCACATATGATTAAGTTGGAATTCCTCTCTTTCAAAAAAAAAAAAAGAGGCAATAATCACACACAAAATAAAATCTCACATTTCAAAATAAGAATGATCCCCATTCTACATACCTAAATTTGTTGAATGAAAGTCCTCTTTTAAAAAACTAAAACTTAAATAATCATATTTTCAAAACTCTAAACACATTTGGAACTTCACTTAACATACCCAAATTTGTTAAGTGGAGTCTCCAAATCCAAAATCAAAATTTTTCAAACAAAATTTTGAAACTTCATTTACATACCCAAATTTGTTAAGTGAAGTCTCCAAATCTAAAATCAATTTTTTTCAAATACATATTTGGAACTTCATTTAGCATAGTCAAATTTGTTAAGTGAAGTTTCCAAATCCAAAATCGAATATCAACAATCATATTTTAAAATTTTCAAAACACATTTTGGAATTTCATTTAAAACTCAAATTTGCTAAGTGAAGTCTCAAATCCAAATTCCAAAATCAAAATTTTCAAAGTACATTTGGAACTTCATTTAACATGCAATTTGTTAAGTGAAGTCTCTAAATTCAAAATTCAAAAGTTTTCTAAACACATTTTGGAACTTCATTTAGCATACTCAAATTTTCTAAGTGAAGTCTCCAAATCCAAATTCCAAAATCAAAATTTTCAAAGCTCATTTGGAACTTCATTTAACATACTAAAATCTATTAAATGAAGTCTCCAAATTCAAAATCAAAATTTTCAAACACATTTGGAACTTCACTTAACATACCCAAATTTGTTAAGTGAAGTCTCCAAATCAAAATCAAAATTTTCAAACACCATTTGGAACTTCATGTAGCATACTCAAATTTGCTAAGTAAAGTTTCCAAAGTCAAAACCAAAATTCACACCTTTGGAACTTCTTTTCTTAGCATACTAAATTTGCTAAGAGAAGTTTTATTTTCAAAACAAAACAAAAAATTTTGAACACATCTTTGGAATTTCATCTAGCATACTCAAATTTGCTAAGTGAAATTTCCATTTCACAAAATTAAGTGGGACTTCACCTTTGGCATACCAAATTTGCTAAAGTAAAGTCTCCACTTTCAATCAAATCAAAACAAATGAAACACTTAGATTTCCTTAGGATACCTAAATTTGCTAAGGATCCTACCTTTTCAAAAATAAAACATCAAAACAAAATGAAACACTTAGGATTTTCTTAGCAAACCTAAATTTGCTAAGAATCCTATTTTAAAAAATCAAACAAAACACACTTGGGTTCTTCACTTAACATACCTAAATTTGCTAAGTGAGAATTACAAAATTTTCAAAATCAAAAAAAATTCACAAAAGAAACAATCACTTTCTCAAATACTTTTACTTAACATACCTAAATTTGCTAAGTAAAATTTCAAAATCATCAAACAAAAATAAAATCAATTTGACCCTTACTTTAACATACCCAAATTTGTTAAAGGAAAGGGTCCTCAAATCAAAAATTCAAATTCAAACAAACATGGACCTATGGAAGAATCCTTATCAAAATTTTGAATCCATATTTCAACATACCTAAATTGGTTGAAGTTGGATTCATATTCAAATTCTTCTTTCAATCAATCTTCTCAAATCCATTTGAACCCCACTTAACACTTCCAAGTTGTTGGATGTGGGTTCAAATTTTAAATTCAAAATTCAAAAATCTAATACAAATTCATTTCTCAGAGATTTTTATAGTCGATCAGTTTGATTTAATCTCTTATTGAAATGGTGGTTCAGTTCATTTTACCTTCCCCATGGTATGGATCTGGCTTGGATCAAGTTGACTTCCACATGGACCATGCACATTTGATTCACTTTGGTCAGATGAGGGAGCCAAGATTACTTGTGAGGGCACCTCTCCTAGTAGGACCAAGGTGACTAGGCAAAAGCCATTCATCGATTGACCTACCCTCGACTTTGATGTCTCCTCATCAAGAGGAAAGTGGCAATGCCAGGCTTCATACAAGCATCCAGAGTCTGATAGTGCCAGCATCTGACCATTAGGTGCCATGGGGTTTCTCATGTTTCCTAGTGAGGGCTAGTACATCTCATATATCCCCTCTAAGGGTAAGGCTCTCCGGGTCTCGCTTGCCTCCCCTACATTTGAGTATGGGTCTAGCTCACACCTCCCATCCTACCGCACACATAGGAATAAGAACCGCATGATGATCAAGCTCACACTGATCGCTAGGAAGCTGGGAGGCGCAGCTGCTCATGGTGATGAGTTCGTAGTTACTTCACCATTTCTGAAAAACTAGTTCCATCCTCTCTTTGGATCGAAGAGAATGTTAGGAGGATTCAATCATCACCTCCTCTAATGGTGCATTTTCACAGCCTGAGGCGAGGTCACACCGCCTACGATCTGCCTTACACTGTGGTAGTGAGCATATAGATGCTTAGAACTGGAACATAGTTTGATCTATGATATATCATTCCCCATAGCATGGGGAAGCATATACTCTAGAGAGGCCCATGAGGCCCATATAATACATATTACCAGAGGGAGAGGTGTCGGTTGCTCAACATCGCTCGATTGATTCTCCACTGTCACGCTACCCGCGCCACCATACCGACAATATCCTTCTCATTGGGACTAGCCACCAGGAGGGCGCCTCGTAGAGAGCGGTGGTGTCTCCCACCGCCCCTCATCTACCATTGCCAATTTAGTTACAATTCCCCTAAGGCCATGAAGGCCACATCCGTGGAAAAGTGCACCCCGCTTGGTGATCCTGACGCCAAGGGATCCTACCCCTTCTACATCGCCTATTGTGTGGCCAAGCTCTCCTCTTCTACCCTAGTGGTGGAGCGGAAGGAGTGGCGATCCCAAAGCATCGTGGTCCCCTTCACCAACTCCACCCATACAATGATGGAGATGGTGATGGTTATTTTAGATATTCCGTGATGACCCACCTACACCGGTGGTAGTGGAACATCCTAGGATTGTTACCTCTCATAGCGAAGTCATAAGTCATTCATCCAAAGGAGTATAGTCCACACAAGATTGACTCCAATGATAGCGAGGGTCGGCCTCTCGGTACGATAGTGATCACATACCGCCTAGATTATTTGTACCGATGAATCATTCTTTAGATAAGATAGTTGCACATTATTTCATGGAGAAGAAGGAGATCTTAAGGTATGACTAGTCGATGAAGAGAAAGTTAGTTTCAATCCCAACGAAGATGATCGATTGGGGACTCCGCAGAGTCTCCATGGCAATACTAGAAGATGATCAAAGCCCAACACCTCCAACATCGGTTGAGGAAGGATGAGTAGATTGATAAGATTGCACGCTTGTTAGCAAAAATAAATAAGCCCCTTTAGTTCATCCTACTATACATCACTGAAGTTAGTGCATGTCTTGGACCCAACCAAGACTCTACCTCCCATTGAAGAAGATAGCAGTAGGAAGGTAGTGGAAAGTACCTCCATACAAGAAAAAGATATAAAATTCATCGGTTCAAAGGGTAGAACCTACCTAGAGGAATTGATGCTATCCAATATCCCAAGGATTTTGTGCCTCCTTCCTTCAAAAGATTTGATGGGAAACCCAAGGTAGCACATACATTTCAAGGCTAGTTGTTGCAATGTGTGACATTGATGCTTTACTCTTCACATTTCGGTAGCCTAGTGGGTATTGCTTTTGATTAGTATGTCAATTGCCCAACGATTCAAGAAAGATATTTGTGAGTTAGAGCAACTCTTCACCAAGAGATTTGGAGCTCGAAAGGTTACTATAGGTGATCTCGTTGTAGCACAACCACACCTGAGTCCCTTATTGATTATATTCTTTGATGTAACTGAGTATGAAGTGTGAATCACATCTATCGAATAACATGCCATTGAGATTCTCTTGATGAATATCCATGGCCGATCACCTTCATGCTTAAGGGCTTCACTATCGACATTTGAGAAGCTAATCAACAATGCACTACAAGGAGAGGACAAATAGTTGCCTTTTCAAGATCGCCACCAAGCGGCCACGAAGGTCTATGAGAAGAAGCTATGAGCGAGAAGTGGTTGACAAGGGAAAGCATCCATAGAGATTAGTCTAAGAGACCAGACCTCAGCCTCCACCTCCTTACCCACCGAGACCTCCATGGCCAAAGACCACCACCTTAGCCATACCACCAATAGCTGGCATGCATGTACCACTAAGGTCCACCTACTCTTTTAGATAAGTTAAACAAACCTTATTCTTTTAAGAGGGAGGTAATTAAGAAAATCTTTAAGAATCTCTTAAAGAAACCTTATTTTAGCTACCCGAGCCTAGGAGATCGGAGGAAGTAGGAAAATGTCATGATCCAAACTTTTGCCCTTACCACCAATGCTGGCCATACATTTTGGAGGATTGCTTCACATTTAAGGACTTAGCTTGAACATAGTTTCAAGATCGGTTATAGTTATCCCAAAGGAATACCAGGAACAACCTTCTAGTTCCATTAGGGTAATCCATGGGGATACATGTGATCCTATCAAAACTAAAGAAGGTTGGGATATTTCTCCATCCAAAATCTCTAAGATGATCATTCGAAGATCAAGCTTTTTCGTGCCTAAGTCACCAAACCTCCAACACCAAGGAAGGTTTACAAGTTTCTAGTGCCCTCTAGAAAGGGGAGCTCAACAAAAGTAAGCAACATGTGCCCCTGATAGTTTTAGCATACCATGTCGGCCTCTCGACCTTTAGTTGTAGCTTCCACCAATTCTTCCATTTCATATTCTTCTATCTACTACTAGAACTCTTGTATCAGGAACAAGGGCATCAAATATCCCTTACTCCACTCAACTTTCTAAAATTCAAGAAATTAAAATAAAGCTAGTTTGAATTACATCAATCCATTATCTACTATTCCTAATGATAACTCTTCAAGTCTAAATTACTATAATAATGATCTTCCTATTTTGATTTAGAGTTAGACTTTCAAACTCTATTATAGGTTCACCTCTTAAGATAGACTTGGAATCATCCATTCGAGGGTCCCATAGGAGAAGAGGTGAGCTCAAGTGAACCTTGCCACCAAGAGATCACAAGTCAACCTCGGAAGGTTCTACCTTTTGGCAGCACCTCAAGATAGAGGGAACAAGTCATTGGTATAAGATCGAGAAGCACTTCCACAAGATGCTCCACCCTTAGATATGCTTATGGAAGACCCCAAGGTGACTACAACGCCCTTTCATCTAAGAAAGTTGCCATCTAAGCTAAATATATGATGCCTTATCCAAAGAGATGAGGGAGTCACTAATCAAGGACCTCCTTGATACTAAAATATGCTTAGCTCGATGATCGCTATAGTGAGGAAGCATTATGCAAAAAAGAAGCCCAAGGGATCACCTTCATGAAGACCTTCTTCTAGGGACTTGGAGCATAACCGCCCTCTACATAACAATGACATGGATAGGTTTAGACTCGTAGTTCTCATGGATTCAGTGCAGTGAACGCTTAACCCTTGCCTATTTGAATATTGACATCTTTACACCGAGGAGATAGGATGATGTTGAGAGGATTCAATGATCAAGGTGAGTGCTTTAGGTTCCATAGTGTTACCTTTGGAGATCGGACTGGAAGATCAAGCCAAATTCTACATCATTGATTCAATACTTAGCTCATTGCTTTACTTGGTAGGCCTTGGATACATCGTAACAATATTGTTCTATCCTTCCTTCAACAATGTATCAAGTTCAAAAGATGGAATACCGATGTCAACGGAGATGAAAAGCCATTTTCAATTAAAGAGGTTGAGATTTATGAGGATGCCTACTATCTTCCTCAAAATACCTTTTCTTGTAGACTTGGACAAAATTTAAATGTAAATACAAAGAAAAAAGAAAATGAAGCAAAAGAAAAGATAAAAAAAATGAAAAAAAAATAAAAGTCCAAGTGAACAAGAAAGGGAATTGAAGAAGAAGATCCAAGATATCACATTCCACCCAGAGTTCATTACATCATATGAACATGTGGGATGGTTCAACATCCACCAAGTAGAGGTAGAGGAAGAAATAGAGGCGCTTCAGAGGTGGGAGACCCCTAGTTGGCCTTCACCAATAGAGGTCATGTTCCAGCTTATAGGAGTGCCCATACTATTCACATACACTTGAAATCCAGAGGATGATTCTAATGTGATTAGTATACCACCAACCCCTCTCAGGTTCCATTAGAAGTGACTTTGATCCACATGAGATGAAGACCAGCCTCCTCCAAGCAAAGCAAAGTATTCAATATATGTGAAACTATTAGACAAATGTTAGGAAACCTTAAATTTTACCTCATTTACATCTCTAAAAAGTTGAAGGTTTAGTAGTTAAGGAAGTCCCTAAGTCTTCCAATGACATGTAGCGTACAGTTCTTTTGGGACCATCATCCTCAAGCCTTAAAGTTGATGTAGAGCTTAGGAAAGATACTTGTTAAAGAATTAATGGAATTATATTTTGACTTTTACTCTCCTGTGTTCAAAATCTCATATAGAAAGGTTTAGTTCCTCACCCATGGTCCAAGCATAGGTCGAATACTTCAAAAGCTATGGAACAATGGCAGGAAGCACAATCAAGAGCGGGGACTAGGATTCTCTGATTGGGTCCAATCGATGGCGAGGATTACTACCTAGTTGTTCTAACCATTTGAGTCGATAGTTTCTTCTCACACATCAACTCTTATGAGAATGTGTGTTTAGAAACCTCGATGATCCGATGATCTCAAGTCAAAGAGGCCTGAATTTGAAGAGGCGATTCATTCAATAATCGATAAGCTTAAAGAAATCAACATCGAGATAGAAGAAAATCCATGCACAACATACATCGCTTTGTTCTTGAATGAAGAAGAAACCAATGACTTAGTTTGGCTATTGATTAAGTTTAAAGACTACTTTGCATGGAGTTATGAAGAAATGCTGGATTATCTCGATGTAGCAGTTCATAAGCTAATAAGATCCTAATACTACCCCATTAAGCAAGCTCCTAGACGCATGCGATTAGAAATTGAATAATAGATCATTTCTTAAGTCAAGCGATGATGGATTTCATCGGGGAAGAAAAATATCCACGGTTAGCTAGTGTCATCCCAATTAAATAAGGCATGTCCTAAGGATGAGTTTCCTCTTCTAGAGTTAATGGTGGACATTGCCACATCTCATGCATTCTTTTCTTTCATGGGTGGGTCATCTAGCTATAACCAAATCAAGATGTCTCTTGAAGATGAAAGAAATACTACTTTTCAAACCCGATTGAAATCTTCATTATAGGGTCTTGCCTTTTGACCTTAAAATGTTGGTGGTACCAATGGGCCATGACTGGATCTTCAATGAACTCATCCATCATCGGTTGAGTGCTACATTGATGATCCAATAGTCAAGAGCATAAAAAAAAGACCATCTCTTTGACTTGAGAGTAGTTTTAAACGGTTAAGATAATATAATCTCAAATGAATCCTGAAGTGTATTTAGTTTAAAATATATATATATAAAAAAAAAAAACTTAAATGCCACCTAAAAGTTTCATAAGATGCTTTATCTCAAAGCAAAAGGCACTCCTTTGGTTGGATAGTTCTCCCATCGATCAAGAAGTTACTCCCCTCAGTTTGATTGAGATAAGTCTAGGCTTCTATAAGTTCCTTCTCGGTATGATTCATCGTAACCAATGGAATCCACCAAAATAAATCTAAAATGAAATTAATCCTTGACTACCTTTGAGTTGATCACGATTAGCATGGCATTCTCAATAGTTAGCCCTAGGTGGCTCGATTTGTTCCCCAAAGTAACTAATCACCCTGGTTTCTTGTTATGGAAGATATAAATCTCGTGCTTTCTTTTGAACTTGACCATTGTATATCGAAAGACATTCCCCTTTGTTGGATAGTTCTACCTTGCGGTTGGTAGACTACTCCCTTTGAATTGATCACGAGTTAGGTCTAGGCCTCCATGGCCACTACTGCACAATTCATCGCAAACCTATGCAATCCATCATAATTAAAATAAACAAATCTAAAAATGAAATCAATCTTGACTATCTTTGAGTTAATTTAAGTCCTCTAGCATTATTCACTCAATAGTTAGCCTAGGTTGGGTTCAATCTATTGTCTTGCCAATAGATTACCCCAACAACTGATCTCTACTTTGGAGGATGTAAGTCTACTATGCTTCTTCCTAGTATAGTTCTTTGCACGAAAGACATCCCTTTGGTTGGCTAGTCACTGTGTGCTTAGTAGACTACCCCTTTGGATTGGTAAATGAAGTTAGGTCTTAGCCTCTATGGCTCCCACTGGTCAGTCTATTGTAAACTAGCAGGTTCATCTCAAAACTCAAATCTAACAAAATTTAAAATGAATTCAGCCCATTCACTGGAATTTAAATAAATCTTTTTTCTCCTTAATGAGACTCAAATCAAATTAGACCTTTCATCCCCTTATGGATGACTTGAACTGCTTCCCTAGTGGAAGGTTCACACTCTATCCCTTAGTGGATTATTCCCTCTCTCTTATGTCTTGGACATAAGTAGAGCCACATTGCATTGAGCTCGATTTTGTCATGCCTTGGGTTAAGGATAGATTATTTCTATTAGTGCTTGTGATTTTTTGGTGTTGTCGATCATTTGTCAACACCAATTCGATGTTCATTGTCGGTCACACCACACCTATTGGGTGCCCTTTGTTGACCTCATTTTTAGAATGGTCTCTCAACCCCTCCATCTTAGACATAGGGCTCCTCTTAGACTTTAAGAGTTCCTTCATTTATATTCTTTGATATCTTCTCATAATTCATTTATATTCTCATTTATATTCATTATATATATATATATATATATATATATATATATATATATATATATATATATATATATATATATATATATATAGAAATATAAATTCAAACCAATAAAACTAAACTCAAAATTCAAAATCAAATCTAAAATTTTCTCAAGTCCCTTTAATTTTCCATTAATGGACTTAGCCAAAATCAAATCTAAACCAATTCAAATCTTTGAGATTTTATCATAATTCATTTATATTCACATATATAAATGAAATTTAAATTTAAACTAATTAAACTAAACTCAAAATTCAAACTCTATTCATGAAATTTCCTTAAGTCCTTAATTTTCCATTAATGGATTTAGCCTAAATCATGATCAAACCAATTCAAACTCATGGGATTTTCTCAAAGCTCATTTATATTCTCCTTTATATTCACATACATAAATGAAATATAAATATAAACAAATCAAACTAAATCCAAAAACTAAATTGAATATAAAATTTTCCTAACTCCTTAATTCCTCTTAAGGACTTAGGCTAAATCATGATCAAATCAATTCAAATTCATGGGATTTTCTCATAACTCATTTATATTCACATATATAGGTAAAATATAAATATAAATCAATCATACCAAATTCAAAATTCAAACTTCAAACTCCAAAATTTTCTAAGTCCTTTAAATTCCCTTTAATGGACTTAGACTAAATCATGACCAAATCACTTCAAATCCTTGAAATTTTTTCATGATCCATTTATGTTCTCATTTATATTCACATATATAAAAAGAAATATAAATTCAAGCAATCAAAACAAATTCCAAAAATTAAACTCAAATCCACTCAAAATCTAACCTAAGCCTTTCAAGTCATAACTTAGCCAAATCAACTTCAAATTAAGCCAAACTCTTGATTTCTATTTATGATTCAATCAACCCTACAATCATGAGTGCATATATAAATCCAAACTTCAATCAAACAATCAAAACCTAGTTCAAAAATCAAAGCCAAAATCCTTTCACGTTTACCCTTTGAATATGAAATTTTCAAATGAACCAAACCCATTTGAATTTAAACCAGCAAATGGATTTATATTTCAATCATAAATCCATATACAAGATCAATCAAGCTCAAATCAAGCTTTGACCAAGTCATTTAACCCACTTAGTCTCACTTGACCCAAAGTGACTTAAAGTATCCTTATGAGCCAAATTCTAATCCTAACCAAATTGGATTGAACCAAACTCATCTATGCCTCATCATGATCAACAATCATCATGGGATGATCAATCAATCAAATTGGGTCAAACCAAGTCAAACCTAAGGGTAGACCAAGTCAACACTTAGCCCAAAATGAAACCTAACATAGCCAAATTCTATCATAGGCAAAATTGATTGAAACCATTGAGTCTAAGTTCACTCATGACCTATGTTTGAACTTGACAAAGCCAACATTTGAGCCTAACCTAGCCCAATTAGCCACTTGACCCAAGTTGACCCTAACTTGACCTAAAAGTCAAATATGTCAAAACTTGATCTAAGCCAAATTGATCCAAACCAATGGGTCAAGTTCATTCCAAATCACTTGTTGAACTTGACCAAAGCCTCAATTGGCCAACTAGACCTAACCTAGCCCAATTGACCTTAAAACTAACATAACCTAAAGGGGTCATGTTGAGCCAAATTTGAACTTAACAAAATTGATTATAAATAATGATATCAATCCACTCCATATGACTAACCTAACCTAAACCTACCCTTGACCTACCTTAAATAAGTCAAAATGGGTCCAAATTGGTCAACTGACCCATTTGACCAAAATGAAGTCATATGAGCCAAATTCAAAACTATACCAAATTGAATCAAACCAAAGCCACCAAAACATTTCAAATGGTCATATGAGCTTGACCTAACCCTTGGTTTGACCCAATTTGACCAATTGGTCAACTTGACCCAAGTTGACCCATTTTGACCTAAATGGGTCAATATGAGCCAAACCTTATCAAATGAATTCCAAATCTTATAAAACTTAGCACAACCTATTTTCCACATACCCAACATATCCAAATTAAAAAATTAGCTAAATGACCATTCTACTGGCCATAGAACAAATTTTGGCTAATCCATGGGTAATTTGGTCATCTTCATATCCACTTGATGCCTTCCTAATAGCTCAAGGGGACCTAATGAAGAGTGGTGCACCCAATGGGTTTGGCCCCATTTGGCCAAACCCACCCCATGGGTCAAAGGGTCATTTCAAATCCTCTTCCACTCAATTTCAAGCACATGGGAGGTTGCAATCCACTCAGGCCTCAAACCAACCATGTGCAAAACATCTGATCAAACAAACTCCATTATGATCAATTGGATCAAAATGGTAAGATAACTGCATCGTTGATCCTTCAAGGGGAGATATACTCAATTCAACTCAAATCCATCATTCCTCAATTCGCCTAGAGAGTGTTAGAGAGATTAGAGACCTTCCTAAGCATTATAAAAGGGAACAATTTGAGAATTTCGCTCCATTGGAAAATAGGGGAGCTCAAATCAATTTTGAACTTTCTCCACATCAAAACCATTCCAATTCCTTGCACACTTCCTCTAAGGACCAATCGAGCACACTCAAGCTTCCATTAGAGTTCATAGTAAGCAAATTAGATCAAAGTGACAAGATACTTGAAGTGATGTTGGTCCATAGAGCAAACTCAACCCCAAGGCAAGAATTTCAAGGCTTCATCTCCACTGACAAAGCTACCTCATCCATCTCGAGCACCTGATCATCTCCTGAGGTATGAAATTTTTGACCACCTAGCATAGGAGGTGTTGGTCTTTGTGAAAGAAATTTTCAATTCATGGAAATCCATCATTGGATGTGTCACTTATTAGCTTTAGATGGTGTGGGTTAAGTTTGGTTTCAATCCTCAATTGAGCTTGATCTTCCCTAGATCATGGACGGGAAGAACCGGAGAGATCTTGGCCATCCATCCGCATTTTGGATGGACGATTGAGATTATTCCGTGTTTAGAAAATGATTTATCCCTTTTAAAGCCGCGGAGATCTCGCCATCCGACATTTGATCGAGATCAAAGCGCATCCACGTCGCCACTTGAGATGTTTAAGTAGTGCTCACAATGCAATGCATGTAAAGCACGCCGCCGCCATCGCCATGTGGGAATTAGTTAGGATTATTAATTAAATGCTAATTAATCTATGGATATTCTAAAATTCATATCTCACTCAATAAATTCAAAAAATATGAAATAAATTTTTATGGATAGATAATTTAACATAGAATATTTTAAAATAATTTCAATGGATTTTGAGTTATGCTTTTCTCTGATTTTGGGTTTTATTGGAAACTTTATTTTGCTAATTACCTTTTAAGCCTCTAATTAATCCCAACTTCTTGGGTATTTTAGGGAATGACTTCTACCTCTCCTAATTTTCTTGGGATTTATTGAAAGCTTAATTAGAGAATTGCATATTTTCTTATTCCCTTAAATTAAGGATAATTAAGATGTGATTAGTGATTTTAATCCATGATTAGAGTTGATTAAGATCCAGATAGGAAGTTTAGGGAATAATTTTGGGGCATTTCCTAAGCTATTCCCTAAACTCCTTTTCCTTAATCTCTTAATTAAGGGTTAATTCAATTATCCCCTTAATTAATAAAATTCTAAAAGTTTAAGAACTTAATTAATCTACTTTGGTAGATGCTTAGGTGTTTAATAACCTAAGTTCAATCAAGAAATCAAAACCCAATTCATTGTATGAAAGGGTGTTTTGAAATTACTTAAGCTAAACCCCTTAGCTTAATTAACCTTTAATCATGAGCCAAATTGCATTAGGCATTTTCTTATTAGGTGCATTGCAAATTTAAATTCCTTGTGAGTTTTATGTCATCTCATTGGCTCATAATTATTTGAATTAGCTAAGGTGGTGTAGGTAAGGGTTAATTAATTTGCTTAATTCATACCTTAACCTAATTAATACATAAAAATAAATCTATCATAAAAAATTAAAAAAATATCAAACACATGTGGGAATGGGTTAAGAATAGCAAACTCAATTCACCTTTCAAAATTAAATCAAACTCAAACTAAACAAAAAATCAAATTGAATTCACTTTGATTTATTTTAAACTTTCTTATTCCATAAGAATGTCTTTAGGATTTAATTAAAGTGAATGTGTTTACATGATTTCATTATTTGATCTTTCCCCAACATGTTAAATTTGTATGTCATGTGGTTTCATGCATTCATATTTTTCAAATTCAAATTTAAAATGAAATTGTTTACTTTATGTCAAATTTGTATGTGTTAAAGTAGAAATATGAGTGGTTATTATCACTACTAAATTCAAATTATTTTCATATAAATCAATTATCAAATCTGAAAGTATGCTACTTATATTTTAATTATAAGCTTGCATGTGAAGATATATGGATGTGCTTAGCATAGGTTTCCTTTCTCTTATGTTAGTATAGTTTTGAATAGAATTTGGTGAGATGTATGGTTCATTTGAAAAGAACCTAACACTCACCTAATTTAATCTCCTATTTGTTCCTATGCTATCACTTAAGAAGGGTTACCTATACTTGCACATATAAATTGCATAAACAAAATGAATCAATTAAAACAACTTTTGCATTCTTTTTTTCCATTCATTTCTTTTATATACATGTTTGTATTTAAGGAAAGTGGTATATTAGTCTGGACAACTAGGTTAGAGGCTTTAAGTAGCCCTAAGTAGGTATTATACTTACACCTCTTAACAATGGCACTATACTCACTTATGCCTTACTTTCATGTGTGTATGTGAAAATTTGGATAAAGAAACCCTTTTCTACTTAAGAAAAATCATGCATATTCAACTTCCAAATTTTCTTAAATGATTAATTAGCATGCATCATAAAGTGTTAAATATTCTCATTTGTATGTATATATATGCTTAGGGTCCATTCATATGCATGTTATACATGTTGGGAAAGAAATGAAGTGATGTGTTATGTGAATTTAATTCATTTTATTTAATCTTAAAATACCTTTCTTTTGAATAGGTTTGTTTAGAGTTCATCTAAACTTAGGATTAATTAAAATATTAATCAAAACATCTAAATAAAATTAAAATGTGAATCTACTTTAGAAATTACTTAGGTTAGGAAGAGAAGGTTCTTCTCTTTCCCTCTTCATAACTTAGTAATTAATTATAGGATTCACTTGAACCTAATCAAAACATGAAATAAAATCATCCCAAAATAATTAAATAAACTTAAATGAAACCCTCCTCTAAGTTGAGTTTTCACACTTAGAATTTGAACCTAAAGCCATAGCTAGCATACCACACAAACCTTCAAAGCACACAAGCCTAAGTCACCACTTCTAGCTTAGGTTAGGTGCATGGTTTGATGTTTGTTTGTTTTGTGATATATGTTTTAGACTGATGTTAGTATGCTCATAGAATGAATGGATGCTCTAGTCTAACTTTTATAGGGATTGTGCTTAAGGCCTATCATAAATAAAAATATAAATGCTTTTACTTGGGTGCTTTATACCCATAAGCATAATCCAATAGGTGGACTTAGTCACCCATGTGTGGGTGATAAGTCCAATATACATGCTTGGGATTTGTGTGATTTGTTTTAGCTAACCTTTATTTTATAGTTAGATTTCCATTTTTTTCCTTTTCATGTAAATTTGCAATTAGGATTTTGGAATGATTATTGTGGGATTAGGATGAGCATTGGTCATAAGATTCTATCTTATGCATCCATGTGAAGCCTTAGAGCATCATCTTTCCAACCATCCAAAAAGAACCAAAGAAGAAAGAAGAAATGAAGCTTGAAGACCCCATATAATTAATTCCTTGCTTAATTGTAATTTAATTCATTTGTAATCGGGGTTGTATAAGGGTAGAACTCGCTACCCAATCGATATTTTGGTTTGTGTGGTGCTCACCACAATGACCTTTTATTCTTTTGGATTAGCTTTATAAATTGATTGATGATTTGTTTAGCTTTTGCATTAAGTGGCATATTTTCCTAGTTTCTTTCTTGCTTTATGTATGGCCTGGATGTGGATTAGGCTCTTTAGAAAAATAAATCTTTTATTAAACTTAACAACTCAAATTAAAATAAAGAACTCATAACCTCACCTAAAGCTTAGGTTTAAAATCAAGATAAAAGAATTAGCAACCCCTCACTGGATGAGCATTTCTTTTATAATATCATGCATAAATGCATCTTATTTCACTCTTGAGGGAGGGCTTCCACCTTTGCTAGAGAAACTTGGCTTGACCTTTGAGAGCCATGGTGGAAACTCACCTCCTCCCTTCACTGATTTTGGCCAATAACTTTTCTCATGCATTAGGCATATGAATCCTATTAGCGAGTCAAAATAATTGTCCAAAATGAAAATAAAATGAAATTTGAATTGCATTAGATTTAGGTCATTTGAAGCATGCCCTTTACATGATCTAGTCTCTTTAGGGAGTGAGTTTAAGGACTTAGTCCCTTTCTAAATAAATAACAGCCTAGCTATCTTGCATAAGCATAAAGACTTGCCTACATGTATTTAAAATCATGAGGAGTTAGTTGGAGGCCACCCCGTGGTGGTTGTAAGTCCAAGCTATCGTGGGTTTGTTCTCTTGAGGAGACAAACCAAATACCCATTTTGCCTTAGATTTAGGTTGTGCTTTTAGCCCTCACAAAGCTCCTAGATTTAGGTTCTAAGGTTACTTCTCCCTTGTGGGCTAAGCATAATTCCTCCTCTAGGCATTTTCTTAATCTTGTGTTAAGAAATCATAAGTCTAAATTTCTAAATAAAAATTCAACTCAAATAAACTAAATCAATTTCAAAAATATAAAGCCCAACTTTAGATAGTTTGAGATGCTCTAGGTTTTCTAGCATCATGGGCATCTCTTATCTTCCATTTTGGCTGATAATAACTCCCTTTGATCAATCCCATTTGATCTTCAAAATGAACCAATTGATAGTCCTTTCCTATTGAAATCTTGAAGACAATGATCATTTACCTTAATGAGAGTTTTCCTAAGGAATCCCATTCCTTAGGATGTAATTAACTATGGGGCTTGCCCCTAGTAGAACTTAACAACCCAATTCTAAAAAATAAACCTCTTTACTTTTTCATGTAAAGTAGGGAATAATCTGGTTCATATTCATACCCATCATCCTTAGAGTCCTTATTGAGGTGATTAGGTCCATTAAAGGGTAGTGACTTCTATCTATCGAGATAGTATACTATTTTTTTGATGATGTACCCAATCACCAATAAGTACTTCTATAAATCACGTGACATCCTAAAAAGATGAATTTTATGTGCTTTCCTCTTTCATTTCTCTCCACATATTTAAAGGTGACTCCCTCAGATAAAAATTTTTTAGCCACAATCATATGGTAGCAAGAGAGGACTTTGGAGCAAAATCAAATGTCCTAAATCAATCCATCATCAATCCCAACCACCCCAAGCAAAATGACAACACTTTGGAGCCAAAAATTCAAAAAGGGGATTTTCGCCATTATTAAAGGAGGAGAAAATGAGGCTTCATTTCTTCTCTCCTATCGCTATTCATCCCCAAGAGCTCCCCAATGCAACTAGCCACCACTTCCCCACCTCTTTTGAGCCAAAATATCAAAATTATGTGAATTTTGGCAAATGACAAGCATTAGAAAATACATCATTAATGTGAAAGTTAAGATCCAAGCTCATTCCAAGGCCTCTTCCCACCTCAACAATGTGCTCGGGTTATCAAACACCACCAAAATCATCCGATGAGGTAACTTTCAAAAGATAGGCCTTAAGATTGTTTGCACAATTTTAGAATTTATCCTAGATAATCTGCATTTTATATTTTACATCATCTCAATTAGAAAATAAAGTTTTAGTGTGAATCGACATTAAAATGAGTCCATTTGGATAAGTTTTCACTTAGAATTTCTCATTTTTCTCCTTAATCCCTCGCTTTTACTATTCACATCTACGACGAAGAAATGCTCGATATTGCGATTTGGATTGGAAGGTTGGATCGCAGATTGATCGCCATCCAGCCTTCAAATCACCGGATGCATTCTCAACCATTCGATCCTGCTCGGATCGATGGTCGATCGCGCACCGATCGCATCTTATCCTCTAGATTGCACGATTTGATTTAGATCATCCGATCTGATCGGATGGCCCATATCAAACCACATCACGCCACCGTCCACGCGTTTCCAACTCAAATGTCGATGCGACCGCGCCAATCGCGGCGGGTCACGCGCGCGATGCGATCATGCTGCGTCGCATCACACATCATGCATACCACATTGCCAGTGCCGGAGCGCAGGTTAGTCTAAATAGAAAATCAATTTTTTTATTTTAAAATTACTTAAATCAGCTAAAACTTTAAAAATTCATAGAAAATAAAATACCAAACTAAAATTACAAATAAGGGCTTGTTGGATTCATCTTTTGAGAGGAATTCAACAAATTCAAAATCCCCAAATTTTACTAAATGGTTTGAGCTTAATTTAGGTTTTAATAAAAATAAAGTTTCATTAATTACTCTAAAAATATATGTCGATTGAGTTGAAACTTTCATGAATTGAAATTAAAATTAAAGTAAACCTATGATAAAAAATCTTAAAAAAAAGGCTTTTGTATTGGGAGAAATTAAATTTTAAAGTTCAGATTATCTATTTTAATAAAATAAATCAAATAAAAATGAAATTTACAAAAATCTTCAAAATGGCTTAAATCACTCAGTTAATAGTTAAGGTCGAAAAAAAATATAATAATAATAATAATAATAATAATAATAATAATAATAATATGATATTTTGAAGCTTAATGAACCTACAATAAACATTTAGTTATAATTTAATAAATTAAGAAATTAATTAAAATGAAATTCATAATAATTTAAATAATAGATTAAAATAAAAAATAAAATAACACTTAAGCAATCATTGATAAAACCTCAAATCAAAAAAATATCATATAATCCTAGAGAAAATTAAATTAAATATGATTAAACCTATTTAATTTAATAAAACTTAATTAAATGATTAAATCGTAAATTAAACTTAAAATAAAATAAATCTAGGAAACTTTAACATGGGTCAAACTAGTATAACTAAACATACACTAAGCATGAAATCTTAATCATATGAAACTCATTAATGAATATAAATAAACCAAACTAATTAATCCTTAAGTAAACTAAAAGTTAGATTGATTATAAATCCAATACATCATAATTGTATTAATCAAACCAAACCAAACCAAATAAAGTTAAAATAAACTTAATTAACATATGATTAAATCACAACCATTTGGAATAAGATAATTAATTAGCCATTAATACATAAACCTAATAACTATATCAAACATGATTGAAATCTAATGAACATAATAAATGAAGAAAATCAAACCTAACTATGATTATGAATAATCAAGTTTAACCGAAATAAGAATAAACAATTAAATCACTTAATCTAATCAAATGATAATAACAATGATAACCCTTTAATCAATAAAATTTAGGTAAATTTAATTAAAACTATCAAATCAAATAAGTCATTAATCTAATTAAACAAACCTTTAATTAATCTAATAATTTAAAATTTTAATTACCCTTAATCAACTTAATTAATCAAACATCTAATTAATGCAAACTTAATGAATTAATCCATCATCTTAATGAATCAATTAATTTAAATAAATTACATTAAAGCTAACACTTAAATTAAGCTTAAATCAAACCCATAATTGAATTTAATAATTAATCACACCCCTCAAGTTAACTAATTAAGTTAATCAAATTAATCATAATAAACTTAAGCTTAAAAAAATAAATGCAATTAAATACCAATCAAATCCTTAATTAAATATAAATCATTAAGTCATTAATTACATCATTAATCTAAATAAATATAAAACTAAATTAAAATTAAATAAATCTTTATTTAATTTAATAATTAAACACTTCTTAATTAAACTAATTACCCTTAAGCTAATCTAGTTGAATGAACGCCTAATTAATGCAAACTTAATGAATTAATCCATCATCTTAATGAACCAAATTAACTTTTAAATCAAATTCAAATCAAACACTTAATTAATCTACTAATTAATTTGATCACATCTTAAATAAGCTAATTAAGTTAATCAAATTAATCATATTAAACTTAAACTTAATCAACCATAAATGCAAATACTAATCAAAACCTAAATCAAACCTAAATCATTAAGTCATTAATTACATCATCAACCTAAACAAATATGAAATCAAATTAAAAATTAAACAAATCCTTATTTAAGTTAATGATAAACCTAAACACACTTCTTAATTTTACTAATAATCACATTGAACCTAAGCAAACTAATAGACTAATAAAGCTAATCAAATCAAATTAAATCAAATTAAATTAAATTAAGAGACTCTCAATTTAATATGTAATAAAATCAAATCTCATTCAACCTACTTAAAAAAGATAAAACTAATTAACTATCCAATGTATGAAATCAAAATACAAACCAAACTTTGATAAATATGACAAATGGATGAGATTAAAAATAAAACCCTAATTACAAAAATCAAACTCAATTAAAATTAAAATAAAATCTCAATTAATCTAATCGATCAACTACAAATTAAATGAACCATGATAAACATAAAATTAAATCACATAACTATAATTAAAGAAAAGAATTAGATATTAATTTAAAGATAATGAATTATCAAGATTTAATTAAACCAAAACATCTAATCTAAAATTAATCAATCAAAAACACATGAATTTAAACAAACTTAAACTTCATTAGTGATTAAGGATATTGAATTATCAAGATTTAATTAAACCAAAACATCTAATATAAAATTAATCAATAAAAAATACATGGATTTAAACAAACTTAAACTTCATTGGATATTAAGGATATTGAATTATCAAGATTTAATTAAATCAACACATTTAATCCAAAATCAATCAATCAAATACTTAAACAAACTCAAATTCTAAATGCTAAATCATATTAAATCAAATCAAAATGAATTACACAAATTCAAATGGGCTAATTAAGATACTTAAAGATTTAGATTAGGAGTTAGGATGTAGAATAAGGTGAGTTCGTCACAAATGGAATTCATTCTACTCTTCATTCTTGAAAACTTAAACATCATTTTAACCAAATAAAAGTGAAATAAAAAAATAAATCATTAAATCATTTAAATTGAAATCACCCAAAGGTAAATTTTAAATAAATTCAAATTCCAAATTGAAACTTAAACTAAAGAAGTATAGTAAAGTCTTGCCACACAAGCCTTAAGCACACACATTAATACTAAGTCACCACTTCTAGCAAGTTGGGCATGTGATGTGGTGTTTTGTTTTGTGATGTAATATTTTGACCGGATGTTGTGGGTGTATACCCAGAGATTGGATGGTGCGATTAACCTAATCATATTTTCTACAAGGGGTGCTTGGGCCTTGTAAAAAAAATATAAATGTGTTTGTCAGATGGTTGCTTAGCCCCATAACATGTATTATTATTTTTATAATCTGGTTGTATGGTGAGCTTCGGCTACCCATCTTCTTTTCTCTTTGTGTACGATGGAACCCGACGCATTGGCCTTTTATTTATTTATGGTAGTCTATAAAATTATTTCATGTTATGTTTAGATTGCACATAAGAATTGAATGCTAGTTTATTCATGTTTGATGTTTGAATGTGTGGCTGATGTAGGCTCTTGGATAAAAATAAATTTTCTATCCCACTAACAACTCATAACTAAAATTTTAAAATAACTCATAACCTCATAAAAGCCTTGAGTTAAATCAAGATAATAAAATTTTAGCAACCCCTTGGATGAATGAATGTATATATCATGCATATCATATTCTTTCACTCTTGTTAAGAGGGCTTCCATCTGCTAGAGAATAAGGCATAACCTATGAGCCTTTGATGTAAGAACACCCCTTTCTCTCTGATTTGGCCCATAATCAAGTTCTCATGCATTTAGGCATACAAAATCCCATATGTTAAAACAAAGAGTCAAAAAGAATCAAATAAATTTGATAAAATTTGCATTAGATTAAGTCATGAATTCATACCACTCATGCTCTAGTCTCTTAGAGAGTGAGTTTAAGACTTAGTCTCCTTTCTAAATAAACAATGCCTAGCCATCTTACAAAGCATAAGACTTGGATTTAAAGAGGAGAGTTTGGCTACCACTCCATGCGTAATAAGTCCAGGTGGTT
This sequence comes from Cymbidium sinense, assembly GCA_021442155.1. Taxonomy (NCBI): domain Eukaryota; kingdom Viridiplantae; phylum Streptophyta; class Magnoliopsida; order Asparagales; family Orchidaceae; genus Cymbidium; species Cymbidium sinense. The sequence goes on from CM038230.1 coordinate 3,561,086, forward strand.
TACTCTCTCTTATGGAGGTAAACCATATACCCATTTTATTTTTGATATATGGTTTTGGCGCCAAAGCTCTCTAGATTTAGGATCTGAGGTAGCTATTTCTCCTGGGCTATACCACCCATAAGCATTTTCATAATCTTATGTGGAATTATAAGTCAAGTATTCTAATAAAATGTCAACTCAAATAATTAACTCTCTTCAAATTCAAAATATTAAAACCAACCATAGGATAGATTGAAATGCTCACTAGGCTTCTAGTATCATGAGCATTCCCCATATCCTTTCTAATAATAAGTCTCTTTTGATCTATCCCATTTGATTTTCTAAAAATAGCCAATCCTTTGATAGTCTTAACCTTGAAATCTTTGGAGACCCTAATTATCTACTTTAGAATTCTTAATTCCCATTTCTTAGAATGTAATTAACTATGGGGCTTGCCTCCATAGGAACTTAACAAACCCAGATTAAAGAAACCCTACTTTACTTTTCCATGTAAAGTGGGAAAGATCCGGTATTCAAGACCCATCATGTCTTAAGAGTCTTTATTATGTGATTAAGTCCATTATAAGGTGGTGATTTTATCTTTAAAGATAGTACATCATTCCTTAATATAGTACGATTACTTTCAATAAGCATCCCCTAAGATCTACGTGTCCCGCATCTCAAAAAATAAATACCATAGATTTTTATGACTCCAGGGATTGTTCCTCTCCATCTTTTGTCAACAACTATTATCTCCAAGCATCGATAGTGGACTTATATTTTATATAGGCCGAGACTATCATTCTTTCCATTGACACTTAGCTTATTCAATCCTTAAGCAAAGCTCACCAACATCCTTTAGATTTTAGGACCTTACTGTCTTAAAATCCCTATCTTCCTCCAATAGGTGAAAATTAAAATTAATTAAATAAAGAGATGACCAAAATTAAGAACCTCTTCACCATCTGAAAAGTACACATGAACAATGAGAAAATGAAACCCTTCTAAACTAACATGTCTTTCCAAAAGAAGCACTTTTGAAAATCCACATAAGAAGAGATCTTTACACAAAAATTTGTAAGAAATTTTTAAAATGGCACAAAACACATATAATTAAACCATGTTTAACAAATCCTTTGATTGTTACATGGAGGTTCTTTTCAAAATCAAAATCAACCATTTTAATGTCTTTTCAAAAGCACATTTTCTTTGGAAATAGCCATCCCCACACACTCAAATTTGTTGGATGGAGATTCCATTTGAATAAAATTAAAACTCCACTTAGCATACTTCACATGCTATAATTGAAGCTTTGCTCCTTTTGAAAAGTAATAAATCATACACACATAAAAAGAGAAGTCAAGACATATTTGAACCCCACTTGACATACTCAAATTTGTTAAATGGGAGTCCCCTTCCCTTGGAGAAGGTAAAGCAAATTGAATTCTATTTGACATCATTTGCATTTGTCTGATATAACTCCTTCTTGCCAAAGTCTTGGACTTCAAGACACATTTGGAGCTCATTTACATGTCCAAGTATGTCAAATTAGAACCCCTTTTTTGAAAATCATAAGAACAAGTTGAACTCCATTTAACATACCTAAGTTTGCTAAATAAGTTCTTTTCTTTCAAAATCATAAACACATTTGACTTTCACTTAACATACCAAATTTGTTAGTTTCATTTTCAAAATCATAAACACATTTGACTTTCACTTAACATACCAAATTTGTCAAGTAATTTCATTTTCATAATCATAAACACATTTGACTTTCACTTAACATACCAAATTTGTTAAGTGAGAGTTTCATTTTCAAAATCATAAACACATTTGACTTTCACTTAACATACCAAATTTGTTAGAGTTTTATTTTCAAAATCATAAACATATTTGACTTTCACTTAACATACCAAATTTGTTAAGTGAGAGTTTCATCATAAATTCATTTGACTTTCATTTAATATACCAAATTTGTTAAGTGAGAGTTTCATTTTAAAATCATAAACACATTTGACTTTCACTTAACAAACCAAATTTGTTAAGTGAGAGTTTCATATTCAGATCATAAACACATTTGACTTTCACTTAATATACCAAATTTATTAAATGAGGGTCACTTTTCAACACACATTTGATCCCTATTTTAACATACCAAAGTTGTTAAATAAGATACAATTTTTCATTTCAGACAACACTTGAGCTTTCACTTAACATACCAAATTTGTTAAGTGAGAGTCTCATTCTCAAAAAAAAAAAAAACATATCTCAAACATATTTGGGGCTTTCACTCAACATAACCAAATTTGTTAAGTGGAACTCCCATCTTCAAAGAAAAGCAAATCTATCTCACAATCACATTTGACTTTCACTTAACATAAAAATTTTTAAGTGAAAGTCTCATCATCAACAAATCAAACACATGTGGCCTCTACTTAACATACCAAATTTGTTAAGTAAGAAGCCCCATTTTCAAATCAAAATATCACACAATCAAATCTTCATATGCAAAAAATATTTTAACTAACAATCACAACCTCTTCTTAGCATACCCAAATATACTAAGTAGAGGTTTTTAAAACTATCAATATTTTAAACAAGATACACACAAACATAAATATTCCCAAGAAAATCTCTCCTCAAATTTTAGAACCCCACCCAACCTACCTAAATCATTAAGTATGGGTTCTAAATCAAAATCAAATGGCAAAGACTCTCCTCAATATCCAAATCTCTTCAATGAACCCCACTTAATATATTTGAATGGGTTCAAAACTCAAACTTATGTTACTTGCATGGAACAAATATCAAGTGAAATGATACAAGTTATATTTCAACAAATGCATATACATCGATCGCAGTTTTATAAGATAGCTCTTAGAAGTTTATTTTTCACCTTCCATTCTAGGGATTTTGGCCTTGGATCGCCAACCTCTCTCAAACACTCCACCCATTTAGTGTACTTTGAAGATTTTGAGGGAGGATCAAGGGACGACCCTCACTATAAGATGAGGTGGTTGGGGGCCATCCATTGATATGCCCGATCAGTATCCTTCCCCAAAGAGGAAGGCACATTTCTCCAAATCCAGTTCTACCATTAGTTGTTCCCACGCATGAGCAAGCACCTCCTTGATGGTGCCCTAAGGGGAAGGCTATCTTGGCATTAGATAGCCTCCTCCACCTTTGGGGATCTAACTCACACTATCACTCTACACACGCACACACATGCACAAGATCAAGCACACCATGATCGGCAAGAGATGCCACATCCCATATAGAGAGGATCTCCCCTGAGATTTCCCCATGACTAGTAACAAGTTTCCCCCTCTCGATCATGGAGAGGAGGACTATCAGGATAGATTTCCTCCACCTCCTACATACCATAAGCTAGGGATAGGAGGAAGTCCTATGCCGCCTATGTATGACAGGGGTACATGGACGAAATGGGTACATTATTCACTGAGGTCATCATCCCGGAGTGTTACAAAGCATTCACAATGAGAGAGCAGGCCGGGAGCTCAGTGAGTGGTGAACTTTTATATGTGAATGAAATTTCTAAAGAATGAAATATATACTTCCATCTTCACTCTATGTGGATGAAGATCAAATATACATCTCTTTCTTTTTATGTATTTTTGACCACGTAGAGGCAGATATTCTTGTAATTGATGTTGAAAATGTGTACTATATCTAAAGATAAGTCACCACCCTACAATGGACCTAATCACCTCAACAAGGACTCTATGGACAATAAATGCATGTAAAGATTCTTCCTCCACTTTACATGAAGTAAAGTTGGATTTATTTTAAATTAGGTTTGTTGTTATCTACTTGATAACATGGTTACCTAAGGAGATCCCTTAGATGCCTCATTAAGGTAAGTGATTGTTATCTCTCAAAGATTTTAATAGGACTATCAATCAATTAGTTTTCTTTAGAAGATCAAATGGGATCAATGAGGAGTTATTATCAAGCCAAAGAAAGATAAGTGAGATCACCATGCTGAAACCAAAGCAATTCAAACTATCCTGATTGGGCTTTACATTTTGAAATTGATTTAATTTGTTTGAGTTGAATTTTTTATTAGAAATTTAAGGCATGATTCTACAACATATACACCCATGAAGAATGATTTATTAAGGAAAATAAAAGATCAAATCTAAGGCAAAAAAAAGGTATCACAAGAGAGAGAAAATAATTTGGAACAATCAAATGGGATCACAAGTAGTCATGCTATGCAAGAAAATGTTATTTATTTAGAAAGAGACTAAGTCTTTAAACTCACTCTAAAGAGACTAAATCATGTAAGAGTATGCTTCAAATGACCTCAATCTAATGCAAATCATTTACATATCATTTCCATTGAATCATTTGACTCAAGCTTAGGATTCATATGCCTTCTATGAGAAGTGATTATTGGCCTAAATCAGAGGAGAAGGGAGGAGGTACTTCCACCATGGCTCTCAAAGGTCAAGCCAAGTTTCTGGCAAGGTGGAAGCCTCCAATCAAGAGTGAAAATAATGCATTTGATGTGTTAAAAAGAAGTACCATCCAAACGAAAATGGGCTAACTTTATCTTGATTTTCTGCTCCAGGTTATGAGTTCTCTATTTTTTAATTTTAAATTAAATTTTAGTTTTTATTATTGTTAGTTTTAGGGTTTAGGATTGAGAGTTTTTGGGTTAGGGTTAGTCTTTTTTTTAAAAAAAAAAAATGTAGGTTTATTATTTTGCAATTTATTTATTTTTATTCATTTATTTAGGAGGATTAGGATTTATTTATGATGAGATTTTTTAGAAAGAATTTATGTATTTGTTCTATGTCAGGTCATTTTTCTAGGTGGAAGATATGATAGTAGGGATTTAGGGTTTGTGCATGATGTTATAAGTACCCAGGCTAGGTTTTACTTTTTTTTATCTTGGGTTTTATTTTAGGTTTAGGTTGGGTGTGGTTTAGTTTAAGTTTTAATTTAAGGTTTAGCATTTAGATTTATTTATTTTAAGACCTAATCCCATCATACATAAGCAAGAAAGAAACTAGGAAAAGATGTCCTTAATGCAAGCTAAAAAAATCATCAATCAATTTATAAAGGCAACAAAAAATAAGAGGCCATTTGTGGTCCAACTCTCAAACCTGAAAAACAAATTGGGTAGCCTACCCTTATACAACCTAGATTATAAATAATTAAGTACAATTAAGCAAGAACTCATTATTATGGGGTCTTCAAGCTTCATTTCTTCATTTTCTTTTCTTCTCTCTCTTTCTTTTTCTTCTTTGGTTCCTTCTTTTGGATGGTTGGAAGGTGGTTATGCTCCAAAGGGTACATATAATGAGATCTATGACCAATGTTCATCCTAATCCCCATAACAATCATTCTAAAATCCTAATTATAAAAATTACATGAAAGGAAGAGTAAATTTAACTAACACCAAAATAGAGATTAGCTAAACAAACCACAAAATAAATTCCAAGTATGTATATTAGGACTTATCACCCCACACATGGGTGACTAAGTCCACTAGGCCTATTGATTATGCTTAGTATAAGTACTTATAGAGCAAAAGTATTTATATTTTATTTATTACAACACCCCTTAAGCACAATCCCACAAAAAATAAAAAATGATCTAACCTATCATTCATTCTATTACATTTACCCTAACATCCAAAAACATATATCACAAAATAAAGCAAACATCAAACCATGCACACCCAACCTAAAGCTGGTGACTTAGCCTAATGTGTGTGCTTTAAAGGTTTGTGTGGTATGAAATGGATTTAAGATAGAATTTTCTAAGTGTGAAGAATGTTCAACTTAGAGGAGGATTTCATTTAAGTTTAGTTGTTTTGGGTTGATTTTATTTTATGTTTTGATTTGGTTCAAGTTAATACTACTAAAGAGAGGAAAGAGAAGAGAACTTCTCTTTCCTCCTTAACCTAATTAATTTCTAAAATGGATTCATATTTTAGTTTTGTTTAGTGAACATTTTATTATATGTTTTAATTAACCCCAATTTTAGATGAACTAAACAAACCTATTCAAAAAAAGAAAGATATTTTAAGATTAAATAAAGTGAGTTAAATTCACAAAGCAACATCACTTCATTTCTTTCCTAGCATGTTTAACATGCATATGAATGAATTGCATATATATATACAAATGGGAATGTTTAGCACACTTTATGATGCATGCTAAATAAATTACTTAAGAAATAAATGTTTATGATGCATGATTTTCATTAGCAAAGGGTTTCTTATCCAATTTTCGCATGCACATGTGAATGAAAGACATAAGGGAGTATGATGCCATTGTTAACTGGGGTGTAAGGTACAAGTTCTACTTAGGCTACTTAAAGCCTCATAACCCTAGGATTGACTAAGATACCACTTTCTTTAAATACAAGCATATGCACAAAAGAAATAAATGGAAAAGAAAGATTGCAAAGTTGGTATTTATTTTATTTTGGTTTGTTATGCTTTATATATGTAAGTGTATGTGTCCTTCTTAAGTCATAGCATTTGAATGAATATGAAATGGAATGAGGCAAGTATTGTGTTCTTTCAAATGAACAATACTTTGCCAAATTCTATTCAAACTATACCAAAAGAGAGTGAAGGAAAACTACACAAAGAGCATCCTTATATTTTACTCACATGCAAGCCTATAAGTAAGATAAGTAAATTTTAATTTTGATAATTGATTCATATATTTTGAAAATAATTTGGGTTTAATAGTGATAATAGTCATATTCTTACTTTTAGCCAAAACATGCAATTTGACATAAAGGAAACATTTTCATTTTTTTTTTTGAAAAGTATGAATGTATGAAATCATATGACACAATTTTAGCATGTTAGGAAAGAACCAAGTATTGAAAGCATAAACACATTCACCTTAATTAATTTCTAAAGACAATCTTATGAAATAAGAAAGCTTAAAGCAAATCAAAGTTTGTTTAATGTGATTTTGTTTGATTTTGAGTTTAATTTAATGAGAGTTTGATGTTAACCCATTCTCACATGTGTTTGATATTTTATTCAATTTTTAGGTGATTAGATTCCTTTTATTTTAATTGTTAAGGGGATTAAGGTTAAAATACTTACCTACAAAAGCATAGTTATCAAATAATTATGAGCCAATGAGATGACATAAAACCACACAAGGAATTTAAATCGAACTCACCTAGGGAAAAGGGCATAATGCAATTTGGCTCATGATTAATGATTAATTAAGCTAAGTTTAACTTAAGTAATTTCAAAACACCCCTCACACATATGAATATGAAATAGAATTAGGCATATTGTGTTCTTTTCAAATGAACTATAAACTTTGCCAAATGCTATTCAAAACTATCAAAAAGAGTGGAGAAGAAAAACTACATAGTACATCCTTATATTTTACTCACATGCAAGCCTATAAGTAAGATATAAGTATCACACTTTCAGTTTTGATAATTGATTCATATATTTTAAAATAATTTGGGTTTAATAGTGATAATAGCCACTCATATTCTTACTTTTAGCTAAAACATGCAATTTGATATAAAGGAAATATTTTCATTTTAAATTTGATTTTTGAAAAGCATGAATGTATGAAATCATATGACACATTATTTAGCATGTTAAAAGAAATAAAGTAATGAAAGTAAACACATTCACCTTAATTAATTCCTAAAGACAATCTTATGAAATAAGAAAGCTTAAAGCAAATTAAGTTTGTTTAATGTGCTTTGTTTGATTTTGAGTTTGATTTAATTTGAAAAATTGAGGTGACTTTGCTATTCCTAATCCATTCCTACTATGTGTTTGATATTTTGTTCAATTTTTAGGTGATTAGATTCATTTTATGTTTTGGTTAAGTAAAGGCATTAAACATGTTAATTACCCCTTTCCTACACCACATTAGCATAGCTAATCAAATAATTATGAGCCAATGAGATGACATAAACCACACAAGAAATTTAAATCATCAACTAAGAGAAAAGGGCCTAATGCAATTTGGCTCATGATTAATGATTAATTGGGTTTAACTTTAACTTTAATATCAAAACACCCCTCACACATATGAGTTGAATTTTATTTCTTAATGGTGTACTTAGGCTCTTGAACACCTCATCTACCCTAGAAGAATTGAGTTCGAAATTTTTAGAATTTTATGAAATTAATTAAGGGATAATTAGTAATTAACCTTAATTAAGATTAAAAAAGGGGGTTTAAAAAAATATCAGAAAGTATCCCAAAATTATTCCTCAAACCTCACATTCATTAGTCAAAACTTAATTGGCTCAAGGGGTTAAATCACTAATTATTTCATAATTAAGTCTAATTACATTAAGAGTGATTAAGGAATGAACCAGATTAAGCCACCAATAAATCCCAAGAAAATTAGGGAGGTAGAAGTCATCCCTATAATTACCCAAGAAGTTTGAGATTAATCAATGAATTAATTTAGAGAGTAATTAGTAAATGAACATTCTAATAAAAGCTAAATTCAAAGAAAACTATTCAAAATCAATCAAAATTAATTTTAGAATATTCTATGTTCAATTATCTTCTAATACAATTTATTTCATATTTTTTGATTTTTCTATATTGAGATATGAATTTTAGAAGTTTAGTGATTAATTAGAATTAAATAAGTCCCTAATCCTATTATTAATCCATGGTGCAATGCATGATGCGACATGCACTTTCATGAGTCACCATCGATTGGAAATTTAAACATCGCATCATAGCTTGGCGACACTACGCTTTCTCAACCGTCATCAAGGATCAATGATTGATCGAGGTTAAATATAAATATATCATGCATTTTAATCTATCGCCCATCCAAAATGCGCGGATGGATGGCGAGATTATCTATAATTCCTACGGGGATCCGCCCATCTTCTAGGATGATCCAGCTGAGCTTGACCCTAAATTTCCCACACCTTCATCATGCATCCTAAATCACATCTAATGGTCAAGATCCTATGCCATGAAAATTTCTTTCACAAAGCTCCAAACCATATTATATTAAAGCTTAAAATGGTTAACCTTACTAGGTGATCACCAATGCTCGATTCTCTTAGAGAAGCTTGTTTGAGACAAAGCTTTGCTAAAAAATTTGAGCTCGAGGTTGAGTGGATGGCTCTTGTACCTGCACTTGAGCGCTATATGGCACCTCCTTTGCCTTTGGAGCTTGGAAAGAACAGGTGAGCTCGATTTAGTCCCAAGAGCTGCAAAGAATTATTGGTGTGGGAGAAAAGTTGGCAATTTAAGATCCCCTATTTTCACAAATGAGAAGATGAACTTTCAATCTCCCTCTAGGAAGTTTAGGATCACTTGCAAATGGCTACTCCTTCTAACACTCAATCACAAAGCTCTCTTAGAATGAGAGTGAATTGGGGAGTATATCTCCCCTTGGCAATCATGAACAAGGAGAAGCTATTTTGATCCAATTGCCTTGATTTAAGGGTTAGCTTTAGAGTGTCCTTGATTTTGGTTTTGGCTGGGAGTGGAATGGTGAAGTGGCCATGTGCTCAAATTGAGTGTAAGGAAGATTCCCATGTGGACATTTCAAAGCATGCTTGATTTGGTCATTGGGCTGACCCCTATTGGGTTGGGTGCACCCTTCCTAGTGTTCACTTGATCCATTAAGAGAGTGTCAAGTGGTATGAAGAGGATTTGACCAAATTCAAGTGAAATTGTCCAAAATTTACTAAGGCCTAGGGGTAAAATGGTCATTTGGCTGATTTTGAATTTGGGTATGTTTGGTATGTTGAAAAAATAGGTTTGGCCAAGTTTCATTGTATTTGGAGTTCATTTGGTATGGTTTGGCTCATGTTGACCAATTTAGGTCAAAATGGGTCAACTTGATCAAGTTGACCAAGTGGTCAAATTGGGTCAAACCAAGGTTAGGTCAAGTTCATATGACCATTTGAAATATTTTTGGCTTTGGTTTGATTCAATTTGGTTTAGATTTGAATTTGGTTCATATGACTTCATTTAGGAAAATGGGTCAAGTTGACAATTGACCCATTTGACCTATTTGAGCTAGGTCATGGGTAGGTTTGGTTAGTCATATAAAGTGGATTGGTATCTTTGTTTCCAATCAATTTTGGTTAAGTTTGAATTTGGCTCAGATGACCCTTTAGGTCAAGTTGGGTTTAAGGTCGTTGGGGTTAGGGTCTAGTTGGCCAATTGAGAGGCTTTGGTCATGTTCAACAAGTGATTTGGAATGAACTTGACCCATTGGTTTCAATCAATTTGACTTAGATCAAGTTTTGACATTTTGACTTTTTTAGGTCAAGTTGGGTCAATTGGCCAATGATTGGTTTGGCTCAAATGTTGACTTGGTCAAGCTCAAACATTGGTCATGAATGAACTTAGATCAATGGTTGTTAATTTGGCCTATGATGGATTTTGGCTATGTTGATTTCATTTGGCTAAGTGTTGACTTGATCAACCCCAGTTTGATTGACCCAATTTAAGTGATTGATCATCTCATGATGATTGTTGATCATGATGAGGCTTAGGTGATTTGATTCAATCCAAATTGGTTAAGATTAGAATTTTGCTCATAAAGGTACTTAGGTAACTTTGGGTTAAGTGAGCTAAGTATGTCAAATTCTTGAAAGCTTGATTTGAGTTTGATTGAACTTGTATATGGACTTATATTGAAATATAAATCCATTTGTAAGTGGTTTGAAGTCAAAATGAGTTTTTGATGATTTGACAATTTCAAGTTCAAAGGGTGAACATGAAATGGATTTGGCTTGATTTTTAAATTGAGTTTTGGTAAAGTTTGTATTTATATTTGGATTCATGATTGAAGGATTGATAATTATGAAGGAGAATCAAGAGTTTGGCTTGATTGAAGTTGATTTGGCTAAGTTCAAGAATTTGACTTGAAAGGCTTAGGATTGATTTGAATGAGTTTGAATTTGATTTTGGAAGTGATTTTGATTGATTTGAATTTATATTTCATTTATATATGTGAATATAAATGAGATATAAATGAGAGAAAATTTCATGAATTTAAAGTGATTTGAAGATTTAGGCTAAGTCCATGAAGGAAATTAAGACTTAAGAAGGATTTGGAATTTGGAATTTGAATTTTAGATTTAGTTTGATTGATTTGAATTTATATTTCATTTATATATATGAATATAAATGAGTTAAGAAAATTTCATGAATTTGAATTGATTTGAAGATGATTTTGATAAGTCCATGAAGGGAAATCAAGGACTAAGATTTGGAATTTGGAATTTCAATCATGGGTTTTCAATCATGGATTTCAATCATGTGGCATTAGTTTGGAGAAAATCAATTAGGCAAGAATTGATTTAGTTTGATGATTTGGAGTTTGAAAGGAAGGAAGTAAGGAATGTGGTTTCCAACAAATTTTCCTAACACCCCAAGGCATGACCTATTCCTATGGCTAACTCTTCTAAGTCTGGGCTAGGTTGAGTGTCCACCAAATCACTATGTGTGTCTTAGACTTGGATCTCACAAAGTCTAAGAGGAGTCCTATGTCTAAGATGGAGGGGTTGAGAACTCATTATAAAATGAGGTCAACAAAGAGCCCAGGTGTGGTATGACCGTGGAACACCACACCATTGATCAACACCATAATGATTAACACTAATGATCAAAAGCAATAACAGATGATCTACTCTAACGAGAGGAAGGAATCTAAAACTTAATGCAATGTGGCTCTACTGTTAAGGACACAAGGAGGAATCCACTAGGGATAGAATAAGTGAACCTTCCACTAGGGAAGTGTTCAAGTCATCCACAAAGGGATAAGGGTTTTGATTTGATTTGAGTCTGGGGGAAAAAGTTCCTAGGAAAGAGGGTTGAATTTGTTTCATTTTTAGATTTGGATTTTGAGATGAACCTATTGGTTTGTGACCGCACTGGTAGAGCCATGGAGGCCTAGACCTAACTAGATTTACCAATCCAAAGGGGTCTATTAAACATATAGGACTAGCCAACCAAAGGGATGCCTTTAAAATTTGTAGGAAGAAAGTGTAGTAGACTTACATCCAAAGTAGGGACTAGTTAGTCAATAGGCAAGGCAATAGATTGAACCCAACCTAATTTTGAGTGAATGTCGCTGGGGACTTAAATCAACTCAAAGATAGTCAAGATTAATTTCATTTTAATTTATTTTGATGGATTTTGTTGACTTACAATGGATCATAAGAAAAGAGCTTATATCATCCTAGACCTATATCGATTTACTAAACCAAAGGGAATAGCTTCTACCGATGGGAAACTATCGACCAAAGAGTGCCTTTCAATTTGCAATAATCAATTAAAGAGAAGAAAGCTCGGGACTCACATCTTCTACTAGAAAGACCACTGGATCACTTTGGGCAACAAATGACCTAAGGGTGTGATATAATCATGCTAGAAAAATGCATCATAATCTTACAACTTCCAAAGAATGACTAGGGTAGCTGCTTATAATAGATTGAACCCGGGTGACTACGAGTGAGTGACCGAGACTTATCTCAACTCGTAGTGCAATTCCTATAGGGAGTTATGACACGCCTAAAGATAGGATGCCACTTGAGAAAGGGTCCTTTGGGGCTTGAATTCCTAATCCACAAGTGAATTAATTTATTTTATTGTTTATTTATCATGGACCTATTAGTTTGTGAGGGATCAAAGAGAAGGAGCTTATATGTAGACCCTCTCATTTACTAAACCAAGGGAGAATCACATTCAAAAATTCCAACCAGGGGTGGCTACTAGGAAAGGGAATTGTCCAATCCAAGAGTAACTCAGTGTAGTCTAAATAGGGTCACAAAAAATGTGATCCAAATAGAGTGCTAGGGATGAGGGGGCTTTAATCCAAAACTAAGAAGATGACATGGCTAGTCATATATCAAATTGGTATTCATGGCCAACTCAAGGAGAAAGCAGGACTCACTGCCAAGAGTGGTGTATCCACCGGGTGAGTCAGATAGCAAACATCAATCAACCTAAGGTGCCATCGCTGCAAATAGCCAGAAGAAAGATGGGACTCACATTCTCTTATAGCATAATGATTGGATATCGTCTTTGGCTCGACATCCTAGAGTGACTGAGTGAATGCCAGGGAACTTATATCAACTCAAATGTAGTCAAGAGAAAGGAGCCTGGGACTTATCCTAAACCTTAAAATATACGATCTAGTTAGATCATGATGATTAGTTCAAGAAGAAAGCAGGACTCACATCTTCTTAAACAATCAACGAGGTAGCTGGCTGGCAAGAAAAGTCTACCAAACTAATGAGGCGCTATTGGTCTACAATGGTCAAGTTAGAAGAAAGCATGGGACTCACATCCTCCAAACAAGTGACCACTAGGGTGACATACTAGCAGGTAGCATGTAGACACCTAAACTAATGAGTGAGTGAGGGCTTGCTCCCACATCAAATATAGCTCAAGACAAAAGATTTGTGTTTATTTTTTGTGCATGTTAAAGGAATAGGATGCCTGGGTTTTCTACACCTACCTAAACACATTGGGGGGATTTTGATGACATGGTGTCATGGATGGCAAAGAATTCCACTAAGAAAGGATGCTTGAGTTCTCTTATACATAACTTATGAGCTAATTGAAATAGGATGCCTCTTCTCTTACACCTATTCTAATAGTGAAATTGTGTTTGTAAAGAGGGATAGATGCCACTGGGACTCTTACACCTACCCTAAACACATCACGATGGATTTACAAGACAAGCAAATAATGCTTCAAAGAAGAGAAGATTTTGATGAAATGGAATCAAATTTTTGTTGATTGATTTATTTTCAAACATGATTTATTTCATGGGTAATATTTCTTTAGATAGAGCCCATTAATTGAAAGCATCGGGTGTTCCCCTTTATAATCAATATGATAAGATCCTCCAGTAGGCTTCTCTGCATAGGGGCCTTCCCAAGTGGGTTCAACTTGCCTCCCATCTTCGATGGGCAACAATTGGTCTCCTTAGACTAACACAAGTTCTCCTACTGAAAAGACCTAGGACAAGCTTGAATCATTTTGTCCCAATTGAGGTTCTACACACTCAGTACCTCCTCCAATCCTTCAAGCTCTTCTAACCACAACTTTGCATTCTGCTCAGAGTGATCTTGCTGCTATCCTTAGTGACTGAGTTGAACTCTTCTAGAACGCACATACACTCATCATTGGAGAGTTGGTGGTGTGGTAGGCCCACAAGGCTTCAACCACTCATTCCATGCTATCAATTCTTTTGTATTTGAATGAGAGTTTTATTGAATGCTTCTTTGCTCTGGTAGTAAATGGTGGAGTATCTCCAATCTATATCATATCTTTTGATAAATGTTGATCTTGGTGTGTTGAATGTTCATTATCAATTATAATTCATCGAGGCACCTCAACCTATATACATATGGTTCAAAATCAAAGCACATGTCTGACCTCTCGAGTGGGATTGTCTACCCACTGTAGTGTGAACCGATGCCCTTGGAAGAAGGAGGATCAATGCACCCATAATGGTACCTCAACACTAATGGCCATGAGGTCAATGAAGTGTAGAATGTTGGGTGATTGGTGTTGGACCACATCATGTACCTAACACCGATTTCTATCCATGAGTATCATCGAGTATCTCTGATTTCTTCATTTTGAGAACATTCTCCACATAGACCAATGTACCTTGATTACAATGCCATGGGCTTCATGTTTAAAACAACGTAACCACATATGGTCAAAGGACCTCAGTGGGTGCCATCAACGAGAGCATGGAGAGAGATCTCTGTTTCATCGATGGGCTTGTGACTTTTCTTGAGGTAGTTTATCTGTTCAAATAATCTATGAATGGTTGCCTCCAATCCAGCTCCTTATATTTTGACAATGATAACCTCTCCTTCAAGAGAAAGTCTCTGATGAGTTCAACATCAATAAGAGATATGACTTGTCTATTTTGGACCCTTATTGAAATGGACTCATCTTCTATGCCAATTCTTTGACAAGTTTGGCCAAAGGCATCACATCTGCTCTACTGGGAACCTTGTAGATGGTGACTTCAAGAATTTGGGCCAACAACTTCATGGTATACTCATGGTAATGAAGAAGCTTGGTTTGAGAACCTTGTAGATCTTGTTGATGACCAACCGAGAATCCCCAAAGATGTTGATGCTCTGACACTAATAGTGATGGCTAACTCATCGACAATCAAAGCCTCATACTCGAGCTTCATTGTTGGTGTAAAAGATAGATAGTAAGAATCTCATCATATGGTAGAGTTAGGAGAACTATTCTACCCCCGCCTTTCCTAAGAGTAGATCATGGTGCTTCCCTTTATGAAGTTGCACCATCAAAATACATCTCCCATCGTTTCTCATCCTCCCCTAAGTTCATGATTTATTCATCGTGGAGATCATCATTAAGTAGAGAATCAAGAAGTGGTGTGTCTAAGAAATCGCTAGTGCTTGTCCTTTACCGCATAGGGGTACAAGGTGATATCAAACTATGAGAGAATCATGGACCATCATGCCAAAGTCTGAGAAGCATGGCCGTGTCATGAGATATTAGTGGATTGGTTCTGATCAAGTTCACCTTATGAGAAAGCATATAGTGTCACTTTTGAGATGCAAAGATCAAAGCTAGGCAATATTTCAATGGATAGTTTGCTTTAACAGAATAAGATGAAGGCCGAGGTAGTAGAGAGCATTCTCTTCCCTTCATCATTCTTGGGCCAACAAAGAGAGTCATCCAATGTAGAAGTAGAGGATGAGTGGCCGCTTGGGATAGGTGAATGGTGGTTTCACCAAATACGCTTGATGTCTTCAAAGCATGTCGACACTTGTCATCCCACTTGAACTTGGCATCCTTTTGACAAGTGCTAAGAATGGCTTGCATCTCCCGATAGGTTGGAGATAAAGCATCTTAGATATGCCAGACCATCCTTGAAAGATGAGTTGAGTTAAACTCTTAGGAGGTGGCATTTCTAAGATAGCTTTGATCTTTTCGATCTATTTCTATTCCTGTGACAACACAACAAGGGAATTTTTACCCAAATGCACACACTTGGGGATTCATTTTGAGGTTATATTATCTTAACCATTCAAAACTACTCAAGTCAAAGAGATGGTTTCCTTTTCTTATTCTTGACTACTAGATCATCAACAAGCACTCAACCCGATGATGGATGAGTTTGTTGAAGATTTGAGTCATGCCTATGTGGTAAGCACATTTTAAGGCTAAGGCAACCCTATAATAAAGATTTTGATGGTTCAAAAGTAGTTTCTTTCATCTTGAGACATCTTGATTTGTAGTGTACGACTATCCATGAAAGAGAAATTGCATGAGATGACAATGTCCACCATTAATTTTAGTATAGGAAGAGAAACTCATCCTTAGGACATGCCTTATTTAAGTCCCTAAATTGATGCATATACAAATTTGGCCATTCTTCTTCTTAAGGGTATGACAAGCTAACCAAGTAGATATTTTTCTTCCGATGAAACCAACATCGACGCTTGATTTAAAATGACGTTGTTCAATTTCTAATCGCATATGTCTAGGAGCTTGCTTAATAGGGGTAGCATTAGGATCTATTGCTAGCTTGTGGACTACATCGAGATAATTCGCATCTCTTCATAACTCCATGCAAGTAGTCTTTAAACTTATTCAATAACCTAACTAAGTCATTGGTTTCTTCTTCATTCAACAAATGATGTATCTTGGGCGGATTTTCTTCTTCCCGAGGTTGATTTCTTTAAGCTTGTATTGTTGAATGGATCTCCTCTTCAAATTTTGGCGGTGCATCTTTGATTTGGAGATCATCCGAGATTTTCTAAACACACATTCTCATAAGAGTTGGTGTTGTGTGAAAAGAACCCATCGACTCCAAATGATTGGTAATAACTAAGTCATTATCATCATCGACCCACTACAAATCTAGTTATGCTCTTGATTGTGCTTCTTATTGTTCCATAGCTTTTCAAAGTACTTATGCCTGACCATGTATGAGGAACTAAACCTTTAGTATAAGATTATGAACAGAGTAAAAGTCAAATGTAATTTTATTAATTCTTTAATGTATTCCTCCTCAAGTTCTACATCAAGGACTTGAGGATGATGATCCCAAAAGAATCTCTTTGATTTCATATCACTGGAAGACTTAGGGACTTCCTTAACTACTAAACCTTCAACTTTTGAGATGAAAGTGAGGTAGAGCTAAGGTTCTAGCCGAATAGTTTCACATAAATCGATTCAAATTTTTACTTTGCTGGAGGCCGATCTTTGTCACCGTTGATTGAAAAAGTCACCTATGGAACCCGAAGAGGGTTCGGTATACTAATCACATTAGACTCATCCTCAGCTGGATTCCAAGTCTATGTGAATAGTACTTATGAAACACCTCTACGTATGGCCAACCGGGGTCTTCCACCTCTGAATTGCCTCTATTTCTACCTCTCCTACTTGTGGAGGTGGTCATCCTACCCACATGTCCATATGATGGAATGAACTGGGTGGAATGTGATATGTGGATCTATTTCTTCTTCAATTCCCCTTTCTTATTCACTTGGATTTTTTTTCTTTTCTTTTTTTGCCTTTTCTTTTCTCATTTTCTTTTCTTTTGAATTTGAGTTTTATCCAAGTTCACGAGAAAGGGTGTTTGAGGAAAGAAAGTAGGTCACATCTTCATAAATCTCAACCTCTAACCGAAAATGGCTTTTCATCTCCATTGACAGGTATTCAATCATCCTTTTGAACTTGATAATGGAGGGAGGATGGAATTATCTTGTTCCATGTATCCAAGGCCACCAAAAAGCAGTGAATGAAGTATTCAAATCAATGATGTAAAACTTGGCTAGTCACCTATCTCCAAAGGTAACACTATGGAACCTAAACCCCACTCACCTTGTTCATTGAATCCTCTCAACATCATCTATCTCCTGAGTGTGGAGATGTTGATCCTCAAATAGGCAATGGTCTTTAGACTCATAATGTTCATCGATGCACCGGATCAATGAGAACTAGTGAGTTTGAATCCCATGTCAACTGATGTGTAGAGATGGTTGTGCTCCAAGTCTCCAGAAGGTCTTCATCTGAAGGTGATCCCTGAGCTTCTATGTAATGTGCCTCCTCACCTATAGCAATTAGTGAGCTAAGTATATCTCAAGATCAGAGATTGATTAGTGATTCCCTCATCTCTTTGGATAAGACAAGGGCATATCATGCTTAGCTTAGATGACAACTTTCTTAGATGAGAGAGGACATTGTAGTCCACTCCGGTTGATCCTCCACAAGCATATCCAAGGGTGGAGCATCTATGGAGGGGCTTCTTGATCCACCAATGATTTTATTTTTCTCATCTTGAGGAGAGGTAGAACCTTCCACTTTGAGGTTGACTTGGATCTCTATGTGGGTAATGGAAGGTTCTACCTACACATCGCTCACCTACAACTTCCTATGGGACCCTTAAATTGGATGATTCCAAGTCTATCTCAAGAGGTGAACCCATAGCATCAGAGTAGAAAAGTCCAACTCTAAATTAGAAAGAGGAAGATCAATTAGTTATTTTGACTTGAAGAGTTATTAAGAATAGAAGTTGAACAACCCATCGGAGTGACACATATGTAATTCAAGCTAGCTTTATTCTTCAATTTCTTGGATTTGATAGGTGGTACAAAGTAGAATCAAGTAAAGTAAGTGGGGTAAGGATTTGATCCCTTATCTGTTGATACAAGAGTTCTAGTAGAAGAAGAAGAACTAAGTGTAGGAAGTTCCAATGATAGCTACAAATTGATGGAGGCTAGACTTGATGGTTGTGCTATGGCTATCCCGCTTACATGTCGACGCTCCTGCTCCCCTTGAGTTGGCACTAGCAACTTGCAAACCTTCCTTGATGTTGGAGGTTTGGACTCAAGCACTACAAGGAAAGTTTCTTGATCTTCTAGATGATCATTTTAGAGGTTTTAAAGAGATATCCCAACCTTCTTTGGTTTTGGAAGGATCACAAGTATCCCCAAGGATTACCCTAATGGAACTGGATGGTTGTTCCACAAGGTATTCTTGGGATAACTACATCACCGATCTTGAAGCTATGTTCAAGACAACCTTAAATGTGAAGCAATCCTCCAAAACATGACCTAGCATATGATGGGGTAAAAGTTAGGATCATGGCTTTTCCCACTTCCTCTCTCTAGGCTTAGCTAAAATCAAGCTTCTTTAAGAGATTCTTAAAGATCTTCTTGATTACCTCCTCTTAAATGAATAAGGTTTGAAGCTTATCTAAAAGAGTAGGTGGACCATAGCTACGGTGGTGGTATGTGTGCCATGCTGCTAATGGTATATGGAGGCGAGGTGTGGCCATGGAGGTCATGGGAGGCTAGGGCTCGGTAGAAAGGAGGTGGAAGCAAGTCCGAGGTCGTGGTCTCTCTCTAGTTGCTTCCTCTTATCTACCACTATCATTATTCCGCCTTCTTCTCATAGACCTTATGGCTTTGCTTTGGACAACTTGAAAAGGCAACCTTGGCCTCTTATAGACTAGCCACCTTTGTTGATTAGCTTCTCAAATGTTTTGATAGTGAAGCCCTTAAGTATGAAGGTGACCACCATGGATATTCTTTAGAAGAATCTCAATGGCATGCTCTTAGATAATGGGCTCACATTTCATACTGTTATGCCATCCGAGAATATAGTCAACAAGGGACTCACCGGGTGTTGTTGTGCTACAACGAGATCACCAACATTAACCTTTTTTGAGCTCCAAGAAACCTCTTGATAAAGAGTTGCTCCAACTCAAAATATCTCAATCATTGAGAAGTTTAGCATACCCCAAAGCTATCCCTACTAGGCTAATGAAGGAGAATAACAAAGCATTGCTTCCACCACAAGGCAACCGGCCCTAAGTGTGTAATATGCTATGTTTCCACACCATCAAAACTCTTGAAGGAAGGTGGCAAACCCTTGGGATATTGATATCAAATTCCTCGGTCTACCCTTGAACTGATGATCCTCCGGCTTGAGCCAACGCTTCTTCACTTATTGTCAACCATAATTATGATGTCTTTCTCTGTATGGAGGTACTTTCCACTACCTTCCTATACATGCTAGTGCTACCTTGCTCAACGAGGTAAGGTCTTGGTGGGTCCAAGACATGCACTAACTCGACTAATCTCGTAGTAAGATGAATGGGGCTTATTTTCTAAGCACGAGCTAACAAGTCCTCAAGACTCCATCCCATCTATTTATTCATCTTTTTGCTATATCGAGGTGATTTGGGTGTGTCTTCTTGTTCAACCTCATCACCTTCCATGGCTACTACTCGAGGAGGGATCCCCTGTATCTACCATGCAAACCGTGAGTCTCCCAACAAATCATCTTCATTGGGATCAAAGCCGATCTTCTCCTCATCATACCGCCATACTAGAATTTTCTTCTTTTCTATAAGATAATGTGCCACTATGTCCTCAAGAGAATGATCAATCTAAATGGGCATAAATGATTTTGGCTAATCGTGTGATCATCAGAGAGGCACGACCTCCCGCCGGAGAATCAATCTATGAGGACTGTACTCACTAGAAGAGACACACTCTGACTATCACCGACTCTAAAAGGGTGACACTCAGAGGTTCTATTATCATTGGTGCAAGGGCTATCATCTACTTCTATGATTGCCACCATCTCCATGTCCTGAACCGGTGGTGTTGGTGAAGGGATGACCACTATGCTTGGGTATTCCCTCCACTACCACTGGGTAAGCAGCAGAGAGCCTCGCCCACAGTAGTGATGAATAAGATCCCTCAACCATGTGGATCACCAACGGGGTACGCTTCTCTGATGTGGCCTTCATGGCCTTGGTGGAATTGGAGATGCCGTGAATGAATGAGGTGGGCGATGGTAGTGGTGTGGTGGAGACACCACCAACTCTCTCAGGGACCCTCTTCTATGATGATCATCCTAAGTAAAATGTTATTTGATGATCGATGGGCGACGTCAGGGAAATCAATGAGTGAGGCCGACTATCACCAAACCTCTGCCTCTCTGGATGATCTAAAGTGCGGCCTCTGCCCCTCTTACATATGTTCCCCACACTGGGAATGACATATCTAAATAAATTGAGCTACTCAATGCCCAAGCTCTACCAACCTAGTGTAGAACGATAGGCATACAACCTCCCGCTGCAGTGTTGAACCACTAGTGGAGGTGAAGTATGGATCCTCTAGCATCCTCTCTAGACCTAGAGAGATGAAATGGGTTCACCATGACCGGGGTGATCAAAGTACCTCCTCCACAACACCACATAGCCTCCATCTCCTAGAAATATGATGATATACCGCTTAATCATGCGCTTTTTATTTCTCCTCGAGTTATGGTAGGTGAGTGGAGTAAGAACTAGACCCAACCTCAAAGTTGGGGAGGCAATCTGGGATTAGAGGAGCCTTACCCTGAGGGTGCCAATGAGTGGGTGCTCCCCTAGGGAAGCACGAAACCAGCGTAGACTGCACTATCACTAGCCGAAATTGATGGGACTACCACCGCTTTCCTCTTAATGAGGGGATGTCAAATGGTAAATCGATCTGATGACTGGCTTACCCACCACAGCCTTGCTAATAGTTGTGAGGGGAGTGCCTCAGGTGATCCTCACTCCTCAAAACCTCAAAATGGATAAGATGGGTGATCACTGGGGAGATTCGATCCAAGGCCAAGTCCATGTCGTAGGGGAAAGTAAACACAAACTTCGAACTTGCCATTTATAATCAAAAAATTGAAGAACTCAACTATAGTGTAACTAAGATCGATGTGAGAATCTAATGTTGGAAACAAGCTTGGATCATTTCTATTTTGTTGATTTAATTTGAATTTAAAATTTGAACCCACATCCAACATCTTGGAAGTGTTAAGTTCAAAATGGATTTAGAAGATTTAGAGATTTGATTGGAAAGAGAATAATATGAATCCAACTTCAATAAATTTGGGTATGTTGAAAAATGATTCAAATATTTTAGAAAGATGCTTCCATGTTCATGTTTGAAATTAGATTTTGATTTGAGGACCCTTTCCTTTAACAAATTTTAAGTAAGGTCAATTTGGTTTTATTTTGATTTGGTATTTTGGAATTCACTTAGCAAATTTGGGTATGCTAAGTGAAGTGTTTGAAAATAATTTGTTTTTTTTTTTGTTTATTTTATCTTGTGAATTATTGTTGATTTTGAAAATTAGAATTCTCACTTAGCAAATTTAGGTATGCTAAGTGAAGAACCCAAGTGTGTTTTGTTTTGAAAGATTTTGAAAATAGGATTCTTAGCAAATTTGAGTATGCTAAGGAAATCCTAAAGTGTTTCATTTGTTTTGGATATTTTGATTTTTGTAAAAAAAAGTAGGATCCTTAGCAAATTTGGGTATATAAGGAAATCCTAATGTGTTTCCTTTTGGTTTTGATTTATTTTTGATTGAAAGTGGAGACTTCACTTTAGCAAATATAGTATGCTAAAAGATGAAGTTCCATTTAATTTTTATGGAAATTTCATTTAAATTTGAGTATGCTAAATGAATTCCAAAAGTGTTTAAAATTTTGTTTTGTCTTATTTTGAAAATGGAAACTTCATTTTAGCAAATGGTATGCTAAATTGAAGTTCCAAATATGTTTTGAAATTTTGTGATGGATATTACTTTAGCAAATTTGAGTATGCTAAATGAAATTCAAAGTGTGTTTCAAATTTTATTTTGAAAAGGAGAGACTTCATTTTAGCAAATGGGATATGCTTAAATGAAGTTCAAATGTTTTGAAAATTTTTTTTTGGAGACTTCACTTAGCAAATTTGAGTGTGCTAAATGAAGTTCCAAATGTGTTTTGAATTTTGAAAATATGATTGTTAAGTTTTGATTTTGAAAGAAGACTTCCATTTAACAAATTTGGGTATGTATGAATGGAAGTCAATCTATTTTCAAAATGTAAAAATTTTGCTTTGTGATTATTGCTTTTTTGAAAGAGGGAATTCCAACTTAATCATGTATGGATATGTTTAAGTGGGATTTCAAATGATGTTATTTTTATTTGAGAAAATCTTCATTCAATAAATTTGGGTATATTGAATGAAGATGTTCATATGTGCTTTTGAAAATTTTATTTTTTGAAAATGAAATCCATTTAATATGTGGTATATTGAATGGAAAGGTTCATATGTGCTTTTAAAAAATTTTATTTTGATTTTGTTTGAAAATGAAACTCATTAAATAGGGTATATTGAATGGAAAGGTTTCATATGTGTTTTTTTTTATGATTCAACCCAACACATGTGGAATGTTGGGGAAGTTCAAAGTTATGATTTTCCTTGAAGAGGTAATATCCATTCAATTTGATGTATTGAATGGAAAGGCCCATCTTCAAATTTTATGTTTTTTGAAAATATGATTATTGGAAATTTTATTTTTGTAAAGATGATCTTACATATAATCATAAAGATTGTTAGATGAAGATGATTTAAGAAAATTTGTAAATTTTTTATTAAGTGCATTTTGAAAGAGTGTTTTTTTGAAAAGCATGATTTTTGATAAGGGTTTATTTTGTCTTTATTATGAACCTTTCCTTATCATAAAATGATAAGGAGGAAGTCTTTAAATGTTTTCTTTTATTTAGATCTTTTTATTTTTACCCATTGGAGAACAATGGTTTTAAGACCAACACGGTGAGGTCCTAAAACCTAAAGATGCTAGCTTAACTTAAGAATGAAATAAGCTAAGTGCCAATGAAAGATAGTGATTCATACCAAAGTACAAACCCAATATCGATACTTAAAGACAATGATCATTTACCAAAGATGGAGAGAGGAACCATCCCAAGAGTCGCAAAAAAATGTGATGAAATTTTTATATGAATTTCTAAATAATAATATACTTCCATCTTCACTCTATGCGATAAAATGAAGATAAATATACATCTCTTCTATTTTTGACACCATATAATAGATCCAAATGTTCTTATTGAGGGTGATCGGTACATTGAGGAAAGGTGTACTATCTCTAAAGATAGAAGTCACCACCCTACAATGGACCTAATCACCTCAATAGGACTCCTATAATGAGTATACATGTGTAAAAAGATTCTTCCCCACTTTACATGGAAAAGTAAAGTAGGGTTTATTTTAAATGTTTGTTCATGTCAAGCCCCATAGTTAATTACATCCTAAGAAATGAGATCCTTAAGAATACTCTCTAACAAGAATTAGATTAAGGAGAAATTCTCATCTATACTAAGATCATATTCTCATTAAGGTAAATGATCATTTTCTAAAGATTTCAATGTAGGACTATCAATCGATTATTTTATTATGGAAGATCAAAGATCAAGAGAGGAGTTATTATCAAGCCAAAGAAGATAAGTAGTAGAAAATGAAACCTAGAGCATCTCAAACTATCCTATGGCTTTTACATTTTTGAAATTGATTTAATTTATTTGAGTTGAATTTTTATTATAAATTTAGGCTTATGATTCCACAACACAAGATTATGGAAATGCCTAAGAGGTGAGGATTTATGCTTATGGCCCACAAGGGGAGAAGCAACCTTAACCTAAATCTAGGAGCTTTGGCGAGGCCAAAAGCACAACCTAAATCTAAGGCAAAAAATGGGTATTTGG
This sequence comes from Cymbidium sinense, assembly GCA_021442155.1. Taxonomy (NCBI): domain Eukaryota; kingdom Viridiplantae; phylum Streptophyta; class Magnoliopsida; order Asparagales; family Orchidaceae; genus Cymbidium; species Cymbidium sinense. The sequence goes on from CM038230.1 coordinate 3,585,652, forward strand.
TTTGCCTCCATAAGAGGGACAAACCACCAACTACTTGGACTTACAACCGCCTTGGGGTGGCAACTAACTCCTCCTACATGATTTTAAATTCATGAAAAGTCATATGCTTTATGCAAGATAGCTAGTTATTTATTTAGAAAGAGACTAAGTCCTTAAACTCACCCTAAAGAGACTAGATCATGTAAGGGCATGCTTCAAATGACCTAAATCTAATGCAAATCATATTACATTTTATTATTATTTGGACAATCATTTGACTTGCTTATAGGATTCATATGCCTAATGCATGAGAAGTAAGATTATTGGCCAAAATCAACGAGAAGGGAGGAGGTATTTCCACCATGGCTCTCAAAGGTCAAGCCAAGTTTCTCGCAAAGGTGGAAGCCTCCAATCAAGAGTGAAAATAATATGCATTTTGCATGATGTTATAAAAAAAATACTCATCCAACCTAAGGGTTGCTAATTCTTTTATCTTGATTTTAGCCTAAGCTTTATGAGGTTATGAGTTCTTTATTTTAATTTTGAATTGTTAAATTTGGTAGAAGATTTATTTTTCCTAAGAGCCTAATCCACAGCCATACATCAAGCAAGGAAGAAAATGAAAAAGATGCCAACTTAATGCACAAACTAAACAAATCATCAATCAATTTATAATCTACACAAAAGAATAAGAGGCCATTTGTTGGGCACCATTGCACAAACTCAAAAAATAAATTGGGTATGAGCTCTACCCTTATACAACCAGTTACAAATGAATTAAGTACAATTAAGCAAGGAACATTGTTATGGGGTCTTCAAGCTTCATTTCTTCATTCATCTTTTCTTCTCTCTTTTTCTTTTCATCTTTCTTCTTTGGTTCCTTCTTTTGGATGGTTGAAGTTGGTTGCCCAAAGCTTCACATGATACATAAGATGAGATCTTATGACCAATGTTCATCTAATCCCCATAATCATTCCAAAATCTAATTACAAAATTACATGAAAAGGAAAAATAAATCTAACTAACACCTCCAAAATAGAGATTAGTAAACAAACCACACAAATCCCAAGCATGTATATTGGACTTATCACCCCACACATGGGTGACTAGGTCCACTTGGCTAAATTATGCTTAGGGGTATAAGCACCGCATTTATATTTATTTATTACGGCACCCCTTAAGCATAATTTCTGTGAAAATAAATTAAACTAAATCATCCTATCATTTATTCTACGCATAATCACTAACATCAGAATAAAATATATATCATAAAATAAAAGCAAACATCAAACCATGCCTAACCTAAAGCTAGAAGTGGTGACTTTAATATGTGTGTTTTGAGGTTTGTGTGGTATGCTTAGCTATAGCTTTAAGTTAGAATTTTCTAAGTGTGAAGAATGTTCAATTTAGAGGAGGGTTTCATTTATGAGTTTAGTTATTTGGGTTGATTTATTTTATGTTTTGATTGGGTTCAAGTGAATCTACAATTAATTACTAAGTTGTAAAGAGATGGAAAGAGATAGAACTTCTCCTAACCTAAGTAATTTCTAAAGTGGATTCATATTTTAGTTTTGTTTAGTGAATATTTTATTATGTGTTTTAAATAATCTCAGTTTAGATGAACTCTAACAAACCTATTCAAAAGAAAGGCATTTAAGATAAAATAAAGTGAGTTAAGATCACAACACACATCACTTCATTTCTTTCCCAACATGCATGATTTTCATTAAGTAGCAAAGGGGTTTCTTATCCATTTTCATATGCACATGTGAATGTATGAAAGGCATAAGTGAGTACAATGCCATTGTTAACCGGGGTGTAAGGTATAAGACCTACTTAGGGCTACTTAAAGCCTCATAACCAGGGTTGTCAGGACTAATATACCACTTTCTTAAATACAAACATGTACAAAAGAAATAAATGGAAAAGAAAGAATACAAAAGTTGGTATTTATTTTATTTTGGTTTGTTTATGCAATTTATATATGTAAGTGTAGGTGTCCTTCTTAAGTCATAGTATATGAATGAATATGAAATGGAATTAGGCAAGTATTGTGTTCTTTTCAAATGAACAATACACTTTGCCAAATCTATTCAAAACTATACCAAAAGAGAAGAAAAACTACACAAAGCACATCCTTATATTTTACTCACATAGCTATAAGTAAGATACAAGTAACAAACTTTTAATTTTGATAATTGATTCATATATTTTGAAAATAATTTGGGTTTAATAGTGATAATAGCCATATTCTTACTTTTAGAAAACATGCAATTTGACATAAAGGAAACATTTTCATTTTAAATTTAATTTGAAAAAAGTATGAATGTATGAAATCATATGACACACATTTAGCATGTTAGGAAAGAAGTATTGAAAGCATGTAAACACATTCACCTTAATTAATTCTAAGGACAATCTTATAAAATAAGAAAGCTTAAACAAATCAAAGTTTGTTTAATGTGATTTTGTTTGATTTTGAGTTTGATTTAATTTGAAAATGTGAGGTGAGTTTGATGTACCTAACCCATTCTCACATGTGTTTGATATTTTATTCTATTTTTTAGGTGATTAGATTCCTTTTATATTTTAATTAAGTTAAGTTATGGATTAAGCATGTTAATTACCCCTACCTACACCACCTTAGCATAGTTAATCAAATAATTATGAGCAATGAGATGACATAAAACCACACAAGGAATTTTCAATGCACCTAGGAGGAAAAGGGCATAATGCAATTTGGCTCATGATTAATGATTAATTAAGCTAAGGGTTTAACTTAAGTAATTTCAAAACACCCACACACATATGAGTTGACTTTTAATTTTTAAATGGTACTTAGGCACTTGAACACCTAAGCATCTATCCAAGAATCAATTAAGTTTGGAAATTTTTAGAATTTTGAAATTAATTAAGGGATAATTAGTTAACCTTTAATTAAGGTAAGGAAGAAAATAAAGGGGTTTAAGGAATATCTTGAAATACCCCAAAATTATTCTCTAAACCTCACATTCACTTCAAAACTTAATTCTCAATTAGAGGTTAAATCACTAATTATTCCTTAATTAAGTCTAATATATTAAGAGAGTGATTAAGGAATGAACTAGAATTCCTAATTAAGCCACCAATAAATCCAAGAAAATTAGGGGATAGAGCATCCCTCTAATTATACCCAAGAAGTTTGAGATTAATGGTAGATTAATTATAGAGTATTAGCAAATTAACATTCCCAATAAAATCTAAATTCAGAGAAAAGAACTATTCAAAATCAATGAAAATCAATTTTAGAATATTCTATGTTCAATTATCTTTCTAATGCAATTTATTTCATATTTTTCTAATTTTCTATGTTGAAATATGAATTTTTTAGGTGACTATTAATTAAATAATTCCCAATCTTGTATTAATCCCTAATGCGCATGTGGTGGCGCATGACTTTACACGTTGTCACGATTGAATATTTAAAACATCACATCGTAGCACCCATTGAGTGCTACATGCTTTTCTCTGTTGTTCAAGGATTGGATGAGATTAAAGTTGTGGATCGAGTTAAATATAAATATATTGTGCATTTTAATCTCGGTATCCAAAATGCGGATGGATGGACTAAGATCGTCCTGTAATTCCCGGTAGGAAGGGGATCGTCCATCTTCTAGGCCATGATCCAAGATTGTGCTCGATTGGGCTATAAACACACCTTCATGCATCCTATCACATCGATGGTGATTCTATGCCATGAAAATTTCTTTCACAAAGCTTCAAACCATATTATATTTAAGCTCAAAAAATGGCTAACCTCACGGAGGTGATCAGATGCTCAATTCCCTGAGAAGCTTGTCAGTGAGACAAAGCTTTCTTTGAAAATTTGAGCTCTTGAGGTTGAGTGGATGGCCTATGGACCACCCCCCTTTGCACTTGAGCTGACTTTGGTGTGAACCCTTCCTTTGCCTTTGGAGCTTGGGAAAGAACACTTGAGCTCAACTTGGTCCATGAGTGCTTGCAAAGGAATTAGTGAGGTTGAGTGTAGAGAAGTTGCAATCCACTTTTACGTGTATAAAATTGAGAAGATGAACTTTCAATCTCCCTTTAGAAAATTTAGGATCACTTGCAAATGCTCAGGCTCCCAACACTCAATTGACAATAGCTCTCTTGGAATGAGTGAATTAAGAGTATATCTCCCCCTTTGGTATCGAATGGTGAGCAAGGAGAAGCCATTTTGATCAATTCCTTGATTGAAAGGGTTTGTTAGGCTATTAGTGTCCTTGATTATGATTTTGGCTAGGGAGTGGAATGGTGGTCCATGTGCTCAAATTGAGTGTAAGGAAGATTCACATGTGGTCATTTCAAAGCATGTACTCGGTTTGGCCATTGGGCTGGGTTGGCTGACCCAAACCCATTGGGTTGGGTGCACCACCCTCAGTGTTCACTTGATCCACTAAGAGTGCCAAGTGAGTATGAAGAGGATTTGACCAAATTCTAAGTGAAATTGGCCAAAATTTTCCCCATGGCCTAGGGTAAAATGGTCATTTGATTGATTTTGAATTTGAGTATATTTGGTATGTTGAGAAAATAGGTTTGGCCAAGTTTCATTGGATTTGTAGTTCATTTGGTATGGTTTGGCTCATGTTGACCCATTTAGGTTAAATGGGTCAACTTGGGTCAAGTTGACCAATTGGTCAAATTGGGTCAAACCAAGGGTTGGGTCAAGTTCATATGATCATTTGAAATATTTTGGTGACTTTGGTTTGATTGAATTTGGTTTAGGTTTGAATTTGGTTCATATGACTTCATTTAAGTCAATGGGTCAAGTTGATCAATTTGACCATTTGACCTATTTGAGCTTGGTCATGGTAGGTTTAGGTTTGGTTAGTCATATAAAGTGGATTGGTATCTTTCTTTCAATCAATTTTGGATAAGTTTGAATTTGGCTCAATATGACCCTTTAGGTCAAGTTGGGTTCAAGGTCAATGAGCTAGGTTGGGTCTAGTTGGCCAATTGAGGCTTTGGTAAAGTTCAACAAGTGATTTAGAATGAACTTGACCCATTGGTTTCAATTAATTTGGCTTAGATCAAGTTTTGACACATTTTGACTTTTTTAGGTCAAGTTGGGTCAAGTGGCCAATGGGCTGGGTTAGGCTCAAATGTTGAATTGGTCAAGTTCAAACATAGTGTCATGAATGAACTTAGATCATTGGTTTCAATCAATTTGGCCTATGGTGGATTTTGGCTATATTAGGTTTCATTTTGGCTAAGTGTTGACTTGGTCAATAAGGTTTGACTTAGTTTGATTTGAGTGATTGATCATCATGATGATAGTTGATCATGATGAGAGGCTTATGTAAGTTTCATTCAATCATTTGGTTAGGATTAGAATTTGGCTCATAAGGGTACATTAGGTCACTTTAGGTCAAGTGAGCTTAAGTGGGTCAAATGGCTTGGTCAAAGCTTGATTTGAGTTTGATTGAACTCACATATGGACTTATGATTGAAATATAAATCCATTTGCATGGTTTGAAGTCAAATGGGTTTTGATTCATTTGACAATTTTAAGTTCAAAGGGTGAACATGAAATGAATTTTGGCTTGACTTTTGAATTTATTTTTGGTTAAGTGATTGAAGTTTGTATTTATATTTGGATTTATGATTGAAGGATTGATTGAATCATGAAGGAAAATCAAGATATTGGCTTGATTTGAAGTTGATTTGGCTAAGTTCAAGAACTTGACTTGAAAACTTAGGTGATTTTGATTGAATTTGAATTTGACTTTTGGATTTAGTTTGATTGATTTGAATTTATATTTCATTAGATATGTGAATATAAATGAGAATATAAATGAGTCATAAGAAAATGTCATGAGTTTGAAGTGATTTGAAGATGATTTAGGCTAAGTCCTTAAGAGGATTAAGGACTTAGAAGGATTTTTTGAATTTGAATTTTGATTTAGTTTTGATTGATTTGAATTTATATTTCATTTATATATGTGAATATAAATGAGTTATGAAAATTTTATTATTTGAATTAATTTGAAGATGATTTTGGTGAGTCCATGAAGGAAATCAAAGAGTTTAGGCAAGATTTGGATTTGGAATTTCAATCATGGGTTTTCAATATGATTTCAATCATGTGGCATTGATTTGATTTTGTAGAAAATCAATTAGCTAGATAATTTAAGTTTGACTTGAAGGAAGGAAGGAATGTGATTCAAGCTATAGGGTAGGCAAATTTTCACACAAAGGCATGACCTATTCTATGGCTAACTCTTCTAAGTCTCTCTAGAGTTGAGTGTCCACCTAAACATTAGATGTGTCTTGGGACTAAGGATCTCTTAAAGTCTAAGAGGATTCCTATGTCTAAGATGGAGGGGTTGAGAACTCATTCTAAAAAATGAGGTCCGAGGGAACAAGGAAGCGGAGGTTTGCTTGGGACAATCGACAACCTCCAGTTGATTTTCCCAATCATGCCACAGAGTTGATGGGACTGATAGTATGTTGAAAAGTACCACCGGTTATAGGGGAAAGCCGGTGAGGGTAGTGGTGTTGTCTCCACCACCGATCCACTCATCGCCCACCATCACATTTGGGTCCCATCCCTGCCTCCAATTGCACATAAGACATCAGGAGAAGAAAGCTCCATTGGTGATCCTGTCAAAGAATCCCACTTCTTCTGCCGAGGTGAAGCGAGTTCCCTACTGACCTCCTTCTGATCTTGGTGAAGAAGAGTGGAGACCATTTTGGGTCACCACCATAACCACCACCATTAGAGGTAGTAATAACGGATGTAGAAGGGAAGGAGAGTTCTATAGTCCCCATGGTAGTGGATATCAAGGACACTACTCTACCCATGAGCAACCACGAGCATGTCTCTTCCAATAGTCATGACCCTCTAGAGCCAACATTCATGATAGGTGTTAGGTGCATCTCCATCAATGAGCACAGACCCTCCGGTTAGTAGCGTGTACTTGTATCGACGCAGTTAAATCATTCCCTAGATGAGATTTTGTCGCGATTACTTTCTGAGAAGATGGAGCTTCTAAGAGTGACTCAGTGTGAGAGGAAGAAAGACTTTGATCAGATGAGGATGATCTCCTTGAGGACTGTTGAGGTCACATGGTGATACTAAAGCTCTCTTTATAAGATCGCATAGTTAGGAAGGTATTGTGGTTTAGGAAGATGACAGTTCATTTAACCCAACACCTCATGTGACTTAAACAAAAGGATCAGATCAAGGATGGAGAAGAGGATGGAAGACTTATTAGCATCCCTCCATGCACTTCAAAACTAGGCCTCGATCTGCGCATATAGAGATAGATCATCTGAGTTAGCACATGTCTAGATCAGCCCAAAGCACTTCTCTAGTAGTTGGGATAGTGGTAGCCTACATGGGAAGGTGGATAGCACCTCCATGCAAAGATATCAGCGGTTGGTGGGCGACAAGTGAAGGATTCATTGGTGCAAGGTTTTGTGCCTCATCTATTAAGGGTAGACCCTACCGGAGGAATTTGATGGTGTCCAATATCTATGAGCTTTGTGCCTCATTCCTTCAAAATTTTTTTATGGCGGTGGGAACCCTTTACACATAGCACAGAGGATGTTGCAATCTTGTGCAATGCACTCTTATTCTATGTCATCATGTAGTTTGATAGGCATCACATTTGATTGGTATGATGAATTACCCAATGGTTCGGTGAAGACATTCTTGAGTTGGAGCACTCTTTATTAAGAGATTTGTTGGAGCTTCGAAAGGGTAGCGTAGGCGATCTCGTTGTAGCTAAACAATACCCCATGAGTCTCTTATTGATTACATTCTAGATAATAATTTAATTTAAGTATGAAATGTGAGCCACTATGTGAATAACATGCCATTGAAATTCTACTCAAGAATATTCATGGCACTTCTTGATGCTTAAAGGGTTTTACGGTAAGACATTTTAGAATTAATCAACAAAGGCTAGTCTAAGGAGAGGTCAATAGTTATCTTTCCAAGAGCGGTCATCAAAACCAAGCATAAGGCATTTGAAAAAGCCAAGGTAGTCACAATAATTGACAAGGGGAAGCGGTCGGCCGGGGTTTGAGATAGACCTCAAGCATAGCGACCTCCTCTTCCACCTCCTTTGCCACCACCTCATCCATCATATCGACCACCTCAATTTCCCGATGGCCTCCCTCACACCTTAGCGGTATCCCCATCCACCATCCGATAGTATCCCCACCCACAACATCAACAATACTATCCACACGGTAGCTACCATTTACTTACTTTTGCCAACAAATTGAATAAACCTTGTTCATTTAAGAGAGGTAGTGGGAAGATCTTTAAGAATCTCTTAAAGAAGCTTGATTTTAGTTACGAGCCTAGGAGGCGGAGGATGTGGGCAGTCATAATCCAAAGTTTTCCCCTACCCATGCTAGGTTATGTCTTAGAAGATTGCTTTACCTTTAAGGATTGGCTTGAGCATAGCTACAAGTCGGTGCCATTATCATCCTCAAGGAATATTTCTTAGAATAACCCTCTAGTTCTATTAGGGTAATCCTTTGAGATACAAGTGATCTTCTCAGATAGAGGAAGGTTGGGATATCTCCTATCCGAACCTCTGAAAATCATCTCTAAGATTAGAAATTACCCTTGAGTGCCTAAAGTCTTAAACCTCCAACTCTAAGAAGGTTTGTAAGTTGCTAAGGAAAACTTGAAAGAGGTAGATGCTAGTAGTAGTAGCAGTCCTTACTTGCGGGATAGCATAATAGCACACCACCATCGGTCAGCACTCTATCCACCGTTAGCACTACTTCTTCCTCCACTAGCTCCTCTTACACTTGTGAGGCGTTGTATCGGTGGACAAGGCAACCCCTTAACTTAGTTTATTTGATTTCCATCATGTACCTCCATAGAAGAAATTGATGAAGAAGCTTTCACTTACATCTTGTCCACTTCTAATACTCTAAATTTTATTGAAAACTCTCAAGTCTAAATAATAATGATAACTCTAGTTGATCATTCTCTTGATTTAGAAATGGATTTTCCATTCTAAATCATTAGTTCACCATTGAGATTGATTTGAGTCATCATCTATGATCCCAAGGAGAAGCTATATGTGAACTTAATGAGCGGTAGAACTTTCCATTAAATTATCTCATGAAGTCATTGAAGTCAAACTCCATAATGGCAAGTTCTACCTTCTATGGTAGCACCTCAGGATAAGGGTAAACAAGTCATTGGTTCTAGTGATCAGAAGCCCCTCCACAAGATGCTCCACATGGATATGCTTGTGGAGGATCACTAGAGTTGACTATAATGTCCTCACTCACCTAAGAAAGTTTCCAACTAAATTAAGCATATATGATTCCCTTGTTTTATCCAAAGAGATGAGGGGGGTCATTGATCAAAGCTCTTCTTGATCCAAAAATATGCTTAGCTCAGTGACCTCTATTGGAGAGGAGACATGTTATTTAAGAGAAGCAGGTGTTACATTCACGAGATGAGACCTTCTTTTGGGGACAGAGCACAACCATCCCTACATCATTACATGGACGATTCATTCAAGGGGTATTAGTTGATCAAGGTGCATTAGTGAGCATTATGAGTTTAAAACCCTTGCCTACTTGAGGATCGATATCTCCAAACTCAAGAGTCGATGATATTGAGAGGATTCAACAAACAAGGTTAGAGGGCTTTAGGCTCCATAGTGTTGCCACTTAGATATAGATGATTGAAGATAGAAGCCAAGTTCTACATAATACTCAGAATCTTTCCTTTGCTTTCGGTAGGCCTTGGATACATGCAAACATCAGGTTCCATCTTCTTTGCGGTGCATCAAATTGAAGAGGTGGAATTGAGTATTGTCAAAGGAAACTTGAAGCCATTCTTAATTAGAGATTGAGATTTATGAAGATGCGACCTACTATCTTCCTCAAATCAAAAGACTATTCTCATGACGTGAATGTTTAAAAACAAAAGAAAAAAGAAACAAAAGAAAAAGAAGAAAAAGAAAAACAAAAAGAAAAGAAAAGAAAAAAGGATGAGAAAATAAAATATAGTGGCGAGAATCAAACGAATAAGTAGAGCTAGATGTTACATTCCACCCACAATTTGTTCCTCCATATGAACATGGGTAGGATGACTCGTCCCCACAGGTAGAGGAAAGCGGATCTGGATAGTTCAGGTGGAAGACCTATGGCGGTGGGACCGGTAGGCACAAGTACCTACTATCCACATAGACTTAGAGTCGTTGAGGATGAGTCTCATGTGGTTAGCATACCAACCCCTCTCGGTGGGTCTCTTTGAAGGTGACATTTGGTAGACAATGATGAAGACCAGGCCTCCAAGCAAAGCATGAATGTATCAGAATCATTATTATGTAGAAACAAGGCGGTTAGGAACTTTAGCTCTAACCTCACTTTCTTCCCGAAAGTTGAAGGTTTGGTAGTTAAGGAGGCACCCAAATCATCTAAGATGTCGAGCCAAAGATATTTTTGTAGGAGAATCATCCTCAAGTCAAGAAGGCGATGTAGAACTTGAGGATGATTCATATAAAATTTAATAAATTACATTTTGATTATTTTCGTCTTGTGTCTTAACTTAGCAAAGGGATTAATCCCACATACTTAGTCTAAACACAGGTGGACTACTTTGAAAGGCTATGGGACAACAAACTAGACATCCTCAATCAATCAAGACTAGGATTTGACATAATGGTAATGGGTGATGATTGCAATCATCATAAATCATTTGGAGTGATAGGTTCTTCTCAAATCATGCTAACTCTTATGAGGAGGTATATTTAGAAACTTAGATGACCCAAGTGAGCACGAAGTTAGAGATGCACCCGAGTTGAAGAAGAGATCAAATCAACCATCGATGAGCTCAAAGTAATCAACTTGGCGAAGATAATCCACATCGACATACATCAGCTCTTTATTGAATGATGAAGAAACCAATGACTTAGTTAGGCTATTGCGAGTTTAAGGATTACTTCACATGGAGTTATGAAAAAATGGTTGGTTTATCTCCTCACGTAGTCCATAAACTACCAATAGAACTTAATGCTAACCTATAAAGTAAGCTCCTAGATGCATGCGATTAGACATTGAGCATATATCACAAATCAAGAAAGCGATTGATGCTAGTTTTATCAGGAAGAAAAATATCTATTTGGTTGCTTGTGTCATCCTAGTTAAGAAAAAGAATGGAAATTTGCATATCGTCAATTTTAGGGATCTAAATAAGGTATGTCCTAAAGATGAATTTCCACTTCCTATACCGAATTAATGGTGATATTGCCTCATCTCATGCGTATTCTCCTTTATGGATGTCATTTGGCTACAACCAAATCAAGATGGCCCGAGATGAAAGAAACACTACTTTTCAAATCCGATCAAATTTATTTTTATAAGGTCATGCCTTTTGGCCTTAAAATGTCGTGCCATACCGGGGGCCATGACTTCGAATCTTGATGAACTCATTCATCATTAAGTTGAATGCTACATGATCTCATTGTCAAGGAAAGAAAAGGAAGATTATCTCTTTGACTTGAGTAGTCTTCAAATGGTTAAGATCAATACAACCTCAAAATGAACCCCTTAAAGTGTGCATTGAGTAGCTTCAAGAAAATTCCTTGGGTTTGTTGTTCGTCTTGGGGAATTGAAATCGAGAAGATCAAGGCTATCTTAGCCACCCCTAAAAGTCTAACTCAACTCGATCATTCAAGGCGGTTGGCATATCATGATGCTTTATCCAACTATCGAAGATGCTAACCATTCTCGACACTTGTCAAAAGGATGTCAAGTTCAAGTGGGATGATAAATGTGACATATTTTGAAGACATCAAGCACTACGATGATGTCATCAATTCTAGTAGCCTATCTCGAGCAAGCCATTGTTTCTACACCTTCGCATTAGATGACTCCCTTGGCACTTTGTTGGCCCCAATGATGAAGGAAAAGAAAATGCTCTATTACCTCAATCATCATCTAATCCCTGCAAACTACCCACCTATTGAAAAGCGCCTAGCTTTAATCTTTGCATCCAAAAGCTATAGCACTACATTGTTTCTCATAAGGTAAATCTAATCTCCAAGATCAATCCTGCAATATCTCATGGAGTCGGCGTTAACGAAGGTTGGCGTGATGGATTGTCATAGTTTGATATCACATTCGTACCCTACGTGCGATGAAAGGATAGGCCTAATTTCTTAGCACACCCACTTCGATTCTTTAGTGATGGCCTCCCCGATGAACAAAACATGAACTTAGGGACACTAGCATTCCGTTGGAGATATATTTTGATGGTGCGGCTTCTCTCAAGAGGAGAAGAACCACAATTTATTATCCGGGGAAGGTAGGGGTAGGAGTTCTCTAACTCTGACGATGTGATGATATTCTCATATCATATGTCCAATCCATGCACCAACAACAAGCGAATATGAGGCTCTTGGAGTTAGTCATTACACTATGTCATGAGTATCAACATCTTTGGGGATTCTCGGTTAGTCATCAACAAAATCATTTGGGTCATATAAGTTCTAAAGCTAAGCTCCATCATTACCACAAGTACACTATGGAGTTGTTGGCCCAAATCTAGACCATTTACAAGATTCTCGAGAAAATGCGTAGTAGATGCATTAGTAGCTTGCCAAGAGTTGGCATGTATGGAAGATGAGTCCATTCCAATAAGGGTCCAAAATAGACAAGTCTTATCCTTTATTGATCTGAACTATCGAGATTCTCTCTTGAAGGGAGGTTGTCATTGCAAAAGGATGAGGAGTCTAATTGGGCAACCATTCATGGATTATTTAAATATAGCAAACTACCTCAAGAGAAATCAGCACATTATGTGAGAGAGCCCTTTCTACACTCTGGTGGATGGCACCTTGTGGCGATTCTTGATCATATGTGGTTATGTTGTTGGACAAACACGAAGCTTCGTAGGATCATGATCGAGGTACACTCGGTTTATGCGGGCACATCAATCGTTTGAAGATGAAAGCCAAGATCAAGAGACTAGGATATACTATCCTTGATGATCAGCGGTATGGGCGTAGTTAGGAGATGCCACCAATGTCACTGCAGTGTGGTACATCAACAACCCAACATTCTACATCTACATTGGCCTCATGGCCATTTGAGTGTTGGACATAGTGGTCATTGATCTTCCTTCTTCCATGGGTCACCATTCATCTTAGCTTCCACCTACTTTTCCAAGTGGGTAGGCAATCCCACTTAGAGGTCACCGGCTGCTCCAATTTTCAATAATCATATCATATAGGTTGGGGTGCCTCGAATTATATCGATAATGGTATTGCATTCAAAACACTAAAATCAACGTTTGCTCGGAGATACATAGATTGGAGATACTCTATCATCTACTATCAAGGGAAAATGGGTTAGCGAAGCCTTCAATAAAACTCTCTTTCAAATCTTGAAGATGATGACAACAAATGATGATGGCATGAACGGTTGGTTGAAGCCTTGTGGGCATATACCACCCATAGAACTCCAACTCAACCTTTTCTTTTTTAGTGCATGGATCGAGTTGTCCATTAGAGTCCAACTCCCATCACTAAGGATAGCGTGGTAATAAGATCACGAGAACAAAATGCCAAGTTTGTTAGAAGAGCTCGAAGGTTTGGAGGAGAGACGCTGGGCATGCCAAAATCTCAAGTTATACAAAGCTAAGATGATTCAAGCTCATAACAAGTTGGTCCTAGAGCTTTTCAAGTAGGAGAGCATGTTTTAGTTCTAAGGAGACCAATTGTTGCATGTTGAAAGATGGGAGGCAAGTTTGAACCCACTTGGGAAGGCCGCTTATGCCATAGAAGGCCTAAGGAGGATCTTATCAACTTATAAATTTTTTAAGGGAAGCGTCATGCTTCCAATCAATGGGCTCTACTTAAAGAAATATTATTCATAAATCTTGTTTGAAAATAATCATCAATAAAATTTTCTTTCATCAAATTTTATCTCTTTCATGTTTAGAATATCTTTGCTTGTGAATCCACCATGTGTTTAGGATAGGGATAAGAGAATCTAAGAGGCATCTTTCCCTCCACAACACAAACACAACTACAAGCGATCCTTATGCTATTAGGATAGGTGTAAGAGAACCCAAGAGGCATCCTATTTCAACTAGTACAACTAAGTTAGGTGTAAGAGAAGCGACATCCTTTCTTGGTGGAGTCACAATTGCCCTACGACATATTTCATCTATTCTTCTCGTGTTTATGATAGGTGTAAGAGAACTCAAGTGGCATCCTATTCTCTCTTTCACACAAATAAACATATATCTTTTATCTTATTTTGATGTGGGTAAGCCCTGGCACTCACTCATTAGCTCTAGGTTGACATGCTACCTTCTCTTGTGTCACCCGGTGTTCACTTGTCGGGATGTGATTCCCCACTTTCTTACTTGACCTTTACAAACACGAGCACCTTGTTAGTTTGATAGGCCTCCTTGTGTTGTGGTAAGCTACCTCATGTTGACTTTATTTAAGAGGATGTAAGCTACACTTTCTTCTTGAACTAGCCATCATGCAGACTAGGTCAAGTATATTTGAGATTTAGGATAAGTCCCAGTGGATTCTTTCTTCCTCATAACTTTAAGCCTAGGTTTGGTCCTCATTAGGACCCTTGCTTAGTAGTCTCCCAAGGTCGGATAGGCTCTCGAGCCAAGGCAGACTATCGATGATGTTCGCTTTAGAGATGTAAGCCTACATGCCTTCTTCTAGACTAATTCTTATAAATTGGGGCACCTTAGGTTGGTTGGTTATGCCATGTTGATGGTCAACCACCGGTGGATACACCACTCTTGGTAGATGTGAGTCCCACACTTTCTCTTTGAGTTGGCCCCAGAATACCTAGCTCTCTTTTACAGGGCTTTGGATAAAGCCCTAGTGGGCACCTCCCACAGGCACTCTATTTGGATCACATCCTTAGCGACCCCATTTAGACACTACCTCGGTTATTTTTGGATTGGGCGGTCCCTCTTTTCAAGTAACCACTCACGTGGTTGGATAATTTGTTGAGGATGCATAGATTCTCCATGTCCATTAAGTGCGAGATAAGGCGAGGCGTCTGAGCTCCTTCTCGGTGTGGTCCCTCGCAAACCAACATGGTTCATGAAAATATTAAATAAACAAAATATATCTTGCTTGTGGATTAGGAGATTCAAGCCCAGTGACCCCTTTCCCAGCGGGCATCCTATCTTTAGGCGGTGTCGGCAAAACTCCATATATGAATTACGTGACTACTTTGAGTTAAGATAAGTCCTCACTTTCTCGATGGTTGCCTTAGGTCGAGTTCAACTTGTTGTACCAGAGTTACTAGCGATCATCTTTGCTTTGTAAGATATAAGCCTATTACACATTCTTTCCCGCGATCATTGCAAACCAGCGGGACCAGGTTTTATTTGTTGCATGAGACGATCACCCGGTGGTTCCTTGTTTAGAAGATGTGAGTCCCATGCTTTCTTCTAACTTGACCATTGCAAATCAAAAGCACCCTTTAGGTTGGTTAGTTCTACTAATGGTAGTAAACTATCCCTTTGGATTTGTAAACCTAAGATAGGTCTGAGGCGATATTAGCTCCTTCTTAGTAGATTCCATCGCACCTTAATAGGGTCATCTAAAATTAAATTAATTATGACTATTCTTGAGTCGATATGAGTCCACAACGCATTCTCTAATCTCCCTAGGTCGGGATTGATTTATTGCACCATCGATAGATCACCAATGGCTTATCCCTACTTTGAAAGATGTAAGTGCTATGCTTTCTTCTTAGTATAATCGTTGCAGAAAGACAACTCTTAGGCTAGATAGTCCTACCTTGTGGTACGACCCCTTTGAACTTGTAAATCAGAGGTCAAGGTGACATAGCTCTCCTTCTCGGTGGGTCCATCGCACCACGAGGGTCCACATAACACACCAAATTAAATTAAATCAATTCAAATCTAATTAATCATCAGTGACATATATGCTTTCTTCTTAGTATATAAAGACAACTCTTAGGCTAGATAGTCTACCTTGTGTGGTAGACTTCCCCTTTGAACTTGTAAATCTCAGTCAAGGCGACATAGCTCCTTATTGGGTCCATCGCAGTCCACATAACACACCAAATTAAATTAAATCAATTTAAATCAAATTAATCATCAGACTACTCTTTAAGACTACTCACTTGGTAGTCATCTTGGTAGTTGATTTGTTATGCCATCATTGTCACCCCAATAATCCCTACTTTGAAAGATGTAAGTGGTATGCCTTCTTCAGTATGATCATTGCTGAAGGCAACCCTGGTGGGATAGTCCTACCTTATGGCGTAGACTACCCCTTTGGACTTATAAATATAAGATAGGCCAAAACCTCCATGGCTCCTTCTTAATGTAGTCCATCACACACATGGTCCATAATAAAATAAATTCAAACCAACCTCCCAGTCAGTCAAATTAAACATATCAAACAAACCAAATTTCTCCCCAATGAGGCCAAATCAAATTAGCCTCCCTAGTGGAACCTTGATCTAAATCAAACAAATTCAATTGAGTGTACATTCTAGTGGATATTCCTCAATCTAGAACCCTTCTTCTCGGTGGAGCCATAACAAATTAAACCTCCCTAGTGAGTCTAATCAAACAAATCAAATAAATCCAATCAATTCTTATCCCTGGATATGCCTCCACAATAATTAAAATAAAACAAATTAAAATTAATTGATCTTGATCCCCATCAGATTATAGATTCTTATCCCGGTGGATACACACCCAAACTTAAATCCTTATCCCTGAAATAACTTGAACCTTCTTCTTGGAAGGTTCATGTACTCAATCCCGATTCCTTCTTTCTCTTATGCCCTTGGCATAAAGAGACAACTAAGATGATCTATCTACCTCTTGAGTCTAGGTATAGATCATTTTTTGTTAGTGTTTGCAATCTTAGATGTTGTTGATCATTTGGTCAATGCCAATATGTGTGGTGTGCCTTCAATTACACCACACATATTGGGGTCCTTTGTTGACCTCACTTTTGGAGTGAGCTCTTAACCTCCTCTTCTTAGACTTAGGACTCTTCTAGACACTAAAACTCCTTAATCATAAGACACTTCTAGTGATTAGGTGAACACTTAACCAAAGCCTAGAGACTTAGAAGGGTTAATCATAGGATTAGGCTATGCCTTAGGCTTAAGAAAATCACCTATCTTATAGCCTAAACCCACTCCATATACACCTTCTCAAACCATATTTAAATCTCAAACCAAACCTCAAATTCAAATTCAAATTCCAAATCTAATTTCAAATTTGACTCCCATTGAAACCCAAAATCAAATTCAAATCAAGACCCTTCTAAGCCATATGAACCATTCATAAGCTTAGCCAAAACTCCCTTTAGATCAAAAATTCAATTAATTTCTTTATAAATCAATTATTCCTTCATTTATATTCACAAATATAAATGAAATCCAAATTCAAATGACCAAAATTATATCAAAATCAAATCCAAACTCAATCTAGCCCTTTAAGATAATTCTTTGGACTTAGCTAAATTTTATCCAAATCAAGTTAAACCAATGGATTTTCTCTCGAATCAATCATTCATTCAATCATTTATCCAAATATAAATAAAATCTACAATCATCAAACCAAATTCAAGTCAACCCAAGTCAAGTCAAACTTAGCCCTTTTGACTTAAAACTTTCATTTAGCCAAAACCTATTGGACTCCAAATTGATTGCCATTGAATTTATATTTCAATTCCAGGCTCATATATATGTTCAACTAAACTAAAATCAAAAATCAAAATCAAACCAATTGACCCACTTAGGTCCACTTGACCCAAAGTGACCTAAAGGACCCATTTGAGCCAACTTTCAATCCAACCCAAATTGGATTGCCAAGCTCACCAAAACCTTCCACCATGATTGTTGATCACCAGGATGATCAATTGCAATCAATTGGGTCAGTAAGTAAACTTAGTCATTTGACCAAGTCAACCCTTAGCCCAAATGAACCAAAACTAGCCAAAACTCATCCTACACCAAATTGATTGAAACAATGATTTGAATCATTCCAAAATCAATATTTAAATATGACTTGACCACCAATTGAGCAAACCAAGCCCAATTGGCCATTCGATCCAAGTTGACCCAAATTGGCCTAAAGGACCAAATTGGGTCAAATCATGATCTAACCCAAATTGATTTACCAATGGCTCAAGTTCATTCCAAATTGATTATTGAACTTACCAAAGCCATAATTAAACCCAATTTGATCAATCAAGCCCAATTGAGCCATTTAGCCCAAATTGGCCTAAAGGGTCAATTTGGTCTAAATCAAATTAAATCAAATTGATTCAAACCAAGACCACATTCATCTTCAATTATCCAATTGAACATGAATCAACCCATAACCCAAGCCAATTTGGCCAATTTTGGTCAAATTGGTCAACTACCCATTTGACCCATTTGATTCCAAATGAGCCAAAATCAATTCTAAGCCAAATTAAATCAAATTAATCATACAAAACTCTTCAAATTATCATTTGAACCTAACCTAAGCCTTGGTTTGACCCAATTTAACCAATTGGTCAACCTAACCTATATGACTCAATATGACACATATGACCCAAATTGAGCCAAATCTCTTGAAACCAAGCCATGACCCATTGGGGGCTAATCAAACTGACCCAAACTCATTTGGGATCAGCCCAAAATCAACCCAACCCAATTAAATCCCTCATGGATCCTCCTCATAGGATTCCACTCAACCTCATTTAATTCTCCCCATCACATGCATTTAACTCCTCCCAACATTTGCATTCAATGGAGTTAATCATCTATGAGAAAGAGAATTTGGAGCAAAAATTCAAAGTCATCAATCAATCCATCATCCATCACCCCAAGCAAAATGATAACACTTTGGAATCAAAAAAATTCAAAAAGGGTGGATTTTTTCCACTATTAAAGGAGGAGAAATGAGGCTTCATTCCTCTTCCTCACTATTATCCCCAAGAGCTCCCCAAAGTAACCCACCACTTCCCCACCTCTCTTGAGCCAAAACATCAAAATCAGTGGATTCGGCTAAGAAACAATAAGCACCAGAAAATACATTATTTCTACATGAAGGCAAAGATCCAAGCTCATTCAAGGCCTTTTCCCCACTCAATAGTGTGCTTGGGTCATCACCGAAAATCATCCCGGTGAGGTAACTTTCAAAAAACATACGGCTTAGGATCCTTCATTTGTCATGATTATTTGCACAATTTTGAAATTTATCCTATATAGTCCTGCATTTTTATTTTACATCATCCCAATTAGAAAATAAGAAGTTTTTTGTGTGAATCGATGAAATGAGTCCATTGGGATAATTTTCCACTTAGAATTTCTCATTTTTCTCCCTAATGCCTCAATTTTACGTTCACCGATAAAACGCCCCGATCTCGTAGCTCACGATGGCTTTGGCTTGATTGCTCAATCTAGGCCTTCGATCATCGAATGCATTCTACATAGTCCAATCCTACTGTGATCGAATGGCTCAAATCGTGCCAATCGCGTGATCCTTGCCTCTAGATCATGAGATCGGATATGGATCGTCGATCTATGATCGGATGGCCTAGATCAAACTATGCATCACACGCGGCGTTGACGCAGCTTCGCCAAATGTTGAGCACGCATGCCAATCACGCGGCGCCATGAGATGCGCACGACGCCCAATCGTAATGCCAATGCGACGCCACGTTGCTACCGCCGCATTTCAAGGTGTTGATTGTCAATTGAAATTTTAGATTTTTTATTTTAAAAATTACTTAAAATCACCTAAAACTTCTATTGATCTTATTTTAGAATGAGCTCTCAACCTCCATCTTAGACATAGGACTCCTTTTAGACTTTAAGAGTTCCTTAAGATATATCTAGTGATTAGTGGACACTCAACCTAGCTCTAGAGACTTAAGAGAGTTAGCAATAGGAATGGGAATAGCCCTCATTTTCTCCAAACTCAAATCAACTCCATATGATTGAAATTCATAATTGAAATCCATAATTAAAACCCATGAATGAAATTCATAAATCCAAATCTTTATAAGTCTTTAATTTTCTTCTTAAGGACTCTAAATCATGATCAAACCAATTCAAACTCATGAGATTTTCTCATAATTCATTTATATTCTCATTTATATTCACATATATAAATGAAATATAAATACAAATCAATCAATCAAATCCAAAATTAAATTCCAAATCAAAAAATTTTAAGTCCTTTAAATTTTTTTTTAATGGACTTAGCCTAAATCATGATCAAATCACTTCAAATTCATGAAATTTTCTCATAACCCATTTATATTCTCATTTATATTCACATACATAAATGAAATATAAATTCAAACAACTAAAATTAATTCCAAAATCAAACTCAAATCCATTCAAAATCCAACCTAAGCCTTTCAAGTCAAAATCTTAAACTTAGCTAAATCAACTTCAAATCAAGAACTCTTGATTTTCCTTCATGATTCAATCAACCCTACAATCATGAATTCATATATAAATAAAAACTTCAATCACCAAATCAAATCCAATTCAAAATCAAACCCCAAATCCATTCATGTTCTTCCTTTGAATATGAAATTGCCAAATGAATCAAAACCCATTTGATTTCAAACCACTTGCAAATGGATTTATATTACAATCATTAAGTCCATATATAAGTTCAATCAAACTCAAATCAAGCTTTTGACCAAGCCATTTGACCGGCTCACTTGACCCAAAGTACCCTCATGAGACAAATTTTAATCCTAACCAAATTAGATTGAATCAAACTCACATATGCCTCTCATCATGATATCATCATGGCATGATCAATCAACCAAATTGGGTCAAACCAAGTCAAACCTAAGGGTTGACCAAGTCAACACCAAAATGAAACCTATCATAGCCAAAATCCACCATAGGCCAAATTGATTGAAACCATTTATCTAAGTTCATTCATGACCTATGTTTGAACTTGTCCAAGTCAACATTTGAGCCTAACCTAGCCCAATTGGCCACTCTTGATCCAAGTTGACCCAACTTGACCTAAAAGTCAAAATATGTCAAAACTTGATCTAAGCCAAATTGATTGAAACCAACTCACTTGTTGAACTTGACCAATTCAATTGGCCAACTAGACCTAACTTAGCCCAATTGACCTTGAACCTAACTTGACCTAAAGGTGTCATGTTGAGCCAAGTTCAAACTTAACCAAAATTGATTGGAAATAAAGACACCAATCCATCATATGACTCAAATCTAAACCTACCCATGACCTACCTCAAATAGGTCAAATGGGTCAGGTCAACTTGACCCATTTGACCTAAATGAAGTCATATGAGCCAAATTCAAAACTAAACCAAATTGAATTAAACCAAAGCCACCAAAATAGTTCAAATGGTCATATGAACTTGTCCCAACCCTTTTTGTCCCAATTTGACCAATTGGTCAACTTGACTAAGTTGACCCATTTTGACCTAAATGGGTCAACATGAGCCAAACCATATCAAATGAACTCCAAGTCCAATGAAACTTGGCCAAACCTATTTTCTCAACATACCCAACATATTCAAATTCAAAATTATCTAAATGACCATTCTGCTCAGGTCATAACAATTTTGGTCAAATCCATGGAGAATTTGGTCAAACCCTCTTTATATCAACTTGATACCTTCCTAATAGGTCAAGTGAACCCTATGGAAGGTGGTGCACCCAATACAATAGTTTTGGGTCGCCAATGGACTCAAGGCCAAACCGACCACATGGGTCAAATTGGCCATGTGAAACCTCCCACTTAATTTGAAGCACATGGGAGGTTACCAATCTCCTTAGCTCACCATGTGCCAACTTCAAACAGCTCAAACAACCATTTCCATATCAATTAGATCAAAACTTTGGTCGTCGATTGCCATGGGGAGATATTCTCCCTAATTCACTGCACATGCTCATTATTGATTGAGAGTGAGAGGGAGCCATCGAGAGTGTTCCTAAGCTTTTTAAGAGGGATTTGAAATCGCCATTCTCAATTTTCTTCAAGAGAAAACAGGGAAGCTCCATAGAATTCCTAACTTCCTCCACACCATTCAACTCAATTACCTTTGCACACTGTGGGACCAAATTGAGCTTTGGCTCTCAAGTTCCAAAGGCAAGGAGAAGTCTAATGATCAAAGCAAAGAAGAGAGGAGAAGGTTGGTCCATAGAGTAATCTACTCAACCTCGGCTAATTCTTTCACCACTTTGTCTCACCCTAAGCTTCTCAAGGGAATCAAGCATCGATGATCACCTCGTGAGGTATGCCATTTTTTACCATTATAAGGGTGATGGTCTTTGTCAAAGAAAGTGCCATGGCATAAGAATTCAACCATTGGATAGGCTTATAATTAGGGTTAGATGGTGTGCAAGTTTTCATTCCAATCCAAGCTCGTGAACTCAAATCTTCCCTTTGAAAGTGGACAATCTCCATTAATCCTCGGGAAGAACAGGATGATCCCGCTATCCATCCGTGCATTTTGGATGGATGGTCGATTAAATGCATGTTTTAAAATCCATTTATCCTTTTAAAATCATGGGGTGATTCTCGTTAGATCCTTGATCAACGGTATCAAACCACGCCATTGTCTCCCCATGCATGGTGATAGGACATTTAAGTGGCCTCTCCCTGCTTGACAAGTAGAGACTGATCACTGGGGAAAGATTTAAAGAATTAATTCTAATTAATTCCTAAGCTTTAAAGTTTTATATCTCCTAAATAAAATCAAAAAATATGAGGTAAATTTCTACTAAAAGATAATTTAATTTAAAATTTTCTAAAATTAGTTTTAATGAATTTTGAATTATAAATTTCTCTAATTTTGGGTTTTAATGGAAATTTTAATTTACTAATTATGCCTTAATTAATCATCTTATTAATCCCAAACTTTTGTGTATGTTTTGGGGATGACTTTGCCTCCCTAATTTTCTTGGGATTTATTGAAGTTTTAATTGGGGAATTGTAAATGCATTTCTTAATTACCCCTTCATGTAATTAAGGATAATTATTTTGATTTAATCCCTTATTGAGGCTAATTAAGGTTTGATCCAGTGAATAGTAGGCTTAGGGAATAATTTTATGGTATTTCCCTAAACTCCCTTTTCTTTCCTTAATCCACTAATTGGGGCTAATTTATTAATTACCCTCTTAATTAATTTCTTAAAATTTCTAAAACCTTCCGAACTTAATTAATCTACTTTGGATAGATTCTAGGTGTTCAAGAGCCTAAGTTCAATTAAGGAAATCAAAACTCAACTCATATGTGTGAGGGTGTTTTGAAATTACTAAGTTAAATCCCTTAGCTTAATTAATCATTAATCATGAGCCAAATTGCATTAGGCCCTTTTCTTCTTGGGTGCATTACAAATTTAAATTCCTTGTGAGGTTTTATGTCAACTCATTGGCTCATAATTACTTGGTTAACTATGCTAAGGTGGTGTAAGGGTTAATTAACATGTTTAATTCATACATTAACCTAATCAAAATCTAAAATGAATATAATCATCTAAAAATTAAACAAAAATGTCAAACACATTTGGGAATGGGTTAGGAACAGTAAACTCACCTAATATTTTCAAAATTAAATCAAATTCAAAATCAAACAAAAATCATATTAAATAAACTTTGATTTACTTTAAGCTTTCTTATTTCACAAGATTGTATTTAAGATTTAATTAAAGTGAATGTGTGCATGCTTTCATTGTTTTAGTTCTTTCCCCAACATGTTAAATATGTGTGTTATATGGTTTCATGCATTCATACTTTTCAAAATTTAAATTTAAAATGAAAATGTTTACTTTATCTCAAATTTGTATGTGTTGGCTAAAGTAAGAATATGAGTGGCTATTATCACTATTATATTCAAATTATTTTTAAAATATATGAATCAATCATCAAAACTGAAAGTGTGTTACTCATATTTTAATTATAAGCTTGCATGTGAGTAAGATATAAGGATTTGCTTAGTATAGGTATTCCTTCTCTTCACTTTTAGTATAGTTTTGAATAGATTTAGTAAGATGTATGGTTCATTTGAAAAGAACCTAACACTTGCCTAATTCTATATTCTATTCATTCCTATACTATTACTTAAGAAGGATGCTTATGCATACACACATAAATTGCATAAACAAAATGAATCAACTAATACAAATTTTTGCATTCTTTCTTTCCATTCATTTCTTTTGTACACATGTTTGTATTTAAGGAAAGTGGTATATTAGTCTAGACAACCCCGAGATTGTGAGACTTTAAGTAGCCCTAAGTAGGTCTTGTACTTTACACCTATGGTTAACATTGGTGTTGTACTAACTTATGCTTTTCTTACTTTCATGTGTGTATGTGAAAATTGGATAAGAAATCCCCTTTCTACTTCATGAAAATCATGCATCATGAACTTTCAAATTTCCTTAAATGAATTTCTTAGCATGCAACATAAAGTGTGTTATACATTCTCATTTGTGTGTATAGATATGCTTAGGACTCATTCATAATGCATGTTATACATGTTGGGAAAGAAATGAAGTAATGTATTTTTGTGAATTTGGTTCATTTTATTTAATCTTAAAATTCTTTCTTTTTTTGAATGGGTTTGTTTAGAGTTTATCTAAACTTAGGATTAATTAAAACTCTTAATCAAGATATTCACTAAACCAAACCAAAATATGAATCCACTTTAGATATTCACTAAATCAAGAACTTCTCTTTCCTTTCCTTATAACTTAGTAATTAATTGTAGGATTCACTTGAACCTAATCAAAACATGAAATAAAATCAACCCAAATCAATTAAATCACTTAAATGAAACCCTCCTCTAAGTTGAACATGCTTCACACTTAGAAAATTCTAACTTAAAGTCATAGCTAAGCATACCACACAACCTCCAAAGCACACACACATTAGACTAAGTCACCACTTCTAGCTTTAGGTTAGGTGCATATGGTTTGATGCTTCTTTTTGTTTTGTGATATATATTTTAGACTAGAAGTTATAATGTATGTTCATAGAATGAATGGTAGGATGATCTTAGTCTAACCATTATTTTCTCTAGGGATTGTGCTTAAGGGTGTCGTAATAAATAAAAATATAAATTTTTGCTATACGTGTTTATACTCCTAAGCATAATCCATTAGTGGACTTACCCATGTGTGTGATAAGTCCAATATACATGATTGGGATTTTGGTTTGTTTAACTAACCTTTGTTTTACAAGTGTTAGCTAGATTTACTTTTCCTTTTCATATAAATTTTATAATTAGGATTTTAGAATGATTGTTATGGGGATTAGGATGAACATTATTCATAAGATCTCATATTATGTACCATGTGAAGCCTTTGGAGAATCCACCTTCCAACCATCCAAAAGAAGAAACAAAGAAGAAAGAAGAAAAGAAGAATAAAGAAATGAATCTTGAAGACCCCATAATAATGAATTCCTTGCTTAATTGTATTAATTCATTTGTAATCCGGTTGTATAAGTGTTGTGCTTTTACCCAATTTATTTTTTTTGATGAGGTACCACAATGGCCTCTTATTTTTTTTATGATTAGCTTTATAAATTTGTTGATGATTTGTTTATCTTGTGCATTAAGTGACATCTTTTCCTAGTTTCTTCCTTGCTTTATGTCCGGCTTGAATGTGGATTAGGCTCTTAGAAAAAAAATAAATCTTTTACCAAACTTAACAACTCAAAACTAAAATAAAGAACTCATAACCTCACATAAATCTTTGGTTTAAAATCAAGATAAAAGAATTAGCAACCCCTTAGTTGGATGAGTATATAACATCATGCATAAATGCATCTTGTTTCACTCTTGATTGGAGGGCTTCCACCTTGCCGAGAAACTTGGCTTGACCTTTAAGAGCCATGGTGGAAACACACCTCCTCCTCCGACTGATTTTGGCCAATAAATTTATTTCTCATGCATTAAGGATATGAATCCTATTAGGAGTCAAAATAATTGTCCAAAATGAAAAATAAAATGAAATTTGAATTGCATTAGATTTAGGTCATTATGTCCTTACATGATCTAGACTCTTTAGGGAGTGGGTTGAAGGACTTAGTCTCTTTCTAAATAAAAAATAGCCTAACTATCTTGCATAAAGCATAAGACTTGCCTACATGTGTTTAAAATCATATGAGGAGTTATTGGCCACCCCAAGGTTATAAGTCCAAGTGTGGTTTGTCCTCTCTGGAGGCAAACCATATACCCATTTTGCCTTAGATTTAGGTCGTGCCGGGTCCTCACCAAAGCTCCCTAGATTTAAGTTCTAAGGTTGCTTCTCCCTTTGTGGTCCATAAGCATAATTTCTCACCTCTTAGGCATTTCCATAATCTTGTGTTATGGAATCATAAGTCCTAAATTTCTAATGAAATTGCAACTCAAATAAATTAAATCAATTTCAAAATGTAAATCCCAAGCATATGATAGTTTAAGATGCTCGCTATGTTTCCTAGCATCGTGGGCATCTCCTACTTATCTTCATTTTGGTTTTGATAATAACTCTCTCTTTGATTAATCTCATTTGATCTTTAAAATGAACTAATCGATTAATAGTCTTTTCCTATTGAAATCTTTGAAGACAATGATCATTTATCTTAATCGAGAGTATTCCTAAGGGATCACCCCTTAGGATGTAATTAACTATAGGGCTTGCCCTAGTGAACTTAACAAACTCGATTTAAAATAAACCCGCTTTACTTTTCCATGTGTAGGGAAGAATCTTTGGTACATATGACTATTATCCTTAGGAGTCCATTGAGGTGATTAGGTCCATTAAAGGGTGGTGACTTCTTCAGATAGTACACTATTCCTTGATGACGCACCCAATAAGCACATATGCAACTGCGGCGTCCCAAAAGACAATTTCTATATTCATGCTTTTCACCTACAAGATGAAAGGCGACCATATATTTAAATTTTTCTTAACTCCATAACTTCAAAATTCATAGAAAATAAAATCCCTAACAAAAAATTGTAAATAAGAGCTTGGATTCAACATTTGAGAGGAATTCAACAAACTCAAAATTCCTAAATTTTACTAAATGGTTTGAGCTTAATTTAGGTTTTAGTAAAAATAAAGTTTTATTAATTACTCTAAAATATAAGTTGTATTGAGTTGAAATTTTCATGGATTGAAATTAAAGTTAAAGCACACTTATGATAAAAATCTCAAGTAAAAGGACCTTTGATTGGGAGAAATTAAATTTTGAAGTTCATATGGTCTATTTTAATAAAATATACCAAAAAAAATCTAGAAATTTAAAAAATCTTCAAAATGGCTTAAATCACTTTAGTTAAGCTAAGATCAAAAATAATAATAATAATAATAATAATAAATAATAATAATAATAATAATAATAATAATAATAATAATAATAATAATAATAATTATTATTATTATTATAATAATAATAATAATAATGTGATCATCAAGCTTAATGAACCTACAATAAACATTTAGGGTTAAAAATTAACAAATTAAGGAATTGATTAAAATGAAATTCATAACAATCTAAATAATAAATTAAAATCAAAAAAGAAATAACACTTAAGCAATCATTAATAAAACCTCAAATCAAAAAATATAGCAATACGTAACTGAACGAAGTACAACAGATGATTAAAGCTATTTAAGTTAATAAAACTCAATTAAATGATTAAATCTTAAATTAAACTTAAAATTAAACAAATCTAGAAACTTTAACATGGGTCAACTAGTATAACTAAACCTACACTAAGCATGGAATCTTAATCATATGAAACTCCTTAATGAATATAAATAAATTGAAATTGATTAATCTTTAAGTAAACTAAAAAGTTAAATTAATTTATAAATCCAATACATCATAATCGCTATTATTAATCAAACCAAGCCAAATAAAGTTAAAGTAAACTTAATTAACATATGATTAAATCACATTCATTTGGAATAAGATAATTAATTAACCATTAATACATAAACTAATAACTAAATCAAACATGAATGAAATCTAATGAACATAATAAATGAAGAAAATCAAACCTAACTATGATTATGAATAATAAAAGTTTAACGAAATAAAAATAAATAATTAAATCACTTAATCTAATCAAATGATAATAACAATGATAACCCTTTAATCAATAAAATTTAAGTAAATGCTTAATTGAAATTATCAAATCAAATAAGTCATATGGGTAAATAAACCTTTAATTAATCTAATGATTTAAAAATTTAATTACCCTTAATCAAACTTAATTAATCAAACATCTAATTAATGCAAAATTAATGAATTCCATCATCTTAGAATCAAATTTATTTAAATAAATTACATTAAAGCTCTTAAATTAAGCTCAAATCCTTAAATTTAATAATTTCACAAATTAAACTAATTAAGTTAATCAAATTAATGATATTAAACTTAAGCTAATCAAACATAAATACAATTAAATACCAATCAAATCATTAAATAAATCATTAAGTCATTAATTGTCATCAAATCTAAATATATAAATTAAAATTAAATAAATCTTTTATTTTTAAGAATTAACTTAAATACACTTCTTAATTAAACCATTACCTTTAATCTAATCCAATTGAATAAACACCTAATTAATGCAAACCTAATGAATTAATCCATCATCTTAATGAACCAAATTAACTTTTCAAATTCAAATCAAATCTTAATCACTAATTAATTTGATCACATCTTAAATAAGCTAATTAAGTTAATCAAATTAATCATATTAAATTTAAACTTAATCAAACATAAATGCAACTAAATACTAATAAAACTTAAATTAAACCTAAATCATTAAGTCATTAATTACATCATCCTAAATAATATGAAATCAAATTAAAAATTAAACAAATCCTTATATAATTTAATGTAAATAAACACACTTCTTAATTATAATAATCACATTGAACCTAAGCAAAACCATAAATAAAAATCAAATTAAATTAAATTAAGAAAGACTCTCATCAATTTAATATGCAATTAAATCAAATCTCATTCAACCAACTTTAAAAAAAAAGATAAACTAATTAACTATCCAATGTATGAAATCAAAATACAAACCAAACTTTGATAAACATGAAAATGGATGAGATTAAAAATAAAGCCCTAATTACAAAGAATCAAACTCAATTAAAATCAAAATAAAATCTCAATTAATCTAATCCAATCAAACTACAAATAAATGATCCATGACATAAAATTAAATCACATAACTATAATGAAGAAAAGAATTAGATATTAATTTAAAGTATATTGAATTATCAAGATTTAATTAAACCAAACATCTAATCTAAATTTAATCAATCAAAAACACATGAATTTAAACAAATTTAAACTTCATTAGAGATTAAGGATATTGAATTATCAAGATTTAATTAAATTGAAACATCTAATATAAAATTAATCAATCAAAAATACATGGATTTAAACAAACTTAAACTTCATTGGATATTAAGGATATTGAATTATCAAGATTTAATTAAATCAACACATTTAATCTAAAAGCAATCAATAAAATACTTAAACAAACTCAAATTCTAAATGTTAAATCAAATCAAATAAATCAAATGAAAAAATAAAAATGGCACATTTTAACCAAATAAAAGTGAAATAAAAATGAAAAAATCATTAAATCATTTAAATTGAAATCACCCAAAGGTAAAATTTAAACAAATTCAAACTCAAATTGAAACTTAAAGAAAACTAGTAAAGTCTTGCCACACAAGCCTTAAACACACATTAGAATATTAAGTCACCACTAGTACTAAGTTGGGGCTTTGTATGTATGTTGTTTTGTTTTGTGATGTAATATTTTAGACCTGGATGTCGGTGTACCTCAGACTGATGGTAGGGTGATTATCCTAATCATATTTTCCGAGGGTTGTGCTTAAGGGCTTGTAATAAAATATAAATGTGCTTCCTATCCAGTTGCTTAGCCCCAAGCATAACTCCGTTAGGACATGTGGGCTTGGTTAGCCATGTGTGGGGTAAGTCCAAATTATTCATATAATTGCTTGGGTTCTATGGTGTGTTTAGCTAACATTTATTTTGTAGGTGTAGCTAGATTTATTTTTCCTATTTTTCATGTAATTTTGTATTAGAAATTAAGATTAGTGTTATGGGATTAGGATGAGATGGCGGTGGCTAGAAGGCTTAGTCCACAGGGTGCCTTGTGATGCCTTTAGAGCAAATCATATCAAAAGAGAAGGAAGAAATGAAGTAAAGAAAACTCTCAAAGCATGTATTATTTTTTTATAATCCAGTAGTATGAGGGTAGAGCTCTACCATATTCTTTTCTCTTCGGGGTTAATGAACTTCGACCACCGCCTTTATTCTTTTCGACGGTCAATAAAATTTTTTGATGTTGTGTTTAGATTACACTAAAATTGCATGTTTTTCTAGTTTCTTCATGTTTGATGTTTGAATGTGTGGCTGATGCGGTTTAGAAAAAAATTTTATATTTAACTCATTAATAACTCATTTTAAAATAACTTATAACCTCACATAAAATTATAGGAATTAAATCAAGATAATAAAATTTTCAACCCCTTAGTTGGATGAATGAATGCATAATATCATGCATGTCATATTCTTCCACTCTTGTTAAGAGGGACTTGTTAGAGAATAAAGGTTTAACCTATGAGAGCCTTTGATGGAAGAACACCCATTTTGTCTTGATTTGGCCCATAATCAAGTTTTCATGCATTTAGGCATACAAAACCCCATATGTCAAACAAAAGTC
Organism: Cymbidium sinense; assembly: GCA_021442155.1. Lineage (NCBI taxonomy): Eukaryota > Viridiplantae > Streptophyta > Magnoliopsida > Asparagales > Orchidaceae > Cymbidium > Cymbidium sinense. Next base: position 3,616,404 of record CM038230.1, read on the forward strand.
CAAAAGAATCAAATAAATTTGATAAAATTTGCATTAGATTAAGTTATGAATTCATACCATGCTCTAGTCTCTTAGGGGTAAGTTTAAGAACTTATTCTCCTTTCTAAATAAATAATAGCTTATCCATATTGCAAAGCATAAGACTTTCCTACATGGATTTAAAGCGTATGAGGAGTTAGCGTACTCTAATAATAAGTCCGTGGTCGGGGTTTATTCTCTCTTGTGGAGGTAAATCATATACCCATTTTTTTCTTTAAATTTAGGTCATGCTTTGGCCTCGCCAAATCTCTCTAGACTTAGGATCCAGGTAGCTTTTTTCGGCTACATGCATAAATCCTCACCTCTTAGGCATTTCCACAATCTTATCTGTGAGATTATAAATCTAGTATTCTAATGAAATGTCAACTCAAATAATTAACTATCTTCAAAGTCAAAACTATAAAGTCCAACCATATGATAGATTGAAATGCTCACTAAGCTTCTAAATATCATGAGCATTCTACCATCTCTCTTTGACTTTTAATAATAAGTCTTCTCCCATCTATCCCATTTGATTTTTTAAAATAACCAATCCTTTGATAGTCTTAACCTTGAAATCTTTGAGACCCTAATTATCTACTTTAATCAAGTATTCTTAAGGAATTCCCATTCCTTAGATGTAACTATGGGCTTGCCTCCGGAACTTAAACTCGACTTAAAATAAATACTTTACTTTTTCATGTAAGTAGGGAAAGATCTCGGTATATTCAAGACCCATTATACCTTAGGAGTCCTTATTAGGTGTGGTCCATTATAAGGTGGTGATTTTTATCGAGATAGTACATCATTTATTAATGTCATACCCTATCACTTCAATAAGTACCCCTTAAGATCGTGGTGTCCCACATCTCAAAAATAAATACACCAGATCTGACATAATCACCATTCATACGCCATTTTCTTAGCTAATTTTGCTAAGCTCGACTTTACTATTCTCATCGAGAGACTCAAGTTAGTGTGACATTTAGTATCTACTTCATAAGCTCAAGAACTCACTTATGATAAAAAAGCTAACTCAAGCTTATTGATTTTATAGATGCCAAGTACTTGATTTATAATAAGTGAGAAGCACCAAAATATGCAAGTTTTGAATGTCTATGAAAATTATTTCTTCAAGACCTACTACCAATGCTTACTCAACTTCATTTTTTAGTTCTTGGCACGGTCATCCCATATGATCATTTCATTATCCTTCCTTCTAGTGTTATGAAGATGATGTTGATTCTCTCTCTTATGGGAGATTTGGAGGTTGGACTTGTTTAATCTATTAGGCACCATCAAAGTACATTTCCCAAATTTGTGATTTTTTTCTTTCATGAATGAGCATAATTTTCTTTTAAATCATCATTAAGAGAAGAGTCCACAGGGATAGGATGTGCGCAAGAAAATCTACTAAGACTTGTCCCTTCATTACTTTTATGGAGCGTATGTGATATCAAATTGTAAAAGCAATATTGCCCATCTTGTTAAGTGACACATCAACACCGATCTTGCCATAAAGTACTTTAGGGGATTGATCCTTGAGATGAGAGTGAATTTGTGAGATAACATATAATGACGAAAGACTGTAGATCAATGCCAAGGTGCTTCTCATCGGAGTATCTCATTTTACTCTATTAATCTTCAACTAATATAATAAAGAGCATTCTCTTTCTTCATTGTGTTATAATTCTCCAGGATTCTTCTAATGCATGTATATAAGGGGCTTCCGTGACAAGGATTGGTGGATTTAACATGTTGCTTTTTAATTAAAGGCTTCTTAACAATCTTTGTCCCATTTGAATGGAGCAATCTTCTTCATCATTCTTACAAATGGTTGATAGCATCCGATAGGTTTGATATAAATCATCGATGAATGCAAGATGTTCTTGTAAAGAAAGTTGACACAAACTCTTTGGAGGCATCTCCACAATTTCCTTGATTTTAGTAGGATCGATTTTAATTCCACTATGATGTATGATGTACCGAGAAATTTTTTTTAGAGGATACCGGAATGCACATTTTAGAGGATTCATCTTGAGATCATATTTTTAATTCTCTCCAATACAATTCTCAAGTCTTCAAAATGATTTTCATGATTTAAGCTCTTCACCACCAAATCATCAACATAATATTCCACCTTTTCTGAATCAACTCATCAAAATATGCATCATGGCTCTTTGGTATGTAGTCTTCAAACCAAAAAGTATGACGTCAATAGATACCAATTGGCATCCTAAATGATGTGTGCATCTCATCATCATCTTTATTTGATTGTATCTCGATGATCCATCCATGAATGAGATCATGTCATAGTTGAAAGTATTATCAACTAGTAATTCGATATTAGAAGTGGAAATTCATCTTTGGGCATGCCTTATTTAGGTCCCAGTCAATGCAGAGATAGATTTGGTCGTTCTTCTTCTAGGAAATGTTGACTATCAATTTGCATACTTCTACTCCCATAAAGCCTACTTTCGACTTCTTAATTTTTGCAATTACCTATTCTTCAATCTCAATCTCATTCACCTAGGAGCTTTCTTAATGCATCGCACTTAGTTTAATCGTAAGTTTATGAACTACTACATCGAGGATAAGCGGCATTTTGAATATGTCCCGCAAAGCAATCTCAATTCACAAGGTAGCATTTTTAGCTTTCAACTTTCTCATCGTAGAAAGGCAGACAAAAGTTAGATGGGGATCATCCTCAACTCTAGGTTGATTTTTTTAAGTTCATCCATAGTAGCTATTTGTCCACCATCTTTGAGTTCTTCAATGCGGGCTTGGCTTTTACATCTTCATCATTTGTAAGAAGAATTTCATAAAATCATCTTCTTTATCACTATTAGTTTTGATTTAAGCTTCTATTATATTATAATAAACTTTATTTTGATGAGATTTATGGATGAACCCAAGACCTTTAGTGATAAACTTATCATTTCTTCATGATTCACAGAGTTCTTTGGCTCCACATATTGTTAAAGATTTGAGTTCTATGCTTTAGTTCCAATATGAATTCCAAGCTTATGCATTATTCTTCATTATTTATGTGGATAGTATATTGGTATTCTTGTTGGCATTATCCAATCAAAATTTTCATGTTGAGCAGTATTGAAATTGTGAGGTGAGACTCTTGATTTGTAAAATAGAGTTCATGTTCCACTCACATAATGGTGGCACATAGAATATTATCAATTCTTCAACATTATGAACCTCCTGGAGTGATTTCTTTAAAATGCTGAGGGATGGGTATAATTTTGAGAGTCATTTGACACGCCAAATGAGCTATCCTACTTGATGCGACCATCGAACTCTATTTCCATAAGTAGATTCAAAGTCATTGTTTGAATCATCACTTATTTCATACTTTATCTTTCTTGAAAGCTTATAAGTTCCCTTAGGCTTGATAGGAATATTTTCTTCTTGTGGTGTGTCACTTCCCTAAGTGAGGCTGATCTTCTTAATTTAGGTGTAAAGTTGAGTGCTTTAGGGAGAGTCAACATCTTCTTTCTTTGCTTGCACTTTCACCTTGTAAAATTACTTTTTTTTTCTAAAGTGAATGATACCACTTCAAGAGGCTCTGTTTGGCTCTTTAGGGATGAAATATTTTGCATCTTCATAGATCTTTTCTTTATGGATGGAGAATGGTTGTAAGTTACTAGGAATTTAGAACTCTTCCCCTCTTTTTACATTATACACGATGAATAGTTGATGGGACCATGCCATACTCATGCATGGTCAACCCAAGAGAGCTCTAAATGATGTATCGATTAACATGAAACTTGGCCGTATATAAATCTCAAAACTTGAGTGGGAGAATAAAAGACCCTAGGCTTTTCCCTTTCTCATTGAAACCATGAACCATCAACTTATCCCTCCCAAGATGTTGGATATCAAGTGATAATCCTCTTAATACCTTTAGACTCATAAGATTGATAGAAGAACCTAGATCAATCAACATTTGTCGAGATGCCATCACTCACTGGTAACATATAGAGGGGATGATCCGTTGTTCCCAACATAAGATTTTCTTCAAAAATATAATTATTGGGATATCTTGAGTTTGTAATGATTCAATCATGCATTTTTTAGCAAAGTAAGTTTTATAACTCTCATCTTTAAGAGCCTATATCAAAGTTTCTGAGATTTTTTGACATTAAGAGGGCCTCATACACACTTAATTTGTGTAATCTTTAGATGTGATTATAATCTCTATCTTTTCACTTGATTTATTCTATGATTTTTTGGAATGATATCTTCATTGACTTTATTTATTTGACTTTGTCTTTATTTATGTTTCCCTTCTTTGATGAAGGTGGTAAGACTTTACCACTTCTCAAGAACTTAAATCACCTTATTTTGCTCGATTCCTCTAAGAGGTAGTTTCTTCAAACTCATTTCTTATTTTGAGGTTTGGCTAAAATCACTTTTCAACTTCATACATTTCATACTGATAATATCGATGAGTCTAACTCTTCTCCATCAAGAAAACATAAATCTTCATCTGTTATCTTCTTGTTGAGTCATTAAAGAAAATTCAGTTGTTAAATCTTCAAGCTCTTCTTGCTTTCCAGGATAATTTGATGGATTGGTCAAGTTTTTCGACTACTTATCATGTTGGAGTGATCGAACATCGATATCACATAGATGATTACATGTCTCTCTTGGACAAGATTCACCATTATCATCTTCATCTAATTTAAAATGCAAAGTTTAGGCATGAAGTCGCAAGCTAAATGGTTGTCTTTCCCTTGGTGATACTCTAAATTGTTAATAATCTTTTGAGTTTTAGTTCACTTCTTGATCTTCTTCTTAGCGGCTTCTTTGATTTATGAGGCTGCGTTTAGTAGCTTCTCATTGTGATGAAGTAGCCTTATCAAAATGTCTTTGAGAAGCCAAAATATTTGGTTTAGGTATCTCTTTTAAGTCCAATATAGGTTCAAGTGATGATTTTCACTTAGCATTAGACACACCTTTTTTCAATATTTTCACGATCTTTTTAGAGACTATTGTTTCTATTCTTGATCATTTCTCCTTCTTTTATACTTGATAGATGATATGGAAGAGGGCGTAATCATCCTTGTATACTCTCTTTTGGTTGACTAGAACACTATCGAGATAATGTAAATTCACCTCACCGATACTTCCTTTCCAATCTTTGAAGACATAACAATCTTCAATAGGATGGTGATCATCTAACGATAGAGATAATTTGGATTCTTGACTTGATCGCCTTCTTCGCCTTTTAATTTCTAATTGTAGACCGCTTTATTTTGCTCTTGAAATAATTTAGCCACATTATCCCTTCTAAAGAATATTCTTGTTCATCTTTTCTTTAAGAGATGGCCACACTCATCATCTTTTGTTATTTATTTTGGATGCTCCACCACTTGGAAAAGTTTGAGATCTATCATTACCTCCCAACACCAATTTTAGTGGATTAGAATGGACGAGTTTCTTTCCCTTATCCTCATTATGCATTGGCTATTTTCCTTTATCCATATTATATATTACCTACTTTTCACCATTGGAACTATAGGAAGTGGCATGAGTTTCATTTCTTCTTGAGTCTAAAGATTTGTTTCTCTTTGCTTTATCATACATTTCGGACTTAGGGCGATTCACTTTTCAAGTTTGGCCACCCTATCAGTAGTTCTTGGAATATTGTAATTGACGTCATACATAAAATGGTGTCATTTTATCATCCATATTGCCAATTAGCAATTGGATCGCATATTCTTCTTCCAATTGCTCACATTTCATACTTGGTTACAATGACTTATGAACTTTATCATTGACTTATTTTTAGCAAGGCAAGGTTAGCGATTATTATTTTCTTAGTTGCATTGGCAACCTCTTGAATATTATCTCTAACTCGGTAAATTTTAACTAAATCACTCATTACATATCCGAAAGTAGTTAAGGTCGTACTAAACGAAAAGCGCATCATTCCCTCTGTGTTACCACGATAGCCTTAAATTAGGCTAAATGTTGCTATGGGTTACCAAAACTGAAAGTATTAAATTTTGACAGTAACTTTTTTGGGTGCACTTGATCATATTCAATTTGGGTAAGGCGACCACTCACCAACTTACCAACTGTTATAACTACCTTTATCTTTTCATTGATTATTGTTTCTAATTTAGCGTATTATTGTTCCAAGTGTGCTAGTCATATTCTAAATTATTGGTGAAGAGGTAGTTGGTTAACTTCATTCCTCGCTTCATGTGTAGCGTATGTCGAGCTTGAGATACTAGAGTGACTAGTGGTATATAGGTTGTATTATTAGCTACCTATTGATTAGTAACCAAAATAAGTGCTACATTGATGTGATATTCTTATACAATATATCCAAATATTCATTTGTACCATCATATCATTCATCTTGGTACCAAGTTGTGCAATTTTCTTATCTTTGACTTCCATTTAATCTGCATTTATCTTTGCTCTTTAGCTGGCCGCATCAACAAGTACAAGCTCTTCTTCTTCCTCTATTTCTTATTATTATTTTGCTCCTTGCTCATCTTCATGGGAAGAACTTGACTATCCTTCCTTATGCATTTATAGAGGTTTTGATAGGGCTGAATATAATCATTACAAAAGCGTGTACCAGTGATCATTTTTAGTTCAACCATATAACTTTGACACCCATGATCTCTTTCTCATTTTGATCTTCTTCTTATTCTTCTTGAGAGATTGAAGATCCATCTTCTACTTGCTTCGTGAAGACTCTCCTTCATAAACATTTTAGGTTCAAGCTCCTAGATTCATGTTTGCGATGATCTTGGCGAAAGTTCATCTATATCTTTGACCATATAGATGACTTTCACTTCCATAGTGTCCTCTTCATTATCTTTTTCTTGCACATGAATTTTGATCAATGTTTCTAGTGGATCTCGGTTCAATGTGCGAATAAACACTTCTTAAGGACTATGATCAAAGTCAACCTTCTCTTGTGGGGTGAATCGTCAATGATGGGATCCCCAGAGGATTCTCCGGGTGTCACCATCATGTCTTTCATCGAAATCCCTTCTTTTAGGTTATCTACTTCTAATGAGTTATTTTTAGGTAGATTTTGAGTATATGTATCGATGTCACACCTCTTCCATTCTTTAGGATTTCATCAGGGCCTTGGCCTCCATATTTGCTTACCCTTTCGTTGGGACCTTTTGGCGTAGATTCTTGGACACATCCAAATGTGCTCGATGCTCACCATGCAAAGCATACTTGGCTCGATGACGGTTACCATAAGAGATGGCAACCTCCTTGGTAAAGCTTCAATATTTTCAATCACCACAAGCCTTTGAAATTTTCTTTTCATTAAGCCTACCCTTGGCTACTTTAAGGATGTTGTGCATTAGCAAATAGTGTTTCATGTTATCTTCTCTATGGTGGTGGATCTTGACATTATTAAGTCTAGAAGGGTCACCTCACCAAGTAGAGCTATTTCTTTTACCCATTTTAGATGATCAAAGTTATTATGGGTAGAATACTCCCATTGGTGAATATTATTTATTCATTGGGTTATTCAAATAGGCATTTCTTCTTCTTCTCTACCTTATGGTTAATTTTCTTTCGATGAGGAAGCATCATGATCATATTTTCAGTATGAAAGGTTCAATCAGTGAAGTAATTGTACCTTGAGGAATTAAAGACATAGTTTTCCCATTGACGATTCTCTTCATCACGGGGCTTTTGACCCATCTTTTTAAAACTAAAGTTCTCTATCATGAGAACTCCTTAATAATAGTTGGTTCTTTGAACGGTTGGCGAGCATGGAGTAGGAGCTTCAATAAAGCGGCCTTCATGACCTCGAGCAGTGTATCACGGGTGGGTACTTGAGTTGCAAATATAATAGATGAGAAATTCAAGCTACCAATTTGAATGGTAGCTCCACATCTTCTGTGTTGATGATAGCGTTGGCTAAGTAGATGTTCATACCACGCCCTAGGCGGACAATGAAAGGAGTGCTCTAGATCCATTCTTCACAAATTGAAGATGGGGATTAGTATTAGTAGTAATTATTTCACCCCATACTTCAAAATGTAGAGGTACTAGAATATAATGAAAGTATAATAAAGATATACTCTACAAAATAATTCATTTGACATAGAGCCTCATACATTAATAATTTGAATTTATTACACATTTAAATTACCATTTTTTTATTTTGAATTTTTAGATATTTTGTTCTTCTTATATACATATATGAGCAAGATGGAAAAAGAATCTTATCCTAAGAGTCAAATTGTGGGCTCAGAAAATGCCACCAACCTCTGATTATAAGAGAGTATGGCTTAAAATGTCGTATAATTTTGAAGGTAGATGGAATAGTAGATAAGACACTACCAGATTTCATCCTCATTTTGAGGACTTTAGATCTGTTTGGGTTTCTATAGCAAGAACCCATAGTTAATTACCCTCTCAATCTGAGAGAACTTTCGATTAAAAGGTCATTAGATCACTTGCATAGCGTATAGTAGCGCATGGAAATTAAAATTTAAGATTATGAAATTCATTATTTTAACTTAATGTGGGTGGTTGGGGAATGATGATGTGCCCATCTAGATCCCATGGTTCCATCATCCCGGTGTCATGGTCCACTAGCTACTTAATCGGAGAATCGACCCAACTGAAAGATCCTAATCGAACACATGGGTTCGTCATCCAAGAAATTCTTATAGACTTGAGTTAGTGTTTGTCTAAAGAGATAGCTTAAGTCTACCTTAGGTGACAGGGCTTTTGCCCTATCAGTGTACCCTATGATTCACAACTCAAAGGAGATCATTGGGGAGTATGGGCTACGATCATGATCATAATATAATGGAGTCTTCTTGGTCAAACCACGTCGAGGACTCTTGTCATGCTTGCATCGTGGAGCAGCGGCTAAGCCACCGATCGGATATGAGCCACATCATTCGACATGAGTGATTAAGAGTGAACATAGTAAAATACTAGATTTGACATTGACTCCTTTGTGAGCTAGTATTTTCTTAATTTGTCACTTCAATAAATAATTATGAAAGGTGGATAGATTGAGTTTTGCTTTAAGTTTTAAGAGACACAAGCACATATTTATACTTTCACATTCACATCACACATATTCGGACTTATTTTGTTATGCATTTACAATGATTGGCAAGAGGCGAGAGGAGATGGCGAAAACCAGAGGAGAACCCTTGTGGCGATGTTCCTCTCTGTCGTGAAATAATGAGGGAAAAAAATTTTAAGTGAGAGTGAAATTAAGGGAAAATTAGAGGATCAGAAAAGAAAGGGATTTAATTTGTGAAGAATAATAAGAATAATAGAATAGAGATTTTATTTGGAAGATGGGAAATGAGGTTTTAGTTTAGAAGATAGAGGAAATAAATGGAATTTCGATTTAGGAAGGTAAGGAAATAAATGTGGATTTTAGTTTTAGAAAGATAGAGAAGTGAAATTTTGGTTTAGAAATGAGGAGGAAGAAGGAAATAGAAGGAGAAGAAGAACCTACTACTGATTGAGAAAGAAAAACTTCATGATGAGAGAAAAAGGAAGAAAGAACCCTTCTTTGGATGAAGAATCGTGAAAGAATGGGTGTGGTTGAAAGAGGCAAAGTGATTGGTTGGGAGCATCAGAACAAAACTTGTCATGTGTCTGAGAGAGAAGCGTTCAAGCTTGTGAAGAGGAGATTGAAACGGAAGGGAGAGCATGAATCATGTGTGAAAGGTCATCGGGTGGCGAGAGATAAGACAGTCATTTAGGTTATTAGCCCCTATGGGTGATTTTATGGATTTAGGTTAAGGACTAAATTAGGGCTTTTAATAATAATTTTTATAGCAATTGATTTTAATATGAACTTTATGCCAACCTCAATATATATATATATATATATATATATATATATATATATATATATATATATATATATATATATATATATATATATATATATATATATATATATATATATATATATATATATATATATATATATATATATATATATATATATATATATATATATATATATATCAGATTATTTTGATGTTTGAATGCGTTTGGTTCAAAATTGGTATAAATTGTCAATTTTAGCTCAAAATGTGTGTTATCACTTCCAATCGATTTTTTGCATAGACTTGTTTGAATTAAGTGAAAATAGTCTTAATTGATAGATTTTAATATTTTGAAGCTAACGACATAGTCAATTTCATGAGCATGTCATTTGGTTTAAGTTGGCTCCTCTTGATATGCATGTAGAACGCGTTGGCGACTTCGATTGCTTGATTGGTTGATCATTGGGTTGTACAATATTTATATTCGACCGGTTTCAACATTTTAAATTCAATGGCAAAGCTTGTTCATCAATCAAATATCATTTTGATTCATTTTGGTGAAGTCCGTGTATTTCAACCTCAATTTACACGCTATCACTTTCGATCATTTGACATTTGCATAGACTCATCATCGAATTGAGCATGGATAGTCTCATTTGGTATTTTTTGACATTTTAAAGCTAACAACACAATTAATTTTATGAGCGGAGGTCATTTGAATATTATCCGACTTCGACTCATATGTATGTGTTAGCACATTGATAGCTTCGATTGCTTGATCGGTTGATCTTTAGATTATGCAATATTTATATTTTGACCAATTTTGGTGTTCTAAACATGATGGCAAAGTTAGTTCATTGATCAAGGTCATTTGGATTGATTTTGATGATGTTTGGCACATCTCAAGTCGATTTGGGCTCTAGCATCGATCGAATTCACCCTATAAGCTTCGATTGACTTATGTAGCATATGTGAAGGTCAACCTCTATAGGCACAATCACCTATAGTTAATTACCCATCTCAATCTTTGAGAGATAACTTTTGATTAAGGCTAGTTGTTAGATCACTAAATGTATAGCATTATAGTAATAATATATGGAGTGTAAAATTATGAATTTATGAAATTCATCATATCATAAAGTGGATGGTTCGAGGGGATGATGCGCCCAATCAAGATCACATGATTATGCAATCTTGGGTTATCATGGTCCATGTTCTACTTAGTCAAAGGAGATAGTTAACCCAACGACCAAAGGATCCTTATTAGCGACCATGGGTTGCATCATCCAAGGAACCTTGTAGACAGGGTGGTGTTTATTTAAAGAGACAAGTTTAAGTCCACCTTAGTTGAGAGGATTTTTTCCCAATCAAGTGCACCTATAGTTCACAACTCAAAGGGGCTATTGGGGAGCATATGGGATCTGATGTGGTGTAATATAATAGTGTCATTTGGTGGTGACCACACTGGAGGATTCTAGTCTTTATTTTATGGAGCATCTTGGCCAAGCCATGCGGTGAGGACACGGGTCACATCCTTGGCATGAGATTGATAGAGAGTGAACATAGTATAACACTTGATTTGACATTGGCTCCTTTGTGAGCTAGAGTTTTCTTAATTTGTAACCTCCAAATAATTATGGAAGGTGGATTGGATTTTAGCTTTAAGTTTTTAACTTGATTTTCATTTAGTCATTTATATTAAGCTTCTTTTATAATTTTTTTTTGTATTTGCATGAAAGTTGAATTTATCTAATTTAATATTGAATCTTGAATATAACTTGATGATGATATCCCCGGTTGAAATCTCTATTCAACGACCATCATCGGGTAGACTTATCAACTCTACTCTTTTATTAATAGAGGATCAAGTCTATAACTTGCATTTAAATATTTGAATTTGAGATGTAATAATTTAAAGTTTTGGAACAATCAGTTGATATTCTCAATCAATTCATCCATCATTGGGGTAGTATTATTTTGCTATTTTAGATCCTGTTGACTCTATTAATTTAATAATAAAGATCGATATACTATCATGCGATAGAATTAGCTTCTCGAGATATTTTACTAAGTTAAAAATCTTATAATATTATTATTATATTTTTAGGTTTTGTTAACTTGTGCAGACCCAAGGGAATCAGCAGACATCCTTGAGACACTAAGTTTAAGCATTCAATATAGTGTCGAGTCCAGTATATGTGTATTTTTAGATTGCTTGTATACTTTGGAGGCATTAAATTTAAATTTTAATCATACTTCATAATGTGTGCAAAGCTCATCATATTAGTTTATTTATATGTATCTCGATACTAGAAATTTGAATATTTGATTGCCTCATGTTGTATATACTTATCATTTCATTGAAAACTTTAATTATTTGCACACATTTTGAGTCGATGAATTATAATCTCACTTCATAATGCGTTTGATAGTTCAATTGAAGCCTTAATTAATGCCTTTTATTCTCTTGTATGATATATTATGAATCCGGTAGTATTTTAGCTCATATTTAATTTAGAGCACCATTCATCATTTGTATTTGTTTCTTTGTTTATTAAATTTAAAATTTTAACAAATCTCATCCATGCTTATTGATTAGCTTATAAGCTCATTATAATTGCTTTAGACTTCTTTTTTTTTCTTTAATTCATTAGATATAATGTTATCTAAGCATTAGTAAATAGTTCTATTTGTGTTCATCGTTGCTATCTAGCTCATTCATGCTTGTAAACTAGCTACTATTTATCTTGCTTACAAAGTAATCACCATGTTTATTTGCATGTTTCATCTAAATCCTTTATATGTACCATACAAGTTGTACTCATGCTTAATTTTATTCTTCATTGTCCACTTTGTTCGACATAAGATAGCACAAATATTTGTGGAGGTTTTCACTTGTATACTTTAGCAAGCATTCAAACTTATTATAGATCTCATTCGAGTTCTTTTGGGATTTCACAAATTTATCCAATGAGGGACTATAGAGTATAATTGTACATTTAATAGTTCTAGTTATACTCATTGGCTAGCCAATCATGTTCTTGTTTGTAAGTGTGTGGTAAATTTTTTTATTTTTATTCTTCATCAATCTTTTGAGAAAAAATAAATGAAGAACAAAAATAATAACTTCTTGTATTGGACACGTAGATCCAAGATGTTCTCATTAGGGTGATTAAGTATGACATTGAAGAATGATGTACTATCTTGAGAATGTCACCATCCTACAATGGACTAATCACCTTAATAAGGACACACATAAGGACTATGGGTCTTGGATGTACCGAGATTCTTTTCCTACTTTACATGGAAAAGTAAAGCGGGTTTATTTTAAGCTGGGTTCATTAAGTTCCCTATGGAGGCAAGCCCCACATCTAAAGAATGAGATCCCCTAAGAATACTCTGGATTAAGATAAATGATCATTATCTCCAAAGATTTCAAAGATAGGACTATCAATCAATTGGTTTATTTTTAGAAGATCAAGTGGGATTGATCTGCGGGATTGATCAAGAGAGTTCTTGTGAAACCAAAAGGAAGATAAGTAGGGGATGCTTGATACTAGGAAGCCTAGCAAGCATCCCAAACTATCTATGGTTGGACTTTATATTTTGAAAGTGGTTTATTTGTTTGAGTTTAGTTTTGTTAGAAATCTAGGACTTACAATTTCTCACAAGATCATGGAAATGCCTAAGAGGTGAGGATTTATGCTTGTAGCCCACAAAGGAAACAACAACCTCGAACCTAAATATAGGGGCTTGGTGAGGGTTAAAGCATGAACTAAATCTAAGGTGAAAATGGGTATTTGGTTTACCTACTCAAGAGAGGATAAACTATTGTTGGACTTACTACCACTTGGTGGCCACCAACTAACTCCTATGATTTTAAATACGTAGGCAAGTCTTACGACTTTGCAAGATAGCTAGGTTGTTGTTTATTTAGAAAGAAACTAAGTCCTTAAACACACTCCCTAGACTAGATCATGTAGGGCATGATTAATGACTTAAATCTAATACAAATTTTAGTTATATTTTATTTTTTATTTTTTGGCGGTTAATTTGACATAGGCTATGGGATTCATATGCCAAATGCATGAGAAATTTGATTATGGGCCAAAATTAGCAAGAAGGAGGTGTGTTTCCACCATGGCTCTCAAAGTCAAGCCAAGTTCCACGGCAAGGTGGAAGCCCTCCATAAGCAAGAGTGAAGCAAGATGCTTTGTTATGCATGATGTAAAACATATAATATCTAGTTAAGGAGTTGCTAAATCTTTTATCTTGATTTATAACCTAGGATTTAGGTGAGGTTATGAGTTGTTAATTTTAGTTTTGAGTTAATTAATTGGATAGAAAATTTATTTTTTAAGAGCCTAATCGCATCCATGTCATTCATCAAAGCAAGGAAAAAACTAGGAAAAATATGTCATCTTAATGTACAACTAAACAAACATCAAATAATTTATAAGCGATACAAAATAATAGAATGCCTTTGTGGTGGGCTCCTTTGCATAAAGCGAAAGAAAAGAAATTGAGCTCTACCCTTATACAATCTGGATTACAAATGAATTAATTACAATTAAGAAGGAATTCATGTTATGGGGTCTTCATTTCTTCTTTTCTTCTTTTCTTCTTTTCTTTCTTCTTTCTTCTTAATTCTTTCTTATTTCTTATTTTGGTTGGTTGGAATGTGGTTGCTCCAAAGGCTTTACATGATGCATAAGACAGTCTTATGACCAATGTTCATCCTAATCCCATTTTTTATAAATCTTAATTACAAAATTACATAAAATGGAAAAGAAAATAACTAAAACTGTAAAATAGAGATTAGCTAAACAAACTATACAATCCCAAGCATGTACATGAATAAATTAGATTTAGCACCCACACATGGGTAACTAAGTCCACCTAGTCTATTTTTTGGATTATGCTTAGGGGTATAAGCAACGCATAGCAAAAGCATTTTTTTTTATTACTTAAGCACAATCCCTTATAGAAGATAATGATTAGACTAAGACGTCCTATCATCATCTATGCACATGCACACTAACATCTAGACTAAAATATTACATCACAAAATAAAATCAAGCATCAAACCATGCACTAATATAGAGCTAGAAATGGTGACTTAGCCTAATGTTTGTGCCATTTAAAGCTTGTGTGGCATGTCTTAGCTATGCTTTAAGGTTAGAGTTTTCTAAGTATGAAGGGTTCAACTTAGAGAGTTATTTCATTTAAGTGATTTAGTTAATTTATTAATTTTATTTGATGACTTGATTTAGTTTGAATGAACCTACACTTAATTACTAAGTGTTGTAAAGAGAGGAAAAGAGAAGAGAACTTTTCTTTCCTCCCTACCTTAAGTAATTTTTAAGGTAGATTCATTAGTGATTTTCTTTAGTGAATGTTTTATTATGTATTTTAATTAATCCTAAGTTTATATTTTCTAAATAAACCCATTCAATAAGAAAGGCATTTTAGGATTAATTAAAGTGAATTACTATCACAAAACACACAACCATTTATTTCTTTCCAATATGTGTATCATGCATATGAAATGATCCTAAGCATATATATACATGCAAATGTAAATATTTAGCAAACCTTAATGATGAATGCTAAGAGATATTGCTTAAGAAAATTTGGATGTTTTATGATGCATGATTTTGTTTAGTAGAAAAGAGAGGGATTCTTTTATCCATTAATCAAATGCACATTTACATGTTTGAAAGATATAAGTGAGTCTGGCCATTATTTTCTACTAAGGGAATAAGGTACAAGACCTTCTTAGGGCTACTTAAAGCCTCAACCTCGGATGTCGGTAATTTACCACTTTTCTTAAATACATGTGCATGTACAAAAAAGAAATGAATGGAAAAGAACCATGCAAAGGTTTATGTTTGTTTGTTTGATTTTGGTTGTTTAATTTATATGTGTGTGAAGATCCTTCTTAATTCATGACATGGGAGTGCATAGAAAT
This sequence comes from Cymbidium sinense, assembly GCA_021442155.1. Taxonomy (NCBI): domain Eukaryota; kingdom Viridiplantae; phylum Streptophyta; class Magnoliopsida; order Asparagales; family Orchidaceae; genus Cymbidium; species Cymbidium sinense. The sequence continues at coordinate 3,632,208 of CM038230.1, forward strand.
AAATTTAAGCAAGTGTTATGTTCTTTTAAATGAACTATAAACTTTTGCAAGTCATATACAAACCATGTTAAGGAAAGAGAAGAAAACCACATAACACATTTTAAGCTATATTCACATGCAAGTTTATAAATACTTATAAGTAGCATGCATTCATTTATAGTCTTTGGTTTGTAAGTTTTGAAAATAATTTTGATTTAGTAGTGATAATAGCCACTCATATTCTTCTTTAGTCAATACAATTTGACATAAAGGAAATATTTCATTTATTTATTTTTTCAAAGATATGAATGCATGATTTTCATATGGCACACAACATTTAGCATGCTTTGAAAAAATAAAGTGATGTAAGCATGTAACTTCATTCACCCTAATTAATTCTAAAGATAATCCTATGAAACAAGATCATTTAAAGAGAATCAACATTTCTTGAAGAGAGCTTTTATTTTTGTTTTGAGTTTGATTTGATTTAGAAAATGTGAAAAGGTTTGTTGGTCCTATCTCACATATGCGAATCAATTTAGTTTAATTTTAGAACCACTAGATTTGATTTAGGAAATGTGAATTAAGTTCATTAATTACCCCTTACCTACACCACCTTAACATAATTAACCCAACAATTATGAGCCAACATATGATATCTAACTACATGGAATTTAAATTAGCAATGCTCCTAAGAAAGAAAGGGGTCTAATGGCTCACAATCATTGATTAATTGAAGGGTTTAATTAAGTACTTTCATAACCTTCCCACACATGTGGGTTGGATATGATTTCCTTAAAAGCCACTTAGGTTATTGAACACGGTATCTATCCAAGAATGGGATTGATTAAGTGATTAAGTTTATGGATTAATTTTTTTTGATTTTGGTTAATAAGCTATTTAATGAAATGATTAAACCATTAATCAATATATGATTAAGTTTTCATTCAAATGAAATAGACTTAGAGGAAAAGTTCTTGAAAAGGCATCTTAATCTCATTTGCTAAGTCTATCCACTATTCCAAGATAATTAACAAGCTTAATTAATGAATTCATCACCATTTAAAGATTAATTAATCATTTTATTGATTAAGGAGTGATTAGAGATGAAATAATCAATTACCTAAACTAATCTAATAATAATTTTCAAGAAAATTATGGGAGGAAGGTCATCCCACTAATTAACCCTAGAGTTTGGAATTAAATATTAAAATAAAGGAGTAATTAACATAATTACATCTCTAATAAAACTCAAATTGAGTAAATATTACTGTTCAAAATTAATTAAGCTTAATTTTATATTATTCCCCTTTGAATTATCTTTAAAATGAAGTTGAGTTTGCATTTTTTTTTTTGAATTTTTCTACATTTAGTTACACATTTTTGAAGTTTCTATGATTAATAGGTCATTAAATAACCTAATTATATAACTTATCCCATTAGTGCCATGGGGTTGCTAATGCGTGCATTTTATGTGTGCGGCAGATTGGTTATTTAAGTTATCAAATTGAATGTCACGATTTTCTTTCTCTAGACCGTCGATCAAAGATCGGTGTGATCAAGGTTAAGCCCATAGTTATGAAGCGATAAATCGAGGATCGAATCAAATTAATCAGGATCCATCCAAAACATGGATGGATGGTCCATGATTCATCCACGCTCGCTGGAGATGGAGGAGTCCATCCTCCATGGCTTGATTCGAGCTCATTAGGCTAGATTCAACCCACACCATCAAGAAGCAAGAAAGACATCCAATGGTGGAATTCTATTGGGATTACACTTCCCTTCATAAAGTACCAAATAATTTTATATTTAAGCTCGGTTTTGAAGCATACCTCACGAGGCTATCATCGGTGCTCCAACCATTGAGGTAGCTTGCTAGTGAGGCAGACTGTTGAAGGTTTGAAGGCTTAAAATGAAGTGGATCTTCCAATTGACCAAAGATTCCTTTAATGGCTTGTAACTTTGGTCTAACTCCTCCTTCTGGCTTAGTTGCTTGAGATTGGTTTGGATGAGCTCGACTTGATGCCTTGATGGTGTTTGCAAGAGGAATTAGACTTTGGTTGGGTATTGAGTGATTTTGAAACCTCCCTCACCTTCCTAATTTTGGCTTAGGAAAATCAAGAATGGGAATTTCAAATGAGCTTAGGAAACCTTGGAGCTTGGGAAGCTTGCCTTTGGGTTCTCTAAGCTCAATCAAGTGCAAGTGTCCAGAATTGGAATGAAATTAGGGAGTATATCTCTCCCTACTTGGATTGGATGGCGTGAGCCTCCTTACCATTTTGATCAAATTAATCTCATGGAATGGGTTATTTAGGAAGTTACAGATCCTATGTGATTTGGTTTTGGTAGGAGGTGTAGTGGAGGAGTTGCCCATGTGTTAAATGAGAGTATGGAGTGATTCCAAGTGCTCATTTTCCATTAGGTGTCAATTTTGGCTTTGGGTTGGGTTTGGCTAACCCAAACCCATTAGGTCATGTGCACCACATCCCTTGGTGTCCAAATGGACCAATAAGAGGTTGCCAAGTGGTCATGAAAAGGATTTGACCAAATACTAAGTGGAATTGACCATATGTTACCCTTTGACCTAGGGCTAAAATGATCATTTGGATTTGATTTTGATTTGGACATATTTGGAATGATTTAAAATGGGTTGTGCAAATTTTCAATGAATTTGATGTTGATTTGATATCATTTAGCTCATGTTGACCCATTTAGGTCAAAATGGGTCAACTTAGTCAAGTTGACCAATTGGTCAAATTGGGTCAAACCAAGGTTGGGTTATGATCATATGACCATTTGGAGTGGCTTGATATCATTTGTTTCACTCAATTTGATTTATATTTGGTTTTGGTTTATTTGAGTTCACTTAGGTCAAATGGGTCAAGTTGGTGACCCATTTGACCTAATTGGGTTAGGTCATGGTTGGTTTAGGTTTGGTTGATCATTTGAAATATTTTGCAAGCTTTGGTTTTAATCAATTTTGGTTTGGTTTGATTTTAGCTTGATTTGACCTTTTAGGTCAAGTTGGGTTCATGGTCAATTGGGCTAGGTTGGGTCTAGTTGGCCAATTAAGGTTTTTTAAGTTCAACAAGTGATTTGGAATGAATTTGACCCATTGGTTGCAATCAATTTAGCTTAGATCAAGATTTGACACATTTTGACTTTTAGGTCAACTTGGGTCAAGAATTGAGGGTTTGGCTCAAATGATGACTTGGTCAAGTCCAATCATTGATCATGAATTGGTTTTGATCAATGGTTTTAATCAATTTGGCCTATGGTGGATTTTGGCTAGTTTATGTTTCATTTGGGTCAAATGTTGACTTGATCAAAGGCTAGGTTTGACTTGGTTTGACCTTATGTGAGTGATTGATCATCTTATGATGATTGTTGCTCATAGTGTGAGGCTTAGATGGGCTTAGTTCAACCAAATTTGGGTAGGATTAGAATTTGGTTCAAAAGGTAATTTAGGTCACTTTGGGTCAAGTGAGCTTAAGTGGGTCAATTGACTTGATCAACGCTTGATTCAAGTTTGGTTGAACTCACATATGGACTTATGATTGAAATATAAATCCATTTTCAAGTGATTTGGAGTCAAATGGGTTTTGATTTATTTGACAATTTCAAGTTCAAAGGATGAACATGGGTTTGATTTGGGTTTGAGTTTTGAGTTTAGTTTTGGTTTGATGATTAAAGTTTATGATTAATTTTGGTTTGTGATTGAAGGATTGATTGTTTAAAGAGAAAATCCAAATATTTGAATTGATTTGAGTTTGATTTGGCTAAGTTTAAGAATTTGACTTGAAAGAGTTTAGGTTGGATTTTAATTAGATTTGGATTTGAGTTTTGAATTTGGTTTTTTGAATTTATATTTCATTTATATTTGTGAATATAAATGACAATATAAATGGGTTAAGAGAAAATCTTTTGAATTTGGAATGATTTGGATTTGAGATGAGCTAAGTTCATAAGATGAAATCAAAGGGCTTAAGAAAGATTTTGAATTTGGAATTCAATCATGGGTTTCAATCATTTGGAATTGATTTGAGTTTGAAGTTGGTTTGGGTATTTGAAGTTTGACTTGAAAGAAGGAAGTAAGGATTTGATTCAAGCTATAAGGTAGGTAAGTTTTCCTAACACTCCTAAGGCATGACCTATTCCTATGGCTAACTCTTCCAAGTCTTTAGGGTTAGGTTAAGTGTTCACCTAATCACTAGAAGTGTCTTAAGACAAAGAAAATCTTAGTGTCTAAGAGGAGTCCTATGTCTAAGATAGAGGTTGAGAGCTCATCCTAAAAATGAGGTCAATAAAGTAACTTCCCAAATCCTTTGTGATCCATTTTGCCTTTGATCTTTGTTTAAAGATGGTCTTTCAAATTTATTATACATTAGTTTCTTTATAAGTTTCCTTTGAATTTTATTATTGCTCATAAATAAGCTATTGAGTCCCATGTCGTCCAATTTTGGCAACCTCCCAAAGATCTTCCCAGAGGGTCGCCCTGTGACCACGCTCTTCTAAAATTTGGTATCTTGTGACACCATGGTCATAGTCTTTAATCCCATCACGCTCTTCAATCCAGAATTTTAATTCATATTTTAATTTTGAGCTTATAGTTTATTTTGCATTAAATTAATTAAGTCCTCTCAATCAATTTCAACAACCTTCCGCATTTTTCTCACATAGGGAGTGCGAGTCGGTTGGCTTACCCATCACGCTCTTTGATGATCGGTCTTGCACACCACCTTGTGGTCTTCAAACCCATCTACTCGGCATAATGGGATCTTCAAACTCGTCGCTCTTCTAAGCATGATGAGATCTTGGAATACCGCATAAGATAATATATATATACATTTTGGATACTTGCTTCAACTAAATAAGTAGCGGGCTTATGAAGGGACTTTTGTCATAGCTAACACGTTCTGGTCCATACAATTCACCTAGAAATGTAGTAAATACATCCTTGTTGAAGTAAACTTGCCAATCTTTTCAATTTTCTCCCTTTAACGCTAATCCATAACCATCATTGTCTCTAATTCAAAGCATAAGATTTTAAATTTACTCTATCGGAGATGAAACTCTACTAACAATCATTTTCCACCGATGATGTCCCAAGAGGAAGAGGTCTAACTGACAGGTTCTATTTAAAGCTTCTTCAAGCATATTAGAGATTGATGTCTTTATAAAGCTCCTAACTTACTAAATAATGTTGCAAGAATTGTGTTGATAGGACCAAAATTTGATAAATCGGTCTCCATACTCATATCATCATGTTCTAAAACCTCATATCCGTAATATAATAATGCTTCTTTTCTCAAGGTGTGGTTGTCATGGAGCAGATCTGAAAGAGTTCCACCTTGGGGTGCTCGGCAAGAGCATGCACTAGAGCTCCTTTTCCAACAGGAATCTCTAAGAAGCAATATGAGCATATCTAGGCGATTTGATGTCATTAAAACAATTATAGTAAACTATGTGCCTCGCCATCAAGTGTTTGGCGATTTGTAGTGTCACCGTCAGGAACAAAGGCCACAGTGACAACAAGATAGATTGGCGGTGATTGAGTTGGAATTGATCTTGAATGGTTGCGTGCATTTTCTTAGATCATCTGAACTTTAGGAGGAAGTCTTCTTTACCACTTTGCTTGAATCGTCTTTGTCTTGTAGAAACCAAATGAGATGGACTATTGCCCTCATGTCGGTGATGGTGTTGGGATTCTTGTCGGGAGGGGTTTGGAAGCTTACAAATGAGTGAGGGGTTGTGTAACTTGTGATGTAGGGAAGATTGAAGAGTACCCAAGGTTGAGGAGCGGGTTTCCTATTTCTGTGATGCCCAATTTTTTGGTTTTGAGGAGATGGAGTCTGCCTCATCTCTGCTTGAGAGAGGCTATCGAGAAATCGAGATCCCTTCTTATGCCAACCGAGAGAGGGCATATAGAAGAAAGAGAAGAAAAAATGGAAATAGCCTCGGTTTTCCTTTTCTTTTTTTTCTTTTTTTCTTATCATATTTCATTTTAACTATTTTAATTATGAAACTTCACATGGGCAAGAATGGGGATGTGTTGTAAAGGCATGAGCATGATGCTTGGTGGCTTTTCATTGGCTAGATAAGGTAGCAAAGAGATGGGCACAAGTGAGGTCCGACAAATGCATATACATGAAGTTATGGAGGTAATGTTTTATATACCCGTATTTCACACATGAAAATGCACAAGTAATAAATTTTCATGGAAGGTATGTTCTCTAGGGCTCTCGGGATTTTTTGGCACTCTCTCCGGTGGCTTTGTGCAACTCCTCCTCCTCAGTGGGTCTCGCTCCTCTAGCTCTGAGACACTCCTCTGCCATCGCCTCGCCCCTTGGCCGGGGCCGATCTTTTGTTGAGCTCCCTCTATCCAAATGGATTGAGCAATCCTTTTCCAGCAATTTTCCTTCTCTTCCTTCCCGCTCCCCAAATGGTTCCATTCTTGGGATTGCTCCTCATGACCTCCCTCCTCCTCTTCTATTTCTTCTAGTCCTCAAAATTGGAAAGACCTTCTTACCCGCCAATGACAAAAGTAGCACCATCTCCCTTTCTTTCATCCCCTCTCAATGAAGTCTCCTTCTGAGAATTCGACTTAGGCGAGTGAGTGAAACCTCTCACTAGTCGATCATTCAATTGGTAGCAACCCTTCTACTCATCATGGTGGCGATAAGAAGGAAATGGTAGTTAAAGGGAGTTTTGAGTTACTCACACTAGAAGGTGATTTTTCTTATTTAAATTCTCATGTTAAGAGGACTTTGATTTGGTTTGGGACAATGGTCCGTGTTTCTTGAATGGCGGGCCTTTCATCTTCCAATGGAGCTGATTTAGAGCCTCTAAGGAAAATATCCGAGATCCCACTGATTAAACTTCCTAACTACCCTCTCTGCTTTGGAATGAAATGGGTTTTCAAGGTTGCAAGTAAAATAGGTATACGCTTGTTGATAATCTCATAGCATCGAAGTGTATTTCCTTTCTGCGTCCAAATCAACACATCTTCTCCACTTCACGATTACTATTTTGAATGGATTAAAGTTCGAACAGCGGTGCAATCGATTGAAAGCCTGACTTGTGCCAAGTGCGAGCACCTTCTCACATGATCACTCCTCTTGTCCTCTAAACCACCTATCACGAAGCTCCTCGAGGCGTGCGGTAACAAGAAACCTCACCCCACCATAAGACAATCATACCCCAAAACAATCCAATTATCTCAAGATCCTCGATTCCTCTTCGAATTAACTTCATACATCCAATGTTAATCCCAAGCCAACCTCCTCTCTCCCAACCCAGCTCCACTATAAGCGATCTCAACCAACCTCACCTATCTCCCTCAAGCGAGGAAGCATCCCTACTAACCCACACGCTCACTTGAGCGAGATTCCTTCCTCCTCCTCTTATGGTATGTTGACTGACAGTCTGGCTAATTCTCCCAAACGCTCGTTTCAACCATATCGGTTGGGAATTCCACCTCTCACGGAAAGGATTCTCGGGATCCAAATTTGACCAAGGCGCATACTCCAATCACGAAGCAAAATCAAAAGAAAAGGGTAAGAAGCCCTCTAGCACATCCAATTCCCAATGACAAGTCTCTCCATTGGATGTTGGAGCGTTGGCACGATGGCTCCGGTAGGTTGGCATGTTCTTGAATTATCAAGAACTTCAAGCTTGATATTTTACGTTTGAAACAAAACTTTCGGTGGGTTCCTTTGATAGGTCTTTTGTTGCGTGCAAAATTCTTTCAGGAGGATAGTCACACAGTGATGAATGTCACGGTGGTATTGGCTCAAATGGAACTCCTCCAATCCAATTGAGTCTAATGGCTTGGTTGCCTCAATTTATTCATGGGCTTCCCCAGTTGGTTCACCTCCCTTCTTTGTCACCATTTATGCATTTAATGATGCCCAGATAGGCGTCTCTGGGATTCTTTAAGGTCCATCTTTTCCTCCCTCTCTTCCTCTCCACGGGTATTAATGGGAGACTTTAACTGTGTCCTTCTCTCCAAGGAGAAATCGGGTGGTAACCCCATTCCTATTAATCAACATTGGATTTTAAAGGATGTACGGATTGTGGGCTAATGGAGTTATCTAGCATTGGCCTCTTCTACACTGGTCAAACCAGATTGATAATCCCATCTCCTCCGAATCGATAGTGTCCTTTGCAATCCCCAATGGCTTGAGCTTTTCCCTCCTCTTACTATAATGTACCTAACCCCTCCCACTCTCTCACTCAACTAACCTTACTAAACCTTTCGTGGTCTTCCCCATTTTATGTTCGAAACTATTGGACTAAGCGGAGAATTTGAAACAACATATTCAAGTATTATGGGATGGTTTTATTTCGTGATCCATTGTATGTCTTCTCCAAAAGCTCAAACTTATAAGATCTTTCCTTAGAATTAATATGAGAGATTCTACATCCATCAAGGTCCAACTTGAAAATCTGAAATAGGAACTTCGACTCCCTCCTCATTTTGTTGGATAGGGACCCTTCAAATATTACCTTAGTCGGTGAGGCTAAAAGCACGAAGGACAAATACTCCAATCTTCTAATAAAAGAGCATATGTGGGCTAGACAAAGGGTAAAGGCTCACTGGTTAACAAATTGAGATGATGATCAAATTTACGTATGGTCACATAAAAGAAAGGAAGAGTTCGAATATAATCACATTGACTAACAATGGGTAGTTTTCGACCACGAGGATATTGTAAAGAGATTTGCACATATTATTCCCTCTGTTTAATTGATCATACTTTTGGAATTGGCTTACAGGGAAGGTTTTGTAGGGAATACACTTACAAGAGCTCAGTGGAGGCTGAAGCAATTCTTGATGATGAAATTATCAAGGCCTTGCATAGCATCAATGACAACAAAGCCCAGGACGATGGTTTCAATGCAAGCTTCTTCACCTTCTATTGGGATATTATAGGTGGTGGTTTAAAGCGGACATTTCTTTTTTCAAACAAAGGCTCTTAGGATATATTTAAATATAGTCGCTCACCCTTGTCCCAAAGAAGAAACATTCCAACTTTATCTCGATTTTGAGACCTATCTCCTATGCAACACCTTCTATAAGGTTCTAGCAGTTTTGGCATCGGTAGGTTTTCATCATTCATTTCCTCAATCAACCTTTATCAAGTAGGAATATTGCTAATAACATATATCCTTGCTCGAAATTTACTCACGACTTCTCTCCTTCCAACCACGAAGGCGATTTACATTTAAATTTGACACCTTAGGAAAGTGTTTGATGTGGTGTGACCACTCTCTTGATGACTATGTCTCAAAGGATTCCCTTCATCCTTAATCTTGATTAAGGCTTGCATCACAAATGTGCCATACTATAGTGTTCAATGGAGAAATAAAAGGGTTCTTTCACTCTCTAATGGGTTAAGGCAAGGTGTCTCCTTTCTCCCTTTCTCTTCCCTGTGGTCATGGATTTTTTCAATTTTTGGAAAATGAAATACATATGAGCAATTCTCCCTTCTGGAAACTTTGAGTCTCCCACCTCCTTTTGTTGATGACCTTATTGTGGTTGGTAAGTCAATCTCAACCATGGCTTCTCTTAAGCTCTGATTCTCTCCACTCTTGCATGGGTCTCTCTGTTAATGGAGATAAATATCATTATGCTTCTCAAGAGACTCTAATTTGGCACCTATATTTTTTGCGAGCTTAAAATTAATCTCACAAAGTTTCCTATACATTATCTAGGCCTTCCACGGTTTTGGTCCCCTCAAAATTATGCATTTTAATTCATTGATTGATAAGCTTTTCATATGGTTAGGTGGAAGAGTAAGTTACTTTCCTTAGGGGTGGTATCAACTTATTGATCCTCCATAAATGGCCTTTATCCCTACTTGGTTTGGATATTGCTTGTCCTAAAGGTGTCTTGAAAAAGCTATTACATCTAACTTCTTCTTCCACGGTGGGGAAAAGAACAAGCTTCATATCATCTCTTGGAACAAGCCTAGAGTCCATGATCGTCTTACCTCCCGTTCCACATTGTACTCTATCGATGAGTAAAATTGTTCTCTTAAACGAACCCTCTCCTCTCATGGCTCTTTTCAAATCGCTCTTTATGAAATAATCTTCCCTCGGGCCCTCACAATGGAAAGACTTATCTTCCTATGCCTCAAGGTATAAAGCCTATTTCCAACTCAACGTAGGCATAAACTCAACCTATTCCTTCTTTTTTGACCCTTGGTGTGGTCTTTCTCAGTGGATCGATTGGGACATCCATATGTTTTAAACCTTAACCCCTTCACCAAACTTAATGCTTTCCTTTCTAATGGAACTGGCTCTTCCCAACACCTTGACTCTTTATTCCCACTGTTTGACATTATAAGTAAAATCTCAATTGCTGGTGACTTGACTATGGAAAGGTCAAAAGGTAACCCGCAAGACTCATCAAACTTTCTCTTTTGAACATCTTCCTAAAGTAAATTGGCATGATGAAGTATGGTTCAAGGGCTTTGGCTAAAAATCACTCTATCTTTGGTTGTGTGGAGGTCTTAAAACTTCAGATGTGCTAAGCACTAGAGGGATTGGTTTCAACTCAATCCTGTCTTTGAAGAATTAGAAACTCATTCTCACTTATTTCTTGAATGTGCATTCTATGTCCCGATAAGGAAAGCGCCTAGCTCTTTTCTTCTCATAAATTCGACACTTAACCAAGTACTTAGCATCCTCTCTCAACTCTTGAGCACAAAGCCATATAGCTAAGCTATTTAATCACTGCCATGGCTTACCATATTTGGAAGGAAAGAAATATAAGAATCAGCAATTGGAGTCCTCTCCCTCTAATGTCATTTCCATTAAAACTCAAATTGGATTTCATCTTAGGAGGTGGAAGTTCAAAGCTAGGCCAATCTTGCTATAATGACTCATGGAGGTTTCTTAAAATTATTACTCTTTCCCTTGGTTTCTTCTCTCAAATAGCAATGGTGCTCTACTGATTTCTTCATATATTGGGGGTTAACAAACTTGTTTGAAGCGATGATGACCATTTCTTAGCTGTCTTTTTCTTTGAAGCCATCGACTACAACCCATCGATTCTCCTCTGCTACCTCCCCAGACCAGCCAATCTGGTACATATACTGTATGTTACTCGGGCAAATTCTCTATTCACCACGGAAGCTTGGATGGCAGGATGCCTGAGGAATCCTCTTTCTCATTTATCTGGTTTGCATTATGTTTGGAAGTTTTGAGTAGTTTTTTGGTGAGTATCGTCTCCTTTTCTCGAGTCTGAATGGTCAATCAATTGTTAATCCTCTCCCTGTTTTGTTTTTTATTTCCTATAGTCTTTTTTTTGTTCTACATGTAATTATCCCTTTTAATGAATTGATCTTAGGCTCTCACATTTTTCCAAAAAAATTAGCCATAAAGTTAAGTTGATGTCTTAATATATATATATATATATATATATATATATATATATATATATATATATATATATATATATATATATATATATATATATATATATATAAAGATAAATATTAATCTTAATATACAATGATAATGATTATAGATTTTTTTTATCTTAATATAAATTCTCATCTTATTAATATAAATTTATTCTTATTTTACGTAATTTACTTTGAAATTAAATTAAATTATATACATATATAGTAACTTTAGAATGAGTGATATAATTAGCATAATTCTATATCTTAAAATTATATATGTAAATATTTTTTATTTATCATTTTATTTATTTTCTCAAATTATGTATCATCATCTGTGCATGTAAATTTTAGAGAATTTTCTCATGCAATAATCTAGGGTAATATAGGTGTTTAATGTAAGTAATTTTTTATGTTTGGATAACGTCATGGTTCATTTCTAGATGAGGTCATTTGATTCAATTGATGTTCGGATCAATTTCAATTCAAAATGAGCATTGATCGGCCGGCTCGTTTAGACTCGTCAGAATCGATCAGCAGTCTCATTTAATAGATTTCTATATTTTGAAGCTAACATTTTTTGACCTCATTTTAGGATGAGCTCTCAACCCCATCTTAGACATAGGTCTTCTCTTAGACTTTAAGAGTTTCTTAGTCTTAAGACATATCTAGTGATTAGGTGGACACTCAACCTAGAGACTTAGAAGAGTTAGCCATAGGAATAGGTCATGCCTTAGGGGTGTTAGGAAAATTTGTCTACCCTATAGCTTGGACCAACTCCTCAATTCTTTCCTTCAAGTTAAACTCCAAACTCATATTAAACCAACTCCAAAATCAAAACTTAAATCAATTCTAAATAATTGAAACTTATGATTGAAGCCCATGATTGGATTCCAAACTCCAAAATATTTCCTAAGTCACTTTGATTCCTTCTCATGGACTTAACCTAAATCAAATCTAAATCAATTCAAATTCAAGAATTTTCCCATAACCCATTTATATTTTTTTGTTTATATTCACAAATATAAATGAAATATAAATTAAATATCCAAATAAATTCAAAATTAAATCCAAATTCAACCAAAATCCAACCTAAGCCTTTCAAGTCAAAATATTGAACTTAGCCAAATCAACTTCAAATCAAGTCAAACCCTTGATTTTTTTCATGATTCAATCAATCCTTCAATCATGAATCCAAATATAAATATAAACTCCAATCATCAAACCAAAACTAAATTCAAAAATCAAACCCAAGTCAAATTCATGTTCACCCTTTGAACTTGAAATTATCAAATGAATCAAACCCATTTGATTTCAAATCTCTTGAAAATGGATTTATATTTCAATCATAAATCCATATGTGAGTTCAATAAAACTCAAATCAAGCTTTGACCAAGCCATTTGACCTACTTAGGCTCACTTGACCCAAAATAATCTAAAATATCCCTTTGAGTCAAATTCTAATCCATTGGATTGAACTAAGCCCAACTAAGCCTCACATTGTGAGCATCAATCATCATAAGATGATCAATCACTCAAATTGAGTCAAACTAAGTCAAACCTAAGGGTTGACCAAGTCAACAATTAGTCAAAATGAAACCTAAACTAGCCAAAATCCACCATAAGCCAAATTGATTGAAACCATTGATCAAAACTCATTCATGATCAATGTTTGAACTTGACCAGTCATCATTTGAGCCTAACTTAGCCCAATTGGCCACTTGACCCAAGTTGACCCAACTTGATCTAAAAGTCAAAATGTGTCAAAACTTGATCTAATCCAAATCAATTGAAACCAATGGGTCAATTTCATTCTAAAATGATTGTTGAACTTGACTAAAGCCTCAATTGGCCAACTAAACTCAACCTAGCCCAATTTGACCTAAAACCCAACTTGACCTAAAGGTCAAATTGAGCCAAATCAAATATAAACTAAATTGATTGGAAACAAAGATATAAATCCATTTCAAATGATCAACTAAACCTAAACCAATACATGACCTAAAATAGGTCAAATGGGTCAAATTATTCAACTTGACCCATTTGACCTAAATGAAATTAAATGAACCAAAACTAAATTGAACCAAGCCAAAGTTGCCAACACATTTCAAATGGTCAAATGAACTTGACCCAATTTGACCAATTGGTCAACTTAAATTATTTTGACCTAAATGGGTCAACATGAGCCAAATCATATCAAATCAACTCCAAATTCATTGAAACTTGGCAACCCATTTTCAATCATACCAAACATACTCAAACTGAAATCCAAGCCAAATGACCATTTTACCTTCAGGCCATAGGGTAATCCAAAATCAAAACCACTTGGAATTTGGTAATTTTCTTTTCATGGACACTTGGCATTCTCTTAGAGCCAAATGGTCACTAATGGACATGGTGCACATGACCCAATGGGTTTGGGTCAGCTAAACCCAACCAAGGTCAAAAAGACCACCTTACTTGACATGAGCACATGGGAATCCTTCATCCACTCATTTCAAGCACATGGGTGGTGAAAATTTTTCAATTTCTCTAAAGAAAATGTATACTTCCATCTTCACTTTATCTGAGATAAAATGAAGACAGAAATATAATTTTTATGCATTTGGACACCACGTAGATCCATGTTCTTATTAAGGTGATGTTCACCTCATTTTTAGAATGAGTTCTCAACCCCTCCATCCTAGACATAGGACTCCTCTTAGACTTTAAGAGATCCTTAGTCCTGACACATCTAGTGCTTAGGTGGACACTCAACTAACCCTAAAGACTTAGAAGAGTCGCCATAGGAGTAGGTCATGCCTTAGGGGTCTTAGCAAAATTTGCCTATAGCTTAGACCACTTTCCTTACTTCCTTCCTTTAAGTCAAACTCCAAATCAAATCAACATCAAACCTAAATCAATTATAGCCTAGTTGATTTTCTCCAAACTCAAATCAATGCCACATGATTGAAATCCATGATTGAATTCCAAGTTGAAATTCCAAATTCCAAAATTTTTCTAAGTCCTTAATTTCCATCGTAAGGACTTAGCCTAAATCACCTTTAAACCAATTCATGAAATTTTCTCATAACTCATTTATATTCTCATTTATATTCATATATATAAATGAAATATAAGTTCAAATCAATCAAATTAAAATCCAAATTTCTAATTTCTAATTCAAATTTTTCCTAAGTCATTTGATTTCCTTCATGGACTTAGCCAAAATCATCTTTAAATCAATTCAAATTCATAAAATTTTCTCACAACCCATTTATATTCTCATTTATATTCACATATATAAATGAAATATAAATAAAATCAAATCAAATCTAAAATTCAAATTCTAATTCAAAATCCTTCTTAAGTCCTTAATCCTCTCTTGAGGACTTAGCCTAAAATCATCTTCAAATCACTTCAAACTCATGAACTTTTCTCATGACCCATTTATATTCACAAATATAAATGAAATATAAATTCAAATCAATCAAACTAAATCCAAAATTCAAGTTCAAATTCAATCAAAATCTAACCTAAGCCTTTCAAGTCAAATTCTTGAACTTAGCCAAATCAACTTCAAATCAAGCCAAACTCTTGATTTTCATTCATGATTCAATCAATCCTTCAATCATAAACCCAAAATAAATACAAACTTCAATCACCAAATCAAAATTTAATAAAAAATCAAGCCAAAATCATTTCATGTTCACCATTTGAACTTAAAATTATCAAATGAATCAAAACCTATTTGGCTTCAAACCACATGCAAATAAATTTATATTTCAATCATAAGTCCATATGTGAGTTCAATCAAACTCAAATCAAGCTTTGACCAAGCCATTTGACCCACTTAGGCTCACTTGACCCAAAGTGACCCAAAGCACTCTTATAAGCCAAATTCAAATCTAATCAAATTGGATTGAATCAAACTCACCTAAGCCTCTCATTATGATCAACAATCATCATGAGATGATCAATCACTCAAATTGGGTCAAACCATGTCAAACCTAAGAGTTGACTAAGTCAACACAAGCCAAATGAAACCCAACATAGCCAAAATCTACCATAGGTCAAATTGATTGAAACCAATGATCTAAGTTCATTCATGATCAATGTTTGAACTTGACCAAGTTAACATTTGAGCTTAACCTACCCTAATTGGCCACTTGACCTAAGTTTACCCAACTTGACCTAAAAGTCAAAATATGTCAAAACTTGATCTAAGCCAAATTGATTGAAACCAATCGATCAAGTTCATTCTAAATCACTCGTTGAACTTGACCAAAGCCCAAATTGGCCATCTAGACTAGGCCAATTGACCTTGAACCCAACTTGACCTAAAAGGATCATATTGAGCCAAATTCAAACTTAACCAAAATTGATTGGATAGATACCAATCCACTTCATATGACTAACCAAACCTAAACCTACCCATGACCTAACTCAAATAGGTCAAATTGGTCAAGTTGGTCAACTTGACCCATTTGACCTAAATGAAGTCATATGAATCAAATTCAAACCTAAAGAAAATTGAATCAAACCAAAGTCATCAAAATATTTCAAATGGTCATATGAACTTGACCCAACCCTTGGTTTGACCCAAGTTGACCACTTGGTTAACTTAAGTTGACCCATTTTGACCTAAATAGGTCAACATGAGCCAAATCACATCAAACTAACTCCAAATTTAATGAAACTTAGCCAAACCTATTTTCTCAACATCCTAAACATACCTAAATTTAAAAGTCAGCCAAATGACCATTTTACCCCTAGGCCAAGAGTAAATTTTGGCCAATTCCACTTGAAACAAATTCTCTTCATACCCACTTGACACTCTCCTAGTGGATCAAGTGAACACTAGGGAGGGTGGTGCACCCAACCCAATGGGTTTGGGTCAAACCCAATAATAACCACCTTGTGCATTGAAATGGCCACATGACAAACCTTCTCCCACTCAATTGAAGCACATGGGGAGTTCACCATTCCATTCCCTAGCCAAAATTGAACTCAAGGACACTCTTAACTTCCTAACAAACCCACTCCTTGTGGGTAATTGGATCAAAATGGCATGTAAAGCTAGGCCATCCGATGCCAAAGGGGAGATATACTCCCCTAATTTATTTGAATTTTCACTTCCCTCTATCGATTGAAGCATAAGAACTCTGAGCAAGCTTTAGAGAGTCTTCCCAAGCTTCCTAGAGAGGATTGAAAATCTCCATTCTCGATTTTCCTTAAGAAAAATAGGGGAACTCCTTGATTTTCCAACTTGCTCCACACATCAAACCAACTCAATTCCTTCTTCAAGCATCATCGAGGACCAAGTCGAGCTCACATAAGTTCTTTCCCAAGCACCAAAGGCAAAGGAAGGGTGCCATAGACCAAATTCAAGCTCAAGGCAAGGGGGGGTGATCACCTCATGAGGTTAGCCATTTCGAGCTTAAATTTAATATGGTTTGGAGCTTTATGAAAGAAATTTTCATAGCATGGGATTTTGGTCATTAGATGTGATTTAGGATGCATGATGAAGGTGTGGACCAAATTCTAGCCAATCGAGCTCAATCGAGCTCGGATCATAACTAGAAGATGGACGGATCCCCTTCCAGGAAATGAAGATGGATCTCGGTCTTCCATCCGTGCATTTTGGATGGACGGCCGAGATTAAAATTTGTAATATCTTTATTTTTCTATCTCGATCCATGGGCGAGGAAAGCATATAGCGCCGCCATGCGGTCTACGATGTGATAAGTTAAATAACCGGTAGGGGCGTAAAGCGCATGCCACATGGGTGGCATGCGTGGTGCCGATGGGATTAATGATATAATTAAGGATTTAAATAATTCTAATTAATCACCTAAATTTCTAAAATTCATATCTCAACATAGAAATTTAAAAAAAATGAAATAAATTGCATTAGAAAGATAATTAAACATAGAATATTCTAAATTTGATTTTGATTGATTTTGAGTAGTTCATTTCTTTGAATTTGGGTTTTATTAGGAATATTAATTTACTAATTACTTTCTAATTAATCCACTGATTAATCACAAATTTCTTGGGTGTAATTAGAGGTATGACTTCTACCTCCCTAATTTTTTTTTTATTGGTGGCTTAATTAGAGAAATTGCAAGTTCATTCCTTAATCACCCCTTAATATAATTAAACTTAATTAAGGGTATAATTAGTGATTTAACTTCTTAATTGAGCCAATTAAATTTTGATTAAGTGAATGTGAGGTTTAGGTAATAGTTTTGGGATACTCTCCTTAAGATATTCCTTAAACCCCTTGATTCCTTAATCTTACCTTAATTAAAGGTTAATTCACTAATTATCCCCTTAATTAATTTCATAAAATTTTAAAACTTTCCGAACTCAATTAATTCTTCTTGGGTAGATTCTTAGTGTGATTAAGGAAATTAAAATTCAAACACATATGTGTGAGGGTGTTTTGAAATTACTTAAGTAAACCCCTTAGTTTAATTAATCATTAATCATGAGCTAAATTGCATTAGTCCCTTTTCCTCCTACATGCATTGCTGATTTAAATTCTTTGTGTGATTTTATGTCATCTCATTGGCTCATAATATTTGATTAACTATGCTAAGGTGGTGTAAGTAAGGGATACTTAACATGCTTAATTCATACATTAACCTAATCAAAATATAAAGTGAATCTAATTGCCTAAAATTAAACAAAAATATCAAATACATGTGGGAATATGTTAGGAACAGCAAACTCACCTCACATTTTCCAAATTAAAACCAAACTCAAAATCAAACAAAATCACATTAAACAAACTTTGATTTGCTTTATGCTTTCTTATTTCATAAGATTGTCTTTAGGAATTAATTAAGGTGAATGTGTTTATAAGCTTTCATTACTTTAGTTCTTTCCTAGCATGCTAAATGTGTGTGTCATATGATTTCATACATTCATGTTTTCAGAAATCAAATTTAATTAAAATGTTTCTTTATGTGAAATT
This sequence comes from Cymbidium sinense, assembly GCA_021442155.1. NCBI lineage: Eukaryota > Viridiplantae > Streptophyta > Magnoliopsida > Asparagales > Orchidaceae > Cymbidium > Cymbidium sinense. The sequence continues at coordinate 3,650,562 of CM038230.1, forward strand.
ACATGTTTTGGCTAAAGTAAAAAAAATGAGTGGCTATTATCACTATTAAATCCAAATTATTATTTTAAAATATATGAATCAATTATCAAAACTAAAGTGTGTTACTTATATCTTACTTATAAGCTTGCATATGAGTAAAATATAAGGATGTGATTAGTGTAGTTTTCCTTCTCCTCTCTTTTGGTATAATTTTGAATAGGATTTGGTAAAGTGTATAGTTCATTTGAAAAGAACATAATTCTAATTTCATTTCATATTCATTCCTATGCTATGACTTAAGAAGGACACCTACACTTACATATATAAATTGCATAAACAAACCATAAATACAAAATTTTGCATCTTTCTTTTCCATCCATTCTTTTGTACACATGCTTGTATTTAAGTAAAGTGGTATATTAGTGGGTTCTAAGCTTTAAGTAGTCCCAAGTAGGTCTTGTATTTTACACCCTTAGTTAACAATGGCATCGTACACTTATGCCTTTCATACATTCATATGTGTATGTGAAAATTGGATAAGAAACTCTTTTGCTTATTGAAAATCATGCATCATAAACATTCAAATTTTCTTAACTTATTTAGCATGCATCATAAAGTGTGCTAAACATTCCCATTTGGTATGTATATATATATGCTTAGGATTCATTCATATGCATGTTATATATGTTGGGAAAGAAATGAAGTGATGTGTGTTTTGTGATCTTAACTCACTTTATTTAATCTTAAAATATCTTTCTTTTAAATAGATTTGTTTAGAGTTCATCTAAACTTAGAATTAATTAAAACACATAATAAAGCATTCACTAAACAAAATTAAAACATGAATCCACTTTAGAAAATACTTAGGTTAGGGAAGGAAAGAGAAGTTCTCTTCTCTTTCCTCTCTTATAACTTAATAATTAATTATAGGATTCACTTGAATTCAATTAAAACATAAAATAAAATCAACCCAAAATAGCTAAACCACTTAAATGAAACCCTCCTCTAAGTTGAAAATTCTTCACACTTAGAAAATTCTAACTTAAAGCCATAGTTAAGCATACCACACAAACCTTAAAAGCACATACTTTAGACTAGGTCACCACTTCTTGCTTTAGGTTAGGCGTGTGATTTGATGTTTGCTTTTGTTTGATGATATATATTTTAGTCCGGATGTTAGGGTGAATGTGGGTAGAATGAATGATAGGACGATTTAGTCTAATCATTATTTTACGTATGGGATTGTGCTTAAGGGGCATTATAATAAATAAAAATATAAATACTTATTATGCGGTGCTTATACCCCAAGCATAATCAATACCTGGACTTAGTCACCCATGTGTGAGGTGATAAGTCCAATATAAATTCTTAGGATTTGTGTGGTTTGTTTAGCTAATCTCTATTTTGCGTGTTGGTTAGATTTACTCTTCCTTTTCATGTATTTTTGTAATTGATTTTGGAATGATTGTTATGGGGATTAGATGAGAATTGGTCATAAGATTACATCTTATGTACCATGTGAATCTTTGGAGAAACCACCTTCCAACCATCCAAAAGAAGGAACCAAAGAAGAAAGAAGAAAAAAAGAATGAAGAAATGAAGCTCAAAGACCCCATAACAATGAATTCCTTACTTAATTATACTTAGTTCATCTATAATCTGGGTTGTATAAGGGTAGAGCTCAACTACCCAATTTGTTTTGGGTTTGTCGTGGTGCTCGACCATAAATGGTCTCTTATTCTTTGCATTAACTTTATAAATTGATTGATGATTTGTTTAGCTTGTGCATTAAGATGGCATCATTTTTCTAGTTTCTTCCTTGCTTGATGTATGTCCTAGATATGGATTAGGCTCTTAGAAAAAATAAATCTTCTACCAAATTTAACGATTCAAAATTTAAAAAAAAAAGAACTCATAACCTCACCTAAATCTTAAGCTAAAATCAAGATAAAAGAATTAGCAACTCCTTAAGGATGAGTACTTCTTTTGTAACATCAAGCATAAATACATAGTATTTTCACTCTTGATTGGATGGATTCCACCTTTGCAAGGAAACTTGGCTTTACCTTTAAGAGCCATGGTGGAAATACACCTCCTCCCTTCTGATTTTGGCCAATAATCTTACTTCTCATGCATTAGGCATATTAATCATATAAGCTGAGTCAAATGATTGTCCAAAAATCAAAAAAAAATGTAAGATGGTTTGTATCGATTTAGGTCATTTGAAGCATACCCTTACATCATCTAGTCTCTTTAGGGAGTGAGTTTAAGGACTAAGTCTCTTTCTAAATAAATAATAGTCTAGCTATCTTGTATAAATCATATTACTTGCCTACATGAATTTAAAATCAGGAGGAGTTAGTTGGCGGCAACCCCGTGTTGTAAATCATATTACTTATCCAAATTTGTTAGATGGAAGTCTTCTTTTCAAAAATCAAAACTTAACAATCATATTTTTGAAAATTTAAAACACATTTGGAACTTCATTTAGCACACTCAAATTTGCTTGAAGTCTCCAAATTTGAAAAATAGAATTTTCAAAATAGCATTTGAAACTTCATTCTAGCATATCCCATTTGCTAAAATGAAGTCTCTCCTTTTCAAAATAAAATTTGAAACACACTTTTGAAAATTTCATTTAGCATACTCAAATTTTCTAAGTAAAATATCCATCCCACAAAAATTTTCAAAACATATTTGAAATTTCAATTTAGCATACCCCATTTGCTAAAATGAAGTCTCCCTTTTCAAAATCAAAACAAAAGTTAAAACAACATTGGAATTCTATTTAGCATACTCAAATTTGCTAAATGAAATTTCCACTTCACAAAATTTCCAATAAGCACTTTTGAACTTCACTCTTTAGCACCAAATTTTCTAAAGTGAAGCCTCCATTTTCAAAATAAAACCAAAACATAAAAATTTTAAACACATATTTTAGAATTTCATTTAGCATACTCAAATTTGCTAAGTGAAATCTCCATTTCACAAAATTAAGTGGAACTTCATTTTAGCATACCATATTTGGTAAAGTGAAGTCTCCACTTTCAATCAAAATAAATCAAAGCCAAAAGGAAACACATTAGGATTCCCTTAGCATACTTAAATTTGCTAAGGATCCTACTTTTCAAAAAATAAATCAAAACCAAAAGGACACAAATTAAGACTCCTTAGCATACCCAAATTTGATAAGGATCCTACTTTTACAAAAAATCAAAATATCCAAAATAAAAGAAACACTTTAGGATTTCTTTAGCATACTCAAATTTGTTAAGAATCCTATTTTCAAAATCTTTCAAAAAAACAAAACACACTTGGGTTCTTCACTTAGCATACTTAAATTTGCTGGGATTCCAATTTTCAAAATCAACAATACTTCACAAGATAAAACAAACAAAGAAAAGAAACAATTATTTTCAAACACTTTGCTTGCCATAACCAAATTTGTTAAGTGATTGAATTCCAAAATACCAAATCAAAAATAAAACCAATTGACCCCTACTTTAACATACCCAAATTTGTTAAAGGAAAAGGTCTTCAAATCAAAATCAAATTTCAAACATGAACCTATGGAAGCATCTTTCAAAAAATATTTAAATCTATTTTCAACATACCCAAATTTATTGAAGTTGGATTCATATTCAAAAATTCCACTTTCCAATCAAATCTATAAATCTTCTCTAAATCCATTTGAACCCCACTTAACACTTCCAAGATGTTGGATGTGGGTTTAAATTTTAAATACAATTTCAAAATCAAAAAATAGAAATCTAATCCAAGCTTATTTCCAACATTGCAAATTCTCATGATCGCCTCGATTTATAGTTCAGTTCTTGTTTGGACTATAAATGGCAAGTTCACGAAGTTTTGTTTACTTTCTCTACGGCATTGACTTGGCCTTGGATTAGGCCAATCTCCCCAAGCTGATCACACCCATCTCATCCATTTCAGAGAGGTTTTGAAAGAGTGAGGATCACTGTGAGGGCACTCCCTCACAACTATTAGTAGACGAGGTGGTCAATCTGGTCATCAATTTACCATCAAATTGATATCCCCTCACCAAAGAGGAAAGTAGTGGTAGTTCCATCGCTAATGATAGTGACAATGCACCCTGTGGTGCTACCCGAAAAGCCTAGACCCACTCATTGGCACCCTCTAAAGGTGGCTCCTGATCCCAGGATTGCCTCCCTAGCCTTTGAGATTGGGTCTAGTTCTTACTTCACTCACCGCACTGTGAGGAGGAATAAAATTGCATGATTGGTATCATACACGTATTGCTAGGGAGATGGGTCGCGGTCACTGTGGACGGTACCCACTGATCACCGGAACAAAGGAACCCATTTCATCCTCTGGTCCGATAGAAAGAATGCTAGAGGATTAGTACTTCACCTCCAGTGGTTCGATTGCTAGTAAAAGGGATGTTATGCACCTCCGAGTTGGTGGAGCTTATGAATGTAGTCCGGATCTCAATTTGATTTAAGATTTGTCATTCCCCATAGTGTGAGGAAACACCATGATAGGAGAGGGCAGAGGCTCGCATTGCATGATCACTAATAGAGAGGCGAGGTTTGGTCAGCCAGCCTTCCACACTCATTGATTTCCTAATTGGTGTGCTACCCATGTCGATCACACATATAGTATTTTTCTTACAGAATGACCCATCATAGAAAAGGGTCCCATCCCGAGAGAGTGGTGGTCTCTCCACCACACTCAAACCCCACCCCACTACTTTAACATACCCAAATTTGTTGAAGGAAAAGGTCTTCAAATCAAAATCAAATTTCAAACATGAACCTATGGAAGCATCTTTCTAAAAAATATTTAAATCTATTTTTCAACATACCCAAATTTATTGAAGTTGGATTCATATTCAAAAAACTTTCCAATCAAATCTATAAATCTTCTAAATCCATTTGAACTTAACACTTCCAAGATGTTGGATGTGGGTTTAAATTTTAAATTCAAATTAAATAAAAAAAATAGAAATCTAATCCAAGCTTATTTCCAACATTAAAAATTCTCACCATCCTCGATACTGTCAGTTCTTGCTTTTAGTTGACTATAAATGGCAAGTTCATAGAAGTTTGTGTTTACTTTCCCTACGGCATTGACTTGGCCTTGGATTAGGCCAATCTCCCCAAGCTGATCACACCCATCTCATCCATTTTGATAGAGGTTTTGAAGGTGAGGATCACTGTGAGGGCACCCTCACAAGCTAGTAGGACCCAGGTGGTAATGGTCATTGAATTTACCATCAGACATCCCCTCACTAAAGAGGAAAGTAGTTGTAGTTCAAGTGCTAATGATAGACAGGTGCACCCTATGGTTTCCTGCTACCCCGAAAAGCCTAGCACCCACTCATTGGCACCTCTAAAGGTAAGGCTCCTGATCCTGAGATTGCCTCCCTAGCCTTTGAGGTTGGGTCTAGTTCTTACTCCACTCACCGCACTGACGGAGAAATAAAATTGCATGATTGAGTGGTATCACGCATAGGGAGAGATGGTGGTTATGTGGTCAGTGGATAAGGTACCCACTCGATCACCCCTTACAAAGAAACCCATTTCATTCTCTCTGGTCCGACAGAAAGAATGCTAGGATTCATACTTCACCTCCACGTGGTTCAAGACTGCTCTAGTTAGCCAAAGCGGATGTATGCCACCTTTGATCGCCATGCTAGGTTGGTGGAGCTTAATGTAGGTCCGGATCTCAATTTGATTTGAGATTTTTCATTCCCCACGGGAAACACCTACGATAGGAGAGGGCGAGAGGCCCGCACTTCAGATCACCAATGAGAGAGAGGTTTGGTCGCCGGCCTCGCACTCATTGATTCCTTAATCTGTGCTACCCATGTCACCACATATAGTATTTTGCTTACAAGAATGACCCAGGAAGAGGGTCCTATCCAGAGAGTCGGTGGTCTCCACCACATGCTTAACCAGCCCACGTCACCCATTCACGCTCTCCATCTCCATTCCAAGGCCATGAAGGCCACATCCGGGAGAAACATATTGGTGATCCTATATTTGGGATCCTATTCCATCTACACCACCTACTGGTGGAGCTCTCTTGCTCAACCTTCTACCCGTTGTGGTGGAGGGAATGGCCAAGCATAGTGGTCATCCCTTCTCCAACACCACCGCGGGACACGGATGAGATGGTGCCTATTATAGAGGGAGATGATAGTCCAATTGCATGATAATAGAACCTCTAAGAGTGTTAACCCTTCGAGTCGTGATAGTGAGTGTGTCTCTTCTAGTGAGTACAATCCTCATAGGATTGATTCTCCAACGGGGGAGGTTTGGTGCCTCTTAGTACATGACAATGATCACACCGACTAAAATTATTTGTGCCCATTCATTGATCATTCTCTTGAGGACATAGTGGCACATTATCTTGTAGAAAAGAAGGAAATTCTAAGGTATGATTAGTCTAATGAGGAGAAGATCAGCTTTAATCTCAATGAAGATGATTTATTGGGAGCTTTTGCATGGTAGATACTGGGAGTCCTCCTCGAGAGCAAGAGTTATGGAAGGTGATGAGATTGAGCAGAAGACAAAACCCAATCAACACAACACCTTGATATCTAAAGTAGAAAGAACAAATAGATAGGATGGTGAGGCATATTGAGGACTTATTAACGTAGTCTCGACTGAAATAAGCCTCAATAGTTCATCCTACTACATTTAAGATTAGTCACTAGAGTTAGTGCATGTCTTGGACCCAAAGACCTTACCTCTCATCGGCGAGGAAGAACTAGCATGTATAGAAAGGTAGTGGAAAGTACCTCCATATAGGAGAAAGACATCGATCCATGGTTGAATAGAAAGAAGCATTGGCTCAATCCCAGGAGAATCATCGTTCTAAAGGGTAGACTCTACCGGAGGAATTTAATACAATCCAATATCCCAAGGATTGTGTCACCTTCCTTCAAGAGTTTTGATGTGAAAACCCGAGGTAGCATATTGTACAATTGAGGCCAATTATTGCAACACTAGTGGCGGTGATGCTTTGCTATTCCTCCTCTTCATCGAGCTAGCAGGATAGCTTTCAATTGGTATGTTGAACTTCCCAACGAGAAAGATATTTAATGAGTTATAGCAACTCTTTATTAAGAGGTTTGTGTTGGTTTTCTTTTTCTAATGGAGAAAAGAAATGATGCCACATAGAGTTTAGAAATATTTTATTTAGATGATCAAATATGGCATTAAGAAATACACATATTATCTCAAAAGATAAACATGCTTTCTGTAATGGATTTAATCATTTCAATAAAAGATTCCTAAGGCTAATGGGTCTTTTATGTACCAAGTATTTTCCAACTACATAGAAAAGTAGAACATCAATTTTATCCCGGTTCCTATAAAGGCAAGCCTCTATAGTTAATTACATGTCTCTCTTCCTAAGAATACTCGATTAAAGAAATAAGTGGTTATTCCTAAAGACTACTAAGGTAGCTTTCAAAGAATTGATATTTGGGAATTCAATTGGGAGAAGTCCAAATTGGAGAGAGTTATTTTAAGATTCAAACGGAAAAAGTAGGAAATTTCTATTAATCGGGATGCCCAAGACATTTCATCTATCTTATGATTGGGTTTCAAATTTGAGATTTAATTTTAGATTTCAAGTTATCATTTTCTTATAAATCTAGGACTTAGATTCTAAGACAAGACTATAGAAATGCCTAGGGTTGAAGAGTTATTCCTAAAAGGATGCTTGAACCTAGTCACAGTGCTGTCGCGACCTAATCTAGTTCTATTCTTGGGAATCATTGGTCGTTCACTTGAAGGAACTAACCTATCCCCGACTCTTACGGACTTCTAACCTCGAGAAGGTCATAACACACCACCTAAGTGTATTTTAAAAGCATGAGGCTAAGTCATATGAATGCAAGATGGCTAGGTTGTTGCAATTTTAGGAAAGAAATCTATGAACCTAGACTTACTCCTAATCCCTAAGATCATGTAGGGTATGAAGATGCATATAACTAATGCACATTTTTAGATTTTAATAATTTTTGACTCACGATTCATTTAGGCCATAAGGATGCAATTTATGTCTAATGCGTAACAAAAAAAAAGATCATGGGCCAAATCAAAATAGAAGAAGGTGTACTTCCATCATAGGCTCTCAAAGGTCAAGCCTACATAAAATGGAATTCCTTCATTAATTAAGAGTGAAACAATATGATTATGCATGACATCCACTAAGGGTTGCTACATATTTTTATCTTATTTTAATACCTAGGCTTTTATATGAAGATTATGAGTTGTATTTATTTTTATATTTCATTGATTTAGTTGGGTAAAAATTTAGTTTATCCTATGAGCCTACGTCTGCATACATCACGATAAACATAGCAGAAAGAAACCTAAGAAAAGCATGTTATTTCTATTGCAAAAATAAATCAAGCTAAATTAAATTATATAAGAAAAGGCCAATGCATGGTATAAGACAAAGAAAGAAAATTAGCCCAAGTTCTGCCTCACACAACCCGCCTAGAACTACAAGTTTAGATCTATGGTCTTCTTTCCAAAGTCTCCTTCTGGGACATCCATCGAGCTCCAGGGGACCACTACACCATCTCTGGTTGGGTCGCTAATCCTAGACCCCATAGATCCTAACCTAATTCTAAGCTCAAATTTATATTTAAAATTTAAAGAAAATCTAAGCCTAAAAGATGTTAGGAAATACACATCACACCAAGCGCTTTATATTTTACAAACATATGGGCTTAGTTTTGCCACCCACGTCTATGGACTATGTTAAGGATTTTCAAGACAGCAAACGATAATTTTATCATTTATTTATTACAGATCCTTTAGAGTCCCAGAAAAATAATGTTAAATCTAGAAAGAACGCCTAACATCCAAATTTAACAACAAATAAGCTTAGGCATCCGCCTAAAGCAATACACCACAGACATGTGAAGCACATCACAACATATCATAGGAGATTAAAAGAAAATCAGAATGATCTAACCTAGATCCGGGTCCGTGACCTAAATAATCTAGTGTGTAGTAGTGGGGTTTGTGTGGTAAGTCTTTTGTTAGGCCTTTAAGTTTAAGTTTTGAAGTTTGAAATTTGAATTAGTTTAATTTTACAATTGGTTGGTTTCAATTCAAATGATTTAATGATTTAATTCTTATTTTTTTATGTTCATTTTATTTGGTTAAGGTTATATTTAAGTTTTCAAGAATGAGAAATAGAATGAATTTCATTTTTAGGTGAAGCTCACTTTATTCCACATCCCAAATCCTAATGAGGTTTCTAAAGTATAACTAAAACCCTTATGTATTTTAATTAATCCTTTTGATTTTATTTATGTTTGGGTTTGATTTATGTTATTTCCTTTATTTGAATTTCTTTGTTTGATTTAATTTATTTGATTTGGTTTATGTTTTCATTTTGAATTAAATTATGTGTATTTCATTTGATTTGACTTATGTTATTTTAACGAGTTTGATTTAAGTTTGATTTCATTCAATTTAACTTAAGATATTAAATAAGCTTAAATTTTAAGTCATTTAATATGATTTAATATCTTAGGATTGTTCATTGATTATTCTTAACCTAAAGTACTTAGGTTAATTACTTGATCGATTTGATTAATCTAGATTTTAAGTTTATTATTTAAATTCATTAAAGATAAGTGAATTAAGTTTAACTTAAGTTGTTCAATTATATTTGAATTTCATTAAGCATTAATTTTCTTAAAACTTTGTTATTTGATTAGATTCTTTGACTTGGGAAGTTTTGATGAATTACCTAAGTATTTATGATGTTTATTTCAGTTTAGTTCAATTTAGTTGTTAATCTAATGAATTAATGATTTTCAATTATTATTTCATTCATATTGACCTAGAGATTTGGAAAATCAAGAATTCCAAATTTATAGACCAATTTGGTTTGATAATTATGACAAGTGGGGTTACATGCCAATTTTATGTTCCTAAAGTTTTAGATTAATTAGAGATGTAATCGTATATAATTAAGGTTTTAATTATTTCATTAAAACCTAAATTAAAATTAATTTATTAAGATAAATTAAGAGATTTTATTTTTAACTTATTATTCACTGAAATATTTTTCCAATGAGGGTTTATTCATATTTTGGTTAATAGATTAATTTATTATGATTTAATTAAGTTCAAATGATTTAATTGAATTATTTTATTCTTTTAATTATCAAATTAAATTAATTAAGTTCATATTAAGTTCATATTAGTTTAATTAAGTTAAATTATTATTCTGGTGTTCATTATTTTGATTTAAGATTATTAAAATAAAAATTTATAATTATTTTATTAAAGGGTAATTAATATATTTAATTTAGGGTTAACTAACATAAAATTTTAATTTCATTTTATTTCAGAGAATTAAATCTCCAAAAAATTTACCTAAGGTATGTTTTAATCTTAATTTCATTTCCTCAAAGTTTCAAATTAATTGGATTATTAATTTAAGTAATTAAGGTTTAATTTGTTTCAATTAAACCTAAATTAAGGAAAAAATGCCTAATAAAATTGGGCATTTTAATTTTAGTGGATTCCTCTCATTAAGACGAATCCATAGAGCTTTTATTTATATTTTATGATTTTTCTTTGATTTGTTATGATATTTTGAAGTTTTCAATTTTTTTTAAATTAATTAAATGCTTAACGGTTTTAACGGTTTTAAGTTATGGGTCCCAATGATTTTAACTAAAATGAGCGATTAGCTTTGGACCATCCGATCAAAGATCGATGATCCCGCTGCCATGGGATCAAGAGCGTCGCTGGTTGATCCGTGAGGTCGTCCGACGAAATCACGGCCTCTATTATTCCGTGATTCCTAAAGGGATTTAATCAGAATTAACATCCTAGATCTAGACCGTCGTCTCTTTTAAAGAGCGACGGTCCTGATTCATCTCCGATCTCTACGGTCGAGGACCGCCCAACTTGTTTTGTTAACTTTTGATCTACGCAACCAAATTGGATGATTTAAAGTGCTACATGATCGTTGAAAGATCCTCTTTCAATCTATGTGGCTTTATCTCACTAGAGAACAACCCTTATATAGAAACAATCAAGGCTAAAAGGTTTAAATAAAAAAGAGGGGTTAATGGCATACCGATTTAGGGAGCTTTAGACATTAAAATTAATTCCACTTTGTTTCTTCAAGGGAAAGTCCTACTCAGAAGAATTGAGCTAATTCCTTGTGGGTTGATCTCTTGCCCAAGATTTTGATTGAATTTTCAGTTTGTTGTTCCTAATGGTTGAGAGCACTTGGAGGGTGGGGGGATTGCTTGTTTCCGATTTTGATGTGGGATGGTGTGTGTGAGCTTAGTTTTTTTTTGAGGAGGTGTGCATGTGTCTCTCTTTTTTATTTTGCATGGCCAAAACCTCTTATGGCTTTTTTTCCTCTTGATGCTTTGGATGATGGAAGATGCTTGGAAGTTTGTTAGCTCATTTCTCTTTGCATTCCATCCGTCCTTAGGGGAAGAGGTGAAGAGGTGATGAGGGCAAAGAAATTTTTTCTCTCTTTATCTATTTTTTTAATCTTTTTTGTTTTGTCATTTTATTATTTGATTTATTAATTAAGGAGATTAATATTAACTTATTAATGGTGTTTAAGATGATTAATCTCCCATGCACATTCATTGGTTAAGATTTTTTGAATTTTCATGCTTGAGTTGATTCTACCTAAGATGAATAGGTTAGATCCAACCCAATTAGGTCACTAGGCATAGTGTCCTAAGCATGATAAATTAACCTCATCTAAAAATGAGGTCAGGTTTTTCAAAGAAAGGGGAGATCTCGTTGTAGCATAATAACACCTGAGTCCCTTGTTCACTATATTCTTAGATGTAACTGAGTATGAAATGTGAGCCATAGTTGTTTGATCATTGAGATTCTTCTAAAGAATATCCATGGCCCGATCACCTTCAAGCTTAATGGATTCACTATTAAAATATTTGAGAAGCTAATCAATAAGGTGGCTAGTCTATAAGGAGAGGCCAAATAGTTGTCTTTTCAAGACCAATTGCCCAAAGCAAAGCTGCAAAAGGTCTGTGAGAAGAAGTCGATGATAGTGACAATGGTAGAAGGGGAAGCAACCATAGAGATCAGAGGACACCTCAGCCTTCACTTCCACCTCCTTTACCACCACCGAGGCAGCTTAGGCCTCCACGGTCTCCATGGCCAACATCAGCCTCCTCACCATACTATCAATAGTGGTGGCACACACACACCGCCGTGAGGAAGCTATGGTCCACCTACTTTTTTAAATAAGCTCAACAAACCTTATTCATTTAAGAGGGAGGTAATCGAAAGATCTTTAAGAATCTCTTAAAGAATATTGATTTTCAATTATCCAGCTGGAGACCGGAGGAAGTGGGCAAAAGTCATGATCCTAACTTTTGCCCCTACCATCGTATGCTAAGTCATGTTTTGGAGGATTGCTTCACATTTAAGGACGGCTTAAACACACTTTCAATAGATGTGTTGTAGTTATCATGAAGGAATGCCGTGGAACAACCATCCGTTCCATTAGGATAATCCTTGGGGATACTTGTGATCCTTCTAAAACCAAAGAAGGTTGGGATATCTCTTTATCCAAAATCTTTAAATAGATCATTCGAAGATCAAGAAACTTTCCTTATAGGTTTCTCGAGTACTCAAACCTCTAACATTAAGAAAAGTTTTCAAGTTGCCAACTCGGGAAAGGGGAGCTCAACGAAGAAGAGCGAGCAACGGCAAGATGTGTCACGTGATAACCTAAGAGCACAAGCAACGAGTCCAGACCTCTAGTCTACCATTATAACTATCACATCGATAACTTACTCTTCTCCAGCTTGTTCTTCTTATACTAGTAGAACTCTTGTATCGTGATAAGGGCATCAAATCCCTTACCCCACTTACTTGATTTTTACTTTGTACCACCTATCAAATCTAAAAATTGAAGGATAAAACTAGCTTGAATTACATATGTGTCACTTCGATGGGTTGTCTACTTCTATTCTTAATGATAACTCTTCAAGTCAAAATAATTATAATAATTTTGATCTTCCTCTTCGAGAGTTGGACTTCCTACTCAATACTAGTTCACCTCTTGAGATAGACTTGGAATCATCTGATTGAGGGTCCCATAGGAGAAGTTGTAGGTGAGCTGTGCGGGAAGAACCTTCCATTACCCCGCTATAAGAGATCACCAAGTCAACCTCCGAGTTGCAAGAATATACCTCATAGGTCACACCTCAAGATAGAGGAAATAAGTCATTAGTATGGAGGATCAGAAGCCTCTCCATAGATGCTCCACCCTTGGATATGCTTGTAGGAGAAGGGTGGACTACAATATCATTTCTCATCTAAGAAATTTTTCATCTAAGCTATATATGATGCCCTTGTATCCAAAGATATGAGGGAATCATTAATTAAGGCTCTCTCCTTGATAGCAAATGCTCAACGCTATAGGTGAGGAGGCACATTACACAAAAGAATCCCAAGGGATCACTATGAAGACCTTCTTCTGGGGACTTGGAGCACAACCATCCCTCTATCACAGATTGACATGGGCGATTTAGACTTGTCAAAGTTCTTGTTGATCAAGGTGCATCGGAACATTATGAGTCTAAAGACCCTTGCCTATTTGAGGATCAACATCTCTACACTCGAGGAGATGGATGATGTTGAGAGGATTCCATGAATAAGTTGAGCAGCTTTAGGTTTCATAGTGTTACCTTTGGAGATAGGTGATTGGAAGATCAATTTTTTATATCATTGATTTGAATACTTCATTCACTACTTTGCTTAGTAGGCCTTGGATACATCGTAACAAGATAATTTCATCCTCCTCTCGGCATCAAGTTCAAAAAGGATGGGATTGAATACCATGTCAATGGAGATGAAAAGCCATTTTCAGATAGATTCAAATTTATGAGGATGTGACCTAGTATCTTTCTCAAAATACCATTTCTCTTGAACTTGGACAAAACTCAAAATTAAAAGAAAAATAAAATGAAGAAACATAAAAGGAAAAAAGAAATAAAAAAGAAAAATGAACATCCAAGTGAACAAGAAAGGGGATTTGAAGAAGAAATAGATTTGCATATCACATTTCAATCACAGTTCATTCCATCATATGGACATGTGGGTGGGATAGCTCAACCTCCACCGTGAGGCGCCTGTGAGGTGGAAGACCCCCGGTTGGCCACCAACAGAGGTCATGTTTCAATTCAGGAGTATTCATATAGACTTGGAATCTATCTTGGAGGATGAGTCTGATGTGATTAGTATATGCACCAACCCCTCTCAATGAGTTCCATTGGAGGTGACTTTAACTGCACGGCGAAGATCGAGCCTCCATACAAAGCAAAGTACTTGAATCATGTTTATGTAAAACTATCGGAAGTAGTTGGGATCCTTAGCTCTAACCTAACTTTATCTAAAAGTTGAAGGTTTTGTAGTGAAGCCCCTAAGTCTTCCAAAGGATATGAAGCCAAAGAGATTCTTTTTGGTATCATCATCATCAAGTCCTAAAGTTGATGTAGAACTTGAGGAGGATACATTTAAAGAATTAATGGAATTACCATTTGACTTTTACTCACCTTGTGTTCATAATCTTATAAAAAGGTTTTATTCCTAATACATGGTCCAAGCACATGTCGAGTACTTTGAAAAGCTATGGAATAATACAAGGTGGAAGCATAATCAAGAGTATGACTAGAATTGACATTGAGTCCAATCGATGATGACGATTCCGCTTAGTTGTTACCAATCATTTGGAGTCCGATAGGTTCTTTTCACACAACATCATTCTCATGAGAATGTGTGTCTAGATGATCAAGATAATCTCCAAATCAAAGATGCACGCGAATTTGAAGAGGAGATCCATTCAATAATTGATAAGATTAAAGAAATTAACCTTAGGATAGAAGAAAATTCTCGCCGATGTACATGTTCATTATTAAATGAAGAAGAAACTAATGATTTAGTTAGGCTATTGAGTGTTTAAAGATTGCATGGAGTTATGAAGAGATGCAGATTATCTCGATGTAGCTCCACAAGCTAGCAAGATCCTAATGCTAACCCTATCAAGCAAGCTCCTAGACATGCGATTAGAAATTGAACAACAGGTCATTTTGAAGTCAAGAAACTAATCAATCGGTTTCATCATGGAAGAAAAATATGCTACCGTTAGCCGACATACCGTTAAGAAAAAAGAATGGCCAAATTTGCAAATGCATCGATTTGGGACTTAAACAAAGCATGTCCTAAGGATGAGTTTCCTCTTCCTATGTTAAAACTAATGGTGGGCATTGCCTCATCTCATGCGCCTTCTCTTTGATGGATGGGTCATCCGCTACAACCAAATCAAGATATCTTAGAAGATGAAAGAAATACTACTTTCCAAACCCCGATCAAAATCTCTGTATAGGGTCATGCCTTTTGGTCTTAAAAACGATGCTACATACCAACGAGCCATGACTTAGATCTTTAAAGAACTCATCCATCATCGTTGAGTGCCTTGATGATCTAGTAGTCAAGAGCGAGAAAAGGAAGACCATCCCTTTGACTTGAGAGTACTTTTGAATAGTTAAGATAATATAACCTCAAAATAAATCAAGTGTGCATTTGAAGCTTCAAGAAAATTTCTTGGGTTTGTTGTCCGACAGAAAATAGATCCAAAAAAAGATTAAAGTTATCTTAGAAACACCACCTCTAAGAGTTTAACTCAACTGATCCTTCCAAGGATGGTACGATCTAAGATATTTTATCTCCAACCTATCGTGGAGATGCCATTCTCACACTTGTCAAAAGGACAAAGTTCAAGTGGGATGATAAGTGTTAGCATGCCTTTGAAGACATCAAGCGATTTGGTGAAGTTGCCGCTTCTAGCACTCTATCCCAAGGGCCACTCATCCTTTACACTACGCATTGGTTGACTCTCTGTGCTGGCCCAAACTAATGATGAAGAAAGGAGAACGCTCTACTACCTCATTCGTTGTCTTATCCTGAAGCAAACTACCTACCTATTGAAAACATTGCCTAGCTTTGATCTTTGCCTCAAAAGCTACGGCACTATATGCTTTCATAAGGTGAACTTGATCTAGAACCAATCCACTACAAGATCTCATGACATGTCCAATGCTATCCGGATGTTTGGCATGATGGTCCATGATCTCCGGCGTTTGATATCACATTCGTATCCTCCGCGAAAGGATAAGCACTAGCTAATTTCTTAGAAGATACACTTCCTACTTTTCACTTAGTGATGATCTCCACGATGAACAAATCATGAACTTAGGGAGGTTGACAACCACGATGGAGATGTATTTTGATGGTGTAGCTTCTTTTCATAAAGAGAAAACACCATAATCTATTCTTCTAAGAAAGGCGGGGAATAGTTCTACTAACTCTAGGCTATGATGTGACGAGATTCTCATACTATCTTTCCAACCCCCGCACCAACAATGAAGTCGAGTATGAAGCTTTGATTCATTGGAGTTAGCCATCACAAGTGTTAAGAACATCAACATCTTTAGGGATTCTCAATTGGTCATTAATTAGATTGCTAGTTCCCACAAGGTTCTCAAACCCAAGCTTCAGAATTACCATGAGTATACCATGAAGTTGTTGAGATTCTCGAAATCACCATCTACAAGTTTCCCCAAGCAGAGAATGCAAGAGTAGATGCTTTGGCCAAACTTGCCAAAGAATTGGCGTGTTTGAAAGATAAGTCCATCAATAAGGATCCAAAATAGATAAGTCCTATCACTTATTGATGTTGAACTCATCGAGAGACTTTCTCTTGAAGGGGACGTTCTCATTGCCAAAATGGACAAGGAGTTGGATTGGAGACAACCATTCATAGATTATTGGAACACCGATAAACTACCTCAAGAAAAGTCACAAGCCCATCGTAAAAGAGAGCTCTCTCATATGCTCTCGTTGATGGCACCTATATCGACGCATCCTTTGACCAAATATATTAGACAAATATGAATCGTGGCATTGTAATCGAGGTACATTTAGGTCATGCAAAGCACATCACCGTTCAAAGATGAAGATGAAGATTAAGAGACTAGGATACTACCTTCGATGATATAGACTACATGGATGTAGCTAGGAGATGCCATCGAATGTACACGGTGTGGTCCTCCATCAACCACCCAACATTCTACACCCTACATTAGCTTCATGGTCATTTGTGTTGGGATACCGACATTATGGTTTTGATTGATCCTCCTTCTTCTAAGGGTCATCGATTCATCTTAGTTACTTAACTACTTTTCCAAGTGGGCGAGGTAATCCCACTTAGAAAGTCACAACTCAAAGATGTGCTTCAATTTTTAGGAACCATATTGTATGTAGGTTCTGCCTCGATGAATTATATTTGATAATGGTATGCATTCAAAAGCACCAAGATCAATAGCTTTGCAAGACACGGTATAGGTTAGAGATACTCCGCCATCTACTACCCAGCAAATGGCTTAGCAAGCATTCAAAAAACTTTCATCCAAATACTAAAGAAGACTTTGATGACAATAGATGACATGGAATGAGCGGTTGGTTTGAAGCCTTGTAGGCCTACCACACCACATACTAAACTCCAACTCGGTCACCCCATTTTCCTTAGTGTATGGGTCAAGATGTTCTACCTTTAGAAGTTCAACTCTATCACTAAGGATAGCATTGGGTAGCAAGATCACTATAGAGCGTAATGCAAAGTTATGGTTATAAGAGCTCAAAAGTTTGGAGGAGAGTTACCTACGGGCATGCCAACCTCAGTTGTACAAGGCCAAAATGATTCAAGCTCACAAGTCGGTCCGCCTAGGTCTTTAAAGGAAGAACTTGTGTTAGTCCTAAGGAGACCAATTGTTGCCCAAAAAATGGGAGGCAAGTTTGAACCCACTTGGGAAGGCCCCTATGTTATAGAGAAGGCCTACTAAGGAGGATCTTATCACTCATTGATTAAAGGAGAACACCGATGCTTCTAATTAATGGTCTCTATCTAAAGAAATATTACCCATGAAATAAATCATGTTTGAAAATAATTATATCAATCAACAAAAAATCTGATTCCATTTCATCAATATCTTCTCTTCTTTAAAGCGTTATTTTCTTATCTTTGAATCCACCGTGGTGTATTTAGGGTAGGTGTAAGAGTCCCCTAGTAGCATCCTATCCCTCTTTCACAACACAAACACAATCTCCTGCTATTAGAATAGGTGCAAGAGAACCCGAGATGCATCCTATTTTGATTAGCACAACTAAGTTAGGTCAGAGAACCTAAGTGGCATCCTTTCTAGGAATTATTATTTTCCATCCATGGTACCATTTCATCAAAATCCTAGCATGTTTAAGGTAGATGTAAGAAAACTTCGAGAGGCATCCTATTCTCCTTTAACACATGCACAAAAATAAACATAAATCTTTTATCTCAAGTTATTTTGATGGGAGCAAGCCCCGCACTCACTCATTAGTGCTCTAGGTCGATCTACTTGTTACCTTGCTAGTATGTCACCCCTGGTCACTTGTTTGGAGGATGTGAGGCTGCACTCTTCCCTAACTTGACCATTGCAAACCAACAAGCACCTTGTTAGTATGGTAGACTTCACCGCCGAATAAGCCTCATGTTGATTTATTTAAGAAGATGTGAGTCATCATACTTTCTTTGGAACTAATCATCATGATCTAACTAGGTAGAGTATATTTGAGGTTTAGGATAAGTCCCAGGCTCCTTCCCTCTTAACTACATTTGAGTTGGTATAAGTTCCCCAATGGAATTCACTCGATTGCCCTTGGTCGAATGGCACCGCCGAAATGGCGATGACTATCCCAATCGTTCTACTATAGGAAGATGTGAGTCCCCAAGATTTCTTCTAGGTTGATTGTTGCAAATCAATGGGCACCTTAGGTTGGTTGATGTTTGCTATGTGACTTACCTAGTGGATACACCACTCGGCGATGTGAGTCCCACTTTCACCTTGAGTTGGCCATCGAATACCTATTTGATATATGACTAGCCATGTCATCTTCTTCGTGGTTTTAGATTAAGCCTTTAGCCATCCCCGCGGAACACTCTATTTGGATCACATCCTTTGCGACCTATTTAGACACCGGGTTACTCTTGAAATGGACAGCCTTTCCAAGTAACCACCCCTGCGGTTAGAGAATTTGTTCGTAGCGATTCTCCTTAGTTCATTTTTAGGCTGATTTTGAATTTAGGTATGTGGTACATTGAGAAAATATGTTTGGCCAAGTTTCATTAAATTTGGAGTTAGTTTGATGTGATTTGGCTCATGTTGACTAATTTAGGTCCAAATGGGTCAACTTGGGTCAAGTTGACCAAGTGGTCAAATTGGGTCAAACTAAAGGTTGGGTCAAATTCATATGATCATTTGAAATATGTTGGTCTCTTTGGTTTGATTCAATTTGGTTCATATGACTTCATTTAGGTCAAATGGGTCAAGTTGACCAATTTGACCCATTTAACCTATTTGAGCTAGGTCATGGGTAGGTTTAGGTTTGGTAAGTCATATGAAGTGGATTGGTATCTTTATTTCCAATCAATTTTGGTTAAGTTTGAACTTGGCTCAATATGACCCTTTTAGGTCAAGTTGGGTTCAAGGTCAAAGTTAGGTTAGGTCTAGTTGGCCAATTGAGGTTTTGGTCAAGTTCTACATGTGATTTAGAATGAACTTGACCCATTGGTTTCAATCAATTTGGCTTAGATCAAGTTTTGACATTTGACTTTTAGGTCAAGTTGGGTCAACTTGGGTCAAGTGGCCAATTGGGATAGGTTAGGCTCAAATCCGACTTGGTCAAGTTCAAATATTGATCATGAATGAACTTAGATCATTGGTTTCAATCAATTTAGCTTATGGTGGATTTTGGCTATGTTGGGTTTCATTTTGGCTACGTGTTGACTTGGTCTCTGCAAGGGATCAAACCGAGAAGGAGCTTACATCGCCTAGACCAAACCAAGGGAGAATCGACATCTGCTAAACAAATTCTCCAACCACAGGGGTGGCTACAAGGAAAGGGGATTGTCCAATCCAAGAGTAACTGTGGTAATGTCTAAATGGGGTCACAATGGATGTGATCCAAATAGAATGCCCATAGGGGATGGGGCCGCTAAAGGGCTTAATCCAACACCACGGAGAAGATGATATGGCTAGTCATATGTCCAATGTATTCGTGTCCAACTCAAGGAGAAAGCACGGGACTCACGTACTAAGAGTGGTGCACTCACCGTGAGTCGCCGCCAAAGATAGTGAACATCAACCAAATTAAGGTGGTTTGCAAACAATCAAGGAAAAAGTTCGGGACTCACATCCTTCTATAGTGGAACTGATTGTCGATAGTCTATCTTCGGCTCGACAGTGTCATCCCACCTAGACTACTAAGTGAATATCATTGACTCTTATATCAACTCAAACATAGTCAAGAGGAAAGGAGCCTGGGAACTTATCCTAAACCTCAAAATGTACTAAGTTAGATCATAATGATTAGTTCAGGAAGAAAGTTAGGGGACTCACATCTTCTTAAACAAAATCAATATGAGGTAGTTTCTGGCAAAGAAAATCTAATAAACTAAAGCCGTTGGTTTGCAATGGTCAAGTGAGGGAGAAAGCACGGGCTCACATCTTCCAAATAAGTGATCACTGGGGTGACAGGTACGTAGCATGTAGACCCGAAGAGCAAAGAAATGAGTGAGTGCCATGGGGCTTGCTACATCAAAATAGCTGAGATCAAAGATATGTGTTTATTTTATGCATATGTTAAAAGGAATAGGATGCCTCTTGGGTTCACACCTATCCTAAACATGTTGGAGAGTTTGATGAAATGGCACCATGATGGAACCGGGAATTCCCACCAAGAAAAGATGTCGCCGTTGTCTTATACCTAACTTAGTACTAATCAAAATAGGATGCCTCTTGGGTTCACACCTATTCTAATAGCCTGGAGGTTGTGTTTGTGATGTGAAAGAGGGATAGGATGTCGCTGGGGACTCTTACACCTACCCTAAACACATCATGGCATTCTCAAGACAACCAAATAATGCATCGAAAGAAGAGAGGATTTGATGAATGAAATTTGATTTTGATCTTTTATTAATAATTATTTTCAAACATGATTTATTTCATGGGTAATATTTCTTTATAGAGCCCATTAATTGGAAGTATCGGGTGTTCCCCTTTACAATCGATAAGTCGATATAATCTTCCTTGGTAGGCCTTATCTATAGCATAGGGGCCTTTCCAAGTGGATTTAAACTTTTCTCCCATCTTTTGATGGGCAAAATTAGTCTCCTTGGGAGTAACATAGTTCTCCTACTTGGAATAACCTAGGTGGACCATTGTTATGAGCTTGAATCATTTTGGCCTTGTACAACTTGAAGTTTTGGCATGCCCATAGGTGACTCTCCTCCAAACCTTCAAGCTCTTCTAACCGTAACTTTTCACTCTCCTTTGAAGTGATCTTGCTACCCAATGTTATCCATAGTGATGGGAGTTGAACTTAAAGGTAGAACGGCTTCAAACCCATACACTAAGAAAAATAGGAGTAGATTGAGTTGGAGTTCTATGGTGTTGTCACCACAAGGCTTCAACCAAATACTCATTCCACTACCGCTTATTATCATCAAAGCCTTATTTAATATCTGGATGTGAGTTTTGTTGAATACTGCTAAGCCATTTGTTCTAGGGTAGTAGATGGTGGAGAATCTCAATCTATACCGTCTTCGGGAAAGTTTGATCTTTGTGCTTTTGAATGCAAGCATTATTGGAAATAATTTGTTGAGACACCGACCTTGTATGTGATATGGTTAAATCAAGCATGCATGTGACCTCTCGAGTAGGATTGCCTACTTGAAAAAGTACGGGCGCTAAGATGAATCGATGACCTTGGAAGAAGGCAGATCAATCACCACAATATCGGTACCCCAACACTCAAATGGCCATGAAGTCAATGTAGGGTAGAATTTTGGGTGGTTGGTGGAGGACCACACTGCACCTAACACGATGGAATCTCCTAGCTACATCCATGCAACGTAATCATCGCAGATCCAAGTTGCTTAATCTTCATCTTCATCTTCGACGCATTGGTGCACTCCGTATAGACTTCAATTCCTCGATTATAATGTCACAGTGCTTCATGTTTCTCTAAACAATGTAACCACATTTGGTCAAAGGACCAATCTGCAGGTGCCATCAATGAGAGCATAGAGAGAGCTCTCTATTTCATCTGATAAAGCTTGTGACTTTTCTTGAGTTAGTTAGCGTGTTCAAATAGTTTATGAACGGGTTGCCTCCAATCCAGCTTTTGTCCATTTTGGCAACTCCTCCCTTTAAGAGAAAATCTCTCAATGAGTTCAGCATCAATAAGGAGGATAGGACTTATTAGTTTTGGACCTTTATTGAAATGGACTCATCTTCCGATATTAATTTTGGTTTGGCCAAAGCATCTGTGTGTTTCTCTAGAGGAACCTTGTAGAAGGTGACTTTGGGAATCTGGACCAATAGCTTCATGGTATACTTGTGGTAATGACGAAGCTTGGGTTTGAGAACCTTGTAAGACCCAATTTGGTTGACCAACCTAAAATCCTCAAAGATGATGCTCTTAAAACGATTATGATGGCTAACTCCATACCATAATCAAAGCCTCATATTTGACTTCATTGTTGGTGCAAGGGTTGGAAAGATAGTATGAGAATCTCATCACATCATGGTCTAGAGTTAAGAAGAACTATTCCTACCCCTATCTTTCCTAAGAATAGATCGTGGTAATTTTCTTTTATGAAAAGAAGTCACCATCAAAATATATCCCATAAGCGATTGCACGCCTCCCCAAGTTCATGATTTGTTCGTGGAGGTCATCACTAAGCTGAAGAATCGCGATGAAGTGGGTGTCGTTAAGAAATTTGGTAGTGCCTACCCTTTTATAGCAGAGAAGCGAATGTAATGTCAAACCACAAAAGTATCATGGACCCCATGCCAAATATCCGATAGTGTTGTGTCGCTCATGAGGTACCTGCAAGGAGATCAAGTTCAATCCTTATGAGAAAGCATGTAGTGTGAGCTTTTGGGAGGCAAAGATCAAAGCTAGGCAATATTTCTTAATAGGTGGGTAGTTCACTTCAACAGGGATTAGATAATGGTGAGGTAGTAGAGGGCACTCTCATTTATTTCATCGTTAGCTTGGGCCAATAGAGCAAGAGAGTCATCCAATGCGCAATGTAGAGGATGAGTGGCTTGCCTGAGGGAATTACTTCACCAAATACTACCGGATGTCTTCAGCGATGTCGGCACTATCATCCCACTTGAACTTGGCATCCTTTTGACAAGTGAATGGCTTGCATCTCCTTGATAGGTTGGAGATAAAGCGTCTTAGATATGCCATCCTTGGAAGGATCCGAGTTGAGTTAAACTCTTAGGAGGTAGCATTTCTAAGATAGCTTTAATTTTTTTGGATCTACTCCTCTTCCCCGATGTAATAACAAACCCAAGGAATTTCACGCTACAAATGCACACTTTAGGGATTCATTTTGAGGTTTTATTATCTTAACCATTTAAAAAACTACACTCAAGTCAAAGAGGTGGTCTTCCTTTTCTTTACTCTGACTACTGGATCAACATGGCACTCAACCTAATGATGGATGAGTTCGTTGAAGATCTAAGTCATGGCTGTAGCACGAGCATTTTTAAAAAGGCATGACTCTATAGAATATTCGATCGGGGTTTGGAAAGTAGTGTTTCTTTCATCTTGAGAGACATCTTAATTTGGTTGTAGCAAGACCCATCCATGAAAGAGAAAACTACATGATGAGAGATGATGTCCACCATTAATTCGGTATAGAAAAGGAAACTCATCCTTAGGACATGCCTTATTTAAGTCCCCAAATCAATGCATATGCAAATTTGGTCAATCTTCTTCTTAATTGGGATGAAGCTAACTGTAGGGTATTTTTTTCCTTAATGAAACCAAAGATCAATCAATTTCGACTTCAAAATGACCGTTGTTCAATTTTAATCACATGTGTCTAGGAGCTTGCTTGATATGGGTAGCATTAGGATCTATTGCTAGCTTGTAGACCGCTAGAGGAGATAATCTAGACATCTCTTCATAACTTCATGTGAAGTAGTTTTAAACTTAGTTAATAGAACTAAGTCATTGGCTTCTTCTTCATTCAAAGAATGAACTAATACGTGTATGGATTTTCTTCTATCTCGAGATTAATTTTTTTAAGCTTGTCTATTGTTGAATGAATCTCCTCTTCAAATTCTAGAGGTGCATCCTTTATTTGGAGATCATCGAGATTTCTAAACACACATTCTCATAATAGTTGGTATTGTGTTAAAAGAACCTATCGGACTCCAAATGATTGGTAATAAGAATTGTCATCATTGGACTCATTATCAATCCTAGTCGCTCTTGATTGTGCGTCTATATTATTCCATTGCTTCTTAAAATACTGCACTGTATGCGGACCATGTATGAGGAATCAAACTTTTTTGTATAAGATTATAAACAGAAGTAAAAGTTAAGGTAATTTCATTAATTTTTTAAATGAATTCTTCTCAAGTTTTACATCAACTTCAAGACTTGAGGATGATGACCCCAAAAGAATCTCTTTGGCATATCACTTTGGAAGACTTAAGGGTTTCCTTAACTACTAAACCTTTGGCTTTTGAGATGAAAGGGTTAGAGCTAAGGTTCTCCATGCCTAATAGTCTCACATAAACTGATTTAAATACTTTGATTTGTCTAGAGGCCCGTCTTTGTCTCTGTTTGGATTGAAAGTTGCCTCCAATGGAATGCTAAGAGGGTTGGTTTGGTATACTAATCACATTAGACTTGTCCTCAGCTAGGTTCCAAGTCTATGTAAATAGTAAGAGTACTCTATGAACTGGAACATAACCTATTGACCGATGGCCAACTAGGGGTCTTCCATCTCTAGAACGCCTCTATTTCTACTCTCACGATAGAGAGTCATCCCCACATGTCCATATGATGGAATGAAGGTGGAATGTGATATGGATCTATTTCTTCTTCAATTCTCCTTTCTTGTTCACTTGGATTTTCTTTTTTTCTTTTTTTCTTTTACTTTTTCTTTTTTTTTCTTTTGCATTTACATTTGAATTTTATCCAAGTTCATGAGAAAAGGGTGTTTTGGGAAGATAGTAGATTACATCTTCATAAATCTCAATCTCTAACTGAAAATGGCTTTTCATCACACTTGACACGGTATTCAATCTCATCCTTTTGACCTTGATGCACCGATGGAGGGAGGATGGAATTATCTTATTACGATATATCCAGGCCTACCGAGCAAAGCAATGAACAAAGTATTTGAATCAATGATGTAAAACTTTTCTTCGCCTTCCAATCACCAATCTCTAAAGGTAATACTATAGAACCTAAAGCCCACTCACCTTGTTCATTGAATCCTTTCAACATCATCCGATCTCCTCAGTATGGAGATGTCAATCCTCAAATAAGTAAGAGTCTTTAGACTCATAATGTTCACCATGCGTAGATCAACGAGAACATTGGCAAGTCTCAATCCAAGTCCATTGTGATGTATAAGGGATGATTGTGCTCCATGTCCCCAAGAAGGTCTTCATCTGAAGGTTATCCCTTAGCTTCTTTTGTGTAATGTGCCTCACCACAATGGTCACCTGAGCTAAGCATATTTTAGAATCAAGGAGAGCCTTGATTAATGATTCTCTCATATCTTTAGATAAGATGGG
The DNA here is from genome assembly GCA_021442155.1 of Cymbidium sinense. NCBI lineage: Eukaryota > Viridiplantae > Streptophyta > Magnoliopsida > Asparagales > Orchidaceae > Cymbidium > Cymbidium sinense. The sequence goes on from CM038230.1 coordinate 3,676,276, forward strand.
CATATATGCTTAGCTTATATGGTAACTTTCTTAGATGAGATGAGGACATTATAGTCCACCTTGGGTGGTCCTCATAAAGCATATCCAATGGTGGAGCATCCTATGGAGGGGCTTCTTGATCCTCCAGTATCAATGACTTATTTTCCTCATCTTGAGGTCGCCTAGGATATAGAATCTTGCCACTATGGAGGTTGACTTTGGTGAACTCTTATGGGGTAATAGAAGATTCTACCCACGCCAAGCTCACCTACAACTTCTCCTATGGGACCCTGGATGATTTCAAGTCTATCTCAAGAGGCTAACCGAGTAGGAAAGTTCAACTCGAATCAAAGAGGAAGATCAAAATTACTATAGTTATTTGACTTGAAGAGTTATCATTAGGAATAGAAGTAGAAAACCCATCACAGTGATGTAATTCAAGCTAGCTATACTCTTTAATTTCTTGGATTTGGAGGTACAAAGTAGAAGTCAAGTAAGAGGGGTAAGGGATTTGATGCCCTTATCTGATACAAGAGTTATACTAGTAGAAGAAGAACTAGATGAAGTAGTAGTAGATCCGTACAATGGTAGACTAGAGGTGATCGATGGTCGCATTCTTGGACTATCCCATCGGCATAGGTCGATGTTATTAGCCGCCGAAGCTCCTCCTTTCCCTTAGTTAGTATTGGCAACTTGCAAACCTTCCTTGATGTTGGAGATTTGTCGTGCACCTACAAGGAAAGTTTCTTGATTTTCTAAATGATCTTTTAGAGGTTTTGGATAAGGAGATATCCCAACCTTCTTTGGTTTTGGAGAGCTCACAAGTATCCCCAAGAATTACCACGATGGAACGATGGTTGTTCTTTAAGGTATTTCAGATGACTATAGCACAGCCTTGAAGCTATGTTCAAGCCCTTGAAGATAAAGCAATCTTCCAAAACATGATCTAGCACACGGTAGGGGCAAAAGTTAGGATCATGGGTTTTCCTACTTCCTAATCTCCTAAAATTGGGTAAAAATCGCTTTTTAAGAGATTCTTAAAGATCTTCCGATTACCTCTCTTAAATGAATAAGGATTGTTAAGCTTATCTAAAAGAGTAGGACCATACCTGGCGGATATGTCACATGGCATGGTTTGAGGAGGTGGCGATGGCCATGGAGGCTGGTGGAGGGTAGGGTCGCCTGGGTGGTGAGGAGGTGGAAGCAAGGTTCTGAGGTCAGTCTCTCAACTGATCTCTGGTTTCTTCCCTTATCTACCATTGTTCCCAACTTCTTCTCAGACCTTCGCGACTTTAACTTGGGCAATGGTCTTGACAAGGCAACTTGGCCTCCTCCTTATAGACTAGCCACCTTATTGATTAGTTTCTCAAAAGTTTTGATAGTGAAGCCTTTAAGCATGAAGGGCCATGGATATTCTTTTGATGAATCTCAATAGGATGCTATTTAGGCTTGCGGCTTATATTTTATAGTTACGCCATCTAAAAAATGTAATCAACAAGGGACTCACTTGGGTATTATTATGCTACAATGAGATCGCCACAAGGACCCTTTCTGAGCTCTAGTAAATCTCTTGATAAAGAGTTACTCCAACTCAGAAATATCTTTACTAAACTATTAGGAAGTTCAGATACCAAAAGCTATCCCCGCTAAGCTACTTGATGAAGAGAGGAAAAGCAAAGCGCCGCCACGACATTATAATTGGCTCGAATGGGCGATGTCCTCGTTTCCACCCATCAAAACTCTTGAAGGAAGGTAGCATGAAACATTTGGGATATTTGATTGCATCAAATTCCTCTAAGTAGGGTCTACCGCTTTGAACCGATGATCTTCCCCGCTTGAGCCAACGCCTTCCTTCACCGCTACTCAACCATGAACTATATATCTTTTTCTTGTGGAGGTACTTTCCACTACCTTCCTATACATGCTAGTGCTACCTTACTCAGGAGGTAAGGTCTTGGTTGGGTCTAAGACATGCACTAACTCCACCGGTCTCACTGGTGGGATGAACTGGTGCTAAAAAGTCGATTTGCTAACAAGTCCTCAATGTCTTGCCATCCTATCAATCTTTTCATCTTCGCTTTATTTGTGCTAGAGGTGGTGGTGCAGTGGGTTGTGCCTTCACCGCCTCATCACCTTTCATAGCATGTCGCTTCTCTAAGGAGGGATCCCTAGTATCTACCATGCAAACCCCTCTCCTAATAAATCATCTTCATTGGGATCAAAGCTAATCTTCTCCTCATGACGCCAGTTGTATCCTAGAATTTTTTCTTTTCCATAAGATAATGTGCCACTATATCCTCTAGAATGATCAATCAATAGCATGAATGATTTTGGTGAGGTGATCACCGTCATGTACGGCAGGCACCTTGTTGGAGAATCAATCCGAGACTGCATCGCTAGAAAAGACACACGACTATCATTGACTCAAAGGGGTGACACTCCTAGGAGGTTCTATGATATGGGTGCCACCGCGCCATCCGCTCTCTACAGTGCAACCATCTCATTTCTTAACTGGTGGCATTCGGGCGACGACACTGCTTGTGGTCGCCATTCCTTTCGCACCATAACTAGGGTAGAAGGTTGAGAGTTCGCCTCACCACGAGCGGTGTAGATGGAATGGGATCCTTTGGCCATAGCATCACCAACGGGTCCTCTTCTCCATATGTGGCTTTCATGGACTTCAGAACTAAAGATGCATGAACGAAAGTGATGATGGAGGGTAGAGCGGTGGTGGAGACACCACCGACTCTCTCAAAATAGGGACCCTTCTCCTATGATGGGTCATCCTGTAAGTAGAATATTATATGTGTGATCGAGAGGGTAGCATGTCGAGAAAATTAATGAGTGTGGAGGCAACATTGCGACCAAACCTCGCCTCTCTGGCAAGTGATCAAGGGTGTGGGCCTCAGCCCTCTCCCATAGAAGTTTTCCCACGCCACGGAGGACCAGATCTCAAGTCAAATTGAGCCCCACTCAAAACATTCATAAGTCACCCAACCCGGTGAGAATCAAGGCGAAATATGACCTTCTACTCGCTAATGATGGTAACTGGGGTGGAGGTGAAGTAGGGATCCTCCTAGTATCCTCTCTCACCTGAGAGAGGATGAAATGGGTTAAACGGGAAATGAGTGGGAAACTCCTCCATAACTCCACCATATAGGGCCTCCATTTCCCGATGCTTTGGTACCGCTTAATCATGCGCTTTTGTTCCTCCTCTAAGTCTAGTAGGGTGAGTGGAGTAAGAGCTAGACCCAAAATCTAGCGAGACAATCTATGGGATCATAGGAGCCTTACCCTTCAATGGTGCTAATGAGTGTGCTAGCCTCACTACGAAGCGCACGAGTCGGATGTCGGCACGACCGCACCTATAGACACTATACCGCTTCCTCTTTGAGGGGATATCTGATGGCAAATTGATCTGAATGACCGCCAGCCCTAACAATTGCAGAGGGGAGTTCCCTCACGTAATCCGCCTCAAAACCTCTAAAAATAGATGAGATGGGTATAATCAGGGAGATTGGCTTTAAGGCCAAGTCCATGCCAGGGGAAATTAAACACATACGTGATGTTTCCATTTGTTTCCATTATAGTCAACTAAAAAAATTTGAAAATAGAATCAGAATGCAATCCGATGTTGAGAATCGCAATGTTGGAAACAAACTTGGATCGATTTATATTTTGTTGACTAATTTGAATTTAAAATTTGAACCCACATTCAACATCTTGGAAGTGTTAAGTGGTGTTCAACTAGATTTAGAGAAGATCTAGATATTTGATTGGAAAGAGGAATTTTGGATATGAATTTCAACAAATTTGGATATGTTGAAAATGAGTTTAAATATTTTAGAAAGATGCTTCCATAGGTTCATGTTTAAAATTAAATTTTATTTGAGGACCCTTTCCTTTAACAAATTTGAGTATGTTAAAGCAAAGGCCAATTGGTTTTATTTTTGGTTTGATATTTTGGAATTCACCCACTTAACAAATTTGGGTATGCTAAGTGAGGTGTTTGAAAATAATTATTTCTTCTTCTTTTCTTTTTTCTTCTTTTTTTTCTTTGTGAATCTTTCACCCCACTTAGTGGGATAAAGGTTTGTTGTTATTGTTATTGTTGTTGTTGTTATTTGCTTTGTGAATCTTTGGTGATTTTGAAAATTGAAATTTCCACTTAGTAAATTTGGGTATGCTAAATGAAGAACCAAAGTGTGTTTTTTTGGAAATTTTGAAAATAAAATTCTTAGAAAATTTGAGTATGCTAAAAAATCCTAAAGTGTTTCATTTGCTTTGAATATTTTGATTTTAAAAATTAGATCCTTAGCCAATTTGGGTATGCTAAGGAAATCTAATGTGTTTCTTTTTTAAAATTTTGATTTTTGAAAAGTAGGATCCTTATAAATTTGGGTATGCTAAGGAAATCATAATGTATTTCTTTTGGTTTTGATTTATTTTTGAAAAGTAGGATTCTTAGCAAATATAAGTATGCTAAGGGAATCCAAATGCTTTTTTGTTTTGATTTTTTTTGAAAAATAGGATCCTTAGCAAATTTAAGTATGCTAATATACCACTTTCCTTAAAGCTTGTATTTAAGTAGGCTTGTATTTAAGTAGACCTACTTAGGGCTACTTAAAGAACCCTGATTGTCAGACTAATATACCACTTTCCTTAAATACAAGCATATGTAAAAGAAATGAATGGAAAAGAAAGGATGCAAAAAAGTTATACTTTATTGTTTGATTTGTTTATGCAATTTATATGTGTGAATATAAAGATCCTTCTTAGGTTATAACATGGAAGGGGATAAGAGTAGATTTGAGCAAGTGTTATGTTCTTTTAAAAGAATTATACACTTTACAAATCTTATTCAATCCATGTTAAGAGGAAAGAAAGGAAGCAAATATAAGACACATTTTTATATTCACATGCAAACTTATAAATAAAATATAAGTAACACACTTTTAGTTTTGGTAATTGATTTATATATTTTGAAAATAATTTAGAATTTAATAGTGATAATAGTCATTCATGTTTTACTTTAGCCAAAATATGCAATTTGACATAAAGAAACATTTCATTTTTTTAATTTGATTTTTTTTATAAAAAAAAAGCATGAATGCATGAAACTCATATGACATACACATTTAGCATATTTGAAAAGAACTAAAGTGATGAAAGTAAAACACATTCACCTAATTAATTCTTAAAGACAATCTTATGAAATAAGAAAGCTTAAAGTAAATCAATTTATTTTAAAAGAAGGTTTGATTTTATTTTGAGTTTGATTTAATTTGAGGTGAGTTTGTTGTTTCTAACCCATTCCCACATATGTTAGTTATTTTAGTTTAATTTTTAGGTGATTAGATAATTTTTTATATGTTGCTTAGATTAAAGTATGAATTAAGCATATTAATTATCCCTTACCTATACCACTTTAGCATAGTTAATTAAATAATTATGAGCCAATGAGATGATATAAAATCACACAAGAAATTTAAATCAGTAATGCACCTAATAAGAAAAGGGCCTAATGCATTTGGCTCATAGATTAATTGAGTTCTCAGTAAAGTTTTAGAATTTTATGAAATTAGTTAAGGGGTAATTATTGAATTAACCCTTAATTAAGGATGGATTAAGAAAGAAAAAGGGGTTTAGGGAACATTTTAAGGAAAGTATCCCAAAATTATTTCCTAAATCTTATATTCAATTAATCAAAACTTAATTGATACAATGTGGTTAAACCACTAATTATACCCTTAATTAAGCTTACTTACATTAAGGGAGTGATTAAGGAATGAATTAATAATTCTCTTAATTATGTCACTAATAAATCCCAAGAAAATTAAGGGGAGAGTCATCCCACTAATTAAGCACAAGAAATTTGGGATCAATCAATAATTAGGGTAATTAGCAAAATAATATTCTTAATAAATCCCAAATTCAAAGAAAAGAATAATCCAAAAGCAATTAAAATTAATTTTAGAATATTCTAAATTTTATTATCTATCCAATGCAATTTATTTCTTATTTTTTTATTTTTCTAGGCTTAAATATAAATTTAGGAAGGTTTGGTGATTAATTAATAACTTAAAAAGCCTAATTATATGTTTAATCATGTACGTGGTCACTAATCGTCATGCTTTCCACGTGGCGCAATGGGATTGGATCTTTAACTTGTAACATCATAGCATTGCATCGGTGGTGCTCGTGCTTTATTCGCCCGTCAGATCAAGGATGGACAATAATAAGCGTGGATCAAAAGGGTAAATCAGTACTACGTGTCATAATCACGGGCATCCATCCAAAATGCATGGAAGGATGGCGGAGATTCATCGCTATAATTCCCATGGGAGGGAGATCTGTCCATCTTCAAGGATAAGATTTGAGCTTGATTGAGCTGATTAGATCCAAACTCAACCAACACCATCAACATGCAACCTAGATCACATCTAATGGCTAAAATCTCATGGGATTGAACTTTCTTTCACAAAGCTCCACACTATGGCTAGATTAAGCTCAAAAAATGGTTTACCTCAGGTGATCCGGCCGATTCACTTGGAGAAGCTTTAGTTAAGACAAAGCTTTGATGAAGTTTGGAGGCTTTGAAATTGAGTGAATCTTTCTAGAGGCCAACTCCACCTTGAACTCCTTGCGACTTTGATCAAACTAACACCTCCGCCTTTGGAGCTTAGGAAAAGTTTGGGTGAGCTCGATTGAGCTCATTGATGGAGCTTGCAAAAGGGGATTTGGTTTTGAGTGTGGAGTAAATTGGATTTTGAGTGGAGCTATTTTCAAGCTATGAAAATCAGTGAGAATTTCAAACTCTCTAGGAAGCTTGGGAAAACTAGTTGGCTTACTCGTTCTATGCTTCAATCGAGGGATAGTGAAGATTGAGATGAATTAGGAGCATATCTCCCCAGGTCAATCAGACTATGAAGCCTCCTTGCCATTTTGATCCAATTGAGCTTATTTCATGGGTTTGTTAAGCCATTTAGGATGTCCTTGAATTGATTTTGCCAAGGAAGAAGTGGGTGAGGTGGCCATATGCTTGAATTGAGTGGAAGGAAGATTTCATGTGCTCCATTTCAAGGCATGTGGTTGGTTTGACCATTGGGCTAAGTTCCCAAACCCATTGGGTTGGGTGCACCACTCCACAGTGTTCACTTGATCCACTAAGGGTGTCAAGTGATTATGGAGAGGATTTGACCAAATTCAAGTGAATTTGGCCAAAAATTCTATGGCCTAGAGGTAAAATGGTCATTTAACCTTGATTTAAGTTTGGGTATGTTTGATATGATGCAAAAATAAGTTTGGCGAGCTTCATTGAATTTGGAGTTGGTTTGATGTGATTTGGCTCATGTTGACCCATTTCAAATGGGTCAACTTGGGTCAAGTTGACCAATTGGTCAAATTGGGTCAAACCAAGGTTTGGGATAAGTTCATATGACCATTTGAAATATTTTAGTGGCTTTGGTTTGATTCAATTTGGTTTAGGAATTTGGTTTAATTGAGTTCATTTAGGTCAATGGGTCAAGTGACATATTTGAGCTAGGTCATGGGTAGGTTTAGGTTTGGTTGGTCATATGAAAGGGATTGGTATATTTATTTCCAATCAATTTTGGTTAAGTTTGAATGGCTAAATATGACCCTTTAGGTCAAGTTGGGTTCATGGTCAATTGGGCTAAGTTGGGTCTAGTTAGCCAATTAGGTCAACAATCATTTCAAAATGAACTTGACCCATTGGTTTCAATTAATTTTTTGTTAAGTTTTGATACATTTTGATTTTTTTAGGTCAAATTGGGTCAACTTGAGTCAAGTGGAAGTGGCCAATTGGGATAGGTTAGGCTCAAATATTGACTTGGTCAAGTTCACATTGGTCATGAATGAACTTAAATCATTGGTTTCAATCAAATTTGGCCTATGGTGGATTTTGGTTATGTTGGGTTTCATTTTGGCTAAGTGTTGATCTAGTCAACCCTTAGGTTTGACTTAGTTTGACCAATTTGAGTGAATGATCATCTCATGATGATTGTTGATCATGATGAGAGGCATAGATGGGCTTAGTTCAATCCAATTTAGTTAGGATTAAAATTTGGCTCATAAGGGGTACTTTAGGTCACTTTGGATCAAGTGAGCCTAAGTGGGTCAAGTGGCTTGGTCAAAGCTTGATTTGATTGAATTCACATATAGACTTATGATTGAAATATAAATCCATTTACAAGTGGTTTGAAGTCAAATGGGTTTTGATTCATTTGACAATTTCATTTTCAAAGGGTGAACATGAGATGGATTTTAGCTTGATTTTTGAATTGAGTTTTGATTAAGTTTTAAAGTTTGTATTTATATTTGGATTTCAATCATAAGTTTCAATCATGGATTTCAATCATATGGAATTGATTTTAGTTTGGAGAAAATCAATTAGGCTAGAATTGATTTAAGTTTGATGTTGATTTGATTTGGAGCTTGACTTGAAGGAAGGAAGTGAGGAATGTGGTTCAAGCTATAAGGTAGGCAAATTTTCCTAACACCCCTAAGGCATGACCTATTCCTATGGCTAACTGTCTAAGTCTCTAGAGTTAGGTTGAGTGTCCTAATCACTATATGTATATTAAGACTAAGGAACCCTTAAAATCTAAGAAAAGTTCTATGTCTAAAATGGAGGGTTGAGCTCATCCTAAAATGAGTTCAACGAGCTTCACTACTCCACTCCACATCTAAAACTGAATGCCATGCCACTCCTAACATCCTAACAAACCCATTGAATAGGGTGTATTGGATCAAAATGGTAAGAGAGCTTGCGCCATCCGATTCACTTGGGAGATATACTCCCCAATTCCACCAATTCATGACACACACTTGATTGATTTAGAGAGCTCTCTCAAGCTTTCCAAGCTCCCTCAAGCAATCCCCAAGCATTTGGAATTCTCCATTTTCAATTTCTCTTAAACCAAAAATAAGGGAGCTCAAGTAAAATTCCATCCCATCCAATACACAAAATCAAGTGAATTCCTCTTATAAGCTTCTTGAGGACTTAATCTAACTCACTCCAAGCTTCATCCAAGTTCTCAAGGCAAGGGGAGGAGACTTTGATCAAGATCGAGCCTAATTTAAGGAGAGCTTGGTCCATAGGAAGATCCACTCAACTAAATCACCTAAAATCTTCAATAGATTCGTCTCCACTGAAAGCTACCTCAATGGATTTGAGAGCTAGGTATGCCCTCAAGCTTAACTAGCCATGGTGTGGTCCTTTATGAAACAAATTTTTACCTCATGAGAATTTGACCGTTAGATCTTCTCTCCCTTGCATGATGATGGTATGGGTTGAGTTTGAGCTCAATTCGAGCTTCAAGCTCGGATCATGCCATGGAAGATGGATAGTTTCCTACAAGCTGGGGGAGATGGATCATGGGTCGTCCATCCACATGTTTTTTATGGATGGCCATGATCAAGATGCATCCCTAATTTAATCGCTAATATTGCGGGCTTTATCTCGTCATCTTTGATCCAGATGGATGAAAGCCGCATACCATTATGATGTGATATGATAGCTCCCATCACCCATGGCATGCACCCATTGCCTCCACATAGCATCGCAGGGATCTATTTAATTAGGGATTTAATTAATTATCCTTAATCAATCTTCATAATTGCATAACTAATTCTAGAAAATCATAAAAATACAAGGTAAAATCCTAAAGATATTTCTTGGGAAAATAATCTAAAATTATTTCTAATGGATTTTGAGTAGTTTATTTTCTTAATTAGGGTTTTAATGAAAACTTAATAACCTAATTACTCCCTAATTATTTCAGATTAATTCCAAACTTCTCATGTGCATTTAGGGATGACTTACACTCTTCTAATTTTCTTGAGATTTATTAATAAGTTAATTAAGGAGATCAATTAATGAATCCTTAATTACTCTCTTTATGTAATTAAGGATAATTAAGCATATTAACAATGGTTTAATCCCTTTATTAAGTTAATTAAGCCTTGCTTAAGTAGAAAAAGGTTTATGAAATGGATTTGGGGAATTTTCCAGCCATTCTCTAAACCTTTCCTTCCTTAGTCAACTTAATTAAGGGTTAATCTCCTAATCACTTAATTAACTTGATTTTAAAATCAAAACATTCCAGAACTTAATCAATCCTTCTTGGGTAGGTGCTTAGGTGTTCAATAACCTAAGTAGCTTAAGAAAATCAAAATCTAACCCACAATGTGTGGGAAGGGTTATGAAAGTACTTAAATTAAAGCCTTTAACTTAATTAATCACTAATTGTGAGCTAATAGGTCCTTTCTTTCTTAGGTGTATTATTGATTTAAATTCCTTGTGTGGTTTTATATCATATCATTGGCTCATATTATGTTAAAAGATAAAGGGTAATTAATACACTAATTCACCTTAACCTAACCAAAGCATAAAATTGATCTAATCACCTAAAAATTAAACTAAAACATCATACACATGTTGGAATGGGTTAGGACTAGCAAATATTCTCACATTTCTCAAATTGAAGTCAAACGCATAAATCAAACAAAATTTCTTTAAAACTAAATTTGATGCTTTAAATAATTATATTTCATAGGATTGTCTTTAGGAATTAATTAGGGTGAGTGAGTTAACATGCTTTCATCACTTTATTTCTTTCATAGCATACTAAATGTGTATGCCATATGAAAATTATACATTCATGCTTTTAAAAAAATTAAATTAAAATGAGATGTTTCTTTTTATGTCAAATTGCATGTTTTGACTAAAGTAAGGATATGAATGGCTACTATCACTATTAAATCTAAAATTAGTTTAAAACTTATGAATTAAACACCAAAATTGAAAGGTATGTTATTTATAAGTACTTATGAGCTTGCATGTGAATAGCATAAAATGTGTTATGTGATTTTCCCTCTCTTTCTTAACATAGAATTATATAGGATTTGCAAAGTGTATAGTCCATTTAAAAGGACATAACACTTACTTAAATTCATTCCTATACACCTATGCCATGACTTAAGAAGGAATTCCACATCACACATATAAATTAAATAATCAAACCAAATCAAACAAATATAAATTTTTGCATCTTTCTTTTTCCATTCATTTCTTTTTTATACATGTGTATGTATTTAGAAATTGGTATATTAATTTGGACAATCCCAAGATTGCGAGACTTTAAGTAGTCCTAAGTAGGTCTTATACACCTTACTCTGGTGCTAACAATCGTACTCACTTATGTCATTCATACATATATATGTGCATATGAAAAATGGATAAAAGAATCCCTCTTCTTTATTTAATGAAAATCATGCATCATAAAGTATCCAAATTTTCTTAAGTAATGCCACTTAGCATTCATTATGAAAGTGTGTTAAACATCCTCATTTGTGTATATAGATATGCTTAGGATTCATCCATATGCATGTTATATATGTTGGGAAAGAAATGAAGTGTTGTGTATTTTGTGAGTAAAATTCACTTTACTTAATCTTAAAATGTCTTTCTCTTTGAATTTTCTCTCTCTTTAACTTAATAATTAATTGTAGGATTCACTTAAACCAAATAAAATCCAAAATAAAATCACTTACATGAAACAAACCCTCTAAGTTGGACATTTTCATACTTAGAAAACTTAAACCTTAAAGCCATAGTTAAGCATACCACACAAACTTTTTTAAAGCACACCCATTAGGCTAAGCCATCATTTATAGCTTTAGGTTAAAGTGCATGATTTGGTGTTTTGCTTTTACTTTATGATATTTTGTTTTAGTGGATGTTAGGGTGAATGTGCTAGAATGAATGGTAGGATTATTTAGTCTAATCATTATCTTCGTAGGGATTGTGCTTAAGAGTAATAAAATATAAGCTTTTGTTGTGCGGTGCTTATACCACTAAGCATAATCCAAAATAGATCATGTGGACTTGGTTACCCATGTGTGGGTGCTAAGTCCAATTTATATATATATATATGCTTGGGTTTGTATGATTTGTTTGGCTTATCTCTGTTTTACAAGTGTTAGTTAGATTTTCTTTTTCCCATTTTCATGTACTTTTATAATTAGAATTTTGAAATGATTGTTATGGGGAATTAGGATGAGCATTGATCGTAAGATCTTATCTTATGTACCACATGAAGCCTTTGGAGTATCCACATTCCAACCATCCAAAAGAAGGAACTAAAGAAGAAAGAAGAAAAGAAGAATGAATAAATAAAAAAAAAAGACCTCATAACATGAATTTCTTTGCTTTATTATATTTAATTCATTTATAATCCGGGTTATAAAATGGTAAAGCTTCAGTTACCCAATTTATTTTGGGTTTGTGCGGTGGAGCCTAACCATAAATGGTCTTTATTCTTTATAGTTTTATAAGTTGATTGATGTTGTTTAACTTGCAAGATGACATCTTTTCTAGTTTCTTCCTTGTTTTGATGTATGACTTGGATGACGATTAAGCTCTTAGTAAAAAAAAATCTTCTACCAAATTGATCAACTCATAACTAAAATAAATAACTCATAATCTTACCTAAAGCTTAGCTAAAATCAAAATAAAGAGTTAGCAACCCACTTTGAATATTACATTTTCTTTCTCACATCACACATGAAAAGCATATTGTTTCATTCTTGATTTGGAGGTCTTCCACCCGTGGTAGAAATTTGGCTTGACCTTTGAGATCCATGGTGGAAACACTCACCTTGCTAATTTTGGCCCATAATCTAATTTCTTATGTAGTGGGCATAAAAATTCTAAAACTGTGTCAAATTGATTGTCCAAAATAAAATAAAATGTAACAAAATTTGCATTAAATTTAAGTCATTAAATCATGCCCTACATGATCTAGTCTTTTAGGAGTGTGTTTAAGGACTTAGTCTCTTTCTTAATAAATAACGACTTAGATGTTGGAAAAATATTTGACTTGCCTACATATTTTAAAAGCGTAGGAGGAGTTAGTTGGTGGCCACCCCAGCATTTGTAAGTCCAAGAAGGGGTGGTTTGTCCTCTCTTATAGAGGCAAACTAAATACCCATTTTTAGCCTTAAATTTAGATTTTGTTTTAGCCCTCTCCAAAGCTCCCTAGATTTAGGTTCTAAGGTTGTTTCTCCTTTGTGGGACATAAGCTTAAATCATCACCTCACGAAGTTTCTTGATATTGGGTTAAGGAATCATAAGTCCTAAATTTCTAATAAAAGCATAACTCAAACAAACTAAATCAATTTCAAAAATGTAAAGCCCAACTATGGGATAGTTTGATATGCTCACTAAGTTTCTAGCATCTGGGCATCTCACTTATCTTTCACTTTGGCGATAATAACTTCCTCTTTAATCAATCTCATTTGATCTTTTAAAAATAAATCAATCGATTGATAGTTTATTTCTTATTGAAATCTTTGACAATGATCATTTACCTTAATCGAGTTTTCCTAAGGTTCTCATCACTTAGGATATATTAATTAATGGGGCACTATTGGGAACTTAACCAACTTCGGTTTAAAATAAACTCGCTTTACTTTTCCTTATAAAGTAGGGAAAAATCTACACATATGTATGCATGTCCTTATTTTATTGAGGTGATTAGGTCCATTGAAGGTAGTGTCTTATCTTTCGAGATAACTATTTCTTGATGGCGTCTTCGATCACTTGAATAACGTCTCGGATCTGCATGCGTTCTAAAAGATGAATTTTTATATGCTTGCCTCCTTCATTTCTCACTATGATTTGAAGGCGACTCCGATATTTAAAAAAAAAAAAATTTTCGAGGGTAATTAACTATGGCTTTTATAAGACAGGAACCATATCTAAAGTTCTCACCAAATGAAGATAAAATCTCTAGGTAGTTTCTATCTACTATCTCATCTCTTCGAAAATTACACTAATCACTCTCAAATCACTCTCTTCATTCCATTTGTCGAGATGGAAATTTTTGGAACCCACAGTTATCTTCAAAGATTGTTTTTCATATGAACCATAAAATAAGAGATTAAGGAATATTTTGTTGGACCTAAGGAATCTATTTAATATATATATATATATATATATATATATATATATATATATATATATATATATATATATATATATATATATATATATATTCAGATAAATCTTATCTCACAGACATGCAAATTTTGGCCCATTTAAAAAATAAATTTTTTTTGCCAGATTTTTCATGAACCTTCCCTTTATAAAGAACGGTTGGCAGCACCCAAGGCGATCTTCTCACCCAAGGCGATCTTCTCGTACAGATGCCTAATCTCCGACTAGGTTCTGTTCTTCTTGCATTCATTCATTGAATGTGGACGTTTTGGACGTTCATGGAATCTCACTGTACATTTTTTTCCTCCACTATTTTGACACATATTTTGTGTATAACTATTCCTCAGCCGGGCGACATTTCTAATAGCCCTCGATCACACTTTCTCAAGAGGTTTGAGGTCTCTCTCTCTCTCTCTGTGTGAGAATTTTTTTAGGTTTAATTTAAACTTTTCGTAAAAGATTGCATTTTTATTTTTTTGTTAACGATTGGTTTGCATGCAAAAAAAAAATGCTTTTTTTTATATTTCAAACTATAGTTTTGGCATTGCTGCTCAAATGCTTTCTTGTATTTCGTAGTTTTGTCCAATGTGAGGTTTTGGAGATGTTCAACCTTATTGTTTTTCTAATTTTATCCTTTCTGTGTAAGGCGCATTCTATTTGGTTTCTTCGATAATCTAAGAAAATATATATGGTTTAAAGTTTTAACTGCAATTTTTTTATTCTGAATCACTTGAAAAGGTGTCTTCCATTTCCTGATTTTCTCCAAATATGATTAGGGTCCGGGGAAGGGGATTCCAGCAGAGTGAGCTCCATGAATTTCTTTTTTGTTTTTTCAAAGTTAAGAGAATTTGTAATGTTTCCTTCTTAATTCATGTTTTCATGATTTAAGTAGAATATGTTTTGTCAGAGGTAAGGACTGATTCAACTGTCGAGATTAAGAAGATTTTCAAATAGAATAGATGAAATAATTTTATAATTACAAGAAGGATAGTTAGGGATGGGCCAACTGCATGTCCTCTATTGCATGCTTCTTTCTTCCTTCTACGACAATTTGACAACTTAGACTACTTTTCTTCTGTTATTGCATTAGACACCGATTTTTTTTATTTGTTTGTAGTGTTTTGTCTTATTGCTACTAGCATCTCTATATGATTTAGATGCTTCTTGTAGGTTTCCTTTGTTTAGGTTTAGTGTTTCAATGAGAACTATTTATGGCTGCAATGTTATTATTTATTCCTTTGTATTGCATTGCTGTTAAATTGTAGAGCATAATTAAAATCCTTATGAAGAAACGCCTTATGATTATTGGTATTCAATATTTAAGAGTTATTTCATCAATATGATTATGAGTATTTAATATTTTATTGTTTTGAGGATCTATCAGCATTATAGAAGGTGTGTTGTGTTAGACACATCAGATTAGGCTTGTGAATTTCTCTATGAAATTTCATTATTGTTATCATAGTGAAATCAATAGCAGCGACTACAAGATGTTTCCATCATTCAGATGAACCTATATAAATTTTTTGGTGTGCTTTAAGTGTTTTTTATTTTTTCTATTTGTTCACGGCGATTTAAATTGCTTAATTCCCAACAATTACATGATACTTTTTTTTCTAATTAATGATTATAAAATCTTTGATTGTAGGTGAAGCCTCTCATTCCTAAGTTCTCCACTCAATTTTGGATGTATATTTAGCTAAGAGATGGGTCATCCTGTTGTTGCTGATGAAGTTGAGAGCTGGGAAGCTGATAACATCAGACAATATGAATCAGAACCGAAATGGATAAATCTCCATCAACTTACAAGGTCGGATGCCCCCAAGAAAGAAGTTCCTTAAAGAATTTGCCCGATTGAAGGAAACCTTCTTTGCTGATGACCCATTGAAGCCTTACAAGGACCAACCTCAATCAAGGAAGTTCATGCTTGGCTTGCAATTTTGTTTCCAATTTTGAATGGGGAAGAGATTATAATGTGAATAAATTTAAAGGAGATGTCATTTCAGGATTAACCATTGCAAGCCTCTGCATACCTCAAGTAAGCTTTTGCAATAACTTAGGATAGTTTGGTGATAAATAAATGGCATATGTTGTATAGTATCATGTTATTAGAAGATGTCAAATGTTTAGTTTACTAGCATCTTTAAATAAAAATTTCATTAATGACATTTAGTTCTTTTTTTATAAAATATAGTTGCCAGTCAAATTTGATGCATCTAGATGCCAAACTATATGACAACTAAAATAAATAACTATAACAAGAGTGATCATATTCATTAATTATCATTTTAGATAATATTACATTGTTTTAAGTAATATAGCATTGAATCAAATACAATGCATTTGATAGAAATCATTGTTATGCAAACAACATTGATATTTAGATAACAGTGCTAGTTAAACCCAACAACAATTCAATATACAGGAAGCTAAAAGGTTTCTAGCTATATTTATCCATTAATGAGCTTTAATTTCAAAACAGGATATTGGGTATGCAAAGCTTGCAAATCTAGAACCACAGTATGGTCTTTGTAAGTATTTACTAACATTGGTTAATGACTACTGAGAAGCTGGCTAATCTTCATGTGAATAAATGAGGCTAACCATTTTACAGATTCTAGCTTTGTTCCACCTCTGGTTTATGCACTCATGGGAAGTTCAAGAGACATTGCTATTGGACCTGTAGCAGTAGTTTCTCTTTTGTTGGGGTCTCTTCTCCAAGATGAACTTGATCCCATAAATAACAAAGAGGAATACCTAAGGCTTGCATTCACTGCTACCTTCTTTGCTGGTATTACTCAAGCTTTCTTAGGATTTTAAGGTAAAAAAGATAAAGAAATATGAACTTTTGAACTCTAGAGTTAACAGAAGACATGTGATGATCTTATTTCTGTGCTTATATTTACATTTTGCAGACTAGGATTTCTTATAGACTTCTTATCACACGCTGCTATAGTTGGATTTATGTCTGGGGCAGCCATTACTATTGGCCTTCAGCAACTCAAAGGTTTTCTTGGTATCGAGAAATTTACAAAACAAACAGACATCATTTCTGTTATGAAGTCTGTTTTTCGTCCATTCCTCATGGGGTAATTTGTTAAGTCTTTGGTATTCTTATTTGTATTCACACAAAAAAATATTTTTCACTTATCTTGGTGTTCAATCTGAGCTATTTCATTTGTTATACCTTTTTTTGGCTCAGTGGAACTGGCCAACAATTCTCATTGGGACAATCTTCTTGGTTTTCCTTCTTTCTGCTAAGTATATTGTAAGAATTACTGCAACAATTCGGCATAAATGTACTGAACTCCATCATATATATTCTTAGACCTAATCAAACTTTTATAAACAGGGAAAGAAGAACAGAAAACTGTTTTGGCTGCCAGCAATTGCACCGCTAATCTCTGTTGTTTTGGCGACATTTTTTGTTTTATTACTCATGCAGAAGGACATGGAGTACAAACAGTGAGACATTTTATCCAAATAACATGTTCCCCTCCTTTAACTTTTCAATATAATATGCTAAACCAATTATTATTCTATCATCTTCAAGGTGAAGCATATAAAAAAGGGAATCAACCCCTCTTCTTTGAAGCTAATCTATTTTTTGGGGCCATTGCTAGCGAAGGGAGTGAAAATTGGCATCATTGCTGGCATCATTGCATTAACGGTACTCTATAGAACTATCAATTCTTATTTCTTCAAGGATTTTAGTCTTTTTATTTTTTTTCTAAGTGTTTAAAATTTATGCAGGAAGCGGTGGCGATTGGAAGAACATTTGCATCCATGAAAGATTATCAGCTGGATGGAAACAAAGAAATGGTCGCCTTGGGACGATGAATGTTGTTGGCTCGATGACTTAGTGCTATGTTGCAACCGGTACAACATAGATTACTTATTCGATCTTCATGATTTCTTCCTTTCTTGTGCATAGATGACAATTGGACAAGATTCCATAGTATTTTAATTGTTGATTGATTTGGGAAAGTTGGGGTGAATATTAATTCTAGTAGAAGTTCAATTCCAATGCATTCCACTTTGCAAAATCATTAACCTTGGTATTGGAATTGATTATTACCACTAAATTTTGGTTGTAAAGGTTTTGTAACAATTGAGATTTATAATTGATGGTGACAGGTGACCGTTGGATGAGATTAAGGGATAAAAATGGTTATGAATCTTTAGTATAATGTCTAAAATAAAATCTGAAGTTTTTTAGTGGAATGTTTAGGGATTGGTATGGCATAATGATAGAACTTCCAAGACTAGCTTGGATTGAGCTAGTTTGAGCTTATTTAAGATCTCTTCACGTACTTTTACTTCTTTTACTTCTTTTTTTATTAATTTCATAAGCATGGTCTTAATTTAACTCTGTCTCAGGATCATTTTCAAGATCAGCTGTCAATCACGTGTCTGGTTGCCAAACTCCAGTGTCCAACTTGGTCATGTCTATTGTGGTCTTCTTCACTTTATTGCTGATCACACCATTATTTAAGTATACTCGAGGCCATTCTATGCATCATCATCTCCGTGATTGGTCTGATCATTCTGCAGCTTTTCTAATCTGGATGGTTGATAAATTTGATTTCATTGCTTGCACTGGAGCATTTCTTGGTGTGGTCTTTGATTCAGTTGAGATTGGTCTCTTGATTGCTGTAAGGATAAACTCACAACTACAGCTTTTATTTCTTAAAAAACTGTACATTTTGATGATTTTTCTTATTTTTTTATCCTTTTTTTATAGGTATTTATATCATTTGCTAAGATTCTTCTACAAGTGACAAGACCAAGGACAACCATACTGGGGAATCTTCCTGGAACTACAATCTACAGGAACATTGAGCAATATCCTGATGCCAGTAGAGTTCCAGGAGTCCTAGTTGTGAGAGTTGATTCAGCTATATATTTTACTAATTCCAATTATGTTAAAGAGAGGTAAAAAAAAAAAACCATTCGAATTGATATCAAATATTTTTATTTCTAACGTCAAACCTACCTGCCATTCAAACTCTGATGCTTAACTCTCAAAGTGTTTCAAGAAAGTTTCATGTCTTGGTTGCAGAATCTTAAGATTTTGACAGATGAAGAAGAGAAGCTGCAAAAAAAGGATATTTCACATATTAAGTTCCTCATTGTGGAGATGTCTCGTGAGATTTCAAGCTTTCTAATTGTGTATTTTTATTATTTTGGTAGGCAGATGATTTCTAATTTGCAGCATGATTAAATTGTAAAATTTGCAGCTGTCACTGATATTGACACCAGTGGCATTCATGCCTTGGAAGATTTGTTCAAGTCCCTACAAAAGAGAAGTTCAGGTGAGAAAGTTAACCCTAAGCTCAAACCAATTGCTGTAGATTCATGATCAACTTATAAATCATTAAGATTTCTCTTCCTTTCATTACAAAATAGTTCATCAACTTGTTAATCTACATTCAACTTTTGTTCTTATCTTGGCTTGTGCTACACTTATCAAATTTTCTTCAAAAAACACAGATTGCAAGGAGAAACTTGCTATTAGTTTTTATGATTGCTAAATTCTTTGTTGCATTGTTTCATGATTGTATAATTTATTTTAAAACTGAATATTTATTTTTTCAAACTTCGAAAACCTGTTTGATTGAGTATTTCCACAAAGTTATGACTTAAAATTCTTGGTTTGCCTATGGCAGCTTGCTCTAGCCAATCCAGGGCCAGTGATCATGGAGAAGCTCCATGCTTCAGAGTTCATAGGACTGATTGGCAATGACAGAATCTTTCTTACTGTCGGAGATGCAGTGATGAACTGTGCCAAGAAATCAAAAGAAGACGTCTGAGTAAACAACAGAAACATAAAAGAGGTTTCTTTCAGTTGCAAGCTTTTTTTCTAATGCAGTTTGCTACTAGAAATCTAAACAATATAGACAACAGTTGGCTAATTGGCTCATCTTTACTTATTTTTGAGTGGAGATTATGAACTGAATGGCTCATCTTTACTTATTTTTGCTGAATTCCGAGGATGTGAACAGCCTTGGGCTGAAAATATAGCTGTAATAATATTATGTATTTGTCTTGAGTTCATATGGATATAATTGAGATCCTCTAAGAATAAAGAATGAATGTTAACGAAGTTTGGTAATCTCAAGGATGGTTTGAGTCTTTTGATGAAAAAAAAAAAGAAGATGATTATTTTTTATTTTTTTATATAGTAGTTGAGTTCAATCTAAGAAAGGAGATAATAAAGAGAGAGATTAGAAAATACTCTTGGCCAAGAGAAGGAATTGGAGGAGAGTGGATGGATGGTGCTATCAAGAAGCGAGTTTGATTTGGGTTAACCCATCATGCTTGAAACTTGTGTATGTATATTGAAAATCACTAATGCCACATCGATCTTTCACACTACATTTTGAAAGACCCTCTACTATATTTTGAAAGATGTATGGGGTGGGGTGATGATTAGAGCACTTTGGTTATAAGAGCTTCATCGTCATTATCACAACCATCTTGTATGGGTGATATATGGGTCATTAGAGATGGTAGTGGTGACAATGATAAGGTAAAGGAAGATGAGTTAAAATTTAAGGCACTTTTTTTGTTTTAGGGTTCGTTTGGACTAAGTGTAGCTTTTATAAAATTGCTGTGGGAGTTGTTTTGAGAAGTTATTGTGGATGTTATAAATATTTTTCTTTTTTAATTCAAACAACTTTTACTATATTATAATAACTTGATTCTCAAAATAGTTTTTTATTACAAAATCTTTTAAAAAAGTAGCCAAATACAGTTGTGCTTATTTTATGTTAAATTTAGGTCAAAATAGAATCAAATTTGAGTTAATCTTGATTTTACAGGTCAAAATCAAATCAAATTAAATTCAGTGGGTCAAAATTTAATTAACGGATCAACCCAACTTAATCGAAAAATTAAACATGATATATTTTTTTGAATTTTACTCAAAATTATTTGAGTTAGTCTGAACTGAATATTTTAAGCCAGATTTGTATCAAATTATCGAATCAGATCAATTATTCACACCAATATTATATAGTTATTCTATAAATTATAAAAGATAATAACCTTAAAAATCTTTAAAAGAAAAAAATAAAACAAAACAAAGAAAAGACGTGCAAGCATCAAATTTATCTACCAAAAGTAAATCTGACCTCTAAAAAAATTATCAATGATCGATATCATCTAATAAAAGTAGAGATGAGGCTTCCTAAGGGGATAAATTATTTATTCATTTATCTATTTTAGCTTTAAATTAAATTTTGTAGAAATTGTATAAAAATCAAGTCTATTTCAAGGTCTATAGGGATGTTATTTTTCTCTTGCAGTATTTATGACAAAAATCATGACTGATATAAAATGTATTATAAAACATAGTCATCAATAATTGATTTTAGAAAAAAAATATTAAATAATTTCAAGTTGCTGAACTTATTATTATTATTATTATTATTATTTAATTTCACCTCAACTGTATGGCATTATTAATTACATTTTGTTATATCTTGAAATGACTATTGTGTCAGTAGCAGCAGATAATTAACAGAAGCATTTAAGTGCGAAACTTACACTTGTGACATTCATCCCATATGTATTGGTTACTTACTTTCTATCTATCCGCTGGAGGAATCGAACGCGGTGGGGGTTCCGCTCAACCGAGAAGAGACGATAGTTTTATTTTATAACTAGGTGTCCACCAACACACTTTGGCGTATTGTTTAGTATGAATAATCCCAGAGACCAGCTTCACACCGTTAGGGGCCCCACTTCTTTTCACAGATACACTCCGGGATGAAGAATCGAGCGTGGGGAGTTTTCGGCACCCTAGAAAGTGCAGTGGGTAACAGTTATTATTTCAAAATAAGATTTTTTAATCAAAATTAAATCTAATCATCATAAATTATAATCAATAAATATTACATTATGATATGATTTGCAGACAATAAAATCATTCAATAATTGGTCATGAGTAGTGGATGTTAAATATTGTAAATTTAATAAATCTTGCTTAAGAGTTACAACTTGACTTGAGAGCTACTGGATATTGAAAATAAATAAATAGCAGCCAACTTATGCTCGCTTAAAACCCACTAAAGTTACATATTTATTTATTTATTTAAATAAACATAGTTTTGAGGAATAAGACCCTACACTTCATTAATTATATATTTATAAAATTTCCACTTGATTATTAAAACTATAAAATGTTAATAATCAGAGCATTAATTTTATTACAACTTGTATTAAAGTGGAAACATGCAATTGGTTGAAAAAAGAATTATGCTTTTATAGACAAAATAAATAAATGGATCAATCATATATTTTCATTTTAGTATGTTTGGTTTTGTGCTTCTTAAGTAATATTTTATTTTTAGCATAGGTAGTGAAAGAAACTAATTAAAATTATTAATGTGGGGTAATGAAAGTAACCATAAGCCCCTAATTATTAGCTAAGATTTTAATTTTTTTACAAGAAAAAGAGGACAAATAAAAATATATATTTTTTTTTGCTAATTCATCATTAAATCTATTGGTTTTATAGTCTCTTAAGCCATTCTTTGTATTATGAGGACTCAGATTAAGCATCCACACCTTATAAAATATTAGGGAGTTCAGTTTGATTTTATAGATTTTAAATCATATCATATCACATAGTTTTTATATATTTGAATATATGACACTTAAATTTTTATATTTACTTATATAACACTCAAATCTTTAATTCACTTTAAAAAAACATCACAAGCATTAATCAATACACATTTTCATCTCTAAATTTTGTTGGGATTTAAATACTAAAATAGCATATGAACAAATATAAAATTTAAGCATTAGATATATAAATACAAAAAATTATATGATATTTAATAAAAATTCTAAGATTTATAAAAAAAAAGCATCATAGTTTCAATTTTTGCAAATTCACTATTAATTAACATCAATTAGTATTAAATCTACTCCAAACTTAAAGTAATATTACTTTGAATATGAGATTTAGAGTTCCCACTATTAATGTTGTTGTTAGCTATGGCAATGTTGTTCCTTCCATAATGACTTGAGCAAAGGGTTGGCAAGGACAAAGAAAGGCTTCATAATATCTACTTGATTGTAAAGTACCTCATTGGGCAAGGCATTGTCCATATATTGCCTTAATGCCCATAAGTCGTCAAATGATGATGAAGGTCGAGGATGGCAATCATGTCCCATAAATGGGGTCTCTACAAGAGCTGTTGGGACAAGGATAGGAGGGAGGCGACTCCAATGAAGAGAAGTTGCAAGTCAAGAAAGGCCTCTCAAGGGATGGGGATAGCCACGCGTGATTCATGGGAGTGAGTTAGAGGCTAATGTTTGAGACTT
Organism: Cymbidium sinense; assembly: GCA_021442155.1. Classification (NCBI taxonomy): domain Eukaryota; kingdom Viridiplantae; phylum Streptophyta; class Magnoliopsida; order Asparagales; family Orchidaceae; genus Cymbidium; species Cymbidium sinense. Next base: position 3,699,617 of record CM038230.1, read on the forward strand.
GCCAAGAGGGATGGCGTCCTTAAGAAGATGAATCTCTTGCCAGAGAGTACCTTGAGGAGGTGCCAAGTCAGCGGGAGGGATCCCATATCCTTAGTTCACCAAACATATAAGATGAGGAACTAGCAGCAATGTGGAAGCTAGGTCAAGGGAGGAGACACCAAAGGCAAGGAAAGACACTTTCAAGGGCAAGGGGAGCCTCTTGGCATCGCTTATAGGGACTAAGGAGCGAAGACCCAAGGAGGATAAGTTGGGGTCAAGCAAAAGTTCTCAAGGGGTTCAAGGGAGTGTGCCTAAGGAGCGGTTTGCGAGCTACCACCAAGCATGATAGAAAAGGCCCAAGAGAGGGCGTGATTTAAGAGCAAGGAGTAGGTCCAAGAGTCAAAGGACTACAGATAACACCCAATACCATTTTAAGAAATCTCATGATGAGGCCTTTGCAAAGATAGGTGGGGAGGATGTCACACCCAAAATTATGTCAAAATTTGACTAAATTCCTTGGGCATGACATGCTAAGGCAAAATAGTCCCCAAAATCATTCCAAAATAGAGTAACATGACCCTGAAATGTTTTGAAAGATTCTACACATGTATAGATCTATCTAAAGATTGTAGAAGATTTTGGATATTTTGAGAATAATCTAGAATATTTTAGAATATTTTTAGAATAGTGTAGATGGTTAGAGAATATTCTAATAGACTCAAGAACTTTCTAGAATAATATAGAATGCATTATTTTGTAAAAGAGATAGTGTAGAGTATTTTAGAAGACTCCACATAGATATAACGTGTAATATATTTTTGAGTATTCTTAAGCATGGGAGGAGGGCTATAAATAGAACTCTTCTTCCTTAATTATATCCAAGCAACCATCTAAGAACCATCCAAGATCCAAGGATCCAAGAAAGAGAGTGTGTAAGACCAAGCTTTATAAACTTCTCTTGTATTAGTAAATTTTTTCCAATTACTTCTCTTACCTTTTAGCATTCTAACTAAGCATTGTATAAGAGAAAGACTGACTTCATTTTTAATAACTAATGACAATAAAATCAATAATTAAGATCTAAGGTGAAATAGCAGATTTAGATGTTAAATGATGACATGCCAACAATATATTTTCTAAGAGTGAAATAGCAGATTTAGATGTCACAATTTAATCTAAGGTTTTGTTTAAGACAATTGTGCAATGTGATGCTAAAACAGGCGCCATTTGAGTAATTACATTTGTCATGTTTTGAACAACTTGTAATGAGAGATTGTATTTTCATACCTCCCCTTATAGAATATATTAATTGTCAAAAAATTATGATTTGCTTTTCTTTAAATAAAAAAAATATAATATCTACCATAATTTTTTATACAATATTTTCTTCAACAATAATTTCCCTATTACATTTTCATATCGTTACAACTATATCAAATAAATCCTAAAAAAATATCTTCTCTTTTACCTCAACTTTAGAGATAAAAACAGTACCACTATGATCAAGCATTTGATGATAAGAGTTTTTCTTTTTCTTTTTTCGTTTTTGATTTTCAAAGAAAAGCAAAACCCTTGAATTGAAATACTTTATATTTAAAGGACTGTTTAATTGTCTGCATTTAAAATATAAGATAAAAATATATAATATAAAATGAATTCAGTATAAAAAATTACTTTCGATATTTGATTAAAATTTTATAAATTGACTTTATTTTTTTCAGTTTGATTGAAAAATATAATATAAAATAATCGAAAATTTTGATATTCGATGGCAGAAGACGGACGTGGTGTGGCGGTGAGCGGCGATGGCGATGGCGACGGCGGCAATCACTTTCATTAACCACATTTAAAGTTCAAATCGGATGAATTCCAAATACACCGAAAATAACCTTCTAATGTATTTAAAATACATTACATTACATTAAAATTTTACTTTAATTGCAACCAAACACTCAAAAAATTAAAATACGTGCATTTGAAATGTAATACACTCTAAATGCGCAACCAAAACCCCTAAAGTGTAAAACATGGTAAGATGGTGAGAGGGAATGGATGGTGACATCTTAACAAAGGCATAATTGTAGTGGTCCTCAAAGCATCAATCCCATTATCCCAAACAACAAGACATCATGAAAAGCTCGTTCGATATCATAATGTGTGCTTAAGAAAAGAAAAATTAATAATTGATCAAATATAATTTTTGGTAATTCATCAAACCCAACAAAACATACTAAAACGCAAACAAATGATGAACATTTGTCCTTTGGATCACACCTTTCCTTATGTGTCAGTACAGACTCTGAAGTCTCCATTCTATTGCTGCAACATGTAAGATAGGACCCTGCAATCTCTCTTCCTTCCACCTATAAATCCTCATAAAAGATAATAATTAAAACAAGAAAACGGAAAAGTATATATATATATACATAGAAGAGATAAATAAAAATGTGACAGGTTGATAATGATTTCTTTTCCTATCATTTTTCCTTAGAGACAAAGATAGAACTGAAAAGGCTGATCTTCAGTCCCCAGGTGTTATTTGATAGGAGCATAAAGTAAAACTGTGCCAGAAAAATAATCCTAAAACAGGAAGTGTGCTCTTCTTACTTCGCAGAACATGGTTCAAAATAATAATGATGATTCAACTCAATTCATAAAGGAATGCATTTCATGTATTAATTGATACACTAAGTACTTGAATGCCTTCCCACAAGCTAAATAGAGAGAAGCTTAATAATAAACACTATGAACCTTAATAGATATCAGTAGCCCACAAGACCAAAGCTTACGAGCTATACTAAAGCAGCAAGATGCCAAGAAGCCAAAATGGCATCCCAATCTAGTCAGGATCCTGCTTCTTATGCCTTAAGGCATTGTACAAATTGTACAGAATAGGAGAAATACGCTGCTCTCAAGTTGATCAGCCAGCTGCCGCCGTATCGCCACTGCCGGAGCCTCAGAAGCCGAAAGCTTTTGTCTGCGGCTGAGTCAGAGTCCTTCCTGGAGCCACGGAGCATTTCGCCTTCTCCTTCCTCTCGTCCAGCTTTATTTGCTGCTCGCGACATTCCAAGCTGCAGAAGGCAATCTCGCCCTGTGGAACAGAAGATAATAAGATATTTAACAAAAGAATGCATCTACGGCTAAGCGAAAGGGTATGCAGATTCACACAAGTAAAATATATCTGCCCGCTCAAAGTCTTTTGAAGCCGCTAGAAACACAGTCTACATATACAGCAAAAAATCTCCAAAGACATAAGAGAAAACAGATTAGATCGAGTGATCGTCAAAATATAATTTTGATCGAGTTTAAGAAGATTATTCATAATAAACAAGACAGCTGTATGCACATAAATAACAAAACAGTAGAATTTTTCTATGAAAAAAAGTAATGATTTGACTGTTGTATTGTATCGATGGAGGATTGTCTTATATTTTTTTTTATAAAATGATCTTGCAGTTTATATAGAACAATCTGCTAGTTTATATAGAACCAAAAATTATATAATAACTAATACATAAAATATTATTATCTTATATAAACTATCTTGCTATTTATGAATAATTATCTTGCACTGCACACTGGTTATTTTATTTATGAGGGCTCGTGATCAACTTAATTTCAAGCCACTTAATCACACAGACGGCAGAACAAATGAAAAAAAAAAATTTTGCGAGAAATTTATCGGAAACTACTAAATGAGCGAAGAGTAGGCGCGAAAGTGGACAAAGATTTACACAAATTCGATATTTTTTTCTCCAGTGATAAGCTTTAGAAGCCAATAGATAAAACTTCCATCAGAAGAAAGCCTAAATAAAAAAATAATCAAATACAGTAATAAACCAGACGATCAACAACGCAACGCCCGAAAAAAGTGCAAGCAATTTGAAAGTAAACAACTAATCAACAAATCAATCGAAAAATCGGCTGATATGCATACCTATACATGAAGATGTCGCGGCCGGCATGGAGAAACCCTTGCAGAGAGCGCAAGCCCTAAGAAACGGAGCCGTCTCAACTGCCGCAGCGTAGTCGGCTGAGCTCCACCGTATCCCTCGCGGCGACACCATCGAGGCTAAACCTGATTCGCCCGTCACGTTCCGTCGCCGATCGAGATTCCAGTCCCCGGAGCCCCATGGCGGCCGAGTTCCGTCTCCGATAGCCGGTGTCTTTGCATCGGAAGGATGAGATACCGCCGTTGTTCCGAGATCTACGGAGACATCTTTCATGCTCATCGTCCGCTTCATATACGGCCTAGGCCTCTTGCCGAGCAACATCTTGCAGGCAGGAGAGAGAGTGAGCGAGCGTCTTGCAATGGAGGGAGGAAGAGGAAATAAAGGATCAGGAGAGAATCAGAACCGTAGGTTGGAATCACAGCATCCATGGCGTCCACGTCAGTTGCTTCCCTTTTGCCTTCTTTTAGCTTTCCTTAATTCAGGGGTTGGTTCATTTAACCTATTAAATTGAATAATTAATAATATTTATAATTTAAAATTATTTTATGACACTTAAATGATAGAACTCATGTTATAAGAAAAAACAATTGAATCAAAAGCACATTTATTTTTGTTTTTGTTTTTACTTTTGTTATATATTTTATGAAAATTTGCATACCTATCATTCCAAATAAATTTATATCATCTTGAAATATATATTTACTATAAAAAAAAGTTAAAATTTTTAAATACGTCTAATCTACATTCTAATCTACCATGTACTCTTTCTTTGAGCTCTCAAAGAGAAACTCAACTCTACCCTCACATCAAGAGGTATTTTATCTTTATTACATATGAGAGCTATTAATCACATTTTTTTTTTTACTATTCTTGTTTTAATCAGTTGATTGAGGTCTTAATTTATTTTTTGAGATCTTGAATTTGAATCTTGAGGAATGTATATCAGTACATGAATTTATCAAAAAAAATGACTGAAATGATCTTGAAAAATATCTTCTTTTATTATTTTCTCTTGACCTACAACTAAGAAACTGACATTGACACCACGGATGCTATCATTTCAATCTACCGTTCACGACTCTTTTATTTCCCCTTCCTTCCTCCAATGCAAAACTCTCTCTCTCTCTCTCTCTCTCTCTCTCTCTCTCTCTCTCTCTCTCTCTCAACCTATCATGATTTATTATTGTATTTGATTACTTGTTTTTTGATTTATGCTTTTATTGATGAAGTTTTAGCTATATATTTATATTTTGTATATCTATATATTGGCTTCTTAAGCTTATCAATGGAGAAAAATATCAAAATATGTAAATATCTATTGACCAAGTGGTGATCTAACGTGATCATCAATAATTTAATGATGACAAATATGTGACACTTGACATGGATGTCGGGATGATTTGATTATTGTGGCGGTGGTGATCTAGCGGCAATAATAGTATGATGGTGATAATGATGCGATGATGGCGATGACGGCATGAGTCATATGATAATGGTAGAATATCTCTAGAAGAAGAGAGAGAAACAAAGTGCAACGTCTGAAATAATTGAATGTGATAAAATGAAAATATAAACCTGAGTGGATATGAATTAGAAATTATAAAATAAGAATGATTATATTAAGATAAAAATATAAATGATCAATTAAAATAATAACACAACAAAAAAGAGTAAATATAATACACTAAAATAAGAAGTTGTATACGATTGACATCTACTCACTATGCCTCTCTCTAACTCTCTCTCTCTCTCTCTCTATTATGATTTATGTGTAATTTTGCTTTATGTTGTCTTCTTGCTTTGTTGTTGACTAACTTAATCATTTATATATAGTGGAAGCCACAAAGAGAGTTATTCCATTAAGATATTTAAAAATTCAATAAATAATTTTTATCTACTATCATAACTAATTGCTTATAATAGGATGCCATTAAGATATTTCTATTAAAAAAATTAAATAATAATAATAATAATAAAAATAAAAAAAATAAATCAACTAGTATTAGAGTCTAGAGACAATTTATTTTAATGATAATAAATTAGGAGATTTGCATACATACTAGGGTGTCAATTGAAGTTTGGGTCGGTTTGACCCAACTCAACTCGACCAAATATTCAACCGACCCCGAATTTAAAACGAGTTCAAATTTTAACCCGAACCACTCGACCAGAACCCGAGTAACCCCCGACTCGAATATTGATCGGGTTCAAATTCAACCGAAGTCAAACCCACTCGAATATTAAACGGGTTCAAATTTCTAACCAACCGACTCGAACCCGACTTGAACCCGACCCATATAAGCTTAATAATGATAAAATCAAATAATTTATTTAACCAAATAGAGGAAAAATTTAACATTAAATATTATTACTCAATTTTTATTCTATATTTTTTTATGAGATAGTTCTAAATTCTAATAAGATTTTATAATATCATATAACTTATTAGTTATTATGAGCTAAAAATAAATTTAACATAAATAATACATCACAATCTTCCTTGAGTCTTTCTTGACATTATAAATAATTAACATTACAAATAATTATAATAATAACAATATTTAATTAATCAAAATTACATCCACAACTCTCATACACCCTAAGCAACAACAATTAAAAAAAACTAAAACTCCAAGTCTCCAACTCAAGCAAGCTCAAAGTGAACTTCAAGACTCTAAGTCACAACCCAAAAAAATTATGCAAAACACCTTGAAAGAATAACAATATATATATAGCAGCAAAAAACAATCAAAGGAAAGATCGGAAGAGCAAACCAGTAAACCTACATCACCAGCCTTCCATTAAGTAAGAACAACAAACAGAGAAAACTAACAAGAGGCTCAGGAAAATATTCTCTAGAGCAACAAATATGTGACATCCAAACTTCAAAAAAGAAGGTTACAATCACATAAATGCTACCACCAAATAATATAGATAAAGGATAAGCATCAATGTCATCAAAGCACCTCACCAACCAACCAACCAAATGTAACCAATGAGCAAAACAAAGGAAACCCAAGCACCTCACTAAGTTGCCTAGTCCAAATCACCGAAGACAAAATAACCATATACAAAGGGGCCAAAGGCCAACAAATAACATAAACCAAAAGAAAATGACCATTATAATAAGTCAATAACCTAAGCATCCTCAATAGAGGAAAGGTGATAACCAACAAAGGTTCAAAAGAAGCACAACCACCATAAAAGCAACAACAACACTTAACTAGGACCAAAAAATCAAACTTCTAGAAACCAACCAATCAATGGACACCAAACAAAGGCAACCCAAACACCCCACTAATTAAAAGCACCAAGCAAAGACAAAAACATACATGGGCCAAAGGCGCCACCAACCACTAGAAACCGAATTCCAATCCAAAAGGATCAATAAAGGTTCGCCAGAAAAAAGAAAATCATAATAGGAAAAAGGTTTACCCAAAAGTACAACCAAAGAATAAGACAAACCAACAAAAGGATAACCAACAAAGGTTCAAAAGAAGCACAACCACCATGAAAGGCAACAACAACACCTAACTAGGATCACCAAAAAATCAAACTTCTCAAAGAAACCAACCAATCAATGGGCACCAAACAAAGGCAACTCAAACACCCACTGCAGAACTCAAAGTAAGACAAAAATAGCCATACAAGTACAAAGGCAAATACCAACCATTAAAAAATTCCAATCGTAAGGATCAATAAAGGTTCACCAAAAAAAAAGAAATCATAACAAAAAAGGTTGTACAACCAAATAAGACAAACCAACAAAAGACCGATAACCAACAAAGGTTCAAAAGAAGCGAACCATCATAAACACAATACAAGCACCTAACTATTATAAATAACTACTAAACATAAATATTGCAAACAAAGATTAAATAACTTAGCAAAATATCATCCAAATCTAAAATATGTAAAATTGTTCTTGAATCATACAAATTAATTTCTTGGTTGAAAATTAGAAAATACTCAAAGAGACTAAATTTATGTTAATTGAGATATCACCATCATCCTTGTCACTTTGATTGGAAGTGTACTTCATAACATCTCCGTGACTTCTTCAAGTTCAAAATCATTTAAATCTACAAAAAAGAAAAACTTCAATTATATAATTTTGAGATACATAAGTGATTTAAATGAAAATTTATTAAAAAATATGGTTCAAACCTTTATCTCTATATAACCAATCATTTGTGCATACCAATGCTTCCACAATATCATGTTTTATTGCACTTTGATATTGATCAAGAATCCTCCCGCTATTCTTAAATGCACTTTTAGATGCAGAGAAATTTGTACACAAAATATCACAGCTATTGCAAAGAACTTCAAGAAACCTATATTATTTGCCCTCCAATAATGCAATATATCTAAATCCATTTTTCTATCAATCTTAGCTTATCTATAGCTCAAGCTCATATTTTTCGCCATATTATCTTCTTCATCAAAAGAATCAAAATCCTTAATAAAATAAAAGTACATTATAAAATGTCAACTAAAGTAGAAAAATTGATGAAATAAAGTAAATGTAACTGCAAGAATTGTGATTTTGCAATTGTTGAAGTTAATGCTCTTGAATTATCGGTTCGATGTTCAGTGAATTAAATTTGTAATGATGAACTTTACATACTTGATTTGAATAATTTCTAAACAATAAAAATAACTTCTCTCTCATATTTTGCAACTTCTCTAACCCACCACCTCCATAAAATCTTTATAACACTAACAACAACAACAATAATAAGCCTTAATCCCACTAGGTGGGGTACATGAATCCTTCATCCATTGTGTCCTATTATGTGTCAAATTCTCATTTAAATCAAGTATACTAAGATCATTTTTTACATTTTAACCAAGTCTTTTAGGTCTACCTCTACCTTTCTTAATATAAGGCAAATCTAGTGCATCTACTCACCATTCAACAAAATTAAATTTGTATTGGATCAAGGATAATAAATAGAGTATCACACAAAATCGACCGATTTCTCAAAATTTGAAAGCATATTTAAAGTCATCCTTTTGATGGGTGCATTATCACTTGAACTTTCATGTTTTAATCATGTCTTGAAACAACTGGAAAATAGAAATTTGTTGTATGATACTTTAAAATACACATATAATTTCAAAAAAGGTCTAAGAAATTGTATACGCGATAATTTTTTCTCATTCAATTGTTGATGGATAACTCTTGTAGTTCAGTCACTCAATTCTGCAAAAAAAGCAGTATGTAGATAATATTATCAAGCATAATAAAAGTTGAATTCCACCCAAGGAACATCTTGTCTTAATCTCTTCTTTTCATCAAAAAATTTTGTTTAACACATTCTAAAAATTTTTGCTTCCTTGTTTGAGAACCTTTCACATATTTAATACTTTCACGACCTTTGATTTATCAATGCCTTTTAATCATTCTTGAACAATCAAATTTATGATATGTGCACAACATCGATATGAAAGAATTCTCCATTGCAAAGTAGGTCACCTCAAATTTAAATGATTAAATTCAACATATACATTATTAAAGCATTATCTAAAGTAATTGAAAATCTTTTTTTCAATCTCCCAATCAAAAAAAAGTTTGAATTACTTCAAATAATGCATACCATGGAGGTGCCATAAATTGAAATTTAAAAAAAATTTATAACTTCCAAGCATTATCAATGAAATGTTAAACAAATAAATCCATCGATATTGAAGTCCATAACTGACGTCAAGCAAACCGACTAGTGATAGTTTGTAGCATTGTTTAAATTTGCCCCTTCTCTTCATGAACATCTTTTGCAATCTTTATAATAGTATTTCTTGAAACAAGTTGTAAATCTCGCAAATAATATAAAAGTGCTATAAAATCAACCATTCAACGATTGAAAAGGTAAATCATGCATAATAATGCAAGTGATAAGCAAGTCACAAACTCTTGTTGGTTGAACTTAGCATTTAATATGGAAATAGATGAAGAAGAATTACTTTACAAAATAAGTTGGTTTATATCACGTGTATCCCTTTTTTTGCAAGTTTGTAAGTGACGTTTTAAATTTGCCAAATTTGCTATCACATATGTAGTTTCAGACTTTTTACATTTGCATCTTTGTTTCTCATAATTTCCAATAGGTAATAAATCTTCTTCTAGCAAGTCTATTGCTTGTCTCTTCATCAAACAAATGATAATATTCTTCTCTTCTTTCTATCAAGTCCATTACTTGTCTCTCATCAATTGTTTGAATTTTATTCTCACTAATATCCCCATGAAAAAAAAAACTTCATTTTGAGCATTACTAATAGTATTGGAATCCTCTAAATTAAAAAAAAATTGATGATAATAAATTTATAAATAATATATTATGCATGTATTACACATTTACACCTTAATCAAGAAACAACTACTTACAAATAATACACATGCTACTAAAAATAATGAGTAGATAAAGTAAATGATACTCAAATGATACTAATCAATACAACCGGTGCCACAATATTCAAATGAATAAAAGTAAATGTCTAAATGATATATAGTAAATGAATTTCTCAATTCCCCATACAATATTCATCTCAACTTCTCAAGACAAACTATAACAATATTCAAATGAGTAGATAAAGTAAATGATACACAAGAAACAAATTTCATACAATATTCATCTCAACTTCAAGAGTCAAGACATACCGCCATTGCAATAAATCCAAAATTCCCAAGAATAAATACATATGTTAAACACTAACGATGTCCATTCATATGTGCAATACAAATAAATAATCGAATAAACAATCACAAATCAAATGACGAGAGAAGAACCGAAAAGGCCAAAATAATAAACCAAGAAACTACTAAACCGTTAAACTCAAACAACATGTCAACGCTTTAAAGTCTCACATGACTCACAATTAAGAACTAAAAAAAGCCCCACATTTTAAAGTCTTAAATAGCAAAAAAATATTTAATGGATTATGGATCATCAATAAACACTAAACAAAATGGTCATCCATACAATTACAAAGAAACGATCACCAAACACGAATAACGAGAAGGATTGATTTAGATCTATCATGGCTCTCAAGGCAAATGATTACGATTACCTGACGAATGAGAGAAAGATTTGAAAGAAGAAGGGTGAGAGAGTCGAGAGAAAGAAGATCAGAGTCGTCGGAGGGATTTTTCTACTTCAGCTCACCGAGGCCACACTATCGCCATAAATCGAGAAAAGAGCAAGCAAAGGAAGTCAAGTATGAGAAATTTGCCGCTTTCCATTTTCGCTAAAGCCTAAAAGAATTTGAATGATCCGGCCGTTGAAATGATCGGATGCTTACTATTCTTCGCCGTGGACCGCGACATGGAATCCTGCACGAAGTTATTCGGTCATTTCCCATTGTGTCAACCAACCCGACTTGCAAATTAATTGTGTCAAATATTAATACACTAACCCAAAAATCTATTTTCATCCAAACCCGGATTTAGTGCGGTCAGTTGTCAATTGGGAAGAAATTAATGATAATTGACATTAATTTATGTTAACAATTTATTTATCTATATTTGTCAGTCAATTCCTCTTAATGTAATTGAACACTGTTGTTAGTGATAAATTATCATAAATCTTTTATTAAATGGTTTATAATTAAACATGAAAATAACTACCTTAGAAAATCTTAAAAAAATTTAATGATTTTAAATTTAATCATAATTAAATTTTAATTTTAATATATTGACTAGTTTTGCAATATATGTCATGCCCATGAAATAAATGATATTTTTCCAAATAAATATAATTTATTATTTTTTTGAAATAATATATATTTTTAAATAAATTTATTTAGAGTAATTATTTTTTAAAAGTTATTGTTAAAAAATAACTTTTGAAAAGTTATTCTATATGTTATAAATATATATTTTTTAAAAAATATTAATTTTTAATCGTTATCATATTCTAATAGCTAGTTCTCAAAAGTAATTTTTAAATACTAAATATTTGAAATCTAGCTAAAAAACTATTAGTCAAATAAAATTGCAATTGATTTCTTATTATTTTTAATAAAAAAATAACTAGAAAACGGTCTCCAACACATAGAGTTCTAATATTTCATATTCCACAATTAAATTTTATTATAATGTTGAATAAGTCAAGTTATTTATTTATTTATTTTAATGTATGGACCATAAACTTACAAGCACTCTTTCGTGATTGTGGCCATAAATATAGAAGAATTATTAAAAAAAGGACAAAATTAAATAATTTTAATAGAAACAATGTAAAATTTTCCTGAAAAATAATAATAAATATAATCATTTTAGGAATTTCTTTCTTTAAAGTATTTTTCATACGGTTTTATTGTTTTACTACCTTATCTAATTAAAAGTTTTGATGATATATTTAACAAGCATTTTATTTTATTATATTTGTCTATTTCAAGCCTGCCCTAATTTAAAAAATATATAAAAATATAAATTTAAATATTTGAATTCAAATTTAACTAAAATAATTCTTAAATTATTAAATTTATTTACTAAGTGTGGATATAAATTTTAATTAATTTTTTTATATATTATATTTATTTTTTTTTAAAATTAATAATTATATTACAATTGAATTTTGTGTCCAACTTAAGAATATTATAAAAAGTATAATCAGAGGGATAAAAACTTATAACAGTTTATGATAAATTTGATTTCTTATTACACTGTAAATCGAAAGAAACAATTTATCGCCAAAAATAAATAAATAAACAGAATAGGCTTGTACGCTTTTAAGCGTAGTCGGTAAGCGGTAAATGGTAAGCAGAACGTGTGGGTGCTGGTGGGCGAACGAAGGGTCGCAATCAGCAATTATGCGGAGCGGCGTCAATTATTGGGCTTCGAGCGCCACCTGAGATCATTTTCTTATTTGTAATAGACTTATCAGTTCACTGTATATTTTTATTTAGCTGTGTCATATTATATTAAAATTTCTTAATTTATTGATTTTAATATTAATCCATAAATCTTCACCACAATAAAAAAACTCTATAGGCCTTCGGCTTTATAAAAAAAAAAAAAAAAAAAAAAAAAGAATGGTGTAGCACAAGAAATATGGACCTTTCTTGATTCATGGAAAGTTTAAATTAAAATTTTATTAGATACTTATTATGAAAATATATATTTAATTATTTAATGAAATGCTTGATTTCTAAAATTCTAGTTTAATGATATTTTTTTAATATAATTGATATATCTCTAAAATCTATAAATAAAGATCTCAAATGAAAATAATGCTAAGACGATCGATCGAATGAAGAAGCCAATACATATAAAACTAAACATTATCAATGATTCATAAATTTGAATTTGAATCGAATCCGCCAGACAAATCAACAACGGATCACAAATCAAATATCGTTTGATTATCAAATCACCAAAATACTATCATGATTAAATGAATCAATATACACCGCCCAATTGATGTTTGGGATTTTCGATAATGACCAAAATGCCTTCTCATAAATAACCTCATTCTTTAAGGGAATGAATAGCTGGTAAATTTCAGAAATTTGGAGAAAAGTTTGCATCATTCTGCTGCATATCACCGCCTATTATTATCGATCGCCACCAACAATCTGGCCCAAATCACCGAATTTGTTACGATTCAAATTCATTACTGATTATTTATAATATTATAATCCATCTAAGACTTAAACCATGTATCCAGATATATAATGAAGATTTTCTGTAACCCATGATTTTTCCTCTTCCAGGATTTTCTACGTAAAAATTTTGGAGTTCCTTTTTTTCTTTTCAACTATTTCATAGATATTGGATTTCAATACAAACTACATACGTAAGTTTTATTCTACCACTATAAGTTTTCAAACACAACAATAATGATCATTGTCAAATAGGCCACTCATGATTCAAATAAGATTCAGTAGTTGATTTAAGCAAGTTTTAAATTTATTTTAAATTTATAATTGAATCAAATTTCAACTACTTAACAATGAGTTTGAAGTCATTTGAGTCTAATTTGGACTTGCGGCTCAAACTCGAAATGCAAGTCCAAAATAAGTTTGAAAGAGATTTGAATATGAATTTGATCAAATCATTTTATTTATTTAGATTTTAAACAAACAAATTGTCATTTTAAAAATAGGGCACTTTAGTCTAAAATGTACTTTCAGATGTATTTACATCTCTGATGAAATAAACATTGATCATTTTAACTAATTAGAGTTATTTTGTGAAATGCAAAGTTAAAAATTTCATATTAAAATTAGATAATGTAATTAAAACCAAAATTAAATTTTATTTGATTTTATTCTTAAAGTAATATCACCGGTTCAGCAAAACTGGACCGGATAGCCTAGATCGGCTCACAGTTTTCGTGGTATTTATGGCTATCAATCTTCTTCTCTGTTCGCCCTCTCCCCACATCTCTTTCTCTGCTGCCTGCGGCGTCTCGGTGATTTGCTCGACGCCGTCGCACCCGTCAGGTGTTTTTCTTTTCTTCATCTTCTAAGTATGTAAGTTTGTACGCTTTTATCATTGCTTTGCACTACACGAAACCCCTATTTTCCTGTTTTGTTTGGTTAGGGTTAAGGATCTGTGGTCTGCAGCAGACTTGTTTGAGAGTTATATATCGTATGTGTATTTTTGATTGATCATATTGGTTTTGTTCTTGTATCGAGGATTTGAGATATGTTTCTGGTGGTTGAATTGGTTACCCGGACCTTTTAGGGTATTAGGAATTGTGCATGAGACTAGGGTAAGCCCTTGCAGTGATGTATAAGGTGAATCTTGTGGTTTTAGCTTACTACGTTTTTTTGTCATTTTGTCTTGAATATATGATGGAAGATTTTCACGGTGAGGTGATTGGATGGGAGATATGTTTAGAATATGTTGTGTTCTTATCATCATCATCATTATCATCATCATCATTAATAGTATCCTAACTACTGGGGTTGGTGTTATGAATCCGCAATTTTCATTTGTTTAATTGCATCCTATTTGAGATATTAAACATACTTCTCGAAATTACCTGAGTGGTTTACCATATTCTTTGCATATTATTTTGAAAACTTTGATGGGTCGATGTCGGTGAGATCTTGGGAGAAGGCACACTGTTATAGGGGCTGAACTAGCCTTTCTTTGAGTTTAAGTTTATTCTATATTATACGTTTAATCCCACATCATATGGAGATTGAATATGGAGTTGTTTAGTTAGAAAGAGATAACTCAACTATTTAAGCACTTAACACGTATGGGGACATGTATATCATTTGATGTACATGGGTAAGAGTCTTAATGTTTATTTTAAAATTTAATTAAACATTATTATTATGTTTTTTAAATTTTAGATTGGGTAAAATGCATTTACAGAGGGAGAGACGGGGAGGACACAAAATTACTAAAATGCCTATCAAATTAAAGAAAAATTTTGCAGTTGGCAATTGCTCACATTCAACTTAGTTGAATTTGCCCTTGTACTCTTGATTGGTAGCGGTTTATGGTGTTATTGTAGATGTGTTAGAGTAGTGGGTTGACAATTAGGGTTGAGTTTTAAGCTTTTTTGGTGGAGGACAAGATGGTGGCGAGAATTTATATGATGGTCTGTAGGAGGAGCCTCAGGTAATAGCAAGGAAGGCTATGAACAAGAGGAATGAAAAGCATCAGGATGTAGGGATTAAGGGAGGTGGAGTGGAAACTTGGGAGGTGATACAAGTTGGTTAGGGTTGATAGTATAGATGGAATGGTTATTTAAGTTTTGTTATAGGGGATGAGGAAGGAGGATTATTATATGATGTAGATAGTTTCTAAGATTATGAGGAGTAGATGGTGATGATTATGTTTGGGGACATGTGTTAAAATATACAAGAGGAAGGATATGAAATAAACATTAAATAAATTAAATTTGAACTTGTCAAAGTCTAGGGATAGGATTTGTTGTCAAGCTTATATAGAAGGTGTTTACAACAAGCAAACTTTAATATACATTCAATGATATTAAATTGGAGTGCATGATGTTGGTTTATAAGAAAAATAAAAAATAAAAATAAAACTTACATTACTTATTCATTAGGATTTTTTGGGCATGTCAAATATGGAAGTGGGGTGTGTCCATTTTGCATACATTCACATTGTCCATGATTGGAGCAACATACCAAGATAATTTGTCCACTTTTTTTATTGATTTAAAAGTGCATGAGCTAGCCATGCCTTCTAAGGAATGCGGAATGGTCATATGTAAACAGCCCATATTTTGATTCTAAAGGAGGATTGAACCAAGCTTAATCTTGGTTCCATACTTCGAGACAAAGTATTGGTGATGATAATTTGAAATCTTGATGCAATATCGCCCATGCTTTGGTATAATCTTTTATTGCATCAAATTTCTTCCGAGTCATCTATCACTTATTTTAGCTACTTGTATAATTGAAACAATTTTATATTATTTTTCATTGTACATGTTTAAACCATTTAAGTTTATTTTTTTAGTTATCTTATCTTAAATAGATGCACACTAACATTTCTTCTAATATAGTTATGTTTTAATTTATCATTTATAGTTTTTTCACACATTCATTTTAATACTTTTTTTTTATCTTTATTCAAATTCTATATTAATTACTTTTTTTGTAGCCTAACATTTAGATCTATAGATTATCATTGAATAAATTTATGTGTTAAATTTAATGTTAAATTAAACCTAATCAAACTTTGTGTAAAATTTTATATTAGCTTTAGGCATAATCAACCTAGTCAACTCAACTCACCCATTTTAACATCATTATTTATGCCACTCTCAACTTAGATATCCTTAACTTTTTTTTATTGCCCAACATTTAGATTCATGCAACATTGTTGGCCAAATTTCATGTGTTAATTTAATCTTAGATTTAGATCTAGTCAGACCTTATTTGGTTTTCTTCAATACCTAGTTAACTTACAATGCATCACTTAAAGGTGATGGCATAACCCACGCTTGCAATCAAGTTAAATAATGGTGTCAATTGCGGTGATGCACTATCTTATTTGTACCTTCTTTTCTTCCAAATCAAGTTAGGTTGTGTTGTTAATGATGTCCTGTCTCTAATAAAATTATATTTTAGATTCATTTAATTAGTTGTAATGGGACATGTCATGTTGATGTGAGTTTCTTGATTAGTTATTAAGATAATATCAATTGTTAATCTAATAGGAATTGTCAATGATGATTTCAAAAAACAAAATGGCATAGATAATAATAATATTATTATTAATATTAATTATAATAGTAGTAGTAGGTATTATAGTAAAACATTTGTTGCAATAATTAGTAATAGTAGCAAGAATAATAGTATTAGTAATTCTAATAATGGTAGTAATAACAATAATTGTAGTGATAATAGTATTGGTGATAGTAGAAGTAATGACAATAAGAATAGTATTAATAGTAGTAGTAATTATAATAATAATAGGAATAATAATAGTAGTAATGATAGTTGTTAAAACAAGAAGGGATGTGCGAAGAATAATTTATCACTTTTTGATAGAAACCCTTGTTGAAATGAGAATTTTTACACTTGATTGTCTTATTCTTCTTCAGAATTTAGGTTCTTGAATCTTGCATTTGATCTTCAACCTCCTTGTTTTAGTTCTGACCTTTTGGAAATCAAATTATGTTAGTTACATCTAGAATATCAATAAATCATCCCAACCCCTTGTGGATTGTGGACTATATTAACAACATTATGTTGAAGCAGATGGCACAATAACATGACATAGGAAAACAGTGAACTGGAGTCCTCTATTCTAGAATGGAGAAAAGAAATAGAGATAGAGAGGGAGAAAGAAGAGAGAAAAATTGATTGGATTATTTAGAATTTGTAAACAACTACAAGACATCCTTGGATATTTGTAAATTCATGCCCAAGGCTACATCAAGGCAGCACAATGACAAAATAAGATTTTAAATAGCCAAACTATACTTGTTTCTAACTTTAAAATTGTTAGACTACTAATCAAGTATTACCAAAAAAAAAAAAAAAAAAACAATATCTAAAACTACGTTAACAGTCCCCATCTTTGTTTTATTGCAAAATATACTTATATGATAAGCAAATTTAATATCTTAAGACAATAATGAATCTTGCTTGTAGGAAATTACTTTGCACACATGTCAACATGTTTGTAGTATTATGATCTATTAAAATTTTTATTATCTTCATTGATTCTTTGATCATCACCTATGGTGAAATAAAATTTTACATCCATATTCTCTAGTTTTTCTTTGATTTGACAACAAAAAAGCAATACCTTGATCATCACATAACATAAGTATTATATGTAAAACACATTGATTAAGTAGCTTATACGTCAAATCTTTGATCCATAGGGTTTTTCACTGCTTTTCTAACATTAATGTATGATTCTATAATTGATGAAGTTACCACTAATTAAATCATAATTTTCAATTAACTTTATTTTCAAGCACTTAAAATAGAAAATTAGTCAGTGACTTTTGATACCCACATTTGCTGCAAAACTATAGTAACACCCTTTAAGTATCTCTTCATGTTGAGTCATACATAAAATCTTATGCCCAATTCACATGCTCCTTTGACATACCTAAGAACTAATTTCATTGTCTTCTAATGATTTTTTAGAATCAATCATATACATGCTAAATTTAGTTAAACTATGTAAAATTAGGTCTGCTATAAACCATATCATACATAATGCTATCAATTATGTGCATTTAGAATTCTGCTTTTTTTTTTAGAAAGCAACCACAATCAGATTAGTTACCGCTTTTTAGATATTTTTCAGAAAATTTTGTGGTGAAAAGTTGCATTTCCAGAAATTTATTAGATGTGATGATTAAAAAATTTAAATTTTTCAAAAGTAAAATATTTATAACACCCACAATAATTTTTCAAAAGTTGCTTTTCTCACAACAATTTTACAACCAACTTAAAAAGCTATAAGCCAAAACGAACTCTACATTTTGATAAATTTACCCAAAAAATGCACATCATTTCATTCTCATATGATGGTGATCAATCTTTACTTAGTTTTATATGTTGAGCAAATGTCTTAGAACTACTTTTAAATCATGCATTTCAAATTTCTTTTGTCCATTATTAAGGTGAAGCTGCAGTTTATGTACAAGATTCTCATTACTTGTTTCCACTTTTATTTGTTTTCTAGAAAATTGGTTTGTGTAGGGATAAATTTATTCCATCACCTTGATGAATGGATTGTGAAATGTAGATGCTAGTGAGCCACTTTTAGTGAAGGGTATTTTAATTGCTATGAAATTTTATATTTGTTTTGGATTTCTTGTAGAGTTTCATATTTGATAACTTGTATAATATCATTTAGAAAAAAATAAATGGATTTTAGGTTTTGTGTTAAAAGAGATTAATTTTGTTTAAATCTAAGGTTGCAAAATAGCTAAATTTGATCATTTGTGTGTTTAGTTGCATGTCCAAATCATTGGAACCTAGACTTTGAGATATCATATATTATTTTGTTTTTATGTTTCTTAGATATGTCTCCTTAGTATTAATGATTATTACCTATGATAAAGATTGGTTGTTTGTTTTTTATCAATATTTTAATCAATCATTATTTTCTGCTTCTCAATCCCTTCAAAAATTTTTTAACTGCAAAAGTAGGATATGACTTAACCATAAATATGATGTTATATTTAATAACTTTTTAATATAAAATGCATGATTTTTTGTTTTTTTTATTGTTGGCATCACAATATGAAGTATACTATCAGAAAAAATTTCATATAGATAAAAGAAAATCAAGCATGATTATTAATAAAAGAAATGCTTCATCACACTTGCATTTGTTAATTATTTTAGTTGTCACATATTTTGCCAATATTGTTTTCAAAACAATGTCATCTTTAAAATTATCAAAGAAAATGTGATTACATGAGCATCATTAATTGGAGTTATAAACTCAATTCTATTATCATCCTTAGCATTAGTCTTTGTATCTTCTTTAATGATATATTTACCTTCATTTAGAAAAATATAACTTTCAAAGATGGCTCACTAAGAGAGGATTAGTAATTTAAAATTTTCTAATATCCATTTCTTTTAATGTATCTCCACTAATAGCCTACAACTTAGTCTGCCTTTGAGTAGATTTTAGGCTCCTTCTAGATAAAAGATGAAGATTAATATGCATAAATATTGCATCTTCACCCATTGAGGAATGACCTTTTCCTCTTAAGTAAATTGATAAAAGATAATATACTACAATCTTTTCACAAAAAAAAGAGAACATGATTGTGCCAACAATTTAATGGCTAAATTTTGCATTCATGTAGGACTAGCTGTATAAATCATTTACTAAACCTTTCCATCTATAGTACCTTTAGAAGATATGAGTCTTGATCAGCAAAAGCAACAATAAATTCAAAGTTGGTAAACCACAAATTAACCAATGATCTATATTTAGAAAAATCTTTTCAAGGCATTTATTCCTTTCATTTGTTATCTCCATATTTTTATGTGGAATAACACAATTTGAAGCTTCATCTAGTTAAGAATTATTGCAGACTTAATAAAAGAGTGTATATGATATATGAGATTATTAATTTTATAAAATGGAGGTAAGTTAAATTAATTAGATAAATTAAATGTTACCTTGAATTCAAAGATTAAGCTAAGCAATTAAAGAGAGTTTACTTTTGTTCTATTTTGTATAAGGATGCCAATCTTATAAAAGGTGGAGTTCTCATTATTTAATTTTCTTGTATCAATTTATGATCCATTCACCCTCTCTATTATAGAATCCCACATGTCATATATAAAGTGGAGACAAGCTTTATTAGTATTAGTTATTGTTAACATGTCATATATTGGTTTTGTAAAGTAATATAATCTATTTTATATCATCACAGATCTTCAAGATTCTTTCCTTTTCATACTCCACTATGCCTATATCATTTTCATGATACATGCTCCATCTATCTCATCAATTGATTAATAATGATCTTTATAAAGTTTGTATCTCTTATACTGTCTGTGATCTAATTGCAATCTTTATAACAAATATTCTTTAATGTAAGATTAATGTTGAACAATTCAAGGAGTTCAAAAAATTTTAGTCTAAATTAGTGTTGCAGCTTTCCACATAGTTGCATTGTTAGTGATTATTTAAATCACTTTATATTTGAACCCACTCTTGTAGTCACGTCTTTAATTATTTGGATAATGTTGGACTTATTTTTATTTTTTTTTATAGTTGATGGCCTTTTAAATATAGGCCTATGTAATGCCACATTGATGAATTTAATGTGAGACCTTCTTTGTGCTTCAATTCAATCTTCACAAACAATTGTTACTCCCTTTTTTCAATATTTATTATTTTCTTTTAAAGCAAAATTGCTCTCAAAAGATTATAACTAGGAGAACTATATCTTGTAACTATGCTATTGGTTGCATATTAGAAAGCACTAAAATAATGAAGATTTATTGCCAAATGAAAAGGAAGTGCTACTGAATAAAACATGCTAACAATTTCTTAGTGCAAATGATGATGAGCTTGCAAATTAAAGGCTCTTTCAATAGTAGTAGAGCTCAACACTTTTCTCTTTTTTAGGGTCATAGCTATTGACCTTAAATAAATTTTCTTTTGACTATGAGCTGTAATAGTGGTTGGAGCTACCTTGCCCGGAAGGAGAATATTTTGAATGCATTGTTGTTTTTTTTTTTTTTTTTGGCACAGTAAACATCTAGATTTACTCTTACTAAATATTTGTTGATTTTATTTTGGGGCATGATTGAATTCCTAACCAAGCTATCTTAGCAAGTGAGCTCTGACCTTTGAATATGTTCCTTGAATTTTCTTTGGCAAAAATAACATTGAAATTCTACATTGCCCTCACACTAACTGCTACTAATTTGTGTAATTTGGTAATATATATTTATAAAAGTTGTCTTATAAGGGATTATTGTCAACCAATAAATGCAAATCTTAGAGGTATTTTTTTTCTATTAAATGATAAAGAATTTAAAGACTTTGCTAAGAACCCAAACAATGGGAGAAGTGAGACAAATTTTAATTGATATTACCTAAAAGCACACTAGATTTACAACTTCATTTATGAATGAGAAAGAATTTATTTTAAGGCTAAAAGCACATCTTACATATGGCAAATGGTTATGAGAAAAATAATGACATGATGTTTACAAATCTTTTATAATTTTTTCATGGCCTTTAAATTGATCTATGAGAACTTATTTTAGTGGCATGAAAAGAGAACACAATTGGTTTTAATGAACAAATGTTGTATGCAAATGTATGCTTAGTTTTCACATACAAAACTTGTGAACTTATGCATTACTTAAATTATCAATACAAATAAGTTTAAGTATGATATTACTAATAATTTAACTAAATAATATGAAAAATTAAGTTTAGGTTTTTATTGCTTTAGGACACAACAACCAAATAATTATTTGTATCGGATGTAAGTTTTATAAATTTAAAACCTTTCATGAAAATGATTAGTTACTTTCAAATGTAATCGATATCGTCCAATATAAGAAATCAAAATATAAAGATTCTAATTATTGGATATCAAGTCATTGTAGTTATTTACTTATTTTATTATCTCTGGCTTTGAAGCATAAGTGTGGATGCGGAGATGGTAGTGTATGAGTGCATGGACAATTAGACGCCTTTTTTTCACACAATCAGCTTTGGTTTCAATTTTGATGAAGAGGAGCACAAAGGTGGTGACGTGATATCAGCTTCAGCTTTTGCCATGGAGATATGACATCTTTCGACTAAGAGGGGGGATTATATATATTTGTAATGATTGTTAATTTGGGTTTATTGTTTGTGTGTAAGTTTGACTTGAAGTTGACCTAACTTCGAATATGATGATATGAATTGACTTGTTGGTTGTATGGGTTAATTTTAACCTAATCTCATCGACTCTAACCCGCCTAATTCAATGTCAACTCAACCCAACCCAACTCGCCTAATTCAAACTTAGTTTATTTTACTTGTTTATTATATTGATCATACAATTGTTTGGATCAACATGATCCAATTAACTTAAATATATGTTTAACCCAATTGATTTGACTTGAACCATTCTAACCTGTACTTGAATAGTAATTAGGTCGATGGATTGATTTTGAGTTATCTAAGTCAATCAAAATCTAACTCGAATAATAATCAACTTTATTTTGACCTGAATGGTAACTATGTTAGCTCAATTTGAATTTTGAGTTGGGTTGGTCATTTCATTTATTGAAACCCTTATGTATTGCAAATGGCCAGGGAAAATCTTATAAGAAATATAAAGCTCAGTTTTTGGGTGTCAAACTGCTCAACATGTTTAGCACATGTTAGCATCGAAGTTCCACCTGTCCCGTATTCAAATTCGCACTAAAAAAAACTGACATTAATTTCTAACTTGTCAAATTCATCTCAGGTGTGTTGGAACTATGTCCATGTTTTACATGTGTCTGATACAAATACAAAAAACATTTAGAAGTGTCCATATTTCATGGATTTACTGCCTCAACGTTGTTTCAATGTCAGCTTTGTAAATGCTTGTAGTTTGCTCATGCAGTTTTAATATTTGCCCATGCAGACTTCTGGTTATCTTCGACACCCATTTGATATGAATTGTGTTTTAAAGGATGTTGCTGAGTCCTTTTTTTAATTTAAATTGGGTAGTTATTCAAATTGGCAAGATTGGTAGCATTTATCAGAGATTCAAAATATATCGACAGTTGATATAAGTTGGATATTGCAACATCGATCATTGTTTGATTGTTGGAAACATTCAGATTCTTAATTAATGTATATTCATGATATTTATCACAAATCAGTTGTGGGAGCAATTTTTGGTTGTCTCAATGCTATGTAAGGTTGGTATCGATAGGATGCATTGTGTGCAATTCATGATATTGGTATCTTAAATTATTATTATATTTTTGACTTCTTTTTTATGCCTTACTAGCTTGAGTTCTGTTATGTTTGTGGTTTTGTTTCATCCAAATGTCATTATGCCATAGTGTTCATAGATTCTAAAAGAAGGCTTCTAGAAAGCCTTATTCTTTGTTATTTACTTGCATTCTGCATGCTCTGTAGTTAAAGGGTTTTATCTGGCAACTATTTTGTCGCCAATTCTATTGTAATATTTAAATATATATTTTTCTTTAGATCAATGAAATAAAGTCTTATTCATTTGTCTGGCTATAAATTATGTTTACATTCAGCGTGATTGTAGTTCTTTGTTCTTTTTGTGATGGATTTTTGCTTTCAGCTTGTCTTTAGCATTCCAATTATGCTTAAAACGTTTGAATGATACTCCCTTTTGTTGGGGCATTATCCGCTTATTTTCTTGTTCTTTTGTGATATAAATTTAAATCATATTTTATTTTTGTTTTTAAAGTAAAATAGATATACTGATAACTTAATTTATGAGTAGTGTTGATTGTTCAGCTTTTGCTTTGTACCAAAATTCTAATTTCTAATACATGCTTTCAAGAAATCTTATCATGTTTTCAGTTTTATGATATTATTATTCAAATAGGCGTCTAGGAGATTTTTTTCTTGTTTATTTCTGTGCATGTATGATGATCGGAAGTAATTTAAAATGCTTCTCACTCTTAGACTATTCCTATGCCGTTATAGTTTTATTCCTAACTTCTCACTCTTAGACTATTGATCATTATCTTTGTGCTACTTACCTGGCCAAATTATTTTGTTAATTTTACGTTATTTTTATTAATCTATCAATCTTGAAATGAAGCATATCAATATTAAGTAATTTCTGTTGTTAATTATTATTTTTTTGTTTGTGAATGCACAACTTTTTGGTTTTAAACTTAACTCAATTCTCATTGGTACCCATAGGAAAAGTTTGGCTCGTGTGGTGGCTGCTGTAACTAGCTTGGAATATCAAATTTAAATGGCTGGATATGTACAGGGAGATTCTTCACACTACGGAGTGTTAAAAATGGACCAGAGAATAGTTCTAAGGAGGAATCTCATGATTATCTGGCCAGATGGTATCTTTCAAGGAAGGAAATTGAAGAAAACTCTCCATCAAGAAGAGATGGCATTGATCTGAAGAAAGAAGCATATTTTGAAATCTTATTGCACTTATTTGCAAGATTTAGGCATGAGACTTAAAGTGTAAGTATAAGTATGTTATTAAATTCTTTTGTTTTGTATGGACTAATATTCTCTCTGTCATTCCACATCTGGTATAATCATCATCTTCTTCCGGACTCTTATCCCAACTCTAAAATGTCTTCTCGCCACTATTTAGAGTTTTATAAATTCTTTTTGGTTCTTCATGAGGTTATAACTCTTATCTTGTGAAAGCACCCACAATTTGGAGGCATCATTTTTTGTGAAATCATCTTTTAGATAAATTGTACAAAAATGTTCGTATAAAACACATCAAATAACTAGTGTAGCTTGCAAAACAGGAATGATTAGAGGATTCAAATAGTCGAGTCAATTAGTGAGGATGAAGCTAAATGATCATGATATTATGAATAAGCTAAAATTTTTGGCTTGCTAGATATTAAATTGGATAGGTAAATCCTTGACCTAACCTCGTTAATAAACTATTGTGTTTGCTAAAATGTTTTGCTTTTTTTTTTACATAATCGTTTGGTAGATTTATCTAAAACCTAAAATTAAAAGATTACTTGTCTTTTTTTGGGCAGCAGAACATTGATGAAACATATCTTTTCTGAAGGAATTTACTGAATGATTGACCATCTTATATAGTAAAGGATAGAAATGCTTCACAATGATCCTTGTATTGTAATGGTGATGAGGAAATTGTTTCCACTTGTGTAAAAAATGGAACATATAAAATCTCTTTTTAATAACTCTTGTTTTTAGTTTTTCTCCCATGTTTTTTAATTGGTCTAAACAATTTTTGTGGTCTATTAAATTAATAAAATATAAGTAGCTTTGCTTTTTTAACCCAAAGTTTTTTTAGCCTTTTTTGGGTTTGGTTGAAAGGCATTTCTAAAAGAGGTTAAAATGTTTCAAACTTGCTTGTATTTGAAAAGTTAGAGTTAACAAATTTATCAAGTTGTGTTTGACTGTTGATATTTTTTCTCAAGATTGATCATCCATTGTCGAAATGTAGGATCTTCATCATAATTAAAACACAAAATCTTGAGTTACCTTTTGTCTAAATGAATGCATTCATTAATCAAGTTCAATGATCATCCGTTGAAAGCAAGTTTCTTTGTCTTGATCCTCATTGCTTTTTTTGGATTATTTTTCATAGGAATTATGGGTATTTGTTCTCTGAGTTTGGCTATCCCTATTTACAAATAAAATGATATTCTTCTTTAGTCTCCTTTCCTAAATTATTCTTTTCTTAGTCGAGGAATGTTTCTTGCCATTCTTTTTGTGCTATCTTTCCACGAAATGAAGGTCACATTTGATTATTCTTTCACTTGAATGAAGGACATTCTTCAATTATATCTTCGTTGACCTTGTAAAGATCCTTAAGTCTTGAAGGTCATTCTTATTGAACTCATATCTCACTTGCTTCAGTTAACTCTAACGTGCACAAATTGCCTTCTTCAATTCCACCAGACTAGTTGTGGGTTTAAATTTTAACGTTCTTTTATGATATGCTTGATGTCAAACTTAGTGGACTAAAATTTTGAGTCCTAAAGCCTTAGTGACCTTATCTCCTAGGTTGGTTAATTGCACCTTGTCCTATATGACTTGAACTACCCTTGGGATCCATTGGTTGGACTATTCTTTATACAAGTGAAAACACATTCCATTTGGGTTAGTTGAACTATGTGGGCCTTTAGTCAAATTGGGTTTTAGGCATGTCCAATGTCGCATCTAGACATAGGGTTAGGTTGATTTGATTTTATATATATTTCACTTGGTTTGATTATGTTTGACTTGAGTGAGCCATATTGGCTTGGGAGTGGTCATGATTGATAAAGTTGACTCATTGTGGTTTGAGAGTTGACAAGGTTTGATTTTGTTTAGTTTTTGTTTGGCTTATACTTTGGTTATTGACTCACTTGGTCAATGCTTGATGTTTAGAACAATTTTAAGGTCCAATTTATTTGTTTCAAGGCTAATTGGGTTTTAACTTGTGTATGAGAATGCCCAATTTTTGGATTCCAATGGTGTTCAAGTCATTTAAGAGAAGGTGTAATTAGCCAACTTGGGATATTGGGTCGCTAAGTTTTATGACTCTAGGGTTTGTTTAGTCAAAATTTGAGATCTAACCTATCCTAAATAGAGAATAACATTGTTTTCCTAAAACAATGGGAATGAATAGTAATCATTATGAGTCTTTCGCAGGGGGTCTTGCGTGCACGAACATCAAAATACCTACAACCAGCTTTGCTTTTCCTATGATTCCCTTCTTTTGGTCACTAAAGTCTTCCTCTCCTTTGTCTTTTGCCCTCCAACATACTCTAACATTGTTCCAACACTCATATCACTCATATGCACCCTTGGCTCCCATACATTATAACCTTTTGAACCAACTTCATTGCTTAAATTCACCATCTTTTGTTCTTGGATTTTTTTTTTTATGCTTGATGCATGCATAGAATCTCATTTACCTTTTCTAGTTCTATCTCTGGACCTGTGCTCCATCTTCCAATTGCCCTAACCATTCTCACTTCTTATCCCAACTATTTTTCCACTTTATTGATTCCCTTGTGTCACTCAATTGAGATGTCTCACTTCCAAGCTTATTAACAATGATGCTAAGCTTGACTATCTCTATATCGAAGTTCAACGAGAAAATGTGGCATGTCTTGTGACATCCTTGTGCAAGTATCTAAGTAATTTTAGTCATCTTCCTCGATAATTACCTTGCACAAACTTGCAAGAAAAACACTAGAGATTCATTAAACTTGAATTTTGTTAATAAAAGGTCACAACATTGCTGAAGATTTTTGTTTTGCTGATTTTTGATCTAGTTGCTTGAAGACCTTCACATACTTTTAGAAGTTTTGCTTCCTTCTATTGATTATTGATTCTGGTTTTGGGAGATGAATATTCTTCTTTGGAGGCATTAATTGACTAAAACTTTGTAGTTACCTCATTGCTATTATAGCAGCGATAGCTGTGTTCATCATCTGTTTTCAACATTACCACATATCCACAATCTTTACTTAGAGGTAGATGGGGCACCATGATTAGTGTTAAATATACCGATTTGTTGATGAAATACTTCTATCTAGAGTTGACATTTAAGAACTTAGAAATAAAGTACATATTAGTTTTAAAGTTTTTGTCTTAAAATCAATTGCCATTGTATTCAAAATATATTATTTGGCGAATTCTAGTATGAAATTATGGTTAATTTTAAGTTGACTCAATTTTGTTGTTGCATAAATATACAAACATCATGGATGCCAATAATTTTATAGCACATTGATTTCCATGTGAACATGAGCAACTCAAATATTTTTAGATGATGGACAAAGAATCACAATTTGAACACTACATTAGTTGTATTTTGAAGTGTGAATTGGTGCATCAAAAGGGTTGCCACGATAAATCAACAAATGTTGTATTTTACTAACAAGAAATGCGGTAGATGTCAATTAGCCCGGTTGGTAAGGACTTAAAAGTTGTTGTCAAGGTCTTGAGTTCAAATTCCACTTATACCATAATAAAGTCACCTTATAGACTTGGGTGGCAAAAAAAAAAATTGAGACAAATCATCAAATATATATTTAAGTAACAAAAGTATTATAAATCTTCTTGTATGGTTGCATATGACATATGCTTCAAAAAAGCATGTTGTGGTACTTAGGATCCTAAATGATCCCAAAACTTCATTGAGGGTTTCAATAGATCTTTAGGTAATCAAAAGGGTCATACCACCTCTTTGTACTTAAAATTTTGAAATTATGACATTTACTTGATTAATTAGGTAGGCATACCAATGACACAATTTTGATCTTATCACTTGATTGATCTCATGGTCTTCGTTGCAATACTCACTACAAGAAATCTAATTCTGACATTATTAAGAAGCATATGTGATAATCATTTATGGAACAAATACTTTTATGAGCAACCCAATCCACTATTAGATCAATATAATAAATGTAAATTCACTTAACAAACTTAATTAATTGGACTAACTTGTTTACATAGCATGATCGTAAAATTGATTACTAATTTGACTTAAATATGTGTTTGCTGAAATCCATGATTGTAAGCCTCGATACTCAAAGAGACCAATAAGACATACATTTCAAATCAAGTTAATTTCAAACATCAAATATATGTCAAAATCTAATTAATGTATAATGGATTTGCTTGTCATTGTAAACCCATTAATATTAATCAAGTGGCATGAAATTGAGAAACTCATTAAATTACATCTGACCTTCTAATATATTGAAGTCCATTTTCAATCATATTAGTTGGATCAACATAGCCATTAAGCTATAATAAATTAATCATCTTATGTAGATGGATTGATCGTAAGTCTTATCTTTGAGTCAAATTAAAGCATATAAATAATCAATATTATGTCATGTCCCCGAGCTCTTATTGATTATGTTAATTACCTATGAGTTGCAAGTGGCTAGATTATGTGCCTTTGAACTATTCAAGAAACTAGAATTAGGTTAGGATCTTGGAATATATGTACTCTTAGGTAAATTAATTGAATTAATAGATATTATGGTTCATGAAAAGATAAATATTTTATGTGAAACTAAATGAGTTGGGGAGAAGGCCAGAGATTGATAGTTTAGGTTTTAAACTTTGTTATTCGGGTAACTGAAATAGCCAGAAAATGATTATAGATAAAGTTTGAAGGATAATGTTATAAATATTAATAGATGGAGATAGAATTATACTTTAAAGATTATTATCGATACTGGGATTATTAATGTTATAAGTATTTACTCCTCAAGCGTTTGGATGTAGCTCAAAAGAAAAATTTTGGAATGAATTAGGGATTAATACAAAAGATACCCTCAAGAAAAAAGTATTTATTATGAGAGATTTAAATTTTAGAGTTTAGAAGATTTTAAAGTATTCATATATAGATTTATGATTAAGAAGAGACTATATTAGATTACTACTTTATTTTATAGTTGTTAATACTCTATTTAAGAAAAGAGAAACATATATTTACTTATAAAATGGATCTAGTAAAACACATGATTATTTTCTCGATAACAAAAATAGATCGCTTAGATTATAAAGATTGTAAGGTCATTCCAAGTTAAAATTTAAATACCCAAAATCGATTGTTAGTTTTAGATTTTAAAAGGTAGAAGAGGAAAAATAAATCAAATTATTGTCAGATTAGATGATGATATTTAAAGAACACAAATAAAAATATTTTAAGAGCAAACTATAAGAGATTAGAATTTGGGATGTTCATAAGGAGTTTAATGTTATGTAAAAAAGAAGAAGTGAAATTAAAAGCCATAAAGATGTCTGACGAATCAAAAGGAAAATCTTCTTTAATAAGAAATGGTGGTGATGATACGAAGAAAAGATAAAAAATAAGAAGATTATATAAACTTGGTTTAGATATAAAAATGAGAATTGGGAAAGATATAAAGTACCATTCTAAGAAAGAATATACGCAAAAATTTAACTTTTAGTGATTTATAATAGATTAGAAGAAGGTGAAAGATGATGTATAAGTTAGTAATCAAAGAGATAGAGAAGTAAAGACATTCAAGTGAGCAGATAAGAATGAAAATAATAAAGCTTTTCTGAAAAGGATATTGAAAATATAAGTGAAGATTTTGATAAACTTTTCAATGAAGGATCCGAAAATAATGACGATTTTAAGAAACCTCCCTAAACAAAAATAGAGATTTTATTGTCAGATTAGTAAATGTTATGAAGTTTTAAAGAAAATGAAATGTGAAAACAAGAGGACGATAATATTCCAATAGAAGTGTGGAAATGTTTAGGAGATCAAGGAATTTCTACAAATCTTTTAATGTTATTTTAAAGACTAAAAGATGTCGATGAGTGGAGAAAGAGTTTGTTGGTTCTATATTTAAGAATAAAGATGATGCACAAGAGTGTGCAAATTATAGAAGAATTAAGTTAATGTGTCATACATTAAAATTATGGGAGAGAGTAATTGAGCATAGGTTATGATGTGATACAAAAGTTTCATAATCGAGTTTGGTTTCATGCCGTGTAGATCTAGTATGGATGCTATACATTTGTTAAGAGGTTTGATGGAGAAGTATAGAGAAAGTAAGGAGGATCTACATATATTTATTGATTTAGAGAAAGCTTATGATAAAGTTTCAAGAGATGTTCTTTGGAGAGTTCTAGAATAGAAAGGAGTTAATATTGGTTATATTCAAGTCATATATATATACTGACATTACTTGTGTCCAAATACAAGGAGGATTGATAAAATATTTTCATATTTTTGGATTACATCAAGGATCATTTTAAGCCCTCATCTTTTACTTTAGTTATGGATGCTCTTACTAGGCATTTATAGGAAGATGTACCTTGGTGTATGTTTTGATGACATTCTTCTTGTTGATAAGACTAGAGAGGGAGTCCAAGAGAAACTTGAATTATGGAGGTCAACTTTAGAGTTTAAAGGTTTCCATTTAAGTAGATCTAAAAATGAATATATGGAGTGTAATTTTAGTTGTAGAAGTTCTAGTGGTAGTCTGGACATTAGGTGAACAAGTTATTAATAAGAGTGAGATCTGATATTTAGGCTCTATTGTTCAAAATGATGGTGAAATAGATGGAGATGTTATTAGTAGAATTCAAGTTGGATGGTTGAAGTGGAGGAATGCATCTATTTATTGTGTGATAGAAAAGTTTCACTTAAACTTAAGGAAAATTTTATAAGATGGTGGTAAGACAGAATGACTGCAAAATGTTAGCAAATAAAAGAGAAGCATAAGACTAAGTTAAGTGTTACAAAGATGAGGATGCTTAGGTGGATGAGTGGCTTTACCTCGAGAAAATGCAAAATGAGTATGTTGGGAAAAAGTTGGAGTAGCTCGGGCAAATAAGATTAGAGAGTCGCCTTAGATGGCCACATAAAGCGTCAATCGTCCATGAGATTAGAGAGATTAGATTTGTCTTATGTTAAGAAAGGTAGACTTAAAAAAGACTTGGTTAAGATATATAAAAAATGACCTTAATATACTTGAATTAAATGAGAATTTGACACATGAAAGACGAAGGATTCATGACCCTTAGTGGGATTAAGGCTTGTTGTTGTTGTTGTTGTTGTTGAACTACTAAAACTAAGATAGCTAGCCCTCTCAATGAATGAGCTAATGCTAACCTCAAGGGCACATCTAAGATGCACATATATTTCTACCTTCATACATTTGGGATGTTCAAAAGGAGGCAACTATTGGTTGATAATTTCATTCTTTGGATAATATAGTTCAAAGTTCTTGATGTTTGTAGATTGAACAGATAGAACCATGAGATCTTGATTAGATCTATCTTCGCATTCCAAGCTTACCATTAATTTGTTGATTATGAAGCTTGTGCCTATATGAAGTTTCCTCAGTTCTAAATAATCATTCACACAAGTTAGTGAAACTTTGATTAAAACAAAACTAATATACCTCAAGAAAGAGTACTTTTGTGTTTCTTTCACATACATTGAGAAGGCTTGAGGATAGATGTGGCTTTTTTTTATCAATTAAATTTCGTGAGTTTGTTTGGGAGTATTTCGATCTTCATTTTAGAGTGTTTCGACTCAATCGGATGACAAATGCATTCTCAAATGACATGGAATCCATCCGTTTAAAGTTATTTTCATCTTTCAATAAAATGTCGCAGGAGAACCAAAGAAAGGAAAATGCTCATCCAAGGGTTGAGCATCCAACTTTACAAGTATGCTTTGAACATGTTCTACTAGGTCGAGAAACACTGTTTACATGTAAGCTCAAATGTAGGTGAATGTGCATGCATGAGAGTGTGAGGGGTTCACATAGGTCAATATAGTGCATGTGTGGTGGGATGGCACAATGTGTTGAGCAAAAGCAGTGGGATCATGAGCAGTTTGTTAGGAAGGGTGTTGGCAAGGGTCCTTGCTTTAATACCATGCTGAAGAGGGAATGCTTGCCTTCAATTCACTAAAGATTCCCCTTATTTATATTAGGGGAATTCATACAATGGTCCTACACCCAAGTAAATACTAAATACACACTACTTTCCAAATATACAATCCTTCCTCTTATAATTTTTGTTTGCATTTTTGCATGGTTTATATGGCCAAGAATAAATTTGTAGAGTGAGAAGGTTTATTTTGGAATTTGTTTGAGTGGTTAAAATAAACAAATGTTGACATTAAAATATCTTAGGGTGGCCATAGGTGACTGGTATGTGATGTCAGCAGTGGCTAAAATATGAATTATCCATCTAAATTTTGGAAATCTCAAAAGATTATAGTGAATTTATGGTTTTGTATGTTTTTCTATTAGGAAAATGATTGGTTTGATACCAAAGGATGCAGTGAAGAATAGGAGAGATCAGCAATCTATGGGTGATTAAAGGAATGCAATTTTGAAGAGTTGGCAGTGAGCTGGCCATGTATTGTAGGAGTGTAGAGGGATGTGGGCAGAAGAACATCACATAATGATTATAGAACCCTGGCTCATTACTGAATTACATTGATGCACACTGCTTCACTGGTAGGAGATCTTCACACAATCTAAAGGAGTGATGCCTTGGTTGAATATCCAAAGAGGGGCAGCTGAAATTTTCTATGTAATTTGTCTAGATTTGATTCAAAATGACTTGTGTTTGTAGTAATTTAGTAATCCGAATGGCCAAGTACCTTTAGAGATACTTTTACATGAAAGACAGAGAAAAGGAAAAATGACAATTGAAGTCCAGTAACATGGTGATATAAATATCTGTGCCGATGACCTGAAGCTGATCACCTCACCATGCTTGATGATTTGAATTTGATTCAATTAAAAATGGTGCCATCTTATCACTCTGGAAGTAGCTCGATAGTCTGTATCAAGAAGACCTTGGAAACTTTTGAACATCTAAATTAAAAAAAAAGCAGTTATATGAAAAAAATGTCATTAAAATTGAATAGAAGGTGCTTGGTATTTAATTTGGGCATATTTTTTGATCAACTATGACAATGGAAGGCTGGAAACAAGAAGCTGGACCATAAATAAGGCATGCATGATGAAAATGTTGCTTTCGCTTGATAAGTCATCTTCTAAGAAATTAATTGATATTCAACTGATGGTGGAATAAATCAGATTTTACACGCAATAGGCATAAAAAATTTTAAAAAAACTTGGAAGAGACTGGATAGGACATGACCATCTAGTGACCTAGATTGGTTTCCCAAGTACATGCAATCCTGGTCAGGACAATGCATAAAGTATGAATATATAGTAAGTGCAATATACAAATTTAGCATTTCGTCTACTTAAAATACTGATTTGTATTATGAGCAAATTATGATTACAGTTTGGCAATATTATTGATGTTGTGGGTAATTGCATATTTATATGTTTTCTAGAACTGCTGAAATTTTTTCTTTGCAGACCACAGGTGACAATAGCAACTGCGATAGTATTTTGTCATCGTTTTTCCTTCACCAATCCCACACAAAAAATGACAGGAGGGTTAGTATTTCATTCTAGTTGGTGTTTTTTTTTTTTCTGATAATTATTTAAACGGAATTAGAACTTTTCTAATATTTTAGCTTTAAGTGCCCTCTCAATTAATCTCATCTTTCATGTTAGTTGTGCCGCATGATTTCAATCTTCTATAAAGTTTCAAGTTTAGTTGGCGTTTTTTACCTTATATATTGTCCATAGTTTTAAGATGAATTTCATCTGCATTAATTTGGTGGATTGCATGAACAACTTTTGTGTTATTGTCTTTCTTGGCTAGAAAAAATTAACTTAATTCTAGCACTAGCAATGGATCCTTTTTTTTAAGTAAACAAGGAACATATATGGGAGAGGCACATGGATGCGGTAATGCCAGATAAATTTTGTGACTATTAACTATTCTATTAATATTGGGCTTTTGCTGAAATTAATAACTCTTAACTTCCAAATAAAGGTCAGTTGTCTTGAATTTTCTTAGCATTCATGATTGGGTTTCTCACTTGTAATTAAAAAGAAGTGGGACAAGGACAACGAGGTCAGGGAGGTTTAGGGGATCTGTCCAATCATAGAAATTGTTCTTGATGAAAATGTTCATGATAATGAGTTGAATTGGGAACACACTGCTAGTATATTGATTTTCATGTTCTTCATGAAAATGTGTCCAATCCATTTCAAACGTTCGAGTTCAGTGGGAAATTATTTTCAGATTACACCTCTATATGCTTGTTTCCTTTCAACTTGGATTGCTTGAAGTAGTCAAAAGCATGTGTCAGAAAGTTATATTTCAAATCAATTGTTTTATTTTATGGAAATAATTGCAGTGCTGATATTACCTGCATTACGAACCAAACATGAATTTTACAAACATAATTGAATATGAGTAATTTGCAAGCATAAAATTATAATTTATATGAATACTCTCTGGTGAAATGGAAGATCTTTATATTGGCAAAATAATTATTTATCATTGGCACCGGAAATAGTGAAAGAGGAAATCTGGATCATATGTAGACAAGTCAATGTTATTAAAGCATTATGTACAACGATAATTTGATGATAGAGTTGATGTGCTCTCGCCATAGGAGTGGGCGATGGTAGAGACTCATCATCATCCTTCATATGAATGTCTAATAAATATGTAAGAGGTCCTATGTATCACTATGTGATAAATGTGGAGGATGATAGGGTTCTTGGAGAGTGAACAAGCGTATCTCAAAAGATGTCTCCAAAATATATTAAGAGCACGTGACATGCTTGTGCAAATATTGGGAGGTTTTTCTATGAAAATACCATTTCGTTTAATGCAACAACCTCGTCTTCTTACTCTAGTATGGTTTGTTCTATAGGTACTTATGATCGAGGTTTGAAACTCTTTGCTTCCACTCAAGTAGCTTAGTTGTGCATTGACTAAGAAGGTTGAGATGAAAAAGCTAGAAAAAATATTTTTATTGAAAGGTTAGGTTGAGTGTCTCATATACAATAGTAACTATAAGGCCATTGCTTCAAGTTTTGAGGATGGATGCAATTAAAAAAACCAACCATGAGATTTATTTGCAATACAATGGACATGGCTAAGGAGTTATAGCTTCTAACTTACCGCTTCAATATAATGAGAGCAAGTTAGTTTATCTTGAAATCTAGTTGGGGATATAATATTGTATGGATGGGTGATTGCTAACCCAATTGAGAGAGCATGTTCAATATGCAACTTGCTTCTTTAGGAATAAGAAGTGTTTCTTTGAGCTATAGCAAGTTAAAGATATTGTTGCAAAGCATTCTCTAGATAATTTTAAATATTTATCTTTCTTATAATAAAAATGACTCCAATTTTTTAACGCGTTTGGGACGGTTGCAATTGCATGAAAAATAATAGTGGAAGTGTTGTAGAAGAAGCGGTTGTTTGAAGAAATTGCGGTGGGCATATATATATATATATACATATATATATATATATATATATATATATATATATATATATGATTTTACAAAAGTCAAATCCGACTTTTTCAGTAGGTAGTCGGATCGGGTTGAAAAACATAGCTTTCAACCAGATTTCTCATAAAACTAAAACTCAACCGAATGTAGTACCAAACGGCACCACACACGCGCCACCGTCACCCCAAACAATGTCCAAGTTTATAAGTTCTAACTTGACTTCTCAAATTTATTTGAATAGTGGATCCAATTTAGTGATAACATTTTAGAGTTATAATATTTTGTTGTTAAGATATTAGAACTTATATACTCACATTTAGCGAGCATAACAACACATATAATCAAGTTCACTCAAAAGAGAAGTTGTTTGATGACCTTAATGATAAATTCCTTTATGTGCATCATGTATAACAAGAGACTAAAGGTTAGAAGTATGAAGAAAATATTTTGAAAGATGAAGCGTATCTTTTGTCATGTGAAGATATGTTATCATATGCTAAATTGTTTGTTGATGCGACAATGAGGTCGCACCATTTGAATTACAACGAAGATTTGAACGTTGATTTCTTGAATAGTACATCTAACACAAGTTAACAAGAGGTAAAAGAAGTATCTATATAAATTTAAGTATCTTAAGTTGTCTTAAATTTAAATTAATATTTTTAATTTCTTATTGATTATTATTAAATGAAAGATGTTTGAGATTGATGAAGAGATGGAAGAATGTGAGAACTTGGGAATCAACCGGCTGAGATGGGGAGAAAGCTAGTCATTATGATGATGACTTTAATGAAAACCCCTTGAATGATTAGAGTGTTGAGAACTTTTAATTACTTGTTGTAATTTTATTTGTATATGTGGATGTTATCATATTGGACAATAGAGAGAGATAAGTTTTTGTGCTACACTTATTTAATGTATTACTTTACTTTGCTATATTATATTACTTTCATTTAATGTCTATATTATTTTGGTTTGTTAATATTTGTATTACACTTTACTATACACTATTTATTACAATATACTTTGTGCCTTATGCAATTTATTACTTGAGGTAGTCAATTTTTCTCTTCATTCTATGATAGTATCCTAGATTTTT
Source organism: Cymbidium sinense (assembly GCA_021442155.1). NCBI lineage: Eukaryota > Viridiplantae > Streptophyta > Magnoliopsida > Asparagales > Orchidaceae > Cymbidium > Cymbidium sinense. The sequence goes on from CM038230.1 coordinate 3,737,159, forward strand.
TTAATATATTTATAGGTTATGATGTTAAAATATTAATTCTTACATTCATTTTGACTTAATTTTTCTTTAAAATGCCTTTAGGTTTATGCCTCATATTACGGATGAAAAATGTAGTAATATCCAATTGCTCAATCTTAAATCTCACCGTGGGGAACAGAGTCTTAGAGTCCACAGGGATGTGGACTTTTGACTGACAATTAGTCTATATCACACTCTCAAGGATGAGAGTGAGTTATTTCACAAGAGGAAATTGTCTTATATATTTTTTGAACACAGGGGAACATGCTTATGAGAGAAGTGACCTAAAACTAGGTAAACACACTCTTAGATGTCTAATTATATGGAATGGGTAGCACAAAGTAGACAACAAGGCTTGTATTCTTTGGATAAGAGATGCCCATTAACTTTTTTAAATAAATTTTAAAACCATGTTGTAATTTCCTATGATTTTTTTGGAGGATGGCTTAGATATTATACAAAAATTATTAACACAAATGAAAAATGTGCTGTAGTAGCTATAAGAAAAGATAAAAAATGTAATTATATTATTGTGATAAGACAAAACAACCACAAGAAAATCAAAGCAAGGAATGCAATTAACAAGGCTACCATCCACGGTCTTGAAAAAACTACCAACATACAATAATTGTAGAATTTTATGTAGAGAGAATAGAGCATTGCAATGTGTGACTTGTGAATTGCCAAATCCTTTTAGTATAGTTAAGGAGAGTAGAAACTTTTTTATAGAAAGAAGGCTTAGATAATATACAAAAAAATATATTAAGAAATGAAAAGTGTGTCATTGTAGCTATAAGAAAAGATCAAAGATGTAATCATATTATTCGATGGAACAAAACAATCACAAGAAAATCAAAGCAAGGAATGCAATTAATAAGGATGGCCATCCACGTCTTGGAAAAGCGACATCCAATAATTATAGAAATTTATGCAAAAGAGAATAGAGCATAAAGATGCGACTTGTGAATTGTCAAATCCTTTCTAGTATAGTTGAGGAGAGTAAAACTTTTAATATAAAGCTTCTCATGATCCGTCAATAGTGAATGGCATGAGAATTATATATGGAGGAGATTCTAAGAGAGCTTGTAGTAGTAAACCGAGAGAAGCACGTGGGATTTTCAATACTCCCCACAAGTTAGATTGTAAACATCAACTAATCCAAGCTTGCTATCATTTTTTAAGGAAATTTACATACCACTCAATTTATGCATTTACATATTTCATACCCAAATTCTAATTTTACAAAATAGCATTTTCCCTATGCAAAAAAAGGTGCATTTCACTTTGAAAAAGTAACAAGGGTGGTATTTTGATATAATAATAAAGATTTAAGTGTTATTTAAGTAAAATTAAAGTTTGGGTGTGAAATATGTAAATGCATAAGAATTACGTGGTATGTTTGTAAATCCCCTTTTAACGATGGTTTGGTAGTCATTTTGTTAGAATGCTAGTAGTTTATTATAAGGAGGCAATATAAGGAATGTAAATTGTACCATATTCAAGGTTTTGTTTCATGAAATTTTGATTGGCCTCTTTTACATTTAGTATGATCATGGTGGATAGGATTATAGGCTACCTTATTATTATAATTTGGTTTTAGTCGTCCCTTGATCATGAGTTGAAGTTCTTCAAGGATTTTTTGTCATATTAATTTACTAATCCATCCTACTTGCCAATAATCTCAGTTCATCTTCAACACTTTCTAGCTTTAATATTTTGTTTATTCATGTTATTGGGCTATCTCACACAAGAACAATTTCCTAATGTTGTTCTTCTATTAATTGTGAAATGAAATCAATTAAGATTGTATGCATCAATTTTAAGAGATTCTCACTTATAAAGAACCCCTTATTCCACTTTCGTTTAGATGTTTTAGGATAAGTAATACATCGTAAAATATTTTTTATAAGGTGGATGCATATATTGACTAAACATATTAATAAGGAAAATAATATCTAGTCTTGCATAAGCCAAATGAAGCTACTCAATAAGAGATTGATAAGTATCCTTGTTAACAAGTGTGTTAGTACTTTTATTACTTAGTTTTAAATTAGGATTAAATGGTTATCAACAATTTTGTATCTTGTCTTAAGGAGCAATGCTCTTTGATTTCAAACTTATCATAGCTTTTTCATTGAAAAATACTTTTAAAAAATATTATTATCGGTTAAGATAATATCATCAACATGTACAATTAGTATTTTTAATTTGTCATTCTCAAATTTTGTATTGTGAAGTGTGGTTGATATGAGATTGCTTATATCCTTGTTGACAAATAATACCAATGAAATGTTCAAACAATGCTCATGGCAATTGTTTGAGATAATGAATGTTTTTTTCAATTTGCATTCATGATGTGTTATTAGTACTCTTGAAGGACAAAGAGTTCCATGTACATGTCTTCATGTAAATCACAATTGTGAAAGACATTTTTTATGTCAAGTTATAAAGCCAATCCAAATTTATAGTTATGGAGAGAACTTAAGTTGTGTTTAATTAGGAAACAAGAGAAAATACCTTATAATTATTTATTATATACATTTGAATGAATCATTTTGTAACTAATCTAAGTTTGAATCTATATTAGATTTATTTTATTAATGACTTGCATTTCTTCCACAACCTTGTTTTCAAGCCTCTTTGATTGTGTTTTGGAATATCAATTTTTGTTTGATTGAAACAAGGCTTTCATAGAGGATGGTATGTGGTCATATCTACCACTTATGCTATTAAATGATAGCACAAGAATGATATCCTTTTCCTAATGCAATGAGCAATGCATTAGTAAAATCTAAGGGAAGGCCTTGTGAATTACATAAGTTTGAGCTAGTTTCATTTAATTATGTCATTGATTATTTTCATGGGGATATCAATTTCATTTTGTTGTTGTTATCTTGTATTATTGTGTTGGGCTCACCATAGGAAGATTGAAGTCATAAGTTGAGTAAGTAGGATTGAGGATTTCAGTTAAAAAAATTATAGAAGTTACCATCTCTTTTATCTCTCCTTGAAGAGTGTTTTGGGAAATATGGTTTGATTTTCTAAGAAAATGATATTCATGGATGCATTTTTCTAGAATAATATAATATTTATAATATGTTTTTTGCACTATATAAAAAATTGCATTGAAAGGTTATTTTATTAGGTTCATGATTATAGATAGAAGAATACTATTAAAAGCCTTTAATGGTAAATTTGGCATAATCTCTAGCACTTGGTTAGCACTTTGAAAAATTGATATTGGAGTTTGAAACCAAAAGAACGTTAGAGGAAAATTTATTTGTAAGATATCAAGTAATGTTTTAATTGAGTGATCGAATTGAGATATGAAAAAATTGATCTATTCGATTATGTTTGATCCGAACTTGACCCATTAAGTATACCAAACCAAAACTTTAACTCAAACTTGAATCAAATCAAACTTGACCCAACTCAGTGCCTAATTAAATTTGTCGGTCTAACCCATTTATTATGTAAATCATGCAATTTTTTTAATGCACGGCTAACTTAAACCCAAACATTAATTGGATCATGTTTAGGTTTATTTGGTTATGTGGGTTAATTCAAACTTGACTCAAAACAATTGAGTCAAGTTTTTGACTTGAACACTAATTAGGTGAACTTGAACTAAGATTTTTGAGCTAGTCATTTTTTAATACCTCTTATATTAAGTTACAAGAATGCAATACCCCAAAAATATTTTGAGGCTTTGATGGACAATATTATATTTTCTTTAAGTAACTTTTTTAAATTTTGGTTAATATACTTTATGCTTTTATCTTAATGCTAGATTTAGATTTTAGTAGAGTATCAAGTTTTAACTATATCATGGGAGTTTTTGATGTTTTGTTCGACTATTTTTATCTTTCTACAAATAAAGTCATGAACAAGTGGAATTTGAGGAATTCTCCATCATGATTGTTAAAAGGTGCATAACCTCTTACTCAATCCCAGTGCCATAAACACTAAAACAATAGTAATTATTTTGAACTTAAAATATTACCAAATATTCTTGAATGGTTAAAATATATGAATCATAAGATCTCACCCATCTCAAGTTGTTGAGTCATATGAGATGTAAAAATGGTTTTTTTAACCACCCAATAAGCCATCAAATCTTCTAACATTCTTAAAATATTTATAAGGCTTTTAGAAATTACCAAAATTTAGGAGTAAGGTTCTTTCCCAAATCTTATGGACGTGAACAACTTAAATTCCTTCAATAAATTCTTTTGCAAAAGGATCCGATAGGCTCAAATTATGTTCAAATTGCTTATCAAATTAACCCATTTCTATCGATATCTAATAGGAGAGGGTATCTCATGATATAAGAGCACACCTAATCCCATTCCTTGATGACTGATAAAGGCCCAAGTGGCTTGGTACGGGTGCATTGATTTCTACTGGACTTTAGGCCTATCTAATCCAACCTCAAACTTTATCGAGATATTAATCATTATCTTTGCATTAGAGTTGTAAATTCCAATTGTGATTGCTTCTCATCCTTAATGTTATTAGTCTTACCAATGGGTCTTCCTATTAGCCCCAAGTCTAATTGAACCTATTTGTTCCACTAAGTCAAGGCTCGACTTTTGGCCCTCCCTAAGATTTAAGGTTCAATCCTATACTAAACCTCTAGTTTGGATGCATTAGACAATTTTTTGTCTAAGTTTGTAACAACAAAAATATAAAACCACTAAATGCTAATTTATACCATCTCAATTGCTAGTAATCCCAAATAATTTAAGATGAACTCCTATTCTCTAAAAGTCTAATCTATCCATATTAAATTAGCTACGAGTTGAGACACCCGTTAATCCATTTTTGAGTAGGTTTATATTATAATAATTGACACAAGCCTTCACTATTAAAATCCTTAATTGGATTGACTCTTAGCAATGAAGTCACCCAAAATTAGGTTAGGCCAAAAGGTAAGTTTTAAAAAAATTGAGAAGGTGGGGAAATATGAAGCTCATAAGTTTAATCAAATAAGCTAGAGTTGATTTACTAATTCTCAAACAAACTTGACACCACCCAATGTTGACTTTGCTCAATCTCATCTTGAAGGAACCTCTTGAGCGAGCAAAATTCCAAATTACTAGAGCTTAGCTCAAGGCTCCTTTCTTAAGGCAATTTGTGACCACAACAAATCCTTCTATCTAATGGCTTACATACTTTTCAAGTCGGGATCAATATATTTCTATCAAGTAAATGGCGAATATGGACTGAACAAATCCTTCTATCTAATGGCTTACATACTTTGCAGGGGATCAATATATTGCTATAAAGTAAATGATGAATATGGACTAAGATTGTACAATGTAGAGTGCCCCAATGAACTAAATCTATCCACTCCAAATATGTTTTAGGCATTTCCACTTTTAAGGTGAGCTTAAGTCCCTTCTTAGATATCTTAGTTAGGGATGTCTTGCATTTGAGCATTGTTAATCAGATTTTGTACCTCTAAACTATGCTTCATGCCTTAGAGCCTTAGAACAAATCAACTATGCTATGCCTATGGGTCACCATCATTGGCCATATGTACACATTTGAACCTCAATTGATTTTGTGCTTTTTTGACCCAAAGTGAACCATAGATGTCATCATGAAAATGTCTTTCAACATGTTGCTCTGCAGGCTTGGGGGGACATGGTTGCTTATTAAGCTTCCACTAAGTTAGAACAACGAAATAACTTTGATAGATTGGCTACCATTTAGACCTGAATGATGATATCATTAGATTTCAGGTTAATCACACATTTTGATAATTCCCATCTAATGAAACTTTTTACTTGTGCTATTGTTATTTTTGATAAAGTTATAAAAGGTTTTGTTAGACATAATTTGTTTTACCGACAATTGTGAAAGTTGCTTTTAGTCTTTTATGCGTTTGATAAAGACGCAAAACCAGGTCACATAATTAAAATTTACAACTTTTATTGCTACAAACAAATAGATTTGTAGAGCATAGTTGTTGTCATTAATAGTGTTATTCGCAAAGATATAATTAATTATGGGGATTGCACCTAAAATAGATCCTGGCCAATTTATTAGGGAAATATCTAGAAACTTCAAAGCAATCTGTACATTGATGATATTCCACAATGCTCCTCTTGAAACTTCAAAATATTGGAAGGAAATATTTTTGAATGAGTGCATTGGCTTTTCAGAGTTGACAATTGGTGAAGTATAGAGTTGCAATCAACATATTCTTGGTACGCTTGCAAGTGAGACGCACATATCATTAAATTACATTTTATGCTATATAAAACAACTGTCCTGTTGTTGGGCTACATTAATTTTTTCTTTGATAAGGAGATGCTAACTTAAGGGTATAAGTATAAATCGGGAGCCAAATATGGAAATCCAATAATTCCTCCATGCTCAGCAGTTCTCAATTCAAATTAATCAAAACGCTACATAGATTGGGCTGGGTTGGCAAACAAGAATCCAAGCAAATCTAAATTGTTCAAATGATGATCAAAGCTATATGTTCTGTAAATATACTTTTGAACTTGGATTTTGAACCGGCTGACTTGCAATGTGGATGGGTACATTGGTGGTTGTCCTCTACATAATCTCGCTTTCACAGCATCTTGTGCTGCAATATGTAAATTTGCTCCTAATGAAGCCTAAGATATATAATCCGTGGTTTGTTCTGAGGCAGCTTTCACTAGTAAACAAGGGTTATCTAGGTCTGAATTGCTATGTTCCCAGATATAAGTATGATTGCATCAGCCTTACGTTTTATGTACTTCTGGTTAATAGCTCCCTTTATGATCTCTCTTTCTACGTTAATATTATTTTATGTTCTTTCGGCATTTTAGTGATATTGAGCTGGAGCAATGGAACTCTTGTTCACCAAAAATTACCCAACGTCAACTTTTTCAAATGTTTAGATGAATGGCACTGTTATTATTTCCTTTTGACCGAAATGGAATTGTTAGTTTGATTGCTCAGCAGAACTTTTACACCAATAACTTTGCAAGCTTAATATTTATTTCGTTGCAGACAATAGCAACAGTGTGCATGTTCCTTGCTGGAAAGGTTGAAGAAACTCCACGCCCACTGAAGGATGTGATTCTTGTTTCCTACGAAATCATCCATAAAAGGATCCTTCTGCTGTTCAGAGAATTAAGCAGAAGGTACCCTTGAGTTTTCGTTAATTAGAATACAGCCACCAAAATGAAATGGTACTTGTATCTTGCACACTCATATACCTCTAGTTTGTCCTTTTTTTTTTCAAATTATTGTACCAAATCCTCTTTCTTCCCCAATATTGTCTTCTTCCCTTTCTTTTGCAAATCATTTCAATAGTTTCTGTTTTGAATGCATAGTTATTCCTTTTGTTATTCAGGAAGTGTACGAGCAACAAAAGAGCTTATTTTATCGGGGAAAGGCTCGTTCTTGTTACACTTGGTTTTGACCTAAATATGTACCATCCATATAAACCCCTTGTTGAAGCAATTAAAAGTTCAAGGTTGCACAAAATGCTCTTGCTCAAGTGGCATGGAATTTTGTGAATGACGGGTACTACAGCTTTTTCCCAGGCTAGCTAGTTATGTAGTTCTGTTTCAAATTTATTTATTTAACTATAAGCTATATGTAGGCTGCGGACTTCACTGTGCCTACAATTTAAGCCCCACCACATAGCTGCTGGTGCCATCTTTCTTGCTGCCAAGTTTCTTAAGGTGAAGCTTCCATCCGATGGAGAGAAAGTTTGGTGGCAAGAATTTGATGTCACACCACGGCAGCTTGAAGGTTTACTCTACCATCAAATCCTTTTGACCTAGGAAAGTTTAAATCTTTTGAAATATCCCAAAAAAAAAAAAATCATGTTCGTTTTCCTTGTAGACGTCAGCAATCAAATGTTGGAGCTCTACGAGCAAAATCGCTTAGTCCAACCATCTCACGGTAATAATGAAGGTGATGGAAGCTCCTGTGCTGGAACTAATCATCCTACAGGGGTGAACTCAACCGTCAGCGAGAGCTCTGTATCTGTAAATGCAAGACAAGGAGCTCAACCAAGTCCACAAATGAGGCCTATGGTAACTCAACAATCTAATGCTGACGGCGACTGTATTGGTTCTCGCAGCCATAGTAACGACCATGGTAGTGCTGATAGTAAAAGCGGGGTCTGGGACCATAATATGGATGGCAATGGGAAAGATAACTCGTATCATGAGGCTGAGCTGGTTTCTTGCCAGTGGGAATCCACTGCTGAAGGTCTTAGCTCTTCCAAACTATTCAAGGATTTCCTGTCTGATGAGAAGGGCAAGAGTGCAGAAACTACGACAAAGATCGACAAGGACAAAGTGAAAGCTGCTCTTGAAAAAACGCGAAGATTCCGGATCGATTCAACCAAGAAAAATGAGATTGAGGATGATGATGATCTCCTCATCGAAAGAGAGCTTGAGAATGGAATCGAGCTTGCCGTGGATGATAAGAAACAAGGCTGGCCAAAGCCCCTCCTCCAGCCAGCGCAACAACATGCTTTGCAGGCAAGCATGAAACCGAAACATCTCAAATCTGAAAATGCAAATGTCGATCGTAGAATCGAAGAGGAGTTCCTTGCTGAAGAAGGGGAGCTCTCCTCCCTCGACGAGCATGATCATCCTTCTATGACGCAGATTCATAATGTAAAAGTTTCAGGTGCAAAGAGAAGGCCAGATGAGAAAATGTGGTCGGATCTCTCAGACAGGGACCATAAAGGGTGAGAGGAAAAGTGGACTGATGGTAATATTGGTATCTAAATGATATTTTGCTTCCATTTCTTCTTGTTTTATTATAATTTAAAATTAGAAAAACAATATAATATATAGATATATATTTATATATATAGTCTACTAGAAATTACTGCTTGGCAATGAAGAATTTATTTCTACAGAGAATGCAGCACTGGTGATGTGAGTTAAAACATTTTATCACCAGTGCAGATTTGGTTTGAATCAGGACGAAAGACATGGCTACTTGTCAGCAGCTTTATCTCTCTGGAGAGTGGGTTGAAAATCTTACGTGGCTTGAGCTTTATTTATAATATATATTATTATTCCTGATATAGTTCTTATTTTATTTGTAATTTAACCGAAGTTATCTTTGCTTCCTCTATATTCCCGAATTTTTCAAGCCAATGCAGAACATTTTTTTTTCTTGATTTCAACACAGATTGTCTTTTAATGATTTGAATGCTGTATTATGGCTTGATTTTGTTGTTTGGAAGCGAAGACATTTTTGAATGCTTCGTTTGTTGTCTTTAATGGCCGTAGGTTATTATTTGCATTGAGACTTGTATTCTATGTTGAGATAGTTAATTGAACATTTTGTATTTTTGAAACTGTATTGGAAAAGTTTTAAAAAAAAAGGACCATATTAGCTGTTCATGTTTGTTTGGAGAGATTTTATGAAATCCAATTGTTTTGTGGTTTATAGTTGAATTTTTATTTATTATTATTTTTTATTAGTTATGAGATTGCTGCAACATAATTGAAATTATACACCTTTTGATTTCATGAATGAAGTTCGGCAGGCTTTTCTATTTGTGGTAGCCGTTCCAGATCCATCTGTTGAAGAAAGATCATAATGTTTAATTAAAAATTTAATATAATGAATTTAAATTTTATTTTAAAAATATATATATATATATGAAATTTAAGTTATTGTAAATGATTCCTTAGTCTTAGACCATTAGATCAAATAGATAGTTTTATTTTATTAGATTTATAGTTTCAGGCCTTCTCTTTACCAATAAATTTGATTATTTATGATTATGACTTATAACTTCTGCTTGAAATAATATTTTAGAATTAATTTTTTATTTTGTATGAATTTCTTAAGTTGGTTAAAGACGCAAGAATAAACGCATTAAATAAAAAAAAATTAGATTTATCTGCTACTAAAATTTTGTTAACATAGATTTAAAAATGATGATATTTGATATTCAATATTTTTAATATATACTAATAAACATGTCATCATATGTCAATGAATTTTTTAAGAAAAATATTATTTTTCACGCACTTATCAAATGATTAAATTATTACTTTAAAAATAATTATCACAATTTAAATAATAAATTTTAATTTATTTGAGGAAATAATAACAACAATAATAATAAATTTTTATTCCTATTAAATGAGGTCGGCTACATAAATCTTTTATCTCGATTCTTGGGCTCAAAAGTTACGAGGATATAATAGATAATATATATGTACAAGGTATTTTAGTTTAATGATTCAGAGCTTAATATATGAGTTTATGATCTTGCACATATATATTTTGTATGTGAGTATTTGATTTCTTCCGCTTTCCACCAACCTTTCTGTCAGTTTCAGGCCTCCATATCTTTCATCGTCATTCCCCTTCTCATTTTAAGTCAGAATCGAGAAAATTTCTCAGCATTCTCTCTCCCTCTTTCCGAAATTGACGCCTTTTGGGCGATCCTTCCGATAGTCTGCATCTCTAAACGTCAGTGTTGATCGTCTCCTTCAACACACTTCTACCTCGGTTTCTCCAAACTCATCTCTGTTTCTTGATAAAGAAGGTGGGATTTTTCGACTCATTGGTTATTCTTATTCTGAATTCTTCTCATATTGAATCTTACAGGTACATGGATAAATTTATTGGTTTGATAATTCTATGTTTACACAGAATGGCTACAGTCACATTTAATGTTTTCATGGGCTCCATCCAAAGCCACAAGAATCAGATGTGCTCCATTTTCCAAAACAGGTTTAGGAAATCTTCATTAGGAAAGGGTTATAATGGTTTTGAAATTGAAATCAGATTGCTTAGGAGGAGAGCTTTCCGCCATGATGGCTCCAAAGGCATAATTTGTGAATCATCCTCATCTTCTTCAGTTGCTGATCCACGGAGATTACCAGTTGATAACAATATCAGTGACCCTCATAGGAAAATCTTGTAAGCATTTTACTTCACAAAAGCTAAGTTGGCTTCATTTGACGCTTTCTTCAGGATTTCAAATTTACATTTTGGAGCTGCATATTACTTGCAAGAAGTTTGGTTCATGAAAGTATTACTTATGCAAATGATTCATGTTTACTTCATGACTGTAAACTGAGGGAATATAGTGGGCTATTTCCCTGCATTCTAATGGAAACAACCGTCATTTTCTTGAAACTTGGTTGTTGTTTTGCAGATGAAGCTGCACTCATACTGATTCGTTACGGTGAATCACTGTGGAATGAGAAAAAAATCTTTTCACAGGTTGTGTTGACGTGCCATTAACCCGAAAGGGTGTCGAGGAGGCAATTGAAGCCGGTAAAAGAATAAGCAATATTCCGTTGACATGATATATACATCGGCTTTGATTCGTGCTCAGATGACTGCTATGCTTGCCATGACTCAGCATCGCTGCAAGAAGTTTCTTTTGTTTTCATTTCTCTGAATGCTGTGGTTTAGACTATAAATTGGTCGCTATTATGAACATTCAAGTATATAAACAACACTTTGATGCAAACAAAGTTGAAAGACTGGCATGATAACATTTTTTTTTTCCGTTTCTAATCAAAAGTTTAAGGTATTTGAAAGCATTGTTTTGTAACCAACCCTGTAAAGCATGTGTTTTTACCTTCATGCTTATGGATTTTTTTATTTTGATTGTTGAAAGCTCCTCCATATTAGCATTACCACCTTTATCTTTCTCCACAAATGCATGATACTTTACCTGTTGTTATCATGCTACTATATCACAGTGGACTTTTATTGCCTTTTATGTTATGTATTTTTTTACTCTCATTCTTAAAATCACATAATTTCTTTTAACCAATGGATTTAATTACCTTAGCCTTTGTGTTATATAAATTAGTGTACTATTCACTACATTGTGATCCTTTTAATATACCAATACCAAAAGCAGCACAGAGATTGCTGATTAATATAATCTATTTCTACTGATTATCAGGTTCCAATTGTCATGCACAGTGAGAATGAACAAGCTATTCAGTGGAGCCAAATATATAGTGAGGAAACATGGCAGCAGTCTATTCCTGTTATACCAGCTTGGCAATTGAATGAAAGAATGTAGTGTCTTGTCTCATTACCGATATTTTCATCACATTGCAACCTTGCAGGTAGTTGAAGCTATGTTGGTGTTTAACAATTTCCTGTGTTCTAAATTTTCTTCATTTTGGTACGACAAATTACAAGGTCTCAACAAGCAGGAAACAGCTGAAAGATTCGGGAAAGAAAAGTTCATGAATGGCATCACAGTTATGACATTCCTCCTCCCAGTGGCGAGAGTTTAGAAATGTGTGCCAATAGAGCTGTTCCTTATTTTAGGGATCATGTAAGAAACTTCAAATTTCTCGAGCTAATTTGAAGAAACAGGCAGCCATGCCATAAAAATTAGTAGCAAATATGAATCTATGGTTTGTTGTTGGGCAAATTAATTTGATGTTAAGTGTCGCTCTTTCTTCGAAAACATAGTTTATAAGCTGCCCATTCATATAGCTAAATCCCACTCAAAGAGGTCAAACAGATTGTACATTCTTGGAACATTTACAAGGAAGTCATTGATTTCTATAACACTAGGAGCCTTAAAATAAACTTATTGATTGCTCTAGTCTCGAGAGCTTAGAAGGAAATACACTAATCGGTATCGTCATAAAAACTTAAAAGAAATTTGAAACTTATATTTTTTTGTCCAGTTCTCAGATGAAAAGTATGAGGATATTTTTATTTTGGGTCTTTCATGGTTTATAAATTGGGCCCATGAAGCATTTACAAATCTTAGAATATTAAATAATTAAATAAAATTGAATTTTTCTTCAATTTTGTGTGTTGTTGATTGTACATTGTTCGAGTGCTTTGCAGGTCTTGATGATTTTTTTAGGGAATGATTCTTCTTGTATTTACCCGAGACCTAGATTAACACTTCCATATCTTTTTCCTCTATTTTTCTCTTTTTGTTGTTATTGGTGTATGTGTGTAATTGAATTGTTATTTATGATACATGTTCTATTCCATTTTGCATTGTGAATTTTGATTGTTGTTAAATTTTATATTCATTCACTCTTTTGTTCTAAGATTTCATGATTTTATGACTATTTCAATAATGTTTCAAATGAAAAAAAACATGATTCACATTAAGGGTGTCTGATTTTGCAAATTTTGAGAGTTTGTAATGCGGTTTGTGATTTTTTTATTTATTCATTGTACCTTACAACCTAGGTTGTATCGGAACCTGGACTCACATATTAATACCTTTGTGAATTATGAAAGTGAAGAATATATACGAGGTTTTCCTATAATGCGGTAATTTTTAAAAGGTTCTTTCATGATGTAAGCATGTATTTTACATCTATTTTTCTATTATGTATTAAATAAAATGGTTGCCATCAAGCTAATTACTTATGCTTTTGCTAGGCCAACTTCTTGGTCAAGTGATGTTATATTCTCAAACTCATCACGCTCAAAATTCAACACGAATCTCAATGAAGAGAGTTTAATTTAAATGGGTTAAATTTTCGTAAGATGAAATAGTAGATAAGACACTACTCAAAGATTTCACTAATTTTATGAGTACTTTAGATCTAGTTCCGGGTTTCTATGCTGTGCAAGCACCTATAGTTAATCCTGAGAGAGAATTTTCGATTAAGGCAATTTTAGATAGCGAGAGCTTGGAAAATTTAGATTTATGAAATTCATTGTTATTAGCTTAAAGCGGATGGTTGGGGAAATGATGACGCTAGATCAAGATCCTATGGTTTCGTATCCCGGCATTGTGGTCTCTAAATACCTTGTTAAAAAATAGTCCTCGGAAAGATCCAGAAAGTATGGGTTGCATGTAAGAAAATCTTGTAGACTTGGTGTTTGTCAGGAGATAGATTTAAGTCTACCCATTGAGCTTTTGCCCTATAGTCACAACTTAAAGAAAAGAGCCATTGGGGAACATGAGCTACGTCGACCGTAATATAATGGTGTCATTTGGCACCCATCGTGAGGACTTTGGTCTTAAGCGCATCATCTATGGAGTCTCTGGTCAAATCACGCAAATGAAACAGCCGCGAAGAGAGATTGAGAGTGAACATAATTGTGTACTTGATTTGACATTGACTTATTTGTGAGCTAGAGTTTTTTAAATTTGTCACCACAACAAATAATTGCGGAAGGAGGATTGAATTTAGTTTTGTTTTAAGTCTTTAAAGACTGAATTTTATTTAAGCATTTAACACTTAATAATATGTTGGATTTTTCATTTGAATTAATACTTAATTTATATTAACTTGATTTGAAATTTTAAACATATGTTGATGGTAGAACCTCCAGGTTGAAATCTCTATTCAACAATATCATCGGGTATATAAGTTTACTTGATCTTTTAATTTCTTGTTTACAACTTTATTAATTTAATAATAGAGATCGATCTCTATACATGTAATTAGCTTATCGATATTTTATTAAGTTAGAAATATTATAATAGCATAATTAGAGTTTTAGGTTTGGTTAACGACTCTCCCCTAAGACCCAACCAGAATCAACACAATATCCTCTCACACTAAGTTTAAGTAGCATATGTACCATGGTAAATACTTGTATGAATTTGAAAAGATCAAATTGAATTGAAGATTGCTTTACATTTTGTACAAGAATTCATCTCTTTCAAATGATTGCACATTACAAAGCACTTGAATTGAGTGATAGTTGGCTCCATAATTTATGCAAAATTAATATATTTGAAATCTATCTAGAATTTAAATCAACGCCTTTTATTTTTTTGTTTTGCAAATTCGGTGTAAAGTGTTTTAACTCTTGTTCAATTATTTAGATTAATATTCATTTGTTTGCAGGATAAACATCTAACTTGTTGTAGACCATTGTTAATCAAATAATTGAAAGTCCAATCTTATCTCAACAACTTAGTATATTAGACTTAGTTCAATTATTAATCTTATTACTCATTTAAGCTTCAAATATTCTTCTTTAATTATTTCATTTTCATTAATTATTAATCTTTATTTTGATGAAATTTTGGCTCCCTCATCATCCTCACATAGAGGTCGCTTCAGAGTGCTAGAGTCTTCCTACCATGCTTAAGAAAGCATGCATAATCGTGTTTTGCGATCTACGGCTTAGAGAGTCTTCTAAACCCACTACGCTTAAGAAAACATGCATAGGCTTTCAATATCTATGTTTGAATGAAATTGACCTCCTGGTGTCATCCCCTTAGAGGATGCTTTGGGAGTGCTAAGGCCTTCCCACCATGCATATGGGAACCAAGCATGGTTGGTGTCTTGTGATACCACCGAGTGATTTTCTTGTATCTGGTGCTTATGAAAAGCGTCGCATAGGCCTTCAAACCTATATAAAACCATCGATTTCCTCGACATATTGAAGCAACATGCATGAGGACTTATATCTAACAAATATTTGCAATTATATTGAAACAATAAATACATGAATTTAATATGCTAGACAAGCATATGCACATGTGTTTGAAATGAACCGCTCCTCCAAGATTATCCCCATGTAGGCTACATCGAGATCGAGATCCCACCACGCATGAAAGCGTGCATAGTAGTGTCTTTTACATGGTAACATGCTTGAGGCGTTAAAATTAGCCATAAGTCCATAATGGAATCCACTCGATTCAAATATGATGATGTAGTCTTTATAATTCATATGTAGTTTATTTTGTTTTATTTTTGGCTTCAATGTAAGTCAAGGACAAAAGAAACCTATTGACATACTTCTCCTTTTGTTGATGATTTCGGCGATAACATTATGCTCATTATCTCTCTCTAATCCAACTAGAGTACAAAGAGATGCTAGTTATGCCATAACTACATGATGGCCATACTTACCTCCAAAGATAAGACAACAAAATTAAGAGGCTTGGTATAATTGTGGGAGGCAAGTGTTTATCTCCTTGAACTTGAATTGAAGATCAATGAAGGAAAACAAAACTTGAAGTATAATTGTGAGGCAAGGGTTTATCTCCTTGAACTTGAATCGAAAATCAATGAAGGAAGACAACTTTTGTTTGATTAAGAATCAATAGTACAAAAGTCTCAAGCTCAATCAACAACAATGCAAAAGCTTGCCATCTCTTTAAAGATCATTGACATTTGGGATTACATTTTGTGATTTTATGATATTGAGCGATTAAAATGGACGCTAGAAGTATCATTTGATATCATGGAGACATAAAGGTAAATTTAATAAAATTACAATTATGTTATTTGCTATGGATCTAAAAAAAAGTTAAATGATAAAATTCAAGATCCATACGTGGCATAACTAGAAAGAATAGATTGATGAATAATTATATTAGATTATTGATGGGATTATGAAGATGATTTCCATCACAAATTTTTAGATTTTTTTTTGGAGCTTTTGGGATATTCAAGAAGGTTCTATAGCTTTTCGAGATTTATTTAAGATTTCTAAAAATTCTCAAAGTTAAGGAGAATATTCCTTGACAAGTTTGCTAAGTCTAGAATTTCAAATCATCAAGCGGAAGGGATTTTGCAATAGAGGGAATTCCATTTAGATTTACTAAATGAAGATATGAAAGGTAGATTGATGCAAAATTCAATAATCACTTTATCCATAAAATATGGCCGACCACTTTGGTAGGATGAGATTGTTTTTTATTTCCAAATTTTTAGTTTTAGAATTGATTAGGTATTTCTTAGGTTATTTCCTACTTCTAAGCAAATTATAATTTGCCTTTCTAGAAATTTCTTTTCTTTTAATGGATCTATGCAACCATTTTGAAGCAATGAATGATGAAATAAGATTTGGTTGTTGTTCCCAAACCCTAGCCTCCATTTTCATCTCTCCCTCTTGAGATTGTTAGCCATTTACCTAATGGCGGATAAATTGAGCCCTCCTCTCACATCCCTCCAAGTTGCTAAAAGGAAGAAATCTACCTTTCATCACTAGTCTAAATCAATGCTTAAGAAGATGAAGAAGCGAGAAGTTTCAAGGAATGGATAAAGCCATCAAGGATTCATGTCATGATGATGTTGTTGGAGAAAGCCATTGAAGATATCGACCAAGCCTAGGATGAAGTCATGGAGATGAAATATAGGCGACCTTGCATCATCGCCATGAAACTTTGGTAATGTCTTTTCATCCTTGATAGGAAATCATCATTTTCTCTTGTGTTACTAATCTCTCAACCATATTTATAACATCCAGGTCACTCATGGATAATTCCTATTAACATTTAGTTCCACTTAATAGGAAACTCTTGTTTGATATATAGTTTAAATCTTTTCAATCATCTTAGAAGGTGGTTAATTGATTGACACACACCTTTCTTTTGGGTAGTTAGATTCACCAAATATGCCATGAGAGCTAACTTCTTTTTTCTTCTTGACACAATGTTACCTTCCTCTTTTAGATTTCAAATCCTTTGTATCTCCAAGCTTAATGATCCTTCTCTTGAACACATATAGTATACAGAGAAGAGCTTTCTTGTAAAACAATAACATAACCGGTTTCCTTTGAACCATTCGATTTTTTCACATATTTTGCTCTAAACTATAAAGTCAATTCTCTGCATTTGCTTAATTCTTGGTTTATCTTTCCTTGCTGGCTTGCCGCAGTGCGTTAGAGATGAGATGTTAAACAGATACATTTCTTCATTATAAACAAGTACAATTATTACCTTAATAGCATTATTTGGAGAGAAATGTTTACTTTGTCTTGGAAAGACTAGCCACATGATAGAACAAATGACAAATTTGTATAATAATAATAATATTATGTTCTTTCTAGCTTTCCAATTAATTTATCTACATATATTGTTAGAAAGTTTAATAGCAGTTTGACAATTTCTAGTATAGTTGTTTAAATTTAGAAGAGAAAGAGAGAGAGAGAGAGAGAGAGAGAGAGAGAGAGAGAGTATTGTACCATTGATTTCTCCTTCAAATGAAATGAGGGATGTGGTAAAATTTTGTACTTGTATATAGTAATGAGAGTTTGTTCTGGGTTATTGATTTGTAGTTTATAATTATTGTAAATATATACTTTTTTAGAAGGGTTATAATTATTATAGTTTTAAAGTCAAATATTAGCTTTTTAGTATTGATTATATTCTCTTAGTATATTTGATTGTAAAAAAACTTTAATCTCATCATAAATTTTTTTTAAAAAAATAAAAGTTATATAGTTAAATAAAAATATAATAATTATTTAAAATTATAGATGTGAAAAACTGACTCAAGTTTTAATGGTCCATTGAGGTAGTTTTCCACTATTTTATTTTTTGAGATTTCGGCGTGTTTTACTTTTATGCAACTTAATATTAGCTTTCAAAAAATTTCTAATATGAGTAATAGTAGTTGAAAATAAATCTACTTAAATACGATAGTTATAAGATATACATATATAATGAAAAAATGTTGATAATTTGATTTCATCTAGAATAGTTTTAGTTTTTTTTTATTCAATGATCACATCGTAAGAAACATTGAACAAATATGAAAATTGGCTAATTGAGTGAAAAATTGTTGAAAGTTGTTGAAGAATTTTGTAAGCTTTTCAATGATATAATAATCTCTCGCCTGATACTAGATGAGTATGTTACGAGCAAAAAATTGTCACTAGGCTAAAATTATTTTTAAAAAATAGTTAAAGTAAGTCGTTTGTTCAACAAACCATTTGTGTTCACATAGAATTCTTGTAGGAGAAAGTCCTCTATGGGTGATTATACCTATTTTAATTTTTTAAAATATATATAATTATTTAAATAAATTTATTATTATGCCTATTTTAAAAATTTTACCTTTCAAAAAAAAAAAAAAAGGACAGCCAATATTAGAATAAAAAAATATTATATTGATATATGTATGTATGTAATGTCATTTTATATATGAATTTATTTAGAGGGAGAGAAGAAATATTCATCAGTTGACATTTATAAAGCTTAGAAGTTTATATGATGGTAACTAAATGTCATATCTTATGACAAAATTTAGGTTGTAAATAAGTTTATTCAATAAATTAGTTATAATTAATCAGTTTTTTTTTGAAATATTTGAAATAATTTAATCTTAAACTCACACACACACAACGATATACAAAGATTTTTGAATTTAAGACCTTTTGGTTGACTAAAGCTCTCAATCAAGAGATGTACACATGTCCAAAGAGCTTGAGCTACGCTCATCAGAATGATAGATAATATGAGGTCACTCACAATAACCTCAAGCCGAAATCTAAAAGCTCTCTTGATGGCAGCTTGTTAGCATCAAAATGATCTGGCTAGAGATAGCATGGACAAAAATTGTGAGCTCATAGGAGATCGCATTGATGGGACTATTAGGAAGAATCACAATGGAAAATTGCAAGAGATATTCCAATTGATTAGATTAGTAGGAGCAGTTGTGATTAGGGCTCATGACACATGGCATCAATAGAACTTTTGAACGAAGTTGTAATAGGAACTCATACAAGATGGCATCGATAGGATCTAAGCGGCGAGTTAAGCGCTCAAAGTTGATTCGATAAATGACTCACAAGCTAAGCTCATTGAGTTAACAAACTAAACTCAAGCAAACCCTATATGACTTGTCAGCTTGCGAGTCACATTACTTAATAAATACTAATATAAAATATATTTAAAATATATTAAAATTTAATCATTTTAAGTATACAATTATTAAAAATATCTATAAAAATACACACATAAATATAATCATCATAAGTTATTTTAAATATTTATAAAAATAATTATCATCATAAAATATATTTTATTTTAAATAAAATATAAATAAAATAAAATAATAAATAATAAATAAAATTTGTCTCAAATGGCCCCTTAATAACTCAAAAGAATGATTGAAAATACAAATATTCATTCATTCAGGTTTAACAATCATCTCGAATGAATGATCATAAGATTCTATTCAACCAACTAAAAAATAAAAAAAAAAGAAAAATTACAATATAAAAATAAGCAAAATTAAATTTAATTTTGTCTCCCTTCACATTTTTCAGTATATTGTCTTTCAAAAAAAAAAAGATGACACGTGGGGCGGTCAAATCAAACGGCCAAAATCATCCCACATTACGTCCGAACTATCCACAATCCGTCACCATCACACCTTCCACCTCGTGACGCGTGCGGATATCTCATCGATCCGACCACGGCGGCCAGCTCTCCATCCAAACGCCGTTAGTTTATTCGACGTTAGTTTTGATTATAATTATAATTTTGTTCTGCAGCGGTCTTTGGGGACTAGCGACGAAAGGAGCTCGGACGATAGGCTTGTTGCCGCGTGTCACCTCCACTTGTGGCTCCATTTGGGCGTAATCAATCGTAGATTCCGTCATCCTGCATCGTTGGATGAAATCGACCGTTAAAATTCAAGTGTTTTTAAGAAGACCAAGCGATATATTGTACCGAAGGATATGAAAGGATCAGTTCGGAAAATTGAATGGCCGTGATTTGAAATTATTTCGACCCAATGCGATGTCATAGCGAATCCGTTAGGCATTCCTCCTTGTTGAGGCTGCAGTACACCGTATGAAGAGAAAGAGATATCTATGTGTAGCGATTTCATTGGCACTATTGCTATTTTCTGCGGAATGTGTGACTTTCAGAATTCCGGTGACGGATGAAAAGGAAGTGAGTCTTTGGGAATTGCTTGATAACCGCAAAATAAATGAACTCTTTTAAATTAATATTGATCACAATTAACTTAAATAAATATTCTATAGGTAAAATGTGAGTGTTTTGATATAATATGAATTTTTTGACATATTTAAAAAAATTTATATACTAGATATATATAATTAAATTTTAGTATTATGAGATATATAAAATTAATTTTTTAATAGGTTAAAAATTATAAATCAATCACTAGATAGACCATCTCTATTAAAAATAGATAATGATTTAATTAAATGACAATTTTAGGGAAATAAATTCCACTAAATTATTTATTTATTTATTTCATTTATGTAAGTTATGTTTTATAAACATTAATATGTTTATTTGCATAAAACATAAATTTCAGTATAAAATGGACAACGATGAAACGTAAAGCACAAATCTCGAAATAACAAAAGAATAATGATTAAATTTTATTATTTAAATTTCAGTTGTAAGGAATTTTTCACAGGATTTCTCTACCAAAACTAGCAAAATAATAATAATAGAAATAATAAAGAAAATATCGTCCATGATGATTTTTTTAATTAAAATACATAATTTTATATTTTAAATTATTTCAATTTGAGTGCAATCACATAAAATTTTTATTTTTTATAAATTTTTTTAAAATATTAAGGAATAAATTTTTATTAAATTTAAAATTTATTTGTGACATATGAAACTACATGAAAAAGAATAATAAATGTGCTAAAAAAAATCTATTATAGAAAGAAATTATGTCTATGATATATAATTTTTTATTTTTAAAAATCAAATTATAATTTTTAATTGTCATTATAGTTAATTAGATCAGATTAAAAAATAGATAATTTTCTGAGAATTAGTTTTCAAAATATAACTAAATTATAATTAAAATGTAACATTCTAAATTACAATCAAAATAAAGTAGTCATACCTTTTATCGCAAACAAGTGCTAAGGAATCCATAAAAGTTTCTAGTCGGTGGAAGGCGTGCATGGCGAGATAGACATAGAGCGGCCAAAATATCTGTAAAAAAATAAAATAAAATTATAATTGAAGTAATATCATTTTATATTTCCTGCAAAATAAATTATAAGTAAGAGTATGTATTCCGTATTAAATCAAATTAAATACATTAATAGTTAGGAACAAATCCAATAGAATTGTAAAAAAATTATTTTATTCCATTAGATTTTAAATTCAAAGTATTAAAAAAAAATCAATTTTGATAATTCAAAGATTGAAATTAAATCATAATATAAGAAAAAATGGAAAATCAAATTAAATAATGCATATATGACATTACATTTACTGGAAATTAGATATTCATTATTAGCATTTTTATTTTTTAATAATCATTTTTCAAATCTAATTAAAATCTTAATCCAAATAACTCTTATTTTAAAATAAAAAACCAATAATTCTTTTACTTTATTATCACATTTATTTCTAGATTACCTTAGCGTTATGATTAGTACATGACACATCTTAATCTCTTTTGTAGTTTGAAAATACAAAAGGAAAAAATATTGAAATTAAAATTATTAAAAATAATATTTTATAAGTGGATTTACATACTTATCAATAACTTTTTCTTCTAGTTGAGTTGAGATCAAAATACCTCGATTTTGGGTTTACACCCAGCACTAATATATAAGAATGATAAAATACATAAGAATTATAAAATATAAGAATATTGAGATATTAATTAAATTTATCTGAAATTAAATAATTAAATGTTATATATAACATTTTTAAATATAATTAATCTAAAATTAAATTATGAATAATACAATATTTAACGTATCTGCCAATAACATCTTCAATCCTGTAGAAAAAAAAATCATTAGAATGCAATTAAATTTAATATTTCATGTAAGCTGAAAAAAATTAATTAAGTAAGAAAATAAAAATATATATATATTTATGCAAAACTGCAATTTTCTTTCATAGTTAATTAAATTAATATTTTAATAAATATAAATTATCAGGCCTTCCGATAACATCGATATCAACAAAAAATGAAATTGAACAAAATAACAGATCAATTAAAATACAAAAAATTGCGTGAAAACTATGGATCGATGAACATAAATTATATAAAGAAATAAAAGAAAAAATTATAATAATATCGAAAGAAGCGATTGAAAATGAATCATTTTGATAATTAATTATCTTTGATTTACTCCTACGGAGAAGGTGACTGGGAGGAGAGAAACGTGATGAGGCGATATCAATATCACAGGGACGGAGAGCTCGTGGCCTTGATGAGGCCTTCTGAGAAAGTCACCCTCTATTGTGTTATTCTTATTCTCTGTCTTCACTCTACCCATTTACAGTTTTTATATATCCTTCTAAGAAAAGACAGTCTCTTACTTCTGGGGAAAGAGAGAGAATGTAATTCAAGAATAAAATAGCAGATTCCAAGAAAGGAGGACGAGCCAATATTAGAATTATATATATATATATAACAGAGAGAAAATAGCAAAGATTGAAAAAAAAATGGTGGAAGGGATCAAAGGGAAAGAAATGATTGTCTGGGCTCTAAAATTTGTTATCGACAAATATGTGGAGGTCAACATTGTGGACCTTAGAGGAGAGATAGATCGCTAATGAAGGAGAAGCAGTTGTGGGGAAGGTTCGGAACCAATGGCCAAAATTATCCCACATCTGTTTTTTTTTTTTTGTTTTCGAACGGTCAACGCATCCATTCCTTCCAAGTGTCTCCTTCCAACTAAAACTGAGAAGCCGTTAAGGATTGTGTTTTCTTGACTTGATTTTTTGTTTTTTTTTAATTTGAGATGGAGGAGAAGAGGAGAGAACTTTTCTATTCAATTGTTGTCACTATTTGTTTCATTTTATATTCAGCTAATCATCAGCTTTTGTACTTTTTCATGATATTAATTAATTTATACTGATATATTCTTTTAAAATTTATAATTCAAGTATGGATTCTAAATTAAAGTATGTATTCAATCAAATTAAATGACTCAACGAGATAAGTCTAATAACGTTATAATCGGTTTTCTTAAGAATCATCTCGAATGAGTGATCATAAGGTTCATTCAACCAAAAAAATAAAAAATAAAAAAAATAAAAATTACAATATAAAATAAGTAGAAATTAAATTAAATTTTGTTTCCTTCACATATTTCGTATATTACTTTTTTATTCAAAAAAAAAGGATGACACGTTAGCTCGTCAAATCAAAGCAAGATCATCCATCATTCTTTTTCGACACAATCCACCACCACACATACCTTCCACCTCAGGCGTGCGTATATAGCTCACTCATCATCGGCCTCAACGTTAACTCAAACTACAACCATCCCGCCGTTAGTTTATTATTTGTTAGTTTTGATTATATTAATTATCATACCTTTTAAAGGCAACGGTCTTTGGGGATTGGCGACGAAAGAATCCGACGATATAGCTTGTTAACGTGTCACCTCCCACTTCGCTCCATTTGGCTATAATCGATTCAGATTATTCGTCATCGTTGGACAAAATCGGACCGTTAAAATTCAAGTGTTTTAAGAACCATGCGATATGTTGTACAGAAGGACATGAAAGGATCGGGTTCGGAATATTGGATAGTGATTTGAAATGATTTGGCCCACGACATCTACCCGGCCATTAGGCATTCCTCCTGTTGAGGCGTGTACACGTATGAAGAAAGAGATATCCATCAGACTTTACCAGAATTCTGTGGATGAATCGTAAATGGAAGTGGTCTTTGAACTGGTCAATAACTTCGCAAAATAAATGAACTCTTTAAAATTAATATTGATCACAATTAACTTAAATAAATATTCTATAGGTAAAATGTGAGTGTTTTGATATAATAAAATTTTTTTGACATATTTAAAAAAAATTAAATACTAGATATATATAATTAAATTTTAGTATTATGAGATATATAAAATTATTTTTTTTTAATAGTTTAAAATTATAAACCAATCACTAGATAGACCATCTCTATTCAAAATAGATAATGGTTTAATTAAATTACAATTTTGGGAAATAAATTCCTCTTAAAATTTTTTTATTTATTTCATTTATGTAAGCTATGTTTTATAAACATTAATAAGTTTATTTGCATAAAACACAAATTTCAGTACAAAATAGGCAATGATGACACGTCAAGCACAAATTTCGAAATAACAAAAGAATATTGATTAAGTTTTATTATTTAAATTTCAGTTGTAAGGAATTTTTCACAGGATTTCTCTACCAAAACTAGCAAAATAATAATAATAGAAATAATAAAGAAAATATAATTTTTAATTAAAATGCATAATTTTATATTTTAAATTATTTCAATTTGAGTGCAATCATATAAAATTTTATTTTTCATAATTTTAAAAAAAATTTAAAAATAAATTTTTATTAAATTTAAGATTTATTTGTGACAGATGAAGCTATACCAAAAAATAATAATAAAGGTGCTAAAAAAATAAAAAAATTATGTTGATGATATATATATTTTTACTTTTTAAAATCAAATTACAACTTTTAATTATCATTATAGTTAATTAGATAAGATTAAAAATATATAATTTTCAGAGAATAAAATTTTCAAAATATAACTAAATTATAATTAAAATGTAAATTACATGAATGGAGTATTTGATTTATGCATTTGGTGACTATATTTTAAATACATGTATTTTAATTTTTTTTGGGTGTGTTTGATTCAAGTAAAAGAATTTTCATGTAATGTATTTCAAATACATTAAAAGACCATTTTGGTGTATTTGGAATTCCGATTTGACGAATTCCAAATACACCGATCTAAAGTGATCGGCACCATGGTCGACCCACCCCAATTCGTCGCCACCGCCGGCCACCGTCATGGACCGGACATCAAAACCTTTAGACTTTATCTTATATTTTTTTAATCAAACGAAAAATCAAAATCATGAATTTATAAAACTCTCAACCAAAAAATTATAAAATAATCCTTTATATTGCATTTCAAATATAGTCAACCAAACAATCCCAATCAAAGTGAAGTAGTCATACCTTTTATCTCAAATACGTCTTAAGGAAAATTTTAAAATAGGCATTTTAACCTTAATTAGCAATTTAGATCAAATTTTTTTTTTATGAAAATATCGTCCGTCTGACGAATAGAATGCCCACGCGTCAAAAATGGACGACTAGCGGATTTTTTTTGTTTTTCCTTTGGTAGCTGGCAGAGAGAGAGAGAGCGCGTACGGAGAGAAGAGAGAGAGATTATATATATAAATAAATAAATAAATAAATAATTAAATAAATAAATAAGTATATCTATATGCATTAATAATTAAATAATTAAATAAATAAAAAAAAAAAAAAATAAATAAATTTTTTTATTTGCATATTTTATATGCATTAATAATTAAATAAATAAATAAATAAATATTTTTTAATAAATAAATAATTAAGTATATATATATATATATATATATATATATATATATATATATATAATAATAATAATAATAATAATAATAATAATAATAATAATAATAATAATAATAATAATAATAATAATAATTTTAATAATATATATATATTTTTGTGATTAAAGATGAATTATTATTTATTTTTTTTATATTTATATTTTTATATTTTTTTTGTTATTATTATTATTTTTATACTTTTATATTTTATATTATTTTATATTTTTATATTTTATATTTATTATTTTATATTTTTATATTTTTTATATTTTATATTTTTTTTGTTATTATTATTATTTATTTTATATTTTATATTTTATTTTATATTTTATATATGTTTTATATTTTTATATTTTTATATTTTATATTATTATTTTAATACATAAATATAATATTTTTTATATTTTATATTTTTAATACATATATATTTCAGGTGATTAAAGATGAATTATTATTTATTTTACTTATTTCTTTTTTTCTTTCTTTTAATTTATAAATCTTCTTAATTTTAATAATTTTTATATATTATTTTCTTAATTTATAATATCAAAGTTATTAAAATTATGAAGATTTATAAATTAAAAAAAAGAAAAAAAAGAAATAAGTCTAAAATAATAATAATAACAAAAAATATAAAAAATATAAATATATAAAAAAATAAATAATAATTCATCTTTAATCACCTGAAATATATATGTATTAAAATTATTATATATATATATTAAAAAATTACATATATATATATATATACTTAATTATTTATTTATTAAATTTTATTTATTTATTTAATTATTAATGCATATAAAAACATGCAAATAAAAAATTTATTTATTTATTTTATTTATTATTTAATTATTTAATTATTAATACATATATAGATTTAATTAATTATATATATATATATATATATATATATATATATATATATATATATATATATATATAATCTCTCTCTCTTCTCTC
Organism: Cymbidium sinense; assembly: GCA_021442155.1. NCBI lineage: Eukaryota > Viridiplantae > Streptophyta > Magnoliopsida > Asparagales > Orchidaceae > Cymbidium > Cymbidium sinense. The sequence goes on from CM038230.1 coordinate 3,764,195, forward strand.
TCAAGTGCAACCCCTTCTCTCTCTCTCTCTACCAAAAGCAGAAAAAAAAAAAAAAAAAATTCGGTGTGAGTCGTCGGTTGTACAAACGGCTAGATTTAAAAATTCATAAAAAATTTCTCGTGATTCGAGGTCGGTGGAAGGCGTGTCGAGATAGTCAAAGGAGCAGCGTCAAAATATCTGTAAAATTATAAAATAAAATTATAATTAATTGAAGTAATATCAATTTATATTTCCTACAAATAAATTATAAGTAAGAGTATGTATTCCATATTAAATCAATTTAAATACATTAATAGTTAAGAACAAATCTAATAGAATTGTAAAAAAAAATTATTTTATTCCATTAGATTTTAAATTCACAGTATTAAAAAAAAAAAATCAATTTTGATAATTTAAAGATTGAAATTAAATCATAATATAAGAAAAAATGGAAAATCAAATTAAATAATGCATATATGACATTGCAATTATTGAAATTAGATATTCATTATTAGCATTTTTATTTTTTATTAATCATTTTTTCAAATCTAATTAAAATCTTAATCCAAATAACTCTTATTTTTAAATAAAAAACCAATAATTCTTTTAATTTATTATCACATTTATCTCTAGATTACCTTAAGCGTTCCACGCAGATTTGTAGAATTCTTCACATGCTAATCTCTTGGTGTAGTTTCAAAATACAAAAGAAAAAAAATATTGAAATTAAAAATTATTAAAAATAATATTTTATAAAGGATTTACATACTTATCATTAACTTTTATCTAATATCTAAATTCTTATAATTACTTTAATAATAGCCTTATATTTGAATCACATCAAAATTTATGCATGTAAATATACATTTTATTTTAGATAATTAATATTAATAATATTTTTTATGTGATTATTATTATTATTATTATTATTATTATTATTATATATAAATCTCATATGTATATTAGAGTGTTATATAAGTAAATATATAAAAATATATTTAATGATATGGATGTAAATTTCATTATTCTATTTTAATTTTTTTCTCAGGTTTAGAGTTGAGATCAAAATACCTCAACTTTTGTGTTCGCCACCCGAGCACTGAATTGGGCCATATATAAGAAGTAGAATTAAGAAAATATATAAGAATGATAAAATATAAAAATATTGAGATATTAGTTAAATTTATCTGAAATTAAATAATTAAATGTTATTGCATGCTAAAAAAATTAGTTGTGATAGAAAGTTTACGCCTTAAATTATAAAATTCAATACACAAGAGAAGAAGAACTCTTAAAATTTTCACTAAAAAAACCTTGAAAAGAGGAAAAAATCACTGCAAAAAAAAATCTTCCACTATGTATCTATTTGAGTACAAAATTTTTTCTCAATAACGGAGAATCAGATATATGAGAAAACAACAACTCTAGATAGTGAACAAGATGGGCAGAAGGACGATGATGATGGTGACGATAATGGGAGGCCGATGGAGACCGACAGATTGACGACGAGAATCGTGGCGGCGCTGATGGCAGCCGTGGTGATTGACGACCCGAGTGGTGACACGATTGTCTTGAAGGATCTTCAAGCTTTAAAGCCTCTCCTCTCTCTTGCTTTCATGATAATGATGCTATTTATAGATTGAACGAGCGACGCCTTAAAATATATGCAAAATTTGAACCACTCTACTTCATCAAACGTCTCAAAATGATTCATTTGATCATTTGATGAGTATTTGAATGCTCAAATGAAGTCGAATTGTGAGATCTTAGGCTTGTTAGATCCGCCGTCGAGATGCTCGATTTGACTATAAACACTCTATATTTGAGCTATTTGGGGTTTAACGATATCCCAAAGTTTCCAATGATATTTTAAGTCTTGATCTCGATCGCCAACTTTGATTAGTTTACTTTCAACACCAAGATTCGTGCTTGATTAGTAGAAACATATAACATTTTTAAATATAATTAATCTAAAATTAAAATTGAATAATACAATATTTATCCAATAGCATTTTTTTAATTCCTTCAACCAAATATATAATCTTACAATAATTAACTGTAACTCTCACATTGGAGTTTCCTCATCAAATACTGCAAATATGCATTCAAAAATAATTGATAATAATATACAATATATTTCGATTTGGTTAAATTAATTAAAATTTTAAGAAGAAATTCAAAATTGATGCCAACTGTGCTTCAAAATTCAAGTAAGAAAAAAAGAAGGAAATGAGTATTAATTATGATTAGAATAACATAAATGTCAAAATATATCTCTTTTAATGAACAAAAAATTAAATTAAATTTCATACCGTGCTCTATCATGCTCCGGGAGATTAACGTATCTGCCAATAACATCTTCAATCCTGTAGAAGAAAAAAAATCATTAGAATGCAATTAAATTTAATATTTCATGTAAGCTGGAAAAAATATTAATTAAGTAAGAAAATAAAAATAATATATATTTATGCAAAACTGTAATTTTCTTTCATAGTTAATTAAATTAATATTTTAATAAATATAAATTATGAGGCCTTCCGATAACATCGATATGAACAAAAAAATGAAATTAAGCAAATTAACAGACCAATTAAAATACAAAAAAATTGTGTGAAAACTATGGATCGATGAACATAAATTAAATAAAGAAAAAAAAGAAAAAAAAGTATAATAATATCGAAAGAAGAAGCGATTGAAAATGAATCATTTTGTTAATTAATTACTTTGATTTACCTCACGTGAGAGCTCGTAGCTTATTGATCGAGAAAATATTACGAGTCCGCACGATTTTACATACGGACTCAATTCAGACGCTGTTCGATTTTTTTTTATTTTAGCTTAACTACGTAACTGACTAACGACGCTATAAATAGCACATTCATGACGCACTCGGTCACCCGCCCATCTCGCTCAAACAACAAGAGCGTCGTTGGAATCGCTGAGGAATTGAAGAAAGAATATATATATATATATATATATATATATATATATATATATATATATATATATATATATATATATATATATATATATATATATATATATATATATATATATATATATATATATATATATATAGGTTTATGGTATATTTTTTCTTGCAAACCAAGTTCAGAGAGAAATAAAAATCTCATTCTGTTTTACAAAAGAAGAAGATGAAGAACAAATTTGAAAGTTATGACTGAAAAAATAACCAATTTAGTTGAAGATGTATTAAATAAAAATTCATCCGTAATTTTTCTCAACCGTCAGTATAGGTATAATTTTTTTTTTTTGTTAGTATTATTCCTTGAAATTCTTTTATTTAATGTATATTTCCTACATGTTTGAAGTTCTTTGCAAGAGGACTTTGCTTGTTTGAGGATCTCACAGATGAGTACTCTCTATACTCTCTTCTGTATAGGCGATTTTGGTCATTTTTTCACTTTATTTGGCATGGTTATTCATATTATGTTCATTACATTCAGTGGAAGCAATTTTGTGTTTTGGATAATTTTTGGGTGATTTTGTATCGTACTCTTTGTACTTTCATGAGTACAAATGATTTTCTCATATTTTTCTAATTTATTTTGCTTTATGGGGAGAATATTTACATTCTATTAAAAGTAATTTTATCTGTTTGGTTAAATTTTATGAGAGATTTTTATTTATACTCTATGTACTCTCATGAGAATAGATGATTTTTGCTAATATTTTTCACTTTTTTGGCTTGTTTGGAGGAAATATGTTCATTACAATCCATTAGGAATAATTTGGATTTGTTTGGTTGATTTTTTAGTATTATTTTGTATCTGATTCTCTCATTCTCATGAGAGTAAATAAAAAATTTGGCCATTTTTCCCACTTTCTTTGAACTAGTTGTTGAGATTATATTCATTACATTCCATTGGAAATAATTTGGATATTTTTTGGGAGAATTTTTGCATTTGTACTCTCACTCTCATGAGAGTACATGATTTTCTCATATTTTTCCAATTTCATTGGCTGTTTGGAGGAAATATGTTCATTATAATTTATTAGGAATAATTTGTTTGGTTATTTTTTAGTGTTATTTTGCATCTCTCTCAGTACTCTCTTGAGAGTAGATACATGATTTTGGCCATTTTTCAATTTCTTTGGCACGGTTGTTGAGATTATGTTCATTACATTCTATTGGAAGCAATTTGGACCGTTTGATAAGGAAGGATCCATTAAGAGGCGTCCCAAAGGGTGTTTCCGCAGCTCAAGGCTTATTGGGAGAAATCCAAAAAATCCACAAGTACTTATCCTACTCGATGTTGCTATTACTTATAGGTTCTAAATATTTAATTCATTATATTTTCTTGTCTTAGAAACAAAGTGAAGTCCGAGTCTTTGTAGAGCGGGATGCGCCACCGGTACTCCACTCTATGCCCGGCTTTTCACGTAAGCCTAGAATATTTCACATTGACGCCAAACATTCATCCATTACTAAGATGTTGTACCATTACTACGATGTTGTACCTTGATTCGACCTCATCAATCAACCAACATGTCAAGGTACTAAGTCGATGATGGATATTATTAGAGGGCATTTTGATGCATGATATTATCCAAGAAGGCATTTTTTAATTTCATTTTGCTCATTTTAGTCATAATGCTTGTATTTTTTCTGCTCATTTCATAACTTTAGTAAAGTCTTCTTTTCCTTTTAATCTTGCCATTTTTGCAAGTGAAACTGCATAAATTTTTCCTTAATGTCTTCTCAAATTTTTGTTGTTTTTAGTCTAGAATTATTTGGTGAAGAATTGTTTAACTCTATAGCTCGGATGAGATCTAATATTTAATTGTTTTGTAGGTCTAGTTGTTCATGCCTCCTTTTTCTTCTCTAGAATGATTTTTATGGTTGCTTTGTTCTCTTAAATTGGTATTATTTTCTTAAAGTTAAATAACAAACTTATATGTCATTTTTTCTTGAAGGATGTGTCCAAATTTGTGTTATTAGATGAAATAAGTCATGATCTCCAAAAAAAAAAAGAGAAAAATTGAGATTGTTCCAAGTTAATTTATGAATCTTAGTGTTTGATTCAATCAATCACAATGATTTAGATTTAATCAATCGCAATGATTTATGATCTTCTTTAAACCACTTCCTTTTATTTCAATTTTTTGCGAGTTTAATGAGAAGTTGCTATCATCTTCCAACTATGTTACTAGACAAGCTCTCAAGGTTGTGCTTATATCTCCTACATTTGTTTTTTATGTTGCATATTGGTAGATTCTAAATTATTTTAATCCCTTCTTATTAGTTAAGCTTAACTATATAGCATTGTAATGATTTAGCTTTTGGGAGATATGTTGCTTGAACGATCAAATTCTCATGTAATGACTAGATATGTTGCTTGAACGATCAAATTCTCATGCGCTTAGGGTCTTTCCCTTTACCTATCTAATTCCTCATGCTCATCCGGTGTTTTCTGTTCTTCCATTGAGTTCACGTTTCAAATGCTATCATTCAAAACTAACCTTTTCGCCTTTTTTTATGTGTGAGACTAAATTTTAGGAATTTCTATGCTTCTTGGAAAGGAGCATTTACATGCATGTCACACAATTCTCATTCATTTACATATCCAACTCTAAAATATTAATATTTATATAAATAACACTTAAATCTTTAATATTACATCAAAATATCATCATCATTATATTTTTAAAATAAAATACATTATTTTATACATGAAAAAAAATGCTATATTTATAATTATCAAATTTTAGATGTCGCTTATGTAAGTATATAAGAATTGTATTGTATGTATGTAATATTTAGATAGAATTGAACTTAGATTTTTTTTTTTTAACATATTTTCTCGAAACGATGAATTTATTTCTATGCTCAGATAAAAGCGAAGCATCCAAATAGATGCATTTCATCCAAATAGAAGGCTCAATTAAACCATAAAATTAATAAATATTTATTAAAACATTTCCTATGGTTGGATCCAGTTTATCCCTATTTTTGCAATTTTATTTATTTTTTAAGAGATTTACATACTTAACACATAATTCTTATTTATTTATATATCTAACACCTAAATTTTAATTTTACATATATAATATTTACTATCATCAATCTTTTTTTAAAATAAAATATACTATTTTTAAATATAATAAAGTATTGGATAAATAAATCTTTAATTTGCATAAAATTGTCTATATAAATTTTCTTTTTTTAAAAAAAAAAATACACACAATTAATGAATTTTGTTGTAATTAGTGGTATTTTAATTATGGATTTACATTACTTGTATATGATCCGCACGTGGAGCATCTTCTTTTCTTTTAATCTTACCATTTTTTTTGTTTTAAAATAATCAATAAACAAAAATACTATATATATACTTTATGTTACAATGTATATTAAGTAAACAAAAACAGAGAAATTAAGTAATCTCGGTTGTATTTTTTGGACTATTTGGCATCAGTTGTATTTTATTTATTCTATTTATTATTATTATTTTGTTTTATTTATGTTTTGATTTGAAAAATATATTTTATAGTGATAATTATTTTGAAAAATATTAAAAAAAATACGAGGTACAGACAGAGGCAGAGCAGAGGTACAGATACCTAAATCTCCTAAAATTCGAATACCACCTCATTGCCTTTAGGGATTTAGTTACCATGATGAACAACCGTGCTACAAAAGTGAAACAAAACCCGCAGAGAGTACAAATGAAATCTCCTAAAATTCATCGAATACCCACCTTATTGTTTTGATTTAGTTTACCATGATCCAACAACCAAAAGTGAGAATTGGAAAAAAAAATCGCCTATACTGAAAGTCCTAAAATAAAATGAACATGCATAAACAGAACAATGATAAAGAACAACCGAATTATCCTACATAACCCAATGAAATAATAGAATGAATTATCCCTACCTAAATCAATAAGAGAACAACTCAAGCATCCAAATTTTATTTAAGTATTTTTTGAGGCCAAGCAAAAAAATCGCATAAACAAAGTCCTAAATCTATTCATTTTTTTTGTCCAGCCCGGTTCGAGCCCCGCTTAATTGTGGGCTTCTCGATAGCCTCCATGTATTTGCAAATGAACATGCCGCAATACATGGGGACTGACCGGCAACCCGCCACCGTTTCAACCGCCATTTCTTGGGTTGTCAAAATAATGGCCGATATCTGAGCCGTGAATTTAATCGCAGGAAGATGGATAAGGTATTAGTTAGATCCCTAGGAGAACCCGCAGAAGAGTGCATACCATTTCCGTGAATGACTTTATGTGTGCTTTTGGCAATGAGTCGTAAAATGACCACACGCCAAGCTTGATATTACCACAAGAAGTGTCCAGTCTTGATTATGGATAACTAGTAAGAGAGCCACCGGATGAATTATCTAAGGATCTTTGGATATACATCTTGCTTTTAGCAAGTCATATTATAATTCTGAGGATGCAAGATAACATCTATAAGTCACAGACATACAGAATATCAAGAATGAATTACGAACCGGTAATTTTGGAAGAGTAACTCACCCAATGTAAGCATGAAATGTAAAGGAATGGGACATACAATCGAGGAGTACTTCTCGCCAAGATATAACGATCGACGGCGTGCATCGGCAGAATCGATCCATCAAGAATCGTTCAATCGCCTGAAATAATAATATTTCCACGCGAAGCAATCAGATCTCCCCATTATCGAAAAGTTTGTTTTGTAATTTATTGACGAGAAATTAATAAGTAGTTAGAATGATATGACATTTCAATCGTGAAAAGGAGGAAGATACCGGGTGACTTACTTGTCTGGCAACGCAACATACATCGTATTGTGACGGAAATGGCGTAATGCTAATAATGTGCTCACCGCCTGATCTACAACAAAAAATTTATACAGTTAACTTGCTCACATCAAGTAAAACATAACCGACGGGTCAACATACCATAAGAAGAGGGACAAAGCCACTCATGTAGCCAGCGCAGGTTCAGATCTTTCTTGTAATGCCATTGAATTGTGACAATAAGAAGGCCCAAATGGCTTCAAATTAATCGACAAAGAAATTTTTCAATATTATCTGGTAGGCAATTAAACTAGAAGCTACTCTATAGTTGTGGTATGCAAAGAACAAATTTGAAATAAGAAAACGTATGTACAATCAGTAAACTGCCGCCAAAGAACGAGCTATCCGATTGCTCGAGCTTATTCTTATAATCGGTGAACTATCCGTGACAATGGAGATTTCGCCATAAAACTTTCTCCCCTTTGTTTGGCATCCCCAAAGATCACACTTCATCCGGTGAAAGAAAAAAATGCACCACCCAAGAAAAAGGTTTTGTCGATGTCCCACAGAAGATAGGATAGAGGTTATGGCAACCAGTCTTCTGCAGTAATCAGCACAATTGGTTCGTGAAGCTTCAATATTTCGGCCACTTCACTAGTGAAGAGCGTAATATTATCAAATAATGCTCGATGGCACTCGGCAGATCTAGACGTTATCCTTTTGCATACGTCGAACTTCAAAATAAAGTCAAGGTAATCGAATATATAAAGATAATGGATTGCAAGCACCTTAATATCGTGAGGCAGAGGTACGAGGTACAGGGGTATGCAGGCAGGGTGCTGATTCATTTTCTTCACGTAACACATCCAAACCGGCAAAATCTCAAGAAAGTATAGAGTACAGAGTGCTGAGGGTTGGAGAGTACATTTGCAAACAAGCATCAAAATTAGCTTCCAAACAACCTCTAAATTACTTCCACAAGAAAGCGGAAACATTGTCTCAAAACCAATCAACAATTAATAAAAATAGCCCAAAATCATCTCTAATATTGGAGGGTACAGGTAGTGCAGGAGGTGTGAGGTATAGAGCAGATGCAGGAGGTGCAGTGCAGGTGAGTACAGATTCATTTTCTCCACGTAACACACCCAAACCCAAGAAAAACACAACTTCCCAGGTTATTCATAACGATTCTATCCATAGTATGCCCTCCAAACAGAAAAATGGACCAAAAAATGCAAAATCTCAAGAAAGTATAGAGGTCGTGAGAGAGGGTTCTGAGAGTACATTTGCAAACAAGCATCAAAATTAACTTCCAAACAACCTCTAAACTACTTTCACAAGAAAGCAAGAAACATTGTCTCAAAAATTAGACCAACAATAAAGAAAAATAGCCCAAAATCGCTCTAATATCGAGGGTAGTGAGGTGCAGAGAGGCAGTGAGGTACAGAGGTGCATTCATTTTCTCCACGTAACACACCCAAACCAACAAAACACAACTTCCCATTCATAACGGATTCTAGCCATAGTATGCCCTCCAAACGGAAAAATGGATCAAGAAAATGCAAAATCTCAAGAAAGTATAGGGCAGGTACAGAGGGTTGGAGAGTACATTTGCAAACAAGCATCAAAATTAGCTTCCAAATAACCTCTAATCTACTTCCACGTAAAAGCGTTAACATTGTCTCAAAACCACAACAATCAAGAAAACAGCCCAAAATCGCCTCTAATATCGAGGGTACAGGTGAGAGGTGTGAGGTACAGAGGTATGATAGATGAGGTACAAAAGTACAGTCTGATTCATTTTCTCCACAACACACCCAAACCCAAAACACAACTTATTCATAACGGATTCTAGCCATAGTATGCCCTCCAAACGGAAAAATAGCAAAAAAACGCAAAAATCTCAAGAAAGTATAGAATCTGGGTTTGAGAGTGTGGGTACAGAACAATCAACAAAATAGCCCAAAATCGTCTCTAATATCGAGGATGAGGCGTGAGGTGAGAGGTAGGCACAGTAGCCATATCAAAAAAATGCCATAAAGAAACCTAAACACTTAATCGATGGATTGTAATGGACAAAGACAGAAAACCCTAAAATCTTTCAAGTTCAAGAATGTGGAAATACCGTGTAACCAACCGTAATACCTCAATTTGAAATTCGCTAGAAGCCCTAAGCCGTGATCGAACGACGAGGTGGGCGACGACACGGAGCGGGAAATTCTCTCGTCAAAAGCCCCGCAGTATTACGAAAGAATACCGAACGAGATATTTTGTTCCCGAGGTTTAGACGAGGTAAATCGGTCGTCGGGTCGGGCGCTAAAGGAAAATAGCTTCCGCTTACACGCCATTTTTTACCATTATTTGTGCCACGCTATGCGATTGGAGTCCGACGTAAAGCTACGCGGACGACGTAATATTTTCCCCTGCATCATCGCCATGAAACTTTGGTAATGTCTTTTCATATCCTTGATAGAAATCATCATTTTCTCTTGTGTTACTAATCTCTCAACCATATTTATAACATCCCGTCACTCATGGATAATTGCTATTAACATTTAGTTCCACTTAATAGGAAACTCTTGTTTGATATATAGTTTAAATCATTTCAATCACCTTAGACGGTGGTTAATTGATTGACACACACCTTGCTTTTGGGTAGTTAGATTCCAAATATGAGAGTTTTTAACTTCTTTTCTCTTCTTGACACAATGTTACCTTCCTCTTTTAGATTTCAAATCATTGTATCTCCAAGCTTAATGATCCTTCTCTTGAACACATATAGTATACAGAGAAGAGCTTTTATCAGAAAACAATAACATAATTGGTTTCCTTGAACCATTCGATATTTTCACATATTTTTGCTCTAAACTATAAAGTCAATTCTCCGCATAGTGCTTAATTCTTAGTTTATCTTTCCTTGCGAGCACACCGCAGTGAAGCTAGATGAGATGTTAAACAGATACATTTCTTCATTATTTTCAAGAAACAAGTACAATTATTACCTTAATAGCATTATTTGGAGAGAAATGTTTACTTTGTCTTGGAAAGACTAGCCACATGATAGAACAAATGACAAATTTGTATAATAATAATAATATTATGTTCTTTCTAGCTTTCCAATTAATTTATCTACATATATTGTTAGAAAGTTTAATAGCAGTTTGACAATTTCTAGTATAGTTGTTTAAATTTAGAGGGAGAGAGAGAGAGAGGTATTGCATTATTGATTTCTCCTTCAAATGAAATGAGGGATGTGATAAAATTTTGTACTTGTATATAGTAATGAGAGTTTGTTCGGGGCTGGTTATTGATTTGTAGTATATAATTATTGTAAATATATACTTTTTTTAGAAGGGTTATAATTATTATAGTTTTTAAGTCTAATATTAGCTTTTTTTTAGTATTGATTATATTCTCTTAGTATATTTGATTGTAAAAAAAACTTTAATCTCATCATAATTTTTTTTAAAAATAAAAAGTTATATAGTTAAATAAAAATATAATAATTATTTAAAATTATAGATGTGAAAAATTGACTCAAGTTTTAATGGTCCATTGAGGTAGTTTTCCACTATTTTATTTTTGAGATTTCTGACATGTTTTATTTTTATGCAACTTAATATTAGCTTTAAAAAATTTCTAATATGAGCAATAGTAGTTGAAAATAAGATCTACTTAAATATGATAGCTATAAGTGATATGACCTTGAAAATTCTACTAGTGAAGACGAATCTTGATATCGAAAGCACCGATAATCAAGACTAACCGAGATCAAACGCTTAGTATCAATCTACTCTTAAACATGGAGTGTTTATAGTCAAATCGGCGTCTTGACCTGATCTAACAAGCCCAAGATCTCATAATTCGACTTCATTTGAGCATTCAAATACACAAAATATATCATATGATCAAAGGAATCATTTTGAGCCGCCCAATGGAGAGAGTGGATTTTGTATGTATTTACAGACGTCCTCCAATCTATAAATAGCCTTTTATTCTTCATATGAGGGGGAGCCCAAGCAAGAGAGAGAGAGAGAGCGCTTGAAAATCCTCCAAGCACAATTGTGCCACCACTGACGGTTGTCAACCACTGCCGCCGCCATCGCCACCGCTAATCCTTGCCATCAATCTCCGGTCACCATCATGACTACCTTCATCGCCAGATCCCCGCTCATCATCATCTCGCTACCAGAATCATTAACAACGTGACTATATGGTGTTGTTATTTGATTCGGATTCTCTTTGTCGGTCATTCTCATGTACATTTTGTAATCCGTTATCGGAAATTTTGTACTCATAAACAAATACATAGTGGAAGATTCTTTATTGGGCGTGGTTTTCCCTCTTTTCGAGGTTTTTTTCACGTAAAATTTGAGTTTTCTTGTTCACTCTTTAAATATCCGTGTGTGTTGGATTTCATAACAAGGCTAAAGGTAAAATTTCACTCTACTGGTTTTCTAGCAACAAGATATACATATATATAATGAAAAAAATGTTGATAATTTGATTTCATCTAGAATAGTTTTAGTTTTTTATTCAATGATCACATCATAAGAAACATTGAACAAATATGAAAAAATTGGTGATTGAGTGAAAATTGTTGAAAGTTGTTAAAGAATTTTGTAAGCTTTTCAATGATACAATAATCTCTCAGTTTGATCTGAGATGAGTGTTACGAGCAAAAAATTATCTTGGGCTAAAATTATTTTTTTAAAATAGTTAAAGTAAGTCGTTTGTTCAACAACGATTTGTGTTCACATAGAATTCTTGTAGGAGCAAGTTCTCTATGGGTGATTATACCTATTTTAATTTTTTTTAAATATATTTAATTATTTAAATAAATTTATTATTATGCTTATTTTAAAATTTTACCTTTCAAAAAAAAAAAAAGACAGCCAATATTAGAATAAAAAAATATTATATAGATATATGTATGTATGTAATGTCATTTTGTATATGAATTTATTTAGAGGAAGAGAAGCAATATTCATCAGTTGACATTTATAAAGCTTAGAAGTTTATATGATAGTAAATAAATGTCATATCTTATGACAAAATTTAAGTTGTAAATAAGTTTAGTCAATCAACTAGTCATAATTAATCAGTTTTTTTTTTTTTAACATTTGAGCAATTTAATCTCAAACTCATACAATGTATGTACAAAGACTGAATTTAAGGCCTTTTTTGGTTGATGCTCTCAATTACTTGACTAAGATGCTTTGCACATATCCAAAACTTGAGCTACACTCATCAGAATGATAGATATATGAGGTCACTCACAATAACCTCAAGCCGAAATCTAAAGCTCTCTTGATGGCAGCTTGTTAGCATCAAAATGATCTGGCTAGAGATAGCATGGACAAAATTGTGAGCTCAGGAGATCGCATTGATGGGACTATTAGGAAGAATCACAAGGGAAAATTGCAAGAGATATTCCAATTGATTAGGTTTGTAGGAACAGTTGTGATTAGGGCTCATGACACATGGCATCAATAGAACTTTTGAACGAAGTTGTAATAGTAACTCATACAAGATGGCATTGATAGGATCTAAGGGCAGTTAAGCAGGCTCAAATTTGATTCAATAAATGACTCACAAGCCAAGCTTAATGAGTTAACAAACTAAACTCAAGCAAACACTATATGACTTGTCAGTTTGTGAGTCACATTATTTAATAAATACTAATATAAAATATATTTAAAATATATTAAAATTTAATCATTTTAAGTATACAATTATTAATAATATCTATAAAAATACACACAGATAAATATAATCATCATAAGTTATTTTAAATATTTATAAAAAATAATTATCATCATAAAATATATTTTATTTTAAATAAAATATATATAAAATAAAATAATAAATAATAAATAAAATTTGTCTCAAATGACCCCTTAATAACTTGGGAAAAGAATGGTTGAAAATACAAATATTCGCTTAATTTTATTTAACAATCATCTCGAATGAATGATCATAAGGTTCTATTCAACCAACTAAAAAATAAAATAAATAAAAAAACTACAATATAAAAATAAGCGAAATTAAATTTAATTTTGTCACCCTTCACATTTTTTCATATTGCCTTTTTTTCAAAAAAAAGATGACACGTGGGAGCTGGTCAAATCAAGCGGCCAAAATCATCCCACATTCTCTCTTGAACTATCCACAATCCAGCCACCATCACACATGCCTTCCACCTTAGCGGCGTGCGGATATCTCGTCGATCGCCATGCTCTTCGTTCGGACTCACGAAACCAATAATCCAAACGCCGTTAGTTTATTCGGCGTTAGTTTTGATTATATTAATCGTACACTTCTACACGCAACGGTGCGGGGATTAGCGATGAAAGGAACTCCGTTGGGCATAGGTTTGTTGCCACGTGTCACCTCCCACTTGTGGCTCCATTTGGGCATGTCAATCGTGATCATCTACATCGTTGGGATCGAGATTTAAAATTCGGTGTTTTAAGAAGAGCATAGCGATATGTTGTACGAAGGACATGAAAGGATCGAGTTCGGAACATTGGATGGCCGTGATTTGAAACTATATGGGACCTTGTATGATGTCAGCGGCAAACCGGCATTCCTCCTTGTTGAAATACACTGAAGAGAAAAAGATATCTAGCGATTTCATTGGCATCTATTGCTATTTTTATGCGGAATGTGTTGGACTTTCAATTAGTGATGGATGGATTGGTGGAAGTGAGTCTTAGAATTGCGTGATACTTCGCAAAATAAATGAACTCTTTTCAAATTAATATTGATCACAATTAACTTAAATAAATATTCTATAGGTAAAATGTGAGTGTTTTGATATAATATGAATTTTTGGACATATTTAAAATTTTTTTTAATACTAGATATATATAATTAAATTTTAGTATTATGAGATATATAAAATTAATTTTTTTTAATAGGTTAAAATTATAAATCAATCACTAGATAGACCATCTCTATTAAAAATAGATAATGGTTTAATTAAATGACAATTTTAGGGAAATAAATTCCACTAAATTATTTATTTATTTATTTCATTTAGGTAAGTTATGTTTTATAAACATTAATATGTTTATTTGCATAAAACATAAATTTCAGTATAAAATGGACAACGATGAAACGTAAAGCACAAATCTCGAAATAACAAAAGAATAATGATTAAATTTTATTATTTAAATTTCAGTTGTAAGGAATTTTTCACAGGATTTCTCTACCAAAACTAGCAAAATAATAATAACAGAAATAATAAAGAAAATATTGTCCATGATGATAAAATTTTAATTAAAATGCATAATTTTATATTTTAAATTATTTCAATTTGAGTGCAATCACATAAAATTTTTATTTTTATAAATTTTTTAAAAAAATTAAGGAATAAATTTTTATTAAATTTAAGATTTATTTGTGACATATGAAACTACATGAAAAAGAATAATAAATGTGCTAAAAAATCTATTATAGAAAGAAATTATGTCGATGATATATAATTTTTTTATTTTTAAAATCAAATTATAATTTTTTAATTGTCATTATAAATTTATAGTTAATTAGATCAGATTAAAAAATAGATAATTTTTTGAGAATAAGTTTTTCAAAATATAACTAAATTATAATTAAAATGTAACATTCTAAATTACAATCAAAATAAAGTAGTCATACCTTTTATCGCAAACAAGTGCTAAGGAATCCATAAAAAGTTTCTCGAGGTGTGGAAGGCATGCATGAAGAGACAGACAGGAGCAGCGTCAAAATATCTGTAAAAATAAAATAAAATTATAATTAATTGAAGTAATATCAATTTATATTTCCTGCAAAATAAATTATAAACAAGAGTATGTATTCCATATTAAATCAAATTAAATACATTAATAGTTAGGAACAAATAGAATAGAATTGTAATAAAAATTATTTTATTCCGTTAGATTTTAAATTCACAGTATTAAAAAAAAATTTCAATTTTGATAATTTAAAGACTGAAATTAAATCATAATATAAGAAAAAAATGGAAAATCAAATTAAATAATGCATATATGACATTACATTTATTGGAAATTAGATATTCATTATTAGCATTTTTATTTTTTAATAATCATTTTTTCAAATCTAATTAAAAATCTTAATCCAAATAACTCTTATTTTAAAATAAAAAACCAATAATTCTTTTACTTTATTATCACATTTATTTCTAGATTACCTTAAGCGTTATGATTTGTATTTCGACATCTTAATCTCTTTTGTAGTTTGAAAATTCAAAAGGAAAAAAATATTGAAATTAAAAATTATTAAAAATAATATTTTATAAATTATTTACATACTTATCAATAACTTTTTTTCTTCAAGTTCAGTTGAGATCAAAATACCTCAGATTTTGGGTTACACCCCAGCACTAATATATAAGAATGATAAAATACATAAGAATGATAAAATATAAGAATATTGAGATATTAATTAAATTTATCTGAAATTAAATAATTAAATGTTATATATAACATTTTAAAATATAATTAATCTAAAATTAAATTATGAATAATACAATATTTATCCAATAGCATTTTTTTAATTCTTTCAACCAAATATAGCGTATAATCTTCTTAGATAATTGGACAATTCACTCTCACATTTGAAACTTTTTCATCAAATACTGCAAATATGCATTTAAAAATAATTAATAATAATATATTTCGATTTTATTAAATTAATTAAAATTTTAAGAAGAAATTCAAAATTGATGCCAACTTACTTCTTTGTTCACGTTAACTCTGCTTCAAAATTCGGGAAGTTAGAAAAAAAAAGAAGGAAATGAGGATTAATTATGATTAGAATAGCATAAATGTCAAAAATATATCTATTTTAATAAATAAAAATTAATTTAAATTTCATACCCTGCTCTATCATGCTCCGGGAGATTAACGTATCTGCCAATAACATCTTCAATCCTGTAGAAAAAAAAAATCATTAGAATGCAATTAAATTTAATATTTCATGTAAGCTGAAAAAATATTAATTAAGTAAGAAAATAAAAAAATATATATATTTATGCAAAACTGCAATTTTCTTTCATAGTTAATTAAATTAATATTTTTAATAAATATAAATTATGAGGCCTTCCGATAACATCGATATCAACAAAAAATGAAATTGAACAAAATAACAGATCAATTAAAATACAAAAAAATTGCGTGAAAACTATGGATCGATGAACATAAATTATATAAAGAAATAAAAGAAAAATTATAATAATATCGAAGAAGAAGCGATTGAAAATGAATCATTTGTTAATTAATTATCTTTGATTTACCTCCTGAGAAGTGGCTCTTGGGAGGAGAAACATGATGAGGCGATATCATATCGCGAGAGGGCGGAGGCTTCTGATGAGGCATTCGTCTCTTGAAAAAAACTCTTTATTTGTATTATTCTCTATTCTCTTTATCTGCACTTTTACCCATTTACAGTTTTATATATCCTTCTAAGAAAAGACAGTCTCTTACTTCTGGGGAAAGAGAGAGAATGTAATTCAAGAATAAAATAGCAGATTCCAAGAAAGGAGGACGAGCCAATATTAGAATTATATATATATATATATATATATATATATATAACAGAGAGAAAATAGCAAAGATTGAAAAAAAAAATGGTGGAAGGGATCAAAGGGAAAGAAATGATTGAAAGAAATGATTGTCTGGACTCTAAAAATTTGTTATCGACAAATATGTGGAGGTCAACATTGTGGACCTTAGAGGAGAGATAGATCGCTAATGAAGGAGAAGCAGTTGTGGGGAAGGTTCGGAACCAATGGCCAAAATTATCCCACATCTGTTTTTTTTTTTTGTTTTCGAACGGTCAACGCATCCATTCCTTCCAAGTGTCTCCTTCCAACTAAAACTGAGAAGCCGTTAAGGATTGTGTTTTCTTGACTTGATTTTTGTTTTTTTTTTCAATTTGAGATGGAGGAGAAAAGGAGAGAACTTTTCTATTCAATTGTTGTCACTATTTGTTTCATTTTATATTGAGCTAATCATCACCTTTTGTACTTTTTCATGATATTAATTAATTTATACTGATATATTTTTTAAAATTTATAATTCAAGTATGGATTCCAAGTTAAAGTATGTATTGATCAAATTAAATCAGCAGATAAGTAATAATCTATAATCGGTTTTCTTAAGAATCATCGAATGAATGATAAGGTTAATTCAATACCAAAAAATAAAAAAATAAAAAAAATAAAATTACAATATAAAATAAGTAGAAATTAAATTAAATTTTGTTTCCCTTCACATTTTTAGTATATTACTTTTTTATTAAAAAAAAAGATGACACGTGGGAGCTCGTCAAATCAAAGCGGCCAAGATCATCCACATTCTTTAGTACCAACTATTCACAATCCGCCACCACCACATAACTTCCACCTCGGTGGCGTCGTAGCTCTCCTCCCGCCATCGGCGGCAACCGTTGCTAACTCGAAACCATCCAAACGCCGTTAGTTTATTATTTGTTAGTTTTGATTATATTATCATACCTTTTAAAGGCAAGTCTTTGGGGATTTGGCGTGAAGACTCCGTGACGATGCTTGCCGCGTGTCACCTCCCACGCTCCATTTGGCATGTCGATTCAGATTCCGTCATCCATGCATCGTTGGACAAAATCGACCGTTAAAATTCAAGTGTTTTAAGAAGACCATGGCGATGTACCTAAAGGACATGAAAGGATCAGTTAACATTGGATAGTGATTTGAAATGATTTGGACCCATCGACATCATTGGCGAAGCCATTCCTCCCTGTTGAGGCTGCAGTACACCTGTATGAAGAGAAAGATATATCTATGTCTAGTGATTTCATTGGTGACTTTACCGAGAATTCCAACGTATCTGGATCAGTGGAAGTGGGTGCTAGGAATTGCTCAATAACTTCTGCAAAAAATAAACTCTTTTAAATTAATATTGATCACAATTAACTTAAATAAATATTCTATAGGTAAAATGTGAATGTTTTGATATAAAATAAATTTTTAACATATTTAAAAAAAAATTTAAATACTAGATATATATAATTAAATTTTAGTATTATGAGATATATAAAATTAATTTTTTTAATAGTTTAAAAAATATAAATCAATCACTAGATAGATCATCTCTATTAAAAATAGATAATGGTTTAATTAAATGACAATTGTTGACATTAAAATATCTTAGGGTGGCCATAGGTGACTGGTATGTGATGTCAGCAGTGGCTAAAATATGAATTATCCATCTAATTTTTTAGAAATCTCAAAAGATTATAGTGAATTTATGGTTTTGTATGTTTTCTATTAAGAAAATGATTGGTTTGATACCAAAGGATGCGGCGAAGAATAGGAGAGATCAGCAATCTATGGGTGATTAAAGGAATGCAATTTTTGAAGAGTTGGCAGTGAGCTGGCCATGTATTGTAGGAGTGTAGAGTGTGGAGGGGATGTGGGCAGAAGAACATCACATAAATGATTATAGAACCCTGGCTCATTGCTGAATTACATTGATGCACACTGCTTCACTGGTAGGAGATCTTCACACAATCTAAAGGAGTGATGCCTTGGTTGAATATCCAAGGAGGGGCAGCTGAAATTTTCTATGTAATTTGTCTAGATTTGATTCAAAATGACTTGTGTTTGTAGTAATTTAGTAATCCGAATGGCCAAGTACCTTTAGAGATACTTTTACATGAAAAACAGAAAGAAAAGGAAAAATGACAATTGAAGTCCAGTAACATGGTGATATAAAAAAACAATAGGCATAAAAAATTTAAAAAAAAACTTGGAAGAGACTGGATAGGACATGACCATCTAGTGACCTAGCTTGGTTTCCCAAGTAAATGCAATCCTGGTCAGGACAATGCATAAAGTAGGAATATATAGTATATAAGTGCAATATACAAATTTAGCATTTCGTGTACTTAAAATACTGATTTGTATTATGAGCAAATTATGATTACAGTTTTGGCAATATTATTGATGTTGTGGGTAATTGCATATTTATATGTTTTCTAGAACTGCTGAAATTTTTTCTTTGCAGACCACAGGTGACAATAGCAACTGCGATAGTATTTTGTCATCGTTTTTTCCTTCACCAATCCACACAAAAAAATGACAGGAGGGTTAGTATTTCATTCTAGTTGGTGTTTTTTTTTTCTGATAATTATTTAAACGGAATTAGAACTTTTCTAATATTTTAGCTTTAAGTGCCCTCTCAATTAATCTCATCTTTCATGTTAGTTATGCTGCATGATTTCAATCTTCTATAAAGTTTCAAGTTTAGTTGGCGTTTTTTACCTTATATATTGTCCATAGTGGTGGATTGCATGAACAACTTTTTGTGTTATTGTCTTTCTTGGGTAGAAAAAAATTAACTTAATCCTAACACTAGCAATGAATCCTTTTTTTTAAGTAAACAAGAACATATATGGGAGAGGCACATGGATGCGGTAATGCCAGATAAATTTTGTGACTATTAACTATTCTATTAATATTGGGCTTTTTGTTGAAATTAATAACTCTTAACTTCCAAATAAAGGTCAGTTGTCTTGAATTTTCTTCGCATTCATGATTGGGTTTCTCACTTGTAATTAAAAGAAGTGGGACAAGGACAACGAGGTCAGGGAGGTTCAGGGGATCTGTCCAATCATAGAAATTGTTCTTGATGAAAATGTTCATGATAATGAGTTGAATTGGGAACACACTGCTAGTATATTGATTTTCATGTTCTTCATGAAAATGTGTCCAATCCATTTCAAACGTTCGAGTTCAGTGGGAAATTATTTTCAAATTACACCTCTATCTGCTTGTTTCCTTTCAACTTGGATTGCTTGGAGTAGTCAAAAGCATGTGTCAGAAAGTTATATTTCAAATCAATTGTTTTATTTTATGGAAATAATTGCAGTGCTGATATTACCTGCATTACGAACCAAACATGAATTTTACAAACATAATTGAATATGAGTAATTTGCAAGCATAAAATTATAATTTATATGAATACTCTCAGGTGAAATGGAAGATCTTTATATTGGCAAAATAATTATTTATCATTGGCACCGGAAATAGTGAAAGAGGAAATCTGATCATATGTAGACAAGTCAATGTTATTAAAGCATTATGTACAACGATAATTTGATGATAGAGTTGATGTCGGCTCTTGTCATAGGAGGCGGTGGTAGAGACTCATCATCATCCTTCATATGAATGTCTAATAAACATGTAAGAGGTCCTATGTATCACTATGTGATAAATGTGGAGGATGAGGTTCTTGGAGAGTGAACAACTGTATCTCAAAAGATGTCTCCAAAATATATTAAGAGGCAGGTAGACATGCTTGTGCAAATATTGGGAGGTATTTCTATGAAAATACCATTTGTTTAATGCAACAACCTCGTCTTCTTACTTGATGGTTTGTTCTATAGGTACTTATGATCGAGGTTTGAAACTCTGTTTGCTTCAACTCAGTAGCTTAGTTGTGCATTGACTAAGAAGGTTGAGATGAAAAAAGCTAGAAAAAATATTTTTATTGAATGGTTAGGTTGAGTGTCTCATATACAATAGTAACTATAAGGCCATTGCTTCAAGTTTTGAGGATGGATGCAAATAAAAAGCCAACCATGAGATTTATTTGCAATACAATGGACATGGCTAAGGAGTTATAGCTTCTAACTTACGGTTTCAATATAATGAGAGCAAGTTAGTTTATCTTGAAACCTAGTTGGGGATATAATATTGTATGGATGGGTGATTGCTAACCCAATTGAGAGAGCATGTTCAATATGCAACTTGCTTGGTTTAGGAATAAGAAGTGTTTCTTTGAGCTATAGCAAGTTAAAGATATTGTTGTAAAGCATTCTCTAGATAATTTTAAATATTTATCTTTCTTATAATAAGAAATGACTCCAATTTTTAATGACCCGTTTGGGGATTGCGGTTGCATGAAAAAAAATAAGTGGAGGTGTTGTAGAAGAAGCCGTTGTTTGAAGAAATTGCGGTGGGTATATATATATTTGATTTTACAAAAGTCAAATCACAGACTTTCGATAGTAGGTAGTCGGTCAGTTGAAAAATATAGCTTCGATTTCTCATAAAATAACTAAAATTCAACCGAATGTAGTATAGCAAACACACCGCATACCATCACCCCAAACAATGTCCAAGTTTATAAGTTCTAACTTGACTTCTCAAATTTATTTGAATAGTGGATCCAATTTAGTGATAACATTTTAGAGTTATAATATTTTGTTCTTAAGATATTAGAACTTATATGCTCACATTTAGATGTGAGCATAACTGTCTTTATATAATCAAGAGACTCATTTGAGAGAAAATATTTTGAAAGATGATTATCATGTGATATGTTATCATATCATGAATTGTTATGAGGGAAAAGAGGTATCTATAAAGATTTGAACATTGATCTTAAGTTATTAAGTAAAATTATAAAATTAACTATTTTTAATTTCTTAATTGATTATTATTAAATGAAAGATGTTTGAGATTGATGAAGAGATGGAAGAATGTGAGAACTTGGGAATCAAGAAGGCGAGATGGGGAGAAAGCTAGTCATTATGATGATGACTTTAAAACCCCAATGATTAGAGTGTTGAGAACTTTTAATTACTTGTTGTAATTTTATTTGTATATGTGGATGTTATTATATTGGACAATAGGAGAGATAAGTTTTTTGCTACACTTATTTAATGTATTACTTTGCTTTGCTATATTATATTACTTTCATTTAATGTCTATATGATTTTGGTTAGTTAATATTTGTATTACACTTTACCATACACTATTTATTACAATATACTTTGTGCCTTATGCAATTTATTCGAGGTAGTCAATTTTTCTCTTCATTCTATGTTAGTATCCTAGAATTTTTTAATATATTTATAGGTTATGATGTTAAAATATTAATTCTTACATTCATTTTGACTTAATTTTTCTTTAAAATGCCTTTAGATTTATGCCTCATATTACGGATGAAAAATGCGGTAATATCCAATTGCTCAATCTTAAATCTTACCGTGGGAACAAGAGTCTTAGAGTCCAGATGTGGACTTTTTACGATATGACAATTAGTCTATATCACACTCTCAAGGATGAGAGTGAGCTATTTCACAAGAGGAAATTGTCTTATATATTTTTGAACACACAGGGAACATGCTTATGAGAGAAGTGACCTAAAACTAGGTAAACACACTCTTAGATGTCTAATTATATGGAATGGGTAGCACAAAAGTAGACAACAAGGCTTGTATTCTTTGGATAAGAGATGCCCATTAACTTTTTTTAAATAAATTTTAAAACCATGTTGTAATTTCCTATGATTTTTTTTATAGCAGGATGGCTTAAGATATTATACAAAAATTATTAACACAAATGAAAAAAATGTCTTTGTAGTAGCTATAAGAAAAGATAAAAAATGTAATTATATTATTGTGATAAGACAAAAACAACTACAAGAAAATCAAAGCAAGGAATGCAATTAACAAGGCTAGCCATCCACAGTCCGAAAAACTACCAACATACAATTATTGTAGAATTTTATGTAGAAGAGAATAGAGCATTGCAATGTGTGACTTGTGAATCGCCAAATCCTTTTAGTATAGTTAAGGAGAGTAGAAACTTTTTTATAGAAAGAAGGCTTAGATAATATACAAAAATATATTAATTAGAAATGAAAAGTGTGTCATTGTAGCTATAAGAAAAGATCAAAGATGGAATCATATTATTCGATGGAACAAAACAATCACAAGAAAATCAAAGCAAGGAATGTAATTAATAAGGATGGCCATCCACAGTCTTGGAAAAACAACATCCAATATAGAATTTTATGCAAAATAGAATAGAGCATTGTAGTATGCGACTTGTGGATTGTCAAATCCTTTCTAGTATAGTTGAGGAGAGTAAAACCTTTTAATATAAAGCTTCTCATGATCGTCAATAGTGTGAATGAGAATTATATATGGAGGAGATTCTAGGAGAGCTTGTAGTAGTAAACCGAGAGAAGCACGTGGGATTTTCAATACTCCCCACAAGTTAGATTGTAAACATCAACTAATCCAAGTTTGCCTATCATTTTTTTTAATGATGGTTTGGTAGGTGTGATTATAGATAAAAGTTTAAAGGATAATGTTATAAGTATTAATAGATGTGGAGATAGAATTATAGCTTTAAAGATGATGATACTAAGATTATCAATGTTATAAGTGTCTATGCTCCTCAAGTAGGTTTGGAGGTAAGCTTAAAAGAAAAATTTTGGAATGAATTAGAGATTAATACAAAAGATACCACTTGAAGAAAAGTATTTATTGGGGAGATTTAAATGGACATGTTGGTAGAGTGATAGAAGATTTTAAAATATTCATGGTGGTTATGGATTTGGAGTGACTAATGAAGAAGGTAGGACTATATTAGATTTTGCCTTAGCTTATAATTTTGTAGTTGTTAATACTTTATTTAAGAAAAGAGATGAACATATTATTACTTATAAAAATGGATCTAGTAAAAACCTGATTATTTTTTGATAAGAAAAATAGATCGTTTAGATTGTAAAGATTGTAAGGTCATTCCAAGTGAAATTTTAAGTACCCAACATCGACTATTAGTTTTAGATTTTAAGATGAAAAGTTGTAAAAGAAAAATAAACTAAATTATTGTCTTAGCATTAGATGGGGACACTTAAAGAACACAAATAAAAATATTTTTAAGAGCAAGCTACAAGAAATTAGAGTTTGAGATGTTCATAAGGAAAGCTATGTGGGAAAAATATCAAGTGAAATTAAGTAAGTTGTTAAAGATGTACTTGGCGAATCAAAGGAAAAGCTTATTTTAATAAGAATAGTTGGTGGTGGAGTCGAGTGTGCAAGAAAAGATAAGAAATAAGAAGCATTGTTATAAAACTTAGTTTAGATGTAAAACTTCGGAATTGGGAAAGATATAAAATAACTGTAGAGATTCTAAGAAAGTAATATATGATGCAAAAAATTTAGTTTTAGTGATTTATACAATAGATTAGATACCAAAGAAGGTGAAAGATGTATGTATAAGTTAGCCAACCAAAGAGATAGGAGAAGTAAAGACATAGTTCAAGTGAGGGGTATTAAGGATGAAAATAATAAAGTGTTTTTCTTAGAAAAGATATTGAAAATAGGTGGATGAGGTATTTTAATAAACTTTTCAATGAAGGATCTGAAAGTACGATTGATTTTAGCAACCTTAATACAACAACAACAACAACAAGCCTTAATCCACAGGTGGAAATGTTTAGGAGATCAAGGAAAATCAACCCTAAACAAAAATAGAGAATTTCATTTTATCGTCATTAGTAAATCGAAGTTAGTGAAGCTTTAAAGAAAATGAAATGTGGAAAAGCAGGGGCAGGATAATATTCTAATAGAAGTGTGGAAATGTTTAGGAGATCAAGGAATTTCTTGGCTTACAAATCTTTGTAATGTTATTTTAAAGACTAAAAGATGCGGATGAGTGGAGAAAGAGTTTGTTGGTTCCTATATTTAAGAATAAAGGTGATGCACAAGAGTGTGCAAATTATAGAGGAATTAAGTTAATGTGTCATACATTAAAATTATGGGAGAGAGTGAGCATAGGTTACGATGTGAGGCAGTTTCTCACAATCGGTTTGGTTTCATGCCGTAGATCTATTATGGATGCTATACATTTGTTAAGAGGTTTGATAGAGAAGCATAGAGAAAATAAGAAGGATCTACATATGATATTTATTGATTTAGAGAAAGCTTATGATAAAGTCTCAAGAGATGTTCTTTGGAGAGTTCTAGACGAGAAGAAGTTAATATTTGTTATATTTAAGTCATTAAGGATATGTATACTAGAGCATTACTTGTGTCCAAACACAAGGAGGATTGACAAAATATTTTCCTATTTCAGTTGGATTACATCAAGGATCAACATTAAGCCCTTATCTTTTTACTTTAGTTATGGATGTTCTTACGAGGCATTTACAAGAAGATGTACCTTGGTGTATGCTTTTCGATGACATTCTTCTTGTTGATAAGACTAGAGAGGAGTCCAAGAGAAACTTGAATTATGGAGGCCAACTTTAGAGTCTAAAGGTTTTCGCTTTAAGTAGACCTAAAGCGAATATATGGAGTGTAATTTTAGTTGTAGAAGTTTTAGTGGTAGTGTTGTGACTTTAAGTGATCAAGTCATTAATAAGAGTGAGCGATTGATATTTAGGCTCTATTGTTCAAAATGATGGTGAAATAAATGGAGATGTTATTAGTAGAATTCAAGTTGGATGGTTGAAGTGGAGGAATGCATCGGCTTTATTATGTGAAAGTTCCACTTAAACTTAAGGGAAAATTTTATAAGATGATGGTAAAACGCAATGACTTATGATGCGAATGTTGGCCAATAAAAGAGAAATATAAGACTAAGTTAAGTGTTATAGAGATGAGGATGCTCAGGTGGATGAGTGGCTTTACCCTTAGAGATAGAATGCAAAATGAGTATGTTGGAAAAGTTGGAGTAGCTCGTGGTAGATAAGATTAGGGAGAGTCGCCTTAGATGGTTTGGCCACATAAAGCGTCGGCCGTCCATGACCGATTAGGAGAGAGATACATTAGATTTGCCTTATGTTAAGAAAGATAGAGGTAGACCTAAAAGACTTGGTTAAGATGTATAAAAAATGATCTTAGTATACTTGAATTAAATGAGAATTTGGCACATAATAGGACACAATGGAGAGAAGGATTTAGTGTCACCTAGTGGGATTAAGGCTTGTTGTTGTTGTTCGTGGTTTGGTAGTCATTTTGTTAGAATGCTAGTAGTTTATTATAAGGAATATAAGGAATGTAAATTGTACCATATTCAAGGTTTTGTTTTATGAAATTTTGATTGGCCTCTTTTACATTTAGTACGGTCATGGTGGATAGGATTATAGGCTACCTTATTATTATAATTTGCTTTTAGTCGTCCCTTGATCATGAGTTGAAGTTCTTCAAGGATTTTTTGTCATATTAATTTACTAATCCATCCTCCTTGCCAATAATCTCGGTTCATCTTCAACACTTTCTAGCTTTAATATTTTGTTTATTCATGTTATTGGGCTATCTCACACATAAGAACAATTTCCTAATGTTGTTCTTCTATTAATTGTGAAATGAACTCAATTAAGATTGTTGTATGCATCGATTTTAAGAGATTCTCACTTATAAAGAACCCCTTATTCCACTTTCGTTTAGATGTTTTAGGATATGTAATACATCGTAAAATATTTTTTATAAGGTGGATGCATATATTGACTAAACATATTAATAAGGAAAATAATATCTAGTCTTGCATATAAGCCAAATGAATGAGCTACTCAATAAGAGATTGATAAGTATCATTGTTAACAAGTGTGTTAGTACTTTTATTACTTAGTTTTAAATTAGGATTAAATGGTTATCAACAATTTTGTATCTTGTCTTAAGGAGCAATGCTCTTTGATTTTAAACTTATCATAGCTTTTTCATTGAAAAATACTTTTAAAAAATATTATTATCAAGATAATATCATCAACATGTACAATTAGTATTATTTTAATTTATAATTCTCAAATTTTGTATAGTGGAGTGTGGTTGATATGAGATTGCTTATACCCTTGTGGACAAATAATACCAATGAAATGTTCAAACAATGCTCATGGCAATTGTTTGAGATAATGAATGATTTTTTTCAATTTGCATACATTATGTGTTATTAGTACTCTTGAAGTCGACAAAGAGTTCCATGTACATGTCTTCTGTAAATCACAATTCGAAAGACATTTTTTATGTCAAGTTATAAAGACAATCCAAATTTATAGTTATGGAGAGAACTTAAATTGTGTTTAATTAGGAAACAAGAGAAAATACCTTATAATTATTTATTATATACATTTGAATGAATCATTTTGTAACTAATCTAAGTTTGTATCCATTATTAGATTTATTTTATTAATGACTTGCATTTCTTCTACAACCTTGTTTTCAAGCGCCTCTTTGATTGTTTTGGAATATCAATTTTTGTTTGATTGAAACAAGGCTTTCATAGAGGATGGTATGTGGTCATATCTACCACTTATGCTATTAAATGATAGCACAAGAATGATATCCTTTTCTTAATGCAATGAGCAATGCATTAGTAAAATCTAAGGGAAGGCCTTATGAATTACATAAGTTTGAGCTAGTTTCATTTAATTATGTTATTGATTATTTTCATGGGGATATCAATTTCATTTTGTTGTTGTTATCTTGTATTATCGTGTTGGGCTCAGTCATAGGAAGATTGAAGTCATAAGTTGAGTAAGTAGGATTGAGGATTTCCGGTTAAAAAAATTATAGAAGTTACCATCACTTTTATCTCTCCTTGAAGAGTGTTTTGGGAAATATGGTTTAATTTTCTAAGAAAATGATATTCATGGATGCATTTTTCTAGAATAATATAATATTTATAATATGTTTTTTGCACTATATAAAAAATATGCATTGAAAGGTTATTTTATTAGGTTCATGATTATAGATAGAAGCAATACTATTAAAAGCCTTTAATGGTAAATTTGGCACAATCTCTAGCACTTGGTTAGCACTTTGAAAAATTGATATTGAGTTTGAAACTAAAGAACGTTAGAGGAAAAATTATTTGTAAGATATCAAGTAATGTTTTAATTCGAGTTGGCGGATCAATTGATATGATAAAAAATTGATCTATTCGATTATGTTTTATCCGAACTTGACCCATTAAGTATACCACCAAAAACTTTAACTCAAACTTGAATCAAATCAAAATTGACTCAAATCAAATCAAATCGACCCAACTCGAATTATTAAATTTGTCGATCTATCCCATTTATTATGTAAATCATGCAATTTTTTTAATGCACGTGGCTTAAACCCAAACATTAATTGGATCATGTTTAGGTTTATTTCTTATGTGGGTTAATTTAAACTTGACTCAAAAAACAATTGAGTCAAGTTTTTGACAATTTCTTGATTAGGTGAACTTGAACTAAGATTTTTTGAGCTAGTCATTTTTAATACCTCTTATATTAAGTTACAAGAAAAGATACCCCAAAAATATTTTGAGGCTTTGATGGACAATATTATATTTTCTTTAAGTAACTTTTTTAAATTTTGGTTAATATACTTTGTGCTTTTATCTTAAGATTTAGATTTTAGTAGAGTATCAAGTTTTAACTATATCATGGGAGTTTTGATGTTTTGTTCAGACTATTTTTATCTTTCTACAAATAAAGTCATGAACAAGTGGAATTTGAGGAATTCTCCATCATGATTGTTAAAAGGTGCATAACCTCTTACTCAATCCCTCGACCATAAACACTAAAACAATAGTAATTATTTTGAACTTAAAATATTACCAAATATTCTTGAATGGTTAAAATATATGAATCTCAAGATCTCCTCACCATCTCAAGTTGTTGAGTCATATGAGATGTAAAAATGGTTTTTTAACGACCCAATAAGCCATCAAATCTTCTAACATTCTTAAAATATTTATAAGGCTTTTAGAAATTACCAAAATTTAGGAGTAAGGTTCTTTCCCAAATCTTATGGGCGTGAACAACTTAAATTCCTTCAATAAATTCTTTTGCAAAAGGATCGATAGGTTCAAATTATGTTCAAATTGCTTATCAAATTAACCCATTTCTATCGATATCTAATAGAGAGGGTATCTCATGATATAAGAGCACACCTAATCCCATTCCTTGATGACGATAAAGGCCCAAGTGGCTTGGTACGGTGCATTGATTTCTGATGGACTTTAGGCCTATCTAATCCAACCTCAAACTTTATCGAGATATTAAGCATTATCTTTGCATTAGAGTTGTAAATTCCAATTATGATTGCTTCTCATCCTTAATGTTATTAGTCTTACCAATGGGTCTTCCTATTAGCCCCAAGTCTAATTTATTTGTTCCACTAAGTCTGGGACTTTTGGCCTTCCCTAAGATTTAAGGCTCAATCATGCTAAACCTCTAGTTTGGATGCATTAGACAATTTTTTGTCTAAGTTTGTAACAACAAAAATATAAAATCACTAAATGCTAATTTATACCATCTCAATTGCTAGGAATCCCAAATAATTTAAGATGAACTCTATTCTCTAAAAGTCTAATCTATCCATATTGGATTAGCTACGAGTTGAGACACCCGCTTAATCCATTTTTGAGTAGGTTTATATTATAATAATTGACACAAGCCTTCACTATTAAAATCAGCTTAATTGGATTGATTCTTAGCAATGAAGTCACCCAAAATTAGGTTAGGCCAAAAGGTAAGTTTTAAAAACAGGTTGAGAAGGTGGGGAAATATGAAGCTCACAAGTTTAATCAAATAAGGCTGAGTTGATTTACTAATTCTCAAACAAACTTGACACCACCCAAAGTTGACTTTGCTCAATCTCATCTTGAAGGAACCTCTTGAGCGAGCAAAATTCCAAGATTGCTAGAGCTTAGCTCAAGGCTCCTTTCTTAAGGCAATTTGTGACCAGAACAAATCCTTCTATCTAATGGCTTACGTACTTTTTTAGTCGGGATCAATATATTTCTATCAAGTAAATGGCGAATATGGACTACGAACAAATCCTTCTATCTAATGGCTTACATATTTTGAGCGGGGATCAATATATTGCTATCAAGTAAATGATGAATATGGACTAAGATTGTACAATGTAGAGTGCCCCAATGAACGAATCTATCCACTCAAATATGTTTTAGGGCATTTCCACTTTTAAGGTGAGCTTAAGTCCCTTCTTAGATATCTTAGTTAGGGATGTCTTGCATTTGGGCATTGTTAATCAGATTTTGTACCGCTAAACTATGCTTCATGCCTTAGAGCCTTAGAACAAATCAACTATGCTATGCCTATGGGTCACCATCATTGGCCATATGTAGTACATTTGAACCTCAATTGATTTTGTGCTTTTGACCCAAAGTCCATAGATGTCATCATGAAAATGTCTTTCAACATGTTGCCATTTCTGTCTTTGCGGGATAGCTTGGCACATGGTTGCTTATTAAGCTTCCACTAAGTTAGAACAACGAAATAACTTTGGTAGACCAGAATGATGGTATCATTAGATTTTAGTTGGGTTAATCACACATTTTTGATAATTCCCATCTAATGAAATTTTTTTACTTATGCTATTGTTATTTTTGATAAAGTTATAAAAGGTTTTGTTAGACATAATTTGTTTTCTTACGACAATTGTGAAAGTTGCTTTTAGTCTTTTGCGTTTGATAAAGACTCAAAATCAGGTCACATAATTAAAAATTTACAACTTTTATTGCTACAAACAAATAGATTTGTAGAGCATAGTTGTTGTCATTAATAGTGTTATTCAGAAGATATAATTAATTATGGGGATTGCACCTAAAATAGATCCTGGCCAATTTATTAGGGAAATATCTAGAAACTTCAAAGCAATCTGTACATTGATGATATTCCACAATGCTCCTCTTGAAACTTCAAAATATTGGAAGGAAATATTTTTGAATGAGTGCATTGGCTTTTCAGAGTTGACAATTGGTGAAGTATAGAGTTGCAATCAACATATTCTTGGTACGCTTGCAAGTGAGACGCACATATCATTAAATTACATTTTATGCTATATAAAACAACTGTCCTGTTGTTGGGCTACATTAATTTTTCTTTGATAAGGAGATGCTAACTTAAGGGTATAAGTATAAATCGGGCCAAATATGGAAATCCAATAATTCCTCCATGCTCAGCAGTTCTCAATTCAAATTAATCAAAACGCTACATAGATTGGGCTGGGTTGGCAAACAAGAATCCAAGCAAATCTAAATTGTTCAAATGATGATCAAAGCTATATGTTCTGTAAATATACTTTTGAACTTGGATTTTGAACCGGCTGACTTGCAATGTGGATGGGTACATTGGTGGTTGTCCTCTACATAATCTCGCTCTTCACAGCATCTTGTGCTGCAATATGTAAATTTGCTCTAATGAAGCCTAAGATATATAATCCGTGGTTTGTTCTGAGGCAGCTTTCACTAGTAAACAAGGGTTATCTAGGTCTGAATTGCTATGTTCCCAGATATAAGTATGATTGCATCAGCCTTACGTTTTATGTACTTCTGGTTAATAGCTCCCTTTATGATCTCTCTTTCTACGTTAATATTATTTTATGTTCTTTCGGCATTTTAGTGATATTGAGCTGGAGCAATGGAACTCTTGTTCACCAAAATTACCCAACGTCAACTTTTTCAAATGTTTAGATGAATGGCACTGTTATTATTTCCTTTTGACCGAAATGGAATTGTTAGTTTGATTGCTCAGCAGAACTTTTACACCAATAACTTTGCAAGCTTAATATTTATTTCGTTGCAGACAATAGCAACAGTGTGCATGTTCCTTGCTGGAAAGGTTGAAGAAACTCCACGCCCACTGAAGGATGTGATTCTTGTTTCCTACGAAATCATCCATAAAAGGATCCTTCTGCTGTTCAGAGAATTAAGCAGAAGGTACCCTTGAGTTTTCGTTAATTAGAATACAGCCACCAAAATGAAATGGTACTTGTATCTTGCACACTCATATACCTCTAGTTTGTCCTTTTTTTTTCAAATTATTGTACCAAATCCTCTTTCTTCCCCAATATTGTCTTCTTCCCTTTCTTTTGCAAATCATTTCAATAGTTTCTGTTTTGAATGCATAGTTATTCCTTTTGTTATTCAGGAAGTGTACGAGCAACAAAAGAGCTTATTTTTCGGGGAAAGGCTCGTTCTTGTTACACTTGGTTTTGACCTAAATATGTACCATCCATATAAACCCCTTGTTGAAGCAATTAAAAGTTCAAGGTTGCACAAAATGCTCTTGCTCAAGTGGCATGGAATTTTGTGAATGACGGTACTACAGCTTTTTCCCAGGCTAGCTAGTTATGTAGTTCTGTTTCAAATTTATTTATTTAACTATAAGCTATATGTAGGCTGCGGACTTCACTGTGCCTACAATTTAAGCCCCACCACATAGCTGCTGGTGCCATCTTTCTTGCTGCCAAGTTTCTTAAGGTGAAGCTTCCATCCGATGGAGAGAAAGTTTGGTGGCAAGAATTTGATGTCACACCACGGCAGCTTGAAGGTTTACTCTACCATCAAATCCTTTTGACCTAGGAAAGTTTAAATCTTTTGAAATATCCCAAAAAAAAAAAAAAATCATGTTCGTTTTCCTTGTAGACGTCAGCAATCAAATGTTGGAGCTCTACGAGCAAAATCGCTTAGTCCAACCATCTCACGGTAATAATGAAGGTGATGGAAGCTCCTGTGCTGGAACTAATCATCCTACAGGGTGAACTCAACCGTCAGCGAGAGCTCTGTATCTGTAAATGCAAGACAAGGAGCTCAACCAAGTCCACAAATGAGGCCTATGGTAACTCAACAATCTAATGCTGACGGCGACTGTATTGGTTCTCGCAGCCATAGTAACGACCATGGTAGTGCTGATAGTAAAAGCGGGGTCTGGGACCATAATATGGATGGCAATGGGAAAGATAACTCGTATCATGAGGCTGAGCTGGTTTCTTGCCAGTGGGAATCCACTGCTGAAGGTCTTAGCTCTTCCAAACTATTCAATTCAGATTTCCTGTCTGATGAGAAGGGCAAGAGTGCAGAAACTACGACAAAGATCGACAAGGACAAAGTGAAAGCTGCTCTTGAAAAACGCGAAGATTCCGGATCGATTCAACCAAGAAAATGAGATTGAGGATGATGATGATCTCCTCATCGAAAGAGAGCTTGAGAATGGAATCGAGCTTGCCGTGGATGATAAGAAACAAGGCTGGCCAAAGCCCCTCCTCCAGCCAGCGCAACAACATGCTTTGCAGGCAAGCATGAAACCGAAACATCTCAAATCTGAAAATGCAAATGTCGATCGTAGAATCGAAGAGGAGTTCCTTGCTGAAGAAGGGAGCTCTCCTCCCTCGACGAGCATGATCATCCTTCTATGACGCAGATTCATAATGTAAAAGTTTCAGGTGCAAAGAGAAAATGAGAAAATGTGGTCGGATCTCTCAGACAGGGACCATAAAAGGTGAGAGGAAAAGTGGACTGATGGTAATATTGGTATCTAAATGATATTTTGCTTCCATTTCTTCTTGTTTTATTATAATTTAAAATTAGAAAAACAATATAATATATAGATATATATTTATATATATAGTCTACTAGAAATTACTGCTTGGCAATGAAGAATTTATTTCTACAGAGAATGCAGCACTGGTGATGTGAGTTAAAACATTTTATCACCAGTGCAGATTTGGTTTGAATCAGGACGAAAGACATGGCTACTTGTCAGCAGCTTTATCTCTCTGGAGAGTGGGTTGAAAATCTTACGTGGCTTGAGCTTTATTTATAATATATATTATTATTCCTGATATAGTTCTTATTTTATTTGTAATTTAACCGAAGTTATCTTTGCTTCCTCTATATTCCCCAAGTGCAATTTTCAAGCCAATGCAGAACATTTTTTTCTTGATTTCAACACAGATTGTCTTTTAATGATTTGAATGCTGTATTATGGCTTGATTTTGCTGTTTGGAAGCGACATTTTTGAATGCTTCGTTTGTTGTCTTTAATGGCCGTAGGTTATTATTTGCATTGAGACTTGTATTCTATGTTGAGATAGTTAATTGAACATTTTGTATTTTTGAAACTGTATTGGAAAAGTTTTAAAAAAAAAGGACCATATTAGCTGTTCATGTTTGTTTGGAGAGATTTTATGAAATCCAATTGTTTTGTGGTTTATAGTTGAATTTTTATTTATTATTATTTTTTATTAGTTATGAGATTGCTGCAACATAATTGAAATTATACACCTTTTGATTTCATGAATGAAGTTCGGCAGGCTTTTCTATTTGTGGTAGCCGTTCCAGATCCATCTGTTGAAGAAAGATCATAATGTTTAATTAAAAATTTAATATAATGAATTTAAATTTTATTTTAAAAATATATATATATATATGAAATTTAAGTTATTGTAAATGATTCCTTAGTCTTAGACCATTAGATCAAATAGATAGTTTTATTTTATTAGATTTATAGTTTCAGGCCTTCTCTTTTACCAATAAATTTGATTATTTATGATTATGACTTATAACTTCTGCTTGAAATAATATTTTAGAATTAATTTTTATTTTGTATGAATTTCTTAAGTTGGTTAAAGACGCAAGAATAAACGCATTAAATAAAAAAAAATTAGATTTATCTGCTACTAAAATTTTGTTAACATAGATTTAAAATGATGATATTTGATATTCAATATTTTTAATATATACTAATAAACATGTCATCATATGTCAATGAATTTTTAAGAAAAATATTATTTTTCACGCACTTATCAAATGATTAAATTATTACTTTAAAAATAATTATCACAATTTAAATAATAAATTTTAATTTATTTGAGGAAATAATAACAACAATAATAATAAATTTTTATTCCTATTAAATGAGGTCGGCTACATAAATCTTTTATCTCGATTCTTGGGCTCAAAAGTTACGAGGATATAATAGATAATATATATGTACAAGGTATTTTAGTTTAATGATTCAGAGCTTAATATATGAGTTTATGATCTTGCACATATATATTTTGTATGTGAGTATTTGATTTCTTCCGCTTTCCACCAACCTTTCTGTCAGTTTGGTCAGGCCTCCATATCTTTCATCGTCATTCCCCTTCTCATTTTAAGTCAGAATCGAGAAAATTTCTCAGCATTCTCTCTCCCTCTTTCCGAAATTGACGCCTTTTGGGCGATCCTTCCGATAGTCTGCATCTCTAAACGTCAGTGTTGATCGTCTCCTTCAACACACTTCTACCTCGGTTTCTCCAAACTCATCTCTGTTTCTTGATAAAGAAGGTGGGATTTTTCGACTCATTGGTTATTCTTATTCTGAATTCTTCTCATATTGAATCTTACAGGTACATGGATAAATTTATTGGTTTGATAATTCTATGTTTACACAGAATGGCTACAGTCACATTTAATGTTTTCATGGGCTCCATCCAAAGCCACAAGAATCAGATGTGCTCCATTTTCCAAAACAGGTTTAGGAAATCTTCATTAGGAAAGGGTTATAATGGTTTTGAAATTGAAATCAGATTGCTTAGGAGGAGAGCTTTCCGCCATGATGGCTCCAAAGGCATAATTTGTGAATCATCCTCATCTTCTTCAGTTGCTGATCCACGGAGATTACCAGTTGATAACAATATCAGTGACCCTCATAGGAAAATCTTGTAAGCATTTACTTCACAAAAGCTAAGTTGGCTTCATTTGACGCTTTCTTCAGGATTTCAAATTTACATTTTGGAGCTGCATATTACTTGCAAGAAGTTTGGTTCATGAAAGTATTACTTATGCAAATGATTCATGTTTACTTCATGACTGTAAACTGAGGGAATATAGTGGGCTATTTCCTGCATTCTAATGGAAACAACCGTCATTTTCTTGAAACTTGGTTGTTGTTTTGCAGATGAAGCTGCACTCATACTGATTCGTTACGGTGAATCACTGTGGAATGAGAAAAAAATCTTTTCACAGGTTGTGTTGACGTGCCATTAACCCGAAAGGGTGTCGAGGAGGCAATTGAAGCCGGTAAAAGAATAAGCAATATTCCGTTGACATGATATATACATCGGCTTTGATTCGTGCTCAGATGACTGCTATGCTTGCCATGACTCAGCATCGCTGCAAGAAGTTTCTTTTGTTTTTCATTTCTCTGAATGCTGTGGTTTAGACTATAAATTGGTCGCTATTATGAACATTCAAGTATATAAACAACACTTTGATGCAAACAAAGTTGAAAGACTGGCATGATAACATTTTTTTTTTTCCGTTTCTAATCAAAAGTTTAAGGTATTTGAAAGCATTGTTTTGTAACCAACCCTGTAAAGCATGTGTTTTTACCTTCATGCTTATGGATTTTTTATTTTGATTGTTGAAAGCTCCTCCATATTAGCATTACCACCTTTATCTTTCTCCACAAATGCATGATACTTTACCTGTTGTTATCATGCTACTATATCACAGTGGACTTTATTGCCTTTTATGTTATGTATTTTTTTTACTCTCATTCTTAAAATCACATAATTTCTTTTAACCAATGGATTTAATTACCTTAGCCTTTGTGTTATATAAATTAGTGTACTATTCACTACATTGTGATCCTTTTAATATACCAATACCAAAAGCAGCACAGAGATTGCTGATTAATATAATCTATTTCTACTGATTATCAGGTTCCAATTGTCATGCACAGTGAGAATGAACAAGCTATTCAGTGGAGCCAAATATATAGTGAGGAAACATGGCAGCAGTCTATTCCTGTTATACCAGCTTGGCAATTGAATGAAAGAATGTAGTGTCTTGTCTCATTACCGATATTTTCATCACATTGCAACCTTGCAGGTAGTTGAAGCTATGTTGGTGTTTAACAATTTCCTGTGTTCTAAATTTTCTTCATTTTGGTACGACAAATTACAAGGTCTCAACAAGCAGGAAACAGCTGAAAGATTCGGGAAAGAAAAAGTTCATGAATGGCATCACAGTTATGACATTCCTCCTCCCAGTGGCGAGAGTTTAGAAATGTGTGCCAATAGAGCTGTTCCTTATTTTAGGGATCATGTAAGAAACTTCAAATTTCTCGAGCTAATTTGAAGAAACAGGCAGCCATGCCATAAAAATTAGTAGCAAATATGAATCTATGGTTTGTTGTTGGGCAAATTAATTTGATGTTAAGTGTCGCTCTTTCTTCGAAAACATAGTTTATAAGCTGCCCATTCATATAGCTAAATCCCACTCAAAGAGGTCAAACAGATTGTACATTCTTGGAACATTTACAAGGAAGTCATTGATTTCTATAACACTAGGAGCCTTAAAATAAACTTATTGATTGCTCTAGTCTCGAGAGCTTAGAAGGAAATACACTAATCGGTATCGTCATAAAACTTAAAAGAAATTTGAAACTTATATTTTTTGTCCAGTTCTCAGATGAAAAGTATGAGGATATTTTTATTTTGGGTCTTTCATGGTTTATAAATTGGGCCCATGAAGCATTTACAAATCTTAGAATATTAAATAATTAAATAAAATTGAATTTTTCTTCAATTTTGTGTGTTGTTGATTGTACATTGTTCGAGTGCTTTGCGTCTTGATGATTTTTTTAGGGAATGATTCTTCTTGTATTTACCTGAGACCTAGATTAACACTTCCATATCTTTTTTTCCTCTATTTTTCTCTTTTTTGTTGTTATTGGTGTATGTAATTGAATTGTTATTTATGATACATGTTCTATTCCATTTTGCATTGTGAATTTTGATTGTTGTTAAATTTTATATTCATTCACTCTTTTGTTCTAAGATTTCATGATTTTATGACTATTTCAATAATGTTTCAAATGAAAAAAACATGATTCACATTAAGGGTGTCTGATTTTGCAAATTTTGAGAGTTTGTAATTTGCGGTTTGTGATTTTTTTATTTATTCATTGTACCTTACAACCTAGGTTGTATCGGTGAACCCTAGACTCACATATTAATACCTTTGTGAATTATGAAAGTGAAGAATATATACAACGAGGTTTTCCTATAATGCGGTAATTTTATAAAGGTTCTTTCATGATGTAAGCATTTTTTACATCTATTTTTCTATTATGTATTAAATAAAATGGTTGCCATCAAGCTAATTACTTTTGCTTTTGCTTCTTGGTCAAGTGATGTTATATTCTCAAAACTCATCATTGTCAAAATTCACCTTTCAATGAAGAGAGTTTAATTTAAATGTCA
Source organism: Cymbidium sinense (assembly GCA_021442155.1). Lineage (NCBI taxonomy): Eukaryota > Viridiplantae > Streptophyta > Magnoliopsida > Asparagales > Orchidaceae > Cymbidium > Cymbidium sinense. Next base: position 3,802,761 of record CM038230.1, read on the forward strand.
TTAAATTTTGAAGACAGATGAAATAGTAGAAAAACACTTAAAGATTTCACCTCATTTTATGAGGACTTTAGATATAGTTCGGTTTCCATAGGTGCAAAATAGTTAATTACCTCCCAATGTTGAGAGAATTTTTGATTAAGGCTAGTCGTTAGATTTCTAGCGTATAGTAGCGGCGTATGCTTTGAAATTTAGATTTATGAAATTCATCGTTATTAGCTTAAAGTGGATGGTTGGGGAAATAATGGCCGATCAAGATCCTATTGTTTGTCATCCCGGTGCTCCTACTTAATCAAGGTAGTCGATGACTGATCGAAGGATCCTTGTCGGCGCCTTTATCGTCAGAAAATCTTGTAGATTTGGGGTGTTGTTTGTCTAGGAGATGATTTAAGTTTACTTGACACAAAATTTGTCTATCAAGTCCACCCCATAGTTCCAACTTAAAGAAAGAGCCATTGAGCATCTGTGATGCATTGGCCGTAATATAATAGTGTCATTTGGCGGAGACTTTGGTCTTAAGCGTGATCTGAGCTCTTGGCCAAACCACGCTCGAGGACACGAAAGCGTCCTCGACATGAGATTGATTGAGAGTGAAATTGTGTATTGACTTATTTGTGAGCTAAAATTTTTTTTGTCACCTACAACAAATAATTGTGGAAGGAGGATTGAATTTAGTTTTGTTTTAAGTCTTTAAAGGCGAATTTTATTTAAGCATTTAACACTTAATAATATGTTGGATTTTTCATTTGAATTGATACTTAATTTATATTAACTTGATTTGAAATTTTAAACATATGTTGATGGTAGTAACCTCGATTGAAATCTCTATTCAACAGTATCATCGGGTATATAAGTTTACTTGATCTTTTAATTTCTTTATTTGATCCTCATCTATTAATTTAATAATAGAGGATCGATCTATATATAATGAGAATTAAACATCGATATTTTATTTAGTTAGAAATATTATAATATAATTAAATTTTTTAGGTTTGGTTAACGGACTCGGTCTAAGACCCAACCGAGAATCAAAACGCATCCTCGGACAAAGTTTAAATATTTAGCATAGTGTCATGTAGAATAGAATACAATTTCAAAAAAATCAAATTGAATTGAAGATTGCTTTACATTTTTACAAGAATTCATCTCTTTCAAAATGATTGATTTGAAGCACTTGAATTGAGTGATAGTTTGACTCCATTTATGCAAAATTAATATATTTGAAATATAGAATTTAAATCAACGCCTTTTGTGCTTCTAATTTTTTGTTGCAAATTCGTGGTAAAGTGTTTTACTCTTGATTATTTAGATTAATATTCATTTGTTTGCATTGGATAAACATCTAACTTGTTGTATATTGTTAGTCAATAATTGAAAGTCCAATCTTATCTCAACAACTTAGTATATTGACTTAGTTCAATTATTAATCTTATTACTCATTTAAGCTTCAAACATTATTCTTTAATTATTTCATTTTCATTAATTATTAATCTTTATTTTGATGAAATTTTGGCAACCTCCTCGTCTCACATAGGTCGCTTGAGTGCAAGAGTCTTCCTACCACGCTTACATAATCTTTGATATACTGAGTCTTCTAAACCCACCACACTTAAGAAAACGCGTGCATGCTTTCAATATCTATGTTTGGAATGAAATTCATATGTCATCCCCTTATAGGGGTGCTTTGGGAGTCTTATTCCCACCACATATGGGAATGCATGGTAGGTGTATTCTGACCGGCGTGATTTTCTTCATGCATGAAAAGCATCGATAGCTTTCAAAGCGTATAAAAACCACATTTCTCGACATATTGAAGCAACATGCATAAGGACTTATATCTAACAAATATTTGCAATTATATTGAAACAATAAGTACATGAATTTAATATACTAGACAAGCAAATGCACATGTGTTCATGAAATGTATCCACCATTATCCCCATGTAGAGGCTACATCGTATTGAGACCTTCCCACCATGCTTATGAAAAATGGTAGTCTCTTACACACCGAGTGATTTTCTTACACCGCTTATGAAAAGCATCGTATAGGCCTTTAATACCGTAAGAAGTGAAATATATATATGCACACATATCCATATGTTTCCTTTCATTAAGTCCAGTGAAAACTTTACACACCACAAAGCCTAAAGTTATATTCCGCTCTTACTTTATTTTGATCTCACAACAAAAAAATAATTATTTGATGGCGGAATGTGAACTGGCTCCCATCTTAGCATATTAGCAAGTGAAAGGAGATGAAATCTTTGAATCCTATAGGTATTTGCATTTGGCTCTCATAAAAGGTTTTGTATAAGCAACTATTTGATGACAAGCTTTGATTCATTTTGGGATCGATAGCCAACAACTCCACATTTCCCTCTATCATACCTTCTCTCTTATTGAATTCAACAAAACCATCAAAAGCTAGTGATCCTCATGTTCATTAGGATGAAGATCATACTCCTGGTCGGAGGAATAATGGTAAGAGCAATTAAAATGGTGGCCAACAAATTTGTGATAGAATAATCTAGGTATGTGTGTTGAGGAAGATGACCCCTTCCCTCTAAAAGAGTCAAAATTGCAGGCCATGTGCCCAAAAATAACAAGGCGCAAGCACCAGAGTAATGGCTCCACCTTTATCTTCAACCACATACATTTCTAAAACTTTCTTATTCAAGAATGAACCAACTGTAAATAATTAGTATAATTAAAAAAAAAGGAATTTTTCAACTACTAATGTAAAATCTGAAAAGAGTTGTTGAAAAACAATCCAAAGAACTCAAATAACCACAAATAATCTGAGTTTCAAGCAAAGAATTGATGCCGTAAGGCATAAAGATGACAGGAAAACTTCAGAAATAGAGATTAGCCAATGTAAAGAACCATCTCAGTAGAAATAACAGAACTTCGAATCGAAGAAGAAAACTTCAGAGCGTTTGGGATGCAATTCTCAGATCATTTAACAGAAAATGGAAGCGTTAGACGGTACATGAGGTTAGCTGCTCTGCTCGGCTAGGTTCGTATCCGTCCAGCAAGAGGAGGGATGGGAGGTAGCGAGAGAGGCAGAGTTTGCTCGCAGGAGATGGTCGTCCGTGTGTGGCTGGCCTTCGCGTGCGACTGGCTTGGTTTTCGTCCAAGAGAAAACGAGAGTGGGAGGGAGAAGAGAGGAAGCTCGGGAAGGGTTCGACCAGCTTGTAGTCGCGGCGGACGGGCGAAGACAGACGAATGTGAGAGAGGGGGGGCCGAGCGGGCGAGGACTGAGCAAGGGAGATGTGCGGCGCTCAAATGGGAGTCGAGCTGTTAATGTGAATCTTAAGGTTAGGTATTGATAGGTATTTATATAGATTTATTTTTTTATTTAAGAGATTAAATAAATTTTAATTTTGATTTTACGCAATCGCATCACCACATAGATAATATTGGTGTCAATTTAAGGTTATCCGTTATTTCGATCGGCGACGCCGATCCGTTTCGATGAGGCTTTGGTTTGCGTCGATGTCAAATTGGGCCAATTTCTCAAAATTGCGTTGTTGCTTTCGATCGCTCGATATTCACGCACTCAATTGAAATCAAATAGTCTCATTTGATAGGTTTTGAGGTTAATGGAGTAATCAACTGAATGGAGGTCATTTCATCATCACGCCTCCGTCTCGATATCTGGGTAGACGCGTCTGATTTCCTTCGATTGATCGATTGTTGAATTATATATATATTCGATTAATTTTGATGTTCAACACGATGACAAAATCGTTGGATTGGAGGTCATTTAACTGATGCATTTAAGATTTCACGTGTATTATATTCCCGTCAAACCAATCTGTTTCGACTAACTAATCATACATGGAGGTCGACATCATCATTATTCACCAACAGTATGCAAAATGAAGGAGAGAATTTCAAAAAAATATTGGTAAACAGGGAGGGGAAAAATTGAAGGCATGGAGTGATGGAATGCAAAAAGAAAATGTATAAAGGTAATCTCATACAGAAGATTGATTTTGGTCATTTTAATCATGGAACTCTCAAAATGGAAAATCAATCTAATGTGGTCTCTTTATAATTCAAAAAAAAAAAATGAGCGAAGTATCAAGAAAATAAAGTGGGCATCATCAATGCATAGTTTATTGAGCGAAATCCATGATTCAAGACTTTAGGTGTTAGCAGTCAACAAATAAAACATTAATATTACATGAGCCATTTTGGAGATTAAATGATTTTAAATTTTAAAATTTGTTTGTTGTGATAGTAATGAAGACTATTGTATAACATCCATGACTCAACATTCTTGATCCAGTTTGATGCTGTAGAGTATAAAATTTTCATCTATATTTTTAAGTAATACTATTAAAAGCTTATTTTGTCGACACTTACACCTGCAAAAATAATAGAATTTATAGTATTTAGTATTGTTTAGGCACATGAGATCATATATTTAGTCCCACCTTCGATTGTTGAAATATATGTAGTGGTTAAATACCAAGTAGTTGGCCATCAACCTACAAACTTATAATTTTGAGTTGGAAATGAATTTGATCATCTTAACTAAACTTTGATTTCCTTTTGTTTGCACTCTCTAGCAAATGGTATTAGAGTTGATGGATTGGTTGAGATTTAGTGAAACATGGGGTTTGTGGTTCTCATGGCTCTAGTTTCCTTCTACCATGGTTAAGTAAAGTTCAAGAGCAGATGACTCTAAGGCATCTTCATGTCGATGCTCTTCATGTATGATGATTGATGATGATGTTGCTAAATTTTTGTTCTGAGTGATAGCTGACTTATAAAGCTCTCACCTGAGAGACATATTAGCACATGAGGCTTTGGGTTTAGAGCCATTTCATAATGTTGTTAGTTGAAATACCAAATGATAGACTCTTATCTATAGGCTTACATTTTCTGATTGAAAATGAATTTGGCAACTTTGTATCCAACTTTGTTTCTCCTTTGGTTTATTACTTTAAAACAGTATGATATATTAGGGAATTTCTTATTCTTTATGCTTTCTTGTAAATGGCTTAACTAAGTTATTATATATTTACATAAGCATTTTGACTTCTAAGAAGAATATTTATTCCTCAAAGGTTTGCAAATAAGTTTACAGCAAGTGGCATGGTAGTCCTTTTAATGTGCATATTGATTTTGTTTTATCCTTTATAGAAGCAATAATTGGTTATTGTGAAAATAAGAGGAATATTGGCTCAAGAAATTTAATTGTTGATGAAGTTTAAAATTTAGTTTAAATTTTAATTCATAATAGTAAAAGTGAAAAAAGTAACCTATTGACATACTTCTCCTTTTGTTGATGATTTGACGATAATGTATGCTCATTATCTCTCTCTAATCCAACTGAGTACAAAGAGATGCTAGTTATGCCATAACTACATGATGTCCATACTTACCTCCAAAGACAACAAAATTATCACTAGGCTTGGCGGAGTATAATTGTGGGAGGCAAGTGTTTATCTCCTTGAACTTGAATTGAAGATCAATGAAGGAAAACAAAACTTGAAGTATAAGAGGCAAGGGTTTATCTCCTTGAACTTGAATCAAAAAATCAATGAAGGAAGACAACTTTTGTTTGATTAAGAATCAATAGTACAAAAGTCTCAAGCTCCAATTGTATCAACAGTCAACAATGCAAAAGCTTGCCATCTCTTACTTAAAGATCATTGGCATTGGGTTTCAAGCCTTGCCAAATCAAAGATCAATGAGGTCTTTACTTTAAGCAAATTTAAAATCGAAAGTTTAATAATTTTACTGCATTTGTGTGTTAGAGGATTACCTAGAGTGAAATAAGGTGAAAAGTCCTAATGAGTTTTGTTCTATGCGAGAAAGTCAATCAATAAGATCAAGTGGCGGAAGTTGATGGACTTGAGGAAGTAGTTTGATGTTGTTGAACTCAAGGAAATCAAATCTGAGGTTTCAACAAGCAGATTATTAGAAAGTTTGGATCTATTATGATAGACGAGCATGAGAAGAAAGTAAGCTGTGGGAAAGTAGCATGGCTTATTGGAGGTTAGAGAGCGGGAGAGGGATGTGAATCTCTATGGATCAATATGCAAGAGATGAGTTTAGGGAACGAATGAGCAAAGTGTGTTGGTGAGAAGGAGATCAGAAGAGAGAGAACATGAGAGATATAATAGATAAATCTAGGAAGCATGTCACGAGCATGTAAGAGAACGAGCATGAGAGAAAAGATAATAGTGAGAGGGCAGGCAAGAGAGACACAAGTATCTTTTGTGTGTTAAGGAGTTGTTATTTGACTCTTGCTTCTAACATTGGTTTGTCTGATTTTTTTGTACAACCACTGAAATGGTATATATCAAACAGCTATCTTATTACTAATAGTTTTAAGGGGAAATGGATTAATCCATTTTAATATGTTTTGTACGCCTCTCACTGATGTAGTCTGGTGTCTTGGATATCAAGTCAGGCTTCGTGAAGGCAAACATTAGCTTTAAGAAATCAGATTTAAAGCTAGCAAATAGTTTTATTGAGATGTTTGCTTTTATTATAAGCTTTCAACCATTTTGAAGCAATGAATGATGAAGTAAGATTTGGCTGTTGTTCCCAAACCCTAGCCTCCATTTTCATCTCTCCCTCTTGAGATTGTTCCATTTACCCAATGGCGGGATAAATTGAGCCCTCCTCTCACATCCCTCCAAGTCGCTAAAGGAAGAAATCTACCTTTCATCACTAGTCTAAATCAATGCTTAAGAAGATGGAGGACAAGAAGTTTCAAGGAATGGAGAAAGCCATGAAGGATTCATGTCATGATGATGTTGTTGGAGAAAGCCATTGAAGATATCACCTGGATGAAGTCATGGAGATGAAATCATAGCACCTTGTATCACCGTCATGAAACTTTGGTAATGTCTTTTCATATCCTTGATAGGAAATCATCATTTTCTCTTGTGTTACTAATCTCTCAACCATATTTATAACATCTGTCACTCATGGATAATTATCATAACATTTAGTTCCACTTAATAGGAAACTCTTGTTTGATATATAGTTTAAATCATTTCAATCACCTTAGACGGTGGTTAATTGATTGACACACACCTTGCTTTTGGGTAGTTAGATTCCAAATATGCCATGAGAGCTGTTTTAACTTCTTTTCTCTCTTGACACAATGTTACCTTCCTCTTAGATTTCAAATCATTGTATCTCCAAGTTAATGATCCTTCTCTTGAACACATATAGTATCTGAGAAGAGCTTTTATCAGAAAAACAATAACATAACCGGTTTTCAACCATTCGATATTTTTCACATATTTTTTGCTCTAAACTATAAAGTCAATTCTCATAGTCGCTTAATTCTTGGTTTATCTTTCCTTGCAGAGCTCGCTGCGGCTAGATGAGATGTTAAACAGATACATTTCTTCATTATTTTCAAGAAACAAGTACAATTATTACCTTAATAGCATTATTTGGAGAGAAATGTTTACTTTGTCTTGGAAAGACTAACACATGATAGAACAAATGACAAATTTGTATAATAATAATAATATTCTTCTTTCTAGCTTTCCAATTAATTTATCTACATATATTGTTAGAAAGTTTAATAGCTTTGGCAATTTCTCATAGTTGTTTAAATTTAGAAGAGGAGAGAGAGAGAGGTATTGCATTATTGATTTCTCCTTCAAATGAAATGAGGGATGTATTAAAATTTTGTACTTGTATATAGTAATGAGTTTGTTCTGGTTATTGATTTGTAGTTTATAATTATTGTAAATATACTTTTTTAGAAGGGTTATAATTATTATAGTTTTAAAGTCTAATATTAGCTTTTTTTAGTATTGATTATATTCTCTTAGTATATTTGATTGTAAAAAACTTTAATCTCATCATAATTTTTTTTTTTTAAAAAAGTTATATAGTTAAATAAAAATATAATAATTATTTAAAATGATAGATGTGAAAACCGACTCAAGTTTTAATGGTCCATTGAGGTAGTTTTCCACTATTTTATTTTTGAGATTTCGACATGTTTTACTTTTATGCAACTTAATATTAGCTTTCAAAATTTCTAGTATGACCAATAGTAAAATAAGATCTACTTAAATATGATAGCTATAAGTGATATGACCTTGAAAATTCAGTCAGTCAAAGCACAATCTGATATCGAAAAGCGATTCAATCAAGACTAATCAGCGCTTATTATCAATCGACTCTTAAACATGGAGTGTTTATTGTCAAATCGAGCTTTGACGAGCGGATCTAACAAACTTAAGTTTTCATAATTCGACTTCATTTGAGCATTCAAATACACAAAATATATCATATGATCAAAGGAATCATTTTGAGTCCGGATGGAGAGGAGTGGTTGGATTTTGCATGTATTTACAGAGACGCCACTCCTCCAATCTATAAATAGCCTCTCATTCTTCATATGAGGGGAGCCCAAGAGAGAGAGGAGAGAGCTCAAAGCTTGAAAATCCTCCAAGCATAATCACTACCACTGATTGTCACGCCACCGTCAGCCACCCCGATCCTTGCCATCAATCTCCGCTTCACCATCATGAGGCCCTTCACCACCGATCCTCATCATCATCTGCTATCACTAATAACCGCATAAACCTAAACATGACTATATATGTTGTTATCGATTCGGATTCTGTCGCCTCTTCTATAATTTTGTAATCTCGTTATCTGAAATTTTGTACTATGAAATAAATACATAGTGGAAGATTCTTACTAGCCCCATGATTTTCCCTCCTTTTTTTTCACATAAAATTTCTGAGTTTTCTTGTTCACTCTTTAAATATATGTGTGTGTCGGATTTCATAAGGAGTTTCACTCTACCACAACTGCTAAGACGGTAGCAGCCACGTCGTCTGGAAGAGACCCCTTCAATCATAATTTCTATGAACACCCTTGTTACATAAGGCAATACTTCAGAATAACGAGCCTCCCACTCCAACTCGCCACTCGATACCAATCCTTGAACCAAGGATGAAAGCTTCGCCACTCCCTCTGCAGAAGGCGCAATGTAAATCTCTTTAGAAGATCGTCCATCGAGTGGAAGAGTCTTAAAATGAGATGATCCGACTTTTGTGAGGAACACAACCATGCACAAACACATCTCCCCAAGATCGGCAGTGGGAGGTCAAAATGCTAATCTTTGACAGAAGTTCCTCCGCTAGACGGATGATCTCCTTGACACGCGCTAGTTCTACTCATCCATCACGCTTCAACTGATCGTTAATCCACCAAAATGCTAATCCACCATGTTATACGTGAAGAATTACGACGCTTAATGTAAGATGATTCATTTTCAAAATCATCTTTCCCTCACCACCATGAGGAATCTCACCTTTAAAGCTATTCTTCAACATCCTATTCGGGTTTCAAGCTCCAGCATTGATTCTATGATGAATGAACACATCGACCATTACAGACTATCATGCATATCCAACGAGCTCTCGACATACTTCTTTGTCGCTTCTTTCCGTTACCCTCAATGGGCAAGCTCATTTGATTCTACTCTTTCCAAGGGGATCCATCCGCATTTTAACAAACTTGCCAAGATTTTGTGGAACAGTTCAATGCAAACCGGAGGATCATTAAAGATTCCTACCATCTCTCGGCATTTGTCAAAATGAGGGTGAATCACTTAAGGAATACTTCCGAGGTTCTCCTTAGAAGCGCCAAATACCCGAGACTGAACTATTAAGAGGAGTTTTCTTGAGGGCTCCGTCGGCCTTTTACTAATGCGAGACACGGTCGTATATGCCGACTTGGTTCATCGTGTGGAAGCACAAATCTTTACCGATAAAGTTATTAATGCCCATCATAAACAATTTGAACAATATACAAGAAAACATAAGAGCACCCAGGAATGCGGACCGATAGTCCCATCAAAAGAAGCAACAAGGCGGGATCTCCCCATGACTCGATCAACGATGTGAACCACGACTAGAAAAGGAATACATGCCAGAACACATCTCGTGTTAACCTCCGATGGCTATTCAAGATGAAGAAAATATCAAGTGGCCACATCCATCAAACTAAATTCGTGAAATCAAGAGCAATATTGTCACTTCCATCAAAGTCGTGGACATACTACCGAGGCATGCAAATAATTCAAAGAAGAAATTAAGAGGCTCATTCAACAAGGATATCTACGATTTGTGAAGAATCAATCGACTCAAACAAACATGCCTCCAATTGTGACAATCATCACGTAAATAATAAAATAATCATCAAACAAGGGAAATTGAAACAATCGCATGAGGATCAATACTATCTAATTCTCATTACCACCTCCGAAGAGTGAGTTAAGAAGTCTCATTGATCATTCCATCACTTTTAATAACTCGCACTTAAAAGGAGTCCATGTTCCTCATCAAGATCCACTTGTCATCGCAAGGATCGACCCATGCTATAATGTTAAGAGAATTTTGATTAACAATGAGAGTGATGTCTTTTTTACTCCACATTTCTTAGCAGTGGAAAAGCTCCAACCCAGCAGACCTTTATATGGGTTTGATAATCGCTTGCAGTAGAGGGGACAATCACCCTTCCCCGATTTCCTCGAATTTCCTGACTCATTTAATCCAATTCATGGTGGTCAAGTCGATTCAACATATAACGCTATCTTCTAAGGCCTCCAATCAATTTTCGCATACTGATTTCATCTTAAGATGAAATTTCTAACCCCGAGTTAGGTGGTCTGTGGAAATCAGTAATAATCATCTTATCTCGCAAGCTCAACCACGCTCTTACGGACCTTCGATCAAGATTTTAATTTTCGAGATGACCCCTAAAGCTTCAAGACTTGCTCTATTGCATATCGATGACCAACCACCGCAAGTGGGGATCCTCGCTAAGAACAAAGGGAAAAATACATAGACTTCTTACGTAAATCATGACATCTTCGCTTGGAGTCCGGAGATATGTCGGGTCAACCCCAATGTGATCATGTACTCTCAAGATTGATCCAACATTCAAATCGATCATCCAAAAGATGCGAAGTTTTGCACTGACGCTTCTATTGAACAAAAGTTAACAAGCTCTTAGAGATTCATACGAGAGGTGCATTACCCTACATAGCTAGCAAATGTCATGGTTAAGAAAACAAATGGAACATGAAGAATGTGTATTGATTACATCGACCTTAACAAGGCTTCCCGAAAGATAGTTTTCCTCTTCCTCGAATTGATCAATTAGTTGAAATTATGTCCGGACATCAAATGCTCAATTTTTTGGATGCTTACTCGTTACAACTAAATAAAAATGGACCCTGGATGAGGAAGCTACTGATTTCAAACATACAAAAGTTTATACTATTACCAAGTTATGTCATTTGGGTTAAAACATGCCGGTGCTACCTATCAACGCTTATGAATAAGGTATTTAAAGACCTATTAGGTTGCACAATGGAGGTATATGGATGACATGTTAGTGAAAAGCTTGAAGAATCATAACATATTTCGACTTAGAAATATGCTTTAACCTTCGACGCCAGAAGATGCGACTCAACCCCACCAAGTATGCTTTTGGGATTACCGAAAATTTCTTGGATTTATGGTAACCCACCATGGGATAGAGGCCAACCCCAAGAAAATCAAAGCTCTCAAAGATATGACTCTCTAAAGAATATCAAAGAAGTTCAACGCTTGAATGGACGAATTGTCACGTTATCCCGCTTCTAGCCTGGGATAAATACTTGTCATTCTTTAAAATATTAAATGGAGCTAAAAATAATAATTTTCGTGTGTTGATGAATGTCACCGCTTTTAAGCAACTAGTATTTAACATCTCCACCCCTACTATCCAAGCCTATTCAAGGAGAGATGTTATACTTATATCTCATAGCCTCTTTCCTCATAAGCTCGGTTGTAGTGTGAGAAGAAAATGGGGTATAACGACCATTTACTATGTCAAAGAAAATTCTCTAATATAGAAAGTCGTTATCCACTTGCAAATAAAGTGGCTCTAGCTTTAATTTTCTTAGCAAAAAATTGTCCTGCATTCCAAGCTCATACTATCGACGCTTACACTCATTTACCATTGGCCATCCTAAAACCGTAAGTATATGGGAGGTTAATTAAATGGTCAGAATTGGGAGAGTTTGATATAAATTTCCTACTCGCTACTATAAAGTCTCAAGTACTCACAGACTTTATAGTGGAATGCACCCCAACTCCGTGAGGATCTATCTACTACACGCCTTCGTCTCCTCAATGGACCCTCTATGTTGATGAAGCAGAAATACCGTGGTGGGAATCTTACTTATTTCCCCAGAGAATACCTTAGAGTATGAACTTGCCTAAAATTTCCGCAACTAATAATATAGAATGTGATATATGTGATAGAAAAGTTCCACTTAAACTTAAGGAAAATTTTATAAGATGGTGGTAAGAATGACTTATATGCGTAATGTTGGCCAATAAAAGAGAAACATAAGAGTAAGTTAAGTGTTACAGATGAGGATGCTCGTGGATGAGTGGCTTTACCCTTAGAGATAGAATGCAAAATGAGTATGTTCGAAAAAGTTGGAGTAGCTGGTGGTAGATAAGATTAGGAGAGTCGCCTTAGATGGTTTGGCCACATAAAGCATCTCATGACCATTAGAGAGTAGATGCATTAGATTTTCCTTATGTTAAGAAAGGTAGAGGTAGACCTAAAAGACTTGGTTAAGATGTATAAAAATGATCTTAGTATACCGAATTAAATGAGAATTTGACACATAATGGACACAATGGAGGGGATTCATGTAGACCCCACCCAGTGGGATTAAGGCTTGTTGTTGTTATTGTTGTTGTTGTAATAATATAGTCAATATGAGGCTCTCATCGCAGGTTGAGACTCCCCATTGATCGAAGCTCAAGACTTAGTGATCCACCGACTCTCGCCTTGTCACTTCCCAAATTGAGAGAAACTTTAATACTCATAATCCTCACCGCATAATACCTCCACTTGGTAAAGTCTCTTCTTGCCCATTTCGTGACACATCAAATCATTCACATACCGCGAGAGTTGACGACATCTTCTATTAGAGATCTATTTAAGAGAAGGCATGTTGAAGAAATATATTTTCCAAGTATCCAAAGGTCGGGTAATACAAGCAATTAATGAGATAAAAGAACCTTCGAGATGGATCCATCCTGCCTTTTCTACAAGAAGGGACCCTTCCAAGAACCAACCATCGCACTGCCTCCTCAAGATAATCTTCAAACTTTATTATCATCGAGGTAAACTATACAAACGAAGCTTTTTTTGGGCCATACCTCAAATGTCTCTACCATAGGTCGACACGCATTAAGAGAGGTTCACTGGGATATGTGGAGAACACCTAGGAGGAAGGGCGTAGCCCTCAAAATTATAAGACAAGGGTTCTATTAGCCTACCGATGAAATAAGATACCTTTGAATTCATAAAAAATGTGCAAGTTGTTAGTTGCACTCTAACCTCTCTCACATGCCGCAGAGCTCTCATCCATTCAAAGCCCTGGCCCTTTGCTCTGGGGAATCGATATCATGAGACCTTTTCCATAGCATCGTATAACGAAAGTTCATCATTTTAGCTATCGACTACTTCACTAAATGGTGGAAGCCGATCCACTCGCTAAAATCACGAGACAAATGCTAAACAATTTATTTGAAAAATATAGTATGTCGAGTCTTCCTACAAAGATCATCACTAATAATGGAACCCAATTTGGAAAAATCTTTATGTCCTTTTGCAAAGATCTTCACATTCAACAGATAGGGTAGCACATCCTCAAACTAACGGACGACCAAGCCAATGTGACTATACTCAAAGGACTAAAAACATGTCTTGAAGGTCGGGGCAACGTGTTGATGGGCTTTCTAATGTTCTTTAGGCTTACCACACTACATCGTGAACCCCGACATGAGACACCATATAACTTGTGTTTTGGCACAAAAGCTATTATACCAAGATATATCGAAGTTTCAAGTCCAAGAGTTTAATTATTCGATCATGATGGTAATAAAAAACTCCTACAAAGACTTGGACTTACTCCCCAAAATTCGTGACATGGCCTTACTTGACTACTTTCTATCACCAAAGGGTAGCTCGTCACTTCAATAGAAGAGTAAAATTCGCTCCATATCCGCTATGACTTGGTCCTCTAAGTCTCGGTGCAAAAGGCCCTCAACGCAATAAACTTTCACCTCTTTGGGATGGCCCATATGTGGTTATAGCTATGGTAAAGCTAGGAACATTCAAGCTCAAGGGTCAACAGGGAAAACTTTACCTCAAACTTGAAACACTAAGAATCTCAAAAATATTACCGAATTACGCATAATTATTACAACTTTTATTTTGTCTCGCTTGTTGTTTCCTCTTCATGTAGACCCCACTTAGTGGGATAAAGACTTATTGTTGTTGTTATCATTTCCTCTTGAAACTCATATTTATGTTAAAATCGCCTTATGATTGTATCGAATTTATCGAGTAATGAATTCATAGCTTTTTCTTTCAAGCTTGTTGCATATGAACAATCTCCTTCATTTAATTCTCCCACTTTAAAAATGTGCAACTCACGTTGTATCTCGCCGGGCATGATCAATCCCACGGGACTTGATCGGACCTCTTCCATGTGTAAAAGTCAAGTAACGCTTTAACTAATACCTAGGATAGGTCAAAAGGTCCTTGGTGGACATCCCACGCCTCTTCCATACAGATAAGATGTCAAATAATATTTTGACTAATACCCAGATAGGCCAAAAGGTCGTTGGTGGACTTCCCACCTTATCCGTATTGACAAGATCGTTGAATAATATTCGACCAATCACCCGGATGGGTAAAGACAAAACAAGAGTGTATCACCTAAAAATAAAAATAAAATAAAATTTCATTGACAACATTAACATGATGACATAAGAAAGAATCAAAATTAAAACACAATAATAACAATACATAGATAAAAAAAGGCATCCTCAAGTGACGCTACATCATATCGCTTGGTGATATCAACGCCCTCCTCACCACTAGGAGATGCTCCCTTGGACTCACTCTCAACTCCTTCATCTCCTCGAATATAATGAAGAGTCTTCGATACTTGACCGGGAGATAGATCTTCAATACTAGCTCGGTCTTGCGATGCACTAAGCGGATTCCTTTAGAACCCTCAATGAAGCCCTCATCTAAACATTGTTGCTCCAAGTCCTTCACTTCAACATCAAGAATATGATTACGAAGCTTCCCGGACATGGTCGATTGTATCGCGATAAGCCAAGGAGCTCTTAAAGTCTTCCACGCCTTCAAGGAGATTTTATTTGCTTCCGCTTCGACATTATATGCTCCTTCTAAAGACGATCTTGTAATACTTTCTTCTCTAGTTCGAGAGCTCTCTTCTCACGTAAGTGCCTTGAGTCTTTTCTCTTTCGACGAAGTTCTATCCTCATCTCAATCGCTCTCATCACGAGTGCCCACCTCCTAACACTGGAGAAAGAGAAGTCGACATGTTTGCTAGCTCGCTTCTCCACCCACCGATCCTTCAAAGTCACTTCTTTGGCCTTAACACTCATCTTTCACTCACACTGCCTTGATATTTTACCTTCATAAATTCAAGATTCCACTCATCTCAAGAGACACCCAAATGAGCCATTTGCCATAATGTTTGAGTTACCTATAAAAAAATCATCACAAATATTACACAAAGGAAAAGAAGAAAAGAAGAAGGAGGAGAAGACAACGCATCAATTCATCCGCTTCATTGACGCCCAATGCATATGTAATTTAACACCTCTTCGTGAATGTGTGGGTTCGAGAAACGAACTCTCCCATCATGAGTTGAAATAGTTAAATTCTCGAGGCCAACCGGGGCTAACATCTTCTTCGAAATATTTGACGAAGTCACTTCAAGAAATGTCTTATTTTTCTAGAAGATGAAACATTGCTACCACCGTGATTCTCAGAATGTGCTTCTTGAGAGAACCCTATGAGTATGAGGTGACCTTTCATCACCTTTACTTGACCTCTTTAGTGGAAGAGCATGAGATCTTCCTACCGGATGGAAAGGTCAACCTTGAACATCCTATCTTCAATTATATATTTGTCAATGTGACGTAGCTCATGTTGCAAGCTTCAAACATCAAGATTATTAAGATTTGCCAGATCTCATTCTCCGCCATCAACAATGGATCCGGAAGGTCATTCAATCATCCCCATCTATCGTGGAGGCCCCACTCATTTTTCACAAAAGAATCCATTAGACCAATTTTAGACGGATCATGTGCTAAAATTCTATCCAATTCTTTATAGCCCGATAAGAAACACGTTCGAGCATCACATGTGAATTTACACATTCTATATATGTATTTGATGTTCAAAGTAACACCACGCTTCTAAAGAAGACACCAAACCAATGATGACCACTAAAGCCAAATAAAAATTATGACAAAGTTACACCACATATTTTGAAGATCTCAATCACTCGGAGCCAAAGGGAATCACCCAGCATTTAAGAATCATCTCGTAAACAAAGTGAAGTATCCCGACGAGGTGAACGCTCGACGTAATCTTTTGGCAACAATAGCCACCAACTCATTTGGAAATAAAATTTTCTATTGAACACCATTAAACTATCTGTGACAAGGGATGGTATATTGTCAGAATGCCACGCCTATGGGTTTTCTTACCACCATCACCCCGTGAAAATACATAATGAATAAGTAAAGAGGGGAGAAATGATAAAAATCGAGAATTTTGTGGTACTACTCACTCACCTCAATACTTGGTCATACCCTTTTCGACGCTACCGCCACGACTTGAGCTAGAATTTTTGCCTACGATTTGACGAATAAGATATCCATACATGTGAGATCAAAAAAAAAAAAGAGAGAAAGAGAAATTATTCATCCCCAATGATGTTGTGAAATTACCGCCAAACTTTCGAAAGCTCAAATGATTGCTCCTAATTATCGCTTCCCCATCATCTTGGCAATTATCGCCTATTGAACCATCCATTGAAGTTTCAAGAAATCCAATTTCTCACTACGTCTTGATCGCCTCAACCCGGCCGGTCCGACGAGGTCATTGACACCTCTTCGAGGGAAAACTGGAGCCTTGCCATATGAATTACGGTCTTAATCGCCCAACCCGGCTCCGACGAGGTCATTGACACTTCTTTCGAGGGAAAACGAGTCTGTCATGAACTATGGGTCTTGATCGCTCAACCCGGCCGTCCAACGAGGTCGACACCGCTGAGGGAAAACTGAGCCTTGTCGTATGAACTACGGGTCTGATCTCTCGAATGATCTCCTTAAGAAGAAGAGGGACACTCAAAGATATGAGGAGTGTGTCTTCTCCTCACCCTGGGAGTTTTATAGACCCCCATGGGGCAAAAGGTCAAAATCGCTAAAATCGCCTAAAATTGTTCAAAGTTGCTCAAAATGGGTAAAGCGGGCAAAATGGGTGAAAATACGTTTTGCCTCGCACCTCGGACCATAGCGGCGCCACGCACCGCATTCCACTCTCACTCGACCACGTTGACCGCCCGCTGACCGCTCAGCGACCCATCAACCCGTTAATACGTTCGCGACCAGCGTGATCGTTCGGCCGTGTGACCCTCGCCCGGCGTTAGAGCGTCGGCTTGGCCGACGCGTGGTTTCGCCATATCGACCCCTTCGATGCACCTCCTTCCTTGGCGCCGGATGAGTCCATAACCCGAACCTTGCACCCGTACTGCACAGTACACATGGCCCTGCGTCGCTTAGTGATCATAATCCCGTACTCCCATGAAGATATGTTCTCTCAAAATGTATGGTTAATGGACCGCAAATTTCATTGAAGAATCGCTATTTTCAAGTATTCATATATATTTTGGATGATTGAGATAATATCATCCAAAATAGAGAACCGATATGACCACGAAAATCTAAGCGAATCTTGATGTCGAAAGTAATCTGTTTATGAATCAAGACTTAGAGATCAGGGCTTATTATCAATCGACTCTTAAATATAGAGTGTTTATAGTCAAATCGAGCATCTTGACGAGCCGGATCTAACAAGCCCAAGATCTCATAATTCGACTTCATTTGGGCATTCAAATATATAAAATACATCATATGATCAAAGGAATCATTTTGAGCCATCGATGGAGGAGTGGTTCGGATTTTGCATGTATTCTAGAGATGCCACTCCTCCAATCTATAAATAGCCTCATTCTTCATATGAGGAGCCCAAGAAAGAGAGAGGAGAGAGCTCTAAAGCTTGAAAATCTCCAACTGTGCCACCACTGGTTGTCAACCACCATCCGCCGATCCTTGCCGTCATCAATCTCGTCGGTCACCATCATGGCGACCTTCATATCGATCAACGATCTCCATTTATTATCTGCTTCTGTTGCTACTGACGTGACTATATGTTGTTATCGATTCGTGATTCTCATTATCGCCCTTCTCATGTACACATTTGTAATCCGTTATCGGGAAATTTTGTACTCAAACAAATACATAGTAGAAGATTCTTCTGGGCTAGACCCATGATTTTTCCTCTTTTGAGATTTTTCCACGTAAAATTTCGAGTTTTCTTGTTCACTCTTTAAATATCGTATGTGTGTCTTTGGATTTTATAACAAGGCTAAGACATAAAGTTTCATTCTACCACAACGATTTTTTAGCAACAAGATATACATATATAATAAAAAAATGTTGATAATTTGATTTCATCTAGAATAGTTTTAGTTTTTTATTCAATGACCACATCGTAAGAAACATTGAACAAATATGAAAATTATGATTGAGTGAAAATTGTTGAAAGTTGTTAAAGAATTTTGTAAGCTTTTCAATAATACAATAATCTCTCATTCGGTACCGGATGAGTATGTTACGAGCAAAAAATTATCACTTTTAAAATTATTTTAAAAATAGTTAAAGTAAGTCGTTTGTTCAATAGACAATTTGTGTTAACATAGAATTCTTGTAGGAGCAAGTCCTCTATGGGTGATTATACCTATTTTAATTTTTTTAAAATATATTTAATTATTAAAAAAATTTATTATTATGCTTATTTTAAAAATTTTACCTTTCAGAAAAAAAAAAAGCCAATATTAGAATAAAAAATATTATATAGATATATGTATGTATGTAATGTCATTTTATATATGAATTTATTTAGAGGGACAGAAGCAATATTCATCAGTTGACATTTATAAAGTTTAGAAGTTTATATGATGGTAACTAAATGTCATATCTTATGACAAAATTTAAGTTGTAAATAAGTTTAGTCAATCAACTAGTTATAATTAATCAGTTTTTTTTTGTTTGAATATTTGGCGAATTTAATCTCAAACTCACACGCATGTACAAGGACTTGAATTTAAGACCTTTAGTTAACAATCAAAGTTCTCAATCATTTAAGATGCTTTGTACATATCCAAAGAGCTTGAGCTACGCTCATCTGAATGATATAATATGAGGTCACTCACAATAACCTCAAGCCGAAATCTAAAAGCTCTCTTGATGGCAGCTTGTTAGCATCAAAATGATCTGGCTAGAGATAGCAAGGACAAAATTGTGAGCTCATAGGAGATCGCATTGATGGGACTATTAGGAAAATTGCAAGAGATATTCCAATTGATTAGATTAGTAGGAGTAGTTGTGATTAGGGCTCATGACACATGGCATCAATAGAACTTTTGAGCGAAGTTGTAATAGGAACTCAAACAAGATGGCATCGATAGGATCTAAGGCGGCGAGTTAAGCTCAAAGTTGATTCGACTCACAAGCCAAGCTCAATGAGTTAACAAACTATGACTTGTCAGCTTGTGAGTCATATTATTTAATAAATACTAATATAAAATATATTTAAAATATATTAAAATTTAATCATTTTAAGTATACAATTATTAAAAATATCTATAAAAATACACACACATAAATATAATCATCATAAGTTATTTTAAATATTTATAAAAATAATTATCATCATAAAATATATTTTATTTTAAATAAAAATATAAATAAAATAAAATAATAAATAATAAATAAAATTTGTCTCAAATAGCCCCTTAATTAGGGGTAAGCGAACCAAGCATTCGACAAGCTACTCAAGCTCGGCTCGATAAGAGATCGTTCATGATCGCTTTGATTAATTAATCAAACAAGCTTGAACACTTTTTGTGAATACTCGATTGGTAAATGAGCAACAACTCATAGCTTCGATTTGATTATGATGCGTGAGCGATTATCATTTAATGTTCATGAACAAGCTCGTTAAGAAGCTTCGATAAGGCTCGATTATGATCGTGAACAATATATCGCTTAATGTTCACGAACATACTCAACAAGCTCGTTTAATGCTCATGAACAAGCTCATTCAAACTTGTTTAGGAAAAATATTTAACATTTATAAAAAAATGTAAACATTAATTAAATAAAAATATATGTATATTTATATGAATTTAATTTTAATATTATATAATAAAAGTTTCTTAACTTTAAACTATAATAAAAATTTCTTAATTTTAATTTTAATATTACATAATATATATTAATCGACATTAGATTCACCGATCCGGTCATCCGGTTCTCTGGACTTGTTCGTTCGACCGCTTGGGCATTTCGGCCCGCTCAACCGGTCGTCCATTTAATGATGGACGCCGATCCCGATAGCGATATGATAACCCTAAGCGAGTAATTGGCTTAGGCTCTTATTCGATTATCCCTAATTCCCCTTACGCCTCATTTCTCTTCCTTTGGTTCTTCCCGCAACTCCAAGGCAAAACCACAGAAATGGAAGAGAAAGATTTTGGATTCTTGATAGAGTTTGACTGCTATATTTTGTGGCCAAGGTAAGTGATTTATTATTTTAGGTTTAGGTTTATGTCGGAGTTTGGAATGAGAGGAATCATGTTAGTGTCATTTCTTGTCATGAACTCTAAGTAATGAGAGGAAAATATTTGTGGAGAAGTTTGATTGGTTTATTTCCATTATGTCATTATTTACGGTTATCCGGTTATGCCTAAATAATTTCCGATTGTTTTGACAAATCGTGGAGGCTGGAGAAATGTTTGTTCGGTAATGTTAAGTTTATGTTTTGAGTTTGAGACTTTGGGTTATGCCTCTTTCAATTTTCTTCTTTGTTTTTGTGTCGTTGCTTTTATGTTCATTTGTAACTTATTGGTGGTTATTTGGTTATTTGGTTGAGATGGTTATTTCTATGACTTCCCATAGGTATCTTGAGCTTCTTTTGCTATATTGTTGCATATTTCCGCTTAAAAAAATTTCTTCTTACCTAAATAAAATAAAACTATAGTCTATAGCAGATTCAACAAAATTTTCAGGGTTGCTCCCTTTAATTCTTTAAAAATATTATAATTATTTTAAAAATTTATATTGTTTATTTATTCATGATTGTTAAATGCTTGTTTTGCACATTTATTAGTTCATTTAGGCTCGTTTATTTAGTGTTTGTTAAGGCTTGTTTATTTAGTGCTTGTTAAGGCTCGTTTATTTAGTGCTTGTTTATGCTCGCTTACTTGCTGCTCATTAAGGCTCGTTAAGGCTCGTTAAAGCTCGTTAAGGCTTGTTTAATTATTACTCGATAAGGCTTGATAATAGTGCTCGTAAGATACTCGATTAAGCTCGTTTATAATTCCAATCAAGCTACCGATAAGAGCTCGATTAACGTAAATGAACCAAACACAAATCAATCTCAAATCAAGCTTGAATATCTCGGTTGCTAACTAACGAGCTCGAACCGAGCTTGAGCTCCCGTGTGCTACCGAGCTCAAGCATGAACAAGTCTTGGCTCGGTTTGGTTCGGTTGGTTTGCAGCCTACCCTTAATAACTTCGGGAAAAGAATGGTTGAAAATACAAATATTCTCGTTCGATTTTCTTAACAATCATCTCGAATGAATGATCATAAGTTTCTATTCAACCAACTAAAAAATAAAAAATAAAAAATAAAACTACAATATAAAAATAAGCGATTAAATTTAATTTTGTCACCCTTCACATTTTTGTATATTGCCTTTTATTCAAAAAAAAGATGACACGTGGGGCTGGTCAAATCAACGGCCAAAATCATCCCACATTCTCTGAACTATCCACAATCCAAACCATCACACATGCCTTCCACCTCGCGTCGCGGATATCTCGTCGATCCCGCCACGGCGGCACGGCGTTAAACGGACTGAAACCCAACCATCCAAAGCGGTTAGCTTATTCGACGTTAATTTTGATTATATTAATTGTATTGCACTTTCTACAACGGTCTTTGGGGACTAGCGACGAAAGCTCGGACGATAGGCTTGTTGCCACGTGTCACCTCCCACTTGTGGCTCCATTTGGTAATGTCATTGTAGATTCGTCATCCTGCATCGTTGGACGAAATCGGACCGTTAAAATTCAAGTGTTTTTAAGAAGACCATGGCGATATGTTGGAAGGACATGAAAGGATCGAGTTCTCGGAACATTGGATGGCCGTGATTTTGAAATTATTTATGGGACCCACGATGCGTGGAAACCGTTAGGCATTCCTCCTTGTTGAGCAGTACACCGTATGAAGAGAAAGAGATATCTATGTGTAGTGATTTCATTGGCATCATTGCTATTTTCTGCGGAATGTGTTTTACTTCAGAATTGTGGATGGATTGTAGGTGGAAGTGAGTCTTGAGAATTGCTCGTGATAACTTCGCAAAATAAATGAACTCTTTTCAAATTAATATTGATCATAATTAACTTAAATAAATATTCTATAGGTAAAATGTGAGTGTTTTGATATAATATGAATTTTTGGACATATTTTAAAAAAAATTTAAATACTAGATATATATAAAATTATATTTTAGTATTATGAAATATATAAAATTAATTTTTTAATAGGCTAAAAATTTTAAATCAATCACTAGATAGACCATCTCTATTAAAATAGATAATGGTTTAGTTAAATGACAATTTTAGAGAAATAAATTCCACTAAATTATTTATTTATTTATTTCATTTATGTAAGTTATGTTTTATTAACATTAATATGTTTATTTGCATAAAACACAAATTTCAGTATAAAATGGACAACCATGAAACGTAAAGCACAAATCTCGAAATAACAAAAGAATAATGATTAAATTTTATTATTTAAATGTCAGTTGTAAGGAACTTTTCACAGGATTTCTCTACCAAAACTAGCAAAATAATAATAATAGAAATAATAAAGAAAATATTGTCCATGATGATAAAAATTTTAATTAAAATGCATAATTTATATTTTAAATTATTTCAATTTGAGTGCAATCACATTAAATTTAATTTTTTATAAATTTTTTTAAAAAATTAAGGAATAAATTTTATTAAATTTAAGATTTATTTGTGACATAATGAAGCACATGAAAAAGAATAATAAATATGCTAAAACATCTATTATAGAAAGAAATTATGTCGATGATATATAATTTTTTTATTTTTTTACAAATCAAATTACAATTTTTAATTGTCATTATAGTTAATTAGATCAGATTAAAAATATATAATTTTCTGAGAATAAGTTTTCAAAATATAACTAAATTATAATTAAAATGTAACATTCTAAATTACAATCAAAATAAAGTAGTCATACCTTTTATCGCAAAACAAGTGCTAAGGAATCCATAAAAGTGATGATTCTTGGAAGGCGTAAAGATAGACATAGAGCGTCAAAATATCTGTAAAAAATAAAATAAAATTATAATTAATTGAAGTAATATCATTTCATATTTCCTGCAAAATAAATTATAAGTAAGAGTATGTATTCCATATTAAATCAAATTAAATACATTAATAGTTAGGAACAAATCCAATAGAATTGTAAAAAAAATTATTTTATTCCATTAGATTTTAAATTCACAGTATTAAAAGAAAATCAATTTTGATAATTTAAAGACTGAAATTAAATCATAATATAAGAAAAATGGAAACTCAAATTAAATAATGCATATATGACATTACATTTATTGGAAATTAGATATTCATTATTAGCATTTTATTTTTTAATAAATTTTTTCAAATCTAATTAAAAATCTTAATCCAAATAACTATTATTTTAAAATAAAACCAATAATTCTTTTAATTTATTATCACATTTATTTCTAGATTACCTTTCCATGATTTAGAATGTATATTAATATAATCTTGTAGTAGCTTCAAAAATACAAAAGGAAAAAAATATTGAAATTAAAAATTATTAAAAATAATATTTTATAAGGGGATTTACATACTTATCAATAACTTTTTTTCTTCTAGTGAGTTGAGATCAAAGTTCTCAGATTTTTTCGCCACCCCAGCACTAATATATAAGAATGATAAAATATATAAGAATGATAAAATATAAGAATATTGAGATATTAATTAAATTTATCTGAAATTAAATAATTAAATGTTATATATTTTTAAATATAATTAATCTAAAATTAAATTATGAATAATACAATATTTATCCAATAGCATTTTTTTAATTCTTTCAACCAAATATAGATAATCTTACTTAGAAATAACACTCTCACATTTCGTTAAGAGTCCTCATCAAATACTGCAAATATGCATTTAAAAATAATTAATAATAATATATTTCGATTTTGTTAAATTAATTAAAATTTTAAGAAGAAATTCAAAATTGATGCCAACTTACTTCTTTGTTCATGTTAACTCTGCTTCAAAATTCGGGAAGTTAGAGAAAAAAAGAAGGAAATGAGGATTAATTATGATTAGAATAGCATAAATGTCAAAAATATATCTATTTTAATAAATAAAAAAATAATTTAAATTTCATACCCTGCTCTATCATGCTCCGGGAGATTAACGTATCTGCCAATAACATCTTCAATCCTGTAGACAAAAAAATCATTAGAATGCAATTAAATTTAATATTTCATGTAAGCTGGAAAAATATTAATTAAGTAAGAAAATAAAAAAATATATATATATTTATGCAAAACTGCAATTTTCTTTCATAGTTAATTAAATTAATATTTTAATAAATATAAATTATCAGGCCTTCCGATAACATCGATATGAACAAAAAAATGAAATTGAACAAAATAACAGATCAATTAAAATACAAAAAAATTACGTGAAAACTATGGATCGATGAACATAAATTATATAAATAAAAAAGAAAAAATTATAATAATATCGAAAGTTTGAAAAAATGAATCATTTTTTGTTAATTAATTACGCTGATTTACCTCCTACGGAGAAGTGGCCGGAGGAGAGAGAAACGTGATGAGAATATCAATATCAGAGACGGACCTCATGTATCAAGGCTTCTCTCGGAGTCAGCCTATTTGTTATTCTCTATTCTCTTTATCTGCAGCTTCACTCTACCCATTTACAATTTTTATATATCCTTCTAAGAAAAGACAGTCTCTTACTTCTGGGGAAGAGAATGTAATTCAAGAATAAAATAGCAGATTCCAAGAAAGGAGGACGAGCCAATATTAGAATTATATATATATATAACAGAGAGAAAATAGCAAAGATTGAAAAAAAAATGGTGGAAGGGATCAAAGGGAAAGAAATGATTGTCTGGGCTCTAAAAATTTGTTATCGACAAATATGTGGAGGTCAACATTGTGGACCTTAGAGGAGAGATAGATCGCTAATGAAGGAGAAGCAGTTGTGGGGAAGGTTCGGAACCAATGGCCAAAATTATCCCACATCTGTTTTTTTTTGTTTTTCGAACGGTCAACGCATCCATTCCTTCCAAGTGTCTCCTTCCAACAAAAAACTGAGAAGCCGTTAAGGATTGTGTTTTCTTGACTTTGGATTTTTGTTAAAATTTTTTTCAATTTGAGATAGAGAAGAGGAGAGAATTTTTCTATTCAATTGTTGTCACTATTTAATCCATTTTATATTGAGCTAATCATGAGCTTTTGTACTTTTCATGATATTAATTAATTTATATTAATATATCCTTATAAAATTTATAATTTAAGTATGAATTTCAAGTTAAAATATGTATTTAATCAAATTAAACGATTCAATGATAAGTTTAATAACACTATAATCGATTTTCTTAAGAATCATCTGAATGAATGATCATTTCATTCAACAAACCAAAATATAAAAAAATAAAAATTACAATATAAAATAAGTAGAAATTAAATTAAAATTTGTTTCCTTCACATTTTTAGATATTGCTTTTGTATTCAAAAAAAAAAAAAAAAGATGACACGTGAGGGTCAAATCAAATGGCTAGATCATCCCACATTCTCAGAACTATCTACAATCCCGCCACCACCACACATGCCTTCCACCTCGACGTATGCCCGCTCGCCACCGGCTGCGCTCAACCGCTGTTAACGAACTCTAAAACCCAACCATCCAAATTAGTTTATTCGAGTAGCTTTGATTATATTAGTTATCATAATTTTAAAGGCGGTCTGGGGATTGGCGACGAAGGAGCTCACGACGATGCTTGTTGCCACGTGTCACCTCCCCACTTCGCTCCATTTGGCAGAATCGATTCGTAGATTCCGCCATCCTCGATCGGACAAAATCGAGCTAAAAATTCAATGTTTTAAGAAGACCAAGTTATATGTTGTTCGACATGAAAGGATCCGAGTTCGGAATATTGGATAGTTGTGATTTGAAATGATTTCTAATCACGACATCTAGCCAAGCCATTAGGCATTCCTCCTCTGAGGCTGCAGTACACTATGAAGAGAAAGAGATATCCATCTCAGAGCTGACTTATCGAGAATTGGTGGATGAATCGGTGGAAGTGGGTCTGAAGCCGCAATAACTTCGCAAAATAAATGAACTCTTTTAAAATTAATATTGATCACAATTAACTTAAATAAATATTCTATAGGTAAAATGTGAGTGTTTTGATATAATAAAATATTTTTGACATATTTAAAAAAAAATTAAATACTAGATATATATAATTAAATTTTAGTATTATGAGATATATAAAATTAATTTCTTTTAATAGTTTAAAAATTATAAACCAATCACTAGATAGACCATCTCTATTCAAAATAGATAATGGTTTAATTAAATTACAATTTTGGGAAATAAATTACTCTTAAATTTTATTTATTTATTTCATTTATGTAAGCTATGTTTTATAAACATTAATAAGTTTATTTGCATAAAACACAAATTTCAGTACAAAATAGGCAATGATGACACGTAAAGCACAAATTTCGAAATAACAAAAGAATATTGATTAAGTTTTATTATTTAAATTTCAGTTGTAAGGAATTTTTCACAGGATTTCTCTACCAAAACTAGCAAAATAATAATAATAGAAATAATAAAGAAAATATTATCCATGATGAAAAATAATTTTTTAATTAAAATGCATAATTTTATATTTTAAATTATTTCAATTTGAGTGCAATCATATAAAATTTTATTTTTCATAATTTTTTAAAAATTAAAGAATAAATTTTATTAAATTTAAGATTTATTTGCGAGAGATGAAGCTATACGAAAAACAATAATAAAGGTGCTAAAAAAATCTATTATAGATAGAAATTATGTTGATGATATATAATTTTTTTTAGTTTTAAAAAATCAAATTACAACTTTTAATTATCATTATAGTTAATTAGATAAGATTAAAAGAAATATAATTTTCAGAGAATAAAATTTTCAAAATATAACTAAATTATAATTAAAATGTAACATTCTAAATTACACTGATGCGTTAGTTATATGATCATTTTAATTATATTTCAAATACATTATTTTAACTTTTTTTTGCCGCAGTAAAGTAAATTTTCAATGAATGTAATGCATTTCAAATACATTAAAGATTATTTTCGTGTATTTGGAATTCCAATTTGGGAATTCCAAATACAATCAATTAATATAAAGTGATGCGATACTGCCACGGCCGCCGTACACCGCACACGCCCACCGCCACACATCACACATCGACATCAAACCTTTAGATTTTTTTATATTATATTTTTCAAAAAAAAAATAAAGTCATAAATTTATAAAACTCTCAACTAAATAACTATAAAATAATCTTTTACACTATATTTCAAATATAATCAACCAAACAACCTCAAATCTAAGTGAAGTAGTCATACCTTTTAATCGCAAATACGTATAAGGAATCCATAAAAAAGTTCTCGATGATTGAAAAGCGTATTAGATAGCTGGCCCAAATATCAGTAAAATATAAAATAAAATTATAATTAATTGAAGTAATATCAATTTATATTTCCTGCAAATAAATTATAAGTAAGAGTATGTATTCCATATTAAATCAATTTAAATACATTAATAGTTAAGAACAAACCTAATAGAATTGTAAAAAAAAATATTTTATTCCATTAGATTTTAAATTCACAGTATTAAAAAAAAAAATTCAATTTTAATAATTTAAAGATTGAAATTAAATCATACTATAAGAAAAAATGGAAAATCAAATTAAATAATGCATATATGACATTGCAATTATTGGAAATTAGATATTCATTATTAGCATTTTTATTAATCATTTTTCAAATCTAATTAAAATCTTAATCCAAATAACTCTTAAATAAAAAAAAACCAATAATTCTTTTAATTTATTATCACATTTATCTCTAGATTATCTTAAGCATTCCACGCAGATTTAGAATTGCCGACACATATTAATCTCTTGCTGTAGTTTCTGAAAATACAAAAGCAAAAAAATATTGAAATTAAAAATTATTAAAAATAATATTTTATAAGGGATTTACGTACTTATCATTAACTTTTGTCTAATATCTAAATTCTTATAATTACTTTAATAATACCATTATATTTGAATCACATCAAAATTTATGCATGTAAATATACATTTTATTTTAGATAATTAATATTAATAATATTTTTATGTGATTATTATTATTATTATAATATATAAATCTCATATATATATTAGAGTGTTATATAAGTAAATATAAAAATATAAGAATTTAATGATATGAATGTAAATTTCACTATTCTGTTTTAATTTTTTTCTTGCAGGTTTAGAGTTGAGATCAAAATGCTTCAGCTTTTGTGTTCGTCATCCCAGCACGAATTAGGCCATATATAAGAAATAAAATTAAGAAAATATATAAGAATGATAAAATATAAGAATATTGAGATATTAATTAAATTTATTTGAAATTAAATAATTAAATATTATCGCTAGAAAACTACCTCATATAAAATTCAAAGACACACAGTATTTAAAAGAAAGAAAATTTCGTAAATTTTCACGTGAAAACCTCAAAAATAAGTGAAAATCACGCGCCTACAACAAAAAAAAATCTTCCACTATATTTCTTTCGAGAGTACAATTTTTTCCCGAACCGGATTACAAAATTATATACGGTAAGAGAACAACAACCACGTAGTCACGCTGGTAACAAATGCTAATCAGAAGATATGACAATGGCGGACATCGACGACCACGGCGTCACATGATGGAGACTAGATCGATTGACCTACAGGATCGGGCCGGCTGGCGACTTGACGACGAAAGGCACACGACGGAGGATCTTCGCTTTTAGAGCCTCTCCTCTCTGCTGCGCCCCCCATACGAGAAAATGACGAGCTATTTATAGATCGGCGAGACGCCTCGTAAATACACGCAAAAACCGCACTACCCAATTCATCGACCGGCTCAAAACGCATTCCTTTGATTGTATTTTAAGTATTTGAATGCTCAAATGAAGTAAGAATTGTGAGATCTTAGTTTGTTAGATCCGACCGTCGAGACGCCGATTTGATTATAAACATATTTGAGGGATATTTAAGGATTTAACGATATCCCAAAGTTTTTAATGACATTTTAAGTCTTGATCTCAATTCCAACTTCTTTACTTTCAACATCAAGATTCATGCACTAGTAGAATTTTCGTGATATCAGTTATATATAATATTTTTAAATATAATTAATCTAAAATTAAAAATTGAATAATACAATATTTATCCGATAGCATTTTTTTTAATTCCTTCAACCAAATATAGCATAATCTTACTTGGATAATCAAGTACTCTCACATTGGAGTTAAGAGTCCTCATCAAATACAAATATGCATTCAAAATAATTAATAAAATATACAATATATTTCGATTTGGGTAAATTAATTAAAATTTTAAGAAGAAATTCAAAATTGATGCCTACTCTGCTTCAAAATTCGGGAAGTTAGAAAAAAAGAAGAAGGAAATGAGTATTAATTATGATCAGAATAACATAAATGTCAAAATATATCTCTTTAATAAACAAAAAATTAAATTAAATTTCATACCGCGCTCTATCATGCTCCGGGAGATTAACGTATCTGCCAATAACATCTTCAATCCTGTAGAAAAAAAAATCATTAGAATGCAATTAAATTTAATATTTCATGTAAGCTGGAAAAATATTAATTAAGTAAGAAAATAAAAATAATATATATATATTTAAACTGTAATTTTGTTTCATAGTTAATTAAATTAATATTTTAATAAATATAAATTATGAGGCCTTCCGATAACATCGATATGAACAAAAAATGAAATTAAGCAAATTAACAGACCAATTAAAATACAAAAAACTGCGTGAAAACTATGGATCGATGAACATAAATTATATAAAGAAATAAAAAGAAAAAAAATTATAATATCGAAAGAAGAAGCGATTGAAAATGAATCATTTGTTAATTAATTACGCTGATTTACCTCCTGGGAGAAGTGGTGAGCCTCTGGGGAGAGAAAATATGATATCAATATCGCAGACGGAGAGAGCGTAAGCCTCTTGATGGAGAAAATATTAGTCCGCACGTATTTTACATGCACTCCACCGATTCTTCCGATTTTTTTTTTCCGCTTTAGGCTTAACGAAATGGATCTTTGTAAATAGATGGCACATTCACACATACTCGTGACCGCCCATCTCGCTCAAACAACGGAGAAGAAGATCGTTGGAATCGAGGGAGAATTGAAGAAATATATATATATATATATATATATATATATATATATATATATATATATATATATATATATATATATATATATATATATATATATATATATATATAGTTTTATGGTGTATTTTTTCTTGCAAACCAAGTTGAGAGAGAAATTGAAAATCTCATTTCCTTTTACAAAAGAAACATGAAGATCAAGAACTAATTTGGAAGTTATGGCTGAGAAAATAGCGACCAATTTAAAGATGTATTAAATAAAAATTCATCCGTAATTTTTCTCAACCGTTGTATGATAATTTTTTCGGTTTGTTAGTGTTATTCCTTGAAATTCTTTTATTTAATGTATATTTCTACACCGTTGAAGTTATTTTGAAAGAGGACTGCTTATTTGAGGATCCGCTTGATGAGTACTCTCACTCTCTTGAGAGTATACGATTTTCATTTTTTCCACTTTCTTTGGCGGATTGTTCATATTATGTTCATTACATTCCAAAGCAATTTGGTTGGATAATTTTGGGGATTTTGCATCACTCTTGTACTCATGAGAGTATGATTTTCTCATATTTTCCAATTTATTTTGCATGGATGGGGAGAATATGATTATTACATTATTAGAAGCAATTTTCTATGTTTGGTTAAATTTTATGAGATTTTCATCTATACTCATATACTCCCGAGTACGATGATTTTGCTAATATTTTTCATTTTTTGGCTGTTTCAAGAAATATGTTCATCACAATCCATTGGAATAATTTGGAGCTGTTTGATTGATTTTAGTATTATTTTGTATCTGCATTCTCTGTACTCTCTACTCTCATGAGAGTACAAATAATTTTCTCATATTTTTCAATTTCTTTGTGCTTTGGAGGAAATATGTTCATTATAATTTATTATGAATAATTTGGAGGCTATTTGGTTATTTTTTAGTATTATTTTGCATCAGACTCTCTCTTCTCTTGAGAGTATACATGATTTTGGCCATTTTTTTAATTTCTTTGGCTTGTTGAGATTATATTCATTACGCTCCATTTGAAGCAATTTGGATAATTTTGGGAGAGATTCTCTGTACTCATGAGTATAGATGATTTTTTATATTTTTTAGTTTCTTTGGTCTGTTTGGAGAAAATATGTTCATTATTTAGAACAATTTGAAGGCTATTTGGTTATTTTTTAGTGTTATTTTCAGACTCTCTCACTGGATGATTTTATTTTGGCCATTTTTTCCACTTTCTTTGGCCCTGTTGTTGAGATTATGGTCATTACATTCCATGGAAGCAATTTGGAGGTCGTTTGGATGATTTTGGGGATTTTATCTCTTTCTCATGAGAGTACAAAACATTTTGCTAATATTTTTCCAGTTTCTTTGGCTGTTTGGAGAAAATATGTTCATTAAAATCCAGCTTTGGCTGTTTGTATATTTTTTGTCTAGTTCTAAGATGAAGAGTATGAGGATATTTTTATTTTGGGTCTTTCATGGTTTATAAATTGGGCCCATGAAGCATTTTAAAATCTCGAATATTAAATAATGAAATAAAATTGAATTTTTCTTCAATTTTGTGTGTTGTTGATTGTACATTGTTCGAGTGCTTTGGGTCTTGATGATTTTTTTAGGGAATGATTCTTCTTGTATTTACGAGACCTAGATTAACACTTCCATATCTTTTTCCTCTATTTTTCTCTTTTTTGTTGTTATTGGTGTATGTGTGTAATTGAATTGTTATTTATGATACATTCCATTTTTTGTATTGTGAATTTTGATTGTTGTTAAATTTTATATTCATTCACTCTTTTGTTCTAAGATTTCATGATTTTATGACTATTTCATTAATGTTTCAAATGAAAAAAAAAACATGATTCACATTTGGGTGTTTGATTTTTGCAAATTTTGAGAGTTTGTAATTTGTGATTTTTTTATTTATTCATTGTACCTTACAACCTAGGTTGTATCGAACCCCTGGACTTACATATTAATACCTTTGTGAATTATGAAAGTGAAGAATATATACAACGAGGTTTTCCTATAATGGTAATTTTAAAAGGTTCTTTCATGATGTAAGCATGTATTTTACATATATTTTTCTATTATGTATTAAATAAAATGGTTGCCATCAAGCTAATTACTTATGCTTTTGCTAGGCCAACTTCTTGGTCAAGTGATGTTATATTCTCAAAACTCATTCAGTCTCAAAATTCAACACCGACTCTCAATGAAGAGAGTTTAATTTAAATGTCGGTTAAATTTTCGTAAGACGGATGAAATAGTAGATAAGACACTTCAAAGATTTCACCCTCATTTTATGAGGACTTTAGATCTAGTTCCTTTCCATAGTGCAAGCACCTATAGTTAATTACCCTCCCAATGCCGAGAGAGAATTTTCGATTAGGCTCGTTAGATTGCTAAATTTCTAGCGTAAGTAGAAGATGTGGAGCTTTGAAATTTAGATTTATGAAATTCATCGTTATTAGCTTAAAGCGGATGGTTGGGGAAATGATGGCGATCAAGATCCTATGGTTCTCATCCCGTCGTGTGGTCTCTAGTCTACTTAGTCAAAAGAGGTAATTCAACTTGATCTAAAGATCCTTGTCACAGTATGGTTGCCCAAGAAAATCTTGTAGACTTGGGGTGGTGTTTGTCTAAGGAGATAGATTTAAGTCTACCTTAGTCGACGAGCTTTTGCCCTATCAAGTC
Organism: Cymbidium sinense; assembly: GCA_021442155.1. Taxonomy (NCBI): domain Eukaryota; kingdom Viridiplantae; phylum Streptophyta; class Magnoliopsida; order Asparagales; family Orchidaceae; genus Cymbidium; species Cymbidium sinense. The sequence continues at coordinate 3,836,292 of CM038230.1, forward strand.
CATATAGTTCACAACTTAAAGAGAAGAGCCATTGGGAAACATAAGCTATAGTCGACCGTAATATAATGGTGTCATTTGGCGACCACTCGATCGAGGACTTTGGTCTTAATCGATCATCTATGGAGCTACCGGTCAAATCACGCAAATGAGGACACCAGCAACGCCCTGCGACATGAGATTGATTGAGAGAATATAATTATGTACTTGATTTGACATTGACTTATTTGTGAGCTAGAGTTTTTAAATTTGTCACCTACAACAAATAATTGCAAGGAGGATTGAATTTCCTTGATTGATCGTTGAATTGTGCAATATATATATATATATATATATATATATATATATATATATATATATATATATATATATATATATATATATATATATATATATATATATATATATATATATATATATATATATATATATATATTCGAATTTTGATGTTCTCGAATGCGATGACAAAGTCGCGTCGATTGAAGGTCATTTCAACTGAGTTTGGTAATGCCTAGTGCATTTCAAAGATTTACGTGTTATTGTATTGAAATCAATCGACTTCATCTTGTGAACTCGACTCGACTAATGTGACATACATGGAGGTCAACATCATCATTATTCCCCAACATTATGCAAAATGAAGGAGAGAATTTAGAAAATATTGGTAAAGGGAGGGGAAAATTTGAAGGCATGGAGTGATGGAATGCAAAAGAAAATGTATAAAGGTAATTCATACACAAGATTGATTTTGGTCATTTTAATCATGGAACTCTCAAAATGGAAAATCAATCTAATGTGGTCTCTTTTATAATTCAAAAAAAAAAAAAAAGAGCAAGTATCAAGAAAATAAAGTGGGCATCATCAATGTATAGTTTATTGAGCGAAATCCATGATTCAAGACTTAGGTGTTAGGTCAACAAATAAAAATTAATATTACATGAGCCATTTTGGAGATTAAATGATTTTAAATTTTTAAAATTTGTTTGTTGTGATAGTAATGAAGACTATTGTATAACATCCATGACTCAACATTCTTGATCCAGTTTGATGATGTAGAGTATAAAATTTTCATCTATATTTTTAAGTAATACTATTAAAAGCTTATTTTGTCGACACTTACACCTGCAAAAAATAATAGAATTTATAGTATTTGTAGTATTGTTTAGGCACATGAGATCATATATTTAGTCCCACCTTCGATTGTTGAAATATATGTAGTGGTTAAATACCAAGTAGTTGGCCATCAACCTACAAACTTATAATTTTGAGTTGGAAATGAATTTGATCATCTTAACTAAACTTTGATTTCCTTTTGTTTGCACTCTCTAGCAAATGGTATTAGAGTTGATGGATTGGTTGAGATTTAGTGAAACATGGGGTTTGTGGTTCTCATGGCTCTAGTTTCCTTCTACCATGGTTAAGTAAAGTTCAAGAGCGATGACTCTTAAGGCATCTTCATGTCGATGCGGCTCTTCATGTATGATTGATGCTTGATGATGTTGCAAATTTTGTTCGAGTGATACGACTTATAAAGCTCTCAGAGAGACATATTAGCACATGAGGCTTTGGGTTTAGAGCCATTTCATAATGTTGTTAGTTGAAATACCAAATGATAGACTCTTTACACATTTTACGATTGAAAATGAATTTGGCAACTTTGTATCCAACTTTGTTTCTCCTTTGGTTTATTACTTCAAAACAAGATGATATATTAGGGAATTTCTTATTCTTTATGCTTTCTTGTAAATGGCTTAGCTAAGTTATTATATATTTACATAAGCATTTTGACTTCTAAGAAGAATTTTTATTCCTCAAAGGTTTGCAAATAAGTTTATACCGGGCATGGTAGTCCTTTTAATGTGCATATTGATTTTGTTTAATCCGTTATAGAAGCAATAATTGGTTATTGTGAAAATATGAGGAATATTGGCTCAAGAAATTTAATTGTTGATGAAGTTTAAAATTTAGTTTAAATTTTAATTCATAATAGTAAAAGTGAAAAAAAGAGGGGATAAAATTTCAAATTAACATAGTAGTGCAATATTCTTTTCTAAACTTGCAGGCTTTAAATAATGATTCTTTCACTTATTTATTATATTATGGATCACATGAAGGCTTTGTTGTCATGAATTAAAGACCAACCTGGTTCCCTCTCCTTCTCCCACCGCTCTTCCGACAGGTTGTTGATGATCCAAGACTAAGAAGCTCTCTCCCTCACGACCTCTTTCTTTTCGACACACCGTCATACTTTGACACTCTATCAAAGTGAATTCTTGTTTGTATACTTTACATGGTAACATGCTTGAGCTAAAATTAGCCATAAGTCCATAATGGAATCCACTAGATTCAAATATGATGATGTAGTCTTTATAATTCATATGTATTTTATTTTGTTTTATTTTTGGCTTCAATGTAAGTCAAGGACAAAAGAAACCTATTGACATACTTCTCCTTTTGTTGATGATTTATAATGTATGCTCATTATCTCTCTCTAATCCAACTGAGTACAAAGAGATGCTAGTTATGCCATAACTACATGATGTCCATACTTACCTCCAAATAAGTCAACAAAATTATCACTAGGCTTGGTGAGTATAATTGTGGGAGGCAAGTGTTTATCTCCTTGAACTTGAATTGAAGATCAATGAAGGAAAACAAAACTTGGAAGTATAATTGTGAGAGGCAAGGGTTTATCTCCTTGAACTTGAATCAAAATCAATGAAGGAAGACAACTTTTGTTTGATTAAGAATCAATAGTACAAAAGTCTCAAGCTCCAATTGTATCAACAAATCAACAATGCAAAAGCTTGCCATCTCTTACTTAAAGATCATTGACATTTGGGATTACATTTTGGCGATTTTATGATATTGAATTAAAATGGGCTCTAGAAGTATCATTTGATATCATGGAGACATAAAGGTAAATTTAATAAAATTACAATTATGTTAGTTATTTGCTATGGATCTAATAATTAAAAGTTAAATGATAAAATTCAAGATCCATATGTGGCATAACTAGAAAGAATAGATTGATGAATAATTATATTAGATTATTGATGGGATTATGAAGATGATTTCCATCACAAATTTTTAAATCTTTTTGGAGCTTTTGGGATATTCAAGAAGGTTCTATAGCTTTTCCGAGATTTATTTAAGATTTCAAAAAAAATTCTAAAAGTTAAGAAGAATATTCCTTGACAAGTTTGCTAAGTAATTTCAAATCATGCAAGGGCTTTTGCAATAAAGGAAATTCCATTTAGATTTACTAAATGAAGATATGAAAGGTAGATTGATGCAAAATTCAATAATCACTTTATCCATAAAGTATGGCCACTTTGGTAGGATGAGATTATTTTTATTTCCAAATTTTTTAGAATTGATTAGGTATTTCTTAGGTTATTTCCTACTTCTAAGAAAATTATAATTTGTCTTTCTAGAAATGTCTTTTCTTTTAATGGATCTATGCAACCATTTTGAAGCAATGAATGATGAAGTAAGATTTGTTGTTCCCAAACCCTAGCCTCCATTTTCATCTCTCCCTCTTGAGATTGTCCTGCTATTTACCCAATGGCGGGATAAATTGAGCCCTCCTATCACATCCTCCAAGTCGCTAAAAGGAAGAAATCTCATCACTAGTATAAATCAATGCTTAAGAAGATGGAGGACAAGAAGTTTCAAGGAATGGAGAAAAGCCATCAAGGATTCATGTCATGATGATGTTGTTGGAGAAAGCCATTGAAGATATCGACCAAGCCCGGATGAAGTCATGGAGATGAAATCATACCTTGCATCATCGTCATGAAACTTTGGTAATGTCTTTTCATATCCTTGATAGAAATCATCATTTTCTCTTGTGTTACTAATCTCTCAACCATATTTATAACATCCAGTCACTCATGGATAATTCCTATTAACATTTAGTTCCACTTAATAGGAAACTCTTGTTTGATATATAGTTTAAATCTTTTCAATCATCTTAGAAGGTGGTTAATTGATTGACACACACCTTTCTTTTGGGTAGTTAGATTCACAAATATGCCATGAGAGTTTTTAACTTCTTTTTTCTTCTTGACACAATGTTACCTTCCTCTTTTAGATTTCAAATCATTGTATCTCCAAGCTTAATGATCCTTCTCTTGAACACATATAGTATACAGAGAAGAGCTTTCTTGAAAACAATAACATAACTCGTTTCCTTGAACCATTCGATATTTTTCACATATTTTTGTTCTAAACTATAAAGTCAATTCTCTGCATTGCGCTTAATTCTTAGTTTATCTTTCCTTGCAGCTCTCCGCAGCTTTAGATGAGATGTTAAACATATACATTTCTTCATTATTTTCAAGAAGTACAATTATTACTTTAATAGCATTATTTGGAGAGAAATGTTTACTTTGTCTTGGAAAGACTAGCCACATGATAGAACAAATGACAAATTTGTATAATAATAATAATATTATGTTCTTTCTAGCTTTCCAATTAATTTATCTACATATATTGTTAGAAAGTTTAATAGCAGTTTGACAATTTCTAGTATAGTTGTTTAAATTTAGAAGAGGGAGAGAGAGAGAGGTATTGCATTATTGATTTCTCCTTCAAATGAAATGAGGGATGTGGTAAAATTTTGTACTTGTATATAGTAATGAGAGTTTGTAATTATTGTAAATATATACTTTTTTAGAAGGGTTATAATTATTATAGTTTTTAAGTCTAATATTAGCTTTTTTTTAGTATTGATTATATTCTCTTAGTATATTTGATTGTAAAAAAAGCGTTAATCTCATCATAATTTTTTTTTAAAAAAAAAAAAAGTTATATAGTTAAATGAAAATATAATAATTATTTAAAATGATAGATGTGAAAACCGACTCAAGTTTTAATGGTCCATTGAGGTAGTTTTTCACTATTTTATTTTTGAGATTTGACATGTTTTACTTTTATGCAACTTAATATTAGCTTTCAAAATTTCTAATATGAGCAATAGTAGTTGAAAATAAATCTACTTAAATACGATAGTTATAAGGTATACATATATAATGAAAAAAAATGTTAATTTGATTTCATCTAGAATAGTTTTAGTTTTTTTATTCAATGATCACATCATAAGAAACATTGAACAAATATGAAAATTGCCGATTGAGTGAAAATTGTTGAAAGTTGTTAAAAAAATTTATATGCTTTTCAATGATACAATAATCTCTCGATACTATAGATGAGTATGAGCAAAAAAATTGTCACTGCTAAAATTATTTTTAAAAAATAGTTAAAGTCGTTTGTTCAACAGACAATTTGTGTTCAAATAGAATTCTTGTAGGAGCAAGTCTTCTATGGGTGATCATACCTATTTTAAATTTTTTTAAAATACATTTAATTATTTAAATTAATTTATTATTATGCTTATTTTAAAATTTTACCTTCCAAAAAAAAAAGACAGCCAATATTAGAATAAAAAATATTATATAGATATATGTATGTATGTAATGTTATTTTATATATGAATTTATTTAGAGGAGAGAAACAATATTCATCAGTTGACATTTATAAAGCTTAGATGTTTATATGATGGTAACTAAATGTCATATCTTATGACAAAATTTAAGTTGTAAATAAGTTTAGTCAATCAACTAGTCATAATTAATCGCTTTTTTTTAATATTTGTGTGAATTTAATCTCAAACTCACACTCACAACACATGTGCAAAGACTTGAATTTAAGACCTTTTGGTTGACAAAGCTCAATCATTAGACTAAGATGCTTTGCACATATCCAAAGAGCTTGAGCTACACTCATCGAATGATAAATAATGAGGTCACTCACAATAACCTCAAGCCAAATCTAAAAGCTCTCTTGATGGCTTGTTAGCATCAAAATGATCCGGCTCATAGGAGATAGCATGGAAAAAAATTGTGAGCTCATAGGAGATCGCATTGATGGGACTATTAGGAAGACTCACAAGGGAAAATTGCAAGAGATATTCCAATTGATTAGATTAGTAGGAGCAGTTGTGATTAGGGCTTATGACACATGGCATCAATAGAACTTTTGAACAAAGTTGTAATAGGAACTCATACAAGATGGCATCGATAGGATCTAAGGGCGGCAGTTAAGCGAAGCTCAAAATTGATAAATTACTCACAAGCCAAGCTCAATGAAAAACTAAACTCAAGCAAACCCTATCGACTTGTCACTAAGTAGTCACATTACTTAATAAATACTAATATAAAATATATTTAAAATATATTAAAATTTAATCATTTTTAAGTATACAATTATTAAAAATATCTATAAAAATACACACACATAAATATAATCATCATAAGTTATTCTAAATATTTATAAAAATAATTATCATCATAAAATATATTTTATTTTAAATAAAATATAAATAAAATAAAATAATAAATAATAAATAAAATTTGTCTCAAATGGCCCCTTAATAACTAAAAAGAATGGTTGAAAATACAAATATTCGCTCGAATTTCCTTAACAATCATCTCGAATGAATGATCATAAGATTCTATTCAACCAACTAAAAAATAAAATAAATAGAATTGACTACCGGTGACTAAAAGATGCCCTAACCCTTTGCCACCGCTCTTCAGAAGCCACTGCTCACCTCCTCCGTGACCAGGTCACCCATTACAGATGGAGCGGATTACCTAATCTTTCATCCTTCCCTCCTCTATCTTGCCTCCCTCACTCTTCCATCCTTGGATCTCCTCACTCTTCCACTTGTAAACAAAGCATTTGGAAGGATCTTCTCTTGGCTCGGAATGAAAACCAATCTATTCCACTCTCTTACATCCCCACGATTCGGAGATTTCCTTCGAGAAGAGCTCTCGTGGAAGAAGGAATGGAATCTCTCCTTAATCGGACATGCTATTGGTGTTACTGATTTCACGGTTCCCTACTTGTGGCAAGGAAAAATGGAAGTTCAAAGGTAGCTTAGATCTTTTGATGGAAGGGGACTTCTTCCTCTCAAATTCTCCTCATGAGGATTACAGCCTTGTGGGATAATGGACCATGCTTCCTTAACGAGGCGTTTGACTTCCAAAAGTGGGCTTGGGATTTCTCCTACAACCAGATTGAGCTTCCCTTTGGATAAAGTTACCGAACTTTCCGCTATGTTGTTGAACCGGTTTCTCCAAGGTAGCTAGTTGTATCGATTCCCTTGGGTCGATAACCTAATCAAAGCAAGAATCACTTAAAGGATATGTGTGCGATTAATACATCCTCCCTCTTCCATTCTATTAATATCAATCTTAATGGTAAGAAGTTTACAGAGGTTGTCATGATTGGAAGCCTTGGTCTGCCTTGTAACACATTCTCACATAACCAAAGATCTTGCCCTCTAAACCCCTCCTTAACAATAGGGGCAAGTGAGTCGGCCTCGCAAAGATCCCAACGGCTACTACTTCAAAACCCACGGCCCAATTGGGGAAACCCTATCCTCCAAACAGATCCATTCTATCTTTAAATCGAATCAAGACCTCAAGAGGAGCCTTTAGAGGATTTAACCCCTCATCTTCAAAAAATAATCGACCTCAACCATCTTCCTATTCAATCCCCTATGGAAGAACGGATATGGAAGAAGAAACTTCTCCCTATGGTTCAAGAGGAACCTTCCCTCTATCGTGGGTGGCTTACCTACTATGGGTGTTCTTACTGACCAACAATGTCTCCTAGTGGAGAGCTCTCAAAAGAATAATGAGAAGAATAACAAGATGCAAGCTCATGGAAGGTGACTCTTCCAAATCCTCCAACATTCCTTCCATACCCCTCAAAAGGGAAACAAAAAAAGGGCAAGAAGCCCACACCTTCCTCATCCCAATGACCCAGTCCTGGATGCTGGAACGTCAGGCTTCGGAAACTTGATTGTTTTAATCAAGGATTCTCACCTCGACCTTCTATCTTGGAGACAAAACTCCATCCGCTCTATACAAAACTCCTCCTCTTATAACAATTTCTCTATGTTTAATCCTAGTATCTCTAATTTTACTTGTTCTCCAGGTTGTATATGGATTAAATGGCACAAAGATCGGTTACATTTTGAGCACATATCCATGAATCCTCAAGACATACATGGTAAGGTCAGCTCAAGGTAACTTGACCTTTCTCCTAACTGCATTTGAAAATGATGCTAAACTTAGAATCAATCTGGAACTCTTCAACTGCTCCTCTCCTCTACCATGGATTATAATGGGAGACTTTAATGTCGATGACTTATTGGTCTTGGGTGAAGATTCTTACTCCACCTTTAACTCCTTAGATCATACCTCAATTCCCTCAAGTCTTACCTTTAGAGGTAAATAGACTAAGTCTTCAATCACTTCTCTAAATTTGGAAGTAGAGAGGAAAATATCATTAATAACTTAGGAATTAAACAAGGTGAAGTAGTATTCTTGCCAAAGGTCTCATCAAATTGGCTCATTTTAATCCTCTCTTTGATAGACTTTTACTGGATAATGGATGGAAAAGCAAATTACTTTCTCTTGGAGGTAGGCTTCAATTGATTAGATCAAGCCTTTCTTATTAGTTCAATGGCGATTCTTAATGGGATAATCAAGAGAATTTGCTGCCTAAATTCTTCTATCATTCAGTGAGGTTAAGAAGCTTCATACAATTTCTAGTTACTACAAAGAATTAGGGAGGAATTGATGCTTCGCCTCTAAATGATTTGTAAACTTACGTCCTATGGAATTTATGTTCGGACTCTATTTTCTCGTGCAAAGAAAACATACTTATTTGGAATCATGACTGATCCTCTCCCTTATGGAAATCTCTTATAACAAATAAATTTAAACATAAATTTATTTATAATAATATTGGGTGGTAGCTCCTTTTCTCCTTTATGACCCATGGTGTGGTGGAACATCCTTATATAGCATCCTGGCCCGAGGGATACAAGCTTGGGGAATTTCAGAAAGATCTTTTAATACATCAAGGCTTTGGAATATTTCTTCCTTCTTGAAATTCCCTAGGTGCTCTAAGTATTGTATAATACCCCTATCCATGGGGTGAAGACTCCATGATATGGGGTTGTTATAAATCTCCTTCTAATAAGGAATTGTGAGGTGTTTTGATTCACATCTAATGTAAGTTGGAGCAAGGAAATTTGGTTCAAAGGTAATGCAATTAATTATGCTTTATATTGTTGGATGGCATTCAAGAATGGTCTTAAAACATCGATATCCTTGTTAAGAGGGCATAAATCAATTCTTGTTTTTTGTTATTCTATGCCGGAAACACACTCATTTATTCTTTGAATGTTGCCATGAAATTTTGAGAGCATTAGTTCCAAATGGTGAAATGTTCTAATCTTCTCTTCCACAAATATTAAGCTTCAGATGTTAATATGCATAAGATGATTATTAGATTGCATTATCGACACAAATGCCTTGGTTTACTTCTTATGGAGGAAAGGAATAATAGGCTCTTCTCATCCACTGCTACTCCTTCTACTCTCAAAAAATCTGATCTGCTAGGTGGTGCTAAACTACAAGATCGGAAAATTAAACATTCATGGCCCCTCATGTGCAAGAAGTGCTACAAAATTGGAAATGCTTCAATCGCCTTTATGCGATGATTTATCCTATCAGAGAATTTGCTTTTAGTTGACTATGATAATCCTTGGAAGAGATTTTTTGTGGGTCATTATATCTATGTCTTTGGATTTTTCGAACAGGTGGCTTGATGAGGAGCATTACCTCTTACCCAATTGGATGGTTGAATTTTTTTTACATCCGAGTTTTTTAATATTTTGTTTCTTTTGGGTCATATAAAGTCGACTTGCTACTTTTATTTGAGTCTTGTTAACTATAGAATCATTTTGTCGGTTTGTGTTATAACCGACGATGATGACAAAACTTTTACTCTTTAGTATGCTAGCTACTACAATATCCATGGACTACCTTCTCTGAACTGGTAGAGTGAACACTTTCTCTTCATCCATTGGATGGCGAAAGGGAACCGCAGTTTATCGATCATTATGGGGATATGCGCTTTACTGCTTTTTTTGTGTTTGAGTCAGATTGGATGTTTATGGCTTTTGATTGTTCTTATAATGTTTTTTTGATCCATTCGGATAAATAGATTCTGTATAGGTGTCCTTATGTTATTTTTGTTTTCTTAGCATTTTGCTTTTCCTTCTGTACTTTTTGTATCTACTACTTATTGGAATGAATTGGGTGGAAGCCCTCAAAATTTTCCAAAAAAATAAAAATAAAAAAAATTACAATAAAAATAAGCAAAATTAAATTTATTTTGTCTCCCTTCACATTTTTCAGATATTATCTTTCAAAAAAAAAGATGACACGTGCTGGTCCAATCAAACGGCCAAAATCATCCCACATTCTCTAATCAACTATCCACAATCCACCATCACACATGCCACCTCCACCGACGCGCGGATATCTCATCGATCCCGCCACCGACGGCTCTTAACGGACTCAAACCCAACCATCCAAAAGTTAGTTTATTCGACGTTAGTTTTGATTATATTAATTATCGCACTGCTCTAACGCAACTGCATCGGGGATTAGAAAGGAGCTCACGATAGGCTTGTTGCCACATGTCACCTCCCACTTGTGGCTCCATTTTGTAATCGTAGATTCCGCCATCCCGCATCGTTGGAAGAAATCGACCGCTAAAAATGTGTTTTAAGAAGACCGCAGCGATATGTTGTACCAAGGGCGGAAAGGATCTGAGTTCGGAACATTGGATGGCCGTGATTTGAAACTTTCGGGACCCACTGCATTTATGTCATGTAAGCCGTTAGGCATTCCTCCTTGATTGCACACTGTATGAAGAGAAAGAGATATCTATGTGTAGTGATTTCATTGGCATCTATTGCTATTTTCGCTCAGAAGCCGATGAGAATTCCGCGTGGATGGATCGTAGGTCGGAAGTGAGTGTTGGAATTGCCGAAATAACTTCGCAAAACAAAATGAACTCTTTTCAAATTAATATTGATCACAATTAACTTAAATAAATATTCTATAGGTAAAATGTGAGTGTTTTGATATAATATGAATTTTTTGACATATTTAAAAAAATAATTAAATACTAGATATATATAATTAAATTTTAGTATTATGAGATATATAAAATTAATTTTTTTAATAGGTTAAAAAATTATAAATCAATCACTAGATAGACCATCTCTATTAAAAATAGATAATGGTTTAATTAAATGACAATTTTAGGGAAATAAATTTCACTAAATTATTTATTTATTTATTTCATTTATGTAAGTTATGTTTTATAAACATTAATATGTTTATTTGCATAAAACACAAATTTCAGTATAAAATGGACAACGATGAAACGTAAAGCACAAATCTCGAAATAACAAAAGAATAATGATTAAATTTTATTATTTAAATTTCAGTTGTAAGGAATTTTGCACAGGATTTCTCTACCAAAACTAGCAAAATAATAATAATAGAAATAATAAAGAAAATATTGTCCATGATGATAAAATTTAATTTTAATTAAAATGCATAATTTTATATTTTAAATTATTTCAATAATTCAATTTGGGTGCAATCACATAAAATTTTATTTTTTATAAATTTTTTAAAAAAGTAAAGAATAATTTTTATTAAATTTAAGATTTATTTGTGACGTAATGAAGCAAATGAAAAAAGAATAATAAATGTGCTAAAAAATCTATTATAGAAAGAAATTATGTCGATGATATATAATTTTTTTTTTTTTTAAAAATCAAATTATAATTTTTTAATTGTTATTATAGTTAATTAGATCAGATTAAAAATAGATAATTTTCTGAGAATAAGTTTTTCAAAATATAACTAAATTATAATTAAAATGTAACATTCTAAATTACAATCAAAATAAAGTAGTCATACCTTTTATCGCAAACAAGTGCTAATCCATAAAAGTTTCTCATGGAAGGCGCGTATGGCGAGATAGATAGAGCACAAAATATCTCAAAAAATAAAATAAAATTATAATTAATTGAAGTAATATCATTTTATATTTCCTGCAAAATAAATTATAAGTAAGAGTATGTATTCCATATTAAATCAAATTATATACATTAATAGTTAGGAACAAATCCAATAGAATTGTAAAAAAAATTATTTTGTTCCATTAGATTTTAATTCACAGTATTAAAAAAAAAAATTGAATTTTGATAATTCAAAGACTGAAATTAAATCATAATATAAGAAAAAATGGAAACTCAAATTAAATAATGCATATATGACATTACATTTATTGGAAATTAGATATTCATTATTAGCATTTTTATTTTTTAATAATCATTTTTTCAAATCTAATTAAAATCTTAATCCAAATAACTCTTATTTTAAAATAAAAAACCAATAATTCTTTTAATTTATTATCACATTTATTTCTAGATTACCTTAAGCTGCTCCACGCAGATTAAATGTTACACACACTAATCTCTTGTTGTAGTTCAAAATACAAAAGGAAAAAAAATATTGAAATTAAAAATTATTAAAAATAATATTTTATAAGGATTTACATATTATCAATATTTTCTGTAGGAGATCAAAATACCTCGATTTTGCCACCCCAGACTAATATATAAGAATGATAAAATACATAAGAATGATAAAATATAAGAATATTGAGATATTAATTAAATTTATCTGAAATTAAATAATTAAATGTTATATATAACATTTTTAAATATAATTAATCTAAAATTAAATTATGAATAATACAATATTTATCCAATAGCATTTTTTAATTCTTTCAACCAAATATACGAATATTTACTTGATAATTTAATATACGCCACCTCACATCGAATTTCATAAGAGTCCTCATCAAATACCGCAAATATGCATTCAAAAAATAATTAATAATATATTTCGATTTTGTTAAATTAATTAAAATTTTAAGAAGAAATTCAAAATTGATGCCAACTTACTTCTTTGTTCATGTTAACTCTGCTTCAAAATTCGGGAAGTTAGAGAAAAAAGAAGAAGGAAATGAGTATTAATTATGATTAGAATAGCATAAATGTCAAAAATATATCTCTTTTAATAAATAAAAAAATAATTTAAATTTCATACCCTGCTCTATCATGCTCCGGGAGATTAACGTATCTGCCAATAACATCTTCAATCCTGTAGAAAAAAAAATCATTAGAATGCAATTAAATTTAATATTTCATGTAAGCTGAAAAAATATTAATTAAGTAAGAAAATAAAAAAATATATATTTATGCAAAACTGCAATTTTCTTTCATAGTTAATTAAATTAATATTTTAATAAATATAAATTATCAGGCCTGATACCATCGATATGAACAAAAAATGAAATTGAACAAAATAACAGATCAATTAAAATACAAAAAAATTGAAAACTATGGATCGATGAACATAAATTATATAAAGAAATAAAAAGAAAAAAATAATAATATCGAAAGAAGAAGCGATAAAATGAATCATTTTAATAATTATGCTGATTTATCTCCGGTGGGGAGAGGAAACGATGATGACATATCAATATCACGAGGACGGAGCAGAAGCTTCTGATGAGCTATCGTCTTCTCGAAAAGTCACCGCCTATTCATATTCTCATTCTCTTTATCTGCAGCTTCACTCTACCCATTTACAGTTTTATATATCCTTCTAAGAAAAGACAGTCTCTTACTTCTGGGGAAAGAGAGAGAATGTAATTCAAGAATAAAATAGCAGATTCCAAGAAAGGAGGACGAGCCAATATTAGAATTATATATATATATAACAGAGAGAAAATATCAAAGATTGAAAAAAAAAAAATGGTGGAAGGGATCAAAGGGAAAGAAATGATTGTCTGGGCTCTAAAAATTTGTTATCGACAAATATGTGGAGGTCAACATTGTGGACCTTAGAGGAGAGATAGATCGCTAATGAAGGAGAAGCAGTTGTGGGGAAGGTTCGGAACCAATGGCCAAAATTATCCCTCATCTGTTTTTTTTTTTTGTTTTTCGAACGGTCAACGCATCCATTCCTTCCAAGTGTCTCCTTCCAACTAAAAACTGAGAAGCCGTTAAGGATTGTGTTTTCTTGACTTTGGATTTTGTTAAAATTTTTTTCAATTTGAGGTAGAGGAGAAGAGGAGAGAATTTTTCTATTCAATTGTTGTCACTATTTATTCCATTTTATATTGAGCTAATCATGAGCTTTTGTACTTTTCATGATATTAATTAATTTATATTAATATATCCTTTAAAATTTATAATTTAAGTATGAATTTCAAGTTAAAATATGTATTTAATCAAATTAAACGACTCAAGATAAGTTTAATAACACTTGTTCGTGCTAAAACCAACAGCAGAAATGAAGTTCTTTATAAGTCCAAAGACACACACGAATTAAAGAAATAACAAGAGATTCTGCATTTAACGGAAAACCCTCGAAAAGAGGAAAACCACGGCCTAGCCCAAGAAAGGCTTCCACTATGTATCCGTTAGTACAAAATCTTCGATAAGGGATTAATCAGAGGAAACAATAATAGAACAAATGATCGGCCAGAATTACATGAGCGCGGTAACTTGAATATTGTGGTACAATTAGTGACGACATACGGTAGATATTGAGTGGTCACAGCTGAGTGCATCGGATCTTGAGGATCTTGCTTCGAGCTCTCTTCCTCCTCACTTGCTTTTCCTCTTCTTCCTCGCTCTGACTCTTCCTTCCTTGCTTGACTCTTCTTCTTCTTCCTGTTCTGCTCTTCCTCTTCTTCCTTGTTTGACTCTTCCTCTTCTTCCTTGCGTGATTGACGCAAGGATCACGGCGTGGTGTGGGTTGACGAAGCGTGGCTCCTCTTCACTTGTTTCAGCCTCCTCTTCCTCTTCCTTCACTTGGCCTCCATTTGTTCTTCACTTGGCCTCTCCTTGGGAATGAAGGCCTATTTATAGATGAGGAGCATTCTTGAAATTCACGTAAGGCCCATACCACTCCCTCAATCTGGACGCCGGATGATTCCTTTGATCATTTGATGTATTTTGAGCATTTGGATGCCCAAATAAAGTCGGAATTATGAGATCTTAGGCTCATTAGATCCGCTGCCGAGACGCCGATTTGACTATAAGCACCCCACATTTGAGAGCTGTTTGGGATTTAATTGATGTCCCAAAGATTCCAATGATATTTAAGTGCTTGATCTCGACGGATTTGACTCAAAATCATATCGCTGACATCAAGATTTGTGCTTTGACTGGTATTTTTGAGAGCCATATCGTTGCCCTCCTATTTTTGGATGACATTAGCTTAATCATCCAAAATATATGTCAAATACTTCAAAATAGAAAATTCTTCAACGAAATCAGGCCCATTAACCACATATTTTGAGAGAACATATCTTCATGTAAGCACAAGATTATGACTACGTAAGTAGATGCACGTACCACAAATATGTGTAGGTATGTGTGAGCAAAAATTTCGAGGTCATGGACCCATGACATTTACGAGCATTTGCATAGTTTCGGTTAGATTACGCAGAACGCAAGAAATTGCTAGGCACTAGCTTTATAGTCGAAGAAAGGTGTCGGGCTTTGTGTGGGTCGAATAGATTGAACGGTGAAAAGGTCGGACGGGCCGCGCTTATGATCTGGTCGAACGGAAAAACAAATGGGCTGGTCGAGTACCGCTGAACGGCCGGGCATTGAACGCTGGTCGCTCGGTACGGGCCGGACGCTGGTCGGCGGATCGCGATGGGAGGTGCACGGTGAACGGGTCGGACCGCTGGTCGACGTTCTGAACGCTGGTCGGCTGGTCGCGCGAACGGCGGAGCGGGCGTCGCTGCGGATCAAACAAATCCCGAATGGCGGGGTCGTTCTCTACTGCCGTCATAGCTTACCTAGCATCACATGTGTCCGGGCTGGCGAGAATTGAGGGTTTTGAGCCGCTTGTCGTTTGAGATCGCTGAGCGCTTTTTTGCCATTTTGAGCCATTTTTGAGTCTGTGCTTTGGAGCGTTTGTGCCGCTTTTAGCCATTTTGAGAGGTTTTACCCGCCTGCTATAACACCCCTAGAGTAAGAGGAGGCACTCCCCTCTCCTTCTTCTTGAGTGAGGGTCCTGAGGCAATCAGAAGGCGATCAAGAGGCGTCGGAGGCGATCATGAGCGATCGCGCCCATCAGACACGTCGGGTTCCGGGACGCCCCGTGGACCGTCCGAGAGGCGATCAAGGCCACGATACGTGGTTCACCACGCGTACCGTCCGGGTTAGAGGCGATCCGGTATACGTCGTGGTTCCGGTTTACGCCACGCCGTACCGTCGGAGGCGATCAAGGCCCACGGTATACGTCGTGGTTCGACACCACGCGTACCGTCCGGTTAGAGGCGGTCAAGGCCACGGATACGCCGTGGTTCCGGTTCACGCCACGCGTACCGTCCGGGTTAGAGGCGATCAAGGCCCACGGTATACGTGGTTCAGTTTACCGGCCACGTCGGACCGTCCGTTAGAGGCGATCAAGGCCCACGGTATACGTCGTGGTTCGGTTTACCGCCACGCGTACCGTCCGTTGAGGCGATCAAGGCCCATGGTATACGTCGTGGTTCCGATTTACCGCCACGCGGACCGTCCGGGTTAGAGGCGATCAAGACGGATATCGTGGTTCCGGTTTACCGCCACGTCGTACCGTCCCGGGAGGCGATCAAGGCCCACGGTATACGTCGTGGTTTTGGTTTACCGCCACCGTACCGTCCGTTAGAGGCGATCAAGGCCCACGGTATCGTCGTGGTTCCGGTTTACCGCCGCCGTCGACCGTCCGGTTAGAGGCGATCAAGGCCCACGGTATACGTCGTGGTTCCGGTTTACCGGCCACGCGTACCGTCGGGGTTAGAGGCGATCAAGGCCCACGGTATACGTGGTGGTTCCGGTTTACCGCCACGCCGACCGTCTGAGAGGCGATCAAGGCCCACCGTGACGTCGTGGGTTCACGCGATGTCCGACGAGAATGGCCGACGGAGAAGACCGGCGATGGTCGGCGGCGTGTCCGTGACGATGGTGATGACCGCTAAGATGCGACGATAGTGACCGCTAAGATTGCCTGCGATGGTTCAACACTGATAATTGATGTTGTTAACTCGCACGTTATGGATATAATTGAATCCGAGGATTTTGACCCATCCGTTGTTTGTCGTGGTTTTACCCGATGACATAACCTCGTGGAGTGGGTACAAAGTTTTGACCTTTCCTAGTTATTGGTCTAATATTATTCGCGACACTAACCTGTATGGAAGAGGCGGAAGTCCACCAAGGACGCTTTGACCTATCTGGGTTGTTTGTCGAGCTTTTGCTCGATGACATTAACCCGTATGGAAGAGGCCGAAGTCCACGGACGCTGACCTATCCAGGTTGTTTGTCGAAGCAATGACGCTAACCCGCATATGGAAGAGGTCGCGGGAAGTCCACCAAGGACGTTTTTGACTATCCCGGTTGTTTATCGAAGCTTTTGCTCGATGACATCAACCCGCATGGAAGAAGTCCACCAAGGACGCACCTATCGGGTTATTAGTCCGAGTTTTACCGGCGACGTTAACCCGATGGAAGAGTCATCGGGCGACGATAGAGGGTGACCGGCGATATAGTCGGTGGTAACCGACGACCGCGGATCGCGGCGACGCGGTCGGCGACGCAAATGGCGGTGACCGCGAAAATTGTCGTCGATGGTGACGGCAGAACCGTGACGATAATCGGCGATTAAATACCGACGGGTGGTCAGCAAACTGAGACGATACGACGGGCATGACGCCGCGAATCGGCGAATGACCAACAATGGTGATGACCGGAAGATTGCACGATAATTGGCAGACCGCAACGAATCGGCTGACGGCCATACAGGTTCGCACGGGTTGTCTACATGCAGATCGACGGTATGATCGACGCCGAAGTCGCGGATGACCGACAATGGTGATGACCGCTAAGATTGGGATGGTCTATGGCGAAACCGACGATGGTACGACGGTGACCGGCGACGATGAGATTTTGACCCATCCGAGGTTGTTTGTCGAGTGTTATCCATGACATTAACCCGCGCGAGGTACAAAGTTTTGACCTTTCTGTTGTCGAGCTTTTGCTCGATGACATTAACCCGCATAAGAGATCGCAGAAGTCCAAAGGACGTTTTGACCTTTCGGTTGTTTGTCGAGCTTTTGCTCGATGACATTAACCCGCACGGAAGAGATCGCCGGAAGTCCACCAAGGACGTTTTGACCTTTCCGGTTGTTTGTCGAGCTTTTGCTCGATAACATTAACCCGACGAAGAGATCGCAGAAGTCCACCAAGACTGGCGACCGACGCAGTAGTTGGCGATGACCGACGATGATGGTGGTGACCGAGATGCCGGCGATGGTCGGCGAGTGACCGGCGACGGTAGTGGCGGTGACCGGCCACATTGGTTGGCGGCCGACTGGTCGCGGCAAGGCAACTAGTCGGCGGCGGACCGCCATTAGTGGCCGACGAAATTGGTGCGCAAGAATCGGACGGTAATGGCATGTGACCGGCTACATTATTGGCGGCCGACGGTTGGTCCAACCAATCGGCGACGGTACGGCAATGTGACCGCTCATTGGTGATGACCCGCCGGCGATGGTCGGCGGCAAGTGACCGACGATGGTAGTCGACTGGTGACCGGCGATGATGATTTTGACCCATCCAGGTTGTTTGTCGAGTGTTATCCGTGACATTAACTATGAGGGTACAAAGTTTTGACCTTTCTGTTTGTCGAGCTTTGCTCGATGACATTAACCCGCATGGAAGAGATCGCAGAAGTCCAAAGGACGTTTGACCTTTCGGTTGTTTGTCGAGCTTTGCTCGATGACATTAACCCGCATCTAAGAGATCGCCGAAGTCCACCAAGGACGCTTTCCCTTTGTCGAGCTCGATCATTAACCCGACGGAAGAGATCGCAGAAGTCCACCAAGGACGCTTTGACCTATCTGGGTTGTTAGTCGAGTGTTTACTGATGACGTTAACCCGCATGGAAGAGGTCGCGAAGTCCACCAAGGACGCTTTGACCTATCCGGTTAGTCGGTGTTTACCGATGACGCTAACCCGTATGGAAGAGGTCGAATAGTTGTAAGCTTGTAGCGAGTTGATTATTGATCTTTTCCTTTTCATTGGGATTTGCTTATCTTTTGAGATTAAGAGTTGCCCCGCGAATCAAGGAACAAAGTTTGATGAATCTTCTTTCGCCATGTTCTTAAAAGTTTGAATGCTCCACCTCGATGGTGGTTTTGATCTTGTTGGAAAACTTGATTGCCATACAAGATGAAATAATGGGAATCAACTTCCCACGACGGCAAACTATGCGTTAGAAAACCACAGAGTGAAAGTTTACTTTAGCCTTGTTGTGAAGTCCAAAGACACACACGTAATTAAAGAGAACAAGAGACACTTCAATTTTAACGTGAAAACCTCAAAAGAGGGGAAAACCACTGGCCTAGCCCAAGAAAAGGCTTCCACTATGTATCTGCTTTGAGTACAAAATCTTCCCGATAACAGATTACAGAATTGCATATGAGAGAGGAATAACCTGTAACAATGATCGTGTTGTAATCATCATGGAGATGTAACTCCTGGAATAGGTACAATTAGTGACAGTTCTTGATGTGGCGATGATGGTCACGATGAGTGCAATCTTGCTTAGGTGCGATCTTGTTGAGGATCTTCAAGCTCAGAGCTCTCTTCCTCCTCACTTGGCTTTTCCTTCTTCCTCGCTTGACTCTTCCTTTCTTCCTGCTTGACTCTTCTTCTTCTTCCTTGCTCTGCTCTTCCTCTTCTTCCTTGCTTGACTCTTTCTCTTCTTCCTTGTTTGGGCAGAGGCAGATATCAGCACGGGTGGCGGCGGTGGTGGTTGACACCCGAGCTGGTGGCTTCTCTTCACTTGTTTAGCCTCTTCACTTGACCCTTCCTTCACTTGGCCTCCATTTGTTCTTCACTTGGCCTCCTCCTTTGGTGTGAGGAATGAAGGCCTATTTATAGATGAGAGGAGGCATTCTTGAAAATTCATGTAAGGCCCATACCACTCCCCTCAATCGACGCCGGATGATTCCTTTGATCATTTGATGTATTTTGAGCATTTGGATGCCCAAATGAAGTCAATTATGAGATCTGGCTCATTAGATCCGCTCGTCGAGACGCTTCGATTTGACTATAAGCACCCCACATTTGAGAGCTATTTTGGGATTTAATTGATGTCCCAAAGATTCCAATGATATTTTAAGTCTTGATCTCGACGGATTGACTCAAAATCATATCGCCGACATCAAAATTTGTGCTTTGGTGGTATTTTGAGAGCCATATCAACACTATAATTGATTTTCTTAAGAATCATCTCGAATGAATGATCATAAGGTTTCATTCAACAAACCAAAATATAAAAAAAATAAAAATTACAATATAAAATAAGTAGAAATTAAATTAAAATTTGTTTCCCTTCACATTTTTCGTATATTGCTTTTGTATTCAAAAAAAAAAAAAAAAGATGACACGTTGAGCTGGTCAAATCAAATGGCGAGATCATCCCATTCTCTGACCGAACTATCTACAATCCCACCACCACACATGCCTTCCACCTCAAGACGTATGTGCTCGCTTCCGCCACCCATGGGCGGCTCAACCGCTTAACGAACTCTAAAACCCAACCATCCAAACGCGGTTTATTCGAGTTTGATTATATTAATTATCATACTGCTTTTAAAGGCAACGTTGGGGATTATGACGGAGTTCACGACGATAGCTCACGCTCACCTCCTCCATTTGGCAATCGATGATTCCGGCCATCCTCGCATCGTTGGACAAAATCGTAATCTAAAATTCAACTGTTTTTAAGAAGACATAGCGATATGTTGTACTGGGACATGAAAGGATCCGAGTTCGGAATATTGATATGTGATTTGAAATGATGACCCATGCGACTATCTAGCAAGCCATTAGGCATTCCTCCCTGTTGAGGTGCAGTACATGTATGAAGAGAAAGAGATATCCATCTCAGAGTTGACTTTATCGAGAATTCGTGGATGAATTTCGAAGTGGAACCGCCGAATAACTTCGCAAAATAAATGAACTCTTTAAAATTAATATTGATCACAATTAACTTAAATAAATATTCTATAGGTAAAATGTGAGTGTTTTGATATAATAAAATTTTTTTGACATATTTAAAAAAAATTAAATACTAGATATATATAATTAAATTTTAGTATTATGAGATATATAAAATTAATTTTTTTAATAGTTTAAAAATTATAAACCAATCACTAGATAGACCATCTCTATTCAAAATAGATAATGGTTTAATTAAATTACAATTTTGGGAAATAAATTACTCTTAAAATTTTTTATTTATTTCATTTATGTAAGCTATGTTTTATAAACATTAATAAGTTTATTTGCATAAAACACAAATTTCAGTACAAAATAGGCAATGATGACACGTAAAGCACAAATTTCGAAATAACAAAAGAATATTGATTAAGTTTTATTATTTAAATTTCAGTTGTAAGGAATTTTTCACAGGATTTCTACCAAAACTAGCAAAATAATAATAATAGAAATAATAAAGAAAATATTATCCATGATGAAAAAATAATTTTTTAATTAAAATGCATAATTTTATATTTTAAATTATTTCAATTTGAGTGCAATCATATAAAATTTTATTTTTCATAATTTTTTTAAAAAATTAAAGAATAAATTTTATTAAATCTAAGATTTATTTGCGAGAGATGAAGCTATACGAAAAACAATAATAAAGGTGCTAAAAAATCTATTATAGATAGAAATTATGTTGATGATATATAATTTTTTTAGTTTTAAAAATCAAATTACAACTTTTAATTATCATTATAGTTAATTAGATAAGATTAAAAGAAATATAATTTTCAGAGAATAAAATTTTCAAAATATAACTAAATTATAATTAAAATGTAACATTCTAAATTACACTCGATGATCAAGTTTAGTTATACGATTTGAGACTGTATTTCAAATACACGATTTTTAACTTTCATAAAAGTAAATTTTCAGAATGTAATGATTTCAAATACATTAAAGATATTTTCGGTGATTTGAATTAAATAATTCCAAATACACCGACCAATATAAAGTGATGATGCCGGCCACGGCATGCCACTCAATCGCCACCGCCAATCACGGCCACTCACCGCCAATGACCGACATCAAACCTTTAGATTACTTTTATATTATATTTTTTTTCAATAAAAAAATAAAGTCATAAATTTATAAACTCAACTAAATAACTATAAAATAATCTTTTACACTATATTTCAAATATAATCAACCAAACAACCTCAAATCTAAGTGAAGTATACCTTTAATCGCAAATACGCTAAGGAATCCATAAAAAAGTTCACGATGATTCGAAGCGATGCCTAGATAAATAGAGCAAAGGCCCAAATATCTCAGAAAATATAAAATAAAATTATAATTAATTGAAGTAATATCAATTTATATTTCCTGCAAATAAATTATAAGTAAGAGTATGTATTCCATATTAAATCAATTTAAATACATTAATAGTTAAGAACAAATCTAATAGAATTGTAAAAAAAATATTTTATTCCATTAGATTTTAAATTCACAGTATTAAAAAAAAATTCAATTTTAATAATTTAAAGATTGAAATTAAATCATACTATAAGAAAAAAATGGAAAATCAAATTAAATAATGCATATATGACATTGCAATTATTGGAAATTAGATATTCATTATTAGCATTTTTTATTAATCATTTTTTCAAATCTAATTAAAAATCTTAATCCAAATAACTCTTATTTTTAAATAAAAAACCAATAATTCTTTAATTTATTATCACATTTATCTCTAGATTATCTTAAGCATTCCACGCAGATTTGTCATACACATACTAATCTCTGTAGCTCAAAATACAAAAGAAAAAAAAATATTGAAATTAAAAATTATTAAAAATAATATTTTATAAGGGAATTTACGTACTTATCATTAACTTTTTGTCTAATATCTAAATTCTTATAATTACTTTAATAATACCATTATATTTGAATCACATCAAAATTTATGCATGTAAATATACATTTTATTTTAGATAATTAATATTAATAATATTTTTATGTGATTATTATTATTATTATAATATATAAATCTCATATATATTAGAGTGTTATATAAGTAAATATAAAAATATAAGAATTTAATGATATGAATGTAAATTTCACTATTCTGTTTTTTTAATTTTTTCTTGCAGGTTTAGAGTTGAGATCAAAATGCTTCAGCTTTTGTGCCATCCCAGCACGAATTAGGCCATATATAAGAAATAAAATTAAGAAAATATATAAGAATGATAAAATATAAGAATATTGAGATATTAATTAAATTTATTTGAAATTAAATAATTAAATGTTATTGTTGCTAAAACTACTATAAAATTCAAGACAATACACATGTATTTAAAGAGTAAAGAAAACTCAAATTTTCAGTGAAAAACCTTGAAAATAGGAAAATCATATAAACAAAATCTTCCACTATGTATCTCTTTGAGAGTAAAATTTTTCCCATAACGGATTACAAATATATAATGAACAACACGTAATGTCGCCAGAATAATGGTAGAGAATGAGAAATGACATCGACTAATCCACGATCGCCATGTGGAGACCGTCGTAGATGACGACGGAATGCGTGGCATGGCTGGTAACCGCCGAGATGATAATCAAGGCTGGAGGATCTTCCTTTTCTCTCCTCTCTTTTGGTCCCCATAAAATGACGATTTATATCGGAGGAGTGACGCCTCAGAAATACATGCAAAACCGCATCACTCCAATTCATCGACGGCTCAAAATGATTCCTTTGATCATTTGATGTATTTTAAGTATTTGAATGCTCAAATGAAGTAAAAATTGTGAGATCTTAGCTTGTTAGATCCACTGCCGGACGCCGATTTGACTAAACACTCCATATTTGAGGGATATTTAAGGATTTAACCGATATCCCAAAGTTTTAATGACATTTTAATCTCATGCCAACTTGATTACTTTTACTTTCAACATCAAGATTCGGCTTATTAGAATTTTCTCATATCAGTTATATATATAATATTTTAAATATAATTAATCTAAAATTAAAAATTGAATAATACAATATTTATCCGAATAGCATTTTTTTTTAATTCCTTCAACCAAATATAGCGATAATCTTACTTTGAGCATGCAAAGCCTCACATTGGATTAAGAGTCCTCATCAAATACTGCAAATATGCATTCAAAATAATTAATAAAATATACAATATATTTCGATTTGGGTAAATTAATTAAAATTTTAAGAAGAAATTCAAAATTGATGCCAACTCTGCTTCAAAATTCGGGAAGTTAGAAAAAAAAGAAGAAGGAAATGAGTATTAATTATGATCAGAATAACATAAATGTCAAAATATATCTCTTTAATAAACAAAAAATTAAATTAAATTTCATACCGCGCTCTATCATGCTCCGGGAGATTAACGTATCTGCCAATAACATCTTCAATCCTGTAGAAGAAAAAAATCATTAGAATGCAATTAAATTTAATATTTCATGTAAGCTGGAAAAATATTAATTAAGTAAGAAAATAAAAATAATATATATATTTAAACTGTAATTTTGTTTCATAGTTAATTAAATTAATATTTTAATAAATATAAATTATGAGGCCTTCCGATAACATCGATATGAACAAAAAATGAAATTAAGCAAATTAACAGACCAATTAAAATACAAAAAACTGCGTGAAAACTATGGATCGATGAACATAAATTATATAAAGAAATAAAAGAAAAAATTATAATAATATCGAAGAAGTTGAAAAATGAATCATTAATTAATTACTTTGATTTACCCACCGGAGATGAGCACCTAGGAGAAATGATGAGGCGATATCAATATCGCACTGAGAGCCGTAAGCCTCTTGATGGAAAATATACCCGACGACGCAGTTTTACGCGACTCCAATTCTGGACGACGTGTTCGATTTTTTCCCGCTTTTAGCTTAACGACGCCAGAATCATCTAACGACGCGAAGACGGCACATTCATGACATACTGGTTCGACGGCCCATCTCGCTCAAACAATGGGAGAAGAAGCAATGCGAGGAGAATTGAAAGAATATATATATATATATATATATATATATATATATATATATATATATATATATATATATATATATATATATATATATATATATATATATATATATATATATATTTATGTATTTTTCTCAAAACCAAGTTCAGAGAGAGAAAATCTCATTTCCTTTACAAACATGAAGATCAAGAACTAATTTGGAAGTTATGGCCTTGAGAAAATATGACCAATTTAGTGAAGATGTATTAAATAAAAATTCATCGTAATTTTTCTCAACCGTTGTATGTATAATTTTTTTTGGTTAGTGTTATTCCTTGAAATTCTTTTATTTAATGTATATTTCCTTAATCGTTGAGTTCTTTGCAGTTATGACTTTTTGGAGGATCCTGATTTTACTCAGACTCTTGAGAGTATGACGATTTTGGTCATTTTTTCTACTTTCTTTGGCGGATTGTTCATATTATGTTCATTACATTCCATAAAGCAATTTGAGAAATTGCTTGGATAATTTTGGGGATTTTCAGATCAGACTTTGTACTCTCATGAGAGTACATATGATTTTCTCATATTTTTCCAATTTATTTTGCTAATTTTGGGGAGAATATGATTATTACATCTCTATTAAAATTTTTCGTATGTTTGGTTAAATTTTATGGAGATTTTCATCTCTTATACTCTTGAGTAGAGATGATTTTCTTTATTTTTCACTTTTTTGGCTGTTTGGAAGAAATATGTTCATCACAATCCATTGGAATAATTTGGGCGTTTGATTGATTTTTTAGTATTATTTGTATCTGTACTCTCTGTCTCTACTCTCATGAGTACAAATAATTTCTCATATTTTTCAATTTCTTTTGTTTGGAAGAAATATGTTCATTATAATTTATTATGAATAATTTGGGCTATTTGGTTATTTTTTAGTATTATTTTTCATCTTTGCACTCTCTTGAGAAACACATGATTTTGGCCATTTTTTTTCTTTGGCCGGTTGTTGAGATTATATTCATTACGTTGATTTGAAGCAATTTGGATAATTTTGGGAGATTTTTGTATCTTTACTCACTCTCATGAGAGTATAGATGATTCTTATATTTTTTTAGTTTCTTTGGTCTGTTTGGAGAAAATATGTTCATTCTGGTTTATTAATTTGAAGGCTATTTGGTTATTTTTTTAGTGTTATTTTCTCTGCTCTGCTGAGATGATTTTGGCCATTTTTCTACTTTCTTTTTCTTTGATTGTTGATTATGAATTACATTCGCAATTTGAGCAATTTGGAGGTGGTTTTGGGAGAATTTTTTATCTCAGACTCTCATGAGAGTACAAAACATTTCTTAATATTTTTCCAATTTTTTTGGCTGTTTGGAGAAAATATGTTCATTAAAATCCAATTTCTTTGGCTGTTTGTATATTTTTTGTCCAGTTCTAAGATGAAGAGTATGAGGATATTTTTATTTTGGGTCTTTCATGGTTTATAAATTGGGCCCATGAAGCATTTTAAAATCTCGAATATTAAATAATGAAATAAAATTGAATTTTTCTTCAATTTTGTGTGTTGTTGATTGTACATTGTTCGAGTGCTTTGCGTCTTGATGATTTTTTTAGGGAATGATTCTTCTTGTATTTACCCGAGACCTAGATTAACACTTCCATATCTTTTTCCTCTATTTTTCTCTTTTTTTGTTGTTATTGGTGTATGTGTGTGATTGAATTGTTATTTATGATACATGTTCTATTCCATTTTGTATTGTGAATTTTGATTGTTGTTAAATTTTATATTCATTCACTCTTTTGTTCTAAGATTTCATGATTTTATGACTATTTCATTAATGTTTCAAATGAAAAAAAAAACATGATTCACATTAAGTGTTTGATTTTTGCAAATTTTGAGAGTTTGTAATTTGGTTTGTGATTTTTTTATTTATTCATTGTACCTTACAACCTAGGTTGTATCGGTGAACCGGACTTACATATTAATACCTTTGTGAATTATGAAAGTGAAGAATATATACAACGAGGTTTTCCTATAATGCGTAATTTTTAAAAGGTTCTTTCATGATGTAAGCATGTATTTTACATATATTTTTTATTATGTATTAAATAAAATGGTTGCCATCAAGCTAATTACTTATGCTTTTGCTAGGCCAACTTCTTGGTGATGTTATATTCTCAAAACTCATCTGGTCAGAAAATTCAACACCTCTCAATGAAGAGAGTTTAATTTAAATGTCGGTTAAATTTTTAAAGGCAGATGAAATAGTAGATAAGACACTACTCAAAGATTTCACCCTCATTTTATGAGGACTTTAGATCTAGTTCTAGGTTTCCTAGTGCAAGCACCTAGTTAATTACCCTCCCAATGAGAATTTTCGATTAAGGCTAGTTAGATTGCTAAATTCTAGCGTATAGTAGCGGCATGTGGAAATTTAGATTTATGAAATTCATCGTTATTAGCTTAAAGCGGATGGTTGGGGAAATGATGATGCGTAGATCAAGATGATTTTCATCCCGGTGTCCAGTACTTAGTCAAAAGAGGTATCCAACTTGATCTAAAGATCCTTGTCGGCTATGGGTTGCATGGCAAGAAAATCTTGTAGACTTGGGGTGGTGTTTGTCTAAGGAGAGATTTAAGTACCTTACCGTGAGCTTTTATCAAGTCCACCCATAGTTCACAACTTAAAGAGAAGAGCCATTGGGAACATACGAGCTACAGTGACGTAATATAATGGTGTCATTTGGCGTCACTGAGAGGACTTTGGTCTTAATGCATCATCTATGGAATCTTGTCAATTCACAGGTCCAGACACGAGCGTCTTCATGAGATTGATTGAGTGAACATAATTATGTACTTGATTTGACATTGACTTATTTGTGAAAGTTTTTAAATTTGTCACCTACAACAAATAACTGAGGATTGAATTTCCTTCTTGATTGGTCGATCGTTGAATTGTGCAATATATATATATATATTGATTAATTTTGATGTTTTGAATGCGATGACAAAGTCTGCTCGATTGAAGGTCATTTCAAGCGAGTTTGGTAATGCTAGTGCATTTCACCGATTTACGTGTTATTGTATTCAAACCAATCGACTTCATCTTGTGAACTTCATTTCGACTAATGTGACATACATGGAGGTCAACATCATCATTATTCCCCAACATTATGCAAAATGAAGGAGAGAATTTCAGAAAATATTGGTAAACAGGGAGGGAAAATTTGAAGGCATGGAGTGATGGAATGCAAAAGAAAATGTATAAAGGTAATCTCATACACAAGATTGATTTTGGTCATTTTAATCATGGAACTCTCAAAATGGAAAATCAATCTAATGTGGTCTCTTTTATAATTCAAAAAAAAAAAAGAGCGAAGTATCAAGAAAATAAAGTGGGCATCATCAATGCATAGTTTATTGAGCGAAATCCATGATTCAAGACTTTTAGGTGTTAGCAGTCAACAAATAAAAAATTAATATTACATGAGCCATTTTGGAGATTAAATGATTTTAAATTTTAAAATTTGTTTGTTGTGATAGTAATGAAGACTATTGTATAACATCCATGACTCAACATTCTTGATCTAGTTTGATGCTGTAGAGTATAAAATTTTCATCTATATTTTTAAGTAATACTATTAAAAGCTTATTTTGTCGACACTTACACCTGCAAAAATAATAGAATTTATAGTATTTGTAGTATTGTTTAGGCACATGAGATCATATATTTAGTCCCACCTTCGATTGTTGAAATATATGTAGTGGTTAAATACCAAGTAGTTGGCCATCAACCTACAAACTTATAATTTTGAGTTGGAAATGAATTTGATCATCTTAACTAAACTTTGATTTCCTTTTGTTTGCACTCTCTAGCAAATGGTATTAGAGTTGATGGATTGGTTGAGATTTAGTGAAACATGGGGTTTGTGGTTCTCATGGCTCTAGTTTCCTTCTACCATGGTTAAGTAAAGTTCAAGAGCAGATGACTCCTAAGGCATCTTCATGTCGGGCTCTTCATGTATGATTGATGCTTGATGATGTTGCAAATTTTTTGTTCAGTGATAGCTGACTTATAAAGCTCTCACCTGAGAGACATATTAGCACATGAGGCTTTGGGTTTAGAGCCATTTCATAATGTTGTTAGTTGAAATACCAAATGATAGACTCTTATCTATAGGACATTTTCTGATTGAAAATGAATTTGGCAACTTGTATCCAACTTTGTTTCTCCTTTGGTTTATTACTTCAAAACAGTATGATATATTAGGGAATTTCTTATTCTTTATGCTTTCTTGTAAAACTGCTAAGTTATTATATATTTACATAAGCATTTTGACTTCTAAGAAGAATATTTATTCCTCAAAGGTTTGCAAATAAGTTTACAGCAAGTGGCATGGTAGTCCTTTTAATGTGCATATTGATTTTGTTTTATCCTTTATAGAAGCAATAATTGGTTATTGTGAAAATAAGAGGAATATTGGCTCAAGAAATTTAATTGTTGATGAAGTTTAAAATTTAGTTTAAATTCATAATAGTAAAAGTGAAAAAAAAGAGGGGATAAAATTTCAAATTAACATGGTAATACAATATTCTTTCTAAACTTCCGCAAGCTTTAAATAATGATTCTTTCACTTATTTATTATATTATGGATCACACGTATGAAGGCTTTGTTGTCATGAATTAAAGACCAACTGGTTCCCTCTCCCTTCCCCACCGCTCTCCTTCTGACACAGTTGTTGATGATCCAAGACTAAGAAGCTCTCTCCTTCGTCGGCCTCTTACACATGCAGTTTATTTTAAGATATTTGTTTTGAATTGAAGGCATTAACACAGACTCATGTTCCCTCTGCTTCCTCCATTTTAGCAGCGGATTCTCCTACAAGAATACACACTAACACTTGCATTTATGTTTTAAAAGCTTGTTTTAAATGAAAGGCATTAATCAAACTGAATCAATGTGTTAAGATCATGATATTATTTTTAACTTCATGATGCACTAGGTATGATGAGAGCTTATGTTTGAAAAAGTTTGTTTTACTAGGTGGAAACTATATTGTTTTCAATTTTATTGTCAGATTTACCTATGCTATCTACATCCTCATTATTCAAACTGGCTGCCAGCTATAACATTTGTAGATATGATCATAACAATGCTAAAAAGAATCATCTATGATGGCATCATTATTGTCCCCCCCCCCCCCCCCCTCGTGTTGTTTTCAGAATAAATATCTTGAATTAGTTTTGAATGCATTTCATTTTGATGTGGCTTGATACTTGATATGTTGGAAATAAAATACAAACATTGATTGTTGTCAATTTTAGTTTTAAATCTATTTAGGATCGACTATGACATAGAATTAATTTTTAATTAGCTATTAACATCAACATATAATATGGTAAAGAAAAAAACAAGGAGAGAAAATGAAAAAGTGAATACCAATGAGAAGGCTAAATTATAAAATGATGCTGTTTTATTTTTGAGATTTTCATGATAAATTGAAATTCTTTGATGAGGGTATTAAAATTGTTATATGTTTAAATGATAGAACATAATTTCAAACCATTTTTAAGAGGATGATTTTGAATTTGAAAAATAAATTAAAAATGTAGTCTTTTATAATATTTAGGCAAATTGCATGGTGGTTCTTATGAACTTGCCTGACAAGATAGGCCATGAAATGGAACTTGTCATTTCTCCCTATAAGCATGATGAGCCATATGATGGGCCTTTTGAACCACCACCCTCTAAGCAAGGCGGTCCACACAATGGGTGATATCGCCTTGCTCTTTAGGAAAGAGAGTCTAAATAATGAGTCTTATGACCTTGCTTTTTAGGTTTGTCTCATCTAAAGTCTTAATTAATTAAGTTGGTTTAATATGCTTGCTAACTTAGTGTCGGTCTCATTATTTTGGTTGGAGCTTACATCAATTGGTAAACTCATAGTTGGGAGACATCCAAGATGAGAAAAGCCAAATAATTGCTATAACTTTGAAAAGATGTGTAATTTAGTGTATATATTAAAGTAATCACTCATGGATTCTTAGATCAACTAGGATAGATGTTATGATTTTAATGACAAATCTAAAGGGATTATATGATCATTTGGGGTTACTTGGAGGTGCTATAATTCTTTGTATACACTTTGGATCATTTAGAGTATTATATGTGCTTTTTTTATGTAATAGTATGACTATTAATGTGTTATCAAATAGTTGGTATTTATGCATTGTTCCTAGATGTTATGAAGGTTTACATGTGTGATTTATTCCCCAATTATTATTGAGTTTGTCATACTTTGACACACCTATCAAAGTGAATTCTTGTTTGTATACTTTACAATGGCGTGCTTGAGGTTAAAATTATCCATAAGTCCATAATGGAATCCACTCAATTCAAATATGATGATGTAGTCTTTATAATTCATATGTATTTTATTTTGTTTTATTTTTGGCTTCAATGTAAGTCAAGGACAAAAGCAACCTAGTGACATACTTCTCTTTTGTTGATGATTTCGATAATGTATGCTCATTATCTCTCTCTAATCCAAGAGTACAAAGAGATGCTAGTTATGCCATAACTACATGATGTCCATACTTACCTCCAGCATAAGACAACAAAATTATCGGTAGGCTTGGCAGTATAATTGTGGGAGGCAAGTGTTTATCTCCGAACTTGAATTGAAGATCAATGAAGGAAAACAAAACTTGAAGTATAATTGTGAGAGGTAAGTGTTTATCTCTTAGAACTTGAATCGAAAATCAATGAAGGAAGATAACTTTTGTTTGATTAAGAATCAATAGTACAAAAGTCTCAAGCTCCAATTGTATCAACAATCAACAATGCAAAAGCTTGCCATCTCTTACTTAAAGATCATTGACATTTGGGATTACATTTTGGCGATTTTATGATATTGAGCGATTAAAATGGACGAAGTATCATTTGATATCATGGAGACATAAAGGAAAATTTAATAAAATTACAATTATGTTAGTTATTTGCTATGGATCTAATAATTAAAAGTTAAATGATAAAATTCAAGATCCATACGTGGCATAACTAGAAAGAATAGATCGATAAATAATTATATTAGATTATTGATGGGATTATGAAGATGATTTCCATCACAAATTTTTAGATTTTTTTTGGAGCTTTTTGGGATATTCAAGAAGGTTCTATAGCTTTTCGAGATTTATTTAAGATTTCTAAAATTCTCAAAGTTAAGGAGAATATTCCTTGACAAGTTTGCTAAGTCGTAATTTCAAATCATGAAGCGAAGGCCTTTTGCAATAGAGGGAATTTCATTTAGATTTTCTAAATGAAGATATGAAATGTAGATTGATGCAAAATTCAATAATCACTTTATCCATAAAGTATGGTCGCCACTTTGGTAGGATGAGATTATTTTTTATTTCCAAATTTTTAGTTTTAGAATTGATTAGGTATTTCTTAGGTTATTTCCTACTTCTAAGAAAATTATAATTTGTCTTTCTAGAAATGTCTTTTTCTTTTAATGGATCTATGCAACCATTTTGAAGCAATGAATGATGAAGTAAGATTTGGGCTTGTTCCCAAACCCTAGCCTCCATTTTCATCTCTCCCTCTTGAGATTGTCTGCTATTTACCCAATGGATAAATTGAGCCCTCCTATCACATCCCCTCCAAGTCGCTAAAAGGAAGAAATCTACCTTTCATCACTAGTCTAAATCAATGCTTAAGAAGATGGAGGACAATAAGTTTCAAGGAATGGAGAAAGCCATCGAAGGATTCATGTCATGATGATGTTGTTGGAGAAAGCCATTGAAGATATCGACCAAGCACGGGATGAAGTCATGGAGATGAAATCATAAAGCGACCTTGCATCATCGTCATGAAACTTTGGTAATGTCTTTTCATATCCTTGATAGAAATCATCATTTTCTCTTGTGTTACTAATCTCTCAACCATATTTATAACATCTCCATGGATAATTCTATTAACATTTAGTTCCACTTAATAGGAAACTCTTGTTTGATATATAGTTTAAATCTTTTCAATCATCTTAGAAGGTGGTTAATTGATTGACACACACCTTTCTTTTGGGTAGTTAGATTCGTCAAATATGCCATGAGAGCTATTTTTAACTTCTTTTTTCTTCTTGACACAATGTTACCTTCCTCTTTTTGATTTCAAATCCGTATCTCCAAGCTTAATGATCCTTCTCTTGAACACATATAGTATCTGAGAAGAGCTTTCTTGTAAAACAATAACATAACTCGTTTCCTTGAACCATTCGATATTTTTCACATATTTTTGCTCTAAACTATAAAGTCAATTCTCTCGCATTCTTCTTTTAGTTTATCTTTCCTTGCGAGCAGGCTCATTGCAGTGTAGATGAGATGTTAAAAGCAGATACATTTCTTCATTATTTTCAGAAACAAGTACAATTATTATCTTAATAGCATTATTTGGAGAGAAATGTTTACTTTGTCTTGGAAAGACTAGCCACATGATAGAACAAATGACAAATTTGTATAATAATAATAATAATATTATGTTCTTTCTAGCTTTCCAATTAATTTATCTACATATATTGTTAGAAAGTTTAATAGCGGTTTGACAATTTCTAGTATAGTTGTTTAAATTTAGAAGAGAGAGAGAGAGAGAGAGAGAGAGAGAGGTATTGTACCATTGATTTCTCCTTCAAATGAAATGAGGGATGTGGTAAAATTTTGTACTTGTATATAGTAATGAGAGTTTGTTGCGGTTATTGATTTGTAGTTTATAATTATTGTAAATATATACTTTTTTAGAAGGGTTATAATTATTATAGTTTTAAGTCAAATATTAGCTTTTTTAGTTATTCGTGCTAGAAAACCGTGAGAGTGAAAGTTTACGCCTTAGCCTTGTTGTGAAATCCAGCCACATCAGTAATTAAAGAGCGAATAAGAGACACTCATTTTAACGTGGAAAACCCTCGAAGAGGGGAAAAACCAGGCTGGCCCAAGAAAAGCTTCCACTATGTATCTGTTTAGTACAAAGTCTTCCGATAACGGGATTAGAATTGCATATGAGGGAGGAAAAAACATATGTAGATGATCAGTTGTAATAGTTGTTGGTAGTAGGTGAGATCAGGGACAATTAGCGGTGGTGGTGATGGTGGTTGATGACCGTCGGCAGTGCGACCTTGCTTGAGGATCTTCAAGCTTGAGCTTCTTCTTCCTCCTTGCTTCTTTCCTCTTCTCTCGGACTCTTCCTCTTCTTCCCTTGGGTTCCTCCTCTTCTTCCTTGTTTGGACTCTTCCTCTTCTTCCTTGCTTTGACTCTTCCTCTTCTTCCTTACTTGGACTCTTCCTCTTCTTCCTTGCTTGGGCAAATTGGCCGGTAGGATCGGCGGCGGTGGTGGTTGTGATCGAGTGGTGGCTCCTCCTCTTCTTCCTTGTTTATCCTCTTCTTCTTCACTTCATTTGTTCTTCACTTGGCCCCTTCATGTGAGGAATGAAGGCCTATTTATAGATGGGAGGAGGCATTCTTGGAAATTCATGTAAGGCCCATACCACTCCCCTCGATCGGACGGCTCGATGATTCCTTCGATCATTTGATGTATTTTGAGCATTTGGATGCTCAAATGAAGTCGAATTATGAGATCTTAGGCTCATTAGATCCGCTGTCGAGGCTCGATTTGACTATAAACACTCCATATTTGAGAGCTATTTTAGGATTTAATTGATGTCCCAAAGATTTCAATGATATTTTAAGTGCTTGATCTTGAGCGGTTTTGACTCAAAATCATATCGCATTCGACATCAAGATTTGTGCTTTTGGTAGTGGTATTTTGAGAGCCATATCGTTGCCCCTATTTTTGGATGACATTAGCTTAATCATCCAAAATATATGTGCCAAATGCTCGAAAATAACGATTCTTCAAAAGCGGGCGAATCAAATATTTTGAGAAGAAAATCATAAAATATAATATTATGATTATAGAAGTAGATGTGTAGTAGGCATGAGATTTTGAGGTTACATTATTTGGATACTTACGGAAGCTTTCGGGCATTTCGGACTGCCGGCGCTGTGCGTCGGCTCGTTGCGTCTGGTGCTGGCGTATTGCGAATGTCTGCTGACGCGGTCGCGTCTGCGTTCAGCTGGTCGATTCGTCGCGGGTTGGTTCGGGTCCTGGTCGGTTCGGGTCGCGTTGACGGTCGCTCCCACGCGACCGGAGGCCAGGCGGGCGAGCTGTCTGTAGCGTCACAGCGTCTGCCCAGCGTTCTGTTCATCTTACTCTAGTCATGGCGCCTTGGCCTTCCCCATGAACTGGTTTTGAACGAGTTGAGTTTTGAGGGTTTTAGCCGTTTTTGAGCCATTTTTGAGCCATTTTGTCGTTTTGAGCCATTTTGTCATTTTGAGCCGTTTTATCCATTTTTGAGAGGTTTTACCCTTTTGCCCAGTGGCTATAAATACTAGGTAAGAGAGAGGCACACCTTTCCCTTCTCCCTTTCTTCTTGAGTGAGGGTCCTTTGCAATCAAGAAGGCGATCAATGTTGGAGGCGTTAGGAGGCAATCAAGGCCCGCGGTATACGTCGTGGTTCCGTTTACCCCGTCGGACCGTCCGGGTTAAAGCGATCAAGGCCACGGTATACGTCGTGGTTCCGGTTCTACCGACCGTTCGGGTTAGCGATCAAGGCCACGGTATCGTCGTGGTTCGTTCACCGCACGTCGGCCGTCCGGGTTAGGAGGAGATCAGGCCCACGGTATCGCCGTGGTTCCGGTTCTGCACCCGTCGAGATTAGGCGATCAAGGCCCGGTATACGTCGTGGTTCCGGTTTCACCACGCGTCGGACCGTCCGGTTAGGCGATCAAGGCCCACGGTATCGTTGTGGTTTAGTTCCGGCGTCGGACCGTCGAGTTAGAGGCGATCAAGGCCCACGGTATACGTGGTTCCGGTTTCACCGCCCGTCGGACCGTCCGGGTTAGGCGATCAAGGCCCGCGTATCGTCGTGGTTCCGGTTTTGCCCGTCGGACCGTCCGGGTTAGGAGGCGATCAAGGCCCACGATATCGTCGTGGTTCCGGTTACCGCGTCGGACCGTCCGGGTTAGAGGCGATCAAACGGTATCGTCGTGGTTCCGGTTTACCGCCACGTCGGACCGTCCGGGTTAGGAAGCGATCAAGGCCCGCGGTATCGTCGTGGTTCCGGTTCGCCACGCGTCGGACCGTCCGGGTTAGAGGCGATCAAGGCCCGGTATACGTGGTTCCGATTCTGCGCCACGTCGGACCGTCCGGGTTAGAGGCGATCAAGGCCCGGAGTACGTCGTGGTTCCGTTTCGCCCGCGCCGGACCGTCTGGTTAGGGAAGCGATCAAGGCGGTATCGTCGTGGTTCCGGTTACCCCCGTCGGACCGTCCGGGTTGGCGATCAAGGCACGGTATATCGTTCCGTTCACCGCCCCGTCGACCGTCCGGGTTGAGGCGATCAAGGCCCACGTCGTGGTTCCGGTTTCCGACCTCGTCCGGCCGTCCGGTTGAGGTGATCACCGAGGCGGTAAAGATGCTTGATGATAATGGCCACGAATAAGCGATGGTGGTGACCGGCGGATTGCCAGCGATGGTCGGGCGATGACCAGCAGCGGTAGTCGGGCGCAACCGGCGATGGTAGTCCGGCATGGCCGTTGTAGTGGTTAGCGGCCGATGGGGGTGGTCGGCAATGCAGCGGTAGTAGTCGTTGATGGCCGGTGTCGGTAGAGGGATAATGCAACGATGGTAATTAACCAGCGAAGATGCCGGCGATGGTGGCAGCGATGGCAGCGGCAATGGTCAGCAGCGATTCACACCATAGTGGTTAGCCGGCCCGGAGTGGTCAGCGGCAATGCGCGGCAGTAGTCAGCGGCAGCGTCGGTAGTGCTGGGATGACCGGCAACGATGGTGGTGACCGGCGAGATGCCGGCGATAATTCAGCAGCGATGGCAGCGATGATGGTGATTTACAAACCATAGTGGTTGGCGGCCAGAAGTGGTCAGCGGCGATGAGCGGCGTAGTCAGCGATGCGGGCAGCGTCGGTAGTCGATGGGATGACGAAGATGGTGACCAGCCGGAGATTTCCGGCGATAATGCGGACCTATAATGGTTGGCGCGGAGATCTTTGACCTATCCAGGTTTTGTCGAGTGTGACTCGATGGCGTTAACATGGAAGAGGTTGAATTAAATCCGAGATTTTGACCCATCAGTTGTTTTCGAGTGTGACTCGATGGCGTTGCAACTATGGAAGAGGTTGAATTGAATCCGAGGATTTTGACCCATCCGAGGTTGTTTGTCGAGTGTGACTCGACGTTAACCTATGGAAGAGGTCGTGAAGTCCACCAAGAACCTTTGACCTATCTGGGTTGTTTGTCGAGCTTTTGCTCGATGACATTAACCCTATGGAAGAGGATGGGATGTCCACCAAGGGCGTTTTGACCTTTCGGGTTGTTTGTCGAGCTTTGCTCGATGACATTAACCCGTATGGAAGAGGGATGTCTACCGAGGGCGTTTGACCTTTCCGGTTGTTTGTCGAGCTTTTGCTCGATGACATTAACGCATGGAAGAGTGGGATGTCCACCAAGGGCGTTTTGACCTTTCCGGTTGTTTGTCGAGTTTTGCTCGATGACATTAACCCGTATGGAAGGTTGAAATCTCGAGGTAGTCGGGTGCGGGCGTCGGCGCGGCCGGACAATGGTGATGACCGGTGAAGATTGCCGGTGATGGTCGGCAGCGATGGCCGGCACGGTAGTCAGCGGCGTGGCCACTGGTTAGCGGCGGGGTTGTCAGCGATGCGGTAGACAATAGTCGCTGGCGAGCGTCGATAGTCGGCGAATGGCCGGCGATGGTGATGACTGCGAAGATTGCCCGATGGTGGTGGCGGTGGCGATGATGGTAGTCGGCTGGTGACCGGACGATGAGGATTTTGACCCATCCGATTGTTTGTCGAGTGTTATCCGTGACATTAACCTCGCGTGGGTACAAAGTTTTGACCTTTCACGGGTTGTTTGTCGAGCTTTTGCTCGATGACAACTGCAAGAGATCGCAGAAGTCCACCAAGGGCGTTTTGACCTTTCCGGTTGTTTGTAGTTTTGCTCGATGACATTAACGTCTAAGAGATCGCAGAAGTCCACCAAGGATGTTTTGACCTCTCGGTTGTTTGTCGAGCTTTTGCTCGATGACATTAACCGTCTGGAAGAGATCGCAGAAGTCCACCTGGGGCGTTCGACCTTTCTGGGTTGTTTGTCGAGCTTTTGCTCGATGACATTAACGTCTGGAAGAGATCGCAGAAGTGCACCAAGGGGCGTTTGACCTATCCGGGTTGTTAGTCGAGTGTTTACGATGGCGCATATGGAAGAGGTCGCGAAGTCCACCAAGGGCGTTTGACCTATCTGGGTTGTTAGTCGAGGTGTTTACTCGATGGCGTTAACCCGTATGGAAGGTCGAATAGTTGTATGAGCTTGTAGCCGAGTTGACTATTGATCTTTACTTTTTTATTGGTGTTGCGCTTATCTTTTGAGATTAAGAGTTCCCCAATAGAATCGAAGGAACAAAGTTTGATGAATCTTCATTCTTCGCTTGCGCTCTTTAAAAGCTTGAAATGATCCACCTCGATGGTGGTTTTGATCTTGTTGGAAACTTGGTTGTCATACAATACAAAATGAAATAATGGGAATCAGTTTCCCACGGGCATAGCTATGCGTCTAGAAAACCACAGCGGTAGAGTGAAAGTTTTGCCTTGTTGTGAAATCCAAAGACACACACAGTAATTAAAAGCGAACAAGTGACACTCAATTTAACGTGGAAAACCTCGAAAAGGGGAAAACCAGGGCGCCCATAAAAGCTTCCACTATGTATCCGTTTGAGTACAAAGTCTTCCGATAACGGGATTGATTGCGTATGAGGGAGGAAAAAAAAAGCGGTATGTGATGATCAGTTGTAATAGTTGTTGGTAGTAGGTGGAGATCTCAGGGACAATTAGCGACGGCGGTGGCCGGTGATGGTGGTTGATGGCCGTCGGCGAGTGCGACTTGGAGGATCTTCAAGCTTGAGCTTCTTCTTCCTCCTTGCTTGCTTTTCCTCTTCTTCCTCCTGACTCTTCCTCTTCTTCCTTGCTTGGGTTCCTCCTCTTCTTCCTTGTTTGGACTCTTCCTCTTCTTCCTTGCTGGACTCTTCCTCTTCTTCCTTACTTGGACTCTTCCTCTTCTTCCTTGCTTGGGCAAATTGCGGCAAGGATGGCACAGCGGTGGCCGGTGGTGGTGACGATCGAGTGGTGGCTCCTCCTCTTCCTTGTTTTGACTCCTCTTCTTCTTCACTTCATTTGTTCTTCACTTGGCCCCTTCATGTGAGGAATGAAGGCCTGTTATAGATGGGAGGAGGGCATTCTTGGAAATT
Organism: Cymbidium sinense; assembly: GCA_021442155.1. Classification (NCBI taxonomy): domain Eukaryota; kingdom Viridiplantae; phylum Streptophyta; class Magnoliopsida; order Asparagales; family Orchidaceae; genus Cymbidium; species Cymbidium sinense. The sequence goes on from CM038230.1 coordinate 3,875,768, forward strand.
CATGTAAGGCCCATACCACTCCCCTCGATCGGACGGTCGGATGATTCCTTGATCATTTGATGTATTTTGAGCATTTGGATGCCCAAATGAAGTCGGAATTATGAGATCTTAGGCTCGTTAGATCCGCTCTAGAGACGCCGATTTACTATAAACACTCCATATTTGAGAGTCGTTTTAGGATTTAATTGATGTCCCAAAGATTTCAATGATATTTTAAGTCTTGATCTCGGTTTTGACTCAAAATCATATCGCATTCGACATCAAGATTTGTGCTTGACTAGTGGTATTTTGAGAGCCATATCATTAGTATTGATTATATTCTCTTAGTATATTTGATTGTAAAAAAACTTTAATCTCATCATAAATTTTTTTAAAAAATAAAAAAGTTATATAGTTAAATAAAAATATAATAATTATTTAAAATTATAGATGTGAAAAAACTGACTCAAGTTTTAATGGTCCATTGAGGTAGTTTTCCACTATTTTATTTTTGAGATTTCTGACGTGTTTTACTTTTATGCAACTTAATATTAGCTTTCAAAAATTTCTAATATGAGCAATAGTAGTTGAAAATAAATCTACTTAAATACGATAGTTATAAGATATACATATATAATGAAAAAATGTTGATAATTTGATTTCATCTAGAATAGTTTTAGTTTTTATTCAATGATCACATCGTAAGAAACATTGAACAAATATGAAAATTGCTAATTGAGTGAAAAATTGTTGAAAGTTGTTGAAGAATTTTGTAAGCTTTTCAATGATACAATGATCTCTCGGTTAGATACTAGATGAGTATGTTGAGCAAAAAATTGTCCCTGTGCTAAAATTATTTTTAAAAAATAGTTAAAGTAAAGTCGTTTGTTCAACGGACAATTTAAGTTCAAATAGAATTCTTGTAGAGCAAGTCCTCTATAGGTGATTATACCTATTTTAATTTTTTAAATATATTTAATTATTTAAATAAATTTATTATTATGCTAATTTTAAAAATTTTACCTTCCAAAAAAAAAAACAGCCAATATTAGAATAAATAAAAAATTATATAAATATATGTATGTATGTAATGTCATTTTATATATGAATTTATTTAGAGGGAGAGAGCAATATTCATCAGTTGACATTTATAAAGCTTAGAAGTTTATATGATGGTAACTAAATGTCATATCTTATGACAAAATTTAAGTTGTAAATAAGTTTATTCAATCAACTAGTCATAATTAATTAGTTTTTTTTGAAACATTTGGCGAATTTAATCTTAAACTTCACATGATGTATATGTTTGAATTTAAAGGCCTTTGGTTTGGTTAAAACACCAATCGACTAAGATACACATATCCAAGAGCTTGAGCTCGTTCATCAGAATGATAGATAATATGAGGTCACTCACAATAACCTCAAGCGAAATCTAAAAGCTCTCTTGATGGCAGCTTATCTGGCTAGAGATATGGACAAAAATTGTGAGCTCATAGGAGATCGCATTGATGGGACTATTAGGAAGAATCACAATGGAAAATTGTAAGAGATATTCCAATTGATTAGATTAGTAGAGCAGATTAGGGCTCATGACACATGGCATCAATAGAACTTTTGAACGAAGTTGTAATAGGAACTCATACAAGATGGTATCGATAGGATCTAAGGGCTAAAGCGAGTTAAGCAGGCTCAAAATTGATGAAAAATTACTCACAAGCCAAGCTCAATGAGTTAACAAACTAAACTCAAGCAAACCCTATATGACTTGTCAGCTTGTGAGTCACATTATTTGATAAATACTAATATAAAATATATTTAAAATATATTAAAATTTTTTTAAGTATACAATTATTAAAAACATCTATATAAATACACACACATAAATATAATCATCATAAGTTATTTTAAATATTTATAAAAATAATTATCATCATAAAATATATTTTATTTTAAATAAAATAAAATAATAAATAATAAATAAAATTTGTCTCAAATGACCCCTTAATAACTAAAAGAATGGTTGAAAATACAAATATTCTGCTCAGCTTTCCTTAACAATCATCTCGAATGAATGATCATAAGGTTCTATTCAACCAACTAAAAAATAAAAAATAAAAAAATAAAACTACAATATAAAAATAAGAAGAAATTTAATTTAATTTTGTCTCCTTCACATTTTCATATATTGCCTTTTTATTCAAAAAAAAAAGATGACACGTGGTCAAATCAAACGCCAAAATCATCCCACATTCTCATACTGAACTATCCACAATCCGCCACCATCACACATGCCTTCCACCTCACGGATATCGCATTAATCGATACAGCCACCGACGGTTTCAGCCTGCTAACTAACTCCAACCATCCATTAGTTTATTGACGTTAGTTTTGATTATATTAATGCTCTAATCAACGGCAGCCGGGGACTAAAGGAGGACGACGCGAGGCTTGTTGCCACGTGTCACCTCCCACTTGTGGCTCCATGTAATAATCAGATTCCGCTATCCTCGTTGACTAAATCACCGTAAAATTCAAGTGTTTTAAGAACCAGTTTATATGTTCGAAGGACATGAAAGGATCTGAAGGGAAAATTGAATTGCCGTGATTTGAAATTATTTCGGACCCACTGCAAGCATAACTGCTAGGCATTCCTCCTGTTGAGCAGTACACCGTATGAAGAGAAAGAGATATCTGTAGCGATTTCATCACCTATTGCTATTTTCTGCCCTGAATGTGTAATGGACTCAGAATTCCCGCATTAATCGTAGCCGGAAGTGAGTTTTGAATCGAGAACTCTCGCAAAATAAATGAACTCTTTTCAAATTAATATTGATCACAATTAACTTAAATAAATATTCTATAGGTAAAATGTGAGTGTTTTGATATAATATGAATTTTTTGACATATTTAAAAAAAATTTATATACTAGATATATATAATTAAAATTTAGTATTATGAGATATATAAAATTAATTTTTTAATAGGTTAAAAATTATAAATCAATCACTAGATAGACCATCTCTATTAAAAATAGATAATGGTTTAATTAAATGACAATTTTAGGGAAATAAATTCCACTAAATTATTTATTTATTTATTTCATTTATGTAAGTTATGTTTATTAACATTAATATGTTTATTTGCATAAAACACAAATTTCAGTATAAAATGGACAACCATGAAACGTAAAGCACAAATCTCGAAATAACAAAAGAATAATGATTAAATTTTATTATTTAAATGTCAGTTGTAAGGAACTTTTCACAGGATTTCTACCAAAACTAGCAAAATAATAATAATAATAGAAATAATAAAAATATCGTCCATGATGAAATATTTTTTTAATTAAAATTCATAATTTTATATTTTAAATTATTTCAATTTGAGTGCAATCACATAAAATTTTTTATAAATTTTTTTAAAAAAATTAAGGAATAAATTTTTATTAAATTTAAGATTTATTTGTGACATATGAAACTACATGAAAAAGAATAAATGTGCTAAAAAAAATCTATTATAGAAAGAAATTATGTCGATGATATATAATTTTTTTTTTATTTTTAAAAATCAAATTACAATTTTTTAATTATCATTATAGTTAATTAGATCAGATTAAAAATATATAATTTTCTAAGAATAAGTTTTTTCAAAATATAACTAAATTATAATTAAAATGTAACATTCTAAATTATACAGAGATACAATCAAAGTAAAGTACTTTTATCGCAAACAAGCAAAGGAATCCATAAAAGTTTCTATGATTCATAATGGGCGACACGAGATAGATCGAAAATACAAAATATAAAAATAAAATAAAATTATAATTAATTGAAGTAATATCATTTTATATTTCCTGCAAAATAAATTATAAGTAAGAGTATGTATTCCATATTAAATCAAATTAAATACATTAATAGTTAAGAACAAATCCAATAGAATTGTAAAAAAATTATTTTATTCCATTAGATTTTAAATTCACAGTATTAAAAGAAAATCAATTTTGATAATTCAAAGACTGAAATTAAATCATAATATAAGAAAAAATGGAAAATCAAATTAAATAATGCATATATGACATTACATTTATTGAAATTAGATATTCATTATTAGCATTTTATTTTTTAATAATCATTTTTTCAAATCTAATTAAAATCTTAATCCAAATAACTCTTATTTTAAAATAAAAAACCAATAATTCTTTTTAATTTATTATCACATTTATTTCTAGATTACCTTAAGCTGCTCCACTCAGATTTGTACACTAATCTCACAGTAGCTTCGAAAAATACAAAAAAGGAAAAAATAAAATTAAAAAAAAATTATTAAAAATAATATTTTATAAGGGATTTACATACTTATCAATAACTTTTTTTCTTCTAGTTCAGAGTTGAGATCAAAATACCTCGATTTTGGGTTCACCCCAGCACTAATATATAAGAATGATAAAATACATAAGAATGATAAAATATAAGAATATTGAGATATTAATTAAATTTATCTGAAATTAAATAATTAAATGTTATATATAACATTTTAAATATAATTAATCTAAAATTAAATTATGAATAATACAATATTTATCCAATAGCATTTTTTTAATTCTTTCAACCAAATATAATCTTCTTAGAATCATACGACTCACAAGCTTTGTAAAGAGTCCTCATCAAATACTGCAAATATGCATTTAAAAATAATTAATAATAATATATTTCGATTTTGTTAAATTAATTAAAATTTTAAGAAGAAATTCAAAATTGATGCCAACTTACTTCTTGTTCATGTTAACTCTGCTTCAAAATTCGGGAAGTTAGAGAAAAAAAAAAAGAAGGAAATGAGTATTAATTATGATTAGAATAGCATAAATGTCAAAAATATATCTCTTTTAATAAATAAAAAAATAATTTAAATTTCATACCCTGCTCTATCATGCTCCGGAGATTAACGTATCTGCCAATAACATCTTCAATCCTGTAGAAAAAAAAAATCATTAGAATGCAATTAAATTTAATATTTCATGTAAGCTGAAAAATATTAATTAAGAAAATAAAAAAATATATATATTTATGCAAAACTGCAATTTTCTTTCATAGTTAATTAAATTAATATTTTTAATAAATATAAATTATCAGGGCTTCCGATAACATCGATATGAACAAAAAAATGAAATTGAACAAAATAACAGATCAATTAAAATACAAAAAAATTGCGTGAAAACTATGGATCGATGAACATAAATTATATAAAGAAATAAAAAGAAAAATTATAATAATATCGAAGAAGAAGCGATTGAAAATGAATCATTTTGTTAATTAATTACGCTTTGATTTACCTCCATGGAGAAATGGCCTGCGGAGGAGAACATGATGAGGCGATATCATATGCAAGAGAGCTGTGGCTGATGAAATTCTCTTGAAAAAGTCATACTATTTATTATATTCTCTATTCTCTTTATCTGCAGCTTCACTCTACCCATTTACAATTTTATATATCCTTCTAAGAAAAGACAGTCTCTTGCTTCTGGGGAAAGAGAGAATGTAATTCAAGAATAAAATAGCAGATTCCAAGAAAGGAGGACGAGCCAATATTAGAATTATATATATAACAGAGAAAATAGCAAAGATTGAAAAAAAAATGGTGGAAGGGATCAAAGGGAAAAAATGATTGTCTGGGCTCTAAAATTTGTTATCGACAAATACGTGGAGGTCAACATTGTGGACCTTAGAGGAGAGATAGATCGCTAATGAAGGAGAAGCAGTTGTGGGGAAGGTTCGGAACCAATGGCCAAAATTATCCCACATCTGTTTTTTTTTTTTCGAACGGTCAACGCATCCATTCCTTCCAAGTGTCTCCTTCCAACTAAAACTGAGAAGCCGTTAAGGATTGTGTTTTCTTGACTTGATTTTTGTTTTTTTTTTTCAATTTGAGATGGAGGAGAAGAGGAGAGAACTTTTCTATTCAATTGTTGTCACTATTTGTTTCATTTTATATTGAGCTAATCATCATCTTTTGTACTTTTCATGATATTAATTAATTTATACTGATATATTCTTTAAAATTTATAATTCAAGTATGAATTTCAAATTAAAGTATGTATTCAATCAAATTAAGACTGTGATAAATCTAATAACGCTATAATCGGTTTTCTTAAGAATCATCTGAATGAATGATCATATCCATTCAACCAAAAAATAAAAAAATAAAATTACAATATAAAATAAGTAGAAATTAAATTAAATTTTGTTTCCTTCACATTTTTTGTATATTGCTTTTTTATTCAAAAAAAAAAAAAACATGACGTCTGGACAAATCAAATGGCCAAGATCATCCCACATTCTCTGATCCGGATCCACAATCGCCACCACACATGCCTCCCGTGCGTCGTTCGTCGCTCCCGCCACCGGCGGCTCAACCGTTATAACGAACTCAAACCAACCATCCAGCCGTTAGTTTATTCATTGGTTTTGATTATATTAATTATCATACATTTTAAAGGCAACGGTGTTGGCGGATTAATCGAAAGGAACTCCGGACGCGTAGGCTTGTTTCCGTGTCACCTCCCACCTCCATTTGGATGTCGGTCGTGATTCTCATCCCATCATTTAAATCGGAGCTAAAATTCAATTTTAAGAAGATGGCGATATGTTGTACCGAAGGACATGAAAGGATCGGGTTAAATATTGGATGGATTTGAAATGATTTCGACCCACTTTATCACGTCTAGATTGGCATTCCTCTGTTGAGAATTTGCTACACACAGAGAAAAGAGATATCCATCTGTAGAGGACTTTACCGAATTCGCCATGATGAATCGTAGAATTTTGGAAGTGGGGTCTTTGGGAGCTTGATAACTCGCAAAATAAATGAACTCTTTTAAAATTAATATTGATCACAATTAGCTTAAATAAATATTCTATAGGTAAAATGTGAGTGTTTTGATATAATAAAATTTTTTGACATATTTAAAAAAAATTAAATACTAGATATATATAATTAAATTTTAGTATTATGAGATATATAAAATTAATTTTTTAATAGTTTAAAATTATAAACCAATCACTAGATAGACCATCTCTATTCAAAATAGATAATGGTTTAATTAAATTACAATTTTGGGAAATAAATTCCTCTTAAATTTTTTTTATTTATTTCATTTATGTAAGCTATGTTTTATAAACATTAATAAGTTTATTTGCATAAAACACAAATTTCAGTACAAAATAGGCAATGATGACACGTCAACCACAAATTTCGAAATAACAAAAGAATATTGATTAAGTTTTATTATTTAAATTTCAGTTGTAAGGAATTTTTTCACAGGATTTCTCTACCAAAACTAGCAAAATAATAATAATAGAAATAATAAAGAAAATATAATTTTTTAATTAAAATGCATAATTTTATATTTTAAATTATTTCAATTTGAGTGCAATCATATAAAATTTTATTTTTCATAATTTTAAAAAAATTAAAAAATAAATTTTATTAAATTTAAGATTTATTTGTGACAGATGAAGCTATACCAAAAATAATAATAAAGGTGCTAAAAATAAAAAAATTATGTTGATGATATATATATTTTTTACTTTTTTAAAATCAAATTACAACTTTTTAATTATCATTATAGTTAATTAGATAAGATTAAAAATATATAATTTTCAGAGAATAAAATTTTCAAAATATAACTAAATTATAATTAAAATGTAACATTCTAAATTACAGATCTATTTGATTGTGAATTTGGAGTCTATATTTTAAATACAAGTATTTTAATTTTTTTGGGTGTTTGATTGCAGTAAAGTAAATTTTCAATGTAATGTAATGTATTTCAAATACATTAAAAGACCATTTTGGTGTATTTGAATTACCGATTTGGACAATTCCAAATACACCGCAATATAAAGTCTGCGGCCACCGTGGCGCCCCACTCGTCGCCACGCCGCACCTCGCGACCGGCCGGACATCAAAACCTTTAGATTTATACTATATTTTTTCAATCAAACAGAAAAATCAAAATCGTGAATTTATAAAACTCTCAAAAAAACTATAAAATAATCCTTTTATATTGCATTTCAAATATAGTCAACCAAACAATCCCCAATCAAAGTGAAGTATACCTTTTATCTCAAATACACATGCTAAGGAAGGCAAAATTTTAAAATAGACACATTTTTAACCATTAGATTTAAATCAAATTTTTTTTTTATAGGCCAGTCGTCCGTCTGACGACTACGACGCGGAGCCGTCAAAATGGACACTTAGCGATTTTTTTTTGTTTTTTCCTTTGGTGGTTAGAGAGAGAGAAGCGTTTGAGAGAGAGAGAGATTATATATATAAATAAATAAATAAATAATTAATTAAATAAATAAATAAGTATATCTATGCATTAATAATTAAATAATTAAATAAAAATAAAAAACAAATAAATAAATTTTTTTATTTGCATATTTTTTATGCATTAATAATTAAATAAATAAATAAATAAATATTTTTAATAAATAAATAATTAAGTATATATATATATATATATATATATATATATATATATATATATATATATATATAATAATAATAATAATAATAATAATATAATAATAATAATAATAATAATAATTTTTAATGCATATATATATTTTATGTGATTAAAGATGAATTATTATTTTTTTTTTTATATATTTTTTTTTTATATTTTTGTTATTATTATTATTTTAGATTTTATACTTTTATATTTTATATTTTTTTATATTTTTATATTTTTATATTTTATTATTTTATATTTTTTATATTTTTATATTTTATATTTTTTTTTTGTTATTATTATTATTATTTATTTTATATTTTTATATTTTATTTTATATTTTATATATGTTTTATATTTTATATTTTATATTATTATTTTAATACATAAATATAATATTTTTTATATTTTATATTTTTTAATACATATATATTTCAGGTGATTAAAGATGAATTATTATTTATTTTACTTATTTCTTTTTTTCTTTCTTTTTTAATTTATAAATCTTCTTAATTTTAATAATTTTTATATATTATTTTCTTAATTTATAATATCAAAGTTATTAAAAAATTATGAAGATTAAATTAAAAAAAAGAAATAAGTCTAAAATAATAATAATAACAAAAATATAAAAAATATAAATATATAAAATAAATAATAATAATAATAATCACCTGAAATATATATGCATTAAAATTATTATATATATATATTAAAAATTATATATATATACTTAATTATTTATTTATTAAATTTTATTTATTTATTTAATTATTAATGCATATAAAACATGCAAATAAAAAAAAATTTATTTATTTATTTTATTTATTTAATTATTTAATTATTAATGCATATAGATTTAATTAATTAATTATATATATATATATATATATATGTATATATATATATATATATATATATATATATATATATATATATATATATATATATATATATATATATATATATATATATATATATATATATATATATATATATATATATAATCTCTCGTAGTGGCTTTATTTTGAGGGTGGACAAAAAATAATTTAAAAAAAGGTGAATTTAATAATGAATAACTCAAAAGGAAGAATTGTATTACGATCATCAACCTAATAAAAAATGTTTACAAACTTCTTAATCTATTTTTCGTTATTAAATAATATTGCATGATAGCTTCATTTGGAATCAATTCAAATACTTCTCAATATAAGGTATAAGGCAATCGTTGAGCATCCATCAAATTCTACTACTTGTCGATGTTTAACAATCTTCATTCGAGAAAATGTTCTCTCCACGTAATTGTAGCAACTAGTAAAGTTAGTGCCAAAATAATAAGCCTATAAATTAAAGGATACACACCATCCTTCTTTATTTGTTGTGAGATCAACAATACCATTTAAAGATGAGAAATCATCACACTCGATAATATAAGTAGAAAGTCGATGTTCAAGAGCCACAAGCTCATCAAAAAATTAGGATATAATTTTTGCAAGCGAATAAGATTTTCCTTATCAAAAGCAAAGAATTAATCACTTGGGTTTAAGCATGCCACACTGAAGTAACTCGTGCTTGCTTGGAAAAATAATTATTCTTGAAGTTGCATATCAATTACTGTAGAATAACTCAATATAATAGTGATGCAAATTTGTCATTTCTTCACCTCCTATAGCTCATCGGAGTTTTAAAGGTAGAATTCATATATAGAATATCAATCTCAAAACATTACAAAAAAGACACTTCATGTAATAAGGAATCACATCCACTATTTCTCATTATCAGTAATGGTTGCTTGGATATCTACACTAATTTCATTGCATTTTCAATATCTTGATCTTTTCTTTGCGAGATTGTGATAATTCATTTGTGATACCTAAAATATCAATCATCAAATGCATAGTAAATACAAAATCAAAAGACTCCATTGCATTGATTAAAATCAACTTAGATTAATGATCATGTACTCCATCCTCTTTTACTATCTCAAGCACTTCACGCGGCATACATCTTCATAAGACTAATTAAACTATGAAAATGTGAACTCCAATGAGTGTCACCATTGTATGTTAGTTTCTTGATTTAAACCACGTCTAATTAAATCCCTGTTTGGAGATGTAAAATAATCTTTTCATGTTGAATAGTTTTAAAATATCACTTCTCTTACATGAACTTTCAATTGTGTTTGAAATTCTTGAAGTGAACTCAAAAGATGCTTCACTTGCCAATATTTTTTGCTACAACCACTAAACATAATTGGCGATGCAACAATGAACATAAAATGCCCGAGGATTATCATTAAGAATGAGTGCCTTCAAACCATTGAATTCACCATATATTGGATGCCCCATCATGACCTTGTATCCTATCCAAGCTTAATGAATGCTTAGCGATATAGAGTGTTGTCTTAAGTGCAATTGCACTTGTTGAAGAAACATATTTAATACTAATAAATTTTTCAATAACTTGACCTTTTATCAACATATATCACGATAACTAATTGTTCCTTTGTTGATACATCACGACTTCATCCACAATAATAGAAAAGTAAGAATCATCGATATCTTTAATGATGATAGAAGCTAAAGTCTCGGATGATGCACGACAAAGTTATTTTGTACCTTTGGTGAAGTCAATTGTAATTTTGTACTAGCATTTTCAAATGTAACTCTTTTAATTTCTTCATTATGATATGCAAGAAAATGAAATAATTCTAAATAATTTCCTTAGTTAACTGACTCAAAAGATTCATCATGACTAAAATGGTAATCCTTGCAAAGAAATCTAACACAATCAATCCGGCCACATTATCCTATACTCTTTTTGTTTCTCTCATCTTTAGTCAATTGTCATTCTCAATTGTTTTGGTGCACATACTAGTGCACGAGAAAAGGGTATTACTAAGATGTTTTCGAGGCATGGATTCATCAAGAAAACTACCAGAATGGCCATGATGAAGATTAGATACAAAGATGAATTCGATATGTTTTAACCATATTTAAGCACTTGATAAACTTACTAAACACTAAGCCCCTACAGAGGCCCTCCACAACTAATATCTTTTTTAATAAGTCAAGTATATCGAAGGAAGAAAAAGAAAATACATGATAGAAATGACAAACAAAATCAGTTACAAAATCCTAACTAGTAATATAGAAATATAAACAAATATTCATAAAAAACAAATTTTTTTAAAATTAAAAGCTTGAGAAATAAATCTATGGCAAACAAACTGGTGCAAAAAACTTACCGCGATTTCAAGGCTGAAGGACCCAGTGTTCGTGGTCAGGCGATCTAGAAAAGCACTCAAAACAAAGAGAAAACTCGCTTTCCACTAACTAAGAGTTCCGAATAAAACCAACATAAATAGGAAGGAATCATAAGTTTGGTGTGGAAGTGGGTGGCGGAATGGCGTCGATGATCGAAAATGAGGAGAAATATGCTGAGGGTGGGCAAAGTCAGTCGAGAGAGGTGAGATAGCGGATAAATGCGGTTAGGTATTGCGACTTGTTTTTTTTGAAGGCGAATTTTCGCTCGGGCCATTGAGGGTTTATTTTGGGGAGGAGGGTTTAAAACAAATGTACTAAAATACCCTCACAAGATTCTTTTTTTTTTTTTTTTTTTTTTTCAGGGTGGGCAATTGCCCACCATCGGAGCAGATCCGCCCTTGATCTCTCTCTCTCTTCTCTCTCAAGTGCAACCCCTTCTCTCTCTCTTTCTTTGCCTGCTATCAAAAGCAGAAAAAAAAAAAAATTCGGTGTGAGTCGTCGTCCGTTGTACAAACGGCTAGATTTAAAATTCATAAAAAATTTCTCGCGTGATTCGAGGGTGGAAGGCGTGCATCGAGATAGCCAAAGGAAGATCAAAATATCTGTAAAATATAAAATAAAATTATAATTAATTGAAGTAAGATCAATTTATATTTCCTACAAATAAATTATAAGTAAGAGTATGTATTCCATATTAAATCAATTTAAATACATTAATAGTTAAGAACAAATCTAATAGAATTGTAAAAAAAATTATTTTATTCCATTAGATTTTAAATTCACAGTATTAAAAAAAAAAAAAATCAATTTTGATAATTTAAAGATTGAAATTAAATCATAATATAAGAAAAAATGGAAAATCAAATTAAATAATGCATATATGACATTGCAATTATTGGAAATTAGATATTCATTATTAGCATTTTTATTTTTTATTAATCATTTTTTCAAATCTAATTAAAATCTTAATCCAAATAACTCTTATTTTTAAATAAAACCAATAATTCTTTTAATTTATTATCACATTTATCTCTAGATTATCTTAAGCGTTCCACGCAGATTTGTAGATGTATTTCACATGCTAATCTCTTGGTGTAGTTTCTGAAAATACAAAAGAAAAAAAAATATTGAAATTAAAATTATTAAAAATAATATTTTATAAAGGGATTTACATACTTATCATTAACTTTTATCTAATATCTAAATTCTTATAATTACTTTAATAATAGCCTTATATTTGAATCACATCAAAATTTATGCATGTAAATATACATTTTATTTTAGATAATTAATATTAATAATATTTTTATGTGATTATTATTATTATTATTATTATTATTATTATTATATATAAATCTCATATGTATATTAGAGTGTTATATAAGTAAAATATATAAGAATTTAATGATATGGATGTAAATTTCATTATTCTATTTTAATTTTTTCTCAGGTTTAGAGTTGAGATCAAAATACCTCAGCTTTGTGTTCGCCAACCGAGCACTGAATTATATATATAAGAAGTAGAATTAAGAAAATATATAAGAATGATAAAATATAAAAATATTGAGATATTAGTTAAATTTATCTGAAATTAAATAATTAAATGTTATTGTTGCTAAAAATTGTGATAGAGTGAAAGTTTACGTAGCCTTATATAAAATCCAATACATGAGATATTTAAAGAGTGAACAAGAAAACTCTTAAAATTTTCACTGAAAACCTCGAAAAGAGGAAAAAAAAATCACAGCTCAAAAAAATCTTCCACTATGTATCTATTTTGAGTACAAAATTTTTCTCGATAAGGATTACGAATTGTGAGAAGAACAACAACTATGTAATCACATTTAGGTGGTACAATTCTAGTAGTAGCAGATGATGGTGAAGAGAGGGACATCGATTGATGATGAAGGTCGTCATGATGGAGGCAAGATTGGCAGAATGTCGATGGCTGCGTGGGCCAGTGATTACGGCCGTCAGTGGTGACGATTGTGCTTGAAGGATCTTCAAGCTTTAAAGCTCTCTCTCTCTCTGCTTGGGGTCCTCGTATGAGGAATGATGGGCTATTTATAGATTGAAGGAGTGGCGTAAAATATATGCAAAATTTGAACCACTCCACTTCATCCTCAAAATGATTCATTTGATCATTTGATGTATTTTAAGTATTTGAATGCTCAAATGAAGTCGAATTGTGAGATCTTAGGCTTGTTAGATCCGCCGAGATGCTCGATTTGACTATAAATCACTATTTCTATATTTGAGGATTTAAGATATCCCAAAGTTTCCAATGATATTTTAAGTGCTTGATCTCGATCGGTTTCAACTTGGATTAGTTTACTTTCAACACCAAGATTCGTGCTTAGTAGAAACATATAACATTTTTAAATATAATTAATCTAAAATTAAAAATTGAATAATACAATATTTATCCAATAGCATTTTTTAATTCCTTCAACCAAATATAAGCATAATCTTACTTGAATAATTGGGCAGCTAACTCTCACATTGGAGTTTCCATCAAATACTGCAAATATGCATTCAAAATAATTGATAATAATATACAATATATTTCGATTTGGTTAAATTAATTAAAATTTTAAGAAGAAATTCAAAATTGATGCCAACTGTGCTTCAAAATTCGGGAAGTAAGAAAAAAGAAGAAGGAAATGAGTATTAATTATGATTAGAATAACATAAATGTCAAAATATATCTCTTTTAATAAACAAAAAAAATTAAATTAAATTTCATACCGTGCTCTATCATGCTCCGGGAGATTAACGTATCTGCCAATAACATCTTCAATCCTGTAGAAGAAAAAAAAATCATTAGAATTTAATATTTAATATTTGTAAGCTGGAAAAATATTAATTAAGTAAGAAAATAAAAATAATATATATTTATGCAAAACTGTAATTTTCTTTCATAGTTAATTAAATTAATATTTTAATAAATATAAATTATGAGGCCTTCATAACATCGATATGAACAAAAAATGAAATTAAGCAAATTAACAGACCAATTAAAATACAAAAAATTGCGTGAAAACTATGGATCGATGAACATAAATTATATAAAGAAAAAAAAAGAAAAAAAAGTATAATAATATCGAAGAAGAAGCGATTGAAAATGAATCATTTTGTTAATTAATTACGCTTTGATTTACCTCCGGAGAGCTCGTAAATTCTTGATGGAAAATATTCATTTCGGCCGCGCGTACTTTACATCTGACTCAATTCTTGGCGGAGCGTGTTGACATTTTTTCCCATTTTAGTGCTTAACTACTAACTACGACGATGCTATAAATAGGCGGCACATTCATGACGTGCTCGGTCCGACCGCCCATCTCGTTCAAACAACAAGAGAAGAAGCGTCGTTGGAATGCGGAGGAATTGAAAAGAAAAGAATATATATATATATATATATATATATATATATATAGGTTTATGGTATATTTTTTTCTTGCAAACCAAGTTAGAGAGAAATAAAATCTCATTTCTTTTTTTACAAAAGAAGCATGAAGATGAAGAACAAATTTGAAAGTTATGGCGAGAAAATAATGACCAATTTAGTTGAAGATGTATTAAATAAAAATTCATCGTAATTTTTTCCCGTTGTATAGGTATAATTTTTTTTTCAGTTTGTTAGTATTATTCCTTGAAATTCTTTTATTTAATGTATATTTCTACTGTTTGAAGTTCTTTGCAAGAGGACTTTCTTGTTTGAGGATATACTCATGAGTACTCTCTATCTCTTTACGGTATAGGCGATTTTGGTCATTTTTTCACTTTATTTGGCATGGTTATTCATATTATGTTCATTACATTCCAGTGGAAGCAATTTTGTGGTTGTTTGGATAATTTTTGGGATTTTTGTATCTGTCTTTCTTTGTACTTTCATGAGTACAAATGATTTTCTCATATTTTTCTAATTTATTTTGCTTGGATGGGGAGAATATGGTTATTACATTATTAAAAGTAATTTCTATCTGTTTGGTTAAATTTTATGAGAGATTTTTATTTATACTTTTATGTACTCATGAGAGACTGATGATTTTGCTAATATTTTTTCACTTTTTTTGGCTTGTTTGGAGGAAATATGTTCATTACAATCCATTAGAATAATTTGGAGGTGTTTGGTTGATTTTTTAGTATTATTTTTGTATCTTCTCTCTGTACTCTCATGAGAGTAAATAAAAAATTTGGCCATTTTTCCCACTTTCTTTGAACTAATTGTTGAGATTATATTCATTACATTCCATTGGAAATAATTTGGATATTTTTTGGGAGAATTTTTTGCATCTACTCTCTGCTCATGAGAGTGATGATTTTCTCATATATTTTCCAATTTCATTGGCTGTTTGGAGGAAATATGTTCATTATAATTTATTATGAATAATTTGGGTTGTTTGGTTATTTTTAGTGTTATTTTTCTGCTCTGTACTCTCTTGAGAGTACATGATTTTGGCCATTTTTTTTCTTTCTTTGGCGTTGTTGAGATTATGTTCATTACATTCTATTGGAAGCAATTTGGGCTATTTAAATAATTTTGGGATTTTATATTTGTACTCTCTACTCTCTAAAATTCTATCTAATTCTTTAGATAAAACGTTCGAGCATCACATGTGAATTTATACATTCTATATATGTATTTGATGTTCAAAGTAACACCACGCTCTCTAAAGAAGACAACCAAACCAATGATGACCACTAAAGCGAAATAAAAATTATGACAAAGCTACCACATATTTTGAAGATCTCAATCGGACAAAGGAGAAGGAATCCGATCGAAGAATCATCTCGAAAGCAGTGAAGTATCGAAGGTGAGCGAGCTCGATCGGTCTTTGGCAACAATAGCCACCAACTCATTAGAAATAAAATTTTCTATTGAACACCATTAAACTATCTGTTGTGACAAGGGATGGTATATTATCACGTAAACTATGGGTTTTCTTACAACCATCACCACTGAAAATACATAATGAATAAGTAAAGAGGGGAGAAATGATAAAAATCGAGAATTTTGTGATACTCACTCACCTCAATACTTGGTCATACCCTTTTCACCGGCTCACGAGCTGATTTTTGTCTGATCGGCGAATAAGATATCCATACATGTGAGATCGAAAAAAAGAAGAGAAAGAGAAATTCATCCCCAATGATGTTGTGAAATTACCAAACTTTTGAGTCGTTCAAATGATGCTAATTATAAACACCCATCATCTTTCTCGACCATTGAACCATCCATTGAAGTTTCAAGAAATCTAATTTCTCACTTCTGGTCTTGATCCTCAGAACGGTCGATTGAGGTCGGTTGACACCTCTTTTGAGGGCGGAGCCTTGCCATATGAATTACGTCTTAATCGCCTCAGAACCCGGTCGGTCGGCGAGGTCGTTGACACTTCTTTCGAGGGAAAAGCGAGTCTTGTCGTATGAATTATGGGTCTTGATCGCCTCAAACCCGTTGTCGGCGAATGTTGACACCGAGGCGGGAATGGTATGTACCGGGTCTTGATCCGAATGATCTCTCTTAAGAAGAAGAGGGACACTCCGATATGAGAGTGTGTCTTCTCCCCTTGATCCTGGAGAGTTTTATAGACCCAGGCAAAAGGTCAAAATTGCTAAAATCGCTAAAATCGTTCAAAGTTGCTCAAAATGGGTAAACGGGAAAAATGGGTGAAAATACGTTTTAGCAGAACATGGGCCGCGGGCACCCGCCGCGTGGCCGCCCTCCCTCACCGTTGACAGCCTGACCACTCCCACATAGACCCGCGTGCGTTCGCGACCGATGCGTTCTGACGCGTGATCGTTCGGCGTGTGACGCTCAGGCAGCGTTCGGCCGTCGGCAAGCGACCGCGTGGTTTTCGCGATCGACTCGACCGTTCGATGCACCTCCTTCCTTGGCGCCGGATGAGTCCATAACCCGAAACCTTGCAGCGTGCATCATGCGGCCTCGTCTTCCATGATCATAATCGTGCTCATGAAGATATGTTCTCTCAAAATGTATGGTTAATGGACGCAAATTTCATTGAAGAATCTATTTCAAGTATTCGGCATATATATTTTGGATGATTGAGATAATATCATCCAAAAATAGAACAACGATATGACCGAAAATTTTACTTAGTCGAGCGAATCTTGATGTCGAAAGTAATCGTTTATGAATCAAGACTAAGCAGATCAAGCGCTTATTCTCAATCGACTCTTAAATATGGAGTGTTTATAGTCAAATCGAGCATCTTGGACGGATCTAACAAGCCCAAGATCTCATAATTAGACTTCATTTGGGCATTCAAATATACAAAATACATCATATGATCAAAGGAATCATTTTGAGTCGATGGAGAGGTGGTTCAGATTTTGCATGTATTTCTGAGATGCCACTCCTCCTATAAATAAATCTCATTCTTCATATGAGGGGAGAGCGAAAGAGAGGAGAGAGCTCTAAAGCTTGAAAATCCTCCAAGCACAAGTGCCACCACTTTCGACGGTTGTACCCACCATATGCCGATACTCCGTCCATACCATCATCGACCTTCATTGATCACGATCTCATTCATTATTATCTCACTACAACTTACAACCACAGCGTGACTATATGGTATTTGTTATCGATTCTGATTCTCATTGTCTTCTTCTGTACACATTTGTAATCCCGTTATCGGAAATTTTGTACTCAAACAAATACATAATAGAAGATTCTTCTAGCCGTGATTTTCCCTCTTTTGAGATTTTTCCACGTAAAATTTACGGAGTTTTCTTGTTCACTCTTTAAATATCGTGTGTTTGGATTTTATAACAAGGCTAAGACATAAAGTTTCACTCTACCATAACATTTTTTAGCACGCAACAAGATATACATATATAATAAAAAATGTTGATAATTTGATTTCATCTAGAATAGTTTTAGTTTTTTATTCAATGATCACATCGTAAGAAACATTGAACAAATATGAAAATTCGATTGAGTGAAAATTGTTGAAAGTTGTTAAAGAATTTTGTAAGCTTTTCAATGATACAATAATCTCTCAGTTCGATACGGATGAGTATGTTACGAGCAAAAAATTATCACTTTCTAAAATTATTTTTAAAAAAATAGTTAAAGTAAGTTCGTTCAGAATTTGTGTTCACATAGAATTCTTGTAGGAGCAAGTCCTCTATGGGTGATTATACCTATTTTAATTTTTTTAAAATATATTTAATTATTAAAAAAAATTTATTATTATGCTTATTTTAAAAATTTTACCTTTCAGAAAAAAAAAAGACAGCCAATATTAGAATAAAAAATATTATATAGATATATGTATGTATGTAATGTCATTTTATATATGAATTTATTTAGAGGGAGAAGCAATATTCATCAGTTGACATTTATAAAGTTTAGAAGTTTATATGATGGTAACTAAATGTCATATCTTATGACAAAATTTAAGTTGTAAATAAGTTTAGTCAATCAACTAGTCATAATTAATCAGTTTTTTTTGTTTGAATATTTGAGCGAATTTAATCTCAAACTCACACACATGTACAAAGACTTGAATTTAAGACCTTTAGTTAACAATCAAAGTTCAATCACTGACTAAGATGCTTTGTACATATCCAAAGAGCTTGAGCTATCTCATGATAGATAATATGAGGTCACTCACAATAACCTCAAGCGAAATCTAAAAGCTCTCTTGATGGCAGCTTGTTAGCATCAAAATGATCGGCTAGAGATAGCAAGGACAAAATTGTGAGCTCATAGGAGATCGCATTGATGGGACTATTAGGAAAATTGCAAGAGATATTCCAATTGATTAGATTAGTAGGAGTAGTTGTGATTAGGGCTCATGACACATGGCATCAATAGAACTTTTGAACGAAGTTGTAATAGGAACTCAAACAAGATGGCATCGATAGGATCTAAGGGCGGCGAGTTAAGCGAGCTCAAAGTTGATTCGACTCACAAGCCAAGCTCAATGAGTTAACAAACTATGACTTGTCAGCTTGTGAGTCATATTATTTAATAAATACTAATATAAAATATATTTAAAATATATTAAAATTTAATCATTTTAAGTATACAATTATTAAAAATATCTATAAAAATACACACACATAAATATAATCATCATAAGTTATTTTAATATTTATAAAAATAATTATCATCATAAAATATATTTTATTTTAAATAAAAATATAAATAAAATAAAATAATAAATAATAAATAAAATTTGTCTCAAATAGCCCCTTAATTAGTGCAAAGCGAACCAAGCATTCGACAAGCTTTCGGCTCGATAAGAGATCGTTCGTTTGATTAATTAATCAAATAAAACACACTTTGTGAATACTTTCGTAAATGAAACAACTCATAGCTCGATTTGATTATGATGCGTGCGATTCATTTAATGTTCATGAACAAGCTCGCAAGAAAAGCTCGATAAGGCTCGATTATGATGCGTGAACAATATATCGTTTAATGTTCACGAACATACTTCAACTCGTTTAATGCTTTCATGAACAAGCTCATTCAAACTTGTTTAGGAAAAATATTTAACATTTATAAAAAAATGTAAACATTAATTAAATAAAAATATATGTATATTTATATGAATTTAATTTTAATATTATATAATAAAAGTTTCTTAACTTTAAACTATAATAAAATTTCTTAATTTTAATTTTAATATTACATAATATATATTAATCAACATTCACAGATTCACCGATCCGGTCATCCGGTTCTCTGGACTTGTTCGTTCGGCCGCTTGCGGCTGCTTCAACCACCTCCATTTAATGATGGACGGCCGATCCGATAGCGATATGATAACCCTAGCGAGTAATTGGCTTAGGCTCTTATTCGCTTATCCCTAATTCCCCCACCTCATTTCTTTCCTTTGGTTCTTCCCATCCGCAAAAAAGAGCTGAGCAGCGGAAGAAAGATTTTGGATTCTTGATAGAGTTTGTTGTATATTTTGTGGCCAAGGTAAGTGATTTATTATTAGGTTTAGGTTTATGTCGGAGTTCGACGAATGAGAGAAATCATGTTCATTTCTTGTCATGAACTCTAAGTAATGAGAGGAAAATCTTTGTGGAGAAGTTTGATTGGTTTATTTCCATTATGTCATTATTTACGGTTATCCAGTTATGCCTAAATAATTTCGATTGTTTTGACAAATCTTGGAGGCTGAGAAATTTTGTTGGTAATGTTAAGTTTATGTTTGGAGTTTGAGACTTTGGGTTATGCCCTCTTTCAATTTTTTCTTCTTGTTTTGTAATCGTTATATTTGTTTTATGTTACATTGTAACTTGTTGGTGGTTATTTGGTTATTTGGTTGAGATGATTGTTTATGAATTCTAACATGGGTATCTTGCTTTTCTTTATATTGTTGCATATTTCGGCCTAAAAAATTTCTTCTTACCTAAATAAAATAAAACTATAGTCTATAGCAAGCAATTCAACAAAATTTTCAGGGTTGCTCTCTTTAATTCTTTAAAATATTATAATTATTTTAAAATTTATATTGTTTATTTATTCATGATTGTTAAATGCTTGTTTTGCACATTTATTAGTTCATTTAGGCTCGTTTATTTAGTGTTTGTTAAGGCTTGTTTATTTAGTGCTTGTTAAGGCTCGTTTATTTAGTGCTTGTTTATGCTCGTTTACTTGCTCATTAAGGCTCGTTAAAGCTCGTTAAGGCTTGTTTAATTATTGCTCGATAAGGCTTGATAATAGTGCTGTAAGATACCGATTAAGCTCGTTTATAATTCCAATCAAGCTACTCGATAAGAGCTCGATTAAAATGAACCAAACACATCAATCTCAAATCAAGCTTGAACATCTCGGTTTTCTAACGAGCTCGAACCGAGCTTGAGCTCTCAGTGTACTCAGAATCAAACAAGTCTTGGCTCGGTTTGTTTGGTTCGGTTACCTACCCTTAATAACTGGAAAAGAATGGTTGAAAATACAAATATTACGTTCGATTTTCTTAACAATCATCTCGAATGAATGATCATAAGTTTCTATTCAACCAACTAAAAAATAAAAAATAACAAATAAAACTACAATATAAAAAATAAGCGAAATTTAATTTAATTTTGTCACCCTTCACATTTTTAGTATATTGCCTTTTATTCAAAAAAAAGATGACACGTGGAGCTGGTCAAATCAAAGCGGCCAAAATCATCCCACATTCTCGTCTTGAACTATCCACAATCCATACCATCACACATGCACCTGAGCGTCGGATATCGTCGATCCATCGGCGGCTCGTTCTAACGGACTCAAACCAACCATCCAAAGCGCCGTTAGTTTATTCGACGTTAGTTTTGATTATATTAATTATCGTCACTGACGCGGCAGGGGATTATGAAAGGAGCTCCGCGATAGGCTTGTTGCCACGTGTCACCTCCCACTTGTGGCTCCATTTGGCGGTAATCGAATCGTGGATTCTCCTCGCATCGTTGGGAAATCGCACTTAAAAATTCAAGTGTTTTTAAGAAGAGCGGCGATATGTTGTGAAGGACATGAAAGGATCGAGTTACGGAACATTGGATGGCCGTGATTTGAAATTATTTACGGGACCCATGCGATGTAGTGGCCGTTAGGCATTCCTGTTGAGTACGGGTGTACTGTATGAAGAGAAAGAGATATCTATGTGTAGTTTCATTGCTATTTCTATTGCTAATGTGTGACTTTCACAGAAATTAGTGGATGGATGCTGGAAGTGAGTCTTTGGGAATTGCTGTAACTTCCAAAATAAATGAACTCTTTTCAAATTAATATTGATCAAAATTAACTTAAATAAATATTCTATAGGTAAAATGTGAGTGTTTTGATATAATATGAATTTTGGACATATTTAAAAAAAAATTAAATACTAGATATATATAATTAAAATTTAGTATTATGAGATATATAAAATTAAATTTTTTAATAGATTAAAATTATAAATCAATCACTAGATAGACCATCTCTATTAAAAATAGATAATGGTTTAATTAAATGACAATTTTAGGAAAATTAATTTCACTAAATTATTTATTTATTTATTTCATTTATGTAAGTTATGTTTTATAAACATTAATATGTTTATTTGCATAAAACATAAATTTCAGTATAAAATGGACAACGATGAAACGTAAAGCACAAATCTCGAAATAACAAAAGAATAATGATTAAATTTTATTATTTAAATTTCAGTTGTAAGGAATTTTTCACAGGATTTCTCTACCAAAACTAGCAAAATAATAATAATAGAAATAATAAAGAAAATATCGTCCATAATGAAATTTTTTTTAAATTAAAATACATAATTTTATATTTTAAATTATTTCAATTTGAGTGCAATCACATAAAATTTTATTTTTATAAATTTTTTTAAAAAATTAAGGAATAAATTTTATTAAATTTAAGATTTATTTGTGACATATGAAACTACATGAAAAAAGAATAATAAATGTGCTAAAAAAATCTATTATAGAAAGAAATTATGTCGATGATATATAATTTTTTTTTTTTTTAAAATCAAATTACAATTTTTTAATTATCATTATAGTTAATTAGATCAGATTAAAAATATATAATTTTCTAAGAATAAGTTTTTCAAAATATAACTAAATTATAATTAATGTAAAATTCTCATATCTAAACAATCAAAGTAAAAAATTACTTTTTTATGCAAACAAGTGCTAAGGAATCCATAAAAAGTTTCTCATTTTAGGGGAAGGAAGGTTGTGGCAGATAGACATAGCGTCAAAATATCTGTAAAAAATAAAATAAAATTATAATTAATTGAAGTAATATCATTTTATATTTCCTGCAAAATAAATTATAAGTAAGAGTATGTATTCCATATTAAATCAAATTAAATACATTAATAGTTAAGAACAAATCCAATAGAATTGTAAAAAAAATTATTTTATTCCATTAGATTTTAAATTCACAGTATTAAAAAAAAGAAAATCAATTTTGATAATTCAAAGACTGAAATTAAATCATAATATAAGAAAAAATGGAAAATCAAATTAAATAATGCATATATGACATTACATTTATTGGAAATTAGATATTCATTATTAGCATTTTTATTTTTTTAATAATCATTTTTTCAAATCTAATTAAAAATCTTAATCCAAATAACTCTTATTTTAAAATAAAAACCAATAATTCTTTTAATTTATTATCACATTTATTTCTAGATTACCTTAAGCGTTATGCAGATTTGTATTGCTCTCATCTTGTCTAGCTTCGAAAATACAAAAGGAAAAAATATTGAAATTAAAATTATTAAAATAATATTTTATAAGGGATTTACATACTTATCAATAACTTTTTTCTTCTAGTTCAGGTTGAGATCAAAATACCTCAGATTTTGGGTTGCCACCCCAGCACTAATATATAAGAATGATAAAATATAAGAATATTGAGATATTAATTAAATTTATCTGAAATTAAATAATTAAATGTTATATATAACATTTTTAAATATAATTAATCTAAAATTAAATTATGAATAATACAATATTTATCCAATAGCATTTTTTAATTCTTTCAACCAAATATAGCTATAATCTTACTTAGATAATTGGACGTATCATTTCACATTTGAAATTGTTAAGAATTCATCAAATCTGCAAATATGCATTTAAAAATAATTAATAATAATATATTTCGATTTTGTTAAATTAATTAAAATTTTAAGAAGAAATTCAAAATTGATGCCAACTTACTTCTTTGTTCATGTTAACTCTGCTTCAAAATTCGGGAAGTTAGAAAAAAAAAAAAAGGAAATGAGGATTAATTATGATTAGAATAGCATAAATGTCAAAAATATATCTATTTTAATAAATAAAAAATAATTTAAATTTCATACCCTGCTCTATCATGCTCCGGGAGATTAACGTATCTGCCAATAACATCTTCAATCCTGTAGAAAAAAAAATCATTAGAATGCAATTAAATTTAATATTTCATGTAAGCTGAAAAATATTAATTAAGAAAATAAAAAATATATATATTTATGCAAAACTGCAATTTTCTTTCATAGTTAATTAAATTAATATTTTTAATAAATATAAATTATCAGGCCTTCCGATAACATCGATATGAACAAAAAATGAAATTGAACAAAATAACAGATCAATTAAAATACAAAAAAATTAGCGTGAAAACTATGGATCGATGAACATAAATTATATAAAGAAATAAAAGAAAAAATTATAATATCGAAAGAAGCGATTGAAAATGAATCATTTTTGTTAATTAATTACGCTTTGATTTACCTCCGTACGGAGAAATGTTTGGCCGGAGAGAGAACATGATGAGAGGCGATATCAATATCGTAGGACGGAGAGCCTTCGTGATGAGGCCATTCGTCTCTTGAAAAAGTCACCTGTATTTGTGTTATTCTCTATTCTCTTTATCAGCTTCACTCTACCCATTTATAATTTTTATATAGCCTTCTAAGAAAAGACAATCTCTTACTTCTGGGGAAAGAGAGAGAATGTAATTCAAGAATAAAATAGCAGTTCCAAGAAAGGAGGACGAGCCAATATTAGAATTATATATATATATAACAGAGAGAAAATAGCAAAGATTGAAAAAAAAATGGTGGAAGGGATCAAAGGGAAAGAAATGATTGTCTGGGCTCTAAAAATTTGTTATCGACAAATATGTGGAGGTCAACATTGTGGACCTTAGAGGAGAGATAGATCGCTAATGAAGGAGAAGCAGTTGTGGGGAAGGTTCGGAACCAATGGCCAAAATTATCCCACATCTTTTTTTTTTTTTGTTTTTCGAACGGTCAACGCATCCATTCCTTCCAAGTGTCTCCTTCCAACTAAAACTGAGAAGCCGTTAAGGATTGTGTTTTCTTGACTTGATTTTTGTTTTTTTTTTTCAATTTGAGATGGAGGAGAAGAGGAGAGAACTTTTCTATTCAATTGTTGTCACTATTTGTTTCATTTTATATTGAGCTAATCATCATCTTTTGTACTTTTTCATGATATTAATTAATTTATACTGATATATTCTTTTAAAATTTATAATTCAAGTATGAATTTCAAATTAAAGTATGTATTCAATCAAATTAAGCTCAACAAGAGTCTAATAACGTTATAATTGGTTTTCTTAAGAATCATCTCGAATGAATGATCATAAGGTTCAATTCAACCAAAAAAAATAAAAAATTACAATATAAAATAAGTAGAAATTAAATTAAATTTTGTTTCCCTTCACATTTTTGTATATTTTTTTTATTCAAAAAAAAAGGATGACATGGAGCTCGTCAAATCAAAGCGGTAGATCATCCCACATTCTTTAGTCAACTATTCACAATCCCACCACACATACCTTCCACCTCGATGGCCGTGTGTATAGCTCACTCCCACCATGGCGGCTCAACGTTCTTAACGAACTCAAACCATCCAAACGCGGTTAGTTTATTATTGTTAGTTTTGATTATATTAATTATCATACCTGTTTTAAAGGCAAGCGGTGTTGGCGGATTGGCGACGAAAGCTCCGACGATAGGCTTGTTTCCATGTCACCTCCCCCCACTGCATTTGGGTAATCGATTAATTAGATTCCGTCATCCACATGGCTAATCGGATTAAAATTCAAGTTTTTTAAGAAGAGCGATATGTTGTGCACGAAGGACATGAAAGGATCAGTTCTGGAATATTGGATAGTGATTTGAAATGATTTGGACCACATGCGACATCTAGCCGTTAGGCATTCCTCCTGTTGAGTACAATGTCTGAAGAGAGAAAGAGATATCCATTCAGGTGACTTTCAGAATTCGCCATGGATGAATGTTTTGGAAGTGGGTCTTTGGGAATCAGATAACTTACGCAAAATAAATGAACTCTTTTAAAATTAATATTGATCACAATTAACTTAAATAAATATTCTATAGGTAAAATGTGAGTGTTTTGATATAATAAAATTTTTTGACATATTTAAAAAAAATTAAATACTAGATATATATAATTAAATTTTAGTATTATGAGATATATAAAATTAATTTTTTTAATAGTTTAAAAATTATAAACCAATCACTAGATAGACCATCTCTATTCAAAATAGATAATGGTTTAATTAAATTACAATTTTTTGGGAAATAAATTCCTCTTAAAATTTTTTTATTTATTTCATTTATGTAAGCTATGTTTTATAAACATTAATAAGTTTATTTGCATAAAACACAAATTTCAGTACAAAATAGGCAATGATGACACGTCAAGCACAAATTTCGAAATAACAAAAGAATATTGATTAAGTTTTATTATTTAAATTTCAGTTGTAAGGAATTTTTTCACAGGATTTCTCTACCAAAACTAGCAAAATAATAAAATAGAAATAATAAAGAAAATATAATTTTTAATTAAAACGCATAATTTTATATTTTAAATTATTTCAATTTGAGTGCAATCATATAAAATTTTATTTTTCATAATTTTTAAAAAATTAAAAAAATAAATTTTATTATTAAATTTAAGATTTATTTGTGACAGATGAAGCTATACCAAAAATAATAATAAAGTGCTAAAAAAATAAAAAAGAAATTATGTTGATGATATATATATTTTTACTTTTAAAATCAAATTACAACTTTTAATTATCATTATAGTTAATTAGATAAGATTAAAAAATATATAATTTTCAGAGAATAAAATTTTCAAAATATAACTAAATTATAATTAAAATGTAACATTCTAAATTACATTGAGATGCATTTATTTGATTATGCGATTTAGACTATATTTTAAATACATGTATTTTAATTTTTGGGTGTTTGATCAGAAAGTAAATTTTCAATGTAATGTAATGTATTTCAAATACATTAAAAGACCATTTTGGTGTATTGATTTGGAATTGATTTGACGAATTCCAAATACACCGTAAAGTGAGCCACGCCATTCGTACCACCCTGGTCGTCGCCACCGCCACTCACCACCATCACATCACGACGGACATCAAAACCTTTAGATTACTTTATAATTATATTTTTCAATCAAAAAAAAATCAAAATCATGAATTTATAAAACTCTCAACCAAAACTATAAAATAATCCTTTATATTGCATTTCAAATATAGTCAACCAAACAATCAATCAAAGTGAAGTAGTCATACCTTTTATCTCAAATACGTGCTAAGGAAGGCAAAATTTTTAAAATAGGCATTTTTAACCTTAATTAGATTTAAAAGATCAAATTTTTTTTTATGAAAATGGCTGTCGTCAACGACATCGACGCTAATGAGGCCACGCCAAAATGGACGACTAGCGGATTTTTTTTGTTTTTCCTTTTGGTAGCTGGCAGAGAGAGAGAGCGTTACTCTAGAGAAGAGAGAGAGATTATATATATAAATAAATAAATAAATAAATAATTAAATAAATAAATAAGTATATCTATATGCATTAATAATTAAATAATTAAATAAATAAAAAATAAAAACAAATAAATAAATTTTTTTATTTGCATATTTTTATATGCATTAATAATTAAATAAATAAATAAATAAATATTTTTAATAAATAAATATATATATATATATATATATATATATATATATATATATATATATATATATATATATATATATATAATAATAATAATAATAATAATAATAATAATAATAATAATAATAATTTAATGCATATATATTTTATGTGATTAAAGATGAATTATTATTTATTTTATATATTTATATTTTTATATTTTTGTTATTATTATTATTTTAGATTTTTTATACTTTTATATTTTATATTTTATTTTTTTATATTTTTATATTTTATTATTTTATATTTTTATATTTTTTATATTTTATATTTTTTTTGTTATTATTATTATTTATTTTATATTTTTATATTTTATTTTATATTTTATATATGTTTTATATTTTTATTTTTTTTATATTTTATATTATTATTTTTAATACATAAATATAATATTTTTTATATTTTATATTTTTAATACATATATATTTCAGGTGATTAAAGATGAATTATTATTTATTTTACTTATTTCTTTTTTTTTCTTTCTTTTAATTTATAAATCTTCTTAATTTTAATAATTTTATATATTATTTTCTTAATTTATAATATCAAAGTTATTAAATATTATGAAGATTTATAAATTAAAAAAGAAAAAAAAAGAAATAAGTCTAAAATAATAATAATAATAACAAAATATAAAAAATATAAATATATAAAAAAAATAAATAATAATTCATCTTTAATCACCTGAAATATATATGCATTAAAAATTATTATATATATATATTAAAAATTATATATATATATACTTAATTATTTATTTATTAAATTTTATTTATTTATTTAATTATTAATGCATATAAAAACATGCAAATAAAAAAATTTATTTATTTATTTTATTTATTATTTAATTATTTAATTATTAATGCATATATAGATTTAATTAATTAATTAGATATATATATATATATATATATATATATATATATATATATATATATATATATATATATATATATATATATATATATATATATATATATATATATATATATATATATATATATATATGTTGCGTCGGAAAACCAGAGAAGAAAAAATTTACGCCTTTGATTGACCAAAGCACACAGGTTATTAAAGAACTAACATGAGATACTAAATTTTTTAACGTGGAAAACCTCAAAAGAGGGGAAAACCAGGCTGCCCAATAAAAGATTCCACTATGTATCCTTTTGAGTACAAAATCTTCCGATAACCGGATTACTGAATTCTACTTGAGAAAGGGACAACATGTAACAACGATCGCTTTATAATAGTTCTTGATGTTGGAGATCTTGAAACCGGGAAAATGCCGTATAATTAACGATTGGTCTAGGGCGATCTTGCTCGGGGATCTTCAAGCTTTAGAGCTTTCTCTTCCTCCTCACTTCACTTTTCCTCTTCTTCCTCGATGGACTCTTCCTCTTCTTCCTTGCCTTCTTCCTTGCTTCAGCTTCCTTCTTCTTCACTTGCTTGGACTCTTCTTCTTCTTCCTTGCTGTTCTTGTTCTTCACTTGCTTCTTTTCCTTCTTCTTCACTTGCTTCACTTCACTTATAGCCCTTCCATGTGAGGAATGGGCGCTATTTATAGATGGGAGGAGGGGCTTGGAAATTCATGTAAGGCCCATACCACTCCCCTCGATCGGACGACTGGGATGATTCCTTGATCATTTGATGTATTTTGAGCATTTGGATGCCCAAATGAAGTCGAATTATGAGATCTTAGGCTCGTTAGATCCGCTGCCGAGACGCTTCGATTTGACTATAAACACTCCATATTTGAGAGCTTTGGGATTTAATTGATGTCCCAAAGATTCCAAATGATATTTGTGCTTGATCTCGAGCGGTTTTGACTCAAAATCATATCGCATTCGACATCAAGATTTGTGCTTTGACTAGTGGTATTTTGAGAGCCATATCGCTGTTCCTATTTTGGATGACATTAGCTTAATCATCCAAAATATATCAAATCTTCGAAAATAATAATTCTTCAACGAACGCGGCGGACCCATGAATCATACATTTTGAGAGAATAAACCATCATAAAAATACAAAATTATGATTATGGAAGAAGATGTGTAGCGTTGGCATAAGATTTTGAGGTTATGGAGCTATTTGGATACTGCGAAGTGATAAGGCGCCATTCGGGCACACTGGCGAGGCGGAGCGCACTGTGAAGGGCGCTACGCTCATGGCTGGCCATGCGGCCAGCTATGATCTGGAGCCGTCGAGAAGGCCGCGGCAGCTGTCGAGGCGTGGTCAGGGTGCAGGTTACGCCATGCAGGCTGGCCAGGGCATTCCGCGCGGATCTGCTCGGACACCGCTGAATCGTGTGGCCATTCAGCGTTCGCCATTCCGCGGTTCGGCCAAGCCATCCTGGGTGAACGTCCGGTCGAAGTGGGGCGAGGCTAACGCGCCGCTACCAGCTGCACGCTGGCCCTACCGAGAAATGGGCGGTTTTGAGCCGTTTTGAACCATTTTTGAGGGGTTTTACCGTTTTTGTTATATAATACCCCTAGGATGAGAGGGAGAGGCACATTTTCCTTCTCCTTTCTTCTTGAGTGAGGGTTCTTTGGAGGTGATCAAGAGCGTCGGGAGGCGATCAAGGCCCATGAGTCGTGGCCCGGTACCGCCTCGTCGGTTTCCCCGTCGGATCGCCCGTTAGAGAGGCGATCAAGGCCCACGCATCGTGGAGTTCCGCTTTCGCCCGATCGTCCCGGGATCTTCGGTTAGAGGCCAAGGCCCACACGTGGAGGTTCCGCCGCCGGCATCGCCCCGTCGGATCGCCCGGTTAGGCCAAGGCCACGCACGCCGTGGAGTTCCGCTTCGCCCGGTCATCGCCCCGTTAATCGTCGTTGAGGCGGTCGCCACCGACGCCGGTTCCGCTTCCCGCCCCGGTTTCGGCCCCGCCGGATCGTCGCGGAGAGGCGGTCAAGGCCCATGACGTCGTGGTTCCGCTTCCGCCTCCCGGGTTATCGCCCCGTCGGATCGTCGGTTAGAGGTTATCAAGGCCCACGATGCGTCGGTTCGTTCCTACCGTCCGGGTTTATCGTCCCGGGATCGTCTGTTAGAGGCGATCAAGGCCCACGACGTCGTGGTTCCGGTTCCTACCGCCCCGGCGCCGCCGGGATCGTCGGATTAGAGGCGGCCAAGGCCCACGGCATCTACTTTTTCTTGTAGGAAACTCATGGAAGGTTCAATAGTTGAAAATTGCCAAGACGGGAAGTATCGCTAAGAACCATTGTCCTCATAACTCAAAAGTTTACTGATCAGAGAAAAATTTTACTCAAACCGCGTGGCTGAGAGTCAAAAAAGACGCTGCATCGAGGGTGATGGTCAAGAAAACTCATAGTATGGCCACGGATGATATGCCCTCCATCACATCGATAGTTTAATGGTGTTCCGGGAAATTTTTCTTCCCATGAGTTGGTGGCGGGCTAAAAGTCCGATCGAGCTCAGCCCGTGGTACTTTACTATTTCGAGATGACTCTTCGTCTGAGCGATTCCCTTTGGCTCGAGATTGAGATCTTCAAAAAATGTGGTGTGGCTTTGATGCAATCGTTTGAGCTTTAACGGTCATTATTGGTTTGACAACCTTCTTCAAGGAGCATGGGGTTACTTTGAACATCGAATACTTGTGCCGAATGTGTAGATTCACATGTGATGCTCAAGGACGCTTTTATCGAGCTATAAAGAACTGGATAGAATTTTCGACGGATCCGCCCAAAACTTGGTCTACCGGATTTTTTTTATGTGAAGAATGAGTGGGGCCTTCGAGAATGGGGAAGATTGAATGATCTTCCGGATCCGTCGCCGATATCGAGGATGATATTCTAGCAACTCTTAATATTCGATGTGGGAAGTTTGCAACATGAGTTGCATTACAGAAATATATAGTTGAAGATAGGATGTTTAAGGTTGGTCTTTCTATCAAATATCACGAATTACCACAG
The DNA here is from genome assembly GCA_021442155.1 of Cymbidium sinense. NCBI lineage: Eukaryota > Viridiplantae > Streptophyta > Magnoliopsida > Asparagales > Orchidaceae > Cymbidium > Cymbidium sinense. The sequence continues at coordinate 3,907,992 of CM038230.1, forward strand.
AAGAATGTTCCATCTTTACGAAAGAAGAGACTCGTGTTGAAATGGTCGTGTTAGATATCCGTGGAGATGATGTTCACTTAGCATCCGAGAGTTTAGCTTCGACTCATGATGGGGAGTTCTACTCTAAGCCGCAAATTCGAGGAGGTATTAAATCACATATGTACCGGACGCCAACCCGGATGAATTGGTGTGTTATTTTTCCTTCTTCTATTCTTCCTTATGTAACATTGGTGCGATGATGATTTTTTTTTTTTTTTTCGTAACTCCGTTAGATGATGGCTCATTTGGGTGTCGCCTTTAGATGAATGGAATCTGAATTTGTGAAGATAAAATAGCGAAGAGTATGAGCGATGAATGCTAAAGCTAAAGAAGTGGTGACCTTGAGGTCATGACGAGTGTAGAACCGAAATGGCTAATACTTCTCTTTCTCCAAAGGTCGAGGTGGAGCGCGATGAGTCGATTGAGGCGAGAGCAGAGACTCCATAAAGAGAAGAGGATGGCACTTGAAAAGATAAGATCATTACAAGATCAAAAGGAGCATAAAATGTCGAAGCGGAGAGCTCAAGACTTCCCGGCTTATCGTGCTATTGAAGACTTTATCCGTGAGGCTAACCATATCTTTGATGTTGAAGTGAAGGACTTGGAGACAGTGTTTAGAGGAGCTTCATCCAGGGTTCCCGAAAGGAACTTCGCATGTACATCGCAAGACCGGGGCCAAAATTGAGGATATATCTCCCACAAGCATCCAAGATCCTTCACCGATAAGATGAAGGAGTTGTGAGTGGGCTCCGTGGGAGTGTCTCCTAGTGATGATGAGGATATCGATATTATGTAGCATCGTGGATGTCATTCTTCATTGTCATTATCGTGTATCGATCTTAATTCTTTCTTATATCATCATATTAATGTCACAATGATACCGGATATACCCTCTCTTTTTTTTTTTTTTTTTCACCCTTCGGGATAATTGGTCAAAATATTATTTGACGTTACAAATATGGGTGAGTTGGATCCACAGGATTTTGACCCATCCGGTTGTTTTGTGAGTGATACCCGATGACATTAACATGTAGAGTGGGTACAAAGTTTTGACCTTTCCTAGGTTATTGGTCTAATATTATTCGCCGACGCTAACCCGGAAAGAGGCCGTGGGAAGTCCACCAAGGACCTTTTGACCTTTCCCCGAGTTGTTTGTCGAGTTTTGCTCGATGACATTAACCTGCATGGAAGAGGCCGCGGAAGTCCACCAGGACCTTTGACCTTTCCCGGGTTGTTAGTCGAGTTTTACCGATGACGTTAACCCGTGGAAGAGGTCGCGGGAAGTCCACCAAGGACGTTTGACCTATCCGGTCAGTCGAGTTTTTTCAATGACGTTAACCCGCATGGAAGAGGTCGCGAAGCCCACCAAGGACGTTTTGACCTATCCGGTTGTTAGTCAAAGTTTTACTCAATGACGTTAACCCGTATGGAAGAGGTCGAATTGAATACCGGTAGTCGACGGCGGGCGACGCGGCCGGCGGATGACCGCGACAATGGTGATGATGGCGAAGATGCGATGGTCGGCGGCAGACCGGCGACGTAGTCGGCGGCGGTGATTGGCACGGTAGTGGCGGCGGTGACCGACTATAGTGGTTGGTCGAGGGTGGTCGGCGACGTGAATGACGGCCGACGGAGATCTTTGACCTATCCAAGGTTGTTTGCCGAGTGTGACTCGATGACGTTAACCTCAGTATGGAAGAGGTCCGATCAAGTCCTCTTGGGATTGATCATGTCCCAATTAAGATGTAACATGAGTTATATATTTCTCAAGTGGGAGGAAAAGTAAAGAAAAAGCAAATCTTGTTAGAACAAAGTGAATTCACTAGTTCAATGATATAATCATAAGACACGCACGGGCTTTAAGAGAAAATGACAACAACAAGCAACAACAAGCTTTAATCCTAGTAGGTGGGGTCGCTTATACAAGGATGAAATGACAGACGAGATAAAGTCATAATAATTATGCAGAAGAGTTACCGATAATATTTTCAAGATTCTTAGTATTCCAAGTTCGAGGTAGAGTTTTTCCTTACGGGTCCTTGAGCTTGAACGCGTTCTCGGCTTGACCATAGCTATGACCACATACGGACCATCCCAGAGGTGAGAGTTTATCATACCGAGGGCCTTTGCTACAGCCTCGAGACTTAGGACCAAGTCACCATGATATGGACGAGGTTTCACTCTGAAGTGGCGAGCTACCGTTGGTGATAGGAAGCGTCAAGTAGGCCATATCCCGAAGTTTCGTGGAGTAGGTCTAGCCGTTTTTTCTTCATTACTTCCATGATCAAAAAGCTGGACTCTTGGACTTGGAACCCGATATCCACCCAGATGATAGCACTAAAAACACAAGTTATACTGGTGTCTCACCTTGGGTGCGTGGCGGTGCAGGCCCAAAGAACATTGGGGAGCTCATCAACCCATTGCCCCCTTTTCTCAAGACGTGTTTTAGTCCTTTGAGTATGGTCCTATTGGTAACTTCGGTTGCCCATTAGTTTGAGGATGTGCTACGTACCATGCGGTGAATGTGAAGATCTTTGCAAAAGGACGTAAAGACTTTTCCAAGAAATTGAGTTCCATTGTCGTGATGATCTTTGCGGGAAGACCAATCGACATATTATATTTTTCCGACAAATTGTTTGGCATTTGCCTCGCGTGATTTTAGCGAGTGGTTCGCCTCTACCCATTTGGTGAAGTAGACGGCAGAATGATAAATTTTCGTTGCCCCGATGCTATTGGAAAAGGTCCCATGATATCAATCCCCCGAGCAAAGGGCCATGGGCTTTGAATGTGAGAGTTCTCGCGCGGCATGTGAGGGAGGTTAGAATGCAATTGACAACTTGCATTTCTTTGTGAACTCCAAGGCGTCTTGTTTCATTGTAGGCCAATAAAACCTTGCCTCATGATTTTAAGGGCCAATGCTCTTCCTCCAAGGTGTTCCCCACATATTCTGAGTGAACCTCTTTAACGCGTAATCGCCTTCAAGGTGGAAGGCATTTGAGATATGGACCGGAGAAAGCTTGCTTGTATAGTTCACCTCCAATAATAGCAAAGTTTGAAGCTTGTCTTGAGACAGGGAAGTTGGATCTTCGTGAAGGGTCCCTTCTTGTAGAAAGATAGGATCGGGTTTATCCACCTAACGCTCCTTTTCCTCATCAATAGTTTGAATTATCCATGGATACTAGGAAAATGTATTTCTTCAACATGCTTTCTCTTAAATAGATCTCCGGTGGTAGAGGTAGCAAGCTTAGCAAGAGCGCCCAGTATTCTTCTCTCGTAGTATGTGGATGATTTGATGTGTCTTGAAATGAGTAAGAAGAGATTTTACCAAGTGGAGATATTGCAGTTGAGGATTATGAGTATTAAAATCTCCTCCAACTTGGGAGGCTACAAGTCGGGAGTCGTGAATTACTAAGTTTTGGGCGCAAATAATGGCGAGTCTCAACCTGCATGAGAGAGCCTCATATTCGCCATGTTATTAGCTTGTGGAATTTTAAGCTAAGTCCATACTCAGGGTATTTTGGGGAAACAAGTAGATTCCCGCACCAAAGACAAGACCCCAAGCTCCATCAACATGAGAGTCCATCGAGGAGATGAAAGACACGTGCGATAGCTCTTCTAGAGTTGGTGCATTCCACTATAAAGTCCGCAAGTATTTGAGACTTTATGGCGGTCGAGGTAGAAAATTTATATCAAATTCTCCGCTCTACGACCATTTGATCAATCTTCCGGATGCTTCGGTTTCGTAAGATGGCCCTTAATGGTAATCAAGATAAACGCCGATGGTGTGAGCTTGAAAGTATGGACACAATTTTCGCCGAGAAAATTAACGAGCCACTTTATCGCAAATGGATAACGACTTTCTATATCGAGAGAATTTTACGATAATAAATTGTTGTGCCCCATCTTCTTCTCGCACTAAAATTGAGCTTATTGGGGAAGAAACCGCAAGATATAAGTATAACGCTTTCTCCTTGAATAGGTTTGGATAGCTGAGATGCTAGATATTCTTTTAGTTGCTCAAAAGCATACCGACATTCATCGGTCCATTGAAAATTATTATTTTTAGCTCCCTTCAATATTTTAAAGAATGGCAAGTATTTGTCCCTAACGGCTAGGAAACGGGATAATGCGCAATTCGACCATTCAAACGTTGAACGCCTTTGATATTTCTGAGGAATCATATCTTGGAGAGCTTTGATTTTCGTGGTTAGCCTCTATCCCACGGTGAGTTACCATAAATCCAAGAAATTTTCCGACGTAACCCCAAAAGCACACTTGGTTGGGTTAAGTCATGTTATAGCGTCGAAGGAGGTCAAAGCATGCTTCTAAGTCCGAAATATGTTGTGACTTTTCTAAGCTTTTCACTAACATGTCATCCACATACACCTCCATTGTGTGCCTAGCAGGTCTTTAAAATCTTATTCATGAGGCGTTGATAGGTAAAGATTTTTTAATCCAAATGGCATGACTTGGTAACAATATAAACCTTTATATGTTTGAAACGCTGTAGCCTCTTCATCATCTATTGGGTTCATCTTTATTTGATTGTACCTGAATAAGCATCCAAAAAATCGAGCATTTGATGTCCGGATGTAGCCCACCAATTGATCGATTCGAGGAAGAGGAAAACTATCCTTTGTGTGCCTTATTAAGATGATAATCAACACACATCCTCCATGTTCCATTTGTTTTTTAACCATGACAACATTTGCTATCCATGTGGGGTAATGCACTTCGTATGAATCCCGCTTGTTAACTTCTTGTTCAATACAAGACGACGGTGCAAAACTCCGCTTTTGGATGATTGGTTTGAACGTTGGATTAATTTTGAGGGAGTGCGTGATTACATTGGGTCGACCGATATCTCGGACTAAGCAAATATGTCTTGATTCTCGTAAGAAATTTATATACTTTTCCCTTTGTTCTTAGAGTAAAGATCCCACTTGTAATCGCTCGTAATGGTTGGTCATCCGATAATGCTATTGAGAGTAAATCTTCTAGGGAAGCTTTTGAGGTACTCTTTCATCTCGAAAGTTAAGGTCTTCGGTCAAGGTGATGGAAGGGCTTGAGCTTGTCCGAGATAACATGATTGAGTCTGTTGATTTCCACAAACCACCCCAACTCCACCGGGTAGGAAATTTTATCTTCGATGAGGCAATCAAGTGATAGCCAAAATTGATTGGAGGGGCCTCCAAGATTGCATTATATGCAATGACTTCACCACTATGAATTGTATTAAATGAGTCACTTGTCGGGAATTCTCAGGGTAACAGGAAGAGTGATTGTCCCTTCCGCCGTCTTGGGTGATTATCAAACCCATATAGTGGTCCAAAGAATGGTTGGAGCTTTTGCCTAGGCCCATGTTAAGAAAAGTTGAGTAAAATAAGACATCACGTAACTCCCATTATCGATCAAAATTCTTTAACGTTATAACAAGGATCACCGATCCTGTGGCGACAAGTGGATCTTGATGAGGATATGGACTCCTTCTAAGTCCCAGTCATTGAAAGTGATGGAATGATCAATAAGACTTCTTCAACTCGTTCTTTGGGCAAGAACGAACTTGATTATGTAGTATCAATCCTCCGCATTGTTTGATTTCTCCAATTATTTGATGATTATTTGGTTGTTTTGTGATGTTTGTCCGGTTGCCCCCCTCTAGCGAGGTGTGTTTGTTTGAGGTGGTTGATTCTTCATAAACGACGTAGTATCCTTGTTGAATGAGTCTCTCGATTTCTTCCTTGAGTTGTATACATGCTTAGTATGTCCACGCCGATGAAAATGACAATATTGCCCGATTTCAATTCGGTTCAATGGATGCGCCACTTGATATGTTCTTCATCGAATAGCCATCGGAGGTTAACACGATGTGTTCCGGTGTATGTCTTTTCGGCCGAGGTTCACGTTGTTGATATGGGGTCGTGAGGGAGATCATGACTACCTTGTCGCTTTTTTGATGGGCCTCGGTCCACATTTCGGGTGTTTTGCTTCCGCGATATTGTTCAAATTGTTTCATGATGAGCATTAATAGCTTCATCTGAGATTTGTGCTTCTACACGATGAACCGATATGATGACCGTGTCCCGCATTAATGACTAATGAAGGTTCTGATGAGTCCTCCAAGGAAAACTCCTCTTAATAGTTCGTGGTCTACCCTGTGTATTTGGCGAAGCTTCTAAAGAGAACCTCGAAGTATTCTTTGAGTGATTCACCCTCGCTCGTCAATAATGGAAAGATGGGAGGAATCTTTAATGATTCCATTTGCAATGAACTGCTCCACAAAGAACCCGGGCGAGTTCTAAAGGTATGGATGGATCCCCTTGGAAGAGAATAGAACCAAGTGCCAGCTTGCCCTTTGAGGGTATCAGAAAGACCGACAAAGCAAAGGTGTCGAGCTCGCTGGATATGCATGATAGTCCCAGTAATGGTCGATGTGTTCGTGGGTCATTGCCCCATCATAGAATCAATGCTCGAAGCTTGAAACCTACGGAATTGGATGTCAAGAATGGCTTCAGCTAAAGGTGAGGACTCTCATAACTGGGTGAAGATGATTTCTATCTTGAAGGTGAAATTCATCTTGTATTAAGCGCCGACTTCCAATGTCATGATGCGTGGATTAATGAGATGAGCATGTGTGAAGCTATCAACAACGATCGGTGGATTAGTAACCGCTGAGCGACGCATGGATGAGTGGAACTAGCGGGTCAAGGATGCTACTCCATGCGAGGAACCGGTCGGGAGGATTAGCTTTGACCTCCTCCCGCAATGACCGATCTTGGGGAGATATGTTTGTCGTAAGAATGCTGTTGTAGTCCTTGCAAAAGGATCATCTTATTTTGAGACTCCATCTCGACCTGACACGCATCTTCCAAAGAGATTCCTGCCCGCCTCAACATGGCCCTTGGTTTAGGGATGGTTTTGAGAATGACGGAGTTGGAGCGAGGTTCATTATGACAGTGTGCCTATTGGCCATAACGCGGGATGTTCACTGAATTGAGGTTGAAGAGTTTTACTTCCCACGACGCCAAACCTGCGTCGGAAAACCAGCCATGTAGAGTAAAAATTTATGCCTAGCCTTGTTGATTAGTCCACGCACACAAAAGCTATTAAAGAACGCAAATGACACACCTGCACTTTTACCTCAAAAGAGGGAAAACCACGGCAGCCCAGAAAAGATTCCACTATGTATCCTTTAGTACAAAATCTTCCGATAACGGATTACGTAATTCTACTTGAGAAAGGGACAACGTGTGTAACAACGATCGGTTTATAATAGTCGATGTTGGAGATCGGGTAGCGTGGAAATGCCGTATAATTAACGATGGCGGCGCAGTGCGATCTTGTTCGGGGATCTTCAAGCTTTAGAGCTTTCTCTTCCTCCTCACTTCACTTTTCCTCTTCTTCCTCGATGGACTCTTCCTCTTCTTCCTTGCCTTCTTCCTTGCTTAGCCTTCCTTCTTCTTCACTTGCTTGGACTCTTCTTCTTCTTCCTGCTTCTTCTTCTTCACTTGCTTCCTTCTTCTTCACTTGCTTCACTTCACTTAGCTTAGCTTGGCCCCTTCATGTGAGGAATGAAGGCCTATTTATAGATGGGAGGAGGGGCATTCTTGGAAATTCATGTGGCCCATACCACTCCCCTCGATCGGACGACTGGATGATTCCTTCGATCATTTGATGTATTTTGAGCATTTGGATGCCCAAATGAAGTCGAATTATGAGATCTTAGGCTCGTTAGATCCACAGACGCCGATTTGACTATAAACACTCCATATTTGAGAGCTGTTTTAGGATTTAATTGATGTCCCAAAGATTCCATGATATTTTAAGTGCTTGATCTCGAGCGGTTTTGACTCAAAATCATATCGCATTCGACATCAAGATTTTTGACTAGTGGTATTTTGAGAGCCATATCAATATATATATATAATCTCTCTCTCTCTCTCTCTGCAACCTCTTTGCACGCTACCAAAAAAAAAAAAAATTCGTGAGTAACCGTTGTACAAACGGCTAGATTTAAAAATTCATAAAAAATTTCTCGCGATTCGAGGTGAAAGGCGTGCATGTCGAGATAGCCAGGAAAAGATCAAAATATCTCAGAAAATATAAAATAAAATTATAATTAATTGAAGTAATATCAATTTATATTTCTTACAAATAAATTATAAGTAAGAGTATGTATTCCATATTAAATCAATTTAAATACATTAATAGTTAAGAACAAATCTAATAGAATTGTAAAAAAAATTATTTTATTCCATTAGATTTTAAATTCACAGATAAAAAAAAAAAAATCAATTTTGATAATTTAAAGATTGAAATTAAATCATAATATAAGAAAAAAATGGAAAATCAAATTAAATAATGCATATATGACATTGCAATTATTGGAAATTAGATATTCATTATTAGCATTTTATTTTTATTAATCATTTTTTCAAATCTAATTAAAAATCTTAATCCAAATAACTCTTATTTTTAAATAAAAAACCAATAATTCTTTTAATTTATTATCACATTTATCTCTAGATTATCTTGCGTTAATTTGATTTGTGCCACATAATCTCTTGGTGTAGTTTCAAAATACAAAAGAAAAAAAATATTGAAATTAAAAATTATTAAAAATAATATTTTATAAAGGGATTTACATACTTATCATTAACTTTTATCTAATATCTAAATTCTTATAATTACTTTAATAATAGCCTTATATTTGAATCACATCAAAATTTATGCATGTAAATATACATTTTATTTTAGATAATTAATATTAATAATATTTTTATGTGATTATTATTATTATTATTATTATTATTATTATTATTATTATTATTATTATTATATATAAATCTCATATGTATATTAGAGTGTTATATAAGTAAATATAAAAATATAAGTATTTAAGTAAAATTTGTCGAAATAATCATGACATGAATCCTTTAAATCATTGTGTTAATGCTGTATTCCCCCCTGAGTTTAATGACCTATGTTTGAATACGTGAAAAATATGCTAGTCACATTACCTGCAAGTTAAATAAGCAAGGGTTCCCACATTATGGACTGAGGGCAAAGAAGTTAGTCCATGAAACTAGAATTAGGTTAGGATCTTGGAATATAGGTACTCTTACTGTAAATTAATGGAATTAATAGATATTATGGTTCATAGAAAGATAAATATTTTATGTGTTCAAGAAACTAAATGGGTTGGGGAGAAGGCTAAGGAGATTGATAGTTTAGGTTTTAAACTTTGGTATTCGGTAAAAGTCGAACTAGAAATGGTGTAGGTGTGATTGTAGATAAAAGTTTAAAGAATAATGTTATAAGTATTAATAGATGTGGAGATAATTATACTTTAAAGATTATTTTAAGATTATCAATGTTATAAGTGTCTATGCTCAAGTAGGTTTGGAGGTAAGCTCAAAAGAAAAATTTTGGAATGAATTAGAGGATTAATACAAAAGATACCTCTTGAAGAAAAAAGTATTTATTGGGGAGATTTAAATGGACATGTTGGTAGAGTGGTAGAAGATTTTAAAAGTATTCATGGTGGTTATGGATTTGGAGTGACTAATGAAGAAGGTAGACTATATTAGATTTTGCCTTAGCTTATGATTTTGTAGTTGCTAATACTTTATTTAAGAAAAGAGATGAACATATTATTACTTATAAAATGGATCTAGTAAAACATGATTGATTATTTTTTGATAAGAAAAATAGATCGTTTAGATTGTAAAGATTGTAAGGTCATTCCAAGTGAAATTTTAAGTACCCAACATCGACTATTAGTTTTAGATTTTAAGATGAAAGGTGGTAAGAGAAAAATAAACTTAATTATTGTCCTAGGATTAGATGGGGACACTTAAAGAACACAAATAAAATATTTTTAAGAGCAAGCTACAAGAAATTAAAGTTTGGGATGTTCATAAGGAAGCTAACGTTATGTGGGAAAAAGTATCAAGTGCTATTAAACAAGTTGCTAAAGATGTGCTTGGCGAATCAAAAGGAAAAGCTTCTTTTAATAAGAATAGTTGGTGGTGGAGTCGAGTGTAAGAAAAAGATAAGAAACAAGAAGCATTGTTATAAAACTTGGTTTAGATGTAAAACTGTGAGAATTGGGAAAGATATAAAATGGTTAGAGATTCTAAGAAAGCAATATATGATGCAAAAAAATTTAGCTTTTAGTGATTTATACAATAGATTAGATACTAAAGAAGGTGAAAGATGTATGTATAAGTTAGCCAACCAAAGAGATAAGAGAAGTAAAGACATAGTTCAAGTGAGGAGTATTAAGAAAATAATAAAGTGCTTTTCTTAGAAAAGATTTTGAAAATAGGTGGATGAGGTATTTTAATAAACTTTTCAATGAAGGATCTGTACGATTGATTTTAGTAACCTTAATACCCTAAACAAAAATAGAGAATTTCATTTTTTATCGTCAGATTAGTAACTGAAGTTAGTGAAGCTTTAAAGAAAATGAAATGTGGAAAAGCAATAGACCGGATAATATTCCAATAAGTGTGGAAATGTTTAGAAGATCAAGGAATTTCTTGGCTTACAAATCTTTTAATGTTATTTTAAAGACTAAAAGATGCCGGATGAGTGGAGAAAGAGTTTGTTGGTTCCTATATTTAAGAATAAAGGTGATGCACAAGATTGTGCAAATTATAGGAATTAAGTTAATGTGCCATACATTAAAATTATGGGAGAGAGTAATTGAGTAAGTTACGATGTGATGAAGTTTCTCACAATCGGTTTGGTTTCATGCCGTAGATCTACTATGGATGCTATACATTTGTTAAGAGGTTTGATGGAGAAGCATAGAGAAAATAAAAGGATCTACATATGATATTTATTGATTTAGAGAAAGCTTATGATAAAGTCTCAAGAGATGTTCTTTGGAGAGTTCTAGAACAAAAAGAAGTTAATATTGGTTATATTCAAGTCATTAAAGATATGTATACTAGAGCTATCACTTGTGTCCAAACACAAGGAGGATTGACAAACTATTTTCCTATTTCAGTTGGATTACATCAAGGATCAACATTAAGCCCTTATCTTTTACTTTAGTTATGGATGTTCTTACGAGGCATTTACAAGAAGATGTACCACGGTGTATGCTTTTGTTGATGACATTCTTCTTGTTGATAAGACTAGAGAGGAGTCCAGAAACTTGAATTATGGAGGTCAACTTTAGAGTCTAAAGGTTTTAAGCAGATCTAAACCTGAATATATGGAGTGTAATTTTAGTTGTAGAAATTTTAGTGGTAGTGTTGTGACTTTAGGTGATCAAGTCATTAATAAGAGTGAGCGATTGAGATATTTAGGCTCTATTGTTCAAAATGATGGTGAAATAGATGGAGATATTATTAGTAGAATTCAAGTTGGATGGTTGAAGTGGAGGAATGCATCGCCTATTATGTGATAGAAAGTTCCACTTAAACTTAAGGGAAAATTTTATAAGATGGTGGTAAGACCGCAATGACTTATTAATGTTGGCCAATAAAAGAGAAACATAAGTTAAGTGTAGAGATGAGGATGCTCAGTGGATGAGTGGCTTTACCCTAGAGATAGAATGCAAAATGAGTATGGGAAAAAGTTGGAGTAGCTCAGGGTAGATAAGATTAGGGAGAGTCGCTTAGATGGTTTGGCCACATAAAGCGTCCGATGATTAAGAGAGTAGATGCATTAGATTTTCCTTATGTTAAGAAAGGTAGAGGTAGACCTAAAAGACTTGGTTAAGATGTATAAAAATGATCTTAGTATACCGAATTAAATGAGAATTTGACACATAAGGACACAATGGAGCGAAGGATTCAACACACCTAGTGGGATTAAGGCTTGTTGTTGTTGTTGTTGTAATGATATGGATGTAAATTTCATTATTCTATTTTAATTTTTTCTCGGTTTAGTTGAGATCAAAATACCTCGCCTTTGTGTACACCCTAAACCATATATATAAGAAGTAGAATTAAGAAAATATATAAGAATGATAAAATATAAAAATATTGAGATATTAGTTAAATTTATCCGAAATTAAATAATTAAATGTTATTGTTGCGCTAAAAATTGTGATAGAGTGAAAGTTTACGCCTTAGCCTTGTTATAAAATCCAATACACACACGATATTTAAAGAGTGAACAAGAAAACTCTTAAAATTTTCACGTGAAAACCTCAAAAAGAGGAAAAAATCACGGTCTAGCCCAAAGAAAAAATCTTCCACTATGTATCTATTTGAGTACAAAATTTTTCTCGATAACGGATTAGAATTGTATGAAGGAACAACAACTATGTATACATTTAGGTGGTAACAATTGCTAGAAGTGATGATGGTGAACGAGAGGGACATCGATTGATGATGAAGGTCGTCATGATGGAGACCGAGAGATTGACGACGACGAGAATCGGCTCGATGGCCGGCGTGGTTGATTAAGCCGAGTGGTGACATTGTGCTTGAAGGATCTTCAAGCTTTAAAGCTCTCTCCTCTCTTGGGGTCCCTCATATGAGGAATGATGGCTATTTATAGATTGGGTGGCGACGCCTCAGAATATATGCAAAATTTGAACCACTCCACTTCATCGAAGTCTCAAAATGATTCATTTGATCATTTGATGTATTTTAAGTATTTGAATGCTCAAATGAAGTCGAATTGTGAGATCTTAGGCTTGTTAGATCCGCTGTCGAGATGCTCGATTTGACTATAAACACTCTATATTTGAGGGCTATTTAGGGATTTAACCGATATCCCAAAGTTTCCAATGATATTTTAAGTGCTTGATCTCGATCGAACTTCTGATTAGTTTACTTTCAACACCAAGATTCGTGTTTGACTAGTAGAAACATATAACATTTTTAAATATAATTAATCTAAAATTAAAATTGAATAATACAATATTTATCCAATAGCATTTTTTTTTCCTTCAACCAAATATAGCATAATCTTACTTGAATAATCAAGCCATGTAACTCTCACATTGGAGTTTCCTCATCAAATACTGCAAATATGCATTCAAAATAATTGATAATAATATACAATATATTTCGATTTGGTTAAATTAATTAAAATTTTAAGAAGAAATTCAAAATTGATGCCAACTGTGCTTCAAAATTGGAAGTAAGAAAAAGAAGAAGGAAATGAGTATTAATTATGATTAGAATAACATAAATGTCAAAATATATCTCTTTTAATAAACAAAAATTAAATTAAATTTCATACCGTGCTCTATCATGCTGGAGATTAACGTATTGCCAATAACATCTTCAATCCCAGAAGAAAAAAAAAAATCATTAGAATGCAATTAAATTTAATATTTCATGTAAGCTGGAAAAATATTAATTAAGTAAGAAAATAAAAATAATATATATTTATGCAAAACTGTAATTTTCTTTCATAGTTAATTAAATTAATATTTTAATAAATATAAATTATGAGGCCTTCATAACATCGATATGAACAAAAAATGAAATTAAGCAAATTAACAGACCAATTAAAATACAAAAAAATTGCGTGAAAACTATGGATCGATGAACATAAATTATATAAAGAAAAAAAAGAAAAAAAGTATAATAATATCGAAGAAGAAGCGATTGAAAATGAATCATTTTGTTAATTAATTACGCTTTGATTTACCTCCGGCGGGAGCTCGTATTTCTTGATGGAGAAAATATTACGCTTCGAGTCTGCGACGTAGCTTTACATAAACTTCCACGCGTGTTGATTTTTTCCCCATTTTAGTGCTTAACTACTGAACTAAACGATGCTATAAATAGCGGCATTCATGACGTACGTCCGACCCGCCCATCTCGCTCAAACAACAAGAGAAGAAGCATCGTTGGAATCGCGAGGAATTGAAAAGAAAAGAATATATATATATATATATATATATATATTTATGGTATATTTTTTTCTTGCAAACCAAGTTCGAGAGAGAAATAGAAAATCTCATTTCTTTTACAAAAGAAGCATGAAGATGAAGAACAAATTTGAAAGTTATGACCCGAGAAAATAATGACCAATTTAGTTGAAGATGTATTAAATAAAAATTCATCCGTAATTTTCTCAACCGTTGTATAGGTATAATTTTTTTTTCAGTTTGTTAGTATTATTCCTTGAAATTCTTTTATTTAATGTATATTTCCTAATCGTTTGAAGTTCTTTGCAAGAGGACTTTTGTTTGAGGATCTGCAGATGAGTACTCTATACTCTCTACGAGTATGACGATTTCATCATTTTTTCCACTTTATTTGGCATATTATTCATATTATGTTCATTACATTCAGGAAGCAATTTTGTGTTTGGATAATTTTGGGGATTTTGTATCTGTACTTTTGTACTTTCATGAGAGTACAAATGATTTTCTCATATTTTCTAATTTATTTTGCGGATGGGAGAATATGGTTATTACATTCTATTAAAAGTAATTTCTATCTGTTTGGTTAAATTTTATGAGAGATTTTATTTATACTCTATGTACTCTCATGAGAGTCTGATGATTTTGCTAATATTTTTCATTTTTTGGCTTGTTTGGAGGAAATATGTTCATTACAATCCATTAGAAATAATTTGGAGGTGTTTGGTTGATTTTTTAGTATTATTTTGATTCAGACTTACTCTCATGAGAATAAATTTGGCCATTTTTCCCACTTTCTTTGAACTAATTGTTGAGATTATATTCATTACATTCCATTGGAAATAATTTGGATATTTTTTGGGAGAATTTTCAGACTGCATCTCATTCTCTCAGACTCTCATGAGAGTCTGAGATTTTCTCATATTTTTCCAATTTCATTGGCTGTTTGGAGGAAATATGTTCATTATAATTTATTAGAATAATTTAAGTTTGGTTATTTTTTTAGTGTTATTTTGCATCTCTAGTACTCTCTTGAGTAGAGTACACATGATTTTGGCCATTTTTCAATTTCTTTGGCGGTTGTTGAGATTATGTTCATTACATTCTATCAAGAGACTATTTGAATAATTTTGGGATTTTTTATATTTGTACTCTCAGACTCTCGTGCTAAAAATTCTATCCAATTCTTTATAGATAAGAAACACGCTCGAGCATCACATGTGAATTTACACATTCTATATATGTATTTGATGTTCAAAGTAACACCACGCTCTAAAGAAGACACCAAACCAATGATGACCACTAAAGCCAAATAAAAATTATGACAAAGCTACACCACATATTTTGAAGATCTCAATCACTCGGGAGCCAAAGGGAATCACCAGACGAAGAATCATCTCGAAACAAGGAAGTATCCCGACGGAGGTGAACGAGCTCGATCGGACCTTTGGCAACAATAGCCACCAACTCATTAGGGAAATAAAATTTTCTATTGAACACCATTAAACTATCTTGTGACAAGGGATGGTATATTGTCGTAGCTACCACGCTATGGGTTTTCTTACAACCATCACCCCTGTGAAAATACATAATGAATAAGTAAAGAGGGGAGAAATGATAAAAATCGAGAATTTTGTGATACTACTCACTCACCTCAATACTTGGTCATACCCTTTTCTCTCTAACTACCGCCACGACTTGAAGAATTTTTTGTCTACGATCCGAATAAGATATCCATACATGTGAGATCGAAAAAAAAAGAGAGAAAGAGAAATTATTCATCCCCAATGATGTTGTGAAATTACCGCCAAACTTTGAGTCGCTCAAATGATTGCTCCTAATTATCGCACCCATCATCTTGGCAATTATCGCCATTGAACCATCCATTGAAGTTTCAAGAAATCTAATTTCTCACTACGGTCTTGATCGCCCAACCCGGCCGTTCAGAGGTCGACACCTCTTCGAGGGAAAACGGAGCCTTGCCATATGAATTACGGGTCTTAATCGCCCCAACCCTGCCTCGACGAGGTCTTGACACTTCTTCGAGGGAAAACTGGAGTCTTGTCATGATGAACTATGGGTCTTGATCGCCTCAAACCCTCCGGTCCGACGAGGTCCGACACCGCCGAGGGAAAACTGAGCCTCTTGCATGAACTACGGGTCTTGATCGCCTCAATGATCTCCTTAAGAAGAAGAGGGACACTCAAAGATATGAGGAGTGTGTCTTCTCCTGATCCTAGGAGAGTTTTATAGACTATAGGGGCAAAAGGTCAAAATCACTAAAATCGCCTAAAATTGTTCAAAGTTGCTCAAAATGGGTAAACGGGAAAAATGGGTGAAAATATTATCGCTACATGCACACGCTGATCAGGGCACCCACGCAGTGCCCGCCCACTCCCACTTGCCCGCCACCGCCGACTCAGCCTCCGTACACCCATCGACCCGCTTCACAATTCGCGGATCTGCTGTGCCCGACAGCTCCCCGACGTCGAGCCCGCCGCCTTGAACTGGTTTCCACCCATCGACCACCGTTCGATGCACCTCCTTCCTCGCCCGCCGGATGAGTCCATAACCAAACCTTGACCCGTATCTGCATTATCTGCGCATCCGCTTCCATGATCATAATCTTTCTATGAAGATATGTTCTCTCAAAATGTATGGTTAATGGACCCAAATTTCATTGAAGAATCGCTATTTTCAAGTATTCGATATATATTTTGGATGATTGAGATAATATCATCCAAAAATAGAACCGATATGACTCGAAAATTTTACTAAGCGAATCTTGATGTCGAAAGTAATCATGAATCAAGACTAACCGAGATCGCGCTTATTATCAATCGACTCTTAAATATGGAGTGTTTATAGTCAAATCGAGCATCTTGACGAGCCGGATCTAACAAGCCCAAGATCTCATAATTCACTTCATTTGGGCATTCAAATATACAAAATACATCATATGATCAAAGGAATCATTTTGAGCCGTCGATGGAGAGTGGTTCGATTTTGCATGTGAATGCCACTCCTCCACCTATAAATCCTCTCATTCTTCATATGAGGGAGCCCAAGAAAGAGAGAGAGAGAGCTCTAAAGCTTGAAAATCCTCCAAGCACATCGGCCACCACTGACGGTTGTAAACCACCATCGCCGGCCACGATCCTTGCCATCAATCTCCGTGGCCACCATCATGACGACCATCGCCAATCATCGATCTCCACTTTTCATTATCATCGCTACAACCAAAGCAACTCAACGCGACTATATGATTTGTTATCGATGATTCTCATTGTCGCCCTTCTCATGTACACATTTGTAATCCCGTTATCGGGAAATTTTGTACTCAAACAAATACATAATGAAGATTCTTCTTGGGCTAGGGTGATTTTTCCCTCTTTCGAGATTTTTCCACGTAAAAACTGAGTTTTCTTGTTCACTCTTTAAATATCGTGTGTCTTTGGATTTTATAACAAGGCTAAGACATAAAGTTTCACTCTACCATAACTGATTTTTTAGCACGCAACAAGATATACATATATAATAAAAAAATGTTGATAATTTGATTTCATCTAGAATAGTTTTAGTTTTTTATTCAATGATCACATCGTAAGAAACATTGAACAAATATGAAAATTCGGTGATTGAGTGAAAAAAGTTGTTAAAGAATTTTGTAAGCTTTTCAATGATACAATAATCTCTCGCGATAGATGAGTATGTTACGAGCAAAAAATTATCACCGGCTAAAATTATTTTTAAAAAATAGTTAAAGCAAAAGTCGCTTGTTCAATCAAGATATGTGTTCACATAGAATTTTGTATTCCACGGTGATTATACCCATTTTAATTTTTTTAAAAATATACTAATTGTCAAAAAAATCATTATTATGAACACTTATTTCCAAAACTTTTACCTTCTTGTTACACTAAGAATGAAAAATTATTTTATGATATAATGTTAGTATTAGAGTTTTATATATGAATTTTATATGTAATGTCATTTTATATATGAATTTATTTAGAGGGAGAGAAGCAATATTCATCAGTTGACATTTATAAAGTTTAGAAGTTTATATGATGGTAACTAAATGTCATATCTTATGACAAAATTTAAGTTGTAAATAAGTTTAGTCAATCAACTAGTCATAATTAATCAGTTTTTTTTTGTTTGAATATTTGAATTTAATCTCAAACTCTCACACACAATGCATGTATAAAGACTTGAATTTAAGACCTTTAGTTAACAATCAAAGTTCTCAATCACTAGACTAAGATGCTTTGTACATATCCAAAGAGCTTGAGCTACGCCATCTGAATGATAGATAATATGAGGTCACTCACAATAACCTCAAGCGAAATCTAAAAGCTCTCTTGATGGCAGCTTGTTAGCATCAAAATGATCTGGCTAGATAGCAAGGACAAAATTGTGAGCTCATAGGAGATCGCATTGATGGGACTATTAGGAAAATTGCAAGAGATATTCCAATTGATTAGATTAGTAGGAGTTGTGATTAGGGCTCATGACACATGGCATCAATAGAACTTTGAGAAGTTGTAATAGGAACTCAAACAAGATGGCATCGATAGGATCTATAAAAGCGAAGCAAGGTGCTCAAAGTTGATTCGACTCACAAGCCAAGCTCAATGAGTTAACAAACTATGACTTGTCAGCTTGTGAGTCATATTATTTAATAAATACTAATATAAAATATATTTAAAATATATTAAAATTTAATCATTTTAAGTATACAATTATTAAAAAATCTATAAAAATACACACACATAAATATAATCATCATAAGTTATTTTAAATATTTATAAAAATAATTATCATCATAAAATATATTTTATTTTAAATAAAAATATAAATAAAATAAAATAATAAATAATAAATAAAATTTGTCTCAAATAGCCCCTTAATTAGTGCAAACGAACCAAGCATTCGACAAGCTACCAAGCTCGCCGATAAGAGATCGTTCATGATCGCTTGATTAATTAATCAAACAAGCTTGAACACTTTTGTGAATACTCGATTGGTAAATGAACAAGCTTGAACAACTCATAGCGATTTGATTATGATCGTGAATGTATCATTTAATGTTTATGAACAAGTTCAAGCGATAAGGCTCGATTATGATCGTGAACAATATATCGTTAATGTTCACGAACATACTGCTCGTTTAATGCTCGCGAACAAGCTCATTCAAACTTGTTTAGGAAAAATATTTAACATTTATAAAAAAATGTAAACATTAATTAAATAAAAATATATGTATATTTATATGAATTTAATTTTAATATTATATAATAAAAGTTTCTTAACTTTAAACTATAAAAAATTTCTTAATTTTAATTTTAATATTACATAATATATATTAATCGATTCACCGATTCACCCGATCCGGTCATCCCGCTCTGACTTGTTCGTTCGCTTGCTCGGCTCGGCTGCCAACCGCCGTCCATTTAATGATGGACCGATCCCGATAGCGATGATAACCCTAAGCGTAATTGGCTTAGGCTCTTATTCGCTTATCCCTAATTCCCCTTATCACCTCATTTCTTTTCCTTTCGGTTCTTCCCGAACTGTAAAGGCTCAAAAGAAAACCCTAGAGGCTAGAGCCGCTGAAGAGAAAGATTTTGGATTCTTGATAGAGTTTGACGTATTATATTTTGTGGCCAAGTGATTTATTATTTTCGTTTAGGTTTATGTCGGAGTTCGAATAGAGAGGAATCATGTTCATGTCATCATGAACTCTAAGTAATGAGAGGAAAATCTTTGTGGAGAAGTTTGATTGGTTTATTTCCATTCACATTATTTACGGTTATCCGGTTATGCCTAAATAATTGTTTTGACAAATCGTGGAGGCTTGGAGAAATTTTGTTCTGGTAATGTTAAGTTTATGTTTGAAGCTTTGAGACTTTGGGTTATGCCCTCTTTCAATTTTTTCTTGTTTTGTAATCGTATCGCTTTATGTTTTAACTTGTTGGTGGTTATTTGGTTATTTGGTTGAGATGGTTGTTATGACCAATTCTAATCACATGGTATCTTGAGCTTCTTTCTTGCTATATTGCATATTTCCTAAAAAAATTTCTTCTTACCTAAATAAAATAAAACTATAGTCTATAGCAAGCAATTCAACAAAATTTTCAGGGTTGCTCTCTTTAATTCTTTAAAAATATTATAATTATTTTAAAAATTTATATTGTTTATTTATTCATGATTGTTAAATGCTTGTTTTGCACATTTATTAGTTCATTTAGGCTCGCTTTATTTAGTGTTTGTTAAGGCTTGTTTATTTAGTGCTTGTTAAGGCTCGCTTATTTAGTGCTTGTTTATGCTGCTTACTTGTCGCTTCATTAAGGTCATAAAGCTCAAGTTAAGGCTTTGTTTAATTATTGCTCGATAAGGCTTTGATAATAGTGCTCAAGATACTCGATTAAGCTCTATAATTCCAACTGCTACTGATAAGAGATTAACTAGAATGAACCAAACACAAATCAATTCACAAATCAAGCTTGAACATCTCGGTTAAACTAACGAGTTCGAACCGAAGCTTGAGCTCTGCTACGAGCTCAAGCCCGAACAAGTCTTGGCTCGGGTTTGGTTCGTTGCAGCCTACCCTTAATAACTTCGGGAAAAGAATGGTTGAAAATACAAATATTCGTCGCTCGATTTTCTTAACAATCATCTCGAATGAATGATCATAAGTTTCTATTCAACCAACTAAAAAATAAAAATAACAAATAAAACTACAATATAAAAATAAGCAGAAATTTAATTTAATTTTGTCACCCTTCACATTTTTCGTATATTGCCTTTTATTCAAAAAAGATGACACGTGGGAGCTGGTCAAATCAAACGGCCAAAATCATCCCACATTCTCTCAGATGAACTATCCACAATCCAGCCACCATCACACACATGCCTTCCACCTTAGCCGACGCGCGGATATCTTCGATCCCGCCATCGACGGCGGCTCGCCTGCTGCTAACGGACTCAAACCCAACCATCCAAACGCCGTAGTTTATTCGACGTTAGTTTTGATTATATTAATTATCGACTTCTGCTCTAAGCAACGGTGCTGGGATTAGCGATGAAAGGAGCCGACGATAGGCTTGTTGCCACGCGTCACCTCCCACTTGTGGCTCCATTTGGGCGTAATCGAATCAGATTCGTCATCCTCGATCGTTGGACGAAATCGCACCGTTAAAATTCAAGTGTTTTAAGAAGACCGCAAGCGATATGTTGTACAAGGACATGAAAGGATCGAGTTACGGAACATTGGATGGCCGTGATTTGAAATTATTTCGGGACCCACTGCATATGTCGTAGTCGGGCCGCCAGGGCATTCCTCCTTGTTGGCCGCAGTACACTGTATGAAGAGAAAGAGATATCTATGTGTAGTGATTTCATTGACATCTATTGCTATTTTCTGCTGGAATGTGTAGCGACTTTACCGAGAATTCCCGTGGATGGATCGTATGGAAGTGAGTCTGGGAATTGCCGAGAACTTCGCAAAATAAATGAACTCTTTTCAAATTAATATTGATCAAAATTAACTTAAATAAATATTCTATAGGTAAAATGTGAGTGTTTTGATATAATATGAATTTTTTGGACATATTTAAAAAAAAATTAAATACTAGATATATATAATTAAAATTTAGTATTATGAGATATATAAAATTAATTTTTTAATAGATTAAAAATTATAAATCAATCACTAGATAGACCATCTCTATTAAAATAGATAATGGTTTAATTAAATGACAATTTTAGGGAAATTAATTTCACTAAATTATTTATTTATTTATTTCATTTATGTAAGTTATGTTTTATAAACATTAATATGTTTATTTGCATAAAACATAAATTTCAGTATAAAATGGACAACGATGAAACGTAAAGCACAAATCTCGAAATAACAAAAGAATAATGATTAAATTTTATTATTTAAATTTCAGTTGTAAGGAATTTTTCACAGGATTTCTCTACCAAAACTAGCAAAATAATAATAATAGAAATAATAAAGAAAATATCGTCCATAATGAAAATTTTTTTTAAATTAAAATACATAATTTTATATTTTAAATTATTTCAATTTGAGTGCAATCACATAAAATTTTATTTTTATAAATTTTTTTAAAAAATTAAGGAATAAATTTTATTAAATTTAAGATTTATTTATGACATATGAAACTACATGAAAAAAGAATAATAAATGTGCTAAAAAAATCTATTATAGAAAGAAATTATGTCGATGATATATAATTTTTTTATTTTTAAAATCAAATTATAATTTTTTAATTGTCATTATAGTTAATTAGATCAGATTAAAAATAGATAATTTTTTGAGAATAAGTTTTTCAAAATATAACTAAATTATAATTAAAATGTAACATTCTAAATTACAATCAAAATAAAGTAGTCATACCTTTTATCGCAAAACAAGTGCTAAGGAATCCATAAAAAAGTTTCTATCGGAAGACGCGTACGAGAGATAGACATAGGAGCAAAATATCAAAAAAAATAAAATAAAATTATAATTAATTGAAGTAATATCATTTTATATTTCCTGCAAAATAAATTATAAGTAAGAGTATGTATTCCATATTAAATCAAATTATATACATTAATAGTTAGGAACAAATCCAATAGAATTGTAAAAAAAATTATTTTATTCCGTTAGATTTTGAATTCACAGTTAAAAAAAAAAATTGAATTTTGATAATTCAAAGACTGAAATTAAATCATAATATAAGAAAAAATGGAAAATCAAATTAAATAATGCATATATGACATTACATTTATTGGAAATTAGATATTCATTATTAGCATTTTATTTTTTAATAATCATTTTTCAAATCTAATTAAAATCTTAATCCAAATAACTCTTATTTTAAAATAAAAAAACCAATAATTCTTTTAATTTATTATCACATTTATTTCTAGTTTACCGTTATGCAGATTTGTAAATGTCGACACATACTAATCTCTTTGTAGTTCAAAAATTCAAAAGGAAAAAATATTGAAATTAAAAATTATTAAAGATAATATTTTATAAGGATTTACATACTTATCAATAACTTTTTTTCTTCAGAGTTGAGATCAAAATACCTCAGATTTTGGGTTCGCCACCCCAGCACTAATATATAAGAATGATAAAATATAAGAATATTGAGATATTAATTAAATTTATCTGAAATTAAATAATTAAATGTTATATATAACATTTTTAAATATAATTAATCTAAAATTAAATTATGAATAATACAATATTTATCCAATAGCATTTTTTAATTCTTTCAACCAAATATACCGTATAATCTTACTTAGATAATTGGACACGTCATTACCTCACATTTGAAACTGTTAAGAGTCATCAAATACTGCAAATATGCATTTAAAATAATTAATAATAATATATTTCGATTTTATTAAATTAATTAAAATTTTAAGAAGAAATTCAAAATTGATGCCAACTTACTTCTTTGTTCACGTTAACTCTGCTTCAAAATTCGGGAAGTTTGAAAAAAAAGAAGGAAATGAGGATTAATTATGATTAGAATAGCATAAATGTCAAAAATATATCTCTTTTAATAAATAAAAAATTAATTTAAATTTCATACCCTGCTCTATCATGCTCCGGGAGATTAACGTATCTGCCAATAACATCTTCAATCCTGTAGAAAAAAAAAATCATTAGAATGCAATTAAATTTAATATTTCATGTAAGCTGAAAAAATATTAATTAAGAAAATAAAAAAAATATATATTTATGCAAAACTGTAATTTTCTTTCATAGTTAATTAAATTAATATTTTAATAAATATAAATTATCAGGCCTTCCGATAACATCGATATGAACAAAAAATGAAATTGAACAAAATAACAGATCAATTAAAATACAAAAAATTGCGTGAAACTATGGATCGATGAACATAAATTATATAAAGAAATAAAAGAAAAAATTATAATAATATCGAAAGAAGAAGCGATTGAAAATGAATCATTTGTTAATTAATTATCTTTGATTTTACCGGAGAAGTGGTATACTGTCGGAGAAGAGAACGTGATGAGCGATATCAATATCACGAGAGGGAGGACTTAGCCTTGATGTTCGTCTCTTTGAGAAAGTCATTTTTGTATTATTCTATTCTCTTTATCTGCAGCTTCACTCTACCCATTTACAATTTTATATATCCTTCTAAGAAAAGACAGTCTCTTACTTCTGGGGAAAGAGAGAGAATGTAATTCAAGAATAAAATAGCAGATTCCAAGAAAGGAGGACGAGCCAATATTAGAATTATATATATATATAACAGAGAGAAAATAGCAAAGATTGAAAAAAAAATGGTGGAAGGGATCAAAGGGAAAGAAATGATTGTCTGGGCTCTAAAAATTTGTTATCGACAAATATGTGGAGGTTAACATTGTGGACCTTAGAGGAGAGATAGATCGCTAATGAAGGAGAAGCAGTTGTGGGGAAGGTTCGGAACCAATGGCCAAAATTATCCCACATCTGTTTTTTTTTTTGTTTTCGAACGGTCAACGCATCCATTCCTTCCAAGTGTCTCCTTCCAACTAAAACTGAGAAGCCGTTAAGGATTGTGTTTTCTTGACTTGATTTTTTTTTTTTTTTTTCAATTTGAGATGGAGGAGAAGAGGAGAGAACTTTTCTATTCAATTGTTGTCACTATTTGTTTCATTTTATATTGAGCTAATCATCATCTTTTGTACTTTTCATGATATTAATTAATTTATACTGATATATTCTTTTAAAATTTATAATTCAAGTATGAATTTCAAATTAAGTATGTATTCAATCAAATTAAACGACTTAACGAGATAAATCTAATAACGCTATAATCGGTTTTCTTAAGAATCATCTCGAATGAATGATCATAAGGTTATTCAACCAACCAAAAAAATAAAAAATAAAAATTACAATATAAAATAAGTAGAAATTAAATTAAATTTTGTTTCCCTTCACATTTTTGTATATTGCTTTTTTATTCAAAAAAAAAAAAAAAAATGACACGTGGAGTGGACAAATCAAATGGCCAAGATCATCCCATTCTTCTGCCTATCCACAATCCCGCCACCACCACCCTTCCACCGGCCGCGTGCGTCTGCCGCTCCATGCCGGCTCAACCGTTGCTAACGAACTCTAAAACCCAACCATCCAAACGTTAGTTTATTATTTGTTTTGATTATATTAATTATCATACTGTTTTAAAGAGCGGTCTTTGGCGGATTGGCGGAAAGAACTCATTGACGCGCTTGTTTCCACGTGTCACCTCCCCATCGCTCCATTTGGTAATGTCGATTCGTAGATTCCGTCATCCTGCATTTGGGCGAAATTAGGCTAAAAATTCAAGTGTTTTAAGAAGACCCAGCGATATGTTGTACAAGGACATGAAAGGATCGAGTTCCATTGGATATGTGATTTGAAATGATTTCTGGACCCATGCGACATCTTAGCAAACCATTAGGCATTCCTCCTTGGTGCAGATGTATGAAGAGATAGATATATCATGTGTAGTGATTTCATTGGTGACTTTCGAGAATTCCATCTGGATGGATTGTAGTGGAAGTGGTCTTGAATTATCGCAATAACTACGCAAAAAATAAACTCTTTTAAATTAATATTGATCACAATTAACTTAAATAAATATTCTATAGGTAAAATGTGAATGTTTTGATATAAAATAAAATTTTAATATATTTAAAAAAATTTAAATACTAGATATATATAATTAAATTTTAGTATTATGAGATATATAAAATTAATTTTTTAATAGTTTAAAAATATAAATCAATCACTAGATAGATCATCTCTATTAAAAATAGATAATGGTTTAATTAAATGACAATTTTAGGGAAATAAATTCCTCTAAAATTTTTTTATTTATTTCATTTATGTAAGTTATGTTTTATAAACATTAATAACTTTATTTGCATAAAACACAAATTTCAGTACAAAATAGACAATGATGAAACGTAAAGCACAAATTTCGAAATAACAAAAGAATAATGATTAAGTTTTATTATTTAAATTTCAGTTGTAAGGAATTTTTCACAGGATTTCTCTACCAAAACTAACAAAATAATAAAGAAAATATTATCCATGATGAAAAAATAATTTTTTAATTAAAATACATAATTTTATATTTTAAATTCTTTCAATTTGGGTGCAATCATATAAAATTTTATTTTTCATAATTTTTTTAAAAAATTAAAGAATAAATTTTTATTAAATTTAAGATTTATTTGTGATAGATGAAGCTATACCAAAAAAATAATAATAAAAGTGCTAAAAAATCTATTATAGAAAGAAATTATGTTGATGATATATAATTTTTTAAATATTTAAAATCAAATTATAACTTTTAATTATCCTTATAGTTAATTAGATAAGATTAAAAAATATATAATTTTCAGAAAATAAAATTTTCAAAATATAACTAAATTATAATTAAAATGTAACATTCTAAATTACACTGAGATGCAGGAGCTATTTGGTTATGTGTATTTAGAGTATATTATATTAAAAATGCGATTTTAACTTTTTTTTTGGGTGTTTGGTTTGCAGTAAAGTAAATTTTCAATATAATGTAATGTATTTCAAATACATTAGAAACATTTTCGATTGTATTTAGAATTCCGATTTGGGTGAATTCCAAATACCAATGAAAGTGATGTACCGCATGCCCACACATTGCTTGCCACGTTACCTTCGGCCGCCACTCGATCACCGCTTGTATTTGGACATCAAAACTTTTAGATTACTTTAATTATATTTTTCAATAAAAAAAATTAAAATTATGAATTTATAAAAAATTCAATTAAATAATTATAAAATAACCCCAATCAAAGTGAAGTAGTCGTACCTTTTTTTATCGCAAATACGTGCTAAGGAATTCATAAAAAATTTCTCATGATTGAGTCGGTGAAAGGCGTGCATCGAGATAGGCTAGATAGCCATAGGAGCGTCAAAATATCGTAAAATATAAAATAAAATTATAATTAATTGAAGTAATATCAATTTATATTTCCTGCAAATAAATTATAAGTAAGAGTATGTATTCCATATTAAATCAATTTAAATACATTAATAGTTAAGAACAAATCAAATAGAATTGTAAAAAAAAATTATTTTATTCCATTAGATTTTAAATTCACAGTATTAAAAAAAAAATTCAATTTTGATAATTTAAAGATTGAAATTAAATCAGAATATAAGAAAAAATGGAAAATCAAATTAAATAATGCATATATGACATTACATTTATTGGAAATTAGATATTCATTATTAGCATTTTTATTTTTTTAATCATTTTTTCAAATCTAATTAAAAATCTTAATCCAAATAAATCTTATTTTTAAATAAAAAACCAATAATTCTTTTAATTTATTATCACATTTATCTCTAGATTACCTTAAGCGTTGCAGATTGTATGTTGTCGACACATCTAATCTTCTGTAGTTTCAAAATACAAAAGCAAAAAAATATTGAAAGTAAAAATTATTAAAAATAATATTTTATAAGGGGATTTACATACTTATCATTAACTTTTATGTAATATCTAAATTCTTATAATTACTTTAATAATACCCTTATATTTGAATCACATCAAAATTTATGCATATAAATATACATTTTATTTTAGATAATTAATATTAATAATATTTTTATGTGATTATTATTATTATTATATATAAATCTTATATGTATATTAGAGTGTTATATAAGTAAATATAAAATATAAGAATTTAAGGATATGGATGTAAATTTCACTATTCTATTTTAATTTTTTTCTTTCAGGTTTAGAGTTGAGATCAAAATACCTCAGCTTTTCTGTTCACCCCAGCACTGAATTAGGCCATATATAAGAAGTAAAATTAAGAAAATATATAAGAATGATAAAATATAAGAAAATTGAGATATTAATTAAATTTATCTGAAATTAAATAATTAAATATTATTGTTGTGTCTAGAAAATCAGTTGTGGTAGAGTGAAAGTTTACTTCGCTTATTATAAAATTCAGCCGCGTATTTAAAGTATAAACAAGAAAACTCAAAATTTTCAAGTAAAAAAACCTCGAAAGAGAGAAAATCAATCTCAGAAAATCTTCCACTATGTATCTGTTTAGTACAAAATTTTTTCCGATAGGGATTACGTATATGAGAAGGAACAACATATGTAGTCGCGTTCAGTGGTAAGATTCTTAGTGGTAGCAGATGATGGTGAGCAGTGAGGACATTGATTGGCGATGCGTCGTCGTGATGGATCGACAGAGATTGACGAGATGCGGCGCCTAACGGCTGGCGGCGGGTTCATGATCGTCAGTGGTGGATAATTGTGCTTGAAGGATCTTCAAACTTTGAGCTCTCTCTCTATCTTGCTTGGGTCCCTCATATGAGAATGATAGCTATTTATAGATTGGAGGTGGCGTCTACGAATACATTACAAAATTTGAACCACCCACTTACGGCTCAAAATGATTCCTTTGATCATTTGATGTATTTTAAGTATTTGAATGCTCAAATGAAGTCAATTGTGATCTTAGCTTGTTAGATCCGGCTCGTCGAGACGCTTGATTTAACTATAAACACTCCATGTTTGAAGGCTATTTAGAGATTTAAGCGATATCCCAAAGTTTTGATAATATTTTAAGTCTTGATTTCGTTTCAACTTCGGATTAGTTTACTTTCAAGATTCTCTTGGTAGTAGAATTTTCAGTGTCATATGAGTTATATATAACATTTTTAAATATAATTAATCTAAAATTAAAAATTGAATAATACAATATTTATCCAATAGCAATTTTTTTTAATTCCTTCAACCAAATATAGCGCATAATCTTATTGGGCCATGTCACTCTTACATTGGAGTTTGTTAAGAGTCCTCATCAAATACTGCAAATATGCATTCAAAAATAATTATTAATAATATACAATATATTTCGATATGGTTAAATTAATTAAAATTTTAAGAAGAAATTCAAAATTGATGCCAACTCTGCTTCAAAATTCGTGAAGTTAGAAAAAAAGAAGAAGGAAATGAGTATTAATTATGATTAGAATAACATAAATGTCAAAATATATCTCTTTAATAAACAAAAATTAAATTAAATTTCATACCGTGCTCTATCATGCTCCGGGAGATTAACGTATCTGCCAATGACATCTTCAATCCTGTAGAAGAAAAAAAAGCATTAGAATGCAATTAAATTTAATATTTCATGTAAGCTGGAAAAATATTAATTAAGTAAGAAAATAAAAATAATATATATTTATGCAAAACTGTAATTTTCTTTCATAGTTAATTAAATTAATATTTTAATAAATATAAATTATGAGGCCTTCCGATAACATCGATATGAACAAAAAATGAAATTAAGCAAATTAACAGACCAATAAAAATACAAAAAATTGCGTGAAAACTATGAATCGATGAACATAAATTATATAAAGAAATAAAAGAAAAAATTATATTAATATCGAAGAAGCGATTGAAAATGAATCATTTTGTTAATTAATTATCTTTGATTACCTCCGTGAGAGAAGTTGAGCCTCTGGGAGGAAGAGACATGTCGAGGCGTCTCAATATCATGAGGAAGAAGGTTCGTAGCCTTCTTGATGGAAGAATATTACGCCCGAGTTTTGCATTAGCACATGGGACTCAATTTTTGACGTTGTTCAACATTTTTTTCCATTTTAGCAACTATCTATGGCAGACGACGACGTAAATGACGGCACATTCACGACGTACTGGTCCGACCCATCTCATTCAAACAACGAGAAGCGTCGTTGGAATCTGTAAGGAATTGAAAAAAAAGAAAAAGAAAATAAATAAATAAATAAATATATATATATATATATATATATATATATTTATGGTGTATTTTCATGCAAACCAAGTTGAGAGAGAGAAATAGAAAATCTCATTTCCTTTTACAAAAATGAAGATGGAGAACGAATTTGGAAGTTATGGCGAGAAAATAACGACCAATTTATGAAAATGTATTAAATAAAATTTATCTATAATTTTCCTCAACCGTTGTATACATTACAATTTTTTTTCGGTTTGTTAGTGTTATTCCTTGAAATTCTTTTATTTAATGTATAATTCTACATTATTTGAAGTTCTTTGCAGAGGACTTTGTTTGTTTGAGTGCTTTGCATGAGTACTCTCTGTGCTCTCTCAAGAGTATAGGCGATTTTGGTCAGTTTTTTTTTTCACTTTATTGGCCTCGTTGTTCATATTATGTTCATTACATTCCAGTGAAAGCAATTTGGTGGTTGTTTGGATAATTTTTTGGGAGATTTTGCATCTGTCACTTTGTACTCTCATGAGAGTCTGAGATGATTTTCTCATATTTTTCTAATTTATTTTACCCGGATGGGGAGAATATGGTTATTACATTCTATTAGAAGTAATTTTTATTTGTTTGGTTAAATTTTATGGAAGATTTTCATCTATGTACTCTCATGAGAATCTGAGATGATTTTGCTAATATTTTTTTTATTTTTGGCATGTTTGGAGGAAATATGTTCATTACAATCCATTAGATTTGGAGGTTGTTTGGTTGATTTTTTAGTATTATTTTGTATCTCTCTGTACTCTCATTAGAGTAAATAAAAATTTGGCTATTTTTCTCACTTTCTTTGGTGGTTGTTGAGATTATGTTCATTACATTCCATTGGAAGTAATTTGGATATTTTTGGGGAATTTTTTATCAGTCTCTGTATCTCTCTACTCTCATGAGAATCTGAGATGATTTTCTCATATTTTTCCAGTTCTTTGGCTGTTTGGAGGAAATATGTTCATTACAATTTATTAGGAATAATTTGGAGATTGTTTGGTTATTTTTTAGTGTTATTTTGCATCACTCTCTTGAGAGTACACATGGCCACTTTTCAATTTCTTTGGCTTGGTTGTTGAGATTATGTTTATTACATTCCATCGGAAGCAATTTGGAGGTTGTTTGGATAATTTTTGGGAGATTTTTGTATCTGTACTCTATACTCTATACTCTCTGAGACGATGATTTTCTTATATTTTTCTAGTTTCTTTGGCTGTTTGGAGAAAATATGTTCATTACAATTTATTATGAACAATTTGAAAAGTTTGGTTATTTTTAGTGTTATTTTGCATCTGTACTTTTGTACTCTCTTGAAAGTACGATGATTTTGACCATTTTTTTTTTTCTTTGGCCTAGTTGTTGAGATTATGTTCATTACATTTCATTGGAAGAAATTTGGAGGTATGGATAGTTTTGGGGATTTTTTGTCTTTCTGAGAATACAAATCATTTCTAATGTTTTCCAATTTCTTTGGCGTTTGGAGGAAATATGTTCATTACAATCCATTAGGAACAATTTGGAGGCTGACTTGGTTGGTTTTATGGTTGATTTGCATCTACACTCAACTTGGCCTCAATTGGTCAACTAGACTAACCTAGCCCAATTGACCTTAGACCCAACATGACCTAAAGGGGTCATGTTGAGCCAAATTTGAACGTAACCAAAATTGATTGGAAACAAAGATACCAATCTACTGACTAACCTAACCTAAACCTACACATGACCTACCTCAAATAGGTCAAAAGGGTCAAATAGGTCAACTTGACCCATTTGACCTAAATGAAGTCATATGAGCCAAATCCAAAACTATACCAGATTGAATCAAACAAAAGCCACCTAAACATTTCAAATGGTCATATGAACTTGACCCGTTTGATTTGACCAATTGGTTAACTTGACCTAAGTTGACCCATTTTGACCTAAATGGGTCAACATGAGCCAAACCCTATCAAATAAATTTCAGATCTCATGAAACTTAGCCAAATATAGTTTCTCCACATACCCAACATGTCTAAAGTGGAAATATAGCAAATTGACCATTCTACCCCTAGGCCATAGAATAAATTTTGGCTTAATGGGTAATTTGGTCATACCCTCTTCACATTCACATGAGGCTTTCCTAAAAGCTCAAAGGGATGTAGGGAGAGTGGTGCACCCAACCCAATGGGTTTGGGTCGGCCTATTGGTCCCTAGACCAAACTCTATGGGTCAAAATGCAAAATTCAAACTCCCTCTCAAACTCAAATTAAGGCACATGGGAGGTTGGCAATCCACTCCTTAAATCGACCATGTGCACACTCCTAACTAATCAAACAACCCATAGCCTAAGCTCATTTGGATCATAGTGATAAAGTGCATTGTCCAATCCTTCAAGGGGAGATATACTCCCCTAAACAAACTCAAATGGATCATTCTTGAATTGATTAAGTACTAGTGAGACTTAGTAGCCATCATAGAGTGATAGCAAGCATCCTAGAGCTCTTGCCATTTCCCCAATTTCTCATTTTTTGAATAGTAAAATAAGGGAGCTTAATCCATTCTCGAACTTTCTCCACACTCAAACTCCACTCAATTCCTCTTCAAGCTTCATCGAGGACCAAGTCGAGTGCACCCAAGCTCTCTTCCAAGTTCTTGAAGTAAGGGGATATCCAATTCAATCAAAGATGCAAGCTACCTAAGGAGGAGTTGGTCCATACATCAATCCACTCAATCTTAAGTGCTCATACTCTCAACCGCGCCTTAACCGGATGAAGCTTCTCCAAGGGAATTGAGCACCGGTGATCACCTCCAGCAAAGTATGGGATTTTTAACCATTAAACTCAATGTGGTGTGGAGCTTTGTGAAAGAAATTTTCACCCCATCGATTTTTGACTATTGGATTTTCCTCTTTAGCTTTAGATGGTGTGGATTGAGTTTGATTTGAATCCTTGCTAGATTGAGCTTGGATCTTCCCTTGATCATGGGCCGGTCTCTAATGATCAAGGGAAGAACTTGGGAGATCTCACCATCCATCCGTGTATTTTGGATGGGCGACTAAGATATTTTGCACATTTAGATTTCCTTTTATCTATTTTAAGCCGGAGATCCGGCGTCGATCTTTGATGGATGGCGATGATCAAAAACATGCCGCTAGCCACCATCCGAGATTAGACAACTTAAGTAACCCCTCCGCGGTGCGTGTAAAGCGTGACCGCTACGCATTGCTCCGTGAGCTAGTGGATTAGTTAAATGCTTAAGTAATTTCTAATTAATTTAAGAATCTTCTAAAATTCATAACTCTTCCTAAGAAATTTGGCAAAATGTGAAATAAAAATCTATAGAAAGATAATTCAACCTAGAATATTTTAAAATTAATTTCAATGGGTTTTAAATTATATTTTTCTCTAATTTGGATTTTATTAGAAAGATTATTTTGCTAATTACTTTTAATTAGGCTTGATTAATCTCAAATTTCTTGGCTATGTTTTAGGAGATGACTTCTGCCTCCCTAATTTTCTTGGAATTTATTGAATGATTGATTAGAATTACATATGAACTTCTTAATTACTCTCCTTATGTAATTAAGGATAATTAATGTATAATTAGTGATTTTAACCTTTGATTAGGGTTGATTAAGGTCATCCAATAAGTAGGAGGTTTATAGAATATTTTGGGGCATTTCTCCTAAGCTATTCCCTAAACCCCTTTCTCTTAATCCCTAATTAAGGATTAATTCATTAATTATCCCCTTAATTAATTTTAATTTTTTTTAAAAAGTTTTAGAACTTAATTAATCTACTTTGGGTAGAAGCTTAGGTGTTTAATAGCTTAAGTTCAATTAAGAAAATCAAAACCTAATTCTTAAGTATGAGAGGGTATTTTGAAATTACTTAAGCTAAATCCCTTAGCTTAATTAACTTTTAATTGTGAGCCAAATTGTATTAGGCCTCTTTCTTATTAGGTGCATTACAAATTTAAATTCTTTGTGAGTTTTATGTTATCTCATTGGCTCATAATTATTTGGATAATTATTTTAAGGTGGTGTAGGTAAGGGTTAATTAAGTTACTTAATTTATACCTTGACCTAATCAATGCATAAAAATGAATCTAATTATTTAAAAATTAAATAAAATATCAAACACATGTGAGAATGGGTTAGAAATAACAAACTCATCTTACCTTTTCAAAATTAAATCAAACTTTAAACTAAACAAAATCACTTTGAATTCACTATAATTTATTTTAAACTTTCTTATTCCATAAGAATGTCTATGGATTTAAGTGAAGTGAGTTTGTTTTCATGCTTTCATTACTTTGGATCTTTCCCCAACATGTTAAGCTGTATGTCATGTGATGTCATGCATTCATAATTTTGAAATTCAAATTTTAAGATAAAATTATTTACTTTACGTCAAATTTGTATGTGTTGGCTAAATTAGAAATCTAAGTGGCTATTATCACTACTAAATCCAAATTATTTTCATAATATATAAACCAAATACAAAATCTTAAAGTATGCTACTTATATTTTAATTATGAGTTTGCATGTGATAGATTATGAAGGCATGCTTAGCATAGGTTTCCTTTCTCTTTATGTTAGTATAATTTTGAATAGAATTGGTAAGTGTAGGGTTCATTTAAAAGAACCTAACACTTACTTAATTCCACATCCTATTCATCTCTATGCTACTACTTAAGAAGGGTTACTTATATTTGCATGTGTAAATTGCATAAACAAAAATGAATCCATTAAACAATTTTTTGCATTCTCCTTTTCCATTTCATTTCTTTTATACATATATTTGTATTTAAGGAAAGTGATATATTAGTCCGGACAACGCCCGGGGTTGCGAGGCCTTAACCCTAAGTAGGTATTGTACCTTACACCTCGTTAACAATGGTACCCACTTATGCCTTTCTTACTTTCATGTGTGTATGTGAAAATTTGGATAAGGAAAACCCTTTCTACTTAAGAAAAATCATGCATATTTAACTTCTAAATTTTCTTAAACGGATTACTTTGCATGCATCATAAAGCGTGTCTAATACTCTCATTTGTATGTATAGATATGCTTAGGGTCCATCCATATGTATGTTATATATGTTGGGAAAGAAATGAAGTAATGTGTGTTATGTGAATCTTGGTTCATTTTATTTAATCTTAAAATGCCTTTCATTTTTGAATAGGTTTGTTTAGAGTTCATATAAACTTAGGATTAATTAAAAGATTTAATCAAAATATTCACCTAAATAAAACTAAACTTTGAATCTACTTTAGAAATTACTTAGGTTGGAAAGAAAGATAAGTCTTCTTCTCCTTCCCTCTCTTTATAACTTAGTAATTAATTGTAGGATCTACTTAAACCAAATCAAATCATAAAATAAAATTAACCCAAAATAATTAAAAACTTAAATGAAACCCTCCTCTAAGTTGAATATGTTCTTCACACTTAAAAAATTTAAGCTTAAAGCCATAACTAAGCATACCACACAAGCCTTCAAAGCACACTTTAGCTTTAAGTCACCACTTCTAGCTTTAGGTTAGGTTGGTGGTTTGAGGTTTGTTTTATTTTGTGATATATATTTGTTCTTTTATTTAGCATATCCAAATTTGCTAAGTAAATATCCCTCATTTTCAAAATCAAAACATCAAAATCAAACACATTTGAAATTTATTTAGCATAAACAAATTTGCTAAGTACAATTCTCATTTTCAAAACAAAATATCAAAACCAAAAATACATTTATATTCTTTATTTAGAATACCCAAATTTGCTAAGTAAAGATCTTCTTTTAAAATAAAAATTAAACACATTTGGACTTTATTTAGCATACCAAAATTTGCTAAGTAAAGATCATATTTTCAAAAATAAAAATTAAACACATTTGGATCTTTCATTTAGCATACCCAAATTTGCTAAGTAAAGATCCTATTTTCAAAATCAAAATCAAAACACATTTGGATCTTTTATTTAGCATACCAAAATTTGCTAAGTAAAGATCCTCTTTTCAAAATCAAAATTAAACACATTTGGATTCTTTATTTATCATACCCAAATTTGCTAAGTAAAGATCATCTTTTCAAAATAAAAGTCAAACACATTTGGATTCTTTATTTAGCATACCCAAATTTGCTAAGTGAAGAACCTCTTTCAAAAAAAATCAAAAGGCAAGCACATTTGGATCCTTTATTTAGCACACCCAAATTTGCTAAGTAAAGATCCTCTTTTCAAAATTACAAAAATAAAATACATTTGATTCTTTATTTAGCATACCCAAATTTACTAAGTAAAGAGCCCATTTTCAAAAAAATCAGAACATCAAAACCAAAAACACATTTGGATATTTTATTTAGCATACCCAAATTTATTAAGTAAAGATACTCTTTTCAAAATCAAACACATTTGATTCTTTATTTAGCATACCCAATTTTGCTAAGTAAAGATTCTCTTTTCAAAATCAAAATAAAACACATTTGGATCTTTTATTTAGCATACCCAAATTTTCTAAGTAAAGATCCCTCATTTTCAAAATCAAAGCATCAAAATCAAACACATATGAATTCTTTATTTAGCATACCTGAATTTGCTAAGTAAAGATCCTCTTTCAAAATAAAAATCAAACATATTTTGGATCTTTTATTTAGCATACCCAAATTTGCTAAAGTAAAGGTCCTCTTTTCAAAATCATAAAATCAAACACATTTGGATTCTTTATTTAGCATACCTAAATTTGCTAAGTAAAGAACCTCTTTTCAAAGTAAAAAATCAAACACATTTGGATTCTTTATTTAGCATACCTAAATTTGCTAAGTAAAGATCCTCTTTTCAAAATCATAAAAAATCAAACACATTTGGATTCTTTATTTAGCATACCTAAATTTGCTAAGTAAATATCCTCTTTTCAAAATCAAAATCAAACGCATTTGGATTCTTTATTTAGCATACTCAAATTTGCTAAGTAAAGATCCTCTTTTCAAAATCATGAAAAATCAAACATAGTTGGATCCTTCATTTAGCATACCTAAATTTGCTAAGTAAATATCCTCTTTTCAAAATACAAATCACCAAAATAACACTTGGATTCTTTATTTAGCATACCCAAATTTGCTAAGTGAAGATCCTCTTTTCAAAACACAAAATCAAACACAATTGGACTTTATTTTAGCATACCCAAATTTGCTAAGTAAAGATCCTCTTTTCAAAAAATAAAAATAAAAGAAAACATTTGGACTTTATTTAGCATGCCCAAATTTGCCAAGTAAGATTCCATTTTCAAACTCACTCATGATTCATAAACAAGCAAAGAAGAAGAAAATTGTTTTCAAACAACTCATTTAGCATACTCAAATTTGCTAAATGAGCAATCCTAAACAAAATCAAATGACCCATTATTTTAAAATACTCAATTTTGTTAAATAAATGGTCCCCAAACATTAAAGTAAAATTCAAATATGAACCAATGGAAGCATCAATCTCTTCAAAATGTTTGAACCCATTTTACATACACAAATTTGTTGAAAATGGATTCTAAATTCAAAATCTACTCTCCAATTTTAAATTCAAAATCTCTCTACTAAATTCAAAGAGCCCCACTTAATATATTCAAATTATTGTTTGTGGGTTCAAATTCTAAAGCAAATTAAAGTAGAAATTTGATTTGAGTTTATTTTCAAAAAATTTTAGAATTTCAACCCAATTTGGCTTTTCTCAAGTTCGGTTTAGTTCAAATGGATGCCCGAAGTATGTCCTCAATTTTCCTTTGGGATGGATTTGGCCTTGGATCAGCCAACCTCCAACAGGACTTTTCTCATCTCATTCACTTTGGTGAGGATTGAGGGGGCTAGGATCACTTGTGAGGGGCAACCCTCATAACCATTAGCAGTGTGATGACCCGTGGCGATCATTCAGTTGAGATGCCTTCCGATTTTGGGTTTCCCTCAAGAAGAAGGCGTGGCAGTTCCCATTGCTTGGCCATGCATTTAGTTGTTCCCATTCGCCCTAATAGCTAGCACCCACTCATTGGCTTCTTCCAAGGGGAAGGCTCCCACTTGAGGATAGTCTCCCCACCTGAGGTAGGGTCTAGTTCCTATATTGTTCCTTCTAGCAAGACTCAATGCCACACAGATGTTGCAAGATCAAGCGGTATCATATGTGCAAAGCCAAAGAGATGGAGGCGTTCTCAAGTTGCAATAGAGGAGTTACCAGATAGTTTCTCCTCGATTACATAAAACATGTTTCATCCTCTCTGGATCGATGGAGAGGAAAATGTTAGGAGGTTTACAATGTCACCTCCACCTACAGTTGATGAGGCTCTTATCGAGATAGGAGGAGGTCCTATCTTTGGACTTAGGATAATCTTGGGCCAGTTGGTAGCTTACGGGCGATCGAGTCCAAAGCCCAATTTAATCTATGATCCGTCATTCCTCGCAGATGGGGCGAGCACATTCAGCAAGAGATGGCTAGGGAGGCCCGGTGCATATGACCAATGAGAGAGATGAAGGTACACCAGGTTGGCTATCTCAACTCTCATGAATTTTCTCTGTGCTATCTTATCAATCATCGACAATATTATATTGACCAACACTACTCACCATGGGAGGAGGGCTCCCACATAGAAAGTCGGTGGTGCCTCACCGCCTACTCCACATCCACCATATCTGGTGCAAGTTCCATCTTCAGTCCATCAAAGGCCATGAAGGCATCGGGAAAAGAGAGCCCCGGTGATCCGGAATAGCCAATAGATCCCATTTCATCTACACCACCAACTTAGGTGAAGTAAAACTCTCCCACTCGACCTCCTACTTGGTTGTGGTGAAGAAGAAGCGACCTTGTAGCATCAGTTGTACCATCACCACCACCACTTGATCATGGACATAGTAGCAGCAGAGGAGAAGGAGCAGTTGATTGTCCCCATGGCCATGATCCTCCCATGAAGTCCTCCCTTGATAAGTGATAGCCATGAGCACATTTCTTCTAGTGAGCATAGCCCTCACGAGTTAGCTCTCCAGTAGGCTGGGAGGTCGATGTATCTCTATTCATGAGCTCGATCCTCCCACGATTAGCCACAATCTTTTATGCGTGCAGTTGGACCACTCCCTAGATGACATTGTAGATCTCATTGAGAAGAAGGAAATCCAGGGTATGATGGGTCGACCTAGAAGAAAAAATTATCTTTAATCCCAACGAATATGATTTGTTGGAAGATTCAATGAGGTGCATATGGTTGTGTGGTGAATTATTTATTTTCATTCTTCATCTATCTTTTAAGAAAAATAAATGAAGAACAAAAATAACAACTTCTTGTGTTGGACACCGTAGATCTGCGATGTTCTTATTAGGGTGATAGTGCGACATTAAGGAATGATGTACTATCTCGAGAGATGAAGTCACCATCCTAATAGACCTAATAATCTTAATAAAGACTCCTAAGGACTATGGGTCTTGGATGTACTAGAGATTTTTCTCCTACTTTACATGAAAAAGTAAAAGGTTTATTTTAAATCGGGTTCATTAAGTTCCCTATGGAGGTAAACTCAATAGTTAATTACATCCAAAGGAATGAGATCCCTTAAGAATACTCTCGATTAAGGTAAATGATCATTATCTCCAAAGATTTTGAAGGTAGACTATCAATCAATTGGTTTATTTTTTAAGATCAAGTGGGATTGATCAAAAGGAGAGTTATTATAATCAAAGGAAGATAAGTAGGGGTGATTATGATACTAGAAAGCCTAGTAAGCATCCCAAACTATCCTATGGTTGGACTTTATATTTTTGAAATTGAAGTTATTTATTTGTTTGAGTTAAATTTTATTAGAAATCTAGGGCTTACAATTACATAACACAAGATCATGGAAATGCCTAAGAGGTGAGGATTTATGCCAGAAGAGAAGTATCAACCTCTTAACTTAAATCTAGGGAGTTTTGGCGAGAGCCAAGGCATGACCTAAATCTAAGGTGAAAATGGGTATTTGGTTTACCTCCACAGAGAGGATAAATCACCCGGCTGTTTGGACTTACAAGTAGGGGTGGTAACTAACTCCTCCTATGATTTTAAATGCATGTAGGCAAGTCATATGCTTTTCAAGATAGCTAAGCATTTATTTATTTAGAAAGAAACTAAGTTCTTAAACACACTCCCTAAGAGACTAGATCATGTAGGGTATGATTAATGACTTAAATCTAATGGAATTTTTTGTTATATTTTATTTTTATTTTTGGACAATTGATTTAACACAGACTATAGAATTCATATGCCTAATGCATGAGAAATTTGATTATGGGCCAAAATCGCAAGAAGGAGGTGTGTTTCCACCATGGCTCTCAAAGGT
Source organism: Cymbidium sinense (assembly GCA_021442155.1). Classification (NCBI taxonomy): domain Eukaryota; kingdom Viridiplantae; phylum Streptophyta; class Magnoliopsida; order Asparagales; family Orchidaceae; genus Cymbidium; species Cymbidium sinense. Next base: position 3,948,056 of record CM038230.1, read on the forward strand.
CAAGCCAAGTTCCCGGCAAAGGTTCCATAAGCAAAAGTGAAGCAAGATGCTTTTATGCATGATGTGAAAATATACAACATCCAACTAAGGGGTTGCTAAATCTTTTATCTTATTTTATAACCTAAGATTTAGGTAAGGTTATGAATTATTTTAATTTTAATTTTAAGTTGTTTAATTGGATGGAAAATTTATTTTTCCTTAAGAGCCTAATCATCCAGCCATTCATCAAAGTAAGGAATAAACTAGGAAAAATATGTCATCTTAATGCACAAGCTAAACAAACATCAAACAATTTTGACCTTGGTCTAAGATAGATTTACCAATCCAAAGGAGCATCTACCAACCACACGTAACACTATCCAACCAAAGGGGTGCCTTTTAGTTTTCAATGGTTAAGTTTAAAAAAGAAAATGTAGGGACTCACATCTTCCAAAACAAGGAACCTAGGATGATTAGTTGCTTGTACAACAAATCAAACGACCTCACTATTGAGTGAATGCCAGTGGGACTTATATTAGCTCAAAGATAGTCAAGATTAATTTTATTTTTATAGTTATTTTTTATGGATTCCATTGGTTTGTGAGGGATCACACGAGAAGGAGCTTATATCGCCTTAGACTTATCTCAAATTTATTGAATCAAAGGGACTAGCTTCCCGGGGGAGACTATCTAACCAAAGGAGTGCCTTTTGATTTGCAATGGTTAATTAAGGGAAGAAATCGGGACTCTATTCTAATACAAAAGAACATGGGGTGATCGGTTGCTTGGACAACAAATCGAACGGACCTAGGGATACACTGTTGGCAGTCATGCTAGAAAGAATGCGTAGTAGGCTTACATCTTCCAAAATAGAATGATTGTTGTCAACTTGCTTTTGGCAAAATAGATTGATCCCAACCTAAGGCTATGGAGAGAGTCGACAGGGGACTTATCTCAACTCGTAGTTAGGCAATTCTTAGGAGTTCTTGAGGCGCTCTAAAGATAAGAAGTGCTTAGAAAAAGGGGCCCATTGGGGCTTGAATTCTAATCCACAAACATAAATTTTGTTTATTTATTTATCGTGGACCCTAGTTTGTGAGGGATCATCGAGAAGGAGCTTATAGCAACTGACCAATCACATATTTCTTGAACCAAGGGAGAATCTACGCATCCGTTGAATAAATTCTCCAACCGAGGTGGTTACTAGGAAAGGGGCTGTCCAATCTAAAAGTAACCAGTAGTGTCTAAATGGGGTCACAAAAGGATGTGGTTTAAGTAGAGTTCCCACAGGAGAGGGGCCACTAAGAGCTTTATCCAAAACCACGGAAGATAATTTGCATAGGTGGTGGCCCACTCAAGGAGAAAGCATGGAGACTCACATCTGCTAAGAGTGTTGTATCCAGGGTGAGTCGTCATAGCGAACATCAACTAGCCTAAGGTGCTCATCGACAATCAACTAGGAAGAAAGTGCGGGACTCATATATTTCTATAGCAAAACTTATTTGTATAGTCTTTCTTGCTAGGATGTTATTCGACCTAGGATGACTCTTGAATGAATTCTATTGGGGACTTATATCAACTCAAAAGTAGTCAAGAGAAAAGGAGCCTCTCGGGAATTACCTTAAACCTCAATATATACCTAGTCGATTATGATGGTTAATTCAAGAAGAAAGCATGGGGACTCACATCTTCTTAAACAAAATCAAGATGAGATAGCTTACTACCTAGGCATTGAAGTCTACCAAATTAGCAAGGCTCATTGGTTGCAATGGTCAAGTCGATTAAAGTGTCGAGACTCACATCGCGACAAATGACTCTTGGGGTGACAAACTAGCGAGGTAGTATATCAACCCAACCTAGAGCGACTAATGAGTGAGTGCCACAGGGCTTGCTCCCACATCAAAAAGACCAAGACAAAAGATATGTGTTTGTTTTGTGCTTGTGTTAAAGAAAATAGGACATCGCTTAGGTTATCTCACATATACCCTAAACTTGCTTGGAATTTGATGAAATGGTGCCATGAATGGTAGTAGGTATTCTCACCAAGAAAGGATGCCGTTTGGGTTCTCTCACACCTAACTTAGTTGTGCTAGTCGAAATAGGATACCTCTCGGGTTCTCTCACACCTATTCTAGTAGCCGGGAATTATGTTTGATTGTGTTCGTGTCATGAAAGAGGTATAAGATGCCTCTTGGGTTCTCTTACACTTATCCTAAACACGTTGTGGTAGATTCAAGATAAGCAAATAATGCTTTGAAAGAAGAGAAGATTTTCATGAATTGGAATGAAATTTTATTCTTTTCTTGATAATTGTTTTGAAACATGACTTATGGGTAATATTTCTTCAAATAGAGCCCATTAATTAGAAGCATAGGATGTTCCCCTTTACAATCAATGAACTGATAAGATCCTTCTTGGTAGGCCTTCTCTATGACAAAAGGGCCTTCCAAAGTGGGTTTAAATTTGCATCCCATCTTTGACAGCAACAATTATCCTCCTTAGGACTAATGCAAGTTCTCCTACTTGAAAAGCCTTAGAGCATTATCTTGTTGTGAGCTTTAATCATTTTGGCTTTATATAACTTGAGGTTCTATCACGCTTGTAGGCATCTCTCCTCCAAACCTTAAAGCTCTTCTAACCATAATTTGGCATTCTGCTCTATAGTGATCTTGCTACCCAATGCTATCTTTAGTGATGGGAGTTGACCTCATTTTTAGAATGAGCTCTCAACCTCTCCATCTTTGGTAAATGATCATTGTCTCCAAGTATCGATAGTGGATTTGTACTTTGTATAAGTCTAAGACTATCTTTCTTTTTCATTGACACTTAGTTTATTTCATCCTTAAAAGCTAGCTAACATCCTTTAGGTTTTAGGACCTCACTCCATGTAGGTCTTAAAACCCATATTAGGTTCCCCAATAGGTGAAAATAAAAATTTAACAAAATGAAATAACTAAAGACATCCTTCTTTCCATTTCCATGGTATGGTAAGGTTCATTCAAAAATAAAGAAAAATAAATCCTTTATAAAAATAATAATTTCCAAAAAAGCACTTTTTCAAAATGCACATAATAAAATGTTTGAAAATATTATTTCATAAATCAACCTCATCTAACAATCTTCATGGTTGTTATATGTAAGATATTTTCAAAAAATAAAATCCAAAATCATATTTTTAAAAGTATAAATGAACATCTTCACTCAATTTACTTTGATGAAGATTTCATTTTCAAAAAACAAAATTAATAATCATATTTTTAAAAAACACAAATGAACATCTTCACTCAATTTATTTTGAATGAAGATTTTATTTTCAAAACAAAATCAAAAATCATCTTTTCTAAAATAAAATCAACAATCATCTTTTCAAAAGTAAAATCTAAAATCATATTTTCAAAAGCACAAATGAACATCTTCACACACAATTTATTTTGATGAAGATTTCATTTTCAAAAAAAAAAACAAAATCAATAATTATATTTTCAAAAGCACAAATGAACATCCTCATTCAATTTATTGAATGAAGATTTTATTTTAAAACAAAATCAATAATCATCTTTTCAAAAATAAAATCAACAATCATCTTTTCAAAAAATAAAATCAACAATCATCTTTTCAAAAAATAAAATCAACGATGATCTTTTCAAAAAATAAAATCAATAATCATCTTTGCAAAAATTAAGACACATTTGGATCTTCATTTAGCATATCCAAATTTGCTAAGTGGATGTCCTCTTTTCAAAAAAAAAAAAAAAAAGAAAAAAAAAGAAAGAAGAAGAAATAAATAAAAAAATGAAACAACATTTGGATCTTCATTTAGCATACCAAAATTTGGTAAGTGGAGGTCCTCTTTTCAAAATCAAACATCAAACAACACATGGATCCTTTATTTAGCATACCCAAATTTGCTAAGTAAAGAATCCTATCATCAAAATCAAAACAAAACACATTTGGATTTCTTAGCATACCTAAATTTGCCAAGAATCCTCCTTTCCAAAATCATCAAAAATCAAAACAACATTTGGATCCTTTATTTAACATATCCAAATTTGCTAAGTAAAGAATCCTATCTTCAAAAATTAAAAGAAAACACATTTAAATTTCTTTAGCATACCTAAATTTACTAAGAATCCTCTTTTCCAAAATCATCAAAAATCAAAACAACATTTGGATTTCTTTAGCATACCTAAATTTACTAAGAATCCTTTTTTTTACCAAAATCATCAAAAATCAAAACACATTTGGATTTCTTTAGCATACCTAAATTTACTAAGGATCCTCTTTTCAAAATCATCAAAAATAAAACACATTAGGATTCTTTATTTAGCATACCCAAATTTGCTAAGTAGAGATCCACTTTTAAAAATAACAAAATATTTGGATTCTTCATTTATCATACCCAAATTTTCTAAGTAAAGATTTCATTTTCAATTTCACACATAATTCACGAATAAGCAAACAAAAGAACAAAATTATTTTCAAACATCTTACTTAGCATACCCAAATTTGCTAATTGAGTAAATTCCAAAATCACAAATCAAAACAAAATCAATTGACCCTTTGTTTTAACATACTCAAATTTGTTAAGTAAAGGGTCCTCAAACACAATCAAAATCAAATTCAAATATGAACCTATGGAAGCATCAATCTCCAAAAAATATTTGAACCCATTTTCAACATGCACAAATTTGTTGAAAAGGGATTCTACATTCAAAATCTCCTTTCCAATTCTAAACTCAAAATCTCTCTCAAGATTCAAAGAGCCCCACTTAACATATTCAAATTAAAGCGGTGATTGAGTTTATTTTGCAACATTGTAGACTTTTGATCAGTTTTAGTTAGTTTTGATTTAGTTCAGTTCGGTTTCAATGGTAAATGCGTGTTCACATTTCCTTTTGGGATGGATTTGGCCTTGGATCAAGCCAACCTCCCTTGATCGACTTTGCCCACCTCATTGATATTGGTTGAGGTTTTGAGGGGCTAGGATCAGTTGTGAGGGGACCACCCACATACAGTTAGCAAGAGTGTGGTGAGGCAAAAGCTGTCATCCAGTTGAGTCTGACTCATTAATTCCCTCACGAAGAGGAAGGCTATGATAGTTTTCATAGCGTAGTAGTAGTTCCGATGCACTCGGATTCCCCTTTCTACCCTAGTTCAGAGCTAGCACTCACTGGCTCCTTCCAAGGGGAAGACTACCCTATCTTTAGAAATAGTCTCCCACCTGGTTGGGTCTAGTTCTCGTCGCCACTCTTAGTAAGACTTTGGTCACAAGATCACACATCCCATGCGCACCAGGGTACTACCCACCATGAGGAGCTCTACCTGAGAGGAAAGAATCAAGCCGCCATAAAGGTAGCATCCGGGGAGAAAAGACTGGTGATCCGACTATGGCCAAGAGATCCCATTCCATCTACACCGGCGAGGTGAGGTCGATCTCTCTGCCGACCTTACGCTTGTGGTAAAGATGGAATGGCGACCTCAGTATAGTAGTTCCATCACCACCACCATCATGAGCATGGATAGTAGTAGGCGAGGGGAAGGAGATAGCACCTGTCCTCATGACTATAGATCCTCCTAGGAGTACCACTCCACCCAAATCTAATGAGTCGAGAACATCTATCCTCTAGTGAGTGTAGTTCTCAAATGATTAACTCTCCGCAATGGGGAGGTTAGGTGCCTCCGTTCATGACATTCGAGTTCTGGATGATCGGTGTCCGAGCTTAGTATGATTTATGTTCGGTGTAGGCGGATATCTCGGATAGAAGAGGGCTAGGGAGGCTGGATGTCGCAGATTACTAGCGAGGAGACGTAGGTACCCCACGTCTGGCCTATGCACTCATGGACTTTCCGATCAGCGTGCTACCCACACCGATCATCTGCATTTCTTGATGGGTACTACCCACCATAGAGAGGAGCTCCTACCTAGAGAGAGTCGGTGGTGCCTCCACCACCGCTTACTCCACTCCCACCATCTTTGATACAAGTTCCATCATCTATTATTCTAGAAAATCCATAAAGGTAGCATCCGGGAGAAGAGAGCCCCAGTGATCCCATGGCCAAGAGATCCCATTCCATCTACACCACCGGAGGTGAGGTCGACTCTCTGCTTGACCTTACGCTGATTGTGGTAAAGATGGAATGGTATAAGTATAGTAGTCGTTCCATCACCACCACCATCACGAGCATGGATGTAGCAGGCGGAAGGAGATAACACCCTGTCCCTCACTATAGATCCTCCTAGAGTACCACTCCACCCAAATCTAATGACGGTGAACATCTATCCTCTAGTGAGTGTAGTTCTCACAAGATTAGCTCTCCAATAATAGGGGAGGTTAGGGTGCCTCTCCGTTTATGACATTGATCCTACTATCGGTCAACCTCGATTATTTGTACTGTTTAGTTGGACCGGTCAGATGACATTGTAGTACAATATCTAGTGGAGAAGAAAGAGATATTAGGATATGCCTAGTATAATTTAAAGGATGAGAAGGTTAGTTTTGATCTTAATGATGATGATATGTTAGAGGATCCGGTACACATGGTAGACACCAGGGTTCCCTCCTTCGTGATCAAGACTTTGGAAGGTCTTTTCGGCAAAGAGATACAACATACTCGACCTAATAACTCCTTCAACAATTAAAGTAAAAGGATGAACAAATAGATAGGATGGGGAAGAGGCTTGAAGGCTTCTTGGCAGCAATTTTGACACTTCATAACCAAGCCCGGTAGTGCATCACTATTGCGAAATAGGTCGGAGTTGTTGCATGTCTTGGATCTAGCCAAGAATTTACCTCAGTAAGCGAGAGCACACCAGCTTCATAGGATGGTAGTGGATAGTACCTCGTACATGAAAATGACATTAAAAATGGTTGAGCAACATGTGAGAAAAGTGTTGGTGCAAGCCAGAGGATGGATCATTAGTTTCAAAGGATAGAACCCGAGGAATTCAATGCCATCCAAGATTCTAAGGGTTTCATGCCACCTTCTTTCAAGAGCTTCGATGGCGTGAACCCACGCACATAGCACTTTAGAGCCACCGTTTACAACACCGCTGGTAATGATGCTCTCCTATTATGTCTTTTGTTAGCTTAGTGCATAGCTTTTGATTGGTACAAAATTTCCCAACTCAATGAAGGCTTTGCTGAATTGGAGAAACTCTTCATTAAGAGGTTTGTTGGAGCTCAAAGGGTGATCAGAAGCATCTCGTTGTTGCTCAACAACACCCTAGTGAGTCCTTAGTTGATTATATTCTTAGATGGCAAAATTTGAGTATGACATTAAACCATAGTTGTATGAACAACATGCCATTGAAATTGCTTGAAGAATATTCATGACTCGATCACTTTCATGCTCAAAAGTTTTACCATCAAAATATTTGAGAAACTATTCAACAAGGCTAAGGAGAAGCCAAATAGTTACATTTTTTGGATCAATTAACAAAGCAAAGCCACAAAAAAGCTTATGAGAAGAAGCCGTGAGAGTGATAGTAGTAGACAAGGGGGAAGCAGCTTGAGAGATGAAAGACCTTGTGCTCCACTGCGTGACTTCCACCTCGCCTACCACCACCGAGGCCATCCTACCCCCCATAGCAACCTTCATGGACTTCACCACCTCCCCTCATATCCACAATAGTAGTGGTACACATATACCGTGTAGCTACCATCCACCTATTCTTATGAATAAACTAAATAAATCATATTCATTTAAGAGGGAGGTAATCAAGAAAATATTTAAGGATCTCTTAAAGAAATCGATTTTCAGCTACCCTAGCCAAGGTCAAGGAAGTGGACAAGAGCAATGATCCTAACTTTTCCCCTACCACCGCATGCTAGCCATGTTTTGGAGGATTGCTTTACATTCAAGGACTAACTTGAGCAAATCTTCAAGATAGGTGCCATAGTATCCCAAAGGAATACCTTGTGGAACAATAATCCAGCCCATTAGGGTAATCCTTGGGCATATCTACGATCCTCTCAAAATAGAAGAAGGTTGGGATTTCTCCTTATTCCAAACCTCTAGAATATTGTGTCCAAAATTAAGAAACTTTCCTCATGCCTAAGGCACAAGAACCTCCAACATCAAGGAAGTTTTGCAAGTAAAAGACAACTTGGAGAAAGGGGAGCTCAAAGAAGTAGCCCACAACAGCCTAGGGATAGCCAAGTAGCCCAACCATCGAGACGGCCCACTCCACCATTGCCTACTTCATCAAGCATGTTGACCTCATTTTTAGAATGACCTCTCAACCCCTCCATTTTAGACATGGGACTCCTCTTGACTTTATGGGTTCCTTAGTCTTAAGACACATCTAGTGATTATATGGACTCAACCTAGCCCTAGATACTAGAAGAGAATAGCCATAGGGTCATGCCTTAGGGGTGTTAGGAAAAGTTGCCTACCCTATAGATTGTACCACATTCCTCACTTCGCTCCTTCAACTCAAACTCCAAATCAAATCGACATCAAACCTAAATTAGTTCCAGCTTAATTGATTTTCTCCAAACCCAAATCAGGCCAAATGATTGTAACCCATGATTGAAACTTATGATTGAAGCCCGTGATTGAAATTCCAAGTTCAAAATCTTTCCTAAGTCACTTTGATTTCCTTTCATGGACTTAGCCTAAATCATGTTCAAATCAATTCAAATTGTGAAATTTTCACAACCCATTTATATTCTCATTTATATTCACATATATGAATAAAATATAAATTAAAATCAATCAAACTAAATCCAAAATTCAAATCCAAATCAAAATCTTTTGTAAGTCACTTTGATTCTCTCTAAGGACTTAGCCTAAATCAAGTTCAATCCACTTCAAATCCTTAAAATTTTCTCATAACCTATTTATATTCTCATTTATATTCACATATATAAATGAAATATAAATTCAAACAACCAAAACCAACTCCAAAACAAACTCAAATTCAATCAAAAGCCAACCTAAGCCTTTCAAATCAAAATCTTGAACTTAGCCAAATCAATTTTAAATCATGCCAAACCCTTGATTTTTCTTCATGATTCAATTAATCCTTCAATCATGAATCCAAATATAAACATAAACTTCAATCATTAAACCAAAACCAAATTCAAAATCAAACCTAAGTTAAACTCATGTTCACCCTTTGAACTTGAAATTGTCAAATGAATCAAAATCCATTTGAGTTCAAACCACTTGCAAATGGATTTATTTTTCAATCATAAGTCCATATATGAGTTCAATCAAACTCCAATCAAGCTTTGACCAAGCCATTTGACCTACTTAGGCTCACTTGACTTAAAGTGACCTAAAATACCCTTATGAGCTAAATTCTAATCCTAACCAAAAATTGGATTGGACCCAAGTCTCTCTCTCATCATGAGATGATCAATCACTCACATTAGGTCAAACCAAGTCAAACCTAAGGGTTGACTAAGTCAACACATAGCCAAAATGAAACCTAAACTAGCCAAAATCCATCATAGTCCAAATTGATTGAAACCATTGATCAAAACTCATTCATGATTAATGTTTGAACTTGACCAAGTCAACATTTGAGCCTAACCTAGTCCAATTGGCTACTTGACCCAAGTTTGACCCAACTTTACCTAAAAGCCAAAATGTGATAACACTTGATCTAAGCCAAATTGATTGAAATCAATGGGGTCAAGTTTATTCCAAAATGATTGTTGAATTTGACCAAAGTCTCAATTGGCCAACTAGACCTAACCTAGCCCAATTGACCGTGAACCCAACTTAACCTAAAAGGTCAAATTGAGCCAAACTCAAATATAAAATAAATTGATTGGAAAAAAAGATACCAATCTATTTCATATGACTAACCAAACATGAACCAACCCATGACCTAACCCAAATAGGTCAAATGGGTCAATTTGGTCAACTTGACCCATTTGACCTAAATGAACTCAATTAAACCAAAACCAAATATAAACCAAAATGAATCAAACCAAAGCCGCCAAAACATTTCAAATGATCATATGAACTTGACCCAACCCTTGGTTTGACCCAATTTGACTAATTGGTCAACTTGACCCAAGTTGACACATTTTGACCTAAATGGGTCAACATGAGCCAAATCACATCAAACCAATTTCAAATTCAAAGAAACTTGGCCTAACTCATTTTTCAAACATACCAAATTTATTCAATTAAAAACCAAGCCAAATGACCATTTTACCCCTAGGCCATAGGATAAATTTTGGCCAAATCTACTTGGAATTTGGTCAAATCCTTTTCATAACAACTTGACACTCTCTTAGTGGATCAAGTGGACACTAGGAGTGTGGTGCATCTAGCTCAATGGGTTTGGTTCCCTAACCTAAGGTCAAAATGACCACCTCACTTGAAATTAAGCATGAAATCTTCTCTCCACCTTGTTTGAGCACATGGCCACCTCACCTACTCCTCCTCGCTAAAATTGAATGCCATGCCACTCTAAAGCTCTCAAACAATCCAATCAATAGGGTCAATTGGATCAAAATGGAAAGCTACTTCATGATCGTCCGATCCTTCAAGGGGGATATATGCTCCCCAATTCCATTCAATCTTCACGCCTCATACTCGATTGAGCTGGGGATGCCGAGGAGCCATTGTCGAAAGTGATCCCAAGCTTTCTTGAGTGATTTTAACTTCTCCATTTTTGGATTTTCTCAAATCAAAAAATGGGAGCTCCATTGAAATTCAAACCTACTCCATGCTCAATACCAAGTCAATTCACTTTGCAAACCCATCAAGGAGCTCAATCAAACTCACCCAAGCCTTCACGTAAGCTCCAAAGGTAAGGGAGGGCTACTCTTGGTCAAGAACGAGCCTACTTGAAGGGGAGCTTGGCCTCTAAGATCCATCCAATATCAAGACTTCAAACTTCAACAATCTTCGCACTAGATCAAGCTTCTCCAAGAGAATCAAGATCACCTCCTGAGGGCTATTAAACCGAGCTTAATCTAGTTGTTGGTCCGGTCCTGTGAAGTTAAGTATCACCCATTGAGATTCTAGATGTTATCTTTTTTTGCATGTTGACAAGGTTAAGTTCCCAATCTAAGCTCAATCGCTGATCATGCCCTAGAAGATGGACGATGCCTTCTCCCACGTGGAAACACAAAGATAGATCATGGGTCATCCATCCGTGCATTTTGGATGGACGACCATGATCCGAAGATCCACGGATTATCCCTTTATAACTATGTCCCATCCTGATCTTGATGGAGAGAAAGCGGTCACGTGGTATGATGTGACAACTTAAATATTGAATCTTGTCATGCTACATCAAAGTGCATCACATCCACACATGGCCGATGAGATTAAACATTTAATTAAGCTATTAAATCACCTAATTAATCATGGAAACTTCCTAAATTCATAACTAAGCCTAAAAATTTGAAAAATATAAAATAAATTGCATTGGATAGATAATTGAACATAGAATATTCTAAAATGATTTCAATGGATTTTGAATAGTGCTTTTCTCTAGATTTGGGTTTTATTAGAATGTTATTTTGCCAATTACCCTCTCATTACTCTACTGATTAATCCCAACCTTCTTGTGGATAATTAGTGGGATGACTCTGCCTCTCTTAATTTTCTTGAATTTATTGGTAGTTTAATTAGAGGAATTGCTAGTTTATTCCTTTTAATGTAATTAAGCTTAATTAAAGGTATAATTAGTGATCTAACCCCCCATTGAGTTAATTACATTTTGCTTAAGTGAATATGAGGTTTTGGGATTAATTTTGGGATACTTTCCTTAAGATATTCCTTAAACCCCTTTTTCTTCCTTAATCCAACCTCAATTAAGGATTAATTCACCACACCCTTAATTAATTTCATAAAATTCTAAAACTTACCGTAACTCAATTAATCTATCTTGGGTAGATGCTTAACTATTCAAGAGACTAAGTACAATTAAGGAAATCAAAATTCAACTCATATGTGTGAGAGGTGTTATGAAATTACTTAAAATAAACCTCTTAGCTTACTTAATCCTTAATCATGAGTCAATTACATTATGTACCTTTCTTTTCTAGGTGCATTGCTGATTTAAATCTCTTGTGTAGTTTTATGTCATATCATTGGCTCATGATTATTTGATTAACTATGCTAAGGTGGTGTAGGTAAGGGATTATTAACACACTTAATTCATATCTTAACCTAAGCAACATATAAAATCATCTAATAATCCTAAGAACAAACTAAATCAACAAACATATGTGGGAATGGGTTAGGAGCAACAAACTCACCTCATATTTCTCAAATTAAATCAAACTCAAAATAAAATCAAACCTTCCTTAAAAAATAATTTGATTTGCTAAAAATAAACTAATCGATTAATAGTCTTACCTATTGAAATCTTTGGAGACAATGATCATTTACCTTAATCGAGAGTATTCTTAAGAAATCTCCTTCCTTAGGATGTAATTAACTATGGCTTGCCCTTGTAGGAAACTTAATGAACCATTTAAAATAAACCCCGCTTTTTCATGTAAAGTAGAAAAAATCTCGGTATATATGACTCATTATCCTGGGAGTCCTTATTGAGTTGATTGGATCCATTGTAGGGTGGTGACTTCTATCTTCGAGATAGTCCACCTCTCTCAATGTTGTTCATCACCCTCAATAAGAACATCTCATGGATCTAATGGTGTCAAAAATGCATAAAAGAAGTATTTTTCTATCTTCATTTTATTCCACATATGATTGAAGATGGAAGTATACATTCTTTAGAAATATAAAATTTCACCACATAACACCTCTACTTCAGCTAGCTCATGCTATACTAGACATCTTATATCGATGATGGAATCAAATCACTCATCCCACTTACTTTACTAGATTTCTACTATGTACCTCCTTCAAAACCCAAGAAATTAAGGAATAAAGCTAGTTTGAATTACCTGTTCCGATGGGTTGTCTAATTCTACTCTTATTGAAAACTCTCCAAGTCTAAATAATAATTATAACAACTCCTTTCTCTTCTCGAGTTGTACTTTCCTCTCGTGGGTTCACCTCTTGAGATAGACTTGAAATCATGATCTCCAGGGTCCCATAGGAGAAGTAGGTGAGCAGGTAGAACCTTCCACTAACCCGCCACAAGAGATCACCAAGTCAACCTCAGAGTGGCAAGGTTCTACCTCCTAAGACCTCAAGATAAGGGGAAATAAGTCATTAGTTCAAATGATCAAGAATCCTCTCCACAAGATGCTCCACCCTTGGAAATGCTTGTGGAGGATCAACCCAAGGTGGATTATAATGTTCTCTCTCACCTAAGAAAGTTGGCATCTAAGTTAAGCATATATGATGCCCTTGTCTTACCCAAGGAGATGAGGGAATCATTAATCAATGCTCTTCTTGATCCAGGGATATGCTTGCTTAACCTAACGCTATTGGAGAGAGGCACATTATTGTGAGAAGACAAAGGAGTCACTTTCATAAATGAAGACCTTCTTCTGGGGACATGGAGCACAACCGTCCCTCTACATTCAAGTGGACATGGATGATTCAAACTTTCAAGGGTTATTATCATCCGTATATCGGTGAACATTATGAGTCTAAAGACCCTTACCTATTTGAGGATTGACATCTCCACACTCAGAAGATCGGATGATGTTAAGAGGATTTAATGAACAAAGTAAGAGGGTTTTATGATCCATAGTGTTGCCTTTGAAAATAGGTGATTGGAAGACTAAACTCAAGTTCTATATCATTGATTTGAATACTTCATTCACCGCTTTTCTGTAGGCCTAGGATACATCGAATAAGATGATTCTATCTTCCTCCATCGTGCATCAAGTTGAAAGGATGGAATTGAATACTATGTCAATGGTGATGAAAATCCATTTTCTAAAGGGAGGTTGAGATATATGAGAATGTGACCTACTATCTTCCACAAAATACCTTTTCTTGTGAACTTGGTCTAAATTCAAATGCAAAAGAAAAGAAGAAAAGAAAAGAAAAAAAGAAAAGAAAAAGAAATGTTGACCTCCTTGGATGAGCTCAACTCCTCCATCTTAGGCTTGGGACTTCTCTTAGACTTTAAGAGTTCCTAAGTCTTAAGACACATCTAGTGGTTAGGACACCAACCTAGCCCTAGAAGACTTAGAAGAGTTGGCCATAGGAATAGGTCATGCCTTAGGGGTGGAAAAAAATTTCCTACCCTTAGCTTAAACCATTCCTCACTTTCCTTCTTTCAAGTCAAACCCCAAATCAATCTTGATTGATTTTCTCCAAACTCAAATCAACTCCATATGATTGAAATCATGATTGAAACCCATGATCAAAATTCATTTCAAGTTCAAATTTTACCTAAACCTTAATCTTGCCTTTAAGGACTTAACCAAAATTATGACTTAAACCTATTCAAACCTTTGAGATTTTCTCATAATTATTTATATTCTCATTTATATAATTATATTCACATATATAAATGAAATATAATTTCAAACCCATCAAATTAAAAAATTCAAAAATTCATGAAATTTTCCTTAAATCCTTTAAATTCCCTTTAATGGATTTAACCTAAATATTGATTAAACCATTTCAAACTCATGGGATTTTCTCAAAACTTATTTATATTCTCATTTATAATTGAAATATAAATATAAATTAATCAAATGCAATTCAAAAATTAAATTTCAATTAAACTTTTCTTAAATCCTTTAAATTCCCTTTAATGGATTTAGCCTAAATCATGATTAAACCATTTCAAATCCTTGAAATTTTCTCATGATCCATTTATATTCTCATTATATATAAATTAAATATAAATTCAAACAATCAAAACCAATTGCAAAAAATCAAATCAATTCCATTTAAAATCTAATCTAAGCCTTTCAAGTCAAAATCTTGAACTTAGCCAAATCACTTTCAAATCAAGCCAAACCCTTGATTTTCTCTCATGACTCAATCAACTGCATAATCATGAGCTCATATATAAATCCAAAATCCAATCATTTAATCAAAACCCAAATCAAAATCAAACTCAAAACCCTTTCATATTCTCCCTTTGAATATGAAAATTTCAAATGGATCTAAACCCATTTGACTTTAAACACTTATAAATGAATTTATATTTCAATCATGAGTTCATATAGAAGATCAACCAACTTGAAATCTAGCTTTGACCAAGACATTTGATCCACTTAGGCTCACTTGACCCAAAGACCAAGTACCCTTATGAGCCATATTTTGATCCTAACCAAACCGGATTGAACCAAACTCATATATCCCTCTCATCATGATCAACAATCATCATTAGATGATCAATCCAAACCAAGTCAAACCTAAGGGTTTACCAAGCCAACACTTAACCTAAAATGAAACCTTATATATCCAAATTATACCTTAGGCCAAATTGATTGAAACCATTAATCTAAGTTTACTCATGACCTACGTTTGAACTTGACCAAGCCAACATTTGAGCCTAAACTAGCCCAATTTCACTTGACCCAAGTTGACCCATTTTGACCTAAAGGGTCAAAATGTGTCAAAACTTGATCTAAGCCAAATTGATTGAAACCAATGGGTGAAGTCCATCCCAAATCACTTGTGGAACTTGACTAAATCCTCAATTGACCAACTACACCCAACCTAGCCCAATGACTTAGACCCAACATGACCTAAAGGGGTCATGTTGAGCCAAAATTGAACTTAACCCAAATTGATTAAAACAAAGACACCAATCCACCCCATATGACTAACCTAACCTAAACCTACCGGTCCTACCTCAAATAGGTCAAATGGGTCAAATAGGTCAACTTGACCCATTTGATCTAAATGAAGTCATATGAGCCAAACCAAAACTATACCAAATTGAATCAAATAAGCCACCAAAACATTTCAAATGGTTATATGAACTTGACCCAACCTTGGTTTGACCCAATTTGACCTATTAGTCAACTTGACCCAAGTTGACCCATTTTGACCTAAATGGCTCAACATGAGCCAAACCCCATCAAACAAATTCCAAATATTTTAAAATTTGGCCAAACCTAGTTTCTCCACATACCCAATATGTCCAAAGTGAAAAAAAGAGCAAAATTACAATCATCTAGGCCATATAACAAATTTTGGCTTCACCCATGGGTAATTTGGTCATACCCTCTTCACATTAACTTGAGGCTTTCTTAAAAGCTCAAGGGGACTGGGAGAGTGGTGCACCCAACCCAATGGGTTTGGGTCAACCCATTTGGTTCCTCTCAAGCTCAAATTCAAGCACATGGGAGGTTGACAATCCACTCCTTAGATCAAACCCGACATGTGCACACTCCTAACATGAAACAAATGCCCTATGATCAATTAGATCAAAATAGCATGTCCATTGCCAACCGCCCAATCCTTCATGGGGAGATATTCTTCCCATAATTCACTTATGTTTTCATTCACTCAAGGTCACATTGAAGGATAGAAGCCGAGGAGCCATTGGAGATTGATCCCCTCCAAGAGCTCTTCCCATTTTCCTTTTCTTGGCTTTTGAATAGTGAAAATAGAAGGTAGAGAGAAATTCCAACTTATTCTACATTCCATTTCACTCTATTTGCTCTTGCACACCCATTAGAGTCGAGCTTGCCTAAGCTCTCTCAAGTTCTAAAGGCAAGGGATGACCAATTGGATCAAAGCAAGCTCAAGCAAGGAGGAGTTGGTCCATACATTGATCTACTCAACCTCAAGTGCTCATACTCTCAAGGCTTGCCTCAACTAGAAGAAGCTTCTAAAAGGGAATCGAGCACCGGATCACCTCCATATGGGATTTGACCATTAAACTCAATGTGTGTGGAGCTTTGTGAAAGAAAATTTTCACCCCATTGATTTTACCATTGGATTTTTTGGTCTTTGTCTTTAGATGGTGTGGGTTGAATTTGGTTTGATTCTATGGTATATCAGTTTGGATCTTCCCTTGAGGATAAAGGGGAAGAACTTGATGATCTCACCATCCATGCATTTTAGATGGACGATTGAGATTATTTAGCACATTAAAATTCTTTTAACCTTTTAAAATGCAAGGAGATCTTCCATCTTTGATCGACGCGAGGATTAAAGCGCAGCATGCCATCACCGTTTAGGATGTGATAAGTTAAGTGACCCCTCAAAGACGATGCATGTAAAGTGCACGATCGCCACCGCCACGCATCGCCGTGAGCTAGGGATTAATTAGGATTAGTTAAAATGCTTAATTAATTTCTAATTAATCAAGGATCTTCTAAAATGCATAACTCATTTTAGAAAATTCAGAAAAATATGAAATAAAAGTCTATGATAGATAATTAAACCTAAAACACTTTAAAATTAATTTTGATGAGTTTTGAGTTATGTTTTCTCTCAATTTGGGTTCTATTAGAAAGTGTATTTTACTAATTACTTTTAATTAGGCCTTTGAATAACTCCAAATTTCTTGGGTGAATTTTAGGGGATGACTTCCACCTCCCTAATTTTCTTGGGATTTATTGAAGGCTTGATTAGAATAATTGCATATGGTTTTCTTTATTACCCTTCTTATATAATTAAGCATAATTAGGTATGATTAGTGATTTTAGCCTATGATTAGCATTGATTAAGGTCAAATACAGTGAGTGGGAGATTTATGGAATATTTTAAAGATATTTCCCTTAAGCTATTCCTTAAACCCCTCTTCTCTCCTTAATCTCCTCTTAATTAAGGGTTAATTCATTAATTATCCCATTAATTAATTTCTAAAAATTCTAAAATGTTCTAGAACTTAATTAATCTACTTTGGGTAGATGCTTTGGTGTTTAATAGTCTAAGTTCAATTAAAGAAATCAAAACCCCATTCATAAGTGTGAAAGGGTGTTTTGAAATTACTTAAGCTAAAACCCTTAGCTTAATTAACTTTAATTGTGAGCCAAATTGCATTAGGCCTTTTCATTATTAGGTTCATTGCAAATTTAAACTCCTTGTGGGTTTTATGTCATCTCATTAGCTTATAATTATTTAGTTAATTCTTCTAAGGTGGTGTAGGTAAGAGTTAATTAAGCTACTTAATTCATACCTTAACCTAATCAATGCATAAAATGGATCTAATTATCTAAAAATTAAACAAAAAAATAAAACATGTGGGAATGGGTTAGGAATATCAAACTCATCCCACCTTTTAAACTTAATTCAAACTTCAAACTATACAAAATCACTTTAATTCACTTTGATTTATTCTAAATTTTCTTATTCCATAAGAATGTCTTTAGGATTTAAGTAAAGTGAGTTTTTTTTACATGCTTTCATTACTTTGGATCTTTCCCCAACATGTTAAGTTATATGTCATGTGATATCATGCATTCATAGTTTTGAAATTCAAATTTTAAAATGAAATTGTTTACTTTATGTCAAATTTGCTTGTGTTGGCTAAAGTAGAAATATGAATGGATCTTATCACTACTAAATCAAAATTACTTTAAAAATACATAAATCAAATACCAAATCTAAAATTGTGCTACTTATACTTTAATTATAAGCTTGCATGTGATAGATTATAAAGGTGTTTTGCCTAGATTTTCCTTTCTTTCTTATGTTAGCATAATTTTGAATAAGAGTTGGTAAGATGTAGGGTTCATTTGAAAAGAACCCAACACTTACTTAATTTCATACCCTATTCATCCCTATGCTATCACCTAAGAAGGGTTGCCTATACTTTCATACATAAATTGCATAAACAAAAAAGAATCCATTAAACAATTTTTTGCATTCTCCTTTTCCATTTCATTTCTTTTATACATATGTTTATATTTAAGGAAAGTGGTATATTAGTGTGGACAACCCTGAGGTTATGAGGCTTTAAGTAGCCCTAAGAAGGTCTTGTACTTTACACCTCGGTTAACAATGGTGCTATACTCACTTATGCCTTTCTTACTTTCATGTGTGTATGTGAATTTTGGATAAGGAAAACCTTTCTACTTAAGAAAAATCATGCATATTCAACTTCTAAATTTTCTTAAATGGATTACTTAGCATGCATCATAAAGTGTGTTAAATACTCTCATTTGCATGTATATATGCTTATGTCTATCCATATGCATATTATATATGGGGAAGGAAATGAAGTAATGTGTGTTATGTGAATTTTGATTCATTTTATTTAGTCTTAAAATGCCTCGCTTTTGAATTGGTTTGTTTAGAGTTTATCTAAACTTAGGATTAATTAAAAGATTTAATCAAAACATTCACCTAAATGAAACTAAAATATGAATCTATTTTAAAAAATTACTTAGTTTATGGAAGGAAAGAGAAGTTCTCTTCTCTTTCTCTCTCTCATAACTTAGTAATTAATTATAGGATCTACTTAAATCAAATCAAAACATGAAATAAAATCAATCCAAAATAATTAAACAACTTAAATAAAACCCTCCTCTATGTTGAACATGTTCTTAGACTTAGAAAATTTGAACCTAAAGTCATAGCTAAGCATACCACACAAGCCTTCAAGGCACACATTAGCCTAAGTTACCACTTCTAGCCTTAGGTTAGGTTGGTGCATGGTTTGATGTTTATTTTGTTTTATGAAATATGTTTTAGATTGGATGTTTGGGTGAATGCTCATAGAATGAATGGTAGGACATTCTCGTCTAACTATTCTTTTGTAAGGATTGTGCTTAAGGGGCTATCATAAATAAAGATATAAATGCTTTTGCTTGCAGGTGCTTTATACCCCTAAGCATAATCCATAGGCGGTGTACTTAGTCACCCATGTGTGAGGTGATAAGTCCAATATACATGCTTAGGATTTGTGTGGTTTATTTTAGTTAACCATTATTTTGTGTGTGTTAGTTAGATTTCCACTTTTCTTTTCATGTAAAATTTGTATAATTAGGATTTTGGAATAATTGTTATGGGGATTAGGATGAGCATTGGTCATAAGATCCTATCTTGTGCACCATGTGAAGCCCAAGCATCTACCATCCAACCATCCAAAAGAAGGAACCAAAGAAGAAAGAAAGAAAGAAAGAAAAAAAATGAAAGAAGAAATGATGCTTGAAGACCCCATAACAATGAAAACTTTGCTTAATTATAATTTAATTCATTTATAATTGAGTTGTATAAGGGTAGAGCTGACTACCCATATTTGATTTTTTTGGTTTGTGCGGTGTCGACCACAACGACCATTTATTCTTTTGCAATTAGCTTTATAAATTGATTGATTTAGCTTTTGCATTAAGTGGCATGATTTTTCCAGTTTCTTTCTTGCTTTATGTATGGCCTCGATGTGGATTTGGCTCTTTAGGAAATATAAATCTTTTACCCAACTTAACAACTCAAATTAAAATTAAATAACTCGTAACCTCACCTAAAGCTTAGGTTTAAAGTCAAGATAAAAGAATTATAAACCCCTTAGTTGGATCAGTATTTCTTTTATAATATCATGCACAAATGCATCTTATTTCACTCTTGATTGGAGGATTCCACCTTTGCCGTGAGAACTCGCTTTGACTTTTGAGAGCGTGGTGGAAACTCACCTTCTCCCCTTCTCATTGATTGACCATCTTCTATTTCTCATGCATTAGTCATGAATCCTATTAGCATGAGTCAAAATAATTATCCAAAATAAAAAGAAAATGAAATTTGAATTGCATTAGATTTAGATCATTTGAAGCATATCCCTTTACATGATCTAGTCTCTTTAGGGAGTGAGTTTAAGGACTTAATCTCTTTCTAAATGAATAATCTGCATACATATCGACTTGACTACGTGTATTTAAAATTATAGAGGAGTTAGTTGGCGCCTACCCTTGGCGTTGTAAGTCCAAGCTATCTGGTTTGTCCTTTCTTGTGGAGGTAAACCAATTTCGATTTTGCCTTAAATTTATGTTTGCTTTCCTCACCAAGCTCTAGATTTAGGCTCAAGGTTGCTTCTCCCCTATGGGTCATAAGTATAATTCCTCACCTCTTAGGCATTTTCTTAAGCTTATGTTAAGGAATCTTAAGTCTAAATTTCTAATGAAAATACAACTCAAACAAACTAAATCAATTTCAAAATGTAAAGCCCAACTATAGATAGTTTGGGATGCTCGCTAGGTTTCCTAGCATCGGGCATCTCCTACTTATCTCCCATGTTGGCTTCAATAATAACTCCCTCTTTTGATCAATCCTAATTGATCTTACAAAAATAAACCAAATTGATAGTCCTTCTTATTTAAATCTTCAAAGATAATGATCATTTTTCTTAATCGAAAGTTTTCCTAAGGGATCAGTCCTTAGGATGTAATTAATTATGGGGCTTGCTAGGGAACTTAACAAACACAGTTTAAAATAAACCCTACTTTACTTTTCCATATAAAGTCGGGAAGAATCTCGGTACATATGCACCCATCATCCTAGGAGTCCTTGAGGTGATTAGGTCCATTAAAGGGTAGTGACTTCTATCTTATAATACACTATACCTTGATGATGTATTCAATCACTTGAATAAGTACATCGCAAATCTGCATGGCATCCCAAAAAAAGATGAATTTTTATATAGGTGTTACCTCTTTTCTTTCTCCCCATAGATTTGAAGGTGACCCCTATAAAAAATTTTTAAACCAACAAGAAAGAAAAAGAAAAGAAAAATGAAAGTTCAAGTGAACAAGAAAAGGATATCAAGAAAGAAGTCAGATGTCACATTCCACCCACAATTCATTCCATCATATGGACATGTGGGTAGAATGACTCGACCTCCACCGTGCAGGCGAGGCAAACATGAGAGCTTCTAGAGGCTAAGACCGGTTGGCCATCGCTTAATAAAGGTTATATCTTAGTTCATGGAGTACCCTTACTATTTACATAGACTTGGAATCTAGCTCGAGGGACTAGTCTAATGTGAATAGCATACCGCCCAACCCCTCTCGAGTTTCATTGAAAGTGACACTCGAGCTAGACAACGATGAAGACCAGCCTCCAAGCAAGGCATGAATGTATTTGAATCAAGTTTATTAGGTCGCTAAGAACCTTAGCTCTAACCTCACTTTTCTCTCAAAAGTTGAAGGTTAGTTAAGGAAGCCCCTTAGTCTTCCGTGGATTTTAAGCCAAAGAGATTCCTATTGGGATCATCATCTTCAAGTCCAAAATGGATGTAGGACTTGAGGATAATTTATATAAAGAATTAATAGAATTATCTTTTGATTGGTACTCACCTTGTGTTCTTAATATTACAAAGAAGGGTTTGATTCCTTATACATGATCTAAGCATTGGTCAAAGTACTTGAGAAGCTATGGAACAATAAAGTGGATGCACAATCAAGATCGGACTAGGATTCAAGATAATGGGTCAGATGATGACAATTACGCTAGTTGTCATCAATCATTTGGAGTCCGATAAGTTTTTTCAAACCACACTAACTCTTATGAAGATGCATGTTTATAAACTTTAGATGATTTAGATGATCTCCAAATCAAAGATGCACCTCCGAATTTGAAGAGGAGATCCATTCAATAATTGACAAGCTTAAAGAAATCAACCTCGTGACTAAAGAAAATCCATGCCCGACATACATTCATTCGAATGAAAAAGAAACCAATGACTTAGTTAGGCTATTGATTGAGTTTAAGGACTACTTTACAAGGAGTTATAAAGAGATTCTCGACATCTATCTCACGTAGTAGTCCACAAACTAGCAATAGACCTAATGCTTACCCTATCAAGCAAGCTCCTACGCATGCGATTAGAAATCAAACAACGGTCATTTCGAGGTCAAGAAATTGATTGATGTTGGTTTCATCGGGAAGAAAAATACCCCACCCGGTTAGTAGTTTAAGAAAAAAGAATGACCAAATATGCTTTGATTTTAGGGACTTAAATAAGGCATGTCTTAAGGATGAGTTTTTTCTTCCTATACCGAATTAATGGTGGACATTGCCTCATCTCATGCATTCTCCTTCATGGATGGGTCATCCTACAACCAAATCAAGATGGCCCCCGAGGATGAAAGAAACACTATTTTTAACCCCAATTAGAATCTATTATTAGGTCATCCTTTCCTTAAAATTCTGGTGCTACATACCAACGGGCCATGACTCGAGATCTTCAATGAACTCATTCATCATCAAGTTGAGTACTATGATGATGATATAGTAGTTAAAAGCAAAGAAAAGAAAGACCATCTCTTTGACTTGAGTGTAGTTTTGAATGGTTAAGACAATTTAACCTCAAAATGAATCTCCAAGTGTGCATTCGAGTAGCTTCGGAAAATTCTTTGTTTAACATCGAGGAATAGAAATAGATCCATAAAAGATCAAAGCTATCTTGGAAATGCCACCTCCCAAAATTTTAACTCAACTCAAATCTTTCCAATGGAGGTTGGCGTATCTAAGATGCTTAATCTCCAACCTATCGAGAAGATGCAAGCACTTTTAGCACTTGTCAAAAGGATGCCAAGTTCAAGTGGGATGATAAGTGTCGATGCCTTTGAAGATATTAAACAAGATTTGGTGAACTCGCCAATTTTAACAACCCCTATCCCGCATGTGCCACTCATCCTCTACAACGCATTGGACAACCTTCGGTTTGTTGGCCCAAGACAATGACGAAGGGAAGGAGAGTGCTCTCTACTATCCCATCATGTCCGATCTCAAGAACTACCCCTATTAAGAAACATTGCTTATTTTAATCTTCACATCCTAAAAGTTATGACACTATATGCTTTTCATAAGGTGAACTTGATTTCTAGAACCAATCCTCTCTAGTATCTAATGACACAACCAACATTATCTAGATGTTTGGCACGTTAGTCCATGATTCTCTCATAGTTTGATATCACATCTGCACCTCCAAGCGGAAAGGACAAGCACTAGTGGATTTCTTAGCATCACACTTCCACCGATTTCCGCTAGTGGGATCTCCCGATGAACAAATCATGAACTTAGGGGAGGTTGACAACCACCATTGGGAGATATATTTTGATGGTGCGCTTCCTTTCATAAAGGAGAAGAACCATGATCGACTCTTCCCGAAAAGGGAAATAGTTCTCTTACCTCCGACCATGATGTGATGAGATTCTCATCTCTCAAATCCGCACCAACAATGAAGTCGAGTATGAGGCTTTGACTATCGGCCTGAGTTAGCCATTACAGTGTGTCAAAAGAATCAACATCTACGATATTCTCGGTTGGTCATCAATAAAATTTTCGGTCCTACAAGGTTATAAAACCTAAGCTTCATCATTACAACGAGTATACCATAGGTTGTTGGCCCAAATCCTTGAAGTCACCATTTATATGGTTCCCGAAAGAGAACATAATAGATGCTTTGGCCAAACTTGCCAAAGAATTGACATGTACAAAAATGAGTCCATTCTAATATGGGTCCAAAATATACAAGGCCTATCATTTATTGATGTCAACTCATCGAGAGACTCTCTCTTGAAGGGGAGGTTGCCAACAAAGATGAGGAGTCGGATTGGAGGCAACCGCTCATAGATTACTTGAACACCGGCAAACTACCTCAAGAGAAACACAAGCCCATCGATGAAAGAGAGCTCTCTATGCTCTCATCGATGGCACCTTATACTTTTGATCAAATATAATTATGCTATTTGGATAAACACAAGCTCATAGGATCATGATTGAGGTACATGTGTCTATGCGAGCACATCAATTTGATCCAAGATGAAAGTAAAGATCAAGAGACAGGATATTATTGGCCTTTGATGATTATAGATTGCATGGATGTTTCTACAAGATCTGTCGTGTACATGGTGTGGTCCTACATTAATCACTCAATATTTTGCATCCTACATTAGTGTTAAGGCCATTTGAGTGTTGGGGTATCGACATTATGTGTCCTATTGATCCTCCTTCTTCTAAGGGTCATCAGCTCATTTTAGCCACCAATTACTACTTTTCCAAGTGGGTAGAGGCAATGACTTAGAGAGGTCATAGCTCGATGTGCTTCAATTTTATGAACCATATAGTATATAAGTTTGGGGTGCTTCATGAATTATATTCAATAATGATACTACATTTAAAAGCACTAAGATCAAAATTTCACCAAACAATGTAGATTGGAGATACTCCACCATCTACTACCCTGTGGCTAATGTTCTAGCAAAAGTATTCAAAGAAAACTCTCATGCAAATGCTAAAGAAGATACTTGACGATAATAGCGATGGCATGAGTAGTTAGTTGAAGCCTTGTGGGCATACTTCACCATATATAGAACTCCAACTCAATCTACCCAGTTCCCTGTATGAGTTTGAAGTCATTCTACCTTTAGAAGTTTAACTCCCATCACTAAGGATAGCATTGGGTAGCAAGATCACTACATAGCAATGCTAAGTTGCGCTAGAAGAGCTCAAAGGTTTGGAGGAGAGACACCTACATGCATGCCAAAATCTTGAGTTGTACAAAGCCAAAATAAAGTTTCACAACAAGTCGGTCCTCTAGGGCTTTTCAAGTAGGGAGAACTTGTATTAGTCCTAAGGAGACCAATTGTTGTTCTCGAAAGATAGGAGGCAAGTTTAAACCCACTTGGGAAGGTCCTTTGTCATAGAGAAGGCCAACCAAGGAGGATCTTATCACCATTGATAAAGGGGAACAACTAATGCTTCCAATTAATGGGCTCTATTTGAAGAAATATTATCCATAAATTATGCTTGAAAATAATTATCAACAAAAGAATAAAATTTTATTCCAATTCATCAAAATCTTCTCTTTCAAAGTGTTGTTTTTGTCTTGCAAATCCTCCATGACGTTTAGACAAGTGTAAAAGAACCCAAGAGGTATCCTATCCCTCTTTACTTTACATGAACAATCAAACATAATTCCGATGTTACTAAAATAGGTGTGAGAGAACCCGAGAAGCATCCTATTTTAACTAGTACAACTAAGTGTGAGAGAACCCAAGCAACATCCTTTCTTAGGGAATCCCAGCTATTCATGGCACTATTTCATCAAATAAGCGTTTAGGGTAGAGATAACCCAAGTGACATCCTATTCCCTTTAACACAAGCACAAAAATAAACACAAATCTTTTGTGTTGATGATGTGGGAGCAAGCCCCTATGACACTCACTCATTAGTGCTTCAGTCGTTGATATACTACCTCACTGCCTGTCAGTGCTCACTTGTGGCGGATGTGAGTCCCCACACTTTCTTCTTGACTTGACCATTGCAAATTAACAAGCACATTATTAGTTTGTTAGACTTCATTCAGCCAAGAAGCTTACCTCATGTTAATTTTATTTAAGAAGATGTGTGACACGCTTTCTTCTTGAACTAGCCATCATGATCTCGTGATGAAAAATATTCCTCCTTCATCTATACCTTTTTTAAAGAGGATAAATGAAAATAAAAAATATTACACCTTTTGGTTAGGATGCTTTGTAGATTCAGTGCTTATTCAAGTGATCGTATGCCATTAAGGAATAGTGTACTATGTTGAGAGATAGAAGTCACTACCCTTTAATGGACCTAATTAGCTCAATAAGGACTCTGGGATGATGGAGCTGCATATATACGAGATTCTTCCTCCACATTACATGAAAAGTAATGCAGTTTATTTTAAATCAATCTAAATTCCCTACGGGGAAAGCCCCATAGTTAATTACATTATAAGGGATGGGATCCCTTAGAATACTCGATTAAGGTAAATGATCATTATCATCAAAGATTTTAATAGGAAAGGACTATCAATTGATTACTTTATTTTTGAAGATCAAATGGGATTGATCAAAAGAGGGAGTTATTATCGCCAAAAAGAAAGATAAGTAGGAGATGCTACATGCTAGAAAACCTAACGTATCTCAAACTATCCCGTGATTAGCTTTACATTTTTAAATTGATTTGGTTTGTTTGAGTTGCATTTTCATTAGAAATTTAGGACTTATGATTCCATAACAAAGATTATGGAAATGCCTAAGAGTGAGGATTTAAGTTTATAGCCCACAAAAGGAGAAAAATAACCTAACCTAAATCTAGGGAGCTTTAGCGAAAATAAAGCACAACCTAAATCTAAGGTGAAAATGGGTAATGGTTTGCCTCCATAAGAGAGGACAAACCACACAAATTGGACTTACAACTGGGGTGGCCATTAACTAACTCCTACGATTTAAAAGTAGTAAGTCTTATGCTTATGTAAGATAAGTTAGTGTTATTTATCTAGAGAGACTAAGTCCTTAAACTCACTCTAAAGAGAGATTAGATCATGTTAGGACATGCTTCAAATTACCTAAATCTAATGTAATTCTAATTTCATTCTATTTTCATTTTTTGGACAAGTATTTTAGCTCAGATTAGATTCATATGCCTAATGCATGAGAAATAAAGTTATTGGCCAAAATCAACTAGAAGGGAGGAGGTGTGTTTCCACCATGGTTCTCAAAGGTCAAGCTAAGTTTCTCCTGGGAAGGTGGAAGCCCTCTAATCAGAGTGAAGCAAGATGCATTTGTGAATCTTGTTATAAAATAAAGTACTCATCCAAAGGGTGGGTTACTAATTCTTTTAACTTAATTTTAAACTAAGCTTTATGTGAGGTTATGAGTTCTTTATTTTAAATTTTGAGTTGTTAAGTTTGGTAAAAGATTTATTTTCCCAGAAATCCACATCCAAGCCATACATAAAGCAAGGAAGAAACTAGGAAAAGATACCACTTAATGCACAAGCTAAAAGATCATCATTCAATTTATAAAGCTAATCACAAAAAAATAAAGGTTGGTGAGCACCAGACAAACTGAGAATAATAAAATTGGGTAAACATACAACCCAGATTATAAATGAATTAAATTATAATTAAGCAAAGAATTCATCGTTATTCTTCAAGCTTCATTTCTTTTTTTTCTTTTCTTCTTTTCTTCTTTCTTCTTTTACTTTGGTTCCTTCTTTTGGATGGTTGGAAGGTGGATGCTAAGGCTTCACATGGTGCATAAGATAAGATCTTATGACTAATTCTCATCCCAAGTTCTATAATAATCATTCCAAAATCCTAATCAAAATTTACATGAAAAGAAAAGTAAATTTAGCTAACACCAAAAAATAGGTTAGCTAAACCACCAAATACTACATGATGTATATTAGACTTATCACCCCACACATTGGAGACTAAGTCCACCTAGCCTATTGGATTATGCTTAGGGGTATAAGTACCTATATATCAAAAGCTTTAGATAGGATACTCCTTTGGATGGTTGGAAGGTGGATGCTCCAAGGCTTCACATTGTGCATAAGATGGATCTTATGACCAATCCTCATCCTAATCCCCATAATAAATCATTCCAAAATCCTAAATATACAAATTTTACATGAAAAGGAAAAGTTGAAATCTAACTAGCACTTGCAAAATAAAGGTTACTAAATCACACCACATAAATCTCAAGCATGTATATTGGACTTATCACCCCACACATGGGTGACTAAGTCCACTCCTATTGGATTATGCTTTGGGGTATAAGCACCTAAGCAAAAGTATTTATATTTTTATTTATTACGGTGCTCCATAAGCACAACCCCTGAAAATAATGGTTAGACTAAGATTGCCCTACCATTCATTCTATATACATCCTAACATCCAGTCTAAAATATATATCACAAAATAAAACAAACATCAAACCATGCACTATCCTAACATAAAGCTAGAAGTGGTGATTTAGACTAATATGTGTGCTTTGAAGGTTTGTGTGGTATGCTTAGCTATGGTTTTGTTAGAATTTTCTAAGTATGAAGCATGTTCAACTTAGAGGAGGGTTTCATTTAAGTTGTTTAATTGATTTTGGTTGATTTTATTTCATGTTTTATTATGTTCAATTGAATCCTACAATTAATTACTAGGTTATGAAGAGAGGGAAAGAGAAGAGAATTTCGCTTTCCTTCCCTAACCTAAGTAATTTCTAAAGTAGATTCATATTTTAGTTCTATTTAGTGAATATTTTGATTAAATATTTTAATTAGTCCTAAGTTTAGATGAACTCTAAACAAACCCATTCAAGAAGAAAGGCATTTAAGATTAAATAAAATGAACCAAATTCACAATACATTTATCACTTCATTTCTTTCCCAACATGTATAACATGCATATGAATGAGTCCTAATCATATCTATACAAATGAGAATATTTAACACACTTTATGATGCATGCTAAGTAATTCATTTAAGGAAATTTGGAAGTTTAAGACGCATTATTTTATTAAGTAGAAAAGGGACTTCTAATCCAATTTTCACATGCACACATGAAAGTAAGAAAGGCATAAGTGAGTACAACGCATCATACTAGAGGTTTAAGGTATAAGACCAACTTAGGGTTACTTAAAGCCTCATAACCCCGGGTTGTCTAGACTAATATACCACTTTCCTTAAATATAAACATGTGTACAAAGAAATGAATGGAAAAGAAAGAATGCAAAAAATTTGTGTTAATTGATTTGTTTTGTTTAGAAATTTATATGTGAAAGAAGAGGTTACCTTCTTAAGTGATAGCATAAAAAATGAATAGGATATGGAATTAGGCAGTTAGGTTCTTTCAATGAACCATACATCTTACCAAATCCTATTCAAAACCATGCTAAAAGAAAAGAGAAGGAAAACCTATACTAAGCACATCCTTGTATTCTCTCACATGCAAGCTTATAATTAAATTATAAGTAACACACTCTCAGTTTGATAATTGATTCATATTATTTTCAAAATAATTTGAATTTAATATTGATAATAGCCACTCATATTTCTACTTTAGCCAACACATGCAAATTTGACATAAAGTAAACATTTTCATTTTAAATTTGAATTTTGAAAATATGGATGCATGAAGTCACATGACATACAAATTTAACTTGTTGGGAAAGAATTAAAGAAATGAAAGCATGTAAACACATTCACTTTAATTAAATCCTAAAGGAAATCTTATGAAATAAGAAAGCTTAAAATAAATCAAAGTTTATTCAATGTGATTTTTGTTTGATTTTGAATTTTATTTAATTTGGAAAATGTGAGTTGAGTTTGTTGTTCCTAACCCATTCCCACATGTGTGTTTGCCATTTTTTTAGTTTTTAGATGATTAGATTCATTTTAAATTTTGGTTAGGTTAAGGTATGAATTAAGCAAGTTAATTAACCCTTACCTACACCACCTTAGCATAATTAACCAAGTAATTATGAGCCAATGACATGACATAAAACTCACAAGGAATTTAAACTTGTAATGCACCTAGGAAGAAAAGGGCCTAATGCTTTGGCTCATGATTATTGGTTAATTAAGCTAAACTTAAGTAATTTCAAAACACCCCTCACACATATGAGTTTTAATTTTCTTAATTGAACTTAGGCTCTTGAATACCTAAGAATCTTCCCAAAGTAGATTAATTAAGTTTTGGAAGTTTTAGAATTTTTAGAAATTAATTAAGAGAATATTAATGAATTAGCCCTTAATTAAGAGAGGATTAAAAGAAAAGGAGGGTTTAGGGAATAGCTAGAGGAAATACCCCAAAATTATTCCTAAGCCTCCTATTCACAGATCTAACCTTAATAATGGATTAAAACACTAATCAAACCCTTAATTATCCTTAATTACATTAAGGAGTAATTAGGAAATGTATTTGTAATTCCATCAAGTAAGCCTTCAATAAATCTCAAGAAAATTATGGGAGGTACTAAAACATACCCAAGAAGTTTAGGATTAATCGAAGATTAATCATGGTAATTAGCAAACTAAGATTTCCATTAAAATCCAAAATCGAGAAAAGTATAATTCAAAATTTATTGAAATCATTTTAAAATATTCAAGGTTGAATTATCTTTTTATAGAAATTTACCTCATATTTTCTAAATTTTTTTAGGGAGATATGAATTTTGAAGGTTAAGAGATTAACTAAAGATAATTAAATCCTAACAAATCTCCTCATCATAGCACAACATGCGACTGGGTCGCTTTACCCGCATCATGAGGGGATTACTTAAACATCGCATCATGATGCGCATGATGATGGACGCGTTTGATCTCGCTCGATCAAAGATCGAATGGCCGGATCATCCCATGGTTTCTAAAGGATAAATCATTTATAAAAGCATTTAATCTTGGCTATCCATCAAAATGCGTGGATGGATTGATTCTCCTGTTCTTCCTCGAGGATTAATGGGGACCATCCATGATCTAGGGAAGATCCGAAGCTGATTGAGCTGATTGAAATTAGACTTTACCCACACCATCTTAAACTAATGACAAGCCTATCCAACGGTGGATTTCATGCCATGATAATTTCTTTCACAAAGGACCAACACCTCCTAAGCTAAGTGGTCAAAAAATTTCACACCCTCACCGAGGTGATCTTTGGCACTCGAGCTTGATGATGTAGTTTTGTCTAGTGGAGACGAAGCTGTAAAAGTTTCAAACCTTGGGTTGAGTAGATCTCTCTATGGACCAACACCTCTTCTCCTTGCTTGCTTTGATCCAATTCAACCTCTCCTTGCTTTGGGAACTTTAATGAGAGCTTGTGCTTGACTTGATGAGGGAGTGAAAGGCAATTGAAGTAGATTTGAGTATGAAAGAAGTTGGGAATGAGATGCGCTCCCCTATTTTCTAAGGAAGAAAATGAAAGGCATGATTAAAATCCTCTTAGAAAGCTTAGGAATGCTCTCGATGGCTCTTAACACTCTCTAGGGTTCAATCAACAATGAGGGTTTTGAATTCAAATGGAATTAGTGGGAGTATATCTCCCCATGGCAATGGATGGCCAAGCTCTCTTTCCATTTTGATACAATTGACCATATGGAAAGGGTTGTTTGATCTATTTAGAGTTGGCACATGGTCCATTTGAGGTCCTAAGTGGATTAGTAACCTCCCATGTGCTTCAAATCAAGTGGAGGGAGGATTTTGAATTAGCCAATTTGAGTTTGACCTTGGGTCCCATTTGACCCAAACCCATTGGTGCACCACACTTCATTGGGTGCACTTGAGCCATTAGAATGGTATCAAGTTTATATGAAGAGGGCTTGACCAAATTCCCATGGTTTTGACAAAAAAATTGTTCTATGGCCTAGTAAAATGGTCATTTTACTAAACATTGAATTTTGATATGTTGGGTATGTGGAGAAAATTGGTTTGGCCAAGTTTCATGAGATTTGAAGTTCATTTGACAAGGTTTGGCTAATGTTGACCCATTTAGGTCAAAATGGGTCAACTTGGTTTGACCAATTGGTCAAATTGGGTGAATTGGGCAAGCCAAGTTCATATGACCATTTGAAATATTTTGGTGGCTTTAGTTTGATTCAATTTGGTTTAGTTTTGAATTAGGCTCATATGACTTCATTTAGGTCAAATGGGTCAAGTTGACCAATTTGACCCATTTGACCTATTTGAGCTAGGACATGGGTAGATTTAGGTTTGGTCAGTCATAGTGGATTGATATCTTTGTTTCCAATCAATTTTAGTTAAGTTTGAATTTGGCTCAACATGACCCTTTAGGTCAAGTTGGGTCTAAGTCAATTGGGCTAAGTTAGGTCTAGTTGACCAATTGAGGCTTTGGTCAAGTTCAACAATTGATGATTTGGAATGAACTTGACCCATTGGTTTGAATCAATTTAGCTTAGATCAAGTTTTGACACATTTTGACTTTTTAGGTCAAGTTGGGTCAACTTGGGTCAAGTGGCCAATTGGGCTTAGGCTCAAATGTTGACTTGGTCAAGTTCAAACATAGTTCATGAATAAACTTAGATCAATTGTTTCAATCAATTTGGCCTATGATAGATTTTGACTATGTTAGGTTTTATTTTGGCTAAGTGTTGACTTGGTAACCCTTAGGTTTGACTTGGTTTGATCCAATTTGGTTGATTGATCATCCCATGATGATTGTTGATCATGATGAGAGGCATAAGTGAGTTTGATTCAATCCAATTTAGTTAGGATTAGAATTTGGCTCATAAGGGTACTTTAGATCACTTTGGGTCAAGTGAGCCTAAGAGGGTCAAATGGCTCGGTCAAAGCTTGATTTGAGTTTGATTGAACTTATATGGACTTATGATTGAAATATAAATTCATTTTGCAAATGGTTTGAAGTCAAATGGGTTTTGATTTATTTGACAATTTCATATTCAAAGGAAGAATATGAATGGATTTTCTTGATTTTTTGAATTGGACTTTGATTTAGTGATTGAAGTTTGTATTTATATTGATTCATGATTGTAGGGTTGATTGATTAATGAAGGAAAATCGAGTTTGGCTTGATTTGAAGTTGATTTGACTAAGTTTAAGATTTTGACTTGAAAGGCTTAGGTTGGATTTTGAATGAATTTGAGTTTAATTTTTTGGAATTGGTTTTGATTGTTTGAATTTATATTTCATTTATATATGTGAATATAAATGAGAATATAAATGGATCATGAGAAAATTTCAAGGATTTGAAGTGATTTGATCATGATTTAGCAAGTCCATTAAAAGGAATTTAAAGGACTTAGGAATTTTTTGGAGTTTGAAGTTTAAATTTATGATTTTGGTTTGATTGATTTGTATTTATATTTCATTTATATATGTGAATATAAATGAGTTATGAAAAATCCCATGAATTTGATTTGATCATGATTTAGCTAAGTCCATTAAAGGGAATTAAGGACTTAGGAGGGATTTTAAATTGAAATTTAATTTTTGGATTTGATTTGGTTGACTTATATTTATATTTCATTTATATATGAATATAAATTAGAATATAAATGAGTTATGAGAAAATTCCATGAATTTGAATTGATTTGATCATGATTTAGGCTAAGTCCATTAAAGGGAATTAAGGACTTAAGAAGGATTTTAAATTTGGAATTTAATTTTTGGATTTGATTTGGTTGATTTGTATTCATATTTCATTTATATATTTGAATATAAATTAGAATATAAATGAGTTATGAGAAAATTGATGAATTGATTTGATCATGATTTAAGCTAAGTCCATTAAAGGGTAAGGACTTAAGAAAATTCATGAAGGATTTTGAATTTTGAGTTTAGTTTGATTAGTTTGAATTTAAATTTAATTTATATATGTGAATATAAATGAGAATATAAATGAATTATGAGAAAATCTCATGATTTTGAATTGGTTTAGATCATGATTTTTGCTAAGTCCTTAAGAAGAGATTAAGGACTTAAGAAAGATTTGGACTTATGAATTTCATTCATGGGTTTTGATCATGGATTTTAATCATGAATTTCAATCATATGGATTTGATTTGAGTTTGGAGAAAATCATACAAGATTGATTTGGAGTTTGACTTGAAGGAAGGAAGGTGAGGAATGGTTCAAGCTAAGGGTAGGAAAGTTTTTCTAACACCAAGGCATGACCCATTCCTATGATTAACTCTTCTAAGTCTTTAGGGGCTAGGTTGAGTGTCCACTTAATCATTAGATGTGCCTTGAGACTAAAGAACTCTTAAAGTTTAAGAGGAGTCTATGTCTAAGATGGAGGGGTTCATTCTAAAATAAGGTCAATATGATCGCTGGGTTGAGTATATTTGAGGTTTAGGATAAGTCCCCTTTGACTTTTCTCTTGAGTTGATTTAAGTTTCCTAGTGATATTCACTCAATAGTAGCCTAGGTTAGATAACACCGTCGGTGAAGACAGACTATTTTGACAATCGATTCCATAGGAGGATGTGAGTCCCCGATGCTTTCTTCTAGTGATTGTTGCAAAGCGATGGGCACCTTAAGTTGGTTGATGTTTACTATCTTGACGACTCACCCTGGATACACCCCCTTGGAAGATGTGAGTCCCGTGCTTTCTCCTTGAGTTGGCCATCAAATACCTATATATATTATTTTCTTTAAGGTTTTGGATAAAGCCTTTAGCGCCCTCCACAGTGGGCACTCTTCTTGGATCACCTTTGTGACCCCATTTAGACACTACCAGTTACTCTTGGATTGGACGGTCCCCTTTCCTAGTAGTCATCCTTATGATTAGAGAATTTGTTCAATGAATGCATAGATTCTCACTTAGATTAGTAAATGAGATAGGTCTAGAGGCGATATAAGCTCCTTCTCAATATGATCCCTCATAAACCAACATGTTCCATGATAAACAAATAAACAAATCTATTTATTTGTGGATTAGAATTCAAGCCCTCAACAACCCCTTTCCTGCGCATCCTATCTTTATAGAAGTGTCGAAAACTCCCTATAGGAATTGACTACACTTGAGTTTAGATAAGTCCCCGGGTTGGCACTCTCTCGTAAGCCCTTAGGTTAGGTTCAATCTATTTGGCCATTAACAGTTACCCCGACAGTCATCTTCTTTGTGGAAGAAGTAAGTCTACTATGCATTCTTTTAGCATGACTATCGTAAATCGACCACTCTAGGTTGGGTGGACATGTTACGTGTTAATGTGTCCCCATGGTCTCTTATTCAGAAAGATGAGTCCCCATGCTTTCTTCCTTGACTTAACCCAATTGAAAGGCACCCCTTTAGATAGTTCTCCCCTCGAGGATGCTACTCCCTTTGGATTGGTAAATTTGAAGTTAGGTGAAGGCCAACATGACCCTACTCGGTGTAGTCCATTGCAACCATGGGATCCATCAAGTATAACTAAAAAATAAAATTAATTTTGACTATCTTTGAGTTGATTTAAGTTCCCCGGTGACATTCACTCGGTAGTCACCTAAGGTCGGTTCAATTTGTTGCGGCAACCAATCACCCTGGTTCCTTATTTTGGAAGATGTGAGTCACGTGCTTTCTTCTAAACTTGACAATTGTAAACGAAAATGAATCCCTTTGGTTGGATAGTCTTACTATGTTGTTGGTAGAGTACCCCTTTGGATTGGTAAATCATGCCAAGGCCAACACGCCCTTACTCGTCAATCCATCATAAATCGATGGAATCCATCAAAAATAATTAAAAAAATGGAATTAATTTTGACTATCTTTGAGTGATTCAAGTCCCCAATGGTATTCACTCCTCTCCCAAAGGTTGGGTTTAATACATTGCCACCATCACTCAGTAGTGATCCCTACTTTGGAGAATGTAAGTCTACTATACTTTCTTTCTAGTACGACCATTACACACGAAGATAACCCATTTTTGGATAGTCTAATATGTGGTTGGTAGACTACCCTTTGGATTAGTAAACTAGTAGGCCAAGGCCAATATGACCCTTTGCGATTCATCATAAAGATAGGGTCCATCGTAAAATCCAAATTTTTTTAAAAAAAATGAAATTAATTCAACCCTCCTCCCTAGTGGAGTTAAACTAAACAAATAAAACAAATCCAACCAACCTCCTCAGTGGATTCAAACCAAATTAAATAAATCAAATCAATCAACTTCTCCTTACTTGAGATGCAAATCTTTTCATTCTTCACAATTCTCATCCCCAGATGACTTGAACCTGCTTCCCTATTCACATACTTAATCCCTAGTAGATTCCTCCTTCACTCTCTTATGTCTTTGACATGAGTAGAGTCACATTGCACTAAGCTCTTGATTCCTTCTACACCTCCGGTTTGGGAGTAGATCATTTCTTAGTGCTTGTGATTCAACATTGTTTATCGTGTCGGTCAACACTAATACATGTTGTATGCCTTATCGTCACACACCACACCTATTGGGCCCTTTGTGTCCCTCACTTTTGGAGTGAGCTTTAAACTTCTTCATCTTAGACATAGGACTCCTTTAGACATTAAGAATTCCTTAGTCTTAAGACACTTCTAGTCATTAGGTGAACACTTAACCTAACCCTAGAGACTTAGAAGAGTTAGCCATAGGAATAGGTCATGCCTTAGGGATATTAGGAAAATTTTCCTATCCTATAGCTTGAACCAAATCCTTACTTTCTCATTTCAAGTCAAACTTCAAATTCAAATCAACTCCAAACTCAAATCATGAATCAATTCCAAATGATTGAAACCCATTGAATCCCAAATCCAAAATCTTTCCTAAGCCCTTTGATTTCACCTCACGGACGTAGCTCAAGATAAATTCAAATCACTCCAAATTCAAAGATTTTCTCATAACCTATTTATATTCTCATTCATATTCATAAATATAAATAAGATATAAATTTAAATAATCAAAACTAAATTCAAAACTCAAATCCAATTCTTAAATCCAACCTAAACTCTTTCAAGTTAAATTCTTGAACTTGGCCAAATCAAACTCAAATCAATCCAAACCTTTGGATTTTCTCTTAAAACAATCATTCCTTCAATCACCAACCAAATATAAACATAAACTTCAATCACCAAATCAAAATTAAACCCAAATCAAACCCATGTTCTTATTTTGAACTTGAAATTATCAAATGAATCAAAACCCATTTGACTCCAAATCACTTACAATTGGATTTATATTTCAATCATAAGTCCATATATGAGTTCAACCAAACTTGAATCAAGTCTTGATCAAGCCACTTAACAAACTTAACCCACTTAGGCTCACTTGATCCAAAGTGACATAAAGCACCTTCTTGAGTTAAATTCTAATCCTAAATTGGATTGAACTAAGCCGTCTAAGCCTCACATTATGAGAAAAAATCATCCATGATGATCAATCACTTAAATTAGGTCAAACCAAGTCAAACTGCCTGACCAAGTCAACACTTAACCCAAATGAAACTCAAACTAGTCAAAATCTACCATAAGCCTATTGATTGAAACCATTGATCTAAACTAGTTCATAATCAATGATTGAACTTGACCAAGTCATCATTTGAGCCAAACCTAGCCTATTGGTCACTTGACCTAAGTTGACCTAAAATTCAAAATGGGTCCAAATTGATCGCAACTAATGAGTCAAATTCGTAAATCACTTATTGAACTTGGTAAAGCTTGAATTGGCCAAACCAGCTCAAATGACCATGAACTTGACTAAAAGGTCAAATCAACTTGAAATCAAACCAAACCAAAATTTATTGAAAGTAAAGCTTAAAATACATTTCAAATGGTCAACCAAACCTAACCATGACCTAACCAATTGGGTTAAATTGGTCAAATTGATTGACACATTTGACCTAAGTGAACTCAAATGAACCAAAACCAAATCTAAACCAAATCTATGATACCCATGCTCCAAATGATCATTTGAACTTGACCTAACTCATGGTTTGACCCAATTTGACCAATTGGTCAACTTGACCTAAGTTGACCCATTTTGACCTAAATGGGTCAACTTGAGCCAAACCATATCAAATCAACTCCAAATTCTTTGAAATTTAGCCCAATCTATTTTAAAACATTTCAAATCTACTCAAATGAAAATCAAGTCCAAATGACCATTTTACCCTTGGGTCAAGGGTAATATATGGCCAAATTCACTTGGAATTTGGCCAATTCCTCATGGCTACTTACCATCCTTCTAGTGGGACCACATGGACACTAAGGAGGGTGGTGAACATGATGGGTTTGGGTCAGCCATGAACCTAAGGCCAAATCTAGCCCTCCAATGAGAATTCTCCACTTGGATCACCTCCCCACACTCAACACATGTGCACTTCCTCTCCTCCACTCCTGCCAAAATTGAAGTACATGGAATCCCTAAAGCCTAAACAACCCATTCAATCTAAGCAATTGAAGGAAAATGTCAAGATGGCTCTCATTGTTGATCCAAGTAGGAGATTTCCTCCCCTTATTCCAACTCAATGCACACCCTTTGAATTTGATTAAGCCTAGGAACTAAAACCAAGCTTCTCCAAGCCTTGGAAAGCATTCAAAGTTCATTCCATTTATTCCTCTTTGGCTTTCTTTAAAGCAAAGGGGTGATGGAATTTTCCAACTTATCCAATTCTCCACCAAACCCCAATTCACTTGCAAGCACCATCAATGAAGCAAGTTGAGCTCACTCAAAGCTTTTTTGAAATCTCTAGCCATGGGAAGGGGATCTCGATCAAAGCCGCAAGCCATTGAAGGGGGGATTGGTCAACATCCACTTCAAATTGAGGCTTGAAATATTCAATGGAGCTTTGTCTCCACTAGGCAAGCTACCTCCATTGGAGGTCGGTAATAGCCTTGGTGAGGTATGACTCAAAGCGATACTCCATTGAATATTGCTTGGTTTTGTGAAGGGAATTATAATCCCATTAGATCTTAGCCTTTGGATGTTCTTCCTTACACTTATTGATGGTTTGGCATGAATCTCTGTCGAGCTTAGGTGAGCTCGAATCAAGCCATGGAGGATGGGCGACCTCCGTCTCCTACTAGGCGGGGATGAATCATGGGTCATCCAATCCACATGTTTTGGTTGGATGGCCCTGATTCATCTTGCTAGATCTCTAATTTAAACCTTTAATAACCACGAGATTTATCATGGTCGATCCTTGATCGGATGGCCCCGAGCGCATTGCCGCCAACTAACATGGCGTGTGATAACTTGAATAATCAATCCCATTG
This sequence comes from Cymbidium sinense, assembly GCA_021442155.1. Classification (NCBI taxonomy): domain Eukaryota; kingdom Viridiplantae; phylum Streptophyta; class Magnoliopsida; order Asparagales; family Orchidaceae; genus Cymbidium; species Cymbidium sinense. Next base: position 3,987,282 of record CM038230.1, read on the forward strand.
CACCACATGGAGGCGCATCACGGTCCATGTGGCATTGATGAATTAGTTAATTAAGGGTATTATAATTATCCTTTAATCACAAAAACTTCATAAATTCATAACTACATGTAGAAAAATCCAAAAAATGTGAACTCAAGTTCATTTTAAAGATAATTCAAAGGGGAATAATTTAAAGTTAAGTTTAATGGATTTGGAATAGTATATTCCATTAAATTTGAGTTTTATTGGGAATGTAATTATATTAATTACTCCTTAATTACTTGATTAATTCCAAACTTCTAGGATTGATTTGTGGGATGACCTCTCCCATGACTTTCTTGGAATTTATTATTTGGTTAATTTAGGAATTGCTTGATTCACCCCTAATCACTCCATTAATTAATTAAGTGATTAAGTAACCTATTAAATAGTGATGAATTAAGTTTGCTAATCATTATGAAATAGTGAATGAACTTAGGGAATGAGATTAGGATTCTTTTTCCAATCTCTTCTCCCTAAGTTCACTCCATTGGAAAACATTTAATCAAGTTGTAATTAATGGCTTAATCACTTCATTAATAAATTCATTTAATCCAAAATTTAAAATAAAATCATTCCGAACTTAATCATCTTAATTCTTAGGTAGATTCTTAGGTGTTCATTAACTAGAAGCTTTAAGGAAATCATTTCCATCTCACATGTGTGGGAAGGTTATGAAAGTACTTAATGAAAATCCTTTAGCTTAATTAATCAATTAAGCCAATTGCATTAGGCCCCTTTATTTCTAAGGTGCATTACTAAGCTAAATTCTATGTGGTTGCATACCATATGTTGGGTCATAATTATTTGATTAATTATGTTAAAGTGGTGTAGTTAATGGGCAATTAATAGATTTAATTCACACCTTAACCTAAATAAAACTTAAAATTAATCTAATTGTTCTAAAATTAAACTAAATTAATTCACACATGGGAAAAATGGGTTAGGACCAGTAAACTCTTTTCACATTTTCAAGTCAAATCAAATTCAAAAAAAAAAAAAAAATCTTTAAAGAATTTTGATTCACTTTAAATGATCTTATTTTGATTGATTGTCTTTAGGAATTAATTAAGGTGAATGAAGTCATGCTTACATCACTTTATTTCTTTCTAAGATGCTAAATATTGTGTTCCATATGAAATCATGCATTCATTTCTTTTGAAAAATCAAATTAAAATAAAATATTTCCTTTTTTTTGCATGTTTTGGCTAAAGTAAGAATATGAGTGGCTATTATCACTATTAAATCAAAAACTATTTTCAAAACCTATAAATCAAAGATTATAAATGAAGGTATGCTACTTATAAATACTTATAAGCTTGCATGTGATTATAGCATAAAATGTGTTATGTGATTTTCTTCTCTTTTCTTAACATTGGTTTGTATAGGATTTGTAAAGTGTATTGTTCATTTGAAAATAACATAACACTTGCTTTGATCTATTCCTATGCACTTCTATGTTATGACTTTAGAAGTATCCTCACATTTACACATATAAATTATTCAACAAAGTCAAACAAACAAACAAAAAATCTTTTGCATGATTCTTTTTTCCCTTTATTTTCTTTTTGTACATGCACATGGATTTAAGAAAAGTGGTATATTAGTGGACATCCTAGGGTTACGAGGCTTTAAGTATCCCCAAGTAGTTCTTGTACTTTATACCTGTGTAGAAAATAATAATGTCGTACTCACTTACTTCTTTTATACATGTAGATGTGCATTTGATTAATGGATAAAAGAGTCACTCTTTTCTACTTAATAAAAATATGCATTCATGGAATATCTAAATTTTTCTAAACAATGTCTCTTTGCATTCACCATTAAGGTTTGTTAAGTTTTGTATTGCATGTATAAATATGCTTAGGATTATTCATATGCATGGTATACATGTTCAAAAAATAAATGGTTGTATGTTATGTGATAGTAATTAACCTTAATTAACCTTAAAATGCCTTTCTTATTGGATAGGTTTATTTAGAGCAAATCTAAACTTAAGGTTAATTAAAACACCGCTCCCTCTCGCACTCCTCTCTCGAATTTGAGTTCCCTCGGCGGATTGGCCGTTCTTTTTGACGCTTGTCTGGTGCTTCTCTCTGCTGCGGCGTTTGGGCTCTCAGTATGGTGTGGTGTCCTCGGAATTGAGAAATGGCGAGGTTTTAGTCTCTGAATCCCGTCGCTTCTCGACGGCAACGGCTTTGTGCTCGACTCCAGTTTTGGACTCACTTGCTCCTAATGCTCACGTTGTTAAATCATTCAAAGATGCCTTATCCGGTAAGATCCCTAGCTTGAATGCTTGATTAATCTCATTTCAACATCTTATCGGTAGAATGTGTTCAGTCGGATGTTGAGAAACTTGCTCTTTGAGTTTGCTTTGGTGGGTAAATTCTCCCTTGCCGACTCTTGATAATATTCGCTCTTTCTTTCATAGTTTAAAATTATCGGGTACTTTCACTATCGGTCGTCGATCCCGTCACATTCTTATTCAACTCTCAAACGATTTAGATTATTAGCGTGTTTTCTCGTTCTTATTTTATGCATAATTGTCATATGCGGCTATTGAAATGGTCGCCTCTCTTTGATGTCAAAGAGGAATCTCCCATTGTCCCTCTTTGGATTTCTTTTCCTAACATCGCATACATTATGTCACTCATCAAGTATTGTTTCTTTGTTGGCCTTTTTTGGTAGGCCTCTCCAAATTGATCAAGCAACGCCACTAGATCTAGGCCATCCGTCGCGTATTCTTGTTGAGATAGATATCACAAAAAATATCCTAAAGAGGTTTGGATTGGCTCAAAATTTGGATATAGTCAAAAGTTGAATTCAAAATTTTCCTGTCTTTTGCACTCCTGCAAGATTCACGCGCGACCATTCAGAATGCTTTGTGCTACATCCTAATCTCGAAAAATTTATCACGCAATATGACTACCATTAATGGAACTAGGAAAACCACTACTCTAGCATATGTGCCTAAAGATACTCAAAAGAACCCTCCTTCCCACACCTCCGATTTGTCTAGTGGAAAACACTCGACCTTGGTACTAAAAGCACATTGAAGGGTGTGGCATCCCATTGACAATTTACCTAACCTCATCGCATTAATTTGGTTTCCCGATAGCTCTTTCTGCAATTAAATCCTGAAAATCTGAATGGTAGCCTTATATTGGACACCCAACTAAACAATTCGAATGAGAATCATATAATGGACCAAAACGATGACCTTATGGCTTGAACATAGGACTTCCCCATCTATTTCCCTTGAGTGATAATCATCAATTGAACCCAACTTCTCACACTCTATCCGATAGGGAAGAAGGTGAAATCCCTCTTCTACAACATTAATAGATCCTCCTACTATTAACTCAAAATCAATCTCTTTTTTGATGGAATAATTTGGATTGGATAGACCTTTTCAAATGGTTAAATACAAGAAACCCTACAAAGCAAAATTTCTAATAATAACTTCACTAGAACCACTCGCTCTTCATCCACCCCAAAAAAGTAATGTGTCATCACTTCTTTCCTCTCTTTCCTTTCTTTCTTCCTTTTCCTTTTGGTTGTCTCCTTATGTTTAATTTTCTTATTTAGAATATCCGGGTTGTGGGACTCTTCTTCCAATCATGTTAGAGTCTTTGTGCATTCCATAATATTAAGTTACTTGTTCTTATTGAACCTCTCATTAATTCTTCTAAGATTGCTTTTTTGCTAGATCCCTTGGTTTCCATAATTTCTTCTTCAATCTTACTAATAAAATTTGGTGCTTTTGGCACAACTCCATCACCATTTCCATCATTAATGATCTTGACCAATTGGTTAATGTCAAAATCTCCTAGATGATTTATCGGCTTTTGGCTCTTTTATCTATGCTTCTTGTAATAGAGTGGTAGGAATGTCCTTTGGAATCACTTGCGCACCGCTTCCTCGGCTAACCTTCCATGGTTGGTTGGAGGTGATTTATACCATCATAGCTAGGAAAGAAGGGGAGGATGTTCTCTAACCTTCACTCCATGGAGGACTCTCAAACATGATCCGATTGCAACTGATCGACATTGGTTTCACGGGTCCAATTACACGCGTGGCATAACTCTAGACTTTGGCGGCGTTTAGATAGAACCCTCTTTAATTCTCTGGATCAATCGGTGGCCCACTTCCAGTTGAGCATTTGAGCGAACCTTTGTCGACCATGCTCCTCTTTTGATTTCCTTCAAAATCCCCACCTCACTCCCTCTCCTTTGATTTCAAAATATGTGGACCCAACATAGTGACTTTACCAATGTCGCTCTCACTAATTGGATGGCCCTGTTTTCCGGGATAATTCAGTTAAAGGTATGACTCTTTGGCTTAAGTTCAAAAGACTTAAACAAAATCTCAATTGGTGGAACAAACACATTTTCAAAATCTTTTCAAATCTTAAAGCTATGGAACAAGAGGTTTGTTCTCTTGAAGAGGCGTCTCCATCGATGAGGAGTTGAACATTGCCAAGAATACCTTGGCTAATTATCAAAACATGGAAGAAACCTATTGGCGTCAAAAGCGCTAGTAAGCATATTATTGCGATGGTGACAAAACACCGTGTATTTTCATGCCATTTGTAATAACGGAGAGCCTTAAACTATTAAGAAAATTAAGAACTCTAATGGTGAATGGATATCCGATGCAATGATATTAAGGATTCGTCATTCATCATTTCCAAACTTTATTAAATTCTAATCCGTTATTGGGAACTTTATCAAACACTCATCTTATCCCTCTATGATTAACGTGAGGATAATCATTTACTCACTATGTGTCCTTCCAAGAGGAGATTAGTAATACTCTTAAGAACATGAACACGATTCATTGCGTACACGCTATCGACCCACTTCTTTCGGCATTGTTGGTCATTTATTAAATCCGACTTAGTTGATGTTATTGATTTCTTTGATGGCAATCCTATACCCAAATACTTTTCTAGCACTTCTATTGTCCTTATTTCCAAAACTAACAACCCGAATCTTGGGGCAATTTTAGACCGATTAGTCTTTGCACCTTTTTTCAAAACTCATTGCTAAATTAATTAACAATAGACTCCTTTGCTTCCTAAAATCATCTCCCTAATCAAATGGTTTTGTTAAAATAGAGTAATATCGGATAATATTCTTCTTGCAAGCGGTTCATGACATTAATGTCCCTTCTAGAGGTGGCAACATCTTATTCAAATTGGATATCGCTAAAGCATTTGACAATCTCTCATGGGAGTTTTATTTTAAATCTTGAATTTGTTTGGGTTTTCGATAGCTTTAGGATTATAAAAAGGTGTATCATGAATGTCGGTTTTCGCTTATCTTGAATGGTCAATCCATAGGTTTCTTCCTTCTAGCCATGATTTGAGGCAAGGTGACCCACTATCACCTTCTCTTTTATCATCGCTATTGAATACTGTAGGAGCCTTAACGATCTTTTATAATCCTAATATGTCTTTTAAAACTCATGGAGGCTTCCCTATTTCTCATCTTAGCTTTGCATGATTTTATTATCTTCTACAAGGCTCAACATGTTAAAACCATTAAGAACCTTCTAAATAATTTTGGTAAAGTTAGTGGCCTTTTTCTTAATGAAGGAAAATGCGCTTTATTCCTTCAACTAAGATTCCACCTAATAGACTTAACCAAATATCCGTAATTACTAATTTCAAACAAGCTCAACTCCCTCTTAATTACCTTGGGGCTCTTTAAAGGACATAAGAGATCACACCTTTTGATGATCTAATTCAGAAAATTTCCAACAAAATATCGGTTTGGGAATTTCATTTACTCTCTTCGGTGGAAGGCTTACCTTGATCAAGAGCACTCTAAATTCCATGCCTATATACCTTCTCCAAACCATTGTGCCTACCAACTCTACCATCAATAGAATTGAGCGTCTATTAAACAAATTCTTTGGGAACCAATACCTCCTCTAAAAGAATGCACGTCATCTTGGTCCAAAATTGTGGTACTCTTGAAGAGGGAGGTCTGGGTTGTAAATCCATTAAAGAAGTAATCAATGCCTTCTCATACAAACTTTGGTGGAATTTTAGGAGCAATAATAGTCTTTGGGAAAATTCATGACTTCCAAATATTGCCGGGTAAACATCCACTCATTTGTCCCTTTAAATCGGGTGATTCTCCGTATGGAGAAGACTATGTTACGTCAAATGGGATGCGAATCCTTAATTTTTTGGGGCATAAACTCGGCAATTCCTTCTTTTGGCAAGACAACTGGAGGTTGTGGATCCATTGATGACTTACTCTACACTCACTCTCTTGCTCTTAGAGTTAATTCATTCGCAAAACCATAAATGGAATACTAGTAAGATTATTGATTCTATTCCTTCCACTTTCTTAAATATGATTACTAATATTCCTATCACTCCTAACAATCATGATCATTATCTTTAAGCTATCTTATAATGGGGATTTCAACCTTAAAATGTGTGGCTTCACACTAAAGACACTTCTTGTGTTCTCCAAAATGGAATAACAATATCCCTTCTTCTTACTTTGTTCTTACTTGGCGTATCTTAAAAACTTTATTCTGTTGACTCTTTGTTGTGGGGCAAAGGGTTTTATTTACCCTCTAAATGTCAATGTTGTTCTCATATTGAGAATGTTAACTATGTTTTTGTTAATGGAGTTATTGCCTCTAAAATTTGAATTTGGTATGACGATCTATTCAACACTCAACTATAATTGTTCTTTTAATTTATATCAACTTCTTGGAGTTTACTTTGACAATGTAATTAAAGGTCATATTAAAATCATAATCGCCATTACTCTTATTTGGTTCATATGGATGGGACGAAATGATGCTAAACATCGTGGAATTCGTATGAATTACATGAGGATTATTAAGAACTAAAACAAAATTTGTGAATTATATAAAGCCAACTTAATTCATCCCAAACATTTTAAAGGTTGTAAATGTAGCTAATAAAATGGGCCTCAACCTTCCAGACCAAACCTTCTATCAAAATGATAGAATGGTTTTTGGAAGAAACCTCGATCATATTATTAAAATTAATCCGGCTCTCTCATAATGGCTCACGGTTGTGGAGGCATTTTCGATTCTAAGGGTATAGTCCTATGTGCTTTTGCTTATCCCCTTATTTCCACTTGTTCCTTATATTGAGCTTATGGCTCCACAAAGCTTTAGAAATTTGTATTCAAAGCGGTGGCTCAATATTTGGTTAGAGGTGGACGCTCTTCTTGATTGATCTTTTGACTTCTACCAATATGAGCAACGCTTGTTTGTACTATCTCCTCAAACAAACTAGGGTTCTTCTCTCTCAAGAATTTTACCATCACTCATGTTTGGCGTGAAGGTAACGCCTTTGTCTGATTACCTTGCAAATCTGGGCGAGATTAGACAGATCATCTTCTTTGATCAATTTACATTACCCAAATATTTGTGGTTTGGTTAACTTGGACAACTCGCCTTCCTTACATCGAATTTAATCTCCTTTTTTCGGTTTTCTTTGTTTCCTTGTGTTCTTTATGGAAACTCCTCATGGATATCATTCTTTGTCTTGTGCTCTTTGCCATGACTTGCTACCTTTACCCCTTCTCCTATAGTTTGAAGATTTTTGATTTTGGCATTTTCAATACTATATGGGGAGATGTTGAACCATATGCACATTAATCTCTGAATTGGAACCCGTTGCCCATGTTACACATTCTTGGTTTTATAACCTCAATCCCACTTGGGACTTCAATTTCAACACAATTATTTCTAAACCCGAAAGTATTAATCATTGCTAGAGGAAGTTATCTATTTTGATGGGCCTAGATTTTTACACTAACTCTTTTAACCGCCTTTTCTCACGACAATATGGCTTGGAGCATTGCTACTAACTATGTTGACTCTAGGCATTGGATTACGTGCATTTCTTTGGTTCGCTTCTATTTTGACGATTATAGTATTTTTTTGACTAATGCTTACATTCCTTGGGACTCTTTACTTCTTAAAGGCCTTATACACAAAGGTTCCATCACTTATGCTGAAAGGATTTTGGTTGGTTGTTGGGCTTGATTTTCTCTGGCTATTCTTGCTCATATAATGTCTAACCTCGATGATTTCCGCAAGGGAAGAAATTGTAATACAGGCTCCTTTAATGGTTATTTTGGTCCAAATCCTTATCTTTGGGTCTATTGGCTTTTGGGTTTTGAGGTTTGCACCATGATTGTTTGTTGATTTGGTTTTTCATCACGTGGGTTTGGGCTGCGATTTTTTCTCGCTCCTCCCATTTCTTCCTGTCTTTTGCAATCTCTTCTTTCTTAGCAAGTTCTGGTTTTGGACTTTTATTTTATTAAAATTCTGATTGGTAATGATGTCTCTACTTGGAATCATCTTATTTTATATTCTAGTGACTTACATTGTTGCATTAGTTGCTCGTATGGGAGTGTGACTTGTCGTTTACTGGATTTTTTACGGCGCTTATTTCGTGGTGAATCATATTCTGATCCTGTTTATATTGTATTCCCTTCTAATGGGCTTGTATCTTACCTTCTTGGTTTGGCGTGTCATTTGTTTAAGCTATTATGTCCGATGTTTACTGTTGATGTCTTAAGAGTTTGGATGTTTGTGGATTTGGCTTATCGATTAGTTGCCTCTCGTAACTGCTATAGTATCCCTATTATTGGTTCTAATATTGAGCGAGATCGTGCCTACTCAAAGCTCTCTGGAGCTTAACCTATGGTTTGTATACTCTGATGATTGTTATTATGTACTGTGGTATTTCTCCAAGGATTTGAATTGGGATAGTGTTGCTACTTTTGAATGTTCCTTATGTGGTAACTTTTTCTGATTTTCACGATTTGTCTCATCTTGACATTATCCTTTATCTCGTGTCCCTGATCCTTTAATCGCTATAAGTTCTATGGTAATTTAGGACTTTCGATTTACTTTTCATTGTTGGTTTCTTATTCACAATGCATGAGGACTAAACTGTTTGCTCTTAGACTACTATTGAGCACCTATTGGTTCTTTTCTTTATTGCGCTTATTTTTCCGATTAGATCCCATCTCTACACTAATATCTCTTTGGGAATGGAATGGTGTTATTCTTTTCAATATTAGTCTAGCTTTTTGGTTTTGGTTCCCATGATCGGTTTGGAGTTTTTCAAGGATTATCATTATGCATCTGTTGGGATTGTAGGCACGCTTACTCATGGAAAATCCTTGAACTTATACAATTTCTTCTTTATACCCATCTTAGTAATATTTCCTTTTCTTTATGGGAGTGTTAATGCATTGTCCATCTTTTGATGTTGTTGCTTTTCCTTGTCTTCTCCCATCCTATGCTATGATTGGAATACGCTTAAATTGAAGCACATTTCTTTGTTATGCTTGGAATTAATCAATGATTTATCTTATATGCATAATTGGGTCATTAACAAACCCAATGGTTATTATTATGTTATTACCCCTGGATTATGGTTCGACGTCGATTTTCTCAATGTCACCTACCGGATAGGCTTATGGTGGGGAGTTATGCATTATCCTATATATGTTATGGGTGGAATCTTGGCCGCCTTGTTGGTTTTCTACCTTGTTGGTTGGTCGCCTGGATCAATCCCCACCTTACTCCCCCGTGGCTTTGGATTATTTGGTTCAAGTCTATATTGATGTTCTTGCTTGGTTGTTTTTGCTTTGAATCACCTTCCGGTCTGTTTTATGCTTATCATTGGAATACATTGATCTACCTTTCGCTATTGTTTAGTTCATCCTTTTCTCAAGCTTTTGGTTATTTTGGATGTGTGGCAACTTGGCCATGCTTGTTTTTTGCTATTCCAATGAGATTTTTGCCTTTCTTTGTCTTGTTCTTTGGATTGATTGTCTGGATTCTAATGTGGATTCTAATGTGGATCCTAATTTGTATTTCTTTGCACTAGCTATTTTGTTTTGGGGTTTCTCGAGTGCCCTTCCTATTTCTATCCGAATTTATCCGGAATGCATTCTTTATACGATCATGTCTTGGTTTTGGTGTCTTGGTACTCTCTGGTGTCCTTTACTCTTGGTTATATGTACTCTTATATTTCGATTCTCATATGGAAATTATTTGGCCTCCCAGTTTTTCTAATGGGACCTTTAGTGCATACTCCTTGGAATATGATCTCTATCATTAAAGTGTGGTATTATGAACTGCTCGTCTTTTTTCCTGCTTATGGTTTAATTCCTTGATTTTTGACATGTTTATTGGCTATTTCTTGGGTTTTGGTTTCTGCCTTCCCTTACTATTGTTTCAAACTATTGAATTGGATCTAATCGTCTGCAATACATTATATTGATGGGGCACTTTTTCGACCTTACATCTACCCCTAAGCTATACGGCCGATTCATTTATTTACCTTATAATCGGGATGGTGTCTTTTAAGGACCCATTGACTTGCTTCAGTTTTGAGCTAATTCTGCGTTTTCCAAAGTGGATGGTTTCTTTGCCGATCTATTGCATATGCATATATATGATTTTGTTTATGTTTGCGGTAATAAAGCTCACATGATTATCAACAATTGGGTACTCCCTTCTCCGGTTTGTTGGCTATGATGGTCGTGATGTTCTCACACCTTCTTGGTTTGGTAGTAGCTCTTATGATGTAACCCTTCTCGAAGTTTGGATGCTCATACTCTGCCCCAACATGGTGTGATTGAGCCTTCTCTATCACATTTCCTTATTATCATACTCTTATTACATTGTTTCCTTCTACCTTTTTTGTCAGTATTACATTAACTGTTCTAATCTCTCTCTCTATCACTTCTGGTGTTTCTCCCTTTTATCTTGGGTTTGCTCCATATTACCAAGCACTCTCACAACCATCGAGCTTTGGACTTATCTTTTCTTTATCTTATTATGTTAATCATCTTGTATCTTTTGTTTGCATTATGGTTTTCTTTTCTTTTCTGATGTACTTAGTTGGGGATTTACTCCTTAGTGATTGTAGCTCTTTGAGCAGAGTTTGAGTTTATCCCCTTTAAGGACCTTGTAACCTTTTTTGTAATAAAATACCCCTTATAATGGGGTTTCCCTAAAAAAAAAAAGGTTGATTAAAACACATAATAAAATATTTTCGATAAAGAAAAATCACTAATAAATCTACCTTAAAATTACTTAGGTAGGGATGAAAGAGAAGTTGTCTTCTCTTTTCTTCTCTTTACAATATTTAGTAACTAAGTGTAGGTTCACTCAAACCAAATAAAATCATCAAATAAAATTAACAAATCAACATAATCACTTAAATAAAACTACCCTCTAAGTTGAATCCTTCACACTTAGAAAACTCCAACCTTAAAGCCTTGCTAAGACTTGCCACACAAGCCTTAAATGACACACATATTAGGCTAAGTCATCATTTCTAACTCTATGTTAGGCGGTGCGGTTTGATGCTTGATTTTGTTTTGTGATGTAATATTGTTAAATTGGATGTTAGGGTGCATGTGTGTAGGCGAATGTAGGATGATCTTAGTCTAATCATGTCTTCGGAGATTATGCTTAAGAACTGTAATAAAAATATAAATGCTTTTGCTATGTAGGTTACTTATACTCTAAGCATGATCCAAACTCGGGCAGTGGACTTGGTTACCCATGTGTGGGTGCTAAGTCCAATTCATTCCTATAACTTGGGATTGTGTGGTATGTTTAGCTAATCTCTTTTGTAGGTTTAGTTAGATTTATCTTTTCCTTTAATGTAATTTTGCAATCAATATTTGAAATGAATGTTATGGAGGAATTAAGGTGAACATTGGTCATAAGATTATATCTTATATACCATGTGAAGCCCTGAGAGCAAACTATATCCCAAGTCCAAATGAATGAAGAAGAAAGAAAGAAAGAAAGAAGTGAAGAAAGAAAGAAATGAAGAAATGAAAATGAAGACTCCCATAACATGAATTCTTTCTAAATTGTAATTATTCATTTGTAATTCAGTTGTATAAGGGTAGAGCTCACCCACATTTCTTTTTTGGGTTGTGCGGTGGTATCCACCACATCGCCTCTTATTCTTTTGCCCTAGCTTTATAAAATTATTTGAAGTTTGTTTAGTGCATTAAGATGGCATATTTTTCTAAGTTTTTTTATTGTTTGATGAATGGCTGGATGTGATTAGGCTCTTAGAGAAAAATAAATTTTCTATTTAATTAATCAACTCAAAATTAAAATTAACAAGTCATATCCTCACCTAAAGCCTAGGACATAAATCAAGAAAATAAAATATTTAGCAACCTCTTATGGATGTTGTATGTCTCACATCATGCATAAAATCATCTTGTTTCACTCTCGCTAATGGAGGGCTTTCACCATTGCCGAGAAAATGGCTTGACCTTTGTGAGCCATGGTGGAAACACACCCTCCTTCTTGATTTTAGCCCATAACCAATTTCTCATGTGTTAGGCATATGAAATCCCATAGCTTGTGTTAAGTAAATTGTCCAAAAATAAAAATAGAACTTAACAAAATTTTCATTAGATTTAAGTCATTATTCATACCCTTCATGATCTAGTCTCTTAGGGAGTGTGTTTAAGGACTTAGTCTTCTTTCTAAATAAACAACAACCTAGCTATCTTGCAAAGCATAAGACTTGCCTACATGTATTTAAAATCCTGAGAAGTTAGTTGGTGGCCAGACGGTTGTAAGTCCAATATTCTCTTATGTGGAGATAAACCATATACCCATTTTGCCTTAGATTTAGGTCATGCCGTAGCCCTTGACAAAGCTCCTAGATTTAGGTTCGATGTTCTTATTTCCCTTTGCGGCTATAAGCATAAATCCTCACCTCTTAGGCATTTCCATGATCTTGTGTTGTGGAATTGTAAGTCCTAGATTTCTAATAAAAATTTAACTCAAATATAGAATTCTCTTAAAATTTAAAAAATAAAGCCCAACCATAGAATAATTTGGGGTGCTCACTAAGTTTTTTAGCATCGTGAGCATCCCCTACTCATCTCACTTTGGTTTTGATAATAACTCCATCCTTTTGATCAATCCCACTTGATCTTCCAAAAAAAAACCAATTTGTTGATAGTCCTATATTTGAAATCTTTAGATAATAATCATTTACCTTAATCAAGAGTATTCCTAAGAAATCTCATTCCTTAAGATGTAATTAATTATGTGGGCTTGCCACCATAGAGAACTTAATGAACCCGATTTAAAATAAACCCTACTTTACTTTTCCATGTAAAGTAGGGAAGAATCTTGGTACATTCAAGACCCATTGTGTCCTTAAGAGTCCTCATTCGGTGATTATGCCCATTATAGGAAGGTGACTTCTATCTCTCAAGATAGTACATCATTCCTCTCAATGTCGATCACCCCAATGAGAACATCGTGGATCTATGTGGTGTCCAACAATAATACCAAAAAAAATTTTATTTTTCAAATTCCCCAAAGAGTTTAAGAAATAAAAAACACCACACACACACGATCCCTCAATTCTTTCGGTGATCTTAACTATTCCTTCCCGCTTCTCAAGCGCATGCTCGATCCTCCCTCAAAATTGAGGATTTGCAAGAAGAAACCATAAGACCCTCTCTCGGTTCATCTTCAAGAAGCCAAACTCCCCGATTTCTCGATTAGAAAATGATGCCACTCATAGACTCTCGATCTAGCATCCGCTCTCTCATTTTCCCTCAAGTTGTAAGCATTTCTTCCTTTAGCCTCCCTCATCCTTCTATAGAAATAACCCTCTCTTTCCTTTGATCCCAATTCCTCAATCTGACTCTCCTTAGCCAATCTTAGTAATCCCTGGCAAGCTTCCCTGTCTTAATCCTTCAAACTAAAATAGCTTTCCGCTTTAATCCTCCAAGCAAAAGCTTCCCAACCTTAATCCTCCAAAGTAAAATCCACAACTCCTTTGCTCGTCTTTGTTAGCACAAGACCAAGGTAAGAGACTCCTAAATCCAGATCAAACCTTTCTCATCTAACATTGCTATAGTTCCGCACTGAAACTCTCTTCTATCCATTCTCTTTCAATAGTTTCCATACCATCATCACCATAACATCGCTTTATAAGAATTACAACCTATGCCTTTTATTTCCATTATAACCTAACCTAATTGGTTTTCTTCCTAGTCTAGTTTTTTTAAGATAGAAGAAAATTTTGATGTAAGGGTTATTACTGTTAAGTCGCAAATCATGATGTGCATATACGCTTTTATCATTGTGGCTAGTTGTAGATATGTAAAGAAGTGTGAAAAAATTTATATATATATGCTTGTGCATTTCTTTTTGCAGGTTTCAAGACACCATTAATACCCAATAAGATGTCGGGTGAGATGGTTGTGATGTCGTAAGACAAGACTCACTTTGCTCAATAGGGCATACCGAGTAAGCCAAAATTATTAGATGTGACACCCCTATGCCAAAATTATTAGACTAAATTTTGGGACTTAGAAAAGAAAAGTGGAAAGGAATCAAGATTTAATATATATATATATATAATTCAATCACATTAAAATAAAATAATATAAAATGAAATTCAAATAATGTTAAGTCATAAAATTTTATTGAACAAGAAAAAGAAAGAGACTTACGTGGGTTTGAAATATTGAAGGATCCATTCCTCATTCATTACATAATGTTTCGAACTTCAAATTCTTAATCTTGTTATAAATGGCTTCATCAAGATGATTCCTTCGCAAGTCTTCCTGATATGACTCGAATGTTAATGTGGAAGCAATCAAGTGACATGAACTTTCTCTCTCGACAAATTGCACTCTTTTGAACAAACTAATTCTTTAGAAAAATAAGTTACAATGAGAACTACCAAATTCAATTGGAAGCATTCCATCAACTATAGGTAATCTTTCAAAGTTGATCCAACTTGATTTGTCTACAAACCATGAACTCAAATTCGCCTCCATTGACAACTTACTTAGTTGAATTCCCTACACATGGAAGACAATCAAGATCATACCATCAACTTTAGGAATGAATTGGAGATACTTAGAATAATTAAACCTTTCACATAATGCTTTTAAGCATTCATAATGAAGTCGTTTTGCCTATCATTCCTCACACGGTTTCTAGATCTCTCACATAATTCTTTGAGTGGCCCTTTGCCATTAGAATTTGGTAGTTTGCGTAATATTGTTGCCTTGAATGTATCTTATAACCGCTTATCGAAGAAATTCGCAACTCTTGATAATTTCTTAGAGTTGCTATTTTTAAAACTTGAGATGAACTTCTTAAGGAAGTATTCCCCTAAATTCAACAAAATGAACGCCAAGATAGAGCTTGGTCTTTCTTGCAATAATTTATCTCGATAAATTCTAGAATTCTTGGAAATTTTTAGTTACTTGAATTTTAACGTATCATTCAATAATTTTGAGGGTGAAGTCCAACATGGTATTTTAACCAATGCAACCATTTCTCTAACTAGCAATCAAAAGCTTTGTGGTGGTAACCCAATCTTGGATCTATAATCATGCTCAAAAAAGAGGAAAAAGCTCAACCAAACTCAAAATCATATTCAAAATTTCCACTACAGTTCTTGTGGTCATACTATTGTGTGCATTTTGCATTATCTATAGATCAAAGAAAAGGTCTTGCATCACCTTTGGCAAGTCCACGATTCATCAATTACATACCGTAAATCATTAACGCAACCAACAAATTTTTTTGAAACAAACTTGATTGAAAGTGGCGCTTTGGTTGTGTCTACAAAGAAATGATGCTTTAGGGAGAAAATGATATTGTTGTTAAGGTGTTTAACCTCCAAAAGAGGTGCCATGAGAATCTTTATAAGTGAATGCATATTCTTGAGAAATGTTCACATAGAAATCTTCAATATTATTACACAATGCTCAAGTCTAGATTCTAACGGTTATGATTTTAAGGCTCTTGTCTTTGCACACATGCCTAATGGTAGCCTAGAGAGTTGGTTGCACATAGAGGATGAGGACTAGTTTCTTAAGTCTAAAAGATTGAGTTTGTATCGAGGTTGAATATAGCCATGAATGGCTTCGAGGGAATTATCTTCATAATAAGTGTGTGCCTCCAATTGTTCATTGTGATATAAGGCTAAGCAACATTCTTCTAAAAAATTATATGACCGCCATCGTCTGACTTTGGCTTGGTGAGGATCATGTCTTCAACCTTCTTTACAAATTCGTTCTTTAACTTGGCAAGCTTGATGAGGCTTCAAGGATCCATTGGATATGTCACCCCAAAATATGGGATGGGAAGCCCAATCTCTTATCAAGGAGATGTATACAGCTATGAAGTATGTTAGACTCGATAGACAAAAGACCAACGACAATTTATTTATACAAGGTTTAAACCTACAAGAATATATATAAAGAAGTCATTTCCAAAATGATTACTAATATTTTAAATCCTTAGATCTTACAAGAGATAGAAGGTGAATCAAATGGCGACGCTTTGAAGCTATATGAGGGAGTGCATGGTTTCTTAATTCTGATACTCACTTGTTCAAGTGAATCACCAAGACAGAGAATGGGGATGGTTCTGCTGTCAAAGAACTCCATTTGTCGAAAGAAATATTATTTAGAAGTTCTCAAGTTGGACAATGCACTGAAAGAGAATGATAATATATCATGTGAAAGGCTCGAACAACTATTGTTGTGGTTTTTTTAAGCTATATTAAGTGGTTATATGCATTGAAGTCATTGATTCCTTGGTCTTAAGATCAAGTCGGTTAACAAAACCTAAAAAATTCAATTATTTTAAGAATTTTAACTCAATAAAATATTTGAAAAGCTAATTCTCACATGACAATAGGTTTAATCCTCTATTATTAGATTAATAGAGTTGACGGATCAAGAATAGCAAAATAATATATGTATCCTAATGATGGCGTGTTGAATGAAGATTTCAACCGAGGGAATACTTTTATCAAAATGTGATTACAATTTTAAATCAAATTAATGTAAATTAAATATCAATCTAAATACAAAATCTAATATGTCATTAAGTGTTAAATGCTTAAATGAAATTCAATTTAAAAGAACTTAAAGCTAAAATTCAACCCCTTCCATAATAATTTGTGAGGTGATAAATTAAAAAACTCTAGCTCACAAAGGAGATAATGTCAAATCAAATGTATTTCTATAATCACTCTCAATCAATCTCATACTAGCAAGGATGTGGCCCGCTTCGTCAGATGGTTTGGCCAAGAGGCTCCATATGGTGTATTACTAGAGTTCTTTGATTTGGTGGCTAAAATGACACCATTATATTATGATCACAACTATAACCCGTATCTCCAATGGCTCGTACCTTGAGATGTGAACCATAGGTACACGATAGGGTAAAAAATTCCTCTATCAACTGTAGACTTAAGATTATCTTTTAGATAAACACCACCCTAGTCTACAAGGATTACTTGAACAACACAAATCATGTTGACAGGATCCTTCAATTGGGTTGGTTGAATACCTCCTTTAACTAAGTAGATTAGGGACCGTGACGCCTGGATGATGAAACCATGGGATCTAGATCGCACATCATCGTTCCTCCAATAATTTGCTTTAAGTTAATATGATGAATTTCATAGCTTAAATTTTCAACTCCACCGCTACTACTATATATGCATTTAGTGTTCTAACGACCATTTTAATCAAAATTCTCTCTCGATTGAAAATTAACTATAGCTGCTTTATAGGAAACCTAGAACCGCATCTAAAGTCCTCGTAAAATAAGGGCAAAATCTGGTAGTGTCTTATCTACTATCCTATTTGCCTTCAAAATTGCATTGACACAAAATTTAAACTCTCTTCATTGTGAGAGGTCTGGCAAATTTTGGAGCCCACACCATCCCATCTCAACTCAAGAAATCAAGGGGTATACTCCCCAAATTGAACGAGGATTGAACAAATACACTTCATGTAAGCTTCTAACACCAAGCCGAGCTTCCTTGTGAGTTCTAGAGTGATTCACGGGCATCCCGACGACATTCTCTCTTCCCGTGTGGAACCAAAATGGGGAGGCTACATTCAATCCAAACTCTCTCAATTTGCCACTAAACTTCAATTGCTCATTCCCACACCATCTCCATACCGTCGAGGCTACCCAACTTGTTTCTCAAGCTTCCAACCCACCCAAGCAAGGAGTTCAATCAAGACCGAAGCTCCAAACCTTTATTCTTGATCCACAAAGTGAGAGGGAATTAACTCAATCACATCTCAACAGGCCTCGCCTCTACTCAGAAGCTCCATCCATCAATCCCACCATTTTGAGCTCTAGTGAAGTAATTCCTCAAACCATAGATACAAGATATTTTGGTTGGTCATTTTCAAAGGAAACTTGCATTTAAGCTTATCCTAGCCATTAGATCCTTGTGGATCCTTCACGTGAAGGTGTTAGTTGAGTGTGGATCGAGCAGTGAGCTGACGCCATCCATGGCGTGACGGGCTCTATGCTCATTATTAGCGAAGGAGAATCACAGTCCGTTCCACATGATTAGAATGGACGTATTAGAACACACTAGATCTCCCACATTTTCCCCTTTACGCCGCTGGTTTGATCCGCATCATCCAATCCAAAATTGATGGGATGGATCTCGCATCCTCCGCCAAATGACTGCACGGACATGACAACTTAAATAAACAATCACGTGGTGCCACATGGAAAGCATGCCGCATTGGCATGCCACATGACTCGGGATTAGGTTTAATTAACATTAATTAATTAAAATTTAAGGTAAACTTCTATACTTCATAACTAATTTAGAAAAATTCAAAAAATATAAATAATGGCTCATTTTAAAGGTATTTCACAGACAATTTAATAAAAAGATTTTTTAAACATTAAATAGAGCTTAGTGTTTAATTAAAAAATGTAATTAGCTTAATTATTCATTAATTATATCTACTTCTTCTTGAGAATGTTTAGGGGATGACCTCCCTCCCTATTTTCTCTTGGATTTTATTGGTTGAATAATCAAAAGAATTGATTAATTAAGCTCTAATTACTTTCTTAACTTGATTAAGGGATAATTAAGCATATAAATAGTAATTAATTATTTGGACTCTCTAATCCTTGGAATGAAGGAGACTTAAAGTGGATTTGAGCCTCCCAATCCTTTTCCCTAATTTTCTCTCTTTCAACCAAAATGTTAATCATTAATTAATTAATTAAAAAGCTTAATTAGCTAAATTGGAACTCAAATCACATAGAATCATGCTTGATCAAGTGGATGGCTTATGGAATTAGGTTGGGACCTCTTTCCCTACCTTTCACAACCCATCTCATTTCAAAGATAATTATTAACTTTGATAATTAATTAAAGAGAGGTGAATTAATGGATTAATGATTTAATTAATTGAACTATAAATCTAATTAAATCTTATTTCCTTAATTCATCATGGGTGGAGCTTTAGGTATTCAAGAACCTAAATAGGCTTGATAAAATTATAATTAGCTCACATGTGTGAAAAAAATCATGAAAGTAATTAAAATAGTTCCTTAAGCTTAATTAATAAATGACTATGAACTAATTACATTAGGCTCCTTCCATTTCATAGGAGAATTTCTATTTACATTTCAATTTATTTTCATATTACATTAGCTTATAATCATTTAATCAATTACCTTAAGGTAACATAGGTAAGGTTTTAATTAATTGATTTAATCCCATGCTTAATCTAATCAATCCATAAAATCAATCGATTGCTTCTTATTAAATCAAATTAACTCACACATATGGGGAATGCGACTAGGATCAACAAATCTTTCTCTCATCTCTTAAATCAAATCAAACATAAAATTAAAAGTGATATTTATAAACTTTGGTTTATTTTAAATAAGCTTATTTAATATGATTGTCCTTAGGAATTAGTTGGATTGAATGAAATTACATGCTTGTATCTCTTTATTTCTTTCCAACCATATAAAAATATTGTATGCCACTTGAATCATGCAATCATTTCTTCAAAAATTAATTAAACATAAATGATTTTCTTTATGTCAAGCTTGCATGCATTGATTTAAATTAATATATCGTAGCTACTATCATTATTAAATCCAAATCTATTTTCCAAATCTTTTAAATAAATGATTACATATGCTATGAATGCTAGTTATACATACATAGGAAATGCAAATCATTATAGCTTAAGTGTATGAAGTAAAGTTCTTTTCTTTTATTCACATATATTGATTTGTAAGTAAAAAATGTTAATGGGTATTTAGTGGACACCAGTCTGAGGGTTTTAAGTAGCCCCAAGGAGGTCATTTGATTACCTCACTTTCCTAATTAACAATGTCATATACTCTATTTGATTTCATTCTTACATATTTCAATATTAGAATTTAAATAGGACTTTACTCCATGCATATAAATCTTTTAATCAAATAAAACACAACTTTTGCATGGTTTGCTCTCCTTTATTTGCCTGTACATCCATATGTATTTGAGAAAAGCAAATTGTTAGTCTAGACACCCCAGAATACAGACTTTCAAAAGGAGGTCATTTGATTATCTCACTTCCACGGTATGTGTAGATATGTTTAGGACTTAGTCATATGCATGCTACATATGTTGGAAAGAATTGAATAGACATGTGTTATGTGATAGTAATTAATTCTAATTAATCTTAAGATGCCTTTCTTTTGAATGAGATTATTTAAAGTGAACTTAAACCTAAGATTAATTAAAATATATAATAATCCATTCATCAAAGAGATTTAATTAATTAATATGCTTTAGATGTGGCTTAGGGTAGGGATAGAAGAGAGTAATCCTCTCTTTCTTTCTCTTTATAACACTTAGTTGCTAAGTGTAAACTAAATGGAATAAAAGAAAATATTAAGTAAAACTTACCAATCAATTAAGTCACTTAAAGTGAAACCATCCTTTATAATTAAACCCTTTCATACTTTAAAAAATTACAACAAAGTTTAGTTAAGGCATACCACACAAGCCTTAATACACACACTTTATAATTAAGTCACTACTTCTAGCTTTATGTTAGGGTGCTTAGTGTGATGAATGTCTTGTTCTTGATGTATTATTTTAGTGTTTGTTAGGGTGTATGCTTCATAGACTAGATGTTAGGTCATGATTAGCCTAATCATATTTTTTGTAGGGGATTATCTTTGAAGGGGTGCTTAAAATAAATATAAATGCTATCTTTTGTAGGTTTCTTAACCCCTAAGCATAATCCAAATTAAGCCAGTTGGCTTGGTTACCTATGTGCGGTGCTAATCTCAAATTATTCATATATCTGCTAAAGTTGTATGATGTGTTTTAACAATTATTTTATAGATGTAGTTAGATTTACTTTTCCTATTTTAGTGTAATTTCTCATTTGGAATTAGGATTAGTGTTATGGGGACTATGATGAGCAATGACTAGAATGCATTATCCTAGGAAGCCCTATGATGCCTTTGAAGCAATCAAATCCAAATGAAGAAATGAAGGAGATAAGAAGATAAGAAGACCCCATAGCATTTATTATTTGTAAAATTATAATTATTCTTTTATATACTACATTATATAAGGGTAGAGCTTGGCTACCCATTTCTCTTTTCTAGTTATGCACGGTACTTAACCGCACCTGCTTTCATTCTTTTACATTGGATTTATAAATTGTGTGATTTTTTTTTGTTTACAATTCTTTAATAGAAATACGCCTCTTTAGTTTCACTATAACTCTAAATTTAAAAAAAACTCATAACCTCACATAAAACCTATGCATTAAATCAAGATAATTAAAAGATTTAGCGACCCTCTGGTGAATGTTGTATGCTTAATATCATGCATCCATATTATACCACTCTAAAATGAGGGCCTCCATCTTTGCACATATAGGGGCAGCTTAACCTATGAGAGAAACCCCTATGAAGTTTCACCCTCTTCTCTTTTGATTTAGTCTACAATTCATTTCAACATGCATTTAGTCATAAAAAATCCTAAGGCCTTTGTCAAAATGAAGAGTCAAAATGAAATAAAATTAATAAGATTTACATTAAACTAAGTCATTACTCATACCACTCATACTCTAGTGGGTTTAAGAACTTTAGTTTCTTTCTAAATAAAAATAGCCTAACTATCTTGCAAAATTATATGACTTGATCACATGGGTCTAAAGCATGAGGAGTTAAGGCGCCACTCCAGGCGGTTGGGAGGTTTACCCTCTCATGTAGAGGTAAACTATATACTCACACTTAGATATAAGATGTGCTTTGGACCTCACTAAAGCTCTCTAGATTTAGGATCATTGTCCTTTGGGCTACATGCATAAATCCAACATCATTTAATTTTGAGAAAAATGGGTGTACACTGGATTGTATGCGGTGTACACTATGGACTCATTTTTATATGAAAAATAGGTTCAATTCTTGATTGCCACCCTTATAGCATAGAATAATTATTTGAACCATATCCTGGATGCCCCAAATTATTTACCTTGAGAAAATGAGTGTACACTCAAAATCGAAGAAAAAATTTGCTTCAATTCATATTAAGAGCTAGCCCTTATAACATATAATAGCAATTTTAACCATATATGGATGCCCCAAATCATTTAAGTTTGAGAAAAATAGGTGTACACTATGTAGTGTACACTCTATGTACACTCTAGAGTGTACACTCTAAAATCAAGAAAAAAATTCAATTCCTCAGAGCCGCCCTTATAGTATAAAATAGCAATTTGAATCATATTTGGATGCCCCACATCATTTAAGTTTGAGAAAAATGGGTGTACACTCTAGAGTATCTGATCTAAAAATCTGAAAAATGGGTTCAATTCCTACGAGAACCAACCTTTATAGCATAGAATAGTAATTTAAATAATGTTTGGATGCCCCAAATCATTTAAGTTTGAGAAAAATGGGTCTACACTTTGTACACTTTAGAGTATACACTCAAAATTTGAAAAAAAATGCTCCAATTCCTACTAAGAGCCATTATAGCATATAATAGCGTTTGAACCATATCTTGAAGCCCCAAATCATTTAAGCTTGAGAGAAATGGGTGTACACTCTAGAGTATACACTTTGAAAATCGGAAAAAAATTGCTTCAATTTCTGGAGAGCTATAGCATATAATAGCAATTTGAACCATATATGGATGCCCCAAATCATTTAAATTTGAGAAAAGTGGGTGTACACTCTCAAAATCTAAAAAAAGGTTTAATTCATGAGAACCCACTTATAGCATAGAATAGAAATTTGAACCATATCGGATGCTCCACATCATTTATGTTTGAGAAAAATGAGTGTACTCTCTATAGTGTACTCTAGAGTGTACACAATGTACACTCAAAATCTAAAAAATGGGTTCAATTCATCTTTGAGGGCCACCCCTTATAATAGAATAGCAATTTGAACCATATCTGCCCCAAATCATTTAAGTTTGATAAAATGGGTATACACTCTAGAGTGTACACTCTAAAAATCTAAAAAAAAATGGTCAATTCTAATTGAGAGCCACCCCTTATAACATATAATACCAATTTCAATCATATCGAATGCCCCATATCATTTAATTTTGAGAAAAAGGGTGTACACTCTGTACATAGTGTACTCTAAAAATATTAAAAAAGGGTCAATACACACGAAAGCTACCCCTTATAGCATACAATAGCAATTTCAACCATCTATGGATGCCCAACATCATTTAATTTTAAGAAAAATGGGTGTACACTCATTTTATCGAAAAATAGGTTCAATTCCTATTGAGAGCTAGCCCTTATAGCATAGAATAGTACTTTGAACCATATCGGTTGCCCCAAATCATTTAAGTTTGAGAAAAATGGGTATACACTCAAAAATTGGGAAAAATATAATTCTTATCCGAGTGTACACTCATAACACAATAACCATTTGAACAATATGTGGATGCCTCACATCATTTAATTAGAAGAAAATTGAGTGTACACTCTAAAAAATTAGAAAAATGAGTCAATTTCTTTGAGAGTCGCCCACAATATACAATAGCAATTTGAACAATAACTAGATTCACATCATTTAATTTGGAGAAAATTGTGTGTATACTCTAAAAATTGGAAACAAATGGGTCAATTCTTATAGAGCCACCCCCTTATAATAGCTAATTTAAACCATAAGTGGATGCCTCATTTAATTTGGATAAAATGAGTGTCACTCACTGAGTGTGCAACCTAGAGTGTATAGAGTGTACACCACAAAGTGTACACCTCATAGTGTGAGTGTACACCCCACAATGTACACTTCAAAGTGTACATATTGTACAGAGTGTATGCGGTGTCGAGAGGGTGCACTTTGAAATACTTAAAAAACAAATCCTGAGAGGCACCAGTATAACACAATATTTGGATCTACATGGTATCCCCACATCATTTAAAATTTAAAAATATGTGTACACTCAGGTGTACAGTACCTCCAGTGTGTGGTACCTCGAGTGTATACAGTGTATACACACTCCAGTGTGTTGTACATAGTGAGAGTGTACACTCTTGAAAATTGAAATAAAATAATCAATTCCTATTATCCGGAACAAAACAACTTCCAAAATACATGAACTTCTATGAAGATATGTACAAGAAGGATAATCAAATAGATCATTTACACATTTGTGTATAAACATTTCATATATACAAACATTTTATCATCTCATATTTAAACAAAAAAAGCAAAGACAAACTGCCTCTTGAACAAATTCATCTTCTTAGGTCAATCTAGGTGATCGGACCAGTCCGCGGGTTTGCTTACGACACCATATATTTGCACACAAACATGCCATACAGTCTAATGGATTGGTGACCACACCATGACCCCGGCCATTCTTCAAGGTTGGCCTCGAAAACTTCATGTGCATCCTTTGGAAAGTAGTTTGATCGCATATGAACCAAAACAAAGCCAATAAGTTCATTAAAAACTATGCATTTAAGAAAACTAGGTAAGGTAAGTGTACTTACAATGTCGTACTATAGCCTTATCTATTGGGTTTGACATTGAATCATAAAGAAACCATTTCCCTTTCTTATTGTGCCCCACTAGTAGTGTCCAATGTTGATTATTGATGGAATTAAGATTAAATCATCCCTTGAAACACTCTCTCTATTGATGTCTGGAAAAACATTTTACTCTCCTTTTCGTAGCCAAATTGGGAATAACTCGAAAGATTAAAAGAAAAAATCAAATAGTTTTAACTTGCTAAAATTTATGAAGGCATTTTATAACCCAATAAACTTAAACATTGATTAAACTGTCAATGTAAACATTAGATGCATGACCGTATAACCCACTATAGATCTTGTTCTTAAGTAAATATGCAAATGCATCAACACGATCGAACAAATATCGATCCGTCGGTAAGTCATCAATTTGTCCTCTGCTAATGATATTTCCAACCAAGGAAATATTATCACCCCTCATTTTAGAATGTGATGTGAGCAATAACTAAATGACAATTTTATTCAAGTGAGTTAAATATATGAAAGAATGCTATACTTGTCCCTAAATCGGGTGAGAGGAGTCAATTAATTCTAGCATTGCCTTGATAACATCTCTTGACTAGAACTCAATGGTATCTAGCTCAATGACATTTCAAATATTTTATAAGACAACGATCCATTATGATTTCAAGCAACCAAAATGAAGAATACCATAGATATCCTTCATCTCCTCAACCACTATAACAACGTAAATGATTGTTCACCTACAGAAACTTCTTCAACGTAAAAAAATTACTAAAATTAACGTTATTATTAAAT
Organism: Cymbidium sinense; assembly: GCA_021442155.1. NCBI lineage: Eukaryota > Viridiplantae > Streptophyta > Magnoliopsida > Asparagales > Orchidaceae > Cymbidium > Cymbidium sinense. Next base: position 4,012,970 of record CM038230.1, read on the forward strand.
TAGTGTAATGTACTACCTCTGCTTTTCTACAACCTGAGTGGTAGGGGCAGCTTCATTGTGCTCGCTTCTTTTACAAAATTGTGAGGGAAGGCGTTTTCCTCTTCCTCGCCTATCTTGCTTTCACCCTACTGCTACATACATAATGAAGACGGCGATGTATGATCTTCATGTGGGGCTTTGTATTCAATTAATTACTCATCCTTCATTAGGGTAGTATCCAGGGTCCTCCAGACATGATGGTGGTGGGCTGATGTTAGCCTCCTGTAGCTTCTCCCAATTTTGGACTTCTTTGTCCAACAACCCTGCTTTAATAGCGCAAGCCTCACATCAATGCCATCAAATCTCGACTCATAGTAACTTTAAAATAAGACAATTTATCCCCAGCCTTTGATTGACGTGTCTCCTTCTTTCGTGACTCTTTGGAGGGGTAGTTGCGCGGGCTTGATGCATATGAAGGAGGAGAATATTGAAGAGATATGTGTGAGGATCCACTGTGGCTTTACTCCTTGGACTTCGGACTCCTCTTTGTACCACTATGGGATGGCGGTTGAAAGAGCACGTCTCCATGAGCCGTCTCATCCTCATCTCATGAAATGATTAGAAGACCTATTGTATAAGAATATGAAAGTTTCAATTTTTTGATTGGGAATAGATAAATTTTAATTTAAATAAACTAAGTAAAACTAGCATTACGATCTCCTTGCAAATCAATGAATATCTCTTTGAAATTTATTTTTGGTCGTAACATATGGGGTTTTGTAGTAGGAACTATGGGACCACTCTTGTGTGTCTCTATCCAAATCTATATTAGTAGCCTTCAATCCTAAATGAAAACTAAATCAAATAATGAAACATATACCATCGAAGAGTGACAAAGCCACTCATAGCTTAATTTTACGTGTGTTTTTGATGTGATTACATCAAATTGTGAAACCAAAAGCTCCAAATGGCCGCCAATTTTAATTAGCAAACTTTATATATTCTCAATGAAGGAGATCACACTCTATAAATGTGATATATAAACAATAAATTTGTAAGAAAAAATTATATATACGCATAAACGTGATGCTAGCTCGACCTTCTCAATTTTTTTTTAAAATCCATTAAATTATATTTACACAATGGGGATTTCTATCATGTCATCTTCTCCCCTTAGTTGGGTATCCCAATTATTAAAGCAACTTCATGTGATGTTTATTTTCGATTATGTATATGGGGGGGACACCAAGTCAGAGTGTACTTATTGAGGTGATCGAATACATCAAGGAATGGTGCATTATCTCAAAATATATAAATCACCACCCTATAATGGACCTAATCACCTAATAAGGACTCCTAAGGCATGATGGGTCTCAATATACTAGAGATTTTTCCCCACTTTACATGGATGAAAAAAGGTTTATTTAAATCGGTTTTGTTTACAAGGGCAAGCCCCATAATTAATTACATCCTAAGAAGGGTGAGTTCCTTAAGAATATCTTCAATTAAAGTAGGCAATTGTTATCTCTAAAGATTTTAAAGATAGAATTATCAATAAATTGGCTATGTTTCAAAAATTAATAGAGATAGATCAAAAGGAGAGACTTATTATTGAAGCCAAATGGAGATGAGTAGGAGTGCTCATGATACTAGAAACTTAGTGAGTATTCTAATATATTCTATAGTTGGGCTTTATAAATTTGAAGTCAAGAGATTTATATGCTTGAATTAGAATTTTATTAGAAAGCTAAGACTTATAATCTCACAACACAAGGTTGTGAAAATGCCTAAGAGGTGAGAATTTATACTTTTAGCTCGTGGGGAAAATAACTACCTTAGATTTAAATCTATGGAGCTTTGGTAAGAACCAAAGCAAGAACCAAAGCGTGACCTAAATCTAAGTAGATATGGGTATGGTTTACCTCCACAAGAGAGGGCAAATCACCCGATTGTTGGACTTATAACCGCCGAGTGGCCCACCAACTCCTCCTACGCTTTAAAATATATGATCAAGTCATATATTTTGCAAGATGATTAGGTTGTCATTATTTAGAAAGAGACTAGAGTCCTTAAACCCACTCCCTAAAGTGGCTAGAGCATGAGTGGTTTGAGTAATAACTTAATCGATGTAAATATTTTAAATTTTATTTATAATTGACACTTCATTTTGTACAGCTATAAGATTTTGATGCCTATATGCATTAGCTAAATGGAGAAAGGGTGTTTTCCACTATAAGGGGATGCCCTCATAAGCATTCCCCTATCGAAGGATGGAAATCCCATATTTTCATGGAAGAAGGAATATGCATACATGATGTGAGACATACAACATTTAGCTAAAGGTTGCTAAATCTTTTAATTATCTTGATTATATTCTAGGTTTTATGTGAGGTTATGAGTTATTTAGAAATTTAATTATATATAGTAGAAATATTTTTTCTAAGAGCCTAATTACATTCATGCCACACAACAAACATCAATTATAAAGAAACTATGAAGAGGCATGTCATTTCTAATGCCCAAGTCGAACAAAATATTAAATAATTTTATAACTAGCACAAAAGAATAAAAGGTTGACAGTACATGCACAACTGAAAAAAAATGGGGAAGCTCTACCCATACAACCTATATTACAAAAGAATAATTACAATTAAGAATGAATACATGCTATGGGGGTCTTCATCTACTTCAAATCTTCATGTCTTCTTTCCTCCTTGCTTCTTTGATTTGGCTTACTTCAAGGCATCACATGGCACATGAGACATAGTCTTTCTAGTCAATGCTCATCTTAATTTCCCCAATAGCACTAATCCTAATTATTAATAAAATTAGATTGAGATGCAAAAATAAATCTAACTACACCTATAAAATAAAGGTTAGCTAGACATACATTCCACCCAAGCAATTATATTTATAACTTGGGCTTAGCACCCGCACATGGGTAACCAAGCCCACCTATCCTAACTTGGATTATGTTTAGGGGCTTAAGCAACCTGCAAAGAGAGCATTTATATTTATTTTTCAGCAACCCTTAAGCACAATCTCTTACAATAAACATAATTAGGCTAATAACGACCTAACATTTAGTCTACGAAATATACACCCTAACATCTAGTCTAAAATAATACATCATAAAATAAAACATACATCTAACCATGCACCATCCTAATATAAAACTAGAAGTGATAACTTAATCTAATGTGTATGTATTAAGGCTTATGTGGTATGTCTAACTAGGCTTTAGAGTTATAGTTTTCTAAGTGTAGAAAGATTCAATTTAAAGGGTGGTTTCACTTTAAGTTGTTTAGTTGATTTGTAAGGTTTTACTTAATGTTTTCTTTTTTTTTTTAATTTGACCTATACAAAATATAAAGAGGAGGAAAGAGAGGATCACTCTCTTTATCCCTAACCTAAGTCATTTCTAAAGCCATTTAACTAAAAAATTCTCTTTAGTGAATGGCTTATTACATATTTTAATTAGTCATAGGTTTAGGTTCACTTTAAATAAACTCATTCAATTAGAAAGGCATCTCAAGATTAATTGAGATAAACTACCATCACATGATGCATGTTTGTTTATTTCTTTCCATCATATATAGCATGGATATGGTTTAGTCCTAAACATACATATACATGCAATTTATATTTTAGCACACTTGAATGATGAAAGTAAGCAAATGCATTTATAATTGATATTTCATTAGGTTGAATTATTTTATCATATTATTTTAAAGCTCTATCTAAATTCTTATACAAAAGTACAAAGAAAGAACTTTATATTATATTATTAGTCAATTCAACCACTTGAACAAAGTATGAATGCATGCCTTTTACGGAAAAGGGAGGATTTTCATTCACTAGTAAAATGTACACATAAATGTATAATAGTTTTAAGTAATGCGTTGTCATTCTTCTACACCAAGGGAGTGAGGTAGGAACCTCTTTAGGACTACTTAAAGTCGCATCCCTGGATGTCCGGGACTAATATACCATATCTTTAAATACATATGGATGTATAAGCAACTATAAGAATGGAAATCATGAAAAGTAGAATTGATTTGATTAAATTATGGTTTTCATTCACTAATTGTATCACACATACACACATATATAAAATTTTAAGTAGGTAATGGTGCCATTGTTTCACATGAGTGAGGTAGAGAGACCTCCTTGGGACTATTTAAAGCCAGTCAGATATATCTAATATATCCACTACTCTATATATATATATATATATATATATATATATATATATATATATATATATATATATATATATATATATATATATATATATATATATATACATATATATGCAAGAAGCTATAGAAATGAAAACTTATGCAAAAGTTGGATTAAATTTAGTTGATTTATTTGTGTAAATGATTTAAAATTCTACCTAAATTCTAATGTCAAAGATGTATAAGAATGATATCAAGTGGTTGCCATTATTTTGCACCAAGGGAGTGAGGTAGGAGCCTCTTTATGGCTACTTAAAGTCATGCATCCCTGGGTTGTCCATACTAATATACACGCTAATATTCTTACTTATGCAAATCAACATATGAATATAAGAAAGAAAACTTCACTTCATGCACTAAGCTTATATTCACATACACTTCCTATGTATATATAACTAAAGTCACAATACATATTCTTATTCATTAATAAGCTTTGAAAATATGTTCGAGATTTAGTAGTGATAATAGTCACACATATTTTCAATTAAGTCAACATATACAAATTTGACATAAAGGAAATCATTTTTACTTACTTAATTAATTTTGAGAGGAATGAATGCATGACTATAAGTGGCATACAACATTTTAATATGATTAGAAAGAAATATTTAAAATACAAGCATACAATCTCATTTAATCCAACCAATTCTAAGGACAATCAAATTAAACAAGTCTATTTAAAATAAGCCAAAGTTTCTTAAAGTCATTTTTGATTTCATGTTTGATTTGATTTATGAAATGTGAAAGAGGTTTGCTGGTCCTAATCTCAATCCCATATGTGTAAGTTAATTTGATTTAATGAAAAGAAATTAGGTTGATTTTATGAATTAGTTAAGTTAAGCATGGATTAAATCAATTAACTAACCCTTACCTATGTCACCTTAAGGTAATTAATTAAACAATTATGAGCTAATATGATATACAACCACATAAAAAAGTAAATAGCAATGCTCTTATGAAATGAAAGATACCTAATGCAATTAGCTCATAATTATTAATTAATTAAGCATAAGAAGCTCACTTAATTACTCTTATGGTTTTCTTAGATATATGAGCTAACCATAATTTCATTAGCTCTCTCTTTAGGTTATTGAATACCCAAAAGCTACTCAAGAGTTAATCAAGAAAAATTTATTCAATCAAATTAATTAAGTTCATTAATTATCTAATTAAATCTTAAATGTCCTTAATCAACAATATGAAATGGACTTGGGAAAGAGACAAAGAAGGAAGCTAAGTCTCAATCCTCAAATCCTTTAAATTAGTTAATTAAAGTTCAAATATAATTTGGATTTTGATTGATTTTGTTAATTAATTAATTTTTTAATTAATTTTAAAGAAGGAATGAAGATGATTTAAGGAAAGGATTAGAAGAGGAGTCCCAATCTATTTCCCAACTTTCTCCATGTAATAGAGGTGCTTAATTAATTAATTAATCCATTATTCATTTGCTTAATTATCATTAATTAAGATAAGAGTAATTAAGGCTTAATCTATTGATTTCCCAATTAATTATCCAATAAATCCCAAGAAAAATAGGGGAGGTAGAGGTCATCTCTCTAAACATCTCGAAAGTTTGAAATTAATTGGATAATTAATCGAGAGTAAGGCTAATTAAATTTTTAATTATACCTTAATTAAGTAGAAATTATTATTCAAAATTAATTAATAATAATTTTAATGGATTCCCTTCAAAATACCTTTAAAATGAGTCCTTATTTGTACTTTTGGATTTTCTACAATTACTTATGAATTTTGGAAGGTTAAGCATTAAAATGGATTGATTAACCTAATTAATCCCCTAATCCCCGCCATGTGGTAGTTGACGCGTGTGCTTTTCACGTGGCATGGCGTGATTGGTTATTTAAGTTGTCACTTCAAATGGTGATGCGGATGCGTGGAATGCATTTTCATGGTCGTCCGATCTAAGATCGACGGCCACAACTAAATGCATGGATTAAAGGGTTAAATCAATAGATCTAAGCATGATGATCGACCGTCCATTCTAATCATGCGGAATGGATGGTCCTGATATGTCTCCTCCCAAGCGGTGAGAGAAGACCATCCATTGATCATCACTTGATCCGAGCTCACCGAAGCTTGAATGGAGATCAAATCAATCCCACACCTTGGAGAAGCACAACAAACACATCCAATGGTGGAAATCACACAAAATGCAAGTTTTCTTCTCAAAATACCAACCACTTTTAAGCTAAGGATCAATTTTAACTAATAACTCATGAGCTTATGACCGGTGGTTCCAACGATTGAGGAAGCTTCATTTGGTAGAAATAGAGTCCGTTAAGCCTCACAAGCTTTGATTTGGTGTGAATCGCCAAAAGACCAACCCACAACATGTAAGTGATCGGCCTTGGTTGAAGTCCCGCTTTCAATGGTTGGAAGTGATGGGAGATTCATTTCGTGTCAGGTCTATGGTGTGTGCAAAGTTAATTGCATTTTTGTTGTGAAATGAGGGAATGGAAATCCTAGTATCCTCCCTATTTTGGTTACACATAAAACTAAGAGAGGAATAGTGGGGACATTAGGAAACACTTGAATTGGCTCGAGAAGGAGAGGAGAGTGTTAAGGCTATAAGGAGATGATTCATGTTTGTTTAACTGGATTTGAGGGGTATACCCCTCCTCCTTGGCTTGGATGGTGATGATTTTTTTGCTTTTTGGATCAATGGTTATTATGGGGTTGGTAGAGAATCACTCCACTTGGCCTCTCATGAGTGGAGGAAGGGTGGGAGGTGGCTCATGCAGTGGGTGTCCTTGATGCCAAGTGCTCTAATGGGAATGGGAAGTGATTTCACCTCCTAAGAATTATGGTTGACCGAATCACCCTTGGGTAAGAGTCCTTGGAGCCTAAGTGGACCAATGAATGGGTGCCAAGTGGCCAAGGGGAGGAAATGACCAAAAGTGTAAGTGTATTCTCTCATGGGATGCCCTATACCCAAAAGTAAAGTAGTCATTTGGCTATTTATTTGATTTGGATAGATTTGAAATGAGTCAAAAGTGGGTTAGCCCAAGTTTCAAGTGATTTGGGGTTCATTTGGTTTGATTTGGCTTAATTTAACATATTTAGGTCAAATTAGGTTAGGTTGGGTCAAGTTGACCAATTGATCAAATTGGGTCAAATTCACATGACTATTTGGAGTGTATTGGTGTCATTGGTTTGATTCAATTTGCTTTGAATTTGATTTTAGCTCTTTTGGATTTATATAGGTCAAATAAGTTGATCAATTTGACCAAATTGGCCAAATTAGCTTGGGTTGGGTGTTGGTTCAAATTGTTGGTTAATGAAAATGATTGTATGCTTTGGTTTGAATAAATTTGGATTTAATTTGGACTTTGGCCAATTTGATCCTTTAGGTCAATTTGGACTAAGTTGTGTTAGGTTGACCAATTGGTCAAATTGAGCTCAATTATGGCTTTGGTCAAGTTTAATAATCAATTTAGAATGAATTTGAGCCATTAGTTACAATCAATTTAGTTTATGGTATAATTTAGCTAGTTTAGGTTTCATTTGGGCTAAAGATTGACTTGGTTTGACTCAATTCAAGATAATTGATTAACCTAGGATGATTGTTGATCATGATATGAGGTTTGGATGGGCTTAGTTCCATCTAATTTTGGGTTGTATTAGAATTTGGCTCAAAAGGTCTTTTAGGTTACTTTGGATCAAGTGGACCTAAATTGGTCAATTGATTTGGTTTTGGCTTAATTCAAGTTTAGTTCAACTCATATGTGAGCTTATGATTGAAATATTAATCCAACCTCAATCGACCAAGTTCAATGGATTTTGGCTCATTTGAAATTTTAAGTCAAAAGGCTAACTTGGGTTTGATTTAGGTTGACTTGATTTGGCTTAATTATTGTAGTTTATGTTTATATTTGGGTGAGTGATTGAAGGAATGATTGATTCATGAAGAAACCCATGAATTTTGAGTTGGTTTGGATAGGATTTGGCCAAGTCAAAAGATTGGCTTAAAGGGCTTGAATTAGAATTTGGTTTAATTTTCGATTTGGTTTGGCTATTTGGATTTATTTTTAACTTATTTTAGGAATATAAATGAAGATATAAATGGTTCATGAGAAATAACTTGAGTTTAGAGTGATTTGGAAGCAAATTTGACTAGCTTATGGATGAAGTTCAAAAGGGCTAAGAAGGAAATCTATTTAGTTTGACTTAATTTTGGTCATTGGAGGGTGGATTTCATTTATATTTGTGAATATAAATGACGGAACAATTGATTTATAAAGAAATAAATTAAGTTTGGGATAATTTGGATTGATATTTGGCTAAGCTTAAGAGTGGTTCATAAGACTTTGGAGGGAAATTTGATCTTAAATTTGATTTGAGATTGATTTATTTGGTTTGGAATTGATTTATAAATTGGAATTTGATTTGAAATTGAATTGATATTTGAGAAAATCAATTGAATTAGGTTGATTTGAATTTGGTTAAGGCTAAGTCCATAAGATGAAATCAAAGGGCTTAGGGAAGCATTTGGATTTGATAATGGGCTTGAATCATTTGAAGTTGGGTATGAATTGAATTTTAATAATTTGATTAAAAGATTGATTTGATATTTGAGAAAATCAAATGAATTGGGATTGATTTGGATTTGGTTAAGGCTAAGTCCATAAAATGAAATCAAAAGGCTTAGCAAGGGTTTGATCAAGGGCTTCAATCATTTGGCAATTTGATTTATGATTTAGATTTTAATTTGAATTTGAATTTGAGGTTTGGTTTAAGAAGGAAAGCATGGATTGAGTTTAGGCCATAGGGTAGGCAAGTTTTCTTGAGTCCCTAAGGCATAACCTATTCCTATGGTTAACCCTTCTAAGTCTTTAAGCTTAAGTGTTCACCTAATCACTAGAAGTGTCTTAAGACTAAGAAGCTCTTAGTGTCTACCGTGGTCCTAGATCTATGATGAGGAAGATGAGAACTCACTCCAAAAGTGAGGTCAACACTTCTGTGAAGAAAAGTAGTGGCCTATATGGAAGGCCTGCTTTCAATGTGCCGAGACGGAGTGAAGTGATAAAATAATCTTGTTGGATGGTGGGAGTTTAATGAGTTGATGAATTTGAAGCCTACTTAAAATCTCAACAACTTCCTCGAAGTGTTACGAGATGGAATCACACAATGCTCGAATATGAATGGTCTAAATCTAAAACTCATCCGCTTCACAAACATTTTCATCTTCAAATGAAAAGTAAACTAATCGAACATTCCTAATTGCAATCTCGGAAAACTACCATGTAGATCCATAGTTGAAAGTCTCACACCGCTTTAAAATTTAAAAAAAAAGGGTGTACACTGTGAGTGTAAAGAATTACACTCTAGATTATGTAGAGTGTACACCGGAAAATAGAAAGAAATTAGTCCAAATCCTCTTAGAAGAACTCAATACATCTCGAATGCCATATAGATCCATGGAAGGAAGTCCAACACTACTACACAATTAAAGAAAGGTTGTACACTCTGAGTGTACAGAGTATACACTCAGAGTGTATAGAGTCTACACTAGAAAACAGAGAGAAAATAGCCCAAAGTCTCCTAGAAAACTCAAAATAGATTTTAATGCCATATACATTCACAATTATAAAAAAGTTGCTTTTAAAAAATAAGAAAAGATTATACACTATGGAGTGTACATAGTGCACACGGAAAATACTCAAAAAAATAGCCCAAATCATCCTAAAAGAAGCAGGTTAGAATGGAAAATAGATCCATTGTTGGAAGTCTCACACCGCTCTAAAATAAAAGGGTGTACACTCCATGGTGTATAGAGTGTACACATGGAAAACTCATAGAAAATAGCCCAAATCCCACTAGAGAGAACTCAAAATGCCTTAGAATGCCATATAGAGCCATAATTGGAAGTCCCACACTACTAATTTTTTTTTAAAAAGGGTATGCACTCTAGACTATACACAATGTACACCTTAGAAACACACATAAAATAGCCCAAATCATCATGAAAATAACTCCAAACATTGATAATATCATTTGACACACTAATTTAAATTTAAAAAGGGTGTACACTGAGTGTACACTCCATAGTGTACACTCAAAAAAACCTAGAAAACAAAAAGAAAGTAGCCCAAATCCCACTAGAGAAACCGACAACACCTTAGAATGCGAAGGAAATAATTGAAAGTCCCACACTCAGACATTTAAAAAATGGCACACTGAGTGTAAAGAGTGTACACCTTAAAAACACAAAAAATAATCCAAATCATCATGGAAATAACTCCAAACACTGATAATACCATTTACATGTATTCCTAAAAGTGCCATACTAATTTAAATTAAAAGAGGAGTGTACATTCGAAGTGTACGAGTGTACATACACTAAAAAAACCTAGGAAACAAAATGAAAGAAGCCCAAATCCCACTAGAGAACTCACAACACCTTAGAATGTCATATAAAGTCATAATTGGAAGTCTCATACTATTGTACAATTTAAAAAAAGGTGTACACTCGAGTATACATAGTGTACACCTTAAAAATACAAGAAAATAGCCTAAATCATCTTAGAAATAACTCCAAGTATTTGATAATACTATTTTCATATATTTCTAGAAGTGCCACGATTTAAAATAAAAGAGAGTGCACACTCTAGAGTGTACACATGAAAACACGAGAAAATAGTTGAATCCCTCACGGAAGAACTCACAACACCTTAGAATGCCATATAGATCCAAAGTAGAAACTCTCCTAGTGCTTTAAAATAAAAAGGTATACCCGAGTGTACAGAGTGTACACCTAGAAAAAGAAAGAAAACAACCCTCAATGGAGAGACTCCACAACACCTTAGAATGCCATATAGAGCCATCATTGGAAGTCCCCAAGATTTTTATAAAAAAAAAAGTGTACACTCTAGAGTGTATAGAGTGTACACCTAGAAAATAGAAAGAAAATAGTTCAAATCTCACCGGAGATAACTAATAACACCTTAGAATGCCATATAGAGCCATCATTGGAAGTCCCATAAAATAAGAAAAAGGGTGTACACTCGAGTGTAAAGTGTACACATGAAAAATACATGGAAAATGGCCCAATTCCTCTTGGAAGAACTCACAACACCTTAAATGATATATAGATCCATGATAGGAAGTCCACACTAATTTAAAATAAGAAAAAGGGTGTACACTCTGTAGTGTGCAAAGTATACACATGAAAACACATAGAAAATAGGCCAATTCCTCACGGAAGAACTCACAACACCTTAGAATGTCATATAGATCCATGGTAGAAGTCCCTATTGATTTAAAATAAGAATAAAGGGTGTACACTCTGAGTGCATAGAGTGTACACATGGAAAACCCATAAAAAATAGCCCAAATCCCACTAGAGAACTCACAACACCTTAGAATGTCATATATAGCCATAATTAAGTCTACTACTATATAATTTAAAAAAAAGTGTTTACACTGAGTGTACACCTTGAAAATACATAGAAAATAGCCCAAAACATCATGGAAATAACTCCAAACACTTGATAATACTTTTAAATGTATTTTGGAAGTCCCATGATTTAAATTAAGAGGTGTACACTCAGAGTGTACAAAGTAACACCACTGAGTGTACACTAGAAAGAAAGAAAATAGCCCAAATCCCACCAAAGAGAATCATAACACCTTAAAATGCTATATAAACCCATCATTGGAAGCTCCACACTGATTTAAAATAAGAAAATAGAGTGTCAGTAGAGTGTACTGAGTGTACACATGAAAAACTCATAGAAAATAGCCCAAATCCCATTGAAGAGAACTCACAACACCTTAGAATGTTAATTGGAAGTCCCACACCGAGTGTATAGAGTGTAAACTCAAGTGTATAGAATGCACACTGAGTGTAAAGAGTGCACACTGGAGTGTCGAGTGCACATAAAAGAAACAATTCCTCTTAGAAGAGCTCCAACCGGCTAAAATATCATTTACATCTTTATTTGAAGTCCCACGGTTTTAAATTAAGGAAAATGGTGCACACTCTAGTGTCTATAGAGTGTACACATGGAAAACACATAGATAACAACTCGCCCATGGAAGTTCAATAACTTGGTGTATAAACATAAAATAACCCTAAACAATCTTTAGTATACTAAATGCAGAGCTAAAGGCTCTAAACTTCAAAAGAGCGAATAATATATTATATAGTCATATTTGATGGAGGAGAAGAGATGCTAATAGTCGAATCAAATGTGAAAAATCCTAAAATCCCTAAATTTCAAGAATTACTGAAATAATACCTCATGAAGTCATTTGAACAGAGAAGATGAGGTAATACCGAATTTTAATGTCCAATTTGTACACCCTTGAAAGAATGTAGGATGCTCGTATTGATGAGCGTTAGGTGGGAGGGACTTGAATAATCTCTTTGCATGAATGAACACGGAGAATGCAAAATACCTATGTTAAATCGCACATTCAAATGGACTCCAAAGAATGTTGAAAATAGGCAAAGCACTCGTTATTTTAACGCGGTCGTCAGTCAAGGTGACGTTAACGATATTATGTCCCGCAGCTTATGACGATGTGAAACCCAAAAGCCTTTATTTTGAGTACATGTAGAAAATTTCATTGGAGTCGGGATGCGAGCTACATCCGACTCGCATTTACCTCAATTTTGAAATGAGCTCTCAACCCCTCCATCTTAGACATATGACTTCTTTTAGACTTTAAGAGTTTCCTAGTCTTAAGACACATCTAGTGATTAGGTGGATACTTAACCTAACCTTAGAGATGTAGAAGAGTTAGCCATAGGAATAGGTTATGCCTTGGGGTGTTAGGAAAATTTGTTCACCCCATAGCTTGAACCAAATTCTCACTTCCATCTTTCAAGTCAAACTCCAAATCCAAACCAAACTTCAAACTCAATTCAACTTCAACTCCAAAGACAAACCTTAAATCAATTCCAATGGATTTTCTCAAATCATGAATAAATTCCAAATAACTAAATCAAAAACTCAATTCCAAATTCAAAAATCTTTCCTAAGTCCCTTTGACTCTATCTTATGAACTTAGCTCAAATCAAATCCAAATCAATTCAAATTCAAGAAATTTTCATAACCCATTTATATTCTCATTTATATTCATAAATATAAATGAAATATAAATTCAAATGCCCATGATTGAAATCCATAACAAAATTCAAATTCCAAAAAATATTTCCTAAGCTCTTTGATTTTATCTTATAGACTTAGCTCAAATCAAATCTAAATCAATTCAAATTCAATAAATTTTCTCATAACCCATTTATATTCTCACAAATATAAATGAAATATAAATCAAATATCCAAAACCAAATTCAAAACTCAAACTCAAATTCAACCAAAAATCTAACCTAAGCTTTTGAAGTCAAATTCTTAAACTTAGGCAAATCAAACTCAAATCAAGTTAAACCCTTCTTCATGATTCAATCAATCCTTAAATCATGAATCCAAATATAAACACAAACTTTAATCCTCAAACCAAAACTAAATTCAAAAAATCAAACCCAAGTCAAACCCATATTCACTCTTTTGACTTAAAATTGTCAAATGAGTCAAAATCAATTTGACTTAAAATCTCATGCAAATGGATTTATATTCCAATCATAAATCCATATGTGATTTCAACCAAACTTGAATCAAGCTTTGATCAAGCTAAATAAATCCAATTGGCTCACTTGACCCAAAGTGGCCAATTTGACTTACATGAACCAACATCTAATGCAATCCAAATCAAAGTGAATTAAGCCAATCCAAACTTCATGTCATATTTGTTGGTCATCATAGGTTAATCAATTGTCATGAATTGGGTCAAACCAAGTCAACCTAGCCCGTTGACCAAGTCAACCGTTAACCCATATGAATCCAAACTAGCCAAATTGCAACCCAAACAAAAATTGATTGAAACCAAAGCCTACAATATATTTTAAATGATCAACTAAACCCAAACCAAGCCATGATTCAAGCCAATTTGGTCAATTGGGTTAAATTGATCAACTTAGCCCAAATTGACCTAAAGGATCAAATAGGCCAAAATCCAAATTAAATCAAAATTAAACTAAATTAATTGAAACCAACAATGCAATCCAAATAGTCATTTGAACTTGACCCTACTTTGGTTTGACTCAATTTGACCAATTGGTCAACCTAACCCATTTTGACCAAATTTGACCCCAAATTAATCCAAATTAAACCAAATGAGCTTCAAATGACATGAAATTTGGTCCGACTTACTTTGTACTCATTTCAAATCTGTCAAATCAAATTCAATACCAAATGATCACTTTTCTCTTGGGTCAAGGGCATCCCATGAGAAAATACACTTGCCCAAGTGATCATTTCTCTTCTTTGGACACTTGACACTCATCCATTGGTCCACATAGGCACCAAGGATATTGATTTTCGATCCAAAAAGTAGTTGGGAAACCATGACTCATGGGAAGGTGAAATCACCTCACCTCTCTCATTGGAACACTTAGCATGAAGGGCTTTCACCTCCTCTTGGCTAGACACCCATTTGTCCTTTATGGCGCCACTTTCTATGCCATAGCCAACCAAAGTGAGGCACATGGGATAATTCTCTTTCATTCCTAGCCACCCCAAGCCAAATGACATGAGTTTGGAGCCAAAATTTTAAGGAAAGAGAGATTTTCATTCACTTTTCATTCTAAGGCATTAGAAGCTGAAGCATTCACCCATTCCTCTCATTCTCCCTTTCCTAGAGCTCCCAAACCCATTGGCAATCACCCCACTTCATTTTGGAGAGAAATACTTTAAAATTAAGTGGATTTTGGTGAGAAAATGGTGATCACCAGGAAACTTTATTTCAACGTGAAGCGAAGACCCAAGCTCATTCCAAGGCCTCTTCCCTCACTCAACAACAGTGCTTGAGTCATCACCGCCATCAAAAATCATCCCGGTGAGGTAACTTTCAAAAAAATATAGCCACCTTAGGATTCTTTATTTGTGATATTTTTCATTCAACTTTTAGGAATTTATCCTAGATAATCCCGCATTTTTACTTTAAATTATCTCAATTAAAAAATAAATTTTTTTAGAGTGAATCAACGCCAAAAATGAGTCCATTTGGATAAGTTTTCACTTAGAATCTCTCATTTTCCCAAAATACCCTAATTTTACTATTCATCGCCGACGGGTAGTAGCGTTCGATCCCACAGCGGGATGAGACGCACTCGGATTGCGCATGGATCACGCAAATATGGGCCTTCGGATCGCTGATGTGATATGGACTATACGATCCGTGTTTAGTGCGTCGGATAGCTTAGATCGCACGATTGATCTAGAATGTCTAATCGATCAAATGGTCCGAGCAAACCACGCGTCGCTTCTCACCCGCGACCGATGCGATTCCGCCCAATAGCGCGCGGCACTAAACATCCAATCATGCGGTGCCACATGGCGCCACGCTGCCACGTTAGTGTCGCGCATGGTACTAACCGTGCTAAATAGGAAAATCAAATTTTTCTCATTTAAAAATTACTTTAAATTACATGAAACTTCAAAAATCCATAGAAAATAAAACACTTAAGGAAAAATTACAAATAATGGCTTGTTTGATTCATCTTCCGAGAGGAATCAAAACCTAAAATCCTCAAATTTCACTAAATATTTTGAGCTTAATTTATGTTTTGGTAAACATAAAATTTTATTAATTAAACTAAAAATACATGTCGATTAAGTTGAAATTTTAGAGATTAAAATTGATGTTAAAATGCCTATCAAAAAAATTTCAAGTCAAAATGACCTTTGAACTAAAATCCTCAAATTTCACTAAATATTTTGAACTTAATTTGAGTTTTAGTAAACATAAAATTTTATTAATTAAACTAAAAATACATGTCGATTAAGTTGAAATTTTAGAGATTAAAATTGATGTTAAAATACTCTATCATAAAAATTTCAAGTCAAAATGACCTTTGAATTAAAATATATTGAATTATGAGTGTCAAATGATTTATTTTAATAAAATAAATTCATAAAATTCATAAAAATCACTTAAATCAATTGAAACTTCCTAAATTCATAACTAATTGTAGAAAATTTCAAAAAAAATACAAACTTGGGTTCATTTTAAATGTAATTCAAAGGAGAATCTAATAAAATTATTTCTAATTGAATTTGAACAGTAGATTTTCCTTAATTATGGTTTATTTAAATACTTAATAACCTTAATTACTCTCTAATGGCTTCATTAATTAATTCCAAACCTCTCAGATGTTTAGTGGGAGGACTTTTGCCTCCCTAATTTTTTTTGAAATTTATTAATGAGTTAATCGGAAAATTAATTAATAAACCCCTAATGACTCTCTTAATATAATTAAGCTTAATTAAGCATGTGAACAATAGTTTAATTCTTTGATTAAGATAATTAATTATCGCTTAAGTGATTATGAGATTTATGAAATGATTTTGGGATATTTTCTTAAGCTATTCCCTAAACTCCCTTTCTTCCTTAATCTAAATTTAATTAAGGGCTAATCCACTAATGACCTACTTAATTAACTTGATAAAATTTTCAAATTAATCACCTAAACTAATCCTTCTTGGGTAGATACTTAGGTGTTCAATAACCTAAGTAAACTTAAGGAAATCACACCTAATCCACATGTGTGGGAAGGGTTATGAAAGTACTTAAATTAAACTTTTTAGCTTAATTAATCATTAATTGTGAGCCAATTGCATTAGGTGCCTTTCTTTCCAAGGATGCATTATTGATTTAAATTCCTTGTGATTTTATGACATACATTGGCTCATAATTATTTTATTAAATATGTTAAAGTGGTATAGGTAAGGGGTAATTAATGAACTTAATCTACACCTTAACCTAACCAAATCATAAATTTGATTTAATCACCTAAAAATTAAACTAAAACAATACACATATATGGGAATGGGTTAGAACCAAGCAAACCCTTTCACACTTTCCTAATTCAAATCAAACTCAAAATAAAATGAAAGTCTCTTTAAACAACTTTTGTTTCTCTTTAAATGATCTTACTTCATAAGATTATCTTTAGAAATTAATTAGGGTGAGTGAAGTTACATGCTTACATCACTTTATTTCTTTCATAGCATGCTAAATGTGTATATCATATGAAAATCATGCATTCATGTCTTTTGAAAATAAAATTAAAATGAAAAGTTTCATTTATGTCAAATTGCATGTTTTGGCTAAAGTAAGATATGAATGGCTATTATCACTACTAAATCTAAAACTATTTTCAAAACTTATATGCCAAACATTACAAATGAAAACTATGCTATCTATAAGTACTTATGAGCTTGCATGTGAATAGTATAATATTTGTTATGTGACTTTTTCTTCTATTTCTTAACATAGGTTTGTGTAGGAATTGCAAAGTGTATAGTCCATTTGAAAAGGACATGACACTTGTTTGAAATCTATTTCTATACACTCCTATGTCATGACTCAAGAAGGAATTCCACATCACACATATAAATTAAATAACCAAAATCAAATAAACAAACATAAACTTTTGCATGATTCTCTTTCCATGCATTTCTTTTGTACATGCATATGTATTTAAGAAAAGTGGTATATTACCGGATAATCCGAGTTATGAGACTTTAAGTACCCCTAAGTAGGTCTTGTACCATACACCCGGTGCTAACAATGGTGTTGTACTCACTTATGTCATTTGTAAATATAAATATACATATATGGATAAAAGAGTCACTCTCTTTTATTTAACAAACAAACATAAACTTTTGCATGATTCTCTTTCCATGCATTTCTTTTGTACATGCATATGTATTTAAAAAAAAGTGGTATATTAGTCTAGACAACCCTGGATTGCGAGGTTTTAGCTAAGTAGGTCTTGTACCTTACACCGGTGCTAATAATGGCGTGTACTCACTTATGTCTTTTATACTTGTAAATATGCATATGAAAATGGATAAAAGAGTCACTCTCTTTTTAACAAACAAACATAAACTCTTTGCATGATTCTCTTTCCATACATTTCTTTTGTACATGCACATATATTTAAGAAAAGTGGTATATTACCTAGACAACCTGGGTTGTGAGGGCTTTAAGTTGCCCTAAGAAGGTCTTGTATCTTACACCCATGGTGCTAACAATAAGTAGCCCTAAGTAATTCTTGTATCTTACACCCCGGTGCTTAAGATGCTTGTACTCACTTATGTCTTTTATACTTATAAATGTGCATATGAAAAAAATGGATAAAGGAATCACTCTCTTCTACTTAACAAAATCATGCATACATGAAACATTCCAAATTTCTTTAAGCAACCTCTCTTAGTATTCATTATTAAGGCATGCTAAATACTTCTATCGCATGTATAGATATGCTCAGATTCATTCATGTGCATGAGACACATGTGAGAAAGAAATAAAATATTATGTGGTTTGTGATAGTAATTCACTTTACTTAATCTTAAAATATCTTTCTTTTGAATAGTTTTGTTTAGAAAAAATCAATTTAGGATTAATTAAAATACATAATAAAATATTCACCAAATAAAATTATTAATGAATCTACCTAAGGAGGAAAGAGAAATTATCTTCTCTTTTTTCTCTTTACAACCTTTAGTAATTAAGTGGGTTCATTCAAACCAAATCAAATCATTAAATAAAATTAACTCATATCAACTAAATAACTTAAATGAGACCACCCTCATAATTTGAGCCTTTTCACACTTAAAAATCCTAACCTTAAAGCCTAGCTAAGCATATCACACAAACCTTACATGGCACACACATTAAGTCATCACTTCTAGTTCTATGTTTAGGGAGGTGCATGGTTTGATGTTTACTTCTATTTTATGATGTGATATTTTAGTCTAGATGTTATGGTGTATGTGTGGAATGAATGGTATGATGATTTAGCCTAATCATTGTCTTCTAGGGATTGTGCTTAAGGGGCTTTAATAAAATGTAACTGCTTTTATGGTTGCTTATACCCTTAAAAAATAATCCAAAATAGACCAGTGGACTTGGTTACCCATGTGTGGGTGCTAAGTCCAATTTATTTATATACATGCTTGGGAATGTGTGGTTTGTTTAGCTAATCTCTATTTTGCAAATTTTAATTAGATTTACTTTTTTTCTTTTCATGTAATTTTGCAATTAAGTTTTGGAATGATTATTATGGGGATTAGAATAAGCATTGGTTATAAGATCACATCTTATGGACCATGTGAAGCCTTTGAGTATCCACATTCCAACCATCTAAATGAAGGAACCAAAAGAAGAAAGAAGAAAGAAGAATGAAGAAAAGAAGAATGAAGAGATGAAGAATGAAGACTCCCATAACATGAATTCCTTGTTTAATTATAATTAATTCATTTGTAATCTAGGTTGTATAAGAGTAGAGCTTCGGCTATCCAATTTGTTTTGAGTTTGTGTGGTGCTCGACCATATTAGCTTTATAAAATGTTTGCTATTTTGTTTAGCTTATACATTAAAAATAACATATTTTTCTAGTTTCTTCCTTTCTTTGATGTATTGCGGATAACGATTAGGCTCTTAGGAAAAATAAATCTTCTACCAAATTAATTAACTCAAAATTAAAAATAAACAACTCATTACCTCACATAAAGTTTAGGCTATAAATTAAGATAAAAGAATTAGCAACCCTTAGTTGAATGATGCCTTTTCTTTCTCACATCATACATAAAAGCATATTGATTCACTCTTTATTTGGAGGGCTTTCACTAGTGAGAACTTGGCTTGACCTTTGAGAGCTATGGTGAAAACACACCTCCCATCTTGCTGATTTTGGCCCATAATATAATTTATCATGCATTAGGCATAAAAAATCTTGAATCCTATGTCAAATGAATTATCCAAATGAAAAATAAAACATATGAAAAATTTGTATTAGATTTAAGTCATTATTCATGCCTTTACATGATCTAGTCTCTTTAAAGAGTGTGCTTAAAAACTTAGCCTCTTTCTAAATAAATATCAACCTTGTTATCTTGCATAAGCATAAGACTTGCCTACATGTATTTAAAATCGTAGGAGTTAGTTGGCACCACCCCTAGGTGGTTGTAAGTCCAACAATCGGGTGGTTCATCCTCTCTTATGGAGGTAAACCATATGCCCATTTTTATCTTAGATTTAGGTCATACTTTTGGCTCTTTCCAAAGCTCCCTAGATTTAGGGTCCGAGGTTGTTTCTCCCTCTATGGGCCATATAAGCATAAATCCTCATCTCGAGGTATTTTCATGACCTTGCATCATGGAATTATAAGCCCTAAATTTCTAAAAAAATTTAACTCAAACAAATAAATCCTTTTCAAATTTCAAAAAATGTAAAGCCCAATCATATGATAGTTTGAGATGGTCACTAGATTTCCCAAGCATCATGAGCATCTCCTAATTATCTTTCTTTGGCTTCGATAATAACTCTCTCCTTTGATCAATCCCATTTGATCTTCCAAAATAAACCAATTTATTGATAAACTAACTTTTAAAATCTTTAGAGACAATGATTATTTACTTTAATCGAGAGTATTCTTATGGAATCTCATTCCTTAAGATGTAATTAACTATGGGGCTTGGCTCCATAGGAAAATTAATGAACCCGGTTTAAAATAAACCCTACTTTATTTTTCCATGTAAAGTAGAGGAAGAATATCTGGTTCATATGAAGACCGTAGTCCTTAGGAGTCCTTATTTAGGTGATTAGGTCCATTGTAAGGTGGTGACTTCTATCTTTCAAGATAGTACACTTCTCCTCAATGTCGCACCCAATCACCATAATAAGAACATCTATGGATCTAATGGTATCTAACCATTATATTTCTATTTTCATTTATCCTCTTTAAAATGATAGATGAAGGCGAAATATTTCACCACACATCTCTTTATAGTCTTGTTATCTCAAAATCATCGTGTTCTAGCGAAGGTAAAAAATAAAATAAAATAATGAGAAGTGTGTTGAAAATTTAAGCACATGATTGTATTATTTCAACATAGCAAAATATATATATATATATATTAAAAACTAAGTACTCATTATTGTCTTTTGAATAGTAGAAAACCTATGATACTTGGTTTTCATATAGTTGTTGAAGATCTTATATGTGCTAACTTCTTATAAACATGGTAGATTTAGAGTTTTAGGCCATTGTGTCATTTGACACGGATGGTGAACATCTTTTACAGCCAAGCAGGTCAAAGTAGCCCTTATGCAACCCTTTATGTGGGACTGCATCGAGATGCTATCAAAATACTATTAAATTTTGAACTAAAATACATAATTTAAAAATCACAAATCGGATGGAATGACTTAAACAAATCTATAAAATAAGTAACTTATGATACCAAAAATAATAATAATAATAATAATAATAGAATATTAATAAACTTCAAAGACTCAATTAAATTTTGAGCCAAACTCTCCTACCTCCCTTACCGGACAAGACACTCCTAAGAATTCAAATGGTATGAAATGAAACCTCCTTGGCCTTTAATTTATAAAATTGAAAGGTGAATCAATGTGAGGCTCACATGAACTAAAAACTATATAATAAATAATGCATGGGTATAACGTGAAAAACAAGCATCCTCTAATTCCAAATTCCAAATTTGTTATGAGATCTACAATTTTTCTTATACATGCAATCGTCGACATATAATTAAATTTTACACATATTATAGGGTGATTATTTCACCAAATCAAGCACCTTAAAATACTTGCAAATTACTTAATATAAATTTTTACACACATTACGAAATGATTATCCTCAAATTTTACATCATGCGTGTAAATATCTTTAAAAAAGGCTTAAAATTGTACATGCGGAGAATATCCTTCAATCAAATCAAATGCACCAAATACATGCGATCCGGATGTAGTAAAATCGCAAGAAATTGAAGTTAAGAATTATTTAACCAATCGAATAATGATCTAAAGAACAATACAAATTGAAGGATTCATCCGCTTTCTAAGTCCAATAAGGTGGGGCGAGTGGATGCGATGGCTAGGGTTTCTCTTAGGTAAGTCCTCTTTCTTCTTGTTGGCTCCTTCTCAATCTGCTTTCCTCCCTCTTATTCTCCTTACCCTATATCCATCTCCTTTTCTTTGACCTCGGCTTTTGCGGAGGTCAACTCTCATTTGGGGCATCCATCGAATATGGCCTCTAATGGGGACATGTTCAATCGCTCCTTCCCTCGACTATCTTCCTCCCCATCCTCCTCCTCTCTCTTGGGAAAATGACTTGGAGATCCTATCAATTAGTGTAACTGGAAAGAGTTACTCCTTGCCCAAAATGATAAGAGAAAATCTATCTCTCTCTCATACATCCCCGATTCTTAGGTGTGCTTCAACGAGGAAGATCTTTTGAAGGCCAAAGGAATGGGACCTTTCTCTTGTTGGTCATGCGATCGATAAGAGGTCAGACTACGGGTCACTATTGGCCCGTGAGGAAAAGGTAGAAATTCAAGGGGAATATGGAACTCCCAACACCTTGGAAGGGGATTTTTTCTCTTCAAATTTACCGCAAGGAAGATTACAATTTAGTTTGGGATAATGGTCCGTGTTTCCTAAATGGCGACCTTTTATTTTCCAACAGTGGACATGGAACTGACCTACCAAGGAGCAAATTACTGAGCTTCCTGGATAAAACTACCTAATTTCCCTTTGTGTTCTGGAATGAGAATGGGTTTTCAAAGGTGGCAAGTCGATAGGTGTACCGTGGCTTGACAACTTAACGACTTCAAAAGCCCGTATTACATTTGCTCGCATATGTGTAGATCAACTCCAAATCCATACTTAATTTGATCCCATTAACCTGAATGGGATGAGGTTTGAGCAAGAAATCGGTGTATGATGGAAGCCATCGGCATGTTCTAAATGCCATGCCTTCTTTCATGAAGATAATTCATGCCCATCGAATCCACTTGCTACTTCTGGGTCGTAGCAATGGGAGACCTTCTTCCACGGTCAACAAAGAAATGTATAGCCTAATAAGGCAAGAGGACATCTCTACTCGCTTCCCCTCCCATTATTGTGCTTGAGAATCAGTGATGGGCTCAGTAGTGGATCTCCTACCCCATAAGCCTCTCATTGCGACCTCAATCGCCCACCTGTTCCCTCCCCTCGGAAGAGACTTTAGAGCAAGATGTTAATATCATAGGAAATGATGGGACTAGAGATAACGATATTAGTTCAATCTCACGGATCACATGGTAACCGGTGTCGACAAGATCAACCTCAATCTCCTACCCGATACAATTATTTGAAGTCGAAAGGAAAACTCCCAAATACTCGGAAAATATACTGAGGAGGAGATTCCAAAACACAACACAAAGGTAACCCCTCAAACAACAAAGGGAACAAAAAAAAGGGCAAGAAGCCCAACCTTTCTTCATCCCAATGATCTATCCAATATTGGGTAGTTGGAATGTTCATAGTCCGTCGATTGAGGGCGTGGTGACCGTTTGAGACTCATTAAGGAGTTCCAAATGGACTTCTTATGTCCGCCGAGACAAAAATTAGTCGATTCAATTCTAAATAGCTTTTCACTCAAGAAATTCAATCTTTTCACCAATCCAATTGCTCTAACTTTGACATTGTCGTTGGTGGTCGAACATGGCTTAAGTGGCTCGATAGAATGGTATTCACCCCTCTTGTCAAGATGCCCCAATTAATCCATGGTTGTCTATCAATGATTGGAGGAGTTAAGTTTCTTCTTACTTATGTATATCGAGAATAATTCACAAGCAATGGTTGCACTTTGGAACTCTATGAAAGCTCTAGTTGTCGATGTAAGAGAGCCATGGATCACCATGGCGATTTTAATTGTTGTCTTAATAGTATGGAGAAATCAAGGTAATCCCATTTCCCTTAACAACTCCCTAGATTTCAAGAATTATATTAACAATTACAGTGTTGGAACTTCCTAGTGGGGTTTTTTTTATACATGGTCTAATCAAGTGAACAAGCCTATTTTTTCAAAGGCGGGCAAGGTTTTATGCAACACGCTTTGGCTCAATTTATTCCCTCTCTCTTATTATAATATTCCCCTCCACTCTCCTCGGACCATTCACCTATTGTCACAATTCTTCAATATACCAAACCTTTCTCTCATCGATTCATGTTCGGAACCATTGGACTCTTTCCTCCGATTTTCATCGATCACTAAAGATGCATGGTCTTGGTTATGTGACAGAGACCCTTTATTTGTTCTTTCTAAGAAATTGACTCTTGTCAAGAAAGCTTTTAAGGTAAGGAATTGGGATCCGAGCTCATTGCAATCGCAATAAATTAGCCTAGCTAAGAGGGATCGATTGGAGATATTATCCGAGAAAAACTCGGGTAATTTGTCAATCATCCAAGAAGTAAAAGACATTCAAGATAAGTATACAAAGCTAGTTCACATGGAGAGTGTGTGGGTTAAGCAACGGGCTACATTGGTTGACTAATTTTGATGACGACCAAGTTCCTTTATTGCAAAATCAAAGAAAGGAGAAATGCAAACATTATCCGGAAATTCATACCGATCATGGGCTGATTTAAAGGATTGGTGTGGAGTTTTGTAGGTACTACTCCTCCCTTTTAATTATAGCAATGGTGTTTCTATGCATCTTGTGGATCTCCCTCTAGGAGATTGTTTACCTTCATGGTAGGTAGAAGAGGACAATGATATTTGTGATATGGAGATCCTTTCGCTCTAAAAGCATCAATGAAAACAAGGCCCGGTCCCGATGGTTTTAATTCTAAATTCTTTTTGTCTACTTGGGATCTAACAGGGAAACAATTCCTCAAGGTAGCCCATCATTTTTCAACACATCAAAACCGCTTAGATGTTTTAAGCACACTCTTATCACCTTAATTCCTAAAGCTAAGCATTCGAGTAGTATTTCGATTATCGACCCATTTCTCTTTGTAATACCTTCTATAAAGTAGTGGCAAAGGTTCGCTAATAGATTGAAGAAAATGTTGTTTCTCATAAATCAAGCCCAAGTCGCTTTCATTAAAGGAAGGGATATAGTGATAATTTAGCTCTAGCAAGTGAGATTTTCAATGATTTCTCATCAATTAATAATCAAGGAAAGTTTCTAGCTAAGATCGACCTTAGAAAAGCTTTTGACTCTATTAATAGAATTCTAATTCATAGACTATTAGCTAAAGGATTTCCTTTGAGGTTTGTGAAATGGATTGAGGCTTGTATTATGGACACCAGATTCGTTATACTTAATGGTGAAATCAAGGGTGGTTTACATCCTCGACTGGTGCGAGACAAGGCGCCCGCTCTCCCCTTCTTTTACTATAGCCATTGATACCTTCTCGTGTCTCATGGAAAGGGAAGTTAATCTTAAGCGGTTCATACCTTTTCAGGTTGGTTCTTGTGAAGTCTCACATCTTCGCTTTCGATGATTTATTGATTATGGGTGTTGCTAACCTCACATCCCTCATTTCATTGAAAGATAGTTTAAAAGAACTGCGAATTATTTAGGGTTAGGAATTAATTGGTAAATGCTATATGCTTCTTGAAGGAAACCTCAAGAGTGGATGTGCTTGTCTAAATTCTAAACATCAATCTAGGCAGTCTCCTCTTACTTATCTAGGCTTACCTTTGGTTCTCCTCGTGGTTATTCATTTTAATTGTCTCTTTGATAAACTTCAAAAAATGATGGTCGGTGGAAAAGTAAATCCCTCTCATTGGGAGAGAGGTTTCAACTTATTAGATCTTCAAGAAATAATCTCTTATCTTACCGGTTTAGATCCTCCTCGATTCCAATCAAGATCATAAAGAAGATTAATTCCTTCACATCTAATTTTTTCTATCACTATGGAGAGAGTAAGAAGTTACATCACATTTCATGGGTCGGACAACTTTACCAAGGATTAAAGGAGGCACTGGACTCCTTCGCTTCCTCACCGAATTCTTTCAACAAGCTCAAAACACTTTGGAAAGCCCTCAAGAAAGAGTCTCTGTTTGCTAGATGGTGTGAACAAAAATATGGTTCTGTTTGGACATCATCTAAACAAAGGTTTTCCCCTTTGGAAAGATGAGGCTCTTAGTTTAAAATATAGGGATCGTATTAATTATCATATTGGCAATGGTAACTCGGTGTCCTTATTTAATGACCGGTGTGAAAATAATAATCTTGCTCACCTATTGGAGGTAAACGATTTCAATACTCGGGCTTTCCTCGATACCAAAGTTAATAATCTTTTAGTAGAAGGGTCATGGAATCTTCCATGGGATTCTAATCTGAATGCTCATTATTGTTTGAAAGAATCATTAGAATCCCTGCATAGTGGTGAAGATTGGATTTCATGGGATAATAAAAAATCTCCATCGAATTGGGATTTCAAAATGGCTCTCTCGAATCACGCCGATATCAATTGGCATAATGAGATATGGTTCAAAGGTAATGCTATTAATTATGCGTTATTTTGTTGGATGGCCTATTTGGGGACTTAAGACTTGGACCGCTTGCAAGGAGGGGATTGGCTCTATTTTGGATTGTTGCTACATGCTTCTTCTCAATCTCACAATCACTTATTTTTTGAATGCCCTTTCTATGAATTTGGTTAAAATATTCTACCCAACGGCCACTTTTTTCTCTTAAATTCCACTCTTGATATTTTGGGTAATGTGGATGTTCATGCACATAAAATGATCAAAAGTTGCATTACCTTATCATAGCGGTGTTGGTCTATATTATTTGGAAGAACGGAACATGAGGTTTTTTCTTGAATCTTGCTCTAACTCAAACGCTCTCATTGAGCTAATTAAGAGTCGTGTTGGTTATAAGACTATGAGATGGAAAATGAAGGTCGCTTTAACCTAGGTATTCGGAATTACAAGGTTGGAATCCAAAGGAAGTTTTAATCCCCACACTCTTCCCCTATACTCATCTTCAAAGGTTTTCGATTTCTTCTATCCGGACAATGATGACGCTAGATATTTTGGGGATTTATATGGCATCACAGATGTGACCTATTTTGGAAGGCCTTCTCAAAGAACTGTGATTGAGGAATTTTACTACCGGTAGGGAAAGGAAACCACGTGCTCACTGAGTGGTTCGTTTCATTTTTTGGCCGAAGCTAATGCCGCTTTTGTGTCCGAGTCCAGATTGCGGTGTTTTTGGTTTTTTTAAATCATAGTTTTTCTCCCATCAGTAGGCTATGAATTGTTTCTGCGGGACTTTCACATTCCGCTAGTTTTTCTTCTTTTTCCTTAAAATTACATGTAATCTATCATCATTTTGGAATGAATTGGGCTAATGCCCTCAATATTTTCCAAAAAAAAAGTTAAGAATTAAGCACGCATTTTGAAGCTTCCTTCAATCGAGTTAAATGATTACATCTCCTAATGTTAAAAAATAAATAATTTAATTAATTGGATGAAATCATGTAAACTATAAATAACTACATGTGCTTAAAACATAGGATTTAGAGTACAATCCTAACATCTAAAAAAGTTGTGCAGGTTAAATTTAAGGTTAAACTTAGAATTGCAAAAGTCTATTTAATATATATCTACATTAAAGGACAATCAATCACAAATTCATCAAAATATAGCTACAGCTTCAATTTATAGGTTTGATTATCCTCCTATAGGAGTAGAGTTGACATAATCTAAGATATGATGTAATTAAATTTTGAAACCGATTAATCATATGCGACCGAGACTCAATCATCCGTCAAGAAGTGAAAAGAGTTGGTAAGGGAGCTATAAAATCGATTCAGCTAATTAAACATAGAACTGTTGAGTTGATTAAAGATTTCAATCGAAGGAGTTCAATACTCAAATTTTGGTGTGAATGCTCAAATGATTCACACCTAAATGATAGAGTTGATTGAAGATTTTAATCAAATAAGTTCAATCTAAACGCGTGAAAATTTCAAATTTAGTGCAAACAATCAAATGGTTCACACCCTAGTTATGGTCGGGTTGATTAAAAATTTTAACAGAAGGGGTTTATTGCTATCAATGTTTTTGAATTTCAATATTACATCATCTTAAAGTTAAACTCTAATCAAATATTAAATATTCAAAAAAATTAAAATCACCAATTGAGGATAAAATTTTTAAGTAGTGCCTTATTTATCTATAAACTAAAATCTCATCCGCCTTCAAAAATTTTTCAACCTAAATAAAATCTGAACTCTCCTTTATCAAAAGGCCAGGTGCAAATTTTCAGATCCTGCGGTAACTAAGTGCTGTATATTGCGGCAAAATTAAAGGTAAATTCTTTGTTATTTTGATCAATACTTCCAAATAGAGGGATTTACATACACACACTAAATTCTTTGTTATTTACATTTCTAACACCCAAGACCTCTTATTCAATGTTTCAACGTTCTAAATCTCGATTCTCCACAAATATATCACTCTCAGTTAAAATAACCTAATGTTGTCTCCTTCCTACATTTTTTCACATCATCACAACATCTCATTCACGTGCTTAGCGGGTGAAAGAAAGTTTGTTCTTCAGCTAGAGCAATATCTAGGGTTTGAAGTCAATCATAAACCCTAACTCGTGAGCCTCTATTTGTAGATTTTCTTCCATTTTTATTTTGCGGATGCCTCTATGTATCTTTGTTCTTTCATTATTGCTTCAATATTTCTTGTATAGATTTCAGATTTTGACATAAAATATTGTCATCCTCGCATGAGTGATGAGGCCAATGCTCTCTCTTCCTAATCTATTCATGGGTTTTCTAAATGCAATGATAAAATAGTTGAGAAATGATAATTAAATTGAATAAAAATAAAATGTTGGTAATGCCTATTTTGTCATAAATTTCTTTGCATTTTATTTGGTTGCAGAAACATGTAAATCTGTGTTACTTTGCATTAGTTTACTGCAAGTTGTAGTAATTTGCTCCAGATTTCAACAAATTTATAAACTTAGACTATAATTTGATATTATTTATTTTAAAAAAGCCTTAATTTTCAAATTAGGCCTAATTAATAACTTAACTAGCTAATTAGGCCATTTTTTAAAATTAAAATACCAGCTGTGAACCTGGCCACCTAATTTATCGAACGAAAAATTGAGAGCTCGCTCGATTTTAGTTTGTTTTTCGTCTCCCCGTGACTGCTTGCTCGTGTTGCTGTCGGCCAAGACGCACCTCACCACCGTCGAAGTTCGCCGACCAAGGAAGCTCGCCGGTGAAGGAGAAGCTAGGAAGGGTTTTGTTGATTTTTTCGCCGATTTAGGTATTTTAACCTAAATCAAAAAAAAATTGTTAGATTTTATTTTTATGAGTATAGTTGGTATGGTTGTTTATTTAGTTTGATTTTCATGATAAATTTGTGTTAGATCTCATTTTGTATGTGGTGTTGTTAATTTTTTAGGAAAAGTTAATTTGTGGATATTTTTTGTTACATATGTGATATGTGCAAAGATAATCAAGACAGATATTTGAAGGCTATGCTTGGAGAAATTCATTTTGATGTTGGTTAAATGACAATGAAATTAAAATAAGACAGATATTTTAGCTTCATGAGTTTGAGAATTTTAATTATTGATACTGCACTAAAGTAGAGAGAAAGAGAAAATATTTAAAATGTTAAATTGCCATTTCATCAAATTATAAATGAAAAAAAATTAAGGTTAGAAAAGTATATATTGGAATATTAGATGCCTAGATTAAAAAAATTTGCTTTCTCATTTCCTGAAATGTTATTTTAAGTTGGTACCATTTTTTATGAGTACTTAATGAGTACTTGAATTCAGACATGTGGCATGGGTCGCAAATATTTTGCATTTATTTTTCTTCGCGGCCACATGTGTTACACATCTATTTTTCTCTTCAACAAATTCATATCTATAATTTAAATATTCTTCAATCTTTTAATAGTTAGTTTAAAGAAATTCATTTTAAACTGATTGAAATCATGTTTTTTACCATCGTGGTGCAATTTTGAATTTTTCATTGTGGATTCATGATTTTACCATTTCTTCTGCATAGACTACTTGATACATGTTGCGTCAAAGAATACATCATTTATTATGTTTGTATTAGAAGAGAGAATTTATCGTATTCATTTAAATTCTTTGTATAGTGGCTTTCATGGTTTTTTATATGGCCCTTCATTGCTTTTCACACCATTTAAAACAAATGCATATATGAAGTTCAGAAAAGTAGAGTTTCTCATTGTGAACAAAATCATGAATTTTTGGTTAAGTTACATGGGTCTACATGCATATTTATCTTATTTTTTTTAGGGAAAATTAGATGCCTAGGTCATCTTAATGCATTTCTTGCACTTTCATCATGAGTTACATTTAATTTATATTATATTTGACAATTTCATATATGACATGTTAGGATATAAGATAAATTAGAGTATACCATTTAGGATTTAAAATCTCAATATATTTTTGCCTTCTATATCATCTATTAATCTAATCATTTTATGTGTAATGAGTAGCTCATTTAGTCCCTCAGTATTTCTCCAATTAAATTATCTGTATTGATCGTGTGAGATGAGAGATTACGGCATTACGTTATTACTAGTTAGTGATGAGTTCGATATTGTATATATAGTTCTTTTATTATGGCGGTGAACTCGAGTAGCGATAATTTTATTCCAACATATGTTGGTGGGAAAAATCATCCAATCCAAATCCCACGGATTAGATTCGAGGAATTACGTAAAATGAATAATTAGTCGTTGAAACTAGATCCAACAAAGTTTTTTGTCAATCGGTGGGTCATTTTCTATTGGTACCGGATTTATTGTAAGTCCCATTAATGATGAAGAAGTTAGTGAAGTTATACATAATGCGACGTGTGCAACCTTCAGTTTATGTCAAGTTGAGGAACCGCCGTGTGGAGATAGGGAGGTTAACAATATAGAAGAATGTCGAGAGCTCGAATGAGCAGAGTACATCACACCGCCCAATTACTCCAGGGAATGCTATGGGTCCAAGCAAGAGAACATGATTATTTTCTAGACAAATTCGCCGCTATGGGTGACCCGTAAGATAATGACATGAATCCACTACCTCAAGATGTTGGATATGAAACTATGCCTAGTAGAGCTAGTAGTGATGATGATGATGAGGATGATAACGATGCGAGCGTTAACTTACGCCACGTAACCATCCCTCGTGGTCGAGACTTGATTGTCGACATTAGAACAAGTCATCCTAAGAGCACCCGACACGGAATAATGAATATTTG
This sequence comes from Cymbidium sinense, assembly GCA_021442155.1. Lineage (NCBI taxonomy): Eukaryota > Viridiplantae > Streptophyta > Magnoliopsida > Asparagales > Orchidaceae > Cymbidium > Cymbidium sinense. The sequence continues at coordinate 4,044,361 of CM038230.1, forward strand.
CGTAGCGTTGAATCTAGAGAATGGGATGAGGACCTTACATTTGATGGCCCATCGAGATGATTCGCCTTTGAGGAGGAGAACCGCATTCCGGATGAATTATTTGAAGATATGTGTTTTCAATTCAAGAAGCAATTACAATTTTCTCGTTAGGTTGGTCTATCATGAACAATGTTGAGTATGTCATATGTGCTTCAAATCAATTAAAATTCATCATGCGTACCCACCATTCGACCCGTAGATCATGTTTGTGGAGCTTACATGCGATCAATTAAGAGGTGGGTGGTGCTTGACAAATTAGTTCAATGGGCTCACCTCATAGTTGTAGTGCTTAATGCCGACACGTGCAATGTACGCCACAATTCATTAGTTATTTCATCTAACCCACAATAAAATGTCAACTAGATTTAAAGCCTGTGGAAATTGTAGGTCGTATTGATTCCAAGTTCAATATAAGAGTGTCCTACATGAAGGCTTGGGATGCAAGTTGAAAGGCGCTTAAGGTTATATTTGAGTTAGGAGGAATCTTACGATCATTGGAAAAATTCATGGCGTTGTTTGCACATCTATGCGTGGTCGATATCGGTACACTCAACAGAATCAACGATTCCAAAGACTATTTTGGTCATTTGAGCCTTCAATAAGAGGTTGGCGATTGTCGCCCGCCTATGCCTTGATGGGACTTTTCTCCTGGGTGAGGAACTCTACTTAGTGTTGGGATCGACGCCAACAACGGCTTGTTCCCATTGCCTGTTGTGGAATCGAGTGCATCGAGTCATGGGTATGGTTTTCGACATTACGGACTTGATCCCATCAAGATCTACAAGGGTGATCTCTCTCATCTCGGATAGCATGCGTATAGTTTGTGGATGAGAGATCTTTCCACCTACACATCGCTTACTGCGTCATTTGAGGGAGAACTTCAAAAGAGCGGACAATTCGGCATAGGTGATGTTGACTTCATATGTCAAAAGATGTACATCGGAAACACGGATGGCATTCAAATTTTAAAAGGTATACAGACATCAAGAATATGAAGCGAGGCATATGACTTGTTTTAAGGGATATTCAACAATGGTCTCTTACTCATGATGATGGCTATAGGGTACGATGACCATAAATGCACTGAGTGCTTCAATGGTGTGCTTAAAAGAGCATGTGGTTTACCGATTCAAGCCTTGATTATAGCGATACTATAACATAGTATCCCTTTTCATGAAACGACTTGAATCGCCAACTCGGAAAGGCAACAGAAAACTTATTCTCTCCACGCATTAAGGCAATGCCGCTAATGAATGAACGAGAGGCAAGGAGATTTCCGAACCGGATAAGCATGTCCGAGTACCGTGTTTGATGTCACCGCAGGACCTTCAAGGTTGAATTAGGTGAAATAATGAATGTAGGTGTACATGTAGACCCACAATCTTACCATCTACCATGCGACGTGATTGGTATTTCGTCAACGACACCTAAATCACGCGTGCATTATGTTTCAAAGATATTATAGTTTGCAAAACTATATTAGCACCTACCGGGGCGAATTTCACGTACCGACGGGAAGAGTGGGGTGAACACATCATTGGTGGCACATACCCATATTATAATCCACCAAATGTCAAAAGAAAGACCGGGCCAAGGACAAACAGATTTAAAATACTATGGGCGAGAACATTACAAGAAGCTCTAGGGTTTGTAGTGTGTAAGACCGTTGGACACAATAGTCGACGTGTCCTCAAATGCGATCGATAGACCGTGATATGGCTATGTTTTGCTTTGGTTGTAATGTAGTTCACTGATTACCCTACTATGATAGCTATTATTCGATTTGGATTACCCCTACTGTGTAATGCGTTGATGTTGTATTATTTGAATTAGTCCTACTGGTAGCTTCTTGTCTATGTGTGATTGTTCCTTTTAATTGATTGCATATTGCTATTTAACTTTTCATTAGCTAATTGTTGTTTGTTACACTTGTTTAGTAGGGTATTATTTATGCGCGTATTTAAGCGATTGCATATTGCTATTTAACTTGTTACACTAGTTTAGTGTGTTATTTACCGCTTAACCGATTGCATATTATTGTTTGCCTCAATTATAACAGAAAGATGTCCGGCGATGACGCTCGCCCCCCCACGTAGGAGGAGGAGATGAGCAGAGGAGACAGTTGTCGACTATTCCACCACCCCAAGTTCACCAAGCATAAAGCACAAGGCATATGTGGTGAGCAAGATCCCCGATTCGGTAAGGTTTCATTTAAAGTATTTTTATGTTTTCATACATGTACATTTGTTATCGATGTAATCTAAGTATAATTCATCAGTGGTAGGTTTTAGCTTGAGCCGCTACGCACTTATCGATGTTTGGGAATGACCCGCTTAACTATCATAGATTTATGGGTGCTTTGAACAACCTGGGGATAAAGCATATCCCATATGTAGTATATTAAGTCGGATCACTACTTACCGACCGTCGAGAGCAATGGTGTTCGCAGATGAATACCTTCCATTTGTTGGTGAGATGACGATTACATTACGTAATGTTGCGATGCTTCAGGTATTTGGATAGATGGCCCACCCGGTGATTGGCGGTAGTTGTTGGTGGCGAAAAATGGTGGGCTACGCATTATTATTGCGATGAGTCGATTGGAGGCGCATCCGAGCCGACATCGTATCGTGATCCGTCCATTCACATATCACATCGAGTTCAATAGGATAGCTCATGCACATACTTGTTTACCCTTATGATGGTCGATGGACATACTACCGTGATTCATATTTAGATCTACCGAGAGCTCCAATTCACTATGCATGTTAGAGTATACATACTATTTGCCATTGGATCTTTGCCGATACTCGTGAGGTTCATCCGTAAAGATTCCGCCATTACTTGAGGATATTGACACATTTAGGGAGTTGTCTTTGGTGCTTTCGCCATCTATACCGGGATTTACATGAAGCAACCAAATCAAGGCACGAACATGGTTGGATGTGTTCATTTACCGCGGTGTATGGGCACGGGAGCACATTCATGTGGGAAGACCAACGTTACGTGTTCCATATCCTACGGACATTGAGAACTTAGCGTAGGTTTTGATGGAATGAAAGGTATGTTCGGGAAATGCCGCGATCCAATCTCGAGTTTATAGGGATGAGTTGGACGGACTGGAGAGTCGGTATGTTGAATTGATGTAATGTTTATTGACTTACTCATTATGGGCTTCTAGGCGAAAGAATAACTTATGCTATATATGCAGTCATCCGAGCCATATGGACATCGATACGCCATGTCGCGGATATATGTTCTGTGGAGAGAAAATATGGCTACCAGATCGATCATATGTTGGAAGAGAGTAGTGGTACCGCCTGATCATGTGCTCGCAGTCGACATGCCTCCTACAATTGATGTTGCTCGAGATCCATTGTTGCATCGGTCGAGCAGTCGGGAAAAGCCGATGTTGATTGGGTCGATTACCACCACTCTTACATTGCAAAGGAGCATGAGTCGGTTGTCATGGTGGATTCATCACGATGATCGAGAGCCGATCAACCGATATATGAGATATTATCGTTCTTGGGCTTCACTTCACACGCCAAGGCACCACACTTCCTCGACACATACTACTCCCGAAAGTACCGGAGAACATTTGATGGTTACCTATATGCAAAGTATTACAATTTGCTTTTCCTTGTAACAACTAAAACATTGATATAAATTTTTGTATTTGCGCGTGAGCACATCTTGAATCGAGGACATATTCACGCTTATTTCGTGAGGTGATAATACGTGTAAATCTTTCGAATGAATGAATGAGGTATGACAGGCTAAATATACATATCTACGATAGTAGATGCATGGATACCGACATTCCGTGTACTTGATCTGCGGTAGATGTTCCATCGATGGATGTGGGGCCATCCTCTACGTAAGTGGTGGGACGTCTACCCATACATTTACTGCCCACCCCAAGATTCATATCGAAGCAATGTGGTCTCAAATACACCCATGACACGCATCCCCGCGTATATATGGTCCACTATCATTTCATATGACACCGCCATATGGAATGTACCACGTATTCTACTGCTTCGGGCCGATATACCTCATGTTCTGACTTAGGATGTTCGCAACACCCCGCGGAGCGTGAGGAGGAAGACCATTGACAACATCTTCACGTGATGCGTGGCACCACCATCCTATTACACTCCCAAGTAGCTTCCACCACGCAGCATCGACGATAGATGTATTATCTTTTTTATACGGTTCATGGCGTGTACTTGTGACTGCTTTTATGTTTGTTATGTTTACTCATTCGCCATTTCATTGTATAATCCCGGTGTTGTTTATCGCTTATTTATTTTGGTTAATTCATATGCAGAGGGAAGATTCACTATGGAATTACATATAGCTCAAATCTAATTTAAGAACTTTTGTTATATATGTATTTATTATGATAAAGAGTCAAATGGAGGTATATCTCGAGTCAAAATTCACATTATTAGTTTTCTTGTGTTTTGGAGAAGTAAATGTTAGGAAGTGTTAGATAATAACGCCAAATATAAGAAAAGAAATGATTATTTTTAAGAATGAGTAAACCCATTAAAACTCAATTTATATATGAATATATTGAGAGTGTTTGATATTATTAAAGAATCATATATATTCAACAATCCTGTATTATGACCAAAAAACGGGCTATTGCAATAACTTTATCTTTCGCAAACTTCAAAATTCATACATTCACCGAGGCTACCCGGGCAAGATTCCGAAAGTTATCAACATGAAAGATGTTTAGTTTTTCATTACCTTTCCAACGATACCAAGACACGTCGATATGGCCAAAAAAATAGGGTTGTCTACTTAATTTTTTTTTTTTAATAATTTATGGTCGTCGTCAGACGACTGGAGCTATTTTAATTTTTTTTACTAATTAGCTAATTAATTTATTAATGAGGCTTAATTTGAAAATTATGCCTAAAAAAAAAAAGAAGAATGAGTTTGTTGTAGTTTTCGTTCAAAGCTCCTATAATCTGCTAGAAATTTTAGTGAAGATCTGATGTAATTTTGTAGTATTTAGCAGTAGTGGCTATAGTTTTTATAAAAAAAATTTTAACAATTGGCTATAATTAAAATCTAACTCTGTTGTAATTTATAGTAGACTAATGCAAATTTCAGCAGCATAATTAGTTGCAGTTTCTTGAACAATGAACCTACTACAATTTTGATTTAAAGCTCCTCTAACTTGCTTGTAGTTTCAGTGAAAATATATTATAATTTATAATATTTTGCCCCACTAAGATGTTGTCTGAAGAACTGAGATTCAAAGTCACTCAGAGTATGCGACTGTAATGCTTCCAGTTTCTTACGTGGAAAAAATAGTGTGACCCATACCATGTCTCATGGACTAATCAGCTTTTATAGTTTCATTTTAGCCATTGTTGTGTTGATCTCAGCCTAAATACATGGAAACAAGAACAGGAGATCGGTAAGGAGAAATCAACTCTATTTTGATGGCTTGAGAAAGGCATGATAAAGGGACGAAAGTGTTGGAACTGTGCTTAGGAGAAGAGATGACAATGTTGATTTCTGTCATGCATAGGAAGAAGAAGCTATGGGAAAAAGTTTACTGAGAGAGATTGCGTGAGATGCTATGGCGATGAGAAGGAAGCGTGTGAAGGAGAAGGTGTTAGGTCATGTTAATAGAGAGGTATATTTGTAGAGATTTGAAGTTAAGGGTGCTATAAATAACAGATTTTAGATGTTGGATATCTAAATAACAAATAACAGTGATATGTTGGTTAATTTGTCATTCTTAAATTTTTATTAAACTCTTTAATATTATATGATATATTAAAAACTTTGCTCCTCTTAATCTTAAGTTCTTACTCTAGGGTTGAAGATGCTTTTTTCATAAAAGGAATATTATTATATAGTTGATATTTTTATAACCACTTTAGATGCACAATAATAAGTGTCAAATAATAGATTGAAAAAATATATATTACAGAATTATTGATTCATAATTAACATTAGATTTTCAATATCGATATTGATCATTTGAAATGGATGATTTTGTCAATTTGCAAATAATTTTTTTGTTGAAAACTTCATAAATATAAAAAAAATACACCGAAAATAACAAAAATAAGCCATTATTCTACTATGTGGGTCTCCTACATGAATTCTTTTTTTCTATTGTGTCATATTAAGTGTCTGCTTTTTATTTAATTAAAATAAAATAAGGTCATTTTTATACAACGTAATTAATTATTTTTCAGTCTGCTTCTATATTTCTCAATATAGCCAAATCTAATAAATTTACTCTCCTAATTGAATGATCAGACTAACACACTTTATGTGATCAAATTATCTAAAGTGACTCTCTAATCTTACCGGTCAATGAAACTACTCTAGCCTTTTATTTATATATTCATTTTACAGTTTGTTTCTAAGTGTAAATCCGTTCATTTATCTAAATATTCTCATATTTATAACCCTTAAATTTTATATTTTTTTATTTGTTAATATTCTGCATCATAAAATATCACAGGTCTCATTGGCATCTTACAAATTTTATTTCTTGAAGTTATTTTTAATTAAAGAAATAAAATTTTATTTTATTATTTAAATTTTGATGTTATGCATGTGAATCACTTTTAATGATCATTTATTTGAGAAAGCCTGGCCCAAGTTCCATAAATCTTCAACAACTCTCTCACTAGCGGGACCCGCCGATTCCTGCAAACTGGGTCCCAAAAGCGGTCTTTTATTCTGTCTCCGTATCATTAAATACAAGAAAACTATAACCCTTCTCTGCGCCACCATCCTCCGTCTTTAAAGGTCACCTAGCTCGGAAGAGAGAGAGAGAGAAGAGTTTAGGAAAGAAGAAAGAGGAGATGAGCGACAATGAATCTACTTCCCCATCTTTCCTGATTCCATTATTTTCCTCTTTGTCTTTTCCCTCCGCAGTACACTTTTCCTTTTCTTGTTTTCTGCATTCATTTGGTTAGCTCGTCGGCTTTCTCTGTTACCCGTCTCTTGCCGTGAAGGTTTTAATCTTGGCTTCCAGCTGCATTTCTAGCTGTTGCGAGTGGGATTTGTTCTTTTCTGTGAATTTTCTGGTCTTGTTTTCATGACATTTGGGATTTTTTTGAGCCAGCTGGGTGGTTTGGATGCTGGATACTCAGGATTTTATGCGGGTTTTATAGCAGAGCAGAGAAAAGCGTTTCTGGTTAGGGTTTCATTTATGCTCCTTTCATTTTGGTAGAGTGGGAACAAGGACTTGGGGAGCTTGAATTGGTGATTTCTAGGCTATAATGTTCTTTCAAGAAGATGGTTATCATGATTTAATTAAATTAAGTGCTTAGTAAGGAAGTTTGGTTTGTATAGTGAAATGTTTATAATTCATTTGCTTTGAGCGGTGTTACTTCACTTAAGAGTTCTGATTGTAAGTACCAGCAAGTAGCAGCTATAATGGGTGCTTCTTGCTCGAAAAATGATGGGAACAAAGCTGTGCTTCTCTGTAAAGAGCGAATGAGATACATTAAGCAAGCTGTAGATTCAAGATATGCTTTATCAGCAGCTCAACTTTCTTACACCCACTCCCTCCGAAATTTAGGAGTTGCGCTAGGACAATTTGCTGAAGCTGTGATTTTAGTGGATCCATCACAATCAACTTTTGAGTTAGAACAAGAGCTCTCACATTCATCTTATGCTTCACCATCTCCATCTCCCATTCCTGAAATACTTAGTTTACATGATGGAGGTCTTGTTTCACCTCGGCTATCTAATGTTAGTTATATGAGGGCGGCAGGGAGTTCTTCAGTTAAGGTCACAGTTGATGCATCTGAAAACCATTATTTTGAAGAGGAAGGAGAGGAGAGTCTGACTTTTCCAGTGCCTCCACCGCCTCCTTTTCCAGAGATTGGCACTTCATGGGATTTTTTGATCCGGTTTATGCAGTGGATAGCATCAAGATCCCAAATGGTGAATATGCCATGAGGCAACATTTTGTTAAATTTGCAGGTCTAAGACGAAATGGTTACCCTGGTGAAGAAGATAAGGCATCTCAGAAGGAGTTGACTAATGATAATTTTAATTCATTTGGAGTTGATAATAGTTTGATTTGCAGATCATCTTCACCTGACAAATGCTGGAAGTAAGATGGTTGGTAGTTCTTTCAACAATTCTAGCTCAGAGAGGTCTCCAAAATCAGCACCAGTGGCAGAATGTATAGTTAGGGGCAGCCATCCTGAGTGCTGTGGTGTTAACGGATCAGCCGAAGCTGCCAATAAAACAACTTCGATTGTGTTATGCAGATCAAATATGGAGAAATCAGAGAAGGAAAAACGAAGAGAAACAGAAAAGGAGAATGCAACTATGTTGATTGCTCATGAGGCAAAGGATTTTCTGTCAAGTGTAAAAGATATTGAGCAGTGGTTTATTCGAGCATCAGAAGCAGGCCATGAGGTTTCAAGGATGCTTGAGACAAAAAAAGATCCGACTGAGCATTCAATCTGAGATACTTGGTGAGCTTAAATTGGCCAGTTGTTTAGAAAATTTGGTTTTGAACTTTGAAGGGTATAGTTTTCTTTCTCTCTCACTTGAGTTATCTTTCCACAGGGAAATCTTCTTATTCTTTTCTGTCAGTCTTCAATCTCTCATGTTGCATGGCAGAAAATTTGCCAGAGCGAGGCAAGTTATATGATTTGGTTGTCGCAAGAAGTTTTAGATTGTTTTATGCTTAAATCCCTTTTCTCTCATTATATAATTATAAGATTAATTGCTTTGCTTAATTACCTTTTACACAGATACAGTCCAGCATGGAACAAAGGTTGTCACATGGAAACGCACAGTCTCTTCACGATCATCATCATCAAGAAATCCTATTGCATCAGCATCAAAAGATAATGGTGCTGAGAGTGGAAATGATTTTGTTGAGGAATTTAGCATGATTTCTGGTAGTCATTCATCCACTCTGGACAGATTATATGCATGGGAAAGAAAGTTATATGATGAATTAAAGGTGCTGTTGCTTTATAGCAATTATTTAATATCACTGTTATGGTACTATTATTTTGCATGATCTGTAAATATTTAATGACTTCTTTATGGAAATTGAAGCTTGATATGTTGCAATGTTCCGATCTGGCTCATGTTTTGTAGTTTCTGTCCATTTGTTGAGTACTTGTAGCTTACTCCATGTGACAAGTAGATCAAAGGACCGAATCACACTAAAATTTTTCTTTCTTCGAGCAAGAGATAAATGTAATAAGGTATTTTAACGAGTCTTCCCCGTAGGTTGTTTTACTTGGTGGATCTACTGCTTGTTTTTGTAGACTCTACCATCAGATCTGCCACCCCTTCGCATGGGATCTTATCTTCTAGTAAATGCACCATTTTTTTATGACCCATAGACAAAAAAATATTGAAAATATCAGAAAATAACAGCTACATTAATAAGTAGATGCTTTAATTTAATGTACTAAAGTATATATTCATAAGGTTGCTTAATGAGCCATGTGAATATATGGGTTATTTGGTTTGCTATGTTACTAATAGGTTCTTATTAGTAATGAATTGCTATATGTAACTGTCTTTGGGCAAATTAGGGCATCAAGCCATCAATTGTAGAAGCAAGGAGCCTTTGGTTTGTTGTGGCTATCCTACAATTGCTCTAATTCCTTTCCTTCTACTATGGGTTTTAGGAAGCTACAAACACCCAATTGTCAATATGGTTGTTTGTCTTCTCTCAACCCTCCATCGATGGTTGTCAAGTATCACCAATTTTTTTTATTCGCTTTTTAGGTTTTTTGTGTTTGCTAGACCTTGAAAGCAACGTCTTTATGAAGTGGTGGATGATGATATGAGAGTTTAGCAAGATAGTTTAATGAGTCATGTGAATCTATAGGGTTACTAGGTAATATATATATATATATATATATATATATATATATGGACTTGTGGGCAATCCACAATTGCCTAAATCTCTTTATCTCTTCTTTACATTGAGCTTTAGACATTATCAATATGGATGTTGTTTTCTAGTATTTTCACTGTTTCTTGTGTTTTTTCAAAGAAATAATATTCAAATTAATTGCTTTGTTCTATTTCTTTTCTCCTAGCACATAATAAACATCAGGCATAAATGTTTTAAGTATAAATTTGTACAATTCTAAATACTTTCTAATTTTCTTGCTAATTTTCTCATTCTTTAATGAAGAAAACACATGAGTATCTGTCTTTATTCTTGAACATGGAATTTTCTTGAGATAATGTTTGGTTCTCTTGAATTACACAGGCTAGTGAATCCATTAGGAAAGCATATGATCGAAAGTGCTATCAGTTAAGGCAGCAGTTTGTTAAAGGTATGAATCCCGAGTTATCGACAAGACTCGAGCTGTAGTGAAGGATCTATATTCTCATGTTAGAGTAACAATTCAAGCAGTTGATTCTATTTCTAGAAGAATTGAGAAGTTGAGAGATGAAGAATTGCAACCACAACTGGCAGAATTGATGCAAGGGTACAGCTCTATTTACCACAAGACTTTATACTTTTGAATAGAGTTTTGTCTTTTATTTTATAGTTTCTTTCTTGAATTACAGCATCCATGTGTTCACATCATATGCTTGATAACCACATAATTACATAAAGAAATTGTTAGAACTATAAGAAATAAAGTAGCAATTAAGAAATGAATTTAACACAACTAAGCAAATAAAAATAAAAGTAATGAGATTGAATAGCTTGAGAGGGAGTCAATGACACTATCCTTAGTAGATGCCTTGGATTTATCAATTCGCTCTTTTATACTCATGAGATATAATGTCGTCTTGCCTCGATCACGCTGCACCACGATTGATCGGGCAAAACTTCAAATTAAATGCTCTTGTTATCCAAAATGAAATGAAGAGAATGAAAAAAAATTGTGAATAAAGGAAGGAAGCAAGAATATTCATATTTTATCATTCATTTAAGCTCACATTATCATCTATTTATAGGTAAAGATGAGAGTCAAATATTAAATCACTTAATTATGATTTATAGTTACTAATTATTATTTTAAGTTATGAATTAATTAATTTATATTTATTTAATTTTTGTTATAAGTTACATAATTAATATTTTTATATAATAACGGTAGAATAATAACGTTAAAATAACATCATTATAACGTTATAATATAACATTATAAATTTTTTTTTCTTTATTTTTCTATAACAATTTCCTCTAATAAAAAAAAATTTTATAAATAAACTTGAGGTGAATAAACTAAGAGATCAATAATCAAAATTTTCATTTTGGAAAACTTTTATCGCATTCGATGAAAGTATTCTCTAGTTTGAACTTTCACTTAGTATAACCTAAATCTAATAATAATAAATATTATAGTAAAGTTTTGAACTAAGTATATAAATTATTATATCATTTGATATACACATGTTATGAGACATGATATAAGTTCTATTTAATGGTGCACTTAAAAAGGCCATGTGCTTTCATCTTAATTCATAAGTGTTTGATCTTAATAAGATCTCATCGTATTATTATCGCAACACTTATATTGGTGAGATCTCCAAGATACACTGCAATTATAATATCTCACAAAATGTTTGCTCATTAAGAGTTATAGCTTTTAACCTTATTTTCATTACACTTTAACACAATTATATATATAAAGATGATATTTATAATATTTAGAATTGTGCTTTTTATCATCATTCGACGCCTTCGCTTTTACCACATTGAATCTTCTATCATAATATTTCTAATCAAGGTTAGTTCCCAGTGATGATTATTTTAACTCCATCTCTTCTAATGATCTCAATATATAAGTCTTTGTAAGCCTTTTCACAATGGATCGCAATATTTTTCTCGAGTAAATAAAATGGATAAAATGGTAAAGTAACACATCTTTTATATAATTCATATAAAGAATCATGTCTTATTCTCATATGACGCTTTTTATCATTGCATTTTGCACGCTTTTTTTTCTATAGCTTGATTATCACAATTTATTAAAATACAGATATAGATTTTTCAATACAAGGTAAATAAACTAATAATTCTTTAAGTCACTGACTCGTAAGCAAGATCAAGTGCTATAAATTTTGTTTTCATAGTAGATCTGAGATTAATGTTTGTTTAATAGATTTCCATATCGCACCACCACAAAATATGAAGACATAACTACTAGTGACTTTTGTTTTACTGGGCATAATCCAACCAAGATCACAATATCCTTCTAAGACTACAAGAAAACCACTATAATGAATGTAATAGTTTATTGTAACTTTAAATACTTAAAAGTTCTTTCTAATGCTTCCAATGAATTTCATTAGTACAAGATATCTACTCAATTTTCTATAATATAAGCAATATCGTCAGAATAAGATGCATAAGACAACCAATTATTTGAAAATATTTTAATTGTGATACACTATCACCTAAATTATTTATAAGATGTAAGTAGAGTTATATATTCCATGAGACTCACATCTTGATAATTAAAATTTTTAAGAAGTTTTGAACATAATGTGATGAGTAATGAGATGTTATTTGTATTTCTTTAAATTTTTATACCTAGTATTATATTAGTTTTATCTAAATCTTTCATAGAAATTATTTAATATTATTTACAATATTGAGATTTGTACCAAACTTAAAATATCATCAACATAAAGACATAAAATAATATAATCATGATCAACAACTTTAATATAAACACATTTATCGACTCATTAATTAAAAATCTATATGTCAATATTACTTTATCAAATTTTTCATGCCATTGTTTTGGAGCTTGCTTTAATTCATATAAAGATTTTATTAATTTACAAACTTATTATTTTGACCTTTTACTATAAAACTTTCAAGTTGATTCATATAAATTTATTCATCTAAATCACCATTTAAAAATACAAATTTTACATTCTTTTGATATATAATTAGATTATATGTTGAAGATAAAGCTAAAAGCAAATAAATTATAAAATTCTAAAGAATCGAGAATAAATATCAAAATAGTTAACACCATTTTTTTGTATATATCCTTTGGCTACTAATCTTGCTTTATATTTATTTATAGATCCATTTGATTTTAATTACTTTTGAATATTCATTTACATCCAATAGTTTTATAATTTAAATCAAAGTACCAAGTCTTATTTGATATGATAGAATCGATTTCATTATTAATATTTCTTTTCAAAATAGATCTATAATTCATAACTTAATCAAAAGTAGTAGGATCATTTTATAAAATAAATATTTTGTTAAAAGAGAATAAAAATCATCACCTAAATTTTTCTCTTTTTAATCTTTTATTTTTTTCAATATTTTTCTCATTTTTATTAAAATTATATCATCATTATTTATTATAGAATTTTCTATTGAAGATTCTTTTAATTAATAGATTTTGTAATCTTATTTTTCATGGAAATATACTCAAAAAATGTAGCATCTTTAGATTCCATAATTGTATTAATAAAAATATCATTAGTTAAAGTGATAATAAATCTATAAGTAGATTATTAAGAGAATCTTCAATACATCATTTACGCTTTTAGATCCTAATTTTCTCTTTTTTATTATGGAATAGATATTTTAGCTAAACAGCTCCAAACTTTTAAATACTTCAAATTGGATTTTCTATTTTTCCAAAATTCATTAGTGTTTTATTAGAATCTTTATAAGAATTGATTTAAAATAAAACAAGCTATTAAAAAAGCTTCACCCTATAAATTATTCAAGAATTTGATGAAATTAATATTGCATTTATCATATCAATTAATATTCTATTTTTTCATTCTGCTACTACATTAGATCAGAGAATATGGAGTAACTTGATGTGTAATATCATTTTCTTCACAAAATTTATTAAATAAAAGTGAAATATATTCCCCACCTCTATTCGATCTTAAAATTTTAATTTTTTTATTTAATTGATTTTCTACTTTTAATTTATATTTCTTAAATATATCAAAAATTTCATCTTTAGTTTTGATTAAATAAATATAGCAAAATTTTGAAAAATTATCGATAAAGATAATAAAATATATTTTACCTACTCTAGTTAAATTATCATTTAAATCACAAATATCACTATAAATAAGATCTAATAAATCATTTTACTTAACAAAAATATATTTAAATAATTTTTTAGTTTGTTTTGCTTGAGAGCAAATTTCACACTTTACATCTTTATTTATATCATTTTTAGATATTAAATTCATATACATCATTTTATTAATTGTTTTGTAATTTACATGTCCTAATATTGCATGCCAAATGTTAAGTAATAATTAATGAAATAAGAAGGATTTAAGAAAATATTTTATTACTAGAAAATGATAAATTTAATTTAAATAAACTATTACATAAAAATCATGTACCCATAAATGATCCACTTTTGGTTATAATAACTTTATTTGACTCAAAAAAGACTATAACCATGTCAAGAAAAGAACCACCATTAAATTTTTTTTTCTAATATTTGATACATACAAAACCTGAATGTAATTTTAAATATTTTTATGGAAATTTTAGATCTATATCTCCTTCTCCAACCACACACTATTGCTTATCCATTGTCCATACTTACACTTCTCCCTGGTAGGAAGAAAATTAAGATTTATCAAAACTTACATGTATAGTTGCCATATCTATTCATCAATCGAAAATAATATGAAAAATTAATTTCAAATGACATAACATACCTCAAAAGGAAGAGAATCATTGACATTAAAAGTGATCATATTAATTTGTGGTTGAGATCGATTTTGCCTTGTTATTTTTTTTGGATGTCTTAACTTTCCCGATAATAATGTCTTTGCAAGATGGTTGATTCTCTCATATCCAACATTGGATCTCATTATGTTTTTTATTTTACTTAGATTTGTGTAAAATTTGTTTCTTTAGCTTTTTATAAAATGGTTTAAAATTTTTTCATTTAAAATTACTCTTTTACATCGATTGACATGTATTTGAGATTCAATTTTAGCGATAGTTTTATCTTTTTTTCTTCTATTCTAAGTGCAATAATAAGATAAGAGACATCTTATTTCTATTACGCAAGTTGCAGAAATTGACTCATGTGGTAATTTTTTCATTATTGAACTATAAATGCTCACGCTTATACCATTTAGATCATGAATAATATTTTGAATTTCATTTACTTGATCTAATACGGTTCGAGGATCACTCATTTTATATTCATTGAATAATTCAACCAAATATTTTCTAATCTACATTTTCATTTTCATATTTTGATTCAAGTGCTTTCCAACGCCAAAAGATGTTGATGTACAATGTCATAAAGCCGATCGGAAAGAACACTAAGAATGCCTAAGACAAAGAAAATCAATCTCTTGTAGAGTTTTTCTTTTTCTAACCCTTTATCGAAGAAGAATTATTTTCTTCCTAATTAGGTTCTGATGAGGGAGGATTATATATTGCGTAAATTAATTCTAAACACAACCAATATATAGTTTTCTTTTATCATCTTTTAAAGTGTGTTCATATAATTTTTTCGCTTAACATCATCACGACTAAGATATTTGTGTAAACATATTTTAATTAGTAAAAATAATTAATACAAAGACAATATTTTGATCTACATTAAGATTGTTAGAATTATAAGAAATAAATTAGCAATTAAGAAATAAATTTAACACAACTAAGCAAATAAAAATAAAAGTAATGAGATTGAAATACCGGAGGGAGGCGTCAGATGACACATCCTGTAGATCAAGTCCTGCACCACTCATAATTCTCTTTTCTACTCGGAAATACAACTCGCCCCTTGCCTTGATTGCGGCATCAGACTAATCGGCAAAACTTTGAACTAATGGCATGTCTCTTATTGTCAAAATTGAAATGAAGAGAATGATAAGAAAATTGTGAATGGAGGAAGAGGAATAATCAGATTTTATCATTCATTCAAGCTCACATTATTATTTATTTATAAGTGAAAGATCAAAGCCAAATATTAAATCACCTAATTATGATTTATAACCATTATAACTATTATTTTAAGTTATGAATTAATTAATTTATATTTATTTAATTTATGTTATAAGTTACATAATTAATATTTTTATTATAATTATGTTAGAATAATAATGTTATAATATAATGTTATAATATAAATTTATAATATAACGTTATAATATATTTTTTTCTTTATTTTTCCGTAATAATTTCCTCTCCAATAAAAAAAAATTTATAAATAAACTTGAGGTGAATAAAATAAGAGATCAAGAATCAAAATTTTCATTTTGGACAACTTTTGTCATGCATTAGATGAAAATACCTTCTGGATTTGAGCTTTGACTTAGTATAATTGAAATCTAACAATAATAAATATTATAGTGACCGAAGTTTTAAACTAAGTATATAAATTATCAGAGATACACATTTATACGAGACATGCTATAAGTTCTACTCAAGGGCTAAAAGGCCATGTGCTTCCATCTCAATTCATAAGTGTTATAGGATCTTAATAAGATCTCATTGCAGTGGCTTATTACTGTAACACTTATATAGGCAAAATTTTCAAGATACACTATAATTATAATATTTCTAAAATTGGTTATGTCAGATAGCTTCAAGGCTATCCGGCTGGTCTAGACTGACCGGAACGATCCTCCACGACTTCAATCTACGTGAGATCTCCGCTATTAATCACGCTCTACCCTAGAAGCCAACTGTCATCAACCAGACTGAGTTGCTTGCCTTCGTTATTGCTTTGCTTCACTATGGTTTGTTTGCTTGGATATAAAAAATATGATTGAAAATGATGACTCTGTTTAATCACATCATTTTATTGAATGTAATTAGAAATTAATATATTTTTTAAAATTTATTTTACTCAAAGGATGAGTGAAAATGAAATTATCATTACTTATCTTTCCATAAATACTTCATTTAAGTATAGTCTTTTTTCCAATCATAAGAAAATCACTTCTTTGGCAAGTGAGTTAATTTTATTACGCTGAAAGTATGTGTTTATGAAATTGACATTTGGTGTCTGGTGATGGCATCGACGAGCAAGATCATGATGTAGGGAATTGAAAGTTGTCTTCAAATCCTAATTTTATTATACCCCAAAGTATTGTCTATGAAGTTGAGCATTTGATGTCCTACATTGGCATCGACAAGAAGGATGATGCAGCAGAGATAAAAATAGTCTTTGAGATTACAATAGTTGACGCACATCATTAGCTCCTGTTAGCATCCTTTATTGTGAGGTGGGTAATGAACTTCTAGATGAAATTGGCCTCAATAAACTTTTGACTTCAAGATGGAGCATCGCGTTTCTTTTGGATAATCAACTGGAAGGTAGGGTGCCGATGAAATAGGCGGAGATTAGTCTCATCTATGTGTGAAAGTGGGCGAGCTCTTTTGTTTGATTGATTATGATGCACATCAGATTTGCCACTTTGCCACTACTAACAAAAAAGTAAATATTCCATAGATGTGTGAGAGAGAGAAAGAGGAGGGAGGAATAGGGAGAGAGAGAGAGCATAATGAGGCATACACTCATTCTCTCTCTTCCACCTTTATCATCTCCCCACTTACAAGTTAGAAAACATGCCTCGTTTCACTTACTTCCTATTGGTGTTTTCAGGTTGATAAGAATGTGGAAAGTCTTGTTTGAATGCCATCAGGCTCAGCACATCACAATCTCATCAGCTTATCATACTAAAAACTCAGCTGTCCCATCTCGAACTGCTGATTCTTACAAGCAAGCAGACATGAATCTACAAAACGAGATCGAATGTTTTCGCCGAAGCTTCATAACCTGGATCGATACTCAGAAATCATACAGTGAATCTCTCAATGGCTGGCTCCAGAAATGTGTGCTGCCGCCTCAAGAGCGCCCACGAGGAAGAAAAGTACCATTTTCACCTCGCCAGCCCTCGCACCTCCAATATTTGTTGTGCCGCTGATTGGCTCGCTGGAATACAACGGCTTCCAATCAAGAAGTCTGCATTCGCTGAAGAAGTTAAGAACAATCTCGAATTGCTTGAGCATCATCAGAAAGATGAAAACAAGAAGAGAGATCAGAGCAGGTTGATAAAGTTGAGGGAAATGATCAGAACAAGGAAGTTAATCCTAATTCAACTTTGGTCAGGTTGCAAGCATGCTTGATGAGCACATTTGAATGGCTGGGAAAATTCTCTGAGGAATCACTAAAGGTTTATGAGGGTGTGAAGCAGGAAGATCAGAATGCCTGTGATGCATATTTAACTAGTGCTTTGTTCAGACTATAGTTTGGAACTCAATTTGGGTTAGGATATCTATACTTAAATTGATCAAGGTTAAATTATTTTAGTCATTGAATTTGTTTTAAGATGAGTATATATGATCAATCAATTCTTATATTATATTCATCTCAAATTAAATTCAATGATTTTAATATGTTATCAAGATCAAATTTAGGTCAAGATACCCTAAACCAAATGTTTTCAATCTGGTTTTCTCCTTTTTTTTCTTTTTTTTTTTTTTTGCCTTGAAATGGTTTGCATAAAGGGTTAAGAATGAGTTGTAAGGGATAACATATTTGCTCTATGATAGAGGATTTTATTTGGTCAGTTCTGAGATATGAAATATTATTGCTTGCATATGGTTTTGTTTGGCATCTTTCATCTGTCATAATTCTATCAGGAAGAGAAGTGTATCTGTAACCATGTTTATTAATTTTTTGTACATTATTTTAAAATTGTGCATTTATATGAGTTTGCTTTTAATATAGATTGAGATTTATTTTTGATGATGAATTTTAAGTGATAAGTGAATGTTTTCATGCTGAAATTTATGTGCATTTTATAATGAAGAAAAATTCATCTCAAATTAATATTCTTATGTGATACTAACTCTTAAATTTTAGATATTTGCTCTGATAAATTTGGAATCTTGTTAAAAAAAACAAAATGAATATCTTTGTCCGAGACAATCTCGCACGAATTACTCTGTAAAATTTGTTTAACGTCTCAACGTGCTTTAGAAGAAGCAAAATAGTAATAATATCATCTCTCTTAAAATGCATTTCAATTCGATTCAATTGGTTCATTAGTTTCAACCAAAATCGAGCCTCAGATGACATTTTGGTTTTGCTCTATCAACAGATCGTAAAGAAACAACACAAACAATTAAAATATAACTGCGACGAGCGGCGCCACCGTCTTTCAAGCACCCAATTTTGCATCCAAATAGTAGAAACCGACTGACACCCGCGCTTATTCAAACAAGCGTGCACGAGTCATTTCTTCTTGGCGGCAGATTTGGTCACCATGGCTCCGCTTGGATCCTTCTTCTCGACGCTCTTGATGACGCCGACTGCAACCGTCTTCCTCATGTCCCTCACGGGGAATCTTCCGAGCGGCGGATACTGGAGAAGGTCTCGACGACCATGGGCTTAGTCGGAATCATTTTCACAAAACCAGCGTCGCCATTCTTCAGGAACTTTGGTTCCTTCTCGAGCTCCTTGCCCGACCGCCTGTCGATCTTGGTCAGGATCTCGGCGAATTTGACGGCAATGTGCGAGCTGTGGCAATTCACAAGATTTATTTGCGTTAAGAATATATATATATATATATATATATATATATATATATATATATATATATATATATATATATATATATCAGCAATGATATCCACCCAACACTCGAATCTTTTACTACTAGCCATATTCATCACCCACACGCTCGGCCCTCACTTACTTTCCCAACCTGAGACAGACGCCTAAGAGGATTTAACTCTGAAATTTCTAAAAGGCCACCTACCAACTTATCGGCTACTCTATTGCCACAAAGAACTTCTCCTTACTACTATCTTATCACAATAGCTGTTGATAATATCTAAACTTTTAACATGCAATTGCAAATTGCATATGAATTTCTATCGCTCTCATCTACAATAACATATAAAAATTTCAGCACCGAATAAATTTAAAAATCTTAGAGCATAGTAAAAAAAGCAAAAAATATAATAATTAGTGTTATCTAAGACCTTGGAGAGTAAAGAGTTTAGCTTTGTTGATTAGTCCAAAGACACATATTTAAAAATGAGAGAACTGTAAATTTTAACGGAAAACCTCGAAAAGAAAAACCACGCTCCCAACAAAATGTTCCACTATGTATATGCCTCAAGATGAATCTTCCGATAAAGGGATTACAAGATGGTATACAAGAAAGGAAAACAAATGAACAACCAACGCAGGTGATAGCCAGGAACTTCAGTGGAAAGGCAAATTTCTTAAATATGGGAACAACTTAAATGCAGAACGACAGTGATTGACGATGGCGGAGGACAAGAGTCGACGGTGATGGTCACACCGTCAGCGATCTTGCTCGGGGATCTTCGAGCTTGAACTTCCTCCTTGCTTAAGCTCTCCTTCTTCACTTGGTCTCCAAAAGTTTTTCATACAGTATGGCTATTTATAGATTTGGAAGAGTGGCGCCTTGTAAATACATGGAAAATCAAACCACTCCTCCCATCTGACGGCCCGAGAGCGATCCCGACGACGGCGGTATTTTGATGATCCTGCCTTAATGATGTGGGTGATCTTGGATTCTTGGATTCGTCTGACGAGCCTCGACCGACTATACATATGTCTATTTTTGTGACCATTTGGCGGATCAAGATCCATTTTCATGTTCCGATCGATCCGAGTCGATTCGAGCTCTGACGCACTATTGATGTTGTTATGTCGTCATCGGTGACGATCCTGATCAAGTTTGCTAAAATCGATTGATCAAGTATTTCAAAATGTCTTGAGATTCGTCTGATTAGACTAAATTTATGTATCGATTGCCGCTCTATTTTTGGGTGACATTATCGCCATCCAAAAATATATGTCAAATACTTGAAAATAGAAATGAAATTGAAAGTCCATCAATGCGATTTTGAGAGAACAAATCTTCATAACAAGACAATATTATAACTTTTGATGCAGTCGCAAATGCGATAAGTATGGTGGCGATATTTTGAGGTTATGGACTGTGGACACTTACGGAAGTTTTGGCGTTCCACATACATGAGCTGTTTACGAGCTGGGCTGGGCGATCGCCATGGATGATGCTACGGCCATGTGAAGGTTACGGGCGAGCGCTACGGAGCTACCTCATGGAGGTCAACAGCGCTGGTCTTGCTGCTGGGTCATCAGTGGTCGCGGTCTGCGGGTCATCAGAAGGGTCAACAGGTCTGGCGCGGTCAAAGGCGGCCAATGCCACGCCACGCCACGTAAGCCGGGCCATCGAGCCACGATGGGTCGGATCATGGCCGGTCCATGACGACGCGCCACGCCACGCCACGAATGCGCGGCCACGCGGCCGGACGCGCGGCTTCATTCATGCGACGCCAACACGGCCACGCCACGTATATCACGTGATGCGATCGGCTCATCACGGCCATCGAACGGGCGCACATGTTACGCATGGGCGGACCGCGTCATGTCCGCCACGCTGCGTCCACGGAGGACGACGCTGGCCGGCCTGATCTGCGAGAGCGGCGGGGACGGGTTGCACAAGGCTGGCGCTACAGCATGTCATATGGCGCATGCCACCGGGTCTGACCGAACTGCTCGGGCTTTCATGGTTTTGAATGCCTTTTGGGGTTTTACCTTTTACTTTACTGGGGTCTATAAAACCCCTGGTAAGAGGGAAATGTACTCCTCTCCTCTTGAGTTAGATTATTTAGAGCGAGCGCGGCCCGGATATCGTCGGGGCCTCGTGACCGTCTTAGAGAGGCGATCAAGGCACAGATAATGTCAGTGGGTTTCTGTTCGTGACCGTCCGTTAGGCGATCAAGGCCCACCTGTATGCCGTTTTTCCTCGAAGAGGTTTCAACCTACTTCGGACCGTCTGAGGCGATCAAGGCCCACGTAATGCGCCGTTATTCCGCCTCGAAGAGGTTTCAACCGCCTGACCGTCCCCGGTTCTGAGGTGATCTCACGGTTCATACTTTTCTTGTAGAAAATTAGCTTTCTTTCAACTTGGATGGACGGCCCAAGTTGAAAACCGCTAAGATGGGGAGCACCATAGAAACCATCGTCACACACTCAAAGTTTGACTTAATTCATAGCCTTAGAGGGGATAGCTTCTCTCTTCCTCTCTTTATATAAATATATATATCCCTTCTTCTTCTTTCCCTCCCCTTCATATGTATGTGTTTCTTTGGTCGTAGGAGCGAATTTTGTCCCAAACGTATGGAAGAGAGGTCAAAACAAGAAGATGCATATTGAGGTGAGTGAGTCGCTTTACAAAATTCTTCGATTTTTATTATTTCTCCCTCTTTATTTATTATGTATTCTTGCTGGTGATGGGAAGAAAACTCATAGTGTGGAGGCTTGATGATATATCATCCACTCACATCGAGATAGCTTAATGGTGTTCGAAAATTTTTCTTCCCAAATGAGTTGGTATTTGCCAAAAGTCCGATCGAGCCCGTTCACCTCCGCCAGGTACTTTACTATTTCGAGATGACTCTTCGTGCAGACGCGATTCCCTTTGGCTCCCGAGTTGATTGAGATCTTCAAAAATTGTGTAGCTTTGTCGTAATTCTCGCTTCGAGCTTTAATGGTCATCGTTGGTTTGACTACCTTCGAGAGCGTGGTGTGACTTTGAACATCGAATACTTGTGCCAATGTGTAGATTCACATGTGATGCTCGGGACGGTTTCTTATCTGACTATAAAGAATTGGATAGAATTTTCTCGCACGGATCCATCTAGAAATTGGTCCAATGGATTCGTGCGTAATGAGTGGGGACTTCGAGAGATGGGGAGATTGAATGATCTTCCATCCGCATCGATCGAGAATGATATCTTAGCAACTCTTAAAATTCGACGTAGGAAGCTTGCAACATGAGTTACGCCACAAATATACAATTGAAGATAGGATGTTTAAGGTTGGTCTTTCCATCCGCCGAAGATCTCTCGCTCCGTTGAAGAGGTCGGTAGGGTTCTCTCGAGAAGCCCGCCACTAATCGTGTTGATAACAATGATTCATCTTTACTAAAAAAGAAGACTTGTGCAAATGACCACGCCATATATCTCTGAGAAGATGCTCACCCCGGGCCTCGAGAGTTTAACTGCTTTTAACTCACGATGGGGAGTTCGTTACAGCCGCAAAATTCTCAAGAAGTATTAAAGCACATATGCTCCTGACGCCAACGCGGATGAATTGGTACATTATTTTTATTTCTTTCTTCCTTTCTTCTTTTCCCTCATTCCTTATAGAACATTGGTGCGATTTTTTTTTTTTTAGGTAACTCAATCGTTAGATTGATGGCTCATCCGGTGTTGCCTTAGATGAGTGGAACAGTGAATTTGTGTAGGTAAAGTATCCGCAAGGCGAGTGTGAGCAAAAGATGAATGCTAAGGCCAAAGAAGTGGCCTTTGGAGGATCAACTGAGGGTAGGACTGAGCTAGCTAACATGTCGACTTTCTTTCTTCGTGTCGAGGTGGAGCGCACTGTGATGAGCTAATTGAGGCAAGGAGAGGCTCGCGGGATGGAGAAGAGGCTCAAGGTACTTATGGTGGAGAAGAAAACATTACAAGCTCGCCTTTTGGAGAAAGAGCGCAAGGTCGGGGAAGCAAATGAAATCACCTTGAAGGGTGGAGGACTTCAAGAACTCCCCGCTTATCGTGGTTCAATTGAAGACTATGTTCGAAGCTCGTGATCATATACTTGATGTTGAAAGACTTGGAGCCTGTTTAGAGGAGGGCTTCATCCGAGGATTCTGAAAGGAGTTCGTGGTACATCGCAAAACCGAGCTAATTGAGGATATATCTCCAGCCAAGCATCCAAGATCCTTCGATTCGTAAGATGAAGGAGTTGTGAGTGGGCTCCGTGGAGGATCTCCGTGTAATGAGGAGGACGTTGATATCATGTAGTCGTTGTAGATGTCTTTTTCTTTGTTGTTTGTTCTATGTAATATTACTAGCGTATCAAGATCTTGATTCTCTTTATAGTATCATATTAATGTTGATGATATCTATGTATATTTTATTATGATTATTATTTTTATACACTCTTGTCTTGTTCTTACCCATCGGGTGATTGGTAACATCATTTGACGCTGCTAATATGCAATTGGAATCAATTTTGACCTATCAAGGTTGTTCATCGAGTGCACTCGGACGTTGGCATACAAGAGGTTGAATTGAATCAATCGAGAATTTTGACCTATCCGGGTTGTTTGTCGTGGTGTTACCCACGACGTTAACTGCAGGGCGAAGTCCACCAAGGACCTGACCTTTCCCTCGGATTGTTTGTCGAAGTTTTGCTATGACATTAACCAGAAGAGAGGTCGATCAAGTCCCCTTGGGATTGATCATGTCCCAATTGAGATGTAACATGAGTTGTATATTTCTCAAGTGGGAGGAAAAGTAAAGAAAAAGCAAATCTTGTTAGAACAAAGTCAATTCACTAGTAATGATATAATCACAAGACACCTGCACGGCTTTAAGAAAAAATGACAACAACAACAAACAACAACAACGATGACAACAATAATAACAACAACAAGCTCTAGTCCCGCTAGGATCGAGACAGGATGAAATGACAGACGAGATAAAAGTCGCAATAATTATGCGTAAGAGTTACCGATAATATTTTCAAGATTCTTAGTATTCCAAGTTCGAGGTAGAGTTTTTCCGGGTCCGAGCTTGAACGCCTGTGCTCGACCATGACCATATACCACCTCCCGAGAGAGAGTTTATCACGAGGGCCTTTACCTCAGACTGACTTGCAGGACCAAGTCACGAGATATGGACGAGGTTTTACTCTTGTTGAAGTGGCGAAGCTACGTTGGTGATAGGAAGCCCGGTAGGCCATATCCCGAAGTTTCGGGAGTAGATCTAGTGTGTCACGGAGTTTTTCCTCATTATTATCATGATCAAAAAATTGGACTCTTGGACTTGGAACCCGATATCCACCCCAGATGATATGCACTAAAAAACACAAGTTATCTGTCTCACGGTTGTGCGCGGGATAGCCCAAAGAACATTGGGAAGCTCATCAACCCATTGCCCCCAACCTTCTCAAGACGTTTTTAGTCCTGAGTATGGTCCTATTGGTAACTTTGCCCATTGGTTTGAGGATGTGCTACACCAGATGCGAAGAATGTGAAGATCTTTGCAAAAGGACGTAAAGATCTTTCCAAGAATTGAGTTGTCATGATGATCTTTACAGAAGACCAATCGACATTATATTTTTCCAAACAAATTGTTTGCCTCGTGATTTTGGCGAGTGGTTCTGGCTTCCACCCATTTAGTGAAGTAGTCGACGCTAGAATGATGAACTTTGTCCCGATGCTATCTAAGAGGTCCCATTATATCAATTCCCCACTGAAAGCAAAAGGCCACTTTGAAGAGATGAAAGTTCAGGCATGTGAGGAAGGTTTGAATGCAACCGACAACTAAGACATTTTTTGGTGAACCTCATCTTGTTTCACTTAGGCCAATAGAATCCTTGCCTTATAATTTTAAGGGCTAGCCCTTCCTCCTGTGTTCTCCACATATTCTCGAGTGAACCTCTCTAGTGCATAGTCCGATGGTGGAAGACACTTGAGGTATGGCCCAGAGAAAGCTCGCTTATATAGTTCACCCAATAATAACAAAGTTTGCTTGTCTTGAGGCAGTGGCGCAAGGTCTTCTGGGAGGCTTCCTTCTTGCAGAAGACATGGGGTCCATCCATGAGGGTTCCTTCACCTCATCAATCGCTTGTATTACTCATGGTCCTCGAATACCGGGAAAATATATTTCTTCAATATACTTTCTCTTGAATAGATCTCCCAGAATGACGTAAGAAGCTTAGGGCTGCCTCGCCGAGTTTTTTCTCCGCCAGATGTGAGTGATTTGATGCCTTAAGATGGGCAAGGAGAGACTTCACCAAGTCGAATGACAGGCCAACCGAGGGTTATGGTATCGTAGTCACCCTCGACAGAGGCGACAAGTCGAGAGTCGATGGATTGTTAAGTCTTGATGATTAGTCTCAACCTGCGATGAGGGCCTCAGATTCACCATATTGTTAGTCGCAGAAATTTTAAACTAAGTCCATACTCTAAGGTATTCTCACTGGGGAAATAAGTAAAACTCAGGCCAAGATTTCAAGCTCCATCAACATAGAAAGTCCATTGAGGAAATAAAGGACGGTGATAGACATATCATTTGGAGTCAAGGCATTCTACTATGAAATCTACAGTATTTGAGACTTTATGTCGAGGTAGAAAATTAATGTCAAATTCTCCCAATTCCACCGACCACTTAATTAATCTTCCGATGCTTCCTGCCGCAGATAGCTTTTAATGGTAGATTAGTGTAAACACCGATAGTATGAGCTTGAAAGTATGGACGCAATTTTCGAAATAAAAAACTAGGCTAATGCCACCTCGTCTCATGAGTGGATAACGACTTTCTATATCCGAAAGTATTTTGTCGACGTAGTAAATTGGTCGTTGTATCCCATTTACTTCCGTCAAGACCGAGCTTATTGCGTGGGAGAAGCCGCAAGATATAAGTATAATATTTCTCCTTGAATAGGCTTAAGAGGGGGGAGATGCTAAGTACTCTTAGTTGTTCAAAAGCGCATTGACATTCTGCCCATTGAAAATTATTATTTTTGCTCCTTTTAATATTCTCAAGAATGGCAAGTATTTGTCCCCAACGAGCTAAGAAACAAGATAGGGCCGATCCCCATTTAGACGCTGAACTTCCTTGATATTCTTTGAGGGGTCATATCTCCAGAGCCTTAATTTTCGTGGTTGGCTTCTACCCGCTGGGTTACCATAAACCCAAGGAATTTTCCGATGTAACCCCAAAGGCACATTTGGTGGGTTGAGCCATGTTATAGCCAAGAAGATTGAAGCACGCTTCTAAGTCGAGATATGTTGTGATTCTTCCGTGCTTTTCACCAACATGTCGCCCACGATACTTCCATCGCGCCTACAGCCTTTGAAAACCATATTCATAAGCCGATAGTAAGACCCATTTTTTAACCCGAATGGCATAACTTGGTAGTGATAAACCTTGATATGTTTGAAATGTCGGCTTCTTCATCCATAGGTCCATTCTTATTTGGTTATAACCGAGTAAGCGCCCAGAAACTGAGCATTTGATGGCCGACGTAGCCAATTGGTCAATTCGGGAAGGGGAAGCTATCTTTGGACAAGCCTTGTTAAGGTAGTCAATACACATCCTCCATGTTCCATTTGTTTTCTTAACCATGACAACATTTGCTAGCCATATAGGGTAATATACTTCGTATGAATCCCGCTTCAAGGAGCTTGTTAACTTCATGCTCTATACTGAGGCGACGCAAAGCTCCGCTTCGGATGATCGGTTTGGATGTTGGATTAATCTTGAGGGAGTGCATGATCACACTGGGTCAACCGGCATATCGGACTCCATGCGAAGATCTTGATTTCTACGTAGGAAATCTACGTAGTTTTCTCTTGTTCCTTTGAAAGGATCCTACTTGCACCGCTCGTAGTGGTTGGTCATCATAATGTAATGGAGAGTAAGTCTTCTACAGTGATACTTTGGGTGCTCCTTCATCCAAAATTAAAATCTTCAATGCTAAAGGTCACGGAAGGCGTGAGCTTGTCAGATGAGCATGCGCCACCCGCTGATTTCCAGACTACTCCAACTCAGGGTTGGAAATTTCATCTTAAGATGAGATATTGAAGTGATTGCACCAAAGATTGACGAGGGCCTTCCAAATATAGCAGCCGAGTCTTGACCACCATAAATTGGATTGAATGAGTCATTTGTCGGGAATTCTCAGAACAACAGGAAGAGTGATCGCCCCTTCTACAGACGGGTTGTCAAACCCGCATTGGTCCCGGAAGTTGGAGCTTTTCCCTAACGAGGCCCATGCTCGTAAACGTGGAGTAAAATAGAGACATGTAACTCCCACTATCAACTAAAATCCTTTTAACATTATAGCATGGGTCACCGATCCTCGACCGATGACAAGTGGATCTTGATGAGAACATGTACTTTCTAAGTGAGTGGTAAACGACCAGAGACTTCTTTAATTCGCTCTTTAGATAAAGAACGAGAACTTGATTAGATAGTTGGTCATCCGCAATTGTTTCAATCTCCAACCGTTTGATGATTATTTTGTTGTTTCGTGATGATTGTCCTTGTCCCCCAGTTGAAGGCATGTTTGTTTGTGTCGATTGGTTCTTCACAAATCGACGTAGATATCCTCACGAATGAGCCTCTCTTCTTTCGAGTTGTTTGCATGCCTCAAGTATGTCCGACTGATGGAAGTGACAATATTGCTGATTTCACAATGGATGCGCCACTTGATATTTTCTTCATCTCGAATGGCCATGGGAGGTTAACACGAGATGTGTTCACGGTAATTCTTTTCAAGTCGTGGTTCACTGATATGTGGGTCGGAGGGAGATTCGCCTTGCTTCTTTTGATAGGAGTGTTGATCTCAGAGTTTCCTGTGAGCACTCTTACGCTTTTCCGTGGATTGCTCAAATTGTCATGATGGGCAATAGCTTCATGCCAGAGATTTGTGCTTCCACACCATGAACTAAGTCGATATGAACGACTGCGTCTCGACTGATGAGTAAAAGGCCACGAGCCCTCCAAGAAAAACTCCTCTTAATACTCTACCCCTGATTTGCTTCTAAGGAAAACCTTTGGAAGTATTCCTTAAGTGATTCACCTTCATTTTGACGAATGCGAGAGATGGGAGGAGTCTTTGATGATCCTGCTTGCATGAATGCTCCACCAAGATTTTGGCGAAGTTCATCAAAGGTATGGATGGATAGATCCCCTTGGAAGAGAGTAGAACCAAGCGGCTTGTCCCTTGAGAGTAATAGAGACAAAGCAAAGATGTCGAGCCACGGATATGCATGATGGTCTGAATGGTCGATGTTCGTAGTCGCAAGAACTCCATCATAAGGGTCAATGTTTGAAGCTTAAACCACGGGATGGGATGTCAAGAATAGCAGCCAAAGGGGAAGACTCGATAGCGCGTGAGAGAAGATATGATTCCGCCTTTGTGATGGAGTTCTTCTCGCACTGCGTTGTAATTCGCATGTATAACATGGCGAGTAGGTCAACAGGGAGAGAATGCGCCAGCTACCGCAATAATCGGCGGATTGGCGGTGTTGAGCCGCATGATGGGTGGAACTGGCGGTGTCAAGAAGTTCAAGATCACGCTTTGGAGGTGGTGGAACTTCGGCCTAAGAGAGCATATTGTCCTCCCGCAGTAATAATCGATCTTGGGGTGCATTTGCCGTGATGGAGGTTGTTGTGTTCCTCGTAAAAGTCGGATCATCTCATTTGAGACTCTTCCATTCGCGACACGTTCTTCTAAAGAGATTCGCCTTTCGCCAACAGGTCATGCCCATTAAGTGAAGGAAGCTTGACGCCCCTCGATTCAAGGATTGGTTTCAGAGTGACGGAGAGCGAGGCTCCTGCAGCTAAGATTTTGGTGCGCCAGTGTTCAAAGTATGATAGGGAGTCTCTTCCCACGGCCAAACCGCTTGCACACTACCATGGTAGAGTGAAAGTGTGCCTTAGCTTTGTTGATTAGTCCGACACACACGTATTTAAAAATGAGAGAGAACTTAGAATTTTAACGGAAAACCTCGAAAAGAGGAAAACCACTGGCGCCCAACAAAAAATGTTCCACCATGTATATGCCTCAAGTAGAATCTTCCGATAAAGGGATTACAAGATGGTATACAAGAAAGGAACAACTATGTATAACAGTCGGGGTACAGTGATCGCTTTAGACGCCAGAACTTGTGGAAGGGAACAATTTCTCGCAGAAATATGAACAACTTCGCGTAAATGCAAGGAACGACAGTGACGATGGCGAGGGTCATGATGAAGTGGTCGACGATGGTTGACAACGTCGGGCGGAAGCGATCTTCTGGGATCTTCGAACTTCCTCCTTCTTGCTCAGCTCCTTCTTCACTGGTCTCCAAAAGTCCTTTTCATATGGAGTATGGGGCTATTTATAGATTTGGAAGAGTGCCTTGTAAATACATGGAAAATCAAACCACTCCTCCCCATCTGATCCAGCGATCCCCTCGACGCGTGTATTTTGATGATCCGTTTTAATGGGTGATCTTTGATTCGTTTGATGACGCCGATCGAACATACATATGTCTATTTTTGTGACCATTTGGATCGTGATCCATTTTCATGTTCGAGTGATCCAGTCGATTCGGTGCTCTGATACTATGTTGAGGATGTCGTCATTAGACGATATGTAGCTAAAATCGCGATTAGATCAAGTATTTCAAAATGCTTGATTTGACTAATTTCACGATGATATCAATTAAAGTAATATTGATGATTATTACTTTTAGCATAAATAATTACAATAATAATAAAATAGCTATCTTAAACATATGAAAAGTATACTATAGCCACAACAATAACTCCAATCAAAAATTTTGAAATTAGTGGCGTTCAAATTTCGCTTTGTCATCTCATCGTGATAGGCGATTGACACAACATATTATGTATCGATGATTTAACTTCATCCACCTAATTGAAAATTTTTTGATCGATTATGTGGGCATTGAAAATATTTTATTCTATAATTTTCTTTCTCTATAATAATTAGATAAAATGTATTATAAGTTACATCAACAACTATTTTAGAGAACATCTATTATTATTGATGATTGACGAGATCATTTTATTAATTCAATATCTTCAACATTTAAATTAAAAAAGTTGCAACATACTCATAATTTTTTAAAATATATTTTAAATCAAACGTTATTTAAGCTGACTAAAAAAAGATTATGTAAAAATATTAAAAAAATCAACACTTTGACTTAATTTAAAATCCATTTTTTATTTGGAACCAAATTATGTAATCTAATTTGAAATCATTTATTTTGAATTTTTTTGGAATAAATATTCACCCAATACCTCATTCGTTTTATGGGTGAGGATGTTGTGTAATCCTACGCAGTGTCACATTTATTACTCGTGATTCCACTTACTTTTCTTATCATTATATATAGATGTCTCTCCGAAAAGAATTGAACTTGATCCAGAGAATTTTTGATGATGCTCATCTATCAATTGAGCTAAGAAATGATGAATATTTATTTTGAATTTGCTTCTATTAGCTTTATGCAACGGAATTTGACTTACTGCCAGGCCCAATTGAGACTATCACCAAAGTGGCCTTAAACCAACTCTCTCTCTCTCTCTCTCTTCTCTCTCCCTCCCTCTCATATCTATCTTCTCTTTCTTTATCTTATCTCTCTCCTCTGATCAACACTGTGCACATCACTGACTGAACAGTAAAATCAGCCCAATGGGCCCACATGCAACGCTATCTCCCATTAATGATCACTGACCAACTCTCTGTCTTTTATGTCTTGGGCTTTCTTTTTCCATCAATTGCAACCAGACAAGATTTTTGCATTTTGTGGAACTTAAAAAAAATCTAAAATAGATAAAAATGTGGTGTTTGTGAGATGTAATAATATATCTTTTAAGAAAAAGTGAGTATCCAGATTTAAATTTGATATGAATGAAATTTAATTTAAAATTTTGGAAGATATTTAATGTATTTATTGATTAAATTAACACAACACTATTGTATCTTAATAATATGGAGACTTCTTCAGTTTTATTTTGGATATTGTAAAATTGTTTTGCATTTTATGCTTTAGTTTATTGCGCGGAAAAAAGTAATTAAATCAAGTATTGCAACAACAAAAAAAGAACTACACATATTTATTTATTTTTACAATAAATAGAAAATCGTATTTAGTTCATTGTGTGAAATATTTTGTAATGATTTTGAAATTGTATGTATGTGAATATAAAATCAATTTTGTTGGCTTCACTGCATAATTTAAATTTGAGAGTAGTGAGCACACAAAGTTGCAATAATCATATGAATTTATGATTGATCATAACTTTCCACCATTTGCACATCTCTCTCTCTCTCTCTCTCTCTCTCGAGAGAGAGAGAGTTAATTATAAATACATCATCAAGATTCTTTGAGAAGTCTTTGATATGGGAGTAGGGAGGAGAGAATTCAGAGCTTCAGATAGATGGTTGATGGAAGTCCTAAAGGAGCATCTTAAGTGAGAAACTTCCACTAAAAATATTGTAGTTACTCTTTTTCTTTCCTTCTCGCTCTTTTGCATCCATCATAAGGAAAAAAAAAAACATATTTATAGGCACCGAGCAATCTAAGATGAAGCTAATAGTCTCAACTAAATATTTTTCACATTAAGATCGAGATGACAAATAGAAAGGATGCATATATATTTAACCATTTCAGTCCTTCATATATGCTTAAGTTCACATAAGAGTTAATGGGGACAAGATAAGTTATTGCACTCGATTGACACATATCTTTTTTTTGTAATGGGTATCCACAACACCCCACCCTCTTGTGGGTGGGAATGTAGTATGACTAAACCCACGGTACAGCGTCACATTCAAACCGTGTCGGTCCCCACTTACTTTCCCCCAGGTATAGGCCTGCCTGGAGGATTCAAACTTCGTGATTTTACGCGCCCAAGCTAGAGAGGGTGGGTGATTGCATATCAAGTTAGGTGTCATGTGATTTCTTTAAAGTAGTAATACATAAGGCTGAGCCAAAATCTTGGTTTAACACATCAGGATATAATGTGTTCATTTATAAAAAAAAGTGATCTAACCAACTGATGATATATTTAAAAATCAAAAATAAACTATTTGAGCTCTCTTTTTTGTCATCTGCATATTCTATGTAAATGCAATGAAATGATCATAGGCGTCTTATTCTTGAGATAAATGTTGATTATTTGTAATAAATGCATCAATTTGATTAAAATTTTATTAAAAATTTAATATTTCTAATTTTAAAATATAAGATATCATGATAAAATTGAAGGAAAAAATTCTAAGCTATCTACTTAATAGCTAAAGAAATTCAAAATATTTAGCACTAAGAAAATAACAATAAAAACTTAATAATCCTATCCGACAGTATCTTGCAACCAATTTTTTTATTTATTTTTTAAAATTTATCATAAAGAAATAAAAAAATGACACGTAATGCTAGAATCTTTTCTCCCATACCAATTTCAAGCAGTTCTCCGAGCGAAAAACGTGTACCAAATCTCATCGAAGTATTCGCTCGCTTTCCCCTCCTCCTTTTGTCCTTTATCACTGTTACAAAATTAAAATTAATTTTCTTAAAGATGTCAAAATAAAAAAATCTCTCGATATTGCAGAGTTGAGGAAAAATTGCACAGAGAGAGAGAGAGAGAGAGAGAGAGAGAGAGAGAGGAAGAAGGAGATTTTTTTTTTGTGAGCAAGTCCCATCACGGACCCAATATAAAGGCCACTGACCTCACTTTATACATTCCGAATCGAAATCCATATCAAAGATTCCAGCTTTTCCTTTACGCCACTCCAATCAATAATGCCCTCAATCCCTGAGCTCACCATCGTCGGCGAGCTTGAGAACGACTCCACCGCCGGGAACCGTAAGGTGAGGCATCGGAGGCGCAAACGAAGAAGAGAAGAAGAACAAGGTGACGGCAGAGCAAGTTCTTGCGTCAAGATACGTACATGAGTGGGCGTTCGGCCGCTCCGAGCCCTCCGATGACGGCACCGGCCGTGTCCTCTTCGAGCTCCATTCGCATTCAAGTTCAGCGATGGGTTCTTATCGCCGGCAGAGCTCGTGGAGAGAGCTCATAGGAATGGGGTTAAGTTTCTGGTCTCTTGTAACTTGACTCTATTATTTTCTTGCTCATTTTTTTGTCTGGTTCTGCATGGTTTAACTGAGGGATTCCGTGGTTGGCTCTTATCTGTTTGATGTTTTGCCGCATTGGCTGTCCGGAAAATGTGAAGCATTGGCCTTTTCTATTATGAAAAGGAACCCGCTTTCTTTTCTTTTCTTTTCTTTTTGTGAATAAGGAAGTTTTCTCCTTCATTTTGCTGTGATGTTTCCTATTTCATTGGGTTTTATTGTTTCTTTTTTGTAGCTTTTGACACATTTTAAAGTAGTTTTGATTGTCTTTTGATTGGTGAAGTATGGAAAGGATCTTTACTGAAATTCGAAGTTGATTTTCTGCTATTGCCTTCTTCTTTTCCAACTCGACGAATGATGTCATACTAATATATAATAACTCTACCTTTATAAACCTCTGCAATCACTTTTCTATGGAAAGGAAGTTATTTTCTTCGTCTAAGCTTCATTTTGCTGCAAGTTTTTCTATTTTGTTGTGTTTCTGTAGCTTGTTCAACCCAGTTTTAGTTATGAAAATGCAAAAATGGACTATTTTGTTTTGTCTTTTAGTAGGAAAGTAGGAAAGTAGGAAAGTAGGAAAGTGATCTTCTTCACTGAAGTTTGATTTATTTTCAATTTAGGGGCTGTTTGGTATCCTATTTTAGGCAGGATTTAAACAACTCTTATTAGCTTAAATCCTGCCAAACAGAAGTTTGGGGACTCCAAATCCTACTGTTTTGATAAATTTAATTTCAGCCTATTAAATTCATGATTTGTTAAATCCTGCCAAACATTAGGCTTCCAGTCATCACCCTGATGGCGTTTGCAAGTCTAAGACCAACCTGAACTTTTCAAATTTCTTTGAGTTTAAACAATTGTCCTTGCAGTCTTCGTTGTCTGGTGAAGGTTCAAGAAGCTTTTGAAAATTACAAGGTGATAGTTTCATGGAAGATTTATATACATACCACACAACTCTTATGATTTTACATGATTTAAAATAGAGCACATAGCTAATCACAGTAAGTATGACATAAAGACTAGTAGTTGTAGACTGAATTTTATGCAACAGCTAAGAAACACGATGTCAGAAAAGATTCAAACCTATGATAGATTAAAACCTTGTTTACAAATTTCTATGTTATTTGTTAATAACGAGACCTGAACGCATAATCATTTGTAATCAACAGGTGAAAGTACTTGCTTTGACAGACCATGACACCATGGCTGGCATACCGGAGCTATAGAAGCTGCTCAGAAGTTCAACATGAGGATAATTCCAGGTGTTGAAATAAGTGCAGTGCATTCTGCAGGGTAATCATTCTCTAATTCTTTAAGCTTAAGTGTTCTCAACATCTCTTTCTACGAACAGACTTTACAGATACTTATCTAATCTCTAATGCTTTGTTTGTCATTGCTTTCTTATATAAGGTGTTGTGCTATGAGTGAAGTAAATGATTTGATAAAATCATGTAAAGAAGCAGTTTAAATTGCTGAACAAGTCTTGTTCATTGATAAACAAATTTTGTGGTTAGTATATGAGTTTTGATTGAATGACCTCAATAGACATTAATATGAGTTTCATACAATTACAATACAATATCTTAATTAGCATATAACTAAATAATTATTTTATTTATTTATTAAGTCAAAAATCTAAAATCCATTATAACACTTGAGTAGGAATTTTCCTAAATACCATTACAACCAAAAGCCTTTTAGCTAATTAGTTTTCATATTATTGATCTTTTTTTTTAGTAGTTGGAGTTGATTTTGTTATTCATGGATATAGAAGCATACAATAGAAAATTATGACAAATGGAGACTTAAGATTATATGCATTTTGAACATGAAACATTTCCCAAGAGAAAACATTTTAAACGACAAATTTCCTGCTTTACAATTTCATTTAGTTACGCAGTTTGTTCATTTGTCATATTAACACTTGAAGGATTGAACCAAGAGAGGAACCTCTACATATTCTTGCTTACTATGGTAGTTGTGGGCCTTCTACCTGTGAGGAGCTTGATGACTTACTGGCCAATATTCGAGATGGCCGTTATGTCCGAGCACAAGAGATGCTGGTGAAGCTAGGCAGACTTAAGATGCCTCTTAAATGGGAAGATGTTGTGAGCATTGCAGGCAAAGGCGTGGCACCTGGAAGGGTGCATGTTGCAGGGCAATGATCGAAGCTGGCTATGTTGAGAACTTGAAGCAAGCTTTTAGCAAATACTTGTATGATGGTGGACCTGCTTATGCTAAGTAAGCAGACTCTTTTATGGATCAAATGATATTAAAGATGTTATGCTATGGAGATTTATACTTTGGAAGCTTATCTTACTGTGTGCAGGGGAACTGAACCATCGGCTAAATATGTTGTTCAATTGATTTGCCGTTCAGGAGGTATAGCAACTTTGGCTCATCCTTGGGCATTGAAAAATCCAGTTTCTGTTATTGAAAGCTTGAAAGCTGCTGGCCTTCATGCTGTGGAGGTCTACAGAAGTGATGGGAAGTTGGCTGGTATGATTTTCTTAAGTTTGAAAGTTTTGAAGCCTTTTCTTCTCTCTTTACTTTCATTATTCTCTATCTCTGCATTTTGTAATTATATTTTGTTGTATTTATTCTATAGCTTCAGGGCGGTTTGGAGTAAGGATTAGATTATTTCTAGGGTGATTTGGAGGTAATGGGTTTGAATCATAAAAACATTCTAGTGATATGACTACTCTTAAAGGTAGAAACAAGGGTGGTCTAATTCTCCTAGGATAGGATAAACACTTTTGTAACTGTATATTGTATAACAACTTCCCGAGAAGTGCTGTAGTGTAGTTGACTTATTGCTGAGGTCACAAAAATTTCCTATAGGGCTTTCCATAGAGTTCAAAGGTCTTGATTGTGCTGAGGAAATTCCAGAAGCTGAGAAGTTTGGAAGATTCAGCTTTCCTTCAAAATGAAGTACTAGAAGACATGGATTTCTAGGGTCCTGAGGAATATGGTGTGCGCACTTAAAGTACTAATATCACTCTGGCTTGATGTAGGATGATCACCAATGATTGATCAATAGAAAAGTACATCAAGCCAATCTACGTCACCTTAATTCCACCCAATCTAACAGAACCAAAGTCTTCAAATCGACATGTATTTAAAATTAATGTTAACTTTTTTTTTCTCTTATTACTCATTGCCAAAGTTTTCTCTTCACTTATTATACACAAGAAATTATTTCTCATTTAAGTATAAATTGTTCAAAAAATCTTATATTTTATTCAATCTTCTCTTGTGATTAGGTAGTCGACGTAGGTGTAAAATTTATCGAAATAATCATGACATGAATCCTTTAAATCATTGTGTTAATCTTAGAGTCCACAGGCGGCAGCGTAAACTTGAATCTGATGAAAAAATGTGTTAGAGTCGTTAAATCGGCCAGTCTGATGTTAAATAAGCAAGTTCCCATTATGGGCGGGGCGGGCAAGAAGTTAGTCCATGAAACTAGAATTAGGATCTTGGAATATAGATTTACTATACGGGTAAATTAATGGAATTAATAGATATTATGATTCATAGAAAGATAAATATTTTGTGTTAAAAGCTAAATGGGTTGGTGAGAAGGCGGAGATTGATAGTTTAGGTTTTAAAGCTTTGGTATTGGGTAAAATCGAACTAGAAATGGTATAGGTGTGATTATAGATAAAAGTTTGAAGGATAATGTTATAAGTATTAATAGATGTAGAGATAAATTATAGGTTTTAAAGATTATGTTGATCTAAGATTATCAATTCTAAAGTTGCCTACGCTCCTCAAGTAGGAGGTAAGCTCAAGAAAAATTTTGAAATGAATTAGAGATTAATACAAAAGACACCTCTTGAAAAAAAGTATTTATTGGGGAGATTTAAAATTTGGTAGAGGTAGATGATTTTAAAGATATACATAGATTGGATGAATTAAGAAGTGGAGACTACATTAGATTTTGCCTTTTTATGATTTCAGTTATCTTTATTTAAGAAAAGAGATGAACATATTAGATGGTTTGGCCACATAAAATGGTCCGATGACAGATTAGAGAGTAGCATTAGATTTGTCTTTATGTTAAGAAAGTAGACTAAAAGATTTGGTTAAGATGTATAAAAATGATCTTAAGATACTTGAATTAAATGAGAATTTGACACATAATAGACACAATGGAGACGAAGGATTCATGTAGCCACCCCACCTAGTGGGATTAAGGCTTGTTGTTGTTGTTGTTCTCTTGTGATTAATTCAAATGGATACAATTCAATTCAGAGATAAAATTATTTAGATGCTTGCATATCTACAAAGTAATCCAAAGTAATCTAAACCTTTGCAATCGAGGAAAGACTTTTCTAATATCTCCTAGTTGGAAGTCAAGGATTAACCTTCAAGTTCAAACTCTTAAGAAAGTGTGATTACTTTGATTTTGTAACCTAAAAGTTGATGTTGATGACTAATTTTTATTTTAAAAGTTCGTGTGATTAGTTAACACAACTCTAGTTTATGACTCTCATAATCCATTTAAACCTTATTCTAAGAATCAAGTCACAACATAAGCCAATGAAAATGAAGTCTACTGAGTGCTTAGTCTCTAGATTTATTTGGATCTGATGTCTATTGTTGATAAATAGTGTCCATATGCTTAATTAAGCAAATATATAAAAATCGAAGAATTAGATGCGCATCATGAAAATGAGAGTTGAAAGTGTATGGATCGGATCGAAATTAATCGAGTTGTCCTCCGATCGTGAAATCAACTACACCAATGCGCTCGTAATGTAATTTGCTAGAAATGATGCTCATATCGCATAAGATTAATTATGGCCAAATTCACATAATTTTGATGCAACATAGTAGAATTAGGCCGTACAAATAAAAAAAATTGAATATATATTTCAATTTGATTGAACCTTATATAAATAACTAAATTATTTCAGAAATCAATTTACTATTCATACTTATATGGTAGGAAAATGATTGGGTATAAATACTTTCTAAACATTCTCCTCAATTTCATTCAAAATTATTTTTGAAATCCCGCGTATTTGCCACCTCTTATGTATGGAAATTAATTAATGAGTAATTAGGGCGTTTAATCCCTCATAGGGAGGATGTGACGCTGAATACCATCAGCACAGTAATCAAAAGTAAAGCTGTCGCCGTCTCTCTCTCTTTCTCTGCTCTCGCTCTCTCGTCCGTCTCTCATCTAGCTCTGGTTTCTCTCTCTCCTCTCTCTCCGTCGTCTCCTCTCCAAGAGACGGATCGTAACTCCAATCTCCCTCCCGTGGTCCTCTCCACGCAACCGAAGGTAACGCTCCATCGTCCGCTCGCCCTCTCTTTCTCCTATCCGATTCATTCGATCGAGGCACCTTCTCTCTCGTGCCCCTCTCTCCGTTCGTTTCTCTCTCGCCTGTCTCTCTCTCTCTGGGCCAACGGAATTTTACGGATTATTTCGGTGTTCCCTCAACTCCACCAAGCCAAGTCTTTTGGTTCCAACCATCTCGTTGCTTGCTTGAAACCGAGCATTCAACTCCTCACGTCACCCTCCTCGCATCAAGTCGTCCAAGTCCTGCATACATCCAAGCCATAACTCTCTCGTCCATTGCCCTCTCCCGTCCGTGGCTCGCTCTCGTCTGTCTTCTCCTTGCCTACAGCCGCATAGCACAGAAGGCTGAATTCCTCATCCAAGCTCACGGTCATCCAGCTATATCCCGCCCTGCTTCACGCGCTTCTGCTTGTCTAAATCCCGTAAATTAGCCTACCAACAGGATTTAATAAATCCGGATTTAACCATGGCAAAGCGGCTAGCAGATTGCACAAAGCTGTGGATTTAACACGTCCAAAACACATTTTGGCTAGATTTAAGTTAATTTCAGCTTAATCTTGCTCAAATCCTGCAGCCAAATCGCTCAAAACCTGTTCACAATCCCGCTGGTACTGTAACGCGACACTGTAGCAATATTACTATAGCGCACCGAAAATAAATTTTTATTTTTTTCGTGGCCCTTTCTCATTTGCTATAGTACTCGAACCTCTCCTCCAACATCTCCTTTTGGCAACCGAGAGATAACTGCCATCGGTAGGTTCCTCTCGCAGCCACTCACCTTCCCTTTCTGAACCCAGATAATCGAGGACTCGCCATCGCAAGTTCCTCAACCACTCTCACAAGCCTTTCGTCATCTCCTGTCATCAAAACCTCCAACCTGATCTTTCAGTAGAGGCTGCCATCGATGGGTTTCCTCGGCACTATCTCTGTTGTTATTCTCAGGTCCCTCTCTGATTGGAGTCCAACTCTCTTTCAGCTCCAACAACCTATATCTCTCTTTTTTTCCATGGATTTACGTCCTTCAACTCTCATTCCATGTCTCCACTCAAGGCGAACTTCACTCACCGATCTCCTTGTTTCCTCAAATGGATCACCACAGACTCTTGTTAATCTCCATCACACAAAATGCCTCTTCATATTACCTCAGTCCATCTTCCTCTTTGGAACTCATAACAAAAGAAATTACATTCTCTTCGCTATCAATACCTCTCCAAAATCAGAGAACTTGCTTAAAGTTATTGCTACTTTGAAATTATTGATATTTGCAAGAGTATAAAAAAAAGGAGGTTTGAATGTGTAAAATTGTATATATATATTTACTTTTATAGGTGATTGAATGTCGTTATGCTCATCGTATGTAACGGATTTAAATTTGAGGTTCTTCACCAACCGTCACATCGTATGCGACGGATAGCCAAAACAGTATGTAGCCTCCTACGCGTGGACGACGAATATTGTCAAAATATCAAATTTTATCCAAAATTCATACTTATAAATAAAATTCAAGTTTAAACAAATGCTAAACTCGCTAAAATAAATTTGATATCGAATTGAATTTCAAATTATAAATGAAAATGAATTTGAAATGAATTTAAAGATTATATTTCAAATAAAAAAAGATGGATTGAACTCAAACATATTATGAACTTGAAGTGAATTGAATATTTTTAATAAATATAAATTTAATATTTCAATATCTCATTTCAATTGATTTAGAAGATGATCTTATTGAATATCCAATAAGAACACAAAAGATATTCTTGGAATTGTAATATAGTTTTTAAATCATAATTCACTTCAAATGATTTGGAGAAAATCAAAGAATTCATAAGAGAATTTTTTAATGAGATTGAAAGATTGCTAATAAGTATAATCAATGAATTCTTGAAAAATATTTGAAAGATATATTCGCCTTATTAAATACTTGAATTGGATCGAGGAAATTGAATAGAGTTTGTGATGAGTTAGTCTATTAAATATTCAAAGATTAATCAATTTTAATAAAGAAGACAATTAAATGTTATTCTACGGGATATAATGTTATTAGAATAATTTAAAATGCCTTCCACACCAGAATCTGAACACAAATTTGGGCGCAAAGCCATTAATTTCAATTCTAAATAAACCTCACATACTTCATAAGGCCTACTAAATTCAATTTGGATATTCTTAAAATTCATATAAATATCCAAATAAATTTAATTTGATATGCATGCATCATAAGATAAACTTTTAATAGAATTCAAGTGCTTTAAAATTCATATCAATTTGTTGGCACATTACACCATCATCTCGATGTTCAATGGCTCGCCTTTTGAGTTAATCATGATATTTGATAGACAAAACTCTTTTGTATAGGACTTAAGATTATCTCTTTGGACAAATATCACCCCAACTCTACGATTACTGAACGACACAACCCATGACCGCCGACAGGATCCTTCAATCGTTACACTACCTCCTCCTAAGAGACCATACGATGGGATTAAACATGGGATCTTGATCGCACGCCATCATTCTCCCAACCATCCGCTTTAAGTTAAAACAATAAATTTCATAAATTAATAATTTTATACTCCATCGCTACTATGCCACGATTTAACGCTCTAACACAAATTTTAATCGAAAGTTCTCTCTCAACATTGGGAGGGATAATTAACTATAGATGCTGCTATAGGAAACCTAGAATCAGATCTAAGTCCTCACAAAATGAGGACAAAATTTTGGTAGTGTCTTGTCATCGTTCATTTGCCTTCAAAATTTGTCCAACATAATTCAAACTCTCTTCATCGAGAGGTCGGCGGCGAATTTTCGAGCTCACATCTACATGATCACCATTTGTTTAACTGATTACAAATAATTTTCTTGATAGAATAACATAGAAATCATTCAGATAAAATAATTTAAAGAAAAAAAATATACATACTGTAGGCAAACATTGTAATAAGACAAAATTAAAAAACAAAAATTCCATTGATTCATTAAAAGTAAATGCAGTTGCATATCATATTACTCATTTCCCTTTGGGTGATATTTTCTCTTCCATGTCAAAACAATATTCAAAGCTACGCATCTAAAATGCAGATTCTTCAATGGGTTTCTCTTTGATCATTAAATTCATGAAAATCAGATAATTCTCCTCAATATACTTAGAGTTTCAACCAAATATTTTGTTGAGCCTTATACTCCTTGGATGATCTTATGAGGACATATATAGACTCTTGTTTCTCAAATAACTTTTTTTGTTGACTTTGTGCTTTGACATTCAAAAGAGAGATATTAGTTGATAGTTTCTTAAAGAATGACTATCTTCATCACTAGCTTTGAAGATTTTCCTCAATAATGATGCATTTCTTCTTGGAAAGTACTATATACTCAAATTTCTTCAATTTCTCCTTGAAAGTCTTAAATTCTTTGCCATCTCTAGCTTTTTTTTGTTATCTTCACCTTTTATGTTACAAACCAATCCTTATTCTTTATTATTATTAGTTTGTGCTTCCCTAGTGCAATATCCAACATATATCTTTATTATTATTATTATTATTATTATTATTATTATTATTATTATTATTATTATTATTATTATTATTTTGAAGTGGTGCCATTACAATTGTTGTTTGGCTTCCCTCATTACAGCATACACGTTAGCAGCCATCTTCTCTTATTGCTCTCCTACATGGTTTAGCTCTATCTTTGCATTTGCATAATTGAACTTATTGCCTTATAATAGAGACTACTTAAGTACAAAGCCAAGTGCATGGCCCTAAAAGAGTTGTTTATAAACTTTCATCACATTCGCATGTGTCCTTGGAATCTTAGTTAGAATACTCCCCAAACCCAAGTGCTTCTATCATTGCCAAGTTTGTGCTCCCTTTATTCTCCTCTTTCTTTCTTCTCTTTTCATTGTCCTCCTTGAAATCATCCATTCACCCTCCTTTTCTCTAGAAGTTCCCTTAAACTTAATTCCCTCATGAAAGATAGATAACCTTCTCTTATTACTTTTTTTTTCTCATTTGGGAAGAACAATGGTTACTTTTTTCATCCTCACAACCACCTTCTTTGGGATCAACTTCTCCTTATTAGTGATCCTCTTTACAACTACTCCATCCTCTTCATCTTTTAAGGCAAAGCTTACACCTCTTCTACTTAAAATATTAGCTCTTCGGATTTGTAGCAATAGAATACACTTTTGTGCTCCTTGAAGAGAAAATCGTATGGTTCAACTGCATAATCACACACTTTTAAAAGTGAAATACATCTTTTAAGATAGGAAAGTGTTAGATAAGAAAATATCTAACTTTAGCTATCAAATATGTAAATGTATAAGAATTGTGTGATATGTATGTAAATCTTCCAAAAATATTTATCCTTTTAGGCTTTGTTTAAAGAAGGAACTCAAAGATGGACAACAATTGTGGGCGGTGCCTAATAAGATGAAGGAAGTCATCCAACTTTCAATTTTAAAAGAGGTATACAAATTGATACACCAATCATGGGAGGAAATGAGTTCAATGTGAGCTTCAACCGTTGCAAAATGAAGTTTTGAAGTGAAATACACAAGAACCATTTGAAAACCATAAACAAGTTAAAATGTTCACTTAAAAGAAGCATTAATTCACAATGAAGAACTTGAATAGATAGATTTATCCCTCATGAAGGCGATCCTTCTATTATTCATCCTTTAGTGCAACATCATGGTGAACCGTGCAAGAATGTTGAACTTCTTCTTGGTCCTTAGTAGATCATTTTCCTTCAACAAATTAACAAATAACTTTCTGGTGATGAAAGTGCATCTGTGGTTCTACTTCTATGACTTTGTGGAGGTCATTTTCCTCTTATCCTCTTCACTCTCTTATCAATTTTTCTACATTCAAATGTCACTTGAGAAATTCATAAACCATAAAAAGTTGAAATGTTCATGCTTAAAAGAAGCATTAATTCAC
Source organism: Cymbidium sinense (assembly GCA_021442155.1). Lineage (NCBI taxonomy): Eukaryota > Viridiplantae > Streptophyta > Magnoliopsida > Asparagales > Orchidaceae > Cymbidium > Cymbidium sinense. The sequence continues at coordinate 4,088,371 of CM038230.1, forward strand.
AATGAATACAACAACAACAACAACAACAATAACAACAAGCCTTAATCCCACTAGTGAGGTCGGCTACATGAATCCTTCGTCATTGTGTCCTATTATGTGTCAAATTCTCATTTAAATCAAGTACACTAAGATCATTTTTTATACATCTTAACCAAGTCTTTTAGGTCTACCTCTACCTTTCTTAACATAAGGCAAATCTATGCATTCTCCTAATCGGTCATGGACAGACGCTTTTATGTGGCCAAACCATCTAAGGCAACTCCCTAATCTTATCTACCACTGAGCTACCAACTTTTTCCCGAATATACTCATTTTGCATTCTATCTCTAAGAGTAAAGCCCATCCACCTAAGCATCCTCATCTCGTAACACTTAACTTAGTCTTATGCTTCTCTTTTATTGGCCAACATTCGCACCATAAGTCATTGCGGGTCTTACCACCATCTTATAAAATTTTTCCTGTTTAAGTGGAACTTTTCTATCACATAATAGTCGATGCATTCCTCCTTCAACCATTCAACTTGAATTTACTAATAACATTTCCATCTATTTCACCATCATTTTGAACAATAGAGCCTAAATATCTCAAACGCCACTCTTATTAATGACTTGTTCACCTAATGTCACAACACTACCACTAACTTCTACAACTAAAATTGCACTCCATATATTAGATCTACTTAAACGAAAACCTTTAGGCTCTAAAGATCTCTCTATAATTCAAGTTTGGACTCCTCTCTAGTCTTATCAACAAGAAGAATGTCATCGAAAAGCATACACCAAGGTACATCTTCTTGTAAATGCCTAGTAAGAACATCCATAACTAAAGTAAAAGATAAGGGCTTAAAGGCGATCCTTGATGTAATCCAACCGAAATATGAAATATTTTGTCAATCCTCCTTGTGTTTGGACACAAGTAATGCTCAGTATACATATCCTTAATGACTTGAATATAATCAATATTAACTCATTGCTCTAGAACTCTCCAAAGAATATCTCTTGAAACTTTATCATAAGCTTTCTAAATCAATAAATATCATATGTAAATCCTCCTTACTTTCTATGCTTCTCCATCAAACCCCTTAATAAATGTATAACATCCATAGTAGATCTTCCGGCATGAAACCAAACTGATTGTGAGAAACCGTATCACATCGTAACCTATGCTCAATTACTCTCTCCCACAATTTTAATGTATGACACATTAACTTAATTTCTCTAATTTGCACACTCTTGTGCATCACCTTTATTCTTAAATATAGAACCAACAAACTCTTTCTCCACTCATCGACATCTTTTAGTCTTTAAAACATTAAAAGATTTGTAAGCCAAGAAATTCTTTGATCTCCTAAACATTTTCACACTTCTATTGAATATTATCCATCTATCGTTTTCCACATTTCATTTTCTTTAAAGCTTCACTAACTTCGATTTACTAATCTGACGAATGAAATTCTATTTTTGTTTAGGGTATTAAGGTTGTTAAAATCAATCATACTTTCGGATCTTTCATTGAAAAGTTTATCAAAATACCTCATCCATCTATTTTCAATATCATTTTCTAAAAAAAGTATTTTATTATTTTCATCCTTAATACACCTCACTTGAACTATGTCTTTACTTCTCCTATCTCTTTGGTTTTAACTTATACATACATCTTTCACCTTCTGGTCTAATCTATCAGATAAATCACTAAAATTTAAATTTTCAGATCATATATTTTTAATCTCTCGCACTTTATATCTTTCCCAATTCTCAAGTTTTACATCTAAACTAAGTTTTATAACAATACTTCTTATTTTTTTTATCTTTTTTTGACACTCGACTCCACCACCAACTATTCTTATTAAAAGAAATTTTTTTTTGATTCTCCAAGCACATCTTTAAGAATCTTAATTTCACTTCTATTTTTCCCACATAATGTTTTCCTCATGAACATCCCAAATTCTAATTTCTTATAGTTTGCTCTTAAAATATTTTTATTTGTGTTTTTTAAGTGTCCCCATCTAATTCTAAGACAATAATTTGATTTATTTTTTCTTACAACTTTTATCTTAAAATCTAAAACTAACAATCGATGTTTACTAGATTTTCACTTGGAATGACCTTACAATCTTTACAATCTAAATTTATTTTTCTTATCGAAAATAAAATCAATCTATGTTTTACTAGATCCATTTTATAAGTAATATATATTTATCTCTTTTCTTAAATAAAATGTTAAGAATTACAAAATCATGTTAAAGAAAATCTAATATACCATACCTTCTTCATTACCACTCTAAATCCATAATCACCATGTAATACTTTTAAAATCTTCTACCACTCTACCAACACGTCCATTTAAATCTCTTTCAATAAATATTTTTTTCTTCAAGAGGTTTCTTTTGTATTAATCCCTTTAATTCATTTCAAAATTTTCTTACCTCCAAACCTACTCGGCGGAGCATGTAACACTTATAGATTGATAATCTTTATCAACAATAATCTTTAAAACTATAATTCTATCTCCACATCTATTAATATTTATAATATTATCCTTCAAATTTTATCTATAATCACACCTATACCATTTCTAGTTTGACTTTTACCTACTAAAATTTAAAACCTAAACTATCAATCCTTGGCTTACTCTCCAACCCATTTAGTTTCTTGAACACATAAAATATTTATCTTTCTAACCATAATATTTATTAATTCCATTAATTTACCTTGATTAAATAGATTTATCCCTCTATGAAGGTGATCTTTCTATTATTCATCCTTTTAGTGTAACCTCATGGTGAACTGTGCAAGAATGTTGAACTTCTTCTTGGTCTTAGTAGATCATTCCCCTTCAACAAATTAACAAATAACTTCACGGTGATGAAAGTGCATGTGTAGTTCTACTTCTATGACTTTGTAGAGGTCATCAGAGTGATCATTGGGATGAATTTCTCAAGTGACATTTGAATGTAGAAAATTTGATAAGAGAGTGAAGAGGATAAGAGGAAAATGAAGAAAGTCTAAAGTTTCAAATAGGGAAAAAGGAGACGAGCAAAAACTATTTCTTTTATACCATTGCTATACAACCTAAAAAAGTGAAATAAAAAATGAATCTAACGTCTTGCTACTTAGAAAAGATTCTAATCATGTTAATGATGTTAGTCTAGCTTACAGTTAGGATATCATCAAGTAGATATCTAAGTTGTTGAATGGACTCTAAGAATTCAAAACTATTCTAGCTTATCAATTCCTAAAGCAATGCAATTTCTTTAGTCTTTAAATCTATTTGGGAAGACTCAAACTCATAAAATCTTTTATTCTAACTAAGAATATTATGGAATATCATTCTTCTTTTTAATATGACTATATTATTTAGAACTACTCTCTTTTATAGCTTCTCTCATCAATAATTGAACAAATTCAAATGAGTCATCAAATCTTTGTTTCTATTTTTACATTCAAGGATTTAGCTCTTTATTTGATAGTTCTTAACATTCTAACATGGACCAATTCATTTAGGTTGATATGTGTAACTATTCATTCAAATTAGTAATAAATCCATGATAAATACTAATGATGCAATGAAAGATTTAGTGACAAATAGATTTCATTCATTGTAGAGAAAAATACAAGTACAAAGTTCTCGACATGACTAACTTGATCCAATATGCTTTAGAGATCTTTCAGCATGGATATGCCATTCAAAAGTATTCAACACCCTTCTCTATGTACTCTTACAATTGGTTGAAGATAATGAAATACTTTCTTTGCTCATAATATTGCCATCTTGACAATAGACCTATGTTTTTCTTGTTATCAACAACTTGATATCCTTAAATCTATTTGAGCAAATCATTGCGATGTTAGGGTTATATAATTCACTTACTCTCAAATGTCTAAACCTTACTATATAGCAGCCATATCATCTTTATTTACTCAATCTTCATTTTGGTTCAACAGTCAAAATGATTTGGACTACTGGACCATAAAGCTATTTTAATGTTGTAGAGCTTTCCTTTTGTGATTGTTTGATGTAGTCTCTGCATCATCAAGCTTAACCTCAGTGACTGAAATTTTTGAGGATACCATGTCACACCACTTATCTTACTCATTCTCCACCTTTTATTCACTAATTCCATTTGATAATTGACTTCTTCTATATCACCCATCAAATAATCCTCCTTTTATTTGAATAAAATGATGGATTTCTTATTTCAAACACTCTAATGGGAGCAATCAATCAAGTAGTTTGTCTATTAGCAATCTCTTCACAAGAGAAGTCTTCCATCCTTTAAAACATAAATTCATTAAAAAAAGCTCGAGAAGTGCCACAAGTTTTATGGAAAAAAATTCTATTATCTAGGCTAATGTGTTATAATTTAAACCCAATTAGATAACCCTCCTTTTTTCATACAGTAAATATAAATTTGAAATCTATTATAATAAAAGAACTGAAAATAAAATTAAGATTGAATTCAAATTCCAACAGAACTATCAAAACTTAAAATTTTGCTAATGTAACAAAATTATAAACTGAAAACCAGCTTTAAAGCCCTTCTTTGTATCTGTTCTAGCTTCCATAATTTGCTGGTTGTTTTGTTAACAGGATTCAGTAATTTAGCTGAAACATATGACCTTCTAAAGCTTGGAGGATCAGATTACCATGGAAGAAAAGCAGATGATGAATCTGACTTGGGGAGTGTCTATCTTCCAGTTCTAGATATTTTCAAGTTTTGAAGCTTGCATGTCCCATCTGGTGTGGAGCTACAAGAAACATCTTCAGAAGCTTTATCAAGAGCCTTCCGCTGTACATATGAAGAAAATATTCAGTTTTTATAAACCAGACAAATCTATTTGCTGTGCTGCCAAATGCTGTGGAAAAGATTGCTTTGATCTGTGCTCATCTTCATGGCTATCTAATGAGGAAAGGCAAAATGCAGAGCTTGAAAATATAAGACTTAAACTATCTGATGATGTTACAATTAGATAGTAGATAGCTTATACATATTTTACTTAGCCTGTATTGATTTGGCACCGCTGACTACAGCCAGTTTTATGTGTTTGTACTCAAACCACAATCAACAAATATTTGAGTTAGCATAGAAAATATGAGGAAATAGAAATATGAGAAAAATATAATTTCCTTATAGACTTCATGTTTTTGACAGTTATTTGAGGCACTTCTGAATCACATAGCTGCTACATGTTGTGATCTCCTTCAATGTTGTTCAAATCTTTTAGTAAGCCAAGCAATTTGAAAGCCGGTGACATCTTCATTATTATTATCTGTCTGATTTCAATTATCTAAGATTAATTTTATGAGTTTTTATTTTTCATTCTGTTATTCTTTGCCTATCATTTTGAATTATTATTCATATTATCTTACATCCATTTTCTTTTTTTATTCTTAAATATTAATTCTATCTATTCACATAGCAAGTGTATTTTAAAAGTGTTTGCATTCATTATTAACAACTTGACATATTTAAAACCTTTGACAGCTTGTAAAAAAAAAAAATATATAAATTTTTCACAATTTTAAGATTCCAAAGTTGTAATCAATTAGCTTTTCCAGTAAAACATAAAATAAAAGAACAAATCTAAACCATTGAAAAATCAAACCTTTTGATATTCCAATGTGTTCTGCAAAGCATAAAAGTTCATATTCTACAAACCATCAATCCTTTATGCTTAACTAAAGGTTACTAATCTCCTAGCTTCCCTTTTTTATCACAACAATTCTTCTCTTTAAACATAGAATTCAACAGAAGCCGTAACTCATTTTGACACTAAATAAAAAAAAATTAAATATCAACCACCTAACTCTTATATATTTATAATTTAATCACATTTTTTTTTTTTAAATATCAAATTCATGTATTTATATGTATCATCAAATTGTTGAGAATTTAAAGAAAAATAAAAAATGTAAGTTGAAATCAAATAAATAAAAAATAAAATGCATAAAACACCAAGAAAATTTATACTGATGCACCCAATGCATGACATGTTACCATAAATATATATTTCACTATGAAAATAAAAATAAAAGTCTTCTTTTTTTCCTTTTTTCCTAATCTCTCTTCCATAAAACATAATGACGCCCATTTATGATGAAAAAATTAGGTTGATATCTTATTGACGTTGCACAAAATATATTTTCTAAGAACATTAATTAGATTGCATAACTTAACAATATATCAGAAAACAGTAAATGCATGTGGAGACAGCCCATTGGTTTCAACTCAGTGCTAACTTCAAACTATACAACGCAGTTGCACAGAACTATTCAGTTTAGTACCTTATCATTGAATGCTATATGCAGCATTGCTGATTGCCCAAGAACAAGAGCATGTAATATTTCAAATCTCAGCTTAAATTTACCAATTTCCATCTGCAATTCTTAACTTATTCTGCAAAAATAAAAGTTTCTTCTAACTTAATAATAAAAATCTTTATCAAGTCATCCATCAAAGCAATAAATAACATGACCTGCTTGATAAAGCATCCACAGAATAAGGCTTTTTTTTCCTTACAGAAATAAAATAGACTGAAAATCAATTCACATAACCAGAAAAAGGCGATGCAATTGTGCCAGTTTTAGAGCAAAGGATTTTTATCCTCTCTCGACCTAACAGTGAAGATCGCATTGTGGAAACAAACATGAAATATATGTTGTAGAATGAAGCAGGATAATAGATGATGATGGATGTTAATAGTAGAAACTTCTACAAAGGGATTATAAGCCGCATATTTCTGAAACAATGTGCAAGAGGATGACTAGGTAATTTGATTTCTGCCAATTTCTATAGAAGAAAGGACCAGAAAAAAAAAATCCTCTGTGGAATTGTGCTGCTAAAGAAAAACCTAACAGATCTCCTCAAAACAAAATAAAGCGGCACAAACATACTTAGTTTCGGAGATAAGAGAATAAACGCGATAATGGAAGAAATTCTGGTTATAACAATGAAACTCCTCGAGAGAGTCTTCTTCTGTGGAAATCCTCGCTGAAAGAGAAGCAAACGGAGAACAGAATTTTGTGAGAGGAGTCAATAGAAGACCCGGAATAAAAAAAAAAGGAAGAAATATATATATATATTAATAATATTACAAATGCATCAAATACATGTGAATAAATTTTATAAATTAGATTATATAAATTTAATAATTTTATTTTATAATTAAATGTTTCATAAATATTATCATTTATAAGTAATTATAGTTAAAATGAATTACAACAAAAAATTTAAATAAAATTTAATTAGTATTTATTGTATGGATAAAAAATGTCATCAAATAAATAGAAATTCAATCATGTATAAACTAAAATTTATTACTAACACTTAATATATAAACCATAGAGTTAATTAAATATTTATCTCAACTTTTAAAAAATATCACTTATTACTGATTGAATATGATTTTTAAAAATTTAGAAGATGAATAAATAATTTTTTATAAAGATTTTTGATAAATTGTAGGTAGTAGTTATAAGAAATAAATTATGAAAATTTAATTTAAATATATTATCATATTTAACCAAAATATTTATTATTTTCTATTGAAAACAAATAATTAATTAGATAAAATGAGAGTTAATAAGTGAACATATATTACTAAATAAATATAACAAAGTTCTTAAATGATCAATATGAATGTTAATTTAAAATATAATCACGTGAAGGTTACTATATTTTAAATTATTATATAGTTTAACATGAACAACATACATTTATTTAATAATTTTTATGTTAAAGACGTAGATTGTTTATCAAAATATATGAAGAATTAATAAATAATGAAAATGTATAAATGATAAACTTTACAATTGATAGAAATATTATTTAATTATGGCACATGTCAACACAACTAATCATAATGTAAAGACATAAATAAAAGATTAAATGTATAATTAAAAATTCAATAAAGCAAAAAATTTATATAAATAAGAAAATGAAAATGAAAATTAAGTATTATGACTTGATAAAATTATTTTGTAGAATAAATATACTATTTCAATAAATGAATTTTAACCTTTCTCCAATTATATATATATATATATATATATATTTTTGATCTTCTATCAAAGTCATTTATTGATTGAATGTGAATGTCCGTAGATATCGAATTTCATAATTTTATCATGTGCCTTAATTGAGAAAGTCTTGGTGGAACCAATGAAGTTTGTGATAATTTCTTTATACTCCTCGATTCGATTCCTGTGAGGAAAAATAATTAAATTATAAAAATATAATATACTATTTAGAAATTTAAAAAACATGCTAATTGATTACCTTTATTTTTTTGTACCTCTATAATTGGCATACCAATAATAGCTTAAGCATCATCATCAAATAGTGTAAATGCGAATTGAGGTTGTATCTTCAACATCTAATTTAATAAGATACCTATATGAAAAAAAATCAATATAAGAAACATAATAAATACTAAATATAAATCATCTTAATTTCATAAATTATTTATCTCAAACTATATTCTATATTGTTATTTGAGCACTTATTACATTCCACAATCTTCTTTTATAATTACCTTTGATTAACTAGTATTACATGCATTAACATTCCTTTTATAGACACTCTTGTATCATAGTATTTGATCTTGTAAAAAATAATAAATTAGTAATGATTATTATTATAAAAATACATAAATATATATACATACCTCTCGATAAATATTAGATGTATTGATCTTAAAAGGATCAATAAATACATATCTTTCATTAGTTGATGGACCGAGAAAGTATTGAATTTCATTAAACTTGTAATTTAAATTCCAAGTCAATTGAAAGTAATCATTATAATAAACTAATCAATCATATTTAAAAAAACTTACAAATCAATCCTTTATTTCTTTGGATTCTATCAAATCAAAATTAATTTCTAAACTTATTGATGATGTTGTTGACAATGTGAAACTTGTAATTTTAAATATATTAATTATAAAAAAATAAAAATTAAAAATCAAAACATGTATAAATTGTCGTAATCATTAAAATTCATCATTACAACAACAACAACAACAACAACAACAACAACAACAACAAGCCTTTATCCCACTAAGTGGGTCGACTATATGAATCCTTCGTCTCAGGTCCTATTATGTGTCAAATTCTCATTTAATTCAAGTATACTCATCATTTTTATACATCTTAACCAAGTCTTTTAGGTCTACCTCTACCTTTCTTAACATAAGACAAATCTAATGCATCTACTCTCCTAACCGGGTCATCTGATGGTCGACGATTTATGTGGCCAAACCATCTAAGCAACTCTCTAATCTTATCTCACAGAGCTAATCCAACTTTTTCCCAAACATACTCATTGCATTTTATCTCTAAGAGTAAAGCCACTCATCCACCTAAGCATCCTCATCTCTGTAACACTTAACTTAGTCTTATGCTTCTCTTTATTGGCCAACATTCTGCGAGATAAGTCATTGCAAGTCTTACCACCATCTTATAAAATTTTTCCTTAAGTTTAAGTGGAACTTTTCTATCACACAACGGATGCATTCCTCCACTTCAACCATCCAACTTGAATTCTACTAATAACATCTACATCTATTTCACCATCATTTTGAACAATAGAACCTAAATATCGAATCACTCATTCTTATTAATGACTTGTTCACCTAATGTCACAATACTACCACTAGAACTTCTACAACTAAAATTACACTCCATATTCGGTTTATATCTACTTAAACAAAACCTTTAGACTCTAATGTTGACCTCCATAATTCAAGTTTCTCTTGGACTCCCTCTCTAGTCTTATCAACAAGAAGAATGTCATCGAAAAAGCATACACCAAGGTACATCTTCCTATAAATTCCTAGTAAGAACATCCATAACTAAAGCAAAAAAGATAAGGGCTTAAAGCTAATCCTTGATGTAATCTAATTGAAATGGAAAATATTTTGTCAATCCTCCTTGTGTTTGGACACAAGTAATGACTCTAGTATACATATCCTTAATGACTTGAATATAACCAATATTAACTCCTTTATGTTCTAGAACTCTCCAAAGAACATCTCTTGAAACTTTATCATAAGCTTTCTAAATCAATAAATATCATATGTAAATCCTCCTTACATTCTCTATACTTCTCCATCAAACCTCTTAACAAATGTATAGCAACCATAATAGATCTACGGCATGAAACCAAGTTGATTGTGAGAAACTTTTGTATCACATCATAACCTATGCTCAATTACTCTCTCCCATAATTTTAATGTATGACACATAACTTAATTCTCTATAATTTGCACACTTTTGTGCATCACCTTTATTCTTAAATATAGAACCAACAAACTCTTCTTCCACTCATCTTGCATCTTTTAGTCTTTAAAATAACATTAAAAGATTTATAAGCCAAGAAATTCCTTGATCTCCTAAACATTTTCACACTTCTATTGGAATATCATCAGTCCTATTATTTTTCCACATTTCATTTTCTTTAAAGCTTCTAACTTCAGATAATGATGATAAAAAATAAAATTCTCTATTTTTGTTTAGGGTATTAAGGTTGCTAAAATCAATCGCATTCTGATCCTTCATTGAAAAGTTTATCAAAATATCTCATCCACCTATTTTCAATATCATTTTCTAAGAAAAGTACTTTATTATCTTCATCCTTAATACACCTCACTTGAACTAGGTCTTTACTTCTCCGTCTCTTTGGTTAACTTATATATATCATCTTTTACCTTCTTTGGTATCTAATCTATTGTATAAATCACTAAAAGCTAATTTTTTGTATCATATATTGCTTTCTTAGAATCTTTACTGCCACTTTATATCTTTCCCAATTCTCCAAGTTTTACATCTAAACCAAATTTTATAACAATGGTTCTTATTTCTTATCTTTTCTTGCACACTCGACTCCATCACCAACTATTTTATTAAAAGAAGCTTTTCTTTTGATTCTCCAAGTATATTTTAGCAACTTGTTTAATTTCACTTGGTACTTTTTCCCACATAATATTAGCTTCTTCATGAACATCCAAAATTCTAAGCTCTTGTAGTTTTGCTCTTAAAAATATTTTATTTGTGTTCTTTAAGTATCTCCATCTAATCCTAGGATAATAATTTAATTTATTTTTCTCTTATAATTTTCATCTTAAAATCTAAAACTAACAATCGATGTTGGGTACTTAAAACTTTCACTTGAAATGACCTTACAATCTTTACAATCTAAACAATCTATTTTTATCATTAGAAAATAATCAATGTGTTTTACTAGATCCATTTTATAAGTAATAATATGTTCATCTCTTTTCTTAAATAAAGTATTAGCAACTATAAAATCATAAGCTAAGGCAAAATTTAATATAGTCCTACCTTCTTCATTAGTCACTCCAAATCCATAACCACCATGAACACTTTTAAAATATTTTACCACTCTACCAACATGTCCATTTAAATCTTCTCAAATAAATACTTTTTCTTCAAGAGGTATCTTTTGTATTAATCCCTCTAATTCATTCCAAAATTTCTCTTTTGAGCTTACATCCAAACCTACTTGAGAAGCACAAACACTTATAACATTGATAATCTTAGTATCAATAATAATCTTTAAAGCTATAATTCTATCTCAACATCTATTAATATTTATGACATTGTCCTAAAATTTTTTTTTATAATCACACCTACACCATTTCTAGTTCGATTTCTACCGAATACCAAAGTTTAAAACCTAAACTATCAATCTCCTTGGCCTTCTCCCCAACCCATTTAGTTTCTTGAACACATAAAATATTTATTTTTATGAACCATAATATCTATTAATTTCATTAATTTACTGTAAGAGTACCTATATTCCAAGATCATTACAAAATATTAAAATATTTTTAAGAATATTATACCATTATAATATTTCACAACAATTGATTTTGCTAATAAAGATTAAGATTAATGAAACTAAGGTAATTCATCAAAGGAAGTTGTGACAATTTTTTTAAAATAAGTACTATTTTAAACTTAATTAGGGAATTAAGTATCATTAAAAAAATTAGTTAGGTATACGCCACTAAGTGGCGACTAGAAGCCACGCCAACTCCGACGCGGTAGGGAAGCCGCCACATTTAGTTGAAGTCACGCCCACTTAGTAAGCGATTATATTCATTAACTTAGTCGCCCACTTGTGGCTCATTAGTCAAGCCAATCGGGCAACTAGGTGAGGGTTAAACAAATAAGGTCGCTCTCATGAGCCCCTTTCTATTGTTGATCCGAGGACTTGCGCCTCGATGCCTCCATGCGAGCCCACCACATTTCTCCCTTTCAAGCATGATCAACTTCCTCTCCAAACTTTCCGGCGTACGACTTTGCTAATCGACATTGCTCCACCTTCCACTTCTAGCCAAACCCCCCTCATATTTTTTTGAGAGACTCAGACGTTGTGTGACGGTTTCTCCTCAAGCTAACATCCCTTGGAACATAACATTAGCCGACGACAATTCCGGCAGTTCCTTTCAAGGAAGTTTCGGCAGATTCTGTAGCTTTTAGCGCACATTCCGTCATTCTTCATAAACATACGATAAATCCCTAATTTTTCTCATTTATAAGTTAGTAGATTGTGTGTTCTATGGCTTAGAGTTGTATGATTAGAGTTTTGTAGGATTTAATTTATAATTTTGGGTTAGTTACGGTTATAATTGATTTTAATTTTAGTGATACAGCCTTTAACGCTTAATATATGTGCATACTATTATAAATAAAAAATATTTATGAATGATATGAGTTAGATTTGGAGTTATTGGGCTAAAGGCCTTGGGAAGACAGAGCATAGTTACTCTTGCAGCAAGTCACTTAGATGGCATTAGCATAATGTGTCGATTGATTTAAATTTTGTTTGTTTTATGTAGTACTACAAATAAATTTGGATGCACAATATTTTTCTAGATTTAGGGAATAATTTGATATGATTGGTTATTCTCTCGGTTATTTGAGAAATGAGTAGGGCATTTTTTCACCGATCTTATTCTATAGAGGTGAACTGTGCCGATGAGCGCATTCCATATTATATGGGTGATGAAATCGTCGAGGTTAGACAACACCTTACTAGAATTGAAACAATGAATTATGAGGTCATTGCATATTGATTCAAAGCACCACTAGTCTTGTCTTATATGTTGTTATTCTGAGGGTAACGGATTTATAGCGTTATTATTTTTGATGATTAAGTTTGCGGCGTTACATTGGACAAAGCTTCACGATATTAGTGTTGTATGTTGCTGGAGGATGCTAAAGTTGCATCCACATCACCGATCCGGTATTAAGGTCAACAGATATACCAGCGATGTATATACAGAATTCATCGCATGCTCTTATGGCGACACAAAATAGCTTTGAATTGATTCTAGGTAATACATTCTCTATCTTTCCCTGCTTATCTTGGTAATATTTAATATCAAAGTGTATCATCATACTTAAGAGTTTTGTGGCCGATGATATTATTTATCATTCGTGAGGAACCGTATGTGTCTCACGGTATGAGATTATGATAGTAGTTCAAGTAGTAACTCGAGTGATATTAGTGATGATAATTGCTCACTTAAGCTGCTACTATAATTGAGAATGTAGCCGATGATCTTTTAAAATATCATTCATTCTAGAATATTGACGTGAAAGTCGGATGTTGTCTACTAATGAGTATCGGATGTGTCAAACTACGAGAGTGAGATCATGATATTTACTTTGACGATCCATATGATGAAACCGTCTAACAGATGATGTTGAAATCCTGTGTGACCTTGTAGAAGGAATGTGTTTTACAAGTAAAAGGAGTCTTCAATTTTCGTTATTGGATGATGTATAGTGAATAATATTCAATTCCAAATAGTTACCTCAAACTAGAAAAACTATATTGTGATATGTGTACATCATGATAGTTCTACCGGACCATATAATTGCATTTGCATTGTAACATCGATACGCAGGGAGTGCTTGGAGAATCTCCGAATTAAAGAACACCACGATGTATCAATGTAGTCAATCCGGTGGTTATCGGCGGTAGCCAAATTTATAGCTTATTTCATTATACATGTAATCAAACATCAAATTGATCCAAACCTATGAAGATTATAAGCGAATGAAATCAAAGTTTAATGTCAAAGTTTCTTACATGAAGGCTTGGGATGCTAGGAGTAAGGCAATAAAAATATTTTTTGGTAGTTGGGAAGAGTCTTATAGAGTTAGCCTTTCATGGAAGCGGTTACTTTACCTTGTACATCTATAGAATTCCTAGCAAGACACAACAATTCCAAAGACTTTGGGCGTTTAGTCCCTCCGACTTGGTGGGATAGTCACCAGTTCTCGCTTTAGACGACATTTTTGTTAGGCATCTTGTGGTACTTTACTTACATGTTGGAATAGATGGAAATAATGATTTGTTTCCTCTTCTTGATGTTGAGTGCAGTCGATTGATTCTTAGTCATGATTCTTAATGTGCTTACATGATATGTTTCTGGGTGTCTAGATGTGATTTGTGGATCATATTTGATAAACATGGTGGTTTGTTACGTGAGTGTAGAAAAATTTTCCATGGGCGCCACAAACATTGCTTCATCTACATGAAAATTTTAAGGTGATATGTAGATTGAGAATTGGTGATGATGAATTTCTCTACTAGAAAATATATATGACAGAAACACGATGACATTCGTGAGTTTAATCGGTTTATGATAGATATTAAAAATGTGAAAGAAGAAGCTCACAAATGGCTTGTGGAATGCAATCTAGTTAAATGATCACTTGTACATGATGGTGGAATGTGTTATGGTATAATGATGACTAATGCATCCAATGCTTCAATGGTGTTCTCGAAATGTGCATGTGATTTGCCAATTCAAGCTCTAATCACTCTTATTTATTATAATTTAGTTGTATTGTTCATGAAAAAGACTTGTCTCTACAACTCGAATAGGAGGCCAATTTATCTGTGTTCACCCAAATGGTATCCACCATGTTACGCAGAGGGAAGCGGACATTTCCTAACCGTTGAGCATCAACCCACGAGAGATGTAGGTGTTTGATAGGTCAAGTCGATCATTTATGGTTGATTTGCTAGATAATGGTCGATGTAATGCTGTACAAGACAGTCATATATCATTGTTCATGCACGCATGCTATTGTATTGGGTTGAAGATTAAACCACGACGTGTGTGTCACCATATTACACTCTACATCTCAGAGCTCACTTACTCAACCGAGTTCCACACTTTGCTTGACTATTGATTGACCATCTTACAGTCTTGAGCATGGTTTAATAGCATTGCCGCCACATAATTTTCATAGAAGATTAGGTAGACCTCATACCACTATATTCAAAATACAATGGATGAAAATAGAGCTACCGAAGTAGAACCTGCGCCTATGCAAAGCAAGCCACTCTGGTCATCGCACCACACAATATTAAGAGAAGGTATGTCAAAGTTACATTGACAATCTATATGTTTAGTGCATGTTATTTAGAATTTTCATGTAGGTTGCAATACTTTTTTTTTTGACTTACTTTACGCTACAATTTTCCATTTAATATTTATAAGCTCAAAATGACTATTGCATTTATTTTTTCAACATGTACGATGGTAAGAGCACCGCCACCTTAGGCGTCGTCGGTGCCATGCTGGGGAGGACACCCACGCTTGAGGTAGTTACCTACCGAGGTCCACTCAGCATCCCCTCACGTGGTCGGTATAGAGCCACCCCAATATTGTAAGTGTTATTTAATTTGGTTTCTACATTACACCTACTGAGCCTGCTTTGACTAATGATTGATCGATTATATTTTTTACGAACACGTTCTAGAGGACGCTTCCCACTTGCTTGTGCTAAAGGTGGATCATCACTTGCGGAGATTCATCGCTGGCACGGATGCAACAGCTGCGGTGTAGTCGGCCGTTTCATCACCGGATCATCATCCGCTACGCCTCGATTGAGAGATGGTCTCCACACCAATATCTTCCACCTTGGTGAGATGATAGTGACGCCGTGATGCGGCGATGATCACGGGATTACGTGTTGATGAGTCGCCTATTAGCGATGATTGGTGAGGGGAAGATGTGGCATAGCCGGTTAGCCTGCGATGAGTTATTGGGATGACATCCCATATCGGATGTGGTGTATCATGACCCGTCACCCACATTAGATCGACCTTCGATGGGCCGCATACGCATAGCGTGCATGCTTGAGGTGACTTAGGTAGTCTTTTATAGAGAGCCTTATGTGCATCGGCATTGAGGAGTACTGTGCACCTTCGCCTACATTTCTTATTAGGTGTTTCCTCGGACACGTTAGGTTCTAAGGTCCATCTATAGTATCTTCTACTTCTTGAGGACCTCGATTCATTGATTGTCATAGGAGGAGTTACGTGCCTCAATAGGGAGTCGCAGTCTATTAGGTCCAATAAGGCCAATATGGTTGGTTATCTACACCTCTTGCATATATGGTCTTGGGAGCATCTTTATGGGGAGGCCGATCTGCATGTGTCATATCCGACCGATCTTGACGATCTCAACATTGGTTTGAAGTATATTTTAATTTCTGTAATTTCAAATTTTTAGCTTATATGTTTGTTTAAAATGTGTTGTGTGCATAGGTGAAATGAGAGATATGTTAGCTAGATGCTAATGATGAACGTGACATTGTATAAGAATGAGCTGGTTGGCTTTACATATAGAGGTTAGACTTGTAGAATACTTTTATATTCTAATTTCTATAATGTATATTCTAATTTAATATAATTTTAATATGTGCACGTGATTTGAGAGTACACCGAAGCGGATCACGCCACGCTAGTCACATACATGCTCAACAGCTCGATATATGGTTGTACGAGTCCCAGACCGCTGGAAGAGGGTGGAGTGATACTTACCTAATCGAGTCTTTGCGATAGTTTGGACTCATACCCGGAGTTGATGTGGCACGACCCTAGTTTTAAAAGGGTCGATGGCAAAAGTAGATGTAGACCTGGGTTGATTACTATCGTGCATATTGGCTTGGGAGAGGTGGAGGGATTCAATAGTGGGATTAGATGAAGATGAGCATAGTGACGCTATCAATTAGTACATGTCCGGTTTAGATCTTGGGCTTCTCTACTTATCACCCGTGATCCTCCCACCACTTACTATCCCATGCACTAGAGATATATGTAAGCATTAACATAAGTATTCTCTTGAATTCAATATGTTACTTGAGGCTAATTTCACACGCTATTTTTCATGCGCCGAGCACATCTTGGCGACTTCGGGACATCTTCCAACCATACGACCGTGATGAGCACGAGCAGCGTGGAGCCGTCGAATAGGCGTCAAAAAAGCTCATTGTTCGCGAACAACTTCGTGTTACTCGATATTTAGCTTCGTGTTCCGTTTGTTAACTAAATGAGCCGAACACGAATAAATATTTCGTGCTCGATTATAAATGAGCGAACACGAACAATCCTTTGTTCGATCGTGTTCGATCGAAATAAATAAATAATTTATATTTAATTTTATTTAAAATATAATTTATGTCATGAAATATTTTTAAAATTGATATTTAATTTAATTATAATTAAATAAATAAAGCTAAAATAAGTTATTATTAGTAATTGCGTGGGCTTAGCGGCGGCTTTAGCCGTGATTAACCGCTGAATTGAACCCTAAACTCTTGTAGGAGTGGACAATATCGTCCAGAGCCAGAGAAAGTTAATCCCAGAATTTATATTAACGGCGATGAAAATTAGCGAATCTCCTCGAAAAGCCGACTCTCTCGACTCTAGTAAGTAAGTCGTCTGAGTCTGTGTTTTGGCCTGATTTACTCTTGAAGGTGAGTCTGAGTTGAAATGGTAATATCTAAGTATGGGTGTAACTGTCGATCTCGATCTTCTATGGTTTGGTACCGGATATTATTTTCTTTTCTTTTTCCATCATCGATTTCATGTTAAAAGCCCTATACATTGTGGTGTGATATCTCGGTTTCTAGGGTTTGTAACAACACAATTTTCTTTTTTTCTTTGGTCAGCGATCTCTAGTTTTATTCTTATTTTAAGCGGTTCTTTTATTCTTACTATGGAGATGCGTTGGAGAATCGAGAATATGCATACCTTTATTTCACCATTATTAACATGCTTGCTTCTTTTATTCTTACTATGGTCTATGGAGATGCGTTCTTTTATTCTTACTATGGAGGTTATGTTCATCATGCATTTTTGGTTTGGATGTTACGATCATATATTTGACCGACCGTAATGTAATCTTTCCAACTATGGATGTGTTTCCAGAATCTGTGTATTATTTGAGAATTTGTGTTTCAAAGGAGAAATCATTCTATTATGCATACTATGAGAATGAAGTAATTACAAACTTAGAATTTATTACAACCATAAATGTAATCTTTGTATGATTTCTATTTTGGATGTTTCTGTAGGATGTTCTTAATTTTTACTACTATGTAAATGTTGTATGATGTATCTATATTGTAATGTTGTATCCTGTATCTTAGTATCTATATGGATGTTCTATTTTTTGTATCTTTGTATGGTCAGAATGTCTGAAATAATGGAAACATGGAATGTGTTATGTGTAAGACCCCTTTTCCTCATATTCTAGTTCGTTGCTCTTGCCGATTCAGTTGGCCTCTTAGCTAATGTGGATCCTAATTCTAACTCATATTTTCTTTTGTTGTTTAGTGTGCGTCGGCATGTCTAATGTGAATCATTTTCTGCATCATGTGATGGTGATTTAGTTATAGGTATTGATATACCAAGTACTTCACAACAAGTTGAATCGATGATCATACACTTGAGACTACTAGTCGATATTAACCCTAAGAGAGGTAAGAAGAGAGTATCTTGTGGGGAGTATTTTATAGAAACCACTTCTATATTTAAGGGGAGAATACACCCTCTTACAATGCATATATTGTCGCAGAAATTTCATAAATCAAAAGCGGCACAACTTCACAACTTTTGAGGCATGTGAAGGAATGTGAAAAATCAAGGCCAAGAATAAGCGGGTTGTTGAATTGGCGACAAAAGACAAAAAAAAATTAAATTTTATGCCTTTTGATGTCAATTTTGAAATTGAGATTCCACCCAATGACCCCAAAAAATTATGATCATCTTGATTAGGAGAGATAATTGCAAAGATGATTATCATGAGTATCCGTTTATGATGGTTGAGCATATGTGGTTTAATATTCTTTTGAAGGTATTGAAACTCAATTACGAGAGGGTATCTAGAAACACAATTAGAAGTGATTGCATGAAAGTTTATGAAAAGGAAAAAGAGAGATTGAAAACTTTTCTTAAGAGCATTCATAGAGTTTCTTTGACTTTTGATTATTGAACATCAAATCAAACAAGGCTACACGTTTAACAATTCATTTTATTGATGATTCTTGCGGTTGCATAAGAGAATCATCGCTTTATTGAGCTTGATCCTCCACACATGGGTACTTTTATTTTTGATGCTATATGTGATTGTTTGCTAGATTGGAATTTGCAGACAAGGTATCTACTATTACACTAGATAATGCTAGTAATGATGGCCGCAAATGCTTTAAAAATTAATTTTCACCAAGAGGGAAGTTACATTTTCGTGGTCATTTCTTTCATGTTAGATGTGTGCTCACATCTTGAATATACTAGTTCAAGATGGTTTGAAAGAGGTGCAACAAATAGCTAAAATAAGAGACAAGAAAATACCTCAAAAGTCTCCTTTTAGTTTACATAAGTTTAAGTGGCAAAATAGTTAGGGTCCCCACTTCAAAGGGATTATGTATTGATGTTCCTACAAGGTGGAACCCACTTACTTAATGCTTGAGTATGCTTTTATTTACAATGTGTTCATTCATTATCATCGAGATTCTAACTACAAGTGGTTACTCGAGATTGAATGACATAGCTATGAGATTAGAAGGTTTCTTTCTGTTTTCATAATGTGACAAAAATGATTTGTGTTCTTCTTATCTAACTACCAATTTGTTTCTTCCTATCATGTATGTTAAGAAATTGCTTAATGAAGAGTGCAATTCCTTGGATCAATTTGTCAAGCAAATGGCCACGCTATGAAAATTAAATTTGACAAATATTGGGAGAATGCAATCTACTCATGGCGTGGCTGTTTGATTCCTCAAAATGAAATTCATTACTTTTACATTTCATAAAATATACTCTAGTTTTGAGGTAGAGTCCAAGATAAAGAGCATTGAAGATGTTATTTGGGAGATATATAATCAATATTTTGTAGATAATAGTGCTTCAAGCTCTTGAGTTAGTGGATCGTCACAAGCAATAGTTGATGTGCCCTTTTCATCAAACTTTGACTTTATGTTAGGATTTCTGATTTTGTTGTTGGTTCTATTCGACCATCAAAATCGATTTGCAAACATATTTGGAGGAAGGATTATTTTTGAGCAATAATGATTCTTTTGATGTTCTTGAGTGGTGGAAGATGAATACTCTCAAGTATCCTATTTTGTCCAAGATGGCTAGGGATGTTTTAACAATTCCCATCACCACCGCTTGCATCCGAATCGCATTTAGTCTTTGGTGTAGAGTTCTTGATGATTATAGGAGCTTTTATCACCAAAATAGTCAATGTACTTGTATGTACTAGTTGGATTAGAGGCCAACCCAACATTAAAGATCCTTTGGTACTTTTCCAACTAAATTTAGTCTATTTAATAAATCGATAGACTTCATTCTATAATGTCATTATCTACTTTTATTTCGAAGAGTTAATGGAGGAGGAGAACCTTTATGTTAAACTAGGAAAATATTTAGCTTTGGAGAAGGATACCATCATACCAAGCAATTTTATTGCGAATTTTACAAAGAATCGTTTCTTTATTTAGGGTTCAATTTTCAATTGACAGAATAATTTTATTACCTATTTGGTTCTATTTTACGAATTTTATTACAAAGAACTCGTTTTCTTTATTTAGACCGGTGTGTTTGTTCTATTTAACAACATTTGATGTTCCTTTTGTTGCTATTTTACAATAATTTTATTACGTTTCTTCTTTATTTAGGCTAGTGTGTTTGTTCTATTTAACAACATTTGTCGTTCCTTTTGTTGCTATTTTACAAAGAATTTTATTACTGGTTCTTTATTTATCGGTGTGTTTGCTTCTATTTAACAAAGATTTGTCGTCTTGTTTCTACTATTTTACAAAGATTCTTTCTATTTAACAACATTTTCTGAAATGAATGGTTTGGTATGCATTGCACCTCTTGAAAAGTAGTAGATATTGAGTTTGGTGTTAAATTTGTATATTCTTAGACATAGTGAGTGATCTATTTAAGTTCTTTAAGCATTTGAGAGAATTCGTCATATCTTCGGGGACAAATTGCGGATTTGCCATCTAAGCATCTTTTACTCGATTTTTCTCGATTTGGTTAAATTTATACCGTTGCTCCATTGTTGAATTTTCGGATAACTTGGAAACAATCGTCGCAATCGCATTAATTTGTGTTCGACCGATTTCCATATTCTTTTGACTAGATCAAGTTTTTTGTTACTTTTAGAGATGGAATGGAAGAAGCATGGAATGGAACGACTGGATGGGTTCGGGCTAGTTTTAGTCGTTTGGTTCTTTGTTTATTGGTCGGTTTTGTTCTTTGTGCATTACACACTTCATTCGCTATTTAGTATAGGATTTTGGAGGATTTTGCATATTTATTGGGCTATGATAAGATCTGTTGATGCTACACTAATTTGGAACATATGTTACACTATTAATGTGTAAGATCACTTGTGATATTACACATTAATATGATGAAAAACTAAATAGATGTATGAGATACAACTTATGATATTTGGCTATATGTATTCTCCAAATATTTAATTTAATTTTTTGTGATTACATTTTGTCAATTTTAATGTTTATCATTTATTCAATGATATTTAGCTTAATAGTTTGGATTCTTGTAAAGATGCTACACTTATTTTTATTTTTTTTGTGATTTCATTGTCATTTTTTTTATGATTTCATTTTGTCAATTTGGAACACTTGCTACACTTATTTTCATTTTTTTTACGATCTTAGTCTTATTAATATTAATCTTTCATTTTATCATTTTTTTGAATGTCTAATATTCACACACCAAGCTATCAATTTACATCAATGATTATTTATTTTAGTTTCGAGCCCACTTATAATATTTATTTTATAATTTTTGCTAGTTTTATTTACATGAAGCTGATTATAGTTTGAAGATTCAAGAGTTGAACTTTGAGGATATGAAAGCTTGAAGACTATAAAGCTTGAACATTAAAGTTGAAGCAATTGATTTGATTAGAAATTGATATATGGAAATTATAATTTCATTATTTTCTTTTTTTATTTTTTTGAAATTGTAAGTTGTATATGATCATGTAAATTTTAGGTTGAATTCATTTTAGAAAGTAAATCAGAATTTGTAAATTATGTAAGTTGTGAATTTGTAAATTTGTATATGTATATATGATCTTGTAAATTTTGTTACCTATAAATTAGTATTTGAAGTTGTGTTCAATTTTATGTAAAAAAATGATTTTGAATCTTTGATTGAAAATCATTTAATTTAATAAAATAAATTTTGATTGTATATAATTTTGATTTTGAATCTCCGAATGAATCTGTAATTTTAGTTTTTTGTGTAACAAAACTTTTTTTAAGTGCAAAAACAATAATTTTGATTGTATATAATTACTTTGTATAATTGTATATTTTGTAGTTTTAATTCTTGTCAATAGTATTTCAGTTTTCAGTATAAGATTTTAATAATTATTTTCAAATTAAAAATAAAAAAATAAAATTATTAAAATATAAAATCGAGTCAACACGAGCCTAAAACGAACACGAATATTTTTTCGAACACAAATAGACTATAAACGAGCTACTTAACACGCTTTCAACAAAAAAAATAATAAACGAAATAACAACCTGGCTCGCTCAAGCTCGCCGCTCAAGCTCGCTCACTCAAGCTCTCTGCTTTACACCTCTGTAGATAAAATGAGGTGTTATGTAGAGACTTGAGGTTGCGTGTACATATTGGCGACCCACATTATGAATCGAGCCTACAAAGGATGTTCAACCGCATGATGGGGCGTCGGACCTACATATCTTGATCCAGTCCATCTACATATATGCGATCTAGGTCCTTCTACATATCAACCTATGTATGAGTCACATCCACCTTTCTTCCCCTCGGAATATCCTACGCAGACTTAAAATCTTGCATTAGAGGACACCATCACCGCGTGATCATCACGTGCTTAACCAAGACACACTTGAGAGTGCGATTCCAAAGCACTATTTTAGACATTAGTGTAGATAGCGTGCTCTGCATTATATTTATTTTTGTTTTTGGATCGTACATTTCTATAAATACTTGTACTCACTCTTTTATAATTACTTGTAGAGCTTAAATTTATTTATGTAATGAATCATCTAAATTGCTCACCTAATGTCATAACACTAACACTATAACTTGTACAATTTAAATTACAATCCATTTATTTAGTTTTAGATCTACTTAAATGAAAACCTTCAGACTCTAAGGTTGACCTTCATAATTGAAGCTAAGGGCTTAAAGCCTAGTAAGAACATCCAAACCTAAAGCAAAAAAAATATAAAAGCTTAAAGCCAATCCTGTAATGACTCACCGTATATATCCTTAATGACTTCAATATGCGATATTAATTCACCTTAACGATTACAATATGCTTCATGACTTGGTGTAACCTATGTGAAAAAAAAATTTCAGAAGTTGTCTGCAAATACACCACCTCGCCCAAGCATTCTTGGATGACTAGTGAGAAGTTCTGACAGTCGCCTACTAATTAGGTGACTAGAATCGTTACACCCAAATTAGCTTCCGCCACGTTGAGTTGACGCGACTTATTCCCACTTAGGCGTATATATCTATTTCTAAATTTTTTAATAATACTTAATTTACTAATTAAGTTTAAAAGGGTACTTATTTTTAAAAAATTGTCGCCAGTTCACATAGTTGACAAACCCGATAACGAATAAAGCTTGGAATCAAATCCATTAAAACATCTTTTGGTAAATCACAATGTCAAAAGGAGAAGAAGAGCGAGCATCACAATGCTAACGAGTCTCAAACTTCGACCGCTCTCCTTCGTTCTTCGAGGACTTAGATTATTATAAAATTAATCGGAAATAATGGAAACGTTTAGATTAATATGAAGTTTCCTTAAACTGAAAACCTGAGTTTACATTACAAGGAGAAAATAACGGAATTAAAAATATTTCAATTATAAAATTAATTGGAAATAATGTATCTGTTTAGATTAATATAAAGTTATGTTAAACTGAATTAAAATTAATTGGAAATCACGGTGAATTTTAAAATAATTAACGTAAACTAATTAAATATTTATAATTAAGTTCTTTAATTTATTGGGATATTTACAAATCAATCACTTAAAATATATGCATTTATAATTTAATCACCTTCATCATTTTTTTGTACTATGAGACCCATGTATTTATGCATGCTATCATCAAATTGTTATGAATTTTAAAAAAAGCGAAAAAAATATGTGTTTTTTATGAATTTTAATAATTGAATGCCAATTTAAAATTTTGAAGTTAAAGATGGTTAATTTGTAAATATGTATGAATAGGTTGATAGTGTATATAAATGCCCCTAATTTATTTTTAGAATTGACGATTATATATTATATGGCTAGGATTGAAATCATCAAATCAATTTGAATATAACTAAGCTTTATTATTAGAAGAAACATAAGCCAAGTGCATGTAAAAAAATTTTATAAATAAAAAAATAATTGTATTAAATTATGCAATTTCTATTTTTAATTAAAATTTTGCAAGTAATTACAATTAAAATGAATTACAAGAGAAAGTAGATAAATAAGATGTAATAGTACCACTTCATAATTTATCTCATTTTTTTAACATTATATCTATCGAAAAAATAAAGGGAGAAGAAAGTGATGGATATTTACGCAATATACATCAATATTATTAAGCGAGAGTGACAAGAGATTGAAAGATTAGTAAAGTTTAATTTTTTATTTTTTTTAGTTATTTATGTAACATAATTTATTTGGGACTAATAATAGAATATTTTAAATGTAAGATCATTATTTAAGTTAAACAAGATGTAAATATAAATGTTGAAAAGAGTCATCCGCACTATTTGATGTGTAAGATCAAAAATAATTTGTTTATATCATAGTGTCAAATTAAACAAAGATTATTGTATCAAAATTTTGTAATTTTGTTTTTGCAGTCTAAATGTTAATGAGTTGTAATGAAGTTTAAGTTTTATAGATCTTTCAAGTTTGTAACTTGTTATAGAAGAAAATTGCATCTAGTTTCTCATATTAAGATGATAGGTTGAAGAGATCTATCAATTCAATTTATTTTGATTATATGTATACTTTTGTCAATTTTAGAAAAATTAAATATAAAAGTTATCAACAAATACTCAAGAATTTCAATATATATATATATATATATATATATATATATATATATAAAGATATTATAAATTGTAAATAAGAATATAAAAAACTATGTGTAACTTAATTTAATAATACATATGTAAAATTAAAGAATCATAAATCTACAAGGGATTTTATAAAATTAAAAAATAAATAATTTGTAAAGCACATATTTGATTGATGTAAAATCAATAGTATAACAATAATAAGATTTATTTGAAAAATGAAAAAAGAGATAAATGAATTAGATAGGCAATAAGATGACATACAATCCATGAATTATTTTAGGCTTAATTTTTTAAATTAGCCTAAATAATAACGTAATTAGCTAATTAACCCGTTAAAAAATAAAAATAGTTGCCGCCAGTGATCGGCCGACTGGTCGCCGTGCCGAGTCGCGATCAAGATCCCCTAATTTTAGGGCGAACGAACGAGAGCTCTCCGGGTTTTCTGCCGCCGTCCTCCTCTCCCCGTTCCAGATCCTCCCTTTGTCCCGTCGTCGGCGGGGCTCATCTCACGCGTGGCCAGGGCCAAGGAGGTTCGCCAAGGAACCCACCGCCAAAACTTGTTTTCGTTGGATTTTTTGCGATTTAGGTATTTTTCATCC
Source organism: Cymbidium sinense (assembly GCA_021442155.1). NCBI lineage: Eukaryota > Viridiplantae > Streptophyta > Magnoliopsida > Asparagales > Orchidaceae > Cymbidium > Cymbidium sinense. The sequence continues at coordinate 4,114,447 of CM038230.1, forward strand.
CAAATGAAAAAAACTTGTTAGATTTTTATTTTTATGTGCATAGTAGGTATGTTTAAGCTATTTAATTTGATTTTCATGATAATTTGTGATAGATCTCATTGTTTATGCGGTTTTTATATTTTGTAGGGAAGGTTAATTTGTGGTAGATCTCATTTTGTAAGGAAAGTTAATTTTATGTGATTTTTGTATTCTATGAGGTTGTATGTGATGTTTAGGAACTTCATTGAACGAAGATTGAATAATGATTGATTTGATAAACCTTGCCCATAAGAAACCAAGAAGGATGAGAATAAAAGTTTCAAAAAACAATTCAATATAGGTGAATGTTGGATCAACTAAATGCTTTATTCTTCGATTCATGTTAGATATGTCAACATTGACATATATAAATGCAAGGCTGGTTATTGCATCTTCTTTAGACTTTTTTTTTTTTTTTGAGTTGTCTTTCAACTTTTAATGCTTTAAAAGATGAAAAAAAATTGAACTAGTTATCTATTTTAGATATTGAACTTAAAAAAATAATGATGAGGATTAAAATCACCAAAACCAAAACCAAATAGGGAGTTCAACACTTAAGGATTGCCCCTTCATTTGTTATAACGATCAACATTTTTGTCATTTTTGCATCTTTGGAAGTTTAGAATTTGATACTAATATTCCGCTAATCTTTAACCATCTACAAGAGATAAAGAGGTTGGGCAACTTCAACCACAAATAGTGGAAAGTTCCCTAAAGATGCAATTGAGGGTGAGCAAATTGAGATTATATAACATAAGAGAGCCACTTATTGAGAAAGTTGTTAGATTTTTATTTTTATATAGTAGGTATGTTTAAGCTATTTAGTTTGATTTTCATGATAATTTGTGGTAGATCCGATTGTTTATGCGATTTTTATATTTTGTAGGAAGGTTAATTTGTGGTAGATCTCATTTTGTAGGGAAGGTTAATTTTTATGCGATTTTGTATTCTATGAGGTTGTATGTGGTGTTTAGGAACTTCATTGAAGATTGAATAATGATTGAATAATCTTCAATTATTATTGAACACAATTGAGGTTGTAAAATTCTTGAGGATAATATGTATCATATTATTGTAATCGGCATGTTTTATGATTGTAATTGACATGCTTTCACATTATTTGGGTGTCCATATTTGATGTTATATCAATATAGAATCTCATTTATTTAAGAAACACAATCATATTTTGTTTTCATTTTAATTTATTTTTTTAAGATATGTATCTTTTATTAGAACATGTCTATTGACGCAATATTAAAATTAAATCTATGACAATTTAAACTCTATTTTTAGAAATGTATAATTGAAATAAATATTTTTGATGAGATAAGCAATTATTTAAATGTTGTTCATTTATGATAAATATTTAGATAGTCAATTACAAGATCTTCAATTCAAGACTTAATATATTTATATAAATGTATACAAAATTTATGAATAAATTTGTCACATAAAAAATATAATGGATGCATATATGATCACTCAATTCTTGTTTTCAGAACTTTGTGTGAATCATGAATTTAAACCAATATATGAGATATGCATTAGTCTTATTGACAATGACAATTAATTAATATTAGTAGTGATGACCTTTATCAATCTTATTGACTATGGTGTGTAATGATGTTAGTGTCGATGGAATGCTTCAATCTTATTGATATTAGAGCATCCTTGTTTGAAATATAGTAAATAAATGATTGATTTAGAGATGAAGGTTTGATAATATCGTCAAATGATGATTGTCAAACCTTGTAATCATGTTCTCATGATAAATGAGAGTATAACATTTGTGGTTAAAAATGTTAATATTCTTTTGTAGTCTTCTAAATGAGAGTATAACATTTATGTGTGTAATAGGCATTTCATTTGCCCCTCGTTGTATTTCTCCTTAATTAAATTATTTGCATTTATCGGCGAAAGATTATTGAAGTGTTTTGTTATTATTTTAGTGATGAGTTCAAATCTGTCAGATAGTTCTTTATTATGGCGGTGAACTCAAAGTAAACGATGATTTCATTACAACATATATTGATGGGAAAAATCGTCCACCCAAATCCCACGCCGATTAGATTCGAGGAATTACGTAAAGCGAATCATGAGGTCGTTGAATATAGATCCAACAAAGTTCTTTGTGAATCCGGTTCGCTTTTCCTATTGCTGGGATTTATTGCAACTCCCATTGATGATGAAGTGGTGAAGCTATACTTACCGCAAAGATGCGCAACCTATTGTGGTTTATGTCAAGTTATGAAACTATCGTAGAGACAGAGAGGTTAACAATATAGAGGAATGTGAGAGGTCGAACGAGACGAGTACATCGCACTTTTCTCGCCTAAGTACTCTAGTGGAATGTTATGGGTCCAAGCAAGAGAACATGATTTCTTTCGGGATAAGTTCTCTGTTATGGGTGACTTAGAAGATAATGACATGAATGTACTACCCAAGAAGATGTTGGATATGAAACTATACCCAAGGAGCAAGAAGTGATGATGATGATGAGGAGGAGGATGATAACTATGCGTAACGGGCTAACTTATCGCCACGTAATCATCCCTTAGTGTGGACTTGATTATTGATTATTCATTTAGAACAAGTCATACGGAAGAGCACCGATATGGAATAACGATTATTATTGTAAACAGGTAGAATGGGATGAGGACCTACATTCGATGGCCCATCGAGCATTCGCCTTTGAGGAGGATAACGTATTCCGATGAATTATTTGAAGATATGTGTTTTCAATTCAAGAAGCAATTTGCTATTCGTTGGTCTATCATGAACAATGTTGAGGATGTCATTTGTGCTTCAAATCAATTAAAAAGAAGGTGCACATCATTCTAACCCGTGTAGACCATGTTTGTGGAGCTTACATGCAAGATCGTTAAGAGGTTCGGTGCGTATTAGTTCACTAGGCTCACCATAGCATATCATGCTTAATGCCGGATAATGCAATGCTACGTCATTAGTTATTTCATCCAACCCGCAATCGACATCAACTAGATTTGAAGCCTGTGGAAATTGTAGGTCGATTGAAGTTCAATATAAGAGTGTCCACATGAAGGCTTGTGATGCACGCTGAAAAGGTCATAAGGTTACTTTTGGAAGTTGGGAGGAATCTTATAACATTGGGAAAATTCATGTCTGCTGCTTACATCTATGCCGTGTCGATATTTGAATACATTCAATGTAATCAAACAGATTCCAACGGTTGTTTTGGTCATTTGAGCCTTCAATAAGAGGTTGGCGATTGCCGCCGCCTATGCCTTGATGGGACTTTTCTCCGTAAGTAGAGGAACACTCTAACCGCTTGGGATCGACACAATGGCTTGTTCCCACGCAGCTATGGAATCGAGTGCATCGAGTCATGGGTTTGGTTTTTGCATTACATTACAAGACTTGATCCCATCAATTTCTACAAGGGTGATCTCTCTCATCTCGATAGACACGCATGTCTAGGGTTGTAGAGAGATCTTTCCCCGGCAAAGATATACTTTTGCTCCATTTAAGGGAGAACTTCAAACGGGCCGTTAGACAATGCATAGTGATGTTGACTTCATCGTCAAAAAAATGTATGCGCAGAAACACGAATGACATTCATTTTTAAGCGATATGTCGACATCAAGAATATCAAGGTGAGGCATATGACCGGCTTGTTTCAAGGGACGCTTTAACAATGGTCTCTTACTCATGATGATGGGTAGTATGCATACAATGACTACAAATGCACCGAGTGCTTCAATGGTGTGCTTAAAAGAGCATGGTTTACCGATTCAAGCCTTGATTACAACAAGATACTACAACATTGTATCCCTTTTCATGAAACATCTCGAATCGCCATAACTCGAAAGACAACAGAAACCTTGTTCTCTCCACGCAAGGTAACATTGCGTGCTAATGAATGAGAGGCAAGAAGATTTCGAACCGGCGAATAAGCATGTCCAGTGTGTGATGTCACTAGCAGACCTTCAAGGTTGAATTAGGTGAAAATAACGAGTGTATGTGTACATGTAGACAACCACAAGCTTACCATCCGCCATGTGCGCATGATTGTTATTTCAGTCAACGACACATAAACCACGCCCCATTATGTCTCAAAGATACTATAGTTTGCAAAACTATATCAACACCTACCGCGAATTCCGTAATGCCCGACGGAAGAGGGGTGAACACATCAATGGTGGCACATGCCCGATTATAAACCACCGAATGTCAAAAAAAAAGACAGGACGACAAATAGATTTAAAAATACTATGGATGAGAACACTACAAAAAAGTTCTAGGGTTTGTAGTGCGTGTAAAATGTTGGACACAGCGTCGATGTGTCCTCAAATACGATCGCATTGTGTAATACATTATTGGTTGTTGATTATAACGAATCTTATTGAGATATGTCATACATTGATTATTGTATGTTCCATTTGGATCGATTAATGTAGTACCTATTGTCTATGTGTGTCTTCAATGCTATCGGTTAGTGTTGTGTTCAATGTTGTTTGTTACACTAGCTCTGTTGAGTGTAATTGAAGTGTTGTGTTCGTGTTGTTTGTTACACCTGTTGAGTGTAATTGAATTATTGTGTTCGATGTTATTTGTTACACTAGCTCTACATTGAATGTAATTGAATTACATTCGGTGTTGGTTGTTACACTTGCTATAGTTATTATATATTTGTGCGCTTTTTACACTTATTATAGTTGTTGTTACAGTGCGCTTTACACTTGTTATTTTTTGTTATGCTTGTTACAATTGCCACACTTGTTAAATGTCACGCTTCTTCATAGCTTGCCTTATTAATGTTTAACTAATTGCACATTGTTGTTTGCCTCAATTGTAACAAGAAAGATGTCCGGATGGCGCTCGCGCGTAGAGGAGGTGACAAGCGAGATGAGCGGTTGTTGACGACCTGCCGGTGAAGTGCACTAAGTATAGCCACGTGGTAGGCATAAAGCGATTACATCGATTGGTAAAGTTTCTTTAACTTTTTTAAAATGTTTACGTACATATACATTTGTTATCTTGTATGACCCTACATATGAATAATTGTGATTGTAGGTTTGGTGATCGAGGCTACGTGCACTCGATGTTTAGAGAATGGCACATTTGTCCCGTTTATGGATGCTTTGGTATGCCGTGATAGTGTCTCTAGATATAGTATATTTTTGGATCACCACTTCGCAGCGGCGTTAGTTGGCGGTGGTGTTATGACGAATACCTACCACGGCTCGGTGAGATGGCGATTACATTACAGATGTTGCGATGATTCTTGGTATCCGATAGATGGACCACACTGATTGGCGGTGTTCTTTGCCGGTAGTGATAAACGATGGGCTACATGGCCTTGTTGCGATGAGTTACTTGGAGCGCATCCGCACCGCATTATATACCATGATCCGGTCCATCCGCATCGAGTTACGAATGGGATAAGCTCATTCCATGCTTACCCTACGATGGTTGCGATGGACATACTACCGTGATTCATATTTAGATCTACCTTCTGATTCACTATGTCGAGCATACATACTATTTGTCATTGAATCTTTTTTTACCGGATACTTCGAGTTAGGTTCACCGCATCGCCATTATGTCGAGATATTGACATGTTCTGTCGTTGGGTTGGTGCTCATTTCATCTATCTGAGAATTACATGAATCAACAAAATCAACGCGCAACATGGTGGATGTGTTCATTTCTGCAGATATGGGCGTGGAAGCACATTCATGTGGGAAGACCTATATTACGTGTTCCATATCCTGAGACATTGACGGACTTAGCGTAGGATTAGATGGAATGAAGGTTATGTTAGGAAAATGCCGGCATCCAATATCGAGCTTATAGGGATGAGTTGGGACGGACTTCGCAAAGTCGGGTATCGATTTGATTTAATGTTTATTACCTTGCTCATTATTGGCATTTATTAAAATAATAACTTATGTTATATCAGTCATCAGGGAGCCATATAGACATCGATCGCTATGTGTGGATATATGTTTTACGAGGGCGAAATATGGCAAGAAGTCTGCGTCATATGTTGGAAAAGGGTAGAGTGGTACATGCGATCTTATGCTCGACGATTCGGCATGTCTCCATTGATGTTGCCCCGATAGATCCATCGTTATGCGGGTTGATGGAAAAGGAAAAACGATGTTGATTGGGTCCATTGCCACAACTCTTACATTGCCGTGAGCGAAGGCGTGAGTCGGTTGTCATTGTAGATTCATCACGCGCATGATAGGGAGCCGTCAATCGATACATGAGATGGTATCGTTCATGGGCTTCACTATACATGTTGAAGGCGACACTTCCTCACGGCACATACTACTCCGTCGCGCGAGCGCTTGATGGTTAGTCTAAATGTATAGTATTAAAATTTGCTTTTAACAACGATGCACTCATATAAATTTTTTGTATATACAAGTGACCATATTTTGAATCGAGGACATATTTGGCGTTATTTGGAGAGGTGACGATCGGAATATCGGACATCTTTCAATGAATATGAGGAATTGTTGGTGGCGGCGAGATATGCATATCTCGGACACTCGATCTGAGGATCGACATTCGACGCCTACATCGCACGGTCGGATGTTCCATCGATGGATGTGGAGCCATCCTCTGTCCCGGTGGTGGGGCAGTCTACTGTACATTTACACAACGACTCATTCATATCGAGGAAGCAATGTGGTCACAAATGCACCCATGGAACGCGGCGATCCGTCATATGGTCCATCATTTCATATATGCCATATGGAGTTTACCACGGGTATTGTTGCCGCAAGCTTCGGTTGACATACCTCATTTACAGTTAGGATCGCAACACCGTGGAGCGGATGGAAGGAGGAGGACCATCGACAATCATCATCGCGTGATTCGGCGACCATCCCACTACACTCCAGCGGCGATGCGATTCCACCACACATCGGCGACGATAGATGTATTATATTTTTTTGTACTATTGATGGCATGTATATTTCGACGGTTTATATGTTTTTTATGTTTACTCATTCACATTCTCATTGTGTAATCCAAGTGATGTTTCTTGTTTATTTAATTTGGTTAATTCGCATTGAGAGGATGGAAGATTTAATATGGAATTACATATAGTTCAAATCTAATTTAAAAACTATGTGTCATATATATATTTATTATGGTAAAGAGTCAAATGAAAATACATCTAGAGTCAAAATTCACATTTTGTTTTCCTTTTAAACAAAATATATTGCTAGCATATTTAAAAAAAATTACATACTATCTACATTTAAACAAAATATATTGCCAGCATATTTAAAAAAACTGTGATCTATAAATCCTAAATTTTCTTACATGAATTACTTGCATTTTTAAATTATATTTAAAATCATAATCCTAAACATCACAATAGCTCTGCAATATACTATACACTGATATTCATTATCCCCTCAGTATTCACATTACGAAATCCATCAATATATCGCCTACAGCATTTTATAAATAACAAAACAAACATAAAATTAAACATTCAAAAGCCTCTCAACCTTCTGAGTTTTATTCTCAAAAAAAAAAAGAAAAAAAAAAAAAGAAAAAGAGAATGCAAAATTAAAATTAAGTCAAATGTAGCTTAAAACATCAAAATTTCAAAATTTTCCCGTTAACATTTAAGGCTTATATAAACCTCATAGACTTGGTTTCACTTACCTCGCTGTAAGTTCCAAGCCATTCTGCAAAACTTAATAATGATCATTTATTTCAGAAACTGATCACTTGGCTCCTGAATGCTTGGCTTTTAGTATGAGAGTGAAGAGCATTTTCACTGTTGAAAGACCTGACGAAAAAAAAAAAAAATTCAAAATAAAATTATCAAATCTAACCATAAAAATATACTGACCAAAAGCTTCTAAAATTTAATAAAAAAGTATGAACGCATACTTGCTGCATGACTTGCAGACAACTGAACCAGGAGATTTAAGATTCTGTTGTTTTGCTTTGTCCTCAACAGATGATTCTCCAGCTTGTTTAGTACTTTGGCGAGATTCAAAAAATCTCCACGAAAGTTGTAGAATTTTTTATTCTCTTCCAACGATACCAACCACGCAGAATCCGACATCCACGGTAGCCAAAAAAAAAGCGGAAATTTAATTTGATTTTTTTTAAAAAAATATTTTGCCAGCTGGGACCGAAATTGCTATTTTAATTTTTTTTAAGCAGGCCAATTAGCTAATTATGTTATTAATTAGGTCTAATTTAAAAATTAAGCCTTATTTTTAATGGTTAAACTATATGAATAATTTTATATTAATTAAAAGTTGATATCATGTAAAATATATTATATAGATACTCATGATATTAGAGGGATTATTATTTTATTCTCATGAAGAAGTGTCATTCCTTTGAATATAATTTAAATTAATTTAATGAAAGCTACACATACTTTTTTTAAAAAAATTCTAATTATCTGATTATCTTCATTAAATAAGTAATAAAAAATATATTAATTACCTTTGTTGGATTTAATTTAAAATTTATCACGTTTATAAAAAAAATGAACAAGAGAAAAAATGTGCGAGAAACAAATGTAAAATATTTTAAAATTATAAAATTAGATAGAATGCATTTAATGTGACATAAATAAAGAAAAAATAAATTGAAATAATGTATACAAGTTTTATTATATTAAAAGTGAAATATTTTAAATATTTTAAAAGATACAAAAGTCAAACAATTTTTTTTTTTTTTGACATTTTCATTAATTTTATAATTTAACATAGATTTCAAATTAATTCTTCTCACCATAATAAACTTTTCAAATATAAAATAATTTTTTAAATTAAATATATCACACATTAAAATAATGTTTCTTTTAGGAGCAATCAATTGAATATTAATAAGAGTTATAAAATTAAGGATCTTGATATTCTAAAACATATTAATTTAATATCTGCAAGTAAATAAATGACGTCTTACCAACAAAGCCTAAGAAATACATAATTACAAATTATCGAATATAAATTGGAACTCATAAAAATATTCTATATTTTGGTAGATAATAAAAAAAATTAAAACTAATAATGTACACTCATTTATCAAGGTTAGTAGTAACAGGGTATAAAATTTTCATTCATTGCATTTAATTTATTTTACTTTATTAATGTATTTTTAGCAAACATTTTAAATTTAAAACCTAAAAATATTAAATTATAAATAAGCATTTTTTATAAAATTTTATAAAATCATATTTGTTCACTATTTTAGAAAAACTTTACTTGTTAAAAATAAAGTCATACAATTAAAGTTAAGATTATTCATGCATTCTGAATCTTATTTGAAATAATTTTTTATCTATGCGTGAATGGATAAACTTAGTTTAACTAAAAGAAATTATAAAAAAAATAGAGATAAATAATTAATGAAAGTCTACAGAGCATAATTATATCAAAATTTACGTTTCATAAAAACTAAAATCTTTTTATGAATAAATATATAATTAAAAATAACTAACATCTAAAATTTAATATGTGAAAGCTATATGCCACATAATATTAGAATATTTTTAATATAGAGAAAGATAAATGTAAGTTTCAGTAAATAAGTACAAGTATGAGAAATTCATCTGAGTATTTTAAAATAATATTTCATAAGTAAATGTAACATCTACATATGATAATATTTATTTAGAAAATTATAAATATATCAAAACATAAGAAACAAAAAATTATAAATACAAATATTTGGAATTTTGTAAATATTTAAATTAAAGAAGTAGTTTTAATTAGATATTTTCTTTGTAAACTAAGAAAATATAAAACAAAAAAGTAAAATTATACCTAATTGACGTAAAATATAAATTGAATAGAAAAAATTTTTGAAAAAAATTAATATAAAAATTAATCTTATGATAAACTTATGACATAAATGTCCATCCCAAAAATAAATCTAAATTAATAAATATGTTAAAAAAATTTAAGTGCAAATAATATGATAAAAGAGAAATAAAAAATATACATTACCTCCGATAAAACCACTAATACGAGTGTTTATAATAAGTTTGCAATTTTTATTTCTTTTTTACTTTGTCATTTCATGCTTATATCAAATTTGATATTTCAAGTGACATTAAAAATGCGAGTTAGTTATAAATATATTTTGATATAATGATCTCGCATTTAAAGTGAAATTAAATATTCGTTCACAAATTTGTTAAAAACTAGAGGAGTTACAGGTGAAATTAAAACTCGAATCAAACATTTATATTAATATGTGTGAGAGTTTTATAGAAATGTTTTATGTAAATATGAATTATATAAATATAAACATTTTTATATATAGAAATGTTTATTTAAGTATATCAAAATTTACAGTTATTTAATTTTAAAATTTAAAATTAAATCTGAATAATTTTATTTTGAGCGGAATTTAACTTGGGCACAACTTATTTGTACTGTGTTTCTTCTTTTAATTAATGTTGTTTTAAATCTGCAGGTGGAACATTGAGCAAAGGCCTCAATCGTGCGTTTGCAACAGTGTTTCCATCAGTTAAATATTTTTTTTTATTAAATAGAGACTAAATATGTATTATATGTATATTATAATAGTTAAGAATGATTGACTGCATGCCAATGATGTACCCATTGATACATCCTCGTAAAATTAATCTGATCAAGGCGAATCTGGCATTTTCGTAAATGCTTCGATCTAATCACCGATTTCAGTTTACAATCCGACCGTCTCGCGAGAATAACATAGCAACATCAAACATAGTCCGATCCGAGCTCGACTCGATCAAGCTATCTGAGCATGAAAATGGATCCCGATCCGCCAAATGGTCACCAAAACTAACATATTTATAGTCGATCGGCTCGTCAAGACGAATCCAACAAATCCAAGATCACCCAATTACATCATTAAGGCCCGATCATCAAAATAGACACCTGAGGGATCACACTCAGCCGTCCGATGGGAGTGGTTGGAGTTTTCCACGAATTTACAAGGCCGCCACTCCCAAAATCTATAAATAGAGCTTCATTCTCACCTAGAAGACCAAATCGATTTGAAGACCGAGAGCTCGAGAACCACCGACCTTGGCCGACCATCTATCACCACCGCTACCACCACCAAGAAGGTCAAGATCGTGAGCTCGCCTCAGAGATCGCCTCAGGACTAGAAAAGCTTGCCGCTTTTTCTCTCAAGATCAAGAGGTTGCTCCCGAAGATCGCCGCTTTTGGGAAACTTCTCCTTAGGTTGGAGTTGACCGAGCATTGTATTTTTTCTACACTGAATATTGTTTTCGCCAGAAACACCTTCTTCTCAACTAACGAGAAGCAAGGACCAGATCTTTTGAACACATAGTGAAAGTTCTACGACAAGGCCCCGTGGTTTTTTCCTTAACGGGTTTTCCACATATAACCCCGTGTTCTCATTGGATAATTTTGGGCTAATTTTAAGATCTCAAGATCTACCTAATAAAATTCTCAAGACGCAATGCTTGCCACTGTGGAATCAAACAGCTTCCCCATTGCTATATCTCCAATATGGTTGGTAAACGGGTTTGCGCTCCAACGCCCTCATTCTCGTGATCAAGGACGCCAAGTCTCCAACACTTCTCTACATAATGGACTTAGGTTCCGTGAGGGTCCCCAGCTCTTTGGAAGATCGCTTCAAAGGATGGAGGATTCCCGTAACGAAATTCTTCGACCGCGAGAGGACCGACAAAACGCTCCAACACGCCGGAAGAGCCTGTGACGCCCTCAAAGATAATCCGTGATTTTCGCCCCGAGAATGATTACCCGAATGCGGATCAACAAGTAGAGAACCCTTGGCACCACATCCAGATGTCGAACTTCGATACCGCCTTCTCACCCCACAATGGCTCAGGTGAAACTCCACGCCATCTTATAATGATGAACTACGAATCGGTGCGTGAAGAGTTCCGCAAACAATCAATGATCCATTCTCCCCGCTTCTTCCAAAGCTCGTCCGCCGCCGAGATCATCTCGCAATACCCGATTCGACGAGATTCAAGCTTCCCAAAGATGGACGCTACGATGGCACAACCGATCCATACAAGCATATCGATCACTTTCGAACGATCATGCACATTCCGGTAAATGACTCTATCAGGTCGTATTCCCAACTCAAAGGACAAAGCTCAGATTGGTTCTATTCGCCGCTAAGGGTCCGTCCGATCATTTGGAGAGCTCGCATTGTTTGTAAGCCTCGCAAACAAGAGAATCATCGTGGATTCATCACATCTCTCCGAATCCGCCGTAACCATGGAGAGTCCTCAAAGAATACTTCCAGGTTCTCCTCCAAGCCCAATAGATACCTGTGAGTGAACTTTTGAGGCGTGCTTCTGAGGACTCGACGGGATACTTATTCATCATTAATGCGGAGACAGTCCATTCTATCTGGTCCACGAATAGAGGCACAAATCTCCGTGACGAAGCTATCGGTCTCATCGGCAACATTTGAACCAAGCGACAAGCGGAAGAAGGTTCCCAAAGGTGATGTTCAAACATCTCGAGAAAAGAAGAGACAACCTCCCCAAAACCTCCTCGGCGGCGACCTTAGATGACTCAATCGAGAAAATATCTGACTCTCAACCGTCATGCGAACATCCTCGCTATTCAGGAAGAGGATAGCATCAAGTGGCGCGACCTTTAAAGCCAGGAATTGGAAATCAAGAGAAATTACGCCACTTTCATGTAGGGCACCTGCGAAGAGTGCCTCAAGGAGGAGATTGAAAGACTAATCGTCGGGTATCTAGGCCATTTTATACAAAACCAACCCGGTTCGAAATGCTGGGGCAACCTCGGAGGAAGGTGGAGAGATAAAACAATTCGGGGAGGGCGGTGTTATCAGCCAAATATTCATTCGCCCTTCAAGAGCTGAAGAAGTCTCGGGTTGACCATTCTATCACCTTTGATGATTTAGATCTAGAGGGCTTAGCATCCCACATCAAGATCCCCTTGTCATCGGTGTAGGTCGGTGATCCATGCTTCAATATTAAAAGGATATTGATCGATAATGGGAGTTCGATTGATGTTCTTTTTTATTCCACTTTCCTTAACATGGGTATAGAAGAGAGAAGCTTCAACCAGCGGCCGGTCCCTGTATGGATTTGATAATCGGCCGTATTAGTGGAAGGGACAATCGGTCTTCCGTAACTCTTGGAGAATTTCCCGACCGCCCACTTGATACAATTTATTATAGTCAAGTCAGTCGGTCTGATGCAATATTTGGGAGACCTCTCCGTATATTCGGCGATCACATCATTGCCTCACCTCAAGATGAAATTCCGACACCGGTGGTAAGTGGAATCAACAGATAACCTGGCGTCTATATCAAGCAAGCCCGACCATTTAAAGTAACCCTCAACATCGAGAACTTGACCTGAGATGAGGATGCCTCGGAAGGGCTTCTCCGGTTGAAGATGTAATTTGTCTTCCTATCTCGAAGTTGATCCATCGCATAAGGTGAAGGTGGGATCGTTCGTCTCGCAATCGAGAATCGTAGATTTTCTACGTAAAATCAAGATATCTTTGCACGGAGCGCGCTCGATATTACGGGCATTGAGTCATTACGCACTCCCTCAAAGTTGACTCAACCTGGCCGATGAGAAGAAAAGAACCTTCGCTTACGAGCGATTGCGGGTCATAGAACAAGAAATCACCAAACTTACGGAAGTCAAGTTCATTCGAGAAGTCTACTACCCCACGGTTGGCTAACGTAGTGTTAGTCAAGAAGGCCAATGTCTGGAGAATGTGCATCGACCACCTTAATCGTGCATGCCCAAAAGATAGCTTCCCCTTGCTGTATCGACCAACTAGTTGATGCGACATCGACATCGTCGAGCTTCATGGATGCCTATTACGGCTACAATCAAATCGGGATGAACAAAGCAGATGAGGAAGCAACATCCTTCCAAGCAGATAAGGGACTATATGCTATCGGTCATGTCATTGGACTAAAAATGCTAGAGCAACATATCAACACCTTATGAATAAGATCTTCAAGGATCTTATAGGGCACAATATGGAGGTGTATGTTGATGATATCTTGGTGAAGAGCTTGGAAATATCACGACATATTTCGATGCAATGTGATTGACATTCTTCGACACTATAAGATGCGGCTCAACCCAAGCAAGTGCGTTTTGGAGTTTCCTGCGGGAAATTCATAGGCTTCATGGTCACTCGGCGTGGGATAGAGGCCAACCCGAAGATAAAAGCACTCAAGGACATGTCACCTCAAGAATGATCAAGGAAGTCCAACGTTTGGGGAAGGATTGCGGCTTTATCCGCGATTCTTGGCCTTCGGAGATAAGTATCTACCATTCTTCAAAATCTTAAGGGTGAGCAGAAATGGATTCCAATGGACGGATGAATGTCGCTTTTGAGCAACTTCAGTCTATTTAGCTTCCCCTCTATTATCAAAGCTATCAAGGAGAAGGCGTACATCTCATCTTCTTGTTTCTTCTCATGCGTAAGCTCCATCTTGTCTGGAGGAGAATTCATTACACGACCCATTTATTATGTCGAAAATCCTTTCGATAGAAGGGCGCTATCCACTAGTAGATAAGGCGGCATTGGCCTAGTGCATTTTGCGAAAATTGCGACCGTACTTTCGTGCCCACACCATCGCGTCTACACTCATCTTCCATTAAGAACTATTAAAAGCGATGTATCCGGAAGGTTGATGAAGTGGTCGGTCGAGCTTGGAGAGTTTGACATCCATTTTCTTCCACGTCGATATAAAGTCACAAGTGCTCGACCGTTGTAGAATGTACCATCCCATCACCGAGCATCATTCATCACTCCATGACAAATCAATGGACATTATATGTTGATGGAGCTTACTTCTGCGGGGCGAGGAATTTTGCTTATCTCCCAAGTAAAATAACTTTAGAATGCAGCTTGACTAAAGTTTGACCAATAATGTCGGCCCTCGAGGCCTCATTGGCGGGAGGCTTCGCCATTATTTGTGAGGTCAGAACTTAGCCATCTATCTGGACTCACGACTTGTGGGCTCGGGTTGAAGGAGACTTGATGCAGGTCATCCGCTCTCGCAGTCTTTTGGCAAAGTCACTTCTTGCGAATCGAGACCCATCGATAACTCATATTCTGGGAGGCGGGCATTGAGCGGATGCCCTCTCCAAGTTAGCAACAACGACGGAGATCTTTTCAGAAAATACATAGAGGACATCCACTTTCCCATTGAGCCTTGGGTGATACAATCTCTGGAGGACCCAAAGAATCTTCATGAATTGACCGATCATGTCCTTTCTTCAAAGCGGGGCCTTAAGACCACCGATCTTGTATCTCTAGAGCATTGAACTTCACCATAATCGGTGACAAACTCTACAAGCGGTCCTTCTTGGGGCCTACTTAAAGTGTCTACCACCGAGGCTAACTATGCAATGCGAGGTTCATTCAGAATTTGTGGTGAACATTTGGGAGGAAAAGCCCTCGCCCTCAAAATCATGAGGCAAGGTTTTCTTGGCCTACAATGAAGAAGGGCGCATTGGAGTTTGTAAGAAGTGTAACAAGTGTCGGTTACATTCCAATCTCACTCATACACCATCAGAACTCACCACAATCCAGGCGTGACCCTTTGCTATGGGGATCGATATAATGGGACCCTTTCCCATTATTGGGCAATGAAAATTCATAATCTTGGCGTTGATTACTTCCGCGAAGTGGGTGGAAGGCGAACGGCCAAAATCGAACAAATGCCAAGCAATTTGTGCGGAAAAATATTATTTATCGTTTTGGCATTCCGGAAAATCATCACCGATAATGGGGCCAGTTCACGGGAAAGACATTCACATCTTTACGCCAGGTCGCATATCCGGTTAATCCACCCAGTATCCCATCCCACGATGTGGGCGACGAAGTCACCAATAGGACAATACTAAAATAAAGACACGGCGAACCAGCGGGCAATGGGCGAACTATCCAATGTTCTTTGGGCTTACCGCATATCAAGGACCTCGGAGAAAGCCGTGTGTGTTTGAGCGAGGCATTATTCCGGTCGACATCGGTCCGAGCCTAGAACCCATAACTTTGATCGGGCAACGGATAAGCTTGATTCCATCTCGGATCTCTGAGACCCGACATGTCGGCACTCAGAATGGCTTCCTATCGAAAAGGATTGCTCGAGGTTTCAACCGAAGGGTAAAGCCGACCAATATCTGTTGGGGACCTGGTCCTCGAAGTCTCGACTCGGAAAAGGCCCAGACAAACTCTCACCGGTTTGGGAAGGCCGGTATGTGGTGGTGTCAAAATCAAGCGACGCGTTCAAGCTTAAGGATAGTATGGGAAGACTCTCCCACGTGCACGGAATGCTACAAACCTCCAAGTACTACCGGTGATGTATCGACTTTTTTATTCTAGTGAATGCGGAAAACATTATCATCGTGTATGTTTGTATTGTAATTGTTGTTATCGAATTAAACATTTATCGATACTCTGTTTGTCGTACTTATTGTCCAACCTTGGCATCAAGGTGTTTGGATTTATGTTTCTATCTATGTTAAAGTTCTCATACTTATTGTGACTTTTCTTGCTTATGCTTGCATTTTAAAACACCCGACTCATGAGATCATATTGTTGTATCTCATTGAGTAAGATCGATCCCAGAATTTGATCGATCTTCCTATCTGAGTTAACAGCGTCGAGTAGCTTCGATAAACAACCTTGGATAAGTTGGCAATCCTCATAGGCTACAACTTTCTCCATAACAGTTAACATTATCAGTAAGCGCTCAGATACACAACCTAGGATAGATCGAGAGGTTCGAGAGAACCTCTATATAGTGCAAGTTTGTCATCAAGTAGCGCTCGGTAATGATCTTAGAATAGATCGAATTATCCTAAAGGGATTCCCAGATGATCTCTTCTGTGAATCTTTATCATCAGTACACTTTGACACACAACTCGAAATATTCACAAATAATTTTTTGTGGATTGTTAATATTTCATGAGAACATACAACTGATCAACCGAAATAGTACACACGAATAGCGCAACATAAAGGAACTATACACGGTCTTGATGGTCTCATCGGTAGATGATGAAGAACTATCTCGAGTCATCCTCGTGTAGAAGGGTCGGAGAAGGCGGAGAAAGGACCTCAACACCAGCTCAGCTTGCGATACGCCAAGCGTGTCCCCTTCAAGAAACCTCGGATGAAGCCTTCATCAACACCTTGCCGCTCAAAGCCTTCACCTCTACATCATACATGTGGTCTCGGCCTCTGAGCGTGATCTGTATGATACTCTTGAAGGCTGTCGAGTTCTTGAAGTCCTCCACTGTGATCCGGCTCAGCCGAGATAAAGGCGACCTCTTTCTCGAAAGCGGCGTAACTCTCGGTTCTTTGCCTCAAGACACGAAACCTTCTCGAGAAAGATCTTGAGATCCTTTGCGGCCAACCAACTCTGTTAGCCTCCACTAATTCATCCGAGTCGCTCAACTTCCGATCGAAAGAAAGAGAAGTCACCAACTTCGGTCTGCACTCATCAAGTTGATTCTCCAACGGACATCTCTTTTACTTTCTCCACATACCGCTTATATTCACCATGGAGAAACTTGACCTTCACGAACTCGAATTCCGGTCATTAGATATTCATTTTGAAGTCAAGTTCTTGCTTCTTCAATATCCGGAATAAGAAAAATTACGTTAAGCAAGGAAATGGGAAATAAAAGATGATGAGCATAAGAAGGATTGTTCTTAGTTCTTGACATCGCGACCTGAGGAATGATTCACGTCCTCGGGGAATGAAGATCCTTGGGATCTACCGGCTCTTTTTTGGTGTCGATATCACCATCACCTCTTCGCTCCTTTTCCTCTTCTCTATTGGAGGCGGGTCCTTCTGGGAAGAAGCGGAGGGCGCTTGGAAGATCGGTGAAACCTCTTTGTTGGGCTTTCTCAACGAATGCATAAGACCTGGGATGAATAGAAAGCCGCCTCGAACAAAGATTCCTCCGCATAAATCTGTTGATATATCGAATCTCAAATCGAAGATCTTCAATATTACGGAATTTCGCGTCCGGGGATATCTTCATCACCAACTATGGGGAATGGGTAAATCTCTCTTTTCCCCATTTCTCGAGAGACCCGTCATTCTTCACAAAAGAATCTACTTGCCCAACTCTTGGGAGGATCCTTCGTCAGGAGGTCAAGTAGCGACTCTGCGGTGATCGACCATGTGCATCATGAAGTAAACTTGCACATCGGTGCGGTAATCGATGAGTCAGTCGCATCTACGAAAAACTATAAGTCCCATCACGATCGTCATTGCGCGGTCGAAAATTGGGAAATGCAAACCTCGCATGTCGACAAAATGGCGATCATCTCGGGGATGGAAACCGCATCCAGCACTCCCACGGGAGGAGGCTATGCACTCGGCTTGGTGGAGATGAGAGGTAGAGGTTGATCAGAAGAGTGCCCAAACTCCCAGGAGGTATGCATCTGCTTGGTGGAGATGAGGAGGTAGAGGTTGATCCGAGAAGAGTGCCCAAAACTCCCACCAGGGAGGCTATGCACTTTCAGTAGAGGTGGATCCGTGCAGGTGCCAACTCAAAAGCAAAGGAGAGGAGGTATGCATTTCCCCTCTTAGGGGTTTTATAGACCCCATAGGGGGTAAAAAAAAACCCCAAAATCCTTCAAAACCAGCAGAAACCTCGGTCGGAGGCAGATGGCTGGCCGCCATGTGGTGTATGCCCAGCCCCGCCACCCGCCTCGCCCGCCTCGCCATGCTGGCCTTCAGATCCGGGCCGAGGCGTCGTCCTCCATGGCGCGGTAACCCATGGTATGGCAGCGACAGCCTGCCATCGTGGCCCGGCCGCCAGCGGCGTGGCCCGTGGCGTGGCCAGCGTATGGCGCGATCAGCCCGTGCGTGGCCCGTCGTGGCCCAACGTGCCTGGTATGAGCCCGGCCGTATAATCGTGCCCGCCATGCGACGTGGCCATGGCATGACAGCCGGTCGACCGCGTGGCCAGCGTCGGTATGCTGGTGGCGTATGGAACGACGATATAACCCATGCGTGGCCGCCCGCATGACGTGGCCATGACGTGACCCTGACGCTGTTGACCGTATAGCCAGGCGTAAACCTCCGCGGTGCCTGTAGCATGCTCCCCCATGGCGCTCTGAACCCTCAGCATGGGTCCCGAATGCGAAAACCGTAAGTGTCCGAACGGTCCATAACCTCAAAATATCCACGCTATCGCATTTTGCGACCAACTTCTTCAGCGGTTATAATATTGTCTTTGATGAAGACAGTTCTCAAAATGAGCGGTTGATGGACTCTCAAATTTCATTTGCTATTTTCAAGTATTTGACATATATTTTGGAATGAGATAATGTCACCCAAAAATAGAGCGATACATCCTCGAAAATTAATCGATCAAGCGAATCTCAAGGCATTTTGAAATGTTTGATCTAATCACCGATTTCAGCAAACTTTCAAGCGGCGTCGATGAGCGAACATAGCAACATCAAACATAGTCGATCCGAATCGACTCATCAATATCGAGCATGAAAATGGATGATCCGCCAAATGGTCACCAAAGCGACATATTTATAGTCGGTCGGCGGCTCGTCAAGGCGAATCCAACGAATCAAGATCCACGACATCATTAAGGCGCGGATCATCAAAATACCGTCGATCGAGGGATCCGAGCCGTCCAGGGGAGTGGTTGGAGTTTTCCGCAATTCTGGACTCCAAAATCTATAAATAGAGCTTCATTCTCACCTTAGAAGACCATCGATCGAAGACCAAAGAGCTCGAGAACCACCGGTCGACCTTGGCCACGATCTATCACCACCTGCCACCACCGTAGTCGGAAGATCGAGGCTTGCCCAGGATTGCCCAGAGGACTAGAAAAGACCAGGTTTCTTTTCTCCGAAGATCAGGTTGCTCCCGGAAGATCAGTTCTGCCGCTTTTGGGAAACTTCTCCCTTGGGTTGGAGTTGAATATTTATCTACACTGAATATTGTTTCACAGCTTCTTCTCCAGAACGGAGGACCTGTATCTTTTGAACACATAGTGAAAGTTTTTTGGCAAGGCCATTTCCTTAGCGGGTTTTCCATATAACCCGTGTTCATATCCCCGCGTGTTGGATAATTTTGGGCTGTGAAGATCTAGCATCTAGAAATAAAATTCTAAACGCACATCCATGATGACGATGACGGTAAGCATACCCACATAGTGGAAGCCAAGTCTATGAAAGAGAGGATTGATATAGTAGAATATTTAGGCGAGGTGAGAGCTATTTTACATTGAGGAATGAAGAATTCTTTTGGATCATCCTTTTCAATCTTCTTAATCTTCTTTAAGCTCCATGAGCTTTTACAATGAATAAGAGATGAAATGGACATGGTGAAACCAACTTTCTCATTTGTATATATATATATATATATATATATATATATATTTGGTTTTTTTTTTGATAATGAGGTGTCACTAATCCTACTATATGACGTGTGACTTGCATGACTAATCTCAGGCGAGCACAGCACGTCGACTCTCATTTTTTTTCACTCGTGGGTAGTGCGTCTCACTCTAAAGGGGAATTGAATATGGGTAAGTACCGTGCTTTCTCTCCTGGCTAAGGGGATTGGGTTCTTGGTTTTGCTTTGTTCGAGGTTTGAAAATTTGAATGTTAAAATGGGTGATGCTTATCATATAAGCTATTGCTGAAATAGAGGAAATAAAAGCTTTTCTTAGCTTTTGATAGATGTGCTAGATCTTTCACATAGGTAAAAGCTTGAGCAACTGTAAGTCTAAGAAGAAAGTTAGAGGCCATGTGGCATAAGTCATCATGTCATATGACAACTAATCATATCATGTGATATAAGTTAGGGATTATTTTTAAAATAGGCTTAATCTTAATGATAATTAGTTGTTTAGGCGTGAAAAAAATATAATTAGCAAAATAGGCCTAGTCGTCCGTCAACGGACGACCACTATTTTTTTGGTGGTTTTACAAACCACGGTGAGAGAGAGAGAGAGAGAGAGGGGATTTTATTTTTATTAATTTTTATAAATAATATAATTATTTAAAGTATATAATTTAAAATATTTTTTATAAAATATTTAATAACAAAATATTTATATATTTAGTTATTAATTAATTTTATATATATAATTAAATATATAATTTAAAAATATTTTTAATTATATATATAAATTTATAAATTTATTTAATATTTTTTAATTAATATAATTATGTATAATATATAATTGTTATTAATTTTTGTTAATATATAATATAAAAATATTTAAAATCTATAAATAAATAAATAAAGAAATAAATTATATAAATATTTTATAAACTATATAAATAAAGTAATTATATATATATATATATATATATATATATATATATATATATATATATATATATATTTATTTATTTATTTATAAATTTATTTAGTTATTTATATGTTTAAATTATATAAATATTTTAAGTTATATAAATAATTAAAAAATAATTTTTATAGAATATTTTTAATTATTTATAAATATATATATATATATATATATTAATATAAGTCTTTAATAATAATAATAATAACAAAAATATAAAAATATAAAATATAAAAAAAAAAATAAATAAATAATTTTTAATAAATAAATAAAGAAATGAATAAATATATAGTAAATATATATATATATGTATATATAAATAAATAACTAAATATTTTATAAATATATAAATAACTAAATATTTATATAATTTACAATTATTTATTTATTTATTTAACTAATTATATATTTTAAAGAAATAAATATTTTTAAATAAATAAATAACTAATTAAATATATATATATATATATATGTATATATATATATATATATATATATATATGTAAAACTATTTATTTATTATATATTTTAATTATTTTTAAATTATTTATATAACTTAAAAAATTTTATATAATTTAAATATATAAATAACTAAATAAATAAATAAATAAATATATATATATATAATTACTTTATTTATATATTTTAAATATGTTTATATTATATATTAACAAAATTAATAAAAATTATATATTTTAAATAATTATATTAATTAATAAAAATATTAAATAAATTTATAAATTTATATATATCATTAAAAATATTTTTAAATTATATATTTAATTATATATATAAATAAATAATTAATAACTAAATATATAAATATTTAGTTATTAAATATTTTATAAAAATATTTTTAAATTTATATACTTTAAATAATTATATTATTTAAAAAATTAATAAAAATAAAATCTCCTCTCTCTCTCTCTCTCTCTCTCTCTCTCTCTCTCTCTCTCTCTCTCTCTCTCTCTCCCGCCGTGGTTTTGTAAAACCACCAAAAAAAAAAAAAAAAAAGGTAGCCAGTCGTCCGTCAAACGGACGACTGGCGTAACGTAAATCATTCGTCGTCCTGACGGACATTATTATTTCTTATATTTTTTATACTAAATAACATTATCGTGCTATTCTTTATTTTAAAATATTCCCTATAAGTTATTAGGTTGTGCGGCAATTTCTCCACAAGAAGGAAGATTTAGTAATTAGTAACATACGGATAAAGTCTATATCATTATGATCAATAAAGAGTTTACATTTTATTATCAATCTTTTCAAAATTTTGGACTTGCTCTAGCCTATATTCATGCGTATTTTAATTTATAGTTTAGCCATTAATTGTTTTGAGCAATACGTAATCACATTTCTCTATATTTTGGGCTCCAAAAGAACAAAATGCTTAACAAATTAAATTGATTTAGCTCAATTAGAACTCGTTCATAATCATTTGATTAATTAATTGAGCGAGCTTGAACACTCTAAATACTTGATAATTTAAATAAATGAGCTTTGTTGTCTTTAGAAAACTAGTTGCGGTAGAGTAAAGTTTTGAAACTAATTGTAATGTAGCGTATTTAAAGAGTGAATAAGAAAACTCAATTTTATGTAGAAAATCTCGAAAGAGGGGAAAAACTACAGGCTGATAAAAACTTCCTATGTATCTTTTGAGTACAAGATCTTCCGATAGGGATTACATAATTGTATATGAAAGGAATAACGGTATGTGACCGATCGAGTTATAACGATTAATGTAGTAGCAGATGATGGTGAATGTGCGGGAATCACCTAGAAATGAGGGAATAATTACTGCAGAAATGTAGGAACAATCACGGTATAAGTCATTGATGGAGACCACGAGATTGATAACGGCAAGGATTAACGGCGGCATGGCGGCTGATTTGACGACCGTCAGTGGGATTGTGCTTGGAGGATCTTTAGAGCTCTCTCCTCTCTCTTGCTTGGCCTCCTCATATGAGGAATGATATTTATAGATTGGAGGAGTGCGTCTCTGTAAATATATGCAAACCGTACCACTCCACTTTATCGGACGGCTCACAATGATCCCTTTGATCATTTGATGTATTTTAAATATTTGATGCTCAAATGAAGTTGGAGTTTTAAGATCTTTTGGCTTGTTGAAGCTCGTCGAGACGCTCATTTGATATAAATACTCTATATTTGAGAGCTTTTAGGAATTTAGCGATGTCTCAAAGTTTCCAATGATATTTTAAGCTTGATCTCGACCGTTTCAATTTTTGATTAGCTTGCTTTCGGCATCAAGATTCGTCTTATAGTGGAATTTTGTCATATCGGTTACTATTTTGGATGATATTATTTCAATCATCAAAAAAAAAATATATGTGCAAGCACTTCAAAATAGTAAATTCTTCAATGAAATCCATGCAAAATTCTGAGCGTTTACATAAGGTTTGGTTAGATTATGCGAACGCAAGAAATTCTAATCTGCGTAGTTTATAGGATGAAGAAAGGTCTTTGCGGGCCTTTCGTGGGTCGAATAGAGAACGGGTTGCGAAAACTAGACGGGCAGCGGTTTTGACAGGCTGAACGGTGCAACATCGGCAGTCACGAGGCACCGCGAACGCCGTAGCGCGAAGCCAAGGATCGCGTCATCGGAGTCTGAGGCTTCTAACGGGCTCTGGTCGACATTCTGAACGCGGGCCCTGACTGAAGTTCGGGTCGCCGAACGGCGAAGCGGGTCCGCAGAACGGCAACGGCGGGCGGGTCGCGTGGAAACACGGCGTAGAAGGTCAAAGACCTGCCCAGCCTTGAGTCTTTGCCTTGAACTCTGAGGGCCCAGTCTTCATGTATGCCACAAAACGTCCGTTTGGCCGCTTTCAATTGGCCCGTTTGAGTAGTTTTGAACTTGTAAATTTATGAATTTTTATTTGATTTATCTTATTAAAATAGAAAATCGAACTTCAAAATTTAATTTCTCTTAATCCAGTTCTTTTCACTTGAAATTTTTATGGTAGGTGTGTTTTAACTTTAGTTTTCATTTTAAAATTTCAAGTTAATTTGACATATATTTTGGTGTAATTAATGAAATTTTATTTTACTAAAACTCAAATTAAGCTCAAAATACTTAATGAAATTTGAAGATTTTGAGTTTGTTGGATTCCACTCGAAAGGAAAATCCAACGAACCATTATTTTTTGATTAAATATTTTATTTTCTATGAATTTTTGAAGTTTCAAGTGATTAAAAAAAATTTTTCTAAAATATGCGGCGTCGGCGTTGGCGGAACGATCGATCGGTCAGCGATCCATAGGCTGGGATCGCGTGATCTCAACCATCGATCAGAACCTCTGATGATGGTCCATCGCATCGAGCGTCGAAGGCGGTCGCGTGATCCAGCGATTTAAAGTCAATTGTGCGGATCATGCTATCGATGGTCTAGATCGCATCGCATCCAAAGGCTTAGATTACGATTCACACATGATCGTCGATCCACTGTGGGATTGGGTATTCTCTCGGTGGTGAATAGTAAAAATAGGTTTTTTAGGGAAAATAAGGTTTTAGCGAAAACTTATTGAATGGACTCATTTCACAACAATTCACAGGAAAATTTTATTTCTAATTGGGATGATTTAAAGTAAAAAATGCGGGATTATCAGGAAAATTCCTAAAATTGCAAGAAAATTATCACAAAATGCTGAAATCTAAAGGCGACTAAAGTTTGGCGAAATTTACCTTACCGGTGATGGTTTTGGCTGCGGTGAAGATCCAGTGAACTCAGGTATGTTAAGAAGCTTTGGAATGATCTTTAACCTTCACCTCTTCAACATCGTCTTATCCGATGTTTACCGTTGCCTTGTTGGAAGATCCACTATTTATATTTTGAGCTAAAAATGAGAAAGAGGTGGAGGATGGGTTCTTTTTGGTTTGGAGAGCTTTTGAGCTGAATGGTGGGAGCAAGAGATCAAGCCTCATCTCCCCACAATAATGGCCAAAATTCATTCTTTTTTGAATTTTTGGCTCCAAATTGATTGTCATCTTGCTTGGGGTGGTTGGGATGGATGATGGATTGATTGAAGACTTTGAATTTTGCTCCAAAGTCCTCTCTTGCACCATATGATAAGCTCAATTGAATGCAAATATTAGGGATAAGTTAAGTGCATGTGATGGGGAGAATTAAATGAGGTTGAGTAGAATCCTATGTGAGCGATCCATGAGGGATTTAAATGGGTTGGGTTGATTTTAGGCTGATCCCAAATGGATTTGGGTCGGGTTTGATCAGCCCCAATGGGTCATGGCTTGGTTTCAAGGGATTTGGCCCAATTTGGGTCATATATATATTGGGTCAAATTGACTAATTTGATTAAAATTGGCCCAATTAGCTTGGGTCATGGGTTGATTCATGTTTAATTACCTAATTGAAGATGAATGTGATCTTTGGTTTGAATTAATTTGGATTTAATTTAGATTTAGGCCAAATTGACCCTTTAGGCCAATTTGGGCTAGGTTGGTCAAGTTGCTCAATTGGGTTGATTGATCAAATTAGCTTAATTATGACTTTGGTCAAGTTTAATAATCAATTTAAAATGAATTTGAGCCATTGGTTGCAGTTAATTTGGGTTAGATCATGATTTGATTTGGTCCTTTAGGCCAATTTGGGTCAACTTGGATCAAATGACCAATTGGACTTGGTTTGGCTCTGGTGTTCAAGTCATATTTAAATATTAATTTTGGGTTGATTCAAATCATTGGTTTCAATCAATTTAGTATATGATGAGTTTTGGCTAGTTTAGGTTTATTTGGGTTAAGGGTTGACTTGGGCAAATGACTAAGTTGACTTGGTTTGACCCAATTGATTGCAATTAATCATCTAGGGTGATCAACAATCATGGTGGAAGGTTTTGGTTAGCTTGGTTCAATCCAATTTTGGTTGGATTAGAAGTTGACTCAAATGGGTCCTTTAGGTCACTTTGGGCTGGACCTAAGTGGGTCAATTGGTTTGGTATTGATTTGATTCAAGTTTAGTTGAGCTTCTATATTAGCCTAGATTGAAATATAAATTCAACAATCAATTTGGAGTCCAATATGTTTTGGCTCAATTGAAAGTTTTAAGTCAAATGGCTAGTTAGGCTTGACTTGGGTTGACATGAATTTGGTTTAATGATTGTAGGTTTTATTTATATTTGGATAAATGATCGAATGAATGATTGATTCAGAAAATTCATTTTGACTTGGTTTGGATAGAATTTAGTTAAGTCCAAATAATTGTCTTAAAGGGCTTAAATTGAGTTTAAATTTGATTTTGATATAATTTTGGTCATTTGAATTTGGATTAAATATAAATGAAGGAATAATTGATTTATAAAGAGATCAATTGAGTTTGATTTGATCTAAGGGGTTTTGGCTAAGCTTATGAATGTGGTTCATATGGCTTAGGAAGGGTCTTAATTGAATTTGATTTTGGGTTTCAATCATTTAGAGTCAAATTTAAAATTAGATTTGGAATTTGAATTTGAATTTGAGATTTGTTTGAGAATTGAATTTGGGTTTGATTTGAGAAATTGTATCTAGATTGGGTTTAGGCTATGAGATAGGTAATTTCCTTAAGCCCAGGTATCTAATCTTATGATTAACACTTCTAAGTTTCTAGGCTTAGGATAAGTGTTCACCTAATCACTAGAAGTGTCTTATGACTAAGGAGTTCTTAGTATCTAGAAGAGTCCTAAGCCCAAGAAGAGAAGGCTAAGAGCTCACTCCAAAAGTGGCGTCAACATTACCTCACTTCCCCAGTTAATAATGACACATACCCATTTGATTTCATTCTATGTTTATTTGTATAAGAATTTGAATAGAACTTTAATTCAATAAAAAAATACAACCTTTGCATGATTTCCATTCTCTTAATTGTGTATACATTCATATGTATCTAAGAAAGTAAGTATATAGTCTAGATATCCAGAATCTGAGGCTTTAGCTAGCTAGGAGGGCGTTTGATTACATCACTTCCCTTGTTAACAATGACATACTTGTTTATGTCTTTATACATGTGTATGTATATGTGATTAAGGAATGAAATCCACTTTTTTTATTAAAATGCATGCATCCATAATTGTTCAAGTGATTGAATTATTTAATCATGTGATTTGGAGCTTTCCTTTCTATGTTCATGTATGCATATTTACATATGTTTGAATGCAAATGGGTATATAGTCCGGACATCTTGAGAATACAAGGCTTTAGCTAGCCCTAATGAGGTTAGTTGATTACCTCATTTCCATGGTTAATAATGGCATGTACTTATTTATGTTTTATATATGTGTATGTATATGTGATTATGGAATGAAAATCCCATTTTTATTTAAAATGCATGCATCCATAATTGTTCAAGTGATTGAATTGTTTAATCATGTGATCCGGAGCTTTCTTTCCTATATTCATGTATGAAAATTTACATATATCGAATGCAAATGGGTATATAGTCAAGACATCTTGGGAATCTGACGCTTTAGCTTTTTGATTACCTCACTTCGATTAATAATGACACATACCTATTTAATTTCATTCTTATGTATAGTTGTATGAGAATTTGGATAGAGCTTTAAATTTACATATATTGGACAATTCAATCAAATGAAATATAAACTTCAAACATACACATATACACTTAAATATGCTACAACATGTTGTATGTATAGAAACACTTAGGATTAAATCATATGCATGTTACATGTGATGGAAATGAATTATTTGATATATATCGTGTGGTAGTAATTCAATTATGTTAATCTTAAGATACCTTTCATATTAAATAAAATTATTTAAAGTAAACCTAAACTTAGGATTAATTAAAATATTTAATATGTCATAAAGAGAACTAAGTCAAACTAATATGCTTTAGAAGGTGATTTAAGGTAGGGATGGAAGATGGTAATCCTCTTCCTTCTCTTTATAACACTTAGTCACTAAGTGTAAATCAAACAAAACTAAATAAATCAATTAAACAATTTGAAGTGAAACTAACCCTTATGTTAAATTAAATCTCTCCAAACTTAGAATATCATAAGCTAATGCCTAGTAAGACATACCACACAAACCTCAACCAGACATTAGAATTAAGTCACCACTTCTAGCTCTATGTTAGGATGTTGTATGATGTGATATATATTTTATTTTATGATGTATTATTTTGGGTGAATGTTAGGGTGTATACTTCATAGACTAGATTATAGGATGATACTAGTCTATCATATTTTCTCATTGTGCTTAAAGGGGCCACTATAAAAATATAAATAGTTTGCTTGTAGGTTATTTAAGCATAATCCAAGCTAGGATAGGTGAGCTTGATTACCCATGTGTAGGGTGCTAAGTCTAAGTTATACATATAACGCTTGAGATTGTATGTATGTTTAGCTAACCTTTGTTTGTAGGTCTAGTTAGATTTATTTTTTATATGAATGTAATTTTGCAATAATGAATTAGGATTAGTGCTATGGGATTTGTCCTAGGGTGCCTGTGATGCTTTTGAAACAACATATCCAAATTAAAGAACAAGCAAACTAAATCAAGAGAAAGAAGAAGGAGATGGATGAGTGAAGAATGAAGACCCACATAGCATGTATTCATTCTAATTGTAATTATTCTTTAATATTCTAGATTGTATAAGGGTAAAGCTCCTACCCATCTTTTCTTATTAGGTTGTATATGGTGTACCCACTACTGCCTCTTATTCTTTTATGGTAGTTAAAAAATTTATTGATGGTCTGTTTAAATTATGCATTAGAAATGACATGATTTTCATAGTTTCTTCATGCGATGCTTTAATGTGTGGCTTGGATGCATCACTCCTAGGGTAAAAATAAAATTTCTATCCCAACTAGTCACTCATAATTAAAATTTTTAATAATTCATAATTTCATCATAAAGCCTAGGATAATCAAGGCAATTAAAAGATTTAGTAACCCTTTAGTTGAATGTTGTATGTCTCACATTACATACATACTCCTTCCTTGCACATGGGGATCTCTATTCTTACAGATAGGGGAATAATTAACATGTGAGAGCATCCCTTGTGATGGAGAACACCTCTTCTTGGTGATTTAGCCAACAACCTATTTTCATCATGCATTTAAGCATAAGAAATCTTAAGCCTTTACTAAAATAATTTGTCAAAATGAAATAAAATTTATAAGATTTTGCATTTTTTAGACTAAGTCATTTGCTTATACCACTCATGCTCTAGTATCTTAGGGGTGAGTTTAGGACTTTAGTCTTTTCTAAATAAATAATTATTCTAGCTATCTAGTAATTCATAAGACTAGACTATATGATTTTAAATCGTAGGATGAGTTAGCTAGCCACTTTAGGCGATTGTAAGTCCAGTCGAGCAATTTAATCCTCTCTTGTGAAGGCAAACCTTATGCCACTTTGCATAAATTTAGGTCATGCTCTAGCTTGTGGTACTTAGATTTAAGATCAAAGGTAGCTATTTCCTTGGGATATAAGTATAAATTCTCACCTCTTAGGTATTTCCATAATCTTATGTTGTTGGATTATAAGCCCTAGCAATCTAATAAAATTTTAACTCAAATGAATAATTCTCTTCAATTTCAAATATATAGAGTCCAACCATAGGATAGATTGGGGCTCACTATGTTTCCTAATATCATGAGCATTCTCTACTTTTTCTCTTTAGATTCCAAAACTAAGTCTTCTTCTTGAACAATCCCATTTGATTTTCCAAAATAACTAATTTATTGATAGTCTTGAAATATTTGGAGACCCTAATTGTCTACTTTTCAGAGTACTCTTATGGAATTCCATTCCCAGGATGTAATTAACTATAGAGGCTTACCTCCATAAAGAACTTAGGAACCCAACTTAAAATAAACCACCTTCACATTTCCATATAAAGTAGGGAAAGATATCTAGTATATTCGAAGACCCATCATGTCTTAAGAGTCCTTATTAGGTGATTAGGTCCATTGCGGTGATGTCCAATCTTTTGAGGTACATCATACCTTAATATCATACCGATTATTTCAATAAGCTCCCTAAGATCTGCATGGTGTCCTACATCTAAAATAAACACCACAGTTCCCATAAGTTTAATTTTGCTTTAAAGTTAAAGTGCCTCAATGAGAGCACCAAATATGATACAATGCAATCTTGTTTGGGGTGGGGAGATTGATTGGGGGTGAGGTGTTTATGAAGGAAGAGATTAAGGGGAGGATGAGCTAATGTAAATAATGAAGAGCTTTTGAGTGGTCTTGATAATTATCTTTTAGATATATTTTTATTGAGTTTAATGGCATGATATAAATCCTTATAAATTAAAGGAGGCTTGACCTTACTTTTGAAATTAGCTCTCAACTTCTCCATCTTAGACATTGGACTCCTCTGACACTAGAGTTTCTTAGTTTTGAGACACTTTTAGATGAACACTTAACCTAACTCTAGAGACTTAGAAGGGTTTATCATGGGATTAGCTATGCATTAGGGATTTAAGGCAAACACTTACCCTAAAACGCCCATGTACACTCCTTCAAACCAAATCAAATCTCAAATCAATTCAAACTCAATTGATTTTCTCAAATCTCAAATCAATCCCAACTCATTGAGTTTCTCAAATGAAAAATCAACTCCAAATTCAATTCAATCCCAAATGATTCAAATCCAAAATCAATTCTAAATTCAACTCCAATTCAGATTGAAACCCATGATCAATTCTAATCCAAAACCTTCCTAAGCCTTATGAATCACATCCATAAGCTGGGCTAAACCCTTCAAATTAACCCAAAAAGCGTTCTTTATAAATCACTTATTCCATCATTTATATTCATAACTATGAATGAAATTGGCATCTAATCATCCAAATCAAATGAATATAGATCAAACCAAATAAAACCCCTTTTTTCAAATTTTTTGACCTACCAAATTCACAATCAAATCACTCTAATTCACATGATTCTCTCATGGATCATTTATATTCTCATTTATCTTCACAAATATAAATGAAATATAAATTAAAATGGCCAAAATCAAATCAATATAAATTTAAAACACAAATCCAAACTCATATTATATCCTTTAAGCTAATTTCTTGGATTTAGCCAAATCATTCTCAAATCAATCCAAACCCTTGGATTTCGTCAAACAATCACTCCTTTAATCACATGCCCAAATATAAACATAAACTACAATCAACAAGCTAAAATCAAACTAACCAAGTCAAACCCATGTTCATCCTTTTGACTTAAAATTGTCAAATGAACCAAAACCCATTTGACTCCAAACCACTTGCAATTGGATTTATGTTTTCATCATAAGTCCATATGTGAGTTCAACCAAACTTAAAAAGCCATGATCAAGATAATTCACCCTCTTAGGTCCACTTGATCCAAAGTAGCCTAAAGACCCTTTTGAATCAAGTTCTAATCCAATTGGTTTAAACTAAGGCCACCCAAGCCTCACATTGTGATCAATAATCATCCTAGAATGATCAATCACTCAAATTGGGTCAAACTAAGTCAAACTAGCTTTCGACCAAGTCAACACTTAGCCCAAATAAGACCTAAACAAGCCAAAATTCACGTGAGCCAAATTGATTGAAACCATTGATATAAACTAATCCATAATCAAATAATAAACATGACCAAGCCCTCACTAGAGATAGACCCAATTAGTCCTCCCCAAGTTGACCCAAATTGACCTAAAAGAAATAAAATGGGTCAAATCTTGATCTAAGCCAAATTGATTGCAACCAATTGGTCAATTTCATTCCAAATTGATTGTTGAACTTGACCAAAGCTTTAATTTACCAATTAGACCCAACTAGCCCTATTGACCATGAAACTTGACCCAAAAGGTCAAATCAACTTAAAATCAAACCAAATCAATTGATTGAAACCAAAACTTATAATACATTTAAAATGATCAACCAAGCCTAAAAACCCATGACCCATTGTCAAATGGGTCAAATTAGTCAACTTGACCCATTTGACCCAAATGAACCTAAATGAACCAAAACCAAATTAAACCAAACCAATGATACCCATAGGCTCCAAATTATCATTTAAACTTGACATAATCCATAGTTTGACCCAATTTGACCAATTGGTCAACTAATAATTTACTACCTTTGGGTCCCGTCGGATGTGAAAAGTGGAGGTTGCGATAGGTAGTCGGACGTAAAACTTGTCGAAATAATGATGACATGAATCCTTTAAATCCTTGTGTTAATGCTAGGGCGTCCCACCGGCAGCGGGTAGGCGAATACATGAAAAATATGCTAGAGCTGCGCCGGTGTCCTGCGGTGTTAAATAAGCAAGGGTTCCCATTATGGGCGAATCGGGCAAGAAGTTAGTCCATGAAACTAGGATTAAGTTAAGATCTTGGAATATCATTACTCTTACAAGTAAATTAATGGAATTAATAGATATTACGGTTCATATAAAGATAAATATTTTATGTGTTCAAGAAACTTAATGGGTTGGGGAGAAGGCCAAGGAGATTGATAGTTTAGGTTTTAAACTTTGGTATTCGGGTAGAAGTTGAACTAGAAATGGTGTAGGTGTGATTATAGATAAAAGTTTGAAGGATAATGTTATAAATATTAATAGATGTAGATATAGAATTATAGCTTTAAAGATTATTGATACTAAGATTATCAATTATAAGTGTTTATCCTCAAGTAGGTTTGGATGTAAGCTTAAAGAAAATTTTTGGAATGAATTAGAGGAATTATCTGAAAGATACCTCTTGAAGAAAGAGTATTTATTGGAAGAGATTTAAATGGACATGTTGGTAGAGTGGTAGAAGATTTTAAAAGTATTCATGGTGGTTATGGATTTGGAGTGACTAATGAAGAAGGCGGGGTATATTAGATTTTGCCTTAGTTTATAATTTTGTAGTTGTTAATACTTTATTTAAGAAAAGAGATGAACATATTATTACTTATAAAATGGATCTAGTAAAACATAGATTGATTATTTTCGATAAGAAAAATAGATCGTTTAGATTGTAAAGATTGTAAGGTCATTTCAAGTGAAAATTTAAGTACCAACATCGATTCTTAGTTTTAAATTTTAAGATGAAAGGGCGTAAGAGAAAAATAAATCAAATTATTATCAGATTAGATGGGGACACTTAAAGAACACAAATAAAAATATTTTTAAAGTAAGCTACAAGGGATTAGAATTTGGGATGTTTATAAGGAAGCTAATGTTATGTGGGAAAAAGTAGCAAGTGAAATTAAGCAA
This sequence comes from Cymbidium sinense, assembly GCA_021442155.1. Classification (NCBI taxonomy): domain Eukaryota; kingdom Viridiplantae; phylum Streptophyta; class Magnoliopsida; order Asparagales; family Orchidaceae; genus Cymbidium; species Cymbidium sinense. The sequence continues at coordinate 4,148,032 of CM038230.1, forward strand.
GTTTCTAAAGATGTGCTTGGAGAATCAAAGGAAAAGCTTCTTTTAATAAGAATAGGTGGTGGAGTGAGTGTGCAAGAAAAGATAAGAAATAAGAAGCATTGTTATAAAACTTGGTTTAGATGTAAAACTTCGAGGATTGGGAAATATATAAAATTGGCTGTAGAGATTCTAAGAAAGCAATATATGAAGCAAAAAATTTAGCTTTTAGTGATTTATACAATAGATTAGATACCAAAGAAGGTGAAAGATGTATGTATAATTTAACCAAAGAGATAGGAGAAGTAAATACATAGTTCAAGTGAGGTGTATTAAGGATGAAAATAATAAATTACTTTTCTTAGAAAGGATATTGAAAATAGATGGATGAGGTATTTTGATAAACTTTTCAATGAAGGATCTAAAGTAAGATTGATTTTAACCTTAATACCCTAAACAAAAATAGAGAATTTTATTTTTATCGTATTGGTAAATCACGAAGTTAGAGAAGCTTTAAAGAAAATGAAATGTGCACCCTGATAAAATTCCAATAGAAGTGTGGAGATGTTTAGGAGATCAAGGAATTTTTTTGGCTTACAAATCTTTTTATTATTTTAAAGACTAAAAGATGTCTGAGTGGAGAAAGAGTTTGTTTGTTCCTATATTTAAGAATAAAGGTGATACACAAGAGTGTGCAAATTATAGAGGATTTAAGTTAATATGTCATACATTAAAATTATGGGAGAGAGTAATTGAGCATAGGTTACGATGTGATACAAAGTTTCTCTGTCTTTGGTTTCATGCCGTAGATCTACTATGGATGCTATACATTTGTTAAGAGGTTTGATGGAGAAGCATAGAAAGTAAGGAGGATCTACATATGATATTTATTGATTTAGAGAAAACATGATAAAGTTTCAAGAGATGTTCTTTGGAGAGTTCTAGAGCAGAAAGGAGTTAATATTGGTTATATTCAAGTCATTAAGGATAAGTATACTAGAGCATTGTGTTCAAACACAAGAAGGATTGAAAACATATTTTCCTATTTATTACATCAAGGATCGACTTTAAGCCCTTATCTTTTTTTACTTTAGTTATGGATGTTCTTCTTAGGCATTTCTGGGAAGATGTACCTTGGTGTATGCTTTTGCTGACATTCTTCTTGTTGATAAGACTAGAGGGAGAGTCCAAGAGAAACTTGAATTATGGAGGTCAACTTTAGAGTCTAAAGGTTTTAGTTTAAATAGATCTAAAACTAAATATATGGAGTGTAATTTTAGTTGTAGAAGTTCTAGTGGTAGTGTTGTGATATTAGGTGAACAAGTCATTAATAAGAGTGAGCAATTCAAATATTAAGGCTCTATTGTTCAAAATGATGGTGAAATAGATGGAGATGTTATTAGTAGAATTCAAGTTGGATGGTTGAAGTGGAAGCATCCCTATTGTGTGATAGAAAAGTTTCACTTAAACTTAAGGAAAATTTTATAAGATGGTGGTAAGACACTGATGACTTATGGTGCGAGAATGTTGGCCAATAAAAGAGAAGCATAAGACTAAGTTAAGTGTTATAGAGTTGAGGATGCTTAGGTGGATGAGTGGGTTTACTCTTAGAGATAAAATGCAAAATGAGTATGTTGGAAAAGTTGGAGTAGCTCAGTGGCAGATAAGATTAGAGAGTTGCCTTAGATGGTTTGGCCACATAAAGTGTCAACGTCTAATGACCCGGTTAGGAGAGTAGATGCATTAAATTTGTCTTATATTAAGAAAGGTAGAGGTAGACCTAAAAGACTTGGTTAAGATGTATAAAAAATGACCTTAGTATACTTGAATTAAATGTGACTTTGACACATAATAGGACACAATGGAGCGAAGGATTCATGCGACCCACTTAGTGGGATTAAGGCTTCATCATGCTCGTTGTTGTTGTTGTTGTTAGTCAACCTAACCCAATTTGATCCAACTTGACCCAAATGAGTCAAATTGGTCAACTTGACCCATTTGACCCAAATGAACCTAAATGAACCATAACCAAATCTAAACCAAATTAAACCAAACCAATGATACCCATAGGCTCCAAATGATCATTTAAACTTGACTTAACCCATGGTTTGACTCAATTTGACTAATTGACCTAATTTGACCCAAATGGGTCAAATTGAGCCAAATTAAATCAAATGAACTCCAAATCACTTGAAATTTGGCCCAACACATTTTAAATCATTCCAAATCTACCCAAGTAAAACTCATAGCCAAATTACCACTTTTCTCTTAAGTCAAAGGGAATCCCATGACCAAATTCACTTGGAGTTTGGTCATTCCTTTCCCGAGCCACTTGACACTCATATTGGTCCCTATGGGCCCCAAGGAGGTGGTGAACATGGCTCAATGAACTTGGGTTGGGCATGACCCAAGGGAGGCCAAAGCGACCTCCCCAATCACCCTTGGAAACTTGACTCACCAAATCAGTCACCAATCACATGGCACTCTCTCCCTCTCCTCCCAAAATAACCCATGATGTTTTCCCATGTAATCCAAGCCATTGAGCCAAAATAGTAAATCAACCATCCACCATCCAATCTAAGGAGGGAGATATAACCCCTCATTCTCACTCAAAAGAGATTCATTCCTCGAGCTCTGAAGTTGAATCAAGCCTCCCAAGATTTTCCGACCATTACGAGCTTCCTTCCTTGCTTCCTATTTCTTAGTTTACTCAAAGCTGGAATAAGGAGATCAATCTGAGCTCAACTCACTCAATCCTCAACCAAAGTGCAATTAACCTTGCACACACCATCCTTTTGAGTCAAAGGAATCAAATCTTGAGCTTCTCGATTAGCGGGAGTTTGCTCGACAATCACTTATGTGTCATTGATTGATCTTACGAGCTAACTACATTGAGTCAAATCTTGTTAAACATGGCTTCATTTCATCCAACGAAGCTTCCTCGATTGTTGGAATCACCAATCATAAGCTCAGATGAGGTAAACCGACCTTAGAGTAAAATTTGTTTGGTCCTTTGTGAAATAAATGATCAAGTCACATGATCTCCATCGTTAGATGTGTTGCTTATGCTTCCCGAAGGTGTGGGATGAATTTGAGCTCCATTCGAGTTCAAGTGAGCTCAAATCGGCGGCGATCGGCATTTGACATTTCTCACCTTCGGAGAGGCGATCACGATCTTCTATTCGCATGATGGATCGGATGATCCCGATCAAACTATGCTTTAGATCTCTTTAATTTCCTCATTAACTGCAGATTAAATGGTGACCCTCGATCTTAGATCGGTCCACGAAAAGTGCATCCGCCAACGACTCGGTAGATAGATGTTACAACTTAAATAACCAATCCGTTATGTCATTGGAAAGTGACCCACGTCGGCCACATGGCCCGGCGGATTAGGAGTTTATTTAGGCTTAATTAATCTAATTTTAATGGTGAAACTTTCAAATTTCTTAAATAATTGTAGAAAAATTCAAAAAAATACAAATAAATACTCATTTTAAAGGTAAATGAGAAGAATAATAGAACATTAAAATCAATTAATTTTGAATAGTGATTTGACTCGATTTGAGTTTTGTTGGAAATGTAATTAAGCTAATTACTCTCTAATTACTCTAGTAATTAATTTCAAACTTTAGAGATTGAATGGTGGAATGACCTCGCCTCTCGATTTTCTTGGAATTTATGGCTTGATTAATTACGAATTGCTTATTTCATTCTTAATCCCTCTCTTAATTAATTAAATTATTAATTATCATGTTAAATAGTAATAAATGTGTTAATTAAGTTGGCTAATCATTATGAAATAGTGAATGGACATAAGGAATGATATTAAGATCTCTTTTCCAATTTTTCCCTAAGTTTACTTCATTTGGATAACACTTAATCAATTTGTAACTAATTAATCGCTAGTTACCTCATTAAATAGTTTAATTAATCAAATTCAAAACCAAATCATTCAATTCTTGGGTAGATTCTTAGGTGTTCAATAACCTAAGATAATTCAAAAGAAAATTATAATCAAACTACATGTGTAGGAGGGTAAAAGTACTTAATTAAACTTTTTAGCTTAATAAACCAATAATTATGGCGAAATGCATTAGACCCATTCATTTCTTAGAGCATTGCTAATTTAATTTTCATGTGATTGCATATCATATGTGGCTCATAATTACTTGGATAATTATGTTAAAGTGGTGTAGGAAAGGAGTAATTAATGGATTTAATTTATATAATAATTTAATCAAATTATAAAATCAACTTAATTATCTCTTCATTAAACCAAATCAATTCACACATAGGAGATAGTTTAGGACTAGCAAACCTTTATCATATTTATGAACTCAAATCAAACTCAAATTAAAAAATATCTTTAAGGAATTTTGGTTCATTTTAAATAGCCTTATTTAATTTGATTGCCCTTAGGAGTTAATTGGGATGAATGAAATCATATGCTTACATTCCTTTATTTCTTTCCAATAATGCTAAATATTGCTTACCATATGAAATCATACATTCATTCCTTTTAAAATTAATTAAATGAATTATTTTCTTTTATGTCAAATTGTATATGTTGACTTAAATTAAATATGAGTGGCTATTATGAGTACTAAATTGAAAGCTATTTTCAAAACTTATAAATCAATTATTAAAATGAAGTAATGTTAATTATAAATATCTATAAGTTTGCATGTAATAATAGTATAAGATGTGTAATATGAGGTTCTCTTTTCCTATCTTAACATGGATTCACATGGGATTTGTAAGTGTATAGTTCATTTGAAAAGAACATAACACTTAATTAAATCAATTCTATGCATTTCTATGTTAAGACTTAGGAACAACTTCATATTACATATGTAAATCATAAATCAACTAAATCAAAGATAATTTCTTGCATGATTTTCTACTCATGTGGTTCTTTTTTTACACTCATGTGTATTTAAGAAAAGTGGTATACTAGTTTGGATATCACGGGGCTGCGAGACTTTAAGTAGCCCTAAGTAGGTCTTGTATCTTACTCCCGGTATAGAAAACAATGGCGTCCTCTAAAACTCTTATATATATGCATGTGTGATGTGGCTAATGAATAAAGAATCATAAATCAAATAAATCAACTATCACCTTTTCCATGGATTTTTATCCTTATGGTCATTCATACATCTATATGTATCTAAGAAAAGAGATATATTAGTTTGGACATCCGATGATCACGAGGCTTTAAGTAGCCTAAGTTGGTCTTGTACCTTATGCCTCTAGTGTAGAAAATAATAGCCATAATCACTTAAAACTTTTATACATACAAATGTGTGTTTAGCTAATGGATGAAAAATTCCTCTTTTCTACATGATAAAACATGCATTCATGATTCAATTAATAAAATAAAACACTTAAATTCAAGATACATTTCCTTGCGGTCATAATCAAAGTGTGCAAAATTTATATTACATGTATAGGTATGCTTAGGGCTATTCATATGCATGGTATACATGATGAAAAGAAATGAATGAGTGTGTGTTATGTGATAGTAATCCATTTCAATTAATCTTAAGATGGATTTACAAAAGAGATCCCCTCTCTTTCTTCTCTTTTTAATACTTAGTTGCTAAGTGTAGGTCATATGAAACAAAAGAAAACACTAAATAAAATCTTCAAATCAATTAAGCCACTTAAAGAGAAATTAACCCTTTATAAATTAAACCCCTCACACTTAGCAAAGCATAACTCTAAAGCCTAGTTAGAACATACCACACAAGCTCTAACACATACATTAGACTAAGTCACCATTTCTAATTTTATGTTAGGGCGGGTGCATGGTTTTGATGAATGTTATTTTGTGATGTATTATTTTAGACTGGATGTTAGGATGTATATCGCATAATGTTGGGTCGATATTAGCCTAATCATGTCTTATGGGATTGTGCTTAAAGCTATAATAAAATATAAATGTGTTTGTTATGCAAGTTTCTTAGCCCCTAAGCATAACCCATGTTAGACAGTGGGCTTGGTTACCCATGTGTGGGATGCTAAGTCCAAATTATTCATATAATGCTTGGGTTGTATGATTTATTTAGTTAATATTTATTTTATAGGTGTAACTAGATTTACTTTTCTTCCTTTTAATGTAATTTTTATATTAAGATTATGATAAGTGTTATGGGGATTAAGGATGAACATTGGTTATAGGATCATGTCTTATATACCATGTGATACCTTTAGAGCAAACTACCTCTTACTTAAGCCAAAAGAAAGAAAGAAATGGAGTGAATCAAAAGAGGAAGAAATGAAAGAGGAAAATAAAGAATGGAGGATGAAGAATGAAGACCCCATAACACTTATCATTTCATAATTGTAATTATTATTTTATTATACTAAGATGTATAAGGGTAGAGCTCGACTACCCACTTTCTCTTCGGTGATGCGATACCGAATCTTCTTATTCTTTACGCTAATTTTATAAATTGATTGATGTTATATTTATGATTGCAATTAGGATGTCATGATTTTATTAGTTTCTTAATTGTTTGATGATTGTTGAATGGCCTAGATGTGATTAGGCTCTAAGCAAAAAAACTAAATTTTCTATCTAATTAATTAATTCAAAAATTAAACTAAATAATTCATTACCTCACCTAAAGCCTAAGACATAAATCAAGATAATAAAATATTTAGCAACCCCAATGGATATTGTATGTCTCATATTATGCATAAATTATATTATCTCACTCTTGCCAATGGAGGGCTTCAACCATTATCGAGAAAATGGCTTGACCTTTGAGAGCTATGGTGGAAACACACCTCTTCTTTTGATTTTGGCCCATAATTGATTTTCTCATGCATTAGACATATAAAATCCCATACTGTCAAATAAAATGATGTCAAAAAAAAAAACTTGATAAAATTTACATTAGATTTAAGTCATTATTCATGCCCTTCTTGATCTAGCCCCTTACGAGGTGAGTTTAAGGACTTAGTTTAACCATATTGCAAAGCATATGACTTGCCTACATGTATTTAAAATTGTAGGAGAAGTTATACCACCGTGATTGTAAGTCCAACAAATGGGTGGTTTATCCTCTCATGGAGGTAAACCATACCTATTTTGTTGCTTAGATGCTTTGGCTTATGCAAGCTCCCTAAACTTAGGATCTAATGTTACTATTTTCTTTTGGGGCTACAAGCATAAATCCTCACCTCTTAGGCATTTCTATAATCTTGTATTGTGGAATTATAAGCCCTAGATTTCTAATAAAATTCAACTTAAACATATAATTCTTCTCAATTTAAAAATATAAAGCTCAACTATAAGATAGTTTGGGATGCTCACTAGGTTTCCTAGTATCATGAGCATCCCTACTCATCTCTCTTTGGTTTCGATAATAACTTTCACCTTCTCTATATCAATCTCACTTGATTTTCAAAAGATAACCAATTGATTATCCTATCTTTGAAAATCTTTGGTGACAATGATCATTAACCTTAATCAAGAGTATTCCTAAGGAACCTCATTCCTTAGGATGTACTAACTATGGGGCTTGCCTCTATGAGGAACTTAACAAACATTAAAATAAACTCAACTTTACTTTTCCATGTAAAGTGGGAAAGATCTCTATATTCCTTAAGACGTAACTCTTGCTCCATGGGGAACTTAAAATATGGCTTAAAATAAACTCAACTTTACTTTTCCATGTAAAGTGTGGGGAAAGATCTCTGCATTCAAGACCCATTGGCCTGTGAGTCCTTATTAAAGTGACAGTCAATAGATGGTGACTTCCTCTCGAGATAGTACATCGCCTCAATGTCGCACTCCAATCACCTCATAAGTATCCTAAGATCTACTGGTGTCCCCATCTCTAAATACAAACACCACGGAGACACAAATAATTGAGGCATATAAAGACCATAAATTAAATATGATAGTTTGTGGCCTACATCTAGAGCGCGTTAAGTGATGAATTCATTATTAAAGAGAACTTGTCTATGGTAAAATAAATGTTATTCTTGCATTGCGGATGCAGATGTGAGAGATGGAAGAGAAAGAAAAGAGGTAAAGAGGTATTCTTCATTATATACATAATTTTTTGTCTAAGCAAAGCCTCAAAGTCTAAAAAATGGTTTTAAGTTAAAACATTTTGGGAGAATATTAACCTTTCATTGATTAGTCAAATGAATCATTGTAACATGTATGAGTGATATGTAGTTCCTTTCATCCTTGTTATGATTGGTGATTATGTTATCACCTTCAAATATGAATGTCCAGGCTAATTAATGGAAAGTTAATCGCCAAAAGGCCAACTTGTTAAGGCTATGTTGCTAAATAGGTTGAGTCATCGATGAGCCTTTCTTATGAAGAGGAAAAGCTACCAAATTTACATAAGGCTTACTCACCAAATATATTTTCCCTAGAAAAAGTAATTACAATCACATTAGGTGGAAGAGATCTAAAGGTTAACTTTCATAAGGGAAGATGTTGAGCTTATTTAGGAAAAGTCATTAAGATCTGAGACAAGCTCTAAGTTAATGAAGTAGTTTTCCAATAATGATGATGAGGGTGAACGTGAAGATGGGGTTGACTAAAGTGTAGTAATTTTGGGTAGATTGTCATGTAATCATGGCTATCAAGCAATAAGATTAAATGTCATCAATTATGGCAAATGGGGATAATTTAGGAGATTATGATTATGAGATATTCTTCTTAGTGAAAGAACATTAAAGTTTAGTGTGAGTTACTCACTAAAGTGAGCTTTGGGCCAAGTAGTCAAATTTGGTCATACATTGCTATTGAAAACACCTAGTGAATCAAAAATATTCATTATTCTAATCAAACTTGATAATAGTTCTTCCAAAAAAATATACAATCATTCATATATTCAGTGGATTAATAATAATAATGATGCTATTCTTCACATTGAATGGTTGCACCAAAATTTTGTAATATCAACTTCTAAGACTCCTTAAAAGATTAATGACTTTGATGTTTTCTTTATCCGTTAAGTAAAATTGAATTACTATAATACAATATGATAAATATATTATCAACTTAAAAATAATAAAAACAACATACCATTGATTTTTTCTTAATCCCATAATAATTTCTAAGCCAATCACTTCTACACATAAGAACTCGAACAATGCTTGTACCCAAGGATGAGCGATATGTATCTATAACTCGATCATCAAAGTGGATTCGATGCAATAGTAGTAATAGATATAGGTAATATATCACAAGCCATTTTAGATAGTATAGAAAATTTCAATCATTAGCTTTCCACCACTCTAAAACATCAAATTAGTAATGATCATTACTATCGAGAATCTGAACACCATCTTCTAAGTAAACATCAAGTTCAGATTTTACATTGGCATCACTCTAAGATAATTTTTTGAAGATTTCTCTTTCAGTCTCAAAAGGCTTGCTTTTAAAGTGAAACGAGTGTTCGTCAAGACTACAATCTCCTTATTAGAAGTTGTATTTTACGTGATATTTGAAGCATGAACATTTACATAATTATTATTTAATAGTTGTAGTGACTCACGAATGATTGTAACATGCTTATTTGTTTCATTAAAAGAACAAATTTTAGATAATATAAAGTTAACTAACTTCATCTTATTTCTCAGATCAAGCAACAATGAAATTAGCAAGTTACATTCTTCCCTATATTTGTCAAATTTCTCTTTCATATTCAAGGCCATCAATCTCATATAATCAACACCACTTATAGAAACTTCATCCAACACATCATTGATTATCCAAAGATCGAAGAAATATATTAGAAGTTGGATACTTCATTCATACAAATAAAGTTTTTATACTTACAAAATAAAAAATATATATAATAATAGATAAATAAAAGAAAATTTTTCTATAACTGAAATGATATTTGTAACTTGATTAAATAAATCCAAAAAAGAGAAAACATCTTCTTCTTTATTCCAACCATCTTCACATTGATAGTATGTGTAAGATGAATCTTTATCTTGATAGCGAGAAAATATTTCTCTAAAAATGCACAAGAAAGCATGTCATATGTTGCATTCCATCTAGTGCAACAATCAAGTATTAGCCTTTTGTTTGAAGTTTAAGTTGCTTAGAAATTTTTCTTGAATAGATTTAATTTTATAGTAGAAGCTAAAATAGTAATAAAGTTAGGAGAATATAGTCAACAATTATTTGGATGTTAACTCTAACAAAAGTTAAGCGCCTTTTAGTGAGTGGATCCACAATTGGAGGGATTCCAATTTAACTAATAATTTTGGAGATAAAATTTTCAGACCAACAACATAGAGGAGATTAAGAAGTTTGACGAGATAGATACCTCTTTAAAATTTTCCCTGATTGGTTTGAAGTCAGACCGCTTCTTAAATATAAATGGTTTGCCATGAATAAACCAAGGGCCACTAGTCAAATCATTTCCAGATTCTCAGCAGTTAAATTTAAAGAGGAAAAAACCTTTGGCAAAAGAGATTAGCTCAACCATACCTGGAACTTCCAAATTTTGTTGATGGCATGAAGGAGATTACCATAGAATGGATGTCGCCAGAGCATAGACAACAAATGAAAGGCTCAATTGCTTGGAGCCTTCATCGATCTCTTCATCAAAGAAGAAAATCTTGTCATCAAGATAAAGAAGTTGAAATTGAGGTTTAGGGTTTGAGAGGAGAGAGCCCATTTTAGTTCATATTAGAGTGCCAAGAAGAGAGGCAATAGTTGAGGAAAGAAGGGAAGACAGAAGAGTCAATTGGGGCTTAGGGCAAAGCTGCTAGGCCAGCCAAGCGTGAGGGAGGGATCAATAGAGTGGTGGCGAAAGCGCGGGGTAGGAAAAGAGTCAGGAAGAAAGGGAAAAGGGTTGAAGAAAAGCCTAGCAGAACAGTGGGCATGCAGACTCTATTTTTACACTAGCTTCTCCATTTATCTATTTATATAATCACTCGTATTTCTTTATGAGGTTTTATTAAGTTGTTATTTTTATATTGCAAAATTTTAGTCCTAAAATTATTACTTAAAATTCAAAACTAAGAGGGCCACTAATATTACATCTACAAATTTAGATCTTGAAACACTCAGAATAAAAAAACTTCAAATATTAATTATGAGATTAGTTAATCTCAGATTTTTTTCCGTATAATAAAAATAGTAATCTTGCTTAGTCAACTTAACCTATTATCTTGAAACTTCTGGTCCTGGCTATTATTATTATCAATCGTTTAAGTGAAGATAATGAGAAGAGTACAGCAAAGACATTTCATTATTATAGACATATTCTTAATACTTTTCTTTTAAATCCTTCACATCTAATACAGAGCACCATATCCCTAAGGGATTTTTTTAAAATAGGCACTATTAAATTTAATTAGCTATTTAGGCATCAAAAAATTTTATTTATGAAATTTTTTTTTTTTTAGCTTTCGGTGGGAGAGAGAGAGAGGGGTTTATTAATTTTTTAATTAATATAATTATTTAAAATATTTAAAATATATAATTTAAAAATATTTTTATAAAATATTTAATAACTAAATATTTATATATTTAGTTATTAATTAATTATTTTATATATATATAATTAAATATATAATTTAAAAATATTTTTAATTATATATATAAATTTAGAAATTTATTTAATAATTTTTGTTAATTAATATAATTATTTAAAATATATAATTTTTATTAATTTTTGTTAATATATAATTTAAAAATAATTAAAATATACAAATAAATAATTTTTAATAATAAATAAAGAAAGAAATAAATCATATAAATATTTTATAAATTATATAAATAAAGTAATTATATATATATATATATATATATATATATATATATATATATATATATATATAAATTTATTTAGTTATTTATGTATTTAAATTATATAAATATTTTTAAGTTATATAAATAAATAATTAGTTATTTATATATATATATATATATATATATATATATATATATATATATATATATATATATATTTAATTAGTTATTTAAAATATTTATTTATTTAAAATATATAATTAGTTAAATAAATAAAAAAATTTAAATTATATAAATACTTAGATATTTATATATTTATAAAATATTTAGTTATTTATATATTTTGGTTATTTATTATATAAAGCTAATAAATTATACAAATATTTTTAAATTTATAAAATAGTTATTTATATATTTAGTTATTTATAAATTTATTTAGTTATTTATATATTTAAATTATATAAATATTTAGTTATTTAATATATTTATAAAATATTTAGTTATATATATATATATATATAATTAAAATATTTTATAAAATTATTTTTAAATTATATATTTTAAATATTTTAAATATTTTTTAATTATTTATATAACTTAAAAATATTTTATATAATTTAAATATATAAATAACTAAATATATAAATAACTAAATATTTTATAAATATATAAATATCTAAGTATTTATATAATTTAAATTTTTTATTTATTTATTTAACTAATTATATATTTTAAATAAATAAATATTTTTAAATAACTAATTATATATATATATATATATATAATTACTTTATTTATATAATTTATAAAATATTTATATGATTTATTTCTTTCTTTTATTATTAAAAATTATTTATTTGTATATTTTAATTATTTTTAAATTATATTAACAAAAATTAATAAAATTATATATTTTAAATAATTATATTAATTAACAAAAAATTAAATAAATTTCTAAATTTATATATATAATTAAAATATTTTTAAATTATATATTTAATTATATATAAATAAATTAATTAATAACTAAATATATAAATATTTAGTTATTAAATATTTTATAAAAAATATTTTTAAATTATATATTTTAAATATTTTAAATAATTATATTAATTAAAAAAATTAATAAACCCCTCTCTAAAGCAAAAAAAAAAAAAAAAAAAAAAAAAAATCATCGTGCCGTCCGTTTGACGGACGATTGGCATCAATCAAACGTCAGCGCCAATTGTACAACGACGACTAGACCTATTTTCATAAATAAAATTTTTTGCTGCCTAAATAGCTAATTAAAGTTAATACGGTGCCTATTTTAAAAATAATCCCTATCCCTAATCACTTGTCTATATCAATCTCGACATGCGGCGCACTCTCATTGCCGGCGATGGGTTTCACAGTTCATGCCGGCCTTTGAACTCTGCCAGCCGACTGAGCTCCTCGACCGCAGAGACGACGAGATTGGTGCACCTCACCACTTCTGTTAAGAGCGAGACGGGGGCGGATGCGGCACCTCGAGCAAAGATAAATTTCCCCGGCACCAACGCCTTCACCCTGCCGGCGGCCTCCAGCCTTGGCGAGGTGTTGTCCAGCGGCCGACGACCACTTCATCTCCCATTGCAGGGCTCATGCCAAGGCCCTCCCCGTTTCCGAGCTCATCTCGGCGCACGCAGCTTGAATCTTTTGCTTGAATTCTATGTCCGGGGTTGTCTGAGGGGTTTATGCCTTTGTTAGTAAAAAGATGAATGGTTGATCTTATAAAATGGACAAGATAATTAAAATCTGAATAAGCACGTAGTAAGTAATAGTTTAGTTACCTGGTGGGCTTGCTGTAGAGGAGAAATGTATGCGTTGATTTCAATGGAGCCAGCACATTGGAGAGTGAGGGCTCTGATCTCGAGGTACTGTTTCCATGGAAAGCTAAACCGTCCATGTCCCGGCTCCCATCTTGCGAAGTTTGCCTTAATTACAATTTAAAACTTATTTAGCATAATTAATCATAAAGGGTGATGATGCGATTTCTGCTAATGACTGCAAAATAGTCATATATTATGGAGTTTCTCCTGTGCAGGTAGGGCAAGGCCAGCTCTAAAGTTTTTCGAGCGGCATCAGATTGGTTCCTGGCTCGAAATACTCATTTTGAATTAATTCGACTATTTTTTTTTATCAATTTTGAGCTGACTTTTTTAATTTCGAACTAGCTTAAATTAAACTTTTAATTTTTTTACTAGAAATCGAATAATGTTAACTCATTTTAATAAATCTAGTTCAAATTTAATAAAAATAATTATTAAAAAGATTTAAATTAAGTACATGAAATAAAAAAATTATATTTAAAAAAAATAATAATATTCATATTTATATTATAACTCAATATATTTAATTTTAAAATAATTTTATTATTTCACATTTAAAATATTATATATAAATTTAATTTTTTTAATAACAAATAAAATTGATCTGATCTCAATATATTCAAATTTTATGATAGGCTCATGTTCAGCTCGAAAAAAAAAAAAAATGATCGAAACGCTTATTTTCTTACGAGAGAATCCTCTGTGGCCTTGGAATTAAGCACGCTTTTGTAGCTTTGAAGGAAAGACTTGCCCTCCAAGCTTCCACTTTCCATCTTCTCTCCGAAGCATTTATCTCCCAGTTCTTCAAGTTTGCATCACATGAAAAGTTAGCAAAAGATAAAAGAATCATATTTTTGAATAAATATAGTTGATAACGTGAAAAATGTGAATTTTTTTTTCCCCATAAAATTTACAACAACTGCATGCTTGTCACCTTCTAAGAAGCGTGCATGCTTGTCAAGATTGACAGCCACCAGCTTATGGAGGTCTTCTCCAGCCCAAACTGGAAAAACAAAATGGAGGTGCAGACGCAAGTCCCCACGCCAATGGCTATAGTCGACAATATCTGATGCGCAAGTGTAATAAGATCTTCCACGCTGTAGCCCGATAAAGCCACGAGGCTGAATGTTAGTATAAATATCGTCACCCCGTAGTCATATCTGGCCTTTATCTCTGGCACAAACCGAGAGAATGTCGCCATAGCCGCTGCAAGCATAAAAAATCTAGTTAAGTACATCACATCGTTTCTTCATATATATATATATATATATATATATATATATATATATATATATATATATATATATATATATATATTAATCATATTATTTTGTTTCGTTACCTATGATGAATACGAAGAAACTGAGTAGTATGGGCTCTCCTTTGTCACCAGCAAGCGTGGCCAACTGATGAGCACCCAGCCCTAGTGCTGGGCGAGCACTGTTGCAAACGCACGGTTGAGGCATTTGCTCAATGTTCCACCTGCAGGTTTAAAACAAGATCAGTACAAACAAGTTATGCTCAATTTAAATTCCGCTTGAAATGAACATTACTCTCAATTTTGAATTTTAAAATTAAATATTTTCTTATTAAACGGAGACTAAAATTTATTATGTGTATATTATGACGGTAAAGAATGATGACTACATACTGACAGTGTAATCCATGTCGACACGAAAGTAGTCAACATGGTAGAAGCGCCAAGTCCATAAGAGAGATTTACATAGTAGAAGATTGATATGAGAGCAGATTATTCCTATTTTAAGGGAATGAAGAACTCTTCTCGGGTCATCATTTCTAATCTTCGAATCTTGCCACTTAGCAGAATGAATGATGAGAAATAGGCACCATAGTGAAACCAATATTCTCATTTACCCCAACAGCTATTCATAGCTGAACTTATTTGAAGAAAATATTTTGGAGCTAAGTTTTTTTATCTTAGGAAATATAGTCAATGAAGCTTAATATATATATTAAAAAAATTTTATAATAACTTGGAAATGATTAATAAGAAATTTTGCATAATTATTAATAATAAATTTGAATTATTTGTAATTTAAATGTTATATTCTAAAACAGGAAAGCCAAAATTATAAATTAAATCTTACATTTAATAAGTTCTCCTCCTTGTATTTAATCTCTTCTATATGATTTCTAAAACCTCCTACAATTCTTTTTGGCTCAACTCCTACCTACCGAAGTCTTTAAATAACGTATATAATCCAATCATTAAAATATCAAAAGCAGAATCATCAAAAATATTTCTTTCTGTATTACTTTCCATTTAATCCAATCACTCAAATAAAATTCATTTAATCCACGCATTCAAATCAAATCTTTTGATATATTTCTCGAGTACCTCATCAATGTATCTTTCATTTAATTTATGTTATCAATAAATATTTTTTATTTATATGATTTTTATAAGAGATATTTAGATCAATGGACTAAATGTGAGAGAAAAATCGTTTTTTAAATATTATGCAGAGAAAAATTTAATCTTTTCATACATTACATTACGGAATATTTATTTCTCTAAAATAGTTTTAAAATTTTATTAATTAAGTTGTTAAATTGCAACAATAATGAAAAAATTCAATAAATTGTTCATTTGTTTGACTTTCTAATCTACTGAGTATTTTTTATTTCAATAAAATACATCTTGTATCTATTATTCCTTATTTTTTTTTTTTTCTTTATATATGTTACGGTATATGTGAATCAATCTAAATGTTTATACTATTATTATAAAAATAGTTTGTGTTTCTTCTAATATGAAATCCTAGCCTTTCAGCTTTCTTAATGTGATAATGATTTTATGATTTTAATCATAGCCATATAAAACTAACAATATTAATATTTAATTAATTAGTACATATTAAATATTAATTATATTAATTGATGTTTATTACTGCAAAATCTATTATGCTTGAAATTTCACGTTATCAAAATTCTGAATTATTTTAAAGATGAATAATAATTGAGCATTAATTTCCCATGTAAAATAAATTTTAGATTTCTTTATTAATTTAATAGTGACCTCCCTTAAATTCATTCAACATAGTATTTTGTTATATTTATTAATTATTTTAAATCTATGATTTTTCATATTCCCACACTTTAAAATTTCTAGCTTGCTACTTAATTTCATATATTAATTAATGATCGAATATCATTCTATGAATGAGTATTAATTAAACTGAAATTGAAGCCTACAATTATCTTCAATTGGTCAACCAAGCCTAAATCAACCCCTAGCCCAAGCCAATTTGGCCAATTGGGTCAAATTGGTTAACTTGAGTCATTTGACCTATTTGAACTCAAATGAGCCAAAACAAATCTAAGCCAAATCAAACCAAATCAATGACACCAAGACACTTCAAATTATCATTTAAACTTGACTCAACCTTTGGTTTGACCCAATTTGATCAATTGGTGAACCTTACCCAACCTAGCACAATTTGATGCATGGGTCAAATTGAGCCAAACCCACTCAAACCAAGCTCAACCCAATGAGACCGATCCAACCCATCCTAAACTCACTCTTCATCGCCCAAAATCATCCCAACCCTGTTCAACCCAAGGCAAATCCCATTGGATTCTTCTCCCACATGGGATCTTAAATTTGGTAAGTCAACTCTTCCCCTTTCCACTTGACCTTTTCACGCCCAAAATGGAACCTAACTCGCCGCCTACCACCCAAGTGGGTAAGGTCACCATGGATGAAGGGGAGGTGAGTTAACTCACCTTCCCACCATGGCCAAACCCCATGGATCCAAAGTGAGGGCTATTGCCTTGAGCCACCCAAGCATCCACCAACCAAGTTGAACCATGTGGAGTTGACACTAACCACCTGTCGGATGGCTTGACCTAAAAATCGGATTGAAGGGAGGGGACATTCCCCTCAATTCAATCCAAAACACACACACACCCTTGGGCCTTTAAGTGAACTTTTCAAACTCTAGAGAGATTTCGGGCTCCCCATGCCTCCCCATTGTCAAAACCCAAAGCAAAATAGGCAAGGCCTCCTCCAATCCAACTCCCCAAGTCTTCACCAAACTCAAATTAACTATACCCACACGTTCCCCATCAGCAAAAATGAATCATCTCGAGCTTTTGACCACCAAAGGTGCGAGTTCAACCAACTTCGGTGAGTTTTCTGTGGTTTGTGGTCCACCGTCACCTGAGGAGTTAAGGCTTGAGATTTTCAACAGGCTTCATCTACCGAAGCTACTTTTCGGTTCCTCCGATCTTTAGCTCCGGTGAGGTAATTCCTTCAAATCAAGCCTTAGGGAATTTCGGTTGGTGTTTTGTGAAGGGAAGTGCGATGTCATTTGATATTGACCATTAGATCTCTTTGGATCCTCTCCTTGATGGTGTGGGATCAATCCAGAACCAGCTTCGATGAGCTCGAATTGGGTGGTGGGCGGTGTCCGTCGCGTCATGGGACGATCACGCACCATCCATTCGCATGATTGGAATGGATGGTTGTGAATAAGCTGATTGATAAATTTGATTTAATCCTCAAGAACGTGGTAAATCTCAACCATTATATCCTGGATCGAACGAGAGGAAAGCACATTTTATGTTAGCATTTATATTTTAAATAATCAATCCCTCGATGCCACATGGAAAGCACGCCACACTCAGCAGAATAGAGATTAATTAGGCCTAATTCATTTTAATGATTGGAGCTTTAAAAATTCATAAGAAATTGTAGAAAAATTCAAAAAAACAAATAAATACTTATTTTAAAGATATTTTGAGGATGATCATTTACAAATATTTTCAATTGAGTTTGACTAAATAGTAGAGCTTAATTAGGAAAATTTAATTGAAGCAATAATTACTTAGGCAATTAACTAATTGCAATAACAGATCATTAAAGGATGACCTCTTTTTTTTTTGATTTGTTGCTAATTAGAAAATTAATTTAATAATTTACTCTTATTCTAATTAATTTTTAATTTTATAAACAAAAATTAAAATTAATTAAACTAAATTGCCAACAGGGGGGGAGGGAAAGGATTAATCCCCTTTTGGTTATTTTCCTAAGTTTACTTCATTAAGGTTAATTAATTAAGAAATTAATTAATCTAATTAATAAATATAATGGTAATAATTTAATAAAATTAAATTAAATAACAATTGAAAATCTATGAGACATTTATGAATTAAGATAAAATGGTTAACCCAAATTGTGGAAACCACAAAATACCATTAAGTTCCTTAATTTAAATAACCATTAATTATGAGACAACCATTAGGCACTTTCATTTCTTAGGATCATTGCAATTTAATTCCTCATGCATATCATGTTGGTATATAATTACTTGGATAACTATGTTAAGGTAACATAAGATAGGTTGATTAATACTTACTTCATAACAATCTAATTAACTCATAAAATTAACTTAATTACTTTCATTAAACCAAATCAATTCACAACCATAGGGATGGGTTATGATTAGAAAGTTTTTTACTCATATATTTAAATTAAACCAAACCATAAGGTTAAAAATGGTGTTAATAAACTTTAATTTATCTTAAATAATTTTATTTAATATGATTATCTAAGAATTAATTTGATTGAATCAAATCATATGTTTATATTCAATTATCCCTTAACAATAATGTTAAATATTGAATGTCATTTGAATCCTTGCAATCTTCTTTTCAAAATTAAGTTAATCAAAAGAATTTCTCTTATGTAAGCTTGCATGTGTTGGCTTAAACTAATAATATGTGGCTATTATCACTAATAAAATTTAAATTATTTTTAAAATTTATAAATCAATTACATTGATTAAAGTGTGAGTAGTTATAAATATACATAGGTTTTGCATGTGCTTATAGCTTACATATGAAGTAAAATTTTCATTCCCTTAATTTGGGTGGATGTACATATGTTTGAATGAAAGAAAGTATATATAGTGAACATTCCAGAATACTGAGGCTTTAGTTATCCCCAAGGAGGTCATTTGATTACCTCACTTCTCTAGTTAACAATGATATATACTTATTGATCTCATTTATATGTATTTTTACATTAGAATTTGGAAAGAACTTTAACTCACATGCATAAACAATTCAATCAAATAAAAATACAACTTTGCATGATTCTCTTTCCTTTGGTTATCCATACATCTACAAGTTTTAAGAAAATAAGTATATAGTATGGACATCCCAGAATACTAGGCTTTGGTTAGCCCAAGGAGGTAATTTGATAATCTCACTTCCACGGTTGACATGACGCGTGCTTGCTTATATCTTTTATACATGCATGTGTATATTTAATTAAGGAATTAGATTCTCCTTTGATAGTAAAATACATGCATTCATAATCACTTAAGTCATTGAATTAATTAATCATGTGATTTATAGCTTTCTTCCATATATTAATGTATATAAATCTACATATGTTTGAATAAGTAATGGGTATATAATCTAGACATCCCAGGAATAGGATGCTTTAGTTAGCCTAAAGAGGTCATTTGATTACCTTTCTTTCCAACGTATCCATTTGATTTCACTCTATGTATTTTTGTATAAGAATTTACATAGAGTTTTAAATCGATGTATTAAATGTTTTAATTAAATTAGATATAAATCCTAAAGTATACATTCATCATTTAAGTATGCTAAAACATGTGGTATGTATAGTTATACTTAAGATCGAATCATATGCATGATACATGTGGTGGAAAGGAATAATTTGGTGCTCCATGTGAGATTAATTTAGTTATATTAATCTTAAGAAGCCTTTCATATTGAATTAAGTGATGGAGGTTATTCTTTATTTTGGTGAGATTGAGAGAACTTGGGCATTGGAGGTGAGAAAAGAAGATATGTTGGATAACTAGCACTCCCACTAGGATTGCCAAGGTTTGCCCACGCAAATCACAAGAACAACTCAAATAATTTATAATTGTTAAATGATCTCCATTCATTCTAGCAAGAGGGACTATTATAGCCATTACAAACATCTTTCAAAAGAAAAAATTTCAAACATGGATGGAAGAAAGGTAGCCACATTAATGTGAAGCATTAAGTTGCCTTATAATTTTATGCCATCCACCCATTTCACATGCTATTATTTTATGTGAATTCAACCACCTCACATGTCATGCTTTGAATTTTAAAATTCAAAATTTTGAACCAGTTCGTAGAAGAAAATTTAAAATTACATAAATAAAAAAAGATGATATCATAAAATGGGCCTTAGCATGCTAATGGGCTAAGCCTTCTTCTTTCTTCAATTTTCTTTGGTAGCCTCGATCTTATAAATTTACATTCAACTCTAATTTTGAATCATGATGTCTATATCAATTCCCATGGGCTCAATTAAACTCTACTTCATAGAGTTAAAATGTAAAAAAGCTTCCACTAATTATGGGGTTAGAGTCTCCAAATCAAGACGATGTATCTTCGCTAGTAGTATTCTTCCAACGAACTAGAAAATGATGTTCAAAAGTTAGATTAATGGGTGCTTCCTCGGTGATAATATAGTCAACTTCAAAGAAAGAGGGCTTCTACAAGCAGTGCTATATTTCCTGCTAAAGAGTTGACTATATCTCCTAAAAGTTAGACTAAACAAGTGGAGGTTTGCTAATTCCTTCATATGATAGAATATCTTCAATATTAATAACTAGATGAATGAGCATATTAACAAGAAAATCAAGGTGATAAGCATTAGTCCTAATTTTCGTAAGAATTTTAAATGGTCCACAAGCTGTAATTGTTTATTTAGTAGTTTGATAATGCTCAATAAGCTAATCAATCAATACAATCAACTTTTTTATCTTTTGTTGAAGCGATTACGATTTGCATTAGAAGCATAGTTTTCATTACTTATAGTAATTTTCTTTATTATTTCTTCATGGAGGCTTTGAAAATTATTAGTAAATGAAAATGTTACATCAATACATGAGATTGTTTTTGTTTATTGGTCATCGGGTTTTGACCATAGACTATCTATTGGTCATCATGGGTTTTGACCATAGACTATCTCAAATGGTGATTTTTTGTAGTTCTAGAAATAATACTATTATAGGCAAATTCGGTAAATATAAATCCTAATTTCCTAAACTTTTACCTACCAAGCATCTAAGAAAATTTTCTAAGATTACGATTGATTGCTTCTTTGTCCTTCAATTTGTGGGTGAAAGGCTGAAAATTTTTTTAATTTGGTACCTAATAATTTCCAATATATTTTCCAAAACATGTGATATACCAAACATCTCACGTCGGACACAATGGTTAAAGGGAGACCATGGAGTCATACTATTTCTTTAAAAGATAATTTAGCTATATAAGAAGCATCATTTATTTTTGAACAAGGAAAAAAAACCATTTTTGAGAACCTATCCACTACAACAAAAAAATGCTATCATGTCATCGATCTTAGGTAATCCTAGAATGAAGTCCATTGGATAATTCTTCCTAAGGCCTACAAGGATAAGTAAGACAATGTATTGTCCATAATTTTGTTTGATAGTTTTAGCCTATTTATAAATTAAGAATTGAGCTATTAATTTTTGAACATCTCATTTTAATGAAAGCTAGTAAAATCTATATTTTTAGTAAACATATGGTCTTATCCTTTCCAAAATGACTAGCTACACCTCCAAAGATGCAACTCGGTGATAAGGAATTCTCTAAGAGAATATCAAGGAATGCATAGTTATTTTCCTTTATATAAATATCCATTGGTTATCAAGAATGTTCCTTATAAATTTATTGGATTATGTAGGTGTTCAAGATAAATTAAGTGAAAGTTAGGGCCCCAATATAATCATCTTTAATTCTATCAAATCACAGGATTCTCAATTCTAAAGAGGAAATCATTAGGTTTACCCTAGATAAAGTATCATCGGTTTATTTTAATTCCAGGTGCTTTAGAACAAAAGAGTAATCTTGTAAAAATTCAACCCATTTTGCATGCCTATGACTTAATTTTATTGAGTATTAATAAATTTTAAGGCATGATGATTATAATTAAGTATAAATTCTCTATGTAAGAGATAATGTCGATAATGCCTTAAGGATTGAATTACAACATAAAACTCCCTATCATAAGTGGAATATCATTGTTTGCCTTCATTTAACTTTTCACTAAAGAATGCTATAGGATGAATTTCTTGACTTAATATTTCACTTATCAATTCCTAAGCATCGCATGTCACATCAAAGGCTTTAGAAAAATCAAGAAGCCTAAGGATTGGTATAGAAGTGATAAGAACTTTAATTTGCTTTAAGACCCTTTGTGCATTAAGTCCAAAAAAAATCTAATTTTGTATATCGCTTATTAGCAACAATGGTACTAAAATTCTTGATAAATATCCAATAAAATTTGGCTAAACCATGGAAGTTTTAAATTTAGTAAAACTTTTAGGTGATTTCCAATCTAAGATTGCTTTCACTTTAGAATGATCAAGTTTAAGTCCGTGGATATAATAAAGCTAAAAGATTACCTCGAAAAAAGAATTTTTTTAAAATTAATGTATAATTTCTCTTGTCTAAGTATTTCAATGATTTTTTGAAGGTGTTGTAGATGCTCATTTTACTTGGACCATAAATTAGAATATCATCAAAATACACCACCAAAATTTACCTATATAAGGTTTAAGAATAGTATTCATTAATCTTATAAATGTTCTAGAGTATTTGAAAGTCCAAAGGGCATGGCAAGCCATTAATAAAGTCCATCGAGTCGTAAAGTTGTCTTCCACTCATCTCCTAACTCAATTTGATGATATATACTTTTTATTCTTTGACAAAAAATTTGCTCCTCAGATTAAATTTAACATATCATCTAAATAAGGAATAGGAAACCTATACTTGATAGTAATTTTATTTATTACCAGACTATCAACACACATTTGCCCTATTTTATCTTTCTATGGAGTTAATAAATGGGATTGCTAAGACTCTCTTGAATGAAACCCTTCTTTAATAATTCCTCAACTTATCTTTTAAGCTCAACATGCTTGGTAGGGTTCATCCTATAATGTGAAAGGTAAGTTGAGAACCGTAAGAACTCAATAGCATGTTGAATGTCTCTTAGAGGAGGTAGTTTATCAAGAAGCTCATTAGACACAATATATTTAAAATTAGAAAGATGGGAAGAGACCACAGAAGCATGTGAGTCTCATTAGAGTCTGGTATGACTTCTTTTACATGTAATAAATGAAAGAGTAATGGAACAAAAAATTATTTTTGTAAGGCTCCCAAACTTATTGTTTCTATCTTTGAGATTAAAGAAGGAAGAATATATATTTTAAAGCAAGAAAAATGGTAGTATTAACCCTAATAGTAGGATTTTCTATGATAATTAATTGAAGTTTGACATTTTTCTTCAATAGAGGCTTAGGTCAGTCAAAAGTTATTTTGTGTGGTACCATAGAGGGTGTTTTTTTATTGGTTTTATTGGTATGAGTTTAATAGTCATATTATTATGTTTAAAATAATAAGTATTTTCCTACCATAGTGAATAACATTCATATCATACAACTAAAGTTGTCCTAAGGGAATATGAGCATTGTCCATAAAGAGAACATCATAGCAAATTTGATCCTCATAGCTTCATATTTTAATTGAAACTAAACATCAATTGTTGATGGGAAGAGATGTATGATTTACTTAACATGGAATAGTTTAGGTGAGGTTGATTTTAGGTTGGCTCGAGTTAAAGTGTGTGTTTAAATGACATTCGTAATACTTCCTCTATCTATAACTAACCTACACTCTTTTCATTACATAAAACATACATGCTAAAAATTTTCTTTCTCTTCCAATCTTCCTCATTCTTAATTACTAGATAACTCATCACATTAACCTAAGGGTCATCGCTTAATTCCAATTCTTCATCGAGATAAGGGGATATCATAATAAAATTATTCTAGATTATCATCTATTGGGTTTTCAACTTCTTCTAAAATAAGATTTGAGCTTTACATTAATTTTTCATATGACCTTTTATGGCATTTAAAACATATTACTTCCCTAGTGCTCGAGCTCCCTTCAATTAAAGTTTTAGGCAAAGGGTTGGGCCATTTGGATGGGTGGGTCTAACAATAGATCTAAGGGATGAAATGGAGGGTACTTGACTTTTAGGTTTAAACATGAAAATAGATTTCTTTTGTTGTTCAACCAATAACTAATGAAATGCTTCCTCTAAAGATTGTGGGTCAAATAATTCAACTTCATTTCTAATGTCGTCTAAGCCCAATAACAAATTTATTGGTTAATTACTAATCATTATCAACACAATTAGTTCTAGAAATTAGATCTTCAAAAGTATTTAAGTATTCAAGGTTAAGATGATTACCTTTTCAAAGTTAATAATTGATTATGCACTTCTTATTATGATTTACGTAATAATACTTTTTCTTAATATTTCTTTCATTTCTATCAAAGTGAGGTTTAGTCCTTCCTAATCTTTATTTTTTAGCTAAAGTATTTATCTAATAAATTTTAGCATATCTTATAAATTTTATTTTAGCAAAAGTAACCATTTGATAATCATCCATTTTATATTAATCAAAGAAGTCATCCATCCATCAACTAACTAATCGAGAAATTTATTTGGGTCATGTATACCATCATAAGTTGGGGCTTCTACTTTAACTCTTGAGATGGATCATTAAAGTCTTCTATAGTCTTAAAATAATTTTCTCCCCTTTCACCATTTATAGCAATTGGTGATCTTATAAATAGTTAGTTTTATCTATGGTTTGGATATGAATCTTTTTTGTCTATCCCTATATCCGTAGTTTGAGCATATATTAGAAAAGGAGTTGGTACTCTATTATTTTGTTGATAAGCTATAAGGGTTTGCATTTGTTCTTTAAGTTCTTGCATTTTATTCTTACTTTTTATAATATTTATTGAGTTTTTAACTCATTATCATGGATCCTTAGAGATAGATTTTAACTAATCTAGTTAAATTTTTAACTTGGCGAGAGATAGATTTTGGTGCCATTAGATTTTATTTTAAAGAATATATATATATATATATATAATTAATAATAATAATAATAATAATAATAATAATAATAATAATAATAATAATAATAATAATAATAAACAAGTATAATATAATTGTGCAATCAAAGTGAAATTTTTAGGCTATATATAAATAATAAATAAGTATATATAATTGAGTAAAATTTTAGGCTAAGAGAACTTCCGTGTGAGATGACCATTTAAATCCCAAGCTCTCCTTAGATAGTTTGTCTTTTTTGATAAAGTTCTATTAAATCAAAATACTTCTAAAATTAATCATAAACATTAATAAAGATAATAAGGCAATCAATTAGATTTTAATTTGCACTAATGACTAGGTTATTTTTTTTGGGTGAAGCACTAGCTCTCTTTTTTTTTTGGGGGGGAGTTCACACAATAAAAAATAACTAAATTATATAATAACTGACTAATTAGAATTTTATGCTATTACCATAAACTTGCAAGCAATATATATCTTTCCAAGCTTTGAAACTATCATGTAAAGAGAATTAATTAACCTCACAAGTTCAAGAAATCGACAAGTTTGAAGACAAGTAAACCACTTGAGATGCTCCTATTGTTGAAACACTTATGACCCGAATTTGCTTCTAGGCTTTGCTCGATACCAAATTTGATGGAGGTGGTGTTCTTTTTGATGAAATTGAAAGAACTTGGGTATTGGGGTGATAAAGAAGATATGTTGGACAACTAGCTCTCCCACTAAGGATTGCTAAGGTTTGGCCACCAAGCTCTCAAACCATAAGAGTAACTTAAATAATTTGTAATTGCCAAAGGATCTCTATTCATTTTAGCAAGGGGATATTTATATCCATTACAAACATCTTTCAAAAGAAAAGAATTCAAAATATAGAGGGAAAGGTGGGTGGCCACATTAATGTGAAGCATTAAGTTGCCTTATTATTTTATGCCATCCACCCATTTCATATATTATTATTTTATATGAATTCAAATACCTCACATGTCATGCTATGAATTTTAAATTCAAAAATTTTAAACTTGAAGTTTCTAGAAGAAAATAAAAATTATATAAATAAAAAGATGAAATCGTAAATGGGTCTTAGTAGACTAATGGGATAAGCCTTTTTCTTTCTTGAATTTTTTTGGGCTTTATCTGAGATCTTGTAAATGAACCTTGAACTCTAATTTCTAGATCCACATGATGTTCTATCATAAATCCATTTAAAGTTAATATAAACTTAGGACTAAATAAATAAATCACTAACAAGACATTCATAAAGAAAATTAAATTAAATTAATCCACTTTATAAGATGGCTTATGTTAGGATGAACCTCTTTCCTCTATTTATAACACTTAGGTGCTAGTGTAAATCAAATGAAACTTAATAAATCATAAATTAAAATTCACAAAGCAACTAAATAACTTAAAGTGAAACCAACCTTCATGATAAGGTAAACTTTCAAACCTAGATAATCATAACTCTAAAACTAGTTAAGACATACCACAAAAACTTAACACACACATTAGAACTAAGTTACTACTTCTAGCTTCAAATTAGGATGGTGTATGTTCAAGTATGTTTTGTTTTATGATGTAATGTTTTAGAAGGATGTTAGGGTGTATGTTGTGTAGGTGGTTGTTAGTGATATTATTCTAATCATATTTTATGTAGGAGATTGTGCTAAAGGGGACACTATAAAATATATATAAATATTTTGCATGTAGCTTCTGAAACCCCTAAGCTTAATCAAAGCTAGAGACGGATAGTTATCTATGTGTAGGGGTAAGTCCAAATTATAAATATAACTTCTTAGGTGTATGTATATTTAGCTAACCTCTATTTTGTAGGTGTAGTTAGATTTACTTATCATATAAAATGTGATTTTGCAATTAGAAATTAGGATTAATTCTATGGGGTTTAGGATGAGCATTGGATAGAAGGCCCAATTTTAGGACTTTGTTAATCCAAATGAATGAAGAAAGCCCTAATTTTCTCTGTTCAAAGACTAAGGCATTATATACTTTCAATACAAAGTGAATCTAAGGAGAATCCTTTGTAGTGTCTTATGATATTTGACATTATCTTAATGTCAAGTATGGTGGTCAAAGATTATGTTACAAGTTGAGATTACCTTTAATCTTATATGTGCTATATGCTATAAAAGAATGCAACTCAAAATTTAAGTTTCTAATAGCACATCATCTACCCTAGAGGGTCCTCTTTTAAATGATGATCTCATAAATGAATAGACCATGAGTCTATTGATCTATTGAGGATATAGTTATACCTACCTTCCCTTCATATCAAAAGAGAAATTCTTCAACCCAAATTCAAAATGGTAAAGTCATACCACCTCAAATGACATTGAAAAGAAATGACAAATAAATCATCTTCAAAATGTAATGTTTTTCCATCTTAGAGAAGTTGCTTGCAAAATCAAGAATCGTAATGCTCTATTGAAAATAAAATAAAATATGAAATAAAATAAAATAATCATGTAATTTGCCTTACTTGACTATAAGCAACTTCCATTGGCATACCAGAAGTTCTAGGGTTATCTTCTATGAAGAAGATAGACTACTAAGAACTTATTAACATCTTAATCGATATGGAAAATTTAAAAGAAGAAAATATCAAAATATATGTTGATCCGGTGCATCGATCAAATATAAACATGAAAGTAAATTTATATAGGCCCAATTCTAATCAAGCTTTGATAAGATGATGCCATATAAATTCAACAATTAAAGAAAAAAGTTTTCAACTTCATGAAAATTCAATATTAAAAACTCAACCTAGAAAAAGAAGATCTCAATCACATTATTGGTTAAAGCAAAAATTCAAACATGACAAAGAGCAACTTAGAAATTCATGAAACATCTTTAAATGCTTTGGATGGTCCTATCGGTCCCAAAAAAAAGGGAATAAAAAGAAATCAAATGAAAAGAAAATGAAGAAATATCTTTATTGAAGGATGTTCATATTCATCCTAAAGTGTTGAGTCTTTGGGAATATCATTCAGCTATTCTAAATGATCTCACTAAATATTTGATTCCAATAGAAAATTCTGATTTCAAAAGTGTAAAGTTTTCAAGGATCATTATACCAATCTTAAATGACTCACTCCACTAAATAATTTTGAATTAAGTGTAACATCTTTAGAAAGTCATTTTATGCCAATCTTAAATGGCTTTACTAGATTTGTTGCTTCATGAAAAGATGAAAAAGAAATAAAATGTTGGATCATATTATATGATCAATCAAGCAGACTTGAATCATATCAAAAAAGTCAATAAATAAAATGTTGTATCTGCAAAAGGTCAAATATATCAAATTTCCTAGAAAATCATTTAGTGGAGTCATTTCATAAAGAATGAAATGATATGGAAATGAGTCAAATACATTTATCTTCTTAGTGAATCTTGTAACTAGGAAAATTACCAAATGTAACCTTTCATAAAGAAATGAAATCGAATATTACCAAGAAAGAAAGAAAAGTAAGTAATGGAAGGACTATATCCAAGAGCAAAAGGATGAAGTCTAAAATTTCTAAGCATGTGGACATTTTTGACTTTAAACTTCTCCACATCAAAATGAACTGGTAAGGTTAGAAGTCAAAAAATGTCCTTAAGCTAAATAAAAAAAAATCGATATCTCATGCTTTGTCATTTTAGCCTTTGCCATGATTGGGTGAGCTCACTTGGCGGTTAAAAATATAGTGGATCTTCTTTTCAGAGCCCATATCTTTTGAATGGCAAAGATTCTATTGAGTATACTTTCATTTCAATCAAAGTAAAATACCCAATAAAATTAACATAGCTTAAATGAAATAAAATAATCGATATCTCTTGCTTTATCATTTTAGCCTTTGCCATGATTGGGTGAGCTCATTGCAAGTTAAATAAAATATAGTGGTTCTTATTTTTCAAGAAACCATATCTTTTGAATGGCAAAGATTCTATTGAGTGTATTTTAATTTCAAATGAAGCAAAAGACACCCAATCTAAATGGTTATTTTAACTTTAAACTTCTCCACATCAAAATAAAGTGGTAGGGTTAGAAGTGAAAAATTGTCCTTAGTTGAAAAAATAAGCAAATATCTCATACTTTATCATTTTAGCCTTTGCCATGAATGGGTGAGCTCATTTGGTAGGTTAAAAGAAAAGATAATGGATCTTCTTTTACAGGGCCATATCCTTTGTATGGCAAAGGTCTCATTGAATATACTCGATTCCATTGCAAGTGGTCTATAACCATAAACAAAAGAAAGTTATGGAATTATAGAGCCATTGCAAGTTAAAACCTAAAGTAGTTTGGGTCCTAACTTTCTTTATAAAGGCACTCTAGCACATTGCATCAATGTTGTTTAGATGTGTCTAGATTTATATAGTCTTCAAGTTTGGGATGCACCCTTAGAATTTTAAAAAAATCTAATTCCATAATTGACAAGATGATATCAATGATTTAACTCTTTAATGAGTTAGTATCGATGATTTGATCAAGCTATCTTTTGGGTTTAAAGACTACTTTATATGGAAATAAATTAAAATGATCTCCAGATATAGTCTATAAACTTAAGCTTGATGTTATTTTGATAAATTAAGTCCTTGATGACTGTGGTCAAATTCCAAAAGAAAAGCAAAATTATGCTAAAATTAAAAGTTAGAAAATGATGGCTATACATAAGAAGAAAAGATTCTTCATGGTTAGCTAACCTCATTATATGACCCACATCTTGGGACTAGGGTAGAATCTTTACCTTGAAAATGGGTTCATATTTCCCATATTCATTTTAAAATCAAAAACATTTTCATGCATAAAATTATCCTTCTTAAGGATAACTTATCTGAAAATTGTCAAATAAAGCAAATCTAGAAAAGGAAAATTGAAAGCATATGATGTGACATTCAAAATCCTTATAAGAATGTTATGTTATAGAGTCATATCATTCAATCTCAAAATATTTGGATAATTTAGCAAAAGGGTCATGATCAAGATTTCTTATAATCCACTTTCAATTAGGTAGAGGGTTATATTGAAAATCTTGTCAAAGAAAAGAAAGAAAAAAAGAAACTTCAATATGACTTTGAAGAACAATCTTATATATAGAGTCTTGGAAATTTACTTTTAAAGTAATTTCAAAGACCTTGTAGAAAATGTAGAAGGATCAAAAATGCAAAAATAAGAAATTAATCAAAGACAATTATGGATTTCATATCCTATAATAATAAATCAACTGAAAAATTTAATTTCAAACTTATCGAGAATCTTAATTTCTCTAATAAGTTAATCCTTTCAATTCCCTTATTGATTAGAGATAATAATTTTGTGTCTCCGTGAGAATCCAAAAGATTATCTTGATTCTCATTCACTTTAGAAAGTATAGGAATCTCTTAATTTCTATTGATCCCAAGAGAATGCCTTATAAGCTATTGGTTCAATTCAACAAAGCAAAATAACATACATGTCCAAATAAAAAAGAAAAATAAATTCCATTTGAGAAGCATCGGTTGACTTTGGTTCTTACTACCTAAAGAACTACAGTCATATGCAAGCTCAAAGAGGTAGAATTCTCGTGTTATTCAGATGATGCCTTCAAAGAATTAAACATCTAGCATGGTTCATTGTAACTTTGAGATATAGAAAGAAAATTGATGAACTTCTATGCTTATGGAATAATAAAACATTGGGTCCAAAATATACCCAAGTCTTCCTTCAAAATAAATTCCAACTCTTTGAAAACTCCTTAGCTAAACTTCTTCATGTGTAAGGAGTATTAGTGAAATCAAGAAATTGAAGCAAACCTTCCATCACCCTTTCATCAAGCTAGACTAATCAAGTCGGATTGAGTCCATGAGACTCTTACTTATTAGTCAAAACTTTTGGGATTAAGAATAAGTCACTTTGACCCCTTTTCCTCATCCATATCACCTATAGGTTGGAAGCAAGCCCTTTGTGGCGCTTTCCTATACATGACTTGAGATGGGAGCAAGCCCTCTGTGGCACTTTCTCATGTCTTTCTAGGTTTAGAGTAAGCCTTTGTGCACCAATCTCATGAAAAACATTTGTAAGTTTGGAGCAAGCCCTTTGTGGCACCATTCCTACCTTTGTGTACATGATTGGATTAAGCCATCAATGCCCCTTTAATGTTACATAAGCAAGTTAGATTGGATCAAGTCTTTATGACCCCTTTCTAATAGCCAAAAGCTATAAGTTCCCATCAACATTCTTTCTAATCATCTAGAGTAAGTCCCGTCGGCATCCTACTTTTATGTACATGATTGGATCAAGCCATCAAGGCCCCTTTCATGTTACACAAGCAAGTTAGATTGGATTAAGTCTTTATGACCCCTTTTATAATAACCAAAAAATATAGGTCCCTTAAGCACTCTTTCTAATAATCTAGAGTAAGTCTCCGATTCATCCTACTTTTATGTACATGATTGGATCAAGCCATCAAGGCCCCTTTCATGTTACAGATGAGTTAGATTGGATTAAGTATTTATGATCTCACTTTCTAATAGCGAGAAAAGATATAGTCGATTCTTTCTAATCACATAGGAGTAAGTCCCTCACATCATAGTATATGATTGAATCAAGCCATCAAGGCCTCTTTCATGTTACAGGTGAGTTAGATTGGATCAAGTCTTTATGACCCATTTCTAATAGCTAGAAAGATATAAGTCCCTTAGTCGATTCTTTCTAATCATATAGAGTAAGTCCCTAGTTGACATCCTATTCTTGGATCATGTCTTTGGACCCTCTCCTCTTTAAGCTAATTAGGATGGATCATGTCTCTGATCCCATCTTATTAGCTAATCACATAGAGTAAGTCCCGGTTGTCATCCTATTTTGAGGATTGGATAATATCTTTAAGGAACCCTTTCCTCTTTTTTGCTAATTAGGATGGATCATGCCCTTAGCACCCCATCTTATTGATAATCATATAGAGTAAGTCCCTAGTTGACATCCTATTTTGAGGATTGGATCATGTCTTTAAGAACACATTTCCTCTTTTAATTAGATGGATCATGTTCTTAACGACCCCATCTTATTAGCTAATCACATAGGAGTAAGTCCCTAGTTGGCATTCTATTTTGAGGATTGGATCATATCTTTAAGGACCCTCTCCTCTTTTTTGCTAATTAGGATGGATCATGCCATGACCCCATCTTATTAGCTAATCACATAGGAGTAAATCCAGTTGTCATCCTATTTTGAGGATTAGATGATGCCTTTAAGAACCCTCTCCTTTTTTCAGCTAATTAGATGGATCATGCCCTTAATGGCCCCATCTTATTAGCTAATCATATTGGAGTAAGTCCCTAGTTGGCATCTTATTTTGAGGATTGAATCATATCTTTAAGGACCCCTCTCTTTTAGCTAATTAGGATGGATCATGCCCTTAACGACCCCATCTTATTAGCTAATCATATAGTAAGTCCAATTGTCATCCTATTTTGAGGATTAGATCATATCTTTAAGGACCCTTGTCTCTTTTCGCTAATTAGCATGGATCATGCCCACCCCATCTTATTAGCTAATCATAGAGTAAGTCTCCAATTGGAATCCTATTTTGAGGATTAGATCATGTCTTTAAGGACCCCTTTCCTCTTTTAGTTAATTAGGATGGATCATGCCTTTAATGGTTCCATCTTATTAGCTAATTAGAAAGAAGTAAGTCCCTAGTCGGCATTCTTTCTAATCACAGAGTAAGTCCCCTAGTTGGCTTTAAAAAAAAAACTAAGAAATAGAATCAAGCCATTGAAAGCCCCATTTATTTGGATTACTTAAATAAGATTAAGTCTATGTGACCCTTGTTTAGTAGTCTAAGTGCTATCGATTAAGATCAAACATTTCTTCTCTTATAGCTTTTGAGGATTGGATCATGTCTTTAAAGACCTCTCTCTTCTCTTTAGCTAACTAGGATGGATCATGCCCTTAACCCCATCTTATTTTCTAATCACATGAATCACACTCCAAAGCAAAGATAGGTATACATATACCTATCTTTCACAATAAAAATAAAAAAAAATTCAAATAACAAAAATTAAACTCATGAATTGGAACCCCAAGTTTATATTTGCATGTTGATCAATGATCAACACCAATATGTAGAGTGTATTGAGTTAATTCACTACACATATTAGGGGTCCATTTGTTGACCTCATTTTGGATGAGGTTAATTTGGCAATTAGAGATCTAATCTAAAATAGAATTTCCTTAATGCTTAGGACACCTCACATAGTATCCTAGAAAATCTTTATGAGTTTATTCTAACCTATTTGATAGGTAGAATCAATCCAAAATTTTAATTTGGATTAACTCAAATAAATCAAATTAAAACCAAATTAAAATGAATGAAAGAATCCAAACCCATTCTATTTGAATCAAATTAATCATTTGATCTCATTTGAAATCATACCTAACCCATTTAAGCTAAATGAATTAAAATGAAATTAAATTTAAAATCAATTCAAATTAAATAGTTTAATCAAATCATAATACAATTGATCATCATTGCATCGATTGCATTATGGTTTAAAATAATAATAATAAACTAAATAAATTCAAAGGGTAAACTTAAATCAAAATACTTTGCTAAAGCATTACTTGGATTCAAATTCCCAGAAAATTCAAATGGAATTAAACCTAATCTCACATCCATTTGAGATTAATTTGGGAATATCATACTTTAGTCCAAACTAAGATGATAATGCCATATTTCATGGAAATAATAAAAGCAAAATAAAAAGGGGAATTAAAAATGGAAAATGGGAAGAAAGAAAATGCCAATTTCCCACACCCATCCTAATCCCATACCACCTCCTAATGAAAGGTGCCTTCAAGTAAAGGCAAGCAATCAAGGAAAAGCCAAGAGGAATTTTAGCTTCTCAAAAAAAAAAAAAAAAAGATAAGAGGAAGAAGAGAAGGTGCTCGACCATGCATGGAAAACAAGCAAGGAAGCTCCTTCCTCCGAGGTGAACACTCCAATATGTTCACAAGACCAAGGGAGGTTGATTACACACCTTGACCACCTCTTTGGTGGCGAGTTCGACATTTTCTCCTTATAGAGCTTTTGGCCAAAGGTGGAAAACAACCAAGGAAGCTCCATACTTGTGAGGTGAACATCCCATTATGTTCACAAGGGGGGAGTTGATCCCATACATTGACTTGCTTTGTCACCGGTGGTCAAAATTTAGTTTTCAAAATTCTCCTTATAGAGTTATCGCTAACAATGGAAAATGGGGTAGGATATCACCTCCCAATTTTCATTCCAAAAGCATCGCTAAGGAGATTGATGAAGGTTTTAACCATGATCCGACCCCCCAAACCAGACTGAATGGATGAAGGCGAATGGCCTCTCATAGTGAAATCCTAATGAGTGGATTTCATCCCCAATTGAAGGAACCAACACATTCACAAGCTCAAGGGGAGCTCGAACAAATATTATATAAAATAAAAAAATCATGGAAACTTCAAAAATTATATAAAATAAAAAAATCAAAAATTACAAATAAAAGCTCTATGGATTTGACTTGATGAGAGGAATCCATAGAAATTAAAATCCCAAATTTTTATTAGATAATTTTCCCTTAGTTTGAGTTTAATTGAAAAATATTAAACCCTAATTAGTCTCAAATTAATGATCCAATTAATTTGAAACTTTGGGGAAATGAAATTAAGCATAAAACATACCTTAGGTAAATTTTTGGGGATTTAATTCTTTAAATACAAGGAAAATTGTAATTTCATGTGTTTTAACTAAATTAATTAAATTAATTACCCTTTAATGAAATAATTAGAAAACTTTAATCTAATAATCTTAAATCAACATAATAAATATTAATGAATATTAGAATACTAATTAAACCTGATAAAACCTATATGAACCTAATAGATCACTAATTAACTCAATTAGGTAATTAAAAAATTAAATAATTCAATTAAATGACCAAACATAATTAAATCATAATAAATCAACCAGTTAACCAAAATCATGAATAAACCCTCATTGGAAAGGCATTTTAATGAAGAATAAGTGAAAAATAAAATCCTTTAATGATTATTAATAAATTAGGCTTAATTTAGGTTTTAATAAATTAATTAAAACCTTAACTACACCCATCTCTAATCAAACTGAAACTTTAGAAACATAAAATTAGCATGTAAACTTGCCATATCTCAAACCCAATTAGTCTATAAACTTAAAATCCTTGATTTTTCAAATCTCTAGGTCAATATGAACTAAATAATAATTAAGAAGAATCATTAATTCATTGAATTAACAAATAAATTGGATTAATCTGAAATAAACATTAGAAATACTTAGGTAATTCATCAAAACCTCCTAAGTTGAAGAATTTAATCAAATATCAAAATTGTAAGAAAATCAATGTGAAATTAAAACATAATTAAATAACTTTAAGTTAAATTGAATAAAATCAAACTCCTTAAATTAACATAAGTCAAATCAAATGAAATCCATATAACTTAATCAAAATGAAATAAATCAAACAAATTAAATCAAACAAAGCAATTCAAACAAATGAAATAATATAAATCAAACCCAAACATAAATAAAATCAAAAGGATTAATTAAAATACTTAAGGATTTTAGTTAGACTTTGGAAACTTCATTAGATTTAGGATGTGGAATAAAGTGAGTTTCACCTAAAATAAAATTCATTCTAATTCTCATTTTAAAAACTTAAACATTACTTTAACCAAAAAATATGAACACAAAATAGGATCATTAAGTCATTTGAATTGAAACCACCCAAAGGTAAGAATTCAAACTTAAATTGAAACTTCAAATTTACCACACCACACACACACACTACTTAGGTTATAGACTCTAGATCTAGGTTAGATCGCTCTATGATTTTCTTTTAATCTCGTGATATGTTGTGTTGTGCTTCACATGTCAGTGTGGTGCATTGCTTTACGGATGTCTAGGCTTGTTCATTCATTAGATGTTAGGGCATCCTTTATAGATTTAACATTATTTTCTACATGGGACTATGTTAAAGGGATCGTTGTGATAACTAAATCATAAAATTATTATTTGCTTGAACATGCTAAAAATCCCTTAACATAGTCCATAGATAGTGACAGCAACTAATGTCAAGCTCGTATGTTTGTGAAATATAAATTGCTTTGTGTCGTGTGTATTTCCTAACATATATTTTGTGGGCTTATGATTTTTTTGAATTTTAAATGTGAATTTGAACTTAGAATTAGGATAAGATCTATGGGGTCTAGGATTAGCAGGCGACCCAGGAGATGGTGCGATGGTCCTCTGGAGCTCGATGGATGTCCCTAAAGAAAGAGACATTCCTAGAAAGAAGTCCCATAGATCAATTTGTAGTTCTAGGCTAGGTTGTATAAGTAGAACTTGCCCATTTTTCTTTCTTTTCGGTATACTGGCCATTACCGCATTCCTTTTCCTTATATAATTTAATCGGCGATTTATTTTGAGTACACAATAGAAATAACATGCCTTTCTTAGGTTTCTTTCTACTATGTTTGTCTGATGAATGCTGGATGTAGGCTCATAGGATAAACTAAATTTTTTACCCAACTAAATCAATCGAAATATAAAAATAAATATAACTAATAATCTTCATATAAAAGCCTAAGTATTAAAGAAAGATAAAATATGTAGCAACCCATTAACTGGATGTTTTAACATCATGCATAATCATATTATTTTACTCTTAAATAATGAAGGACTTCCATCCTTGTGAGAACTTGGGTTGACCTCACGAGCATATGATGGAAGTACACCTTCTTCTATTCCGATTTGGCCCATAATCTTTTCTAATTGCTTACATTAGGCATAAATTATATTCCTATGGCCTAAAATGATTATTGAGTCAAAAATTATAAAATCTGAAAAATATGCATTAGTTAGATGCATCTTCATACCATACATAATCTTAGGGATTAGAGAGTAAGTCTAGGTTCATAGATTTCTTTCCTAAAACTACAATACGACCATCTTGCATTCATATGACTTAACCTTATGGTTTTAAAATGCACTTAGGTGGTGTTAGTTCTGCCTTCTCCATGTAGGTTGTAAGTCCGTAAGAGTGGATAGGTTAGTTCCCTCAAGCGAGAAGAATGGCCAATGATTCTCAAAGATAGAATTAGGATGAGCATCTAACATGTGTTAGAAACACATAGACTAGGTTCAAGCATTCTTTTTTAGGAATAAGTCTTTAACCTCGTGAATTTCAGTCTTGTCAAAAGCTAAGCCCTAGATTTCTAACAAAATGATAACTTGAATTATAAAATTAAATCCCAAATTTGAAGCCCAATCATAGGATAGATGAAATGTCTACTATGCATTCCAATATCAATAGGCATTTCCTACTCTTTTCCATTTGACTCTTAAAAATAATTCTCTCCAATTTAGACCTCTCCCAATTGAATTTCTTAAAATCAATCATTTGAAAGCTACCTTAGTAGTCTTTAGAATAACTAGTTATTTCTTTAATCGAGTATTCTAGGAAGAGACCCTTCCTAAGATATAATTAACTATAGAGGTTGCCTTTATAGGAACTATGATCCTAGGATAAAATAGATCCCTGTTATTTT
Organism: Cymbidium sinense; assembly: GCA_021442155.1. NCBI lineage: Eukaryota > Viridiplantae > Streptophyta > Magnoliopsida > Asparagales > Orchidaceae > Cymbidium > Cymbidium sinense. The sequence goes on from CM038230.1 coordinate 4,186,197, forward strand.
TTCATGTAGTTCAGGAAAATACTCTAGTACACGAAAGACCCATTAGTAAGAGACTTTTATTTAAATGATTGAATGCATTACATGAGAGCATGTTTATATTTCGAGATAATATGTATTCCTTAATGTATTTGATCATCTAAATAAAATATTCCTAAACTCTATGTGGTGTCATTTCTTTTCACTATTCCAGAAAAGAATCAACAATACTTTTCAAAATAAATTAGTTAAGTGACTTCATTTAACATACCTATATTTGTTAAATGAGAGTTTCTTTTCAAATTCAAAACAAAATCATGTAATCAAATATACAAATTAACTCTACTTAACATACCCAAATTTGTTAAGTAAGAGTTCCCTTTTTCAAAATTAAGTCAATATCACATTCAACATACATACAATTAACTCCATTTGATATAACCAAATTTATCAAATGAGAGTTGCACTTCTTTTCAAAATCAAGACAACATCAAACAAACAACCAACATACAATAATCCAATTCCAAACAAAATCAATAACAAATGAAATGCAACAAATTAAGCATAATAAAAACAAAATCAATCAGTTATTTAACATACCCAAATTTGTTAAATAAGGGGTCCAAAATTCATAAAACAAATTCAAATATAAAAAGCAAATGGAAACATCCATAAAGATTTCTAAAGCCTCTCCAAATATTTAAACCCCATTCAACATACCCAAATTTATTGAATGAGGGTTCCAAATCAAAATCAAAAATCACTCCTCCCAATCTTTTAAATAAATCTCTCTAATATAACTCCATTTAGCATACCAAAATTTATTAAATGAGTGTTCTAATTCAAAAGTCTAAAACAAAATCAACAATTCACGACATATATCAAAGCAAAGGTCCTGATTCGGTTCTCTTTTCCAATAATGCGATATTACTCTTCTTTACTCGCTTTTAGTTAGTCCTACAGATGTCATCCGGAAAACTCATCTTATCGTTCTCCTCTCTTGTGGATTTGGCCTTGGATTATCCCATACTCATTGGAGCCTCCATCATGAAGTTTAGCTTTAGATTTGACCAATTCAAGGTCACCTGTGAGGGACCGACCCTCACTATATGTCAAGAAGAGGTGGTAGGGAAGAAGCAACTTTTGAAGTTTGACCTCTATTCCACTCGAGTTTTTCTCAAGAGGAATGCCATTGTGGTTCCCACGTTAGTGCCAATGCTAGTGTTAGTGCCATCATTAGTGCCGCTTATTTGATTGCCGATGCTTTCCCCATGTAGTCCAACACGGGCTAGTGCCATATTTGATGCTCCCCTTGCTTGAAGGGGAAGGCCACCTTGAACTCGAGGTGGTCCCTTCCACCATTGAGATCGACACTAGTTCCCATTCTACTGCCACGGGACAATGCCAAAATAAGAATCACAAGATCAAGCGGCATTATGAGCGAGGGAGATGGATGTTGCCTCCCATATTGCTAAGGAGGGTTCCCCTCATGAGACCTTTCCACTGAAGTTGCGAGGTTTCACCCCTCTCCTCGATGGAGAGGAGGACTATAGGAGGATTGGCATTACCTCCACCACTAGCATAGTTTAAGATACCAATTAGGAAGAGGAGGAAGCCCTATGCGATCTACATGCATGCGTTCATCGTCATTGGCGAGCCCATGGACGCCGAGTCCAAATTATTATATGATTTGAAGAGTTTGATCCCGAGTACTCAAGGATAGATATGCAAGAGAACCATGAGGCTAGGGTTGCTCAAGCGAGAGAGGAGGAGAAATACCGTGAGGTGGCTCAGATGATAGATTTTCTAGATTGGTGAGCCACCAGGCCAATCAATCTAATAGTATAGTTCTCATGGGCACCACCACCTCGGTGAGTTTCAACCGAGAGGCGCCAGTGTCCCCACCATCACACACTCTAGCCACCCACCATCACCTGTCCAAGTTCCACCTTCCTTAGTTCCTTATAGAAGTGCATCGAGAGAGGACATCTCCATTGGTGATCTATGGCCTAAGAATCCCACTCCATCTACTCCCTCGTTGGGGTGACATTGAGCTATCCCTTTTTACTTTTCACTTCAACTGTGAAGAAGGAGTGATGACCCAAGAGTGTCATAGTCACGCCACCACCACCGCCAACAGTAGAAGAGGGATGTCGGTGCAATTCCCATGGCGCTTGACCCTCCTAGGGAGAGTACTCTAGTAGGTAACATACATAGCTTTAGATGAGCACGTCCTACAACCGTTATCGGTGAGTTTACATTCCAAAGGCGGTAAGAAAGAGTAAGTGATGATTGACTAAATGACATCCTTGCTCATTATTTTGTTGACATTTGATAGATAGTTGGGAGTGATCATTCTAACAAGGAGGAAGGAAAGTAAATTTTGACCCGATGATGATGATTTATTAGAGGACTCGGTAGAAGTCCATATGGTTGATACTCAAGGATCCCTCCATAGAGATCATTAGAGTCGAAGATGTTGTGGTTGAGGAAGATGATGTAGTTCATTCAACCCAACACCTCCTTCAACAACTTAAGAAAAATGATGAGCGGATAGAAAGAATGGAGAAGAGGGTTGAGGATTTATTAGCAATTCTAGTACTTTAGAATCAGTTCGAGTATCCAGCCCTAGGGAGGCTAATTTGTCCAAGCACAATAATATCTTAGATCACCCCAAGAGTACCTCTCATGTAGACTAGGATAGTGGTAGTTTATATAGGAAGATTATAGATAGTACCTCCATGCATGAAAAATATATCAAGCGGATGGTGGAGCGACAAGTAAAGGAGGCATTGGCACAAGACCGAGGGAGCTAATCCATTCTAAGGGTAAACCCTACGGAGGAATTTGATACAGTTCAATACCCCAAGCATTTACGTGTCATCCTTCAAGATCTCGATGGTTGTGGAACCCATGATAAAATATTGCACATTTTAGGGCCTATTGCAATATATGGCGGATGCACTGGCTCTTTATCGAGCCTTTACATTTGATTGATATCTTTGGGTTGCCCAATGGCTCAATAAAGACTTTCATAGAGTTAGAGAATCTCTTCATCAAGAGATTTATAGGAGCTCGTGAAAGGGTATAGGATCTAAGAAAAGCAAAAACTTAATGAGCCTTATTGATTAGATTCTCGATGGTACAACCTAAGCATGAAATGTAAACCACATCTATTTGAATAGCATGCCATTGAAATTCTACTCAAGAGTATTGAGGGCCGCCTTTAATCTTAAGTGCTTCACTATCAAGATATTTGAGAAATTAATCTGCGATCTACAAGAGAAAGCCAAGCAGTTACCTTTCGGACCAATCATTAAAGCCCAAGCCCGTAGAAGGTATATGAGAAAAGGCCAATGGTAGGTAGTTGTCATGGACGAAAGAAATAATCGTTAGGGCATAGTATGAGGCCACGAGCACAATAACTTCTATTACCACCTCCTCTTCCATCATCATTTGCCGCCATAATGGCCTCCTCCCTTAGCCTTTCCATCCATGGTATCGATTCACCACTAGGTAGCAACTTTCTACCTACTCTTGCTAAAACTCAATAAATCATGCTCATTCAAGAGAGTAGTCAAGAAGATCTTCAAGAACCTCTTGAAGATGCACGGTTTCTAGTTACGAGCCTTAGAGGCTAAAGGAAGTGGGCTAGAGCGATGATCTTAGTTATTTTCCCTACCACCACATGTTAGGCCACATCTTAGAGGATTGCATTACTTTTAAGGACTAGCTTGAGTGCGCCAGTCGAGCCATAGTCATCCCAAGAAATACTTATTAGATCAACCATTGCTATTAAAGTAATCCTTGGAGATACTTACCATCCTCTTAAGACCAAAGAAGGTTGGGATATACTTTTGAGGAGGGTTACACTCGTGATACCTCTCCACTCTAAGTAGACTTTACCCCATGCCGACTTCTAATGGAGGAGGATCACGCATTCCCTCCACCACCGTAATAATTTGAGATACCAACTAGAAGAGGAGGAAGCCACTGTTGGTCAACATTGATTCTTCATCAATTAGGAAAAAACACGGATGCTAGGAGTCCGACTTGTTATATGATTTGAGTTTGAACCCTAGGAATGTTTGGGGATAGATACACAGGAGAGGGAGAGTCGTTGAGGTTAAGGTTGTAGCTCAAGTAGGCAATAGAGGTGGAGAGGTGGTTAGGCCGATGCATTTATAGATTTTTTTGATAGGTGAGCCACTAGGGATGATCATTCTAACAGGTATAGTTCTCACAAGCACCACCGACCATAAGAGGAGAGCTCCAATTGAGAGGAAGATGGTGTCCCCACCATCACTCCACTCGCCACCCACCATCACTTGTCTAAGTTCCACCTTCCCAGTTCCTTCAAAGGTACATAAGTGTGCATCGTGCAGAGAGAACATCTCTGTTGGTGATCTATGACCTAAGGATCCCACTCCATTTGTTCCCCTTGTTCGGGTTGAGGTGGAGCTCTCCCATTCAACTTTCTACTTCAATTGTGGTGAAGAAGGAGCCAAAAGCACCATAATTAGCTCCTCCACCACCGTAGTAGAAGAGGGAGGGATGTTAGTGTAGTTCCCATGGAAGTTGACCCTCCTAGGGAGAGTACTCTGTATGCATAGTGCGTACATTGCTTTAGATTAGCATCTACGGCCTGAGTTTACATTACAGTGCAAGCGAGTAGGATGGATTCTCCAAATGACATCCTTGCTCATTATGTTGCTAGCATTAGGCAGATAGTTGGGAGTGATCATTCTTACTAGGTGGAGGGTAAAGTAGATTTCAACTCGATGATGATGATTTGTTAGAGGACTCAACAAAAGTCCATATGTCGATATTCAAGGATCTCTCCATAGAGATCATCAAAGTTAGGAAGGTGTTGTGGTTAAGAAAGATGATACATTTATTCACCCAACACCTCCTTCACTTAAAGAAAGATGAGCATAGAAAGAATAGAGAAGAGAGTTGAGGACATATTAGCAATAGTTTTAGCACTTTAGAATTAGGTTCTAGTATATGACCCAACCTGGGAGGTCTACTCGAGCTTATCCATATCTTCGATCACCCCAAGAGTACCTCTCTAGTGGAACATGATAGTGGTAGTTTGCATAGAAAGGCCATAGATACTTCTATGTATGAAAAAGATATCAAAAGTAGATGGTGGGGTAGTAAGTGAAGGAGGCATTGGCACAAGCCGGGTTATCATCCATTCCAAAAGTGAACCCTACATGAGAATTTGATGCGAGTTCAATACCCCAAGGATTTTGTCACTATCCTTCAAGATCTTTGATGGTAGTGCAAACTCACAGCATATTAACATTTATTTAGTATTGTAATCGGTGGCGGTGTACATATTGACTCTTTGTAGCAGCTTGCAGTGTTGCATTTGATTGGTACCGAAGTTTCCCAACTACTTAGTAAAGACCATTGTAGAGTTGGAGCATCTCTTCATTAAGAGATTTGGAGGAGCTCAGTAAGGGTAAGCTGTGGGGACATCGTGGTGGAAAAGCAAAACCTAATGAGTCCATTATTGATTATATTTTCAGATGGTGCAACTTGACATGAAATATGAACTATCGAACAACATGCCATTAAAATTATACTCAAGAATATTCATGGCGGCCTTCATACTTAAGGGATTCTATCAAGACATTTGTGAAATTAATCAACAAGGCGACCGGTCTACAAGAAAAGCCAAATAGTTACCCTTCCGGGATCACTCATTGAAGCCCAAGCCGTAGAAGGTATGAGAAAAATCCGATAATGGGCCGATTAGTCAGCATGGTATGAGAGGCCACGAGCACAGCGGCCCATTACCACCTCCGTTTCCACCACCACCACCATGCCATGGCCACCTCCTCATTAGCAGCGACCTTACCGATACGATACCGGTATCCACCACCGGTGCTACTTTCCACCTCTCTTCACGAGAAACTCAACAAACCATAATCATTCAAGAGGGAGGTAGTCAAGAAGATCTTCAAGAATCTCTTGAAGAAGCTCTTTCTGAGCCTAAGAGATTGGAGGAAGTGGGCTAGAGTGATGATCTCCCTTACCATCACATGTTTCCACATCTAGGAGGATTGCATTACTTTTAAGGACTATCTTTAACATATGAGCCATAGTCATCCCCAAGGAATACTTATTAGATCAACCATCCAAAGTAATCCTTGGGGATACTTACTTGATCCTCTTAAGACCAAAGAAGGTTGGGATATATCCTTATATTGAACCTCTAAAAGATCATCTTGAAGATTAAAAAACTTTTTTTGTAGGTGCTTGAAGCTGCTCAAACCTCCAACACCAAGAAAGGTTTGCTAGTTGCAAGGATAACTCAGGAGGGTGGGAGCCCAGCCAATAGCAATCACCATACTTTCCACGGGATAGTCCAGTGGTGCAACTACCATCCAAGTCTAGCACTCACATTACAACTTCGATCACTTCTTCAACTCCTCTTTCCATTGGGGAGCATTGTATCAGAAGAGGGCACCAACCCCTCACCCTACTCACTTTACTTGATTTCTGTATGTACACCCAAAATTAAGAAATCGTGTAGAAGATCGATTCCACTTACATCCTCTCTACTTCGATGCTCCTAACTTTATTTTGATCAAAATCTCCAAGTAAAAATAATAATAACTATAGAATTTTGATCCCTTCCTCTCCAATTGAATTGAACTATCCTTTTTGAATCATATGGGTTCCCCTCATGAGGCAGTTGGTGTCTTCGACTTTGAAGATCCTTTAGGAGAAGCTAGAGGTGTACTTGATAAGTAGGTAGAACTTTCCACAAACCCATCATTTTAAGAAGTCAGAGAGTCTCACAGTGGCAAAGTTCTACCTCCTAGGGTAACACCTCAAGACAAGGAAAAATAAGTCATTAGTACTAGTGAGCGGATAACCCCTCCAAGATGCTCCACCCATAGATATGCTTATGGAGGACCAACCCAAAGTTGACTACAATGTCCTAGGACATCTTAGAAAGTCGCCATAAGCTAAGAATATATGATACCCTTATTTTATCCAAAGAGATGAGGTCATTAATCAAAGTTCTCCATGACCTAAAATAAGCACCTCATTTGACGCTACTAGAGAGAATGCTATATAAAGGAAGTTCTAGAGTCACCTTCACGGATGAAGACCTTCTCTTGGGATGATCTAGCAAAAGCTCCCCCTACATCACGATATGGATATGATGATTATCTAGAGTTTTGTTGACGGTACATCGATCAACATTATGAGTCAAAGAACCCTTGCCTTGACGATGGATCTCTAAGCTATAAAAAAAGAGGATGATGTTGAGAGGATTCAATGAACAAATCGAAAGGGCCTTAGGTTCCATAGTATTGTCATTAGAGATTCATGATTGGAAGGCGAGGCCAAGTTTTAAATAATTGTCTTAAATACATCTTTCAATTGCTTGGAAGGCCATGGATACATGAGAATGACTTGGTTCCATCCCCTTTACATCGATCATATCAAGTTCCTTAGAGGTGGAATTGAGTATTGGCAAAGGAGATCTCAAGCCATTTTCAGGTTCATGAGTCGGGATATATAAGGATGTGGCCTACTACCTCCCTAAAATTTAAAGTCTATTCTTGTGAACTTAGCCAAAATTCCCATGTGGGAGAAAATAAAATAAAATAAAAAAATATAAAACAAAAAATAATAGAAAACGAAAAAGAAATTAAAAATAAAAGGGAGAGAAGAAGATGTTGGGAGAAAGTGGAGCCAAAGATTATATTCCACCCAAAGGTTAGTTACTCTGAATATATGGGTAGGACCTCCACCACTAGGAGGAAAGAGGCAAGTCCGGGGCAATCCTAGGGTGGAAGACCTCTTTATTGGCGCCTGTGGGAGATATGTCCAAGCTACCGAGTACACCTACTATCCATATAGACTAAGAGTCTAGTTGAGGATGAGTCCTATGTGATTAGCACACCGACTGCTCTTCACAATGATGAGTTCCCTTAGAGGTGACACTTAAGCCGAGAGCGATGAAGACGGCCTCCTAAGCAAAGCACAAATGTATCCAAGTCTTTATGTGAATCAGGCATCAAGGGAACCTTAGCTCTAACCCACTTTCCTCTCAAAATGTTAAGGGTTTGGTTGTTAAGGAGGCCCCAATTCATCAATGGCTATAAAGGTGTAGAGGTTCTACCTAGAGCATCATCCTTAAGTCAAGAAGTCAATGTAGAATTTGAGAATGATTCATATAAAGAATTAATAGAATTATCTTTTGATTGGTACTTGAGTTCTTAACTTAGCAAAGAAAGGTTTACTTCCTCATAAATAATCACAAATTGAATTCCATTTAACATACCCACATTAGTTAAGTAGAATTCCTCTTTTCCAAAGTCTTGAAAATCAAAACACATTTGGACTCCATTTGACATACCCAAATTTGTCAAATGAGAGTCCCTTTTAAAAATAAAAATAAATAAATTGAACTCTATTTAAGATACCTAAATTTGTTAAATAGATTTCCCTCTTTCAAAATCATAAAACATTTGTACTCTATTTGACATACCATATTTATCAAATAAGAGTTCGACTCTTTTCAAAAGAGAAATCAAATCAACACTTATCAAACACATTTGGCCTCTACTTAACATGCCTAAATTTGTTAAGAGCCCCATTTTCAAATTAAATCAACATATATCACACACAAAACAAAAAAATCATCATAAACAAAAATGTTTGCACAAAATTATCAAACATGTAATTGAAAACTTTTAGCATACCTTAATTTTCTAAGTAAAAGTTTTCTAAATCAAATTTCAAACAAGTCGCACAACATATATATCTTCAAAGTCTCTCCAAATATTGAACCCCATTCAACATACTTACATTTGTTGAGTATGGGTAGTAAATCAAAATCATATGGCAAAGTCTCTCCTCCAAATATCAAAATCTCTCCAAAATTCAATGAACCCCACTTAGCATACTTAAATTTGCTAAGTGTGGGTTAAAATTCCAAATCCCATTTAGAAGTCAATGATTAAAGACAAATATCAAAGCAAGGGTCTAACTTCTATTTCAACAAATGCGAGGTATTAGTATAGTTAGTTCCTCTGCCTTAAGCCGGTTATTATGGCTTTACATAAGTTTGTTTTCTCCTTCCCTTCGGTGTGTGGATCGCCTTGGATCAGGACAATCTCACCATGAATGCCACCACACATCGATTTACTTTGCCCATGATTTTGAGGGTTGTCATTGCCATAGCTCCAATGTGGGCAACTACCTCTTCTTTGGTCACCCCAAAGGGGAAGGCTATCTTGGCCTCAGATAGTATCCTCTACCTTTGAGGTAGTTCCAGCCTTGTCGGCTTTTCTCACCCACACCCAAGCATTGTAACAAAAAATAAGAAGGTCAAGTGGCATAATGAGCCAGTAGCTAAGGAGATCGATGCCGCCTCCCACATCACTGAGGAGGTGAGACCTCTCCACTCTTGAGTGGGGGTGTTTCACCCTTTTCAACATCGATGGAGAGGAGGACTATAGGAGTATCACTGTCACCTCCACCACCAACAAACTTTAAGGTACCATATAGGGAGCATAGGAGGCCCTATGATCTTAGGACAATTATTTATTAAGTTAGTAGAGCCTATGAATGCTCGAGTCAAGCATTATTTAATTTGAGATCCGTGATTCCGTGGGTGTCGTGATTAGATTCACTGGAAGAGAGTCACCGAGGCTCAAGTACCCAAGTGGGCAAGAGAGAGAGAGAGAGAGATGGAGGTAGGCCGTGCGCTTGGTGTCCTCGCCTCGATGGATTTCATCATCACCTTATCGTCCAATCATTTAAACAACATTATTTTCACGTATAATTCAATGTACGAGGAGATCTCCGGTTGAGAGGCAATCGGTGTTGCCATCACACCGCTCCACTTATTTCCCATCATCACCCATTTAGCTTACAACATCTACCACCCACGCCAAGCTTCAAAACTCTATCCGTGGAAAGACCATCCCCACTAGTGATCTTAAGCTAAGGATCTCACTCCATCCATTCCACCTATTGAGGTGAGATCGAGCTCTCTGCTTGACCTTCTACCTCAACCATGGCTGAGTGGCGACCCAAAAGTATCATGGCGCATCACCTCCATCGCATGAGGGAGAGAGGGGAGGAGACTCAAACATAGTACCAATGATAGTTGATCCTCCTAGTGAGAAAGTGTTATCAAGGTAGCATCCGTGCATAAGAGTCGATGGGAACATTCCTATAGCCACCATCAATGGGTGTTCATGTCAATCCAAAGGCATAGTAGATCGATCATTAGATGACATTTTAAAACTACTTTAGAGAAGAAATACATTCTCGTGTGTGACCATTCGATGAGGAGGAGGATAGAGTGCTTGATTATGATGAGGATAACATGTTGGACTACACACTTAGATCCACATGGTTGGCACACAGGGGTCCTTACGGGATTAGTATAGCCGTGAAGGTGTCGCTCAAGGAAGGTGGTATTGCTCACGACTCAACACTTCCTCCACCACTCAAGCGAAGGATGATCATATTGACGGATGGAGAAGAAAGTAGAGGAGTTGATGATAATGGTTTTAGCATTAGAACTCAACCCCGCCATAACCTTCTCCTATGGTAGCCAACCGCCCGTGAGTTGAAACATACCATAGACCCCCGTGTACTCTCACAATGGATGATGCTAGTAGCTTACATAGAAAGGTCACAGATAGCACCTTCATTCATGAAAAGGATATTAAGCATATGGTGGAGTAGTAGGTGAGGGAAGCGATGGTGAAAGCTAAGGGAGCTCATCCATTCCAAAGGGTACACCATACCAAGGAATTTGATATAGTTCAATATCCCAAGGGTTTTATCGCCTTCCTTCAAGATCTTTGATGGCGTGGGAACCCTCATATTGCACATTTTAGGGCTAGCTTGCAATGTCGTGGCAATGATGCACTCCTATTCTTTTTGTCAATGGCTTAGCAGGGTTGCATTGATGCACGCCAAACTTTCCAACAATTTGGTGAAGATTTTTTGCTAAGTTGGAGCACCTCTTCATCAAGAGTTTGCTAAAGACAGAGTGACTATAGGTGACCTCGTAGCAAAGTAGAATCCCAATGAGTCCCTTGTTAATTATATTCCTAGGTGGCACAACTTGAGCATGAAATGTGAGCCCCAACTATCCAAACAAATTTGGTATGTTAAGTGGGAATCAAAATGAGACTCTCACTTAACAAATTTGGTATGTTGCAAAGTCAAATGTGATTGATATATGTTTTGAAAATGAGACTCCCACTTAACAAATTTTATATGTTAAGTGGAGGTCAAATGTGACATGAAAATGAGATCCTCACTTAACAAATTTAGTGTGTTAAGTGGGGAGTCAAATATGTTATGAAAATGAGATTCTCACTTAACAATTTTGATATGTTAAGTGGAATGAAATATGATTTATAAAAATAAGACTCTCACTTTGAAAGTTTGACATGTTAAGTGAAAGTCAAATGTGATTGATATATGTTTTAAAATGAGACTCTCACTTAACAAATTTGATATGTTAAGTAGAGGTCAAATGTGACATGAAAATGAGACCCTCACTTAACAAATTTGGTGTGTTAAGTGGGAGTCAAATATGTCATGAAAATGAGATTCTCAAACAAATTTTATATGTTAAGTGAAATCAAATATGATTTATGAAAATAAGACCCTCATTTAGCATGTTTTATATGTTAAGTGAAAGTCGATGTATCATAGAAATGAGATTCTCACTTAATAATTTTAATATGTTAAAGTAGGAATCAAATGTATATGAAAGTAAGATTCTCACTTAATAACTTTGATATGTTAAGTGTAATCAATTATGACATGAAAATAAGATTCTTGGTTAACAACTCGATATGTTAAGGGGAATAAAATGTGACATGAAAATAAGATTCTCACTTAATAACCTTGACATGTTAAGTGAGAATCAAATGCATATGAAAATGAGATTCTCACTTAACAACTTTGATATGTTTAAGTGGGAATCAAATGTATTTGATAAGTTGATGTGCTCTTTCTTTTTTTTTTGAAAGAGAGGGTTTTTTTGTTTGACAAATGTGGCATGTCAAATAAGATTCCAAAATAGAGGTGAAATTTATTTAACAAATCTTAAGTATGTTAAACAGATTTCAATGATATGTTTTGATGCCATGTATGTGATTTCTTGATTTGAAAAGAGAGAAACTTCCAAAGCATATATGAAGTATGTTGAGTGGAGTTTCAATTTTATGTTATGATTTGAAAATAGAATCTTCATTCAACAAATTTGAGTATGTTGAATGAAGGTGGCTATTTTTTTAAAAAAAGTGCTTTTGAAAAGTGTCATTTTGTGAAAGAATTTATTTTCTTAAATTTTGTGAGGAACCTTGCCTCACCAAGCTAGTGGTAAGGAGGTTCTAGATTTTTATTATCTCTCCTTCATTGATAAATTTTGTTTTCACCTATTTGGGAGCCCAATGGGGTTTCAAGACCTACATGGACCGTGAGGTCCTAAAACTTAAAGGATGTTGGCTAACTTTGCTTAAGAAGGAAATAAGTTAAGTACCATGGAAGGAAAGATAGTCTCGACCCACATAAAATGCAAGTCCACTATCGATGCTTGGAGACAACAATCGCCAACTAGAGATGGAGAGAGGAACCGCCCTAGCGGAGTTGCCAAAAAAATTTGTGGTGTTTATTTTTGATTCATTTGTATGGGGAGGAGGGGGGGGGGGGAAGACACCATGAAGATTTGAGAGTGTACTTATTAAGATGATCAATATGACATTGAGGAATAAAATACTATCTCGAAAGATAGAAGTCACTACCCTACAATGGACCTAATCACCTAATAAGGACTCCTAAGGCATGATGGGTCTTTGAATATACTGAGATTTTTCTACTTTACATGGATGAATAAAGTAGGGTTTATTTAAATCTAGTTCTAAAGTTCCCTCAGGGCAAGCCCCATAATTAATTACATCTTAAGAAAAATGAATCCCTTAAAAATACTCGATTAAGGTAGATTATTGTCTCTAAAGAATTCAATGATAGGACTATCAATAAATTGGTTGTGTTTTAGAAAATCAAGTGGATGGATCAAAAGGGAAGAGTTGTTATCAAAACTAATGAAGATGAGTAAGGAGTGCTCATGATACTAGGAAGCCTAGTAAACACTTCAATCTATCATATGGTTAGCTTTATATATGTGAAGTTGAGGAGATTTATTTATTTTGAGTTGAAATTTTATTAGAAATTTAGACTTATAATTCCATAATATAAGATTGTGGAAATGCCTAAGAGATGAGGATTTATGCTTGTAGCCATGAAAATGGCAACCTCAGATCCTAAATCTAAGGAGCTTTAGCAGGGCCAAAGCATGACCTAAATCTAAGGCGAAAGTGGCTATATGATTTTCTTCCACAAAAGAGAGTAAACCAATTGCTGGACTTACAACCCCTAGAGTTACAACTAGATAATTCCTACTATGCTTTAAATTTATGTAGGCAAGTCATATGCTTTTGCAAGATGGCTAGGTTGTTATTATTTAGAATAGAAATTAAGTCTTAAACTCACTCCCTAAGAGACTAGAGCATGAGGATGAATAATGACTTAATCTAATGTAAATTTTATCAAATTTTATTTAATTTGGGACTCTTTATTTTGATGTGGTATAGGATTTTGTATGCCTAAATGCATGAGAAGTTGGTTATGGGCCAAATCAAAAGGGAAAGAGGTGTTCTTCCATCATAAGCTCTCAAAGGTTAAACCCTTACTATTTGGAAAAGATGGAAGCCCTCCTTAACAGTGAAATTAGATAATTATGCATGATATTAAACATACAACATCCAGATTGTTAAATATTTTATTATCTTGATTTAATGTCTAGGCTTTTATATGAGGTTATGAGTTATTTTAGAGGTTTAGTTATTGGTTGTTTGGGTAGAAAGATTAAATTTTATCCTAGGAGCTAAATCACATCCATACCACACAACAATCACCAATCATAAATAAATTATGAAAAGGCATACTTTTTCTAATGCTCAAGCTAAACAAAATATCAAACAATTTTATAAAGCTATCAAAAGAATAAAAGGTCGATACGGTTGTATCATTGCATAACCCGAAAAGAAATATGGGTGGTTGAACTCTACCCTTATATAACTTAGATTATAAGAGAATAATTACAATTATAAATATTGAATATTATGGGGTCTTCATTCATCATTCTTCATCTCTTTGTATTTCATTTCATCATTTTATTTTCTCCTTTCTTTCTTCCTTTTGGCTTGATTTGAATGTGCTTGCTCAAGGCATCACATGGTACATAAGATTTGGTCTTATAACTAATGCTCATCCTAATCCCATAACACTCATCCAAATCCTAATGCAAAATTATATTAAAAGAATAAAGTAAATATAGCTACACTACAAAATAAATGTTAGCTAAACACACTATACAACCTAAACAGTTATATGAATAATTTGGGCTTAGCAGCACATGGGTAATCAAGCCCACCATAACTTGGGTTATGCTTAGGGGCATAAGCAACCTACACATCAAAAAAGTATTTATATTTTTATTATAATAGCCCTTAAACACAACCCCTCAGTATAATAATTAATATTGGCCTAACATCCGGACTACACACATACACCCCTAACATAATAATACATCATAAAACTAGCAACATCAAACCACACACCACCCTAACATAAATTTGACTTAGTCTAACGTGTGTGTGTGTGTGTGTTAAAGCTTGTGTGGTATGTCCTAATTAGACTTTAGAGTTGTAATTTGCTAAGTGTGAGGAATTTTATTTATAAAGGGTTGATTTCTCTTTAAGTGATTTAATTGATTTGAAGATTTTACTTAGTATTTTCTTTTATTTCATATGGCCTACACTTAATAACTAAGTGTTATAAAGAGAAGAAAGACAGGGAATCTCTTTTACATCCCTACATTAAGTCACTTTTAAAGCAAGTTAATTAATCAATTTCTTTTAGTGAATGGCTTATTATATGTTTTAATCAATCCTAAGTTTAGGTTCACTCTAAATGACCTTATTCAATAAGAAATACATCTTAAGATTAATTAGGATGAATTACTATCACATAACATATGTTTATTTATTTCTTTCCTTCATGCATATAATTCAATCCTAAGCATACCTATATATACAATGTATGTCTTATCACATTTAAATGATGAATGTAAAGAAGTATGTTTGGAATTTAAATATTTCATTTGGTTGAATTATGAATGCATGTCTTTTAATAGAAAAGAGGGATTTTTCATCCATTCTAGTACACATTCACATGTATAAAAAATTTTAAGTGGGTACATTGCTATTGTTCTCCAGGGGTGTGGTACAAGACCTACTTACGCTACTTAAAGCCTTGCACTGGTGTCCAAACTAATATACCACTTTACTTAGATACATATAGATGTATAAGAAACTATAAGGATAGGAAAACCATGCAAAAGTTATATTTGATTTATGATTCTTATTCATTGATCATATCATACATTCATATGTGTAAGAGTTTTAAGTGAGTACACATCATTATTCTAAACCGGGGCATAAGGTACAAGACCTACTTATAGCTACTTAAAGCCTTGCACTGGGTGTCCACTAATATATCACTTTTCTTAGATACATGTGAATGTACAAAAGAACCACCGAATGAGAAGTCATGCAAGTAGCCATATTTGATTTGATTATATGATTTACATATGTGATATGAAATCCTTCCTAAGCCTTAGCATGGAGATGCATAGAGTAGATTTAGACAAATATTATGTTCTTTTTCAAATGAACTAAACATTTATAAATCCCATGTAAATCAGATAAGATAAGGAAAGGGAGCTTCATATTCCATATCTTATATTATCAACACAAGCAAACTTATAGATATTTATAATTAACATCACTCCATATTATTATTAATTTATGGGCTTTTGAAGATAACTTTTGATTTAATAGTAATAATATACACCAATTTTAATTTAAATCAACACATGCAATTTTACATAAGAGAAACCATTTCATTTAGTTAATTTTAAAAGAAATGAATGCATGATTACATATGGAAAGAAACATTTAACATGATTGGAAAGAAATAAAGAAACATAAGCACATGATCTCATTCATTCCAATTAATTCCCTAAGGACAAATATACTAAATAAGGCTATTTAAAATAAACCAAAGTTCTTTAATGACATTTTTTACATTTGAGTTTTATTTGTTTTAGGAAATGAAAGAGGTTTGTTAATCTTAATCATGTTCCCCATGTGTGAGTTAATTTGGTTTAATGAAGAAGTAATTAAGTTAATTTTATGATTTAATTAGGTTAGGGTATGGATTAAGCCAATTAATTAACCCTTGCACATAACCTTAAGTCAATTAACCAATTAATAATGAGCCAACATGATATGCAACCACTTGAAAAGTAAAATTGCAATGCTCCTAAGAAATGAGGGGCCTAATGTAATTGGCTCATGATTAATAATTAATTAGGCTTAAGAGATCTCATTTAACTACTTTTATGGTTTTCACACATATGAGTTAACCATAATTTTATTATCTCTCCCTTTGGATTATTGAACATCCAAAGAGATACCCAAGATTAATTAGAGATTGCTTATGAATGAAGTGAATTTTCATTGAGTTAATCAAGTTTGTTAACTAATTGATTGAATTCTTTGATTATATTTTGGATTAGAATGATGAAATTAAGGGAAAGGGATCAAGGACAAGGCCTCAATCCTTAACCCCAAGTCACTTTAAACACTAAATTAGGCTTTGATTTTTTCCTTGAGATTAATTAATTAATTAAGCAAATTACCTCATTAATCAATAACTAATCAAATTCAAAGAGTGAAAGAAACTTAGAAAATGAATTAAGAAAAGTATCCCAACCATATTGCCTAAACTCCTTACTATTCAATAGAGGTAATTAGGCTTAAATAATTAATTAAATCACTGTTCATTTACTAATTATTGCTAATTAAATTAAGAAAATGATTAAGGTTTAATCAATTGATTTTAATTAAGAAATCAATAAAATCCTAGAAAAATTGAGGAGGAAGAGTTCATCACCCAAACATCCACAAGAAGTTGAGAGATCAATTGGGTGATTAATTAAAGAATAATAAGCTAATTAGCTTCCAATTAAACCCTAATTAAACCAAAATCACTATTCAAAATCAATTATTAAAGTTTTTTTTAGATTCTACTCAAAATATCTTTAAAATGAGTCTAAGTTTGTATTTTTTGGATTTGTTTAGATTATAAATTTAGAAGTTTCGTGATTAAAAATAAATTAATTAAGCCTATTTAAAGCCTTAATCCCATCGGGCCACATGGTGACTTACGTATGCTTTTCATGTGGCACGATAGATTCTATTAAAGTTATCACATCCAAAGGGTGATCTGGATGCACGCAGAATCCTATGGACCATTCAAGCAAGATCGACGCCATGATTAAACTCGCAGATCCAAGAAAAAAATGAGTGGTTCTACATGTGATCATATCGTGACCATCCATTACGATCACGCGGATGTATGGTCCATGATATATCTCCTCCGAAAGGCAAACGATGGCTACCGCCCATTGATTATCGCCGATCCAGCTCACCGAGCTGGATGGAGATGAAATCAATCCCACACCTTCGGGATGCATAACAAGCAATCTAATGCGGAAAATCCCATGACATAAAACTTTCTTTCACAAAAGACCAACCTATTTTCATTCAAGGATCGAATGGCATACCTCACTAGAGTATATGACCAATTGTTCCAATGATTGAGGAAGCTGCTTTGGTAGAAATGAAGACTTATTGAGCCGCACGAGCTTTGATTTAGTGTAGTTTGCTAAGACTAATGTACAAAGCGTAGGTGATCGGTCTTGATCAACTCCACCATCCACCATCGTGAAGCTTAGAAATGATTCATTCTCACTGCTTAGCTCCAAGGAAGGTGTGTGCAATGTTAATTGCGCTGGAGGTTTGAGTAAATGGTAATCGAGGTGACCTCCCTATTTCAATTTCATGTAAAATTGAGAATGGGGATTTTGGCAGCTCTGGAAGCCTTGGAAATTTCTCGGGATCTTTTCCTTACTCTGGGGTTGAATTGAGTGTGAGAGAGTGAGTTTGAGTGAGAATGAGGGGTATACCCCTCATTCCTGATAGGATGAGATGGTCTGGGTTTTTTGATCAAATGGTCACCATGAGGAGCTTGATTTGGGCAGAGAATCATGTTAGCTAGCTTCCTTTGAGTGGAGGAGGGTGTGAGATGACTTCCAAGAGAGTAGTGGGTGTCTTATTTCTTTCCAAGTGTTCCAATGGTAATGAGGAGGAAATTTTACCTCCATGAGTCGACCCATCCACCTTTGGGTCGTCCATGGTCCTAGGTGCCTAAGTGGACCTAATGTGCCAAGTGGCCAAGGGAGAAAATGACCAAATATGCATGTGTCTTATCTCACGGACCCCTAGAACTAAGAAAAAGTGTTTATTTGGTTATGGGTTTGATTTGGATATTAAAATGGGTCAAAAGTGGCTAGCCCAAAATTTAAGTGTTTTAGAGTTTATTTGATTTGATTTGGCTGATTTGACCTATTTAGGTCAAAGTAGGTTAAGTTGGATCAAGTTGACCAAATGGTCAAATTGGATCAAACCAAGTGTTGGATTAAGTTCACATGACCAATTAGTGCATTGGTGTCATTAGTTTGGTTCAATTTACTTTGGATTTGATTATGGTTCATTTGGGTTCATATAGGTCAAATGGTCCAAGATGACCAATTTTACCAAATTGGTTGGGTCAAGTTCAATTAATTGAAAATGATTGTAGGCTTGATTTAATTTGATTTTGGCTAATTTGACCCTTTAGGTCAATTTGGGTTAGTTGGGTCAAGTTGACCAATTGATCAACTTGGGATCAATATGGCTTTAGTCAAGTTCAATAAATGATTTGGAAATGAACTTGAGCCATTGGTTGAAATCAATTTGGGTCAAATCATGATTTAACCCATTTTGGTTTTTTTAGGCCAATTTGGGTCAATTTTTGGCTCGAGGGTTTGGTCATGTTCAATCAATTTGGCATATGGTGGTTTTGGCTTGTTTGGGTTTCATTTGAGCTAAATGTTGACTTTGTAAAAGGCTAAGTTTGACTTGATTTGACCTCATTTAATTGATCACCCTAGGGTGATTGTTGGTTATGTTGTGAGTTGGTTCAATCTATTTGGGTTGGAGAACTTGCTCAAAAGGTTAAGCTCAAGTGAGCAAATGAGTTAGCTTGTGATTTGATTCAAGTTTAGTTTAACTCATAAATGAGGAAATATCTAATTGCAAGTGGTTAAATAATTGGTTTGATTTGAAGGGGTCAGGACTGGTTAAGGACTTGGGTTTGGTTTAATTTGATGGTTTGGTTATATTTGGGTCAGAAATGATTGAATTGAATTATGAAGGAATGATTTTGAATTGATTTAGCTAAATTCAAGAATTGGCTAAAAAGGGATAAAATTGGGAATTTGATTTGATTTGGGTTTCAATCATTTGGAGTTTAGAATTGATTTATGATTTAGAATTTGATTTGAGATTGAATTTGATAATTGAGAAAATCAATTGAAAAATTTGAATTTGGTTAAGGCTTAGTTCAAAGATAAAATCAAAGGAAGGGATTTGGGGTTTAAATTTAATCATGGGTTTCAATCATTTGATAATTGGATTTAATTTTGGAATTTGGATTTGAATTTAAGATTTGGTTTTTTGAAGAAGGAAGCAAGGATTTGGGTTTAGCTATAGGGTAGGCAAGTCCTCCTAAATCCCTAAGGCACAAACTATTCCTATGGCTAACTCTTCTAAGTCTCTGGGTTTAAGTGTTTACCTAAGCACTAGAAGTGTCTTAAGACTATAAACTCTTAGTGTCTATAAGATTTCTTGATCTATAATAGGGAAGTTGAGAGCTTACTCCAAAAGTGAGGTCAACAAAGGAAGCCCAATATATGTGGTATGACTAATAAGGTACACCACACATATTGGTGTTGATTGAGATGATCAACAACCAAGGACATTAAACACTAGTAAATGATCTACTCCTAAACTTGAGATTTAGAAAGAATCAAGATCCCAAGAATGCAACTCCATTCATGCCAAGGCAGGGAGGAAGAAGGGATCCACTAAGGGATCAAGCATGTGAACCTTCACTGGGAAGCAGTTCAAGTCATCCACTAGAATAAATGGGTTTGCATTTTGATGCAAGATATGATTTGGGAAGAGTATCCATTGGGATTAAATGTATAATCCACCAAGGATAGATGCATGCCTTCCACCAAGGAAGCAAGTTCGTTATCCACTGGATAAGTATTTGATGAGATTTCTTTTGAAGGTGCACTCACCGGGGAATGCAAATTTGAATTGGATTTAATTGATTCCACGGGAGGTTGGAATGATTTATGTCCCGGGGAGAAGTTCATTGATCATTTATTTTAAGTTTAAATTTTGAGATGGATCCCATCGGTGTGTGTGATGGACTGCATCGAGAAGGGGCTATGTCGACCTTGGCCTATCTTAGATTTACCAATCCAAAGGGGTAGTCCACAAGCCACATGGTAGAACTATCCCACCTAAGGGATTGCCTTCTTGTACAATAGTGCTTAGGGAGAAGTGTAGCGACTTACATCTCCAAAAGCAAGGGACAATCACTGGGTGATCTATTGGATGCAATAAATCAAACCAAACCTAGGGCTAATTACAATGAATGTCATTGGGGACTTATATCACCGTAAGTAATCGGGATAATGTCATTTGATTGAATTTCATTTGTTTTAATTTCATTTATTTTAATTTGATGAATCGCCGGTGTGATGGATACACTAAGAAGGTGCTAATATCGCCTAGACTTGTCTAAGCTTTACAAATCAAACCGGATAATCTACTAGCTATGAGGTAGAGCTAACCAACCTGGGGTGCCTTTGGTGTGCAAATGTCAAGTGGGGAAGAAAGCGCTGGGACTCACATCCTCCTACAAAAAGAATGACTACATCGATTTCTTGCAACAAATCAACCGACCTAAGGTTACTCATCGCAATGGTCATGCCGAAAGAATGTGTGATATACTTATATCTTTCAAAGAAAAGACCACCGGTGACTCGGTGGCACAATAAGTTGAACCCGACCTAAGGATGACTAAGAGAGAGTGCCAACCTGGGACTTATCTTAACTCAAAGTAGTCGACACTTATAAGGAGTTTTACCGACACCGCCTCTAAAGATAGATGCATGCTTGGGAAAGGGGCCACTGAAGTTCCTAATCCAGTGAAGATATATTTTGTTTATTTTATGTTATCGGACCTTGGTTTAAGGGACCACACCGAGAAGGAGCTTATCGCTAGTCCTATTTTAGACTTACGAGCAAGGGAAAATCTACATATCCGTAAGACAACTTCTCTCATAGGGTGACTACCGGAAAGGGACTGTCCAATCTAAGTAACGGGTAGTGTCCAAATGGAGTCACTAAGGACATGATCCAAATTGAGTGCCCAGGAGGTGTCACTATGGGTGTTATCCAAAATCCTTTAAAAGAATGCCTATATGTATTGGTGGCCAACTCAAGGAGAAAGTACAAGGACTCACATCACATAGAGTGGTGTATCCACGGGTGGGTCATCGACATGGATAACCAACCAACCTAAGGTGTTCATTGGTGTGCGATAATCGGTCTAGAGAGAAGGCGTGTAGACTTACATCTCCTTAAAGCGAGAATTGATCACCGGATAGTCATATTTATCTCTATAGCTATCTCGACCTAAGGCGACTATTAAGTGAGAGATCCGTGTAAGGACTAGACCCATGCTTGAAGTAGTCAAGTGGGAAAGGAGCCACTAGGGGACTTACACTAAACCTCAAATATACTCGACCTAGTCGATTGCATGATGGCTAGTTCAAGAAGAAAGCGTGTACATCTTCTTAAACAGTCAACATAGGGTAGCTTGCAATAAGGCCTACCAAACCGATAAGGCAATCGTTAGTTTGCAATGATCAAGTCGAGAAGAAAGCATGGGGACTCACATCCACTAGATGAGTGACCACGGGTAACACACTAACAAAATAGCATATCGGCGACTGAACACTAATGAGTGAGTGCCACGGGGCTTGCTCCCATATCAAAATAGCTCAGACAAAAGATATGTGTTCATTTGAGTTGGGAAAGAGGGAATAGGATCTTTTTGGGTTCTCTTATACTTACCTAAACACATTGAAAAATGGATGAAATGGTGTCAGGGCAATTATGACTCCACCAAGAAAGGATGCCGGGTTCTCTTACACCTAACTTAATTGTACTAGTCAAAATAGGGGCCTCTTGGGTTTTCTTATACCTAACCTAGTAGCACTAGAAGATCATTTTTAGTTTGTGTTTATGGAGGGATAGGATGCAGCTTGGGTTCTCTTACACTTACTCTAAACACATCATGGGATTCACAAGCAAATATATTTCTAACACATAAGAGATGGAATTTGATTTAAAAGAAGTTTATTGATGATTATTTTCAAACAAGATTTATGGATAATATTTATTTAAGTAGAACCCGGTTGATTGGAAGCATAGGGTGCTCTCCCATACAATTTATAAGCTAATAGGATCCTCCTTGGTAGGCCTTCTCAATGGTAAAAGGGTCTTCCCAAGTGGGTTCAAACTTGCCTCCCATCTTTCGATAAATAATAATTTAATCTCCTTAGAACTAAAATAAGCTCTCCTACTTGAAAAGCTCTAGGATGAACCAACTTGTTGTGAGCTTGAATAATTTTGGCTTTATACCTCGAGATTCTAGCATGCCCAGGCTCTCTCCTCCGCACCTTCAAGCTCTTTCAACTGACTTGGCATTCCTCATTGTGATTTTGTTACTATTCTTAATGATGGGAGTTGGACTTATAGAGCGACACCCATACTAGATTTAGGATCTAAGGTAGTTTCCTTGGGTTATAAGCATAAATCCTCACCTCTTAGGCATTTATATATTCTTGTATTGTTGGATTGTAAGGCCTAATAATCTAATAAAATTCAACTCAAAATGAATAATTCTCTTCAACTTCAAATATGTAAAGCCCAATTATAAGATGGATTAGAATGTTCACTAGACTTCTTAGTATCATGAGCATTCCATACTCATCTTCTTTGGCTTCCAAAATATGTCTCTCCATTTAGACTTTCCCACTTGATTTTGCAAACATAGCCAATTTAGTTGATAGTCTTAACTATAAAATCTTTGGAGACAATAATTGTCTATTTTAATTGAGAGTATTCTTAAGAAACTCAACTTCCTTAGAATGTAATTAACTATGGAGGCTTGCCTCCATAGAACCCAATTTAATATAAACCCAATTTAATATAAACCCTACTTTATTCAACCATGTAAAGTAAGGGAAAATTCTCTAGTATATTTGAAGACCCATCTTGCCTTAAGAGTCCTTATTAGGTGATTAGGTCTATTGAAGGGTGATGTCTCTATCTTTTGAGATAGTATTCCATACCTCAATGTCATCGATCATTTTAATAAGTACCTCCTAAGATTTTCATGGTATCCCCCATATACATCTCAAAATAAAACACAATACTTTTATGATTTATATCTCATTTAATTGAAACATTTAATACATCAATTTAAAATTCTATCCAAATTCTTATACAAAAATACATAGGAGTGAAATCAAATGGATACGTTCCTTTGTTAACAAGAAAAGTGAGATAATCAAATGACCTCCATGGGGCTAACTAAAGTCTCATATTTCTAGGATATCACTATATACCCATTGCTTATTCAAACATATGTTGATTTATATACATGAATATATGGAATAAAGCTCTAAACCACACGATTAATTAATTCAATGACTTAAGTAATTATGAATATATGTATTTTTACTAGCAAAGGAGGATCCTAATCCCTTAATTAAATATACACATGCATGTATAAAAGAAATAAGCAAAGTACATTATTGTTGTTAAGTGAGGAAATCAAATTACCTCCTTAGGGCTAACTAAATCCTTATATTCTCGAGATATCCGGACTATGTACTTACTTTCTTAAATATATATAGATGTATAGATAACCAAAGAAAAGATAATCATGCAAAGTTGTATTTATTTGATTGAATTATTTATGCATGTGAGTTGAGTTAAAGTTCTTTCCAAATTCTAATACAAAAATACATATGAATGAGAACAAATAAGTATGTGTCATTCTTAACCGTGAAAGCGAGGTAATCAAATGACCTCCTTGGGGCTAACTAAAGCCTCTTATTCCTGTGATGTCTAGACTATATACTTATTTTCATTCAAACATATGTACATCCACACAAATTAAGGGAAATAAAATTTTACTTCACATATGTAGGCTATATACATGCAAAACCTAAGTATATTCATAACTACTCACACTTTAATCAATGTAATTGATTTATAAAATTTGAAAAATAATTTGAAATTTATTAGTGATAATAGTATTATTATTAGTTTAATACATACAAGCTTGCATAAATGAAATTCTTTTGATTAACTTAATCTTGAAAATATGAATGCATGGATTCAAATGACATATAATATTTAACATGATTGAATAGGAATAATTGAATATAAACACATGATTTTATTTAATCAAATTAATTCCTAATGATAATTATATTAAATAAAATTATTTAAGATAAACCAAAGTTTATTAACACCATTTCTTTAACCTTATGCTTTGGTTTAATTTAAAGATGTGAGAAAAACTTTCTAATCCTAACCTATCCCCATGTTTGTGAATTGATTTGGTTTAATCGAATGTAATTAAGTTGATTTTATGGGTTAATTAGGTTGCATTATATAGTAAATGTATTAATTAACCCTTTCTTATGTTACCTTAACATAGTTAACCAAGTAATTATAAACCAACATGATATGCATGAGGAACTAAATTGCAATGATCCTAAGAAATGAAAGGGCCTAATGCAATTGGCTCACAATTAATGATTATTTAAATTAAAAACTTAATTAAGTAATTTTGTGGTTTCCCATTAGGTTCTTGAACACCTAAAGATCTACCCTTGAATTACTCAATTAAGATTTAATGTAATTTTAATTAGATTAATTAAACCATTTTATTAATTAATTAGACTCATAATTAATTTTTTTAATTAATTAACCTCTTAATGAAGCGGACTTTGGAAAATAACCAATAGAGGGGCTTGATCATTTTCTCTCATCCCCTTCACTTAAAAGTGATTAAGGCTTTTAAATTAAACTCTGTTATAAGATTAATTAACCAATTAATTAATTAAAGAGTAATTAAGAGTTAAATAGCTACTTTCCCTAATTAAGTGAGCAATAATCCTAAGAAATTAGGGGAGGTAGAGGTCATTCCTTTTAATGATTTCACAAAGTTTGGAGTTACCTAAGTAATTATGGCTTAATTAAACTAATTAAATTTTCAATTAAATCTTAATTAAACTCTATTATTTAGTTAATGTCAATTGGAAATATTTGTAATTGATCATCCTCTAAAATATCTTTAAAATGAGTATTTATTTGCATTTTTTAGATTTTTTATAATTTTTTATGAATTTTAAAGTTCCAACCATTAGAATGAATTAATTAGGACTAAGTAATCCCTAATCATCCCATGTGATATGCTTGCAGTATGCATGGGATTGATTATTTAAAATATTGCCATAAATGCTAACTCGGCGAATGTGCTTTCTCCTCCGCCGTCGATCTTGGATATAATGGCTAAGATTTACCCCACAATTCTTGATGGATTAAATGGATTTATCTATCAATTTAATCATGACCATCCATTCCAATCATGCGAATGGACTGCGTGATCTATCTTCTCCAATGTGATGGAAGACGGATACCGCCCTTCCACCACCCAATTTGAGCTCATGAAGCTTGGATTGGCTCGGATTGATCCGACACCATCAAGGAGAGGATCCAAAGAGATCCAATGGTCAAGATCAAATGACATCACACTTTCCTTCACAAAACACCAACAAATTCACCTAAGGCTTGATTTGAAGGAATTTCCTCACCGAGCTCAAGACCGCCGAACCGAGGTAGTTTTGTTTAATAGAGAAGCCTGAGAAGCTCAAGCCTTGACTCATTGTAGTTGACAATGTGGACCACAAACCATGAGAAACTCACCGTAGTTGGTGAACTCGCACCCCTGTGCTCGGGAAGCTCAAGAGATATTTTTTGCTCGAGTGTGTGGGGAACGTGTGGGTATAGTTAATTTGAGTTTGGTGAAGATTTGGGGAGTTGGATCAAGGAGGCCTTGCCCCTATTTGCTTTGGGTTTTTCGATAATGGGGAGGCTTGGGGAGCTCATAAATCTCTCTTGGGAGTTCAAAAGATCCCCAAAAGGCTCACTAAGGGTGTGTGTGTGTTTTTGATGAGAGAGGGGGTATATCCACCTCCCTTCAATCTCGACTTTCACCGATCAACCGCCATCATCAGTGGTCAATGTCAAGTCCACGGACTCGACTTAGTTGGCTGATGCTTGCTAGTGGCTCAAGGCAATATCCTTGGATCCATGGGTTTGGCCATGGTGGGAAGGTGGGTTAACTCACCTCCTCTTCATCCATGGCCAACCTAGCCCACTGGGTCGCCAGGTGTTAGGTTCTATTTTGGGTGTGAAGAGGCGCCAAGTGGAAAGGGGAAGAGTTGACTTACCAAATTTGGGAAGATCCCATGTGAGGAGAAGAATCCAATGGGGATTTGCCTTGGTTGAACCCAATTTGGGCTGATTTTGACCGATCAAGAGTGAGTTCGTGATGGGTTGGATCAGGTCTCATTGATTGGTTTGATTGGCTCAATTTGACCCATGCAAATCAAATTGTGTTAGGTTGGGTAAGGCTCACCAATTGGTCAAATTGGGTCAAACCAAAGGTTGAGTCAAGTTCAAATGATAATTTGAAGTGTATTGGTGTCATTGATTTGGTTTAATTTGGGTTAGATTTATTTTGGCTCATTTGAGTTCAAATAGGTCAAATGGGTCAAGTTAATCAATTTGACCCAATTGACCAAATTGGCTACTAGGGGTTGATTTAGGCTTGGTTGACTAGTTGAAGGTGATTGTAGGCTTCAATTTCAGTTTAATTAATACTCATTCATAGAATGATATTCGATCATTAGTTAATATATAAAATTAAGTAGCAAGCTAGAAATTTTAGAGTGTGGGAATATGAAAATCATAGATTTTAAAATAATTAATAAATTTAACAAAATACTATGTTGAATGAATTTAAGGGAGGCCGCTATTAAATTAATAAAGAAATCTAAAATTTACTTTTACATGGGAAATTAATGCTCGAATTATTATTCATCAATTAATTTGAAATAATTAAAATTTTGATAACGTGAAATTTCAAGCATCATAGAGTTTACAGTAATAAACATCAATTATAATAATAATTATTTAATATGTACTACTTAATTAAATATTAATATTAACTGCTAGTTTTATATGTCTATGATTAAAATTATAAAATCATTATCACATTAAGAAAGATGAATTATTAGTAATAATGATAGTATAAACATTTAAATAGATTCACATTTACCGTAACATATATAAAGAAAAAAAAATTAATAAGTATTTTATTGAAATAAAAAATAGTCAATAGATTAGAAAGTCAAACAAATGAACAATTTATTGAATTTTTTTCATTGTTGTTGCAATGTAACAACTTAATTACATGTGCAAGTGCACCTAAATAAAATTTTAAAACTAAGAAGAACATAATAATATAAGTTCAATAATTACAAAAATTATCATATAATTAAAAAAAATGACACCTTCAATTATAGAGAAATAAATATTCCGTAATGTAATGTATGAGAAGATTAAAATTTTCTCTGCATAATATTTAAAAACGACTTTTCTCTCTCATTTAGTCCATTGATCTCTTATAAAAATCATATAGTAGAGATTAAATACATGAATAATCAAGCATTGTAGTAATTGATAAAACAATAAGATAAAGTACATTTAAATTGTATTTGAAACAAATTATGAATATTGAAAATGAGAAATCAATAAATTAATAGATTTATATTGAGATTTAGTAAAAAAAAGTAATAAAGAAGATAATTTGACTATGAATTAATAGATTTATATATATAAATATATATAAATTAATTATATAATTTATAATATAATATCAAATTTATATGTACATTCTAGAAATGTTTATATAAATTTAATATAAATGTTTCTATAAACACAATTTAATTGATTAAATATATAAATGTTTGATATACTAAATAATTTTATATGTAAAAATTTTATATTTATATAATAATTCATATTTACATAAAACGTTTCTATAAAACTCACACACATAGTAATATAAATGTTTGATTCAAGTTTTAATTTCACCTGTAACTCCTCAAGTTTTTAACAAATTTGTGAACGAATATCTAATTTCACTTTAAATGAACTCGCATTTTAATATATTTGTAACTCCTTCTATGAACTCGCATTTTAATGTCACTTGAAATATCAAATTTGATATAAGCATGAAATGACAAAGTAAAAAAATATCTCAAAATTGTTGAATTTATGAGTGAAATATAAACTTCAATTAATTTTCTGTAGTGTACTCATTTTAACGGAATATAAGTCATAAAAGTCTTCATAAAATTTTATCATAATTAACTTGTTTAAGATATATTAGTTTCTTATGGTATGACCTCAAAACAACAACATAACAATAAAAACTAGAACAAAAATAATAACATTGGGTAAAGGTCACTAAAGAACATATAAATTTAGGGAAATTAATTGGAATATTTAATGATTCTAGCATGTTATAACACAAATATATTAAAAGAAAAAAATAAAAAAGAGTCAAATGAAATCAAAAATCTTGATATAATTATCTTTCTCTATATTATAAATATTCTAATATTATGTAGCATATAGCCTTCACATATTAAATTTTAGTTTTATGAAACGTAAATTTTGATATAATTATGATCTATAGACTTTCATTAATTATATTTATTTTTCTCTATAATTTATGAGTTACAATTTATATTCGATTTGTAATTATGAATTTTTTAGGCTTTGTTGCTAAGACGTCATTTATTTACATGCAGATATTAAATTAATATATTTTAGAATATCAAGATCCTTAATTTTTATAACTCTTATTAATATTCATTTGATTGCTCTAAAAGAAACATTATTTTAATGTGTGATATATTTAGTTTAAAAAATTATTTTATATTTGAAAAAGTTTATTATGGTGAGAAGAATTAATTTGAAATCTATGTTAAATTATAAAATTATTGAAAAATGTCAAAAAAAAAAATCATTTATTTGACTTTTGTATCTTTTAAAATATTTAAAATATTTCACTTTTTTAATATAATTAAACTTGTATACATTATTTCAAATTATTTTTTTCTTTATTTATGTCACATTAAATGCATTCTATCTATTTTTATAATTTTAAAATATTTTACATTTGTTTCTCGCACATTTTTTTCACTTGTTCATTTTTTATAAACGTGATAAATTTTAAATTAAATCCAACAAAACTAATTAATATATTTTTATTACTTATTTAATGAATATAATTAGATAATTAGTTTTTTTAAAGTATGTGTAGCTTTCATTAAATTAATTTAAATTATATTCAAAGGAATGGCACTTCTTCATGAGAATAAAATAATAATCCCTCTAATATCATGAGTATCTATATAATATATTTTACATGATATCAACTTTTAATTAATATAAAATTATCCATATAGTTTATCCATTAAAAATAATTCATGGATTGTATGTCATCTTGTTGCCTATCTAATTCATTTATCTTTTTTTTTTTTTTGTTTTTCAAATAAATATTATTATTCTTATACTATTGATTTTACATCAATCAAATATGTGCTTTACAAATTATTTATTTTTAAAATCCTTTGTAGATTTATGATTCTTTAATTTCACATATGTATTATTAAATTAAGTTACACATAGTTTTTTTTATATTCTTATTTACAATTTATATATATATATATATATATATATATATATATATATATATATATATATATATATATATATATATATATATATATATATATGCTGAAATTCTTGAATATTTGTTGATAATTTTTTATATTTAATTTTTCTAAAATTGTAAAAATAAAAAAAATATACATATAATTTAAATAAGTTTGATTGGTAGATCTCTTCAACCTATAGCCTTAAGATGAGAAATAAGATGCAATTTTCTTCTATAACAAGTTACAAACTTGAAAGTTCTATAAAATTTAAACTTCATAACAACTCGTTAATATTTAGACTGCAATAAACAAAATTACAAAATTTTGATATACTAATCTTTGATTAATTTGACACTATGATATAAACAAATTACTTTTTTGATCTTATACATCAAATAGTGTAGATGATTCTTTTCAACATTTATCTTTACATCTTGTTTAACTTAAATAAAATTCTTACATTTAGACTATTCTCTTATTAGTCCCAAATAAATTATGTTACATAAATAACTAAAAAAAATATAAAAAATTAAACTTTACTAATCTTTCAATCTACTTGTCACTCTCAATAATTTTGATATATATTGAGTAAATATCCATCATTTCCTTCAAATTTTCTCCCTTTATTTTTTTTCAATAGATATAATGTTAAAAAAATTGAAATAAATTATGAAAGTGATACTATTACATCTTATTTATCTACTTTCTCTTGTAATTCATTTTAATTATAATTCTTATAATGATAAGGTTTATCAAAATTTTAATTAAAAAAATAGAAATTGCAAAATTTAATACAATGGATTTTTTTAATAAAATTTATTCACTTGCACTTGGTGCACGTGCAATAGTACTAGTATAATAAAGTTAATGAATGAGCTTTAAATGAGTACTTTTCTAATTTTTGTTGTAATTACTTTCTTAAATTTCATATAAGTTCCCCACACAATACAAAATCTAGATTCTAAAAGAAACTAAATCATGAAAATTTCTATAATGGGTGAGCTTGACTAAAATATATAAAAAAATAAAAAACTAAATATTTTGATAATATGATGCATAAATTCATTAAAGAAAAGATACCAATTCATTTTAAAATATAGGAAAATAGTTAGTCATTTTCAAAATATAGTCAATCGACCATTATTTAAAATAAAAGTGACATTTAAAAAATATGAAAGTACACGACTTTTTTATAAAAAAATGATAATGCACCCAACCTTTAAAAAAATATAAAAATACATAATCAAACTTGTTTAACATACTTTATTGTATGTTCCCAAACTACAATAATTTTTCTCTAAAACAAGGCACTTCAAATAAATAATAATAATAAATAACTTAATTTGAAAAAATTACTAAAAATAAAAGAGTGCATACATGGATCAAAACATTATATATGGAAAAAGCTTCTATCAACCCTCTAATGAAAAAATGCTTCAAATTCATAAGAAAGTGAAAATATATTATTATTTTTTCAAAAAAATTATTATGGTTAATATTGAAAACACCTATTCATAGTGAATCAAAATATTCATTATTCTAATGAAAACTTGATAATAGTTCTTCCAAAAAATATATAATCATTCATATATTTAATAGATTAATAATAATGATGCTATTCTTTACATTGAATAGTTGTACCAAAAATTTTGTAATATCACCTTCTAAGACTCCTTAGAAAGATTAATGACTTTGATGTCTTCTTTATGTTTTAATTTGGATGATGTGTTGACACCATGCATCTTAGGAGATACTTATTGAAGTGATAAAGTACGATATTAAAGTATGATATATTATCTTGAAAGATAAAGACGACCCTACAATAGACTCAATCACAATAAGAACTCCAAAGGCAAATGTGCCTTCATATATACCAAAGATCTTTTCCCTGCTTTAAATAGAAAAGTAAAGTAGGGTTTATTTTAAGCCAAGCTCTTTAGTTCACTATGGAGGCAAGCCCACATAGTTAATTACATCATAGGAAATGAGATTTTCTAAGAATATCGATTAATAAATATCTCCAAAGATTTCAAGGCACTATCAAAAGATTTGATTATTTTAGAAAAATCAATTTAATGAGAAGACTTATTTAGGAATCCAAAGGAAATAAGTAGGAGTGCTTATAATACTAGGAAGCCTAGTGAGCACTCAAACTACCTTAGGGTGAGACTTTATATATTTGAAAGAGAGGATTTATTTTATTTGAGTTGACATTTTATTAGAATATTATGAATTATAATCCACCAACACAAGATTGTGGAAATGCCTATGAGATGAAAATTTATTCTTGTAGCAAGGAAACTAGTAATCTCGGATCCTAAATCTAGGGAGCTCTAACACAAGTTAAAATATGACATAAAGGATATAATGTTTCACCTCCACAAGAGAGAGTGGACTCATCCACTTTTGGACTTACAACTGGTAGCGCCAACTTACTCCCCTACGATTCAAAACCATGTGTGTCTTTTAAAACTACAAGATAGCTTGGCTTGTTATTTAATTGAAAAGAAACTAAAGTCCTAAATCTCCTAAGATCCAGAGCATGATTAGTATGAAATCATGGCTTAGTTTAAAAAAAATACAAATTTTATAATTTTTATTTCATTTTGACACATTCATTTAAACAAATGCTTGTGATATTTTATGCCTAAATGCATGTTCAAATAAGATTGTTGACTAAATCGTGAGAAAGGGGTATTTTCCAAAATAAGGGATGCCCTCAATGGTCAAACATTCCTCTATCGCAAGGATGGAAATCCCATATTTTCAAGGAAGAAAGAATATGCATGCATGGTGTGAGACATATAACATACATCTAAGAAGCTTTTAAATCTTTTAACTATCTTATTTAAGCCCTCACCTTATGATGAGGTTATGAATTGTTGAAAATTTTAATGACAAGCAATTAGTTGGGGAAGAAAAATTAATTTTATCCTAAGAGCCTACCGCATCCAGCCACACATTCAAAACATTAAACATAAAGAAACTATAAAAATATGCAAGTTCTAATGCACATTCTAAACACAACATCAAATATTTTATAAAACTATCATAAAATAATAAGAGGTCAAGACGGTTGCCGTACACAAAAAAAAGAGAAAATTAGGTAGTCTAGCTCTACCCTTATACAACATATAATATAAAAGAATAATTGCAACTATAATTGAATACATGCTTTGGGGGGTCTCCATTTCTTCATATTTTAATATCTTCCTTGTCTGATTGTACTCCAAAGGCATCACAAGGCATCGGGACTAAGCCTTCTAGCAATTGTTCATTTTAAATCCTATAGCATTAATCCTAATTCATATTACAAAATTATAATTTTATATGAAAAGTAAATCTAACTACACCTACAAAGTAGGTTGAACATAGATACAATCCTAAGCGGTTATATTTATAATTTAGACTTAGCACACTGCACATGGATAACCAAGGCCACACCCCTAACTTGGATTATGTTTAGGGTCTTAAGAAACCAAGCGAGAGCATTTATATTTATTTTTATGGGACCCTTAAGCACAATCCCTACAAAAATATGATCATACTAATAATAGCCTAACATCTAATCTATAAAATATACACTTTAACATCTAGTTTAAAGTATTATACTACAAAACAAAACATACATGAAACATACTCCATCCAAACTTAGGATTAGAAGTAGTGGCTTAGTTTTAATGTGTGTCTAAGGATTTGTGTGGCATGTCTTTGACTACGCATCAAGGTTATAATTTTTTAAATTTAGAGAATGTTCAAGTTATCATGATGGGTGGTTTTGCTTTATGTTATGTAAGTCATTTATGAATTTTAACTCATATCTTTTTTTTGTTTCACTTTAGCTTGCACTTAACACCTAAGTGTTATAAAGAGAAGAAGAGGGCATTTTAACTCCCTTTCTTCCCTACCTTATGTCATTTCTAAAAACACATTCTTATGAGTTGGTTCTTTTTTTAGTGAATGGCTTATGATGTATTTTTATTAATCCTAAGTTTAGGGAATATAAATAATATGTGATGTGAAAGGCATCTCAATATTAACATAATTGAACTACTATCACATGACACATACCAATTCATTCCTTTCCATCATATGTAGCATGCACATGATTGGTGACCTCACTTTTGGAGTGTGGATTCAATATCCTCTTCTTAGACTTAGGAGTCTTCTTAGACCTAAGACTTCTTTAGTCATAGGATGCTTTAGTGATTAGGTGAACACTTAAGCCTTGAGACTTAGAAGAATTAGTCATGGGGTTGGATCATGTCTTAGGGATTAAGATGATGTTCCTACCCCATAATCTATGCCCAATTTATGTTTACCTCCTTAGCTCAAATAAAACCTCAAATTCAATTCATATAGATTCAATCCAACTTCAAATCCACATAACTAAATCTCAATTTTATAAATTAAATCAACCTTTCCTAAGCCATATAATTTAATCCTATGGACTTAGCCAAAGCTCCTTCAAGCCAAACCAAATTCAATTGATTTTCTCAAATTCAATTCAACCCTTCAATCAACTTACCAAAATAAAAAATAAAACCAACTTCAAACCAATTCAAATCAAACCTCAATTTCAAATACCAAATTCAAATCCAAATCCAAATCCAAATCCAAATTCAAACTCTAAGCCAAATGATTGAAACTTATGATCAAACTCAAAACCCAAATCAACTAAGCCTTATGGTTTCATCCTATGGACTTAACCTTAGCCAAATTCAATCAAGTCAAACCCAATTGATTTCTTCTAATCATCATTCCAAATCTAATCAAAATTTCAATCAAGTCACAAACCAAAATTAATTCAACCAAACTTAACTTAGCCCATTTGATTTAAAATATTCAAATAAACCAAAATCCAATTGAAATCAAATCAACCAAAGCCATCAATCATCCACAAATTAATTATCAAATTCTACTAAACCCAAATCAATTCATAATCAAGCCAATTGACCCACTTAGGCTCACTTGACTCAAAGTTACCTAAATGACCCATTTGAGCCAAACTTCAATTCAATCTAGATTGGATTGAACCAACTATCTAACCCTTCCATAATGATTCTTGATCACTCTAAGTTGATCAATTGTAATCAATTGGGTTAAACAAAGTCAATTTGGTCATGTGACCAACTTAACCTAATCAACTTACATGAACCAAATGAGTCAAATCTCACCTAAGCCAAATTAATTGAAACCAATGACTCACACCAAGCTAAAATCAATCCTTAAATATGACTTGATTATCAATTGAGCTAAACCAAACCCAATTGACCCTCTTGACCCAAGTTTACCCAAAGCGACCTAAAGGCCAAATTGGGTCAAATTAAAATATAACCCAAATTAATTGCAAATCGCTCAAGTTCATTCCAAATTGATTGTTGAACCATAGATCCATTTGAACCCAATTGACTCATTTAGTCCAAATTGACTTAAAGGGTCAAGTTGGCCTAAATCAAATCAAATTAAAATTAAAATGGACAAGATAATTAAAATTTGAATAAGCGGTAAGGAGTAAGTAATAGTTTAGTTACGGTGGGCTTGCAGAGGAGAAATGTATGGGTTGAGGGCTTCAATGGAGCCAACACATTGGCAGTGATGGCTTCGATCTTGAGGTATTGTTTCATGGATGTCATAAGCTAAAACATCAATGACTCCCATATTGCGATGTTTTCCTTAATTACAATTTTAAAACATATTTAACATAGTTAATCATAAAGGGTAATGATGTGATTTACTGACTACAAAATATGCATAAATTATGGTGTTTCTCTTATGCGTAGGGCAAGGACAACTCTAAAGTTTTTCAAGAGGCATCGATTCATTTTAAGTTAATTTGCTCTTTTTTTTTCAATTTGAGCCAAAATCTCACCTAAGTCAAATTAATTGAAACCAATGACTCACGCCAACCTAAAATCAATCCTTAAACATGACTTCATCATTAATTGATCCAAACCAAACCCAATTGACCCTCTTGAAGTTGACCCAAATTGACCTAAAAGGCCAAATTAGGTCAAATAAAAAAACCCAAATTGATTGCAACCAATGACTCATGTTCATTCCAAATTGATTGTTGAACTTGACCATAGCCCCAATGGAACCCAACATATTTAGCACAAATTGACCTAAAGGGTCAAGTTAGCCTAAACAAAATCCAAATCCAAATTAAAATGGACAAGATAATTAAAATCGAATAAGCAAGGAGTAAGTAATAGTTTAGTTACCTAGTGGGCTTGCTATAAAGGAGAATTGTATGTGTTGAGGGCTTCAATGGAGCGACATTGGCAGTGATGGCTTCGATCTTGAGATACTATTTCCATGGATGGTGGAAGCTAAAATGTCCATGACCCTGTCCCATCTTGCGGTTTGCCTTAATTACAATTTAAAACATATTTAGCATAATTATTCATAATGATGCAACTAATGAACTACAAAATAGGTGTTATTGTGTTTCTCCTATGCGTAAGTCGAGGCTAGCTCTAAAGTTTTTCAAGTGGCATTGGCTTGTGGCTGTGGCTATTCATTTTTAAGTTAATTCAACTCATTTTTTTATCAATATCGAGTGACTTTTTTAAATTTTGAACTAGCTCAAATTGAACTTCTTAATTTTCTTTTAACTCGAAATCAAATGGAGTTGGCTCATTTTGATCCATCTAGCTCAACAACAACAACAACAACAACAACAAACCTTTATCCCACTAAGTGGAATTAACTACATGAATCCTTCGCCGTCTCCATTGTGTCCTATTATGTGTCAAATTCTCATTAATTCAAGTATACTAAGTTCATTTTTTTATACATCGTAACTAAGTCTTTTAGGTCTACCTCTACCTTTCTTAACATAAAGGCAAATCTAATGCATCTCTCTCTAACACTGTCATGACCGATGCTTTATGTGGCCAAACCATCTAAGTCGGCTCTCTCTAATCTTATCTAGCTCAAATTTAATAAAATGCTTATTAAAAAAATTTAAATTGAGTGCATGAAATAAAAAATATATATGATTTTTTAGGAGATAATATTCATGCTTATATTATAACTCAATACATTTGATTTTAGAAATAATTTTGTTATTTCATACTTACAAGTATTATATTTAAATTTAATTTTTTAATAATAAATAAAATTGATCCGATCTCAAGATACGATCCGATTTTATGTAAGCCCATGATCGCTCGAAAAAAAGGTCTGATCCAAACTCTTGTTTTCTTATGAGAGAATCCTTTGTGGCCATGGAATTAAGCACGCTTTTGTAGCTTTGAAGGAAATACTTGATCTAAATCAAATTAATATATTTTAGAATATTAAGATCCTTAATTTTATAACTCTTATTACTACTCATTTGATTGCTCTAAAAGAAACATTACTTTAATATGTGATATATTTAATTTAAAAAATTATTTTATATTTGAAAAAGTTTATTATGGTGAGAAGAATTAATTTGAAATCTATGTTAAATTATAAAATTAATGAAAATGTCAAAAAAAAAAAAATCATTTGTTTGACTTTTGTATCTTTTAAAATATTTAAAATATTTCACTTTTTTAAAATAATAAAACTTGTATATATTGTTTCAAATCATTATTTTCTTTATTTATGTCACATTAAATGCATTCTATCTAATTTTATAATTTTAAAATATTTTACATTTGTTTCTCGCACATTTTTTTTCTTCTGTTCATTTTTTATAAACGTGATAAATTTTAAATTAAATCCATCAAAGCTAATTCATATATTTTTATTACTTATTCGATGAGGATAATTAGACAATTAGATTTTTTTAAAGTATGTGTAGCTTTCATTAAATTAATTTACATTATATTCAAAGGAATGACACTTCTTCATGAGAACAAAATAATAATCCTTGAGTATCTATATAATATATTTTACATGATATGAACTTTTAATTAATATAAAATTATCCATATAGTTTAACCATTACAAATAATTCATGGATTGTATGTCATCTTGTTGCCTATCTAATTCATTTATCTCTTTTTTTGTTTTTCAAATAAATCTTATTATTGTTATACTATTGATTTTACATCAATCAAATATGTGCTTTCCAAATTATTTATTTTTAATTTTATAAAATTCCTTGTAGATTTATGATTCTTTAATTTTACATATGTACGATTAAATTAAGTTACACATAGTTTTCTTATATTCTTATATATATATATATATATATATATATATATATATATATATATATATATATATATATATATATATATATATATATATATATATATATATATATATATGCATGCTGAAATTCTTGAATATTTGTTGATAACTTTTTATATTTAATTTTTCTAAAATTGAAAAAAAAAGCATACATATAATTAAAATAAGTTGGATTGGTAGATCTCTTCAACCTATCACCTTAATATGAGAAACTAGATGCAATTTTCTTCTATAACAAGTTACAAACTTGAAAGTTCTATAAAATTTAAACTTCATAACAACTCTTTAATATTTAGAGTGCACAAAATAAAATTACAAAATTAATAATCTTTGATTAATTTGACACTATGATATAAACAAATTTTTTGATCTTACACAACAAATAGTATGAATGATTCTTTTCAACATTTATCTTTACATCTTGTTTAACTTAAATAAGGATCTTACATTTAAGCTATTCTTAGTCCCAAATAAATTATGTTACATAAAAACTAAAAAGTATAAAAAAATTAAACTTTACTAATATTTCAATCTACTTGTCACTCTCTCAATAATCTTGATTTATATTGAGTAAATATTCATCATTTTCTTCAAATTTTCTTCCTCTATTTTTTATATATATAATATTAAAAATTTTAAAAAATTTATGAAAGTGATACTATTACGTCTTATTTATCTACTTTCTCTTGTAAATCATTTTAATTATAATTACTTATAATGATAAGGTTTATCAAAATTTTAATTAAAAATAAAAATTGCAAAATTTAATACAATTAGATTTTTTAATAAAATTTATTCATGTGCACTTGGTAATGCAATAGTACTAATATAATAAAGTTCATGAATGAGCTTTAAATGAGTACTTAAGTTTTTCAAATTTTTTTGTTGTAATTGCTTTCTTAAATTTCATATAAGTTCCCCACATAATACAAAATCTAGATTCTAAAAGAAAATAAATCCTGAAAAATTCTATAAGGGTGAGCTCGACTAAAATATATATAAAAATAAAATGCTAAATATTCTGATAATATGATGCATAGAAATTCTTTAAGGAAGATGGGACCAGTGAGTCATTTTTAAAATATAAGCACATAGTCATTTTCAAAATATAGACACAATCGATCATTATTTAAAATAAATTTGACTTTAAAAAAATATATGAAAGACATACGGCTTTTTTTATAAAAAAAGATAATGCACAATCAGCTTAAAAAATATAAAAATACATAATCAAACTTGTTTAACATATCTTATTGTATGCTCCCAAATTACAATATTTTTTCTAAAACAAGACAACTAAAATGAAAAGAATAATAAATAACAAAATTTGAAAAAATACTCAAAAATAAAAGAGTACATATGTGGATAAAAAATATTATATATAAAACAAGCTTTTATCAACCCCTCAAAATAGAAAAAAGTTTCAAATTCATAAGTGAGTGAAAATATATTGTTATTTTTTGCAAACAACTATTCATAGTGAATCAAAATGTTCATTGTTCTAATCAAATCTTGATAATAGTTCTTCCAAAAAATATACAATCATTCATATATTTAGTGGATTAATAATAATGATGCTATTCTTCACATTAACTTGTACCAACAATTTTGTAATATCACCTTCTAAGACTTCTTAAAAATATTATGACTTTGATGTCTTCTTTATCCTATTGTAATATTTTAATTTGGATGATATGTTGACACTACGCAAATCTTAGGGGTACTTATTGAATTGATAGAGTATAACATTAAAGTATATGTTCTATCTTGAAAGATAGATATATCACCTGTAATGGGCCTAATCCTAATAAGAACTCTAAGGTAGATGAATCTTCATATATACCGAGATCTTTCCCTACTTTAAATGAAAAATAAAGTGGTTTATTTTAAGCCAAGTTCTTTAGTTTCCTATAAAGACAAGCCCCATAGTTAATTACATCTTAGGAAATGAGATTTCTTAAGAACACTCTCAATTAAAGTAGTCAATCAATATCTTCAAAAATTTTAAGGCTAGATTATCAAAGGATTTGGTTATTTTAGAAAAATCAAATGGGATTGTTCAATTGGAAGACTTATTTAGGAATCCAAAGAAAAAAAGTAAGGAGTGCTTATAATACTATGCCTAGTAAGCACTCCAAACTACCTTAGGGTGAGGCTTTATATATTTGAAAGAAAGGATTTATTTTATTTGAGTTGACATTTTATTAGAATACTGGGACTTATAATCCACTAACATAAGATTGTGAAAATGCCTAAGAGAGATATTTATCCTTATAGCCTAAAAAAGAAACTAGCAACCTCGGATCCTAAATCTAGGGAGCTCTAATACAAGGGACATGACCCAAATCTAAGAAGAGAGAATATAATGGTTCACTGCAAAAGAGAGTGGTCCCATCCAACTGGACTTACAACCACCGTAGTGGTAGCTAGCTAACTTCTCCTACAATTCAAAATCATGTGATTTAGTCATATGAAATTGCAAGATAACTTGGCTTAATATTTACTTGGAAAGAAACTAAAGTCTTCAATCCACTCTCTAAGATACTAGAGCATGAGTGGTATGAAATCATGACTTAGTTTTTAAAAAAAACCCAAATTTTACAATTTTATTTCATTTTGACACATTCATTTAGATAAAGGCTTGGGAATATTTTATGCCTAAATGCATGATAAAATAAGATTGTTGGATAAATCGGTGAGAAAGGAGTGTTTTCCAACACAAGAAATGCCCTCAAAGGTTAAGCATTCCTCTATCGGATGGAAATCCCATATTTTCAAGGAAGAAGGAATATGCATGCATGGTGTGAGACATACAAAATGACTAAAAGTTTCTACTCAAAATTCACAACCCGACCTCTCATATTAAAGAGAGTATGAAATTTTCGTAGAGATAGTAGATAGTAGATAACCCAAATATTTCGCCCTCACTTTGTGAGGACTTTAGATCTGATTCTAGGTTTCCTATAAAGCAAGCACCTATAGTTAATTACCCCTCCCAATGTTAAGAGAGAACTTTCGATTAAGTCTAGTGGTTAGATTGCTAAATGTGTAGCGTATAGTAGAAAGATAGAGTTTTAGAATTTAGGTTAATGAAATACATCATCCTTTAACTTGAAGCGGATGGTTGGGGAATGATGATGCCCCACCTAGATTCCATAGTTCTATCATCCTAGCTATCGTGGTCCCTAGTTTACATAATCGGAGGAGGCCCAACTGACCAAAGGATCCTCTCGGTAGTGAGTTGCATCGCCTAAGTAATCCTTGTAGACACGGGGTAGTTTTATTTAAGGAGATGAGCTTAAGTCTACCTTAGGCGATAGAGAGCTTTTTGATCAAGTGTACCCTATGATTCACCTCTCAAGTACAGAGCTCTTGGGAGCATACTCTGATCATGAATATAATATAATAGTATCATTTGGCGAATCACCCAATTAGAGGACCGGTCGTACATCATATGTAGAGCCTACTAGCTAAACCACAGGCGTGAGGACACGAATCATATCCTTACTAGCATGAGATTGATTGAGAGTGAATATAAAAATATATTTAATTTGACATTAGCTCCTTTGTGAGATAGAGTTTTCTTAATTCATCATGTTTAACAAATAACAGAAGGTGGATTGAATGGAGTTTGCTTTAAGTATTTAAGTATTGAATTTCATTTAACCATTAATAGCTTAGTGATATATTAGATTTTGTATTTGGATTGATACTCAATTTAAGTTAATTTAACTTAAAATTAAAATCACATTTTGTTGGAAGTATCCTCTGGTTGAAATCTCCATTCAACATAGCAATCATTAGGGTAGTTAATTGATTGAATTGAATATATTTAAGAACTTTAAATCCTATCAACTCTGTTTAGCTCTAACATAGGATCAAATCTATTGGTTAAAACTCATAGCAATATTACATGACTTTGCAATTGAATATCTTTTGTATTTGAGAAAATATATTTATATTTTGAAATTTTAATGGTTAATTCTTTCAAATATTTGTATTTTAAGATATAACTATAAATTTGCAATGTATTCTCAATTATAAAATAAATTATAAATTTATTTATATTTAACCCACATGTCCTCGAACACTTGAATCTAAACATTCAAA
This sequence comes from Cymbidium sinense, assembly GCA_021442155.1. NCBI lineage: Eukaryota > Viridiplantae > Streptophyta > Magnoliopsida > Asparagales > Orchidaceae > Cymbidium > Cymbidium sinense. The sequence goes on from CM038230.1 coordinate 4,228,507, forward strand.
GATTATGTCATATGCGGGTATTTTTGGCTTAAATAATTTCATCCAATTAATAAAATTTTTGATTTTGAAAATAATAAATAGAATGAAAATTTTCTAATCTTTGGATTGAAGCTCCATAATTCGTGCATAATTTAATTTATTATCATCTTACGTCATCTTGTATGAAGAGTTATAGATCTAGTGGCGAATATGGAGAAATTAGATTTATATTTGCACTCAAAATATTATACCTTTTTTTGCGTTAAACTTATTTTTTGAATCTTTAAATTTGAATTGTTGATTCATGCTCATTAATGAACAATCAAATTTTTGTGAGATCCACTTAATCTACTTTACCTACTTTAATAAGTGAAAGCAAAACTTATTTATTCATTGAAAAACCCTTCGATATTGGTTAACAAGCTATTTGGGTTTACCAAAATCTTTGTTACCTCTTAATTAAATTGTGGTATGAGTTTTATTTTAAAGTTCTTTTTTATGACTTTCACCCATTATATGTGCTTTATATCAATTTCACAATTATGTGGATTAGACATTGTTGTGTGCTACAAAACCAGTTGTGGTAGAATAAAATTTTTTAGCTTTGTTGTGAAATCCAAAGACACACAGATGTTCAAAGAATTAATAAGAGAACTTAATTTTACGTAAAAAAATCTCAAAAAGAGGAAAAAACTACGGGCCTAGCCCGGTAAAAAATCTTTCACTATGTATCCGTTTTGAGTATAAAATCTTCCGATAACGAGATTACAAAATTATATATGAGAATAATGATAATGAGAATCAATCGAAACAACAATTTATATGCCATGTTTTGTAACGTGCAAGTAAATGATGGTGAATAGCAGCGAATCGACGATGAAGGTCATCGTAATGATGACCGTGAGGTGGTCGCACGGCAAGCGGACCGACGATAGTCGGCGGTGATTGCTTATGGCGACGGCGATGCGCGGCAATGAGCAGCAGGTCGGTGGTGATGACGAAATAAGATTGATGAGCGAGGATCGGTGGCAAGCGGTATGGTGACCTGAAGATAGTCGACGGCGCGCGTTGTTGCGCTGATGACCAGCGATGACCAAAGACTACGGATAGTGGTGCAGACAAGCGGTGAGGAGATTGACGATGACAAGGATCTGGTACGGCCGGTCGGCAACCAACGAGGTGGTCGCATCGCCGAATGGTGGGACGATTATGCTTGGAGGATTTTCAAGATTTAGAGCTCTCTCCTCTCTCTTGGGCTCCCCTCATATGAAGAATGAGAGACTATTTATAGATTGGAGGAGTGGCATCTCGTAAATACATGCAAAATCAACCACTTCTCTCCATCGACGACTCAAAATGATTCCTTTGATCATTTGATGTACTTTAAGCATTTGAATGCTCAAATGAAGTTAGAATTATGAGAACTTGGGCTTGAAGCTCATCGAGACGCTTCGATTTGGTTATAAACACTCTATATTTAAGAGCTATTTAGGGATTTAATTGATATCCCAAAGCTTTCAATAATATTTTAAGTGCTTGATCTCGACCGGTTTCAACTTAGGATCAACTTGCTTTTGACATCAAGATTTGTACTGATTAGTGGTATTTTAAGTATCATATTAGTTTCATTTTTTTTTGGATGACATTATCTTAATCATCCAAAATATATATCAATACTTGAAAATAGCAAATTCTTCAATAAAATTATCCATTAACCATACATTTTGAGAGAATAGATCTTCATGGGAGCACAAGATTATGATCACGAAAATGGATGCAAGGCGCAGATATGCGGTATGCACGACACAAGATTTTAGGGTTATGGACCCATCTCGGAGCATTCTCATGGCCTCGCTGGCTCTCGGGCTCGCTGCACACTGGTGCACCCATCAATGCAGTCGCCATGGTGGCGGCCATGGGGTATCGTGTACGGTTCAGTCGGCGGGTCGCAGGTTGTGCGACGACGAGCACATGAATAGTGCATGCGGGCAATCGCAGACGCTGCCACGCGGCGAGCCATGCGGGGTCGCATGCTGGGTGCAAATGCCAATTTTGACGATTTTAGTTATTTTGACCTTTTGCTCTTATAGGGGATCCATAAAACCACCCTAGGGCCAAGGGAGGCACACTCCTCATATGCTCTAGTGTTTCTTTTTCTTGAGAGTAGGTCATTCAGAGATGAAAAGGCCGACATATGCCGTGGTTCCGGTTTTCCCTCAAAAGAGGTGTCAACCGGCCTCGACCGACCGGGTTTGAGGCGATCAAGGCCCAGGTACATACATTATGGTTTCGATTTTCCCTCAAAAGAAGAGTCAACCTCATCACCGACCGGGTTTGGAGGTGATCAAGGCTGCAGACATACATCGTTCATTTTTCGCCGAAGAGGCGCCAACCGCCTCGTAGGATCGAGTTTAGAGGTGATCAAGGCCCGCGTACATACATCATGGCTCGATTTTCTCTCGAAGAGGCATCAACCGCCTCATCGACCGACGAGTTTGAGGCGATCAAGGCGTAGTTCTACTTTTCTTGCAGGAAATTGGATCTCTTGCAACTTCAATGGATGGTTCAAGGTTGATAACCGCCAAGATGGGGGATGCGTAGTTAGGAACCATCATTCAACGACTCAAAAGTTTGGCGTAATTTGAGCATCATTAGAGGGGAATAACTTCTCTCTTTGTTTCTCTTTTTTTTTATCTCAAATGTGCTCATTCTTTTCATCAAATCATCGAAAAATTTTATCCCAAGTGTCCGCGGCGAGTCGAAAGGATATGCCCAAGTATTGGGGTAAGTGAGTTGCTTCACAAAACTTCTCAAATTTTTGTCATTTCTCTCTCTCTCTCTCTATTTATTTATTATGTATTGTGGTGATGGCGGAAGAAAACCCATAGCGTGACAACTACAAGCGATATACTATCCACTATTGCATCGATAGTTTAATGGTGCTCCACGGAAATTTTACTTCCTAACGAGTTGGTGGCGATTGTTGCCAAAAGTTTGATCGAGCGCTCACTTCTACCGTGATACTTTAATGTTTCGAGATTATTCTTCGATGGGATTGCAATTTCCTTTGGCTCCGATTGATTGAGATCTTTAAAATATGTGGTGTAGCTTTGTCACAATTTTATTTCGAGCTCTAGTGATCATCGTTTGTGTCTTCTTTAGAGCGTGGTGTTACTTTGAACAACAAATATTTATGTCGAATGTGTAGATTCACATGTGATGCTCAAGGACGTTTCTTATCGGGCTATAAAGAATTAGATAGAATTTTCAGCATGGGATCCATCTAGAAATTGGTCTAATGGATTCTTTTTATGAAAAATGAGTGGAGCCTCCTTGAGAGATGGGAAAGATTGAATGACCTTCTAAATCCAATGCTGATTGAAGAGAATAAAATCTTAACAACTCTTAATATTCACGATGGGGAGCTTACAACATATGTTATGTCACATTAGCAAATGCATTATTGAAGATAGAATGTTCAAGGTTGGCCTTTCCATCCGTGCGGGAGATCTCATGCTCTTCCATTGAAGAAATCGGGTAAAGGTGATGACAGTCTCCTCATATTCATAGAATTCTTTCCGAAGCTTATGATGACCACTGTAGCAATGTTTCTTCTTTAAAGAAAAAGAAGACATGTAAGTGACTACGCCGATATGTGCAGAAGATGTTGCCCCAGTTAGCCTCGAGAGATTAACTATTTTAACTCATAATGAGGGAGTTCATTTCAACCAGATTCTGAAGAGGTGTTAATGCATGTATGCATTGGATGTCAATGAGATGAATTAGTACATTGTCTTCTCTCTTCCTCTTCCTTTTCTTGTGTCCTTCTTTGTGTAATATTTGTGATGGTTTTTTAAGTAATTCAAACATTAGGACATGGCTCATTTGGGTGTCGCTAGATGAGTGGAATACTAAATTTGTAAAGGTGAAGTATCTACAAAGCGAGTATGAGAGAAAGATGAGTGTTAAGTCCAAAGAAGTGGTGACTCGAGGATCAACTAACCGGGTGTAGAACCGAGCTAGCAAACATATCAACTTCTCTTTCTCTACCTTCGGAGGTGGAGTGCACCCGTGATGAGCGATTGATGTGAGGGTGAGAGACTCACCGAAAAGACAAAAGACTCAAGGCACTTGCGGAGAAGAAAGCTCTTGAACTGGAGAAGAAAGCATTACAAGATCATCTTTCCGAGAAGGAGTTTATAATGTTAGAAGCGGAAGTAAATGAAATTTTCTTGAAGGCGGTGGAAGACTTTAAGAACTCCTTGACTTATCGTGATACTATCAAAGATCATATCCGTGAAGCTTCGTAATCATATTCTTGACGTTAAAGTGAAGGACTTGAAGCACCAATGTTTAGAGGAGGGCTTCATCAGGGTTCTAAAGGAATCGCTTAGTACATCGTAAAACCGAGCTAGTATTGAGGATCTATCTCCCCAAGCATCCAAGACCCTTATTCGGAGATGAAGGAGTAGAGTGAGTTCAAGGGAGCATCTCCTAGTGGTGGGAGGAAGTTGATATCATGTAGCATCACTTGAGGGTGCATTTTTTATTTTTCATCATGTTAGTGTTGTCAATGAAAAAAAAATTTTAGGTGATATACTCTTATTTTGTTTTTACCTATCGGTGATTGGTCGGAATATTATTTGACCTAACCTAACCGCATGGATGAGGCGTGAGAAGTCCACCAATGCCCTTTTGGCCTATCCTATGTATTAGTCAAAATATTATTTGACATCTTACGCATGGAAGAGGTCGGGATGTCCACCAAGGACCTTTTGACCTATCCTAGGTATTAGCCAAAGCTACTTGACTTCTTATCTCGTATGGAAGAGGTCCCATCAAGTCCCCATAGGATTGATCATGCTCACGAGATACAATGTGAGTTGTGCATTTGTCAAGTGGGAGGATTAAATGAAGGAGATTGTTTATATGCAACAAGCTTGAAAGAAAAGCTTGAAAGAACCCTTACCTTATAATTTTAAGGGCTAGCACTCTTCCTCATAGGTGTTCTCCACATATCCCAGTGAACCTCTTTTAATGCGTAATCGGCCTCGACGGTGAGAGGAATTTGAGGTATGGCCTAGAAAAAGCTTCGTTTGTATAGTTCACCTTTGATAATAATAAAGTTTGAAGCTTGTCTTGAGACAAGTTGCATCGGTTGGGTCTTCGTGAAGGGTCCCTTCTTGTAGAAAAGGCGGATGGGGTCCATCCACGAAGGTACCTTTATCTCATTAATTGCTTGTATTACCCATGACCCTTGGATACTAGGAAAATATATTTCTTCAACATGCCTTCTCTTAAATAGATCTCCGAAGATGTAGCAAGCTTAGCGAGAGCATTAGCTTGAGTATTCTTCTCTCACAAGATGTGAATAATTTGATGTGTCTTGAAAGTGCAAGAAGTGACTTTACTAAGTTGAGGTATTGTGCCGGTGAGGATTATGAGTATTAAAGTTTTTCTCAACCGGAGGTGACAAGTGAGTCAGATGGATCACTAAGTCTTGAGCTTCATAATCGATGGCGGTCTCAACCCTATGGTGAGAGTCTCATATTCACCATATTATTAGTTGCATGAAATTTTAGGAAGTCATACTCTAAGGTATTCTGGGGAAATAAGTAAGATTTTTGCTCGGCACTTTTCTCAAGCTCCATCAACATAGAGGGTCCATTGAGGAGATAAAAGGCGTGTAGTGGAAAGCTCATTTGGAGTTGGGGGTGCATTCCACTATAAAGTCTAGTATTTGAGACTTTATATTAGGTAAGAAATGGATATCAAAACACGATTCTGACCATTTAATTAACCTCCCGGATGCCTCTCTTTTCTATAGAATGACCCTTAATGGTAAATGAGTGTAAATGTCGATAGTGTGAGCTTGGAAGTATGGATGTAATTTTTATGAAAACTAAAACTAGAGCCACCTTATCTACCAGTGGATAACGACTTTCTATATCAAAGAGAATTTTCTTGACATAGTAAATTGGTCATTGTATCCCATTTTTCTTGCACTAAAAGCGAGCTTATTGCGTGGAAGAGGCTGAGATATAAGTATAACATCTCTCCTTGAATAGGCTTGGATAGTAGGGGTGGAGATACTAAATACTCTTAGTTGAAGACCCGACATTCATCCACTTAAAGTTATTATTTTTAGCTCCCTTTAGTATTTTAAAGAATGACCAGATTTATCTCCAGGCTAGGAAGCGGGATAAGGCGTAATTCATCCATTCAAATGTTTAACTTCTTTGATATTCTTGAGGGTCATATCTTTGAGAACTTTGATTTTCTCAGATTGGCCTCTATCCACTGGGTTACCATAAACCCAAGAAATTTTCCGATGTAACCCCAAAAGCCCACTTGGTTGGGTTGAGTCACATGTTATAATGTCGAAGAAGGTTAAAGCATAATTCTAAGTCGAAATATGTTGTGATTCTTCCAAGCTTTTACTAACATGACATCCACATATACCTCCATTGTGCCTAATAGGTCTTTAAAACCTTGTTCATAAGCGTTGATAGGTAGCACCAAAGATTTTTTAACCCAAATGGCATAACTTAGTAAGATAAACTTTTATATGTTTGAAATGTTGTGCTTCTTCATCTGTTGGGTCCATTTTTATTTGGTTGTAACGAGTAAGCATCCAAAAAATTGAACATTTGATGTCCGTAGCATCGACCAATTGATCAATTTGAGGAAGAAAAAAAGCTCTTTTGGGCAAGCTTTGTTAAGGTCATTGTAATCAATACACATTCTCCATGTTCCATTTGTTTTCTTAACCATGACAACATTTGCTAGCCATGTAGGGTAATGTACCTCTCATATGAATCCCACTTCTAGGGGCTTGTTAACTTCTTGTTCAATAGCTTGGAAGCGTCCGTGCAAAACTCGCTTCTTTTGGATGATTGGTTTGTATGTGATCAATCTTGAGGAGTGCATGGTCACATTGGGGTTGACCCTGCATATCCTTGACTCCAAGTGAAGATGTCTTGATTTTTGCGTAAGAAGTCTATGTATTTTCCCTTTATTCTTCTAAGAGTAGAGATCCCACTTGTCTGCTGTGGTTGGTCATCGATAATGCCCAGAGCAAGTCATCTACATCTGAAGCTTTTGGGATACTTCTTCATCTCAAAATTAAAATCTTCGATGTTGAAGGTCACGAGAAGGGCATGGTTGAGCTTGCAGGTAACATGATTGTGCTATATGTTGATTTCCAGACCACCCTAACTCTAATAGGGTTGGAAATTTCATCTTAAGATGAGGTGAAGTGATGCACCAAAAATTAATTGGAGGGGCCTTGAAGCTAGCATTATATGTTGAATCGACCACCATGAATTGGATTGAATGAGTCACTTGTCGAATTGTGGACAACAGAAGGGTGATTGTCCTCTCTACTGGTGATTATCAAACGTATAATGGTCTGCTGGGTTGGAGCTTTTCCCTAACCAAGCCCATGCTAAGAAAGGTGGAGTAAAATAAGACATCAATAAAACTCCCATTGTCAATCAAAATTCTCTTAACATTATAGCATGGGTCACCGATCCCTACGATGATGATAAGTGGATCTTGATGAGGAACATGGACTCCTTCTAAGTCCAGTCATTAAAAGTGATGGAGTGATCAATATGAGATTTTTTAACTCGGTTCTTGAGCTTACAATGAAGACTTGATTAGATAGTAGTAGTCCTCCTATGATTGTTTCAATTTCCCATGTTTGATGACTATTTTGTTATTTCTATGATGATTGTCCTAGTTGCCCCAGTTGGAGTTATGTTTGTTTGAGTCGATTGATTCTTCATAAATCGTAGATATCCTGTTGAATGAGCCTCTCAATTTCTTCTTTGAGTTGTTTGCATGCCTCAAGTATGTCCATGACTTGATGAAAGTGATATTGCTCCCGATTTCTTGAATTTGGTTTAAAGCGGATGTGGCCACTTGATGATTTCTTTATCTTGAATGGCCATCAAGATGTTAACATGAGATGTGTTCAATGGCATGTATTCCTTTTAAGTCGTGGTTTACGTCATTAATGTGGGGTGGAGGAGATCACGGCCTTATTACCTCTATTGCTAGGACTATCATCGATTCCCACGGCTCTTACATTTTCCTCTAGATTATTCAAATTGTTTGCGATGGGCATTAATAGCCTCATCGGCAAAATTTGTGCTTCCCTACGATGAACCAAGTTAGCATATGAGCAGTCATTATCTTGCATTAGTGATGAGTAAAATGGCCTAGATGGAGCCCTCCAAGGAAAACTCCTCTTAATAGTTCGGGTCTACTCGGTTATTTTGGCGAGCTTCTAAGGAGAACCTCGAAGTATTCCTTAAGTGATTCACCCTCATTTTGTGAATGCGGAGAGATGGGAGGAATCTTTAATGATCCTCCGGTTGCAATGAACTGCTCCACAAAACCTTAGCGAGTTCATCAAATGTATGGATGGATCCCCTTGGAAGGGAGTAGAACCAAGTGCGAGCTTGCCCCAGAGGGTAACGGAAAGACCTAAAAAAGCAATGTGTCAAGAGCTGGTTGGATATGCATGATAGTCTGTGTCGTGTGTTCATATGGGCCGATTACCCCATCATAAGAGTCGATGCTTGGAAGCTTGAACCCTACGGAATGGGATGTTGAAGAATAGCCTTAGTTAGAGGTAAAGACTCATAGCTGCAATGAGAGAGGAGATGATTTCCATCTTTATAATAAAGTTCTTCTCGCACCAAGCATTGTAATGTAATCTGCAGATATAACATGGAGTGGAGTCGAGGATGAGAACGCGTGCCAAGCTATAATTGGTGGATTAGTAGTCGATTGAGCACGTGATGGATGAGTAGAACTAGCTGTCAAGGAGAAACGACATGGTGCGGAAGTGGAGGAACTTCACTGATGGTGAGAAGGCCCGCATTAGCATTTTGACCTCCCACGGAACAATCGATCTTGTAGAAGATGTGTTTGTCATGGTAGTGGCTGTGTTCCATAAAAGTCGGATCATCTCATTTTGAGACTCTTCCATTCGCACACACGATCTTCTAAGGAGATTCCTATAGTGCCTTCATCAACGGTCACTATCAGAGAAGTGAGAAGCATTCTTGGTTCTTTCAAAGATTGGTTTTGAGAGTGGAGAGTTGGGGCGGGAGGCTACGTTGTTAATAGTATTGTGCTTATTGGCCATGATGTGGGTGTTCACAAAATTGTGATTGAGGGGTCACTTCCCATGACGGCGTCAAACTTTGCGTACTAGAAAACCAATTACGGTAGAATAAAAGTTTACACCTTAGCTTTGTTGTGGAATCCAAAGACACACGATGTTCAAGAATTAATAAGAGAACTCCAAAATTTTACATGGAAAAATCTCAAAAGAGGGAAAAACCACGGGGCCTAGACCGGTAAAATTATTTCACTATGTATCTATTTTAGAGTACAAAATCATCCCGATAATGGGATTACAATTATATATGGGAAGGACAATGGGAATCCTAGAATGGACAACAACAACTATATAGTCACGTTGATTATAATAGTTGCTAGTAAATGATGGTGAATAATGGGGTTAGCGGGCGATGAAGGTCATCGTGATGATGATGACCGGCGAGGTAGCGGCGTCGGCGTGGTGACCGATGATAGTAGCGTGATGATGGCCGCGTCGATGTTCTGATGATGGCACGATGGTTGAAAACGATGACCCGCAACAAGCGGCAATGATGCGGTAAATAACGGAGATTAGCGCAGCGAGGATAAGCTGGCGGGTCGATAGCGTGGCGTACCAACAAAGATAGTGGTAGTGGAGCCCGGTGGTCGGCGATGATGACCAACGATGGTTGGCAGCGATTGATGGCGGTTTATAGCAGCGATGGTCAGCGATGATGGAACGAGAGATTGACAACGTGAGGATCAATGGCGGTACCGGCGCAGAACTGGTGTCGGCAAAGTGGTGGTTGGTGGTGGTAACACGATTATGCTTGTAGGATTTTCAAGCTTTAGAGCTCTCTCCATTCTCTTTCTTGAGCTCCCCATATGAAGAATGAGGGGATTTATAGATTGGAGGTGGCGTCTATAAATACATGCAAAATGCACGAACCACTCCTCTCCATCGGATGGCTCAAAATGATTCCTTTGATCATTTAATGTATTTTAAGCATTTGAATGCTCAAATGAAGTCATAATTATGAGATCTTAGGCTTATTAGATCCGCTTGTCGAGACGCCGATTTGACAATAAACACTCCATGTTTAAGAGCTATTTAAGGATTTAATTGATATCCCAAAGTTTCCAATGATATTTTAAGTTCTTGATCTTGACCAATTTCAACTTAGGATCAACTTGCTTTTAACATCAAAATTGCACTTACTAGTGGTATTTTAAGTGCCATATCGGATATAGTGTAAATCCTTTATGAATTTCATCTAGATCCCATTAATTTTGAAGATAAGCACTAAGATACACTATAAGTCTTATGTGCTTGAAACTCGATTGTAAATATAAGATCCAAATGGCTCTTTTGAAGGCTACATTCATGGTTGATCATGAGTTACCTAATTGAATTTGTGCTTTTAAAAAAGCTACCAAATTACTTGAACACTTTAGTTCTTAATTTGAAACTGAAATTTAGATTTACCTCCAATCATTTGTCATTTACATTCAATCAAGACCCTTATTTCACTTGGAATCAAGTGTGGGGTAAAGTGGTTATAACATATTTTATACATATTTACCATACAAACATTTTCTAAATACTTTAATTAAATGTAGGGGTCATCCACTTCTATAAAGTAGAGGTTATGATAACATATTCATCTTCACATTCATCTTTTGAGAAAAAGAGGGGTAAGAGTAAGAGGATTCTTGCCCCAATGTTCAAGTGTGGACTCAAGTCTTCTTGCAATTCATTATAAGTTCTTTTCCCTTATTTTCTCTCCCTAGCCTCGTTGAGCTCAAATCTTTTCCAAGGAGTTTGAGCAGAGACCATCCCAAGGATAAGACCGATGAGCTAAGTGGTGTCATTTGGTCCCTAAGTCATTTGGAGAGGAGGAAACTCAAGATCCTCTCAGCAGGATTTCGTCTCCACTAGATGAATCTACTGATCGTTTGCCGATCTTGAGCTTTGGCAAGGTAATTCCGGCCACCCAACCATTTTTCAATTTTCTTTTGGCCTTTGTGAAAAATATTTAATGTCATGTGATTTCCACCATTAGATCCCACTAGGAACCTTCTTTGATTGTGTGGGATCAATTTCCTTTGATCGAGCTCGAGTGAGCTGGATCAACAGAGGATGGGCGGTGCCCTGCCACAAGGAGGATGATAGATCACACACCATCTATACCGTGATTGGAATAGACAATCATGATAAAATCATTAGATAATATTTAATTTAATCCATTACAACCACGGGTTTAATCTCGATCGTTCGATCTCGGATTGAGCAGAGGAGAAAGTGCATTTGCCGTCGAGTCAACCATGATGGTGATATTTTAAATAACCAATCCCATGATTCTACATGGAAAGCGCGCCATGCAAGCATGTCACATGGTGCCAATGGGATTAAAAGATTAATTAGGTTTAATTAATTCATTTAATGATTGAAACTTTGAAAAATCATAACTAATTGTAGAAAAATCTAAAATTATAAATAAATATTCATTTTAAAGGGAAAACATAGAAGAATTAAATAAAAAGAATCCCAATTGATTTTGAATTGTGACCAAAACTTAATTTAAGTTTAATTAAACTTTTAATTAGCTTAATTAAGCCTTAATCACTTAGGTGATTACCCCAAACTGGTCACTAATGAGATAATTTACGCCTCCCATAATTTTCTTGGGGTAATTACCTAAGGGATTAAGAGAATGGATAATCACATGCTTAATTACCCTTGATTTAGTTAATACCCAATTAATTAATTAAAATGGAAATATTAATTAATCTTAAAGATCAAAATCATCAATCAACGAAGATAAATCGAGGAATCAATTGAACTTTCCCTCCAATCATTTCCGTAAAGTTCATTCCACTTGTTTAAGCTTAATCAATAATGAGAAGAGTTAATTAATTAAGTCTAATTAATTAAATGACCAAAGATTAAAAAAATAAAATTGCGTAAGGAATTAGTTAATTAAGCTTTGGGTAGATCTTTATGTCTTTAATAACATAAAGACATTAAGGAAATTATGATTAACCCATATGTGTGGGAGAACCATAAGAGTACTTAATTAACCTATAAACATGAGCCAATTGCATTAGGATTCTTTTATTTCCTAGGAGCATTGCAATTTTTTTTTTCTATTTATGTACATATCGTGTTGGCTCATGATTATTTGGTTAAGTTAAATTAAGGCAACATAGGAAAGGAGTAATTAATGAATTATTTGAGCTATGCAACCTAATCAACCCATAAAATTAACCTAATTACTCTCTTATTCAAACCAAATTTAATTACTAATGAGGGAATGGGTTAGGATCAACAAATAACTCCTTCTCTTTCATTTATATCAAAACACAAAATTAAAATGAAATTAACAAGTCTTGGTTTTCTTTAAGTAATTTCCTATTTGGGTTGGTTGTCCTTATGATTAGTATACTTTGAATGAATCATTTGTTTATATTTAAATGTTTATCCCCAAGTCATCATAAATGTTGAATTTCATATGTCTCATGCATCCATGTCTTTTAAGTTAAGTAAAAAAAAAAAAAAAGAGTATTATATCACTTATGTTAGCTTGCATGTTGTGAACTAATCTATGAAAATGTGTGGCTATTATCATTAATAAATCCAAATTACTCTCTCAAAGTTTATTAATACAAATAAAATGAATATGTTGTCATAATTATTTAAACATATGGCTCATGTGAATTTTTATATTAATCATGTGGCTTGTGGTTCTTCTTTTAAGTGTTTATGAGATGTTACTTATTTAGGAATAATAACAAGTATATAGTTTGGATATCCAGGAACACGAGGATTTAGGTATCCCTAAGGAGATCATTTGATTACCTCACTTCTTAGTTAATAATGAGCATTACTTTTTAGTTTCCTTTATAAATATAATTACATGAATTAGTGAAGAAGTCTTCCAAGTTGCATGTATAATCCTTCCAATAAAATGTTAAAACAACTTTTACATGATTTCTATTTCCTTCAATCTTATGTATATTTATTCATTCTTAAGATAAAAAGTATATATTTTGGACATCCGGGAACACGGGCTTTAGGTATCCCCAAGGAGGTCATTTGATTACTTCTTAGTTAACAATGACACGCATTACTTATTTATTCTTTTGCATAAATTTATATATGTGTGAGTAGGAAATGGTGATCTCCTCTTTACTTAAAACACATGCATTCTCAAGTATGTATAAGTGTTTATTATGAGTTTTAGAATTCATTTCTCTTTTTTTAAATGTGGGCTTACATACATTTGAATGATAATAAGTATATAGTTTGTACATCTCGGGAACCACGAGGCTTTGGGTAAAGGTGGTCATTTGATTACCTCACTTCTCTAGTTAATAATGACATGTACTTATTTGATTTCTTTTATATGTATTTTCACATGAAAGTTGGAATACACTTCTTACAAGTTATTAGCATTTATATGTATATATAAACATAAGCATTTTCAGGAGTATGCCCAAAATTTTATGATGTGAATAGGTATGTACTAGGTTCTTCATTTGTATGTTATGGATGGTGGGAATAAATGTTTTAGTATATGTCAAATGGTAGTAGTTCATTTATATTAAGTGTGAGATGACTTTCATTCTAAATGAAATTCCTTAAGGTTAACCCACACTTAGGATAAATAAAATTTGTCATAAGCCATTCACTAAAGAAAACCAAAATGGGAAAACATGCTCTTAGAATCAAATTAAGGTGGGAATGAAGGAGTCAAATCTCTTTCTCTTTTATAATACTTAGATGCTAAGTGTAAGTGAAGTGAAACATAATAAATCATGCACTAAAACCTATAAATTAATTAAACAACTTAAAGTGAAACTAACCTTTGACAAATTGAATAGTCTCACATTTAGAAAACCTTAACTCTAAAAGAAAATTAGTTAAGGTGTACCACACAAGACCTCAACACAAATATTAGAACTAAGTCACCACTTCTAGTCCTAAGCTAAGATGGTGTATGTTTGATATATATTTTATTTTATGATGTAATGTTTTGACCGGATGTTAGGGTGTATGATTAGATGGATGTTAGGTATTAGCCTTATCATATTTTCGTAGGGATTATGCTTAAAGGAGGCTGTTGTAAAAATAAATATAAATGTTTTCTTGGAGGTCGCTTAAGCCTCTAAGCATAATCCAAGTTAGATATGGGCTTGGTTACCCATGTGTGGGGTGCTAGGTCCAATTCATATATATATTTGTTTGGGTGTATGTATGTTTAGCTAACTTCTATTTTGTTGGGCTAATTAGATTTTTTTATAAAATGTAATTTTGCAATTAGGGATTAGGATTAGTGCTATAGGGTTTAGGATGAGCGTGGCTAGAAGATGTTATTCTAGGAGGCCCTGTGATGCCTTTCATGAAGACATATGAAGAAGAGAAGACCCCATAGCATGCATTCTATTTCAATTATAATGAATTTATTTTTATATGGTATGTATAAAGGCAGCTTTTCTACCCAATTTCCACTTTTCACGGTGTCTGGTCACAGTGCGCCGGCATTTTATTCTTTCACGATTAGTTTATAAAATTATTTGATGATATGTTTACCATGCACAATAGAAATGATATGCTTTTTCTAGTTTCTTAATGCTTGGTGTTTTGATGTATGGCCTAGATGTGGTAGGCTCTTGGGTAAAATTAATTTTTCTACCCCAACTAATAATTCAAAACTAAACTTTAACAACTCACAATCTCATTATAAAGCCTAGAATATAAATAAGATAACTAAAAATTTAGTAACTCCTTAGCTATATGTTGTATGTCTCACATCATGCATGCATATTCCTTCTTCCTTGAACATGGGGATCTCCATCCTTGCGATAAGGGAATGCTTGACCTGTGAGGGCATTCCTTGTGCTAGAGAACACCCTCTTCTCGATTTAGTCAATAACTTTATTTCATTCATAATTAGTCCTTTCCTTTGCCCAAATGAATCGTCAAACATAATAAAATTATAAAATTTTATATTTTAGACTAAGTCATATGCTCATACCACTCATGTTCTAGTCTCTTAAGGAGTGAGTTTAGGACTTTGTTTTTCCAATTACATAATAGCCTCACCTATCTTGCAATTCATGAGACGAGATCACATGGAATTAAATTCATAGGAAGTGTTAGGCGACCACTCGGATAGTTGTAAGCCTAGCTTGGACGGTTTGCCCTCTCTTGTGGAGGTAAATAATTATGTCCATATTTCTCTTAGACTTAGGTCATGTTTTTTTAGCTTAAGCTTAAACCCCTAGATTTAAGATCAGTAGATGTTTCCTTGAGCTACAAGCATAAATCCTCACCTCTTAGACTTTCCCCAATCTTGTGTTGGAAGATTTTAAGTCCTAGCAATCTAATAAAATTTTAACTCTAACAAAAAAACTTTCTCTCAAATATTGAAAGCCCAACTATAGGATAGGTTGGAGCATTTACTACTTCCTAGTATCATGGATGTTCCCTACTATTCTTTGGCTTCTTAAAGTAAGTCTCTCTTTACTTGATCAATCTCGATTAATTTTTTTAAAACTAATTTATTGATAGTTTTATCTTTGAAATCCTTGGAGATAATAATTGTCTACTTTAATCGACAATGTTCTTAAGAAATTTTATTTCCTATGATGTAATTAAGGCTTGCATCCATATGGGAACTTAAGAACCCAAATTAAAATAAATCCCTTTACTTTTCTATATAAAGTAGAATAAAAATTGCCGGTACTCGAAGATCCATCGCCTTAAGAGTCCTTATTAGTTGATTAGGTCTATTATCAAGTGATGTGTTTATCTTCGAGGTACTACATACCTTAATGTCAGATCACTTCAATAAGTACTTATTTTAATGATTCATCATTCTTGAGATTTACTTTAACCATACCTCTTTTTGACTTAGATTTTAAGATATCATTATCTTAGAAATGGTGGACTTAAATTCTAGCATCAGAAGAAATGCCTGGTTGTAGACTTATTCACGAAAGGATGCTTGAGAACCTAGTACATGTGCTTCGATACATGTTAGATGATCGACCTAGTTCTATCTTTGGGAATCATTGGCCATGCTCCTCACTTAAGGGAACTAACCTATCCTTGGCTCTTTTGTGCTTATAACGCACGGTGAAGGTCTAATACCACCTAAGCACATTTTAAGTTTATGAAGTCTAGTCATATGAATGCAAGATGGGTAGCGGTTGCATTTTAAGAAAGGAATCTATGAACCTAGACTCACTCCTTAATCTCTAAGATCATGTAGGGTATGAAGATGCATCGAACTAATGCATATTTTTTATATTTTATAAATATAAAAAAGTAGTAGGACCAGATAATATTCCAATAGAAGTGTGGAAATGTTTAGGAGATCAAGGAATTTTTTGGCTTACAAATCTTTTAATGTTATTTTAAAGAAAAAGATGCCAAATAAGTGGAGAAAGAGTTTGTTGTTTCCATAAGAATAAAGGTGATGCACAAGAGTGTGCAAATTATAGAGGAATTAAGTTAATGTGCCATACATTAAAATTATGGGAGAAAGTAATTAAGCATAGGTTACGATGTGATACGAAGTTTCTCACAATCAATTTGGTTTCATGTTAGGTAGATCTACTATGGATGCTATACATTTGTTAAGAGGTTTGATGGAAGCATAGAGAAAGTAAGGAGGATCTACATATGATATTTATTGATTTAGAAAGCTTATGATAAAGTTTCAAGAGATGTTCTTTGGAGAGTTCTAGAACAGAAAGGAGTTAATATTGCTTATATTCAAGTCATTAAGGATATGTATACTAGAGCTATTACTTGTGTCCAAACACAAGGAGGATTGACAAAATATTTTCCAATTTGGTTAGATTACATCAAGGATCGACTTTAAGCCCTTATCTTTTTTACTTTAGTTATGGATGTTCTTACTAGGCATTTACAAGAAGATGTACATTGGTGTATGCTTTTCGATGACATTCTTCTTGTTGATAAGACTAGAGGGAGTCAAATAGAAACTTGAATTATGGAGGTCGACTTTAGAGTCTAAAGGTTTACATTTAAGTAGATCTAAAACTGAATATATGGAGCGTAATTTTAGTTGTAGAAGTTCTAGTGGTAGTGTTGTGACATTAGGTGAACAAGTCATTAATAAGAGTGAACGATTGAGATATTTAGGCTCTATTGTTTAAAATGATGGTGAAATAGATGGAGATGTTATTAGTAGAATTCAAGTTGGATGGTTGAAGTGGAGGAATGCATCTACTATGTGATAGAAAAGTTCCACTTAAACTTAAGGGAAAATTTTATAAGATGGTGGTAAGACCTGCAATGACTTATGGTGCGAATGTTGGCTAATAAAAGAAGCATAGGACTAAGTTAAGTATTCGAGATGAGGATGCTTAGGTGGATGAGTGGCTTTACTCTTAGAGATAGAATGCAAAATGAGTATGTTCGAGGAAAAAGTTGGAGTAGCTCAGTGGTAGATAAGATTAGGGAGAGTCGCCTTAGATGGTTTGGCCACATAAAGTATTGGCCATCCGGATTGAGGAGAGTAGATGCATTAGATTTTCCTTATGTTAAGAAAGGTAGAGGTAGACCTAAAAGACTTGGTTAAGATGTATAAAAATGATCTTAGTATACTTGAATTAAATGAGAATTTGACACATAATAGGGCACAATGGAGATGAAGGATTCATGTAGTGACCCCTAGTGGGATTAAGGCTTTATTGTTGTTGTTGTTGTTATATAAATTTTGACTCAAGATTCATTTTAGGCCATAGGTATGCAATTTATACCTAATTCCATGTAATTAGAAATGGTTATGGGCCAAAGCAATATTAGAAGGCGGCTTCCCCATTAAGGTGGTCATCCTCACAGATAGATGCCCCTTATGTGCAATGGGTGAAGTTGCCCAATTCAAGGAATAAAAAAATAATATGATTTCATGATTTCAAACCTAATTATTTCTAATTAATTTTATGTTGTGTTATGCCAGGCTTTAATTCATGAGAGGTTTTAAGTTGTATTTATTTTTATGTTTTAATTGACTTAGTTTGGTAGAAACTTTAGTTTATCCTATGAGCCTACATCCAAGCATTCATTCACAAAACACCCAGAAAGAATCCTAGAAAAGCATATTATATTTGTTATGCACCCAAAATAAATCTAGCCAAATTAAATTAATAAAAATAGGCCAATGCGGTTAGATGTAGAAGAATGAAAATAATGGTCGAGTTACGCCTTTATAAAACCACTACAAGTTTAGATCTATGGGTCTTCTTTCCAAGAAAGCCTCCTTCTTCAAGGACATCCATCAGCTCCACAGGGGACCCGCACCATTTCTTGGTAGGGTCGTCTTGAGCTCATATGTTCTTAAAATATAACGTTGTGTGCTATTTGTATTTCCTAACATCTATTTTATAGGACTTAGGATTTTCTTTTGAATTTTAAAATGTAAATTTGAGCTTAGAATTAGGTTAGGATCTAAGAGATCTAGGATTAGCAGTGACCCTACCAGAGATGGTGCGTGGTCACCAACGATGGATGTGCTGAAGATGGAGACTTTCCGGAAAGAAGACCCATATATCTAAAATTGTAGTTCTAGGTCGGGTTGTATAAGGGCAAAACTTCTTATTTTTTTTTCTTTCGGTGTATAGTAACGATTGCATTAATATTTTATTAATTTAATTTGGCTTGATTTATTTAGGTGGGTAATAGATGCTTTTCTAGGTTTCTTTTACTGTGTTTGTGAATGAATGCTTGGGCGTAGGCTCATAGGATAAACTAAATTTTTTACCCAACTAAATCAATCGAAACATAAAAATAAATGCAACTCAAAACCTCTCATGAACTAAAGCCTTAAGCATAACACAACATAAATTCAAATATAAACAACTTGGTTTGAAATCAAGAAATCATATTATTTTTATTCCTTGCATTGAAAAACTTCACCCATTGCACATAAGGGGAATCGTCCTATGAGGATGACCACCTTCTTGGGAGTCGCCTTCTAATATTGATTTGGCCCATAACCATTTCTAATTGCATGACATTAGGCATAAATTGCATACCTATGGTCAAAAGTAAATCTTAAGTCAAAATTTATAAAAATCTAAAAAATATGCATTAGTTAGAGGCATCTTCATACCCTACATGATCTTAGGGATTAGGGAGTGAGTCTAGGTTCATAGATTTCTTTTTTAAAATGCAACATCATCTTACACTCATATGATTTGACTTCATAAATTTAAAATGCTTATGTGGTGCGACCTTCTCTCGGCATGTTATAAGTTGGAAGAGTTAAGGATGTGTTAGTTCCCTCAATTGAGGAGAATGGCCAATGATTCCTAAAGATAGAACTTGGTGGAGCATCTAACATGTGTCGAGCACGTAGACTAGATTTTGAAGCATCTTTTTTGAATAAGTCTTCAACCCTAGGCATTTCGGTCTTGTGCTACTAGAATCTAAGTCCTAGATTTCTAAGAAAATGACAACTTAAAATCTAAAATTAAATGCCAAAGCCCAATCATAGGAGAGTTGAAATGTTTATTAGGCATCCGTATCAATAGGCATTTTTACTTTCTCCCATTTGACTTTGAAAATATTTCTCTCTAATTTGGATCTCCCCAATTGAATTTCCAAAATCAATCCTTTGAAAGCTATCATAGAAGTCTTTAGAAATAATCACTTGTTTCTTTAATCAAGAGTATTCTTAGGAAGAGACCCTTCCAAGATAGAATTAACTATAGAGGCTTGCTTTTATAGGGAACCATGATCCCAATTTAAAATAAACCATGTTCTACTTATCCATATAGTTTAGGGAAAAGTCTCTAGTACATGAAAGACCCATTAGCCTTAGGAGTCTTCTATTGAAATGATCAAATCCATTATTGGAAAGCATGCTTATCTTTCAAGATAATATATTTATTCTTTAATGTCATATTTAGTCATCTAAATAAAATGTTCCTAAATTCATTGATGTCATATTTTTCTCCCATTCAGATCCATAGTACCCTAAGATTTGCATGGTGTCCCACATCCAAAATAAACACCATAGGGGTCTTAGCTTCTTCATTATTCATGTCTCCATGGATCTTCATTCTCCTTTTTTTGGTTTGCTTGATACGTAAGCATGATACCGGGACATGGCCTTCTAGGCTCATCCTAAACCCCATATCACTAATCCTAATTGTAATTGTAAAATCACATTTTATATGAAAATAAATCTAACTATACCTAAAAAATAGAGGTTAGCTAAACATACATACACCTAGCGAGATATATTTATAATTTGGACTTAGTACCACATGGGTACCAAAGCCCTGTCCAGCACGGATTATGCTTAGGAGTTTAGGCAACCAAGCAAAATATTTTATTTTTTTTTACAAGTGGCCCATTTAGCACAATCTCTTACATAAAGCATGATTAGACTATATCATCCTAACATCCAATTCTCAACATGCACCCTAACATCCAATCTAAAATATTACATCATAAAATAAACACACATCAAACATACACCATCCTAGCTTAAAGCTAGAAGTAGTGACTTAGTTCTAATGTGTGTGTTAAAGTTTTTATGGTATGTCTTAACTAGGCTTTAGAGTTATGATTGTCTAAGTTTGAATGTTTAACTTATCATGAAGGTTGGTTTCACTTTAAGTTATTTTGTTGCTTTGTGAATTTTAATTTATGATTTATTTAGTTTCATTTGATTTACACTTAACATTTAAGTGTTATAAAGAGAGGAAAGAGGTTCAACCTTTTTCATCCCTAACCTAAACCATCTTCTAAAGTGGATTAATTTGATTTAATTCTCTTTAATGAATGTCTTGTTAATGATTTTTATTTAGTCCTAAGTTTATATTAACTTTAAATGGCTTTTACAACATGAAAGGCTTCTTAATATTATTCTAACTTTCACATGGAGCATACCAAACCATTCATTTCCACCACATATAGCATGCATATGATTCAATCCTAAGTATAACTATGCATACCATGTGCTTTAGCATACTTAAATGATGAATGTATACTTTTAGGATTTATACCTCATTTAATTGAAACATTTAATACATGTGGATTTAAAACTCTATCCAAATTATTCTACAAAAAAATAGAGTGAAATCAAATGGGTACATGCCTTTGTTAACCAGGGAAGTGAGGTAATCAAATGATATCCTTAGGGATAACTAAAGCCTCATATTCTCGAGATATCCCTATATACCCATTACTTATTCAAACATATGTAGATTTATATACATGAATTTATGGAAGAAAGCTCCAAACCACATGATTAATTAATTCAATGACTTAAGTGATTATGAATGCATGTATTTAGCAAAGGAAGATCTTAATTCTTAAATTAAATATACACATGCATGTATAAAAGATATAAGCAAGTACGTAGTTATTAACTAGGAAAGTTAGGTAATCAAATGACCTCCTTGGGGCTAACTAAAGCTTTATATTTCCATGATGTCCAGACATGTAGATTCATAGATAACCAAAGAAAAGAGAATCATGTATTTTATTTTATTGAATTGTTTATGCATGTGAGTTAAAGTTTATGAATGAGATCAAATAAGTATGAATCATTGTTAACCAGGAAATTGAGGAAAATCAAATGACCTTCTTAGGGCTAACTAAAGCCTCATATTCCGGATGTCTAGACTATATACTTACTTTCATTCAAACATATGTACATCCACACAAATTAAGAGAAAGAAAATTTTACTTCACATATGTAAGCTATAAGCACATGCGAAACCTATGTATATTGATAACTACTCACACTTTAATCAATGTAATTGATTTATAAATTTTGGAAAATAATTTGGAATGTATTAGTTATAATAGACACACATATTATTAGTTTAAGCCAACACATGTAAGCATACATAAAGAAAATTTTTCTAATTAATTTTGAAAAGATGAATGCATGGATTCAAATGACATTCAATATTTAACATGTTTGAAAAGGAATAATTGAACATAAACACATGATTTCATTCAATCAAATTAATTCCTAAGGACAACCATATTAGATAAAATCATTTAAGCTAAACCAAATTTTATTAACACCATTTTTTTAACCTTTTGTTTTGGTTTGATTTAAAATATGAGGAAAAACATTTTAATTATAACCCATCCCCATGTTTGTGAATTGATTTGGTTTAATCGTAATGTAATTAAGTTGATTTTTTTTTGGTTTGCATTATGTAGTAAATGTATTAATTAATCCTTCCCTATGTCACCTTAACATAGTTAACCAAGTAATTATGAGCCAACATGATATGCATGAGAAATTAAATTGCAATGATCTTAGAAAATAAAAGGGTCTAATGTGTAATTGGTTAATTAAATTAAGGAACTTAATTAAGTACTTTTGTGGTTTCCCCAAACATATGAGTTAACCATAATTTCCTAAAATGTCTTTATGTTCTTGAACACCTAAAGATCTACCCTTGAATTACTCAATTAATATTTGATATGATTTTAATTTGATTAATTAAACCATTTAATTTTATTAATTAGACTCAAAATTAATTTCAAATTAATTAACATCTTAATGAAGTGGACTTAGGAAAATAACCAAGAGGGGTGGCTTGATCATTTTCCCTCATCCCTTCACTATTAGGTAGTGATTAAGGCATTTAATTTAATTAAATTTTATTATTTATAAGATTAATTAATAATTAATTAATTAAGAGAGTAATTAAGAGTTAAATAGTCAATTTTTCTAATTAAGTAAGCAATAAAACTCAAGAAAATTAAGAGAGAGGTCATCCCCTTTAATGAGCTCATAAAGTTTGGAGTTAATTTCCTAAGTAATTAGGGATTAATTAAATTAATTACCTTTTAATTAAATTCTAATTAATCTTTACTAACGCTCAAAGTCAACTAAAATATTTTTAATTGATCCTCTTCTAAAATACATTTAAAATGAGTATTTATTTTCATTTTTTTGGATTTTCTATAATTTATTATGAATTTTTTGAAGTTTCAGCCATTAAATTGAATTAATTAGGATTAATTAATCCCTAATCCAATGCACCATGTGGCATGCTTTCCATGTGGCGTGGGATTGGTTATCTAAAATGTTGCCATCAATGCGACTGGAGGATGCCCTTTCTCCTTTATCGTTCTATCTATTAAATGGTCAAGATTTATCCCACAATGATTAAATCGATTATCTATTATTTTAATCATGACCGTTCATTCCAATCACAAGAAATGGATGATGCATGATCCATCTCCTCCCATGCGATAGAAGATGGACATCGTCGCCTTCCACCGACCAATTTGAGCTCACTGGAACTTGGATTGGCTCGAGATTGATTGACACCATCAAAGAAAGGATCCAAAGAGATCCAGTCAAGATCAAATGACATCGCACCTTCCTTCATAGAACACCAACTAAAATTCACCTAAGGCTCGATTTGAAGGAATTACCTCACCGGAGCTCAAGACGGATGGCGATGGAGTTAGCTTAGTGCAGTAGAGAGAAAGCCATTTTATGAAGCTCGAGCCTTAAGTCCTCACCGATGACATTGTGGACCATGAACCGTGAGAATACTCACGTGTTGGTCTAACTTTAGTGGTCGAAGCTCGGAGATGATTCATTCTTGTTCAATGGAGTATGGGGAATATGTGGGTAAAGTTAATTTGAGTTTGGTGAAGATTTGGGGGGTTGGATCGAGGAGTCCATGCCCCATTTTGGCTTTGGGTTTTGGCAATGGGGAGACTTTAGGAACTTCGAATATCTCTCGGGGAGTTTAAAAGATCTATAAAGGCTCTTGGCGTGTGTGTGTGTGTGTGTGTGTGTGTGTGTGTGTGTGTGTGTGTGTGTGTGTGTGTGTGTGTGTGTGTGTGTGTGTGTGTGTGTGTGTGTGTGTGTGTGTGTGTGTGTGTGTGTGTGTGTGTGTGTGTGTGTTTGTGTGTGTGTGTGTGTGTGTGTGTGTGTTTTGGATTTTGATTAAATTGATGGGGTATATCCCCTTCACTTCAATCGATAGACAAGATTCAATCTTAATTTTGGTGTTAACCACCGTCCAGTGCAAGTGGTTGGTGTCAACTCCATGTGGCTCGACTTGGTTGGTGGGATGATTGGTGGTGGCTCAGCGCCTCCCTCTTGGATACATGGGGTTGCAATGGTGAGGAGGTGAGTTAACTCACCTCTCCTTGTCCATGGCTTAAACCCACTTTGGTCAAGCTAGGCAGGTTAGTTTCCATTTTGGGTGTGAAGAGGCTACCAAGTGGAAAGGTGAAGAGTTGACTTACCAAATTTGGGAAGATCCCATGTGAGGAGGAGAATCCAATGGGATTTGCCTTGGGTTGAACCCAATTTTGGTTGGGCTAATTTTGGGCTGAATAAGAGAGTGATTTTAGGATGGGTTGGATCAGGTTGCATTGGGTTTGGGCTTAGTTTGAGTGGGTTTGGCTCAATTTGACCTAAGTAGATCAAATTGTACTAGGTTGGGTTAGGAACTAATTGGTCAAATTGATCAAACCAATGGTTGGGTCATGTTCAAATGATGATTTGAAGTATCTTTGTGTCATTTATTTGGTTTAATTTTGCTTAGATTTGGTTTTGGCTCATTTGAGTTCAAATAGGTCAAATGGGTCAATTTGACTAATTTGGCCCAATTTGCCAAATGAGTTGGCTAGGGCTGATTTAGGCTTAGTTTACCAATTAAAGGTGATTGGAGGCTTCAATTTCAATTAATTTATATTTAGAATGATTTAGCCCAAATTAACCCTTTGGGTCATTTTAGGCTAAGTGGATAAATTGGGCTCAATTGGTAAAATTAGGTTCAAGCTTAGGTCAAGTTCAACAATCAATATGGAATGAACTTGAGCCATTGGTTGTAATCAATTTGATTTATATTTTGATTTGACTCAATTTAGCCTTTTAGGTCAATTTGGGTCAACTTAGGTTGAAGAGCCAATTGGGTTAGGTTTGGCTCAATTGATGGTCAAGTCATGTTTGAATATTTTGTGTAGGTTGGTAGGGATCTTTGGTTCAATTAATTGGTTTAGGATGAGATTTGGCTAGTTGGCTCATGTAGGTTAAGTGGGTTGACTTGGTCAAATGATCAAGTTGACTTGGTTTATCTCAATTGATTACATTTGATCAATCTAAGATGATCCACAATTATTATAGGAGGGTTTAGGTAGGATGGTTCAATCCAGTTTAGGTTAGGTGGAAACTTGGCTCAAATGGGCCATTTAGGTCACTTTGGGTCAAGTGAACCTAAGTGGGCTAGTTGGCTTGATCTTGAGGTGAATTGAATTTGGTTTGGGTTTATACATATGTATTTGGGATTAGTGTATAGCTTTGGTTGTAATTGATTTGATTCCAAATGGATTTAGATTCAAGGATTTATCTAAGTCCTTAGATTTGGATCATGGGCTTAGGGTATATTTAGTTTAGTTTGATTTTAATCATAGCTTTCAATCACTTAGTTTGGCATTTGGATTTGGACTTAGATTGAATTGAATTTGAGGTTTGGTTTAGGCCAAAGGAATAGGCATATCTTGGGTTTAGGCTATAGGGTAAGTAAGTCATCCTAAACCCAAGGCACAACCTAATCCTACAATTAATCCTTCTAAATACCAGGCTTAAGTTAAGTGTTCACCTAATTGCTAGAAGTGTCTTATGACTAAGGAAGTCTTAGTGTAGAACACTCTAAATCTAAGATGGGGAGGTTGAGTCCTCACTCCAAAAGTGAGGTCAACAAAAGGACCCCAATAGGTATGGTGTGACAAGGTACACCACATGTATTAACTTTGACCAAAATGGTCAACAATGCCCAAAAGGATTGCAAACACTAACAGAATGATCTTAGCATAATGTGACTTGTCTCATGCCAAGGGTATGAGAGAGTCAAAGAGGATTCATGTCGGGGACATGAAGGAGGAAGGAATCAAACCTAATTAGGTTTAATTGGAATATAGATGAATCTATTGGGGATTGACTTTTGAGTTGGTATGACTTTGTTTGAATTCTTGGAAGAAAGATCCGCTAGAGATAAAGACTCAAATCCAGGATTGAGGTTAGATTTGTTTTAATTTATGTTATGACTTGTTCTTATGTTTTGTTTGGTTTTAACTCCCTAGGGAGGATGATTTGATTTACTTTATTTTATCTAATTTGGTTTGTTGGATTCAATTTTAACCCGGAAGAAGTAGACTTAGATCATTTCAATTTTAGCTTTGGGGAGAAATTAGGTTTATTTGACTTAATTTGGTTGGTTTGATTTGGAGTCATACCCATTCTGGATCAGCCCAATTTAAATTTGTTTGATTTAATTTTTCTCCATTAGGGAGAAGAATGTGATTTGACTCCACTAGAAAGATTGATTTAGATTTGATTTGATTTGGAAGCATATCCTAAATGAACCTAATTTAATTTTGTTTTGATTTGTGGACCCCTATTGTGCGATGGACCCACTAAAATTGTCTATGTCAACCTTAAGCTACCTGATTTATAAATCCAAAGGGGTAATCTACCACAAGATAGTACTATCCAACCTAAGGGGTGACTATTGAGAGAGTGTTGCGGGGGATCTTACCTCAGAAGAATAGTCAATGATTTGGCTTAATTTTATTTGATTTATTTGATTTGATTTTAATTTATGGACCCTCGTGTGATGGACCCTTGAAGAAGAGCTATGTCGACTTGGGTCTACCTCAGTTACCAATCCAAAAGGGTTGTCTACCCTAGAAGGGTGAGACCATCCAACCTGAGTTGCCTTTTAGGTGTGCAACAATTGTGTTAGAAAGAATACATGGGACTTACATCTTCCAAAGTGAGGAACAACCGCTAGGGTGACATGTTGGAGGCACAACAAAATAAACGACTAGGACAATTCTTGAGTGAGTGTCATTGGGGACTTATCCCAACTTGAGAATAGTCGCAATTCCTATGGGGAGTTTTCGACCCTAAAGATAGGATATTTTCTTGGGAAAAGGAGCCTTGAGGCATTCTCTTAATCCACGAAGATATATTTTATTTATTTGTTATTATTTGTGTAGACCTCGTTGGTGTGCAGGGACCACACTAAGAAGAGGCTATGTCGACTTGACAAATCTAAGATTTACTAGGCTAAGGGAGAATCTAAGCGAATAGAATCTCTCCATCCATAGGGGTGGTTCTTAACAAAGGGAGACTATCCAATCCAAGAGTAACTCGGTAGTGTTTAAGTGGGGTCATAAAGGATGTGATCCAAATAGAGTGCCCATGGGGAGGTGCCACTAGGGGCATTATCTGATCCACGAAGAGAATGATGTATATAGGTATACAAGCCAACTCAAGGAGAAGAGCAAGCTTACATCTTTCATGAGTGGTGTATCCATTGGGTGGGTCAGTCGGCATATTAAACACCAACCAACCTAAAGTGCCGTCGGTGTGTGATGATCGTCTAAGAAGAAGGTGTGTAGACTTATATCTCCCGAATGCAACTAATCACCGGGATAGTCTATCATCCGATAGTGCTATCCGCCTGGGCAACGTGTTAGCAGTGTGCATAAAAGAATGCAAGTAGACTTATATCTTCTAAAATGAGAAATAACCACTAGGGTGACCTATTGTTGGCACAACAAATCAACTGGACCTAAGGGCAACTACTAAGGCAGGAGTCACAAGGAAGGCTGGACCAAGAATTAAAGTAGTCAAGGGAAAGGAGCTATTGGGGGGGACTTACCTAATCCTGATATACTCGACCTAGTTAGCGTGTAAAGGCTAGTTCAAGAGAAAAAAGTGGGAGACTTACATCCTCATAAATGAAGCCAACACAGAGGTAGCTTACCAACTGCGCAGTGAGGCTACCGTACTAACAGGCTCATCGATGCACAATGGTCAAGCAAGGAAGAAAGTGTAGCGTGCATCTTCATAAATAAGAAACCAGGGTGATGCACTAGCAGGATAGCACATTAGCTCGACCTAGAGCATACTAGCGAGGGGCAGAGGCATCATCTTAACTCAAAGTAGCAGTGACAAAGGATGTGTATTTATTTTTATAATATGTGTGGTATTTTTATTTGTAATCGCTAACAAAGGATAGGATGTTGCTTGGGTTCTCTTACACCTAACCTAAATATATCATGGTAGATTCACAAATGAAATGCTACTAATTTGAACAAACATGCTTGATTTGAAGAGAAATTTTATTGATAAAATTATTAGAAATATGAGTTTATAGATAATATTTCTTAATGTAAAGCCCATAGATTGGAAGTATCGAGCCCTCCTTTATGGTTAATCAGTTCATATGATCCTCCTTGGTATGCCTTTTCTATGGCAAAAGGGCCTTCCTAAGTGGGTTCAAACTTGTCTCCCATCTTGCGGAAACAATTGGTCTCCTTAGAATTAAAACAAGCTCTCTACTTGAAAAGCTCTAAGAAGGACCAACTTGTTGTGAGCATGAATCATTTTAGATTTACACAACTTGAGGTTTCAACATTCTCAAGCATCTCTCCTCCAAATCTTGAGCTCTTCTAACCATAACTTGGCATTCTCCATTGTGATTTTCTACGCTATCCTTAGTGATGGGAGTTGGACTTCTAAGTAGAATGACTTTGGACCCATGCACTAAGAAGAATGGGGTAGACTTAGTTGGAGTTTTGTAGGTAGTGTGGTAAGCCCACAAGGCTTCAACTAATCATTTGTGCCACTATCGCTATCATCGAGTGTTTTCTTAAGTATTTGGTTGAGAGTTTTATTGATGACCTGCTAATCCATTCGATCATGGGTAATAGATGGTAGAGTATGTCTAATTTATGTTATGCTTTCAAGCAAAGTTTTATTAAAAGAAGATTTTCCTTTTGATTCTCCAAGCACATTTTAGCAACTTGCTTAATTTCACTTTCTATTTTTTCTCACATAGCATTAGCTTCCTTATGAACATCCTAAATTCTAAGCTCTTGTAGCTTGCTCTTAAAAATATTTTTATTTGTGTTCTTTAAGTGTCCCCATCTGATCTTAGGACAATATTTTTCTCTTACAATCTTTCATCTTAAGATCTAAAACTAATAATTGATGTTGGGTACTTAAACTTTCACTTGGAATTACCTTACAATCTTTACAATCAATTACCTACTTTTCTTATCATAAAATAATCAATCTGTTTTACTAGATCCATTTTATAAGTAATAATATGTTCATCTCTTTTCTTAAATAAAGTATTAGCAACTTTAAAATCATAATCTAAGGCAAAATCTAATATATATTCCTACCTTCTTCATTAGTCACTCCAAATCCATAACCACCATGAATACTTTTAAAATCTTCACTCTACCAACATATCCATTTAAATCTCCTCCAATAAATACTTTTCTTCAAGAGGTATCTTTATATTAATCCCTCTAATTCATTCCAAAAATTTTCTTTTCTTACATCCAAACCTACTTGAGGAGCATAAACACTTATAACATTGATAATCTTAGTATAAATAGTAATCTTTAAAGCTATAATTATAATCTCTACATCTATTAATATTTGTAACATTATCCTTCAAACTTTTATCTATAATCCTACACCATTTCTAGTTCGACTTCTACATGAATACAAAAGTTTAAAACCTAAACTATCAATCTCCTTGGCCTTCTCCCCAACCCATTTAGTTTCTTGAACACATAAAATATTTATCTTTTATGAACCATAATATTTATTAATTCTATTAATTTATCTATAAGAGTACTTATATTCCAAGATATTTTTAAAATTGAAAGGCATGACCTTATAATAGACTCGATCGGGGTTCTAAAAGTAGTGTTCTTCTCATCTTCGAGACCATATTTATTTGATTATATCTAGAT
Organism: Cymbidium sinense; assembly: GCA_021442155.1. NCBI lineage: Eukaryota > Viridiplantae > Streptophyta > Magnoliopsida > Asparagales > Orchidaceae > Cymbidium > Cymbidium sinense. The sequence continues at coordinate 4,258,424 of CM038230.1, forward strand.
GAACCATCCATGAAGGACAAGATTGCATGAGATGAGGTAATGTCCACCATCATTTTTTGATTATCGGTAGTAAAAATTCATCCTTTGGATATGCCTTATTAAGATCCCTAAAGTCAATGCATATGCGAATTTAGCTATTCTTCTTCTTAACTGGATGACATTAGCCAACAAGGTAGGATATTTTTCTTCCCCGATAAATCTAGCATCGATCCGCTTCTTGACTTTCAAAATGACATGTTGTTCAATGTCCAATTGCATGTATCTAAGAGCATGCTCCAAAGAGATAGCGTCGTTGTATAGCTAGTTTGTAAAGAGCTACATCTTGAGTTAATCCAGAACTTCTTCATAACTCCATGCAAAGTAGTCATTAAACTCAACAAATCACTTAACTAAGTCATTGGTTACGGTTCATTCAAAAAGAACGATATATGTTGGGCGTGGATTGTCTTCTATTTCTAAGTTGATTTCTTTGAGCTTGTCGATGGTTGACTTAATTTCTTCTTCAAATACCGAGGTGCATTTTTGACTTGGAAATTATCTTGGTCATTTGAAGTTTCTAAACAGACCTTATAAGAGTTAATATGATATGAGAAGAACTTATCGATTCTAAATGATTGGTCATGACTAGCGAAGTTATCATCATCGATTAGACTCACGTGAATCCTAGACCGGTCTTGATTGATAATTTTGCATTTGTGTGTAACCTTTCTAAGTAATTTGACCTATGCTTAGACAATTTATGAGGAATTAAACCTTTCTTTGCTAAGTTATGAATACAAGCGACTACCAATCCAAAGGTAATTCTATTAATTCTTTATATGAATCATCCTTAAGTTCTACATCAACTTCTTAACTTGAGGAAGATGCTCTAGGGTAGAACCTCTACACCTTTACATCATGGATGAATTAGGGCCTCCTTAACTACCAAACTCTTAATTTTTTAGAGAAAAGTGGTTAGAGCTAAGGTTCTCTATTGCTTAATAGTTTCACATAAAGACTTGGATACATTTATGCTTTTGCTTAGAGGCCGTCTTCATTGCATCCAAGGAGCCTAATCACATCCAAGCCACACCCAATCACCAATCATAAATAAACTATGAAAATGCATGATATTTTTAATGCATAAGCAAAATAAATCATCAAATAATTTTATAAAGCTATCACAAAAGAATAAAAGGTCGATGTGGTAACTGCAAACCCGATAAGAAATATGGGTGGAGCTATACCCTTATACATCCTAATATAATAAAAGAATAATTATAATTATGAAATGATAAGTGATATGGGGTCTTCATTCTTCATCCTCCATTTTTCACTTTTCATCTTTTATTTCTTCATTTTTTTGGTGTGCTCCACTTCTTTCTTTCTTTTGGCTTGAGTAGGATGTAGTTTTCTCAAAAGGCATCACATGGTATATAGGACATGATCTTTTAACCAATGCTTATCCTTAATCCCCATAACACTTATCCTAATCCTAATGCAAAATTACATTAAAAGGAAGAAAAGTAAATCTAACTACACAGAAAATAAATGTTAGCTAGACACACCATAAAACCCAAGCGGTTATAAGAATAATTTAAACTTAGTACCCCACATATAGGTAACCAAGTCCACTTGTCCTAACTTGGGCTATGCTTAGGAAGCATTTTACATGAAAATTATTTATATTTTTAATACAACGCCCCTTTAGCATAGCCCCTCCATAAAATATGATTAGACTAATATCCCTAAGATTGCTATGCACATACACCCTAACATCCTAAAATAATACATCACAAAACTATACATTCATCAAACCATGCCCAACATAAAGCTAGAATGGTGACTTAGCTAACGTGCATATGTTAGAGCTTGTGTTGTATGTCCCTAACTAGGCTTTAGAGTTATGATTTGCTAAGTGTGAGGGATTTAATTCATAAAGGATTGATTTCTCTTTAAGTGATTTAATTGATTTAAACAATTTATTTATTATTTTCTTTTATTTCATATGACTTACACTTAGCTAAGTGTTATAAAGAGAATAAAGTGAGGGATTCTCTTTCATCTCTACCTTAAATCATTTCTAAAGTAAGTTAATTAATGAATTTCCTTTAGTGAATGATTTATTATGTGTTTTAATTAACCTTATGTTTAGATTCATTCTAAATAGCCCTATTCAATAAGAAAGATATCTTAGGATTAATTAAGATGGATTACTATCACATAACACACACTCATCCTTTTCTTTCCATCATGTAAACCATGCATATGAATAGCCCTAAGTACACCTATACATGCAATGTGAATTTTAGCACACTTTGATGTGAATGCAAAGAAATGTATCATAAAATTCAAATATTTCATTTGTTAATTGAATCATGATGCATGTTTTTTTATTATGTATAAATGATGGATTTTTCATCCATTAGCTAAATACGCGTTGACATTTATAAATGTTATAAGTGAGTACAACACCATTGTTTTCTACCAGGCGAAAGATATAGGACCTACTTAGGGCTACTTAAAGCCTCGTAGGCCCGGATGTCCGGGCTAATATACCACTTCTCCTAAATTTGAGTATATTGAATGGAAGTGTTCATTTGTGCTTTTAGAAGATATGATTATTAATTTTGATTGAAAATGAAAACCTTCATTCAATAAATTTGACTATATTAAATGAAAGTGTTCATTTGTGCTTTAAAAAAGTGTGATTGTTGATTTTGATTGAAAATTAAAACCTTCATTCATTAAATCAGTATTTTTTAGTGAAAGTGTTCATTTGTGCTTTTGGAAAATTTGACTTTTGATTTTGGTTGAAAATGAAAGCTTTCATTCGATAAACTTGAGTATATTGAATGAAATTGTTCATTTGTGCTTTTAGAAAATATGATTGTTGATTTTGATTTTTGGAAAGTGAAGTCCTCATTTAATAAATTGAATAAGGAAGTCCACTTGTGCTTTTGAAAAGAATGATTTTGGATTTTATTTATTTATTTATTTAAAAATCTTACATATAACAATCATGAAGATTGTTAGATAAGGTTGGTTTGCAAATTATTTTGTGAAAATATTTTATTGTGTGCATTTTGAAGAAGTACTTTTAGGAAAGTTGATGTTTTTCATAAAAGAATTTATTCTTTCTTTATTTTGGAATGAACCTTTCCTTACAATAGAAATAATTTTCACATATTGGGAACAAAATAGGGATTTTAAGACCTACACAAAGTGAGGTCTTAAAACCTAAAGGACGTTGGCTAGCTTAAGGATGAAATAAACTAAGTGCCAATGGAAAAGAAAGATAGACTTGGATTTACACAAAGTATAAACCTATCAATACTTTGAGATAATGATCATTTACCAAAGATGGAGAGAGGAACTATCCCATGAGTCGCCAAAAAATTTGTGGTGAAAATATTTCCACCTTCTTCTATCCTTTTGAAGAGTATAAATGAAAATAGAAATATCGTCATTAAGACACCATTAGATCCATAGATATTTTATTAGGGTGATCGAGTATGACATTGAGGAGAGGTAGACTATCTCAAAAGATAGAAGTTACCACTCTACAATGGACCTAATAACATAAATAAGGACTCTAAGGACTATGGGTCTTCATAAGTACTAGAGATTTTTCTCTACTTTACATGGAAAAGTAAAGGCGGGTTTATTTTAAAGCGGGTTCGTTAAGTTCCCTACAGGCAAGCCCCCATAATTATTTACATCCTAAAGAATGAGATCCTTTAGAAATACTCTTGACTAAGGTAAATGATCATTGTCTCCAAAGATTTTGAAGGTTTGACTCTCAATAAATTGGTTTATTTTGGAAGATCAAATGGGATGCTCAAAATTAGAGAGTTATTATCAAAGCCAAAGGAAGATAAGTAGAAGATGCTCATGATGCTAGAAAACCTAGTGATCATCTTGAACTATCTTATGGTTGGGCTTTACAATTTTAAATTTTGAAAAGGATTTATTTGTTTGAGTTTTTTATTAGAAATTTAGGGCTTAAAATTTCATGGCCAGGTCATTGAAATGCCTAAGAGGTGAGGATTTATGCTCACAGAAAAAAATAACCTCATAACTTAATCTAGAGAGGCTGTGGTAAGGGCGAGGCATGACCTAAATCTAAGGCAAAAATGGGCATATGGTTTACCTCCACAAGAGGTATAAACCACCACTATTGGACTTACAATGCCGGGGTGGCCAACTAACTCCTCCTATGATTATAAATACATATAGGCAAGTCTTATGCTATATGTAAGATAGCTAGGATGTTATTTATTTAGAAAGAGACTAAGTCTTAAACACACTCCCTAAGAGACTAGATTATGTAGGGCATGATTAATTACTTAAATCTAATGCAAATTGTTCATATGTTATATTTTAATTTTTGGAAAATTCATTTGACACAGTTATTTTTTTAAGTCTAATGCATGGGAATTAGATTATGGCCCAAAATCAGCAAGATGGGAGGTGTGTTTCCACCATGGCTCTTAAAGGTCAAGCTAAGTTCTTTGGCACGGGTGGAAGCCCTCCAAATTAAGAGTGAATCAAACAATTTTATGCATCATGTGAGAAAGAAAAGGCAACATTCAACTAATGGGTTGCTAGTTCTTTTATCTTGATTTATAGCTTGAGTTTTAAGTGAGAATATGAGTTATTTATTTTTCATTTTAGTTGATTAATTTGGTAGAAGATTTATTTTTCCTATGAGCCTAATCGTCATCCTTCTTCATTTTATTATGGGGTCTTCCTTCTTCATTTCTTCTTTCTTATTTCTTATTTTGGTTCCTTCTTTTGGATAGTTGGAATGTGGATACTCCAAAGGCTTCACATGGTACATAAGATGTGATCTTATAACTAATGCTCATACTAATATAATAATTATTCCAAAATCTAATTGCAAAATATATGAAAAGGAAAAAAGTAAACCTAACTAAAACACCAAAATAGATATTAGCTAAACAAATCACACATTGCCAAGAATGTATATAAATAAATTGGAATTAGCACCCACACATGGGTAACCAAGTCCACGACCTATTTTGGATTATGCTTAGGGGTATAAACAGCACAAAAGCGTTACAATTTTATTAAACCATCCCTTAAGCACAATCCCGAATACAATGATTAGACTAAATCGTCCTACCATTCATTCTACCCATCCTAACATCCCTAAAACATCATATCATAAAATAAAAGCAAATATCAAACCATGCACCACTAACATAGGACTAGAAGTGGTGACTTAGCTAATGTGTGCCATGTAAGGTTTGTGTGGTATTCTTAGCTAGGCATTAAGGTTAGGATTTTCTAAGTGTGAAAATCTTCTACTTAGAAAAGGTCTCATTTAAGTTACTTAATTGATATGAGTTAATTTTATTTGATGATTTGATTTGGTTTGAATGAACCGATTTAATTATTCAAAGTTGTAAATAGAGGAAGAAAGAAGAGAGCTTCTCTTTCCACCCTACCTTAAGTGATTTCTAAGGTAGATTCATTAATATTTTTTTACTTAGTGAATGTTTATTATGTATTTTAATTAATCCTAAATTTATATTTTTCCTAAACAAACCTATTCAAAAGAAAGGGTATTTTAAGATTAAGTAAAGTGAATTATTATCACAAAATAAACAATATTTTATTTCTTTCTCACATGTGTATAACATGCATATGAATGAATCTAATCATATCTATACATACAAATGGGAATGTTTAGCATACTTTATGATGAATGCTAAGTGAGTTACTTAAGAAAATTTGAATGCTTTATGATGCATGATTTTCATTAAGTAGAAAAGAGGTTTTCTTATCCATTTTTCACATGCAAACATGTATGTATGAAAGGCATAAGTGAGTGCGGCATCATTGTTAACCAAGGGTGTAAGGTACAAGACCTACTTAGGGATACTTAAAGCCTCACAACCCTAGGGTTGTCCAGACTAATATACCACTTTTCTTAAATACAAGCATATGTACAAAAGAAATGAATGGAAAAGAAACATACAAAAGTTTGTATTTGTTTGTTTGATTTGTTTATGTAATTTATATGTGTAGGTGTGGATGTCCTTCTTTAAGTAATAGTATAGGAATGAGTAGGAATGGAGTTAGGCAAGTGTTATGTTCTTTTAAATGAACTATATACTTTGCCAAATCCTATTCAAAACTATGCTAAAAGAAAGAGAAGGAGAAGTACACTATGCACATCTTCATATTTACATCCACATGCAAGCTTATAAATAATTATAAGTAGCTTTTAGTTTTAGGTATTTTATTTATAGATTTTGAAAATAGTTTTGAATTTAATAGTGATAATAGCCACTCATATTTATACTTTAGCCAAAACATGTAATTTGACATAAAGAAAATATTTCATTAAATTTGATTTTAGAAAAGCATGAGTGTATGAAACTCATATGACATACACATTTAGCATGCTAGGAAAGAAATAAATTGATGTAAGCATGTAATTTCATTCACTCTAATTAATTCTTAAAGATAATCTTATGAAGTAAGATCATTTAAAGAGAATCAAAACTTGTTTAAAGAGACTTTCATTTTGTTTTGAGTTTGATTTGAATTAGGAAAGTGTGACAAGGTTTGGTGGTCCTTACACATTCCCACATGTGTGTATTATTTTAGTTTAATTGTTACAACCATTAAGTGAATGTTATGTCTAGATTAGGTTAAGGTGTTCATTAAGTTCATTAATTACCCCACATACCACTTTAGCATATTTAATCAACTAATTATAAGCCAATATATGACATAAAATCACAAGGAATTTAAATCAAAATCTTAGGAAAGAAAGGTACCTAATGCAATTGGCTCATAATTAATAATTAATTAAGCTAAAGGGTTTAATTTAAGTACTTTCATAACCCTTTCCACACATGTGGGTTAGGTATGATTTCCTTAAGTTAATTAGGTTATTGAATACCTAAGCATCTACTCAAGAAGGATTAGTTAAGTTCTAGAATGTTTTGAAATTTTTTCAAGTTAATTAAGTAGGTCATCGGTGAATTAGCCCTTAAGTCTAGATTAAGGAAGGAAGGGAGTTTAAGGAATAGTTTAAGAAAAATATCCCAACATAATTTCATAAACCTCTAATCACTTAAAAAATTTTTGATTAACTTAATCTATGAATTAAATCACTTTGTTCACATGCTTAAATAAGCTTAATTACATTAAGAGAGTGATTAAGAATTCATTAATTAATTTTCCTAATTAACTCATTAATAAATTCTAGGAAAATTAGGGGAGGTAGAAGTCATCTCACTAAACATACCAGTAGTTTGGAATTAATTAATAAGTCATTAAGGAGTAATTAGGGTTATTAAGTTTTTAAATAAACCTTAATTAAGGAAACTCCTTCAAATTCAATTAGAAATACTTTTATTGGATTCTCCTCTAAATTATCTTTAAAATGAACTTCAGTTTGTATTTTTTTTTAGATTTTTCTACAATTAGTTATGAATTTAGGAAGTTTAAATTGATTTAAGTGATTCTCATGAATTATGTTAACTTATTTTATTAAAATATTATTTGACACTCAAAATTCAATATATTTTAATCCAAAGTTCATTTTGACTTGAAATTTTTATGGTAAATGTATTTTAACATCAATTTCAATCTTTGAAAATTTCAACTTAATTTGACATGTATTTTCAGTTTAATTAATAAATTTTAGTTTTACTAAAACTCAAATTATGATCAAAATACTTAGTAAAATTTGGCGATTTTGAGTTCGTTGGATTCTCTTGGAAAGACAAATCTAACAAGCTATTATTTGTAATTTTTTGTTAAGTATTTTATTTTTGAATTTTTAAGTTTCAAGTGATTTAAAGTAATTTTTAAAATCAAAAAATTTGATTTTCCTACTTAAAACGGCGTCATGCCGCGGCTCATGTGGCAACCACATGGTGTCATGTGATTGACGCAATGTCACGCGTGGCATCGTGCACACATGTCGCGTCATCCCGGCGGCGGAAAATAGGTAGCGGTGAGAGCAAAAGCATTCACTGTCGAGATCGGACGGTCCATATCATGTGCAATCAGAGGCCAAGATCGTGATCGAGCCATCCGATCGCAAACCGGGATCGACGGTCAGATCGCATCAAGCAATCCAAAGGGATGGATCGCATACAATCCACGATCCAAGCCATCCAATTTTGCGAACCGCGGGATCGATGGTGGTTACTGTCGAGGTGAACAATAAAATCGGGGTTAATTTTGGAAAAAGAGGAATTCTAAGTAAAACTTATCTAAATGGACTCATTTCATGTCGATTCACGAAAAAATTCTATTTTCTAATTGGGATGATTTAAAGTAAAAATGTGAGATTATCTGAGAATTCTTAAAATTGCATGAAAAACTATCACAAATGAAGGACCCTAAGGGGCGGTATGGTTTTGAAAGTTACCTCAGGGGATGATTTTCAGCGTCGGTGATGACTTGAGCACTCTGTTAAGTGAGGGAAGAGGTGCGGAATGAGCTTGGGTCTTTGCCTTCACATAGAAACAAAGTTTCCTCCAGAGATCACCTTTTCCTCACCGAAATCCACTTAGTTTTGAATTATTTCTCTCTAAAATGAAGTGGGGGTGATTTCTAATGGCTTTAGGAGTTCTAGGAGGGAGAATGAGAGGTATGGCTGTTTTCTTCACCACTAATGCATTAATCAAAAGTGAACGAAAATGAGCCTTTTGTTTAAAATTTTGGCTCCAAACTCATGTCATTTGGCTTGGGGTGGTTGGGAATGGAAGAGAATCATCTAGCTTCCTATGGTTTGCTAAGGCATGAAAAGTGGCTGCCATGAAGGACAAATGGGTGTCCTAGCCAAGGGAGATGAGAGTCCTTCATGCCAAGTGTCCCAATGGGAGAGGTGAGGTGATTTCATATCCCCATGAGTCATGGCTACTCCCACCTCGTTGGGTCAGAATATCGTGTCTTTGGTGCCTATGTGGACCAATTGATGAGTGTTAAGTGCCAAAGAAGAGAAATGACTACTTGGGAAAGTGTCTTTTCTAATGGGATGCCCTGACCCAAGGGCAAAGTGGTGATTGACATTGAATTTGATTTGAGCATATTTGAAATGGGTCAAAAGTATGTTGGACCAAATTTCATGTCACTTGAAGTTCATTTGGTTTAATTTGGGTTAATTTGACCCATTTGGGTTAAATGGGTCAAATTGAGTTATGTTGACCAATTGGTCAAATTAAACTAAAGTTGGGTTAAGTTTAAATGACTATTTGGAGTATATTTGTTCAATTAGTTTCAATTAATTTGGTTTAATTTAGATTTAATTTGGATTTTGGCCAATTTGATCCTTTAGGTCAATTTGGGCTAAGTTGACCAATTTGACCCAATTGACCAAATTGACTTGAATCATGGCTTAGTTTGGGTTTGATTGATCATTTAGAATATGTTGCAAGTTTTTTGTTTCAATCAATTTTGGTTTGATTTGATTTTGGCTTGATTTGACCTTTTATGTCAAGTTGGGTTCATGGTCAATTGGGTTAGGTTGGGTCTAGTTGGCCAATTGGTTAGATTTAATTGAGGCTTTGGTCAAGTTCAATAATCAATTTGGCATGAACTTGAGCCATTGGTTGCAATCAATTTAGTTTAGGTTGCAATTTGGCTAGTTTGGGTTCATGTGGGTTAAAGGGTTGACTAGGTCAACAGGTTCACTTGGTTTGACCTAATTCATGACAATTGATTAACCTATGATGATTAACAAACATGACATGAAGTTGGGATTGGCTTAACTCACTTTAATTTGAATTGAATTGGATTTTGATTCATGTAGGTGGCCACTTTGGGTCAAGTAAGCCAATTGGGTTTGGTTCTTGATCAAGGCTTGATTCAAGTTTGGTTGAACTCACATATGGACTTATGATTGAAATATAAATCCATTTGTGAGTGAATTAAAGTCAAATGGATTTTGATTCATTTGACAATTTTAAGTTCAAAAGGGTGAACATGAGTTTGACTTGGGTATGATTTTTTAATTTAGTTTTGGTTAGATGATTGGAGTTTATGTTTATATTTGGATTCATGATTGTAGGATTGATTGAATCTTGAAGAAAAATCAAGATTTTGGCTTGATTTGATTTTGATTTTAGTAAGTTAAAGATTTTGACTTGAAGGCTTATGTTAGATTTTTTTTATTGAATTTGGATTTGATTTTGAATTGATTCTTGGATTGATGTTTGAAGTTTGTATTTATATTTGGATTCATGATTGTATGATTGATTGAATCATGAAGAAAATTGAGGTTTTGGTTTGATTTGAGATTGATTTGGCTAAGTTCAAGATTGACTTGAAGGCTAGGTTGGATTTTGATTGAATTTGAGTTTGAGTTTTGAATTTGATTTTGGATATTTAAATTTATATTTCATTTATATTTGTGAATATAAATGAGAATATAAATGGTTATAGAAAATTTCTTGAATTCAAATTGATTTGGATTTGATTTTAGCTAAGTCCATAAGGTGAAATCAAATGGGCTTAGGAAAAATTTTGTAATTTAAATTGAAGTTTTGATTGATTTGAATTTATATTTCATTTATATATGTGAACATAGACGAGAATATAAGTGGGTTCTGAGAAAATTTCTTGAATTTGAATTGATTTGGATTTGATTTGAGCTAAGTCCATAAGATAGAATCAAAGGGCTTAGGAAAGATTTTGGAATTTGAATTTGGATTTCAATCATGCGATTATTTAAAATTGATTCATGATTTGAGAAAATCCATTAAAATTGATTCAAGATTTGATTTGGAGTTGAAGTTAATATGAGCTTGGAGTTGATTTAAATTTGACTTGAAGGAAGGAAGTGAGGAGTTGGTTCAAGCTATAGGATAGGCAAATTTTCATAACACCCCAAAGGCATAACCTATTCCTATGGCTAAACCTTCTAAGTCTCTAGGGTTGGGTTAAGTGTCCACCTAATCACTAGATGTGTCTTAAGACTAAGGAACTCTTAATATGAGGAGTCCTATGTCTAAAATAGTGGAGTTGAGAGCTCATTCTAAAAATGAGGTCAACAAAGCTCCCAATAGGTGTGGTTTGACGGACAAAGAACTGCGTATTGGTGTTGGAAATGATCAACAACACCAAACTATCTGGCATAATAAAGATAATCTACTCACGAGGTGTAGAAGGAATCACGAGCTTAGTGCAATATGGCTCTACTCATGTCAAAGACATAAGAGGCGGAAGGAGGAATCCACTGGGATAGAGTATGTAAACCTTTCACTAAGGTAAAAGGTTCGGATCATCCACAAAGGGGATGAGAGGTTTAATTTTATTTGAGTCTCAATGGGAAAAATTTGATTTGATTTGTTGATTTATTTTGATTTGATTGACTCCATTGGGGAGGTTGATTGGATTTTTTTATTAAATTTATTTGGTTTATTGTTTGACTCCACGAGGGAGGAGGGTTGAATTTGTTTTAGATTTTATAATTTTGATTTTAAGATGAGCCTTGTTGGTTTTGCGATGGATCACACTAAGTAGGAGCCACGGAGGCCTAGACCTAACTCAGTTACCAATCCAAAGGGGTAGTCTACCAAAACACATAGTAGGACAACCAAAGAGGTGCCTTTCGATATGTACTAGAAGAAAGCATAGTAGACTTACATCCTCCAAAGTAAGGACCAATTCTTTGTGGTGATCCATTGGCAAAAGATCAAACCCAACCTAGGTCGACTAGAGTGAATGCCGGGAGACTTAGATCGACTCAAAGATAGTCAAGAGTAATTTTATTTTTAGATTTATTTTGATGGGTCCCATCGGTTTGCAATGGACTATCTGAGTAAGGGTTATGGTCTCCTCGGGCTAGTTATCAATCCAAAGAGAATAGTCTACCACCACAAGGTAGGACTAACCAACAAGAGGGATCCTTTTGGTGTGTAATGGTCAAGTTAGGAAGAAAGCAGGACTCACATCTTCTAAAATAAGGAACCACAGGGTGAGCGGTTGCTTTGGGCAATAAATTGAACTAGGTGACTTTAAGTGAATCTTTGCTGGGGACTTAGATCGACTCAAATATAGTCAAGATTAATTTCATTTTAAATTTATTTATTTTGATGAATTCCATTGGTTTATGTTAGATCACTGCGAGAAGGAGCTTATATTAGCTTAGACCTATCTCATATTCTTGAACCAAAGGGAGTAGCTTCCCACGATGGGAGAACTATCGACCTAAAGAGTGTCCTTTGGTTTGAAATGATCAATTTAAGGGAAGAAAGCTTGGGGACTCACATATTTCACTACAAAAGACTACTAGGGCTGATTGGTTGCTTTGGGCAATAAATCAAACCTAATGTCTGCCCGTCGATTTCGATAGTCATGCTAGAAAATATGCATCATAGTCTTACATCTTCCAAAGTGGAATGACTGTCTAACCTGCTTGTGAAAAATAGATTGAACCCGACCTAGGGGCAAGAGTGAGTCACGACGGGATTTATCTCAACTCAAGCGGTCAAGCAATTCTATAGGGAGTTCTACTAACGCCTTAAAGATAGGATGTTTGCTTGGGAAAAGGGGCCCTTTGGAGGGCTTGAATTCTAATCCATAAGCAAATTAATTTGTTTATTTTGTTTGTTTGTTTATCTGGACCCTATTAGTTTATGAGAGATCAAAGCGAGAAGGAGTTTATATACTAGTCCTATCTCATATCTTGAACAAAGAATTTGCATCCGCTAAATAAATTCTCCAACAACAGTGGATACTAAGAAAGGGGATTGTCCAATCCAAGAGTAAAACCGGTAGTGTCTAAATGGAATAAAGGACATGATCCAAATAGAATGCCTAGAGATAGGGCCACTAAGGGCTTAATCCAAAACCCTAGAAAAAAATGACATGGTTAGTCATATATCAAATAGGTATTCGTGGTCAACTCAAGGAGAAATCTGGGACTCATATGCCAAGAGTGGTGTACCCACCGGTGAGTCATCGTCACATAACGAACATCAACCAACCCAAGGTGCCCATTGATTTACAATAATTAGCCTAGGAAGAAAGCTCATGGACTCACATCCTTATATGGCATTTTAGATTGATGGGATATGCGTCTTCGACTCTGGTGTTATCGACCTAAGGAAACTCTTGAGCAAATGCTGAAGGACTTATATCGACTCAAATATAGTCATGAGGAAATGAGCCTCACGGGGACATATCCTAAACTTCAAATATACCACCTAGTTAGATCATGATAATTAGTTTAGAAGAAAGCTCGAGACTTATATCTTCTTAAATAAAATCAACATAAGGTAGCTTATTGTAGGCGTTAAGTCTACCATACTAACAAGGCTCATTGGTTTGCAATGATCAAGTTAAGAAGAAAGTCACGAGGACTCACATCTTCCAAACAAGTGACCTGGGGTGACATACTAGCGAGGTAGCATGTAGACCTAACCTAGAAACTAATGAGTGAGTGCCACGGGGATTGCTCCCACATCAAAATAGCCCAAGATAGAAGATATGTGTCTTCTTTTATGCTTGTATTAAAGGGAATAAGATGCCTCTTAGATTCTCTTACATATACCTTAAACACATTTGGGGAATTTGATGAAATGGTGCCATAGATGGTGGCAGGATTCCCACCAAGAAAGGATGTCGTGAGTTCTCTTACACCTAACTTAGTTATGTTAATCAAAATAAGATGCCTCTTAGGTTCTCTCACACATATTTTAATAGCATCGAGAGATTGTGTTTGATGTGTTAGGTAATGCAAGAAGAAGGAATGAGATGATGAATTTTGAAATTTTTTATTGATTGATAGAATTATTTTCAAACATGATTTTTATGGGTAATATTTCTTCAAATAGAGCCCATTAATTGGAAGCATCGGGTGTTCCCCTTTATAATCAATAAGCTAATAAGATCCTCCTTGGTAAGCCTTCTCTCTATGACATAGGGGCCTTCCAAGTGGGTTCAAACAACTCCCATCTTCGATAGCAAGCAATTGGTTTCCCAGATAGGACTAACACAAGTTCTCCTACTTAGAAAGACCTAAGTGGACCAACTTGTTGTGAGCTTGAATCATTTTGGCCTTGTACAACTAGAGATTCGGCATGCCCATTGAATCTCCTCCAAACCTTTGAGCTCTTCTAATTGCAACTTTGCATTCTCTATAATGATCTTGCTATACAATGTTATCCTTAGTGATGGGAGTTGAACTTCTAAAGGTAGAACGGCTTGGACCCATACACTAAGGAAAATGGATTGAGTTGGAGTTGGTATGTGGTGGTAAGCCCATAAGACTTCAACTAACTACTCATTCCACTATTGTTTGTTGTCATCAAGAGTCTTGTTTAGTATTTGGATGAGAGTTTTGTTGAATGCTTCGCTAAGTCATTTGATCTTGGGCGTAGAGTGGAGTATCTCAAATATACCGTGTCTTCTCGGTGAAGCTATTGATCTTAGTGCTTTTAAATACGTACCATTATCGAATATAATTTGTCGAGGCACCCTAAACTTATATACAATATAGATCCTAAAAAATCTAAAGCACATGAGTTGTGACCTCGAGTGGGATTACCTCCCCACTTGAAAATGAGCTAAGATGAATTGATGACCTTGGAAGAAGGAGGATCGATAGGACCCACAATGTTGGTACCCCAACACTCAAATGGCCATGAATCCAATGTAGGTGTAGAATGTTGAGTGGTTGATATAGGACCATGTATTGACACCGATGGCATCTCCTAGCTACATCCATGCGCCTATAATCATCAAGGCCAATAGTATCCTAGCCTCTTGATCTTCATCTTCATCTTTGGATGATTGGTTATAGACCGAATGTGTTCTACAATGCCACGGGCTTTATATTTATCTAAATAATGTAACCACCTTTGATCAAAGGACCAGGTAGGATGCCATCAATGAAAGCATTGAGAGAGCTCTCTATTTCACGATGGCTTGTGACTTTTCTTGAGGTAGTTTTTTTGTTCAAATAGTCTATGAACGATTGCCTCTTTGTTCTTATAGGCAACACCAACATTCCCTTCAAGAGAAAGTCTCTCGATGAGTACAACATCAATAAGGGTATAGGACTTTTTTATTTGGACCCTTATTAGAATGGACTCATCCTCCGGACATGCCAATTCTTTGCCAAGTTTGGCCAAAGCATCTATCTTGCATTCTCTACTCGAGAACCTTGTAGATGGTGACTTGGAATTTGGGCCAATAGCTTCATGATACTCATGGTAATAATGAAGCTTGGGTTTGAGAACCTTGTAGAACCCGCAACTGATTGATGATCAACCGAGAATCCCCAAAGATATTGATGCTCTTGACACACGTGATAGCTAACTCTGACCGCAATCAAAGCCTCATACTTGACTTCATTGTTGGTGTAGGGGTTGCAAAGATAGTATGAGAATCCCATCACATTGTGGTCTAAAGTTATGAGAACTATTCCTACCCTGCCTTTCCGGAAGAGTAGATCATGGTGCTTCCCCTTTATGATAAGAAGCGCACCATCAAAATACATCTCTCATTAATGATTGTCAACCTCCTAAGTTCATGATTTTTATTCGGGAGATCATCACTAAGCATGGAGAGGAAGTAAATGTGGTGCTAAGAAATCCTAGTGCTTGTCCTTTTACCGCACGAGGGGTACAACTATGATATCAAACCGTGAGAGAATCATGGACCATCATGCTAAATGTATAATATTGGTGTCATGAGATACTATGGATTGGCTTTAGAAATCAAGTTCACTTTATGAGAAAGCATATTATGTCATAGTTTAGGAGGCAATGATCAAAGCTAAGAAATATTTCTCAATTGGTGGATAGTTAGTTTTAGCGTGGAATCGACAATACGAGGTAGTAGAGAACACTCCTTCCCTTTGTCATTGGCTTGGGCCAACAAAGCCAAGGAGCCATCCAATGCGAGTGTAGAGGATGAGTGGTCCGCAGATAGGGCAAGAACTGAAGCTTCACCAAATACCGCTTGATGTCTTCAAAGGCACATGACACTTGTCAACCCACTTGAACTTGGCATCCTTTTACTGCGAATGGCTTGAATCTCCATGATAGGTTGGAAATAAAGCATCTTAAATACACTAATCATCCATAAAAGATCTAAGTTGAGTTAAACTCTTAGAGTGGCATTTCTAAGATAGCTTTGATCTTTTTGGATATATTTCTATTCCCAGTCGAACCACAAACCCAAGAAATTTTTTTAAAGCGCTCAATGCACACTTCGAGAGATCATTTTGAGGTTATATTTTCTTAACCATTTGAAAACAACTCTCAAGTCAAAGAGATGGTCTTCCTCTTCTCTACTATTGACTATTAGATCTTCAATGTAGCACTCAACCCGATGATGGATAAGTTCATTGAAGATCTGAGTCATGGCCCATTGGTATGTAGCACCAATATTTTTAAGGTCGAAAGGCATGACCCTATAACAATAGATTCTAGTCGGGTTAAAAAAGTGTGTTTCTTTCATCCTCATGGGCCATCTTGATTTGGTTGTAGCGATGGTCCATACATGAAAGAGAAACGCAAGAGATGAGGCGATGTCCACCATTAATCGGTATAGGAAGAGGAAACTCATCCTTAGGACATGCCTTGTTTAAATTCCTCAAATCGATGCATATGTGAATTTGGCCATTCTTCTTGTTAATTGGTACTAATCGGCTAACGGTAGGGTATTTTTCTTCCCCGATGAAATCGATCGATCAATTTTTTTACTATAGAAATGACCTGTTGTTCAATTAATGCCTAAGAGCTTACTTGATAGGGTTAGCGCTAGGATCTATTGCTAGTTTGTGGATTGCTACATCGAGATAATCCAGCATCTCTTCAAAACTCCATGCAAAGTAGTCCTTAAACTCGCCAATAGCCTAACTAAGTCATTAATTTCTTCTTCATTCAAAAGAACTAATGTATGTTGGGCGTGGATTTTCTACTATCCCTAGGTTATTTATTTAAGCTTATCAATCATTGAATGGGTCTCCTCTTCAAATTATGGTGGTGCATCTTTGATTTGGAGATCATCGGATCATTTGAGATTTCTAAACACATATTCTCATAAGAGTTGGTGGTGGAAAGAATCTATCGGACTCACATGATTGGTAACATCTAAATAGTAGTCATCATCATCGACCACCCACTATACCAAATGCTACCCTCTTGGTTGTTCTTCCCTACCAGTATTATTCCATAACTTCTCAAAATACTCAATTGCTTGGACCATGTATGAGGGACCAAACCTTTCGTAAGATTATGAGCACAAGGTGAATAAAAGTCAAATGGTAATTCCATTAATTCCTTATATGAATTCTTCTCAAGTTCGCATCAACTTCGGGACTTGAGGAGGATGATCTAAAAAGAATCTCTTGCTTCATATCATCGAAGACTTAGTGGCTTCCTTAGCTACCAAACATTTAACTTTAGGGTGAAAGTGAGGTTTGAGCTAAGGTTCTAACCGCCGCTCCGATAGTTTTACATGCATCGATTTGAATACTTTGTTATGTCAGAGGCTGGTCTAATGATGTCCGCTTGAGTGTCGCCTCAATGAAACTCACCGATAAGGGTTGGTCGGTATGCTAATCAAATTAGACTCATCCGAACTGGATTCCAAGTTTATGTGAATAGTAGGGTACTCTATGAATTGGAACATAACCTCTATTGGTTGATGGCCAAGAGGATCTTCCACCTCTAGAATTGCCTCTGCCTACCCCGACCTTGCGGTGGAGGTTGAGTCATTCACCCACATATCCATATGATGGAATGAACAGGGTGAATGTGATATGGATCTATTTCTTCTTCAATTCCCCTTTCTTGTTCACTTGGATTTTCATTTTCTTTCTTTTTTTTTTCTTTTTTTTTGTTTTTGCTTTTTCTTTTCATCATTTTCTTTTCTTTTGCTTTTCAATTTGAGTTTTGTCCAAGTTCACAAGAAAGGGTGTTTTGAGGAAGACAGAGGTTGCATCCTCATATATCTCAACCTCTTAATTGAAAATGGTTTTCATCTCCTTTAACACAATACTCAATCCCATCCTTCCTAAACTTGGAAATTAGAGTGGGTAGCTCCTCCACAACCGACAGAGGGTTGCATCCTCTATTATACCTAAAGAGAGTGCTAGAATGGGTTTGTTGTAACAAGAGAAATCAGAGTGGGTAGCTCCTCCCACTATCTATGTAGATGCCTCCATCTCCTTACGATGTGTGTATGGTGCTTAATCATGCAATTTTTGTTCCTCCTCTAAGTCTTGGTGGGGTGAGCGAGTAAGAACTAGACGACTTCAAAAGCTAGGGAGATAATCTCTATGATCGGAGGAACCTTACCCCAGGCATGTAATGAGTGGGCACTAGCCCTTAAGGCGACATGGGAAATAACCTAGCACACTAGTACTATCACAAATCTGATGTACACGCACTATTGTAGAAACTATCATTACCTACCTCTTGGTGAGGGCATATTAGAGTCGATGGCAAGTCAATCTAAATGACCGACTTACGACTTGTGGTCACTGCAATATGAGGGGAGTGCCCTCACAAGTAATCCATGCCCCTCAAAGCCTCATCCAAATGAATGAGGTGGGTAATCATCATGAGGAAGGCTAGCCGATCCGGGGCCAAGTCCATCTCATGGGGAAAGGTAAACATTAAGTGCGACCATTTACTCAACTGAAAATTAATCTGACTATAAGCTCAGAACAAGAGTCTATCTTGTTAAAATAAACTTGAATCAAATTTACGTTGATTTTGAGTTTTGAATTTAGAATTTGAACCCATACTCAACATCTTAGAAGAGTTAAGTCGTTCAAATGATTTAGAATAGATTATGAGATTTCAATGGAAAAGGAATTTTTTGGATGTAGAATCCACTTTCAACAAATTTGGATATGTTGAAAATGGGTTCAAATATTTTGAAGAGATGCTTCTATAGGCTAATATTTGAATTATAATTTGGATTTTGAGGACCCTTTATTTAACAAATTTGGGTATGTTAAAGTAAAGGGTCAATTTGATTTTGTTTTGGATTTATGATTTTGGAATTTACTCACTTAGAAAATTTGGGTATGCTAAGTGAGGTGTTTGAAAATAATTTCTTGCTTTTGCTTCTCTGTTTGCTTTGTTTTGTGTGAGTCATGTGAATTTTGAGAATGGAATCTTCACAGTGAATTTAGGTATGCTAAATGAAGAATCCAAATGTTTTATTCTTTTTGAAAAAGAGGATCTTTACTTAACAAATTTAGGTATGCTAAATAAGGATCCAATGTGATTGATTTTGTTCTCTTGATTTTTTTAGAAAGAGGATTTTTTACAAATTTGGGTGTGCTAAATAGGACATCCAAGTGTGTTTTGTTTTGATTTTGTTGAAAAGAGGATTTTAGCAAATTTAGGTATGCTAAATAAATCCAAATGTGTTTCATTTTGATTATTTTGAAGAAAGGATCCTTAGCAAATTTAGGTATGCTAAGGAAATTCAAATGTGGTTTATTTTGACTTTTGTTGTTTTTTGAAAAGGGGATCCTTAGCAAATTTAGGTATGCCAAACAAAATAAGGGTTTTAAGACCTACAGTGAGGTTCTTAAAGCCTAAATGATGTTGGCTAGCAGCTTAAGGATGAAATAAACAAAGTGCCGGTGAAAATAAAGATCATCTTGGATTTACACAAAGTATAAACCCACTCGATACTAGAGACAATGATCATTTACCAAAGAGGAGAGAGGAACCATCCCTGAGTTGCGAGAAAAATCTGTGGTGAAAATATTTTTGCCTTCATCTATCCTTTTGAGGAGGATAAATGAAAAAAAATATCATGCTTTAAATCTAGACACCATATAGACCCACAGATGTTCTTCTTGGGGAATTGATGAATGCGACATTGAGGATCTATCACCTAAATAAAGACTCTAAGGACTATGGGTCTTTATATGTACTAAAGATTCTTCCACCTTTACATGGAAAAGTAAAGTAGGGTTTATTTTAAATCGAGTTTATTAAGTTTCCTACAGGCAAGCCCCCATAGTTAATTACATCCTAAGGAATGAGATTCTTTAGGAATACTCTCGATTAAGGTAAAGGATCATTGTCTCCAAAGATTTTAAAGTTAGACTATAAATAAATTAGTTTATTTTGAGAGATCAAATGGGATCGATCAAAAGGAGAGAGTTATTATCGAAGCCAAAGGAAGATAAGTAGGAGATGCTCACGATGCTAAGAAACCTAGCATCTCAACTATCCTATGGTTGGGTTTTACATTTTAAAATTTGAAAGGATTTATTTGTTTGAGTTTGATTTTTTATTAGAAATTTAGAGCTTATAATTCCATGATGCAAGGTCATGAAAATGCCTAAGAGGTAAGGATTTATGCTTACGGTCCAAGGAAATTAGCAACCTCATAGCCTAAATCTAGGGAGCTTTGGCAAGGGTGACTAAATCTAAGGTGAAAATGGGCATATGATTTACCTCCACAAGAGAGGATAAACCACGAATGTTGGACTTATAACCTCCGGGGTGACCACCAACTAACCTCTTATGGTTTTAAATATATCTAGGCAAGTCTTATGCTTCATGCAAGATAGCTAGGCTCTTGTTTATTTAGAAAGAAACTAAGTCCTTAAAACACACTAACTAAGAGACTAGATCATGCAGGGCATGATTAATGACTTAAATCTAATGAAAATTTTTATATGTTATATTTTAATTTTTGGACAATTCATTTGACACAGCCGATTTTTTATGCCCATGAGGAATTAGATTATGGACCAAAATCGGCGGGAGGTGTGTTTCAACCATGGCTCTCAAAGGTGGAGCCAAGTTCTTTGACACTAGTGGAAGCCCTCCAAATCAAGAGTGAATCAATATAATTTTATGGATTATGTGAGAAAGAAAAGGCAATATTTAGCTAAGGGTTACTAATTATTTTATCTTGATTTATAACCTAAGCTTTAGATGAGGTTATGAGTTATTTATTTTTAATTTTGAGTTGATTAATTTGGTAGAAGATTTATTTTTCCTAAGAGCCTAATTGTCATCAAGGCCATACATCAAAGAAAAGAAGAAACTAGGAAAACATGCCATCTTAATGCATAAGCTAAACAAAACATCAAACATTTTATAAAGCTAAGCATAAAGAATAAAGACCATTTGTGGTTGGGCACCCGACAAACCCAAAAAAATTTGTGTAGCCATGCTCTACCCTTATATAACCCGGATTACAAATGAATTAATTATAATTAAGCAAGGAATACATGTTATGGGGATCTTCATTCTTCATTCTTCATTCTTCTTTTCTTCTTTCTTCTTTCTTCTTTCTTCTTCTGTTCCTTCTTTGATGGTTGGAATGTGGATACTCAAAGGCTTCACATAGTACATAAGATATGATCTTATAATTATTTCTCATCCTAATCCTTCCATAATAATCATTTAAAATCCTAATTGTAAAAGTACATAAAAGGGAAAAGAAAACCTAACTAAAACCTACAAAATAGATATTAGCTAAACAAACCACACATTCCCAAGCATGTATATAAACAAATTGAACTTAGCACACATGGGTAACCAAGTCCACTGGCTATTTTGATTATGCTTAGGGGTACAAGCAACCATAGCAAGCTTATATTTTATTAAAGTGCCCTTAAGCACAATCTACGAAGATATTGATTAGACTAAATCATCCTACCATTCATTCTATGCACATACACCCTAACATCCGGACTAAAACATCACATCATAAAATAAAAGTAAACATCAAATCATGCACCATCCTAACATAAGATTAGAAGTGGTGACTTACCCAAATGTGTGTGCCATGTAAAGTTTGTGTGGTATGCTTAATTAGGCATTAAGGTTAGGATTTTTTTAAGTGTGAAAAGGTTAAACTTTGAAGAGTGGTCTCATTTAAGTTATTTAGTGGATATGGGTTAATTTTATTTGATGACTTGACTTGGTTTGAATGAACCTACTTAATTACTAAAAGTTGTAAAGAGAAGAGAGAAGAGAACTTCTCTTACCTCCCTACCTTACATGATTTCTAAGGTAGATTCATTAATGATTTTTTGCTTAGTGAATGTTTTATTATGTGTTTTAATTAATCCTAAATTTAGAATTTTTTTTCCCTAAATAAACCTATTCAAAAGAAATGGCATTTTAAGATTAAGTAAAGTGAATTGCTATCACAAAACACAACATTTTATTTCTTTCCACATATAACATGCATATGAATGAATCTTAAGCATATCTATACATACAAATGTGAATGTTTAGCATATTTTATGATGAATGCTAAGTGAGTTACTTAAGAAAATCTGAATGCTTTATGATGCATGATTTTCATTAAGTAAAAAAGAGGATTTCTTATCCATTTTTCACATGCACATGTATGTATCAAAGGCATAAGTGAGTGCAGTCATTGTTAACCAAGTAAGGTATAAGACCTACTTAGGGCTACTTAAAGCCTTGTAGCTAGGGTTTTCAGACTAATATACCACTTTCCTTAAATATAAGCATATCTACAAAAGAAATGAATGGAAAAGAAAGATACAAAAGTTTGTATTTGTTTATTTCATTTGTTTATGCAATTTATATGTGTAGTGTGGATGTTCTTCTTAAGTAATAGCATAGGAATGAATAGGAATGGAGTTAGGCAAGTGTTATATTATTTTTCAAATGAACTATATACTTTGCCAAATCCTATTCAAAAATATGCTAAAAGAAAGAGAAGGAGAAGTACACTATGCACATCTTCCTACTTATATCCACATGCAAACTTATAAATAATTATAAGAAGCACACTTTCAATTTTAGGTATTTGATTTATAGATTTTAAAATAGTTTTGAATTTAATAGTGATAATAGCCACTCATATTATTACTTTAGCCAAATACAATTTGATAAAGAAAACATTTCATTTTGGATTTGATTTTAGAAAAGCATGAATGTATGAAACTCATATGACATACACATTTAGCATGCTAGGAAAGAAATAAAGTGATGTAAGCATGTAATTTCATTCACTCTAATTAATTCTTAAAGACAATCTTATGAAGTAAGATCATTTAAAGAGAATCAAAATTGGTTAAAGTGACTTTCATTTTGTTTTGAGTTTGATTTGAATTAGGAAAGTGTGACAAGGTTTTCTGGTCCTACACATTCCCACATGTGTGTATTATTTTAGTTTAATTTTTAGAACCATTAAGTGAATTTTATGTTTTAATTAGGTTAAGGTGTTCATTAAGTTCATTAATTACCCTTTCTTACACTACTTTAGCATATTTAATCAAATAATTTTTGAGCCAATGTATGACATAAAATCTCAAGGAATTTAAATCAGCAATACATCCTAGGAAACAAAGGTACCTAATGCAATTGGCTCACAATTAATGATTAATTAAGCTAAAGGTTTTAATTTAAGTACTTTCATAACCCTTCCCACATATGTGGGTTAGGTATGATTTTAAGTTACTTAGGTTATTGAACACCTAGCATCTACCAAGAAGTATTAGTCAAGTTTTGGAATATTTTGAAAATTTTATCAAGTTAATTAAGTAGGTCATTAGTGGATTAGCCCTTGGTAAGGAAGAATGGCTTTAGGAATAGCTTAAGGAGAATATCCCAAAATCATTTTGTAAACCTCTAATCACTTAAACAAAGTTTAATTAACTTAATCAAGAAATTAAACCATTGTTCATATGATTAATTAAGCTTAATTATATTAAGAGAGTGATTAAGGGTTCATTAATTAATTTTCTAATTAACTCATTAATAAATTTAGAAAATTACGGAGAGTCATCCCACTAAACATACGTTTGGAATTAATTAATGAATTCATTAGAGTAATTAGGGTTATTAAGTTTTCAAAGAAACCATAATTAAGAAAATCTACTATCCAAATTCAATTAGAAAAATAATTTTATTGGATTCTCCTCTGAATTATCTTTAAAATAAACCTAAGTTTGTATTTTTTTTTTTAGATTTTTTATAATTAGTTATGAATTTAGGAAGTTTTAATTGATTTAAGTGGCTTTTATGAATTATGTTAATTTATTTTATTAAAATAAATCATTTGACACTCAAAATTTAATATCTTTTAATCCAACGGTCATTTTGACATGAAATTTTTATGGCGGTGTATTTTAACATCAATTTTAATCTCAAAAGATGAATCCAACAAGCTATTGTTTGCAATTTTTCGTTAAGTATTTTATTTTCTATGAATTTTGAAGTTTTAAGTGATTTAAAGTAATTTTTTTAAATCAAAAAATCTAATTTTCCTACTTAGCATATATTGGTCGATCGGCGTAATGCTATGGCGCCACATGGTGTCGATGCTCGAGCAGCGATAGCGGGCTTTCGCCATGCGGCTGCATTCTGCGTCAGAAAGTGGAAAATGGCGGCCGACAGAGCGATGCCGCGTTCACTCAAGACATCTAATCGCATCGCGGTCCATATCAAATTGCGCATGAGGCGATCGGGATATCAGGTCTAATCGGCGGCACCGTGATCGCATCAAGCAAGCGAAAATGGCGCTGGCGAGCGATCACGGTCACACAAGACATCTAATCATAGATCGGTGATATCGATCGCACAATCAAGGTCTGATATGAGCCTTCCGGTCAGGAAAACCATGAGATCATACGGTCCATATCGCATCAACCAATCCAAAGCTAGATCTTGTGATCCATGCATGATTTGAGCTATCGATCCTACAAATCGCAGATTGGATGGTGGTTGCTACTGCATGATAAACAATAAAATCAAGGGGTATTTTGGAAAAAAAAAAATTCTAAGTGAAAATTTATCTAAATGGACTCATTTTGCGTTAATTCACATCAAAAAAAATCTATTTTCTAATTGGGATGATTTAAAGTAAAAATGTGGGATTATCATGGCTAAATTTTTAAAATTGCATGAACAATTGTCACAAATGAAGGATCCTAAGGCCAACTATGATTTTGAAAGTTACCTCACCGGGATGATTTTGTGTGATCACTTGAGCACGTTGAGTGAGAGAAGAGGCCTTGAAAGAGCTTGGATCTTCTTCACATCGAAACAAATTTTCCTCCACATCACCCTTTCCTCACCAAAATCCAAATAGTTTTGAAGTATTTTTCTCCAAAATGAAGTGGGGTGATTGTCAATGGCTTTGGGAGCTCTAGGAGAGGAGAATGAGAGGAATGGAAATTTAAATTTGGATTTCAATCATGGGTTTTGATTATTTGAATTGATTCATAATTTGAGAAAATCCATTGAAATTGATTCAAGGTTTGATTTGAAGTTGAAGTTGCTATGAGTTTGAAGTTGATTTGAATTTGACTTAAAGTAAGGAAATGTTGGTTAAAGCTATGGGGTATGCAAATTTTCCTAACACCCTGGCATAACCTATTCCTATGGCTAAACCTTCTAAGTCTCTGGGTAGGTTAAGTGTCCACTTAATCACTAGAAGTGTCAAGACTAAGGAACTCTTAATGTCTAAGAGTAGTCCTATGTCTAAGATAGAGGAGTTGAGAGTTCATTTTAAAATGAGGTCACAGAGCATAAGATACAAGACCTACTTAGGGAAAACTCATCTGAGATGTCTGACTAATATACCACTTTTCTCAAATACACATGAATGTACAAAAAAATCACATGAGTAGAGAATCATGCAAGAAATTATGTTTGATTTAGTTAATTTATGATTTACATGTGTAATATGACATTCTTCCTAAGTCTTAACATATAAATGCATAAGAATAGATTTAAGCAAGTGTTATGTTCTTTTCAAATGAACAATACACTTACAAATCCTACATGGATCCATATTAAAGTAGGGAAAGAGAGCTTCATATTACACATCTTATACTATCATCACATGCAAGCAAATAGACATTTATAATTAGCATCACTTCATTTTAATAATAGATTTATAGACTTTAAAAATAGTTTTGATTTAATAGTGATAATAGCCACTCATATTTGATTTAAGTCAATAAATGCAATTTGACATAAAATAAAATATTTCATTTAATTAATTTTAAAAGGAATGAATGCATGATTTCATATGGCAAGAAATATTTAGCATAATTGGAAAGAAATAAAGGAATATAAGCACATGATTTCATTCATCCCAATTAATTCCTAAGGACAATCAAATTAAATAAGGCTATTTATATTGAACCAAAATTCCTTATAGATATTTTAAAATTTGAGTTTGATTTGAATTAAGAAATATGATAAGGGTTTGTTAATCCCAACCCATTTCCCAATGTGTGAATTAATTTGGTTCAATGAAGAAAACTTAAGTTGATTTTATGTTTTGATTAGGTTAGCATTATGAATTAAATGAGTTAATTATCCCTTTTACATCACTTTAAGTTAACTAACTAATTAATAATAAGCCAATTTGATATGCAACCACATGAAAAGTAAATTTGTAATGCTCCTAAGAAATGAAAGTGGCCTAATACAATTGTCTTATGATTAAGTTAATAAACTTAAGGGATCTCACTTAAGTACTTTTATGATTTTCTCACACATGTGCTAATCATAATTTTATTATCTCTCACTTTGGGTTATTGAACACCCAAAGTGCTGCAAAAGTTAATTAGGGTTGTTTAGATGTAAAGGAAATTTTAATTAAGTAATTAGGTTCTTTAACCCATTTTTGATTAAGCATAAACATCTCAAATTAAGGAAATGAAATGGACTAAAGAAAGAGATCACAAAGAGGCCTTGATCTCAATCCCTAAGCCTTACACTTAATAACTTAGGCTTTGATCTTTATATTTAAGCTTAATTAATTAATTAAGCTACTAATTTCCTCATTAATCCTTAATTAGATTAATTCCAAAAGTGAAGAGAACTTAGGAAGTGAATTAAAAATATATCTCAATCACATTCCTGCTCCTTGAGATAATTAAACTTAAACAATTAATAAAGCACTATTTATTTACTAATCATTACTAATTAAATTAGAGGAGTGATTATGGCTTAATCAAGTGATTTCTTTAATTAAGCCACCAATAAAATCTTAGAAAATTAGGGGCAAAGATCATCTCCTAAATATCCATAGAAAGTTTGAGATCAATTGGGTGATTAATTAAGGAGTTATTAAGCTAATTAAGTTTTTAACAAAATCTTAATTAAGCTAAAATTACTATTCAAAATTAATTAATAATATTACTTCTAAATTCTACTATGAAATACCTTTAAAATGAGCCTAAGTTTGTATTTTTTTCCTATAATTAGTTATGATTTTGGAAGTTTCAATATTAAAACTCAAAATAATCCTAATTAAACCCTTAATTTATGCCATGTGGTGGCGTGAACTTTCCACATGGCCGGATTGCTTATTTAAGTTATCACATTCGCACTAACTCAATGGCGGCGGATCGCTTTCTCTATGGGCGTCTAATCTAAGATCGGACACCGAGATTAAAAGCCTGTTTATGCTAAGAATTACAGCCAATCTAGTGTGATTTGATCACAATTGTCCATTCAATCACGCTTGAATGGATGGCGCATGATCCTTCTCCTTGTGGCGATAAAAGATAAACGCTCATCTTTCCATGTTCAATCCGATCTCACGAGCTCAATTGAGATCAAAATGATCCCACACCTTGGAAGGGAATGCATATCTAACTGAAAATTGCATGGGATGATAATTCCTTGAAAATGACCAACTAAGAATCACCTATAGCTATGATTTTGAATAATTACCTCCGAGGCTATCACAAGTGTTTCCAATGACATGGTAGCTTAGCTAGTAGAGGCGAAGCCCTATTGAAGAAATCAAGTCTTGATTTGAAGTGGAATGATTGGTGGCCATGCTCTCTTCAATGGCGTGGTCTTGATCAGTTGAACTTTTCATGGCTTGGAAGCTTGGAAAATGATTTGATTGAGCTCGATGAGTTGAGGTGAGGTGTGGGTAAAAGGAATTTGGGTTTGGTGAAGTGACAATGAAGTATTACTCAAATGGGATGCCCTATTTCGACTTTACCTGTGAATCTAAAGCTTCTGAAACTCCTGCTCGATGTTATTCATTCGAATTGAGGAGTATACCCTCATTGAGCATGATGGATGGGCGGCATTGGTGGTACATTTTGACTGCGCCTCCATCTCTGTCGATGCTATCACCTTCAACTCACATGGCACGTAATGGATGGGGAGTGTGTGGTAGGATGCTCAAGGCTTGCTTTTGGGGAGTAGGGTCACCATTTTTCCCCAACCACCAGTAGGTTCAACCATGGAGGTGAGGAGGTTGGTTCCTTTGATCCATGGAAAGTTCTAGAGTGGCTTAAGTTGGGCTGGATGCTAGAGGCTCTATTTGAGGAGTTTAATGGCTACAATGGAGAGACAAGGGTAGACTTTGCCATTTTAGGCAAGAATACAAGGTAAAGAGCTTAGCACCTTAGTTTATACCCTTAGGTGGGGTCCATTAGCTTTAGCTGATTTGGGAATGGGTTGGGTCATGTTTGGGTTGGGTCTAGCAGATCTTAAGGTCCCATGGCTTGGTTTGAAGTGAGTTGGATTCATTTGGTCAAATGGGTTCATTTTGGGTTAGGTTGAGTTGGGTTGACCAATTGGTCAAATTTTGTCAAACCAAGACTTGGGTTAGGTCTAAATCATGATTTGGAATGTGTTGACCTCATTTTAGGATGACCTCTCAACTCCATCATGACATGGACTTCTCTTAGACTTTAAGAGTTCCTTAGTCTTAATACATATTTAGTGATTAGGTGGACACTCACCTAGCCCTGAGACTTAGAAGAGTTAGGCATTGGAATAGGTCATGCCTTAGTGGTGTTAGGAAAATTTGCCTACCTATAGCTTGAACCAAATCTTCACTTCCTTCTTCTAAGCCAAAACTCAAACTCATATCGACTCCAACTCTAAACTCAAACCTTGAACAAATTCAATGGATTTTCTCAAATAATGAATAAATTCTAAATAATTGAAACTTATGATTGAAGCCCATGATTGGATTGAACTTCAAAAATATTTCTTAAGTCTTTTGATTCTCTCATGGACTTAGCCTAAACCAAATCTAAATCAATTCAAATTGAAGAAATTTTCACAACCCATTTATATTCTCATTTATATTCACATATATAAATGAAATATAAATTTAAATCAATCAAACTAAATCATCAATTTAAATCCAATTCCAAAATCTTTCATAAGTCTTTTGTTTCTCTCTCATGGCTTAGACTAAATCAAATCTAAATCAATTCAAATTCAAAAGTTTTCTCATAACCAATTTATATTCTCATTTATATTTACATATATAAATGAAATATAAATTCAAATAACCAAAAATCAATTCAAAACTCAAGTCTAAATTCAACCAAAATTTAACCAAAGTCTTTCAAGTCAAACTCTTGAACTTAGCCAAATCCAATTCAAATCAAGCCAAACCCATAATTTTTCTTCATGATTCAATCAATCCTTAAATCATGAACCCAAATATAAATACAAACTTCAATCATCAATCCAAAACTCAATTCAAAATTAAACCCAAATCAAACTCATGTTCACCCTTTTGAACTTAAAATTATCAAATGAATCAAAACCTATTTGACTTCAAACCACTTGCAAATGGATTTATATTTCAATCATAAGTCCATATGTGAGTTCAATCAAACTCAAATCAAGCTTTGACCAAGTCATTTGACCTACTTAGGCTCACTTGACCCAAAGTGACCTAAAGTACTCTTATAAGCCAAATTTTAATCCTAACTAAATTGGATTGAACTAAGCCACATAAGCCTCATATTGTGAGCAACAATCATCATAAGATGATCAATCACTCAAATTGGGTCAAACCAAATCAAACCTAAGGTTGACCAAGTCAACACTTAGCCAAAATGAAACTAAAACTAGCCAAAATCTACCATATACCAAATTGATTGAAACCATTGATCAAAACTCATTCATGACCAATGTCCGAACTTACCAAGTCATCATTTGAGCCTAACCTAGCCCAATTAACCCAACTTGACCTAAAAATTCAAAATGTGTCAAAACTTGATCTAAGCCAAATTGATTAAAACCGATGGGTCAAGTTCATTCCAAAATGATTGTTGAACTTAACCAAAGCCTCAATTAGCCAACTAGACTCAACCGAATTCAACTTGACCTAAAAGGTCAAATTGAGCCAAACTCAAATTTAAACTAAATTGATTGGAAACAAAGATACCAATCCATTTCAAATGACCAACCAAACATAAACCAACCCATGACCAAACCTAAATAGGTCAAATGGGTCAACTTGACCCATTTGACTAAATAAAATTAAATGAACCAAATTCAAATATAAATCAAATTGAACCAAACCAATAATGCCAAAATATTTTAAATGGTCATATGAACTTAACCCAACCCTTAGTTCAACCTAATTTGACCAAGTGGTCAACTTGACCCATGTTGACCCATTTTGACCTAAATGGGTCACATGCCAAATCATATCAAATTAACTCCAAATTCATTGAAACTTGGCCCAACCCATTTTTAAATCATACCAAACATATTCAAATTGAAATCCAATCCAAATGACCATTTTACCTTTAGTTCAAAGGGTAAATTTTGGCCAAATTTACTTGGAATTTAGTCAAATCCTCTCCATGACCACTTGGCACCTTAGTGGACCAAGTGGATACTAGTGAGTGTGGTGCACTAACCCATTTGGTTTGGGTCAACTGACCCAAGGTCAAAAGCGACCACCCCCATGGACATATGCATGGGATTCCTTCCTCCACTTGAATTAAGCATATGGCAAGCTCCTACACTCCTTCTCTAGCCCAATGTCATGCCCCTTTAAATGGCCTAAATAACCCATTGAATAAGGTGTATTGGATCAAAATGGCAAGGCTATGCATGGTGTCGATTCACCTGGGAAGATATTCTCCCCTAATTCCACTTGAATTCAAGACTCTCCAATTGATTGAGCTAAGGGAACTCAGAGGAACCATTTCCAAGTCCCACCAAGCTCTCTCAAGCCAATTCAACTTCTCCATTTTTGGATTTTCTCAAACCGAAAACATTAGAGCTCAAGCAAAACTCAATCTCTCACTCATCAACCCAATTCACTTTGCATGCTTCATGAGAACTCAATTAAGTTCACCTAAGCCTTCACACAAGTTCTCCAAGCAAGGGAAGAGTGTTCTTGATCAAGGCCATGAGCATATCAAGGTGAGCTTGGTCCATAGATCCATCCAATTTAACACCTCAAAACTTCAACAAGGCTTCATCTTCACTGACAAAGCTACTTCAAGGGAAGCACCGGTGATAGCCTTGGGTGAGATATGCCATTAAGCAGTATAATTCCATCTCCTCTTGGTCCTTTGTAAGGAAAGTTTTGCCCCAAGAAAAGTTAGCCATTGGATGTGTTCCCTTAACTCTTAAATGGTGTGGGTTGAATTTGGATTCAATTTGAGCTCAATCGAGCTTGGATCTTCCCTAGAAGATGGGTGATGGCCATCTCCCATGAAGATCAGGAAAGATCATGGGTCATCCATCTATGTATTTTGGATGGACCCATGATCAAGACATAACGTCATTTTAACCCTTAAGAATCATTGGCATCTCCCTCGATCCTTGATCGGATGGATAGGGAGTAGTAGCGTATACCACGATCTTGTGCTATAATGTGATAACTTTAGCCTCTCCCATTGCCATGTGGAAGTACCGTGTTAGCCTCCACGAGGAAAACGGGATTAGCTTTTTTTAATTAAGGGATTAATTACCTAATTAATCATGAAATCTTCAAATATTCATATCTAAGTGTAGAAAATCAAAAAATATGAAATAAATTGGATATGAAAGATAATTGAATGTAGAATATAATAAAATCAAATTTTATGGATTTTGGTTAGTGTTATTTTTAAATTTGGGTTTTATTGGGAATGTAATTGTTGGCCTCATTTTTAGGATGAGCTCTCAACCCCTCCATCTTAGACATAGGACTTCTCTTAGAATTTAAGAGTTTCTTAGTCTTATGACACATCTAATGATTAGGTGGACACTCAACCTAGCCCTAGAGACTTACAGAGTTAACCCTAAGAATAGGTCATGCATTAAGGGTGTTAGGAAAATTTGCTAACTTTATAGCTTGAACCAAATTCCTCACTTCCTTCCTTCAAGTCAAGCTTAAATCAATTCCAACTTAATTGATTTTCTCCAAACCCAAATCAATATCACATGATTGAAACCCATGATTGAAACTAATGATTGAACTCATGATTGAAATTCCAAGTTCAAAATATTCCTTAAGTCCTTTGTTTCCCTCTTATGGACTTAGCTTAAATCTAATCTAAATAAATTCAAATTCATGATATTTTCCATAAACTAATTATATTCTCATTTATATTCACATATATAAATGAAATATAAATTCAAATCAATCAAACTAAATTCAAAATTCAAATCAAAATCAAAATATTTCCTAAGTCCTTTGATTCCCTTTTATGACTTAGCCTAATTCAAATCCAAATCAATTCAAATTCATGAAATTTTCTCATAACCCATTTATAATCTCATTTATATTCACATATATAAATGAAATATAAATTCAAATCAATCAAACTAAATCATCAATTCAAATCCAATTCCAAAATCTTTCCTAAGTCTTTTAATTTCTCTCTCATGGCTTAGACTAAATCAAATCTAAATCAATTCAAATTCAAGGAGTCTTCTCATAACCATTTATATTCTCATTTATATTTACATATATAGATGAAATATAAATTCAAATCAAAAGTCAATTCAAAACTCAAGTCCAAATTCAACCCAAATTCAACTAAGCCTTTCAAGTCAAACTCTTAAACTTACGAAATCCTCAAATCAAGCCAAACCTTGATTTTTTTTCATAATTCAATCAATCCTTCAATCATGAACCCAAATATAAATACAAACTTCAATCATCAATCAACTCAATTCAAAATCAAACCCAAATCAAACTCATGTTCACTTTTGAACTTGAAATTATCAAATGAATCAAAACCCATTTGACTTCAAACAACTTGCAAATGGATTTATATTTCAATCATAAGTCCATATGTGAGTTCATTCAAACTCAAATCAAGCTTTGACCAAGCCATTTGACCTACTTAGGCTCACTTGACCCAAAGTGACCTAAAGTACCCTTATATAGCCAAATTCTAATCCTAACCAAATTGGATTGAACTAAGCCCATAAGCCTCACATTGTGAGCAACAATCATCATAAGATGATCAATCACTCAAATTGGGTCAAACCAAGTCAAACCTAAGGGTTGACCAAGTCAACACTTAGCCAAAATGAAACCAAAACTAGCCAAAATCCAACATAGGCCAAATTGATTGAAACCATTGATCAAAACTCATTCATGAACAATGTTTGAAATTGACCAAGTCATCATTTGAGCCTAACCTAGTAATTGACCACTTGACCCAACTTGACCTAAAAGTCAAAATATGTCAAAACTTGATCTAAGCCAAATTGAATGAAACTAATGGGTCAAGTTGATTCCAAAATTATTGTTGAACTTGACCAAATCCCAATTGGTTAACTAGACCTAACCTAGCCCAATTGACCATGAACCCAACTTGACCTAAAAGGTCAAATTGAGCCAAACTCAAATATAAACCAAATTGATTGGAAACAAAGATACCAATCCATTTCAAATGACCAACCAAACATAAGCCAACTCTTAACCTAACCCAAATAGGTCAAATGGGTTAATTTGGTCAACTTGACCCATTTGACCTAAACAAAATCAAATGAACCAAATCCAAATATAAATCAAATTGAACCAAACCATGATGCCAACATATTTCAAATTGTCATATGAACTTGACAACCTTGGTTTGACCCAATTTGACCAATTGGTCAACTTGACCCAAGTTGACCAATTTTGACTAAATCAGTCAACATTAGCCAAATCATATCAAACCAACTCCAAATTCAATGAAACTTGGAATAACCCATTTTTCAATCATATCAAACATATTCAAATTGAAATCTAGGTTAAATGATCATTTTATCCCTAGGCCATAGGGTAACCTAAAATCAAAACCACTTGGAATTTGCTCAATTCCATTTCATGGTCACTTAGCATCCTCTTAGTGGACCAAATGATCACTAATATACATGGTGCACATGACCCCATGGGTTTGGGTCCAAACCCAACCCATGGTCAAAACCACCACCGCCATGGAAATGAGCACATGAATTCCTTCCTCAACCTTGGTTTTGCATGGCAAGCTCCTCCACTCCTTCTCTAGCCAAAATTAAATGCCATGCCCTTCTAAACGGCCAAAACAACCCACTTAATGTGGTGAATTTAATCAAAATGGCACAAGCACTCATGGTCATTGCTCTGGGGAGATATACTCCCCTTAATTTCATTTCAATTGAACACTCTCCAATTGATTGAGCTAAGGGAAGCCGGAGGAACCATTTCCATGTCTCCCAAGCTTCCTAGAGTGAGTTGAATTTCATATTTCTTAGTTTTCTTAGGCTGAAAATAGGGAGCTCCACTTAAATTCCATCTAATCCAATACACAAAACTAGTCTAATTCCTCCTTGAGCACTTTGAGGAGGATCAAATTGAACTCACGCCAAGCTTCATAGTTCTCCAATCAAAGGAAGAGTTCTTTGATCAAGACCAAGCTCAATTGAAGGGTGACTTGGCCTATGGGAAGATTCATTCAATATCAAGGCCTCAAAACTTCAATAAGGCTTCATCTCCACTAGACAAAGCTACCTCAAGAGAATCGAGCATGTGATAACCTTTTGGTGAGGTATGCCATTAAACCGAGCTTATATTAGCCATAGTTTGGTCCTTTGTGAAGTGAAGTCTCATCCCATAAGAAGTTAGCCATTAGATGTGATCTCCCTTGCATAGTGATGGTGTGGGTTGAATTTGGATTCAATCGAGCTCAATCGAGCTCGGATCTTCTAGATGGATAGTGGCCATCTCCGCAAGGAAGATTAGGGATAGATCATGGGCCATCCATCGCATTTTGGATGGATGACCATGATCAAGACACGTAGAACCATCATTTTAACCCTTAAGAACCACGAGCTTGATCTCGACCATCCAATCCTTGTCGGACGGATGAGAAAGCGCGTAGCGCCGCGCTAACGTGGTGCTACGTTGTGACAACTTTAATAGCCTCTCCCATTGCATCATGTGGAAAGTGTGCGCCACGTCAACCTCCATGGGCGATGGGATTAGCTATTTAATTAAGGGATTAATTACATAATTAATTAAGAAATCTTCAAATATTCATATCTAAGTGTACTAAAAATATGAAATAAACTACATATGAAAGATAATTGAATGTAGAATATTATAAAATTAATTTTGATGGATTTTGAATAGTGTTATTTTTTTTGAATTTGGGTTTTATTAGAAATGTAAGGCTAATTACCCTCGATTATTCTATTAATTAATCTCAAACTTCTCATGTGTATTTAATGGGATCACTTACCTCCCCAATTTTTTGGGATATATTAATGGTTTTTAATAATTGTTGGATTCATTCTAATTACTCTCATAATGTAATTAAGCTTAATTAAGTGTGTAATCAGTGGTTTAATCCCTTGATTGAGTTAATTAAGGTTTGTTTAAGTTAATAGAAAGTTTAAGGAATAATTTTGGGATATTTTCCTTAAGCTATTCCTTAAACCCCATCTTTCTTAATCCAAACTTAATTAAGGATTAATCCACTAATTATGTACTTCATTAATTTGATAAAATTCTAAAACCTTCCATAACTTAATCTAATTCATATTGGGTAAGTGCTTAGGTGTTCAATAACCTAAGTACATTAAGGAAATAAAATCCAACTCACATGTGTGAGAGGGGTTATGAAAGCACTTAAATTAAATCACTTAGCTTAATTAATTAATCATGAGCCAATTGCATTAGGCCCCTTTCTTTCTTAGGTGCATTGCTAATTTAAATTCCTTATGCAATTTTATGTCATCCATTGGCTCATAATTATTTGGTTAAGTATGCTAAGGTGGTATAGGTAAAGGGTAATTAACACACTTAACTCACACTTTAACCTAATCCTAAGAACAAACTAAATTAACTCACATATGGAAATGGGTTAGGACCAGAAAAATTCTTTCACATTTTCTAAATTAAACATAAAGCAAATTCAAAACAAAAAATCACATTAAACAAACTTTGATTCACTTTGAACTTTCTTATTTCATAGGATTGTCTTTAGAAATTAATTAGGGTGAATGTGTTTACATTGCTTTCATCACTTTATTTCTTTTCTAGCATGCTAAATGTATATGTCATATGAAAATCATGCATCCATCTTTTTTTAAAATCAAATAAAAAAATGGAATGTTTTCTTTATGTCAAATTGCATGGGTTGGCTAAAGTAAAAAATATGAATGGCTATTATCACTATTAAATTCAAAATTATTTTCAAAACTTATAAATTAAATATCAAAACTGAAAGGTATGCCACTTATACTTTATTTATAAGCTTGCATGTGAATATAAAATGTGTCTTATGTTTGCTCTCTCTTCTCTCTTAACATGGATTTGAATAAGATTTGCAAAGTGTATAGTTCTTTTAAAAGAACATAACACTTGCTTAAAATCTACTCATATCCTCTTCCATGTTATAACTTAAGAAGGATCTTTACATTTACACACATAAATTGCATAAACAAACCAAAAATTAAATAAACATAAACTTTGAATCTTTCTTTTTCCATTTATCTCTTTTATACATGCATATGTATTTAAGAAAAGTGGTATATTAGATTGGACAACCCTGGATTGCTAGGCTTTTAAGTAGCATTAAGTAGGTCTTATACCTTACACCGTGGTGCTAACAATGACATTGTACTCACTTATGCCTTTCATACATACTCATGTGCATATGAATAAAGGATCAAAAAATACCAGCCTTTTCTACTTAATGAAAATCATGCATCATAAGGCATCTAAATTTTCTTAAGTAAAACTATCTAGCATTCATCATTAAGGTGTGCTAAACATTTCTATTTGTATGTATAGATATGCTTAGGATTCATTCATATGCACACATGTTGGGAAAGAAATGAAGTGATGTGTGTTTTGATTAATTTACTTTACTTAATCTTAAAATGTCTTTCTTTTTTGAATAGGTTTGTTTAGAGTTATTCTAAACTTAGAATTAATTAAAACACAAAATAAACCATTCACTAAACAAAATCAAACATGAATCTACTTTAGAAATTACTTAGGGTAGGGTAGAAAAGAGAAGTTCTCTTCTCTTTACCTTCTCTTACAACTTTGTAATTAATTGAAGGTTCATTCAAATTTAGACAAATCACCAAATAAAAATAAATCCCAAAATAACTAAAAAACTTAAATTGAAACCATCCTCTCTAAGTTGAACATTTTCATACTTAGGAAATCTAAACCTTAAATCCATAGCTAACCATATCACATAAACCTTTTAAAGCACACACATTAGGCTAAGTTACCACTTCTAGCTTTAGGTTAGGCGCATGGTTGATATGCTTTTATTTTATGATGTTTTTTTTCACAGGATATTAGGGTGTATGTGCATAGATTGAATGGTAGGATGATTTAGTCTAATCATTATCTTATGCGAGATTGTGCTTAAGGGTGTTGTAATAA
Organism: Cymbidium sinense; assembly: GCA_021442155.1. NCBI lineage: Eukaryota > Viridiplantae > Streptophyta > Magnoliopsida > Asparagales > Orchidaceae > Cymbidium > Cymbidium sinense. Next base: position 4,295,993 of record CM038230.1, read on the forward strand.
ATAAAAATATAAATGTTTTATTGTGCAGTGCTTATACCCCTAAGCATAATCCAATAGGCCAAGTAGACTTGGTTACCCATGTGTGGTGCTAAGTCCAATATACATGCTTGGGATTTGTATGGTTTGTTTAGCTAATCTCTATTTTGCAGGTGTTAATTAGATTTACTTTTCCTTTTCATGTACTTTTACAATTATGATTTTAGAATGATTATTATGGGGACTAAGGTGAGCATTATTCATAAGATTTTATCTTATGTACCATGTGAAGCCTTTGGAGCAACATTCCAACCATCCAAAAGAAGGAACCAAAAGAAGAAAGAACAAAAAGAAAAGAAGAAATGAAGACCCCATAACATGAATTTCTTGCTTAATTGTAATTAATTCCTTTATAATGGGTTCTATAAGGGTAGATCTTGGCTACCAATTTATTTTCAGGTTTGTGTGGTGGTTCCCAATCACAAATGGCCTTTTATTTTTCTATTAACTTTATAAAATGTTTGATATTTTTTTTAACTTGTGCACTAGAAATAGCATATTTTCTTAGTTTCTTCCTTGCTTGATGTATCGGATGACGATTAGGCTCTTAGGAAAAATAAATCTTCTACAAAATTAATCAACTCAAAATTAAAAAAATAAATAACTCATAATCTCATCTAAAGCCTAAGTTAAAATCAAGATAAAAGAATTAGCAACCCCTTAGTTGGATGTGTACTTTCTTTTCTAACATCATGCAAAAAAAGCATATTATTTCACTCTTGATTGGATGGCTTCCACCTTTGCTAGAGAACTTGGCTAGACCTATGATAGCCATGGTGGAAACACACCTCCCTATCTTGTTGATTTTGGCTCATAATCTAATTTCTCATAATTAGGCATAAAAATCCTATAGCCTAAGTCAAATGATTTTCCAAAATGAAAGTAAAACATATGAAAATTTTGCATTAGGTTTAAGTAATTTGAAGGTCCTTACATGATCTAGTCTCTTTAGGGAGTGTGTTTAAGGACTTAGTCTCTTTCTAAATAAACAATAGCTTTGCTATCTTGCATAAATATATGACTTGCTTGCATATTTTAAAATCATAGGAGAAGTTATTTGGCACCACCCCGGTGGTTGTAAGTCATTGGGTGGTTTATCCTCTCTTATGGAGGTAAACCAAATACCCATGTTTTGCCTTAGATTTAGATCATGCTTTTGGCCCTCATCAAAGCTCCCTAGATTTAGGTTCAGGGTTGCTACTTCCCTTAATGGGCTATGAGCATAAATCCTCACCTCTTAAGCAATTCATGATCTTGTGTTATGGAATCATAAGCCCTAGAATTCTAATAAAAATTCAACTCAAACACATTAATTCAATTTCAAAAATGTAAAGTCTAACAATAGAGTAGTTTGGGATGCTTACTAGGCTTCTTAGTATCTTAAGCATCCTCTACTTATTTTCATTTGGCTTCGATAAGAACTCCCACCTCTTGATCGATCCTACTTGACTTTCAAAATAAATCAATCGATTGATAGTCCTACCTTTCAAAATCTTTAGAGATAATGATCATTTACCTTTATTGAGAGTATTCTAAGAAATTTTGTTCCTTAGGATGTAATTAACTATGGGGCTTACCCCCATAGGGAACTTAACGGCCGCTTTAAAATAAACCCTATTTTACTTTCCCCGCAGGGAGAAGAATCTCGGTACATTCTCAAGACTCATAGTCCTTAGGAGTTCTTATTAAGGTGATTAGGTCCATCATAGGGGATAACTTCTATCTTTCAAGATACTACACCTCTCCTCAATGTCGCTCTGATCACCCTAATAATAATATTTATAGAGTGGCATCCCAAAGAAGATATTTTGTATATTTTGTTTTCATTTATCCTCTTTTCACGAAAGGAGATAGATGAAGGCAGAATATATATAATATTTCACCACAGATTAGGTTACTCTCTAATCATTCATTAATTAATCTTAAACTTCTTATGTGTATTTAGTGGGATGACATGCCTCCCCTAATTTTCTTGGGATTTATTAATGATTTAATGGTAATTGCTAAATTCATTCTGATTACTCTCATGATGTAATTAAGCTTAATTAAGTGTGTAATCAGTGGTTTAATCCCTTGATTTAGTTAATTAAGATTTGTTTAAATGAATAGGAGGTTTAGAGAATAATTTTGGGATATTTCCTTAAGCTATTCCTTATACCCCTCTTTCTTCCTTAATCTAAATTTAATTAAAGATTAATCTACTAATTACCTACCTAATTATTTTGATACAATTCTAAAACCTTCCAGAACTTAACTAATTCATCTTGGGTAGGTGCTTAGGTGTTCAATAACCTAAGTATATTGAGGAAATCAAAATCCAACTCACATGTGTGAGAGGGGTTATGAAAGTACTTAAATTAAATCCTTTAGCTTAACTAATCATTAATCATGAGCCAATTGCATTAGGCCCCTTTCTTTCTTAGGTGCATTACTGATTTAAATTTCTTATGTGGTTTATCTCATCCATTGGCTCATAATTATTTGGTTAAGTATGCTAAGGTGGTGTAAGTGGGTAATTAACACACTCAATTGACACCTTAACCCAAACAAAATATAAAATCACCTAATGATCCTAAGAACAAATTAAATTAACTCACATATGAGGGAATGGGTTAGGACCAGCAAACATTCTTTCATATTTCCTAAATCAAACATAAAGCAAATTAAAAAAACACATTAAACAAACTTTGATTCACTTTGAACTTTCTTATTTCATAGGATTATCTTTAGGAATTAATTAGGGTGAATGAGTTTACATTGCTTTCATCACTTTATTTCTTTCCTAACATGTTAAATGTGTATATCATATGAAAATCATGCACCCATCCCTTTTAAAATCAAATTAAAATGAAATATTTTCTTTATGTCAAATTGCATAAAAGTAAAAATATGAATGGCTATTATCACTATTATATCTAAAATTATTTTGAAAACTTATAAATCAAATATCAAAACTGAAAGGTATGGTACTTATACTTTATTTATAAGCTTGCATGTTAATATAAAAATGTGTCTTATGTTTGCTTCCTTTCTTTCCTCTTAACATGGATTTGAATAAGATTTACAAAGTGTATAGTTTTTTTTAAAGAATAAAACACTTGCTTATAATCTCCTCTTATCCTCTTCCACATTATAACTTAAGAAGGATATTTAAATTTATACACATAAATTGCATAAACAAACCAAAAATTAAATAAACATAAACTTTGCATCTTCTTTTTTTCCATTTATCTCTTTTGTACATGCATATATATTTGAGGAAAGTGGTATATTTGTCTTGACAACCCCAAGGTTTGAGCCTTTAAGTATCCCTAAGTAGGTCTTGTGCCTTACACCCCTGGTGCTAACAATGGTATTGTACTCACTTATACTTTTCATACATACACATGTGCATATGAATAAAAGATAATAATCCTTTTCTACTTAATGAAAATCATGCATCATAAAGCATTCAAAATTTATTAAGTAACATTTCTTAGCATTCATCATTAAGATGTTCTCAACATTTCCAATTGTATGTATAGAATGCTTAGAATTCATCCATATGCATGTTATACAAGTTGGGAAAGAAATGAAGTTATGTGTATTTTATGATATTAATTCACTTTACTTAATCTTAAAATATCTTTCTTTTGAATAGGATCATTTAGAGTTATTCTAAACTTTGGATTAATTAAAACATATAACAAAACATTCACTAAACAAAATCAAATATGAATCTACTTTAGAAATAACTTAAGTTGGGAAAGGAAAGAGAAGTTCTCTTCTCTTTTCTCTCTTTACAACTTAGTAATTAATCATAGGATTCACCTAAACCAAATCAAAAATACAAAATAAAATTAACCCCAAAATAATTAAACAACTTAAATTGAAACTATCCTCTAAGTTGAACATTTTCATACTTAGGAAATCTAAATCTTAAATCCATAGCTAATCATACCACACAAATCTTTTAAAGCACACACATTAGGCTAAGCCACTTTTAGCTTTAGGTTAGACGGTGTATGGTTTAATGTTTACTTTTATTTTATGATATTTTATTTTAGTCCGGATGTTATGGTGTATGTGCATAGACTAAATGATAGGATAATTTAGTCCAATCATTATCTTTGGAGGATTGTGCTTAAGGGGCGTTGTAATAAATAAAAATATAAATTCTTTTATTGTGAGGTGCTTATACCTCTAAGCATAATCCAGGCAGTGGACTTGGTTACCCATGTGCGGTTCTAAGTCCAATATACATGCTTGGGATTTGTATGAATTGTTTAGCTAAATTAAATTACTTTTCCTTTTAATGTACTTTTGGCAGGTCATAAGATTTCACATTATGTATCATGTGAAGCCTTTGGAGCAACCATGTTCCAACCATCTAAAGAAGGAATTAGAAAGAAGAAAGATGAAAGATGAAATGAAGAAATGAAGACCCCATAACATGAATTCTTTGCATAATTATAATTAATTCATTTGTAAACAAGGTTGTATAAGAGTAGAGCTCAATTACCCAATTTGTTTTGGGTTTATGCGGAGCCGACCACAAATGGTATTTTATTCTTTTACGTTAGATTTATAAAATGTTTGATATTTTGTTTAGCTTATGCATTAGAAATGGCATGTTTCCTAATTTTTCCTTGCTTGATATATGGCATGGATGTTGATTAGGCTCTTAGGAAAAATGAATTTTCTACCAAATTAATTGACTCAAAACTAAAATAAATAACTCATAACCTCAATTAAAGCCTAAGTTAAAATCAAGATAAAATAATTAGCAATCTCTTAGTGGATGTGTACTTTCTTTTCTAACATCATACATAAAAGCATATTATTTCACTCTTGATTGGAGGGCTTCCACCTTTGTCAAAGAATTTGGCTTGTCTGTGAGAGCCATGGTGGAAACACACCTACTTATCTTCTTGATTTTGGCCCATAATCTAATTTCTAATGCATTAGGCATAAAGAATCCTATATCATGAGTCAAATGATTGTCCAAAATGAAAATAAAATATATAAAATTTGCATTAGATTTATGTCATGAATTCATGCACTACATGATCTAATCTCTTTAGGGAGTGTGTTCAAGGACTTAGTCTCATTCTAAATAAATAATAACCTTTTCTCTTGCATAAACATATGGCTTGCCTACATATTTTAAAATCATAGGAGGAGTTAGTTGGCCCACCCCACACATTTGTAAGTCCAATAGTTGAATGGTTTACCCTCTCTCATGGAGGCAAATCAAATACACATTTTTGCCTTAGATTTAGGTCATTCTTTTGGCCTCGCCAAAGCTCCCTAGATTTAAGTTCGAGGTTGATTCTCCCCTTTGTGGGCTATAAGCATAAATCCTCACCTCTTAGGCAATTCTATGATCTTGTGTCATGAAATCATAAGTCCTAGCATTCTAATAAACATTCAACTCAAAACATTAATTCAATGTTAAAATGTAAATCCCAACCATAAGGTAATTTGGGGTGCTTACTAGGCTTCATCTTAAGCATCCTCTCCTTATTTTCATTTGGCTTCGATAAAACTCCCTCTTATTGATCGATCTCACTTTGCTTTCTTAAAATAAACCAATCGATTGATAATACTATCTTTTCAAAATCTTTGAAGATAATGATCATTTACCTTAATCGAGAGTATTTTTAAGGAATCATGTTCCTTAGGATGTAATTAACTATGTGGGCTTGCCCTGAAGGGAACTTAACAAAATCGGTTTAAAATAAACCGCTTTACTTTTATGTAAGTAGGGGAAGAATCTCTAATATAGAAGACTCATAGTCCGTAGGAGTCCTTATTGAGGTGATTAGGTTTATTGTAAGGTGGTGACTTACGTCTTTCGAGATAGTACACCTCTCCTCAATATAGCACCGATCCCCCAAAAAAATATCTCATGGCTTCTGAGGAGACATATTTTTTTATATTATTTTCTATTTTCATTTGTCCTTCTTTTTTTGAAATGGAAGGGGATAGATGAAGGCAGAGATAATGTATAAAATAAATTTTACCACATAATTTTTTGGTGTGATTAATTTGGTGTGGTTTGGCTTAGGTTTGAATTTGACTCATTGGGACAAAAGGGTCAAATTGGTCAAGTTGACCAATTTTACCAATTTTACCAAATTGGGTTAGGTGTTGAGTTAAGTTCAATTGGTTGATTGAAAATTATTGTAAGATTTGGTTTGATTTAATTTGGAATTAATTTGAATTTTGGTCAATGAGACCTTTTAGGTCAACTTGGGCTCAATCATGGCTTTGGTCAAGTTGAACAAGTGATTTGGAATGAACTTGAGCCATTGGTTGCAATCAATTTGGGTTGAATCATGATTTGACCCATTTTGGCTTTCAAGGCTAATTTAGGTCAACTTAGGTCAAGTGACCAATTAGGCTTAGTTTGCTCAATTGTTGACTTGATCTTGTTCAATCATTCACCATGAATGGGTTTGGATCAATGATTAATTTGGTATATGGTGGATTTTGGCTAGTTTGGGTTTCCTTTGGGCTAAGTGTTGACTTGGTCAAAGGCTAGGTTTGACTTGGTTTGACCCAATTCAATGTGGTTGATCACCCCATGATAATTGTTGATCATGATTAAGATTCATATGGGCTTAGTTCAATCTAACTTGGGTTGGATTAGAACTTGGCTCAAAAGGTCCTTTAGGTCACTTTGGGGCAAGTGAGCCTAAATGGGTCAATTAGCTTGATCAAAGTTTCAATCATTGGATAGTTGGATTTGATTTTGGGGTTTGGAATTTTGAATTTGAGGTTTGGCTTGAAGGAAGAAAGCAAGGATTGAGTGCTTATGTGCAAGTAAGTCTTCATAAATCAAGGCATAACTTATTCTTATGGCTAACTCTTCTAATTCTTTAGGGTTAGGTTAAGTGTTTACCTAATCACTAGATGTGTCTTGAGACTAAGGAACTATTAGTGTCTATAAGAGTCCTAGACCTATGATGAGGAAGTTGAAAGCTCACTCCAAAAGTGAGGTCAATAGTGTCATATATGTTAGCTTACCTAGAAGCTTTCTAAGATGTGCTAGGACATTCTAGTCAACCCTAGGTTGGTCCTCCATAAGCACATCCATGGGTAGAGCATCTTGTGAAGGGGTTATTTGCTCACTATGACCAATGACTTATTTTTCCTTGTCTTGAGGTGTTACCCAGGAGGTCAAACTTTTCCACTCTGAGGTTGACTTGATTACTTCTTGAAATGATGGATTTGTGAAAACTTATACCGCTCATCAAGTACACCTACAACTTCTCCTCAAGGATCTTGAGTCGGATGACTCCAACTCTATCTCAAGAGAGGAACCCATGTGATTCAAAAGGATCCAATTCTAAATCGAGGGGAAGGGATCAAAATTTCTATAGCTACTATTATTATTTTGACTTTGAGAGATTTTGATCAAAATAAAGTTAAGAGCATAAGTAGAGAGAATGTAAGTGGAATCGATCTTGACATTGATTTCATAATTTTTTATGGCGACATAATAGAAATCAAGTAAAGTAAGTAGGGTGAGGGTTTTGTGCCCTCATCTCATGCTCTCGATGAAAGAGGAGCTGGAAGAAGTGGTGGTAGCAATGGTGGGGTGAGTCTTTGGACTGGATGGCGGTTGCACTCTTGGACTATCCTGTGCAAGTATGGTGGCGACTATGCTAAGGCTACTCTCACCCTCCTTGAGTTATCATTTGTAACTAGCAAACCTTCTTTGGTGTTGGAGGTTTGAGCTTCTTCAAGCACCAGAAAGAAAGTTTCCGATCTTAGAGATGATCTTTTTTTGAGGTTGGATAAGGATATATCCCAACCTTCTTTGGTCTTAAGAGTATCGAAGTATCTCCAAGGATTACTTTGGCAGTCGATGGTTGATCTAATAAGTATTCCTTGGGGATGACTATGGATCCCGACTTGCTACGCTAAAGCCAGCCCTTAAAAGTAATTCAATCCTCTAAGATATGGCTAACATGTAGTAGGAAAAATAGCTAGGATCATCACTCTTGCCCACTTCTTCGGCCTCTTAGGCTCACGGTAGAAATCGGTTTCTTCAAGAGGTTTTGAAGATCTTCATGACTACCTCTCTCTTGAATGAGTATGGTTTCTTTGAGTTTCTTAGCATGAGTAGGTGAAAAGTACGATGGCGAGACATGTATCGATAAGGTTGCTAAGGAGGAGGTGGCCATTATGGCGGTCATAGCGGTGGAAGCAGAGGTGGTAAAGGACGATGTGCTCATGGCCTCTCATAATGTGCCTGACATTTCCCTTTGTCCACCGACATGATTATCACTTTTTTTCTCATATACATTCTACGGGTTGGGCTTCAATGTGTGGTCTGGAAGGGTTCAGCTTTCTCTTGTAGTGCCTTGTTGATTAGTTTCTCAAATGTCTTGATAGTGAATCCCTTAAGCATGGCGGCCATGAATATTCTTGAGTGCAATTTCAATGGCATCTTTGCTCGAATAGATATGGTTCACATTTCATGCTTAGGTTGCACCTTTTAAGAATATAATCAATAATGGACTCATTTTTTTGCTTTTCTATGATGATATCCCCTACGTTACCCTTTATAGAGCTCCTAAATCTCTTGATGAAGAGATGCTCCAACTCGAAAGGTCTTTCCGGAGTTATTGGGCAACTTCGATACCAATCAAATGTAACACTCACTAGGCTACAAAAAGAGTATGAGCAAGTACGCCACTACCACCAACGTTACAATAGTCCTTGAAATGTGCAATATGTTATTGTGGGGTTCTATTAACAAAGATCTTGAAGGATGGTGACACGAAACCCTTGAAGTGCATCAATTCCTCCCGGGTAGGGTCGTCCTTGAAATGGATAAGCTCCCCAGTGCTTGTGCCAATGCCTCCTTCACTTACTTCTCCACCATCTACTTGATATCTTTTCATGCACGGTACTATCTATGACCTTCCTATGCAAACTACCACTATCTGTTCCATAGGAGAGGTACTTTTGGGGTGATCTAAGATATGGATGAGCTTGGCATTGGCCTCAAGGTGGCGTGATACTAGAACCTAATTAAATGCTAGAACTATTGCTAATATGTCCTCAACCCTCTTCTCCATTCTATCTATCCGCTCATCTTTCTACTTAAGTTGTATGGAGGTGTTAGGTCGAATGATGTATCATCTTCCTCATCATAACATCTTCTCGACTCGATGATCTCTATGGAGGGATCTCAGTATCGGCCATATAGACTGCTGAGTCCTCTAATAAATCATCATCATCGAGTCAAAATCTACTTTACCCTCCTCCTAGTAAATGATCACTCCCAACCATCTATCTAATGCCAACAAAGTAATGAGTAAGGATGTCATTTAGCAAGATCACCTACTCGGTTGGCTATATCAAAATGTAAACTCATTGATTTGTCGAGGGCTGCTCATTTGAAGCTATGTACCACATGTACTACTGCAGTACTCTTGGAAGGGTAAACTACCATTGGAACTGCCGACATCCCTTCCCTCTTCGTGTCGGTGGTGATGGAGGAGTGATTATGATGCTTTTGGGTCACCACTCTTTCTTCTTCATAGTTGAAGTGGAAATTTGAATGGGAGAGCTTGACCTCAACTCAAAAGGGGAGTAAATGAAGTGGGATCCTTAGGCTATAGCCTGATCACCAACCGAGATGTCCCATCTCCGATGCGACTTATGTACTTATGAACGGGAAGGTGGAACTTGAGCAGTGATGGTGGGCGGAGTGGAGTTGTGTGATGGTGGGGATTGTTGGTGCTCTCCTCCTGGTGGTGGTTCCCATGAGAACTATATTGGCGAATGATCATCCTTGGCTCACTCATCTAATCAAGGCAAACCTGCCTAGCATGCCTCCTCCTCTCTATTGCCTTCTTGAGCTACAACCCTAACCTCAATGGCTCTCTCCTTGCATATCTGCCCCCAAACGCCTCCTAGGGATCATACTCCTCAAATCATATAACAAGCTAGACTCCAAGCGTCCATGGGCTTTACCTAGATGAAGAACTAAACGTAGACCTCCTCTTCCTGGTTGGTATCTCATACTATTCGGTGGTGGAGGCAATGAAAAAATCCTCCTATAGTCCTCCTCTCCATCAAAAGATGAAAGGGGTGAAACCTACAACTACTGGATTGGAGAGGTCTCACGAGGGGAACCCTCCTCAAGAATAGGAGGCCTCACCTGCTCCCTACTCACTGTAATGTCTTTGCTTGATCTTGTGGTTCTTATTTTGGCTTTGTTTCTTGCAAAGCGAATGAAAACTAGAGCCAATCTTGAATGTGGAAGGGACCACCTCGAGTTCAAGGTGGCCTTCCCCTTCAAGCAAAGGGAGCAAGAGATGACGCTAGTCCGTGTTGGGACTACAAGGGGTAACTAGTTGTACCAAGCGAAACAAGCGGCATTGATGCTCGACACTAGCATTGGCACCGGCATGGGAACCACAACGGCCTTCCTCTTTAAGGAGGAAAACTCTAAGTCAAAATGGAAGTCCAACCGCAAAGTGGCTTCTTCCCCGCCACCTCCTCCTAACTAACAATGGTGAGGGTCCTCAGGTTTCCTTGAATTGGTCAAATTCAAGGCCAAACTTGATGATGGGGCTACGTGAATATGTCTAATCCAAGGCCAAATCCACAAGAGAGGAGAAAGAGAAGATGAGCTTGCCAAATGACATCTTGAAGGGCTCAAAAAAGTGAGCAATGAAGCGGGGAATCTCTGCATTGTTGGAAAAGAGAACTAAAATCAAACCTTTGCTTTGATATCTATCACGAATTATTGATTTTGATTTAGACTTTTGAATTAGAACTCTCATTTAACAAAATTAGGTATGCTAAATGGGGTTTTATTGAAAAGATTTATTGAAGATTGGGAGGAGAGACTTTTGATTTGGATTTGGAACCCCATTCAACAAATTTGGGTATGTTAAATGGGGTTAAAATATTTGAAGAAGCTTTAGAAATCTTTATGGATGTTTCCATTTTCTTTTTTATATTTGAATTTGTTTTTTGAATTTTTGAGCACCTATTTAATAAATTTAGGTATGTTAAATAAGGAGATTGATTTTGTTTTGATTGTGCACAATTTGTTGCATTTCATTTGTTGTTGCTTTTGTTTGATTTTATTTATGTTAGATTTTATTTGGATGGATTATTGTATATTGGTTATTTGTTTGTTGTTGTCTTGATATTGAAAAGAGTGGAACTCTCATTTGATAAATTTGGTTATATCAAATGGAATTAATATGTTTGTTGAATGTGATATTGACTTAATTTTGAAAAAGGGAACTCTTACTTAACAAATTTGGGTATGCTAAGCGAAGTTAATTTGTATATTTGATTGCTTGATTTTATTTTGATTTTATAAAAGAAGCTCTCATTTAACAAATTTAGGTATGTTTAAAAGAGTTAATTAATTGATTCATTTTACTTGAAAAGTATGTTTCAAAATTTTTGAAAAAGGGGTTTGTTTGGTATATGTTTAATTTTGACTTTGAAAAGTGGATCCCTCGTTTAATAGATTTAATTATGTTAAATGGGGTCCAACTATTTTTTTTTATTTTAGAAAAGGGTTTGAAAATTTTCCTTCTTTTTTTTACTTAGTTTTAAGACTTAATAAATTTTTATCCTGTTAAGGAAAGTTTAATTGATTTTATTTTAAAAGTATATTCAAAAGAAATTTTTGCAAACGGTTTTGTTTACTTTACTTTGAATTTCATTGAAATTTTCTTAAATATAGGATGAACCTTACTTCACCAAGCTAGTGGTAAAGATATTCTAAATTTAATTTATATTTGGCCATCTCCTTTTTTTTTTGGTTAATTTATTTTTTACCTATTATGGAACCTAATAAGGTTTTAGGACCTACACATAGTGAGGTCTTAGAACTTAAGGGATGTAGGCTAACTCCACTTAAGGATGAAATAAGCTATGTGCCAATGGAAAGAGAGATAGTCATGGGCTTATATAAAATATAAGTCCACCATCGATGGTCGAGATAGTAATTGTCTACTAGAGATGGAGAGAGGAGCGGTCGGCGAGTCACCGAGAAAAATATGTGGTGTTTATTTTAGATATGGGACACCATGCAAATCTTAGGGGTACTTATTGAAGTGATCGGTATGACATTAAGGTATTATGTTCTATCTTGAAAGATGGAAACATCACCACAGAACTAATCACTTAATAAGGACTAAGTGATGGGTCTTCAAATATATCGAGATTTTTTTCCTACTTTACATGAAAAGTAAAGTATAGTTTATTTTAAGTTGGGTTCTTAAGTTCCCATAGAGGCAAGCCTTCATAGTTAATTACATCTTAGGTAATGAAATTCCCTAAGAACACTCTCGATTAAAGTAGGCAATTATCATCTTCAAAGATTTCAAAGGAATTTGGTAAATTTTGGAAGATCAAGTAGGATGGTTCAAAAGAGAGACTTATCTTGGGAAGCCAATGGATGAGAAGTAGAAGACACCCATGAAACTAGGAGACCTAGTGGATGTTCCAATCTATCCTATAAATGGGCTTTATATATTTGAAAGAGAAGATCACTTGTTTAAGTTGAAATTTTATTGGAATGCTATGACGTATGTCGAACAATACAAGATTGTGGAGATGCCTAATAGGTGAAGATTTATACTTGTATCCCAAAGAAAATAGTAACCTCGAATCCTAAATCTAGGGGTTTTGGTTAAAACTAAAAGCATGACCTAAATCTAAGCGAAAGGTGGACATAGTGGTTTACCTCCATAAGAGAGGCTAAACCATCCATGATGGGCTTACAATAAACTTGGAATGGTTGCTGCCTAACACCTACACTCTAAATCCATGTGGCCAAGTCTCATGAAATTACAAGATAATTGGGCTTTATTTAATAAGAGAGAAAACTAAATTCCTAAACCCACTCCCTAAGAGGCTAGAGCATGAGTGGTATGAACAATATCCTAATCTAATGCAAAAATATCTACATTTTATTGTACTTTTGAAACTTCCATTTGCATAAGGCTTTGGGATTTTGAATGCCTAAATGCATGATGAAGTAAGGTTATGGGCTAAATCAGTAAGAAGAGGGTGTCTTCCAACACAAAGTCCAAGCTCTATCGTGTAAGGATGGAAGTCCCCATATTCAAGGAAGAAAATAAGATGCATGCATAATATTAGAACATGAATCATACAACTAAGGGGTTGCTAAATCTTTTAATTATCTTACTCATACCCTAGGCTTTAAGGTGAGGTTATGAGTTATTAAAACTTTAAATTTGAATTGTTAGTTAGGATAGACAAATTAATTTTTATCCTAAAACCCTATCACATCTAGGTCATACATTAATACATCATACATAAGGAAACTATGAAACATATGTTGTTTCTAATGCACAATAAACATAACATCAAGTAATTTTATAAGTTAACCTAAAAGAATAAGAGGTTGGTGGGGTCGAGTACTACCGTATAACCGAGAAAGAGAAATTTGGGTAGCCGAGCTCTACCCTTATACAACCTGGAAGATAAAAGAATAATTACAATTAAAAATGAATAAATGTTAAGCGGTCTTCACTTCTTCATTCTTCATGTCTCCATGGATCTTCATTCTCCTCTTTTGATTTGCTTCAAGGCATCGCTGGCACCTAGGACATGGCCTTGCCAATGCTTATCCTAAACCCCATAATACTAATCATGATTCCTAATTATAAAATTACATTTTATATGAAAAGTAAATCTAACTAAACTTACAAAACATAGGTTAAGTAAACATACATACACCCAAGTTATATTTATAATTTGGACTTAGCACCACGCATGAGTAACCAAGCCCACATGTCCTAGCATCGATTATGCTTAGGGGTTTAGGAAACTTGAAAACAAAATATTTATATTCATTTTTTTACAGTGGTACCTTTAGCACAATCCCTACATAAAATATGATTAGACTAATATCGTTCTAACATCCACGCAATATACACCTAACATCCGTCTAAAACCTTACATCATAAAAAAACATACATCAATCATACATCATTCTAATTTAAAGGTAGAAGGAGTGACTTGGTTCTAATATGTGTGTTAAAATTTTGTGTGGCATGTTTTAACAAGGTTTTAGAGTTATGATTGTCCAAGTTTGAAAGTTTAACTTATCACGAAGGTTGATTTCACTTTAAGTTATTTAGTTGTTTGTGAATTTTAATTTATGATTTATTTAGTTTCATTTAATTTACACTTAACACTTAAGTGTTATAAAGAGAGAAAAAAGGTTCACCCTCTTTCATCCCTAACCTAATCCATCTTCTAAAGTGGATTAATTAAATTTAGTTTTCTTTAATGAATGTCTTATTAGTGATTTTTATTTAGTCCTAAGTTTAGATTAACTTTAAATGGATTTATGATGTAGAACAATGTGGATCATGAAATTAGATCTCAAGGTCCATCTACAAGATCTCACGCTAAAGCCCAAAAAAAATCAAGAAAGAAGAAGACTTAGCCAATTAGCTGTCAAGGTCCATTTTATGATTTCATCTTTTTTATTTATGTAATTTTTAAATTTCTTCAAGAAACTTCAGATTTAATCATTTGAATTTAAAATTCAAAGCATGACATGTGAGGCATTTGAATTCTCATAATATAATAGTATGTGAAATGGGTGGATGGTACAAAATAATAAGGCAACTTAATGCTTCACATTAATCCGGACACCCACCTCCATGTTTTAAACTTTTTTCTTTTGAAAGAGGTTTGTAATGGCAATAAATAGTGACCCCTTACTAGAATGAATGGAGATCCTTTAGAAATTACAAATTATTTAAGTTGTTCTTGTGGTTTGAGAGCTTGGTGGCCAAACCTTAGCAATGCTTGGTGGGAACACTAGTTATCCAACATATCTTCTTTTCTCACCTCTAATACCCAAGTTCTCTCAATTTCATCAAAGAGAAAATGCTCACCTCCATCAAATTTGGTATCGAGCAAAGCACGGAGGAGCAAATTTGATCAAAAGTT
Organism: Cymbidium sinense; assembly: GCA_021442155.1. Classification (NCBI taxonomy): domain Eukaryota; kingdom Viridiplantae; phylum Streptophyta; class Magnoliopsida; order Asparagales; family Orchidaceae; genus Cymbidium; species Cymbidium sinense. The sequence continues at coordinate 4,310,993 of CM038230.1, forward strand.
TGCTTCAACAAAAGGAGCATCTCAAGCGGTGGACTTGTCTTCAAACTTATGAGTTTTCTTGAACTTGTGAGGTTAATTAATTTTTTTAAGATAGTTTAAATACATATTAGTAGCTTGGAAAGATATATATTGCTTGCTAGTTCATGGTGATATGATTAATTTTATAAGTTTCTTTGCTTAACTTATGATAACTTGCTTTCTTTAAAAAAAAAAAAAAAAAAGAGGCTTGAAAAATTGAGCATTCTTATTGCAATAAAAAAATAAAAAAATTGCATGCATAATAATATAAGTCTATTAAACTTATTTATTTTGGAAGCTAAATAGAACTTTATCAAAAGACCTAAACTGTAAGGAGAGCTTGGGATTTAAATGATATTGTACCCCCTCCTCGAAAGTTCTCTTAGCCTAAAATTTCACTTTCATTGCACAATTATATTATACTTATTTATTTTATTTTATTTTTCTTTGATCCCTTTATATATATATATATATATATTTATTTATTTATTTATTTATTTATTTATTTATTTATTTAAAATAAAATCTCATTGCACCAAAATCTATCTCTCAAGACCAAGTTCAAAATTTGACTAGACTAGTTGATACCTTAGATCTTAGGATCCATGACAATGAGTTAAAAACTCAATAAATATTATAAGAAAGTAAGAATCAAATGCAATAACTTAAAGAACAAATGCAAACTCTTATAGCTCATCTACAAAATAATAGAGTGCCAACTCCTTTTCTAATACCTATTCAAACTTTAGGAATAGGCAAGAAGATTCATGTTCAAACCATAGAAAACCAACCATTTAGAATACCAACAATTGCTAGAAATGGTGAAAGGGGAGAAAATTATTTTAAGACTATAGAAGACTTTAGTGATCCATCTCAAAGAGTTAAAGTAGAATCCCAATTTATGATGGTATACATGACCCAAATAAATTTCACGATTGGTTAGTTCAAATGAATGACTTCTTTGATTAGTATATAATGGATGATTATCAAAGGATTACCTTTGCTAAAATGAAATTGATAGGACATGCTAAAATTTATTGGATAAATACTTTAGCTAAAGAACAAATATTAGGAAGGATGGATCTCACTTGAATAGAAATGAAAGAAATGTTAAGAGCAAGAAATCGTCCAGAGGCATCATGATAAGAAGTTGCATAGTCAATTATTAACTTTGAGGCAAGGCAATCATCTTATACTTAAATACTTTTGAAGATCTAATTTCTAGAACTGATTGTGATGATAATGATTGGTAATTAACCAATAAATTTGGACATATGACATTAGAAATGAAGTATAATTATTTGATCCACAATCTTTAGAGGAAGCATTTCATTATGCTTGGTTGAACAAAAAAATAAATATATTTCCATGTCTAAAACTAAAAGTCAAGTACCTCCCATTTCATCCCATAGATCTATTGTTAGCACACCCATCCAAATGGCTAACCCCTTTGCCTAAAACTTCAATTGAAGGGAGTTCTAAGAGCACTAGTGAAGTAATATGTTTCAAATGCCATAAAAGCATCATATGCAAAATAAATGTAAAGCTCAAATCTTATTTTTAGAAGAAGTTAAAAACCTAATAGATGATAATATAGAAGAAGTTTATTATGACACCCCATTATCTCGATGAAAATTAGAATTAAGCTGACCCTCATGTTAATGTGATGGATGTCTTGCTATAACTAAAATAATGCAAGATTGGAGGAGAAAGAACATTTTTAGCATGTATGTTTTATGTAATGAGAAGATATGTGAGTTAGTTATAAATGAAGTGCTATGAATGTCATTTCAACACACACCTTGAGCCAACCTAAAATATGAACCTCACCACGAACCATTTTATGTTAGTTGGGTAAATCATACATGTCTTCCAATCACCAATCGATGTTTAATTCCAATTAAAATATGAAGCTATGAGGATCAAATTTGGTGTGAGGTCTACCTATAGACATTGCTCATATTCTCTTAGGATGACCTTGGTTGTATGATATAAATGTTATTCACTATAGTAAGGAAAATACTTATATTTTTAAACATAATAATAAGACTATTAAACTCACCAATAAAACTAGTAAAAAAAATACCCTCTATAGCATGACACAAAATAACCGACTTACAACGTGAGCCTCTATTGAAAAAAATGCCAAACTTCAATTAATTATCATAGAAAATTCTACTATTAGGGCTAATACTATCATTTTTATTTTGGCTTTAAAACACCTATTCTTCCTTCTTGACCACAAAGATAAAAATAATAAGTTTTGGGGCTTTACGAAAAAAATTTTTTGATCCATTTATCTTTCACTTATTACATGTAAAAGAATTCATACCATACTCTAATGAGACTCACTTATTACCGGTCATCTTGTAATACTTGAATACTTTTGAAGATCTAATTTCTAGAACGATTGTGGTAATAATGACTAGTAATTAACCAATAAATTTGTTATTAGACTTAGGTGACATTAGAAATGAAGTAGAATTATTTAACCCACAATCTTTAGAGGAAGCATTTCATTATGTGTATTGGTTGAACAACAAAATAAATATATTTCCATGTATAAAACTAAAAGTCAAGTACCTCCCATTTCATCCCATAGATCTATTGTTAGACCACCCATCCAAATGGCCCAACCCCTTTGCCTAAAACTTCAATTGAAGAGAGCTCTAAGAGCACTAGTGAAGTAATATGTTTTAAATGCCATAAAAGGGTCATATGCAAAATAAATGTAAAGCTCAAATCTTATTTTTTAGAAGAAGTTGAAAACCTAATAGATGATAATATAGAAGAAGTTTATTATGACACCCCATTATCGATGAATAATTGGAATTAAGCTGACCCTCGAGGTTAATATGATGAGATATCTTACTATAACTAATAATAAGGTGGAGGAGAAAGAACATTTTTCACATGTATGTTTTATGTAATGAAAATATATGTGGGTTAGTTATAAATGGAGGAAGTGCTATGAATGTCATTTCAACAAACACCTTTCGAGCCAACCTAAAATATGAACCTCACCTGAACCATTTTATGTTGGTTGGGTAAATCATACATGTCTTCCAATCACCAATCGATGTTTAGTTCCAATTAAAATATGAAGCTATGAGGATCAAATTTGGTGTGAGGTTCTCCCTATAGACATTGCTCATATTCTCTTAGGATGACCTTGGTTGTATGATATGAATATTATTCACTATAGTAAGGAAAATACTTATATTTTTAAACATAATAATAATACTATTAAACTCCTACCAATAAAACTAGTAAAAAAATACCCTATAGCACCACACAAAATAACTTCGACTTTCAACGTGAGCCTCTATTGAAGAAAAATGTCAAACTTTAATTAATTATCATAAAAATTTTACTATTAGGGTTAATACTATCATTTTTTTTTATTTTGGCTTTAAAACACCTATTCTTCCTTCTTCACCACAAAGATAAAAATAATAAGTTTTGGGGCTTTACGAAAAGAATTTTTGATCCATTTATCTTTCACTTATTACATGTAAAAGAATTCATACCATACTCTAATGAGACTCACTTATTACCGGTCATCTTGTAACTAAATACTTGAATACTTTTGAAGATCTAATTTCTAGAACTGATTGTGGTGATAATGATTGGTAATTAACCAATAAATTTGTTATTAGACTTAGGATTGACATTAGAAATGAAGTTGAATTATTTGACCCACAATCTTTAGAGGAAGCATTTCATTATGCATATTGGTTGAACAACAAAATAAATCTATTTCCATGTCTAAAACTAAAAGTCAAGTATCTCCCATTTCATCCCATAGATCTATTATTAGACCCACCCATCCAAATGGCCCAACCCTTTAGCCTAAAACTTCAATTGAAGGGAGCTCTAACAGACTAGTGAAGTAATATGTTTCAAATGTCATAAAATTGTCATATGCAAAATTAATGTACACAAATCTTATTTTTAGAAGAAGTTGAAAACCAAATAGATGATAATATAGAAGAAGTTTATTATGACACCCCATTATCGATGAATAATTGGAATTAACGATGACCCTCAAGTTAATGTGATGAGATATCTTACTATAACTAAAAATAAGGCAAGATTGGAGGAGAAAGAACATTTTAGCATGTATATTTTATGTAATGAAAAGATATGTAGGATAGTTATAAATGGAGGAAGTGCTATGAATGCCATTTCAACACACATCTTAACTCGAGCCAACCTAAAATATGAACCTCACCCTGAACCATTTTATGTTGGTTGGGTAAATCATACAGTCTTCCAATCACCAATTGATGTTTAGTTCCAATTAAAATATGAAGCTATGAGGATCAAATTTGGTGTGAGGTTCTCCCTAGACATTACTCATATTCTCTTAGGATGACCTTAGTTGTATGATATGAATGTTATTCACTATGGTAGGAAAATACTTATATTTTTAAACATAATAATATCTTGTTAAACTCCTACCAATAAAACTAGTAAAAAAAATACTCTATAGCACCACACAAAATAACCGACTTGCAACGTGAGCCTCTATTGAAGAAAAATGTCAAACTTCAATTAATTATTATAGAAAATTCTACTATTAGGGTTAATAATATCATTTTTTATTCTTGCTTTAAAACACCTATTCTTCCTTCTTTGACCCCAAAGATAAAAATAATAAGTTTTGAGGCTTTCTGAAAGAATTTTTGATCCATTTATCTTTCACTTATAACATGTAAAATAATTCATACCATACTCTAATGAGACTCACTTATTACCAGTCATCTTGTAACTAAATACTTGAAAATTTTTGAAGATCTAATTTCTAGAACTGATTGTGGTGATAATGATTGGTAATTAACCAATAAATTTGTTATTAGACTTAGGGTGACATTAGAAATGACGTTGAATTATTTGACCCACAATCTTTAGAGGAAGCATTTCATTATGCATTGGTTAAATAATAAAATAAATATATTTCCATCTCTAAAACTAAAAGTTAAGTACCTCCCATTTCATCCCATAGATCTATTGTTAGACCCACCCATCCAAATGACCCAACCCCTTTGCCTAAAACTTCAATTGAAGGGAGCTTTAAGAGCACTAGAAGTAATATGTTTCAAATGCCATAAAAGGGTCATATGCAAAATCAATGTAAAGCTCAAATCTTATTTTTAGAAGAAGTTGAAAACCTAATAGATAATAATATAGAAGAAGTTTATTAGGACACCCTATTATCGATGAATAATTGGAATTAGCGATGACCCTCTGGGTTAATGTGATGAGATGTCTTACTATAACTAAAAATAAGGCAGAATATTGGAGGAGAAAGAACATTTTTAGCATGTATGTTTTATGTAATGAAAAGATATGTAGGTTAGTTATAAATGGAGGAAGTGCTATCAATGTCATTTCAACACACACCTTAACTCGAGCCAACCTAAAATATGAACCTCACCTTGAACCATTTTATGTTGGTTGGGTAAACCATACAAGTCTTCCAATCACCAATCGATTTTTAGTTCCAATTAAAATATGAAGCTATGAGGATCAAATTTGGTGTGAGGTTCTCCTATAGACATTACTCATATTCTCTTAGGATGACCTTAGTTGTATGATATGAATGTTATTCACTATGGTAGGGAAAATACTTATATTTTTAAACATAATAATAAGATTATTAAACTCTACCAATAAATCTAGTAAGAAAATACCCTCTATAGCACCACAAACAACTTCCGACTTCTGATGGGAGCCTCTGAAGAAAAATGCCAAACTTCAATTAATTATCATAGAAAATTCTACTATTAGGGTTAATACTATCATTTTTTATTCTTGCTTTAAAACACCTATTCTTCCTTCTTTGACCCCAAAGATAAAAATAATAAGTTTTGGGGCTTACAAAAAGAATTTTTGATCCATTTATCTTTCACTTATTACATGTAAAAGAAGTCATACCATACTCTAATTAGACTCACTTATTACCAATCATCTTATCGAATACTTGAATACTTTTGAAGATCTAATTTCTAGATTGTGATGATAATGATTGGTAATTAACCAATAAATTTGTTATTAGACTTAGGACTAACATTAGAAATGAAGTTGAATTATTTGACCCACAATCTTTAGAGGAAGCATTTCATTATGTGTATTGGTTGAACAATAAAATAAATATATTTCCATGTCTAAAACTAAAAGTCAAGTACCTCCCATTTCATCCCATAGATCTATTGTTAGACCCACCCATCCAAATGACCCAACCCCTTTGCATAAAACTTCAATTGAAGGGAGCTCTAAGAGCACTAGTGAAGTAATATGTTTCAAATGCCATAAAAGGACCATATGCAAAATCAATGTAAAGCTCAAATCTTATTTTTAGAAGAAGTTGAAAACCTAATAGATGATAATATAGAAGAAGTTTATTAGGACACCCCATTATCGATGAATAATTGGAATTAACCGATGACCCTCGTTAATGTGATGAGATGTCTTACTATAACTAAAAATAAGGTAGAATATTGGAGGAGAAAGAACATTTTTTAGCATGTATGTTTTATGTAATGAAAAGATATGTAGGTTAGTTATAAATGGAGAAGTGCTATGAATATCATTTCAACACACACCTTTCGAGCCAACCTAAAATATGAACCACACCGAACCATTTTATGTTGGTTGGGTAAACCATACAAGTCTTCCAATCACCAATCAATTTTAGTTCCAATTAAAATATGAAGCTATGAGGATCAAATTTGGTGTGAGGTTCTCCATAAACATTACTCATATTCTCTTAGGATGACCTTAGTTGTATGATATGAATGTTATTCACTATGGTAGGAAAATACTTATATTTTTAAACATAATAATAAGACTATTAAACTCCTACCAATAAAACTAGTAAAAAATACCCTCTATAGCACCACACAAAACAACTTGCAACATGAGCCTCTATTGAAAAAATGCCAAACTTCAATTAATTATCATAGAAAATTCTACTATTAGGGTTAATACTATCATTTTTATTCTTGCTTTAAAACACCTATTCTTCCTTCTTTGACCCCAAAGATAAAAAATAATAAGTTTTGGGGCTTTATAAAAAGAATTTTTTGATCCATTTATCTTTCACTTATTACATGTAAAAGAAGTCATACCATACTCTAATGAGACTCACTTATTACCGGTCATCTTGTAACAATACTTGAATACTTTTGAAGATCTAATTTCTAGAACTGATTGTGGTGATAATGATTGGTAATTAACCAATAAATTTGTTATTAAACTTAGAACTATTATTAGAAATGAAGTTGAATTATTTGACCCACAATCTTTAGAGGAAGCATTTCATTATACATATTGGTTGAACAACAAAATAAATCTATTTCCATGTCTAAAACTAAAAGTCAAGTACCTCCCATTTCATCCCATAGATCTATTGTTAGACCACCCATCCAAATGACCCAACCCTTTGCCTAAAACTTCAATTGAAGGGAACTCTAAGAGCACTAGTGAAGTAATATGTTTCAAATTCCATAAAAGGGTCATATCGAAATCAATGTAAAGCTCAAATCTTATTTTTAGAAGAAGTTGAAAACCTAAAGAAGTTTATTATGACACTCCATTATCGATGAATAATTGGAATTAAGCGATGACCCTTAGGTTAATGTGATGAGATGTCTTACTATAACTAAAAATAAGGCGTAAGATTGGAGGAGAAAGAACATTTTAGCATGTCTGTTTATGTAATGAAAAGATATGTAGGTTAGTTATAAATGGAAGAAGTGCAATGAATGTCATTTCAACACACACACCTTTCGAGCCAACCTAATGAACCTCACCTGAACCATTTTATGTTGGTTGGGTAAATCATACATGTCTTCCAATCACCAATCAAAGTTTAGTTACAATTAAAATATGAAGCTATGAGGATCAAATTTGGTGTGAGGTTCTCCTTATAGACATTGCTCATATTCTCTTAGGATGATCTTGGTTCTATGATATGAATCTTATTCACTATGGTAGGAAAATACTTATATTTTTAAACATAATAATAAGACTATTAAACTCCTACCAATAAAACTAGTAAAAAATACCATTTATAGCACCACACAAAACAACTTCTCACTTGCAACATGAACCTCTATTGAAGAAAAATGCCAAACTTCAATTAATTATCATAGAAATTCTACTATTAAGGTTAATACTATCATTTTTTATTCTTGCTTTAAAACACCTATTCTTCCTTCTTTGACCCCAAAGATAAAAATAATAAGTTTTGGGGCTTTCTAAAAGATTTTTTTGATCTATTTCTCTATCACTTATTACATGAAAAATAAGTCATACCATACTCTAATGAGACTCACATACCTGTGGTCTCTTCCCTTCTTTTGATTTTAAAGATATTGCGACTAATGAGCTTCCGATGAACTACCTCCTCTGAGACATTCAACATGCTATTGAATTCTTACCGGTTCTCAACTTCCTACTCTTGCACATTATAGGATGAACCTTATCAAGCTTGTTGAGCTTAAAGACAAGTTGAAAAATTATTAAAGAAGGGTTTCTTTGAAGAGAGTCTTAGCCTCAGTAGCGTACCATCTTTATTAACTCCAAAGAAAGATGGAACATGGAAAATGCTTATTGATAGTTGGATAATAAATAAAATTACAATCAAGTATAGATTTCCTATTCCTCGATTAGATGATATGTTTGATTTAGTCTTAGGAGAAAAAAAATTTCAAAGATTGGTCTAAAAGTGAATATCATCAAATTCAAATTATATTAGGAGATGAGTGAAAGATAGCTTTTAAGACCCTTGATGGACTTTATGAATGGCTTATCATGCTCTTTGGACTTTCAAATGCTCCTTGCACATTTATGAGATTAATGAATATTATTCTTAAACCCTATATAAGTAAATTTGTGGTGTATTTTAATGATATTCGATTTTTTAGTCCAAGTGAAAATGAGAATCTACAACACCTTCAAAAAAATCTTTGAAATACTTAGATAAGAGAAATTATACATTAATTTAAAAAATATTTTTTTTTACAAGTCGAGGTAATCTTTTTAGGCTTTATTATATCTATTGTTGGACTTAAACCGATCTTTCTAAAGTGAAAGCAATCTTAGATTGGCCATCACCTAAAAGTTTTACTAAAGTTAAGAGCTTCCATGGTTTAGCCACATTTTATTAGAGATTTATCAAGAATTTTAGTACCATTGTTGCTCCAATAATTGATATACTAAATTAGAAAAATTTTGTTGGACTCTAATGCACGAAGGGCCTTAGAGCAAATTAAAGTTCTTATCACTTCGCATCGATCTTTAGGCTTCTTGATTTTTTTAAAGCCTTTGAAGTGACATGCGATGCTTTAGGAATTGAGATAGGTGGAATATTAAGTCAAGAGAATCATCCTATAACATTCTTTAGTGAAAAGTTAAATGAAGCCAAACAATGATATTCCACTTATGATAGGGAGTTTTATATTGTAATTCAATCCTTAAGGTATTAGCGACACTATCTCTTACATAGAGAATTTATACTTAATTATGGTCATCATGCCTTAAAATTCATTAATACTCAATGAAAATTAAGTCATAGGCATGCAAAATTGGTTGAATTTTTATAAGATTACTCTTTTGTTCTAAAGCATAAGCCTAGAATTGAAAATAAACAAGATGATGCTTTATCTAGGGTAAACCTAATGATTTCCTCTTTAGAATTGAGAATCTCAAGATTTGATAGAATTAAAGATGATTATATTGTGTTCCCTAACTTTCACTTAATTTACCTTAAACACCTAGATAATCCAATAACTTTATAAGGAACATTCTTGATAACAAATGAATATTTATATAAAGATAAACAACTATGCATTCTCGATCTTTTCTTAGAGAATTCTTCATCACCCGCCTACATGTTGGAGGTGTAGCTAGTCATTTTGGAAAGAATAAGACCATATGTTTATTAAATAATAGATTTTATTGGCATTCATTAAAATGAGATGTTCAAAAATAATGGCTCAATGCTTAATTTATAAACGGCTAAAACTATTGTGGTGTTTATTTTTTAGATGAATATGGAGGACACCACGCGAGGGGTACTTATCGAAATGATCGGTGCGAGATTGAGGTATGATGTAATATCTCAAAGATAGAGATATCACCCTTCAATGGACCTAATCACCTAATAAGGACTCCTATGGCATGATGGGTCTTGAATATACTTGAGATTTTTCTTCTACTTTACATGGATAAATAAAATAGGGTTTATATTAAATCGGTTTCTAAAGTTCCTTATGGAGGCAAGCCTCCATAGTAAATTACATCCTAAGGAAGGTGAATTTTTAGGAATACTCTCGATTAAAGTAGGAAATTATTGTCTCTAAAGATTTCAAGGATAAGACTATCAATAAATTGGTTATGTTTAGAAAATCAATTAAAAAAGATCAAGGAGAAGATTTATTATCAAAGCTAAAGGAAATGAGTAGGGAATGCTCATAATACTAAGAAACCTAGTGAGCATTCCAATCTATCATATAGTTGGGCTTTATAATTTTGAAAGTGAAGAGAATTATTTTTTTGAGTTGAAATTTTATTAGATTACTAAGGCTTATAATCCACCAACACAATGTTAGGAAAATATCTAAGAGGTGAGGATTTATGCTTGTAGCAGAAGGAAGCTACCTCTAAATCTAGAGAGTTTTAATAAGAGCTAAAGCACGTCTCCTAAATATAAGCAAAGATGGGTATATGATTTACCTCCACAAGAGAGAACCACACGATTCTAGACTTATAACCGCTTGGAGTTGCGACTAACTCCTCCTACACTTTAAAATCATGTGGTCAAGTCTTATGATTTTGTAAGATAGTTGGGTTGTTATTATTTTTGAAAGAAACTAAAGTCCTTAAAGCTACTCCCAAAAGACTAGAGCATGAGTAGTATGAGTAATGACTTGATCTAAAAATATAAATCTTTTCAAATTTTATTTCTATTTGATAATTCATTTTGACAAAGGCCATAGGATTTCTTATGTCTAAATGAATGGTGAAAATGGATCATGAGCTAAATCAGAAAGAGGTGTTTTCCACCACGGAGGAGACCCTCAAAGGTGAAGTCTTCCCTGCAGGTGCAAGGATGGAAACCATCTCTTAACAAGAGTGAAGCATTATTAATGCATGATGTAAGACATACAACATTCATCAAAGGGGTTGGTAAATCTTTTAATTATCCGATTTAATGCCTAGGCTTTATGTGAGGTTAAGAGTTATTTAAAACTTTTAGTTATGAGTTGTAGTTGGGTAAAAGATTTATTTTTCCCTAAGAGTCAAATCAATCCAAGCCATACAATAAACACCAATCATAAAGAAACTATGAAGAGGCATGTAATTTCTAATACTGAAGCTAAACATAACATTAAACATTTTATAGCTACCACAAAAGAATAATAGGCCGGTGTGGTTGAGCACCATCATTATAACCCAAAAGAGAAAATGGGTAGAGCTTTACCTTTATATAACCCAGAATAAGAAAGAATAATTACAATTCATAAATGAATGAATGCTATTGGGGGTCATGAGATCTTCATTCTTTATGTCTTTTCTTCTTTGATTTGGTAGGCTTCAAGACATCACATGACACCCCAAGACTAAGCTTTCTAGCCAATGCTCATCCTAAACCCCATATCACTAATCCTAATTCCTAATACAAAATTACATTAAAAGTAAGAAAAGTAAATCTAACTACACCGTAATCTCAAACAGTTATATTTATAATTTGTACTTAGCACCACATGAGTAACCAATCCTCCTAACTTGGATTATGCTTAGAGTTTTAAATAACCTAAAAAGAGAGCATTTATATTTATTTTAAGCACCCTTAAGTATAATCCCCTACAAAAAATAATATTTGGCTAATATTGGCCTAACATCCAATCTATGAAGCATACACCTTAACATCGTCTAAAATAATATATCACAAAATAAAATATACATCATGTCATGCACCACCTAACATAAAGGCTGGAAATGGTGACTTAGTTCTAATGTGTATGTTAAGGCTTCGTGGTATATCTAACTAGGCATTAAGGTTATGATTTTCTAAATGTGAAAGGACATTTAATCATAAGAGGTTGATTTCACTTTAAGTGATTTAATTGATATGAGAATTTTATTTAGTATTTTTTATTTCATTTGACTGCACTTAGCAACTAAGTGTTATAAAGAGAAGAAAAGATACTATCTTCCATCCTTACCTTAAGCTATTTCTAAAGCATGTTGAATAATAAGTTCTCTTTAGTGAATGGCTTATTGCACATTTTAAATTAATCTTAAGTTTAGGTTCACTCTAAATAATTTTATTCAATATGAAAGTCATCTTAAGATTAATTTGATTGAATTACTATCACATGACACATGTTAAATCATTCCTTTCCATCATATCATAGTAACATGCATATGATTAAATACTAAGTATACATACACATATAATATGTTTTAGCACACTTGAATGATGGATGTGAGTAATTACATTTAAAGTTTGTATTTTTCATTTGATTGAAATATTTCATCATATTAATTTAAAGCTCTATATAAATTCTTATACAAAAATATATAGGGATAAAATTAAATAAGTACATATCATTATTAACCGGAAAGTGAGGTAATCAAATGACCTCCTTGGGTTAACTAAAGCCTAGTGTTCCCGTGGATGTCCAAACTATATACAATTGCATTCAAACCATATGAAAATTTGCATACATGAACATAAAAGAGAGCTTCAAATCACATGATCAATTAATTCAATCACTTGAACAATTGCAAATGCATGTATTTTTGATAAGGGTTCTAATTCCATAATTAAATACACACACACCCATGTATAAGAGACATAAGTTAGTACATATCATTGTTAACTAAGTGAGGTAATCAAATGACCTCTTTGGGGCTACTTAAAGCCCCGTATTCTGGGATGTCCGGACTAAATATTTATTTTTCTCAAATACATATGGATGTATACATACGTAAAGGAATTAAAATCATGCAAAGATTATATTTTTACTTGATTGCAATATTTATGCATGTGGATTAAAATTCTTATTCAATTTTTAATGTAGAAATACATGTAAATGAAATCAAATAAGTGCTTGTCCTAACTGTGGAAGTGAGGTAATCAAATGACCTCCTTGGGGCTAACTAAAGCCTCATATTCTGGATGTTTGGATTATATACAACATGATCCATGTAAAGCTACACATGAATCAAATAAAAGAAAGCTTCAATCCATACACTTAGGGTATAATCACATACATTTCTATATATTTATAACTAGAATTCATAGTATATGTAATCATTTATTATTAAGCTTTGAAAAATACATTTGGATTAAATAGTGATAATAGCCACACATATATTAAATTAAATCAACACATGCAAGCTTGACATAAAGAAAACCATTTGATTTAATTAATTTTGCAAAAGATGAATGTATGAACCAAATGACATGCAACATTTAATATGATTAGAGAGAAGTAAATGAACATAAACATATAATTTCATTCAACCAAATTAATTCTAAGGACAATCATATCAAACAAAATTATTTAAAGCAAACCAAAGCATTTAATATCATTTTTAATTTGATGTTTGATATAATTTAAGGAAAGAGAGAAAGAGGTTTTCCAATCCTAATCCCATCCCATGTTTATAAGCTAATGTGATTTAATGAAAGGTAATTAGGTTTATTTTATGGATTAATTAAGTTAAGATATGAATTAACTCAATTAATTACCCTTAACTATATTACATTAAAGTAATTAACTAAATAATTATGAGCCAATATAATATGCAAATGAAATGAAAAGTAAATTAGCAATTATCCTATGAAATGAAAGGGCCAAATGCAATTGGCTCACAATTAATAGTTAATTAAGGTTAAGGAACTTACTTAATTACTTTTATGGTTTCCCCACACATATGGGTAAATCATAATTTCATTAAATCTCTTTAGGCTATTGAACACCCAAGGATCTACCCATGAATTAATTAGGTCCTAATGTGTTTTAAATATTAATTAAACTAATTAAATAATAAATTAATCCATTAATCTTTAATTAATTTCTCTTGCAAAAGTGTAGAAAACTTAGAGAAAAGATTAGAGAGAAGCCCCAACCCAATTCCTAAGCCTCTTCACTACAAAGCGGTGATAAATGAACTCAATTAATTAATTGATTTAGTGTTCAATGATTAATTATCATTTAGTTAAGTTAAAAGGTGATTATGACTTAATCAATCAATTTTCTCAATTAATTAACTAATAAATCCCAAGAAAAATAGGGGAGGAAAAGGTCATCCCCTAAACAATCCTAGAAAATTTGAGGTTAATTAGTTAATTAATTAGTAATTAGGTACTTAACTTTTCAATTAAACCTTACTTAAGCCCAAATTACTTTTCAAAATCAATTGGGATAATTTTAATGGATTCCTCTAAATACCTTTAAAATGAGCCATATTTTATATTTTTGATTTTGCTACAATTAGTTATGAATTATAGAAATTTTAGCTTTAAAATGGATTAAATAATTAAGCCTTAATCCTATCGCCATGTGGCATACTTGATGTGGCATGCTTTCCACATGGTGTCACGGGATTGGCTATTTAAGTAGTCACATCCGCTAACTCGAATGGCGAGATGCGGTTTCATGAGTCGATCTAAGATCGCCCACGCCATAATCAAAGCCACGGTTAAAGGATTAATCGATCAATCTAGTGTGATTCTAATCAAGGACATCCATTCTAATCATGTGGAACGACGCGTGATCTCTCTTCAGCGATGAATGACGCGTCGCCACCATGGATTGCTTGATCCGAGCTCACCCAAGCTCGATTCACTCCAAAATAACCCCAAACCTTCATGTGAGGAATCCACAAAGATTCAACGGCTAAGATCGGCTCACATGCAAATTTTCTTCATAAAGCTCCAACACATTTTAAGCTAAAGCTTAGTTTCAATGAATTTACCTCACGGAGCTAAGGCGGGGTTCACGCTTAAGGAAACTTTGTTTAGTTAAGACGAGGCCTTGAGCGAATTGGATTGGTTCCAAGTAGTTTGCTCGGGAGGCCAAGATCGCTTTGGACTTCGGCTTTGATTTAATTCCATCCTCTGAGCTTGGAGCTCGAGGGAAGGTTCACTTGACTTCAAGATGGTGGAAGATGTGTGTAAGAGCAATTAGGTTTTGATTGAGAAATGGGGAAGTTGGAAATAAGGATGAGCTCCCATTCGGCTTTGCACCTAAGAGAAAATTCAAGTGGGGAGGGCTTGGAATCGCCGAGAGCTTGATAGGAAGTTTCATTTTTCTCTTGGGAGCTCAGAGTGAATCATGTCAATGCTTGAATTGAGGTGGTATATCCCTCAATTGGTTGAAGTTGATGGATGCATTATCTCCCATTTTTTGATTAGTCGTCACGCTGTGAGCACCGGAGTTGTCCCCATCGTCCACGTGGTCGCATGAAGGAATGCTTAGGAGATGGCTCAAGGGTTGAAATGGTGATGGGTTCTCCTGAAATCATTGGATTCTTGGCTTGTGAGGGGTCGCTCACCTCTTGGTCTATGGTAAGCCTAGCCCACTTGGGGTGGGCTAGGTGGCTAGTGAGACCCTAAAATGGGTGCTTGATGGTCACAAGGGAAAAGGAGGAGTGGACTTTGCCAATTTTGGTAAAATCTCATAGGAGGCATATCCAAGGGAGATTTTCCTTAGGTTTGACTCTAACTAGGTTTGGGCTAAGCTTGAATGGGTTTGGATCGAGTTTGGTCGAGTTCCAAGGTCCCATGGGTTGGTTTCAAGGGTTTTGGCTTAATTTGGCCAAATTGGGTCAATTTGGGTCAAGTTGTTGACCAATTGGTCAAATTGGGTCAAACCAAGGCTTAGTTAGGTTCAAATGATGATTTGAAGTATTTTAGTTGAAGTGGTTTCAATCAATTTGGCGTATGATTGATTTTATTTCATTTGGATTCATATAGGTCAAATGGGTCAAGTTGACTAATTTGACCAAATGGGTCAAGTTGACCGTTTTGCCCAAATGGGTCGAGTTAACCAATTTGACTAAATTGGTCAAATTGGCTTGAGTTGGGTGTTGGTTCAAGTTCAATTGGTTAATTGAAAATGATTGTAGGCTTTGGTTTGAATCAATTTAGATTTAATTTAGATTTTGGCCAATTTGACCCTTTATGTCGATTTGGGCTAAGTTGGTCAATTGGGCTAGGTTGGGTTTGGAGCTTGATCAAGTTTAACAATGAATTTGGAATCAACTTGAGTCATTGGTTGTAATCAATTTTGGTTTGATCATAATTTGACCTATTTTGACCTTTTAGGTCAATTTAGGTCAACTTGGGTCAAATGGCTAATTGGCATTGGTTGGCTCAATTGATGGTCAAGTCATGTTCAATCATTGATTATGAGTTGGTGTGAATCAATGGTTTCAATTAAATTTGGTGTATAATAGGTTTTGGCTAATTTGGGTTTCATATGGGCTAAGGGTTGACTTGGTCAAATAATCAAGTTGACTTGGTTTGACCCAATTTTAAAAACAATTGATCATCCTAGAGTGATCAATAATCATGGTATGAGGTTTGTATGAGCTTGGTTCAATCTAATTTGGGTTTGATTAGAACTTAGTTCATATGAGTTCCTTAGGACACTTTGGGTCGTGGACCTAAATGGGTCAATTGGCTTGATTTTGATTTGATTAAGGTTTAGTTGGATTTATATATGGGTTTAGGATTGAAATATAAATCCAACCGCAATCAATTGGGCTATGATGGTTTTGTTCATTTGAAATTTTCAAGTCAAAAGGGCTAAGTTGGGCTTGACTTGAGTTGATTTTAATTTGGCTTGATGATTTTAGGTTTCATTTATATTTAGATAGATGATTGAAGGAATGATTGATTCAATAGAAAATTCATTATTTTTGGCTTGATTTAGATGGGTTGTGGCCAAGTTCAAGGAAATGGCTTAAAGGGTTTGAATTGAGTTTTGATTTAATTTTGGATTTGGTTATGGCTATTTGAATTTATATTTCATTTATATTTGTGAATATAAATAAAGATATAAATGATTTATGAGAAAATCACTTGAGTTTTGAGTGATTTGGAAGCAATTTTGACTAAGCTCATGAAGGTATATCAAAAGGGCTTAAAAGGAAATCAATTTAGTTTGATTTAATTTTAATCGTTGGAATGTGGGTTTCATTTATATTTATGAATATAAATGAATATATAATTGATTTATAAAAAATCAATTGAGTTTAACTTAGTTTGAATGGGATTTGGACAAGCTCATAGAGGTAGGTCCATATGGGTGAACTTAGGATTTGATTGGATTTGGGTTTAGTTTAATTTGGTTTTGGCCATTTGAACTTATATTCCATTTATATTTATGAATATAAATGACTCACGAAGAGACCAATCAAGTTTGTAATAGTATCACTTTCATAATTTATTTCATTTTTTTTAAATTATATCTATCGAAAAAAATAAAGGGAGAAAATTTGAAGGAAATGATGGATATTTATTCAATATACATCAATATTATTGAGAGAGTGACAAGTAGATTGAAAGATTAGTAAAGTTTAATTTTTTTATATTTTTAGTTATTTATGTAACATAATTTTTTTGGGACTAATAAGAGAATAGCTTAAATATAAGATCTTTATTTAAGTTAAACAAGATGTAAATATAAATGTTGAAAAGAGTCATCCGCACTATTTGATGTGTAAGATCAAAAAATAATTTGTTTATATCATAGTGTCAAATTAAACAAAGATTATTGTATCAAAATAATTTTGTTTTTTTTGCAATCAAAATATTAATGAGTTGTTATGAAGTTTAAATTTTATAGAATTTTCAAGTTTCTAAATTGTTATAGAAGAAAATTGCATCTAGTTTCTCATATTAAGGTGATAGGTTGAAAAGATCTACCAACCCAACTCATTTTAATTATATGTATACTTTTTTCAATTTTAGAAAAATTAAATATAAAAAATTATCAACAAATATTCAAGAATTTCAGCATGCATATATATATATATATATATATATATATATATATATATTGTAAATAATAATATAAAAAACTATGTGCAACTTAATTTAATAATACATATATAAAATTAAAGAATCATAAATAAGTAATAAAAATATATTAATTAGCTTTGTTGGATTTAATTTAAAATTTATCACGTTTATAAAAAAATGAACAAGAGAAAAAATGTGTGAGAAACAAATGTAAAATATTTTAAAATTATAAAATTAGATAGAATGCATTTAATGTGACATAAATAAAGAAAAATAAATTGAAATAATGTATACAAGTTTTATTATATTAAAAGTGAAATATTTTAAATATTTTAAAGATACAAAAGTCAAACAAAATTTTTTTTTTTGACATTTTTATTAATTTTATAATTTAACATAGATTTCAAATTACTTCTTCTCACCATAAAAACTTTTCAAATATAAAATAATTTTTAAATTAAATATATCACATATTAAAATAATTTTTCTTTTTAGGAGCAATCAAATGAATATTAATAAGAGTTATAAAATTAAGAATATTGATATTTTAAAACATATTAATTTAATATCTGCAAGTATATAAATGACGTCTTACCAACAAAGCCTAAGAAATACATAATTACAAATTATCGAATATAAATTGTAACTCATTATTCAAGGGACATTTATGTGTCATAAAATATTCTATATTTTGCTAGATAATAAAAAAATATTAAAACTAATAATGTACACTCATTTATCAAGGTTAGTAGTAACAGGGTATAAAATTTTCATTCATTGCATTTAATTTATTTTACTTTATTAATCTATTCTTAGCAAACATTGTAAAATTAAAAACTTAAAAATATTAAATTATAAATAAGTATTTTTATAAAATTTTATAAAATCATATTTGTTCAATATTTTAGAAAAATTTTACTTGTTAAAAAATAAAGTCATACAATTAAAGTTAAGATTATTCATGCATTTTAAATCTTATTTGAAATAATTTTAATCTATAAGTGATTGGATAAACTTAGTTTAACTAAAAGAAATTATAAAAAAATAGAGACAAATAATTAATGAAAGTCTATAGAGCATAATTATATCAAAATTTACGTTTCATAAAACTAAAATTTAATATTTGAAGGCTATATGCCACATAATATTAGAATATTTTTTAATATAGAGAAAGATAAATGTATGTTTCGATATGACTCCATATCCTCAAATAGACAACAGAGACAAAAAACGAGAGAAGAATTCTAAATTGGCTAAGGGATTTCACAAGATAACATAAGAAATTACCCAAGACAAGAAGGAGGGACAAATACAACCTATCATTAGTGCTCTCGTTGATTTTCCCGCAACATCAATGGCGAAGGAACAAGACACACAAATAAGACAATAGATGAGTGTAGGAAGACTCAATAAAACAGATGAACGATGTCTTCCATCACTATGATATTAAATGAAGTCTCAAGAAGATTATCTTCTATAGAAGAAAAATTGGAAAACAATCATCAAGAACAACAACAATCATAGGTATGTACTCTTCTCATACGAAATTTCCTTTCCAAATAGACAACATACACAAAGAAAATAAGAATTGAAAGTAGATATGCCAAGGTTCAATGGAGAAATCGAGGTTGGTTGTTCAAAGCACAATTTTTTTTATTATAGCTTATCGAGGACCGAAATTCCTAATTGCATCGTTTACATGGATGGACCGACTAAGATGGTATTAGTGGATGCACTTAAATAAACAGTTGCATTCATGGACACAATTCCAAGAACGTCATTCAAAGATTTAGTCCATCTATCGAGATTTGAGAGGAGAATTGGCTGCTACAAATAAAATCTACAGTGAATTTCTACAATGAATTTGAAGAGTTAGTTAATCAAATTTCAAGGATTCCACGAATTTCTACAAAGTTGTTTTGAATCACTAAGAAATGATATTAAAAGAAGTAAGAGCCTTACCCCAACTCCTAACAAGCTTTTCAATTAGCTAAGCTAATAGAAGATGGCTAGCTAATGAAATTACCATGACAAGAAATTACGAACCATTCAATCTTTACCACTAAAACAAACCACGATATACCAACCCCTTTACTACCTATCCCGGTTCCCAACCGAACAATAATATGACCAACAAACAAAACATCTCAATCCGAATTTAACAACAACACAATTGGAAGAAAGAAGAGAGAAAGGATTATGTTTTAACCGTGATGAAAAATATCACGAGGCCACATATGCAAATCCAAATTATTTGCCTTAATGGTGATCAATGATGATCAAGAGCAATACATGCAAAGAAGAATCAACAAATACAAATATTACAAGAAGAATTTAAATCAGCCTCAATGCATTTACAGTCGCCTAATCCTAAAACTTTAAGATTACAAAGACCGATTGAAACAAAAAAAAGTACAAGATCGATTGAGGTCAACCCACAATTTCATTCAAATAAAAACTAGCAAAATTTATTGACTATAAAGTAACACCCGATCGCTTTTCAAGTATTAGTAGGCAATGGAGAAACCTTAAAATGTTTAGAATTTGTTCTAATATTCCTATCCAACTACAAGAGAATACTTTTACCAATCGATTGTTATCTGCTACCCTGCAAGGAGCGAGATGTGGTTTTGGGTGTTCAATGGCTAGAACAATTGGGTGAATGTACAATTGATTACAAAAGTCGACTATAAAATTCTACTTTAATGACAGATTCGCAGTTACAAGGGGATACTTCTACGTGGATAGCATTTCATTTCATCAGTTCACCAAATTGCAAAAGAAAAGAAATAGTCTCATATTTCCATTAGAGAAATGACAGAGGAACAGCCTTTCTCTATAAAAGAATTTAGTAACTTACCAGGGATACAAAGAAATATTATCTCAATATTAAGAACTGCTTTCAAAGTCCAAGAAGCTTACCTCCAAGAAGGGATATAGACCATCGATCCAGGTTGCCACCTAGAACTCAACCGAGAGTAAAAATTATAGATATCCATATTTTGAAAACAAAATTAAAAAATTAATTAAAGAAATGTTGGACAATGGCATAATCGTGAGAAAGCATTAGCCCTTTTCTCTCCAACACTTTTAATCAAAAGAATGATGGAACTTGGAGATTCTATGTGGATTACAGAGCTCTAAATAAAGTAACAATACGATTTCTTATTCTCACCGGATGAACTTATGGATGAATTATATGGAGCCACAATATTTTCAAAATTGGACTTAAGGTCGATATCACCAAATCGAATGAAAGAAGACATCTACAAAATAGCTTTTAGAACTCATGAGGGACACTATGAGTTTATGGCAATGCCATTTGGACTAACAAATGCACCATCAACATTCCAAGCTTTAATGAATGTAGTGCTTAAACCTTTTAAAGAAAATTTGTCTTAGTGTTTTTGATGATATACTTATATATAATAAGACCTTGAGTTACATCAAACTCATCTCCAAGAGGTATTGGAACAACTCAAGCAACATTCACTATTTATCAAGCCATCTAAATGTTCATTTATACAAGACATAATTGAGTATTTAGGACACATTTTATCTCATTGTGGTATAGCGTGGATCCTAAAAGATTCAAGCAAGACAAGCATGGCTTTTACCCAATTCAACCAAAAATTAATAGGTTTTTTGGGTTTAAGCTATTACGTAAAGTTTGTTAAAAACTATGCAAGAATTGCCTCCCCATTAACATCAATGCTAGCTAAACAATAATTTCAATGGACGTAAGAATCAAAAGATTCACACAATCAAAACAAAGTATGGTATCCTTACCAATTTTAGCATTTCCAAATTTTTCTATACCTTTTATTCGGAAACAGATGCCTCGTGTACAATGGAGTAGATAGTTCAAAACAATCATCCTCTTGCTTATTTCAGAAGAAATTATCTCCACATTACGAAAATATCAACATATGTTGAGAACTTTATGCTATAATAAGCGTAGGAAGATGGAGGCAATATCTGTTAAGCAATAAATTCACTATAAGAATAAATCAAAAGAGCATAAGGGAGTTAATGCACAATTCAAACCCCGTAACAAAGAAAGGTTTCTTATTAAACTCGGGCTTTGATTATACTATTGAATATAAACCGGGATCACCAATAAGCATGCCCTATCCGTAAAATTATACAATAGATGAAAAAGTAAGCATAAGGCTCAACACAATACACTTTATATGCTTATACCGCCAGTTCACACCTTGCTACAATAGATTAAAGAAGAAACACAATCTAATCATGAACTACAGCATAAGCAAATTTCTAAGCCAATTGTTTCCCAAACACAAATATACTAATGGACCGCTTTATTACAAAATAGAATAGTCATATCTAAAGATTAAATAAGAAATATACTTATAAGAGAATTACATTCAACACCAGGAGGTCATTGGAGAATTAAGAGGACATGGGCCATAATTACTCAACAATTCTACCGGAAAAAGATGAAACAAGATATACAACACTTCATAGCCACATGTCCCGTGTGTCAACAGTCAAATATGATACTCAAACCCGAGGGTTATTACAACTTACCTATTCCAATAGCCATTTGGGAGGAAGTATCAATGGATTTTATCATAGTCTACCCAAATCTCACAACAAAATTATTATACTAGTAGTAGTAGATAGACTTTCAAAGTATGCTCATTTCTACCCTTCCAACTAGTTTTACTACCTATATAGCTCAAACCTTCATTTTAGATATAGTTAACCGCATGGAATTCCACAAGCAATAGTCTGAGACCCTATCTTTATGTGCAATTTTGGCAAAACTACTCAAATTAAGTGGAACAACATTAAGCCATAGCGTTTATCATCCTCAATGATGGCCAAACAGATGTAACAAATGTAACACTAGAACAATACCTAAGAAGTTTTGTATTGAGACACCAAATTGGTTACAATTTCTCCCATGGGCGAGTTTTCCTATAATACATCCATTAACACTTTCACAAAATGACTCCCTTCCAAATAATATATGAGACTACCACTTGAAGTTATACCCTATAATGGCAAGAGCCTACCAATATAGAGGTAGAAACCTTACTACAACAAAGGGACAATGTCTTACAAAGAATCAAGAAAAACTTACAAGAAGCTCGAATAATGCAACAAATGGCAAATAAACACGAAGGAGCTTCAGTTCAATATAAATGATCTAGTGTTAGTTAAATTACAACCATACTGACAGATCTCACCTCAAAGAAACCCTATACAAAGCTACAAAGACGATATGGTCCTTTAAAATTCTACAAAAGTAGGGACTGTGGCTTACAAAGTGGACCTTCCGTAAACAAAGAAGGATTCACAATGTCTTCCATGTCTCTAGACTTAGTAATTCAGTAGATTCAAAAATTCACCCAACCATATTGCCTACTCAATTCTTAGAAGGGCATCCCCGGTCAAACCCATCAAAATTTTAGATCGGAGGATAAGAATACAAGGAGAGACAATCACGTAAGTCTTAAGACAATGGGAGGGTATCCCAGAAGAGACTTCTTGGGTGAAAATTGAGGAATTTCGTGAAACTTTTCTGACCTGAGGACAAGGTCAATGTGGGGGGGGAGGGGAGTAATGATATGACTCCATATCCTCAAATAGACAAGAGGTAAAGGGAGAGAAGAATTCCAAATTACAAGGGATTTCACAAGATAACATAAGAAATTACCCGTGACAAGTAAGGAGGGACAAATACGCCCATAATTTTACGAGACTAAATAGACAAAGACAAGATATGATAACAAAGAGAGAAGAAAAGACTACAAGTATACTAATTGATATAAAATATAAAGATTACAGTACAAATACACATGTCCGAATAGCATTAGAACAAAGACCGCCTATGATGATAACAAATACAAGCAGAACTAAACATAAATAGTTTGAGCAAATCGCAAAGAAGTTATCCATAACGTTAGATCAACTCAAACTCAAGAAATAACTAACAAGATAATGCTCGTTCAAATATAACAGAATGGATGAAGCGAGAACGATCAAGGAACCAAGAAGATCGAGGACTAACGCCTTTAACTAACTAATATTCCGAGACAGAGTAAGAAAATAGTGAATAAATGGCTCAATGTAATAGAAAGTAGTTACTCATATAGAGAAAGCATAGATCTAGGCTAGACAAAGAGTATAAATAGAGGATGAAAGATAAAGGAATGTAATCAATATTTCAAAAGAAACTTATCTTCTGGCCTCCTTCTTCTTCTCCTTCTTCCGCTCAACCTTTCCTCTGTGTTTCAAAAACTTCCTCTGTGTTTCGCCGATCGAAACCCTAGGGTTTCTCCTCCTCTCTCTCCCACGGATCCCTTGCCCGAATAGCGAAACAAAACAAATACCCCTTTTGATTCCTTCCACGAGAAGTCAATCTCACTACAGAAGAAAAGGAAAGCGCACTTTAGGCTAGGATCCCCGATCCCGATCAAGTTCCAGACAGATCAAGAGCCGTTAAACCACACCGATCTAACGATTGATAGCGGTAATCCCAATTGATCAATAGTTCGATAAGTCGGATCGACGGTCTGATCAAATCGAAGCCTATCGCCATCAATATCTCAAAATTGAGCATTCAACAATCAAGAAAAGAAGATGCCAATTAATGTATATGATAACTTGTTCAAAATGAGTTTCATTTATCTAAATTTTAATGGATTTCACTTAACGGGCTAAAATAAGAGTTATAAATATAACATTTTTACATTTACATCTATAAATAATGAAAATGATATTAGAAATTTATAAAAATAAATTATGTTGTGGCGCATGAAGTTATTTTTTATTATTATTATTATTATAAGTACAAGTATGAGAAATTCATCTGAGTATTTTAAATAATTTTTTATAGGTAAACGTAGCACATACTTAAGATAATATTTATTTAGCAAATTATAAACATATCATGCAAACATTAAAACAAAAAAATTAAGTATAATAAAGTTCATTGATTTAGTTTTATAATTGACTATTACATATTATATGTCTAGAATTAAAATCATCAAATCAATTTGAATATAATGAAAGGCTAAGATTTACTATTGGAAACAACACAAGCCACTTTTAATAGTAGTAGTATATAATATATATATATATATATAACACTCAATCTTCAATATCATATCAAAAATATAATATTATTCACTTTCTAAAAGTGAAATACAACTTTAAGCATAAGAAATCATTAACTAAATAAATAAATATCTTACTTTAATTGTTAGATAGAATTATGTGATATATATATGTAAATCTTCCTATATATATCATTTAAATTTAATATTTATAAATATAATATTATCATTATTTTCTAAAATTAAAATATACTTTTAAAAAATATTATACTTATAAATATCAAAATTTAAATCTTAGATATATACATGCATAAAATTGTGTCATAAATTTGTAAATTTTTCTAAAATTAATGATGATGTTATTTTTATATAATGCCATAATTTAGAAATTATTTATATAAATTAAATTTTATATATATATATATGTATGTGTGTGTGTGTGTGTGTGTGTGCGTATGCGTAGGGTTGCAAATGAATCGAGCATTCAACAAGTTACTCATGGCACTGATTAACTGTCATCTTCGCTTGATTAACTAATCAAACAAGCTCAACATTTTTTAAATACTGATTGCAAAATAAACAAGCTTGAACAACTTGTCATTCGGTTCAATTATGTTCATGAACATTATCATTTAAAAAATGTGAACAAACTCACTAAATAGCTAGATTAAGGCTTGTTTGTGAATAGTATTCAAATTTTTACTTTTTTAGGCTAATAAGCTTTATTTGATACAACTCATGTATATTTCTCAACAAGCTCGATTAAGGCTTGATTACGCTTGTTTATTTTAGTAAACGAGCTCGTTAACAAGCTCAATAATCCAATTTGAACCGAGCTCGTGAACAAACTCGAATCGAGCTTGAGCTCTAAATAATCTCAAGCTTCAATATTAAGGAAGATTTACATACACATCACACAATTCTTATTAATTTATATAACTAACACTTAAAGCTAGATATTTACTTATCTAATACTTTCTTATACTTAAAAGATGTATTTCACTTTTAAAAGTAAGTGATGATGTCATTTTGATGAGATATTGAAGATTTGGGTGTTATATATGTAAAAAAATAAATTTTAGATGTTAGATATGTAAATATATAAGAATTTTGTGTATGTAAAATCTCGAATATTAAATAAGCTCAAGCTTGAATACATATAATTTACAAATATAGTACACAATTCTTATGCATTTATATATAATCTTAATACCTAAAATTGATATTTATAAATATAATATATTTTTTATACTTCAAAAGGTGAATTTTACTTTAAAAAATTAAGAAAAGTACTTTTTGTTATAATAATAAAGATTTAGATGCTATATAGATAAATATCTATATTTAGGTGTTAGGTATGTAAATATATAAGAATTGTGGTAAATGCCCCAAAAAAAATTATTTCAAATCATTAAGTGGGTCGTAGTGCCATATGCAAATCGACCTGCGGCCCGGTCCAAACAAAAAACTATTCAGCCCAATTATGGGTCGTAGTGCCACATTTCTAAATTTATACAATTGAAAAATGATAAATTTAAATTTATAACTATTTCTTATATAGCTCACAGCCAAATGTGTATTTTTAAGTTTGATAGATGCAAAATAAATCGAGAGAAGAAAAACATTGTTCTCATCAGGAGAAAACTTAAACTCATATTTATTATTATTATTATTATTATTATTATTATTATTATTATTATTATTATTATTATTTTTTGTTTTACTATGGATTAAAATCAAACGATGGTCGGCATGTGATCGGCGGCGGTAGTGGCGGCCGGCGGCGACGGGATGACCGGCGGTGGTCGGCGGCGGCTGGCGGCGGTAGTACGGTGGCACAGCATCGGTAGTCGGCGGATAAGAAACAGCGATGGTGGAGGCGGCGATGGTCCGGTGACCGCGGAGATTGGCGGCGGTGGCCCAACGATGATGATTTTGACCTATCCGGGTTGTTTGTCAAAGTGTGACTCGATGGCGTTAACCTCTATAGAAGAGGTTGAATTGAATCCGTTGAGATTTTGACCCATGTGTTTATCGAGTGTTACCGATAGCGTTATCCGTGTGGAAGAGGTTGAATTGAATCCGTGAGATTTTGACCCATCCGAGGTTGTTTGTCGAGTGTTACCCAAAGACGTTAACCTGTGGAAGAGTGGAAAGTCCACTGGACCTTTTGACATCCTAGTTGTTTGTCGAGTGTTACTCGATGGCGTTAACCTATGGAAGAGGTTGAATTGAATCCGTTGAGATTTTGACCTATCCGGTTGTTTGTCGAGTGTGACTCGATGATGTTAACCTATGGAAGAGGTCGAATTGAATCCGTTGAGATTTTTGACCTATCGAGGTTGTTTGTCGAGTGTGACTCGATAACATTAACCATTATGGAAGTGATTGAAATCCGTTGAAGATTTTTGACCTATCCGGTTGTTAGTCGAGTGTTGATGGCGTACAGTATGGAAGAGGTCAAATCAATCGCCGAGGATCTTGGACCTATCCGAGGTTGTATGTCGATGTTACCCGATGGCGTTAACTTGTATGGAAGAGGTCGAACGAATCCGTTGTAGATTTTGACCTATCCGAGGTTGTTTGTCGGTGTTACGATGGCGTTAACTGTATGGAAGAGGTCGAATTGAATCCGTTGAAGATTTTGACCTATCCGAGGTTGTTTGTCGTGTTACGATGACGTTAACATGTATGAAAGAGGTCGAATTGGATCCGCCGAGGATTTTTGACATATCCGGGTTGTTTCTCGGTGTTACCGGCGATTAACCTGTATGGAAGAGGTCGTGGGAAGTGCGACCTTTTGACCTATCCTGTATTACCCAAAGTGTTATTTGACTTCTGTGGAGTAGGTGCGGAGTTTTGACCTATCCGAGGTTGTTTGTCGAAGTCTTTGCTCGATGGCGTTAACGTGGAGTAAGTCGCGGAGTTTTGACCTATTCGAGGTTGTTGTCGAGTCTTTGCTTGATGGCGTTAATATGTGTGAAGTAATTTTGATCTATCCGGGTTATTTGTCGAGTCTTTTCGATAACGTTAACTGTATGGAAGAGATCGAATTGAATCCGTTGAGAATTTTGACCTATCCGAGATTGTTTGTCAAAATATTTCGATGACATTAACTTGTGTGGAATGGGTCAAATCAAAATATTTGTTTGAGCTTGTAGCCAAAGTTGCTCCTTGACCTTTGTCTTTCTCATTGGTATTCTTGAGTTGCTTCTCGATAATCAATTAGATATTCGAATATCGATTTGGATAATCTTTTGGGATTAAGAGTTGCCCCAGTTTAGACAAAATCAAGGAATGAAGTTTGATGAATCTTCATTCTTCGCGCCCTTAAAAGAGAAATGCTCCACGGATGGTGGTTTTGATCTTGTTGGGAAGCTTGGTCGTCATACAAGATGAAATAATAGGAATCAGCTTCCATGAGGCCAAAGCTGTTGCGTCTAGAAAACCATTGTGGTAGAGTAAAAGTTCTTAGCCGTTGTGAAATCCAAGATGCACCGTATTTAAAGTGAACAAGAAAACTCAGATTTTACGTGGAAAACCTCGAAAAGAGGAAAAAAACCATGGCTGCAGTAAATCTTCCACTATGTATTTGTTTTGGAGTATAAGTTTTCCGTCTGGATTACATAATATATATGAAAAATGATAGAATCCCAAAATCAAGCAAAAACCATATAACAATGGTGAACAATGAAATTGATGGGCGATGAAGGTCGTCTCAGATGGTGGCCGGCGAAGATGTCGAGATCGGCGGTGGCACGATGGTAGTCGGCGGTGGTGACACTGTCAGTGGTTAGCGATGATAGCCGGCGGCGATGGTTGGCAACGATGACGGCGGCAAAGGAACAGTAGTAACGATCGGCACGAGATTGCAACGCAATCAGCCGTGGCGGCGGCGCGGCCGCGGCGCGGTGGTAACCAACGGAGGTGGTCGGCGACCGTTGTAATGCATGGTTATGCGGAGGATTTTCAAGCTTTGAGCTCTCTCCTCTCTCTTACTGGCCTCTCATATGAAGAATGAGGCTATTTATATATTGGAGGACATCTACGTAAATACATGCAAAATCGAATCACTCCTCCATGACGGCTCAAAATGATTCCTTTGATCATATGATGTATTTTGTATATTTGAATGCTCAAATGAAGTGAATTATGAGATCTTGGGCTTGTTAGATCCGGCAAGACGCCGATTTGACTATAAACACTCCATGTTTAAGAGTCGATCGATAATAA
The DNA here is from genome assembly GCA_021442155.1 of Cymbidium sinense. Classification (NCBI taxonomy): domain Eukaryota; kingdom Viridiplantae; phylum Streptophyta; class Magnoliopsida; order Asparagales; family Orchidaceae; genus Cymbidium; species Cymbidium sinense. The sequence continues at coordinate 4,340,384 of CM038230.1, forward strand.
TGACTTGATCTGTTAATCTTGATTCAAAATCGATTGCTTTTCGGCATCAATATTCGCTTCTTCAGCGAATTTTTAGGATCATATCAAAAATAACTTTTAAATGTTTTAAATTTTTTGAAAAATAATTATCAGCATCAAATATATTTTATTTTAAAATAATATATATAAATAATTAAACACACATCAGCACAGCAGTAAATGCCCTTCATTGTCTTTTATAACTATAGTTTTATTTATTTATTAGCTCAATTTCTAATGAAAAAATAATTTACACTGAGAGTAGTAAAGAGACACCAAAATTGAGCTAACAGAGCTGAAAAAAATACAAACCTTTAAACCCCGAAAAATAAAACCTCAGAGGGAAAATTAAAAAAGTTCAGTATAACCTGCGAGCCAACAGAACAATCTCATATGATGGATCCAGAAATAATTAAATAAAGCAACAACATAGCTTGCAAGTAACACTCTAACATTTCCTTAATGTTGTGAACAATTCATAAATAATAATAACTGTATAAGCCAATGAGAATGAACCATTAAAGCGTGATCCAGAAGATAGCAGTAAAACAGGGAAACTTCAATGGCAAAGTTCAGTTTTTTAATTGAAGTCTACCAGCAATATAAAGGAACTTATATTTCCAGCCAACTAATTATTTTTATATTTCATCACAGCACTCGGAGAGGAAGAGTCTATCGCAACTGTCTAAAAAAGTAATGGTAGAACTGTTGTAGAAGAAGCTGCCATCTAAAAGCTACAATTTTGTTGGCCAGATTAAAAACATAATTTTCTCACAACTTATTCAAAATACAGTTTCTCAAACACCACTATCTACGGTGCGATTCAGACCACACTATAAGAAAAAAGCTGCTCTAAACGCTGCCAGAGAGAGAAGAAGGCCTAAATAATTAAAGGAAAAAATGTGCGCTAAGTTAAAGTATGTGCTTTAAGCAAAACAAGCCAAGCTTTTCTCTTGTTGAAGATAAACGCAGACATCAAAAGAGCTGAGGAAGATATTTTGGAGATAAGAGAGGTTAAGGCATGTGCTAAGAAGATCTTTTTTCTGCATGAAATCACTCCATTTTAAATAATGCAGCTATAGCAAGATGGGTGGAGTGCAATTTCCCATGTTTTTCTTATGTAAGTTTGAATTCAAAGTCATTTTAAATCATGAAAGATAATATTTAAAAGAAAATTTAGTTTTGATTTCAAGTTTGGTGGCTGTGAAGCTTAAGATCTTATTCACATATAATATTTTATATCTACCACTTATAAAAAGTGGAAGAAATCAATAATTATAAGATCTCACACATTCTCATTCATTTACCAATGTGAAGAGGCGAAGGTATGAGAAGTGGTAGATGGAAAGATCAAAGGCTAGTAGTTATCTTGGTAGCTATCATACATAAGAATTCATCTGTTGGGTGGTCGATAACTACTGAAAAGACCGAAAGCAACAATTGAAAGCTGATGACCTCCAAAAGGGGAAATCAGTGACTCACAAGAGATAATGATTAATGTGGCGATCTGACATAGGAGATGTCATACTTTATTATCGGAAAGCATAGCGATGGAGGAATCATTGTCATGAAGCATACTAGTGAGGCAAAAGTGATGAAAATGCTTGTAAAAAACTATTTGGATTATACTTTTATCTTCGAACTAGTAGATATTTATCAAACTACGGGTACCTCAATCAGAAGAAAGATTACCATTCTAATATCAAAGTCCAGAAGCAGAACCTACACCACACTCATCAATTTTTATATTATGGGATGGGAATCTCTATAACACTAAACAATGAGCTTAGCTTCATAAAAAGCATTAACAGGACCACGAAATCACATTTGTTCATTCATATTTCACAGTATCAGTGCAGTCATGGAATTGGGAAGGAGGCTGATCTCCCCAATTATGCTCGCTCTGCACGTGGTACCCACTTCAGGAGCACACCGCCATGTGCGAAGAAGAAACAAAGACTGCAGATGCAGGCAAAACTCCTTTGCTTATTAAAAGCTCCATGCACCAATCGCAGCTCAATAGATCTCCATCCAGCTACTCCAAACCTCCTTGAGGCGACAAGTGTACCCCTAAGACCAAGGCAGGGGCATGGATTTTACCAGGCCAAGCGTACGCCAATTAGATAAAATATGCCCGCAAGACACAGTTAAATCTTTTTCCCATTATCAATTTAGATTTTCAGAAGTAGCATGTGAAGAGACTGTAGGCATGAGGGGTGACATTTAATGGAATCATGAAGGCATGGGATATTAACACCACCACAAAGATTCGATTAAAATCATATCTTAATAGTCATCCATTCATGTTGTATATATATGTAAAGCATCATCAGATTCCAGGCTAGCCCCCCACCCCCGTAGGTTTCTTTTAACAGCAAAACTTTGTTTGAGAGACTGATGACTTTTCTTTCCCTAAGAATGTGATTGAAATGCTTAATGATTGGTAGGTGAGTGAAGGGCTTGAGCAATTGAGCCTTCTACATCAATGATATGAGGCATCCAATGACTCTGTTTATTGGAGCTTAGCACCAATGATGAGCTTATAGCACTGGACTTTCAACTTTAAAGGTGTGTCCTCTCCAGCGCTACTAATGGAATCCAACTCGAAACTCAACCATATAGATGCCCCCCTCACAGCTAGTGGTGGTCTCTATCTCTGTGTCTCTTTCATGTCCTTACTAGGAATGGAGTCATCAACTTCTCTATAAAAAGAGAAAAATGGCATATGATAATGGCGAAAGATGCCAGCTTACTCCTTTTAAGTGGGATTGGCCGAGACACGAGGTGGCCAATGGTGTAGTGCTACATTATCAAATAGAGCTAACAGTGTTGGTATTTAAGTGGTCTAGGAAAGAAAGAAGATGGAGACTGGTCTTCAAGTGTTCCTTCTGCAAGCAATAATAACTCTTGTATAATTCAAATAATTTTATTCAGAATGAACCTGAAGTTCTAGCAGAAATACATCCCAGAAATGCCAACTGGTATTTTTGAACACTTTTAATGCATTTATGATTTTCTAGGTATTTTAGGATGAGCATGAAAATAGTCACCCATGCCTTGAATGCGCTTTAATTGGTGACAGCTAACTGTAGCTTTTGGGCAAAGCTGATTTTCAGGGCTGCATTTCATTAATGAAGCAGCAAGTTGTGTTTGAGTCAAAGTAAATTAAGCTTCCGAAAGTAATTTTGGCTCATGTGAAACGATAATTCTGATTTTGAAAGCGTTTTTAATGTTATTTCAGTTGAATTCCTACCACTTTGGTAAAGCCTAATAGTCACCAATCAAAATAACCCTCCCTTGTTTTAATAAGCATAAAATTGATGGATATACAAAGTAAAATCACCGTGAAAGCATATATATATATATATATATATATATATATATATATATATATATATATATATATATATATATATATATATATATATATATATATATATATTTGCAGAAAATCTTATGCTGTGTGTTTGGTGCGCTGCAGAAGTGTTACATTTACTTTACATTATTACCTAGTTTTTAATCCCTTTCCTTCTCAAACCAACAAAGCGTTTGTAGCCAACCAAAAATCCCCATAGAAATATGTGCAAAAGAAAGCAGCTTGAGTGCTAAAATTGCGTTGGCACTTCAATCATAAGGGAAGAATAGTGTTAGTTTCATAAAATAAAAAAAGCCAACTTATTGTATAATCATACAGTTTTAATGATAATATTGCGTCTTGTCATTAAACAAATTCTTGTAAGTTAGTTAGCTACAATCAGCTTTATGAAAGTTGATTAAGTCAAATTATTGTCATCAAAGATCAATTCAAAATCTCAATGCACTCATAAGAGCCAAAACAACTTTTAGTGATAATACGTTGTCTTGGCATTAAACATCATTTGTAAATTAGTCATAATCAACTTTATGAGAGTTAATTTATTCAATAAAACAGAGTATCATGCATGATATGTATGCTAAATTTGGAACGCTATGGTTGCAGAAAGCCTGGTTATTGCATTAGATATTGAAAGCTTTTCTTTTTTTTTTTTTTTTGGGGAGAATACGTCTAATGTTAGTAAATTTTGTTGAAGCTTCACAAAAGAACAACCATGGTTTTCACAATGGAAAGGACCCCTCTAAATGTTTGGACTAAGGTACCTGAAAGCAAACTTGAGATTTTTTTTTAATAAAGAATGATCTGATCAGATGTGCTTGAACCTAGAGAACCACCTGAAAATGGTATGCAACCTCCATGATTGATGAGATCCGAGGTCTTTACCTGCCATTGTATTTCCTGGAGTTAAATATGCTTCAATAAGTATCAAAATAATCGGTAAGATATTATACAAAAGTCAACTTGTTTAGGGACTATTTCAAAGATTTAAATGCATCTGCCTATAATAATCAGTCCTCTCCTGAAAACCAAAAAAATAAAAAAAATCTGCTACTGTTAATCAAGTTGCACTATAGCTGCAATGATAATGGTGCCCATCATAAACTATTGTATTAGAATAAGGAAGAAATACTGTTTATTTCATACTAAACAGTCGATTCTCTATCCTGTATCCTTCTCCAGATCAGAAATCTACTTTTTGTGCGGGAAAAATGCCAGCTCACCCTGATCAAGACTAAAGCTCTGCTTCTTTTATCAATTATCAGTAAACATAGGTGCTGCTGCTGTGGTCAAACCTTGCTAAAAAAAACAAGAAGTACAGCTCATGTAACAGTGAGCATTTGCATGGTATTTGTAAGGGAAAGCAATTAAATATAATAGGATTCACGTACTCGGTCCTGCCTGCCCATAAACAAATAAATGGAGTGTGGTTGTGAGTAAACTATTTCAGATTAGCACTTTTTTTAACTATGCTTGTTGAAGTCATCCTTTATTATTTTCTCAACAACAAAACTTTCATTCACAACCCTCGTAATTGCTCTAATGGCCAGTCACAGTACTATAATCTCAGCAGAACCCAACCTACAAACATTCGAGGCTGCAATAGTGAAACCGAGATTTAAAGACAGGAGACGAACGAGTTTACCACAAATATAAGATTGGCATATCTCTCAAATTATGCATAACCATGTATGACGATTCATGGACAAAACTTCATACTAGGTATAAAACAAGAGGGCTTGTCCATAATATACGGGAATGAGAGCACCCAACTAGATTCATATAGTCAGAACGAAAAGAACGATTGCTATTACTTACTTTTTCCATGTACATGGAAATAATTACAAATACTTAGCTCCTTATGGAGAGAGGGCAAGAAAGCTTTTACAATGCTTTGAAGCCCAACAAAGATCCAAAAGGTAAGGGGAGACGAGGAAAGAAAGAAAGAAGTACAAAGGCTCTCTTTTTTCCCTTCATATAAGAAATACATGCATTTTCTCCCCACCAATACCACCGTTAGCTTTCATGGTTGGTGTGGGAACAGATACTTTCCGATCTACACCATTGTACAAGACTTCAAGGTAAGCCTCTTCCACTCCACTAGCCGTTGCAAGAAGTCCATAACCTTAGAAATCATTTCAAAGAATCAAAAATCAGCAACTTGGCATTCTGAAGACAAACACAGAAGGTCACACAAGAGTATATCATGTGGCCCTTCTGATGGAATGGACCATAAACAAAAATATCCCAAAGCATTAAAATATTAAAAAGCAAAGAGATTTGGTGTTGGTTTAACTTACCTCAGATGGCTCTTGAGGGAATAAGAGGCGCTTGTTTCCTTGGGAATTTTAGAAACTAGTATACCAAAGCCTTGCCCTTTGTTTCTCAACGCCTAATAGTGATGCAAAAAAAAAAGACAATAAAACATCCACATGATAAAAATGCTCTTATCAAGATTATAACTTATCTATCTATATATATATGGACCACTTTAACATATTATAGCTAAAAATACTGATTTTATTGTAACAACGCTAGCTTTTAAAACCCAAACGTGTGAAAGCTATGTACTCAACGACGACAAGTTTGAGCAAAGTCCGATCATTTTGATAACAAAATAACAATCATACATACCTTGAAAGCATCTTCATCTGTGAGATCATCACCAATATAAACAGGCAAAACGTCCTCGCAGTCTGCGAATCCTGCGCAGCAAGCATTATGACATAACCTTTCTTAAGAAAAATTTTGAGTTGGAATTTCGCCTACATCAAATTTAAAGTAGGCACTCAAGATTTAAAAAAGTTGATAAACTGGGACAAAAAAGAAAATGACTTGATGTAATGGGTCTAAAAGCTGTCGTAGAACTTACCAAGAGACTCCAACAGGAACTCCATGGCCCTCCCTTTGTCCCATTTAATAATGGGGCGAACCTCTAGCACCTGAAGGCCAAGAAGTTGTCACATTCATGCTTCGAAAGCAAGCAACAAGAAAAGTTATCTTTAAGCAAGAGCATGAAGCTCCAAAATTTACACCTTCCTTCCTGGACTTAGCCGTAGTTTTGGGTACTCTTTCAACACTGATTTAACTCGATCGGCTAAAGCTCTCCATCTCTAAGAAAAGAGAGGGGAAAAAAAACTCATCGATTAAAAAATAAAGCAAAAAAATAATAGAGCAGAACTATGATATGATTCAATACCTTTTCATCCACACATCTAAAGTGGACCGACACACAGAACTTGTTGTTCTCCACCTTGGCCCCAGGGGTAGATTTGGTCGCTTCCAGTAAGGTTCTATAAACCTTTATAAGATAATTACACAGAGGCCTCTCAGTCTCACATATTCCATGATATTTTGCTGGCTGCAATGAAGTAAAACAACTTCAATAAGCCGTGAATCGCACCTTATCGATCATCGGGAGGAACTTACTAGCTGGTTGAAACAGTACGGCTTTCCCTGAGCCAAAAAAAAAAAAAAAAGAGGAAAATACATAAATATAAACACTATAAGAAAAATCCTAGTTTAAAGAACAAATGGGTGGTTATAAACTTTTTTTTTCAATTTCTTTTATCAAAATTTAACTTTACTGAGGAGAAAGTAGAAAGCACCAACATTAGCTTTCTTGAAACTGGGTCCCTTAGCAGGAACTTTGATGTCCATGCCATGGCTACCAGCATAGTACAGCTCTGCCAATCTCACAAAGTTGTAGACCTTGCTCAACAGCAAATCAACAGTTCTCCTTCTCAGAACAACAAAAGAAAATGAACATAAAAAAAATATACAGAGAACATGGAAGAAAAGAAAATGTACCTTGTTCCGACACCGGCCACTCACAATTGCCGTCGGGAAATACCGCGCCACATCCCTGACCGTATCTCTCATCTGAACTCAACAACAACATATCATAATGCCAGCGATAACAAAACTAATATCAGAAGCATATATGAAAACAGGTCACGAACCGAGTCAGACATAGGTCGGCGGTCGTCGACGATAGGCGAGAGCGTTCCGTCATAGTCAAGAAATATCACGACTTGTTTCCCCTTCGACGCTCGTAATCGTAATCTCATCGAACATGCTCAGCGCTGAGGGCTGGCTCATCTGCGTTCATTCCCATAAACCCATTAACCGGCAAAGAAAAAAAATGAAACCCACACCTCATAAAGAAAAAAGGAAAGTCCTAAATCGCTCACCATCCAGGTCGAATGCTCGTGCTGATCGGCGATGGAGGCGGAGGCACCATGAGTCGCCGCGGACTTGTGCGTCGGCGAAGATGCTTTCATGGTTTCGATCCATACATTAATCCTACCACTTCCACCGTTCTCAGCAAGATCCAACTGAGGCAGGCACTTCCGTCTGACACCGAATCCACTGGCGGCGGTGGTGGCGTCAGCGCCACCGACCTTCGGTGGAAGGTAAGGAAATATTGGAGTTGGATTGGCCACTGCCGCCACCGCGATCCCCATGGATTCCGACACCACCACATTCTGGTTCGTCATCTCCGATCGAAAGAAGGGTTTCGGGGCCCTTAGAGTGAGATGGAGAGGTCGGAAGAAGGGTTGGGTTCTTTATTTTACTGATTTCTGGTGAACTTGAAAAGAAGTGGTGTACTCTTATAGTTGGTTGCGGACGAGAATCCACGTTAGCGGGTCCCACCCCGAAGCCCAAAATCCTGTGGGGCCAGCGAGTAGGAAAGGGGCCCACAAGCCGTCTTCTCCGTCAGGAAGCCCGGTCACTGCGCCAGCTGGAGACCTCGCACGTGTCAACCATAGACTCCCTCGTGCTCTTGCGTGTTGTGAGTAGGGGTCCCCACGCGTCCGTGTCAACATTTTCCTCTCTTCTTTAATTTTAATTTTTATATTTTCGCCGCTTGCTTGTTATTCGAATGCTGCCGGCATGCTGGGTACTACAGCCATTAATTTTAAATTTTACTTATAAATATTTAATTATATATATATATATATATATATTACTGGGCATCGGTCACAATTGAATTTCAAGTTCGCGCTGGTTGGTTGATTTAATATACATAAATATTAAATATATTTAAAATGCATTAAATTTATAAGTTTATAAATAAAGTTATTAAAACATTTTGCAATTTTATCTAACTTTCTTTCTTGTGTCAAATATTTTTTTTATTTTTATCATTTCATTACAATTATAATTAATTTTAATTATAATAATTATGTTCATACTTTCATAATAATTGAGCTAATTCTTAGGTTATCTTAAATTAAGATAATTGAGCTATAATAATATATTTTATACAGTTTCTTCCATTATGCTTCCATCTTGTTAGGCAAATAAACTCTATCAAGAAAGAAAAACTAAAAATACGAAATTTTTTTAAAAAATAACAACAACAACAACAACAACAATAATAATAATAATAATAATAATAATAATAATAATAATAATAATAATAATAATAATAATAATAATAATAATAATAATAATAATAATAATAATAATAATAATAATAATAATAATAATAATAATAATAATAATAATAATAATAATAATAATAATAATAATAATAATAATAATAATAAAAGGCTGAGTTGGTTGGGACCATCTGATCTCAAAATATGAAAATATGCAAAACATTATATTTATTCCATTCTCATATATATAATTGATGGCTAGCACAAATTATTTGCCCTGTTGAAAGCGCCAACTCAAAGGCCAAAACCCTCTTCTCGAAGGGGCCAAAAGAACCCATTATGGTCAGTGCTCCTTCTCCAAGGGGACTTTTCACATGACTAGAACATCCCTCTAAAAATTAATAAATATATTAAGGTCATAGAAAAATTCATCGTCAATGATTTACATTATCGAATACTAATGAATATAAACGACACACTAAAGGCCAATCATATGTCACCATATGAAATAAACCTCATGACGAGCCCCACAAATTTTGGGTATAAATGCATTCATTTGTCACTCAACATCAAAGCCCACCAAATCAAATCTTAAACTTGTAGTACATATACTTTTCAATTAATAGAAAATACGTGATATTATTCAAAAGTTTTCCTATTATTACAGCAATGGCAGATCCTTATTATAATACTTATTTTGGGCTTTCGTATAGGCCCATCAATTAGATTAAATCTATATTATATGAATATCATTTAATTCAGAGATTTACATACATACCACGCCAAGATCATATTTACATCTAACACCTAAAAGTTAGATATTTACTTATCTAATACTTTTATGCTTAAAAAAAGTCATTTCACTTTTAAAAAATAAAAAAGAATATTTTTGACGATATAAGATTGAATTATATATAAAAAAATCAAAGTTTTCATGATATAAATACGAAGTTTGACGTATATATATAAATCCCTTAATTCATTTAAAATAAATATGAATTAATTGTATAAGATAAAATAAAATCATCACTTGAATTCCAAGGATTAAATGAAGAATAAAAGCACCTACATGATTACTGTTACTTTAATATAAAAGAAAAACGTTTAACAAATTATTTATTATTTTTATTTGACATTTATATTTATTTTTCTATTTATAATAATCATTTAAAAATCTTTTATTTTATTCAAAAGATTTATGGTTATTGATAATCAATTGAAACTTATATTATAAATATATAGTTTGATGGACAATTTTATTTTAGAAGATATTTGAAGGTTTCAAGAAAATGATTAAAAGAAAAGAGGCATATCATTTAATTTAAAATTAATTAAAATTAGTATTGACTCAATTAGTTGCTATAGCTAATGTTGAAAGAATTTTTCTATAATTAATAGTTTACAATATGACTGCTACTAGGATTAGAGATCAATAGATGAATAATTTTTAGTTACTTATATTAAAAATGATATACTAAATTATATCTATAATGATGTAATTATTTAATACTTGAAAATATGAAGAGAAATATCAAGATTTTATATTCATATATTAATAACTTAATTACTATTAATAGAAGATATTGGTCATTATTTTCATAGCTAACATCATGAAAGAAAACAATGAAAGTGAACTCTCATTTTCTATCAATTTGTCATTATTTTTTTATTTATTTTATATGTTTTGATGAACTAGCAACATATATTTTGAAAATATAATATATAATATATATATATATATATATATATATATATATATATATATATATATATATATATATATATATATATACTAATATATATAGTGTTATTGTGATGAAAAATTTGTAGATGATTTGTCTACATTATCAATAATTATTTAGTCGATAATTTTTATTGATTACGATTAATTCAATAATACTATTATAAATTACTATCAAAATTTTATTAATGATTCATCAATGGTAAATTTGTCAATAAATAAATAAAGAAAAAAGTCATTATTTTAAAATAATATCTTGAAATTTCCTACCAAAATTATTTATTTCCAAATTTATTTCTTTATTAATATCTTTGTTGAATATTTTTGCTAAATATAACTATAGTCAAATACGCCCTTTGTAACTCTATAAATATCTCATATTACTATAGTTTGGTCAAGAGGAAAAACAAGCAAGCAAAGAGATCTTGAGAGAGAGATTTGGGTAGGTTCTATGAGCATTGTATGAGGGTTTGTATTAAGCATTATCATGACCACCTTCTTCTGTTAGTAAGTTTTTTTTTAACTGCTCCAGCCTCTCGTGATCCCATTTGCAAGTTTTTTTCACTTAAATCTTGTACTCTTTTGTGTTTTCTATATCTATTTTATTTGGTGACAATGGGATTTACTGTAACAATTATAACTTGCTACAATTTAGTGATAGAATTTCATTTTCAATATGAGTTTTATCATAAAAAAATTCCATTGTAGAGTTTGCATGTAACATTTTTTATTGATGGATAATTCAATATATGTTACAAATTATAATGTCTTAATTATAGGAGATTTTGTTGTAGTGCATTTTTATATTGGATAAATCTTCAGTGTTGGTTAGATCTACCTTCATTTTACTATATGGCCTCAAGCATTTAATTTTTTTAAACAGTAATTTTATTTAATAATTTAAATTATAACTTGATTACAATGAATATATGGTTTGAATAACATTTAGTAAATATAACATAGTTAAAACAAAACTTTAATATTTTAGACATATACAAAGAAATATAAAAAAACGCCTCTATAAGATATGTAGATAAAAAATATTTAGAAAATGTTTGAAAATAAAATTAATAATAGACTTAAGTTAATTATGAATAAATAAGTTATTAAAAAATTCATTAAAAATGATTTCAACATCTTGTAATTTTAGTTGGACAGAAAAATTTACGATAATGATGATGAATGATGAAGTCGACGTATTATTTGAAGTTATTTCATTAAAAAAAAAACTATTCATGAAAATATTTTTTTACCTAATCAATGCACTCCACACACTCCCACCATGAAACCATTTAAAGCTCATTCCACTCAATTCTTATCATATTGCATGCTCAAGAAGCCATTAAAATGCCAATACATGTAATCAGCTAAAGAAGACCCATGCTAAAGAAGAGACCCACAATAGGGTCGACAAATGACTCTCTCTATCCCTCTGTCTCTCTCTTTCCTCTTTTTATCTACAAGTATTTAATTTATTGATGGCCTTCGGCCTTATTGTGGGTGGTGTGAAAGATTAAAGAGGATGTGGACTTGACATTGCAGCCTTAGGGCCATGCATAGAAAGAAACAAAAAGGCTGATAAGCTCCTTTCCTAGTTAAATTTTTTTTTCTCTCTGATAAGCTCAATGCACATTAATAGGAGGTGGAGATTGAATCTATACATTAGTTTTTTATTTTCATGTGATAATGTTGTGTTCTGTCTCTGTTGTCCTCCATTTAATATTAAGAAAATTTTATCTATCAAGCAATAATCATACAACGACAAAAGTTCCAGAATGAGTAGCCAAATTTAATCTCATACTCTCTCTCTCTCTCTCTCTCTCTCTCTCTCTCTCTCTCTCTCTATATATATATATATATATATATATATATATATATTATATGCTGATAGGATAATTTTAAACTTTATCTCTGGACTATCATCAGCCAGTTTTACATGACAGATCGTTATGTGCAACATTGGTGTGCTCTTTTGAAAAGGAGAGGGATGGTTTCGTTCAAATTGAGTGGTGCTGTAGCTGGATGTATATAGTTCAGTCGTCTTCTTTAGTTTGTCTCTTTGGAGGTTGCTGAATCTGATATGCTTGAGCTTCTTGTACTGGCTTGTTTTTTGCCTATAAACTTTTTTTTTTTTAATATTAATTAGAATTTCTTTAAAAGATTTTGATGTTTAATTAGTTTAATATTTGATTAATGGATATTTGAGTTATATTACACAGAGATCTATATTGAAGCAAAATACCCAATTGATGGCTTTTGGTCCTTAAATTAGTCAATGATGATAACTAAGTTATGCAATTTTAATATTCTAGTTAGATCATCATGTAAATAAAATATATAAGAATGATAAATGATAACAAACAAAAGTAGAAGTTATTGAGGCCTTGTTAAAATATTAACATGAACCTAGAACATGAAAAATATAAGTAGGAAAAGATAAAGAGTAGACCATTAAAAACTAAAATTATATTACTATATGTATTAGTTGATTAAAATTTTAAAATTATTTCAAGCATCTTGAACTAATTAAAGATCAAGATCTTCAGAACTAGTTATATGATATACACTTATGCATGAAAAGTTATTTATAAGACTAAATATAGAATATATCAAACCAAAAGAACAATAACAACAAATAACAACAACAACAACAAGCCTTAATCCCACTAGTGGGTCGGCTACATGAATCCTTCGCCTCCATTGTGTCCTATTATGTGTCAAATTCTCATTTAATTCAAGTATACTAAGATCATTTTATACATCTTAACCAAGTCTTTTAGGTCTACCTCTACCTTTCTTAACATAAGGAAAATCTAATGCATCTACTCTCCTAAGTCATCTGACGGCCGACGCTTTATGTGGCCAAACCATCTAAGACTCTCCCTAATCTTATCTACCACCTGAGCTACTCCAACTTTTTCCGAACATACTCATTTTGCATTCTATCTCTAAGGGTAAAGCCACTCATCCACGAGCATCCTCATCTCGTAACACTTAACTTAGTCTTATGTTTCTTTTATTGGCCAACATTCTCGCACTATAAGTCAGTGTCTTACCACCATCTTATAAAATTTTTCTTAAGTTTAAGTGGAACTTTTCTATCACATAATAGGCCGATGCATTCCTCCACTTCAACCATCCAACTTGAATTCTACTAATAATATCTCCATCTATTTCACCATCATTTTGAACAATAGAGCCTAAATATCTCAATCGCCACTCTTATTAATGACTTGATCACCTAAAGTCACAACACTACCACTAAAACTTCTACAACTAAAATTACACTCCATATATTCAGTTTTAGATCTACTTAAACGAAAACCTTTAGACTCTAAAGTTGACCTCCATAATTCAAGTTTCGTTGGACTCCTCTCTAGTCTTATCAACAAGAAGAATGTCATCGAAAAAAAAGCATACACCAAGGTACATCTTCTTGTAAATGCCTCGTAAGAACATCCATAACTAAAGTAAAAGATAAGGGCTTAATGTTGATCCTTGATGTAATCCAAACTAAAATAGGAAAATATTTTGTCAATCCTCCTTGTGTTTGGACACAAGTGACCTCTAGTATACATATCCTTAATGACTTGAATATAACCAATATTAACTTCTTTCTCGTTCTAGAACTCTCCAAAGAACATCTCTTGAGACTTTATCATAAGTTTTCTAAATCAATAAATATCATATGTAGATCCTTTTATTTTCTATGCTTCTCCATCAAACCTCTTAACAAATGTATAGCATCCATAGTAGATCTACCCGGCATGAAACCAAACTGGAGAAACTTCAGTATCACATCGTAACCTATGCTCACTTACTCTCCCATAATTTTAATGTATGGCACATTAACTTAATTCCTCTATAATTTGCAATCTTGTGCATCACCTTTATTCTTAAATATAGGAACCAACAAACTCTTTCTCCACTCATCCGCATCTTTTAGTCTTTAAAATAACATTAAAAGATTTGTAAGCCAAGAAATTCCTTGATCTCCTAAACATTTCCACACTTCTATTGGAATATTATCCGTCCCATCGCTTTTCCACATTTCATTTTCTTTAAAGCTTCACTAACTTCGATTTACTAATACATGATAAAAAATGAAATTCTTTTTTTGGGTATTAAGGTTGCTAAAATCAATCATACTTTCAGATCCTTCATTGAAAAGTTTATTAAAATACCTCATCCACCTATTTTCAATATCTTTTCTAAGAAAATATTTTATTATTTTCATCCTTAATACCCTCACTTGAACTATGTCTTTACTTCTCCTATCTCTTTCATAACTTATACATACATCTTTCACCTTCATTGGTATCTAATCTATTGTATAAATCACTAAAAGCTAAATTTTTTGCATCATATATTCTTTCTTAGAATCTCTACTGATTTTATATCTTTCCCAATTCTCAGAAGTTTTACATCTAAACCAAGTTTTATAACAATGCTTCTTATTTCTTATCTTTTCTTGCACACTCGACTCCACCACCAACTATTCTTATTAAAGAAGCTTTTCCTTTTGATTCAAGCACATCTTTAGCAACTTGTTTAATAGCACTTGATACTTTTCTCACATAACGTTAGCTTCCTTATGAACATCCCAAACTTTAATTTCTTGTAGCTTGCTCTTAAAATATTTTATTTGTGTTCTTTAAGTGTTAAATTAGACTAATCTAGAAAATGTATTAGACTTCATACAAACCTATAAAATCTGAGAGTTAGATGAAATTTCTGGAGATTTTATAAACTTTATGGAACTTTACACAAACAAGAATTATAAGATGTTAAAGGGCATGATTATTCTACAAATTATTTTGAAATATCACAATAAGAGTGATACCATTTTATAAGTATATAATAGATGTTATTATATGTGAATAAAAGAGATTCTTAAAATGATTAGTAAAAGTATCATTTTTATTCTTAGTCATATAACCACTTAAAATTAATATCAATCAAGAGTATATAATCTAATAAAAATGAAAACTAAAGCATTCAATAATAATATTAAATTCTCAATATTGAAAAATGAGCCTTGCTCACTCATCTCAATTAACATAGCCCACTTGTTTCTATTTTATAAGTTAGCAAATTAATCCAACAATACAATACAATATAAAAGGAAATCTTAAATTATAAACAATTTTATTATTTTTATTTAATTTTAAGTCAAATGTTTTCACATTTTTTATCAAAGTAGCTCAACACAATTTAGCCCAAATAAAGATGATCTTGTGTTGAATCAATAAGAGGATATTTAAAATTTTAGTCACATATGATTGCATGTCAATAATAGAATCTAGTATCATGCCCAAATTCAATCTTTATTCATCCAAACTCAAACCTAATTATAGTTCAAAATTGACTAAAATCTTATTATGTTAGGTTGACTTATTGGTTTGATCACCCATTATGCCTAATTCTACTAACTATTGAGATATTTATTAGCAACATTTAGTATGTAGAGTAACACACATGAACAATTTCACACCTATAAGTTAAAATTTATTAGATTTTATGACATTGATATAAGAGAGTATAAAAAAAATCATAAGACGGTATTAAAATTATTATAATGTAATACATAATTATGTTGAAAACACATTGTTCACATTTACATGTAAAGAGATTAAAAAAAATTAATGGTGCTTTCTAGGTCTCTTTTGTAGCCAATAGAGTCACCTATTGCAAAGTGCATGAAATAAATCATTAATGTAGCTATTCCATGTTAAGCAACTTGTCTGTCATATATTATTAATTTATTTTTTTACTAAAATAATAGCATTTGTTGGCCATGGCCTTTCATAAATTCAAAAGTAAATAAATAAATAAATAAAAGTTTTAATCTTCAAAATACTAAAGGAATGAAATCAAATATATTCCACTTAAAATCAATTAGATTGTATCTAGAAATATTGGATGCATGAATCAAGCTAAAATGAAAGAATTTCTAGTCTAATGACTTTGATGATTCAACCACTTTGGATCTCATTCCCCTACTTGCATCTTATAATTATCATAATGCATTAGCTCTTGCTCTTTCACTTTGGAACTTATATATGCTTATGCTTAAAGAGAATATATAATATATCATTAGAATAACTTTGAAAAATGACTATAATTAAAGAGTAATCAAATGAATCCATAGCCTTAGTGACTATAATTAAAGTTTTTAATCAAGTGAATCCAACATGCCTTAGTGTTTACTAAAAAAGCTCATTCTTTGGACTAACTTAGATCTTTTTTTTTTTATTGACTTATATACCACATATTTGATTTGTGCCAATGAAAGGAAAAAAAAAGGTATTGTATAGGAATAAAATGACAAACAAATATTATAAATTTTGGGCATAAAATAAGAAATGTTATGATGATTTTGAAAAAAAATAAATATTTATACTTCCTCACATAATTTTATATCAAAATGGACTAGATAAGTATACCAAATATATATATATATATATATATATATATATATATATATATATATATATATATATATATATACTTAAAAAGATGTATCTAAATATAATAAAATAATAATATTCATTAACAAAATTTTATTATGTCTTCAATTTTCTTTTGGTAGTAAATATTATCACTTACTCAGCTCATCATAATTTAAATTTTGCATAAGCATTCGGATGCAATTTCTGGTGGTTGAAATTTAGACAACGGTCACGATCAGCGTTAATTTTATTGAAATTTTTCTAACCGTTCATCACTTTCATTAGCAAAAAAATAATAAAATAATAAAATAAAATTCCTCAGCCACTATAGTGAACTTGACAAATGATAGCGAGCTCCTCACTTTTCGCTATTATTATTTGATAAGTGCTCATGTAAGTTGCTATGATAGATTAAAAATATATTGAAATAAAATACTAATTAAATAAATGAACTCTAAATTAAATTTTTTTTTGTATTACAAATAAATTTTCTGATGGATGATTTGATTGCCTGTAAAATATTATTTTAAAAAATTTCTTACATTCCATCGTTTAATTAATTGGATATAATTAAATATCAATGTGAGTTTTCAAAATTCAAAAAAATTCAATTATAATAATTGATTTAAATACTTTTTTTATACAAAACAATCAATATTGAAATTAAAAAATCTCACTTTTTTTGCGGTTGCTTGAACTTATGCTCACAAAATTGCATATATGATCATGCATGATACAACATACTCTTCTTGATATTAAACATATTGACATCATGATGATCAGTCATAGTTGAGGTAGTTGAATTAGTCATTTGCCCCCTAAAATTGATTTTTTGTCATTTTCTTTTGTCTTAATATATAGATCTGTTTCTCTGAGGTGAGATTGATTCTACCCTTGTTAATTATAATATATTGTAATATATTCTCATATCATACATGATAATATTTGTATTTCATATGTAGGTTTATGATTGCAATCTGGTTATGATTCTAGTTGAATAATAAAAATAAAAAAAAATTATTGTTTTGTGTTAGAAATCATGTTAGAGAAGAAGAGATTGTGATCACCTTAGCTATGAACTAAAGATGACATACAATTAAAGTAGTAAAGAGACACAAGTTTTATATATGTATTTACAAATATAAAGGGGAAAATATAGTGCTTAAAATTGATGTTGCTTATTTTAGTTGTATATATGACTTATAAATTTTTCCACTAAATTTAAGAAAAAGATAACACAAAATAACTAAAAGTGATGTAATTGTTTCTAAGACACTTCTTTTTTAAAATTGTAGAAAAGAAAAAATGATTGGGTTTGTCTAATTGATATATCTTTAACAAATGTAAATATGAATCACAGAAGTTATATTTCTTTGAATTCAAAAAAAGACAATAGAAAACAAAGGAAATAGGTTGTGTAAGCATCATTTATTGTAAATGATGTGATAAATCAAAATATACAATCATCCTTTGTAAGATGAAGAAGGAATGACCTAAAGAAATGAATGACACAAGATGGTAATATTCCATCAAGGTTGACTTAGTTGGTCCTCTTTTTTAAAGGTGATGATAGCAAGACTTGGTTCAAGATAAAATATCATAAAATATCAAAGATGAAAAAGGTTATCCTTTTTCTAGAGCTATAAACATCACAACTTAAAGGCAACTTATAGATGAAACTTGAAGTTATAGAGGCCACAAGGATGACCAATATTATCCTCACCCTAGACATGGAGATAATGTAATTTGAAGATGGTAAGATAATACAAAATCAAAGGGTGAATAAAATAAGTTGGCATAGTCTCATTACATTTTTTTTTCTAGGTATACTCCTAAACTTAGAAAATCTTGCAAATCACTTACTAGGATGCTGAATTTTTTAGCATCAAACACCATTCTTGAGCAATGTTGTAAAAAAAAATAATTAAGATATATTTATAAAATTTAAAACATTAAGGTCCTTATCCAAATTATATCAAATTATTTACTCATATTAAGAATGAATAAAAATGCCCTTTTAATAATAATTGATTAAATCCCATACGTAGGATGACATATTCAAAGATTGAGGACAATATGGACAATTAAAGATGATAATTGCATGCTAAATTATGTTGATCATGATCATTTAGCTAAAAGTACCTCCAGTTCTTAAATCTAATAAATTGAAATCAAAAAATTTGTAATGAGAATAATGCATTAATCAAATTTGGAGTCGAAAGATAAGATGATAAACTGCCATTTTATATTAAAAATATTCTCTCTTTAAAGTAATCATTTAAAAAATGATTCACATATTCAATGCTTGTAGAGGTGTCAAAGATTTGTAAAGTTTGGATATTATAGGAGAAATTACATGAAATAGGCTGCATTAAGATTACCTAACACCATATTATTGCTCATAAGAGAACTTAAGGATGCTATCAAATGGCTCCTGGGTAGCTAGTGGTTTTCATTGTTGCCTCCGTAGTAATTGAACAATCAACAAAATAGCCAATGACATGAGCCATGCTTCAACAGTTCTTTTTTTTAACATATCTAGATTTGTACAACTTTAGTCTTCTTAGGATTATAATAAGATGCTATATTTTTTTACTAACAATTTTCATTGAAGATTATTTGATCTTTAAAGTCTTTTAAAATTAAAATTTATAGTCTACTATCTTCTGAGTGGTTCATTAAGTGGTTTGTATCAAATTTGAAAGAAAAAATAGATCATTTTTATGAGATAAAATGCCATCCTAACTCTCATGACTAAAATATAAGACTTTTTATTTTATTCTTTAATTGTTAACTTGATGTCTTACAATCTGATTAAAATATGTTGTCTTTTTTTTTTTATGAAAAACTGTATTATATCATGACAAAATGATAAGGACATCTTAAGAAAAAAATAATTTTCTAAAATATTCCCATATCTGAATTTATATTTAAAAGATCATATAAAGATACATTACATGTATTATTTTAATATTATGTGATCATGACCACATAATCTTTGAAACAAATCATTCATCTGTTTTAAAAGTGAATCTTCATATTATACAATATTGTAGCACCTAATGCCTACATCTAGGTTGTGTTAGATGTTCAAAGTTGCCAACTTATTTAATTTTATTTTGTGACACTATTTCTTTAATCATTATGAGATCTTACGTCTCTTACTTTGGTAATATCACCGATTGATTCTAATGAGCTGTTATACATCAATTATTGAGATAATGTGACTTTAAAATTAGATTATAACTATACTGAACCCTTAAAAAAAATCATTATGAGATCATGCATTCAATATATTATCAATAACTAATCTAGTAGCTAAAACTATTCTTATCTTGTTGTAATATCATTTCTATATTGTCTAGATAATAATGCCTATATATATATATATATATATATATATATATATATATATATATATATATATATATATATATATATATATATATATATATATATTACAAACAAATAGAAAGTGATAAATGGATACAAAAAGTATAATTAATTAAGTAGATAGGATGATGAAAGAAGAGATGAAGGTGAAAGCGTTAAATTAATCATTCATATATGTATATATATAAAGTTAAATAATAACCGATCACTAGGCGTGAACAAAGCTGATTTGAATTTTATAGTGATAAAATAAAGCAAACTTTAGAAAAAAATATGAAGGTACTTAAGTGCTCTATATGCTTGATATTATATTTATAGCTAGGGTTACCTAACGATGTGTGTGTATTTAGTGTGGATCCCATCATAACATGACTACTTTAGAAGTTGTGATCGATTGATAAATTAATTGTGTACCTAATCTTAAACCATGGTTTAACCTTCATATTATAATCATTATTTTCACCAATTTAATAATTATTTTAGTGGATGTCTTATAAATTAGAGAAATATCATCAAAAAAATATGTGAAAACACATCAATTAGGATATATTTAGTATTTTATCTCACACACATATATATAAACTAATTAATATAATTATTGGACAACATAATGAATGCAAAAAGTGGAAATATTTAATTTTATATATTGCTAAGAAGGCAAATTGACATATATAATTAGCCAAACATCTACATATCTTTGATATCTTTCTAGTAATGGAACTACTAAAATTAATAATCTCATCAAATTTGGCTAATTAAATATTTCATTTCTTTCTTAGCAATATATCTTATATAAATATTTATTTTGCATTTCATTTGGTTGTCAATGATAATTATATTTAATTATTTTCTATTTACTCTAAAAGATATATTCATAACTAAAATTTATATATTATATGGTCAAACTCTTAGATTGATCCTACAATATATGAAATAAGCTTTTTTTTTCCTTTCTTACAATTCATAAAAAAAATTTATTTTGATTTAGTGACTCCTCTTTTGTATATAACTAATCATTCTTGTCTTTTCTTAAAATTATGTTAATTGTAACATCATATACAACTCAAAATAATGCAGATTTCTTTTTTTTTTGTATGTTTATCTATTTCTATAATCATCAAATCTAGCAATTCATCCTATCCAAACCAAAATGCTCATTTAAATTATCTCCAATAAATATTCTTTCTTCAATTTGTCTCTCTCTAAAAAATTATTTCTTAAATTTATCTTCTATTCAAATTTAAATATAAGCACTAACCACATTCATAACGTCTTCATCAATATTATCTTAATGGTAAATATATTACTAACTTCATTACCAATAATTTTATTTTTCAAATACTTTGTTAATATTTTAAAATTTCTTCACTTCCTTTATTATCTTGTAATCATTCAATATTTAACCTTCTTCTATCATAACATACATAGCCACATAGTATTTTCATTCAAATTCCTCAAGTTTTATGTAAATAAATATAATTTCATAGATAAATCTAGTCAAAATATTTAACTAATATATATATATATATGTATAATATATAAATATAAATATATATATATATATTAAATATTATATATATATATATATATATATGTATATATTATATATATATATATATATATATATATATATATATATATATATATATTGATAATGGGGTGTCTAGCCTCACCCACTTTGCAGTCTCTATATAATAATAACCTAAATTTACGTTAAAAACCTATTTTTAGATCAATAATAAAATTGAACTAATGTTTCTCAGCCAGATAACTATAAGATGATATTCTAACACAATTATATTGATGAACTTATGAAGCAAGAATTAAAAAAAATCAATCTAGCATTTGATGTATTTTAGATTTTAGTTCTAATGTGAAATAATGTGTATCCATGTCTGGCTTGTGTATTATATATGCATAGATCACATGGCAATTCCCTATTACTGTTTGATTGGATAAGGGTAAAACTTTACTTCTTTTTTAAAATGTTTTCTATTATAAGACCATATGAGACAAATATCATAAAGAAAATAATAATAATAATAATTAATGATATTTCATTTTCAGCCTAGTCATCATTCACATAGGATAAATAAAAATAAGCATAGGATAAGTTATCCAATTTTAAATCAGTATATCATATTATGTCGTTTGAATTCAGGGTGGTACTGTTCTCATGAATATATATATATATATATATATATATATATATATATATATATATATATATATATATATATATATATATATATATATATATATTATAAGTTTTAAATTAAATTTTTAATAATTCTACAATCATCTTTTTCGTCAACTTTTCCTCAAACCCTAACTGCAATTGGATAATCTTTTATCTCAATAAACTGTCAATTATGTGTATTTGGTTGATAGTCGGATAAGTTTGGAGGCTTTAATAAACATAAACATTGTCAATTGTGTATGTTTGGTTGATAGTCGGATCAAGTTCTTTTAATTATATATTAATAATTAAAAAATTTAAGAAAGATATATATATATATATATATATATATATATATATATATATATATATATAAATATATATATATATGTATATATAATATATATATATAAAAATCAATTTTTTTATGTATGAAAAAAGTGTATTTCACTTTAAAATAAAATTTGATAGTATGTTTTGATATAATATTAAAAATTTATTAAATAATAAATATGTAAATATATAAAAATTATTATGGTATATAATTAATATTAATAATTTTTATTAGAATTTACTGTTTTAAAAATAATATTGTTTATCAAATGGGTGTATTTGATTCATTTGTTATCTTTTTATGCATACAATTATTTTAAATGATCAACTATAATTATAATTTTTGTCTTATATCCCAATATATTTTTGGCTAATTTTTTGATTTCTTTGATAGACGTCTTTCTAAAATATTTATTACTTCAGTGCATTAAAATTTTAAAATATATTTTTTTTAATATATATATATATATATATATAATATATATATATATATATATATATATATATATATATATATATATATATATATATATATATATATATTATATATATATATGTGTGTGTGTTTTTTAATGTCATATTGCATAAGTAGTGTAATATATGTAATAATTAAATTATATCCATCTATTTTTTAAAATGATTTTTGATTTCACATAAAATCATAATTTTAAATTTTAAGATAAAGATAAAGACATTTAAATTAAAATCAGAATTGTAGGATAAACACAGCCATGTATATTTTTTTTTTAAATTATTAATTTGATAATGTATGATGACTTCTATTATGGTAAAAATATATATTTTTAAAATAGATAGTATAATTCTTCTCTTTAGGCGCAGAACAAGTTCATATGAACAACTAACTACATATTCATTATATCTTTCTGATTCACAATTTTGAGAAATAAAGATTATTTCAATATAATATTTCATTATTTTAAAAAAAAAATGATATATATATATAATGTGGTATGTAAATTAAAGTAAGATAAATTAATTATATAAAACCTTGAGCATCATTAATTGGAACCTCATTTGACTTTTTTGTCCTTAGAGTTTTTTATATTGTTTTATAATATGAATCATAACCAACTTTACTTCTTATCACCACGAACCTCAACTTTCAGTTGTTTAATGCTTGAAATTAATATTTTTTCTTAACTAAAGACTAAAGATTAAGTCGACTTAGTTTGTTGACTTTATTATTAATCTTTTCTCCATTAACCTTTTATTCAAAATAATAAATTTAAAATTTAAATATTTGAAATTCCAACTAATATTTATTTTGTCACGAATATATATATAAATAAATAAATAAATAAATAAATATATATATATATATATATATATATATATATATATATATATATATATATATATATATATATATATATATATATATATATTCTAAATAAAAAATAAACAGAAGAAATATCAAATTTTTTTTTACACCAAACAAATATTAAGAGTATTATATCTTTATTTTTAATTTATGTTGTTGCATATTAATTGATTATCTTATTTTATTTGTTTATAAAAGTAGAAATTCTTTTAGTATTTATTACTTTTTTTCTTCTTTTCAAAGTTTAGGTTGCATCACCATTGTATGCATGTATACTAATTAAAATATAAGTTTATACATACATGCATACATGTATGTATATAATTTTTTTGGAATAGATTTGATTCAAATTTAATTTTATTTAACAATTCAAACAATTAAAGTTGGACTTTGTGATAATCCTTATTATTTAAATCAATTTTACTTTGATAAAAACACAATCAAAAAAGAAGATTCAATTTTGAGCAAAATTATAAATATAGGCTAATTTAACATTTCTATGTAGTATTTAATAAATAAACATCCAAAGATTGTATTCTATAAAGTTTTCCTCAAAAAAAAATATTAATTTTCTTTTAAAATCATCAATCTTCCTTACATGCCCTAAATGGTTGAATTATTATATAACATATAATATACCACCTTCTTGGTCTTTTTTTTAAAACTTTATAAGTCAAGCTAAAAAATGGTCAACTCAACTATTTAAAAGAAATCGAGAATGGAAAGCATCCTCATGACTAGATAAGTGCAAGAAAAAAAATATTGCTATTTATAGCTACATACCTAGGTAATAAATTTATACATTTTCTTTTATAAATATTCTAAATTTCAACCCCTTTGCTTCATAAAACAATTAATCTATAAAAAACAAGTTGAATGAGTAAAAGAAAAAAGAAGAAGAAAGAAATCCTCATATTATTGGCTCACTAATAACACATATTTAATATCATTATAAAATTGTATATTATGAGAAAAGATATATCATTGGTCCTATATTTGTATATAAAATCTCACTTTTAAATTATTATTTGGGTGGTCATCATAGGAACATTTTGGTGTATAAAAAATTTAGTACATAGGTTATAGAGACATTAATGTATTCATATGCATATTCTCACTTATGCTCATGCATGGCTACCAATCATGTAGAGTTACATGATTCCCATTTCCTTCCACTAAAGTGGGGCACTCCTACTAAGTTCTTATGCAATAATACACAATTAAATAAATGTTAGATATGGTATGCTTCTTGAAGCTTCATGTGTGTTTCTTCCTTCAATAATTCTTCCAAGTGTATAGATAGGTTGTTTTAATTTAAAACATTTGGGATTGATTTTGAGACTTTTATTTATTTGTTTATTGGTGTATTTATTATTATTAAATGTTGTAGATAATATATATTTTTTTGTAGTTTTTTAAACTTTTTGATTTATTTATTTTATACTTATCTCATTTCTTTCAATTCTTTTAGCATTAATTTTTCAACTTA
Source organism: Cymbidium sinense (assembly GCA_021442155.1). NCBI lineage: Eukaryota > Viridiplantae > Streptophyta > Magnoliopsida > Asparagales > Orchidaceae > Cymbidium > Cymbidium sinense. The sequence goes on from CM038230.1 coordinate 4,366,091, forward strand.
TAAAATGACCTAATTTATTTTTATTTAATTATTGTACATATTCAAATTTAAGTTTATTTTTTATATATTTTATTTTTAATCAATATCACTAAAATATAACAATCATCATAATATAATTATTATTTTAAAATTTATCATATATTCCTTATTATATAATATTTATGATTGTTGTTTGAATTATGATGGATTTCATTTTCTCAAATTTGGAGAAGGTATCCACACAAGTAAAAGATCTAGAATGTTATGAATATACCATATAGTGATAGAAAATCTAAAGGTGATGATGTAGATGATAATAAAAGATTCTCAAATAATATCTTTGTTGAAGAAGAATTTTCTTGGTCATTTATCATAATGAGACTTGTTGAAGACATTTCTCATTTTATTAATATCAAATTTTAGTACTTTCTGTGAGGATCTTTTGATTGAATTTGAAAAAATAATATTTTTTTGATCCTAGTATTCACTTTTAATAAAAAGATCTATAACATTGTTTATAGTTCGTCACATCACACATTAATCTCAATTTTTTAATTGTTAAGATTTTTTTATTAATTCTCTTGAGAGATTAGATTCAAATGGGAAAAGGATTGTTTCCCAAATATCTTTCAAATAAGGCATTATTTATTGAATAATCAGGAGGATTAATTTCAATAATATTCTATTTTATTTCTTTAGAGAAATAAGCAGGTTCTTGTACGCGACATATTTTAGGGATGGTGTTGCGACTTTAGAGTTCACCCTTTTCCAAGTAGTTGAAGAGGAAGTACCATATAGGTATGTCTTAAATTGATCATGCCAAGTTGAATTGGGGATCTTTTTTCATTAGAACAACCTCCAAGAAAGGTTACCACCGGTTAGGAGACATCTTTCCATGTGGGTGATCCACACGATTGTCCTACAAGAATTCGGGTTAGAAAATCAGGAAGAGAATTTTCATTACCTTTGATGAATTCGATGTCAAAATCAAAGGCCGGTGATGATGCAAAATTTGTTTTGACTAAATTTTTACATCTTGATTAATTATGTATTTGACTAAAGTCAATCTGAAGAAGAAAATGTTGATTTAATAAATCATCTTGGAATTTTGAGATGCTTTTGATGAAAGCATTTCTTTTAATAATGGAATACTTTTCAGTGGGATTCATCATCCGAAACAAAGCGAACTAATTCTTCTTTAGAATTTTTTGTTGTTGGCTCGCTTGATCGGCGTCGGTTTCAACAATTTTAAGCTGGGGAGGTAAGGCAGAAGGATTTTAACCCTTTCTTTAATTTTACGCATTTGATGAATATCGGACCATGGTGGTGGGAGTCTTTTTAATCTATCAAAAGCGGCTATCTTTGCAAGATTTTGATAAAATTACATAGTTGAGGGCTCCTAAGAATCTATAGGTTTTATCTAAATAATATCAAAAAATTTGTTAGCAAATTCAATACTTCTATTAATTGGAATAAGAAGCATTGGATATATATGACAAAAAATCTTATTTGATTTGAAATAATTTAATTTTGGGCTCAAAATAACTAAATCCATTTTTAAAATTAACCATTTAAATGTTTTTAAATGGTTGAATATTTCTTAGTATTTGAGAAGATAAGAACAATCAATATAAATAAAATATATTTAAAATAATCTTTAAATATATTATTCATGATATGTTGAAATTGAAGGTGCATTTTTTTAAACCAAATGGCATTACATTCCATTGTAATGTCCAAAAGGAACGATGTATTTTATAGTGATCGATTCTTTACTTGATAGATTTTAAATCAAATTTGAAAATATTTTTGCATTATGCATATTTAATAAATCCCTTTTATTAGGAATGGATATCTAATCCATTTTAAAACTTTATTTAGAGGTTTGTAATTTATTACAAGTCTCGGTCTCCCTCTTTCTTTTTGATCATTACATAGAATGCATGCGACTCCAGGGAGTAAGATTGAATTATTCCTTCTTTAATAAATCCAATAATTTCTTTATAAGATAATGCTCGTTCATAACAGGGCGAGCTTTAGTGAATGTCCCTTTGAAATTATCAATGTATGGGAGTTCCACTAAATGAACCTTTCTTTCAGAAAGCAATTGGGTTGTCCACCCAAACTTCTTTTGGAATCTTGGCAATGATTAATTTTTCTCCTTTTATTTTGGGAGAAGAAATTTTTTGTTTAAAGTTAAACTAGCTCTTCTTAAATAATTTATATGCATAGACTTATTATTAAGCTCTATTCATTTCATTTATGATAATTTCTTTAGGATTGGTGATAAAAGCGGGTGATTTCTTTATTCCAAAGAAAATCGAATTCGTATCATCAATTCTAGTGATAGGCATTATTTTAAGAAGAAAAGGTTCTCAATAATGTGTTGTGTCAAATTTTGACTAAAATAAAAGGCATTTGAATAATATCATCTTGACACATGCGGATGTTAAAACCAGAAAAAATTTTAATTATTCCTTCTTGTATTATCTCTATCACTAAATAGTTAAATTTGGTAAAATAAATTCTTTATTTATAATTAATTTAATGAAACCATTTAGGTATATTTATTTTAAGAAACACGGTTCTTGATTAGAATACATATTTTCAAATGAATTGGAATCTTGATTAATTCAAGATCCATTCGATCATTTCTTCATTCTTGCTTTAATTTCTGAACTTCTAATTTTAGTTTAATTATTTTAAAAATTAGAGTAAAGGAAATGAAAAGAAAGAATGAGATTTCTTAATTTATATAGGAGCTTTAAATTTTTCATTTATCTTCTTTTATTAAGAAGATTTATAATTTTATCAGTTGAATCATGCTAAAAGTTTTTAATTAATTTTATAAGAACATCACTAGGACTTTACAGCATTAGATTTATCAGTCGATGAAGATGAGGATGAAAGTGTTTTCTTCTTCCTGATTCTTTTCGAATCAGTTGTGAGTAGAATCTTCAGGGTTTGTTTTAACCCTTCGTCAATCGAAGTTCATTTAACTTCTTTTCATACATCATTAGCATAGTGACTGACCACATTTATAACATTTTATTTCTCTTGTCTCTTTGGTTTTTGAACCGGAGGGGCAGTGCTTGTATGCATGAATTTCTCACGTTTTTTTATGAGATTTTTCACGTTTAGGAAAAATAATCTTTTTGTTTTTCCTTTATGGTTGGAAAATAAACATACATACACGAGGATCCAGTTGAATTGATCACGAATTCTCCAAATTTTGCTCAGCAACCATTTCTTTTCATTTGATCTTTTAATTTAAGATCGAGCAAATAACAATCTATTTTAATACATAGAAATAAGGTTTCCATATGTAAGTGTTTCATATGGGATGGTTCCATCATAAAGGCGAGAAACCTTAACCTTTTGAAAAAAATTGGGAAGGCCTTCAATGAATTTTTGCTTCAATGAAGGCTATTGGCATCATAAAGTGTCATGGCGTGCAGAAAATATCCTTGTACCATCAAAATGGGTTAAGGATGGACATCTTAATTTTTTGGGTAAGGAGCGAGTTTTTCTCCTTGATCTCCAATGGATCGACAAAATGATCTATAATTATTTGAAGAAGATTATAGACAAAATTTTCATTAGGTTTTGTTATTCTTTTGGAAGATCCTTAGTACTTAAGTCAATTTCACTAAGGAGGTCTTCCTTTGAGGGTGAAAATTATCCCACCATCCTTTGAGTTCGAGAATCACGAAATGATGGCGACAATATGAGATTTTTTGCTTGATGTCTAGATTGAACAATAGCAACATAAGCATTGATGAAGGGTATGAATGATTTGATGTTGAAAATCCATCAATATTCCATTCATATAAAGAATCTCCATCATAGAATTTCCGAAATGAGTATCTTCCTCAAATAAATCGAGGTGTTGGTTTTTATAATAATGTTTTTCCAAATTTTTCTTGGATAAGAAAGTTTTTGGATATCAAAAGGAGGATGAGGATCTTGTAATTCTTGAAAAAGGTTTGAACTTTTCAATATTACTTTATTGATCAATGTCGGATTTGGTTGAGGATTCATTTGAATCTTCATCGATTGGTGATATCTTCAAGAGCTCTACATACTTTTCTTAAATTTAGAATCAAATTCGAATGTCTTTGAGGGTCTAACTTAAGAGCAAGTTTAGGAGGTGGTTGGATAAAAGGTTTCACAAATGGGTTTATACTAGTAGAAGCTTTCTTTGAGCTTTGCTAGTTTGGGGCTAGAAACCTTTTGTTTAAGCATCGATTGATTTTAGACTCTAGGCTAAAAGATGATCGGTATTTGAAGTACTATTACTATAATTAAGTTGTTTAATTATAGTAATAAATTCTTTATTTATGGATCGAACTTATTTTTTGAAGCTAATTCTAAGGTTTATCATCCACCATTTTTTGTGATGGAGGATAAGATGCTTCAATATTTTTTCTTGCTTTTTGCCATTTTTTGGTAGTTAAAATAACTTGAGTGGATTGAGCATAGTAGCGCAAAACCATGCGACGAAAGGAATAGTTGCTTTGGCTTGACTTTTTTTTCTCTCATTTTCTCAAAATATAAATCATTTATTTTGAGCGTTGGTCTTGAAGTAAAACTTCTATACCAAGTATGAAAGTTATCATACTTTGGTTGGAAGTATTCCTTGAGAACTCTCTAGTCTTAGAACCTATTTTGTAGCTCATTAAGACTAAAGTTCATTTTGGATGGAGTGGGAGATTGATTTTCTCTCCTTTGGATGATAGATATGATTTTTTGTTTGGCGAAGGGCCTCGGCCAGATGGTTGAGTGTGTGAACCATCGATCTAGACTTCTCGAGGTTTGAAGGGATAAAACCCTAGGAAGTGTGATAGATCGAGGAAGGTTGAATCGACTTCAACATCGCCATTAGCCATTTGATTTATCGATCAATATCTTGATTGATGGATGGTCTTGGTGTGTGGCTAGATGGTATGGTCCATGATATTAAATATTCTCATTCCATTTAATCATTATGTTAGTAGTAATATGGGATGCTAACAAATTTGTTTTCGATCGAGTAGTTCGGTTGGTTTGAACGACTTTAGAACTCTAAGATTTAAGTATTTAAAACTCAAAATGAATTGAAAATTAGACAATAGTTTGAGGAAAATCATAACCATAAAAGCTAATATAATTTTAAAGCTTCAAAAGGTTTATATCATAAAGAGATAAACTTAAATTAGGAAAGGTGTTGAAATGCGGCGTGGCGAGGTTTCTACAACACTACACATAAGTTGTGCCCAAGAAGACATGGCCATCTCTTAGGCGCTAATATAGAAGCATTTAATCCTTTGAGAGTTAAGGGCTTAAATGCTATTGTATCATTCCAATATGGATATACATGAAGTCTTGCATATATATGCAGATCTTCATGAGTTAATAGATAAATGGTTTTGTCCATTTGATCTAAAATAATAGTTTGTTCTACGGTTTTCAAAGATTTTCCTTAAAATCAAAAGTCTCAAATTGATAAATGATAGTTTTATCAATTTTGGGAAGACCATCTGTTAGTCTTCTTCATTTAAGGGGAACTCTGTTATTTGAGTTCTTCATTAAATTATTACCTTCTAATGTGTTAGATTAAAGTTACATCGAGGAAGATGAAGATGTTATAGAGGGGAGGAGAGAGAAGATGATGAAAGAGGTAGTCTTCAATTAAACACAAAATAAGGATTAACCTAATAACTTCCACAACAAGTATTCCAGACGGTCAACAAAATAGGACTTACAACCCATATCCATGATTTATGGCCATTTATTGAAGAAGAGAATCTTACATGGGAAGACAGCAAGTTAATCAGGTAAGTAGAAAAGAAGAAAACTTCTAACAAGGGATATATAAAACTTAATTATTATTAAACAACTAAAACTTACACGATTGCCAATTTAAGCACACGAAGAAGAATAAGAGAGAGAGAGAGGAAAGAGAGGAAAGAAAACTATAAAGTGGAGGCATAAGAGAAATCTTTCTTAGATATTAAACAAATGTACAATTATTAGACATAATTATTTCTATCATAAGAACAATTATGTAACAACTTCCTAGGTGGAAAGTTGTATTATTTCATCCGATGGGATTACTTTACGAGTTATAAAGTAGATTCCTTTTGGTGAAGATAATGCCATCCTTTTGAGTAAAGTGAGTCGGTGGAGATAATAATGCATTCCTTTTGTGTTGTAAAGGCAAAGTGGCAATAATTTGCATGAAGTGAAATCCATTAATTTTCTCCAATGGATTCCATTGACACCATCGAAGATTCGCCACTATCGTAGATGTAGATAGGTGATTAAACACCTTATGAAGTTGATTCTCGTAAATCTTCTTGAGGCGTTCCTTATGTTGGATCTCATTCTCATGAGTAACGCGTCTTTTGATGCTTTGAAGTACCTCATCAATTGATAGCTCAAAATCCTTAGTTTTGAGGGATCATTAATTGAGAATAAGCTTTAATAATAGCTTTAATTTGTTTGAGCTTATCCTCAACGCGATTGAATTTCATCATTTTAATAAAAATTGTCTTTGAAGAACTAGGCGATTAAATGGATCCTTCCCAAGAATAATGTTCCGACTCCAAATCCATGAGATTTGGCGGATGAAAGAAATGAGCAAGATTTTGCCCTTGAATCATTTTTTAGGATTAATAGTCATTTTGGGGCGCTTTCATCCATTCATTGAAGACCTCTTTGATTGGATCCGGAAGAATATTTAATTCTACTCAAAATAGTTCCACCATCGAAGAACCATGCTAGAAGATCTTTGTTGATAATATCTTTGTTCATTATGAACATCCATGAATGTCTTTGCTTTTGTTGATAAGGAAGAAGGCTTTATCATAGCTTACATAACACTAATAATTTATCTTGATTTTGTCTGTAAATTAGTGGAGGATAAAAATATATTTTCTCTTGGAATGGAGTTAGACCCATTCACTTTGATGAAAGATCTTTTGTATAATAGCATTTCTTATACAAAATTGTATGGTTCATCTCATCAACATGGTTAATCTCAACACACTTTAATTATGGTGATCGAGAGAAGGATGTTAAAGTTTTCTTTTTCTCACCTACTGGATTAACTTTGTACTTTGTTTAGTCTTCCCATGTTATTATTACTTCATGGTAAATGGGCAGTAAATCCCTGGATATGGGTTTTAAGTCCTATTTTTGTTATGCGGATAATTGACATGGGTGGAAGATTATGATAGGTTAGGTTAATCCTTATTTTGTGTTTAATGAAGACTACCTCTTTCATTGTCTTTCTCTCTCCTCTAATCTTTGTCTTCCTCGAACTTCTAATCTAACGATTAGAAGGAATAATAATTTCAAGAACTCGAAATAATAGAGTTCCCAAATGAAGAAGACTGGATAATTCTCTTCCCAAAATTGATAAAACATATTTTTCAATTTGATTTTAAGGAAAATCTTTTTGGTAAAATGAGAACAAAACCATTAAAGATCAAATGGACAAAATTATTTATCTATTAACTCATGAAGATCTACATGATATATGCAAGACTTCAATATATCCATATTGGAATGATCTATAACATTTAAGCCCTTAACTCAAAGGATTAAATGCTTATTAATTCTTTAGAGATGATGCCTTCTTGGGCATAATCTCTTATGAGTGTACAAAACTACTCGCGGGCTTTACTTCAACACCTTTCCCAATTTAAGTTTATCTCTTCGATATAAACCTTTTGAATCTTTAAAATTACATTTATAGCTTCATGGTTATGATTTTCTCTGGAACTATTGCCTAATTTTAGAATCCATTTTCAATTTTAAATACTTTAAATCCTAGAGTTGAAAAGGCTGTTCAAAACAACTACTCTTATCAAACAAATTAGCATCCCATATTACTACAAAGTGATTAAATAGAATGAGATGGTATTTCCGTCATGGACTATACCATTTGACCATCCATCAATCAAGATATTGATGAATAATTCATAACGATGGATGTTGAAGTCGAATTCGTCGTCACATCTGAGGTTTATCCCTTTGAAACCTCGGAATCGATGGTTCTAAACTCTAAACCATTGGTTGAGGCCCTTAAACATCCTATCATCCGGTGAGAAAATCAATCTCTCCATCCATGAACTTTAGTCTTAATGAGCTACAAAATAGTTCTAAGACTAGAGAAGTAGTTCGAAGAAATACTTCCTGTGATAACTTTCATACTTGGTATAGAAGTTTTACTTACGAAAACCAACGGCTCGAAATTTTGGATTTATATTTGAGAAAATGAGAGAAAGAAATAGTCAAGCCAAAATAATTATTCCTTTCTGTCGGTTTTGTTTTATGCTCAATCAGTTGTTGTTTTGACTATCAAAAAATGGCAAAGAAAAAATTGAAGCATCTTATCCTCCATCGATTAAAATGGTGGATGATAAACCTTTAGAATTAGCGTCTTGAGAAAAATAAGTTCGATCCACAAATTCTAAGGAATTTATTACTATAATTAAACAACTTAATTATAGTAATAGTATACTTTAAATAATTGTTGATCTTTTTGGTTTAGAGTCTAAAATTGATCAGATGCTTAAATAAAATATTTTTAGCGAAATTAGCAAAGCTTTTGAGAAAGCTTCTCTAATACAAACTCATTTGTGAAACCTTTTATCCAACCTCTCTAAACTTGCTCTTAAGTTAGGACCCTCTTCAAGACATTCAAAATTTGATTCTAAATTTAAGAAAAGTATGTAGGAGCTCTTGAAGATATCAATAGAATGAAGATTCAAATGAATCCTCAACCATAAAACGATATCAAATTGATCAACAAGTAATGAAAAAAATTCAAAACCTTTTTCAATTACAATATTCATCCTCCTTTTGATATCCAAAACTTTCTTATCAAAAAAAATTTGGAAAAATATTATTATAAAATACCAACACTTCACGATTTATTATTTGAGGAAGATATATTTCATTTGTAGGAAATTCTATGATGGAGATTCTTTATGAATGGAATATTGATGGATTTTGAACATCAAATCATTCATACCCTTCATCGATGCTTATGTTTACTACTATTCAATCTAAACATTAAGAAGCATAAAACTCGCCATCATTTTAGGATTCTCAGAATTCGAAGGATGATGAGATAATTTTCTCACTTTGTTCCTTGGAAGACCTCCTTAAATTGACTTAAGTACTAAGGATCTTCCAAAAGAAAAAAAACCTAATGAAAATTTGGTCTATAATCTTCTTCAAACAATTATAGATCATTTTGTTGGATCATTGGAATCAAGGAGAAAAACTTCGCTCCTTACTCCAAAATTAAGATGTCCATCCTTAACCCATTTTGATGGTATAAGGATACTTTCTAGCAGCGTTATGATGCTTTATGATGCCAATAGCCTTCATTGGAAATAAAATTCATTAAAGGTCTTCCCAAACTTTTTAAAGGTCAAAGCTCTATCGATGGAACAATTCCATATGAAACTCTTACATATGGAAACCTTATTTCGCATGTAGATTGGTTATTTGTTCGATCTTAAATTAAAGATCAAATGAAAAGAGCGACTACTTGGTCGGCTTTCACTGATTCAAGCGATCCTCAGTACATCAAAAAAAAAAAAAAAGATTATTTTTCCTAATGTGAAATCTCATAAACATAAATGTGAGAAATTCACACATAAATCTAAGCACTCTCGTCCCTCGATTCTAAAGAGACAAGAGAAATAAAATGTTATAAATGTCGTCTTGCTGACGATGCGATCAAGAAGAAGTTAAATGAAATTGATGAAAGGTTGAAAAAACACGATGAAGATTACTCACACCCGATTACGAAAAGAATCGAAGTAGAAAATACTCATCTTCTTCGATTTTGATAAATCTAACGTGCAAATCCAGTCAAGGTAGATAATTACAAAATATTATTAATATGTCTTCTTTCACTCATGAGCAAAAGATCAATTAATTAAACTTTTAGTTAAAGATGATTCAACTCATGATAAAATTATAAATCTTCTTAATGATAAGAAGAAAGATAAACTGGAAAAATTTGATTTAAAGCCTCTATATACTCCATGTCAAGTATTTTGGAGGCGAAGCAGTTCATCTTCTTCTTGATTACTTTAATTAAAATCGAATTAAAAGCGAAAATTGAAGTTAAATAAAAGGCGGCAAGAATCGATGAGTGGGCGTCTTATTGATCTTGAATTAATCGAAGATGCTCATTCATTTGAAAACATAGAAGCGATTCTAAGAATTTTCTTACAAAATATTCAAAAGGTAATATAGAAATGGCATATTTCCATTAAATTAATTATAAATAAAGAATTTATTTTACCAAATTTAAGCTAGTGGATATGATGGACTTAAAATTGCATTGAAAATTATTCCTTCTAAATATTTTGAAAAACTAGCCAACGGTTAAAAGACGATGAATCTTTACATTAAGTATAACTTATCATCATGGGATGTGTCAAGATGATGTTTGTATTCAAATGCCTTTTATTTTAGTCAAAATTTGACACAACACATTATTTTGGGAACTCCTTTTCTTCTTAAAATAATACATCTAGAATTGATGATATTAGTATTTTCTTTGGAATAAAGAAATCACATTTAACTTTATCTAATCCTAAAGAAATTATCATAAATGAAATGAATAAACTTAATAATAAGTTTATGCATATCAATTATCTGAAAGAAGAAATTAGTGATTTAACTCTTAAACAAAAACTTCTTCTCTCCGGATAAAGGAAAATTAATCATTGTCTCCAAGATTTTAAAAAAAGTTTGTGGGACAACCGTTCTACGGGAAAGAAAAGTTCATTTAGTGGAACTCCATGCATTGATAATTTCAATGAAAGGGACATCCACTAAAGCTCATCCTTATCAGTTAGCGAGCATTATATTATATGAATTATCGATTTATTAAAGAAGAGAATAATTTGCTTACTCTCCATGGAGTTGTACGCATTCTATGGGATCGATAAAAGAAAAGAGGAGACTTGTAATAAATTACAAACCTCTAAATAAAATATTAAAATAGATTAGATATCCTATTCTAATAAAAGGGATTTATTAAATCATTTGCATAATGAAAAATATTTTTAAAATTTGATTTAAAATCGGTTATGATCAAAATTAAAGATTTAGATCGCTATAAAGCCTTTCTTGTTCCTTTTCGAATATTACAAATGGAATGTAATGTCATTGGACTAAAAAATGCTGTCAATTTCATATAATGAATAATATATTTAAAGACTATTTTAAATATATTCTTGTTTATATTGATAATGTTCTTATCTTTTCAAATTATTGAAGAACATTTTAATCATTTAAAAATATTTAAATGGTTAATCCTAAAAAATGGTTTAGTTATTTGAGCCCAAAATTAAATTATTTCAAAGCAAGTAAGTTTTTTTATATAATTTCAATGCTTTTATTATTCCAATTAATAGAAGTATTAAATTTGAAGACAAATTTCACGATATTATTTTGAATAAAAAAGTTCTGAAGTTCTTAAGAGCCTCAACTATATATTTGATTTTTTAATCAGCATAAGATCTCTTTTTTTATAGATTGAAAGACTCACCACCAGTATATTCATGGCGGTCTAAATTAAAGAAATGGTCAAGAATCTTCTATCTTACTTCTTGATCGGTTTCAAAATTATTGAAAGCGGTCCGATTAAGTATGGTGGTATTAAAATAATGAAAAATTCTAAAGAATAATTAGTTCGATTTGTTTGAGATGATGGAATCCCTTTCGGCAAAAATTACTATTATTAAAGGAAATGCTTTGTCGTAAAGCATCTCTAAATTTCAAGATGATTTATTAAATCAACATTTTCTTCTTTGTATTGGTTGTTCTTGTCAAATACATAATTGATCAAGATGTAAAATTTGATCTCAAATTTTTGCATCATGGCAAGCTCAGTATCGTCTTTGATTTTGATATCGAATTCATCAAAGGTAATGAAAATTTTCTTCGATTTTTCAATTCTTGCAGGGGATCGGTGGATCACCCACATGGAAAGATGCCTCCTCTAGGTGGTAACTCTTTTGGGGAGTGCATCATGGTGTGCTAATGGAAAAGATTGATCGGCTCAGCGGTTGGCATGATGATATAAGACATACCTATAGTACGTCTCTCTTCAACTACGGTTGAAAAGGGTGAGATCTCTAAATTTTCAACACCATCAAAAATATCATTGCACAAGAACTATTTATTTTTCTAAAGAAATAAAACATAATATTATTGAAATTAATTCACGATTATTCAATAAATAATCCGTGGGCTTATTTGAAAGATATTTGGGAAATAATCCTTTCTCGTTTGAATCCCAATCTCAAGAGAGAATTATGAAAAATCTTAGGGAGTTAGACCCATTCACTTTGATGAAAGACCTTTTGTATAACACATTTGCTATACAAAATTGTATGGTTCATCGATCGAATATGATTAATTCAACACTTTAATTGTGTTAAGATTTTTCATAATTCTCTCTTGAGATTAGATTCAAATGGGAAAGGATTATTTTTCAAATATCTTTCAAATAAGGCCTTATTATTATTGAATAATCGAGAGGTTAATTTTTCTGTTTATTTCTTTAAGAAATAAATAGGTTTTTCTTCAACGATATTTAGGGATGGTTAAACACCCTTTTCAAGAAACAGAGTATTATCAGGTATGTCTTAAGGTCGATCATATTTGATCTTTCCATTAACGACGGCGACCTCTCGAAAGGTTACCACCTGATTAGAGGAGACATCTTTTTGGGTGATCCATCTTCCTGCAAAATTCTTGGTTAGAAAATGAAATTTTCATTACCTTGAAATTGATATCAATTAAAGACGACGGCGATAATTTGAAAGCTAGCAGAAAATCATTATGTTGTTGTCTGAAGAAAATGTTGATTTAAATCATCTTAAAAGATGCTTTTGAGATTCAAAGTACTTTAATAATAATACTGTGGATTAATCATCCCAAAAATTCTTTGTTACTAATACTCCGTAACTGATGGCGTCGGCAACAATTTTTTGATCGGTAGGTTAAGAACAGAAAGATTCTTAACCCTTTCTTTTAATGTATATTATGTCGAACCATGATGATCTTTTCAATCTATCAAAAATCTTGTGATATTAAATACTTTTGACTTGAGAATCTAGACGATTTTTATCAAAATTTATTCAAAATAATAATAAGTAATTGGAATATATATAAAAACCTTACTTGGTTTATAATTTTGGGCTTAAATAACTAAACCATTTTTCAAGATCATTTAAATATTTTTGATTAAATAATGTTCTTCAATATTTAAAAAAGATAAGAACATCATCAATATAAATAAGAATATATTTAAAATAATCTTTAAATATATTATTCATAATATATTGAAATTCAAATGAGCATTTTTAGTCCAAATGGTATTACATTCCATAATATCAGAAAGGAATAAGCAATAATGATACATCTTTTTTGGATTGCTAGAATTTAAATCAAATTTTAATATTTTTGCATCATCGATTTAATAAATCCTTTTATGAATAGATATCTAATCCATTTTAATACTTTTAGAGGCAGCTTTATTAAAACTGGTCTCCCCTTTTTTCATGCATAAATGCGATACAGAGGAGTAATTATTCCTTCTTTAATAAATCACTTTATTGACTTGCATGAAGTAAAATGAATTAGTCTTTTCATTGAAATTATGATAACGTTCTTGAATATCTTTCAGCATTAAATTGTCTTAAACTCTGAAATCTTGGAGATAATGATTAATTTTCTCCTTTATCTAAACAAGTTTTTGTTTAGTTAAATTACTAATTTCTTCTTTAAAATAATTGATATGCATGACTTATTATTAAGTCTATTCATTTTATTTATGATAATTTCTTTAGGATTGGTGATAAGCGGAATAATCTTTTCCAATTCTTATCATCAATTCTAAGTGATAGTATATTTTGAAGAAAAGGAGTTCCCAAAATAATAAATAATTTTGTCAAAATAAAATCATTTGAACATATGACCGCAATTTATACTTAATGCGTAAGTTCTATCAAAATATTTAGAATGAATAATTCTTGAATTAAATTTATTTATCCGATATTTAAATTTGGTAAAATAAATTCTTTATTTATAATTAATTTAATGAAATATACCATTTATATATTGCCTTTTGAATATTTTGTAAGAAAACCCTTCTTGGTAGAATTATATTTTCAAATGAATTGGCGACTTGATTTAATTCAAGATCCATAAAGACTAATCATTCTTTTCGGCTTTTATTTTGAACTTCAATTTTCATTTGTTTTAATTGATTTTTATGTTAAAATGGCGAAAGAAGAAGATGAGTGCTTTAGCTCTCTTGAAATACTTGGACATGGTATATAGGAGGCTTTAAATCAAATTTTTCCAGTTTATCTTTCTTCTTATCATTAAGAAGATTTATAATTTTATCACGAGTTGAATCATCTTCAACTTGTGCTAAAAGTTTAATTAATTGATTTTTTTGCTCATGAGTGGCGTATAAAGACATATTAATATTTTTTTGTAATAATCTACTTGCTAACAAGATTTGCAGCGGTTAGATTTATCGATTAGAAGAAGTTGAGGATGAAGTGTTTTCTACTTCTCGATTCTTTTAATCAGTTGTGGTAAAATCTTCAATAGGGTTTGTTTTAACCCTTCATTAATCGAAGTTCACTTAACTTCTTCTTGACCGGTTAGCATAGTGACGATGCACATTTATAATATTTTATTTCTCTTATCTCTTTAGTTTTTTGATCGAGGGGCGAGTGCTTAGATGCATGAATTTCTCACATTTATATTTATGAGATTTCTCACTTAGGAAAAACAACCTTTTTTTGTTTTCCTTTATGTTTGGAAGGTGACAGAACATACGAGGATTGCAGTTGAACGATCACGCAATTCTCCAAGTTGTTTTTGCTCAAGTGCGTTCCCTTTCATTTGATCTTTTAATTTAAGATCGAACAAAGAACCAATCGCTTTTAATACAAGCGAAATAAGGTTTCCATATGTAAGAGTTTCATATGGAATTATTCCATCATAAAGAGAGTATCTTTGACCTTTTCGAAAAAGGTTGGGAAGGCCTTCAATGATTTTTTTATTTCCAATGAAGGCTATTGGCATCATAAAGCGTCATAAGCGTCTAGAAAATATCCTTATACCATCGAAAATGGGTTAAGGATGGACATCTTAATTTTTTGGAGTAAGGCGAGTTTTTTCTCCTTGATCTTCAATGGATCTAGCAAAATGATCTATAAGATTTTTCATTCTTTTGGAAGATCCTTGTACTTTAAGTCAATTTAGCTAAGGAGGTCTTCCCTTTGAGGAACGGTGAGAAAATTATCCCACCATCCTTTGAGTTCCGGAGAATCACGAAATGATGGCGGCGATAATATGAGGTTTTACTTGATGTCTATTGAACATTCGTGATGAACATAAGCATAATGGTATGAATGATTTAATATTTAGAAAATCCATCAATATTCCATTCATACAAAGAATCTTCATCATAGGAATTTCTTACAAAATGAGTATCTTCCTCAAATAATAAATCGAGGTGTTGGTTTTATAATAATATTTTTTTTCAAATTTTCTTAGAATAAGAAAATTTTTGGATATCAAAAGGAGATGTGAATCTTGTAATTCTTGAAAAGGGATTGAACTTTTTCAACATTACTTTGTTGATTAATTTGATCGGTGTCGGTTGATTGAGGATTCATTTGAATCTTCATCCGATTGATATCTTCAATACTTTTCTTTTACATTTAGAACCAAATTACGATATCTTAAGAGGGTCCTAACTTAAGAGCAAGTTTAGGAGGTGTTGGATAAAAGTTTCACAAATGTGTTTGTACTAGTAGAATCTTTCTCAAGCTTTCTAGTTTTAGGGCTAGAAACTTTTGTTTAAGTCGATCAATTTTAGACTCTAGACTAAAGATGACCAACAATTATTTGAAGTATACTATTACTATAATTAAGTTGTTTAATTGTAGTAATAAATTCTTTAGAATTTGTGGATCAACTTATTTTTTAGAAGGCGCTAATCTAAAGGTTTATCATCCACCATTTTGCAATTGATGGAGGATAAGATGCTTCAATAATTTTTTTTGCTCGTTTGTCATTTTGTGATAGTCAAAACAGAACTTGAGGATTGAGCATAATAGCTTGAAACCAGCGACAAAAGAAATAATTGCTTTGGCGACTATTTCTTCTCTCATTTTCTCAAAATATAAATCAAATTTCAAGCCATTGGTTTTCAAAGTAAAACTTCTATACCAAATGCAGTTATGCTTAGTGAAGTATTCCTTGAACTACTTTTAGTCTTAAAATCATTTTTTAGCTCATTAAGACTAAAGTTCATTTAGATGGAGTGGGAGATTGATTTTCTCTCCGGATGATAAATATGATTTGTTTAGGTGAAGGGCCTCGGCCGATGGTTTAGGAGTTTGAGAACCATCGTCTGGACTTCACTTAAGTTTCGAAGGGATAGAAACCCTAGGAAGTGTGATAGATCGTGAGAAGGTTGAATCGACTTCAACATTCGCGTTTGAATTATCGATCAATATCTTGATTGATGGAGGTCTTGGTGTGATGGTATGGTCCATTCTAGAAATACCACCTCATTCCATTTAATCACTTTATTAGTAGCAATATGGGATGCTAAGATTTGTTTCGTCGAGTAGTTCATTTGGTTGAACAACTTTCTAAACTCTAGGATTTAAAGTATTTAAAACTCAAAAATGGATTCTAAAATTAGGGCAATAGTTTGAAGAAAATCATAACCATAAAAGGCGTAAATGTAATTTTAAAGCTTCAATAAGGTTTATATCGAAAGAGATAAACTTAAATTGGGAAAGGTGTTGAAGTAGATGGCGGCATTTTATAACATTCATAAGAGATTGTGCCCAATGAAGGCATCACCATCTCTTAGGCTAATATAGAAGCATTTAATTCTTTGATAGTTAATGGCTTAAATGCTATCATATCATTCTAATATGGATATACTTGCAGCATATATCTATGTAGATCTTCATGAGTTAATAGATAAATAGTTTTGTCCATTTGATCTACATAATGGTTTGTTCTACGATTTTCAGAAGATTTTTCCTTAAAATCAAAGTTCCAAATTAATAAATGATAATTTTATCAATTTTGGGAAGAGACCATCTGTTTGGTCTTCTTCATTTAAGGGAACTCTGTTTGAGTTCTTGATTAAATTATTCCTTCTAATCATTAGATTAGAAGTTACATCTAAGGATGACAAAATGCCATAGAGAGGGAGAGGAGGAAGGCGATGAAAGAGCGACCTTCAATTAAACATAAAATAAGGATTAACCTAACGTTATAACTTCCACGAGCGATTATTCAGGCATTCAACAAAATAGGACTTATAACCCATATCTGCGGGGATTTACGCCATTTGCAGACGAATACATGGCAAGATGGAATAGAGTCAGTTAATCCAGTAGGTGAGAAAAAGAAGAAAACTTCTAACATCCTTCCCCAAAGGGATCACCCATGATGGCTCATGCCTACAACCGGGATATATAAAATTGAATTATTATTAAACAATTAAAAACTTACGATTGTCAAGCAAGAAATATAAATTGGAAAAATTTGATTTAAAACCACTATATACTCCATGTGCAGTATTTGGAGAGGAGAAGCTTTATCTTCTTCTTGATTACTTTATGAGAATAAAAATCAATTAAAAAAAATTGAAGTTGAAATAAAGCGAGCAAGAATCGATGAGTGGATGTCTTATGGATCTTGAATTAAATCAGAAGATACCCAATTAATTTGAAAACATAAAAGCGATTCTACTCAAGAACTTCTTACAAAATATTTAAAAGTCAATATAGAAATGGTATATTTCCATTAAATTAATTATAAATAAAAAATTTATTTTACCAAATTTAAGCTTGAGTGGATAGCGTGAGACTTAAATTACATTCAAGAAGGAATTATTCCTTCTAAAAAATTAGCTAGCGGTTAAAGGCGTGACGGTGAGTCTTTTCTGATTAAGTATAAATTATCATCGTCATGTGTCAAGATGATGTTTGTATTCAAATGCCTTTTATTTTAGTCAAAAATTTGACACAACACATTATTTTGGGAACTCCTTTTCTTCTCAAAATAATGTCATCACTAGAATTATTGATGATCGAATTCAATATTTTCTTTGGAATAAAGAAATCATATTCCGCTTTATCACCAATCTTAAAGAAATTATCATAAATGAAATGAATAGACTTAATAATAAGTATGCATATCAATTATCGAAAAAAAAATTAGTGATTTAATTCTTAAACAAAAAACTTCTTCTCCCGGATAAAGGAGAAAATTAATCATTGTCTCCAAGATTTCCAAAAGAAGTTTGTGGGGACAACCCAATTGCTTTACGAGAAAGAAAAGTTCATTTAGTGGAACTCCGTACATTGATAATTTCAATGAAAGGGACATCATAAAGCTCGTCCTTATCGATGAGCGAGCATTATCTTACTCTATGTAAAGCTGAAATTGTTGATTTATTAAAGAAAGGGAATAATTTAGCAATCTTACTCCTCATGGGTTTGTTTAGCATTCTATGTAATGGGATCTGAAAAAGAAAGAGGAGATCGAGACTTGTAATAAATTACAAGCATCTAAATAAAGTGTTAAAATGGATTAGATATCCTTTTCCTAATAAAAGAGATTTATTAAATCGTTTGCATTATGCAAAAATATTTTCAAAATTTGATTTAAAATTTGGTTATTGAGATCCAAATTAAAGATTCATTATAAAAGCGCTTTTACTATTCCTTTGGACATTTTGAATGGAATGTAATGTCATTCGAACTAAAAAATGCTCGTCCATTTCAACATATTATGAATTTTCTTTTAAAATTATCAATCTTCCTTGCATGCCTTCAAGGGTTGAATGCTATGGCTCATATAATATGCACCACCTTCTTGGCATTTTTTTAAAACTTCCATAAGAGTCAAGCAAAAAGAGGCCAACTCTCTTGCCACTATTTAAAAGAAATCGAGAATGGAGAAGAAAGCATCCTCTCATGACTAGATAAGTGCAAGAAAAAAATATTATTATTTATAGCTACACATACCTAGGGTAATAAATTTATACAAATTTTCTTTATTATAAATATTCTAAATTTCAACCCCTTTGCTTCATAAAGCAATCAATCTATAAAAAAAAACAAGTTGAATATGAAGTAAAAAAAAAAAAAGAAAAAAGAAGAAGAAAGAAATCCTCATATTATTGGCTCACTAAAACTAACACATATTTAATATCATTATAAAATTGTATATTATGAGAAAATATATATCATTGGTCCTATATTTCCTTGTATATCAAATCTCATTTTTAAATTATTATTTGGGTGGTCATCATAGGAACATTTTGGTGTATAAAAAAATTTAGCACATAGGTTATAGAGACATTAATGTATTCATATGCATATTCTCCCTTCCATGCTCCCATGCATCTCCACCAATCATGTAAGAGTTACATGATTCCCATCTCTTCCTTCCACTAAAGTGGGGCACTCCCTATTTTTCTATGTTCTTATGCAATAAATATGACACATTAAATAAATGTTAGATATGGTATGCTTCTTGAAGCTTCATGCATGTGTTTCTTCCCTTCAATAATTCTTCCAAGTGTATAGTTAGATTGTTTTTAATTTAAAACATTTGGGATTGATTTTGAGTCTTTATTATTTATTTGTTTATTTGTTTATTTATTATTATTAAATGTTGTAGATAATATTTTTTTTTTGTAGTTTTTAAATAGTTTATGATTTATTTATTTTATACTTATCTCATTTCTTTTCAATTCTTTTAGCATTAATTTTTCTACTTATAAAATGACCTAATTTATTTTTATTTAATTATTGTACATATTCAAATCTAAGTTTATTTTTTATATATATTTTATTTTTAATCGATATCACTAAAATATAACAATCATCATAATATAATTATTATTTTAAAATTTATCATATATTCCTCATTATATAATATTTATGATTGTTGTTTTGAATTATGATGGATTTCATTTTCTCAAATTTGGAGAAGGTATCCACACAAAATAAAAGATGTAGAATGTTATGAATATACCATATAGTGATGACAAAGAAAATCTAAAGGTGCTGATGTAGATGATAATAAAAGATTCTCAGACAATATCTTTTTTAATGGTCAAGTGGATTAAATAATTACACTCGACAACAACTAAAAGCAATTAGAACAATATTTCACCAAAAGAGTGCAAAATATCTTAAAGTTAATCGGCAATTAAAAGTGATTTGGTTGATATTTGTTATAAAAGGAGCAATTAATTGACTTAGAGTTGGCAATAATAGAGAAATTATAGGGTAGAAGGAGGAGAACATATTCCTCAAGGACTATATCGAGGGAAAGAATAGTCCCTTTCTCAAAATGAGGAAAAATTATATGACACGGAAATGCATACGATAAAAGGAGGATTTAGAACACATCAATTATGAAGAAAAACTTTTAAGTAATGATAAAAAATCTCTAGAATTTTTGAAATTTTAGAGTTTCATAATATCTCAAACAACGATTATTGTAATTATTTGTTTTATAGATTTTGAGATATATATTATAATTATAATATAATATTTTACCTATTTTCTTATTCTTTTAGATAATAGATGAATAAGATCACATATTTTTTCTATTAATGAGTGATCGGATGATCTCAACCTATAAATAAAACGGCGGTTGGCAATTGGTGGTGGCTGGTGGGGGTCGGCGGTGGCGGTGGTTGTGACCGGAATGGTCGGTGGCCATTATGACTGATTGATGCTGCAATGGTGATCTAGCATATCAAAATCAAATATTTAGAAACAATTAGGTTCACATGGTAGATATTAAATTAACATAGTTGATATATTAAAATAATAATTGTCAAGTTGATAAAATTATATTTATATATATATATATATATATATATATATATATATATATATATATATATATATATATATTGAATATACATCATCTCAAGAGAAATCAATCATTGTAAATATCTTATAATGCAAAGGTATTCATACACAATGAATGCTCTGATTGCTAAGATAGTACAAAAACAGATCGATTAGATGTCCCTTTGTGGGCTAATGGGCCGGGCTGGCATCACTAGACGGCCATTAGATGACCCAATCATTGATCCAATTCAACCAGCTTAAATCATGGTGATTGCAAAATTATTATAATCAACATGACAGGATGGTCCACATCTGCTCATTTTGATCATTGAATTTTTTTTTTAAAATTATTTTTTTTATTTTTAAAATAAAAATTTCTTGATCTTGTAAAAAAATTTTTTTTTTGTGATCCCTATAATTTTATAGTTTATTTTTAAATGATTTTTTAAAAAAAATCATTTAAATATAACTAGTTTATTGCCACAAAACTTATAATAATAATAATAATAATAATAATAATAACTAATAAATCTAATCGCACTAGCCCTTGAATCTATGGATTATACAGGTTTTGTTCGTGAACAGTGGAAATAACATATTCAATTAAGCGTACACAGGCATGCATGCAATCATGCATGATTCCTCCAATTAATGTTGACGTGGAAGATTGATGATTGCTAATATTATATATATATATATATAGAATTATTACTTTGTTTTTATCTTTAGATATTTTTTATTGTTTTAAAAAATAAAATATTCAAATTTAAATTAATCAAGCATATATTTTAATTATTTTTTGATATTATCTATTGCACATCCATGCTATACTTACTTAAATTAATCTTGTTGCAGATAGAATCTAAGTTGGATTCAGTAAGGTGTTGGCTATAAATAAGCTTAAATATTTTATATATTGGGATTAATCTAAATAGAAGCAACCTAATATCTTGAGCCCTCTATGAGAAACTCTAGATTAGTCACTTGAAGGTTATCTTTAACTTGATCGACTCTTGATGATTTTAAGTCATCAAATTCATCGAATGATTTGTGTTATTAGTCGTTAATCATGATTATTCACTTCACAAACTCTTTAACTTACTTAGAATATTTGGCGCTAGAGATTTTTATCAGAAAAGTCAATAAGGATACTCATTTGCATCTCTCCTAACTAGAAATTTTGATTCGTCAAGGACAAATTTGACAAGTTTAAACTATTTATTTTCTATGTAATTATGGTTTAGTGATCATGAAAAAATCACCTATAAATAACCTATTGATTAGTCATTAGGCTAGCAGAAAAACCCTAAACTTTATATGCAAAATCATAATAAATCACACAAACAAAACATGAAATTCTCTATAAAATTATACTAAGAATTGAGTTTCATTAGCTCAACTTAATGATTTTTTTTTGTTTGTTTGTTCCAAAAGAGTTGAATAAGATACTTAGAAACCACTTTTTTTAAAAGATTCACATGAGATCCCTTCTTTGCTTAATTAGTTTAATTCATTTTTGAGCAACTATCAATTTATTGATATTCTATCCTTCAAAAGACAACTTTGGATTAAAGTGAATTATTTTTCTAATTAAACCTTAAGCATCCTAAATCGATTGATAAAATAGATGAACGAGAATAATTAGATAGCTATACTTTTCTAAATAGATTCTCTCTCTCTCTCTCTCTCTCTCTCTCTCTCCTCCCGCAGCAAACGGTCTCAAGAATAAGTTCATGGGCTCTCGCGGGATAAAAATCCAAGTAAATTCATGGGCTTATAATTAAGCCTATCTGCATTTCAGCTATATGAAGCGATAAAAGCCCAAGCGTGGCAGATATTAATGCCTAAAGAGGCCTTGACTTATATGGAGATTACACGTTCAAGAGAAGATCTTTTGCACTCTAATTCAAATAAATTAGGAAAAAAATGATATCTAATACTTCAATATTATATCTCCAATTAAATTTTTATTAAAAGCTAGAAGCAAAGTTTATTTAGAATTATGCATATATACCAAATATATATATATATATATATATATATATATATATATATATATATATATATATATATATGTATATAGATGCCTAAAAGGCCTTGACTTATATGGAGATTATATAATTATTTGCGCTCGAGAGAATAATATCTTCTGATTGGGCACTCCAATTCAAATAAATTAAGAACAAGAATAATCTCTAATGTTGCAATATTATACTTTCCAATTAAATTTTTATTAAAAGCTAGAAGTCAAGTTTATTTGGGATTATGCAAGCATTTCAAATATATATATATATATATATATATATATATATATATATATATATATATATATATATATATATATATATATATATATATATATATATATATATATATATATATATATATATATATGCCTAAAAGGCTTTAACTTATATGGATAATGCATATTTGCCTGCACGTCAAGAGAAGAATATCTTCTGATTGTGCTCCAATTCAAATAAATTAGGAATAAGAATAATATCTATTGTTCCAATATTATACTCTAAAATTAAATTTTTATTAAAAACTAGAAGCAAAGTTTATTTGGGATTATGCAAGCAAATATATATATATATATATATATATATATATATATATATATATAGATGCCTACAAAAGCTTCGACTTATATCGAGATTACATATTTGCTTGCACGTTCAAGAGAAAAGATCATCTAATTGCGAACTCCAATTCAAATAAATTAGGAACAAGAATAATATCTAATGTTGCAATATTATTCTTTCCAATTAAATTTTAATTAAAAGCTAGAAGCAAAGTTTATTTAAGATTATGCAAGCATACCAAATATATATATGCCTAAAAGGTCTTAACTTATATGAAGATTACAGATTTGCCTACACGTTCAAGAGCAGAATATCTTTCGATTGTGCACTCCAATTCAAATAAATTAGGAACAAGAATAATATCTAATGTTGCAATATTATACTGTCCAATTAAATTTTTTATTAAACGCTATAAGCAAAGTTTATTTAGGATTATGTAGGCATACCAATATATATATATATATATATATATATATATATATATATATATATATATATATATATATATATATATATATATATATATATATATATATTTAAATTTTAGAATTTAAAATTAAAGATATTGTTAGCGTCTAGAAAATCGATTCGGTAGAGTAAAAGTTTCATGCTTTAACTTTATTGCGGAATCCACACATATATATTTGAAGAATTAATAATAAAACTCGATATTTGGAAAACCCGTGAATAAAGTAAAAAATCACGGGCATAGCAAAAAAATCTTCCACTATGTATTTATTTTGGAGTACAAAGTTTGTCACGGATTCTGAATTGTATATGAGAAGGCGATAATGGGAATCAACAATCAACATATATAGCCGTCGGGTTGTAACGGTTGTTAGTAGATGATGATGGTGATGGCGGCGATGGTCGGCCAGCCGGCATGGCGGCACGGCGATGACCATGGCGGCTTACGGCATGGCGATGAGAGGCGTTAGCGGCGAGGCGGGCGAGGGCGACCGGCGATGGTTAGCGGCGGGATTAACCGGCACGAGTCGACGCCCAATGCCGGATGAATTGGCAACCAATATGGCGACCGCCATTACGATTATGCTTGGGATTTTCGCTTTGCTCTCTCTTGCTTGGCTCTCATGTGAAGAATGAGGCTATTTATAGATTAGAGGGCGTTCGTAGATACATGCAAAATCGAACCACTCCACTCCATCTGACGGCTCAAAATGATTCATTTGATGTATTAAGAATTTGAATGCTCAAAGTCTAATTATGACGGGCTTAGATCCGCTTTTATTTCGATTTACACTCCATGTTTAAGTACTATTTAGGGATTTAATCCCAATGATATTTTAAGTGGTTGATCTCGACCGTCGTTCACATCAACTTGCTACAAGATTAATTGACTGGTATTTTAAGTATCACCCGTTTTTGGATGACACTAGAAGGAAAGAAGTTTGATGAATCTTTATTCTTCATTTTCCTTAAAAGCTTGAAATGCTCTCCGATAGTGGTTTTGATCTTGTTGGAAAACTTGTCATACAAGATGAAATGAGAATTTCCCAGATGTAAAGCATGCGTCTAGAAAACCATAGAGAAAGAGTTTACTTTAGCTTG
Source organism: Cymbidium sinense (assembly GCA_021442155.1). Taxonomy (NCBI): domain Eukaryota; kingdom Viridiplantae; phylum Streptophyta; class Magnoliopsida; order Asparagales; family Orchidaceae; genus Cymbidium; species Cymbidium sinense. Next base: position 4,391,178 of record CM038230.1, read on the forward strand.
TGAGTTCACAGATGTTTGAAGAATTAATAAGAAAACTCGAATTTTACGAAAAACCAGGGGTAAAATCAGTTAGCCCAATAAAAATTTTCACGATGTATTTGTTTTGGAGTACAAAGTTTTCCGATATTGGATTACGATGAGAGGCGACAATGGGAATCCAGAACAACAACTATATAACATGTTCAAATAGCAGGTGAATATGAACAATGGCGATGATGCGGATGAGGCGATTGGCGAGCGGCAATAACCAGCGACGGTGATGATCGCGGCAATTACCGGACGATGATGACGAAGCGGCCTACCGGTGATGAGACGCAATACCGGATGACCGGCGATAGCAAACGGTGGTCACGGCGTGGTGGTAATGGCGTGGTGACGAAAGCATGATGATCAAATCTGGCGGCCGCGGTGGTGGCAAATTACCAGGTGGTCAACCGCCGAGTACGGCATTATGCTTTGGAGGATTTTCGAGCTTTAGAGCTCTCCTCTCTCTTGCTCCCTCGTGAAGAATGAGGAGCTATTTATAGATGAGGAGTGACGTAGATACATGCAAAAATCCAACCACTCCACTCCATTGCTCAAAATGATTCCTTTGATCATTTGATGTATTTTAAGAATTTGAATGCTCAAATGAAGTGAATTATGCGATCTAGAGCTTGTTAGATTCGCTCATCGTTTCGATTTATATAAACACTCCATGTTTAAGTGTTATTTAGGATTTAAGCGATATCCCAAACTTTTGATGATATTTTGCTTTGACCACGTTAGGATCAACCCGCTTTTGACATCAAGATCTGCATTTATGGTATTTTAAGTGTCATATCAGATATTATTATCAAAATATTTTTAAATTATGAAGTGATATCTTATTATAACTATTTAAATTAAAGTTATTTTTTAATATTGATTAAATTAATTTATAAACTAATTTTAATTTATATATTTAAATTTAAACTTATAATTAATTAAGTTGATACTCAAATCAAATATCTCAAAATAGGGTGGAACTGAGTCGGGATGGCTCAAGCTCGATTTGTCAAACCACGAGCTTGAATTCAAACGCAAAAAAGTTATTTTGATAATCGAGCTCGAGTTCAAGTTTAGTTAAAGCTCGTAGAGCTGCTCGAGCTTCATCTCCTGCTAGGTCACCGCTCAATTCACTGAATTCTTGCTCACTCTGTTCGTTGAATCTTTGCTTGCTCGATTCTCTTTCCTATTATGAAATTTATAGGAGACGGTTGTAGGGCTACTATAGAGATTGAATTTAAAGCTTTTCCTATGAACTGGCTGTAAAATTAGAGCGCAATAAATCTTTCCTCCTTAATTACCCTCACATCCTCTTTTCTTCTTTGATTTTCACTTTTTTGTTAGCATTAGGTTTTCTGAAGTAGAGCTTGAGCTTCCCATTGGAGCTCAAAATTGAGCCGAGCTTCGAGTTTGACACTAACTTTTTTAACAGAGCTTGAGGTCAAAGGATAAGCTCTAGTTGAGCTCAAGCTCAAATTCAAGTCAATTTCAGGAGTGTTTGGCAATGAATTTATAGTGATATGACACTAAAATCTCACTAGTGAAGCATGAATCGTGATGTCAAAAGCAATGATCTTAAGTCTAAACTAGTCAGGATCAAGAACTTAAAATATCATTGGAACTTTGGAATATCAATTAAATCCTTAAATAGTTTTAAATATGGGTATTTATGATCAAATCGGCCTTGTCTGACATCTAACAAAGCTCTCTGATTCGACTTTATTTGAGCATTCAAATATTTAAAATACATGAGATGATCAAGGATTCATTTTGAGCCATCCATTGGCGGTTTGAATTTTGCATGTATTCGAAGCGTCTTCCTCTATAATCATAAATAGCTCATCGAAGAAGAGAGAGCTTTAAAGCTTGAAAATTCTCCAAGCATAATGCAACCGGCCATCGGCCACCGTCGTTGCCGCAACCACGTAGCCGCCGCTGAGGCCATTTGCCACCACTGCCGCCGTCATCACCGCTGACACCGCCGTCGGTCATCCTCACGACCGTCATGGTCATCACCACCGACCACTGCAGTCGTCTGCGACCACCGGCCGGGCCACTACCACCACGTTGCCATCATCAATCACTGCTGCTGATCGCTGCCGCGACCACCATCGCCATCGCCTCCAACCATCGCGACCATCTCTGCCATCATCATCACCGGCCGCCACCGTTTAACCCCGTTATTCATATTATCAACTTTCACTAACAATTTATCTAACACGCGCATACTGTTGTTGCGATTAAGATTCTATTGTCGCTCTTCTCATATATTTGTAATCCGTTATGAAAACTTTGTACTCAAAATAGTACATAGTAGAAGATTTTCTGAGCCCCATTATTTTTCCCCTATCTGAGGGTTTTCCACATAAAATTAAATTTTCGTTCATTCTTCAAATATCTTGTGTGGATTCCACAACAAAGTAAGTAAACTTTTATTCTACATTTTCTAGCATGCAATAGTTTGGCTGGGAAGAACCCTCAATCACAATCTCGTGAACATATATATGGCCAATAAGCAATATTCACAATAACGGAGCCTCCGCCTAATCTACCACTCTAAACCAATCTGAACAGACGCCAAGATCTATCTCACTTCCCACGATGGCATGACCTATCGGTGAAGGTGCAACAGAATCTCTAGAAGATCGTCCGAATGAAAGAGTCTCAAAATGAGATAATCGACTTTTACAAAAAACAGACATCTTCTGGAAAACGCATCTCCCAAGATTAATCGTTAGCCAAGGAGGTCAAAATGTTAATATGGGGCATTCTCGCCATCGAAAGTTCCTTTTAGAGATGTCGACCTCTCACATCGCTATTCTACTCATCCATCACTTGCCAATCAGCTAATCCACTTATTGCTAGTAGCTTGGCACGTTCTCATCTTGTTGACTCCACCCACCACGCTATACGTGCAAAATTATAATGCTTTCGATGAAGAATTCCATTTTAAAATGGAAATCATCTTCCCTCTCATCATGACTATCGAGTCTTCACTATGATTGAAGTTATTCTTCAACATCCTATTCCGTAGGTTCAAGCTTCGAGCATCGACTCTTATGATGGGACAACTAACCCATATGAACACGCTATTTTTTCATCCATCACTGCTCAACCGACGCTAATCCACCAATTATTGAGTTTCTTGGCATGCTCGTTGACTCCACCCGCCCGTTATACGCAAAATTACAATGCTTAGTGCGAGAAAATTTCATTTAAAGATAGAAATCATCTTCTCTCATAACTATCGAGAGTCTTCACCGATTGAAGTTATTCTTGACATCCTATTCCCAGGGTTCAAGCTCGAGCATCGACTCGATGGGACACCAACTCATATGAACACATCGACTATTACAGACCATCATGCATATCCAAGCTCGACACACTATTTTATCGGTCTTTCCATTTACCCTCTCAAGGTGCTCACTTGGTTCTACTCCCTTCCAAGGAAATCCATCAATACCTTTGAGGAACTCACAAAATTTTCATAAAATAATTCATTGCAACCGGAGGATCATTAAAGATTCCTCTCATCTCGTGAATTTGTCAAAATGAGGGTGAATCACTTAAGGAATACTTCGAGGTTCTTCTTAGAAGCTCGCCAAATACCCGAGTAGACAACTATTAAGAGGAGGTTTTCTTGGAGGCTCCCCGGCCTTTCTACTCTCCACTAATGTGAGATACGACCGCCATATGCCGACTTGGTTCATCGTGTGGAAGCACAAATTTCTACCGATGAGGCTATTAATGCCCATTGCAAATAATTTGAATAATAAGGAAAACATAAGAGTGCCCGTGAAATATCGTAAAATCCCAAGTAACAAGGAAGTGTGATCTCCTCCACGCCCCTCACATCAACATGAACCACACTAAAAAGAAATACACACCATCAACATCGTGTTAACATATTATTCGAGATATAGAGACCATCAGTAGCCATCCGATGAAATCAAATTAGAAATCGAGCAATATTGTCACTTTCATCAAGCCATGAACATAAGGGTGTAAACAACCAAAGAAGAAATCGAGGCTCATTCAATAAGAATATCTATGTCGATTTGTGAATAATCAATCGACTCAAGCAAACATAACTCTAAGCAAGAGAATCATCACATAAATAAAAAATAGTAATCGAGTTGGAGAAATTGAAACAATCGCAGAGGACCACTACTATCTAATCAAGTCCTCATTTCCAGAATTAGAAGTTAAAGAAATCTCATTGATCATTCCATCATTTTAATGACTTAGAAGGAGTCCAAGTTCCCCATCAAGATCCACTTGTTATCGGATTGGTGACCCATGTTATAATATTAAGAGAATTTTGATTGATAATGGGAGTTCTATTGATGTCTTATTTTACTCCATTTTTAGCATGGGCTTGGTTGGAAAAGCTCCAACACTGTAGACCATTATATAAGTTTGATAATCGCTGCGAGTAAAGAGGACAATCACCCTTGTCCCTGGAGAAGTTCCTTGACAAGTGACTCATTCAATTCAATTCATGATGGTCAAGTCGATGACGATAACGCCATTCTAAGGCCCCTCCAATCAATTTTGACATTTCAAGATCTCATCTTAAGATGAAATTTCCAACCCTGTTGGAGTTGGAGGTGAAAATCATCAAATAACACAATCAATGTATAAAGCTCACGCCGTCGGGTGACCTTCAAAGATAAAAATTTTAATTTTGAGATGAAGATGTACCTAGAGCTTCACCTATAAGACTTACTCCATATTTTATTGTCGGATGACCAACCTCTATGAACAAGGTAAGTTGGATCTCGCTTTAACAGAGGGTAAAATACATAAGCTTATTGCACAAAAAATCAAGACATCTTCGCTTGGACTTGATAGATATGTCGGGTCAACTCTAATGTGATCATGCACTCCTCAAGATTGATCCAACATTCAAACCGATCATCCAAAAGAAGCGAATTTTGCACTGATTGTCCAAGCTATTGAATAAGAAGTTAGCAAGCTCTTAAAAGCGGATTCAGAGAAGCACACATTACCCTACATGGCTAAAATATTATCATGGTTAAGAAAACAAATGGAACTTGGAGAATATATATTGATTACACTCTCAACAAAGCTTGCAAAGATAATTTTTCTCTCCTTTGAATTGATCAATTGGTCGATGCTACGGACATCAAATGCTTAGTTTTTTGGATGCTTACTCGTTACAACCAAATAAAAATAAATCCAACGATGAAGAAGCCACATCATTTAAACATATAAAGGTTTATATTGTTACCAAGTTATGTAAAAAAATATTGCTACCTATCAACGCCTTATGAATAAAGTTTTAAAGACCTTTAGGTCGCACATAGAGGTATATGTGGATGACACATTAATAAAAAGCTTGAAGAATGACAACATATTTTTAACTTAAAAATATGATTTAACCTTCTTCGATGTTATAACATGCGACTTAACCCAACCAAGTGTGTTTTGGGGTTACGTAAAAAAATTTCTTGGATTCATGGTCACCCACCGGGATTGAGGCCAATCCCGAGAAAATCGAGCCTCAGATATGGCTCCTCAATAATATCAAAGAAGTTTAACGTTTGAATGGACAATCGCTTATCCCGCTTCTTAGCCGCTCGGGGATAAATACTTGCCATTGTTTAAAATACTAAAGGGAGCTAAAAATAATTTTTAGTACTAATAAATGAGTCTATTTTTAACAACAAAGAGAATATTTAGCATCTCCACCCTTATTATACAAGCCTATCCAAGGAAAGATGTTATACTTATATCTGCATTCTCTTCCCACGATAAACTCAATTTTAGTGCAAAAAAAATGGGATACAAAATTTACTTACTATGTCAACAAAATTCTCTCTTATATAGAAAGTCATTATCGATAAGATGGTTTTGGCTTTAGTTTTCTCGACGAAAATTACGTCCATACTTCCAAGCTCATACCATCTGTTTATACTCATTTACCATTGAGGGCCATTCTACGTAAATCGAGGCATCCGAGAGGATAATCAAATGGTTTATAGAATTGGGAGAGTTTGATATCCATTTCTTACCCCATATAAAGTCTCAAGTACTGTAGATTTTATAGTGAAATGCGCCTACCCAAATGAGCTATCTATTACACCCCTTTCATCTCCTCAATGGACCCTCTATGTTGATGGAGCTTGAAAAATACTAGTAGCATGAATCTTTTTTCCTCCAACAGGGATACCTTAGAGTATGACTTCTAAAATTTTCTGTAAACCAATAATATGGATGAATATGAGGCTCTCATCGTAGAGTTGAGACTTTTCATCGACAGAAGCTCAAGACTTAATGATCCATGGTGACTCTCGCCTTGTCACCTGGGTTAAGGAAAACTTTAATACTCATAATCCTCACCGCACAATACCTCGGCTTGGTGAAGTCACTTCTTGCCCATTTCAAGACACATCAAATTATTCACATATCAGAGAGAAGAATACTTGGTGACGCCTCGCTAAGCTCCCTACCTCTACAATTGGAGATCTATTTAAGAAAAGGCATGTTGAAGAAATATTTTTTCTAGTATCCAAGGGTCATGGGTAATACAAGCAATTAATGAGATAAATGAACCTTCGTGGATGGACCCTATCTGTCTTTTCTACAAGAAGGGACCCTTCCTCAAGACCCAACCGCAACTCAAGGAAAGGTGCAAACTTTATTATTATCGAGGTGAATTATGCAAACAAGCTTTTTCTAGGCCATACCTTAAATGCCTCTCACCATCGAGGCGATTACGCATTAAAGAGGTTCACGGTGATATGTGGAGAACACAGGAGGAAGGGCTAGCCCTTAAAATTATAAGGCGGGTTCTATTGGTCTACAAGCGCCTTAGTTCAAAAAAATGTGTGAGTTGTCGTTGCACTCTAACCTCTCTCATACACATACGAGCTCTCATCCCTTCAAAGTCGTGGCCTTTTGCTCAATGGAAAATTGATATCATGGGACATTTTCAGTGTTAGGCGAAAGTTTATCATTTTAGTTGACTACTTCACTAAATGGGTGAAAGAACCACGCTAAAATCAAGGAGACAAATGCTAAACAATTTTTTGAAAAATATGTATCTCCTTCGCAAAGATCATCATCGACAATGGAGCCCAATTTATTAGAAAAATCTTTACATCTTTTGTAAAGATTTTACATTCACACGCATCGCCAGTGGCCCATCCTCAAACTAATGGACGATGGCTACCAACAAGACTATACTCAAAGGGTTAAAATGCATCTTGAAGGCTAGGGGCAATGGGTTGGAGCTCTCTAATGTTCTTTGGGCTTACCGCATTACATCATGAACTCGAGGTGAGACACCATATAACTTGTGTTTTAACACAAAAGTTATTATACCGAGATATCGGATTCAAAGTCCAAGAGTTCAATCATATCATGATCGTAATGAAGAAAAAACTCCGACAAACTGGACCTACTCCCCAAACTCATGACATGGCCCTACTGAACCGCTTCCTAACACCAAAGGGTAGCTCATCACTTCAAAGAATAGTGAAACCCCATCCCATCTTTGTCTGCTACTTGGTCCCATGAAGTCTTGTGCAAAGGCCTTCAACGCAATAAACTCTCACCCTTTGGGATGCGGTTATAGCTATGGTCAAGCTAAGAATATTTAAGCTCAAGGATCCGAGGAAAAATCTTACCTCAAACTTGAAATACCGAGAATCTCCAAAAATATTAAGAATTCCTACTACATAATTATTGCAACTTTTATTTTATCTCGCTTGTCATTTCTCTTCAAACTTATATCTTTGTTAAAATTATTTTATGATTGTATCACCGACCTTATCGAGTAATGAGTTTATGATCTTTTCTTTCAAACTTATTGCATAAAAATAATCTCCTTCATTTAATCATCCCACTTGAAAATGTACAACTCACGTTGTGTCTCAGACGGGACATGATCAATCCCAAGGGACTTGATCATCTCTTCCATACATGTAAGTAACACTTTGACTAATGCCTAGATAGGTCAAAAGTCCTTGGTGGATATTTTGTGATCTCTTTCATACAAGAAGTCAAGTAACACTTTGGCTAATACCTATGATAAGTAAAACTTCCTTGGTGGACATTCCACTATTCCTTACAAAAGATGTCAAATAATATTTTGACTAATACATGGATAGACCCAAAAGTCCTTGGTGGACTTCCCATGACTTCATCATGCATTAGCATCGTTGAATAATATTTCACCAATCACCTGGATAGGTCAAAATAAAATAAGAACAAATCACCCAAAATTTTTTGATGTCATTGACAACACTAATATGATGATATAAGAAAGAATCAAAATTCGGATACAAAAAATAATAATAATAAATAATAATAAAAGGAAAAGAAATACATCCTCAAGTAATACTACATGATATCAACATCCTCCTTACCAAAAGATGCTCCTTAAACTCACTCTCAACTCCTTCATCTTACGAATCTAGCAAGGGTCTTCATACACTTGGTGGGAGACGATTCTCAATACTAGCTCTAGTTTTATGATGTACTAAGTGGATTCCTAAGAATCCTCGGATGAAGCATTCCTCCAAATATTGGCTCTCCAAGTCCTTCACTTTAACATCAAGAATATGATTACGAGCGGACATAGTCCTCGATAGTATGCGATAGCTAGGGAGTTCTTAAAGTCTTCGATGCCTTCAAGGAGATTTCATTTGCTTCCATTTATGACATTATTAGCATTTTCTCAAAACGATCAAGTAATGCTTTCTTCCAGTTCAAGAGCTAACTTCTCCGCTACAAGTGCCTTGAGTCTTTTCTCTTTCAAGCGAGTCTCCCTCACCTCAATCGTCATCAGTGCACTCCACCTCTAAGGAGAGAGAAAGAGATGTTGACATATTCATTACACCGTTAGCTAATCCTCCAGTCGCCACTTCTTTGGCCTTAGCACTCATCTTTCGCATACTGCGCATATATTTTACCTTCATAAATTCGATATTAGTAGAGCAACACCCAAATGATCCATCACTCTAATATTTGAGCTACCTATAATCAAAAAAATCACAACGGACAAAAAAAAAAAAAAAAGAAGAAAGAAAGAGAAGGAGAAGATAACGTTAATTCTCGTTGACGCCCAGGTATCGTGCTTTAACACCTCTTCAAGAATATGAGGCTTGAGAAATGAATTCCCTATTATGAGTTGAGATAGCTAAACTCGGATGCCAACACAAACATCTTCTCCAAATATTTGACGTAGTCATTTCGCATATGTCTTCTTTTTTTTAAAGAAGAAATATTATCACCGTGATTTAATGGGCTTCTTGAAAGAATTACATGAGAAGACCTTTCATCACCTTTACTTGGATCTCTTGAAAGAGCATGATATCCCCGCCAATGAAAGACTAACCTTAAATATTCTATCTTTAATTATATATTTGCCAATGTGATGTAACTCATGCTACAAGCTTCCTACATCGTGAATATTAATAGTCGTTAAGATTTCATTCTCTTCAATCAATGGATCCGAAGGTCATTCAATCTTCCCCATCTCTCAAGGCTCAACTCATTTTCACAAAAAGAATCCATTAGACCAATTTCTAGATGGATCTATGTCAAAATTATATCCAATTCTTTATAGCCCAATAAGAAACACGCCCATGAGCATCACATGTGAATCTACATTCGCATAAGTATTTGATGTTCAAAGTAACACCACGCTCTCTAAAGAAGACAACCAAACCAACGATCACTAAAGCTCAAAATAAAAATTATGACAAAGCTACACCGCATATTTTAAAGATCTTAATCAATTTAGGAGCCAAAGAGAATCGCAATCCGCATGAAGAATCATCTTAGAAATCGTAAGTATCTTAGGGAAGTGAACGGGCTCGATCAAACTTTTGGCAACAATAGCCACATTAAGGAAATGAAATTTCCTATGGAGCACCATTAAATTATCGCTTTGATAGTGGATGATATATCGTCAGTAGCTATCACGCTATTAGTTTTCTTCCACCATCATCATCCTATTAAATACATAAATAAAATAAAGAGAAAAAAGATAAAATTTGAGAATTGTGTGAAGCAACTCACTCACCCCAATACTTGGGCATATCCTTTCCGACTTTGTCTCACGGATAATTTTGAATAAAATTTTTGCTTACGATTTGACAAAAAATATACGATATATATGAGATCAAAAAAAGCTATTTCTCTAATGATACTCAAATTATCGCCAAACTTTCGAGTTGTTGAAGGATGGTTCTAATGACGCTTCGCCATCTTGGCGTCAACTTGAACCATCCATCAAGTTTTAAGAAATTCAATTTTCTACAAGAAAAGTAGAAACTACGGGTCTTGATCGCCCAAACCGGTTACGAGGATAGTTGACGTCTTTTCGAGAAAACCGAGCCTCAGCATGAACTATTAATCGCCTCCAAACCCGATCCAACGAGAGAGTTGATGCCTCTTCGAGAGAAAATGGAGCCTCGCCAGATGAGTTAGGTCTTGATCAAGAATTGACCTTCTCTTAAGAAGAAGGTCGAACTTGACAAAAGAAAAGAAAAATATTTTTTACCCTAGCTGAACTTAGATGATTTATCATCCAATGCGAGGAACACTAAAGCATATGAGAGTTGTGTCTCCTCACTTGACTCTGGGGTTTTATAAGCCCACTATAAGGGCAAAAGGGAAAAATTAAAAAATTAAAAAATTAAAAAAAGAAATAAAAAATAAAAAAAATGCTCATCGTGCGGTGGCGACGCAGTGCCGCCAAGCCACATGGCACCCGTGCCGCACGCCTGAGCATCCTGGACGCCCAGAACCCGAGCTCGAGACTTGCAAGCACCAAGACGACCGCGGTACCCGCTGTGATCATAATCTGTGCTTATGAAGATCTATTCTCTCAAACTATATGGTTAATAAACTCACAAATTCCATTAAAAATTTATTATTTTTAATTATTTGACATATACTTTTAGATGATAGAGAAAATGTCATCAAAAATAGGGGCAACTAATATAACTCTAAAAATTCCACTAATAAACACGAATCTTGATGTCAAAAGCAATCTAATCCTAAGTCAAAACTAGTCGGATCAAGCACTTAAAATATCATTGAAAACTTTGGGATATCAATTAAATCCCTAAATAGTTTCTAAATATGGAATGTTTATGATCAAATCGAGTTTCTTGACAAGCCGATCTAAGCCCAAGATCTCTTGATTCGACTTTATTTGAGCATTCAAATATTTAAAATATATGAGATTAAGGGAATCATTTTGAGTCATCCAATGGAGTGGTTTTTTTGTATTCAGAAATGTCCTCCCTCTAATCTATAAATAGCTTCTCATTCTTCACATGAGGAGAGCCCAAACTAAAGAGAAGAGAGAGCTATAAAGCTTGAAAATCCTCTAAGCATAATCGTGTTACCACGAAGGTCCAACCACTGCCGTGCCAACCACCACCCACCACCCCAATGCCATCGCCAACTATCATCGCCATCCGACCATCGCGACCGCCAGTTGCTGATCATCACCGATCATCATCAACCACCGCCAGTCATCCCGTCACCACCGTCATCGCCGTCACCGATGGTCGCTGGACCACGCGGCGACCACCACCATCATTATCATGCCATCAACCACCGTATCACCATCGCCGGTCACCATCGCTTTGTAGGGTAACCGAAATAAGCGACTGGATGTCGCTCTCGATTGATAACTGCTCGGTATATCGAGCTCGAGCTCGAGCTCGAACGGCGGGACCACTCGACTCATTTAACAAGCTCGACTTGAGTAATTAGAGGCTCGGATCGTTAACTTGAGCCGCCAAAGCCGATTCGAGATATTCCGCGCCCACAATCCGTTGAGTTATATCCTGGTTTGCTCCTGCCTTTGCAATCCTCTCAATTCTCTCCTCCGCTCGAGTCTCTCCTTTCTCACCTTTCGAGCTCTACGGCTTTTCTCGTGCTCTCACTCTCGACTCTCACCTCCATCAGTTCTCTCATCTTCTTGGCTTCAAATCCTCGATCACGTTCTGTCACGATAGGAGGTGAAAGCGATATTTCGTTCCTTGTCCTCTTACTCTCTTAGTAGATAACAAATTATTTCGATCTTGGTTGGTCGTTCATTTTCTTTATGCTCATCTTTGGTATTTTGATTTGATGATGATTGATTAGGTGTGTAATATATATGTTCGCTTTTGATGTTCTTTCTGATTAGGTGGCTATGTTCGATTTTGATGATTATTTGGATTTGATGATGTTGTAATGTTGTTCAATAGTGAAAATCATTTTTATGTTGGTTCAAGAATCTCGTCGTGTATGTTACATTCTGCGTAGTATGTGTGATCTTCGGATTAGGTGTCTAATGGCTATGATTTTGATGATGATTGATTTGATGATGTTAACAATTGTTCAATAGTGGAAATAATTTTATGTTGATTTGGTAACTTCGGCGTGCGTGTATGTTAGGTTATGTTTGTACCTGCATGTATGTATGATCTTTCGGATTATGTGTCTAATGTCTGGTGTTATGCTAATACGTTATGAAATATTGATTATTGTAATTTGTGGATATGAAATCTTGGAGTGGTTCCGTGATTTTGCTTCTTCTTAGGTTATGGTAGTAGCACTATCACGATTCACCTGGATTATGAAATATTGTCTATGTTATGTTTGTTTTCTTTATGTCATAGCTATGTTTGTGACAATGAAATGATTTTCTATGATGGCTTCTATGTTCCAGTGAATTACAGGTTATTGTGAGTATTTATGCTTGATAAAAGCGAGTATTGGTTTTAATTGTTACAAAGTGCAATCATAGTAATTTGGTATTTTTAAAATTTTAATATTTAATAAATGTCATCTTCTTCATTATAATGAATTGTCATTTATCATTTTTATTTTAGATTAAAATGGCAACACCACCACTTGAGAGGATGAGTTATTGGATGTAAAGCTTGATAACCCGGTTTAGTGTCTTTGGTGGTTTTGGTCTTTGGTATTTATTTGGTCTTTGGGGATGTTTGGTGTAGTTTGGTGGTCTTTGGTGGTCGTTTGGTGGACTTTGGTGGTTGTTTGCCGTCTTTGATGGTTGTTTGGTTGATTGTCTTTAGTCGTTATTTGCTAGTCTTTGGTGGCGGTTTGGAATTTGGTGGTCTTTGGTGGATTGGTTGATTGGTTTGAATTAGGTATCTTTGGATGGCTATGATATTTCTCTTTTTTCTCTTTGGTTAGGGTAGCATTATATGTTATTGTAATCTTTTTTAAAGAAGTTTGGATGCTCACATATATTGTTGCTCCTTGAGATGATTTGACTAAGCGAGCCTTTCTCTTTCTCTATCCCTGTTATATCTTTATTTTATTTATATGATTATTTTTCTCTTTAGAATCTCTACGAATTTTGATTAGGTGGTTGGATACTCGAAGACTTCAAGTTGGAGCCTTGGATCACTTCAACTGGAGTGATATTTTCTCCGTTGAAGACTTGAAAATGTTGTGGCTTCGCATTTCTCAAAGGGATCAAGAGAAGATGTTGATTTCGGTTTAATTTTATGTTTTCTTTTATAAATAGATGGGTGATTGGGTGTTTAATTACATAACTTGTATGTAGCTCTTTTTTTGAGAATTTAATTTTTCTTTCAATATTTTATAAATTTTTTTTTGTACTTTATTTGAGTTGGAATTGCATATATTTGTAATATAAAACCTTTAAAAGACCCAAATTAATTCAATAAATATTCTAATTTTTTTAATTGCTCTTCAATTTTTTTGATGCTCTTAATTAGTGTAATTGACTTGAACTATAGCCAAGCTCGAGCTTCTCATTAAGCTCGAGCTTCTAATCGAGACGATAAACGAGTCGAGCTCGATCTTAGTTTACTATACACGAGTCAAGTTCGAGCTTTATAGCAAGTCAGTCGAGCTCGGAAACTTACATTCTATAGTCTTCGAGCTCGAGCACGATATGGCTCGAGCTCGACTCGTCATCTGCACCTTAATCGCCGGTCGCCGTTGACCACCGCCCGGCGTCGCCTCCACCATCGTCGACCATCTCGCCGTCATCACCGCCGTATCACCGGTCACCCTCGGCTGTTCATCATCATCGCCACAACTATTATAACCCACCACTTCTTGCATAGTTGTTGATGTCTATTCAGGATTCTCATTGTGAGCCCTTCTCTCATATAATTCGGTAATCCGTTATCGGAAAAACTTTGTACTTGAAGCTATACATAGTGGAAGATTTTCTTGGGCTAGGTGATTTTTTCCCCTTATATGAGTTTTCTAAGTAAAATTCTAGAGTTTTCTCATTCTTCAAACATCTGTGTGTGTGCGATTCCACAAGTTAAAGCGTAAATTTTTATTCTACCGCGATTTTCTAGCACATAACACTTAGGATTTACACTACTAAATCCAATAAATCCTACCAAATGCAAAAAAACAGATTTACTAAATCCGGTTTAGTAAATCCAAATCTTATAAATCCTCTTAAATCCCGGATTTAGTAAATCCTTGGAAGGATGGATTTATGGGAATATACAAGAGAGAGAGAGAGAGAGAGAGAGAGAGAGAGAGAGAGAGATATGCGACTATGATTTTTTATGGAAGAAATTTCAGTTGCATCATTTTTTAATCCTTTTAAAAAATCTTAATTTTAAATAATTCATTTAATTACTGATTTTTTCTTTATTAAAATATTATGATAAAATTAATTTTAATTTAATATTATTAACTATTTATTACTATATAATTATAAGTTAATTATAATTTATTAATTGTAATTATTAATTAGATTTAAATAATTTTAGCTAATGTAATAGTTGATAGTTTTTAATTTAATTTAACTTAATTTAAATTGATTTAATAAAATATTATTGATGGTTAACTTATAAGTTATTAAAATTAAATTATAATTTAACAAATATACTTATAATTGTTATAAATTTGAAAGTTAACTTATTGAAAATTTGGAAGAGTTCCTATAATTTTATCCATTAACATGCCTTAATATAGTTTAATTCCTAAAATATTAATCTACTAATAGAATTTAATAGTTATTAATTTTAATTAATTAATAATTAATATTAATACATATTATTTTAAATTAATATTAATATTAATATTAATAATTGATTAATTAATATATATTTAAGTTAATTTTATTATATATTATTAATAATTTATTAATTAAAAAATCTTTTTAAATACTAACAGACTTTAATTTTTAAATAATTTACTAAACATCTCATTCTGAATTTAGCAAGATTTAATCTATTATCAAATATTTTTCAGAATTTACTAAATTTAGATATATTTAATTTACTAAATTTTGATTGAAATAAATCAAATTTGTTATTAAATACCCCTCAATCTACATGAGTCGAGTTTGTTAGCTCGACTCTGCTGATTTACACCCAAGTACTTAAACTCCAAAAGAACGAACAATTTCTCATGTGACGCCCCACTACGTTACGTTCAGAATGTAGAGAGGCGATCCTCTTCAAGTTCTCATGACGCCCCTCTCGCCCACCGCCACCGCCACCACCGCGGACGATCTCATCCTTGCTAAAATCGGCCGTCTCAAACACAAACTCCCCATCACCCACCCCTCACCTCTTCCTGTAACCCACGCCTCCTCTCCTTTTTCCATGCGTGTCACCCTCTCTCTCTTCCTTCTCTTCCTCCTTCCCTCCCTTTTCTCCTCTCTCCCTCTCTCCATTCTCTCCAGCTCAGCCTCCTCTCATCCTATTCTCAGTGCTTCCTTGCCTCTGCTTCTTCCCCTCTCCTTCACTCTCCTCCTTCCTCCCCTCCCCCTTTTGCCTCTCCCACTGCTGTCGACCTCCTTATCAAATCTATCTCCTCCTCCGAAATCCCCCAAGCCCTCTCCCTCTCTCTCGCCATCCTCGGCTTTACCTTCTATACTGTCCCACAACTCTATCCTCCACGCATTGTTCCACTCTCCTTCTCCTCCAATGCCTCTATCAAGAAGCTCTTATCCGAGCTCACTCATTCCGGCATCGCCCCAACGTCTACACTTACAACATTCTCATTCGTGGGTTCTGCACAAAAGGAGATTTTGACACGGCGATTATTATGAAAAGATGGAGATCACTGGGTGTTCGCCAAATGTTGTCACGTATAACACTCTCATTGATTGGTACTGCAAGACAGGTAAATGAAGCAGTTGGATTATTCGGTGTTATGCTGGAGAGGGAGTGAAACCCAGTACTTATAATTCGTTATTGAATGGGTATTGCAGGGTGAGGCTGTTAGGGGATGCACGTAAGGTGTTTGATGAAATGCCTAAGGCCGGAGTAATGCCAGATGTGGTTAGTTATAATACGCTTGTGAATGGTTATTGCAAGGAGGGGACGTGCATGGGGCATTGGTGGTGATTGATGAGATGTGGAAGAAAGGGGTGAAGGAATGTGGTGACTTATATAATTAGTGCGATGTGCAATGCTGGTAATTTGAGCAGGGCCATGGAGATTGTTGGGAAGATGTGTGAGAAAGGATTGACTCAATGAGGTTACGTTCACTAGTTTGATAAGTGGGTTTTCAAAGAAGGGGCTTTGGATGAGGCCATGGAAGTTATGAAGGAGATGAAAGAGAATGGGATTAAAGCATCAGTTGTCAGTTACAATGCTCTGATTAATGGGTATTGTATTTTGGGAAAAATGGAGGATGCATTGTTGATTGTTGATATGAAGCAGGAGAGGGTTGATGCCTGATTTGGTGACTTACAGCACAATATACTGAGTAGGATTGGAGATGTGGAGATGGCATTCAAGTTGCACGAAGAAATGGCTGCCAAGGGTATCTTGCCTGATGCAATTACATACTCTTCACTTATTAGGGGACTTTGTGAGATGAAAAGATTGAGTGATGCTGTCGGGATGTTTAACAAAATGATTAGCACAGGACTGAAGCCTGATGAACTGACGTACACAACACTTATTGATGGACATTGCAAAGAAGGGAACTTGGAAAAGGCTTTTCTTCTTCATGATGAGATGCTAAAGAATGGTATTCTTCCTGATGTGGTTACTTATAGTGTGCTCATAAATGGGCTTAATAAGATGTCAAGAGCCAAGGAAGCAAGACGCCTCCTTTTAGGTTGTACCATGAGGAGCATAGTCCAGATAGAATCACATATGATGCTCTGATGGACAGCTGTGAAAAAACAGATTTCAAGAGTGTAGTATCCTTAATAAAGAGCTTTTGTATGAAAGGATTGATGGATGAAGCTGATAAAGTGTTTGGTTCCATAACAGAGAGGAACTTGAAGCCGAATGAGGCAGCCTATAATGTAATTATTCATGGACACTGCAAATCTGGTAATGTTGGGAAGGCACTAAAACTTTACAAGGAAATGCTGCAGACTGGTCTCTCTCCCAGTGCCATAATCACAATATTTTTGATTAAAGGACTTTCAAATGAGGGGATGAATGAAGAGCTTAATCAGGTTATTGAGCGATTCTTGAGAAGCTCTCTGCTAGAGATGCTGAATCAAAAGATTCTTGCTGATATAAACCTGAAGGTTGGAAATATGGAGGCCCTGTTTGATGTCCTTACTGAGATGGCAGAAGATGGCCTTCTTCCAAAAGTGGGCACATGTTGGCATAAACAAATGATCACCCTTTCTGAAGGGCTTAGATTTTTCTAATCTTGATGGGCAGTGAATTGGAGATGCTTATTGAATCTTCTGTTTTAGAGGGTTGGTGGCTCTCTACATAGACGGAAAAATTGCATCTTGAGCACCGTTCCTTTTCAAAGACAGTTTAATCGTCTCATGGATGGAGAGTTATATCAAATATTGTGTTTTAATTTGTTGAACTAGACAAGATTAGTTTCAGAATGTGAGCAGGCAAATAAAGGTGTGTTTATTCTCACCTTGAATCTAAACAAATGGTTCAATTGTGTTCAACTGCGTGTGTGTTGGTATACTCATGTTCATATATTTATATTTGTATGGACATATGCGTGTAAATATGGCGACAAGAATATGCTATAATTTGTATAAGCCTTGCAGGTAGAGTTCATGTTCATGAACCGCTCATATTTGCCTCTCGATAAGTTAAGCTGAATACAAACATAAAATTTTAGCTCGCTTAATTAGTGAAGTCGAACAAGTCCTCGATCAAACCTGACTCATTTATAACCCTGGTCAAGGTGTATCTCATCCCTCTTGCCCCATCCTGGGACCGAGATGATAAGATTAGAAGGCAATTACCCGATATGATCCCAAATCCTCTAATTGCTAAATTATAACATACAACAATAAGAATTACAATGATAACATAAAGAGGAAGACCAAATACAGCCATAAATACAACAACAACAACAACAACAAATCTATAAATGATTCAAAAAATCAATATCTGAGTAACTTATGATGACTACTGAGAGGAGAAAATATAAATATAAAGTCTTATTACAAAACAAGAAAATACCTTATACATCAAAGCAATACAACTCGGGAGCAATATACAACAGAGAAAATACTCAACACGTGAGGGAAGCGACTACAATAAATAAGTGAAAAAAAAGAAATAAATCAAGATCAAACTTATTCTACAACAAGAAAATCAAGAAACCGGAATATTAATGAGACTTACAACAATTACGAAAAGAAAAGATCGTTCCAACCATATGAAAGAAAAGCTTTGTAATAGAAAAAGAAAAGAGAGTGAGATCGAGATAGTAGAAGAAAGACATAGTATAAATAGAGTTAAGGGGACAACGGAAGATGTGAATATATTTCACGAAACAAACTTCCTTCTTACGTATCTTCTCTTCTCCTTTTTTCTTGAGATCTTCCCTGGTTTTTCCTCAGGAACCGCCCCTCTGAAACCCTAGGGTTTCTCCTCGATCCACGCTCCCTCTTTCTCTCCGAGTGATTCGACTGCTGTCGAGAGAAACAAAAGAAAGGGTTAAAACAATATCAAGGAAGCTTCATCGGCGGTAAAACCCACCGCAATAGCTCAACGGTTCAATTCAAGCCCAGGGAGTAGTTATCCGACAATCCAATCCAACTCACGGTGAATGAATCGCGTGGAATCCATTATCGGTGAAGGGATCAAACGGCACCCAATCAAGATTAAGGTAATTCCAAGTGCTAGATCCGGTTAGAAGGAATCTGCGCGATCCAATCTCAGGAGCAAACAAAGCCTTAATTGCTCCTCAATCGGTTCATGCCACCCAAATTATTAACCCATTGGACCATGCACCAATTACCCACAATAGGAGATGAAGATCTAATTATCACCATAACACACACCTCAAAGGGTAGAAACAAGCACTTTATCGGTACTCGAATTACCATTTCCGGTCCCACTCGATCATTCAAGAATCATCTATAATATCTTTATTTAACTCATGTAGTATTCTTAAAAGCGTTAGCAATGGGCTCATGTTGAGCTCATATATATGTCATAAGTCAGCTCTGTCGAATTTGTGACTCGTCACTCCCGGCGGGAGCTTGGAATACCGCGAGAAACCGGTGGACGGATAAAATAAAACTTACCTAACATTTCTCATCTTAAATAACATCTTCAAATACAAGAGCATTTCTTTCAAATTATTTAACAATTTGTCCATATATATACTAACAAAGTTATTAAGAAATATAATTTAAACATAAATCAATAATTGGCAATTACCTATCTAAAGTCTCTACGGCGATAAACATAACCCTCCCTTCTATCGGTCATTTAGTTAAGATACTACGAAAAAAATTAAATAACAATTGAATAAAATTGTGGGTCAATTATGTTGTTATCTATAGTAAGAAAAGAAGGTAGAAATATGCATGTTAATTTTATTATCATGTGTACATAAAAGAAAGTGTTCAAATAATCAAACATGAGAGGTAGATGTATAAACATTTCGTGTGAACTTTTACTTTTACATTTATCATCCATTTTAGAGTCTAAAGTACAAAAAAAACCTTTACCAATACTCATCCAAAGGACAAGTAGTCATTATCATTTGCCAATTTTATTGACTATTTTTAGATGCCTGTACATTCGTCCCGTATGTAAGAGGGTGAACTCCACTTTCAACATACATCATTCATACAATTATACTGTTACGTATATTAATTCATAACTAACGGAAATCAATTAACTTTATAAAATGTGAAGTAATGATATGATCTAGATTCGGTTATCTAACGTGAAGAAACGTAAACTATATTACAATTATGAAGAAATAGCATAACAGTAAAAAAATCATAATCATATAAAAATGTATTTCATCACAAAATTAAAGATATTTTACCATAAATGTAGAATATAATTACCCACTTTAATTTGCAATTTTCTCTTGAATCTTCTTTCTTTTAATATTTTTTTCTTAATTGAAATTTTATAAAATAAAATATTGATTTGATCAATATTAGAAAGTAATTTATTTTATTTTATTCATATGCTTTATTATTTTATTATTATATATTCATTCATCTATTTTCTAATCAAGTTAAATTAACCTTTTAATTTTTTAATATAATGATATGTCTAATTTATCATATAATACTCTCTAATTCTATAATTTTTTTTCTTAATATAATTTAAGTTAAAAATTTTCTTTTCTCTAATGATTTCAATTTAAGAATCATAATATATATTTTTCTTACTTTCTTGTATCAATTATTTAGATGACTTAAATATTCTTTTATTCATTCATAAGAAAGACTAATTTTGTATTATTATAAATAATACAAAATGTTATATTTATATATATTTATTAAGCTAAATATCAAGTTAATACTTAAGTTATAGTTTGCATGTAGCATGTAAAATTTAAATTATTAAGTTTAATTTATATTATACTTAAGGAAAGGTAAAATTAAGCTCTCAATCTAAAGCTCTCAATTTATTAATACAATTAATCATACTTCTACATCCTTTCATAAGTTTCAAATGTTTGCATTTCATTTATATGTTCTCATAAATTTAACATTTTCATTTCTTATTTTTCAATTGAATTATTCTTATAAATTTTCAACATGCTTATGATTTATTTACATAACTTTTAATAAAATTAAAAGACATCGTGAAATGAAATATAATTATGTAAAAGTTTGTAAAGTAAGAAGGACTTAGGGTTTTCAATTCTATTTGAAATTGCAACTTATATGATATATATATGCATTTTCTTAATAAATAAAAAAATAGAAAAACTAACTTATAATACCTCTCGGTTTGCCCTACTCCGTCCTCTGCAGTCGGCGCGCCTTCGCCTTCTTTTCCTCTTGCATGAGCTCTCTCTCTCTCGTCGTCGGCGAGAGCCGACGATGTGACAATGGAGACGCTCACTTTCATTTGGCACGCATTCCTCCTTCTTCTTCCCTCGAGGCGACACATGGAAGACTTCGGTTAGACGCGCGTAAGGTTACTCAAAGGCTTTCCTCCTCTTTCTCCCTCTCTTGTTTTCTCTCTCTTGTTGGGAGTTCTGTTTGAAAAAAACGAACTCCCCCCCTTTTACTTTTGCATGGCAATCATCGGTGGTTGAATTTTATTATTTTTTTCTTTTCCGATTTGGTTATTACAATCTCTCCTCTAAAAAAATTAGTCTCAAAATTAAATGGCAATATAAAATACATTTAATTAAACAATTGAGGATAAAGTCCTCGCATTTATTCCTTCTCCCGCTTCTCGATGATCCATGTTTCCACGGACAAGACAAATGGAATTTTCCTATTCACGATATGCTTAACATCATAATCTATAATTCTTTCTAGCTCCTCCACAAATGTGAGATCGGTTGAATATCAATAGGATCTGATAATGTTACATCAATATATTTTTGAGAGAAATATGAAACACATTGTGCACTCCTTGCATGTGAGAAGGTAAAGCGTCATAAGCCACTTTCTCAATTCTTTCCAAGATTTCATATGTACCAATATAGCGTGGGCTCAACTTTCCAACTTTACCAAATCATTTTATACCTTTCATGGGGCTAACTTTAAGAAATAAAATTCTCCAACTTCAAACTCTAGTGGTGATGTTTAGCATCATAATATTTTCTCTACCTATCTTGAGCTTTAATCTATCACCGCAATCGATCTTTTAATGGCTTCATTACATGCACCAATGATTCTTCTTTCACCGTCTCCACCCAACAAAGTGGTGTTCGCATTTCCTCCCATACAATGCTTCATAGAGTCATACCAATACTTGCTTGAAAGCTATTATTGTACTCAATCAAAGGCAAATGAATTTTTCAATTTCCCCAAAATCAAGGATACAAAGTCTAAGCAAATCTTCAAGTATTTGAATTGTTCTTTCCATTAATCGGTTTGAGGATGGAATGCGGATCGAAAGTAAGCTATAAAGCTTCGAATTTTTCTCCAGTCTAGATGTAAATCGATCATCTCGATCGAACCTTATAGAGTTTGGCACACCATGTAACTTCACAATTTTATCAATATACTTCCTTAGCTTTTCAGACATCAGTTGTTTGATAGGTATAAAGTGTCGATTTAGTCAACCTATCAATAATAACCCAAATAGCATCGCATCCTCTTCTAGATCTAGGTAAGCCAACCACAAAATCCATAGCGATATCATCCCATTTCCAGAGTGCGGCAAAGGTAAAGTTCACTTGACTTGATGTTTAGCCTAACCATGATTGGCACTTATAGACAAATTCACTACACTTCTTTTCATTCGCCACCAAAATATTTTCTTAAGATCTTGATATATTTTCTTCTTACACGGATGAATTGTATAATTAGAATGATGCTTCATGTAATATATCTTTCTCAAATCTCCAACATCCGAATGCAAATTTTGTCATTATACTTTAGTAATCCCTCTTCATTGATTTCAAAATCTTTTGTATGGTCTACTTTTACCAAATTTAAAATTTTTAGAAAGTCATCATCTTTGGTAAAGCATCTCGTATTCCTTTCAAATTTGATTGTATAGACATTTGATTTAATAATAAAACATGATCATCTGTAGATTTAATAATTGAAATTTTTAATTTTTCTAAATCTTTAATCAACTCATCATATGAGAGATCAACCAATAAGCACTACCGGATATTTTTCTACTTAAAGCATCAACAACTACATTTGCCTTCCCGGATGATATTGAATATCGAAATCATAATCTTTAATGAGTTCCAACCATCTCCTTTGCCTTAAATTTAGCTCCCTGTAAAGATATATTTCAAGCTTTAATGATCGGTGAAAAATTCACACCTTATTCCATATAGATAATGCCTCTAAATTTTCATGCAAATACCACTGTAGCTTCTAGATCATGGGTTGGATAATTATTATCATGATTTTGCAATTATCTTGAAACATTAGCAATCACTCTTCCATTACATAAGTATACATCTCAAGCCTCTTAATGATGCATCATATAAATTTGAAATCCTTACGTCGATGGAATAATATCTTAGTCGTCATTAAATAATTCTTCAATTTTTAAAAGTCTTTTCCGATCGACCATTCAAATTTGACTACTTTTGAGTTAGTCTAGATAGTGGCATGACAATCTGTGAAAACCTTTTAACGAATCTCGTAATATCCAGTTAACTCTAAGAAAGTTCGACTTTTGTGACGATTGGTTGGTGAATTATTCGGTATTATACTTTATTTTGATTCATTGAAACCTCTTCACTACTAATCATGTGCCCCAAGAATATGATGTTATTTAACCAAAATTCACACTTTAAAAATTTTGCATATAATTCATTTCCTTTGAGCTTGCAAAATAATGTGAAGATAGTTTTCATGAGCTACTTCATCTAGAATAATTTAGAATATCATATATAAATACAATCACAAATGAATCTAAAATGGTTTAAAGATTTCATTCATGAGATCCATAAATACAATTTGGAGCATTTGTTAAGCCAAAAGATCACCAACTCATAGTGCCCATACCTCTTGAATGCAATCTTTGGTATATCTTCTCCTTTGATTCCCAATTGATGATAACGATCTTAAATCAATCTTTGAAAATCAGCTTCTTAGTTGGTCAAAAGATCATCAATTTGTGGTAAGGGATATTTATTCTTCAATGTGAGTTTGTTAAGCTCTCATAATCTATGCATAGCAAGCTCTCATCTTTCTTTTTAAATAATATAAGAGCTCCCAGGGAGATGTGTTAGGCACGATAAATTAAATAATTCTTGCTATTTATTCTTGTAATTCTCTTGATTCATATGGTACTTTTTTTTATAGGTTTTGCACCTTGAATTAAATCAATAGAAATCATCTCTCTAGGTAAACTTGGTAAATCATACAGAAAAACTTTTGGATGCTCCTTTTACTAGTATATCATCTAACTTCTTTACCTCTTTAGTAACATCGGTAACTTGAGCAAGAAAATATTCATAGCCTTTAGCATCTTTTGAACTTTCAAGCAAGACATAAGACATGCCCCACAAATTTGAATTCTTCTTCTGAATATTGAATTTGACTATCTTTTACAATAATTTATAGTAGCATAATATTTAGATAGCCATTCCTAAGATCACATCAAATTCATATATTGGCGCATTAAATCATCCAAGCTTCTTTCATAGATATTTAGGTTCACACTACAAATATTTATAGCATTCATTTGAGACCATTTGGCATTGCCATTGAAATCTGGACATTTTCATAACTTCTCCAAAATTCTCACAGGATATAAATAATGTGATGCTCCAATATCAAATAAAACTTTAAGCGATTTACTTTTAATAAAGATGATACTATGAATGAGTAGACATATAAAACAAATATATCTAACACAATATAAAATTGTAACAATGTTAATTTAAATAAAGACAGACATCAGAAGTCTTTTGCTTCTTCTTTTAGTGCATAAACTCGGTATTATATTTTGTCTGAGTTTGAGATGGGCGATGTAGTCAATTTAGTCATCCTTTGTCTAATAGTCCTCTAAGGTTGAACAATTGTCCCAAGATTGAAGATTTCTAACCCAAGATAGGATAAGATTTTGCCATATGTTTTGGTATGGCACCATAGTAAGTGTTTGTGCATGAGGCACTCTTCTTTATGTGCTCTTTTCTTTGGGCATGTGGTAATAATCTTGACATTGGTATATAAGGCTTCTTCTAGTTTGATTTTTCGGTTTGAACATTACGCGATTTTGGCTATCATCATTCTTCCTCTTACGAATATCTCTCTCCTAAGTAGCTTGCAAATCCAATTCTATCCTTTTAGCCCACTCCACCATGTCATCAATACTCAGAGGAATCAAAGGCTGCATTTACATCCTTGTCAGGATAGAAACGATATTTTTTTCATTTGGTATCGGCATACCTTGAAAGCATTTGTAAACTCGACTTCATTGCATTATAGAGCGATCTTCCCGTCGATAAACTTGTTGTTTGTCTCTAGGCAGGTACAAACCAATCTCTAAAGGTCTTCAAGTCCTATGAAACAAAATCTTCCTTCAAACTTCTCTTGCAATTGTCCTCATGATCTCTTGCCTCCTCAAAAAAAGAAGCTAAAGTAACTCTTCTTTTCTGACATACTTTCTAAAATTTTCTCTATCCATCAACCGGTTTTCGATTCTATAAGTCATCGTGTCCTTGAGAAAAGTGGTGGCCTCATATCTGAAATAATTTGGTATTTATCAATAGGAACCCAGCCACTTCCACTAGATTATGTATCGATTTGTTATCATTTGAGTTATTGTTTCTATCATTTGAGTAAATGCATCTATCGCTAAGCGTTTTTTTTAATTGTGCCTTTCTATTTTCACCCATAGCATCTTCTGAATTGATTAAGCGAAGCACAAATTAATTATATAACCATCGATCAATATAATCATATGCAAATCTCTTTATAAAATTTATCTTCTTCCTAATGGTTCTTTGATTATGATCATATATATGTCTAAATTTAAAATCTAGCTCGATACCACTTTTGTCGCAGGCGCTTGAAAATCGAAACGAATAGTCGGACGGATAAAAGAAAACCTACTAACATTTATAATCTTAAACAATATCTTCAATCATACAAGAGCAATTATAATCCACAAATTATTTAGCAATTTGTCCACACATATATATATAACAAAGTTCATAAGAAATACAATTTAAATATAAATCAATATAATTGGCATAATTACTTATTATCTCTGACGATAAACATCTATATTCTATCATTTAGTTAGGATGGTTTTGAAAAAATTAAGCAACTAACAATTGAATAATTATAATTCATTATGTTTACATAGTAAGAAGATAGAACTAATAACGCGATTTTTTATTATCACATGTATATAAAAGAAAGTGCTCAAACAATCAAACTATATTAAATGTTATATTTATATACATTTATTAAGCTAAATATCAAGTTTAAGTTGTAGTTTGCATGTAGCATGTAAAGTTTAAATTATTAAGTTTAATTTATATTATACTTAAGGAAAGTTAAAATTAAGCTCTCAATCTATTAATACAATTAATCATATTTTTACATCCTTTTCAATCATAAGTTTCAAATGTTTGCATTTCATTTATAGGTTCTCATAAATTTAACATTTTCATTTCTTATTTTTCAATTGAATTATTCTTATAAATTTTCAACATGCTTATGATTTATTTACATAACTTTTAATAAAATTAAAAGACATATCGTGAAATAAAATATAATTATATAAAAGTTTGTAAAGTAAGAAGGACTTAGGGTTTTCAATTCTATTTGAAATTGCAACTTATATGATATATATGCATTTTCTTAATAAATAAAAAAAGAAAACTAACATACTCTCTGGGTTTGCCAAGGCTCTACTCGTTGGCTTCCTGATCCGCGTCTTCTTTTCCTCACAGCAGCGCAGCTCTCTGGTCGTGGCCGAGAGCCCGGCTTCGATGTGGATGAGACACTCACTGCAGCGCCTCCTCCTTCTTCTTCCTCGGTAGGACATCTGGAAGACCGGTTAGAACGCACTCAAGGTTACGCAAAGGCTTTCCTCCTCTTTCTCCCTCTCCGTTTCCTCTCCCCCCCCCCTTTTGACTTTTCCTGCGCTATCTCAAGGCGTTGGATTTTTTATTATTTTTCTTTTCCTAATTTCCGGTTATTACATTTTAAGGCGGTCAAATCGTGGCTCAAAATGCTCGCCACCAAAATGGTTGAAACGATCTCCGATCGACGGACTTTCACGTCGGCGTTGAATAATGAAATGATTGGAATATAAATATTGTATAATCTAACAATCAAGCGATCGATCGAACTATGTACTGCGCATATCAAGGTAGAAAGCTGCGGCGATATCCAAATGATCTACATTCTTGAAATTGATCACGCGTTGTTAGAAAGCGTTAAAATTACCAAATGAGGCCCGTCATTACTCTGGACAAATATGTGCAAATGTCGAATGATCGGTGGCGTGCAAATCGAGGCGTACCATCATCGTCAAATGACCCGATACGACGAACTTCTCCATTGTGTTAACGCCAAAAGCGGTGGAATATAAATATTGTGAGTTGATGATCAACCGTCAAGCGTCGAGTCATTAACATACGCCGCATATCGAGGGGAGGTGTCAATGCAAACCAAGCGAGCGGGCGAAAATGATAATGCATATTTTGAGTGAAATGGGCCTGATCTTGACTTGCCAAATGACCTCCAATTGTGAAATGGGTATAATTGTAATTGAATATTGGAATATATATATATATATATATATATATATATATATATATATATATATATATATCGTGTCGATATAAAAGTCACATTAAAACCAATTAAACACTTAGAAAATCAATTTAACCCTAACATAAATCCCTAAATTACACTAAATTCCACTCAAATGACCCGTTCGGTTAGGCTCTTTCCTCACGCTGACGATTCAAGCTCTTCCTCCCTTTACGCGCACGAGCTCTCCTCCCCTTCACGCACGAATGGCTCAACAGAATGCACGGAACTGGGATCTCCCTCCTTCTCCCCACGCTCCGCTCCCCCCTTCTCCCAAAATCGTTCCCTCCTCCTCCAGCAAACCGTAAATCCTTCCCTGCAACCTAGCGGTGGCATCCTCCTCCCACTCCCTCATCCAAACTGAAAAGGAAACTGTTCTCTCCGATTTTTCCCTCCTCTAAACTGCAAGGAAACCGAACATTTCTTCCTCTTCTGTCCAAACGTGAACAAGGGTGGGGTTTCTTTCCTTCTTCTTCCCTCTTCTTCTTCTCTTCTTCCTTTTCTCAATTTCTTTTTTTCTCTCTTCCAATCCAATTCCTCTCTTTTCCCCCAAATCGAAATTTCATTCTTCTTCCTCTTCCCTCCTTCTTCTCTTCCTCATCTTCTCTCTTTTCCTCACAAAACCAAAATCGAAATTCTATTTCTCAACCGAGATCCTTATCAGTTCTTCTCTCGATTCATCTCCTTATCGCTTTTTTGCAATTTCATTTTACATGCGAGAGAGAACATGTCGTAGGATTCTTTGGCATCTCCTTTCTACCGCCAATTCCCTTTCTTAGGAGAAACATAAATTAAATTGGTTCTTCTGATCTCGCATCTACAACTCCATCTCTTTGCTAAAAATATGTAAATAAATGTGAATGTATATATATATATATATATATATATATATATATATCTGATTAAGGCCTCAAGGCTTTAGATGAAAAATGGTACAAACTTCTCTCACTATTAGAGGCGTCGTAGCAACATGTTAGAAATGAAAAAAGAGATAATCAAAGAATTTAAATGGAATTAAATAAAAGACTTAAATCGAAATTTTGATCATAACAAATGTGAGGTTACAAAAGCATAAAATGAATATAAGTGCACATGTTAAATTTGAAAGGAGGATTTATATTAAGCCAAATAACTCATCATTGGATAGGAACAAGTCATCCTTATGAATGTTAAACTCTATAATGACTCATTTCAAATGATTCAAGAAAAGGAAAAGTTTTGTAGGAGGTTAGAAATGAGTTTAAATGGCTTGTTAATAAGCATAAAAGAGTCATCATTGATCATTATGATTACTGATTCATTTTGAGATAAATAAAATATTTTATATGAGTACATAGTTTAACTATTTGAAGTCTATAAGAAGCTTAAATGTGCATCCACAAATTAAGGAGGTGGATTAGGTGGTTCATCAACGAGCACAAATCATAAGTATTGATTCTAATAAATGGTGGAGTCATATCATATATTAAGTCAATTGGAATAATCCAAGAGAACTATACAAATGCTTACAATAGCAATGAGTCATTATTAAGTGCAACAAGTTCTCTAATGAATAATAGACTTTCTCACAATTCACTTCAATCAAATTGAGAGAAGTCAATTCGTTAGAAGTATGCGATAAATTCAAAGGCTTATCAATAAGCATAAGAAATATATATGAATCTCTAAAGCCCAAATACTAAAGAAACAAATATGAATTGTGATGTGCTATTCCAAATTGTAATATAAGTCTAAAAACATCTTTGGATTAGCATGATAGAAAATATTAATTAAGGAATTCTTAAATACATACACGCGTAATGTTGAATGTTTAAATTCAAGTGTTTGAGGATCGGCGTTTTCCTAGTTTAGTCTTGGGGTAGGTCAGGTTTTAAAATCTATTATAAGAATTTCAACTAAGTAAAATATCCGAAGCTAATTACATGGTAGATCCGATCTTATTAGAGCTAAACAAAGTTGTGAGAATCTAAAGTTCTCAAATATATTCGATTCAATCAATTAACAACTTCGATGATGACTATGTTGAATGATGATTTCAACCGGGAGGATACTTCCATCAAAATGTGATTCTAATTTCAAATCAAATTAACTCAAATTGAGTGTCAATCTAAAAATTGTTTAAATAAAATTCAATCATTAAAGGCTTAAAGCAAAACACTATTCAATCCCCTTCCACAACGGTTTGTCGAGGTGACAAATTAAGAAAAATCTAGCTCACAAAGAAGCTAATGTCAAAACAAGTGTTCATTATATTCACTCAATCTCTTGCCAAGTGATGTGACCCGTATCCTCGACCTGGCTTGGCCGGTAAGCTCCAGATGATGCGAAGACCAGTCCTCGACGGGTGATTTGGCTAATAAGACTTCATTATATTACGATCACGGCCCGTAATATTCTCAATGGCTATGCCTTTTGAGTTGAATCATGGGTATACTTAATAGGGTGAAAAGCCCTTTATTAGCTAAAGTGGACTTAAGATTATCTCCTTAGATAAACATCACCCCAAATCTATAAAGATTTCTTGGGCGATGTAACTCATGTGTTCTTTGGATCCTTGGTCAAGTTGGGTGACCCTCCTCGACTAAGTGACGGATCACGACACGGATCAGGACTATGAGATCTAGATCAGACGCGATTCCCCAACCCGCTTTAAGCTAAAATGTTGAATTTCATAATCTCAAATTTTAAAATCCATATGCTATTATACGCACGCATTAATCTTAATCAAAATTTCTCTCTCACTTATTGGGAGGGATAATTAACTATAGGGCTTGCTTGGAAACCTAGAATCGGATCTAAAATCCTCACCAAATGAGGGAAATCTCTTGATAGTGTCTTATCTACTATCTCTCCTTCCCAAAATTACACCGACATTTTAAATCATACTTTCTTCAATTCAATTTGTCGAGAGGTTGGAATTTTCCGACTCATTTGGTGTTATAACGGGGTTCTTGATCTTTCTTCAAGTGCCTAATATTTAATTACTTAATTGTTGCTACCATTTCTTTATTAAGCTAACATTGCCATTTTGACTATTTTTTTTTTAAACAAGTAGGTTGAATTCATGTCCAGTTTTATTTATTTATTTTTTATTATTTCTAAATATAGTTTAAATTGGAGGGTTGTGCACAAAACATTGACTTCTATTTGTCATAATATAGAAGTCATATGTAGTACAAATCTACCCACTTTATCTTTTTTAAATAAAAAATTCAAATAAAATAGGTGTGTGTGTGAGTAGCACAAATCTAAAGCACTTTTTTTAAAAAAAGAATTTTTTTTATTGATATGTGCTTTTAAGCATATATTTTATTTTATCAATTGTTTTTTGTTTTTGTTTTTGTTGATTGATACTTTAAATGACGTCTTTATAATCATTCATTGTTTTAGCTTTTGTCAATATGTGGAGCCAATCAATTGGAGGTGTGAAAACGTGTTCCCAACTCACATATGATGATTGCTATATTCTATTAGGTATGTTCTAAACTATGTATTATATATAAAAATATTTCATGGTCTATATACAATGGTCTTTATAGACTATTATGAGGGGTTGTTTTAGTCCCAAATTAAATAATATGTTCAATTTAATCCTTTAACTCATTAAATTCGATCCAAAATAGCTCATTGGCTTCTTAAATCTAGTTCAAAATATTATAATACGACTAATGTGATTCATATTTGAGGAGTCAAAGGACTAAATTGAACACATTTATGATCGAGACTAAAATGACCCATGCAAGAACATTTTGACCTTCTCTATAATAATTATATGCCATCTAACAAAGTTTCATAGCTTCCAACATATTGTTGTGTATTCAAAATTTTTTTTGGGACAACTTTGGTGACTTAACCTACATAAGATTGTTTTAGGCACACATTAATTTGATATTTTTAGAATGCATCTTATTATTATTCGAGAATCACTCATTAAGTAATAATAAGGACACTTAATATAAAGTAATATATTAATTACTTTCTATTAAGTTAGTCATGATGCTTCATGACTAACTCCAATGAGATTAGGGCAATGTCGAGCTTAGAAAGTGTCCCATTACTACAAGATGGCTGAATAAAAATCAAGGCAATAATTATCATATTCTAAAGATGGCTATTTTAAGTATCCTTAATATTGACTATGACTACTTTGTTTAATGAAGATAATTCATCTCATTTCAATATAAGATAATGCTAATTATAACATTGAATTGCATATCGAGAGGATAACTTTAATTAAACAAGAAAGATTAATTAATATCAAATAAGTATTTTCTTAATTTAGTGCCTCTATTTTATTTATGAATAATCATCTGGGTGACATGAAAATCATTTTATGGATTTAGGATTCTTGAATTTACCATATAAACCGGCATCTCAGTGTCATCTTCTTATATTATTATTATTATTATTATGTATTTTATTTTATTTAGTTGAAGAGTTTGAGTATAATAAGTTCATTAAAGAAAGTTAAAACAATTGATTTAGGACTAAGGTTGCATTTAGAGTAGTTTTTTGTTTGTGGTGCGGTTTAAATTGCACCATAAGTGGTGTTTAAGAAATTATATTTTTGGTTGTTTTTGAAGAAGCTATGGTGAAAATCGCTTTTCAACTAACTTGATAAAGTCGTGGCTATCGAAAATTCCAATCTTTTTTTGTTAAAATAATAAAAATTTATAGTATTCATCGCAACATTTAGGCATATTTTAGTTCTACCACTTTTCAGATAGCTACTCCGAAGACCCTAAGTCTACTCTCTTATATTTTTTATGTTAGTATGAGAAGATGAATAGAAGATGAAATATTCAAAAAAAAAATGTAGGATAATTTGATAGAAATAAGAATAGATATCTTCAAAAGAAAAGAGCTATGGTGTTACTTAAAAAAATTCCTTTCAATTTTAGCATTTTTTTATTTTTGACTTTTATTATCCCTTTATGATATCTTTTTTTTCCTAAGATTAAGATCAAGGATAAGGCATGCTAACAAAGCAAAAGCATTGCAAGAATTGATAGCTATTGTAAAAAAACTGAAACACCTTCCTCAAATGAATCCTTATCTTCTAATTGTCATCCTTGTCACTCCTCAAGTTGATCATATAAATATAATAGGTTTATTTAATAAGATTGTTGCATGCTAGAAAATCGGGTTGTGGTAGAGTAAAGTTTACGCCTTGTTGTAGAATCCAAAGGGTATTTAACGAAGTGAACAAGAAAACTCAGAATGTGGAAAACCTAGAAAATAGGGAAAAATCGGGGCTAGCCGGTAAAATCTTCCACTATATATTTGTTTTGGAGTACAAGTTTTCGATAACAGATTACATAATTGTATATGAGAATGGACAATGGGAATCCCAAAATCATACAACATATAGTCACGCGTTGATTGTAGTGGTAGTAGATGATGGTGAACAACGGGAAACAACCACGATGAAAGTTGTCATGATGGAGACCGGAGATTGGCGATGGCGAGGATTATCGGCGGCGTGATGGTGGCGGCACGGTGGTTGACAACCGTCAGTGGTGGCATTGTGTTTGGAGGATTTTCAAGCTTTAGAGCTCTCTCTCTTGTTTGGGCTCCACTCATATAAAGAATGAGGCTATTTATAGGTGAGTGGCATCTCGTAAAACATGCAAAATCGAACCACTCCACTTCATCGGACGACTCAAAATGATTCCTTTGATCGTTGATGTATTTTATTTGAATGCTCAAATGAAGTCGATTATGAGATCTTGGGCTTGTTAGATCGCTCGTCGAGGCGCCGATTTAACTATAAACACTCCATGTTTGAGACCAATTTAGGGATTTAACTAATATCCCAAAATTTTCAACGATATTTTAAGTGCTTGATCTCGACCTTTTAACTTCGGATCAACTTGCTTTTAATATCAAGATTCGTACTTGGTAGAATTTTAAGGGGCATATCGTTGCTATTTTTGGATGACATTATCAATCATCCAAAAATATATAAGTCAAATACTTGAAAATAGCACATTCTTCAATGAAATCTACAGTCCATCAATCATACATTTGAGAGAAACGATCTTCAGAGCACAAGATTATGATCACTAAGCGGGTGTAGGGTAGATGTTTATCGATATGTGCAGATTTGAGTTATGGACCTATTCGAGGCGATTCTGCAGGCGCCATGGGCGGGTTTAGTTCGCAGGGCTGGGTGAATGGTAGGCAGTGAATCGGTCCGCGGTCTTGTTCTTCATGGCCGGAGAGTTCAGTTCGCGTGGAATGGCGAACAGGCGGTCCTTGAAATGGCTGAATTGCGTCGCACTGGAATAAGCGACATGGCGAGGTGGAGTGGACAGCGTCTTATGGCTGATGAGTGTTTTGTCCGCTTTTGCCCATTTTCGTTTAGTGGTTTTTTGCGATTTTTGGCTTTTGACCTTTTGCCTATAAGGGTCTATAAAACCCCCCAAGGGAGAAGCACTCTTCATATGCTTGAGTGTCCCTCTTCTTCTTAAGATGAGGTTCGGCGATCAAGGCCCATAGTTCATGACGAGGCTCAATTTTCCCTCGAAGAGGCGTCAAACCGCCTTGTCGGACCGACCGGGTTCAGGGAGGCGAGTTCATCTGGCCGCTCGGTTTTTTTCGAATAGTCGCCTTGGGACCGACCGGGTTGGGCGATCAAAACCCGTAGTTCATCTGAGTGCTCTTTCCCTCGAAAGCGTCACCTGTCGGACCGAGCGGGATGATGATCGGCGATGCCGGTGCGGATGATGGCGGTGATGATGGTGAGATGGATGGCAGTAATTCTGAAATAATTGCGATGTAGTAATGCCGAAGGTACAATGGTGGTGCAGCCAGCAGAGAGGTAATTCGGCGGTGCGCGATAGCGGCGTTAGCATCGGATCGAGATATGATGATAGTGGTAATGATAGTGGTGTTAGGCCAGAGGTGTCAGCGTGGCAATGGCGATAGTAATACTGTGGCAGCGTCCTTGGCGAGATAACCGGCGGCGGCGATAGTGGTGACCAAAGATTTCCATGCTCGGCGGTGACTTCGGACTGGTTGGCCGGCCGACGGGGTGGTCAGCGAACAAGTAGTCGGCGGACGATAGCGGATGGTAGTCAGCGGGGATGATTGGCGATGGTGGTATTGGCGGATGTCGGCGATGGTCGATAGCGGCATGACGATGGATTTTACCTATCCGGTTATTTGTCGAGTGTGACTTCGATGTTGAATGAATCGTGAGGATTTTGACCCATCCAAGGTTGTTTACTAGAGTGTTACGATGGCGTTAACCAAGAAGAGGTTGAATTAGATCAGGATTTTGACCCATCGAGGTTGTTTGTCGAGTGTTACCCGATGGCGTTAACTGTGTGGAAGGTGGGAAGTCCACCAAGGATCTTTTGACTATCCCAGGTTGTTTGTCGAGTCTTTGCTCGATGGCGTTACCTATGTGGAAGAGGTTGAATGAATCCGCCAAGAATTTTGACCTATCCGAGGTTGTTTGTGCAGGTGTTACGATGATGTTAACTGTATGGAAGAGGTCGAATTGAATCTAAGGATTTTTGACCTATCCGAGGTTGTTTGTTAGAGTCTTTGCTTTAACTATGTGAAAGAGGTTGAATTGAATCGGCGAGGATTTTGACCTATCGAAGGTTGTTTGTCGTGCAGATGGCGTTAACTTGTATGGAAGAGGTCGAATTGAATCTACTAAGGATTTTAACCTATCCGAGATTTTTGTCGAAATGTTACCCGATGGCGTTAACTTGTATGGATGAGGTCAAATTGAATCGGGTGAGGATTTTTAACATATCCGAGGTTGTTTGTCGGTGTTAACGATGGCGTTAACTTGTATGGATGAGATTGAATTGAATCGGGGATTTTGACCCATCCGAGGTTGTTTGTCAAAGTGTTACCCGATGGCGTTAACTATGTGGAAGAGTGGAAGTCCACCGAGGACCTTTTGACCTATCCTAGGTTATTTGTCAAAGTATTTGCTCGATGATGTTAACTTTATGTGGAAGAGGTTGAATTGAATCCGCTAATTTTTGACCTATCCAGAGGTTGTTTGTCGGGTGTTACGATGGCGTTAACTGTATGGAAGAGGTCGAAAATCCGCTAAGAATTTTAACCTATCCGGGTTGTTTATCGAGTGTTACCCATGATGGCGTTAACTTGTATGGATGAGGTCGAATTGAGAGGATTTTGACCCATCCGAGGTTGTTGTCGTGTTGCAGGTGCGTTACACGTATGGAAGAGGTCGTGGGAAGTTTATCAAGGACCCTTTGACTATCCTGGTTATTTTTGAGTGTTTGCTCGATGACATTAACTGTATGGAAGAGGTCGAATTGAATCCACCGAATTTTGACCCATCGAGGTTGTTTGTCGAGTCTTTGCTCGATGGCGTTAACATGGGTAGGTACAAAGTTTTGATCTATCGAGGTTGTTTGTCGAGTCTTTGCTCGATGATGTTAACTGTATGGAAGAGATCGAATTGAATCCGAGGATTTTGACCCATTCGATGTTGTTTGTCAAAGTATTACTTGATGGCGTTAACCAGTATGGAAGAGATTGAATCAAAACATCCGTTTGTGGTTGTAGCCAAAGTTGCTCCTTAACCTCGCCTTATTTTTCTATGAGTATGATTGGAAAATCATAATTTGCAAAGCTATATCTCTTCTCAATGTTGAAATATCCTCCAACTTTGACTTGTTTCTTGGGATGGTAATCGATCGGATGCTTAACATATTAACGATCTTAGAGATTAAGAGTTGTCCCCGTTTTCGACAAAATCGAAGAGCGAAGTTTGATGAATCTTCATTCTTCGCTTACTCTTAAAAGCTTGAAATGCTCCACCTCGATGATGGTTTTGATCTTGTTGGGAAACTTGGTTGTCATACAAGATGAAATGATGAGAATTAGTTTGAAATGGCAAGCTGTTGCGTCTATAAAACCGATTCGAGTAAAAGTTTACGCTTGTTGTGAAAGACACACATGTAGGTAAAAGTGAACTCAATTTTTATATCTCGAAAAGAGGGAAAAACCACTAACCCAAGTAAAATCTTCCACTATATATTTATTTTGGAATACAAGTTTTCTCAATAAGGATTACATAATTTAGATGGCTAGAATCCCAATTAGACAACAATAGCCATATAGTCCGTTCGGGTTGTAGATTCTTGAGTGGTAGTAGATGATGGTGACTAGATGAAGGCCGGATGGAGGCCAGAGAGATTGGGGCGCGGTGCGGTGGCGATGGTTGACAACCATCAGTGATACGATTGTGTTTGGAGGATTTTCAAGCTTTAGAGCTCTCTCTCTCTCTCTTACTTCTCCCTCATATGAGGAATGAGGAAATTTATTTAGATTGGAGTAGTGGCATCTCTGTAAATACATGCAAAATCTCACTTCATCTCAAAAATGATTCCTTTGATCAGTTGATGTATTTTAAGTATTTGAATGTTCAAATGAAATTGATGTAGGCTTGTTAGACTGTTGAGAGGCCCGATTTATTATAAACACTCCATGTTTGAGAGCTATTTAGGGATTTAAGCGATATCCCAAAATTTTCAACGATATTTTAAGTGTTTGATCTCGACCGGTTTAATCGACTTGCTTTTAACATCAAGATTCGTCTTCATTAGTAGAATTTTCGGGATCATATCAAAGATAATTGAAGAAAGATTAGATAATGGGATTAAAATTAAGACTTAATCAAGAGTCAATTTGAATCGAGCTCAAAGTCGATTGAAATCATCCTATCACGAGCTAAACTAAATTTGTTTTTTTAATGATTTGACTCAATTTGATCTTAATTCAATAAATTTAACTTATATTTATAAAATATGTTTTTATTAGCATATAATGTAAATATATAGATGCAAATATTCATAATTCAAATTTGACAAAATTAATACTGAATTACAATTAGGTTTTATAGATAAATAATAGAATTTATTTTCAATTTATTTAAGTCTATGAACATATTATAAGATTAAAATTAATACTCACACCTTCCATAATATTAATCTTCATTATGAGGTGACTCAAACACCATTCATAATATAAAAATATAAAAATAATAAAATCATTACATGATATGAGAAGATTGGTCGCTAAGATAGTTTGATATCTAGCCTAACTCATACGCGCTTTACTTTTCTATCTAATTAATGCTGTTTCAAACATAATATCTGATAGCTTTTGACTCAAGTCAGCGTTTTACTACTACTTTACACGAGCACTATGAAACTGTTATAAATAAATATATATTTTATGATTTTTATATGTGTTATTTTATTTTGTATTTATAAAAATATAGATTTAGAAAAATACTTTTTTTCACAAGCCCTCTTTCTTTCTCGGTCTATATATATGTAAGCCACACTCTTCAAGCTATAATTTACAAACAACTCTTCTGCTCTGTAAAATCATATGGTCTCCATGTCCTCTTCCATTCCTCCTCCTTTCTCAGCTATGAGCTCACCATTCTTAAGGTTAAAATCTGGAGCTCGATCTCCCCTCGCCGGAAAACATCTTCATTAGATACTACTTCAAGCCAGGATCAGGAAAATTATTTTGTGTGGATACTAAATCTATTACCTGCAACTCAGTCAATTCCATCGCCTCACTCAACCACAAAGCTCTATTTCAATGCAGAGTTAGTTCTATTGATGATAGTCCTTCCTTCGCAGAAGATATAAAGAAGAAGAAGAAGAAGTCTGTTATGTTGGAGTTGAGGAGGACGACGAAAGGCTATTCAGTTTTGGGTTTGAAGATGCCAAAAGAGTCCAAGGTTTTGGCTAGAGTTGAGACTCCATGGAAGGATGAGTTGGAGGAGAGATGGGTGAAGTTAGAAAAGAGTAGAGAACTGAGAGGGAAGAAGGAGATTGAGGTTCTTGTAGGGATTAGGGTTTGGGCGGAGGAAGAAGAGATCAGGAGGAAGGAGATTGAGTGTGATTGTGAAGATTGTAAGTTTGGATGGAAGGGAGGAGATGACGGTGATGATGTGTGTTTTTAGCTGATAAATATTGTACTGGCTTGGATGCTTGAGAGTAATTAATTACTTTGTTTTGGTGCTCATAGTGAGTGAGTGACACATGCAGAATAAAAGTACGTTCAAATGATTTTAAAATTATTAAAATTGCCTCTATTACGATGTAGCAATTGAATTAAATTAATAGTAAATGAGCTCAATATTATGTGTAATTATAATCTATATAAATCTCTTGATTGTTTGGGATAAGGTCTGAAAATTATCATAAAACATGAGTTTCTACTTATTAAAAGAGTGATATATCGATATGAGTAAATTAATATCGATGATCCTTTAATTTTTATTCTTCTTCACTTTTTTTTTTTAAATGCAACTAGAGTACAAAAAAAGGAAATTACGAATTTAACTCAATTGAATGTGAGAATTACAGACCCCAAAATTAATCATCTGAAGGACCCAGGAGACTAAACAATTCAGAGAAAGGAAATTATTACAACTATACTAATTTAGAGCACAAATAATTACAATTAGACGGATTCAGAGATAGATAGGATGTTGAGAATAGATCCGTAATCCAAGGATCTAGAATGGCAACAAGTTATCAGACATGTGAATACGGCCAAAGCATCACCACAAAAGACAACACCAGACTATAGATCCTTCCGTAAAATCCTCGGCAATTATCAAAACTTAGATCAAGAATCAAGACCTCAAGAAAGCCGTGGACACATCGGCATAAGAAGACACCCCTAAAACAGGTTAAAAGAACCGTGGATCCACTTAGTAAGAAATAACAGTCTAGGCATAGGAGGAACATTCAGGAAGAGCAATTAGAAAATTATAAATAGAGATCAAAAGCCAAGCGAAGAGTAATCAAGAAATTTAGAAAGGAACTTATCTTTCTTGACCTTCTCTACTCCATCCTCACATCTTCATGGTTTTCCCTCCTTTGGAAAACCCCTTCCTCGGCGAAACCCCTGGTGTTCTCCTCCCCAGCCTCTGAGTGCTTCGAGCAGTAGAAACAAACAGAGAAAAATAGGTTAAAGTGAAACTTATCCCGGAAGACTAATCGACGGTCAGAGAGCAGTATAAAGGCAAACCACTGAGATTTCATTCCAGATACAAAGATCAAGGCGACCGATCGAACAACAAACAAAGCAGCGTGGATTCCACTCAAGAAGCATCAAGATCCAACAAATTCAAAAGCGGCACAATCAGTGTGTTAGCATCCAAGCGAGATTCAAAGACGCCATCCAACGGTCAGATCTCATCCGATCGGTTCGAGCTCAACTCAAAGACGGGTTCCAAGCACCTGACGAAGTCAACTCAGCTAAGCCTAACCAAGCGGATCGGACCAAACCGGGGAAAAAAGAATGTTATTACGACTATTACTCAATCCACACTATATGGATCCAATTACAAAAATACAACGTATCATTGGTGCTTTCATTGATTACTACATCCTCAATCGAAAATATGGCGAAGGCACAAGATACACATCCAAAACCCTAGAAGAATGTGTTGCAGATTAAACAAAAAAGAGCAAATGACCTCATTATGGTATTGGAAATATCAAAAAGATAGAGAAAACATATTGAAAAAATAACCTCAAATCCAATGTGATGCATCCCTTGATCATATTCTCCAAATGGACCACATACACACACACCCATGTCAACACCTCTTAAAATAGATATGCCCGATTTAATGGAGAAGACCCTGAGGATGGCTCTTTAAAGCGAGCGCTTCTTTCGATATTATAACTCCACGAGGATCAAAATTCATAATTTCCTCGGTTTACATGGATGGACACACTTAGGTATCAATATATGCATCTTAATAACAATACAATCATGGGAATTTAAAGAACAAGTTATTGATTTGGCCCATCTTTGTACAAAGATTTAAGGGGTGAACTTGCTAAATTACAACGAAATCTATGCGACAATTTTATAACGAAGTTTGAGGAATTGGCAAATCGATATCGTATTCCACTATTTTGAATGGTTTAAGGCGGATATAAAAGGGAAGTAAGAGCATTGCGACTAGTTCCCTACAAAGCCTTCCAGTTAGCTAAAGCGATGGAGGATGCGATGATGTAATAATGCCAAGAAACTAGATCGACCTCCGATTAAAACAACCTCTACATTACATGCGCCTCTCACACAAACACCAATCAACAAAGCAACAATCAAAGTAAAAGCGACCTTTAGCAATTGGACACCTACCCAAATAGAAGAAAGAAAGAAAGGATTGTATTTTAATTGTGAGGAAAAATATCACAAAGGGCATATATGTCAAGCCAAGTTATTTGCCTTCATGATAATCAATGAGGACCAAGAGTATCAATTCTGACATGATACTCAACCGTAAAGGCGTGGATTCAAGAAGAAGCATTAGAAGCAAGCTTGACTATCAACCTTTCAATCCAGCTAAGGCAAATGACATAGAGATTGTATAAGTATACACATGATAAATAGTTCTAACCACTAACTTAGCTTAGATTTTATGTCATATATAACCCAATTATATAGAATAAGATAGTCCATAGTAATATAAGTCACCGGCACAAAATCCTTCTGACCTCAAATAAGATGGACAACGAGCGGATCACATAATCGACCACATACAAAGGAGGATTCATTTTCGATAGGTTAGATAGAACCATATAAATCACAGAAGCTCAAAAACAACATGAAACAAATGGCCGATAACATAGAAGAGAACGTCAAACTACTGAAGCTTTTACACTGTAAAATTACCAACTTCAGTTCAGATGGGATAGTAATCAAGCTTGTTAAAAGTTTTAGATCACAAAAAAAAATCTTGTGGAGATCCACAAATTAAAGAAATATAGCCAGGATTTCTTACGTATCAATTTTGACCTTGAGGACAAGGTCGTTTGAGGAGGGAGTAATGATACGATCCCAAAATCTCTAATTGCCAAATAGAATATACATATGTACAGAGTACAAAAAAAGGAAATTACGAATTTAACTTAATTTGAATACTGACAAAGCTTACGACTAATCCAATACTTAATCATCGAAGGACCAGCAGGCAGTGAGACTAAATAATTCCAGAAAGGAATTATTACAACTATACTTAAACAAATAATTACAATTAGGACATATTACCGATAGATAGGATGTTCGAATAGAACCAGAATCCAAGGATCGCTAGAATGGCAACAAGTTATCAACAACATGTGAATACGCATCACCACAAAAGACAACACCACTATAGATCCTTCCGTAAAATCCAAGAATCATCAAAACTTGCGTAAATCAAGAATCAAGACCTCAAGAAAGCCGTGGACACATCGAGTATAAAGACACCCTAACGAAAATAGTTAAAGAACCGTGGATCCACTTAGTAAGAAATAATGATCTAGGCATAGCGGAGGAACATTCCGGAAGAGCAATTAGAAAACTATAAATAGAGATCAAAAGCCAAAGCCAAGCGGGAAGGGAATCAAGAAATTTAGAAAGGAACTTATCTTTCTTGACCTCCTTCCTCCCATCCTCCATCTTCATCGGTTTTCCCTCCTTTGGAAAACCCTTCCTCCGAGAAACCCTCGGGTGTTCTCCCTTCGCTCCCAGACCGCCTTCCTCTCAGGTGCTTCAACTTGTAGAAAGAAACAAAGCAGAAAATAAGCGAGAAAATAGGTTAAAAGGCGAAACTTATCGAAGACTAATCGACGGTCAAGGCAGAAAGGCAAACCACGGTGAGATTTCATTCCGTGATCAAAGATCAAGGCGATCCAATAACAAACAAACACGTGGATTCCACTCAAGAAGCATCAAGATCCAACGGCCAAATTCAAAGCGGCACAATCGTGTTAATCCAACACGAGATTCAAAGACGCCATCCAAGCTTCGGATCTCATCCGACGGACGGTTAGCAACTCAACTCGGGTGGGTTCCAAGCACACGAAGTCAACTCAACGCACTAAACCAAGTCGGATCGGACCAAACCGGGAAAAAGAACACGAATTGTTACGAGCAATTACTCAATCCACCGTATCCAATTATGAAAATACAACATATCGCTTTGGTGCTCATAGTGAGTGAGTGACACATAAAATAAAATGCGTTCAAATGATTTTAAAATTAAAAATTGCCTCTATTACGATGTAGCAATTGAATTAAATTAATAGTAAATGAGCTCAATATTATGTGTAATTATAATCTATATAAATCTCTTGATTGTTTGGGATAAGGTCTGAAAATTATCATAAAACATGAGTTTCTACTTATTAAAAGAGTGATATATCGAATGAGTAAATTAATATCGATGATCCTTTAATTTCTATTCTTCTTCACTTTTTTTTTTTAAATGCAACAGGTGAGAAACCTTTGATTCTATAATGTTCATATTTGAGCCATTTGGAGCTGTTTAATATTTTTAATTCAATCGATTATATTTGGTTTGCATTGTTCATAGAGTAAAACTTATCAGATGATATCATTTTTGTTGAAAAGAATTGAAAGTAAAATTTGATGAATTCTTTAAATAAAATAATTGCTGTTTTTTTTTTTTTTTCTATTTTGCTGCCTTTAAGACTCTTTGTCAGGAGAAAATATTTCGTGAGTCGGGAAAAAATTTTCTTTTTTTTGTTTTTTTATAACGGATGTTCACTCCTAATCTCATTCATTATATGGTATGTGATTTCATATGACTAATCTCTGGACGAATTTGATAACCCCAAGATGACAGCCCCCCTTCTTTTCATCCCTTAAGATAATACACCCCGCTTCTTTTCCTAAATTTAGACTTTACTGTAGAATCTGAAATGACGCGCACACAAAACGGCATCCAATATGTGCAATTCCATCAATTTAACAGGCCGGGATGTGCAATCCCATCAATTCAACAGGCCGGGATGGGTACTAGTCATGATAACAGTAACCGGTCCCGCCGTTATCACTTGATAAAATAAAAAATTAATATTTTAAGAATGGACGTATCCAAATCTAATTAACGTCCAGATGCAAAGATTCATCGGATTTCGCACATAATATTTTCTCTTTTATCGGTGGGATATTTCAGTGGTCAAGACTCATCAAATAATAGATATAATTTCTTTAGTTATAATACAAGGATTAAGTTAATAAATAACTAAAGAAAATTTTACATACATATCACATTATTTTTATATATTTAAATTTTAACATTTTATTTATGTATGAAAAGATAAATTCACTTTTAAATAATAATAATAATAATTTTTATATAATATTAAAGATTTAAAATTATACATATTAATATATTAAAATTTAGATGTTAAATATATAAATACATGAGAATTATGTGATATAAAAAATGTTGTGTGTTAAAAAAAAATCAATTACGGTAGAATAAAAATTTATATGCCTTTTTTGTTGTGGAATCCAACATACAAACAGATGTTTGAAGAATGAAACAAAGAAAACTCAAGTATTTTTCGTAGAAAAACCCCTCAAGAGGAGAAAAAAATCACGG
Organism: Cymbidium sinense; assembly: GCA_021442155.1. Lineage (NCBI taxonomy): Eukaryota > Viridiplantae > Streptophyta > Magnoliopsida > Asparagales > Orchidaceae > Cymbidium > Cymbidium sinense. The sequence goes on from CM038230.1 coordinate 4,435,283, forward strand.
TTCAGCGATAAAATCTTTCACTATGTATATGTTTGAATACAAAGTTTTCCGATAACGCTGATTAATTATATATGAGAATGGCTGACAATGGAAATCTCGAATCAAGCAATAACATCTGCAGCGTGGTTAGATTGTAATAGTGTTGGTGGCGATGATGGTAACGGAGTCGGCGGCAAAGCAGTGGCGGTGATGGTGATGGCAGCGGAGATGGCCGGCATGGTCGATGCGACCAACGGCGGTGGCCGGCAAAGCGATGGCCGGTGGCATGCGGTGATGACTAGCAGCGGTGGTTGATAGACGATGATCGATCGCGGTGGCGAACGCGGTGGTCGGCAACGGCGCGGCGATAATGATGGTGGCGGACCGACAACGTGGTTAACGACGATATGGCGGCGGTGGTCGCGATGATAACCGGCAGCAGGATGGCCGGTGAAAGTGGTCAATGATGACCGGTGGATTGGTTACAACGAGGATCGGTGGTGGCGGCGTCGATGGTTGACCATCGTAAAGATTATCTTGGAGGATTTTAAGCTTTAAAACTCTCTTCTCTTTAGCTTGGGCTCTCATGTGAAAAATGAGAATTTATAGATTATAGGGATGTTATTTACGTAAATACATGCAAAATCCAAACCACTCTTCGGATGGCTCAAAATAATTTCCTTGATCATCTAATGTATTTTAAGTATTTGAATGCTCAAATAAAATTAGAATCAAGAGATCTTGGATGTTAGATCACAAGACGCTCGATTTGATCATAAACACTTCATATTTAGAAATTATTTAAGGATTTAACTGATATCTCAAAATTTCTAATGATATTTTAAGTGATTAATCTAAACTAGTTTATTAAGATCATATTACTTTTGACATAAAGATTGCTCTAATGAAATTTTTAGAGTCATATCAAGAAAAAAAAATAGACAATAATTTACGTGACCACTGTTCAATAACTTCACATGTGAAATACCCAAAATCCAAAGATCTATTAACTAACCATCCAACCTGAAATAAATATATTAAAAAAGGGCTCTACTCATAATCTTAAAATTATTTTGATATGTTGTCACTAATAGATATATATATATCTATATATATATATATATATATATATATATATATATATATATATATATATATATATATATATATATATATATATATATATATATATATATATATATATAACATTCACATCTATATCACCATCACTTTGAACAATAGACTCAAGATATCTAAAACATTCACTCTATTTAATGACTTCAACACTATCACCATATTGCCACTATATCTTCTACAACTAAAATTATACTTCATGTATTTTATTTTTGATCTACTCAAACTAAAGCATTTAGACTCTAAGGTTGGCCTTCATAATTCAATTTTTTTCTTAAACTTCATTTTATCAACAAAAAAGAATATCATCAGCAAAAGCATAGACTAGGGTACATCCTCCTATAAATGTCTAATAAGAACATTCATTAGTAAAACAAAAGATGTGAGCTTAAAGCCAATCCTTAATATAATCCAACTGAAACTAGGAAATACATTAGTCAATCTTCCTTGTGTTTAAACATAAGTGAATACTCCAGTAACATATCCTTTATGAGTTTAATATAAGCAACATTAACCCACATTTTTCTAGAACTCTCCAAAACACTTCTCTTGAAACTTTATTATATGCTTTCTCTAAATAAATAAATTTCGTGTGAAGATCCTCCTCTCTCTATATTTCTTCATCAAACCTCTCAACAAATGTATACTATCCATAATAGACTTACCCGACAAAATAATTTTGAGAAACTTTTAAATCATATGATTTTCTCTGCTCAATTATTCTTTCCTATAATTTTAATGTATGTCGCATTAACTTAATTCATCTATAATTTACATACTCTTATGCTTCACCTTTACTATTAAAAATAAGAATCAATAAATTCTTTTCACTAATCTAGCATCAAAGATTGAGCTCTAAGTGACGAAAAAAAAAAATGTTCCTATCCAATACAAGATAAGCATTCATCAGTTAAAACGCTTAAACAAATCAATACCAACCACAAGTAGTATATTAAAACTCAAATCTTATTTTCGCTAGGATGAAATCAAGCTTAGCTTAAATGCACCTAAGCACAGAAACCAAAATAAGCAGTGTTTATCTTCCCTAAGCAAGTGTAGCAACAAAACTAAGGTTTAATAGTTTGTCTGATGAAGAAAAAGGAAGCAGTACATAAATTTTCTTTCAAGAAAATGAATAGTCTCCTTTTCCAAAATCCCTACATTGAAAACTCCTAGCTTTGTAGAAACATAGATTCTGTGAGGTGCCAACAGAATTTATGCCAAGAAAGCAACCACACTAGAAATTTTACGAACTCCCAAACATATTCTGGTTCAGATCACAAAATACACACAAAAACACATTATTAAGTAAGAAGTGCTTGTGACAGAATTCTTTGGGTATGGGAAGCAAAAAGAAAAAATGAAAAAAATTATTTTGAAACTTGTCTAAGAAAATAAATGACAATCATAGCATCTCTCTAAATAAGAAAATACAAAATTTGAAGGATAACCGTGTCTGCACAGCACACTTCTGATTTCTTCTTTAGAAGAGAATTCGTGAAACTTTATTTCAAAAGATATTTTAGATGCAAACTAACAATAATGATGCAATAACAGCAATTTAACCAGAAAATATAATGACCTAATAAAAAATGATTCAGAGAGAAAACTGAAGCAACTAAGCTTTCGTAAGCAGTGCAAATGACAACCACAGCAGACTACTAATTCAGATTTCAACAGCAAGTAAAACTGATTCATCCAAGAAAAAATTTCACAATAATTTACAATACTGCTGCTTCACCTGCAACATAAACATAAAAGGTTTAACAGCAATCATCAAAGAACATAAACATAAAAGGAAAAACAGAATTCCGCTTCTCACAAAATAACAGTCTGTCACACAGGGATAGCAAATGATTAACTCTAAAGGTCCTTCATAAACTCGAACGTTCTGAAACAAAACAAACTATTGGAATACCGCCATTGCATTCCTAAGAGTGGAAAACACATGTGCACCACACACAAACTGCTGCTGATATGGCGGAAGCATCAATGACAAGTAGTGATATGGACTGGGTCCTCTGATTCTGATAACCGTACGGCTGTAAAGACTCTTTACAATAACAGATGGTTTGTCAGTCATCCAACATCACATGCGTAAAGTGCGGAATTCACCACTCACCACATAGCACCCTATCGCACAAGAACAGCAAGAGGCCATTGTCAATATCAGCGCCGCCTGTGATGACCTTTGTCTTCCCATGTTCATGCTCATGCCTGTCTCTTCTCTGAGACTCTTCATATTTGCTCCTCTTATTATCATCATAACTTCGATGATCTTCATGGTGGCTTCTGCTTGTATATTTATCCTCATGGATCCGTTCTTTTGAGACTTGCTTTTCCCTATAGCCGCCTCCTTGACGAATTTCGTGATTGTGGTCATCTTCAAAACGACTTCTGCTCGCATGTATGTCTTCATTTAAGAGGTCCTTGGGAACATGTTTATCCTCATACTTTGTTCGCTTCCTTTCTTCATAACCCTGCTTATCTTCGCTCTTGCTTTTACTACCATATTTGTCTCCAAAGAGATACCTTCAGAATCCAGTCCTCTTGTTTTCATGCCGTTTTCTCTTTCTGTCTTCATCTTCTATGTAAGTTCTATCCTCATGTATGTCTTCGCTAATTTCCTCCTTCAAAGAATGCTTGTCTAGGTGCCTATATCTCTTACCATCTTCATGATCATACTTCTTATACATGTGTTTACTGCTGCCATGTCTATCTTCAGAAATGAGTTCTTGTGAAGATAGCTTGTCCCCAAATCTGTCACCATCCGTGACACACTTTATTCTACCAAGTTTATCTTTAGCAGAACTAGTGTGAGCATCACCAGCCTTAAGACTGTCCCTTTCTGTTCTCCTTACATCATGTGCCATTCTTGATACATCAGCATGCTTACCATCATCTATGCTTTGCTTTCGTGCTTCTTGCTTATGGATGAAGAAGTCAGCTTTGTCACTCCTCCTAGAATAATCAATCTTCTTGTTTCTGCCATCATCATCAGCATATTGACTTGGCCTATCTTTTACTCCAACAACATCACTCTTGGAGCTCAAGCCTTTTTGCAGTAAATGTAGATTCAAGTTTCTTAGCACTTTTCTCATCCACTCTTCTGACTTCCTTAACCCGTGCTCTTCGGTCATTCTTCTCTTCACTGTGGCTACTGCTCGCATCAGAAGAGGAACTGCTATAATCTGAGCTGTAGCTATCACTTTCACTTGCATCTCTGTCCGAATCCAACTCCCTTCGAATAATATGGTGTCTCCCACTCTTTTTTTTTTTTTTTCTTTTCACCACCAGAGTCGCTGCTTTCATCATCAGTTTCAAGCCTACCCTTCTTTATCCTGCCAGCATCAGTTGATTTCTTGTTCTCTGGATGCCTCCTGTCACTATCAGTGTCAGAGCTCACTTCATCAGAATAATGCCGCCTCTTCTTCTTCTCCCCAACCTTATGCTTCCCATGGTCAGACTTGCTATTTCGGCCATGCTTGGTGTCTTCAGTAAAAAATTTCTTTCTACCATCCTCATCAGAATAATCATTCTTGTGCTCTGGATACCCATTGTCACTGTCAGTGCAAGAGCTTTCTTCATCGGAATCATGCCGCCTCTTCTTATCCCCAATTTTATGCTTCTCACAGTCGAATTTGCGATTTCTATCATACTTGGTGTCTTTAGTAAAAAAATCTTTCTATCATCACCATCAGAATAATTATTCATGTGCTTGTGGTTAGGCTTCGTGTATTTCTCTAGTTTCGCCCTTCTAACTCTGCTATAGTCATCTGATTCAGATCCTGATTCATCTGAATGGTCTCTTACATTTCTTTTCTCAAGTTTCTTCTTTTCACTTGCTTTTTCATTTCCACGATCAATCTCTAAGCTGTTACTTGTCTCTCTATTTGTGGACTTGCTCTGTTTCAAGGAAATTTCCTTTCTGCCTCTTCTTTTTTATCACCGCCATCTGAATCAACAAGCTCAGAATCAAGCCTTCGGTCTTTGTTCAGATGCCTCCCTTTTCTTTCTCTAACCAAAGAAACTCCATCTGAATCAGAATCTGTATGATATTTTTCTTCTTGTGCACTGGATGCTTCATATCACTATCTGAGTCAGAGTTTTCATCAGAGTCATGCCGCTTCTTCTTCTCTTCAACTTTTAGCATTTTTTTGGTAATCATGCTATCTCTATCATGCTTAGAATCTCTAGTTAAAATTTTCTTTTTACCATCATCTTCAGAATAATCATTTGTGTGCTTGTCGAGGGTTTTGTGTACTTCTCCAGTTTCTTCCTTCTAATGCTACTCTTATCATCACTTTCAGAACCCAAATCATCTGAAGATTTTCTTACAACTCTCTTCTCGTGTTTCTTATTTTTCCATTCATTTTCATTTCCACTATCAATCTCTAGACTGTTATTTGTCAGTCTTGTACTAGAGTTCTTACGTTTCACAGAATTTTCCTTTTTCCTCCTCCTTTTTCATCACCACTATCGGAACCCACATGGCTACCACCGACTTCGTCCAGTTGCTTCCCTTTTCTTTCTCCAGCCAAGGCATCTCCATCTGAATCAGAATCAGTATCATTCCTTTTCTCCTTCTTGCTAGATTTGGAGTACCCTTTCTTTTCAAATCCTTTTTTGTCTTTGTCACCATCTCCCTCATTAAAATAGTTTTCAGGATCAGAATGTCTAGAATCATCCTCAGAATCATGAATACCATTTTATCATGTTTCTTGCTCTCTTTCTTGTCTTCCCCAATTTTCAAGGCTGCCCTCATAGTTTCCATCTGTTTCACTTTGCGTGCAGCAATTTGGTGTGTCTGTGTCTCTGAAAACCTGAAAAGCAGAAGAGTAGAAAACAAATAATGAATCACCACATACCAAGTATCACAATTTTTAGATTCTCAACAATCGCAATTTCAAAACACTAGAAGAGCTTCTAAGTCAACCGTCCCATGCTTCATGTAATATGGATCCCTCAACAATTACCCTTGTTAGTGCACTAGTGCATTTACAAATTAATAACAACATTCCTTTATCCACCTACATAGAGTTGGCTAAATGAAATCTTTTTCTCCATTTTGTCCTATTAAATATCATATTCTCATTTAACTCTAATAAAATAAGTTCATTTTGTATACTTCGGACCAAGTCTTTTAAGTATACCTCTTCCTTTCTTTACATAGGATGAATCTAATACATCTACCCTCCTAACGAGTTATTGAGAACGACATTTTATATGACCAAGTCATCTAAAGCGACTCTCTCTAATGTTATCTGCCACTAGAGCTACTCTAGCCTTTTCATGTATCTATTCGCTTTTGCATTTTATCTCTAAGTGTAAAGCCACTGATTCACCTAGGCATCCTCATCTCTACAATACTTAATTTTATGCTTTTCTTTTACTAGCCAATATTATATGCATAAAGCATTGTAGGTCTCACCACCATCTTATAAAACATTCCCTTAACCCTAAGTGGTATTTTTCTATTATACAATAGGCCCAATGCAATCCTCCCCTTCAACCATCAAATGACATCTCCATCTATTTCACCATCACTTTGAACAATAGACCTAATATATCTAAAACATTCACTCTGTTTAATGACTTGATAATATATTATCACAACCTCACCACTATATTTACTACTACTAAAATTACACTCAATGTATTCAGTTTTAGATTGAATCCACTGAATTCAAAGTGGGTCATAAAAACATGTGATTTCAATTCCAACTTACCAAAACAAGAGCAATAGTTGACATTTAAAAAATTGCAAGTTCCAATGAAAATAAACTGAGAAGAATTTGTCATTGATGTACATCGAGATAAAAAATCCTAACATGCATTTACATGATCGCAAAGGACCAGAGCACACACCTAGCAAGCAATCAAACAAGCAAACTCTAACAGGTTACTATCAAAGACTATATATCTAATTATGGGTTGTTTGGAAGTATGAATGATTTGATTAAATTTTCATAAATCCTTTTTTTTTTTAATTTTTATCATAAATGTAAGAACATAATTAAATTTTCATAACTACAAAGTTGGACTGTTAAAATGAGGTGTTGCCTCAAAATTATTATACAATGAGAGAATAATGACGATGCAAAAATGAAATTTTCATAACTTATATCCAAATTTAGTAAATCATAGAAATATTAAATCTTAAGGAGTAATTTGGTTGCAATATTTAACAAAAAATTGGCTTTATCTTGTTAAGCAGTTTCCTCTCTTTTTTTTTGGTTTTGGGGTGGGGCAGCCATTAAATCTTATAGTCCTTGAAATCTTATTTTCTATGTCTTATGTGCCAAATCAAAAATATAGTAAATCTCAGGAGAACCACAATTTAACAAACATTAAGCTATTTCTCAATGATTTCCTCTTCTCTATCCAAGCTTTGACAGCATAGATTCCCATCACCTCTACCTTTTCTCCTCCAATTCATCCTAATTAGCTTTAATAAAATCCCAGTTAATTTAATAATATACTAGCCAACTATATGATTAATTACAATTTGGCTAAATTTTTAAGTAAACCCCTATTACTCTATAAGTATCTAATTTAAAAATTATTAATTTCTAAATTACATATTAATTAATTTATGAGAATCAAATCACCTCAAAATTCTTATTAAAATCTTGAATCCTGAAAATAAAAGCCAAACACTTGATTATAATTTAGCTAAATTTATTAGTTGTCAAGCCAAACTGTTTGCAAAATTTAATACCACTGGGATTTACACTAAATCCAAATTTACAGGATATACTAACTTCTAAGTGAGTTAAATACTACTTATGGTGAAAAGTTCTTTGATTTTTAATATCATTGATCCCAGTTAAATCCTGATAATTGTTTGGATGCAACCTCTTATTTACAAATCACTAATTACTAGCTAAATCCAGGATTTAAGAAAGCCAAAAAATCATCTGGCTCCACTTTCCTTAAATCCACCCCAAATCACATATAAATCCGCAAGTAAAACGCTAAGAAATTAACTCATCGGGAAATTTCAAGAATCTAATAACAGATACCCTAAAAGCGTATATGAGACGTTATCAAAACCTCTTGCTTAAGGAGGACGGCCGGAATAAGTAGAAACAGTTGAATTAAATTCCACCTCCAGCGCCTTCTTCGCCTCCTCGATCTTCTCAGCAATCTCAGCATCGGTATAACCCTGATCGGTCAGGGTGTCCTGCAGTAGGAGAAGACGCAGCTGGATCTGACGCTTCCGATCGTGCTCGAGAATATCTTTATTAGGTTTCCGGACGCCGCCGTCCCCGTCCAGTGATGCGGGTGCAGCGGCGGCGCTTGTGTCAACCCTAGCAGACTTGGGCTTGACGAAGAACTTGTTGCTCTGGATGTAACCATTGGTACCGGAGCCTCTCGGTGTCTGGAGCCCGATGCCGTTGTACATTGATGATGAAATGAAAGAGATCTAATTCGAGAAGCTGAACGAAAGGAGGAAGCGAACCCTAAAAGATAGGATTGGTATTCCGGTCTCCTTCGCTAACTAATATAATCGATGGAAAAGTGTCGATATCGATTGAGAGATCAGCCGTTCGTTTCGGAGAGAGAAGGTAAACGAATGGATCCAACGCTTGTGATGTCCGTTCATTAATCTATTAGTGAGAAAAACTAAAATGAATAAATATACCTCATAATATATGTAATTACTTAAATATCTCATTTTTATTTTGTTAGAATATATATATATATATATATATATATATAAAGTTTTCTTTTGAAAAACACTATCATATATTTTCATCAACAAAATTAAATCGAAATAAGTAGAAATTGAATCTTAATTTAAATAAATCTCACAAAATATATAAAATCAGTTTATATTTATTATCTTAATTTGTGTCATCCTTAACAAAAATACTCACAAACAAGATGAACACCACCATATATTTATATATAAACTATTTATTTAAAAACATAAAAGTTAATGCTTCTCATATCTAATAAACTACCAATCCTTCATTTAATTGCTCGCAAGTAAATATATTTTATTTTCATTAACTAAATTATAATACATTAGGGACCTTAAATATGTGCCAAAAAATAACTACAAAAGAATAGTAGTAACTATAGAGCTATAAAAAAAACCTCATTGTTCATGATAGTTTTGTTCAACTCATTAAGAAGCATGTGTTTGATTTTTTCATTAAATAAATAAATTTAATATAATAAGTATTTTAAGCTCAATTTTTTAAATAAGTCAAGAATAAATAGGCTTTTATTTTTCAATATTTAGCTTGTATATTGATATATCTCTCTAAAATTTATAAATGAAGAACATGTCTCAAGTTAAAACATGTATATAATCAAATTAAGCACGATGAGGCAATTCAACAATGTTAGAAGCGAAATCAATCGAATCTGATCAAATTAAGCTCAAAAGCTACGTATGAAAATTACAAAATCTTACCGAATGATCAAATGACTTTCAAATTTGACATACTTATAATCAAATCGGCGGCTGATGAAATGAATCCAAATGAGCTTAAGATCACTGGATGAATATCATTTGAATGGTCAAATCACCAAAAAAACTATCATGATCAAATGAATCAATCTGACCGTCCAGATAGAGTGTTTTGAGATTTTGGCTACAATGACCAAAATACCATTCTCGAGAATCCTATAAATGGGACCCCATTCTTGTCATGAAGGGAGGGAGGAGCTAGAACTAACTTGGGATAAAGCAAGACAGTTAGAAGTTCAAGTTCGTCATCACCACTTGTTGTTGCCGATCACCTTATTATTCGTTGTCATTTGCCACCAACAGATTCTGACTAACTATCCGTCATTGTTACGATTCGGAATTCCCATTATCAAGCTTTCTCATATCTGACATTATAATCCCATTATCGGAAAAATTTAAACTTTATACTCCAACAGATATATAGTGGGGGCATTTTCTTGCAAGACCGTGATTTTTCCCCTCTTTCGGTTTTCCTCATAAAATTAGTTTTATATTCTCTTTTTTTATCTGCGTGCATCGGATTTTTTTAAAGGTAAGGCGTGAAGTTTTATTTTACCGCATTGGTTTTCTAACATAATAGTTTGGCGTTGTATATGGGAAAGAAATTCACATTACTTCATCATATCGGATAACCAAGTTTCTTAATAAGATTGAAATTACCAATCAAGTGGAGCACTTCGTACCTTTAAGAAGTGCATCGACGAATGAAGACTCATTAAACTCGATTCTTTGACTTTTATTGAAAATTGGGGTAACTCTTAATCTTAGAAGATCGTATGTTAATATGTTAAGCATTTAATTGATTACCGAGAAACAAATCAAAGTTGGAGGATATTTCAACGAGAAAAAAATATCTTAACAATGTTATCTTTATATTATAAGACAAAGATTAATTAGCAACTTTGGCTACAATCTCAGTGGGTATTTTGATTTGACATCTTCCATGAGTTAATGTCATCAAATAATACTCGACAAATGATCTTGGAAGAATCAAAATGTTTAACCTTTTTACATATTAACATCATACTTTGACAAAATAACCTCGAGATGAGAGTTAAAACTATTATCTTCTTCCGGTTAAATGTACAGTACACGACAAATAATCGGATATGTCATAACTTTGTACTACTCTAGTTATTATTATCAAGTAATACTAACAAATAATCTCTGAGAATCAAAATGTTTAATTTCTTCCACAGTTAACATTATACTTTGACAAAATAACCTCGGATGAGAGTTAAAACTATTAACTTCTTCCACACAAGTTAAATGCCAAGTAACACTCTTACAAACAACCTCGATAGAACACAAATCTTTTATGAATTCTTTCCCAGGAAAGCCCCAGAAGCGCACGATGGGAAGCTAGTAGTGGAAAAGTTCATCCTTATAAAGACTCAATAGAGCAAATGGTTGACGGTCTCTACTCAAAAATCTCGAGAAGATAAAAGCCCGGAAAAATACGTGTACATTAAAATCTCAAAAATACATATATATCAAAACCTTAAAAGGCAAAAGCCTCAAAGGTATAGATATATCAAAAAAATTAATAAAAAACCTAAGGTATATGTACATCAAAATCTCGAAGGCCCGATCTGATATCGAAACCTCGGTGTTTTAGAAGGTATAAGTATCAAAAATCTCGGTAAGAAAGCCTCGAGAAGGTGAATGTACATTAAAATCTCATCTGGCTAGAAGGTTGGATACCCGAGGAGAGTAAACTCGTTGCGATCTTTTTTGGAGGAATAGCCAAATCATTTGAAAAATGAAATTTTTTAGAAGATTATCAAAGTATCACTTGTTGATAATTCGTTACGTCGGATCTCAGATCACGATATACCCATCATCTTATATCTTTAGACATTGGGATATCTATTGAAGGATGCTCACTCATGAAGATACATATTTTTCAAGTTTGGAATCACCTGGAGCTTGAATTCGAGATGAGTGTCGCATAAAAGTTAGTTGAAAACTCGAACTGAGGGGCTCACACCAATCTGTTAGTGGAGGCTAAAGAGAAGAAAAGTAGAAGCTTTAGAATTCGATCGCGCTTAACAGTTAGTTGGAAGATCGAGAGAAATGGAGCACTGAGGATCGACCATTATCTGAGGTTAGTGGAGGTTCTTAAAGAGAAAGCATAAGCATAGAGCTTGAATTCGGGATCTGCGTTAACAAAGTCGGTTGAAAACCCTAAGATCGAGGAGAGCTGGAGGCTGATGGGGTGCGTTGTTATACATGTGGATACCATGAAGCGAAAGTAAAAAAAAAAAGTGTATTATTTCATTATCCCTAGGATATTTATACTAAAAAAGTGACTCTTCAATTTAAAAAAAATATAAAAATAAAAAATGAAGAAAATTCTTCGTATTCCTCATTAAAAGAGAGAGAGATAGAAAAGAAAATTATGATATTTTAAATTAAAACCTTTTCACATTTCTCGTTAAAATAAATAAATAAATACTCTTCGTATTTCTCATTTAAAAAAAAACTCTTAGTAGTCTTCATTAAAAGGGGTTTTTTGTCCTTCTCTCTCTCTCTCTCTCTCTCTCTAGATAAAAAAATTGTGGCCCCACTACCCCTCTCATTCAAGACAAATGACACCCATAAAATTAAAAGTGAGAACCTGGGGACCCACGAACCCTCTCTTAAAAGCAAATATATATATATATATATATATATATAATTAAATAAATATTAATAATCAATTAGTAAATAAATAAATTTGATACACAAAATATATATAATTATAAATACTAATAAAATATATATAATTATAAATACTAATAATTTTACCTAAAGTGATTTTATATATTTTTAGATGAAATGAGTTTTTCATCCAAAATAGGAAAACAAATGATCTATTATAAAATTTATAAATGAAGTCCGGATTTCAAGTTAAAGCGTATATATAATAAAATTAAGCGATTATAATGAGATGAATTCAACAAGCGGGTCAAATCGAGCCACAGCTCTAATTAAAAAGTTGCGTATGAAAACTTGAAACAACTAAATGATCAAATGACCTTCAAATTTGGCATGTCATGGTCGAATTGAGCGAGATGAGATGAATTCAACGGCTGATCACTCAAATAGAAGATCATTTGAATGATCAAATCAAAAATTGTATATGATCAAATAAATTAATATGATAAATCGTAGTGTTTTAAGATATTAACTACAATGACTAAAATACACCTCTAAGAATCCTATAAATAGGATCCCATCCTTATCATGAAGGGATGGAGGTAGAGGTGAACTTGGAGAAAGAAGAGAAGCTAGAAGTTCATCATGATTAAATCGAACGCTTATTGTATTCATTGTCACCAACAATCGTTATATCAACTATCATTAGTTGTTATGTGATTATGAAATTCTCATTGTCGCTTTCTCATACCTTGTAATCTCATTATCGAAAAACTTAAACTTTGTACCAAAGCGGATATATAATGGAGCATTTTTTCTTATCTTAGCCCCATAATTTTTTCTTTCGGAGTTTTCTCGTAAAATTTTGGAGTTTATTCTCTTTTCAATTATATCGTCTTTGGATTTCTCAAGCTAAGGCATGAAATTTTATTCTACCGTGTTGATTTTTGTCGCATATATATATATTAAAATTGGTTATTGGATTAGTAGAATGATTAAATCATATTTGAGTTATTATTTATTTATTTATATTTATTTATATTTACTTTTATTTGACTTGTATTTGGTTTGAATTCTAATGAGCTGAATATAAACACATTATTTATGAACCATTTCAAACTCAAGTTAAAGATGAACAAATCAAATTTCAATTGAATAAAATATAAATGAATGGCCAATTACTAAAGCTGAACTTATTTACACCCTTGATCATCCACCCTTAAGAGGTGATACAAAAATGTTTCTTCCACTTTTCTAATGGTTAAACATGCATGTTAGTAATAAGAAAAAAATTATTCACACATAAGATTAAAGAGAATTAAACATGCATGTTAGAAATAAGAATTTTAGAGATGTTTTGAAATAATTTTGAGCCTTATTTTAAAATATTTATAATTTTATAAATACCACATCTAATATTAAAAGAATCTAATGGATTAGTGAATTTATGTTCTTATATGTATTTTTTTTTCAATGTGCTTATCAATATTTCCATTCCCTTGAGGCTTCATTAATTAGTAATATCTATTTAACTTCTTCTTTTTTTTTGTAAAAGTGTTTTTACTGTATATTCTTTCTATAAGTTAAAGAGTGAATCATGATCTAAAAGATAAGCACTATGCCTTATCCAAAATGTAAGAGAATTTTCATTTTTTTTTCATTGTAGAATAGTGAGTAATATAGTCCCTAAAGATAGGGATTTAAGTTAGCATTTGTCTTAAGGAGAAAAAGGTATATAGGTTGTAAGAGTTTTCCACTCTCTCGTGGGGTGAAAATGTTGATATAACAGTGGCAAATTTGGGTTGTGGCATCTTAGATTAGTAAATTGTTTAAGCATGGATATGGAATAGGTATCTCAATTGCATTATAACTTGTTTGTATTCTTTATATGCTTATTCATTTACCCAAGTTTGAATGCTTATATGGTGGATGTAACCATTGCCCTAATATTTTTTAAGTAGATATGACCATTTTACTTGTGCAAAAAAATATACATGCTGTACATTTAGTCATTTATTTCAGTTTTTTTATAGTTGCATTTTTAAAACTTTATAAATTTTAAAACCCGTTTGAATTTTTCTTTTAAAAGCGTCGTTTCTCTTTATAAAAGTTGTTTAGGTATGACGTTTTAAAGTAGCGTTTAAAACTACTTTAAAACAAATTTTAAAACTAAAAGCTTATCCAAACAAAGCCTTAGTATTACCTTCTGAACCATCTTAACTTGCATTTCATTTTGGTAATTTACGTAACTAGTTGTGCAGCGCTCTTCTCATAATTAAGTATTTCATTTATATCTATGATCAATAGTCATTTACTCACACTAAATTTGTTTATATAACCTACATCCTAGTTGAACTTATGTGAAGCTATTTGAAAAAAAAGTGATTAAACCATTGAGAATTTGATAAAAGTGTAAAATATGAGTTGAAAATTTATTATGAATTTTGATATGTGAGTGAGAATTTGAAAAAAAAAAATGGTATAACATATTTGAGTATAATTAAATATTTATACACTAATTATATGAAGTATATAAATCATAAACATCTCTTCTATATTTACATACATAGTTATTTCATGATCAAATTATCAAACTAAGATGAACTCATCTATAGAAGTATTTCAATCACAACGACGGTGAAATAACATAAACTTTCAAAAAATACTATCTTGTTATAAAAGCTGTTCAAGAGGTGGTTTAATTAGGGTCTATGTGAATCATCATAGGATTAAAAAAAATAGAATATCTTAACGTACATTTGATTAGAGTAATTTTATATGAAGGTAATTTATTTTGAAATAAATATATTTATATACATAGCTTGATATGACCTTGAAAATTCTACTAGTCGAAGTATGAATCTTGATGCTAAAAGTAAGCCGATCCGAAGTTGAAATTGGTGAGATCAAGCTTAAAATATTATTGGAAACTTTGGGATATCGGTTAAATCCCTAAATAGCTTTCAAACATGGAGTGCTTATAGTCAAATCGGCGTCTTGATGAGCCAAATCAAACAAGCCCAAGATCTCATAATTCACATCACTTGAGCATTCAAATACACAAAAAAATCATATGATCAAGGGGATCATTTTGAGCCGCCCAATGAAGTGGGTGATGCGGGTTTTGCGTATATTCTGAGCGTACTCGCCATCATAAATAGTCCTCATTTCTCATATGAGGAGGCCGAGAGAGAGAGAGCTCTAAAGATCCTCCAAAACACCAGGCCATACCGGCGTAACAGCGCCGTAGGCCGGGCCACCGTGATTGATCACGTCGTCGACCACGTTGCCGTCATCATCGCAAACATCGTCGGTATCGTCGCGTCATCACATCGTATATTCGCCAACATCGTCGGCGTTTATTACTTTGTTATTGTTCTCCCTCGATTACGTAATCCGTGGAATATCTTATACTCAAACAGATACATAGTGAAAGCTTTTTTTTCTTGAGTGCCGTGGTTTTCCTCCTTTTGAGATTTTCCACGTAAAATTGGAGTTTTATTGTTCATTTCTTTTCACTTGTATGTGTCTTTGGATTTCATGAAAGAAGTTAAAACTTTTCTTCTGCTGGTTTTCTAACGCAACAAACACATAATTCTTATATATTTATATTTATAAATAGGAGGATTTGCATACATATCACAAAATTCTTATGTATTATATATATATATATATATATATATATATATATATATATATATAAATAACATACTAATCTTCAATATCACATCAAAAATATCACAATCACTTACTTTTAAAATGAAATGCACATTTTAAATATAAGGAAGTATTGAGGGCGCATCCATCATAACCTTATGATGCCCACCCTAAAAAAAAAAAAAATCTCTTAAAAAATTAATTATTTTATATTTTGCCCCTTTCAAATTATATTTTATATAATAAATCTCTCCCTAAGAAACCAATATAACCTACTACTCTAAAATAACAACTTAATTAATTAAAATAAAAAATTATAAATTTAATAATCTTTTTCGCTCATTTTGTCATATAAAAATTTGATATTATTTTACTAAATATTCATATTTCTTCTTAACAGCTAATTATGTATATTTTTAAAATTTTAAATTATTATATTATTTAATTATTTAAAATATTTGCCCTGAAATAAATAATTAGTTCCCCTAGAAGTATTAGATAAATAAATATCTAATTTTAGTTGTTAGATTTGTAAATAAATAAGAATTGTGTGATATGTATGTAAATCATCCATATAAATATTGAGTGTTAGGTGTGTTAAATATATGTGTATAAAAATTATGTGTTAGGTATGTAAGTTTCTCTTTAAATAAATAAAATTAATTAATTAAAATGTATTAAATTTAATGATTATATAGCCCATTCAGTCCATTCATATATGAAGAAATTTTTAAAATAAGTATTAAATAATTAATTGTTATTATTTTAAGCACGCATTATAAAAAAAAATTATTTGATGCGATAAGTGGAGCGACTCATCGATGAGGTGGCTTAGAGCCGATGCCCATCTTGCCTAAGCCCGTCGCGATAATCAATCGGCGGCTTTAGATAAAGCCGGTCGATTATCGGGACATTCTCTAAATATAAATCGTGTGCGGTGTGGTGACTTCTTACTTTTCTTTCCACCCAATGGCCTGCGGCGAGTCCCATCCAAAGCATTGGTCTCGGCTCCACCGCAAAGCTTTCGATCCTGGCTCCACCACGTTGGATCTCTCGGCTCCAGTCCTTAAGCTCGACTCCAACTCGCATGACCTGTGCAAGGTATATTTTCGTTTCCTAGTATTCAATTTTTTTGGGTGATGTAAAGGAGAAAGTTTTGCAAGTGATATTTCATTTCCCTAGTATTCCATTTACCTAGTATTCCATTTCTTGAAGTTGTAGGATTGCTTTTGATTAGTTCGATTTCCCCAGTATTCTATTTCCTAGAACTTCAAACCGATATTTTGGTGATTGTGTGCTTGAATCTAGAGAGCAGTAAGGTCGAAGTTCTTCTTTCTCTGTTAGAATTTTTTGGTGCTTTTGATGATTGATGAGTTAATTTTAGGATGCGTTAGAAATTGGGTTAATTTTATGATGCAATAAATTCGATGAGTGATGAGTTTGAAAAATATTTTAGGATGTTACAAATTAAGTAGATAATTTTTTTAGTTAAATATCGGTTTGCATTTTGTTCATTCAACAAGTATAGGTTGGTTCGAGCATATATTAGGATGAGTCAGCTCATTTCCTTGATTATTTTCTATGATGGACAACCGATCGTTGATGATCGGTTTATTCAAAAAATCGTCAATGCGAGTCTCACGTCAAGCTTAGAAGATTTAATATAAAAGTGCTTAGATATATGTGTTATGGCGTTGATAACTTCATGGAGCTTACATGTCATTTTCAACACGGGATACATATCATCTACAATTTCCGATGAAGTCTGGATGCGTATTAAATGAAGCTTCCCGTCGGACATTAGTTCTTTATATGAAAGTCAAGCCACAATAGTTGTAGCTGAAATTGATATTGATCTCATGCGGTATAATGTTCCATCTAATTACGCCCATGATTTTATTTTGTCAATAACGTTGTACCACAACACTACGATGACTTCAGTAAGGTTAGCAATTACCTCAACAATGTTAGTGTCTTTATTTTATGGTTTATCCTATCTTTTTATTTTTTTAAAATATTATGACTTTGTTGACACGTAACTCAATTGCACTGTTGAAGCATGGTTGCATGAACAACCTAGTGCATCTAGAGTACTATCGATGGATGCGACACAATGAATAGCCAATCAAGCAATGCATCGATGATAGCGATCGAAGATGATTCTTTCATTGGTAATACCAATTTATGTGACACTAATGTTGGTCACAAGCTTCAATTCATTCAATCCGAATTCTTCAAATGGCGATGCTATGATCGCAATAACGACTATGCATATGCCAAACCATAAAAGATTGGGATGTAGAGATTGTGTTTGATGGTCCATATGATAAATCAAGTTTTTCATATAACATCGTTCTAGTTGAGCTATATGAAGGTATGTGTTTTTCAAATAAGAAGAAGCTTCAATTTGCGATTGGTTGGTCAATACTCGTAATGTTCGCTTTCTTACCATCACTTTGAATAAAAGAATTTTCTTGTTATATGTGCACAACATAGCAATCCTAGTAGATCTTGCCAATAGCACATGCATTGTAGCAAGAGCAAAAGGTTGAGAGGTGCTTGGAGGATATCGACTTTAGGTGCACCACACAAGCATTAGCACTATCAATAGTTACGGACATCATCAATGCACTTCTAAGTTCATTAGTGATGTCATAATGCTAGTTATGTGATTTGATAGACTTGAAACTAAGGAGATCATTGGAAAGATGGAATCAAAATTTAATATTAAAGTGTCTCACATGAAGGCTTGGGATATGCGGTGTAAGAGTATTAGAATAATATTTAGCAATTGGAAGGACTCGTAGCTCTCTTGGCCTATTTATGGATTCATTATGCTCTATTTTGCCAAGAATTATTTATAGAATTTTATCATCAAATATATGCGGGTTTGAGATTATTTTAGGCATTTAGACCATCAATATCGGTTGGAAATTTTGTCTTCTGTTACGAGCATGGGTGAAACATTCTTACTAGGAAAGTATCAGACATTACTCACTATTGGTATTGATGCCAACAATGGATTATTTCAGCTTGATTTTATTATAGTTGAATCTAAGAATAATGAGTCATGCATTATGTTCATATGTGCATACAACAATGTTGCCTATTGTTTTGTGAGGGATTTATGTATTATCTTAGATAAGCATGCGGGTTTGATGCAGCGGATGCCAAGATGTATTCCCATGGGTGCACATTATCATTGCTTAAGACATATGCGAAAAAACTTCAAAAAAAAAGCGGTCGAGAATGGGTATTGCGGATGTTGAGTTTTTGTGTAAGAAAATATACATGTCTAAGACGGATGATATCAACATATTTACTCACATGACATAAAGAAAATTAAACGAAGCATACTAGTGGTTAGTAGAGCATTATGTGTGCAATTGGTCATTGGTTCATGATGGCGATAAGCGGTATATGATGATGACAAATGCATCCAAATGTTTTGATGGGGTTCTCAAGCGAGCACATGGACTACCAATTCAAGCACTAATCACCTATTTACTATAACATTATGGCTTTATTTTATAAGAGAGCCAATATCATGGATTGAGAGGAACCAAGCGATGAATTCACATTCTCTCCTAGAACACAAGCGGTCGCAGATTCGGCGTGAGGTCGACATCATTCACAACCAATATTAATGCCAATGAAGTGCAAGTGTTCGACATGAGTTGTTGATCCTTAAGAGTTGACTTCACTGGAGCGGTTTAGTGCATGTAGCTATTCGAACACTAATTTATCACATGTCATGTGGTCATTCCATAGCGACTTTAGTCCATCGAGATTGAATCATTTGGCTTATGTGTCAGGTATTACACCATGACAATGTATGTAGCATATACTCCACGAACTTTCATGTTCGCTTGATCGAAATAAGCGGTCAAACTTGATCTCGGGAGGAGACTTTACCCTTTCGCCACCAAGCTGAAGTTAGATCGGTGCCACGATTAAGTAGATATAAGAACACAATGGACGAGGAAGCGATCAAAGCACTCATATGTGCAACTTTTACCATCGGTTGGTCATTCTGGGACATCGTGCCCCACAACTCTATTAGCGAAGGTTAGTATGAATATTGTAGCAAAATATCGATGTACATAAACACTAGGGATTTTCATGTTTCTTAGTATTTTTCGCATAATTTTAATATTATTGTCTTAACATTATCCCATTTTATTTTTTTGTCACATGTACAATGGTCGAGGAGCCTTTCGGAGATTAGGCGTCGAGAGGCGTGTTGAGATGGCCGATGATGCACCAAATCCTTCACCTTGAGGTCCATCCCAACATAGCCTTACGTGGCGGCATAGGTGCATACTGATTAGATATGAATTTACTTTCAAGCTCATTTTTGCTATAATATTTTAATTGATTAACCCGCTTGACAACAATTTTTTTTATATTGCGGTACTATTTTGGAGGCAACTTCACATCTTCTTATGCTTAGGAGTGGCCCGTTACACGCCACGGTTCATAAACTCTCCGCGGGGCTTCCTTGTGTTAGTCGGTCACGATACATTAGACTTGACCATCACCTATTGAGACCGTTAGTTGAGCATTGGTCTCCCAGGACACTTTCCATTTCAGTGGCGAGATGATTGTGACATTGCAATGATCTTAGGATTGTGCATAGATGGATCACCGATCATTGGGCCAATCGTAGTTGGACGGAAGCGGTGGCGAGTTGGTACATTGCGATGAGCTACTAGGTAGGCATCCCATTCAGCGCATATCATGATCGGTCGACCAACAGTCCATTCTATATTTGGATGGGGCACACGCCGACTTGTATGCCGCTTAGGTGTGCGGACATTTTTCGTGAGTCTACACAAACCTCGTAGATATATACTTCAATAGACATTTACGTGCATATGTGTTATTCCTTATGGGGAGTTTCTTACTTCTAGATACTTGAGGTCGAGGTGCACTTGCGTACCTTCCCTTGTCGGAAGATCTAGATACATTATTCTCAATAAGCACGTAGTGTTGACACATATAGAGGCGCATGAGTCTACCACAATGAGGGCCAACATGATTGGTTGTCTTGATTACTCAGATATGGTCTTGGGAGCCACTTCATGTAGGGAAACCAACATTACATGTCCCCTACCCTAAGGATCTTGATGGGTCGAACATCGATTTGGTCGAAAACTAAACTATTTTTCAATTATTTTAATATCTTGAGTTAAGTAATTGATTTGCATATGAAAGCGGTTTACTCGTGGAAACGAGATATCATGCATTTGGTAATATTAGAAATTTTAGGGTGAGCTTGATGGACTACTACTATGAGCTCTCTTAAATGTTAAAACATATTTTATCTAAATTATACCATACGATATTATGTGTTACAATCACTAAAACATGCGGTGACTTGGGGCCGTGATGTCGATTAGAGCTCGCGTAATGTCGATATTTGCCTTCTTTGGCGAGGGTATAGCTAACGTGTTCCCCGATCAACTGGAAGAGGGTAGAGTGGCACCTTTCTAATAAAATTCTTTGTCGGTTTGGTCACTTACCACATTGATATCGCCGATGGATCCCGAAAAGAGTTGATGGCGAGGGAAAGTTGATACCGATTGGGTTATCATCAAGACACATCACGAGAGGCTCACGAGATCACATTGTCGTGGTAGATGACACTTATCTTGGACACTAAGCCCTCCATCGGTACATGTTATGGTTCAGTTGGTTCAGTTGTTGTACTTGCTTAAAGCGTCCATTGATCCACCAACGACATACTACCCAGGCGACCCGAGCACTGCCGAGCGAGCATATGTTAAGATAATACTACATTCTACAAATTTTCTTAGCTACTATGTCTGATTTTCATAATAATATTTTAAACTTGTTTCATATAAAGAGCATATCTTAGTGACAGGACATTTTTCACCTTTTTTGGACTTCTAAGTGACTCGAACTTCTAGTTGGATATAAATAATTATGAGAAGATATGGCACGATCGAGATTGAGAACCCACATCGACTACAGCTCCAAAGACGTCCATGAGCATATGTCACATGGCTACCATTTAGCTTTAACTACACAAGGTAGACATGGGTGCGGACCATCTATCTTATGATCTAGGGCCATCCACTTTTCGGGAGAGCTCGGTCTCAATACCATATGGGCGTTGCATAAGATTGGGTATCTTTTGTGAGCTCCAAAATTTATCACCGATCTCGATGAAGAGAGTATAATTTAAGTGTCGGTGTAATTTTCGAAGACGGATGAAATAGTAGATAAGACACTTCCGGAGATTTCTCCCTCATTTGGTGAGAACTTTAGATCTGGTTCCAGGGTTTCAGATAAGCAGCACCAGTTAATTTCTCCTCCTAATGCTAAGAGAGAACTTTCGATTAAGGCTAGTCATTAGGTTGTTTAGTGCATAGCATATAATAGCGACATGTGGAGTTTTAGAATTTAGATTTATGAGATTCATTATATTTAACTTAAAGAAGATGTTTGGGGGAACGATGGCCTTCGATCTAGATCCCATGGTTACGTCATCCCGGGTTTGTGGTTCATAGTCTACTCGGTCGGATGAGATAATTGACCCAACGGCGAAGGATCCTTATTGATCATGGGTTGCGTCAAGAAGTCCTTGTAGACTTGGGGTGATGTTTATCTAAGTAGACAAACTTAAGTCTACCTTAGCTGAAGGGCTTGTTGCCCAATCAAGTATACCATATGGTTCACAACTCAAAGGCGTGCCATTGGGGAGCATCGACCTACGTTGGCGTAATATAATGACATCGTTTAGCGACAACCACGGTCCAGAATCTTGTATCGTGTGGAGCCTCTTGGCCAAACCACGCTGAGGACACCAACCACGTCCTTGTTGGCATGAGATTATTTGAGTAAACATAGTTGTGTACTTGATTTGACTTTGGCTCCTTTGAGCTAGAGTTTTCTTAATTTGCCACCTTAAGCAAATAATTACGGAAGCGAGTTCGCTTTTGGTTTTAAGTTTTTAATATTGAATTTCGCTTAGACATTTATAGCTCAATTATATTTTAAATTTTGCATTTATATTAAGATTCAATCTAAGTTAATTTGCTTTAAAATTATAATCATATTTTGATTGAAGTATCCCCTTGGTTAAAATTTTCATTTAACATGCCATCATTGGGGTGGTTAATTTGAATCAAATATATTTGAGAACTTTATATCCTATCAACTATATTTAGCTCCTAAGAGGATCGATCTTTAGCTTCTCGGACATTTTACTAAGTTGAAATTCTTATAGATTTTTAAATTTTGTTAACCCATCCAAGACTAAGCGGGAATCAACTCGACATCCTTAGACACTAAATTTAAACATTCAGATAGTGTAGGCCCATGCGGTGTTTAAATCATTTAATTTATTATTTTAGATCTTATCGTCTATCAATTTAATAATAGAGGATCGACTGATTTATATTTTGAGGATTTTGAATTTGAGAATATTGAATATAATATATTAAATATTTTGATAATAGTTACCCTAGTTAATATCTTCAATCAACTATCATTGGGGATATAGTGCATGATCATTTAGTTTATTATTTTAGATCCTATCGACTCTATTAATTTAATGATAGTGGATCGATCTAGATTTATATTTTGAGAATTTTGGATTTGAGGATATTGAATATAAATATCTTAGATATTTTAATAATAATGATTACCCCTACGTTGATATATTGATCAACCAAGTTATCATTAGAGTTGAGATAATTGTTATCGACAAATGACGTAATTAGCTTCATTTTCCCAATAAAGCTATAAAAAACATCATTAGGTTTTGTTAAGCACCGGTCAGACCATCGGGAATCAACCCGGCATCGGACACTAAGTTTAAGTCAACATAGTGTAGCCCATGCAGTGGTTATTTAGAATACTTGTACTAATTTGGAAAGATCAAATTGAATTGAAGATTGTTTTATATTTTGTACAAGAATTCATCTCTTTCAAATGATTGCATAAGTTTTGAAGCATTTGAATTGAGTAATAATTGCTCCATAATTTATGCACAATTAATATATTTGAAGTCTATTTAGAATTTAAGCCAACGCCTTCTTTTCTAATTTTGTGTTGATTGATTGGCATTTGACATTTCGGATCTTGTTTAATTATTTTGATTAATATTTATTTATTGGCGTCTAGTTCATAGCTCATTTGGTTTTAAGTTTCAATGAAACTTAGTTCGTGATCGCTAAGAAGCTTATAGACTCATTCTTATTTAAAGACCTTTAGAATTTTTTTCGTGAGTAAGTTTGGCTTCATTAATCATTTTTTATTTAAGTTTAATTTAAGCTTATTAATATTCTTATTTAATAATTTTTAAGCTTTGTGTTAACCTAAATTTGGCAACCTCACGTCGTCCCCATATGAGGTGCATCGGGATTGCTACCCACCGTCGCTCTTCTAAGAGCGATTGATTGGTGTCTTCACGCTGGTAGTCTTTAAACCGACGCTCTTCGGCCGAGAGTCTTCAAACTCATCGAGCATAATGGTCTTCAAATACCTACAATTTCAATTCATATTTTAATTTTGAGCTTAGAGTTTATTTTGTATTAAATTAATTAAGTTCTCTACTAGTCCAAAATTTGTAGCCTGCGTCTTCCCGGATAGGGGTTGCATCGGGGACCTTTAACTAAGTCACGCGCTCTTAAGCGAATGGTGTTTTATGACCACGATCAGTCTTCAAACCCGCCATGCTCTTACGAGTGTAGAGGGGTCTTCAAACTCATTAACTCTAATGAGCATAACAAGGTCTTTGAATGCCTGAACAAGATCCTTTTCTTCAATTATTTTTTGGATAGTTCCTCCTTTGGCTATAAGCTCAAAAGTATCTTTTTCCAATCTTGCCACTAATGATTCCACCTTTTATTGATGTTATAAGCTCTCCAAGCTCTAGTGGTTTCAATTTAACCTCATCAATTGACAAGTGCTCATTCTTGAGGTATGCTACAATATCACCCATAATCCAATTTGCTGCCAACTTTGCTTCAGCTCGACTTTCACGAGTAGAATAGAAAAACTTTGGGACACTGATATCATTAGCACGGAAGAGCACATCTTGCATAATTAAGCCCATCTTCTCGAAGCGCCTGTGCTTTGCTTCTGGAAGTTCGGGGCGAACTACGACTATTTTCTACATAATCTTCGGTGATGACAACTTCAGGAAGATCAGGCTCAGGGAAATATCTATAATCAACATGCCCTTCTTTCTTCCTCATTGTTATTATTTTTACCCTCTTCCCAAAGTTGAGTTTCCTGCATAATTTGATCACTTTGGCCTTGACTATGGAGAAGAACTTGTCTAGATATCTCATAATCAATTGCCTTGTTCATTGCATAAAATGAGTTCATGTTCTTTATCTCAACCTTTGTTCCGAATTCAGGTTGACCTCTTGGCTTAACAAAAATATTACATCACAATGAAGGGAACCTTCCTGCATATTTCCACTGCTCACCCCAAATACCTAACAAGCCTCTATAACTCAGCTGCATATTCTGCTGCCTCCAACTCGCTTCTCATATCAAGTTCTGAAACGATCTTTAGCAAAGCGACTCCAGCGCTGTTCAGATCCACCTGAGAATAACTCCCATTATCTGAATGAATAAACTTTCATGCATCTTCTTCCATATGAACTCTTGTTATTCCAAATCTTCTATGCCCGCCACCAAACCCTTCGAGTTTAAAACATGTAAGGTTCCTGGAAGACCCATGCAAACTGGGAAAATGGCGGTGTTAGGCGGGGAGCCGTAGAGGTAAGCGTAGCTGCAAAATGCTTTTGTGATAGTCGACAACTGAACATGCGTCTCGATGCCAATTATCGCTTCGTATTCTTTCGTATTATGCTCAAGCACTTTTCTCGTTGTGATTAGAGAAGATGTTTATTGGATTTTCTGTTGTTCTTGGAAGCTTACTTTCTGTGGCCTTGTCTGATCTTGTGACCTTTGTAGTGTGTAGTAAATAGTAGTTTGTATTATGCTAAAGTGAGATAATGAGTAAAGCATCAAATGGTTGCTTCTTATCCATTGGGAGAAAATGACAGCCATGATTCAACTCGAAGGTGATGATCACTTACAACCTTTATTCTTAAGAACAAGGAAGCCTCGATCTAAAGATGGCATTGGACTCTGCTTCTCCTCTATTGCGCCAATGAATTGCCTATTTCAACACTGTTGAGGACTTGCCGAATGATTCGACACTCGCGCAAATGCTGGCGACGGAAAGGAGACGACTAACTTGCCTCACAAATCAAAGCCGTCTCATCGCTCTGTCAGCGATAAGGTATTTGAGGGTATTGATATCGAGAGGGAAATGTCACTTGTTCTGATCCTTATCTGCAGCTTGCAAGTGGTGAGGTCTCGTGTGGGACTTTCGTCATATGGATGGAGGAGGTTTTACAATGGGCTTTTGGTCAGCAGCCTTGAGCTCCAACGGGTCGGCGATCATCGTGTCCTTAGCTCGCTTTCGGTGGAAGTAATCGGCGAATAAGAGTAGAGCAAGAATGCCACCGAAGATGACCGATAAGAGAGGAATGGCGACGACGGAGAATCCTAGGACGATTGGGGATGCCGTCGGCATTTTGTTCAAAGCTTATCATGACAAATGAGGGGAGTTTACGGTTGGTAGCAGGGACAGAGCGGGCAGGAGAAGAGAGGAGGTGCTCAGATTTTTTTTTTTTTTGTGTTCCCGCAGTCGACACCAAGCGAGAGGAGGGGAAGCTCATTTTCGGATGAAAAGGGGATCAGCCTGCCTGAAGGGAGTGACAGGTCGTCGAAGATATCCGAAGGGGCGGCTGTAGCATGCATAGGAGATAATTATGTTCTTTTTTATGACATCCACTTGAAGAGGGCTGACAAAGAGATGGGTTAATGATCAGTTATTGGCTAGAACGGGCAGTTAATTATGGATGAGGATGGCTACAAGTTTCAAAGTGTTGATTGGGTGTAATTAAAGGATAAGCAAGTAGATTTATTTGAAATATGTGCTAATTTTGATGAAATTTTAAGCACAACAACCTTAGTCGGTGGATATATTACAGTTAATTTCGGCGTTAGACACAATAGCACGATCCTTTTCGTGAGCGGTGGTCATTGGCGGCTGATAGTCATCCCTTTTCGGTTCAAAATGGGCATTATAAACATGGCCGGGTCGACGTAAAGCTTCGTTTGGGTGGCGCGAATAGTCACCGTTTGATAGGTTTTGAGCTTTGGAGCTAAAAACATAATCAATTTCACAAGAGAGGTTGTTTGATTTACGTGACCTCCTCGATCTCGATATACGCAATTGCGCTGATGACTGACGCTTGATCCATCATGTGCAATATTTATATTATGACCGCCGACATTTTGAACGCAATGGTGAAGTCCGTTTGTCGATTGGAGGTCATTTAAGTTGATTTTGGTGTCGCCCCGCTGCATTTCAACTCGACGACTTTCACTTCAAATCATTTGACATTTACATATACTGCCTAAATTGAGGACGGTATCATTTGATAGATGTTTTGAATAACGATCGCCATGAACGGAGATCGCTCGGACATCGTCAGCTTCTAACCCGATACGATTCATTACATAAATAGCGCTTAATCGACTCATTGATTGAATATTTATAAGGGATTTACATACATACCATACAATTTATGTATTTACATATCTAACACCTAAACTTCAATTTTACATATATATAACACCCTAATCTTCAATATCACATCAAAATACCAATTTATTCACTTTTAAAAGTGAAATGCACCTTTTAAGCATAGAAAAGTGTTAGATAAGTAAATATCTAACTTTAGTGTTAGATATGTAAAAACATCGAATTGTGGTATGTATGTAAATCTCCCATATTTATATTCGATCAATTTCGACGTTCAACGCGACGAAAGTCCGCTCGTCGATCGGAGGTTGTTTACCATTTTCGACGCCCATTGCATTTGATCCCGCGTAGATCAAGTGGAAATTGACCAGCGGCCAATCACTCATCACATATGTGGAGGTCATCTTTAGGTGACTCGCAAGATGGGGTCGGTTGCGCCGTGATCGGGACCACATGATGTCTCCCATCAATCGTGATCGTCCGTTCAGCTAATTACGCATTACACTCCAGAAGGCCGACAAAGATATGACATCGCCGTAGACAATAATACTAGAGATGTATTGTGTGTATTTGTGACCGACTATTTCTATAGTTTTGTATTTTCTCGCATTTGTAACTGGGTTTACTTAAGATATGAATGAAATTTTTTTTTGTATAATTTGCTTAGTAGTACAATAACTTCATTTAAAGTAGTTTAAATTTGATGTCAGCAATGAGTTTATATGCAAACCGCAAAAATACAACTCGGTAAAAAATACATCTCCTTTCTCAAAAAAAAAAAATAATAACAGGAAAGTTGCCCCTTATTGGATTGGTCACACGTTGTTTGCCTATAATCATCATAACCTACTTTTACCAAAGCCAATCGACATCGACGACGATTTTAGATCAATCTCCTATAAATAGGTGATTGACTCTAAGCCAACTTATCGATGAGATGACTCACCGTCAATTTATGACAACTGTATCTAAATCAAAATTTATTTTTATACGTTCTTAAAATAATAATTATTAATTATTTAATATTTATTTTAAAAATTTCTTGTACATATACTCCTGCCATCGGAGATTCACCTAAACCACTGTCATCTCAATCTCCGTCGTCACCCGAGAAGACGAAGTCCAAGTCCAAATACCGGCGAAGAATTGGCGAAGCTATCGGAGGAAGCAAATGCGAAATTTCCCAACCTGCAAGCCCTAGTTGCCCTAAAGCCGAAGCATAATCCTCCCCACTTTCATTGTCCTCGTCAACATGTTTCAATCCCTTGCGAAAAATAATTTTTTATTCCATTCCCTCTACCGCTTGACGCCTCTCCAATGCCGGCCTACCAAACCCCTAACTCTAGAAATACTCCTCTTCCTCTTGTAGCCCTCAGAAGAAGCGATGCGCGGGATCGAACTATGGTTCCGCGACTCCTTGCCCGGTCAGTTCCCGATCCCTGAGAGAATCCGCTTCGAGATTCGTGCGCGTTTGTCGCCGGCGGGTTGTTCCTCGACCATTTCGTGCCGGCGTCTTTCGTATCGTCGGTTTCGTCCCGCCAAAGGGCTTCTTTTCGCGAGGTGTCGCTTGTTAGAGTACGTGGGTTTTATCGGTGAGTTTGTCGGTGAAGGGGATGAGGGATACGTTCGGGAGTCTGTGGGGTTTCTGGTGAAGAATGGGGAGAAGAGCACTGAGGGGGAGTTGAAAGAAGAGGAGGAGGCTGTTTTGGTCGTCAAGGAGAAGAAGGCTAAAGTGCGTGGGGAGCTGGTGCTATTAATACCAGTAAACATCTGTGGGCTGGTGCTGTTGCTGCCATGGTCTCCAGGTACCAAATTCTTCCATAATCTTGCGTAAAAGTAGAACTTGGCTCCGTTTCTTGTTGCCATTGTTTTGACATGCTTGAGGCAATATTCTACCTCTCACCTTTACTGCAGTACCTGCCATTACTTTACGTGATGTTTATTATGGAGTAGAATTCTAGTTTTTATTAGTTGATTCATGCGTGAACGGTCCTTTGTATAAACTAGCGGTCCATTGTGAGTAACAAAATGGTTCTATATTTTGGATTCAGGTGGTGGTTTTCTGTTTAGTTTGGAGGATCAGAATTTTAAATGTTAATTAATCAATTGTCAGAATTTTAGGTTTTCATTAGTCAGTTTTATGCTAGCATATTTGTTTATATAGACAGGTCCATCTCTTCTCATGGATACCTGATTTGCGATAATTCCTTCCTGTATGCTATGTGGATTTTGGTGCTGTAGGTGCTTGCAATGGAATTTTTTTTTAATTACAGCAACTGATCTTAAAAGCAGAATATTTCTTTATTTGATTTTGGAGATGCGATAGGAATTTTTCCTTGCTTAGAATAATTACATCAGATGAGCATTTCTCGACAATTTTGCCAAACTCCTATAGTTATGCCACCTGAAAATTACAATCTGCTTTGCAATTGTTAACAGTAACAATCTTAAAACATGAGAATTTGTTAGAATAATTACATCAGATGAGCATTTCTCGACAATTTTGCCAAATTCCTATAGTTTTGCCACCGTAAAATTGCAATCTGCTTTTGCAATTGTTAACAGTAACAATCTTAAGACAAGAGAATTTGTTTTAGTTGTTACATTTTCAATTAGTATAAAGTTGTGGAATTCATCAATGAGAAGATTTACTTCTGAAGCTTTCAGATCAAGATAAGAGATGGCATTATCCGATCAAAGCCTATATTTCTTTTATCTTTGTTACCAAATAATACTTTTGTCTTTTCTTCGGGAGGATTCCTCATCACTTGGCTGGCCTTTGCATTCAACTACACCAATATGTCATCATTTATCATTATGGGCAATTAATATTGGACACTCACCCCTCATACTAACTAAATGAGAGTTTAAAAAAATTTATTTTAGAATAGTATAATAAACAATATTGTAACACATATTAAAGATTGATCTAAAAGATGTGGAGTGGAGTGGACTTAATTTTGAAGGAGATGCATAATGATAAAGTATAGGTTCATATGAGGGATATCTTTTGAGTTTTTTTTGTGTTACGAGGGATATTATGGAAATTTGATTAATAAATAATTTTTGATAAATTTTAAAGATTAAGAAGATGTCAGATGATTGGAGAATAAGCATTTTGATATCAATATTTAAAAATAAAGGTGATGCTCAAGGTTGTGCTAACTATAGATGAATCAAATTTACAAGTCATAAAATTGAGCTATGAAAGAGAGTAATGGAACATATATTAGAAAAAAATTATCATAGAAAACTAATTTGGTTTCATGCATGAAGATTAACTATCAAAGTAATTTTTATGTTAAAACAATTAATGTGAAGGTTTTCATAGCAAAGAAATGATTTTGTATAATTTTTTATTATTGTTGAGAATTCATATGATTAATTATCATGAGAATCAATTTGATACATATTAAGATAATAATGTGTGTGAAAGGTATGCTGAACTTAGTAAAGATATGTATGGAGTATTGAAGAATGTTAGAAGTAGTTGAGTGTCTCAAAAGAAAAGTTACAATTACTATATGTTACATGAATAATCCATATTGATACCATATTTTTATTGGTTATGAATGTGCTGACAAATGATATTCAAAGTGTGGCACCTTATTATATTTTTTATAGTTGTTATGGTTTTAATTTGGTTAGACATCCATGAAATTAAGTGAAAAATTAGAACATTGGAGAAAATATTGAAAATATAGAGGATTTAAAATCATTTGAACAAAGAATGTGTATGTGATATTAACTTTAATGGATATGATATTAACAATTATTATTCAATATTTTTGGAAGATAAATTGATATATAAGTCGATAGATTTTAGTATCTTGGATTTATTATACAAAAGCATGAAAATAGAGATGAGAATATAACTTATAGAGTTAAAGTCTGAATGATTAAAATGGAGCCGTGTCACAAGAGTTTTGTTTGATGTGATGTTGTCATGAAACCTTAAACACAAATTTATAAAATTATATTTAGGTTGGCAATACTATATGAAAAATTATTTATATCTAAGTTGAGCATAAAACAACT
This sequence comes from Cymbidium sinense, assembly GCA_021442155.1. Taxonomy (NCBI): domain Eukaryota; kingdom Viridiplantae; phylum Streptophyta; class Magnoliopsida; order Asparagales; family Orchidaceae; genus Cymbidium; species Cymbidium sinense. Next base: position 4,466,821 of record CM038230.1, read on the forward strand.
AAAATGCTAGACTTAAAAGGGTAGAAGATACATTCATTCAATGAGTAGATAAAATTAATGTCAGGGGATTATAAATGAGAAGTGGAAGATTAAAGGTTTATGGATAGAAGTTGTGTAAAATAATTTGCAAAGAATCATTTTAACTCCTCAAATAGTACTCAGTAGAAACAAATGGAAAATGTGGATTTATAAGGTCAACCCAAAATAGTGAGGATAAGACTAATGATTATAATGATGATGATTCCTTGTATGGATGATTAAAGTAAAATGCTACTAAAAAAATTTCAAGGGCTCATTGAATTTGACATATTTAGATGGAATGAAATAAGTTCTGATTTAGGAATGTTTTAAGTTTGAATAGGTTAGTTATGAACATTATTGTTTTGACAGTCATCAGCGTGTGCTTGTTGATTACCATTTTTGTCACAAGCATCTCCTACATATTTTAATGATTGGACCAGTCTTGATCTGAACTGTTCCTCATCAATGAGATATTTATTTTTATGGTAGAATCCTGATGAATTTTTATCTTTTCCAATAAAATACTACTTGAAAAATGATTTCTTCATTGTTGAACCAAAAAAATAAAAAAATTTGTCAACTCTTTTTTATGTTTCAGAACTTTTGTCGCTCCACTTGAGAGGTTGAAATTGGAATACATGGTTCGAGGTGAACAGAGCAATCTGTTTGAGCTCATCAAGAAAATTTCCACCACACAAGGTTTGAAGGGATTTTGGAGAGGAAATTTTGTCAATATTCTTCGCACAGCACCATTTAAATCAGTAAACTTCTATGCATATGATACATACAGAAAACAACTACTCAAAATTTCTGGTAATGAGGAAACTACAAACTTTGAGAGATTTATAGCTGGAGCTGCAGCTGGAATCACTGCTACCATAATGTGCATTCCAATGGACACGGTATGCATCATATTTGACTTTTTTTGTTGCAATTTAGAATGTGATTGTTCATCTTTCCTTCTTTTTTCCTTAGCTAAGTATATCCGGTATCTTGTCCCTGTCCCTTGTTCAAAAGAAGATAACTCTTGAAGGTGTAGGTAGTTATCTCTTTTAAATCATGTTTTATCAACTTCATAATTTCATGAGTTAGAAATTAATCCTATCATACATCTCTGAAGATATTTCCCTCTTCTCTCTCTCTCTCTCTCTCTCTCTCTTCTCTTCTCACCTCCCACTCCCATACCCCAATTCCCTTTCGCTTACCTCTTTCTAACTTTTGAAGGATATGACTAAGATCATTGACTTGCAATTTCAGATCCGAACCAAGATGGTTGCACCAGGAGGTGAGGCATTAGGTGGAGTTATCGGTGCGTTTAGACACATGATCCATACCGAGGGATTCTTTTCCTTGTACAAGGGTTTGGTGCCTTCCATTATTAGCATGGCACCATCTGGTGCAGTTTTTTATGGAGTATATGATATATTGAAGTCAGCTTATCTGCATTCACCTGACGGAAGGAAAGAATTGCATTGATGAATCAACAAGGAGATCGATTGAATGCATTGGATCAGCTTGAATTGGGCCCCGTGAGAACTTTACTGTATGGGGCTATTGCTGGCTGTTGTGCTGAGGCTGCCACATATCCTTTTGAAGTTGTAAGGAGGCAACTACAATTGCAAGTCCAAGCAACTAGATTAAGTGCATTAGCAACTTGTATAAAGATAGTTGAGCAAGGTGGTGTACCAGCACTTTATGCTGGCTTGATTCCAAGCATGCTACAGGTAATATCCGTTTGTTCTTTATATTTTATGTTTTGGCTGTGTCTAATGCATCCTTTTCAATTTTTTTATTTGCATGGTAAAATAGTATTCTTTTGTTTCTTTCTTAAAATTAAATCTTCTATTCAAGAGCGTCTTCATGCCTCTAAATATGAAAGAACATCATTCATTGAAACTTTATATTCAGATTCTTGGTTTAAAATATGCAGGAGACTAAAACAAGGTTTCCGAGTTACTTTTTTTTTTGTTATATGTAATTTGCTTATATGCCATTCTGGAAACATCACAAATTGGGTCATATTTTCTTATATAGAGGCGTTCCTCTTTTCATAGCATCAAGAAACAGAATAGCTATTTTGCTTAAATATTCAATGAAATGTTTGTGAGTTGAACTCTTTCACTAAGTGTGGGTCTTAGCATGATGTCCGTTATAATTATATAATTTATTGCGGCACAATAACATCTACTAGTAAACTGGTTTCTGGAAGAAGATATTTTTTTTTTGTTTTGGAACTAGGTTGGATCAGCTTGATAAAGAAGTTCAAATTTTGTGATGATTTGAATCTTAGATTAAACCATAATTGGCCTCAACTGCCATGTGGTTGATGAAGATCTGCAGACCTGCCAATGAGATGATATGCTGTTATCAACTGGAATCTATCTTTAGTATGCCCTTTTATTTTCTACTGAATTAGATGTTTATTCTAGAGTGAAGTAAAAATTGTTAAATGAACTATTCTAGGTTTTCTTTTCGCAAAAAATGAAGTTCTCCTGCTGCTCATGTCTACATTGGGAGAGCCTTTACTCTTGTGGGTGTCTTCTTATATACAAAAGAGAATATACAACATTGAACATCATCATCATCAGACTTATCTCACATAGTTGATGTGGTTTCTTGAATCCTCATTTTCATTTTTATATTGAATGCTAATTGAGATATTAAGGCTTGTTTGGGAGGGCTTTTTTAGTGCGTTTTGCTTTTGAGAGTGTGAATTTTTAATTTTGACCCGTTTGAATAGTGTACTTTTGAGACTCTATCTCATTTGAAAATCCGTTTTTTCAAAAAAAAAAAACAAATAACTGAAAAACTTTAAACCAGCTTTTAATCCAAAAGCTTAGCCAACAACTAAATCTATTCTTTTATTTTGAATAACTTATATCCATATAACCTTAGGTCTATCATTTCTCCCTTCAATTTTTATAACATTACTTTTACCAATTCTTCTAACCGGTAACTTTACTATCATAATTTATACATGTTCAAACCACCTAAGACTATTTTTTAATTATCTTATTCAATAGAGTCACTCCAACCATTCTTTTAATTTAATTATTCCTTAGTTTATCCTTCTTGGGTTGCCATGTCCCTCTAAATATTCACATCTTTTGCTTTGCTTAACTTAGATATCAATGATTTTAATAGTGCCTAACACTCAGATTCATACATATAAGCCTGATTGTGATTGTTTAAAATTTATCTTTGAAAAGCATCCAAGATATTTATCATTGCATAATAATACTATTTTAATTCTCACAACATTAATTATAGTAGATATTTATTCATCTATCTCCATTTTTCTATGTAATATACCCATGATATTTAAATCTGTTACACCTAAGTATCACCTTATTTTATAGTAATATTGATTGATAATTGCTAATATCAAGCCCACTAAAGAATATTTTTCATCTCCATTCTTAGCAGTAGTATTTATAGAATATAACACTAAGTACTGAAGTGGTTTAGATGCTAATTATAGCTTACAACTCACAACATTATTAAGAAAGAAATAAAAATTAAGAGAGAGAAGAAAGATAAAAGGGAGAAACTTACTTATATTTATCATATTTCCCTCCTCCCTAATTAGTAATTTTGTAGATCATAAAACAAACTAAACATCCTTATCAGCGCTAATTACAGGAATGATTTAGATGCTAATCACAGGTACTCACAACATTTCTTATCATCTTTTAACTATCACAAGTTTATGTTTTAAATTCACAGTACCAATTAATGGCAGTACATGTTGGATAAATAATCATGACAGCATCTGTATTGTTATTCTGTGCTCCCTCTCTCTCTCTCTCTCTCTCCTTTTATTCATTGTTCAGTGATTTCTTATCTAAAACTACTTAATAATTTTGTGATTTTAATTCTAATTTATGCTTTTTTTTTTTCCAGGTTTTGCCTTCTGCTGCCATCAGTTACTTTGTTTATGAATTTATGAAGATTGTTCTCCTAGTCGAGTGATTAAAAATTTAAAATCCATTTATGGCCACTGCTCCAGTATTTGTGTGAGAATTATTACGTGGCTGGAGATTTTTTTATGAGTTTCAGCCTCGTTTGGTAATGCAAAGTTAACGCTCTCTGTCTCTGTGTGTCTCTCTCTCTCTCTCTTGTCTTCTTTATATTTGATAGAATATTGTTTTAAATCTGTCTGAAGGGTTGCAAGCAAGTCTTATGAACTTGTTTCATCATTTAATTTAACCTTTTAATGGTTTCATACCCAATCTGGAGATGATGTGGGAATTGAACTTTTAACAAGGTAAGATTTTATTGTTTTTCCCTCATGTGGGCTTTCATGTAGCTGACACATAATATGACATAATGGGCGAAGGATTCATGTAGTTGACCTCACTTAGTGAGATAAAGGCTTGTTGTTGTAGGCTTCCATGTATAAATCTCTATATCTTTTATATGATAATCTAAACTTATCTTTTATATATATATATATATATATGTATGTATAAAATTTTCACATAATACTAAGATGATAAATTCTTCTACTATTGTGAATGTTCTAAAAATAAAAGACCATTAAATGGATCTTCAATGAACCATACAAAGAACATTAGGTCAACCATCACAAATTATAATGTTCACAAGCTTTTGATTTGCATAATAGTGCTTATCATAGAGTCTCTTGTTATAATTTTATTCTTTATGCCAATTATCCAAATCAATAGTGGCCAAATATTTGCAAAGTGGTGTTTTATTTGCCTTAACATTAGTCTTGATCATGATAAACTAACCTTACTAAAGTACAGCTTATAATCATTATCATTTTTTGTTGTCATCATCATAATATTTGCTAGTGTTCAGTATACTTATCAGTTGAAGACGATTTCTTAAGCAATTAGTTGTCAACAAGACCGTTCTCCAAGGTTAGCTATTTACAAAGAATTCATATCTAAACCCTCAAGCTTGAATGACATAATAAATTATCTCACATATGTATGTAAGGGTGCATTTGATGCGGTGGTGATTGTGTGGTATGGTGCCACATTGCAATACCGTTTGGGACATTACACTCACCTTTTTGAAAAATCTGGAAAGCTACATTTTCTTTGCGGCTGCCGTTCGGTGGCCGGATGATTTGACATTTTAAAAATAAATAAAAAAATTATCAACCTCATCAGCTTTTCAAACAACAAATTCTTCTACAACACATCATTTTTTTTGGATAATTGCAGCTATCTCAAACAGATCCTAAGCTTAAAGTCATATATGGCCTAGAGCCCATCTATCCCCATGAGCTACAATAAATTTCAATTATTTTTTATTTCATCAACTCTATTCCTGATGCACTAAATATTGATGATACACTCATCTGATTTAACAATATTATGATAATAAGTAATTATGAGACTTCTATGCTATACTTAGTCACTCTTCTTGCCCAACGATTATCTGCTAAAGACCTAAGGTTGCTATATTATTTTTTCAGTGTGGAAGTACTTCCACACCCACATGGGCTTCTCTTATCTGAGCATCAAACCATCCTTGATCTTTTTTGCTTGCACTAAGATGAAAACTATTGCTCGTGTGACCCACACCTCCTATTACCTTGCCAATGCTTACCCTTCACTTTGCACAAAGCTTATTGCTCAACAAATTACAGTGTTGTTAAGGGCAATACACAATACCTAACTCTTACAAGTCCATACATAGCCTTTGTAATTAATAAATCATCTCAGCTTATGCATCATCCCACTATTAATCACTAAAATGCAACAAAATGACTTATTTTTCTATTCTACAACTATCAATCGTAGCATTCTTAATCATCATGGCTCCCTACTTTAACTTTACAAGTCCTTGAATGCTAACTGAGCAGATAGCAAGGGACTTCACCTTTAGTAATACCTATATAATGTATCTTTGTGGAAACTTTTATCTCTTGGAATGCTAATAATTAAGTACCTGTTGACCTTCATATATCTTTGAGTCAAGTCAAGCCTATAAGCCAAGTTTAAAGAACTTGGATACAATTGTCGCAAATCGGTGAAATGCTGACTTCATTAAAATTAGTGAAATGACATCCATCGATGAACGGACTTCATTACGTTGAACGTCGAAATTAAGAATATAAATATTGCGCAATCTGATAAATGATCGAGATTGAGTAGTAATGTATGCGTATATAGAGAAGCTACGTTGTTCAAATGACTCGTTCATAAAATTGATTACAGCGTTAACTTCAAAACATCGAAATCTATCAAATGAGGCTCATTGGACAAATGTCATGTCGGCGGTTGATAGCGATAATGCGTATTTTGAAATGATCCAATTCGGCATTCGAATCAATGACCTCGATCATAAAATCGATTCGTTCGAATATCAAAAGTAATTAGAATTGATATTTCATATCGATCGATTATTATCCAACGGCGAAAAATAAGTAGAATATGCAATTTCACGCATATCGAGTTAAGAGGCCGACGTTATCCAGAATGAGCTCATAAACGGAGTTATCGTCAATATCGAAACTATTAAACAAGATCTTTCGTCGATTCGACTAAGTGTGAAGCAAATGGTGAGCCTAGGTGCGATGATGTTTAAATTAAAATTAAATTTGCGATCGATCTCAGACCTCGATTGTGAAATAGATTACACCGTTGAACTCAAAATATTAAGTTTGTCTATAAATGATATATATATATATATATATATGATAATGATAAAATAAAAAATTATCTAAATAATTCTCCATAAAAGAAAAAAAAGGAAAAAAAGAAAAAAGAGAAAACCTTCGGCTCTCACGCACGCAAGCAGGATCTTCCCTCACCCGTTCCTCTCTTTCTCCGCACTCGTTCCATCCCCTTTAAAACCGAAGGCTCTCGGTTCCGTCTCCCTCAATCGCAGGAAATCGCACGCTCCCAATTTTCCCTTCTTCCCCTCTTCGTTCGGCACTCTCTCTTGCTCTCGGTCTTGTTCGATTCCTTCAAGCCAAGCGCCAGCACTGGTTCTCCATCTCATCTCGTCTCCCTTCGAGCCGCAAGCAGCAACTCACATCCCCTCTAAACTGTAACCTTCATACACTTCATTGGCTTACCTGGACTTTTTCTCCAATCCGAAACTTGCTCTCTTTTGTGACTCTCTCAACCGCTAGGGGCGCATGATCCCCTCATCCACGATCCCTCACGTTCTCTCGGCTCGTCCTCCAAAAGCCACGGGTTCTCCATCTCGAGGTCCCTGGGTTCAGCACGATTTCCTCTGGCCATTTCCACTCTCATTCTCCCTCGTCTACATTCAAGCCTGCAAGCCCTCATCTCATCCTGTCCGATCTCGATCTCAACCACAAGTCGTAATCCACTCCCTTCCCTTTCTCCCTCATCTCTTATCAAACTGGTCCCCATCCGAAACCCCTTCTCCGACCTTCTTCCCAATTCCTTCTCCAATTGAGCACGCACAGACACAATTCCTCTTCTTTTCTTCCCTTTTCGCAAAGGAGGGCAGCCGAGAGGCATCTCCACCATCAGGTGGGTTACTCTTGGCTTCCTCACTTCTTTTATTCGGATCATTCTTCTTTTGTTCTGCCCAGCAAAATCGCAAGCCTCCAATCTTTCCCTGCATTCAAGACCTTTTCTTGCCTGTTAATCCCACACAAAATCCAATCGATTTCAGCAAACCTGAAAATCTGAATTTAGATTTCGACAAACCTGAAAATCTGATTTTAGATTTCGGCAAACCTGAAAATCTGAATTCTTCCCATATCAATTCCCTTCCTCTCCTCCAAAACATAAAATATAATTTTCAGGCTGTAATTTGTGAAGATATGATGTCAAGATGTGAAGATATGTGTGGAGATTGTATATGTATATGTATTTATTTTTATATAGGTTTGAAGACCTCTTCACATTCATTTAGCGTGATGAGATGAAAATGGTGAGGTGTTTAATCGATCGTCGCCTTCAGCATGCGTGTGGATAGAAAAAATTGTTAGATGTTGCACCTCTCGAAATATTCTTTGAAATTTTATCAAATTTTTGGACTTATAAAAGATTTAACATTGAGCTAAATGTAAAATATAAAGTATAAGAAAATAATTCATATGTAAAATTAGTTCATTAGTTTAGTTTATCGTCGAATGAATGCTTGAGTCTATTATTTTATATATTGAAACAAATGGAAGTGTGCAAATAGAATACAAGTGAGGCTTGAAGCTAACTCCAAACTCATAAACTTACATTAAATTTGAAATTTGGTTATATATATTGATCTCTTGATATGGAATTTAAAATAAAGTCAAATAGGGTTTGATCATCTTGCATGAAGAACATAACTTGCATATTCACCATGAGTTTGGTCATGCGATCTTTTCAATAAAGGTTGCTATTATTATAACTTATTCTAAGTAAACTAAGAATGATTTATATTGAATACAATCTAGCTTGGAGAATGGACGAAGTTTGATAACTTCTTACACTCTACTCAAACTATAAGGGTTAATGGTTAATTAGCCAAGAAGAATTAATTGAACTTTGTGGCTTATGTTATATCATGTGTGAAAATGAATGAAAAAAATAAGCCAAATGCAAACATAACTTTGAATTCATGTTCTACTTATGGGGAGGTTACATGAAACTAGAAGGCTAATTTTCAAATGAGATAGAAATCAAACTTTAGAGTGAGATTCTCAAAGAACATGCCTTCTTATATTGCAATATTTTATTTTAAAATGAATTAAATAAGACCCTAAATGGACAAATTAAAGCACATAGGATTTGTTGAGTGCTATTTTCAAACTAAAGTGAAAATCAAGTAAAATTCATATGAGATTTTTATTATAACTAAATAATATTAGCATGAAACTTCTTACTAAATAATCGACTTGTATTGAGAAGCTTGGATTCAAATAAGCTCACTTAAAGGAAGTATGACAATATGAGCAAATATCAAATTTGAATGTTGAATTTACAAAGATCTAACAAGTCTTTAATGAGCATAAGACATCCATTGAAGTTTAGAAATTCTATGAATAAATAAGTTTAATGCAAATAAAAATACACCATTTTAAGTGCAAATATGAACCTATCTTCTACAATAAGCCATCAGTTAAGCACATCATTTAGCGAACATAAGGTGTTAATAAACCATCTTGAAGTGGTCTTGCATTTGAATTCATGATGGCGAGAATGCATAAAAATATGTATAAATCCTTAAATGGAACAAGCGATTACATATTATAAGGCAATCATATGCTTAAATTTATGGAATTAAAATACATGCATATGACTTAATGTGATGAGTTTTGCATATCATAAGATATGATTAAAACTCAAATATAATGTCTTAAAATTATGCAAGCATTCTTTTGTACATGCTTATGAATGCTTAAACTTAAGTATGCGAGGATCTGCTTGAGTTGCTTCCCGGTTAGGTCTTAGGGACCGTCGGGTTAACAAAATTTAAAATCCAATAATAATATTATAAGAATCTTAACTTATTAAAATATCGAGAACCTAATTCTATCATATGATAGTAGATCCGATCCTATTATTAAATTAATAGAGTCGACCGATGAAATAATACATCCTCCTTGATGATGGTTGTGTTGAATAGAGATTTCAAGGAGGATAATACTATTAACATATGTTTAAAATTTCAAATTAAGTTAATATAAATTAAGTATCAATTCAAATGCAAAATTTAACATGTTATTAAGTGTTAAATGCTTAAATAAAATTTAATCTTTAAAGACTTAAAATAAAACTAAAATTCAATCCACCTCTCGCTTATTTATTGTAAGTGGCAAATTAAGAAAACTTCAGCTCAGAGGAGCCAATGTCAAATCAAATGTATTTATATTCACTCTCAATCAATCTCATGTAAGTAAGGATGTGACCCATGTCCTTTGTCTCGTGATTTGGCGATGGGCTCCACTTATGATCGATTGAGTCCTTTGATGGTGGTTGCCACCAAATGACACTATTATATAATCACTATGCACATGTACTCCCAATGGCTCCGTGCTTGAGATGTGAATCATAGGGTATATCGATAGGGAAAAAAGCTCTCATCGGTAAGATAGACTTAAGCCTATTTTCTTAGATAAACACCACCCAGTCTACAAGGATTTCTTAGGCGGCGTAACCCATGGCTGTGAGGATCCTTTGGTCATGTTAGGTTGATTACCTCCTTTGAATAAGTAGACTAGGGACCCACGGGATGATGAAACCATGGGACTAGATGGATCATCATTCCCCAACCATCCGCTTTAAGTTAATATAATGAATTTCATAAGATTAAAATTTAAACTCCATATCTTTCTATGTGTTGCATTTATCGATCTAACGACCGCCTTGTCGAAAGTTCTCTCGGCATTGAGAGGGTAATTATGGGTGTTTGCATAAACTAGAACCAGAATCTAAAGTCCTCACAAAATAAGGACAAAATCTGGGTAGTCTTGTCTTATTCTATCTGTACGAAAGTTACACAGATACTTAAATCATACTCTCAAATATATGAGGTTTGGCAAATTTTGAACTGATTCAGTGACTTAGTTGGGGATATGTTTCTCTTTCCATCTTTTAGTCATATACATGCTATAATAACAACAAAATATTTGAAAATTAAAAAAAATAGTGATTTAAATTTGTAATAAATTCAAATTACTAATGTATGAGACTCTTTGTCAAATGAATTATTCAAGAAAGTATATGTAGGAAGAGAGTGCCTTTATGATATGATATTTATTACATCGATAATTCTTAAATCCTCACAAAAGAGTAATGATAAATGCACACTACTATTGAGCACATTCATAATATTATGAATTTAGTGAAGTTAAAAAGATTTCGATTAAATTTATGTTAACCACACTAGAGATATGAATCTTATAAGTGCAAAGAAATAATTGAAAACTTATGAAGCGATCTAACCTATAGTGGATTTAAAATAACCGATGAAGCGGGAAAAGTTGAGGTCGACTTACAAATAGTCGTCATTATGGAGATTATGTTCCTTCCTTAGAAGTCATTCTCTAAGGATTGTGAGATCACATACTCAAGTAATTAGTCACTCGGAGAAAAACACACTGAAGAGTAAAAGAAATTTAAGAAGATAACTTTTATTCCAAATCCAAGCCAAGCATTACAAGAGCTTTTTTTATTTATAGGATTGAAGAGAGAGTTAAGAATACTCAAACATAACTCCAAACTCAAACCTAACACATTATAACTACACCTACCACCACTTATTACCAAACCTATCACTCATTCCATTCCTACCCAAAATGTCATACTACAATGAATCATGGGCCATGATATAAGAATAACCCAATACATATAAGCTCAAGACATATATAAATTATAAAAGCCCAATAATACATAACCTAAATTATAATAAAAGGCCCAATAATGGATGGATTTAAGCTTTATGATGTTGGCGTCGGCGATGGTGATGATGATGCCCATCAACACTCCTGCTTTAAAGGATTCTCCATTGGAGAATGAAAATCTAGGTACTCTTGTAATAATTGTGAGTCCGGTTGATGTAACTCATCAAATGTAAGCCATGACTCTTCAAGTGGAGAAAGAACTTTCCAACGAATGAGAAACTTTTGAGTGCCTCTGTTGACCTCCATACATGCACCATAAGCTCACAAGGTGAATTGACGAGCACAAATTAGAATGAAATATGCTCAACGATATTAAAAATTAGTCAAAATAATTTTGATCAACCAACGAACCGCCATTGCATTCAAAATATCAAAATTGATCGAATATGCATATTACACAATTCAAGAGATCAAGAAGGGGAGTGTCGAAGGGCTAACAAGCATATCGAGGTCGAAGTGCGATGATATGCCCAAACCTTCATTTGTAAAATTGATTATGCTATTAGCATTGAAACACTAAAACTTATCAAATGAGACTATTCATGCTCAATTGGATGAGTATGCATGAATATCGAGATATAACATGCAAATCAAAGTTGAAATACACTCGGCGACATCAAAATTAGTCGAAATGATCTTCGATCAATGAGCAGACTCGCCATCCCATTCGAATATCGAAATTGATCGCATCTTGCATAATTCAGGTCGGCCGATCATGAAGGAGGGAGACCCGATATCTTCGACATGCATATCAAGATTGGAAAGCAACGATGATGCCCAAAGCGACATCGTGAAATTCATCACATCGTTAGTGTCAAAACAAACCTATTAAATAAAATTGTCCGTGCTCAAGATGAGTTTTTCATGAATATCGGCGAGCAAACACGATGTACAAATTTGACTGAAATTAACCCATTCGGCGACTTGAACCAAAGGGCCTCCGTTGTGAAACAAACTCGTGCCGTTAAATTCTGAATGTCGAGTAACCTAAAACTAACATATATATTGTCTATGTGATGACACCGAAATTTAAATTTGGGCAAATAAAATAATAAAATATATCCATAAATAACCTCCCTCCACCTTAAAACCCTAAATTGAATTTTCCATTCTATTCTCCCAAACCCTCATGATCTCTCCCTCTCTCCCATAAGCTCTCTCCCCTCTCTCTCTCACTCTCTCTCTCTCTCTCTTCATCTCTCTTTCACTTTTGATTTCTTTTTTTTGGCCTTCATAGCAGGAAGAGAAGGAGAGTCAAAATTTTTTGGCCCAGGAACCCTAGATCTTATTTTGTCATATTTGCCCTTCGTTGTTCGTCAGTCCTCCATTTCTCGTTCTTCTCATTGCAATATTTCTTTGGGGCTCTTCTAATTATTTGTATCATTTCATCATTAGCCGTGATCTCGGTGGTTTGTGTTTAACCCCAAATCACTTGAAGAGTTTAGGGTGTTGTCGGCTAGAGTTTATTGTTCTTCATCCTCTCCCAAAATTTGATTTTTTTTCTTTGTTAGTATATTGGGTTGAGGTACATGCAGAAGTTTGCATAGCATGCTATATGATTGTTGCTTTCTCAAGGAGATTGACTAATTAGGTTCACTAGAAGTGAAACAATCAAACAATGGCTTTTATATACTATGTGATAGTTGCTTTTCCATGCACACTTGGTGCAATAGCTTTGGCTTTGATTCATATTTATAGGCATCAAGAAAGAACTACGAGCCCACTTTTCAGCGTTATATAAGATAATCTTCATGGCCCCGCTTTTGCTTTGATGTCTTTCCTATCACTTATCTTTAATGATGATCAATATATTTTGATTCAATTCGGAAGTGGTTTCAATTATTATTTGCAATGTTAGATCTCAATGAATTTAATTAACTATTGGCTCAAGAGAAAGATGATGATAGTTATTCTTGTTTACTAAATCGTTATTTAATGAGCAATGCCCATTTTAGGAGAAGTTTGCATGTAGGTCCTTATTGTTGCTAGCTATTTGTTTCTGCTAGAACCATTCAAATGGGTTTCTCATCATTTTAAAATGAAGATCAAGGTTATATCAATGACCGGTCGATAATATAAATTAAATGACCAAAATTTCCCCATTTCTAGATTTTCTTTTATGCATTGCATCTTTGTGTTACCCTCATGTGCCTTGCATGAGATGTATACTAGGTTGGCATGTTGTGCTATTGTATCTTGTATGGTGATTATTGGGTGGAAAGCTTAACATAACCATTTTCATTCAAAATACTTGTTGACCTCTATGCATCTTTGTATCGATCGAGTTGAGCTTAAGCGATATGTGTGGAAAATATGTGTTTCGACAAGTACCCTTATAGCCTTTCTTGGTATGGTGGGATGGCGCCGTGGTTTATACCACCTATACACGCCTTTCTTGGCATGGTGGATTAACATACCCATGGTAGCCCCCAGGGGCGACACCGTGATCTTTGCCAAATGCCAAACTTCACACCAACAGGGGATCTACATAACTTGACACAAAGTCATGTCATAATATAAAATTATTATTTAAATTAATATTGCGGTGTTTAAGAACCCATTACACCTTTCTTGGCATGATAGGAAAATCTGTTTCAATAGGTACCTTAGAGCCCCATATATGCCTTTCTTGGCATGCAGTATTTATACCACCCATACACACCTTTCTTGGCATGGTGGGCTTAACATGCAGTAGCCCCATACGGGGACGATGCTTGGGATCGTCGAAATCTTGTCAAACTTCACACTAATAGGGGCCTATCTGACTTGATAATAAACTATGTTGCAACATAAAATTATTATTTAAACTAACATTGCGGTGTATAAGTACCGTACATGTCTTTCATGGCGTGTGAAATTCTTTTAGGTATTTTAGAGCCCATACATGCCTTTCTTGGCATGGTGGGATGACGATTCGGTCATGATTTATACCCTATACGCCTTTCTTGGCATGGTGGGTAGGCCTGCAAGTAATCCCATGGGATGACACTAGATCTTTGCCAAAATACTACCAAACTTTTATCTTGACAGGCATAAATAAATTAATAAAAAAATCAACTAAAAGTTAAAATTGATATTTTAAAGCGATATTGCAAGTATAAATACTGCATTTTTTTTCTTAGCATGGTGGGAAATATGTGCTTCATACTGGTACTTGAGACATGTCTTTCTTGATATGGTGGGATGATGCATATATTTATGTTTGCACCACCCATACATGCCTTTCTTGGCATGGTGAAGTCACTATTGTAGCCCCATGTGGGGATGCCATGAGGCGAAATACTATCCAAATTTTATCTAAAATTTATACTTGCAATGAAATTCACCAAAACAAGCAATATTATACTGATTATTTAGATTTAAATTAATCTTTGAATCAAATATACCGCATGGGCCCACACTATGCGAATGCTTAAACTAATCGAGGATCTTTGCGGGTTGCTTCCGGTTGGTCTTAGCCAGTCGGGTTAACAAAATCTAAAAATTTAACATCAAGCTAATTTTGTTATATGACAATAGATCGATCCTATTATTAAATTAAGTCGATAGGATGCGAAATTGTGAAACAATAAACCATCCGATGATGACTATGTTAAACAATAATTTTAACTGGGATACTTTCATCAAAATATGATTACAATTTCAAAGAAAATTAACTTAGATTGAACATCAATCTAAATATAGAATTTAAAATATCATTGAGTTATAAATGTCTAAGTGGAATTCAATCTTTAAAGAACTTAAAGCTAAAACTCAATCCACCTTTCGTCATTTGTAAGTGACAAATTAAGAAAATCCTAGCTCACAAAGGTGCCAAATTCAAATCAAGTACATAACTATGTTTACTCTCAAACAATCTCATGCCGCAACGTGGCGTGTCCTCGACTATATGGCGGCGAGGCTCCACATGATGCAATTGAGTCCTCGATTGGGTGGTTATCGCCAAATGAAACTATTATATTACGGTCATGGCTGTATATCTCCCAATGACTATGTACTTTTAGTGTTAACCATAGGGTGCACTTGATAAGGCAAAAAGCCTTATGTTAGCTAAGATACTTAAGCTTTGTCTCCTTAGACAAACACCACCCCAAGTCTACAAGAATTTCTTGGATGGCGCAACCATAGTTGCTAACAAGTATCCTTACCGTTGGGTTGACTACCTCCTTTGATTAAGTAAACTAGGGACCATGACGACCCGGATGACGAACCATGGGATCTAGATGAGACGCGTCATCATTCCCCAACATCCACTTTAA
This sequence comes from Cymbidium sinense, assembly GCA_021442155.1. NCBI lineage: Eukaryota > Viridiplantae > Streptophyta > Magnoliopsida > Asparagales > Orchidaceae > Cymbidium > Cymbidium sinense. Next base: position 4,482,445 of record CM038230.1, read on the forward strand.
GTTAAATATAATGAATTTCACAAATTCTAAATTTTGAAACTTCACATCTTTTTACTTATCGTGATGCATTAAGCGACTAACGAATAGCCTTAATCGAAAGTTCTCTCTTAGCATTGGGAGGGTAATTAACTATCGTGCTTGTGCTATAGAAAACCTAGAACTAGATCTAAAGTCTTTGCAAAATGAGGGCAAAATCTCTAGATATGTCTTATATACTATTCTATCGCCTTCGAAAATTTCTTTAAATCACTCTTTTTTTCGAAGAGGTTGGTGGAAAATTTTGGAGCCTATAGATTTTGGTGACTTGATGGGGACATGTTTCTCTTTCCATCTTTGGCTAGTCAAATTTAAGCTATAGTAATAGTGGAGTATAATAAAATTTGAAATAAAAAAGTGAACTAATTATCAATGAAACTAAATCTAAGCCAATTATGTCCTTATGACTAATCTATTTGTTCTCTATGTCGATGGATCTTCAAAATGCCGTTCATCATCGGTCAGGACAACGACTAGCTAATGCTACAATCAATCGGAGATCGAGCTACCATCTAATTTGAGGAGGACAACTAGAATGACCACTATTATCTTGAGGTTCCTCGAAGAGAGCCTTATTTGAAAGATTTGGTAATTTTAAGGCTCTTGAAAAGCACTATCGCAAAGTTTCAATCATGCACGAATGGACCACTCTTCCAGTTGAACCTTTCACACTAGAATGGTATGATCAAGCCTCCTCTTATAAAAAAATTGAGTAGAAGACAAAGAAAAATAAACACTAAACCACGAGCTCGATGGTTTATCGACTCACTAGTTATACAACCAACCTACCGAGCGGTATTTCTACCCAATAAATTTAAAATTTTGAGATGGGTGAAAGGGAATAGCTCGATTGGTGATGTTAAGCTATTTTGAGCTCAAGATAGCTTCAACCTTTGAAGAAACAACATGAAATTCTATTTGCTCGAGCATAGAGTTGAAGGTTGTTAAGAAAAATGTCTTATGAAGAAGAGGTATCAAATGTCAATTATCAAAGAAGCTAAAATGCTCCACTCTAAAATCTATAATCGGTGGTAGTAAGAGCTCAAAACTGTCATAAGAAATTTTTGCATGGTGAACATCGGTGTGACACTTGAACCACATATTGGGGAATCCGATCGAAGGTCTCGCTTAAAGGAAAATGAATATGAAGGCGAAGTCTCAGTAGCGAAGCTTCTTCATTTGGAAAGCTAACCTATGACAGTGAAGAAAGAGAAATGCTAAAGCTGCGTGCTCAATAACCATTGTTCAAGCATAAACTTATACAATAAGCTATGGAAGCAAGTGTTCCAACCCATAACAAGTTTGGCGATCTAAGATGGGCAAGAGGAACATCTCTGATCAAATCAAACAATCCTGGACGATAATGTCAAGTTCCAAATTTTCCAATGAGGAAACTGTATATGCAGAGCGCATGGGATCCTCAAAGGCTGCTAAGGAGAAATGATTGATGAAAATAAAATATCAGTCTTGTCATCTGGAGGCTAGAGTTACTCTTTCAACGATACCTCATAACCTCGATAAGATGTCAATTCAAGTCCCACAGTGAACACTAGGGTGTGAAACTTGGAAAATATGTCTAAGAATTTCCGAAATGTCTCGATAAAAGGTAAGCAAATTTGGAGGCCAAAGCCTAGAAGTGGCCTTAAAGAAAAACAACAACGTGGCGTCGACTTATATTCAAGATCGCGGTGATAGATTCGATAGGAATGGGTCCCAAAAGAAGATTACCATTAATGAGCTAATAGATGGTGACACCATGGAGAATCCTTGGGAATCCCATCACCAAGTAGCTCCATCTCCTTAGGAGGTAGTCGACTTCGATTGAAGCCCTCCAATTGAAAAATTTTCATGCCTCAACCGCCTAAGATTCATTGAAGGATGCTCGTGAGGCTTCAAGAAGAAGAAGAAGAAGAAGAAGATGATGATGATGATGAGACCATGGAAATAGAAGTGGTCTATATGATAGGTCAAGGTGATGATTAGCTTATCTATAATCAACATCGGTACCATCCCCTACTCTCCCACGAAGACAAGAAAAGAAGAGCATTTAGGTTCTTTCTTAGATGAGGAGTCAAGACAAGAGTCGAAGGGGAGAATCCGTGTTCACGACACGCCACACTAGCCAAGTGTAGAGTCACATGCAACACCGGATGAGGACAAAAGATAAAGAAATTGAGCGACTTAACACTAAAATGAATGAGTTGATGGCTCGGATGAATCTTATGATACAGATAATGTAGAGGAATGCAACGATAATGCCACTCTATTCCACTAATCCTCAAATAGCTAATATCATCCCTACCAATCCACCAATAGAGCCAACACCTCAAAATTTTGGAGCTCATAGTGCTCACGAGGGAGAAATGAATTCAGTTCACTTCCTAGCTAACTCCTTAGAACTTACTTAGCACATCGAGCACATGAGATTTAAATTGGAGATTATTTTAAATGAGAACATTAAAGTTGTTATTCTGTAGAGTAGGTAGAAGTTAGAAAATAAAGGCGCCCATACCGGTCGGTATGACCGGTGCCATATCCCAAAGGCTATTCAATACTAAAGTTCAATATATTTAATGGCAACGATAATCCTAAGCACTCAGTAATTTAAAGTAACCGTATCGGGGTAATGATGCACGTTATTTCACCAATTCATTACTTGACTTTGACCGCTTTTGAGTGGTATCGAACTACCAAATGATTCTATCAAAGCCTTCCGGACCTCGAAGCTATATGTTTATCAAAGTTTGCAGTCCGGTTAAAAGATAACCGTTGACCTTGCTTTTGAGAGAGAGAAAGATGAGTTAGTGACTCGATATATCACATGTTGTAAATATGAGTATGAGATATGAGCAATAATTGGAAGAAGAATATGCGATTCAATTACTAATGGGCAACATTGATGACAAAATGGTGCCTTATCTTTGCATGGCTTCAATCGCCATGTTTGAAGCTTCTTGGGGTGGCTAAATTCAAAAAATTAAACCTATCAAGCTCTAATAGTCACTCGGATAAATAAAAAAGAAATAAAGTTCTAGATTCAAAGAAAGGGGAGACACACTTTACTTCTTTCAAAGTGATAAAAGCGGGTAGTTTATAATGTTGATAAAGGGAAGCAATTTGCTTATCCAGATAAATTAAAATAGCCATATAGTCTCGCTCCTGCTTGTACTTGGTGGTAATGATGCCACGAAGTCACTTCAATGGCAGTGATCGAGACAAATGAAAGGAACAAATGATTCAATAGTTCCAACCCTCAAGGAAAGGTTGAATAAAGAATATTCTTTTAGAAAAGAGTGTGGCTAAGCTCTTCAAGCAAGCACTCAAAGCGGGTCTCTAGCTACGAGTGTAAAAGGTTTGATGAAGCGACGATAATCTATTATTGTCCTTATCATTGGTTGCTCGGTCATCTATTGAGAATTGTTATATATTCAAGGATTGGCTAGAAAGAAAATACATAAATGAAGAATTTACCGTCCAGCCGTGTGTTAGTGTATCCAAAGAAGGAATCCACCAAGGATCACTTCTTGTCTAATCTTGTCATGTAAAGATAAAAGTAAGGAGAAATTAACGTGATGAAAAGTGAGAAGTTACGTTTCAAAAAGACCACAAAGATGCTAAAATAATTGGAAGGTGTCCCAAGTGGAAGTAACCACTTGAGCCGTGCTTGACTTGAAAGAAAATTAGAGGTCGGATGTGTTTGCCTCAATATCATCCGAAAATATCGTGGAAAGGCCTCATCTCGAAGAGGCGACCTAGCCAAATCATAAGGAAAAACAAGAAGGTCAAACCAAGGAATAAATCAAGAAAAGAAAAGACTATAACACAAAAAATCATTAATAATATGGATGATTACCAACAACCGACAAGCGACCTATCGACTTATAATTTCTTAAGCTTCAAATTAATGAGGCAGAAAATAAGATGAAGAACTTCCCATTGAATCCACTTAATGGTACATGAAGGTGGTGACAACTCGGGGAACTTTGTATCTTAAATGAAGATGAAGTAGAGCCCATCATGATGACAAATATAAAAATGTGAGATTGGGTAGTGATTACGAATTTTCAAATCAATCATTGGATTGAGCGATACTAAAATAAGCGACTCATCGACTCGGGGTCAAATGAAGTAGCTCAATCAGTTGAGGAGTGGTGTGCTACCACCTCAATAGAAGAAAGGGCCAATAAATAAAGAAAAGAAAAGAAATTGAAATTAACGAGAAAGTCATCCCTAAAGATGCAAACAAGAAGCATTCTACAAATAAGAGAATTGATTATAACATTCTATCCCACTTAAGAAAATTCTCGTAGCTTAGTATATGAAGCACTTCTAATGTTAGAAGATCTCCATAATACTCTAATTGAAGCTCTTAAAGAGAGAAGTTTGAAGCATATTTTGTTGAATCTAGGTTTTGCTCAAGATCCTCCTATCATATTTTTTAAGGAAGATCTTATGCTTGGAACTACAAAACACAATCACCTTACGTATATGATGGAGTTATAATACCTCAAATCTTGATTGATCGGTTCTTTTGTGAATCTTATGAATTTAAAGACCCTCGTGGTATCTAGATGTGCAACATCTAGGATGAGATAAAGTTATGGTCCAAGGTTTCAATGAGAAGGGACATAAAATTGTTGGGTCATTTATCCTTCCTCTTAGATTGAAGTCTCTACACGAAGCCAAATTTCATGTGGTTGATGCGACACTTCACTTAAAAGCTTTTTGGGTGACCATGGCTTCATGAATACAACATTGTCCACATTGCATGTGTATGAAATATACAAAGGATGGAAAAGAATGCAAGATTGTGGGTGATATGCAACCCTTTACGGTGCATGAAATGAAGATATACCATGATGCTAACTACTTCCTTCTAAAGGAGTCAAAGCTACTAGAGCATCTAGAAAATACTACATCTACTTCAAAATCTACAAAAGATCAAGTTAAAAGAATGGTGAAAAGATACCAACTAAAGGAAAAGAGATTGTTCCAAATATCTCTAGGGATATAAAGAACAAGTCCAAAATAAATAGGATTGTCCCTCATTTGGCGATACTAAAGATGAAGAGCAATGTGCTCACCAAATTCAGTTCTTGTAAATCTTCAAGCAAAGTGTCAAATGAGGAGGATCATTTTGACTCGATTATGAGCTTGAATCTTCTTTTGAAGGCATCTGCACATACTTGAAAAAATCATTGATCCATTAGCGGTGGAGACTATGCTCATAGTCACTCTGTTCCTCCCAACATTTCAAAGAAGTCACTCTCCTCGAAGGTTCACAATGTTGAAGACTTGGTTTCATGTGCCTCCCACAGCGTGAAGAAAACCTATTTTATAAATCAGAGATGCTAAGGGAAGATTCGATTGAGTAATGTAATTGTCTAAAGAGGAAGAAGGCTCACAAGGATGCCAAAATATTATCCTCAAAATGGAACTTAATGCACAAGCAGGATCCATGTTGAAGAAAACAAACAAAGGATTAAATTCTTTGAAATGATGTGGTACCCAAAGTGTTCTAAAACCATTGGAAGAAGAAACAAGCACACTACTAGAGGTCTTGGGTTCATTCAAGACAATCATCCATAAGAATATCTATGTTGTAATAGGAGAATTACAAATGATAATGAAAATGAAGGTGATTTCTTTGAGATTAATCTTACAAATAATGAAGAAGTAGAAGCCATACCGCACAGAGCTTGAGGATGGTGGGAAGACAACTACCATGGATGAGATTAAAGAAATTAATAGGAAAGGAAGATCCTGCCGTTCATCGCCTTACTTCAAGATAAGGTGGAAGAATTAAAAACACTACTTTATGAATTAGGGACCTTTGCTTAGACATATGCAGAGATGCCAAGCTTAACCCCGATGTGGCGGTTCATAGATTATCAATCAAACCGGATGCAACACTAGTCAAGCAAGCCTCTAGGTGAATGAGACTAGAAATTGAAGAACATGTGATTGAAACCAAGAAACTCATTAAAGCTAGTTTCATTCGAAGAGAAATATGTTTGACCTGGATAGCTAATATTATCCTAGTGAAGAAGAAAATGGTCGATTGTATCTACATCGACTTGAGGACTTTAAACCATGTCTAAAGATGACTTTTCTATATTAGAAGCTGGTGGATAATACTTCAAATAATGACATGTTCTCACTTATGGACTGATCATGAAACAATCAAATCAAAATTGCTCATGAAGATGAGAAGCATAGCTCATTCAGATGCCAATTGGCATATCTTTACATTGCCCTTGAGAAAGCTAGGACTACATATCAAAGAGCTATGATGTATTCGACAAGTTGATTCATCAAAAAAGTAGAATGCTATGTGGATGATCTCATCATCGAGCATAGATCGAAAAGATCATTTTGATGATCGAGGATGGTCTTTGAAAGAATTAGGCGATGCGATCTCAAGATGAATTCTCTTAAATGTGTATTTGGGGTTTGGTGAAAAGTTCACGGGCTACGTGGTATGGCATAGAGGAATTGAGATTAGCCTAATAAAATTGAAGTGATAGTGGATATGCCACCATCAAAGAATCTTTCGACTTCATTCCGTGTAGGGATATTTGGCATTCATCGGCACTTCATCAAATCATGGGCGGTGTCAACTATTTGCTAAATTGATGAAGAAGAATGCACCATTTAAATGGGATGACAAATGTCAAGAAGATTTTGATAACATTAAGAGATACTTGTTAAATCCACCATTTTTGGTGGCATTAATCTCGAAAGCCTCTCATTTTGTATACAACTATGTTAGAAGAATCTCTTGGAGCATTGCTTGCACAAATGAAGAGGCAAAGAAAATATGATGTATTATATGTCGATAGAGCTAAGTAATCTCCAATTGAGAAGCATTATCTTGAATTAATATTTACTATTCAAAAGCTTTGACATTATATGTTATTGCACAAGATAATGCTCATCACAAAGATCGATCCATTGAAGTTCTTGATGACAAGGCTAGCGTTGATAGGTCATTTGGATGGTCGGTGCTCTATTACAGTTCAATATTACATATGTATCCCAAAGCTATAAAGGGGCTAATACTAGCGATTTTCTCAATCGCATCCTATTCCAGTGATTTAGTAGTCAACAATGATTTACTTGATGAACAAATTCGCTAATTTGTGAAAGGGAGGAACTGATATGAAATGAAATGTATTTTGATGGTGCATCATCCATTAAACCGCTCAACCCCAAATCTACCAAAAGAAGAGCGGCATTGGCCTCATCTTCATTACGAAGGTGGCATAATGAGGTGCTCATATAGGTAGGAAGAACTAGCAATGAAGTTGAATACAAGGCATTGGTGGTAGGTTTTGAAGAAGGCTGTTGTTATTGGCATCCAAAATCTAAGAATCTTTGGAGACTCTCAATTGATGATCAACTAAGTATTTGACATTTACAAAATTAATAAGCATGGATTGGCATATACTATCATAGTGGAGTGCTTGAGCTCATGAAGCAAATTATGAATGTTAAACACTGAAGTTTCTCGATCAAAGAATAGCAAAGCAGTTTTGGCTAAGCTAGTAAAAGAAATGGACCGAAGAAGATGTGTTGATCAAGTGTCCACTCGTTGAGTTACCAATAAATCTATATTCCTCGTAGGTAGAGGGACATCAAACTCAAGCCCGGTAGGGGCAATTCAAATTGTACCTCACTCTCCCAATGAACGAAAAGTATAAGAGATAGAAAAATTCAAAAGTACTACGAACAAATCATGTGAAGCTTTCACAATGGAAGAGCTAGATGATTCGAGACAATCCTTCATCGATTATTTCAAAGAAAGTAAATTACCGAGCAATAAATCACTAGCCACCCAAATTACAAAAAAGAATCTATGATATGCTTATGTTAATGACACATTGTACCGTAGATCCTTTGAATAAATGTGGGCAATGCTTGGGACGGATGAAGTTGGGAAAGTTATGTTTGAAATTCATGAAGGACTTTACGAGCATTAGTTAGGTCTTAAAATGGCAACAAAGATTAAGATATGGTATATTATTGGTCTTCAATGGTGAAAGACTGCATAGATCTTGCTAGGAAATGTCATGAATCAAGTCCAGGATCTCATTCATCAACCTTGAATCCTCTACACCCAACAATTACATCCTTCAAAGTTGGGGCAGATATAATTAGACCGATTGATCCTCCATCATTGGGACATCAATTCATTTTAGCTACTAACTACTTCTCCAAATGAGCTAAAGTTGCTCCATTCAAAGAAGTCATCGTTAATCAAGTTGTTGACTTCTTCACTAATAATGTTATCTATAGATTTAGGGTGCCACGATGAATTATTTAGACAATGGTCCGACTTTTCGAGTGTGAAGATATAGATTTATTGCACAAAATCGATTGGCGGTATTCATCAATCTATAATTCAAGGGCCAATAGTTTAGTAGAGGCTTTCAATAAGACATTGGTAAAGTCGCTCAAAAAGATTCTCACAAAGAATAAAAGAGAGTGGCACACTAAAATGTTGGAAGCACTCAGGCATATAGGACAACTTACAAAAGCCAACCAAGGCCACTCCTTATGCTCTAACATTTCGAGTTGAAGCTATTACGCCATTATAAGTTGAGTTACCATCACTTGAGTAGCGTCCAATTCAATCTTACTCAAGACAAGAATGCTCATGAATGGAAGAGTTAGATGCTTGATGGAGTTAGACTCCAAGCTCAATAAAGTTTAGAAATTTATCGGCGAGGATGTCCAAAGCATTCAAGTTCGACATTCTTGGACATTCCGAAAGGTGAATTCATTCAGTCGAAGGCCAATCATCCTTCATCGCAAGATTAATGGTAAATTTGAAGCTAATTTGGATGGTTCTTATGCCATAGAAGGTGTATGAAGGAGGAGCCTACCCGACTTATTGACAAGAATGGTCAACGATCGATGCCACCAATCAATAGTTGATATCTCAAGAAATATCATCGACTATAGATAAGTATATAAATACTTAAAAAGAATTTTGCACTAGTAAGGCTTTCATATCAAATACATATGTAATGTCACTTGAAAATTCTCTCATAAAATGAGAACACATTTTCAAGTTCTGAAAATCTCCTTCTAGATAGGGGCATTTTCATATATTTAGCTAAGTTGACATCATGCTTCAAGTGATAAATATATATAATAATCGAACGAGCTCCATTTATTTATATTAAAGAAATTCAAACTGTAATGAATTTTGAACTAATATGCAATCCACTTAGGCAGGGGCCTTTTTTAGTTTTATAAATCAAAGTTGTTCAATCCTTCCATGAAATAGGTGATCTTCTTGTATATGCATTAGGTTGCATCGAGCTTTAGAGATCCCGAATATATCTCATTATTATTATTAAAGTTGCGGGTATTACAAGAACAAAAGAATCGTTCAATGCATGAAAAGACAATCCTAAATATTAAAAGTTTCCTCCAAGATTCATCAAATATTGAAGATTAAGTCAAGAACTCCCAATTTGAAGCTTCAATTAATTAAGTTGATAAAACATCAACCACTACATCTTCAAGTCTAGGACACGAATGGGTTCTAAAGGTCAAACTTAGCAAGCCCACGGTGGCCAAGTTGTTGATGCTCTCCTCACTCAATAAGTCATAAGAAAAGGCCGTAGTAAAGAGCCCCATTTGTCGGTAATGATAAGACCCCATGCCATCACGCTTAAGTCAAAGACTCGTAAGTTCTAAAAGTCGGACTCAAGAGCTCACAAATTGTCGAAGTTCGATGCTCTCTTCACTCAACAAGTCAAGAAAAGGCTGTAGTGAAAGAGCCTCTCGTCGTCTAATAATGATAGCTATTCAATCTCAAACCAGTCCGACTTAGTGACTACAAATAACCAAAATTTAAGAGATCTTTCCACTCGATCGGTGGATCAAGATAATTTGAGGAAACTCTCAATTGAGCTACGTCAAATCAATCTATATATTGCGCAAGGTGATATTCTAATCTCTTTTCAAATGATCGATCAAGAACAAAGCATATATTAAAGCTAATTCCCTCATCAAGTTTGAAAAAGTAGAAAAGCGATTGAGAGCGATTCTATAGTTCACAAAAGGTAATGGTCTTGATTATTGATTCGTTAAAGCACACAATGCTAGGTGATAACTCAACATTGACCTAATATGAGCGAAGGCGGGTCAACTATATGTACCTTTTAATGAGTGTCAAAGCAACAAGTATAGGATTTAGGCGTACATACACTTCGATAAGTTAATATAGACAAATAAGATCAATCCTTCATCAAAGTCCATCAAGCTTAAAGCCGGGACATAAGAAATTTCAAATCTCAAAGCAAATAATATGATTCCTCCACCAAACCTAGTTAAGCATGAAGCTATCAAGGAATCCAAATCGTGAAGACACAAAAGAAAGAGACTTTCAATCCATCAAAGCGGTAGATGGTGGAAGAAGCTCTTCAATGAACCCATGGAAGTTGAAAGTCGAAGTGATCAAAGACCCATGGCCAGCCTAAAGGGTCATTTAGTTTTCAATAAACATGACTCACTCTATGCATAAATCATATTTGGGGCATTTGTTGACCTCCATGCATGCGCCATAAGTTAAGTCGAGCTCATAAGGTGAATTCGATGAGCTTGACATGCAAATCGAGTTAAAATGTGCTTGACAATGTCAAAAATCGGTCAAAATAATCTCCAATCAACCAACGGACTTTGCCATCACTTTTAGAACATCAAAATTGATCGAATATACATATTTTACAATTCGATGATCGATCAAGAATAGTGGTCGCCAAATGCGATATGCATATCAAGATCGGAAGCCATGGTGATGCCCAAATGATCTCTCATAAAATTTATTATGCCGATAGATTCAAAATATCAAAATCTATCAAATGAGACTGTTTGCTCAATTGATGAGTATGCATGAATATCGAGCAATCGGATAAAATATCGCAAATCGAGCTAAAATATACTCGATGACACTAAAATCAGTCAAAATGACTTTCAATCAATGAGCAGACTACACCATCACATTGAATGTCAAAATTGATTAGAATATATATCTTGCATAATTTGATGGTCGATTGATCAAGAAGGAGGGCCGTCGATATGTCGACACATATCGAGGTCAAAAGCGTGATAATGCCCAAATAATCTCTATTCGTGAAATTGATCATGTTGTTAGTGTCAAAACTAAAACCTATTAAATAAGCCTATCCGTGCTCAATTTGGATGAGTTTGTGTGAATATAGAAGCAAGCCTTTTGAATTGAAATTAACCTCGATTACGTCGACTTGAAACAGCGACCTTCGATCATAAGCAACTAGTTATGTTTGGAACATCGAGTGATCTAAAATTGACATATATATATTATTATGTAATGATGTTGGCTTGAAAACCTAAATTTGGGCAAATAAAATAATAAAAAATATATCCTATAAATACCCCCCTTAAAACCCTAAACTAAAATTTTCATTCTATTCTCTCAAACCTTGACTCTCCCTCTCTCTCTCTCCCATAAGCTCTCTCCCTCTCCCTCTCTCTCTCTCTCTCTCTCTCTCTCTCTCTCTCTCTCTTCATCTCTCTCTCTCTCTCTCTCTCTCTCTTGCATTTTACCAATTTCTTTTCTTCATAGGCTGGAAGAGAAGGAGAGGGGTAGTCAAAATTTTTTACGTGAGGGAACCCTAGATCCTATTTCATTATATTGGCCCTTGATGTTGTGGTTGGGTCCTCCATTTTCGTTGCTTCTTCTCATTGCAATATTTCTTTGGGCTCTTCTAATAACTATTTGTATCATTTCATCATTAGTCGGGTGATCTCAAGGTTTGTGTTTAACCACAAACCATGGTGAATCAAAAGAGTTTAGGGTGTTGTCGGCTAGAGTTTATTGTTCTTCATCCTCTCCCAAAATTTTATTTTTTTTCTTGTTAGTAGATTGGGTTGAGGTATATGCAGAAAAGTTTGCAATAGCATGCTATGTGATTGTTGCTTCGCTCAAGGGAGATTGATGAATTAGGTTCTCGAATTGAAACAATTAAACAATGGTTTTATATACTATGTGATAGTTGCTTTTCCATGGATGCTTGGTGCGATAGCTTTGGCTTTGATTCATATTTATAGGCATCGACGAACTACAGAGCCCACTTTTAGCGTTATATAGCATAATCTTCATGGCCCCCTTTGATGTTTTTCCTATCACTTATCTTTAATGACATATCAATATATTTTAATTCAATTCGGAAGTGGGGGTTTCAACTATTATTTGCAATGTTAGATCTCAATGAATTTAGTTAACTGTTGGCTCCAAGAGAAAGATGATGACAGTTACTATTTACTAAACCATTATTTAATGAGCGTGCCCATTTTAGGGAAGTTTGCATGTAGGTCCTTATTATTGTGCTTGTTGCTATTGGTTTCCTATGCTAGAACCCTTCAAATGGGTTTCTCATCATGTTAAAATGAAGATCAAGTTTCTATCAATGACGTAGTAGTTAATAATAAGTTTAAATGACCAAAATTTCCCTATTTCTAGATTTTCTTTATGGATTGCATCTTTTTACCCTCATGTGCCTCGCATGAGATGTATACTAGTTTGGCATGTTGTGTGCTATTGTATCTTGTATGGTGATTATTGGGTGGAAAGCTTAACAAAACCATTTTCATTAAAATACTTGTTGACCTCCATGTCGCGATCTCGAGTTTTTTAACCGATATGTGTGGTGGGAAAAATGTGTTTAAATAGGTACCGAGCCCCATACATCTCTTTCTTAGCATGGTGGGATGGCACATTCGTCGTTTTATACCAACGATACACGCCTTTCTTAGTGTGGTGGGCGTGCCCAAAGATACAGGTACCTACACGGGGACAATCTTTGGGATCTTGTTGAAATGCTACCAAACTTCACACCGAGGGGATCTACATAACTTGACACAAAGCCATGTCATAATATAAAATTGTTATTTATACTAATATTGGTATAGTACCGCATATGCCTTTTGGCATGGGAAATCTATTTCAAGTACCTTAGAGCCTTATACATGCCTTTCTTGGCATGGTGGGAAGGTGCATTCAGCCATGATTTATACCACACATTCACGACTTTCTTGGCATGGTGGGCGTTCAAGATACCAGTAACCTCCTATATGGGGATGATGTCGGGATGCTATCAAATCGCCAAACTTCAATACACATAGAGGGACCTACACGACTTGATAATAAACTATGTCGCAATATAAAATTATTATTTAAACTAACTTTACAGATGTATAAGTATCCGTATTAACGCCTTTCTTGGCATGGTGAGGGTCCAACATACCTTGATAATGGGACACCGGATGTCGCCAAACTTTACGCTGACACAAGGCATAAATAAATTAATAAAAAAATCAACTAAAAGTTAAAATTGGTATTTTAAACGACATTGCAAGTATGCAAGTACCAGACAATTTTCTTAGCGTGGCGTAATATAAAATTATTATTTAAACTAATTGGAGGTGTATAAGTATCCCACATGCCTTTCTTGGCGCGTCATACCCAAAGTAGCCCCATACGGGATGATGCCGGATGCTACCAAAATGCTGCAAAACTTTACGCTAACATGAGGCATAAATAAAATAATAAAAATCAACTAAATAGTTGAAATTGATATTTTAAATTGAATTTGCAAGTACGTAAGTCGTACATGATTTTCTGGCGAAAATATGTGCTTCATACAAGTACTGAGACCCATATATGTCTTTCTTGACATGGTGGGATGACATATTCCATCATGGTATTTGCACCACCCATGCATGCCTTTCTTGGCATAGTGGCTGCCCCATTGTAGCCCTTTATGGGGACGATCGAGGTCGCCAAAATGTCGTCAAAATTTTATCTAAAAATTTATACTTGTAATAAAATTTAGTCAAAACAACCAATATTATGCAAATTTCTTAGATTTAAATTAATGCGAATCAAATACACCCACATTGGCCACACTATGCTAAATGCTTAAACTTAGTGTCCGAGGATGTCTGGGTTGCTTCGGTTGGGTCTTAGCATTGAGTTTGGGTAACAAAACCTAAAAATCTAATGATGTTATTATAATATCTCCAACTAAATAAAACATCGAGAAGCTAATTTTATCATATGACAAGATCGATCCTCATTATTAAATTAATAGTCGATTTGATTTGAAATAATGAAATAATAAACCATCGTGATGATGGTGTTAAATGATAATTTTAGCGGAGGGATACTTCCATCAAAATATGATTACAATTTCAAAAAAAATTAACTTAGATTGAACGCCAATCTAAATGCATAATTTAGAATATCATTGAGCTATAAATGTCAAGTGGAATTCAATCTTTAAAGAACTTAAAGATAAAACTCAATCTACCTTTCACAATTATTATGTCGTAGGTGATAAATTAAGAAACTCACAAAGGATTCAATGTCAAATCAAGTATACAACTATGTTTACTCTCAAATAATCTCATGCCGGCAAGGATGTGGTGTGTCCTCTCTGTGGCTTCAAGAAGTTCCACATGATGCGTTATGACCGAGTCCTTTGACCGAGTGGTTGTTGCTAAATGACACCTTTAGATTACGATCACGATTATACCGTATGCTCCCGGTCTCAGTACTTTAAGTTATGAACCATTGGGTACACTTGATATGGCAAAAAACCTTCTATTAGCTAAGGTATACTTAAGCTGTCTCCTTAGACACATCACCCTAAGTCTACAAGGATTTCTTGGATGACGAACCCATGACTGACAGCATCCTTCGTCGTTGGGTTGACACCTCCTCTCGACTAAGTAGACTAAGGATCATGACAACCCGTGATGATGAAACCATAAGATCTAGATTGTGTCTTGGTTCCCCAACCATCTACTTTAAGTTAAATATAATAAATTTCATAAATTCTAAAATTTGAAACTTATACATGCATTAAGAGATGCCCTAACGACTAGCCTTAATCAAAAGTTCTTTCTTAGCATTGGGAGGAGTAATTATAGTGGCGCTTATAGGAAATGAACCATCTAAAGTCCTAAAATCTCGGGTAGTGCTATCTACTATTCCATCGCCTTACGAAAATTTTCGACACTTTAAATTACTCTTTTCATCAAGAGGTCGATGACAAATTTTTGGAGCCCACACCTCCATCAAATGTGATGATAACTGTATTCTAAAATTTGAACCGACAATGTGATCTTAAGTGATGAGATGGTAGAGAGTTGGTGATGAAGTTTTAACGCATGTTAGTACTATTTGTAGAGAAAATAGTGTTATTCGTGGCCCATGGTACAATGTTAAATCGATACATTGAATATTGGAGAAATTCTAGCATTCATTAGAAGATCTATTTCATAAGCTTTATCATTTAGCTTTCTTAAAACTTTATAAGGACTAGATCTCTTGAGAGTTAATTTCTTAATAGTTCCAATTGAAAATCTCTCGTGTCTTTAACAAGAACCAAATCTCCCTCATTAAATTTTATATATCGCCTATGTGCATGAACATTAGTTTTATATTTATCATAACTAAGAGTAAGTTTTGTTAAATTTCATGATGTAAATCATGCATGCTTTGTGCAAATGAAGATGCAAATGCACTATACCTATATGTTACAAGCAATTCAACAAGATCAATTAATTTTCTTGGATTATAACCGCTTACAATATGAAAAGGACTCATACCTAGGTTGACCTATTAATTGAACTATTATAAGCAAACTCGCACTAAGAAGAACTAGGTCCCAACTAGTAGTATGATTGATTAGTAAGCACTTAAGTAAATTTCCTAAGCTTCTATTAACAATTTCGCTTGTTCATAAGTTTATAGAAATAAGAGTTTTGTGCCAAGCTTTTTCCATAAGATTTTCCTAAAATAGCTCATAAACCTTACATCATAATTAGACACAATTATCTTAGGAAGTCTATGTAAGCGAACTATCAGCTAAAGAAAATAGTCGCTATATGTGATGCATCGATATTTTATAACATGGAATGAAGTGTGCTATTTAGAAAATCGATCAACAACTACTAGGATAGAGTCAAAATGTTGTATAATGTGAGATAATCCTAAGATGAAGTCCATACTAAGATCATCCCATGGTTTGTGGAAAATTGGGAGTGGTGTATAGACCATAATTTTATTTTCCACATTTTGCTACTTGGCAAATGCAAATGATACAGCAACATCTTTCTTAAGACTAGGCCAAAAGAACCTATCCTCCATCATGACTATTATCTTATCATGATCGAAAAGACTAGACACACCTGAATGAATTTCTCAATAAGAAAATTTTGAAGTGATGAATCTAGGATACATAGTTGTGAGCCACAAAGAGAATAGCCATCTCATTTGATAGGACTTTTAATTGAAACATTAAATTTTAAAGATTTAAAAATTTGTTGAAATTTTTTACAATTAGGATAATCATCTTTAACCTTTTGAATCTAGTAACCTTCACACTCATGGTGTTTAATAAGGTACATATTTTACTTTTGGGCATCTACTTTGTTCTCGACAATTTATGTTTAAGAACAAACGATATTCTTGAAGAAATTGAACCTATTTTGCATGACGAGAACTAAGTTTCTTTTAGGCATTTAAATATTTAAGTTTCGCGTGATCGAATAAAGTATAAATTCTCATGAAAGAAGATAATGTCACCAATAACATAAAGTTTGGATGACAACATAAAGCTTATGATCATATGTGGAATATCGCTGATACTTCATGTAAATTTTTACTAAAAAAAGTAATAGGATGACCTTCTTGTTTAAGAACACCTCCAATATCAACTCGAAGCATCACATGACACCTTAAATTCTTTGTCAAAATTTGGTCAAGCTTCAACATCTATGGACTTATTAAAAGTTCTTTAATTTTAGAGAAGGCATCAAATGCTTTTGTCCAAACATAGTCTCCTTTTTTAAGACATTGAGTTATTGGGGCATAATAGTGCTAAATCCATGAATAAACCTTCGATAAAATGTGGTTAACCCATAAAACTACATACATCATGAATTGTGATTGGGGTAGGCAACTCTTGAATAGCCCTAATTTTTTTAGGATCGTAGAGATGCCATCACAAGAAACATTGAATCCTAAGAAGATTACTTAAGACATCATAAATGAGCATTTTTTAAAGTGAACATATAGTCTTTCTTTATGAAGCACTCCAAAGACTTGTTGTAAATGATTCTCATGATCGCTCTTAGTGTGAGTAAAAATTAAAATATCATCAAAGTACTCAACTAAAATTTTTCCAATAAATGATTGTAAGATATGAGCCATCACCATAAATGTACTTGGTATTAGTCAATCCAAAAGGCATTACTAGCCATTCATACAAACCATCTTTTGTCTTGAAGGCTATTTTCCATTCATCACCTTCTCTCATATGAATTTTATGATATCTACTTCTAAGATCAATTTTAGAAAAATTATTGATCCAACCATCATACCTAGCATGTCATCAAGTCGTATATGGGGAACCTATATTTAATAATGATTTTATTTATAGCATGACTATCTTCACACACATTAATACCATCTTTCTTTGGGGTAAGAAGAGCAACACGCATGGAGATAAACTTTTCTTAATAAGTCCTTTTGCTAATAAATCATCAACTTGTCATTTTAGCTCGACATGTTCATTTGGGTTTATATGATGATGTGGAAAATTTGGGAGTGATGATCTAGAACTAGCTCTGGCATGTTGGATACTTCTTAATGGGGAAGCTCACTAGGAAGTTCTTGATGACAAATATCTTGATATTCTAATAAAAGTTCATGTACTAGATGATAATGATTCAACACAAGGTAGATTTTTATAGGTTAGAACAACTAATGCAAAAATGATATTATCATTAATCTCTTGTTAAAATTGATGTTTATTAATAATATGTGGATTTCTTTTCTATGGAAGGAGAAGAATTTTGGGGTTGAAGTGGAGTGACCTCTTATTAGACAATTCTCTTACCTTGAAAATTAAAAGCATATGTATTAGATTGCCCTTAATTTGTGACATCCATATCAAAAGCCAGGTCTACCTAAGAGTATATGAGCAACATCCATTAAGAACATCACACCAAATTGAATGGGTACTCTAATTGAATGGGTACAAGACAACATATGAGATAGAGAGAGAGCAAGCAATTATACAACCAGGGTGAGCTTCATCCTCAAAGTAGAGCAATTCATATAACTTCCACTATCAATGATTAGTTACACTCTTAAAGTATGAAAATTATTGTGCCTCCAATCAATATTAGCTCATGGAGCTAACACACACAATATAGCTATATGGGACTCATCTAATGCTTCTTCTAATCACTACCTTCTTCACAATGGTCAACTGCAATTTGATTATCATTATTTTCATTTTGTTGATCCTCATTTTCATAATCTAAGTGCAAGTTTTGAAGAAGATAAGTACTTGCATAATAACTAATTTTACCACATGTAAAACAAGTAATGCTAGAAGTCTTAGAACGATGTTTCCACTAAAGGTTTTCCTTTTATTTCACTAGGTCCGAATTTTGTGTAGAGGGTACCATGCAATTGAGAGTTGTTTCTAGATGAACTTATAAGATTGTGATCTAAGATATTGTTCAATTTGAGTCGCCACTCAAAATGAATCCTCAAGAGAATAAATTTCATTTCAATATCGCTCATAACCCGCATCTAAATCTATTATGGTGCGGTGATCCTCTCTAACATTACAACGTCATCAATTCATCAAACAGTCATATACTCAACAAATAAAAGATCCTTATTTAAGCATAGTCATTACATCCATAAGTTCATCATGAAAATTTAATGGTACATATTTTTTTTCTTTAAAATTTCTTTCATCTCATCCCAAGAAGCAATAGGTGGTTGTCCTAATTATTGAAATTTTCATATTAGATTAATCCAATAAGTCTTAGCATAGCTAGTTAGTTTCATGTAGGCAAAACTAACTTGTCTTTCTTCTAACATGGGCATACAATCAAAATATTGGTCCATATCTATTAATAAATCTAAGAAAATTTTATGATCAAGGTCCATCAAAAGTTGGTGGATCAATTTTAACGTGAATAACATTATTATTAGGTTCTCAAAGTGTACATCGAGGGACAATAAAAACTAGATAATGGCTCTTCATAATGTCGAGGATAATGCACATAAGGAGTTAAATGAGCATAACCTTCATCTTGTCTTAATTGTCTTCCTATTTGATGAGGATAGTGAGGAAGTACCTCATCAAACTGGATATTCATTAAAGTTGTTCTTAGGATGATAGCAAGGTTTAATAGGAGAATGTGAATGAGGAGGGAGAGGAAGAGTAAAATGGGATGACTTTCCCTTTATTCAAGTTGGTGTTCTAGGATTGGGTTAGTTTTGGTGAATGTGTTATAAGCCAACCTTTGTCCTAAGGCATCAAATCCTTTTGGAATTCATTATAGGTTTGTTGGTGCATAAGGGTAAGCTTTTCTATTTTTTTAAGTAAAATTCATAAAAATAATGTTTTTCATCTAAAGATTGATTTTGATATCTAAGACCACTACGAGTTGACATGATGATATTCTTTTAAAATTTTAATATAAGCAAATATTAATTTTTTTTAAATATGCAATATAATGAAATCAAAGACATGATAAAAAAAGTAAATGCCCTAATTAAATAAAATATTGTATATTTTTTTTTTAATGGATTACAAGATTACTCTAATGCAAAAAATAAAACTCAATACCAAACAAGATGTTCTCAAAGAAACATACTTGCTCACGATACCAAATATGATGTAGGAAGAGAGTGCCTTTTATGATATTATGTTTATTACACCGATAACTCTTAAATCCTCACAAAAGAGTAATGATAAATGCACATTACTATTGAGCACATTCATAATATTATGAATTTAGTGAAGTTGAAAAGATTTTGATTAAAGTTATGTTAATCACACTAGAGATCCTGAATCTTATAAGTGAAAAGAAATAACTCAAAATTTATATGCGATCTAACCGTAATAGAGCTAAAATAACTAGCATCAAAGTGGGGATAAGTTGAAGTCAACCTCTACAAATAGTCGTCATTATGGAGATAGCGTTCATTCCTTAGAAGTCCTTCTTTAAGGGTTGTGAGCTCACACACTCAAGTAGTCTATCACTCGAGGAAAGCATATAGAAGTGTAAAAGAAATTTAAGAAGATAACTTTTATTCCAAATCCAAGTGCCAAGCATTACAAGAGCCTCCCTATTTATAGGATTGAAAGAGAGTGTTAAGAATACTCAAATCTAACTCCAAACTAAAATCTAACACCATCATAACTACCCCTACCACTACCTACTACCAAACATACCACCATTATTAGACCTACCACTCATTCCTTTACCCAAAATGTCATACCTACTACAATGAATCATGGGCCATGACATAAGAATAACCCAATACATATAAGCTCAAGACATATATAAAATATAAAAGCCCAATAATACATAACCTAAATTATAACAAAGGTCCAATACATGAATTTAAGATTTATGATGATGATGTCGATGATGGTTATGATGATGCCCTGCATCAATATCTTTATTACACTATTATTTTGTTCTATAGTACTTATATATTTTGATAGTATGAGGGTGGGGTGGGGTTGAAATAACAATAATTACTAATCCCTATCTTTCACTTGTGCAAAATAGATCTATAAAGCACTCCTTTCACTATTTAGCTAGTGGTGCAAACATCTGCTTAGCTACGCCATCATCAACAGAGATGCGGAAGCTACCATTCAATTTGGTAGCATGGATTTTTAGCCATATTGCAACTCATAAAGTACCCACCCATGGTGCACTCATCGAGGTCATGCCGAAGGCCTCGGTTTATTGAAGCTCTTACTCATCATGCTCACCAATCAATTCAGATCAACCCCTATTAAGGAGTTCTCCATAAAGAACTTCAATTTTGAAAGACTGAGTCAATCAAGCCCTTGTGATGAAGAGAACGTCATTGGGCATCTTGTATCTCTAATGCCTCATGGTACAACTACTTCACCAAGTGAAACCTTTGTACCTAGAAGACATGATTTTGAGGCTTCCTCATTAGGAAGCAAATTAACTAGAAGATGCAGTAGAAGAAATCGGTGAGGGCTCAGCATCCCATTTAAACAACCTAGTGAATAAGCAATATTACAACCAGTGAGTATTCTTACCCATAACAATCAACAAAGTCAAGCTCCACCAGGAGGAGACAACAAGCACCGTATGTTAGAATACACAATGTCCTTAAAGTAGCCAAGGAAAGAGGCTTAATGAAAAGAAAATTTTAGAGGGTGATGATTGAAGATCGAGATTCCACCAAGAATGTTGCCATCTCTTATGGTAACTACTCATCAAGACAAGTATGCTTCACGCGGTGAGCATCGAGCATGACACTTAGACTACATGTGAAGAATCTCGTCGAAGGTCTGGTGCAAGGGTAAGCATATATGGAGACCAAGGCCCGTGATTAAATTAGAAGAAAGAAAGAGGTGTGATATCGATGCACATATTAAATCCATCTCAAAAATAACTCATCGAAGTGGATACCTAAAAGAAGGGACATCATTAATTAAATATATGATGGTTGACACCTAGAGAATCCTCTATGGGATCTCGTCATCAATTAGATTCACCTTTGCAGAGAAAGTTGACTATGATTGCGGTCCATGGAAGAAATGTACGTTCCTCATAATGAACTAGAGGTCCATTGTAAGCATCAAACATAAGTTCATGTGCAAGAAGAAGATGATGAACATGACACTATGAAAGTAGAAGTCATTTACATGACTAGACATATAGATGAACTTTACGCTCAACATCATCAACAACATGAATCTAGTGAGCTTGAACAAGTTTGATGCTTATGAAGGAGAGTCATCACAAAGAGAGTAGAAGATGGATCTTCAATCTTTCTTGAAGAGGAAGAAGAAGAAGATCAAAATGTAAGGAAGGTCATGGGAGTTGAAGTTGTTTATATGGTTGAACCAGAAAATGATCAACGATACACACTTTACAATCAATTTTCCTAGCAAAAATTGTCCCTACAAACGCACAAGAAGAAGGATAGTCAAGTTCTTCCTCGAAGATGACCGGGGAGGAAAAAATAAATAGAGGAAGAAGAAGAGCATGTACTTATTGACATCATGGCACTAACTAGAGAGCAAAGACAAATACAATGTCAAATGGAAGCCAAAGATAAGAAAATTTCATAGCTTAGTACCAAGATGAATGACATGATGACACAAATGAATATCATGATGGATATGTTGGAGAAGAGCACACTGTTTCATCGCTAATCAACATGTAGCTAATAATACAACTTCTATATCACGCTCGATACCTCAAGCTCCTATAGTACATGCTATGCACGAAGGGAGGAGAGAAGTTAATCAACTAGCTCTTCAACCCATAATTCGAATATGGCTAGTGCACTAGGAACAATAATAGTTGCTCAACTAGAAATAATAATTAATAAAAAGATAAAGATAGTTATAGATTTAGAGCGGGGCTAAAAAAGGCGGTGACTAAGTGTACCCAACTAAATTTGATCAAGTGACATACCCAAAAGGTTACTCATACCAAAATTTAATATTTTAGCGGCGGTAATCCAAAACAACATCTAGACTAATTCAAGGCTACTTGTGGTAACAGAGGAAATGATACACTATTTTTCGCTAATTAGTTAGTAGCGACCTCATCTACTTTTGAGTGGAGTAAAATTGTCGAATGATTCGATCAAAATTTTTTCGAGCTAGAGATAATGTTTATGAAAAGGTTCACTAGTGTAATCAGAAAAAAATACGATGACTTTGCCTTGCTAAAAAGAGAAAAGATGGGTCAATGACAAAATTTGTAACTCATTGTCAAAACCAAGCAAAAATGTAATTGGAGGTAGAACATGCGATCCAATTGTTGATGGGCAATATGGATGATAATATGACACCATTTTATGTATGACATCAATTATAACATTCCGTGACTTGCTTGATAGGGTGGCAAAATTTGAAAAGTTAAATTGCTCTAAGAATTTATATAGATAGATCAAAGAAAAATAAGCCTTTAGACTCAAGAAGAAGCAAAACTCATGCCACTTCCTATAGTTCAAGTGGTGAAAATGAGTAATCTATAATACGAGATAATGGAAAATTGCCAATATACAATGATGATAAGGGAAAAATCTTGTTCATCCTAATCCATAAGAAATTGGTATTGGGAGGTAATGATAAACCCCTTTTCCTGGTGAAGAAGCGTCTAACACAGTAATAAGAGATGTTGGCGAATGCATCCATCTCTTAAGGAAAAGATGAACAAATAATATTCCTTTAAAAGGGACATGACTAAATTATTTAGACAAGCAGTTAAAAGCGGTCTATAATTCCCAAAACTAAAAGGCTTGAAGAAGCTAATCAAATTAATAATCTAAATTACGTCCTATCATTGGGTGATCATACCCTATTAAAGATTATTATGTCTTCAAAGATTGGCTAGAAAGGAAGTATCGATGAGGTGAATTTACATTATCACGATAGTGTTCTATTCAACCCAAAAGAGAGTCTACAAGGATGATTACATCCTCTTACGTATCATCCATTAAAGATGAAAATAAAAAAAATCGGTTAAGATTGAAGAATGGGAAAGCTGCAGCTTCTAAAAGACTATAAAGATGTTGAAGCAACTTGAAGGAATTCACGGTGTCATCTAGAATTCACCTCTTGAACTAATGATTGATCGAAAATAGTGTTGAGATTGTATCGTCAACCTCCATGTCATCGACTCGAGAGGCATCACAACATTACCAACTCATCCCAAAGAGAAAAGTAACTAACATAAATTTTATCGGATCTCTTAATGAAGTCGATCAAACAAAATAAAATAAAGAAAAGAAGAAGAAGACTATAACTCAAAAGATTATTAATAACTTAGAGGAGCATCATCACTAACTAGACACCCATTTAAGCTTATAGACTTCATGTAATCTCTATATTATTGAGTTGAACGAAGAAGATAATAGTGAATTTTTCCCACTAGAGACATGCCGAATCATTTATGTGATAAGGATGTTCTTGACATCGATTACTCCAAGATGACAATGATTGTCAGACGCAATCAACCCATCAAAATTCTAAAAGAAAGAAGAGCTTGAGGAGTTAACATTTGAATTTTTTGGTACTCGACAAGAAGATAATGGTTGGATGAAGACTTATGTTTTCCGAGATGGAGAAGTGCAGACTCAACAACAACATCACATATGAAATGTATGAAGCTGAATAAAAGTGAATTTGAAGAAATTACTTTAAAGAAATCAGGCAAGACAAGGTGATTCAAATTCAGAAGTGGTAAAGTCTTACCACCATCATCAAAGAAGGGGAATTCAAATAAAGATAAAGGCAAACAAATTGAAGTCAATGAAGATATCATTCCCAAAAAATCCTAAAATAAATCCTTAATCAAGAAAAAGATAAAATTATAATATTCTATCACATCTAAAAGATCCTTGCACAATTAAGTGTGTATGAGGCTCTCTTAATGTCAAATGACCTTCGAGAAACTTTGATACGGATCTTAAAGATTGAGAGTTATGAAACTTACTTTACCAAAAAAATGTATGTGAATCATTATAAACTCAAGTTCTCCTAGTAATCGCATTTTTTGAAGAGGATTTTTATTGGGAATAGCAGATCACAATGTCCTATATGTTACTATAGAGTGATGGAATCTTGATTAATCAAATACATTGATCTAGGTTCTTCTATCAATCTTATGTGTCTAAAAGCATTAAGAGTATTATTACTTGATATCCAACATCTTGGGAGGGATAAGTTGAGCTTAATGGTTTCAATGAGAAAGGGAAAAACCACGAGTTCTTTTATTCTCCCATTCAAGTTTCAAGATTTATATATAGAAGCCAAGTTTCATGTAATTGATGTCGTTGCATCATTTAGAGCTCTTTTCAATTTGACTGCATGAGTATGGCATGGTCTCATCAATTATGCAGTGTATGAAGTACCTAAGAGATGGAGAAGAGTTTAAAATTCTTGAAAATCTACAACCACTCTCCCATGAAGCAAAGATTTATGAAGATGTAAAATATTTTATCCCTAAAGAGCCTAAACCAATAGAGCCTCTTGAGTAGCATCCAGCCTAAAACTAAAAAGTAACTTCATAAGGTGAAAGAGCAAAAGCAAAAGGAAGAAAGAAGGCAATATTGACTCTCCTAAAGCACCGACTCTACACCTAAATTAGGAAGATCAATTCCTCAATTGGGAAGTGACACACAAGAAGAAGAAAATATTTCACAAACCTAAGGGAACTTATAAGCTTTCAAGAAAGGTAAGTATAAAATAAGTGATTCTAAGTCACATGACTTTGAATCTACTTATGAAAATAGGGTTCAGAGGGTTGTATTAAGAAGGATTGCTCACTTGGTAGTGACTCCTTCAAAATTATACCCATCCCTCAGTACTTCAAAGAAATTACTTCACTAAAGGTTGATAACATTGAAGAATTGATAACATTTTATATGTAGCCGTGAGAGTGGTGGAGAACTTTAATTTATAAATCAAGAGTCTCAGACCTCATAATTTTGATCATTACTCAACATGAAAATTTTGATGAGATAGTGCCAACAAGAATACCAATATACTATCCACTAAAATTAGAAGAATGTTGCATAAACTTGAAATTTATATTGAAACTTCTAAACATAGAACTCAAATCTTTAACAAGATGTGGAGCCAAAGAAGTCCTCAAGCATCATGAAGAAGTGATAAGTTTATCACTAAGGTCTTGGGTTCATCCATAAATCTCATCAAAATAAAGTTTGTTATAATATAATAAAAGTTGAGATTGAAATAAATAGTGATGAAGAAGATGACCTCTATGAAATTCTTCTTACAAATGATGAAGAAGTAGAAGCCAAGCCTCCACCAAGAACTCAAAGATGGTGGATAAATAACTACTATGAATGAACTCAAAGAAATCAACCTAGGAGTTGAGGATGATCCCATCCAACTTTGTTAGTGCTGTGATGTTTATTTTAAATATATATGTATGGGGACACAAGTAGATCTGAGGGTACTTATTGCTGATTGGGTACGACATCAAGGAATAATGCACTATCTTGAAAGATAGAAATCACTACCCTACAATGGACCTAATCCCCAATAAGGACTCCTAAGACATGATGGGTCTTCAAATATACTAGAGATTTTTCTCTTACTTTACATGGATGAATAAAGCAATATTTATTTAAACTGAGTTCTAAAGTTCCCTATGGGGCAAGCCTCCATAATAAATTACATCCTAAGGAAGGTGAGTTCCTTAGGAATACTCTTGACTAAAGTAGGTAATTATTATCTCCAAAGATTTTAATGATAGGACTATCAATAAATTAGCTATGTTAGAAAATCAAATGGGATAGATAAAAAAAGGAGAGGCTTATTGTTGAAGCCAAAGGGAAATGAGTAGAGAATGCTCATGACACCGTAAAATCTAGTGAGCATTCTAATCTATCATATGGTTAGATTTATACATTTAAAATTGATGATAATTATATATATTTGAGTTAAAGTTTTGTTAGAAAACTAGGACTTATAATATCACAATACAAGATTGTAGAAATGCCTAAGAGGTGAGGATTTATGTTTGTAGCCCAAAGGAAATAATAACCTGATCCTAAGTCTAGGGAGCTTTAGCGAGAAGCACAAGAGAGGGTAAACCACCCAACTGACTTATAATTGAGTCAGACTAACTCTCCTATATTTTAAAACCATATGGTCAAGTCATATATTTTGTAAGATGGTTAGGTTATTATTATTAGAAAGAAACTAAGGTTCTTAAACCCACTCCCTTAGAGACTACAACATGAGTGGTATGAGTAATGACTTAGTCTAATGCAAATCTTATCAATTTTATTTGATTTTGGACTCTTGATTTTGATAAAGGCTATAGGATTTTATATGCCTAAATGCATGATGAAATAGTAAATCAGAAAGAAAGAGGTGTTTTCCACCATAGAGAGACCCTCAAGGTCAAGTCTTTCCCTATCGTGCAAGGATGGAAACCCTCTCTAAAAGTAAAACAAGATGACTTGCATGATATCAAGCATACAACATCCAACTAAGGGGTTGCTAAATATTTTAATTATCTTGATTTAATGCCTAGGCTTTATGTGAGGTTATGAGTTATTTAGAAAATTTAGTTATGAGTTGTAGTTGGGATAGAAAATTTATTTTTCTCTAAGAGCCTAATCGGATCCAGCCACATTAAATCATCATATATAAAGAAACTAGGAAAATACATCCCATTTCTATTGTATAATTATAAATAAAACATCAAACAATTTATAAACCCAATATAAAAGAATAACAAGCGGTGGTTGGGTACCACCGTAAACCCAAAAGAAAAATGGGTAAACTCTACCCTTATACAACCCGGTATAAAAAAGAATAATTACTATTTTTATAAATAAATAAGCTATGGAGGTCTTCATTCTTCATGAATCCTCCATTTCTTCATTTGGGTTTGCTTTCTTCAAAGGCATCACGGGGCCTCTAAGGTAAAGCCTTCTAGCCTCCGCTAATCCTAATCCTCCCATAATTCTAATCCTAATTCTTAATGCAAGATTACATCAAAATAGGAAAAGTAAATCTAACTACACCTGCAAAATAAATGGTAGCTAAACACACCATACAATGCAAGGAGTTATATGTATGATTTGGACTTAGCACACCGCAGTCCACCTATCCTAACTTAGATTATGCTTAAGGGTTAAGAAACTTGCAAGAGAGAGCATTTATATTTATTTTTAAGCACCCCTTAAGCACAATCTCCTATAGAAGACATAATTAGGCTAATCACCACCTAACATCCAACATCCTATGAAGCATACACCCTAACATCTAGTCTATAATAATACATCATAAAACCAAACATACATAAAACCATACGCCTTAACATAAGGCTAAAAATGGTGAACTAATCTAAGGTGTGTGTATTAAGGCTTGTGTGGGATGTCTTAACTAAGCTTTATTATAATTTTCTAAGTAAAAGGTTTTAATTATAAAGGGTGGTTTCACTTTAAGTTGTTTAATTGATTTGAGAATTTTACTTATTATTTTCTTCTATTTCATTTGACCTATACTTTACAACTAAGTGTTATAAAGAGAAGAAAAGAGAGGACCACTCTCTTTTATCCCTACCTTAAGCATCTAAAGCAAGTTAATTAATCAATTTTTCTTTAGTGAATGGTTTATTACATCTTTTAAATTAATCATAAGTTTAGGTTCACTTTAAATAATCTCATTCGATAAGAGAGGCATCTTAAAATTAATTGGAATGAACTACTATCACATGACACATATCCATTCATTTATTTCCATCATATATAACATGCATATGATTAAGTACTTAATATATCTATACACGCAAATATATTTTGGCACACTTAAATGTAGGATGCATAAATGAGTTATAGAAAAGAGGATTTTTATTCATTAGATAAATATACATTCAAATGTATGATAGTTCTAAGCAAGCGTCACCATTATTTTGCACTAGGAGAGTGAGGTAGAAACCTCCTTGCTACTTAAAGTCATGCATCACTGAAATGTCCACTATACCCATTATTCTTAAATACATATGGATGTATAAGCAATTATGAGAATATAAAACCATGCAAAAGTAGAATTTAATTTAATTTATTTATTTATGTGAATGAATTAAAACCCCATCCAAATTTTAATGTCAAAATGCATAATAATGAAATCATCAAAATGCACGTCGACATTATTTTGCACCGGAGAGTGAGGTAGAATCTCCTTAGGGCTACTTAAAGCCATGCATCCGTAATGTCTAGACTAATATACCCACTAACAATCATATTTATACAAGTCAACACATGAATGAAAGAAAGGAACTTCACTTCATATACTAACCCGATATTCACTGCACCTCTTATGTATGTTTAGCTAATGTCACAACATGTATCATTATTCATTAATAAGCTTTTGAAAATACATTTGAGATTTAATTGTGATAATAGCCACACATATTTTTAATTAAGCCAACACATGCAAATTTGACATAAAGGAAATCATTTCATTTAATTAATCTTTGAAAAGGATGGATGCATGATCACAAGTGGCATACATTTAATACAATTGGAGAGAAATAAAAGAATAAAAATGCATGATTTCATTCAATCTAATTAATTCCTAAGGACAATCACATTAAATAAGCTTATTTAAAATAAACCAAAGTTTCTTAATGCCATTTATGATTTCATGTTTAATTTGATTTAAGAAGTATGAGAAAGATGCTAATCCTAATCCCATTCCTCATATGTGAATAATTTGATTTAATGAAAAGTAATTTGGTTGATTTTATGAATTGGTTAAGTAAAACATGGATTAAATCAATTAATTGACCCTTACTTATGTTACCTTAAGGTAATTAATTAAATAATTATGAGCTAATATGATATTCAAATAAATTGAAAGTAAATAGCAATGCTCATATGAAATGAAAGGGGCCTAATGCAATTATCTCATAATCATTTTGTAATTAAGCTTAAGGAACTCACTTTAATTACTTTCATGATTTTCTCACACATGTGAGCTAATCATAATTTCATTAAGCTCTTTTAGGTTCTTAAACACCTAAAGCTACCCAATGGATTAAGGGAGAATTAGATTTAATTAGATTTTAAATCCATTAAACTAATAATCCAATAATCCATCTCTCCTAAAAGAGACCAAACCAAAACTAATAATTACCTTGAAATGAGATGGGCTTAAGGGAAAAGGTAGAGAAAGAGATCCCCACCTATTTCCATAGGCCATCCCTAAGTATAGTTTAAAAATGATTTGAATTCCAATTTATTAATTAAGTTTCTAATTAGTTAATTAATTACAATTAGGACTTTTAGTTGAAAAGAGAGGAAAATTAGAGAAAGGATTGGGAGGGAGGCTCCAACTACCTTCCCTAAGTCTCCTTTCAAGTGGTTGGGGAGTCCAAATAAAATAATTAATTAATCATTGTTCATATGTTTAATCACCTCTTAGCGATGTTAAGAGGGTAATTACAGATTAATCAATCAACTTTCCTAATTAAGTAACCAATAAATTCTAAGAAAATTAGAAGGTAGAGGTCATCCTCTAAACATCCTCTAAAGTTTGAAATTAATTGGATGATTGATTAAGGAGTAATTAAGCTAATTATATTTTAATTAAACCCTAATTAAGCTTTGTTTACTACTTAAAATCCATTAAAAATATTTTTATTAAATTCTACACTAAAATATCTTTAAAATAAGCCCTCATTTATATTTTTTTAGATTTTTTACAATTATTTATAAATTTTGAAAGTTTCAGCCTTTAAAATAGATTAATTATCCCTAATTAAAGCCCTAATCCCGGCGTTGGCTATTGGCGTGCCGCTTTCCACGTGGGGGACGATAGGTTATTTTAGTCGACACATTGCATGACGAAGTCGTCATAAGGCTTTTGTGGATTGTCCGATCTAAGAATGGACAACCACGATTAATCCCTTGGTTTAGAAGAAAAATTAGGGATTTTAACATATTCTAATCCGCGAAACCAAACTATGTGGGAATGAACGAGCCTTCACGAGGATTCATGTAAGCAATACGTATTTCTCCATTCGATCCAAGCTCACCAAAGTTTAAATTGCTTCCAAAATGATTTCACACTATCAAGAGAAGAGGAACACATCCAATGGTCAAAATTGCATGACATACAAATTTTCTTCAAAAAAAATCAACCACTTTTGCTAAGTCTACGGTTTTGAGGAATTACCTCATGAGCTCAAGGCGGTAGTGGGATTGTGAGGTGTCTTCTCTTAGTTGAGGCAAAGCTTGTTGAGAAGCTTGGGCCTTGATTTGAAATAGATGCCTGACGACCAAGATTGGTGCTTTAGAGCTTGGCCTTGATCGAACTCCCCTTAGGTGGCTTGGAAGCTTGGGAAAATGTTTGAATGGCTTGACGACACATGAGGATGGTGTGTGTGCAGAGGAATTAAAGTTTGGTTATGTGGAGGAAGAGAATTGCTTGAAGGATGGATGCCCTATTTTCTTTGCGCGAATGGGGAATTTTGATGAAGAGAAACTTGGGAAGGCTTGGGGAGGCTCTCTAGGATTTGAAAATACTGGGAAGCTTAGTGTGTTCAATTATGTCAATCTCGGTGAGAATTTAGGGAAAATATCCCTGTCGAGCACGATGGATGGGCAGGATCCATCCCGATTTTCATCCGTTGCCACCGCCAGCTAGAGGGTCTCAATCGAGTCCACGTGGCATGACCGAGTGGAGGAAAGGTAGGAGGACCAAGGCTAGATATGGGCGGTGGCTGATTTCTTCCTCCCTTTGTTCATGGGGTTCGACTTTAAGTGAGGAGGAGGAGTTGGATTACCTTTGATCCATGGGTGGTCCTAGGCTTGCTTGATTGGGCTATGGGGATGATACTCTAAATTGCAAAGTTTAGGGTTGCCAAGGAAAGGTGAGATTGGACTTTGCCAAATGGGGAAGAATCCTATGTGAAGAAGTTTGTCCAATGGTTAATCCCCTTGGGTGGGTCCACTTTACTTTTGGCCAGACTTTAGGCGACCTAGGTCAATTTGTGTTAGGTTTGGTTAGCCACAAAACCATGGGTTAGTTTTGGGTGTTTTGGCTTCATATGGTTAAATGGGTTCATGTGGGTTCATATTGGGTTGGGTTGACCAATTGATCAAATTGGGTTAAACCAAGGCTTGGGTTAGGTTCAAATGATGATTTGGAGAGTTTTAGTTCAATTGATTTGAGTTGGTTTGGCTTAGGTTTGATTTTGGCTCATTTGAAATCAAATGGGTCAAATGGGTCAAGTTGACCAATTTGACCAATTTGACCAAATTAGGTTAGGTGTTGGTTCAAGTTCAATTAATTAGTGAAAATGATTGTAAGCTTTGGTTTGATTTGATTTGGGTTTAATTTGGATTTTGGCTATTTTGACCCTTTAGGTCAATTTGGTCTAGGTTGGGTCAAGTTGACTAATTGGTCAAATTGAGCTCAATTAGCTTTGGTCAAGTTTAATAATTTATTTGGAATGAACTTGAGCCATTGGTTGCAATCAATTTAGGTTAGATTTAAATTTCGGCTAATTTGACCTTTTAGGTCAATTTGGGCAAGGTTAGGTCAAGTTGACCAATTGGTCAAATTGTGGCTTGATTGCTTTGGTCAAGTTCAATAATTGATTTGGGATAAACTTGAGCCATTGGTTGCAATCAATTTGGGCTAGATCATGATTTGACCCATTTTGACTTTTAGGTCGATTTGGGTCAACTTAGGTCAAATGGTCAATTAGACTTGGTTTGGCTCTATTGAGGGTTTAGTCGTTCAATTATTATTGATTATGAGTTAGTTTGGATCAATGGTTTCAATCAATTTGGTATATGGTGAGTTTTGGCTAGTTTAGGTTTCATTTGGGCTAAATGTTGACTTAGTCAAAGGATCAAGTTGACTTGATTTGACCTAATTCAAGGTGGTTGATTATGGTGATTGTTGATCATGATATGAGGTTTGGATGGCATTGGTTCAATCAATTTGGGTTGGATTAGAACTTGGCTCAAAAGGTCTTTAGCTCACTTTGGGTCAAGTGGACCTAAATAGGTCAATTGATTTGGTTTTGGTTTGATTAGTTGAACTCATATATGAGCCTAGGATTGAAATATAAATCCAACTACAATCAATTTAGAGTCTAATGGATTTTGGCTTTGAAGTTTTCAAGTTAAAAGGCTAACTTGGGTTTGACTTAGGTTGACTTGAGTTTGATTTAATAATTGCATTTATGCTTATATTTGGCTAAATGATTGAAGGAATGATTTATTCATGAGAAAATATATTAGTTTTGGCATGATTTGCATAGATTTAAGTGCAAAAAATTGGCTAAAAGGCTTGAATTAGGTTTTGGTTTAATTTTGGATTTGATTTTGGCTATTTGGATTTATATTTCATTTATATTTAGGGATATAAATGAAGATATAAATGAAGATATAAATGATTTATGATAAAATCACTTGAGTTTGGAGTGATTTGGAAGCAATTTGACCAAGCTTAAGGATGTAGATCAAAAGGGCTTAAGGAGGGAATTGATTTAGTTTGATTTGGTTTTGGTCTTTTGGTATGGATTTCATTTATATTTGTGAATATAAATGAATAAATAATTGATTTTATAAATGAATCAATCAAGTTTGGGATAAATTAGGTGGAGATTTGGCTAAGCTTATGAGAGTGGGCCATAAGACTTAAGAAGGAACTTTGGTTTCTAATTTGGATTCAATCATTTGGAATTGGATTTGAGTTGGAATTTGGTAAATGATTGAGAGATTGAATTGATATTTGAAAATCAATTAAATCAAGATTGATTTTAAGTTAAGGCTAAGTACATAAGATGAAATCAAAGGGCTTAGGAAGAATGTTGATCTTAGATTTGATTATGAGTTTCAATCATTTGATTTAGAATTTGGATTTAGATTTGGTATTTGAATTGTATTTGAGGTTTGGTTTGAGAAGAAAAGCATGGATGAGGTTTAAGCTATAGGGTAGGCAAGTTTTCCTAACTCGATAAGGCATAACCTATTCCTATGGCTAACCCTAAGTCTCAGCTTAGGTTAAGTGTTCACTTAATCACTAGAAGTGACTTGAGACTAAGGAACTCTTAGTGTCTATAAAGTCTTAGATTTATGATGAGGAAGTTGAGAACTCACTCCAAAAGTGAGGTCAAGGTTCTCTACGATGAGAAAGTTGAAGAGATTAAAGTGCTACTTTGTGAATTTAGGGACCGCTTTTCTTGGATATATGCTAAAATACCAAGCTTGTCCCGTGATGTGGTAGTTCATAAATTGGCAATCAAGCCGGAGACAATACCGCTAAACAAACTCGAGGTGAATGAGATTAGAAATTGAAGAATAGGTGATCATTGAAACTAAAAAGCTAATTGAAGCGATTCATACACGAAGAAAGTATCATTAGATAGCTAATATAGTGCCCATGAAGAATAAAAATGGTCGATTCATATCGTATCGACTTTCGTGATCTTAATAAAGCTTGCCCAAAAGATGACTTCCTTCTTCCTATATCAAAATTATTGGTTGATAATACATCCAACTATGATATGTTTTCTTTATGGATGGATCATCGATATAATTAGATTAAGATGGCACTTGAAGATGAAAGACATACATCGCTTGAACACCTATTAGCATCTATTGGTACATAGTCCTACCTTTTGGTTTGAAAAATGCTGAGACATACCAAAGGGCTATGACACATTTTTTTGATGAGTGATTCGAAGGTGGAATGTTATATTGATGATTTGGCGGTGAAGAGCTTAAATCGTGAAAATCACTTTGAAGACTTGAGAATTGTATTGAAGAGAATAAGAAAATATGATCTCAAGATGAATCCTCTAAAATGTGCATTGAGGTGTCCTCTAGAAAATTTCTTGGGTACATTATTGGATGAGATGGACCCAATTAAAATCAAGGCATTGTGGAGATGCCAGAGTTTGGTCACTGTTCTTTATAAGGATAGCTTGCATTCATCCAACAATTTATATCAAACCTATCAAGATGTTGTCAACCATTTGCAAAGTTGATGAAGAAGAATGCTCCATTTAAATGAGATAAGGAGTGCCAAGAAGCCTTCAATAATATTAAAAGCTACCGTTAAATCCTAATCCACACACATAGCCTACTCTTGGAAAGTCCCTCATTCTATACTATATTAGAAGAGTCCCTTTGAACATTATTGACACAACATAATGAAGAAAGCAAAGAGAATGCCCTTTATTATATCACGAAGGTTGATAGGAGCGAAATGGGATACTCTCAGATAGAAATCTTGTTTGGCATTGATCTTCGGTAAAAGCTTTGTCATTATATAAAATCTCAAAAAATTACCCTAATCTCAAGGATCGTTCGTAAGTACTTGATGATAAGACCGGATTGACAGGGTAGCAAGATGAGCAATATTGCTTTTACAATTTGATTTCACATACGTTCCATAGAAAGCAATAAAGAGGCAAATATTAGTAGTTTTTCTTCGCACATCCTATCCTGACTCTTCTCTTAATGATGATTTTCCGATGAGAAAATTATGCTCATTCATGAAAGGGAAAAATCACAAAATTGGGAAATGTACTTTGATGTAGCCTTGTCGATCAAACAAGTCTAACCTCTAAATTTTCCATGGGCAAGAGCAAGAATCAGATCATCTTCATAACATCGGAGGGAGGAATAATGACGATCATATGGGTTGATCGAGCCAAGAACTAATAATGAAGTATAAGCATTGGTAGCATGTCTTGAAGAAGCTATTTTCATAGGCATTCAAAACTTTATTTTTGGTGATTCTCCTTATATAAATCAAGTACTTGACATCAGTAAATCAACACGCTTGAGTTAGCTTTCTATCATAAGAGAGTTCTTGAGCTTATGAAGCAAATACCAAATGTTGCACTAATGTGAGTCTCTCAATCCAAGAATAACAAAGCATTGCTTAGTAAAATTAGCTAAAGAGATGGAAAGTATGAATGACGATTATATCGATGTTTACTCGATGAGTTCTAGATCAAAAGTATATCAATCGCGTGAGGGTTGTCAAATTTGACCCGGAGATATAACTCAAGTTACCCCTCATCCTCCCCAAAATCAATAAGGAGTTATAATAAGAAAACCTAAGCATGACATTGCTTAAAAGTAATGGGAAGCCTTTATAGTAGAAGAGCAACATGATTGGAGGCAACCCTTCATTGACTACTTTAAAAGGGCAACGAGTAATAAATCATTGGCAGCTGACCTCACTTTGGAGTGAGCTCTCAACTTTCTCATCATAGACTTAGGACTCTTGTAGACACTAAGAGCTCCTTAGTAAGACACTTATAGTGGTTAGGTGAACACTTAACCTAAGCCTAGAAACTTAAAGAGTTAGCCATAAAATAGGTTATGCCTTAGGGATTTAGGAAAACTTGCCTACCCTATAGCCTTAAATCCCACCATGCTTCCCTTTTCAAACCAAACCTCAAATTCAATTCCAAATCATAAATCAATTCAAAATCAAATGATTGAAACCCATGATCAAATTCGATCTCCAAAACCTTCCCTAAGCCCTTTGATTTTGTTTATGGACTTAGATTCAAATCAACCCCAATTCAATTGATTTCCTTAAATGTATATCAAATTCCAAATCAAATCATAAACCCATTCCAAATCAATTGATTGAAACTAAATTAAATTCAAATTCCAAAATCTCTTCCTAAGCCATATGAACCACCTTCATATGCTTAGCCAAACTACTTTAAACCAAATCAAACTTGGTTGATTTCTTTATAAATCAATTGCTCCATCATTTATATTCACAAATATAAATAAAATCTAAATTCAAATGAGCCAAATGAAAATAAACTAAATCAAACCAAATCATGAGATTTCTTAAGCGATATGGACCTACCTCCATAAGCTTAATCAAATCTCAACCCAAACTCAATTGATTTCTTTATAAATCAGTTATTCCTTCATTTATATTCACAAATATAAATAAAACCAACCCTCCAATGACAAAAAAATAAATCAAACTAAATCAATTCCCTACTTAAGCCCTTTTGATCTACATCCTTAAGTTTGGTCAAATTTGCTTCCAAATCACTCCAAACTCAAGTGATTTTCTCATGAATCATTTATACGTTCATTTATATTCACAAATATAAATAAAATATAAATCCAAATAGACAAAATCAAACCTAAATCAAATCAAATTTCTAATTTTAGTATTTTAAGACAATTTCTTGAACTTGGCCAAATGAAATCCAAATCAATTCAAAACCCATGGATTTCTTCATGGATCGATCTTTTCTTCAATCACTCATCCAAATATAAACATAAATTATAATTATCAAATCAAAATCAAGTCAACCCAAGTCAAAACCAAGTTAGCCTTTTGACTTAAAAAACTTCATATGAACCAAAATATATTTGACTCCAAATTAATTGCGATTGGATTTATATTTTCATCCTAAATCCATGTATGAGTTCAACTAAACTTGAATCAAGCCAAACCAATTGACCCATTTAGGTCCACTTGATCCAAAGTGACCTAAGAGACCCTTTTGAGCCAAGTTCTAATCTAACCCAAATTGATTGAACTAAGCCCATCCAAGCCTCATATCATGATCAACAATCATCTAGGTGATCAACTACCTTGAATTGGGTCAAACCAAGTCAACTTGGTTCTTTGACCAAGTCAACCTTTAGCCCAAATGAAACCCAAATTAGACAAAACATAACATATACCAAATTGATTGAAACTATTGATTCAAACCAATTCATAATCAATGATTGAACATGACCAAACCCTTAATTGAGCTAAACCAAGTCCAATTAACAATTTGACCTAAGTTGACCAAAATTGATCTAAAGGTCAAAAT
This sequence comes from Cymbidium sinense, assembly GCA_021442155.1. Classification (NCBI taxonomy): domain Eukaryota; kingdom Viridiplantae; phylum Streptophyta; class Magnoliopsida; order Asparagales; family Orchidaceae; genus Cymbidium; species Cymbidium sinense. The sequence continues at coordinate 4,519,960 of CM038230.1, forward strand.
GTGTCAAATCATGATTTAACTATAATTGATTGCAACAAATGGCTTAAGTTCATTCCAAATCATCTATTGAACTTGACCAAAGCCATGATTGAACTCAATTTGGCCAATTGGTCAACTTGACCCAACTAGAAATTGACTTAAAGGTCAAATTGGCCAAAATCCAAATTAATTCTAAATTAAACCAAAAAAGCTTATAATCATTTTAAATTAACTAATTGAACATGAACCCCAATCCAACCCAATTTGTGGTCAAATTGGTCAACTTAGCTCATTTGACCTATTTGAATCCAAATGAGCGAAAATCAAACCTAAGTCAAATTAATCAAAACCAATTGAACCAAAACACTCCAAATGATCATTTGAACCTAATGCAAACCTTGGTTTGACATAATTTGACCAATTGGTTCCCAACCCAACTTGAACTCATTTGAACCCATTTGACCAAGTGAAGCTAAACACCTAAAATCAACCCATGGGGCTTTGGTGGCTGACCAAACCCAATTGATTATAATTCAACCCAAAATTTGTCCAAAGTAAAGTAGACCCCACCCAAGAGGATTAGCCATTGGTTAAGTCCTATTTCCATTAGATTCTCCCATTAAGAAGCAAGGTCAACTCCCATCACCATGGCCCTCAAAACACTCAAGTAAGGCTCCACCCCAAGCTCACCTAACCCACCCTAGGTCAACCATGGACCAATGGGAGATGAGTTGACTCACCTCCCATGCAAATGGAGCTCCCCATGGATTTAAGCCAAGAACCCATTGCACAGCCTTTGGACCTCCCATTACCTCGTCCACTTACTGAGCCGTGGCGTGAGTGTGACCTCTCCTGCCAACCAAAAGCAAGCCCATCCCATCCATCCTTCCTTGCCAATTGAGGGGTATACCCCAATTCAAATGGGATTTGGCACCATTCACTCTTTGAGCCCCTAAGTGAAATGAAATCCCACTACCCTCCTTTGAGCATTCCAAAGCCTCGAGGCATTTCCTCTTTACATGTGAAATCGAGATAGGGCACCTATTCAATCCCTCCACTCAATCCTTCTAAACCTCAATCAACCTTGCACCATCACCTCGTCGAGACAAATAATTTCTCAAGCTTCCAAGCCACAAAAGCTATAGTTCGATCAAGGTGCTCAAAGGGAGGATTTTGGCCTCTAGAGCAAACCACCTCAAATCAAAGCTCGTGCTCAATAAGGCTTCATTTCTACCAAAGCGAAACTTCCTTAATCTGGAACGGACATTAGCTCGGTGAGGTAATTTCTCAAAAGCGATCCTTATGAAAATGGGTTGGCCTTTTATGAAGGGAATGTTCATGTCATGAGATCTTAGGCATTGGATGTAATCATCTCCTCCTCTTGATGGTGTGGGATCATTTTAATCCCAATGCTCGGGTGAGCTCATATCGAATGGGGAAAGATGAATGGTGTCCGTCTTTCATTCATGAGAAGGAGATCACCATCCATTTCACTTGATTGGAATGGATGATCTTGATCAAATCATGCTTAGATCCTCTCATTTCCTATTTAACTTTGGGATTTAATTATGAGCATCCATCTTAGATCAAAGATCCACGAGAAAGCATCCATCGTAAGTCAACATTCGATTTGAAAACTTAAATAGCCTATCCGTATGTCATATGGAAGCGCACTCTCCAGTGGTAGATGATTAAAGTTAATTAGATTAATCTGATTTTAAAGTTGAATCTTTCTAAATTCATAATTGATAGAAAATCTAAAAAATATAAATGAGGGCCCATTTTAAAGGTATTTCAAAGAGAATCTAAGAAAATTATTCTTAATTTTTTGAATAGTTATTTTTTGCTTAATTAAAGTTTAACTAAACATTTAATTAGCCTAATTACTATTACTATCTTAATTATCCAATTAATTTTAAACTTTCTAGAGATGTTTAGAGGGATGACCTTTGCTTCCCTATTTTCTTGGAATTTATTCAATAGTTAATTAGGAAAATTGATTGATTAAGCCTTAAATTCTCTCCTTAATTAATGATAATTAATCAAATGAATAGTGAAGTGATCCATTAATTAAGTTCATTATCCTCTATTAAGTAGAGAAACTTGGGAAATGGATTGAGACCCTCTTCCAATCTTTTCCTTAAGTATTCTTCATTCCCTCTTTAAAATTAATTAATAATTAATTTTAATTAATAAAACCAAAATTATATCTAAACTTTAATTAACTAATTGAAAAGATTTAGGATTGAGACTTCTTCCTTCTTTGTCTCTTTTAAGTCCATTTCATATTTTGATTAAGGATAATTAGGATTTAATGGATAATTAATGAACTTAATTAATTTGATTAAACTTATTTTCCTAATTAATTCTTGAGTAGCTCTTTAGGTGTTCAATAACCTAAAGTGAGAGCTAATGAAATTATGGTTAGCTCATATGTGTGAGAAAATCATAAAAGTAATTAAGTGAGTTTCTTAAGTAATTAATAATTATGAGCTAATTGCATTAGACCCTTTCATTTTATAGAACATTATCATTTACTTTTCAATTTATTTGCATATCATATTAGCTCATAATTATTTAATTAATTACCTTAAGGTGACATAGGTAAGGGTTAATTAATTAACTTAATCCATGCTAAACCTAATCAATTCATAAAATTAACCTAATTGCTTTTCATTAAATCAAATTAACTCACACATATGAGGAATGGGATTAGGATTAACAAACCTCTTTCTCACATTTCCTAAATCAAATCAAACATGAAGATCAAAAAATGGCTTTAAGAAACTTTGGTTTATTTTAAATAAGCTTATTTAATGTGATTGTGCCTAAGAATTAGTTGGATTGAATGAAATTACATGCTTGTGTTGCTTTATTTCTTTCCAATCATATTAAAATGTTGTATGCCACTTGTAGTCATGCATTAATTTCTTTAAAAATTAATTAAATTAAACAATTTCCTTTATGTCAAATTTGCATGTGTTGACTTAATTAGAAATGTGTGGCTATTATCACTATTAAATCTCAAATGTATTTTCCAAAGCTTATTAATGAATAATAATATATATTATGACTTTAGTTACATATACATGGGAGGTGCATGTGAATATAAGCTTAGTGTATGAAGTGAAGTCTCTTTCTTACATTCATATGTTGATTTGCATAAGTAAGAATGTTAATGAGTATATTAGTGGACATTCCAAGGATGCATGACTTTAAGTAGCACCAATAAGGTTCCTACCTCACTCCCCTGTGCAGAACAATGGTGGCATGATTGATTTCATTCTTATGCACTTTGACATTAGAATTTAGATAGAGCTTTAATTCATTTCATAAATAAATTAAATAAACCAAACTCTACTTTTCATGGTGTTTTCTATTATTATAGTTATTTATATATCTATATGTATTTAAGAATAACGGGTATATTAGTTTGGACATTCGAGGATGCGACTTTAAGTATCCCCAAGGAGGTTCCTATCTCACTCCCCAGGTGAAAAATAATGGCAATGTACTTGCTTAAAACTTTCATACATTTGAATGTGTATTTAGCTAATGAATGACACCCCCCTTTCCTTCTATTAAAAGACATGCATTCATACTTTGTTGAAATGGTTGGATTATTTAGTCATATGATTTGGAGTTATGCTTATGCTTTTGTGCAAGAATTTAGATAGAGATTTAAATTAATATGACAAAATAATTCAATCAAATGAGACATCAATTCCAAGTACATTTGCTTACATTCATCATTCAAATGTGCCAAGGTATAAATTATATGTATAGTTATGTTTATGACTTAATAATATGCATGCTATATATGATGGAAAGAAATGAATGAACATGTATTTTATGATATTAATTAATTTTAATTATATTATGATGCCTTTCTAATTGAATGAGATTATTTAAAGTGAACCTAAACTTAATATTAATTTAAAATATGTAATAAGCCATTCATTAAAATAATTAATTAATTAATTTGCTTTAGATATGACTTAAGGTAGGAATGAAAGAGGGTGATCCTCTCTTTTCTTCTTCTTATAACACTTAGTTGTTAAGAGTAGGTCAAATGAAATAAAAAATATATATTAAGTAAAATTTACAAGTCAATTAAGTCACTTAAAGTGAAACCACCCTTTATAATTAAATGTCCTTCATACTTAGAGAATGATAAGTCTAAAGCCTAGTTAAAACATATCACACAAGCCTTAATACACACACATTAGATTAAGTCACCACTTCTAGCTTTATATTAGGGCGGTGCATGGTTTGATGTATATTTATGTTGTAATGTATTATTATAGACCTGATGTTAAGGTGTATCTAATGACTAGATGTTAGTGATTAGCCTAATCATATTTTCTACAAGAGATTGTGCTTAAGGGGCACTTAAAATAAATATAAATGCTCTCTTTGCGGTTGCTTAACCCCTAAGCATAATCTAAGTTAGAGTGTGGACTTGGTTACCCATGCTAAGTCCAAATTATATATATAACGCTTGTATTGTGTTTAGCTAACACTTATTTTGGGTGTAGTTAGATTTACTCTTCATATTTTTGATATAATTTTGTATTAGGAATAAGGATTAGCTCTATGAGGGATTAGGATGAGTAGTGGCTAGAAGACTTCTGGGAGGCCCTCATGATGCCTTTGAAGCAAGAAAATCAAAGGAGGAATGAAGGAGACATAAAGAAAGAAGATATGAAGACCCCATAACATTTATTCAATTTTTTAATTGTAATTATTCTTTCACATACCAAGATGTATAAGGGTAGAGCTCACCCATTTTTTTTGGGTTATCTGACGCATTCGACCTCACCTACCTGTTATTCTTTCAATGCGTTGAGTTTATAAATTTATTGATACTTTTTTTTATAATTGTGTAATAGAAATGGCATGCATTTTCATAGTTTCTTCATGTATGGTGATTTAATGTGTGGCCTAGATTTGATTAGGTTCTTAGGAAAAATTAAACTTTTACCCCAATCACAACTCATAATCTAATTTTCTAAATAACTCATAACCTCATTTAAATCCTAGGTATTAAATCAAGATAATTATAAGATTTAACAACTCCTTACCTGAATATTGTATGCTTAATATCTTGCATATCATCTTGTTTCATTCTTGCTAAGAGAGGGTTTCCATCCTTGCATGATAAGGAAAACTTGACCTTTGAGGGTCTCCCTTGTGGTGGAAACACATCTTTCTCTCTGATTTAGCCAATAGCCCTATTTAATCATGTATTTAAACATATAAAATCCCATAGCCTTTGTCAAAATGAAATGTCCAAAATTAAATAAAATTTGATAAAATTTGTATTACTAAATCATTATTCATGCCACTCATGCTCTAGTCTCTTATGGAGTGAGTTTAAGGACTTTAGTTTCTTTCTAAATAATAACAACCTAATCATCTTGCAAAACATATGACTTGACCACATGGTTTTAAAATATAGGAGGAGTTAGTCGCCACTCCAGCGGTTATAAGTCTAGTAGTCCGGTGGTTTACCTTATCTTATGAAGGTAAATAATATACCCATTTTGCCTTAGATTTAGGATATGCTTTGGCCCTCACTAGAGCTCCCTAGATTTAGGATCGAGGTTGATGTTTACTCTTGGGCTTCAAGCATAAATCCTCATCTCTTAGGCATTTTCACAACCTTGAGATTATAAGCCCTAGCTTTTTAATAAAATTTTAACTTAAACATATAATTCTCTTCAATTTTAAATATATAAAGCCCAACCATAGGATATATTAGAATGCTCAGGGTTCCTAGTATCATGAGCATCCCTACTCATCTCCTTTAGTTTGATAATAAGTCTCTCCTTTTGATCTTCCCACTTGATTTTCTAAATATAGTTAATTTATTGATTGTCTTATCTTTAAAATCTTTGGAGAATTACTTACTTTAATGGGTATTCTTAACTCACCTTCCTTAAGATGTAATTAACTATTTGGGCTTTCCCCAAAGGGAACTTTAGAACCCGTTTAAATAAATCCTACTTTATCCATCCATGTAGGGAATAATCTGTATAGAAGACCCATCATGCCTAGAGTCTTAATTAGGTGATTAGGTTCATTATAAGGAAGTAGTTTCTATCTTTCATGATAGTATACTATTCCCGATGTAGCCCATCACCTCAATAAGTATACCCTTGATCTGGTGTCCCTCCTCCCCACATATACATAATTAAGGTGTTTATTTTGGTTATGTGTGTATGTATGGACATCATGCCTGAGGATGTACTTATTGAGGTGATCTATGGCATTAAGTAATAATGTACTATCTAAAAGATGGAAGTCAGCCTACAATGGACCTAATCACTTAAGGACTCTAAAGCATGATGGGTCTTCAAATATACTAAAGATTTTTCCATACTTTATATGGAAAAGTAAAGTCTGTTTATTTAAATTGGGTTTGTTAAGTTTCCTATGAAGGCAAGCCTCTAGTTAATTACATCTTAAGGAAAGTGAATCCCTTAAGAATATTCTTGATTAAAGTAGCATATTGTTTTAAAAGATACTATCAATAAATTGGTCAGATTTTTAAGATCAAGTGAGGTGGATCAAAAGGCTTATATTAGCTCAAGTACTCATGATAATGTCATTTGATTGAATTGCATTTGTTTTAATTTGATCGATCCCTCAAAGTGCAATGGATCCACTAAGAAGGGGCTAATTTTAGTCTAAACCGCCTTAGATTTACAAATCAAAGGGATAATCTACCATGAGGTAGAACTATTCAACCTAGTGGTACCTTTCGTGTGCAATGGCCAAGTCGGAAGAAAGCATGGGGACTCACATCCTCATACACAAGGAACCACCGATCGATCTCTTGTGCAATAAATCAAACCCCACCTATCGCTTGTCTTGTCATAGGAAAAGAATGCATTATGCTTATATCTTTCAAAGCAAAGGTGACAATTAGGCGAATCATTGGTCACAATAAGTTAAACTTGACCTAAGGGACTGAGAGTGCCAATAGGATTTATCTTGACTCAAAGTAGTGCAATTCTATGGGGAGTTTCCGACATTGCCTAAAGATAGATGCCTCACTTGGGAAAGGGGCACTGGGGCTTGAATTCCTAAACCAAAAGAAATGATATATTTTGTTTATTTTATGTTGTGGACCCTATTGGTTTGCAGGGACCACACTAAGAATGAGCTTATATCGCCTCTAGTCCTATCTCAGACTTACTGGGGAGAATTTGCACATCCAGAATAAATTCTCCAACCGTGGCGGAAAGGGGATTGTCCAATCCAAAAGTAACTCGGTAGTGTCTAAATGTGGTCGCTAAGGATGTGATCCAAATACAAGGCCACTGTGGGAGGTGCCACTGGGGCATTATCCAAAACCCTCAAAAGAAAGCCTACGTATTCTGGGCCAACTCAAGTGGGGACTCACATCTAAGAGTGGTGTATCCATTGGGTGGGTCACCGTCAAGATGGCGATAACCAACCAAGGTTCCCTGGTTCTATAATTAGTCTAGAAAGAAGGCATGTAGGCTTACATGTCTTTAAAGCATAAATTGCCGAGATAATCTATCTTTGGCTCGAGGAGCCCGACCTAGGGTGACTACTAAATGAGGAGTCTTATAAGGACTAGACCTAAGCTTAAAGTAGTCAAGGGGAAAAGAGCCACTAGGGAACTTATCCAAGCCTCAAATATAATCAACCTAATCGGTGCATGATGGCCTAAGATGAAAGCATGTAGGCTTACATCCTCTTGAATGAAGTCAACATGGGGTAGTTATCTACGTGTGGTAAGGCCTACCAAACCAATAAGTCACTCATCGACGGCGATCAAGTTAGGAAGAAAGCGTGGGGACTCACATCCACCAAACTAGTGACCACCGGGTGACACACTAACAAGGTAGCATATCTCGACCTAGAGGCTAATGAGAGTGCCACGGAGGCTTGCTCCCACATGAAAATAGCCCAAGATAAAAGATATGTGTTCATTTGTGTTGTGAAAGAAGAAATAGGATGCACCTTTCTTACACCTATCCTAAACACGAACGTGAATCTACTAAGAAAGGATGCCACTAGGTTCTCTTACACATAACTTAGTTTCGCAGTTGAAATAGGATGCCTCTTAAGTTCTCTTATACCTACCCTAATAGCATTGGAGAAACGCTTATAGTTTGTGTGTTTTGTTGTGGAGGGATGCCGCTTGTCTCACCTACCCTAAACATGTTGTGGCAAACTCACAAAAGATATTTCTAACACATAAGAGATAGAATTTGATATGAAAAGAAGTTTTATTCATGATTATTTTTCAAACAAGATTTATAGATAGCATTTCTTTAGGTAAATCTCGCTGATTGGAAGCATAGGGCACTCTCTTATAGTTTATGAGTGATAAGATCCTCCTTGGTAGGCCTTTACAAAAGGGCCTTCCCAAGTGGGTTTGAACTTACCTCCCATCTTTGAGGCACAATTGGTCTCCTTAGAACTAAAAAATCTCTCCTACTTGAAAAGCTCTGGGGACAACAACTTGTTGTGAGCTTGAATCATTTTGGCTTTGCAACTCGAGGTTGGCATGCTGAGGCATCTCTCCTCCAAACCTTTAAGCACTTCTAACCGCAGACATTCTCGCTTTGTAGTAATCTTGTTACCCACAACTATCCTTAGTGATGGGAGTTAGACTTCTAATGAAAGCTCAACCCACACACACTATGGAAAATGAGATAGATTGAGTTGGGGTTCTACATGCGGTGTGAGCCCACAAGGCTTCAACCAACCGCCATGCCATACGCTTATTGACATCGAATATCTTCTTCAATATTTGGATGAGAGTTTTGTTGAATGCTAGATGCTTGCCCTTGGATAGTAGATGGTAGAATATCTCCAATCTATGTTGTGTATCCGGGAAAAGCTATTGATTTTAGTGCTCTTGAATGCAACACCATTATCAAATATAATTCATCGAGGCACCCAAACCTATATATGATATGGTTCTTGAAAAGCTGGAGCACAGTGATCTCTAAGTGGGATTGCCTCCATCCCCTTGGAAAAGTAGTCGGCGTAGAATGAAGGTGACCCATGGAAGAAGGAGGATCACACTATGTTAGTGCCCCAACACTCAAATGGCCATGAGACCAATGTAGGATGTAGAATGTTGGGTGGTTGATGTAAGATCACACCGCACACGACATTGGTGGCACCTCCTAGCTATATCCATGCACGTAATCATTGAGGGCTAGTATCTCAATCTTTTGATCTTTACTTTCATCTTTAGACTAGACGGTGAGCTCCACATAAACCCGAATGTACCTCGGTCATAATCTTACGGGCATCATGTTTGGCAACGTAACCACATATGATCAAAAGGCCATTGATATAGGTGCCATCCATAAGAGCATGAAGAGGGCTCTCTATTTTACTTGATGGGCTAATGACTTCTCTTGAGGTAGTTTGCTTATGTTTAGGTAATCTATGAATGGTTACCTCCAATCGACTCATCATCCTTCTTGGCAACAACAACTTCCCCTTCAAGAGAGTCTCTTAACGAGTTCGGCCAATAAGGAATAAGACCTATCTATTTTGGACCCTTATTGGAATGGACTCTGTGCATGCCAACTCCTTGAGTTTGGCCAATGCATCTGCTACAATATTATCTCTTAGAAGAATCTTGTAGATAGTGACCGATTTGAACAAACAACTCCGGTATATTTGTGGTAATAATGGAGCTTAGGCTTTAGAACTTTGTAAGACCCGCAATTTGGTTGATGATGACGAGAATCCCAAAGATGTCGATGCGGATGCATAATGTAATGACTAACTCTAGACCAATAATCAAAGCCTTATATTCATCATCATTATTGGTGCATGATGATATCAAAATCTTATCACATCGATGGAGTTAGGGATACTATTCCTACCCCTACCTTCCCGAAAGAGATCGTGGTTCTTCTCTTTTTGAGAGGAAGCTACCATCAAAATACATCTCCCAATAGAGAATGCTTGTGTCCTTTAAATTTATGATTTATTCATCGTGGAGGTCATCACTGCGAGAATCAATAGGAAGTGGGTGTGTCGCTAAGAAATTCGCTAGTGCTTGTCCTTTTACCACACCGAAGAATATGATGTCAAACTGCGATAAAATTATGGACCAACATGCCAACCATCCGAGATAACATTGTCCGTGTCATGCGATATTACGAGATTGATTCTAGAGATCATATTCACCTTTTGAAAAGCATAAAATGCCATAGCTTTGGGATGCAAAGATGAAGCTAGGTAGTGCTTTTAAATAGGTGGGTAGTTTACCCCGAGGAATTAATTTACGATGAGGTAGTAGAGAGCATTTTTTCCCTTCATCATTGGCTTAGGCCAACAAAACATCAAAGGAGTTCTAATGCGGGGTGTAGAGCATCAATGGTTGCCCGAGGGGCTAGAACGGCTTCATCGTAATGCTTGATGTCTTCAAAAGTATCGAACTTGCCATCCTACTTGAACTTAGCATCCTTTTAACAAGTGTCAGAATGGTTGGCATCTTCTTGATAAGTTGGATATGAAGCATTTTAGACGCCAACCCTTGAAATGATATGAGTTGAGTTAGAATTTTAGGGGTGGAATTTCTAAGATAGCCTTGATCTTCTCTGGGTCAATTTCTATTCCTGTATCGGACAACAAACCTAAGGAATTTTCTTGAAGCTATTTGGAATGCACACTTGTGAGATTCATTTTAAGGTTAAATTGTCTTAACCGCTCAAAATTACACTCAAGTTGAAGAGATGGTCTTCCTTTTCTTTGCTTTTGACTACTAGATCATCAACATAGCATTCAACTTGATGATGAATGAGTTCATTAAAATTTGAGTCATGGCCTACCGGGTATGTAGCATACATTTTAAGGTCGAAAGACATGACCTTATAATAATATATTTTGATTAGGGTTCAAAAGTAGTGTTTCTTTCATTCTGGGGCCATCTTGATTGTGGTATGACCCATCCATAAAGGAGAATACCGCATGAGATGAGGCAATGTCCACCATTAGCTTTGGTATAGGAAGTGGAAATTCATCCTTAGGACATGCCTTGTTACCCCAAAAATTGATGCATATGTGAATTTGACCATTCTTTTCTTAACTGGACGATGACTGCTAACTGGGATATTTTTCTTCCTTGATAAATCCAACATCGATCAGCTTTCTGATTTCAAAAGTGACCCGTTGTTTAGTTTCTAATTGCATGCATCTAGGAGCTCGATAAGATTAGTATTATGATCTATTGCTAGTTTGTGGACCGCTATGTCGAGGTAAATCTAGCATTTCTTCATAACTCTATGCAAAGCAGCCCTTAAACTCGCCTAATAGCTAACTAAGTTATTGGTTTTTTCTTCATTCAAAGGAACTGATGTACATCGCGATCTTCTTTTGTTCCCAAGTTGATTTCTTTGAATTCTTCAATGGTTGATTTAATTTCTTCAAACTATGGCGGTGTATCTCTCTCAATTCAGCTCATTTGGGTCATCTAAAGTTTCTAAACATACCTCTACATAAGTTAACATGATTTGAGAAGAACCTATCGACTCAAATGAGTGGTGATGACTAGGCAATAGTTGTCATCATCGACGACCCAGTGCCAAATCCTAGTCCCGGTCTTGATTGAGAATGTCTCCGCTTTGATTGTCCTATAGTTTTTCCAAGTAATCTAACCTGTTTAGACCAAGTATGTGGGATTAATCCCTTCTTGCTAAGTTAAGAACACAAGGTGAATACAATCAAAAGGTAGTGGTATTAAATCTTTATATGAATCATCCTCAAGTTCTACATCGCCTTCGACTTGAGGATGATGCTCAACAAAACCTCTCATGACATCTGTGGATGACTTGGGGCCTCGTTAACTACCAAACCTTCAACTGGGTAGAAAGTGAAGTTAGAGCTAAAGTTCCCAACCACGCCTGACTGCTCTACATAATGATGATTTGGATACATTCATGCTTTGCTTGGAGGCTCTTCATCACTTCTGCTCAACGTCACCTCCAAAGGGACTCAGGAGGGGGTCTGTGCTAACCACATGAGACTCATCTTAACTAGACTCTAAGTCTATGTGGATAGGGTACTGAGTCGGAGCAAAACTCCTATCGACGCCACCGCCAAAGGAGGTCTTCCACCTCTAAAATTGCCTCTAGATTTGCCTCTACCTCTACCTAGTGGATCACTTGCACTTTTATTTTCTTTTTCTTTTCCTTTTCTTTTCTTTTTTTTTTTTCTTTTGTTTTTTGAACTTTACCAAGTTTAGAATAGACTTTTAATTTGGAGGAAGATAGTAGTCGCATCTTCATATATGTCAACCTTCCTAACCGAAAATGGCTTCAAGTCTCCTTTAACACAATACTCAATTCCTCCTTCAAAATTTGATGCGATGATGCAAAAAGGATATAACCGTATTGTTTCCATGTATCCAAAGCATACCGAAAGCAAAGTAGTTAAAGATATATCTCAATCAATTATGTAGAATTTGGCTTTCTAGTCCATTTTTAGTGGTAACACTATGGAGCCTAAAGCCCTCTCACCTTGTTAAATCCTCTCAACATCATTTGATCTCCTGAGTTCTGAGATGTCCCTCAAGGGTAAGGTCTTTAAACTCATAATGTTCACCGATACACTGGATTAACTAACACAAGAGTTTAAATTTGCCCATGTCCATTGTGATGTAGGGATTGTGTTTTGTCCCAAAAGGTCTTCATCGGTGAATGTAGCTCCACGAAGCTTCTCTTGAATAACATGCCTCCTCCAACAATGGTCACCGAGCTATGCATATTTCTGGATCAAGAAGAGCTTTGATCAATGACTCCCTCATCTCTTTGGATAAGACAAGGCATCATATATGCTTAGTTTAGTGGCAACTTTCTTAGTGAGCAAGGACATTGTAGTCAACTGGTTGGTCCTCCATAAGCATATATCATAGTGGAGCATCTTGTGGAGGGGCTTCTTGATCATAGAATCAATGAATTCTTTTATCCGAGGTGCTACCCTAGGAGGTAGAACTTGCCACTATGAAGGTTGACTGACTTCATGAGAGGGTTTAATGGAAAGTTCTACCTACTCATTAGTTCACCTACGCCTTCTCCATAGAATCATCAAGTCGACGACTCCAAATCTATCTCAATGGGTGAACCCGTGATTTAGGAATAAAATCCATTTTAAATAAAAGGAGTGGATCAAAATTGTTATAATTATTAGTACTTGGAGAGCTTTCTAGGAATAAAGTTATCAAGATCATCAAAAGTAGAGAGATGTAAGGAATCAATCTTCTTCTTCATTGATTTCTTAGATTTGGATGGTAAAGTAGAAATCAAGTAAAGTAGAGTGAGAATGAGCACCCCTCTCCGTAATACATCTACAAGAAGAAGAGCCAGAGGAACTATAGTGCAATAGTAGAAGGAATGCCGAACTTAGTTGGTGGTTGTGCTATTGTGCTATCCCGGGCAAGTGGAGGCGTCTCTCACCGCCAGCTTCTACCTCTCTCAAGTTGTCTAGAAACTTGCAAACCTTCCTTAGAGCTTGAGGTTTGAGCACATGTAAGGGTAACTCGATATTAGAAATGATTTTCTTGAAGGTTTGGGATAGGAAAATATCCCAACCTTCTTCTATCTTAAGAAGATCATGTGTATCCCCAAGGATTACCCCAACAACTGAGAGGGTTGTTCTAGTAGGTATTCCTTAGGGATGATAATGGCACCGACTTGTAGCTATGCTCAAGCTACCTTAAAGGTAAAGCAATCTTCCAAGACATGACCCAAGATATGGTAGTAGGGAAATAGTTTGGATCATGACTCTGCCCACATCTTCGGCCCAGGCTCTAGTAACTAAAATTCAAGCTTCTTTAAGAGGTTCTTAAAGATCTTCCTAACTACCTCTCTTGAATGAATAAGGTTTATTCAATTTATCAACAAGAGTAGTAAATGATAGTTACGATGGTGGATGAGAATTACCATACCGCTAATGAGGTGGCTGGTGGTGGCCGCTGCAACCGAGGTGGATGGTATGACAACCGAGGTGGTGGCAAAGGAGGTGGTAGAGGAGACTCCGAGCTTGAGGCCCGCCTAACCGACCTTGTTTGCTCTTAATCAACCGTGATTGCCCCTCGACTTTTTCAAATGCCTTCTCGTGGTCTAGGCTTGGCGAATCTTAAAAGGTAACCTCCCTTGTAGACTAGCCACCTTGTTGATTAATTTCAAATGTCTTAATGGTAAACCCTTTAAGCATGAAGGCGACCGGGCCATGAATATTCTTGAGTAGAATTTTAATGAAATGTTGTTCGCAACTATGATTCATATTTCATACTTAAATTATGCCTCTAAGAATGTAATCAACAAGGGACTAATCGAGGTGTTGTTGAGCTACAGATCGCCAATAATTGATGAGCTCCAACAAATCTCTTAATAAAGAGTCGCTCAACTCAACAAATATCTTCACGAACCATTGATCAACATATCAATCAAATGCGTATTTGCAAACCGCACGAAGAGGCAAAATATGAGTGCATCTACCACCGATTGCAACATCCATCCATGAAGTGTGTGGGAGATTCCCACCATCAAAAATTTTGAAGTATGGAGGCACAAGCCCTTAGATATTGGATACCATCAAATTCCTCCGGTAGGGTCTACCCTTTGGAACATGATGAGCCAAAGCTTGCACCAACACATCCCTCACTACTCCACCTTGTGTTTAATATCTTTTCATGCATAAAGGTGCTATCCACCACCTTCTTATGCAAGCTACAACTATCTTCTTGAGAATACATCTAGGTTGATCAAAAGTGTGTGCCATATTCTATTGGCCGCTATGGGACGGGCTCGCAATCACACTACGCCATCAACTCTTGATCTTCTTCCCCATTCTATCAATGTGATCATCCTTCTTAAGTCGTGAGGAGGTGTTGAATGGACGACATTGTCCTCTTCAACTACAATACCTTCGACTATGATGATCTCTCTGGGGAAACTCCTAGTATCGACCATATGGACTTCACCAAATTCTCAAGAAGGTCATCCTCATCGGGATCAAATCTACCGCTCATCCTAAGGATCTCAGACAATCATTTCCTAAGAGTTCTCTTCTCACCAAAGAAAGTATGATCTCCCAAAGAATGATCTAAACATGCCAACATAAACACTCATGGTCAACGTGGGGACTGTAGTCATTGACAAATGCATCTAACACCGCCGCCATTGAGTGCTAGCTGGGAGGGTCATGCTCACCGAAGAGATATGCTCATGATACTCATCGGGAGTGGTATCCTCGAGAGATCCATTGCCATGAACGTGAGACTGTAACCTTCCCTCTATAACTGCACGCCACCGCTCACATGGTGGTGGTGGTGATGGTGCACCACGATGTCAATCACTCCTTCTTCATCGAGGAAGTAGGAGGTTGGGGAACTCATCCTCACCCCGCCTGGAGTAGATGAAGTGGGATTCTGCATGGATCACCAAAGGGTCGCCTATCCCCGAATGGGGGCTTCATATCTTGGCGAGGGGTGGATGGAGCTATACGGGTGATAGTGGATGATGAGGAGAGCGGTGTAAAGGTAACACTACTCTCAATGGGAGATCTCTACAACGTAGCACCAAGAAGAACAATCATATCCAAATGATCTCTCCGGATAGTCGGAAAATTCATGTGAGCAGGCTACCGACTTCCCCGGCATACCTCCATTTTTCCTCTAGTCAGATGCTTGAGCCTCCATAATCCTCTCTCTATGGATCCCACCGACACTCCTAGGGATTAATGATTGTAGATCAAATAAGGTATCGACTGAGCATCCAGATGCTCACAACCTAGTGGCAATCTTAAGTCTGACATAGGACCTTCTATGCTCCCTATCCAGATCTCATAGTATGACAATGGTGGGGGAGAAGAAGCAATCCTCCATTAGTCTTCCTCTCTAAAGCCAAGAGGGGTGGCACTTATTGTCGGTTTAAAGTGGAGAGACCTCTCGTGAGAACCCTCCTCGACTATGTGTGATGTAGCCTCAAGCTCTCGTGCTACTTCGGTGCTCCTTCTTAATCTTGTAATTTTATCACATTGAGTATGAGTGAACAAGGCAAAGGTAAGAATTAGTACCCACCTCAAAAGTGGATGAGACTATCTCGAAGCTAAGATAGCCTTCGCCTTTGAGGTAATCAAAGAGGAGGTAGTATCTCTCCATAGTAATGGTAGGGATAGATAAGGTGTGTTGGAATTATCATAGAATGGGGTGGAAACCACGCAGCCTTCGCCTTTTAATGGAGGGTACTCAAAATCAAAGGGCATGTCAATTTGGATGATCGCTTTTGCCCACCACCTCATCCCGACTAACGGTAGGGAGGGTCACCCTTAGAAGTGAGACATGCTCCCTTGAAACCTTGATCAAGAAGACCAAATGGGTTGAGTCGTCTGGGAGGTTGGCCTGATCTAAGGCCAAGTCCATCCCAAACATAAAGGTGAAGACAAACTTGAGAAGCCATGTGTATTCATTATAAAGACCGACTGATGATTTGAGTATCTCTGCATGTGTTGAAATGTAATCCAAGTCACGCTTTAACATTCATTCCCAAGAGAGTGACATAGATTTGGAGTTTTGAACCCACACTTCAATGAAATATGTTAAGTGGGGTTCATTGGAGAGATTTTGTTGTTTGGAGGAGAGTCTTCGCCATTTGATTCTTTTGATTTTGGAACCCATACTCAACCAAATTAGGTAGGTTGGGTGGGGTTCAAAAATTTGAGGAGAGATTTTGTTGATATTTGTATTTTGTGTATCTTGTTTGAAAATAATAAGGATCGAAAGAACTTTTACTTAGAAAATTTGATTATGCTAAGAAGAGGTTGTTATTGTGTATTTTGAGAAGTTTTTGCAAAATACCATTTGCTTGAGATGAGTGATGTGTTGATTTGAAAATGGGGCTTCTTACTTAACAAATTTGATATGTTAAGAAGCAACATGTGTTTGATTTATGTTTGAAAATGAGACTTTCACTTAACAAATTTGGTATGTTAAATGAAAGTCAAATATGATTGATACATGTTTTGTTTTATCTTTGAAAATAGGACTCTCACTTAAAAAATTTGGTATTTTAAGTGAAAGCCCAAATGTGATGTGATTTGAAAAGGAGATCCTTACTTAACCTTTGGTATGTTAAGTAAGAATCAAATGTGTTGAAAATGAGACCCTCACTTAACAAATTTGGTGTGTTAATTGGTGAGTCAAGTGTTTATGAAAATAAGATTCTCACTTAACAACTTTGATGTTAATTGGAATCAAATATGACATGAAAAGGAGATTCTCACTTAATGATCTTGATATGTTAAGTGGGGATCAAAATGTTTTGAAAGTGTGATTTGCACTTAACAACTTTGACATGTTAAGTAGGAATCAAAATGCATATGAAATGAGATCCTCACATAACAACCTTGATATTTTAAGTGGGAATCAAATGTAAAAAATGAGATCCTCACTTAAAACCTTGATATGTTAAGTGGAAATCAAAGATGTTTTTGGAAATGTGATTCTCACTCAACAACTTTGATATGTTAAGTGGAATTAAAATGTTTTTTTTTTTAAAATGTGATTCTCACTTAACAACTTTGACATGTTAAGTGGCATTCAAAATGTCTATGAAAATGAGAACCACACTTAACAACCTTGATATGTTAAGTGGAATCAAATGTATATGAAAATGAGATCCTCACTTAACAACCTTGACGTATTAAGTGGGAATCAAATATACTTTGAAAATGAGATTCTCACTTAACAACTTTGATATGTTAAGTGGGAACCAAATGTACATGAAAATAAGATCCTCACTTAACAATTTTGATATGTTAAGTGGGAATCAAATGTATTTTGAAAATGAGATTCTCACTTAACAACTTTGATTATATGGAATCAAATGCATATGAAAATGAGATCTTCACTTAACAATTTTGATATGTTAAGTGGGAATCAAATGTTCATGAAAATGAGATTCTCACTTAACAATTTTGATATGTTAAGTGGGAATCAAATGTTTGAAAATGTGGTTCCCACTTAACAACTTTGATATGTTAAGTGGAATTAAATGCATATAAAAATGAGATCCTCACTTAACAACTTTGATATATTAAGGGAATCAAATGTATTTTAAAATGAGATTCTCACTTAGCAACTTTGATATGTTAAGTGGAATCAAATGCATATGAAAATGAGATCCTCACTTAACAACTTTGATATTATAAGTGGGAATCAAATGTTCATGAAAATGAGATTATGACTTAACAATTTTGATATGTTAAGTCGAATTAAATGTATTTGAAAATATGATTTTCACTTAACAACTTGGATATGTTAAGAGGGAATCAAATGTATTTGATGTGCCCTATTTCTTTTGACAAAATGGCATGTTAAATAAGATTCTAAAATAGGGAGGAAATTTATTTAGCAAATCTTAAGTATGTTAAATAGATTTCAACAATATGCTTTCGCCATGTATGTGATTTTTTGATTTTGAAAAGAGAGAAACCTTAACTCTAGCATATGTGAAATATGTTGAGTAGAGTTTCAATTTCATGTTATGATTTGAAAATAGAATCTTCATTCAATAAATTTGAGTATGTTGAATGAAGGTGACTATTTCAAAATGTGCATTTGGAAAGTGTTATTTTGTGAAAGAATTTATTTTTCTTAAATTTTATGATGAACCTTGCCTCACCAAGCTGGTGGGGAGGTTCTCAATTTTATTATCTCTTCTTTTATTGATAAATTTTGTTCTTTACCTATTGGGGAACCCAAAAGGGGTTTTAAGACTTACACGGAGTGAGGTCCTAAAACCTAAAGGATGTCACTAACTTTGCTTAAGAATGAAATAAGCTATGTGCCAACGGAAGAAAAGATAGTCTCGACTCACATAAAATGCAAGTCCACTATCGATTCTTGGAGACAACAATCATCTAATAGAGATAGAGAGAGGAGCCATCCCTGGGAGTCACCAAAAAATGCGGTGTTTATTTTTGATTGCATATTATGTGTGTGTATGGACACCACATAGATCTAAGGATATACTTATTGAGGTGATTGGGTATGACATTAAGGAATAGTGTACTATCTCGAAAGATAGAAGTTATTACCCTATAATAGACTTAATCACCTAATAAGGACTCTAAGGCATGATGGGTCTTGAATATACTAGAGATTTTTCCCTACTTTACATGAAAAAGTAAAACATGGTTTATTTAAACTAGGTTAGTTAAACTCCCTATGGAGGCAAGCTTCCATAGTTAATTACAAGAAAGTGAAAGTGAATCCCTAAGAATACTCTCAATTAATGTGATTATTGTTTCCAAAGAATTGAAAGATAGGACTATCAATAAATTGGTTATATTTTAGAAGATCAAGTAAGATGGATCAAAAGGGGAGAGTTATTATCAAAATCAAAGGAGATGATGAGAGAGTGCTCATGATACTAGAAAACCTAGTGAGAACTCCAATCCCCTATGGTTGGGCTTTATATATTTGAAATTGAGGAAATTTATTTATTTGAGGTTGAAATTTTATTAAAAATCTAGGACTTATAATTCCATAATACAAGATTGTAGAAATACCTAAGAGGTGGTGATTTATGCTTATTTCCCCAAAGGGAAATAATAACCTTAGATCCTAAATCTAGGGAGCTTTGGCGAGGGCCAAAGCATGACCTAAATCTAAGAAAGTAGGTATATACCTAGAAGAGAGAGTAAACCACGAATGTAGACTTCTTGCTAGAGTGGCACGTTAACTCCTCCTGCATTTTAAAACCATAGGCAAGTTATATGCTTTCCAAGATGGTTAGGTAGTTAATTATTTAGAAAAGAAACTAAGTTCTTAGACCCACTTTCTAAGAGACTAGAATATGTGGGGTTATGAATAATGACTTAATCTAATGCAAATTTTATCAAATTTTATTTAGTTTGGGACCCTTTATTTTGACATATAGGATTTTATATGCTTAAATGCATGAGAAGTTGATTCTGAGATAAATAAAAGAGAAGGAGGTGTTCTTCCATCATAGGCCTGTGGTTTTATTTTGGAGAATGTTATGTTGGACACGACATAGATTTGCAAGTGTACTTATTAGGGTGATTGGGCGACATTAAGGAATGAAATACTATCTTGAGAGATAGAAGTCACCTACTTATAATGGACCTAATCACCTAAGGACTCCAAAGGCTACTGGGTCTTCAAATATACTAGAGATCTTTCCCTTACTTTACATAAAAAAAGTAAAGTAGGGTTTATTTTAAGCCGGTTCGCTAAGCTCTCTATGGAGGCAAGCCCTCATAGTTAATTATATCATAAGGAATGAGATTCTTTAGGAATACTCTTGATTAAGAAAATGACCATTGTCTCCAAAGATTTCAAAGATAGGACTATCAATCAATTGGTTATTTTAGAAAATTAAGTGGGATTGAGAAAAGGAGGGAGTTATTATCAAAACCAAAGAGAGATGAGTAGGGATGCTCATGATACTAGGAAACCTAGTGAGCATCCCGAACTATCCTATGGGCTTTATATGTTTGAAATTGAGGAGATTTATTTATTTGAGCTAAAATTTTATTAAAAATTTAGGACTAACAATTCCATAACACAAGATTATGAAAATGCATAAGAGGTGAGGATTTATGCTTATAGGAAGGAAACTACCTCGGATCCTAAGCTAGGGAGCTTTGGTAAAACCACAAGCACACCCTAAATCTAAGCGAAGGTGGATATAATTGTCTACCTCCATAGAGATGATAGCCCATTTGTTGGACTTATAACTACCTAGAGTGGTCGCCAACTAACACCTCCTACGATTTTAAATACATGTAGGCAAATCTTATGCTTTACAAGATAGCTAAGTTGTTGTTCATTTAGAAAGAGACTAGATTTTTAAACTCACTCCCTAAGAGACTAGAGCATGAGTTGTATGAATTCATGACTTAATCTAATGCAAATTTTATCAAATTTATTTGATTAATTTGGACTTTTATTTGACACAGTGATGGGATTTTATATGCCTAATGCATGAGAAAATAGTTATGGGCCAAAATCGAAAGAAGGAGGTATGTTTCCATCATGGCTCTCAAAGGTCAAGCCATTTTCTCGGCAAAGGTGGAAGCCCTCCATTGGAAAGAGTGAGGCGATATGATTTATGCATGATGTGAGACATACAACATCTAGAGGGGTTGTTAAATCTCTTATTATCTTGATTTATGTCCTAGGCTTTAGGTGGGGTTATGAATTGCTTTAGTTTAATTTTGAATTGATTAATTGGATAGAAAATTAATTTTTCCTAAGAGCCTAATCGCAGTCATTCAACAACCATTAAATAATTAAGAAATAAGGAATATCATGCCATCCTAATTGCACAATCATAAATAAAACATCAATCAATTTATAAAATTAGCATAAAAGAATAAGAGACCATGTGGTCGGGTCCCACCACATAACCCAACAAAGAGAAATGGCTATGAGATCTACCCTTATACGTGCGCTATAAATGAATAATTACAATTAAAATAATTCATGTTATGAGAGTCTTCATTCTTCATTAATTCATTTTGATTCACTTCTTTTATTTTTTTCTTTTGGCTTGCTTGGAATATGGTTGCTCCAAAGGCATCACATGGTGCATAAGACTTGGTCTTATGACCAATGTTCATCCTAATCCCCATATCATTCATTCCTAAACTTAATTACAAAATTTACATCAAAATGGAAAAGGTAAATCTAACTAAACATACCACATAACCCAAGTAGTTATATTAATAATTTGGACTCGCACCACATGGGTAAGTAAGCCCACTTGTCTTAGGCTTAGGGGTATAAGCAACATGCATAGCAAAAAATATTTATATTTTTATTCAAAGACCCCTTAAGCATAACCCTGTAAGACATGATTAGGCTAAGATTGCCCTATCATCTAGTCTACACATTCACCCTAACATCTAGTCTAAAACATTACATCACAAAATAAAATCAAGCATCAAATCATGCATCGTTCTAACATAAATCTAGAAATGGTGACTTAGCCTAATGTGTGTGTCATTTAAGGCTTGTGTGGCATGTCTTAGCTAGGCTTTAAGGTTAGAATTTTTAAGTATGAAAGATTCAATTTAGATGGTGGTTTTAGTTTAAGTGATTTAGTTGATTTGTCAATTTTAGTTCATGATTTGATTTGATTTGAATGAACCTACACTTAGTGACTAAATGTTATAAAGAGAAGGAAGGGAAGCTCTCTTTCAACATTACCTTAAAGCATTTCTAAGGTAGATTCATTAATGAATTTCTTTTAGTGAATGATTTATTATATATTTTTAATTAACCCTACATTTAGATTCTTCCTAAATAGTCCTATTTAATAAGAAAAGCCTCTTAGAATTAGTTAGGGTGGATTACTATCACATAACACACATCCATTCATTTCTTTCCACCATGTATACCATGCATATGAATAATCATAAGCATACCTATACATGCAATGCAAATCTTAGCACACTTTGATGATGAATGCAAAGGGAATGTGGTTTGAAAATTTGGATATTCCATGAATGCATGTCTTTGCTATGTAGAAAAGAGGGACTCTTTGATCAATTTAGCTAAAGGTACATCCACTTGTATAAAAGTTATAAGTGAGTACCATTATTTTCTACACGAGGCATAAGGTACAAGACCTACTTGGGGCTAATTAAAGCCTCGAACCCCGGATATCCAGATTGATATACCACTTTTCTTAGATACATGTAGATGTACAAAATAAAAGAGCCAAATGGATGAAGAATCATGCAAGAGATTTATGTTTGATTTCAATGTAATATTTACATGTGTAATATGAAGGTTCTTCCTAAGTCTTAATATAAAGATACTATGGTGAAAATATTTATGTCTTCATCTATCTTTTGAGAGATAAATGAAAACAAAAATAACTGGTGAAAATATTTTCAATTTCTAAGAGGTATGCTTCCATCTTCAATCTATGTGGATAAAATGAAGATAGAAATATACTCTTTTATGCATCTGGACACATAGATGATCAGATGTTCTTATTAGGGTGATTGAGTGCGACATTGAGGAGAGGCACTATCTCAAAAGATAGAAGTCACTATCCTACAATGGACCTAATCACCTCAATAATGACTCCCAAGGATAATGGGTGCATGTGTACTAGAGATTCTTCCCTACTTTATATGGAAAAGTAAAGTAGGATTTGTTTTAAATCAAATTCATTAACTTCCTATAGGGCAAGCCCCATAGTTAATTACATCCTAAGGAAGGGGATTCCTTAGGAATACTCTCGATCAAGGTAGATGATCATTGTCTCCAAAGATTTTAATAGGTAGGACTATCAATGGATTGGTATATTTTAAGATCAAATGGGATTGATCAAAGAGAGAGATAGAGAGAGAGAGAGAGAGAGAGAGAGTTATTATCAAAGCCAAAGAAAGATAGGAGATGCTCACGATGCTAGGAAACCTAGCGAGCATCTCAAACTATTCTATAGTTGGGCTTTACATTTTTGAAATTGATTTAATTTATTTGAGTTGAATTTTTTATTATAAATTTAGGGCTTATGATTACACAACACAAGATTATAAAATGCGTAAGATGTGAGGATTTATACTTATGGCCCATAAAGGAAGAAGCAACCTCGTAACCTAAATCTAGGGAGCTTTGTTAAAAAGAATAACCTAAATCTAAGGTAAAATGAGTATTTGGTTTACCTCCACAAGAGGATAAACCACCCGACCGCTTGGACTTACAATCTTTAGGGGTGGCGCCAACTCCTCCTACAATTTTATATTCATGTAAGCAAGTCATATGCTTTATGCAAGATAGCTAGGTTGTTATTTATTTTAGAAAGAGACTAAGTCCTTAAACGACTCCTAAGAGATTAGATCATGTAAGGGCATGAAAAATGACCTAGATCTAATGAAAAATATATTACATTTTACTTTTATTTTTGGACAATCATTTGACTGATTATAGGATTCATATGCCTAATGCATGAGAAATAAGATTATGGGCCAAAATTAGCGAAAAGGGGAGGTGTGTTCCCACCATGGCTCTCAAGCCAAGTTTTCTAGTAAAGGTGGAAGCCCTCTAATCAAGAGTGAAATAATATGCTTTTATGCATGATATTATAAAAGAAATACTCATCCAGCTAAGGGGTTACTAATTCTTTTATATTGATTTTAACTTAGGCTTTAAATAAGGTGATGAGTTGTTCATTTTAATTTTGAGTTATTTAATTTGGTAGAAGATTTATTTTTTCCTAAGAGCCTAATCCATCTAGTCCATACATCAAGCAAGGAAAAACTAAAAAATGATGCCATCTTAATGCACAAGCTAAACAAAACATCAAATCTTTTATAAAGCTAACGTAAAAGAATAAAAGACCATTTATGGTCGCATCACCGCATAAACTCAAAAAAAAAATTGTGAAGCTCTACCTTTATACAAACCAGATTACAAATGAATTAATTTACAATGCAAGGAAATTCATGTTATGGGAGTCTTCATTCTTCACTTCTTCATTCTTCTTTTTTTCTTTTTATTCTTTTCTTCTTTCTTCTTTGGTTAATTCCTTTGGATGGTTGGAATGTGGATGCTCCAAAGGATTCAGTGGTACATAAGATGTAATCTTATGACCAATGCTCATTTTAATCCCTCATAATAATCATTCTTAAATCCTAACAAAAAATTACATGAAAAGGAAAAGTAAATCTAACTAACATCTATAAAATAAAGATTAGCTAAACAAACCATACAAATCTTAAGCATGTATATTGAACTTAACCCCACATATGAGTAACCAAGTACTCTGGCTTGGATTATGCTTAGGGGTATAAGCATCTGCAACAAAAGTAGTTATATTTTTATTACAGCCTCAAGCACAATCCACTACGTAAAGCAATGATTAGACTAAATCATCCTACCATTCATTCTACACATTCACCCTAACATGTAGACTAAAACAAAATATAATAAAATAAAAGCAAACATCAAACCATGCACCTAACATAAGGTTAGAAGTGGTGACCTAGTCTAATGTGTGTGTGCTTTAGAAGGTTTGTATGGTATGCTTAGCTATGGATTTAAGGTTTGGATTTTCTAAGTGTAAAGATGTTCAACTTAGATGGGCGTTTCATTTAAGTGTTTAGTTGATTTGGGTTGATTTTGTTTGGTTTAAATGAATCCTACAATTAATTACTAAGTGTAAAGAGAGGGAAAAAGAAGAGGACTTCTCTTTCCTTCCCTACCTTAAGTAATTTCTAAAGTGGATTCATATTTGATTTTATTTAGTGAATGTATTATTATGTGTTTTAATTAATCCTAAGTTTAGATTAACTCTAAACATACCTATTCAAAAGGAAAGACATTTTAAGATTAAGTAAAGTGAATTAATATCACAAAACACACATCACTTCATTTCTTTCAACATGTATAACATGCAAATGAATGAATCCTAAGCATATTTATACATACAAATGGAAATTTTAGCACATTTATAATGAATGCTAAGTGAGTTACTTAATAAAATTTGAATGCTTTATGATGCATGATTTTATTAAGCTAAAAGAGATTTTCTTATCCATTTTTCACATGCACATATGTATGTATGAAAGGCATAAGTGAGTATGGCCATTGTTAGCACCACAGGTGTAAGGTACAATACCTACTTAGGGCTACTTAAATCCTCACAACCCGGGTTATCCAAACTAATATACCACTTTCCTTAAATACAAGCACATGTATAAAAAGAAATGAGTGGAAAAGAAAGATGCAAAAGTTTGTAATTGTATTTTGTTTTGTTTATGCAATTTATATGTACAAGTGTGGATGTCCTCCTTAAGTAATATCATAGGAATGGGATTGGGAAGTGTTATATTCTTTTCAAATGAACTATACACTTTGCCAAATCCTATTCAAAACTATGCTAAAAGAAAAGGGAAGGAAAGCCATACTATGCACATCATATTTATCTCCACATGCAATCTTATAAATAATTATAAGTAACACACTTTTAGTTTTAGGTATTTGATTTATAGATTTTAAAATAGTTTTAGATTTAGTAGTGATAATAGCTATTCATATTTTTACTTTAGCCAAAACATGCAATTTGACATAAAGAAAATATTTCATTTTAATTTGATTTTAGAAAAGTATGAATGCATGAAATTCATATGACATATGCATTTAGCATGTTAAGAAAGAACTAATGTGATGAAAGCATGTAAACACATTCACCCTAATTAATTCCTAAAGACAATCATATGAAATAAGAAAGCTTAAAGCAAATCAAGTTGTTTTAAGAAAGGTTTGATTTTATTTTGAGTTTGATTTAATTTGAGAAATGCGAGGTGAGTTTGTTTTTCCTAACCCATTCCCACATGTTTTTTGTTTCAATTTAATTTTAGGTGATTAGATCAATTTTATACTTTGGTTAGGTTAAGGTATGAATTAAGTGTGTTAATTACGCCTATTTACACCACCTTAGCATAGTTAATCAAATAATTATGAGCCAATGAGATGACATAAAACCACACAAAGAATTTAAATTGAGAATGCACCTAAGAAGAAAAGGGCCTAATGCATTTGGCTCATGATTAATGATTAATTAAGCAAAGGGGTTTAAGTTAAGTAATTTCATAACCCCTCTCACACATGTGAGTTGGATTTTGATTTCCTTAATTGTACATAAGCTCTTGAATGCCTAAGCATTTACCCAAGATAGATCAATTAAGTTTTAGAAAGTTTTAGAATTTTATGAAATTAATTAAGGGGTAATTAGTGAATTAACCCTTAATTAAGGGTGGATTAAGAAAATAAGGGGGGTTTAAGGAATATCTTAAGGAAAGCATCCCAAAATTATTCCTAAATGTCATATTCGCTAATAAAAACTTAATTGACTCAATCGAGGGTTAAACCACTAATTATACCCTTAAGCTTAATTATATTAAGAGAGTGATTAAGGAATGAACTAGCAATCCCTCAAACCACCAATAAATCCCAAGAAAATTAGGGAGGCACTAGTCATCCCACTAATTATGCACAAGAAGTTTGGAATTAATAAATGGAATAATTAGGGTAATTAATAAAATAACATTCTCAATAAAACCTAAATCTAGAGAAAATCACTGTCCAAAATCCATTGAAATTATTTTTAGAATATTCTATGTTTAATTATCTATCCAATGTAATTTATTTCATATTTTTTTGATTTTTCTAGGCTTAGATATTAATTTAGAAAGTTTCCATGATTAATTAGTGATTTAATAGCCTAATTAAATGTTTAATCTCATCGACACCAAGTGGACTGCTAACGGCATGCACTTTACATGTGGTGTGATGGGATTCGATATTAAAGTTATCACATCATAGTGAAGCATTAGCGGTGGTGCTACGCGGCATCAAAGATCCGACTTGAGGTTTAAAGTTGCGTTCTAAAGGATAAAACGTGGGATCCTACATGTCTTAATCATGGCGTCCATCCAAAATGCATGGATGGACGGGCTATGATCCTTCCCTATATTTTCCTATGGGAGAGGACATCCATCCATCATTTAGGGATGATCCAACTCATTGAGCTCTGATTGATCCCAAAACTTACCCATACCATCTAAGCATAAAGGCAAACACATCTAATGACTAGAATCTCATGGGGTGATACTTTACTTCATAAAGGGCCAAACCACATCTAAATTGAGCTTTTACCTAGCAGAGGATGCTCGATTCCTTGAGAAGCTTCTGAGTGGACGAAGCTTTGAGAGTTTGAGTTCTTGAGATTAGGTGGATCCTCCTATGGGCCAACTCCTCCTTCAAGTAGGTTCGATCTTGGTTGAAGAAGCACCTCCCTTGCCTTTAGAGCTTGGGAAAAGCTTGGGTGAGTTCGATTGAGCTCCCCGATGGAGCTTGCAAAGGGAATTATTGATATTGAGTGTAGGCTAAGTTTGATTTTGAGTGGAGCTCCCTTGTTTTCAAGCTATGAAAATTGAGAAAATGGAAAATGAGAATTTCTTAAGAGAGCTTGGGAGGCTGGGAAATGACTTCTCTAGCTTCCTTAGCTTAATCGAGTATGAGACTCATGGAATGAATTCAAATTAGGGGAGTAGATCTCCCACTTGAGCAATTAGATGACCAGCTTCTCCCTTCCATTTTGATCCAATTGACCATCTTGAGTGGGTTTTAGTGTTAGGGTGTCCTTGTCGGTTGAGGAGTGGTGTAGTGGAGCTTGCATGTGCTTAAATCAAGTGGAGGAGGGATTCCATGTCCTTAATTTCATGTAAGTGGTTTAGCCTTGCTAGGTTGGTGACCCAAACCCATTAGGTTGGTTGCACCACACTCCCTAGTGTTCACTTGATCCACTAAAAGGGTGCCAAGTGGTTATGGAGAGGATTTGACCAAAATTTACCATTTTACTTAGGGTAAAGGTCATTTGGCTTAGATTTCAATTTGAATATGTTTCATATGTTTGAAAAATGGGTTAGGCCAAGTTTCATTGAATTTGGAGTTGATTTGATATGATTTGGCTCATGTTGACCCATTTAGGTCAAAATGGGTCAACTTAGGTTGGCCAAATTGGTCAAATTGGGTCAAACTAAGGGTTGGGTCAAGTTCATATGACTATTTGAAATGCTTTTGGGTTTGATTCAATTTAGTTTAGGTTTGAATTTGGTTCAATTTAGTTCATTTAGGTCAAATGGGTCAAGTTGACCATTTGACCCATTTGACCTAGTTGGGTTAGGTCATGGGTTGGTTCATGTTTGGTTGGTCATATGAAATGGATTGGTATCTTTATTTCCAAATAATTTTGGTTAAGTTTGAATTTGGCTCAATTTGACCCTTTTATGTCAAGTTGGGTTCATGGTTAATTGGGCTAGTTAGGTCTTAGCCATTTGAGGCTTTGGTCAAGTTTAGCAAGTGATTTGGAATGAACTTGACCCATTAGTTTCAATCAATTTGACTTAGAACAAGTTTTGACACATTTTTAACTTTTAGGTCAAGTTGGGTCAACTTGGGTTAAGGCCCATTGGGCTAGGTTAGCTCAAATGTTGACTTGGCCAAGTTCAAACATTGGCCATGAATGAACTTAGATCAATGGTTTCAATCAATTTGGCCTATGATGGGTTTTGGCTATGTTGGGTTTTTCATTTTGGCTAAGTGTTGACTTAGTCAACCCTTAAGTTTGACTTGGTTTGACCCAATTTGAGTGATTGATCATCTCATGATGATTGTTGATCATGATGAAAGGCTTATATGGGCTTAGTTCAATCTAATTTGGTTAGGATTAGAATTTGGCTCATATAAGTACTTTAGGTCACTTTGGGTCAAGTGAGCCTAAGTAGGTCAAATGGCTTGGTCAAAGCTTGATTTGAGTTCTATTGAACTCACATATAAACTTACGATTGAAATATAAATCCATTTGCAAGAGATTTGAAGTCAAATAGGTTTTGATTCATTTGATAATTTCAAGTTCAAAGAGAGGTTTGACTTTTTTTGTATTGAGTTTTGGATTGATGATTGAAGTTTGTATTTATATTTGGATTCACGATTGAAGGCTTGATTGAATCATGAAAAAATCAAGAGTTTGACTTGATTTGAAATTGATTGCGCTAAGTTCAAGATTTTGACTTGAAAGGCTTAGGTTGGATTTTGGTTGAATTTGAGTTTGATTTTTGGATTTAGTTTGATTGATTTGAATTTCTATTTCATTTATATATGTGAATATAAATGAAAATATAAATGGCTTATGAGAAAATTTTAGAATTTGAAGTGATTGAATTAGGCTAAGTCCTAGAGGGAATCAAAGGGACTTAGGAAAGATTTTGACTTGGATTTGATTTTTTTATAGTTTAGTTTGATTGATTTGAATTTATATTTCATTTATATATGTGAATATAAATGAGGATATAAATGGGTTGTGAGAAAATTTCATGAGTTTGAATTGATTTGGATTAGATTTAGGCTAAGTCCTTAAGAGGGAATCAAAGGACTTAGGAAATTTTGAACTTGGAATTTCAATCATGGATTCAATCATAAGTTTCAATCATGGATTTCAATTATTTGGCATTGATTTGAGTTTGATGAAAGTCAATCAAGTTGGAATTGATTTAGGTTTGATGTTGATTTGGTTTGGAGTTTGACTTGAGCGAAGGAAGTGTGGAGTGTGGTTCAAGCTATGGTAGGCAAATTTTCCTATCACCCCTAAGGCATGACTTATTCCTATGACTAACTCTTCTAAGTCTCAGAGCTATGTTGAGTGTCCACCTAGTCACTAGATGTGTCTTAAGACTAAGGAACTCTTAAAGTCTAAGAGAAGTCCTATGTCTAAGATGGAGGTTGAGAGCTCATTCTAAAATGAGACCAACAATAACACTTTGGTTGGGACACCAAGATTCAGATGTTCTTCTTATTAGATGCATATTATGGAATGATGTACTATCTCGAGTGACAAAATCACCATCTGTAATGGACCTAATCACTTTAATAAGGACTCCTAAGAACTATAGGTCTTATGTACCGGAGATTCTTCCCCTACTTTACATGGAAAACTAAAGTAGGGTTTTATTTAAATTAGTTTAAAGTTCCATGGAGGCAAGCCTCCATAGTTAATTACATCTTAAGGAATGATATTCCTTAGAAATACTCTTAATTAAGGTAAATAATTATTGTCTCCAAAGATTTCAAAGATAGGACTATCAATCAATTGGTTTATTTTTAGAAGATCAAGTGGGATTGATCAAGAAGGGGAGTTGTTATCGAAACCAAAAGAAGATAAGTAAGGGATGCTTATGATGATAGGAAGACTAGTAAGCATCCCAAACTATCATATGGTTGGGCTTTATATTTTGAAATTGAAGTGATTTATTTGTTTGAATTGACTTTTTATTAGAAATTGGGCTTACAATTCCATGATACAAGATCATGGAAATGCCTAAGAGGTAAGGATTTATGCTTATAGCCAAAAGGAAGTAGCAGCCTCAATCTAAATCTAGGGAGCTTGAGAGCCAAATCACGACCTAAATCTAAGGAGAAAATGGGCATATGGTTTACCTCCATAAGAGAGGATAAACCACCCAAGCTGGGCTTACAATCGCTGGGGTGGTGCCAACTAACTTCTCCTATAATTTTAAATACATATAGGCAAGTCTTATGCTTTTATAAGATAGGTAAGTGTTGTTTATTTAGAAAGAGACTAAGTCTTTAAACACACTCCCTAAGAGACTAGATCATTTAGGGCATGATTTAATGACTTAAATCTAATGCAAATTTTGTTATGTTTTATTTTGATTTTGGATAATTGATTTGACGCTATGGATTCATATGCCTAATGTATGAAAATTTGATTATGGGCCAAAATTAACAAGAAAGAGGTGTGTATCCATTATGGATCTCAAAGGTCAAGCCAAATTCCTTAGCAATCGTGGTTGCCCTCCATAAGCAAGAGTGAAGCAAGATGCTTTTATGAATTATGTGAAAACATACAACATCTAGCTAATGGGTTGTTAAATCTTTTATCTTAGTTTATGACATAGGCTTTAGGTGAGGTTATGAGTTATTAATTTTTTAGTTTTAAGTTGATTAATTGGGTAGAAAATTTATTTTTTCCTAAGAACCTAATCATTTCTAGGCCATTCATCAAAGCAAGGAAGAAACTAAGAAAGATGTCATCTTAATGCACAAACTAAATAAATATCAAACAATTTATAAAGATAGTGCAAAAGAATAAGAGGCCATTTGTGGTCGGGTTCCACCGCACAAACTGAAAAGACAAATGTGGGTAGCCAAGCTCTACCATTATACAACTTGAATTACAAATGAATTAATTACAATAAAAAAGGAATTCATGTTATGGGGTTCTTCATTCTTCATTTCTCCTTCCTTCTTTTTTCTTTTCTTTCTTCTTTCTTCTCTTCTTCTTCTTTGGTTGGAAGGTGGTTGCCTTCTTCACATGGTACATAGGGCATAGTCTTATGACCAATGTTCATCCTAATTTCCCATAACATTCATTTGAAATTCTAATTAAAAAAATTACATGAAAATGGAAAAATTAAATCTAACTAAAACTTGCAAAACAGAGATTAGCTAAACACACCACACAATCCTAAGCATGTATATATAAACTTAACTTACGCACATGGGTAACCAAGTCCACGACCTATTTTGGATTATGCTTAGGGTATAAGCAACCTACATAGCAAAAGAATTTATATTTTATTACATCACCCTTAAGCATAATCCCTATAAAAGACAATGGTTAGACTAAGATCGCCTACCATTCAATCTACAGGATACATCTTATCATCCGCATCAAAATCAAAATCATCATGCACCACCCTAACATAGAGCTAGAAATGGAGACTTAGCCTAATGTGTGTGCCATTTAAGGCTTGTGTGGTATGTCTTAACTAGGCTTTGTTAGAGTTTTCTAAGGGTGAAGTGTTCAACTTAGAGGGTGGTTTTATTTAAGTGAAGTGATTTAGTTGATTTGTTAATTTTATTTGATGATTTGATTTGGTTTGAATAAACCTACACTTAATTACTAAGTGTTGTAAAGAGAGGAAAAGAGAAGAGAATTTCTCTTTCCTCCTACCTAAGTAATTTCTAGGTAGATTCATTAGTGATTTTTATTTAGTGAATGTTTTATTATGTGTTTTAATTAATCCTAAATTTAGATTTACTCTAAATAAACCTATTCAATAAGAAAAACATTTTAAAGATTAATTAAGTGAATTACTATCACATAATACAACCCTTTATTTCTTTCTAACATGTGTAACATGCATATGGATGAATCCTAAGCATATCTATACATGAAAATGGAAGTGTTAGCACACCTTGATGATGAAATGCTAAGAGATGTTGTTTAGGGAAAATTTGGAATGTTTCATGTATGCATGTTTTGTTAAGTAGAAAAGAGAGGGATTCTTTTATCCATTAATCAAATGCACATTTACATGTATGAAAGACATAAGTGAGTATGCCATTATTTTCTATAATGTACAAGACCTACTTGGGGCTACTTAAAGTCTCAATCCCTGGGGTGTCCAGACTAATATACCATTTTTCTTAAATACATGTGCATGTACAAAAGAAATGAATGGAAAAAAGTCATGCAAAAGATTTTATGTCTGGTTTGGTTATGCAATTTACATGTGTAAATGTGAAGATTCTTCTTAAAGGTTAACATAGGAATGAATATGAGTGGATTCAAGCAAGTGTTGTGTTCTTTTCAAATAAACTATACACTTTGCAAATCCTATTCAAAACTATGTTAAAAGAGAAGAGAAAAATAAAATAATGCACATCTTATGTTATACTCACATGCAAGCTTATAAGTAATTATAAGTAGCATACCTTTCATTTGTAATCTTTGATTTGTAATTTTGAAAATAATTTTATATTTAATAGTGATAATAGCCATTTATATTCTTACTTTATCCAAAACATGCAATTTGACATAAAGGAAACATTTCATTTTAATTTATTTTTCAAAAGACATGAATGCATGATTTCATATGGCATACACTATTTAGCATGCTTGGAAAGAGATAAAGTGATGTAACTTCATTCACACTAATTAATTCCTAAAAATAATCCTATGGAATAAGATCATTTAAAGTGAATCAAGGTTGTTTAAAGAGATTTTTGTTTTAATTTTGAGTTTGATTTGGTTTTAGAAAATGTATTGTGTTATTTTAGTTTAATTTTAGAACCATTAGATTGATTTTATGTTTTGCTTAGGTTAAGGTGTGAATTAAGTTCATTAATTACACCTTACCTACACCTCTTAATATAATTATTCAAATAATTATGATCCAACATATGATATGTAACCACATTGAATTTAAATTAGCAATGCATCCTAAGAAAGAAAATGCCTAATGCAATTGGCTCATAATTATTGATTAATTAAGCTAAAGGTTTAATTAAGTACTTTCATAACCTTCCCACATCCGGGTTGGAAATAATTTCCTTAAGCTTACTTAGGTTATTCAACACCTAAGTATCTACCCAACAAAGGATTGATTAAGTTCATTGATTTTGAAAATTTGATTAGGTTAATTAAGAAGATTATTAGTGGATTAACCCTTAATAGGTTTGGATTAAGGAAGGGGTTTAGGGAACAACTTAGGAAAATATTCCAAAAGTATTCCACAAACCTTCTAATCACTTAAATAATTTTCAATTACCTTAATTAAATGATTAAACCATTGTTCACATGCTTAATTACCCCAATTACATTAAGAGAGTGATTAGAGATTCATTAATTGATTTCTAATTGATTAATAAATTCTAAGAAAATTAGGAGAGGCAGAGGTCATCCCCAAAATATGCTTAAGAAGTTTGGAATTAATTAATGAAATCATTAGGAGTAATTAAGATTATTAAGATTTTAAATAAACCCTAATTAAGGAAAATTTACTATTCAAAATCAATTAGAAATAATTTTATATTATTCCTTTGTGAATTATCTTTAAAATGAGCCCTCATTCATAATTTTTTGATTTTTCTATATTTAGTTATGTATTTTGAAGTTTCGATTTAGGATAATTAAATAACCCTAATTATATAACTAATCCGGTGCAATGGGACATGACGCTGGCGCTTTCCATGTGGCATGACAGATTGGTTATTTAAGTTGTCAAATCGGTTGCAAAGTCGTGGCACTACATGTTTTCTCCTTGACGTCGATCAAAGATCTAACGACAGATAAAACCCATGGATCTAAAGGGATTAAAATGTGGGATCTAATCAGATTAATCGGATCATCCATACAAAACACACGAGATGGACGGTCCATGATTCATCCCCCTCACTTGTGGGAGAGCGATTGTCCATCCTAAGGCTTGATCCAAGCTCACTTGAACTCGCAGAGGGATTGAACACACACCATCTAAGAGCAAAGAGGAAGACATTCCCCAATCAATTTTAATTGGGATGATACTTTCCTTCACAAAGGACCAAAAAATTCTATATCTATGCTCGCTTTGAAGCATAACTTGGAGGTTATCACCGCTCCCAACCATCGAGGTAGCTTCATCTCACTAAGCTCGTTGAAGGTTTGAAGGCTTGAGGTGAAGTGAATCTTTCTATTGGACAAAGCTTCCATCAAAGGCTTGCTTTTGGTCTAGCTCCCTCTCGTGGCTTAGATGCTTAGAACTTGACTTGTGTGAAGGTTCTTTGATGGTGTTTGCAAGAGGAATTAGCTTTTGGTGGAGTGATGAATGAGTTGGAATTTCCCTACCTCCCATATTTTAAAGGAAACCGAGAATGGAGAATTAGGAAGAGCTTGGAGATTGCTTTAGAGAGCTTGTGGAGCTTGCCTTAGGTTTCTCTAGTTTAATCGATTACAAGTGATGTCAAATGAAGTGGAATCGGGGAGTATATCTTCCCTACAAGGATTAGACGCGTGAGCTATCCTTCCCTTATGATCAAATTGATCAATGGAATGGGTTTGTTATGTTAAAGGTGCCAAGTAATTTTTTGGTAGGATGTAGGAGGAGCTACCCATGTGTTAAATAAGTGTGGGAGTGATTCCATGTGAAGAATTTTCATTGGGTGGTCAGTTTTGGCTTTGGGTTTGTTGACCCATTGGGTCATGCCATACACCACTCATTAGTGTCCAATTGGTCCAGGAAGTGGCCATGAAAAGGATTTGACCAAATTTCAAGTGAATTAATGGGTTACCTTGACCTAGGGGTAAAATGGTCATTTGGCTTTGACTTTAATTTAGGAAGATTTGGAATAGTTTGAAATTTGGGCCAAATATCAATGAATTTGGAGTTTATTTGATATCATTTGGCTAATGTTGACCCATTTAGGTCAAAATGGATAAACTTGGTCAAGTTGACCAATTGGTCAAATTAGGTCAAACCAAGGATTGGGTCGTTCATATGACCATTTGGAGTAGTTTGATATCATTGGTTTGGTTTAATTTGATTTGTATTTGGTTTTGGTTCATTTGAATTCATTTAGGTCAAATGGGTCAAGTTGACCAATTTGACCCATTTGATCTAATTAGGTTAGGTCATGGGTTGGTTTAGGTTTGGTTGGACATTTAAAATATTTTGCAAGCTTTGGTTTCAATCAATTTTGGTTTGGTTTGATTTTGGCTTGATTTGACCTTTTAGGTCAAGTTAGTTCATGGTCAATTGGGCTAAGTTGGGTTTTAGTTGGCCAATTGAGTTTCTGTTCAACAAGTCATCTAGAATGAACTTGACCCATTGGTTGCAAATTGATTTGGCTTAGATAAAGATTTTTGAATTTTTAGGTCAAGTTGGGTCAACTTGGGTCAAGTGGTAAATAGGTTAGGCTCAAATGATGGCTTGGTCAAGTTCAAATATTGATCATGAACTAGTTTAGATCAATGGTTTCAATCAATTTGGCCTATGGTGGATTTTGGCTAGTTTAAGTTTTATTTGGGTTAAGTGTTGACTTGGTTAACACTTAGGTTTGACTTCGTAACCCAATTTGAGTGATTGATCATCTCATGATGATTGTTGCTCACAATGTGAGGCTTAGGTGGGCTTAGTTCAATCCAATTTGGGTAGGATTAGAGTTTGGCTCAAAAGGTACTTTTGATCACTTTGGGTCAAGTGAGCCTAAGTGGGTCAATTGACTTGATCAAGGCTTGACTCAAGTTTGGTTGAACTCACATATAGACTTATGATTGAAATATAAATTCATTTGTAAGTGATTTGGAGTCAAATGAATTTGTAATCATTTAACAATTTCAAGTTCAAAGAATGAACATGGGTTTGAGTTTTGAATTTAGTTTTGGTTTGGTGATTGAAAGTTATGTTTATATTTGGTTTCATGATTGAAGGATTGATTGAATCATGAAGAAAATCTAAGGGTTTGGATTGATTTTAGGTTGATTTGGCTATGTTCAAGAATTTGACTTGAAAGGGTTTAGGTTGGATTTTATATTTGAGTTTTTTTGAATTATTTGAATTTATATTTCATTTATATTTATGAATATAAATGAGAATATAAATGGGTATGAAAAATCTCTTGAGTTGAATTGATTTGGATTTAATTTGAGCTAAGTCAAGATGAAATCCAAGTGACTTAGGAAAGATTTTGGATTTGGTTTTGTTATTCGAATTTATATTTCATTTTTTTTTTGTGAATATAAATGAGAATACAAATCGTTATGAGAAAATCTCTTGAGTTTGAATTGATTTGGATTTGATTTGAGCTAAAGTCCATAAGATGAAATCAAAGTGACTAAGGAAAGATTTTGGATTTGGAATTCAATCATGGGTTTCAATCATTTGGAATTGATTAATGATTTGAGAAAATCAATTGAGTTGGAATTAATTTGGAATTGATTTGAAATTGAAGTTGATTTGGATTTGAAGTTGAGTTGAGTTGAATTTGAGAAAAATCAATTAAGTTGGAATTGATTTAAGGTTTGATTTGAAATTAGAGTTTGACTTAAAGAAGGAAGTAAGAATTTGGTTCAAGCTATAGGGTGGGCAAGTTTTCCTAACACCCCAAGGCACAACCTATTCCTATGGCTTACTTTTCTAAGTCTCTAGGGTTAGGTTGAGTGTTCACCTAATCACTAGAAGTGTCTTAAGACTAAGGAATTCTTAGTGTATAAGAGGAGTCATATGTTTAAAATGGAGAGGTTGAGAGCTCATTCTAAAATGAGGTCAACAGATACACAGAATAGATTTAGGCAAGTGTTATGTTCTTTTCAAATGAACTATACACCAAATCCTATGTGAAGCCATATTAAGAGAAGGAAAGAGAGCTTCATGATGCACATCTTATGCTATCATTGCATGCAAGCTTATAATTGTTTATAACTAGCATCACTTCATTTTTTTTTTTATTTATAAGTTTTGAAAAGTAATTTTGGTTTAGTAGTGATAATAGCCACTCATATTATTAATTTTAGCCAACTCATGCAATTTGACATAAATAAACATTTTCTTTAATTAATTTTTTTAAAAAATAAATGCATGATTTCATATGGAGCAATATTTAACATGATTAAAAGAAATAAAGGAATGTAAGCACATGACTTCATTCACCATAATTAATTCCTAAGGACAATCCTATAAAATAATATCATTTAAAATGAATCAAATCAAGAGATTTTTATTTTGAATTTGATTTAGCTTAGAAAATGTGAGAAATGTTTGCTCCTAACCCATTCCCCATGTGTGGATTGGTTTGGTTTAATTTAGAACAATTAAGTTGATTTTATATTTTGATTAGGTTAAGGTGTGAATTAAATCCATTAATTATCCCTTACCTATACAACTTTAATAAAATTATCCAAGAAATTATGAGCCAACATATGATATACAATCACTTGGAAATTAAATCAGCAATGCACCTAAGAAATGAATGGACTTAATGCAATTGGCTCATACTATTGGTTAATTAAGCTAAAGGGTTTAATTAAGTACTTTTATAACCTTCATACACATGTAGTTTGGTTATAATTTCCTTCGAAATTCTCTAGGTTATTAAACACCTAAGAATCTACCCAAGAACTATATAATTAAGTTCAAAATGATTTAATTTTGAGCTTGATTAATTGAATTATTTAATGAAGTGGTTAAACCATTAATTAATACAACTTAATTAAGTGTTTATCCAAATGAAATAGACTTAGGTGTAAAGATTTGGAAAAGAAGTCCTAATCTCATTCCCTAAGTCCATTCACTATTTCATGATGATTAGCAAGCTAATTAATGAATTTATCATTGTTAAATATGTTAATTAATCATTTAATTAATTAAGAAAGTGATTAGGGATGAACCAAATAATTTCCTAATTAATTAAGCAATAAATTTCAAGAAAATCATGAGAGGCGAGGTCATCCCACCAATTAATCTGAAAGTTTGGGGTTAATTGTTAGATTAATTAGAGTAATTAGCTTAATTACTTTCCAATAAAACTAAAATTAAGTTAAAATCACTATTCAAAATTAATTAATTTTAATTTTATATTATTCTCCTCTAAATTATCTTTAAAATGAACCCGAGTGTGTATTTTTTTTTGGATTTTATACAATTAGTTATGAATTTTAGAAGTTTTAGCATTAAAATTAGATTAAGCCTAATTAATCCCCTAATCCCATCCGCCACATACATGGCCTGACTAGCGTGTTGACGCGCATGCTTTCCACATAGCATGACGTTATGTTATTTAAGTTGTCACATCCGTCGAAGTCACCACTGACGCACTTTCTCTCTCTACGCTATCCGATCTTGACAAAATTAATCATGCGTTTAGCTCATAATCACGTGGATCTAATGTGATCTGATCACAATCCCATTCCAATCTTGAATGGATGGTGTGTGATCCGCCTCCTCCGAAAAGGAGAGAATGTCGCCCGTGATTGTCGCCAATTCGAGCTCACCCAAGCTCAAATGGAGTTCAAATTCATCCCACACCGGGAAGCACAAGCAATGCATCTAATGGTGGAGATCACATGACTTGACAATTTCCTTCATTAAGGACCAAGAAAAATTTATCATAAGGTTTTCAATGGCATACCTTGCCGAGGTTATCACCGATGCTTCCAATGGAAGAGGTAGCTTAGATGAAGCCTTATTGAAGGAATTATGTCTTTATTTGAAGTAGATAGTTCATTGACCAAGCTCCCCTTCAATGGTGATCGAGCTTGATCAAGTAGTGCTTCTCGTGGCTTGGAGGCTTGGGAAATGACTTGATCAAGCTCGATGAAGTCCAAAGATGATGTGCAAGGTTAATTTAATTTTGGTGGAGAATTGGATGAGTTGAGCTCGAGATTGATCTCCTTATTTCGCTTTGAGTAAAATTGAAATTGGAAATGAAGGGAACTTGGAACGCTAGAAATATTGGGGAGGCTTCGCTTGAATCTCCTTAGCTTTGAGGAAATGATTGCTTGTGGTTTGAGTGAGAATGAGAGGGAGTATATCTTCCCCTTGGATCGGACGGAGAGGCTATTTTGCCATTTTTTATCAATGGTATGGATTTGAGGCATGGTTTGAGCTGCAAAACACCACACATGGGTCATTTTGGGTAGTGGAGTGAAGGAGAGTGGATGCCCTTATGCTAGGTGAGTGCATTTGGTGATCCAAGTGTTCAAATGCCATTGAAGTTGGTTTGGCCTTGGCTTGGATCATGGCTGACCCAAGCTCAATGGGTCATGTTCACCACTTCCTTGGTGCCCATGTGGACTAATGGAAGGATGCCAAGTAGCCTTGAGAGAAATAACCAAATTCCAAGTGAAAATAGGATACCCTTGACCTAAGGACAAAGTGGTCATTTGGCCATAATTTTGATTTGGGTAGATTTGAAATGATTCAAAATGGGTTGGACCAAATTTCAAGTGATTTGGAGTTCATTTGATTTGATTTGGTTCAATTTGATCCATTTAGGTCAAGTTGGGTAGAATTAGTTGACTAATTGGTCAAATTGGGTCAAATTATTATAGGTCAAGTTCAAATGATCATTTAGAGCCTATGGGTGTCATTAGTTTGGTTCAATTTGGTTTAGATTTAGTTTTAGTTCATTTAGGTTCATTTGGATCAAATGGGTCTTGTTGACGATTTGACCCATTTTACCTAATTGTTAGGTCATGGGTTGGTTTAGGCTTGGTTGATCATTTGAAATGTATTGCAAACTTTGGTTTCAATCAATTTTGACTTAGTTTGATTTCAAGTTGATTTGACCTTTTAGTCAAGTTCATATCAATTGCTAGTTGGTAATTGGTCAATTGAAGCTTTCAAGTTTAACAATCAATTTGGAATGAATTTGACCCATTAGTTGTAATCAATTTGGCTTAGATAAATATTTGACCCATTTTTACTTTTTAGGTCAATTTGGGTCAACTTAGGTCAAGTAGCCAATTAGGCTCAATTGATGGCTTGATCATGTTCAATCATTGATTATGGATTAGTTTAAATCAATGGTTTCAATCAATTTGGCTTATAGTGAATTTTAGCTTATTTATGTTTCATTTAGGCTAAGTATTGACTTGGTCAAAGGCTAGGTTTGACTTTAGTTTGACCTAATTTGATTGATCATTCTAAGATGATTGTTGATCACAATGTGAGGTTTAGATGGGTTTAGTTCAATCTAATTTGGATTGGATTAGAATTTGGCTAAAAAAGGTTCTTTAGGTCACTTTGGGTCAAGTGAGCTTAAATGGTTAATTGGCTTGATCAAGGCTTGATTCAAGTTTGGTTGAGCTCACATATGGACTTATGATGGAAATATAAATCCAATTGCAAGTGATTGAGTCAAATGGGTTTTGATTCATTTGACAATTTCAAGTCAAAAGGATGAACATGGGTTTGATTTAGTTTGATTTTGGTTTGGTGATTATAGTTTATATTTATATTTGGCATGTGATTGAAGGAGTAATTGTTTGATGGAAAATCCAAGGGTTTGGATTGATTTGATAATGATTTGGCTAAGTTCAAGGATTTGACTTGAAAGATGTAAATTGAATTTTTGTTTAACTTTGGGATTAGTTTTGTTATTTGAATTTATATTTCATTTATATTTAGGGATATAAATGAGAATATAAATGGTTATGAGAAAATCTTTTGAGTTTGGAATGGTTTGGATTTGAGAAAATAGATTGAGTTGGAATCGATTTTAGATTTGATTTGAGAAAATCAATTGGTTTGAAGGAGGGAGGCAAGGATTAGGTTTAAACTATGGGTAGGCAAGTCCTCCTAATACCCCTAAGGCATAATCTATTCCTTTGGAAAACTCCTCTAAGTCTT
This sequence comes from Cymbidium sinense, assembly GCA_021442155.1. Taxonomy (NCBI): domain Eukaryota; kingdom Viridiplantae; phylum Streptophyta; class Magnoliopsida; order Asparagales; family Orchidaceae; genus Cymbidium; species Cymbidium sinense. Next base: position 4,561,684 of record CM038230.1, read on the forward strand.
AGGGTTAGGTTAAGTGTTCTCCAATCACTAGAGTGTCTTAAAACTAAGGGACTCTTAATGTTTAGAGGAGTCATATGTCTAAGATGGAGAAATTGAAAGCTCCAAAAGTGAGTCAACAAGGCTCTAAAATGTTGAGCCCATTATATCTCAAAAGATAGAAGCTCTTAACAAGAGTGAGACAAGATGATTATGCATAATATTTCAACATATAATATCCAAAGGGTTGTTAAATATTTTATTATCTTGATTTAATACCTAGGCTTTTATGTGAGATTATGAGTTATTTTAAAAGTTTAGTTATGAGTTATTAATGGGATAGAAAATTTATTTTATCTTAGAAGCCTAATCACATCCAACCCATACAACAATCACCAATCATAAATAAACTATGAAGAGGCATTCTTTTCTAATGCACAAGCTAAACATAACAACAAATAATTTTATAAAGCTATCGTAAAATAATAAAGGCAAGAGTACAAGACAACCCTAAAAGAAATTTCAGCTGCTTACCCTTATGCACCGGCATAATGAAAGAATAATAACAATTACAAATGATGAATGTTATGGGGTCGCCATTCTTCATTCTTTCTTATTGGCTTCTTTCTTCTTGTATTTCTTCATTTGATTTGCTCCATTTCTTTCTTCCTTTTGTCTTGATTTAGATGTGCTTCAAAGGTATCACATGGTACATAAGACTTGGTCTTATAACCAATGCTCATCCTAATCCCATAACACTTATCATAATCCTAATTCAAAATTACATTAAAAGAAGAAAGTGAATCTAGCTACACCTACAAAATAAATGTTAAAACACACCATACAACCCAAGTTATATGAATAATTTAGACTTAGCACCCCACATATGGGTAACCAAGTCCTGTAACTTGGGCTTTAGGGACATAAGCAACCCGCGTGAAAAGTATTTACTATCATATAACACATATTCATTCATTTCTTTCCATCATGTATATCATGCATATGAGTAAATCCTAAGCATACCTATACATATAATGTATGTTTTAGCACACTTAAATGATGAATGCAAGGAAGTATGTTTGGAATTTAAATATTTCATTTGATTAGATTATGAATGCATGTCTTTTAATAAAAAGAGGGATTTCTCATCCATTACTTAGATACACATTCACATGTATACAAGTTTTAAGTGAGTACGTTGTCATTATTTTACAGCGAAGGTACAAGACCTAGAGGGCTACTTAAAGCCTCAGCGAGGTGTCTGGGACTAATATATCACTTTTCTAAGATACATGTAGATGTATAAGCAATTATAAGGATATGAAAACCCATGTTATGTTTGATTTATGATTCTTATTTATTGGCCACATCATACATACATATGTATAAGAGTTTTAAGTAAGTATGACGCCAATATTTTTTTACTAGAGTATAAGGTACAAGCCCTACTTAGGTTACTTAAAGCCTCAGGGGTGTCCGACTAATATAAAATTTTCGATACATATGAATGTACAAGAAGAACCACAAGAGTAAGAAGTCATGCAAGAAGCCATATTTAATTTTATTGTATGATTTACATATGTGATATGAAATTATTCCTAGTCTTAACATGGAGATGCATAGAGTAGATTTTAGGTAAATGTTATGTTCTTTTCAAATGAACTATACTTGTAAATCCTATGCAAATCCATGTAGATAAGGAAATATAACTTCATTTTGCATATCTTATATTATCATTACATGCAAACTTATAGATATTTGTAATTAACATCACTTCATATATTATAATTGATTTATAGACTTTTGAAAATAGTTTTTGATTTAATAGTGATAATAGCCACACCTATTTTAATTTAAGTCAACACATACAATTTGACATAGAACAAACTATTTTTCTTTAAAAAAAAAACTAAATGCATGATTTCACATGGCAAGCAATATTTAGCATGATTGGAAAGAAATAAAAGATTATAAGCACATGATCTCATTCATCCCAATTAATGACAATCACATTAAATAACATTATTTAAAATAAACCAAAATTCTTTAAAGACTTTTTTTTTAACCTTGAGTTTGATTTGATTTAGGAAATATGAAAGAGGTTTGCTAATCCTAATCCAATTCCTCGTGTGAATTAATTTGGTTTAATGAAGAATATTTAAGTTACTTTTATATTTTTAAATAGCTTAAGGTATGAATTAAGTGAATTAATTAACCCTTACCTATATCACTTTAAGTTAATTAACTAATCAATAAGCCAATATGATATGCAACCACATGAAAAGTAAATTGCAATGCTCCTAAGAAATGAAAGGGGCCTAATGTAATTGGATTATGATTAATAATTAGGCTTAAGGGATCTCACTTAACTTTTTATGATTTTATCATACATGTGAGCTAACCATAATTTCATTGTCTCTCACCTTGGGTCATTGAACACCCAAGTAGCTACCCAAGATCAATTAAAGGTTTGAGGTGGATATTAGGTGAGTTAAATCAAGCTTATTAATTAGTTGATTGAATCATGATTATATTTTGATTAGGATGATGAAATTAATTTAAGGAGAGGGATCAAGGACAAGACCTCAATACTTAATCCATAAGTCATTTCAAACATTTAATTATGCTTTAATTTTGTCTTAAAATTAATTAATTAATTAAGTAATTAATTACCTCATTAATCATCAATTAAGTTAATTCCAAAAGTGATGGAAATCTAGCAAATGAATTAGAAAAATATCCCAATCACACTCCCGAAGTTTCCTTACTATTCCACAAATGTGATTGGGCTTAAATAATTAATTAAACCACTATTTATTCACTAAGTATTACTAATTAAATTAAGATAGTGATTAAGGCTTAATAAATTATTTTCCAATTAAGTAAATAATAAAATCCCAAAAAAATAGAGAAGGTAGAAGTCATCTCACTAGATATCCACAAAATTGAGATTAATTGGATGCTTAATTAAGGGATAATTAAGCTAATTAGATTAAACTTAATTAAACCAAAAAATCACTTTTCAAAATCATTTAATAATAATTTTTCAAGATTTCACTCTAGAATACCTTTAAAATGAGCTAAAGTTTATTTTTTTTATTTTTCTATAATTAGTTATGAATTTAGAAGTTTCTTAAAAATTAATTATAAAATAATCTAATTAAAGCCTTAATCCTTGGGCCACATGGTGGCGACCTTTTGCATGCTTTCCATGTGACATGACAAGAGTGGCTATTTAAGTTGTCAAATCATGGACTTAGCCAATGGTGGGTAGCTTTCACGTGGGTTAAAGGTGACAACAACGAGGATCTATCATGATCTAATCATAACCGTCCATTCCAATAATGCAACGGACAACATATGATCTTCTCGTTTGAAAGTGGAAAAGATGAGCACCGTCATCTTTCCCATTCGATCGAGCTCACACGAGCTTGGATTGGGATCAAAGATCCCACAACTTAGGAAGGAGGGGATGCATCCAATCAAATTCACATGGGCTTAAAATTCTCTTTGAAAAGACCAAACACGATTTCCTTATAGCTATAGTTTTGAGGAATTACCTCGTCGAGCTAAGGGATCATGGAGGTAGCTTTTACTAGTTGAGGTGAGGTCTTGAATAAATTTGGGTTTAATTTGGTGTGGAATGCTATTGACCGCCTCACATATAAGAGCCTCGACTTGATAGTCGCTCTCCACTTGGAGCTGAAAATGACTCATTTGGCTTATGGAGTATGGCGAGTGTGGGTAAGAACAATTTGAGTTTGATTGCAAAATGAGGGGTATTGCTCGAGATTGGGATGTCCAAATTTGGCTTTGCTCGAATGGGCAATCGATTGAAGAACAGGATGCTTGGGATCACTAGGGACTTAAAATTGGCTTAGAATGTCTCTCGATGCAATCCTCTTTGATTTTTTCTTGAATTGAGGGGCATACCCTAAATTTCTCATGATGGATGGATGACAGTGCACACAATTTACTTCTTCTTACTTATCTCCATCAAGTTTAGTTGGCATGCTAGGGATGGGAGAAGTAATGGGTGCCATGGATCCATTGTGCAAAGGTTGCAAGGTTTGGATCCATTGGGTGCTCGATAGGGTTGGAGGTGAGTCAACTCTCACCTCCTAAAGTCTCACCAACCTAGGGTGGGTTATGTGGGTTAGGTGGGTCAAGAAAGGTTATTGAGTGCTAGCTACCATGGGGATGAGAGAGTTGACTTAGCTTAGATCCATTAGTTTTGAAGCTTAAATCCATGGTTTGATGGCTAATACTCTTGGGTGGCCCACTAGCTTTGGGGTCTTGGGCTAACCAGGGTGAGTTTAAGTTGAGTAGGATCATCCACAAGGTTTCATAAATTGGATTTGAGTGGTTTGACTTGATTGATCAAATGGGTTCAATTTTAGCTAGGTTGGATTGGGTTCAATTGGTCAAATTGGGTCAAACCAAGGCTGGTTAGATTCATATGATGATTTGGGATGTTTTGATTGAATTGGTTTGAGTTGGTTTAGGTTTGGATTTGAATCATTTGGATTCAAAGGGTCTAATGGTCAAATTAACCAATTTGACCAATTTGATCAATGGTTGTTAGTGTTGAGTAAAGTTCAAATGGTCAATTAAAAATGATTGTAGGCTTTGGTTTGGTTTAATTTTGATTTAATTTGAATTTTGTCCAATTTGACCTTTAGGTCAATTTGGGCTAGGTTAGTCAAGTTGACCAATTGGTCAACTTGGGCTCAATTAAGGTCAAGTTCAATAAGTGATTTAGAATGAACTTGAGCCATTGGTTTACAATCATTTTAGATCAAATCATGATTTGACCTATTTTAGCCTTTTAGGCCAATTTGGGTCAACTTTGTCAATGGTCAATTAGGCTTGGTTTGGCTTAATTGATGGTTTGGTCATGTTCAATCATTGATTATAAATGAGTTTGAGTCAATGGTTTTAATTAATTTGGCACATGATGGATTTTGGCTAGTTTGGGTTTCATTTGAGTTAAATGATGACTTGGTCAAAAGCTAGGTTTGACTTGGTTTGACCCAATTCAATGCAATTGATCACCCTATGATGATTGTTGATCATGATTGAGGTTTAGATGGGCTTAGTTCAATCCAAATTGTGCTGGATTAGAACTTAGCTCAAAAGGTCCTTTAGGTCACTTTGGGTCAAGTGAGCATAAATTGGTCAATTGGCTTGATCAAGGTTTGATTAAAGTTTAGTTGAACTCACACATGAACCTAGGATTGAAATATAAATCCAATTGCAATTGGTTTGGACCAAATGGATTTTAATTCATATGATAATATCAAGTCAAAAGGGTCAACATGGGCTTGACTTGGGTTGACTTGGATTTGGTTTGATAATGGTACTTTATTTTATATTTGGGTCAATGATTGTAGGAATAATTGAATCATGAAAAATCCATGGGTTTTGAGTTGATTTAGATGTCATTTAGTGAAGTTCAAGAATTTGGCTAAAAGGGAAAAATAGAATTTGATTTGATTTGAGTTTGGCTTTGGTCATTTGGATTTATATTTCATTTATATTTGTGAATATAAATTAGTTATGAAAAATCACTTGAGTTTGGAGTAATTTGTAGCAAACTTGACCAAATCTAGGATGTAAACCAAAAGGCTAACTTGGATTTGGGGTTTGAAGGGTTTGAACCTAGATTTCATTTATATTTGTGAATATAAATGAAAGAATGATTGATTTATAAAAGAAATCAACCAAATTTGAGTTAGTTTGAAGGAGTTTTGACTAAGCATATGAAGGTGGTTCACATGGCTTAGGATGAGATTTTGTAATTTGGACTTAATCATAGGTTTCAATCATTTGGAGTTTGGAATTGATTTATGATTTGGATTTTGATTTGAGATTGAATGATAATTGAGAAAATCAATTGGATTGGGGTTGATTTGAATTTATTAAGGCTAAGTCCATAAGCTAAAATCAATGGACTCGGGAAGGGTTTTAATTCAAATTTAATGATGGATTTCTATCATTTGATAGTTGGATTTGATTTAGAATTTGAATTTTGATTTTGGTTGAAAATAAGGAAGAAATGATTTGGTTTTAGCTGTAGGCAAGTTCTCTTATGTCCCTAAGGCATAACCAATTCCTATATAACTCTTCTAAGTCTCTAGGGTTGGGTTAAGTGTCCATCTAATCACTAGAAGCATCTTAAGACTAAGGAACTCTTAGTGTCTATAAGAGTCCTTGGCATATGATGAGAAGTTGAGCTCACTCCAAAGTGAGGTCAACAATAATGTAAAATAAACACCATGACTTTTTTCATGGGGCGTTTCTTCTCTCCATCTCTAGTAAACAATTGTTGTCTCCAAGCATCGATAGTGGACTTGTATTTCATATGAGTCTAAGACTATCTTTCTTTCCATTGGCACTTAGCTTATTTCATTCTTTAGCAAAGCTAGTCAACATCCTCTTAGTTTTAGGACCTCTCCTTGTAGGTCTAGAACCCCTATTGGGTTTCCCAATAGGTGAAAGATAAAATTAACTAATAAAGGAGATGTTGAAAATTTAGAACCTCCTTACCACTAGCTTGGTGAGGCAAGATTCATTCAATATTTAAGAAAATAAACTCTTTTGAAAAATGTCACTTTTGAAAGTACTTTTCAAAATTCATTTAACAAAAGATTTTGCACAAAATTCATAAGAAATTTTCAAAAAGCACAAAACTCATATAACCAAACCTCATCTAACAATCCCCATGATTGTTACATGGAGGTTCTTTTCAAAATAAAAATCAAAATCATTTTCAAAAGCATCTTTTTTAAAATAGCTATCTCCATTCAACATGCTCAAATTTGTTGAATGAAGATCATATCTTCAAATAAAATCATAACATAAAATTGAAACTTCACTTAACATATTTCACATATGCTAGAGTTGATGTTTCCCTATTTTCAAAAGGAAGAAATCACACACATAAAATCAGACATATTTTGACTCCATTTGATATACCTAAATTTGTCAAATGAGAGTCCTTTTCCAAAATTCACAAAACAAATTGAACTCTATTTAACATACACAAAATTTATCAATAGATTTTCTTTCAAACAAATCATAATCACATTTGATTCTTACTAAACACACCAAATTTGTTAAGTAAGAATCCCATTTTAAAATCATATCATTTGATTCTACTTAACATACCAAATTTGTTAAGTAGAATCTCATTTTCAAATCATATTACAATTGATTCCACTTAACATACCAAATTTGTTAAGTGAGAGTCTCATTTTCAAAATATAAATCAAATCACATTTGGCTTCCACTTAACATACCAAATTTGTTAAATGGAAGTCTTATTTTAAAAGTAAGCAAAACACAAATCATAAATTTGGCTCACTTAACAAACCAAATTTGTTAGGTAAGAGCCTCATTTTCAATCAAGCAAACACATATCAAATAGATTGGCTTTCACTTAACATACCAAATTTGTTAAATAAAGTCTCATTTTCAAAAGCAAACAAAACAAAATCATAAATCACAATTGGCTCCCCTTAACATACCAAATTTGTTAAGTAAGAGCCTCATTTTCAAATCTAACAAACACATATCAAATATATTTGATCTCTACTTAACTAAATTTGTTAAGAAGCCCCATTCTCAAATCAATATATATCACACCCATCACCATACTTTCAAAAATTTTCAAAACACATCAAAACCTTTCCTTAGCATACCTAATTTGCTAAGTAAAGTTTTTCAAAATCAAAATATTAAAATAAGATACACAACACAAATATCTTCAAATGTCTCTCCAAATATCTAAACCCCACCTAACCTACTTAAATTGGTTGAGTATGGGTTCTAAATCAAAATCATATGGCAAAGATTCTCCTCACATTTCAAAATCTCTCAAATGAGCCCCACTTAACATAACTAAATTTGTTGAGTGTTGGTTCAAATTTTAAATCAACTCTAAAATTTATTTATGAAGGTTAATAACAATGAGGGATTCAATTATGTTTTCAACAAATGTAGAATTTTAGCTCGGTTAGTTTCTATTTAGCTCGTTTTCACATGGCTCTTAGCTTTTGTTCTCCTTCTTGTCCGGTGTTAACTTGGCCTTGGATCAGCCAAGCTCACCTCGACCACTGCATCTAATTCAATTTGGTCCGATTTGAGGGTGTGAGTTACTTATGAGGGGATAGTCATCATGACGGCCAGGGAGGTGGCGGGACAAACGCCACTTATTCACTTTGAAATACCTTCTAACTCCAGTTCCCTCCACTTATTCACTTAAGAGGAAGGCTGAGAGAAGTAAAGATGATCAATTTCAATTCTAGTGGTAGTCTAGCGTGTCGGTGGTTCCACTGCCTCCATGGGTTGTTATTGCCCGATGTGACACCTCTTTGGTCCCTCAAGGGGAAGACTATCTTGGTCTCCAAGATATAATCTCCCCACCTTGAGGTAGGTTTAGCTCTTACCTCTGACTCACCCACACCTGCCAAGAGGCTGAAAGGTTAAGCGGCATCATGAGCTAGCGGTTGTAGAGGCATAGGCAGCGTCCATAGAGGAGGGTTCATCCCGGGAGGTCTCCCCTTAAGTGGTACTAGATTCCTTCCCTCTCGGCTCAGATGGAGAGGAGGACTACAAGATGATTAGGCATCCTCCACCACCACATTATGAAGTAGCGGCTAGGGAGAGGAGGAGGCCCTAAGCTAGATTATGGTGATTATTCACCAGATGGTGAGCTCACAAACGCTCGAGTGCATTATTTGATGAGGTGTTTGATCCCAAGCACGGGGGTCAGATACATAGAGAGTGGCTGTAGGTGGATAGAGAGAGGAGGAGGTATGCTTATCGGCAACCTCGCTCTTGATTTAGATTTGGTTTCCTAGAGTGACCATAGACAATATAGTGCTCACATGCATAGTGTCGGAGAGCTCTGTTGAGTGGCGTGGCTCCACCATCGCACCGCTCATCGTCCACCTTCACCATATGTGTTCTGACATCCCTTGTCGCCAAGGCACATAAGTTAGCATCGGGAGAAAGAATGCCCCATTGGTGATCTGATTATGGCTTTAGGATCCCATTCCATCTACTCCAGTTGAGGAGAGGTCGAATCTCCTTCTCGACCTTCCACTTCAACTGGTGAAGAAGGAATGGTGACCCAAGCACCATAGTCATTCCACCACCCCCATCAGTTGGCATAGCGGTAGCGAGAGGGGAGGGACACCGTTTCTATGATATCCCTCCGGAGACAACACTCCACCAATAGTCGGTCATGAGCATGTATCTTCCAATGAGCATGGTCCTATAGCACTCTAGTGGTAGGCGGTGTCGATGAATTTTGTTAGTGAGCATAACCCTACTACCATCATGAATGTTTGTACCATCATAGATGGTTCTTTGGATAACATTCTAACTATTTTATGGAAAGAGAAATCTAAGAAGTGATTCAATCATGAGGAGGAAGGGTTAGTTTGACCCGATGTGGATGATTTCTGGAGGACTCGGAAGTCCACATGGTGATACGAGCTCCCTCCATAGAGACCGACAAAGTTAGGAAGGTATTGTGATTGAAGAGGATGACATCCATTCAACCCATCACCTCCTTGCCAGATTAGGAGGATGATCATAACAAGAGGATGGAGAAGTGGATAGAAGACTTGTTGAGTCCATGCACTCTAAAACTAGGCCTCAACCCCAACATAGTAAGAGGTAGATCATCTCAAGTTAGTACACTAGATCACCAGAGCACTTCTGAGGAGACCGTGGTAGCTTGCATAAGAAGTTAGTGGGGACCTACATGCATGAGAAGAATATCAAGCACTTGGTGGAATAACGGTGAAAGCGGGGCTAGCTTCGAGATGGCTCATATGCTCCAAAGGTAGACCCTACCTAAAAGAATTTGATGGCTGGGAACCCCGCCAACATAATGTACATTTTAGAGTTAGTTGTTGCAATGTCGAGGTAGTGATTCCCTTCTTTTCAAATTATTTGTTAGTAGTTTAGTGGTGTTGCATTTGATTGATATACCAAACTACCCAATGGTTAGAATATTTCTTGGAGCACCTCTTCATTAAGAGGTTTCTTTGGAGCTTAGTGATGGTTCTTGTAGGCAACCTCATTATAACATAGCAAAAGTTAATGAGTCCCTTGTTGATTACATTCTTAGGTGGTGAAACCAGTATGAAATGCTGAACCATATCAGCATTGAATTCTCCTAAGAATATCCATGGCCCGGTCGCTTTCATGCTTAAGGGGTTTACAAACAAAACCTTGAGAAACTAATCAACAAGGTGCCTGTACAAGAGGAAGCCAACAGTTGCCTTTTCGAGGACCATTAGCTAAGCCCAAACTTCATAAGGCATTGAGAAGAAGCTGGGGGTCATGTAGTTGATAAGAGCGACCAATTAGGGTTCTCAAAGCTTGCCTCCTCACCACCTCCTCTGCCACCACCTCATCATCGCCACCTCAATTTTCACATGGCCACCACAACCACCTCCTCATCGGCATCCTCAATGAGATTCCTACCACCGAGATAGCTATTACTTACTCTTTTTGATAGATTGAATAAACCTTATTCATTCAAGAGGGAGGTAGTCAAGAAGATCTTTAAGAATCTCTTAAAGAAGCGATTTTCAACTACCGAGCCTAGAGGCCGGAGGAAGTGGGCAAGTCATGATCCAAACTATTGCCCTACCACATGTGTTCCATGTCTTAGCATTACCTTTAAGGGCTTGAGGTAGCTACAAGTAGGTTCCATTATCATCCCAAGGATTACTTATTAGAATAACCTTCTAGTTAGGGTAATCCTTAGGGATACATGAGATCCTCTTAAGACAAAGGAAGGTTGGGATATCTCCCTATCCCGAATCCAAGAAAATTATTTCTAAGATCAAGAAACTCCCTTGCGTGCACGGCGCTCAAACCTCCAACTCAATAAAGATTTGCAAGTTGCTAAGGACAACAGGAGGTGGGAGCCCAGCAGCGACAACCTCCACTTGCCGGGATATGTAGTGCAACCACCAGGTTCTAGCACTCTTTCCACATTGCTATAGTTCCTCCAATCCTCTTCTTCTAGCAACCATATTGTATTGGTGGAGGTGCCAAACCTCTTAATCCACTTACTTTACTAGATTTCTACTTTGTACCTCCATCCAAATCTAAGAAATCAATGAAGAAAGTTGATTCCACATTTATTGTACTCGATGATCGATTTTATTTCTTAGAAAGCTCTGTCTAATTAGTAATAACTCTAGTTGATCATTTCTCTTGATTTAGAAATAGATTCCATTCTGAATCACTTGGTTCACCATTGAAATTGATTTGGAGTCATCCAACTCGATGATCTCATAGGAGAAGTTGTAGGTGAACGATGAGTAGGTAGAACTTTCTAAATCATCTCATGAAGTCACAAGTCAACCATGTAGTGAAAGTTCTACCTCCTAGGGTAGCACCTCGATAAGGTAAACAAGTCATTGACTCTAGTGAGCAGATAACCCCTCCACAAGATGCTCCACCATGGATATGCTTGTGGAGGACCACAAAGTTGACTACAATGTCATCTTAGAGATCACTAAGCTAAGCATATATGATGCCTTGTCTTATCAAAGAGATGAGGGAGTCATTGATCAAGGCTCTTCTTGATCTAAAAATATGCTTAGCTTAGCGATTTATTGAGAGAGGAGGCATGTTATTCAAGAGAATCTCATGGAGTTACATTTCGATGAAGACCTTCTTTGGGGGCAACCAAACAACCATCCCCTCCACATCATAGTGCATATGGACAAATTCAAACTCTCCATGGTGTTAGTTGGTTTGCATCGGTCATTATGAGTCTAAAGACCCTTGCCTACTTGAGGATTGACATCTTTGAACAGGAGAGGATGATGTTGAGAGGATTTCAATGAGCAAGGAGAGGGCTTTAGGCTCCATTGTTGCCATTGGAGATAGATGATTGGAAGATAGAGGCCAAGTTCTTCATAGCTTCGGATACATCTTTCCTTTGCTCGATGGGCCTTGGATACATGAGAACAAGATGATTACATCCTCTCTACATTAGTGCATCAAGTTTTGAAGTGGTGAAATATGTGTAAGGAGGAAGCCATTTTCAATTAGAGGTTGAGATATATGAGGGGCGACCTACTATCTTTCTCAAAACCAAAAGTCTATTCTCATGAACTTGGTCAAAGTTCAAAAATAAAAGAAAAAAATAAAAGAAAGAAAAAAAAAGAAAATAAAAAAAGAAAAAGAAAATAAAAATACAAGTGAGCTAGAAATAAAACGAGGAAGAAGTAGAGCACATTATAATCCACCCATAGTTCATTCCTCCATGAACACATGGGTAGGATGATTTGACCCTCACTAGGGAGAAAGAGGCAAATCAGGCGGTTCAGTGGAAGATCTCCTTGTTGGTGGCTAGTAGTAGGAGTATATTCCGCTCATAAGAGTACCCTTCTATCCATATAGACTTGGAATTTAGTTAGAGGATGAGTCTCATGTGGTTAGCACACCAATTAACCCCTCTCAGTGGATTAAAGGTGACTGAGCAGTGATGAAGACCAGACCTCAAGCAAAGCATGAATGTATCCAAGTGTATTATGTAAAACAATCAGGCGTTGGGAACCTTAGCTCACCATACTTTCCTCTCAAAGTTGAGGGTTTGGTAGTTAAGGAGGCCCCAAGTCATCCAGATGTCAAGCTAAAAGGTTTTGTTGGGAGCATCATCCTCAAGTCGAGGAAGCTAATGTAGAACTTGAGGATGATTCATATAAAAATTTAATATAATTGCCTTTTGATTAGTATTCTCCTTGTGTTCTTAATTTAGCAAAGAAGGGATTAATCCCACATACTTGGTCTAAACACATGTCAAATTACTTTGAAAGGTTTGGGACAACAAAGCGGACATCCTTAATCAAGACCGGGATAAGGATTGAAGTAGATCCAGGTTGATGATGATAATCATTGCCTAGTCATCACCAATCATTTGGAGTCTAATAGGTTCTTTTCAAATCATGCTAACTCATATGAGGAGGTGTGTTTAGAAACTTGAGATGATCCAAATGAATTTTGAAGTCAAAGATGCATCCAGAGTTTGAAGAAGAGATTAGATTAACCATTGTCTCAAAGAAATCAACTTAGAAATAAAATAAGATCCACATACATTAGTTCCTTGTTGAATGAAGAAGAAACCAATGACTTAGTTAGGCTATTGAATGAGTTTAAGGACTAGCTTTGCATGGAGTTATGAAGAAATGTCGATTTATCTCTTGACCTAATAGTCCACAAACTAGCAATAGATCCTAATGCTAACCCTATCAAAGCTCCTAGGCATGCGATTAGACATTGATAGGTCATTTGAAGTCAAAAGATCGATGATGGATTTATCGGAAGAAAAATATCTACCACGGTTGGCTAGTATCATTTTAGTTAAGAAGAATGGCCAAATTGCATATGTTGATTTTAGAGATCTAAATAAGGCATATCCAAAGGATGAATTTCCCTACTAGAGTGATGGTGGATATTGCCTCATCTCATGCGATTCTCTCATGGATGGGTCATCTAGCTACAACCAAATTAAGATGGCCCCGAGGATGAGAAAATACTACTTTTGAACCGATCGAATCTATTATTATAAGATCATGCCTTTGACCTTAAAATGGTGTTACATGCTGAGCCATGATTCGATCTTCAATGAACTCATTCATCATCTTGAATGTTGTCGATGATCATATTATAGTCAAAAGTAGAAAGGAAGACCACCTCTTTGACTTGAGAGTAGTTTTTGAATGGTTAAAATAATTTAACCTTAAAATGAATCCCAAGTGTGCATTTGGAGTAGCTTCAAAGAAATTCTTTGGGTTTTATTCGCATGGAATAGAAATCGATATGAGAAGATCAAGGCTATCTTAGAAATGCCACCCCTAAAATTTAACTCAACTCAGTTCATTTCGGCGGTTGGCATATCTAAGACACTTCATTTCCAACTCGAAGATGCCAAACCATTTTTTGACACTTGTAAAAGGATGCCAAGTTCAAGTGGGATAAGTGCCAACATGCTTTTGAAGACATCAAACACTAGATGCCAGTTCTAGCACCTATTCGGCAAGCCATTCGATACTATATACTACATTAGATGAAATCCCTTGGAACTTTGTTAGACCAAACCAATGATGAAGGAGAAAGAATGCACTCTTATCTTAGTCATCCTCTAATCCCCTGAGGCAAACTTATCAAAATCTTTGCTTTAATCTTTGCATCCCAAAAGCTATGACATTACATGATTTCTCATAAGGTGAATTTGATCTCTAGGATCAATCCTATAATATCTCATGACATGACCGATGTTATCCATGGTTGGCACATTGGTCCATGATTTTATCATAGTTTGACATCACTTTCATACCTCTGTGCGGTGAAAGAACAAACAGCAAATTTCTTAGCACACCCACTTCTCGATTCTTCCCTTGATGACTCCCGATGAAAAAATCATGAACTTAGGGACAGCATTCACCAGGGATGTATTTTTGATGGTGCGGCTTCCTTTCAAAGGGAGAAGAATCATGATCTACTCTTCCAAGGAAGGCGGGGTAGGAATAGTTCTCCTAACTGACACGATGTGATGAGATTCTCATATCATCTGTCCAATCCATGCACCAACAATGAAGCTGAATATGAGGCCATATTGTCGTGGAGTTAGTTATTACACTGCATCCAAAGCATCAACATCTTGAGGATTCTTAATTAGTTATCAATCTGGGTCTTACAAGTTTTTAAAGCCTAAGCTCCATCACTACACAAGTACACCATGTTATTGCCAAATCCAGAGGTTACCATTTATAGATTCTTCAAGGAGAAAATGTAATAGCGGCATTGGCCAAGCTTGCCAAAGAGTTGGCATGTCAGAAGATGAGTTCCATACCAATAAGGGTCCAAAATAGGCAAGTCTTATCCCTTTTTTTAATGTTGAACTCATCAGAGACTCTCTTGAAGGGGAGGTTGTCATTGCCAAAAGGATGATGAGTCGATTGAGGTAACCATTCATGGATTATCTAAATATGGGCAAACTACCTCAAGAGAAGTCAGCCCATCAAGTGAAGCAAAATTTCCTACACTCTCATGGATGGCACCTTGTATAGATCCTTGATCATATATGGTTACATTTGGACAAACACGAAGCCCATAGGATTATGACCAATGTACACTTAAGTTTATGTGGGCGCTTCTCATCAAAGATGAAAGCCAAGATCAAGAGACTAGGATACTCGGCTCGATGATCACATCTACATGGATGTAGCTAGGAGATGCCACCAATGTCGGTGCATGGTGTGGTCTTACACCAACCACCCAACATTCTACATCATACATTGGCATGGCCTTGAGTGTTGGGTACCAACATAGTGGGTCCGATCGATCCTCCTTCTTCCAAGGGTCATCGGTTCATTCTAGCCATCTACTTTTCCAGTGTGAGGCAATCTCACTAGAGGTCACTTCGCATGTCTAATTTTTTAGAAACCATATCATATATAGGTTGGTGCCTAAACAAATTATATTCGATAATGGCGCATTCAAGAGCACTAAAATCAATAGCTTTGCCCAGAGACAACATAGATTGGAGATATTCTACCATCTACTACCGGCAAATGGCTTAGCGAAGCCTTCAACAAAACTCTCATCCGGATATTAAAGAAGACACTTTGATGACAACAAGTAGCGGTGGCATGAGCAGTTAGTTGAAGCCTTGTGGGCTTACCGCACCACACTCCAACTCAATCCCCATTTTCCTTCTTGTATGGGTGCAGCTTCTACCATTAGAAGTCTAACTCCCATCATTAAGATAGTTGTGGGTAATAAAATCACAATGGAGAGAACAAGTTGTGGTTAGAAGAGCTCGAAGGTTTGGAGGAGGGCACCTGCATGCAGAACTCTTGTGTTGTATAAAGCCAAAATGATTCAAGCTCATAACAAGTTGGTCCGTCTAGAGCTTTTCAAGTAGAGAGCTTATTTTGGTTCTAAGGAGACAATTGCTCGTCAAAGATGGGAGGCAAGTTTGAACCCATTTGGGAAGGCCCTTTCATAGAAAGGCCAACTAAGGAGGATCTTATCGATAAATTATAAGGGGAGCACCCCATGCTTCCAATCAATGGACTCTACCAAAAAAAATACATAAATCTTGTTTGAAAATAATTATCAATAAAACTTCATCATCTTAAATTCATCTCTTCATATTGGTTAAAAATATCTTTGCTTGTAAATCATGATGATGTGTTTAGGGTAGGTGTAAGGAACCCAAGCGCATCTATCCTTTAGCAACACACACAACACACAACCACATAAAATAAACATATATCTTTTCTCAGCTATTTTTTATGGGATAAAGCCCCTTATGGCACTCACATTAGTGCTCTAGGTTTGTAACATGCTACCTTGCTAGTGTCACCCGATTACTTATAGGATGTAAGTCTACAAGCTTCTTCCTAACTTGACCATTGTAAATATGGCCTTGTTAGTTTGGTAGGCCTTATTGCTGGTAAGCTACCCCATGTTGACTTTGTTTAAGAGGATGTAAGCCTACACACTTTCTTCTTGAACTAGTCATCATGCAATGACTTGGTCAAGTATATTTGAGGCTTAGGATAAGTCCCTAGTGGCTCCTTTCCTCGACTACTTCAAGTGGGTCAGTCCTTACAGGACTCCCCACTTGGTAATCATCATAGGTCGGATAATCTGTCTGCCAATGACAGACTATCCCAATGATCATTTCATGCAGAAGATGTAAGTCTATAAGCCTTCTTCTTAGATTGATCATAAATCGAGGTACCTTAGGTTGGTTGGTTATCACCATCGATGATGACTCGATGGGACAAGCTTTCTCCCCAAAGTTGGCCATATACTTATAGGCTTTCTTTTATAGGTCTGGATAAAGCCCCTGGCACCTCCCATGGGCACTCTATTTGGATCATGTTTAGCGACCCCATTTAGACACTACCAGGTTACTCTTGGATTGGATAGTCCCCTTTCCTAGTAGCCACCCCTGGTTGGAGAATTTATCTTGATATGCGATTCTCCCTTGGTCCACTAAGTCTAAGATAGATTAGGCGATATAAGCTCCTTCTCGGTGTGGTCCCTCACCAATATGGTCCACAAAACATATAAACAAATAAAATATATATTTTTGCTTATGGATTAGAAGAAAATCGGTACCTTTTCCCAAGTAGGCATCTATCTTTGAGGTGTCGAACTCCTTATAGGAATCGACTACTTTTTGAGTTGAGATAAGTCCACGGGTCCTTTTCTCAATAGTCATTAGGTTGGATTTGATTTGTTATGCTATCAAGCGATAACTTGATGGTTCTTTATTTAGGAAGATGTAAGTCTACCTTCTTCTAACTTGACCATTGCACAAAAGACACCCCTTAGGTTGGTTAGCTCTACCTCATGTAGACTATCCCTTTATTATAAATCTAAGATAGGACTAGGCGATATTAGCCCTTCTTAGTGGATCCATAGCATAGGTCCATCTAAAATAAAATTAATTTTGACTATTCTTGAGTTCGATATGAGTCCACAATGACATCCACTCAATTATCACCTTAGGTGGGTTTGATTTGTTGTGCAATCAGATCACCCCAGTGGTTCCATGTTTAGGAATATAAGTCTACAAGCTTTCTTCCTAACTTGACCATTGCACAGCAAAACCACCCCTTAGGTTGGTTAGCTTTACCTCATGGGTAGACTATCCCTTTGGATTTGTAAATCTAAGATAGGACAAGATTGATATTAACCCCTTCTTAATGGATCCATCATACACCGATGGGGTCCATTTTATTAAATCCACCATCCTTTCCAGAAATCCATATATTAAACCCATTATCCCGATGGATCGGCTCATATCAGTAGATTTGCCTCAAATCACATCCTCTCTCAGGTGGAGTCTTCAATTATAAACAAATCAAATTCCCATCCCTAGTGGATAATTTGAACTGCTTCCTAGTGGATGGTTCACGCACTCATTCCTAGCGGGCTATGGATCTCCCCAACAGATATTTTCTCCTAAATAAAATCAAATTCCTCCCAATGGCAAATTATATCCTCTCCCCATGGTGCCCCCACAAGATCAAACCAAATCAAATTCTTTCCCTAGCGAATAACTGCTTCCCTAGTGGAAGGTTCACATGCTTGATCCTCAATGGATCCTTTCTTCCTCCTTATGCCCTTGGCATAAGTTGATTTAATTTATAAGATCTTGATTCCTTACATATTGGGTTTAGGGTAGATCATTTCATTAGTGCTTGCAGATCCTTGACCTTGTTGATCATCTCGATCAACACCAATATGTGTGTGCCTCGATTACACCACACATGGGTCCTTTTGTTGACCTCACTTTTGGGTGAGCTCTCAACTTTCTCATCATAGACAGGACTCTTGTAGAATCGAGCTCTTTTGTCTTAAGACACTTCTAGTGATTAGGTGAACACTTAACTTTAGAGATTTGGAAGAGTTAGCCATAGGAATATGTTATGCCTTAGGGATTTAGGAAAACTTGCCTATCCTATATATTCTTAAACCAATCCATGCTTCTTCTCAAATCAAACCTCAAATTCAAATCCAAATCATAAATCAATTCCAAATCAATTGATTAAATCCCATGATCAAATTCAAACTCCAAAACCCTTCTAAATTTTGATTTTGTCTAATGGACTTAGCCTTAATCAAATTCAAATAAACCCCAATACAATTAATTTCTCAAATATCCAATTCAATTCAAATCAAATCATAAACAAATTTCAAATAAAATGATGAAACCAAATCAAATTCAAATTCCAAAATTTCTTCCTATGCCATATGAACCACCTTCATGCTTAGCCAAACCCCTTTAAACCAAATAAAACTTGGTTGATTTCTTTATAAATCAATTTCCTTCATTTATATTCACAAATATAAATGAAATCCAAATTCAAATGAGCCAAATCAAATCAAACTAAATCAAACCAAATCAAGACCTTTCTTAAGCCATATGGACTTACCTCCATAAGCTTAATCAAATATCAACTCAAACTCAATTGATTTCTTTATAAATCAATTATTCTTCATTTATATTCACAAATATAAATGAAACCTACCTCAATGACCAAAAAATAAATCAAACTAAATCAATTTTCTACTTAAGCCCTTTTGACCTACATCCTTAATTGGTCAAATTTGCTTCAAATCACTCCAAACTCAAGTGATTTTCTCATGAATCATTTATACCTTCATTTTATATTCATAAATATAAATGAAATATAAATCAAATAACTAAAAGCAAACCCAAATTAAATCAAATTTCTCATTTTAGCCTTTTAAGCCAATTTCTTGAACTTGGCCAAATGATATCCAAATCAATTCAAAACCCATGGATTTCTTCATGGATCAATCTTTTCTTCAATCACTCATTCAAATATAAACATAAACTACAATTATCAAATCAAAATCAAGTCAACCCAAGTCAAACCCAAGTTAGCCTTTTTTACTTGAAAAACTTCATATGAACCAAAATTCATTTGACTCTAAACCAATTGTAATTGGATTTATATTTTGATCTTAAATCCTTGTATGAGTTCAACAAAACTTGAATCAAGCCACTTGACCCAAAGTGATCTAAGAGACCCTTTTAAGCCAAGTTTTAATCTTACCCAAATTGGATTGAACCAAGCCTATCCAAGCCTTGTATCATGATTAACTATCATCCTAGGGTGATCAACTATCTTGAATTGGGTCAAACAAAGTCAACTTGACCCTTTGGCCAAGTCAACCAGCCCAAATGAAACCCAAATTAGCCAAAACCCACCATAGACCAAATTGATTAAAATCATTGATTCAAACAAATTCATAATTCTTGATTGAACATGACAAAACCCTTAGTTAAGCCAAACCAAATCCAATTGAGCATTTCACGAAGTTGACCCAAATTGTCATAAAAGGTCAAAATGGGTCAAATCATAATTTAATTGATTATAACCAATGGCTCAAGTTCATTCCAAATCATTTATTGAACTTGAACAAAATGAACATTAATTTGACCAATTGTTCAACTTGACTAGCCCAAATTGACCTAAAAGGTCAAATTAGCCAAAATCCAAATTAATTCCAAATTAAACCAAACCAAAGTACAATCATTTTCAATTAATCAATTGAACATGAACCAACACCTAACCCAACATCAATTTGGTCAAATTGGTCAAATTGCTCAACTTGGCCCATTTGACCTATTTGAATCCAAATTAATCAAAATCACCTAAACCAAAATAGTTCAAATGATCATTTGAACCTAACTAAGGCCTTAGTTTGATCTAATTTCAATAATTGGTTAACTAACCCAACTTGAATCCATTTGACCAAGTGAATCCTAAACACCTAAACTTAACCCATAGAGCTTTGGTGGCGACCAAACCCCACCCAAATTGATTATAATTCAACCCAAAATTTTCCCAAAAGTAAAGTGGACCCCACCCAAGGGTATTAGCCATTGGTTAAGCCCTCTTTCCATTGGATTCTCCCTTAAGAAGCAAGGTCAACTCCCCATCACCATGGTAGCCCTCAAAATGCTCAAGTGAGGCTCCACGTGACCTAGCTCACCCCAACCCATTGTGGTATATATTTTTGGTTTATGTGTGATGTGTGTATATGGGGCACCATGAGGGTGTACTTATTGAGTTGATCAGGTATGACATCAAGGAATAGCATACTATCTCAAAAGTTAGAAATCATGAACCTAATCACCTAATAAGAACTAAGGCATGATTGGTCTTCAAATGTACAGAGATTTTTCCCTACTTTATATGGATGAATAAAGTAGGGTTTATTTAAACCGAAGTTCTAAAGTTCCATTTGGGGAAAGCCCTCATAGTTAATTACATCATAAGGAAGGTGAGTTTCTAGGAATACTCTCGATCAAAGTATAATATATTGTCTCCAAAGAATTCAAAGATAAGATTATCAATAAATTGGCTATGTTTGGAAGATCAAAAGGGATAGATCAGACTTATTATTGAAGCTAAAAGGAGATGAGTAGGGGATGCTCATGATACTATGAAGCTAGTGAGCATTACAAACTATCATATGATTGGGCTTTATATATTTGAAATTGAGGAGAATTATATATTTGAGTTGAAATTTTATTAAAAATCTAAGACTTATAATTCCATAATATAAGATTGTGGAAATTCCTAAAAGATGAGGATTTATGCTTGTAGCCCCAAAGAAAAAATAACAACCTTAGATCATAAACCTAGGGAGCTTTAGCGAGGGCCAAAGCAAGACCTATATCTAAGGAGAAAAAGTCTATTATTTACCTCCACAAGAGGGTAAATCACACGAGACTTATAATCACCTAGAGTGGCAACCAACTAACTCTTACGATTTAAAACCATGTGGTTAAGTCATATGCTTTGCAAGATGGCAAGGTTGTTATTATTTAAAAGAAAATTAAAGCCCTTAAACCCACTCCCTAAGAGACTAGAGTATGAGTGGTATGAATAATAACTTAGTCTAATGTAAATCTTGTCAAATTTTATTTGATTTTGACTCTTTATTTTGACACATAGGATTTTAAATGCCTAAATGTTTGATGAAGTTGATTATGGGCTAAATCAAAATGAAAGAGGAGTTTTCCATCATAGGCTCTCAAAGGTCAAGCCTTTTTTTCTAGCAAAGATGGGAACCCTCTCTTAGCAAGAGTGAAACAAAATGGCATGCATGATATTAAACATAGAATATCTAGTTAAGGGGTTGCTAAATATTTTATTATCTTGATTTAATGTGTAGGCTTTATGTGAGGTTATGAGTTATTTTCAAAGTTTAATTATGAGTTGTAGTTGGAGTAATTTTTTTCTAAGAGTCTAAACGGATCTAGGTCACACATTAAATCATCATATATGAAGAAACTAGAAAAATACATGCCATTTCTATTGCACAGTGTAAACAAATCATCAAAAAATTTACAAACTCAATGTGAAAGAATAGCAGTTAGCGGTCGATTGCCGTATAACCCGAAAAAAAGAAATGGGTGAGCTCTTATACAACATGGTATATGAAAGAATAATTACAAGTTACAAAATGATAAGTGTTTTGGGGATCTTCAAGTCTTCATGCTCCCTCCATTTCTTCATTTGATTTGCTCCATTTGGTTTGGTAGGCTTATAGGCATCACATGGCACCCGAGGATTAAATCTTATGGCCAATGTTCATCCTTAACCCCCATAACTCAACCAAATTCATAATGCACAATTATTTTAAAAGAATTGAAAAGTAAATTTAACTACACCTGCAAAATAAGTGTTAGCTAAACACACACCAGTTATATGAATAATTTAGACTTAGCACCCACACATGGGTAACCAAGTCCACCTATCCTAATATTGATTATGCTTAGGGGTTAAGTAACCTACAAAAGAGAGCATTTATATTTATTTAAATGCTCATTAAGCATAATCTCTTCCATAAAATATGATTAGGCTAATCATGGCCTAACATCGTCTAAAACATACACCCTAACATCCATCTATAATAGTACATCATAAAATAAGCATACATCAAATCATAGGCCTTAACATAAAGCTAGAAGTGGTAACATAATCTAATGTGTATGTTAAGGCTTGTGTATGTCATATCTAGGTTTTAGAGTTAAGATTTTCTAAGTATGAAGAACATTTAATTATAAAGGGTGGTTTCACTTTAAATGGTTTAATTAATTTACAAAATTTACTTAATATTTTATTTTATTTCACTTGTCCCTATAATGAAATGTTATGAAGAGAAAGAAAGAGAAGATCACTATCTTTTATCCCTATCTTAGGTCACATCTAAAGCAAGTTAATTAATCAATTCCCTTTAGTGAATGACTTATTACATGTTTTAATTAGCCTTAAGTTCAGGGTTCATTTTAAATAAACTCATTCAATAATAAAGGCATCTTAAGATTAGTTAGAATGAATTACTATCACATAACACATGTTTGTTCATTTCTTTCCATCATGTATATTATGCATATGAATAAATCCTAAGCATAGCTATACAAGTAATTTATAACTTAGCACACTTAAATGATGAATGTGAGTAAGTGTATTTGGAATTAATTTTCCATTTGGTTGAATGATTTTGTCATATTAATTTAAAGCTCTATCTAAAATCTTATGCAAAAGCATAAAGAAAGAAACTTAAATCACATAGCTAATTGACTCAACTAATCAAACAATGCAAGAATGCAAGTTTTAATAGAAAAAAGGAGGTTTTCATTCATTAGCTAAGTACACATACACATGTATAAAAGTTTTAAGCAAGTATGTCACCATTGTTCTACACCAAAGGGTAGGAACCTCCTTGGGGCTACTTAAAAGTGCACCCTTGGAATGTCGGTAATATACCCACTATCCTTAGACATAAATGGATGTATAAACAACTATAAGAATAGAAAGCCATGCAAAAATTATATTTTGATTTGTTTTATTTAATTATGTAAATGAATTAAAGTTCTTTCTAAATTTTGATGTTCAAATGCATAAGAATGAAATCAAGCAAGTATGTCACCATTGTTCTACACCAAGGGAATGAGGTAGGAACCTCCTTAGGGCTACTTCAAGTTGTGCATCCCAGGATGTCCACTAATATACCCACTAACATTCTTAATTATACAAATCAACACATAAATATAAGAAAGAAACTTTACATTCAAACATATTTACTTGCATTCTATGTATATAACAAAAGTTACAATATATATATGTGTATATATATATATATATATATATATATATATATATATATATATATATATATATATATATATATTATATATATATATATATATATATATATATATATATATATTCATTCATTAATAGACTTTTGAAAATATATTTGAGATTTAATAGTGATACTAGCCATACATATTTTTTATTAAGCAACACATGCAAATTAACATAAAGAAATCATTTTATTTGATTAATTTGAAAGACATGATGCATGAATACAAGTGGCATACAACATTTTAGCATGATTGGAAAGAAATAAAGAAACAAAAGTATGATTTCATTCAATTCAACTCTTAAGGACAATCATATTAAAAAAATTCATTTAAGATAAACCAAAGTTTCTTAAAGCCATTTTTGATCTTTATGATTTGATTTGATTAAGGAATATGAAAGAGGTTTGCTAATCCTAATCCCATCCCCATGTGTGAGTTAATTTGGTTTAATGAAGAGCAATTAGGTTAATTTATGTCTTAATTAGGTTAGGTATGAATTAAGTCATTAATTAACCCTGCTATGTCACCTTAAGTTAATTACTAATTAATAATGCCAATATGATATGCAACCACAAAAAGTAAATTGGCAATCCTTCTAAGAAATGAATTTTAGCTCATGCAATAATTAATTAGGCTTAATTTAATTAATTACTTTATATTTTCACACATATAATTTGATTAATTATTTTAGATATACCCAAGATTGATTAAAGTTAGAATGAATTTTAGATTGAGTTAATAAGCTCATTAATCCATTTGGTTAAGCAAACATGTTAAATTAATGAAATAAAATTAACTCAAGGAAAGAGATCAAGAAAGAGGCCTTAATCTCAATCTCTAAGTCCCACATTTGATCACTTAAGCTCTGATTTTATCTTGAGGATTAATTAATTAAGCACTTACCTCATTAATCATTCATTAATTTGATTCCAAAAAAGTAAAGAAAACTTTGGAAATGAATAGGAAAATATCCCAATCACATTCCCTAAGCTCCCTTACCGCTCAAATGAGGTAATTGCTTAAATAATTAAGTTAATTATTCATTCACTAATTATCACCAATTTAATTAAGAGAGTGATTAAGTCTTAATCAATAATTTCCTAATTAAGCAACCAATAAAATCCTAGAATATAGGAGAGGTAGAGGTCATCCCCTAAACATCCAAAAAAGTTTGAGATTAATTGGATTAATTAATGAGCTAATTAAATATTTAATTAAACCTTTATTAAGCCAAAAGCATTTCAAAATTAATTAATAATAATTTTCCTAGATTCTACTCAAATATCTTCAAAATGAGCCCACATTTGTATTATTTTTTTTGGATTTTAGGATTAGTTTGGATTTTAGGAAGATTCAGCCTTAAAAGTGGATTAATTAACCCTAATTAAAGTCATAATCTCGGCCACATGGCGCGACACGCTTTCCACATGGTGATGGATTGGATATTTAAGTTGTCACATCATCAACTGATGGATGTGCTTTCCCTGGGGTCGTTAACCCAAGATCAATGACTACACCAATTACGCTTTAAAGGAGAAATCGAGGATCTAAGATCAATTAGATCAGTCCTCATTCCAATCACATGGAATGATGGTCCTGATCTCCCATTTCATGAAAGATGGATGTCGTTCTTTCCTCATTTGATCCGAGCTTACCCAAGTTCGATTATTCCAAATTCATCCCACACCATTGGGAAGGAGCACACATCCAACAACTAAGATCGATTGAAAACACATTTACTTCACAAAGAACCAACCTATTTTTCTAGGAGTTTGGTTTGCAAAATTACCTCACTAGCTAATGTCGATGGTGTGATCGATGGAGAAGCCTAGTAGAGATAAAGAACTATTAAGAAGACGGCTTGATTTGGTGTAGAATGTTCGACGAATCAAGCCACACATACAATAGCCTTGGCTTTGATCGAACACCTCATGGTGAGAAGGCTCGAGATTTGGTTTGCTATAAAGTGCCTATTTTAGCTTTTCATGAGAAGGAGAAATGAGGGAGCTTAGGAGGCTTCATGGAGGTTCTGATTTTCAAAACTCCTTGGGACTCACATGAATAAATGGTGATAATTGAGGTATCCAATTGTGTGTGAAGGATGGATGAGATGTTGGCTTATTGACAAAAGCCACCATCTGGACGAGAGGTCATGTCCAACTCATGTGGCTTGACTTGAGTGGAGGGAGCTATGGGAGGTGCCCAAGGCTGGTGCAGATTTCAGCTTGAATCCATGTTTTGATTTTGGCTTGTATGAGGAGGAGTTGAATTCCCATTGGTCCTTGACTACCTAGAGGATTAGGTGAGGTGGGTCAAGTGAAGCCTCACTTGAGTGCTTGGGGATTTCCATGGTGATGGGCAAGTCAACTTTGCTTGTTGTGAAGATCCAATGGAAAGCAAGTTTGTCTAATGGCTCATTGTTTGGGTGGGACCCACTATGGATTTGGGCTAATTTGGGAATGAGTTAGACTAGTTTGGGTTGAGTTAGAATAGGTCCTAGGGTCCCATAGATTGGTTTTGGGTGATTTCATATGGTCAAAATAGGTCATTTGGGTTGGGTTGACCAATTGGTCAAATTGGTCAAACCAAGACTTGGTTAGTTCAAATGATATTTTGAAGAGTTTGGTTCAAGTGGTTTTGATTAATTTGGCTTAAGTTTGATTTTGGCTCATTTGGATTCAAATAGGTCAAATGTGCTAAGTTAATAATTTGACCAATTTGATCAAATTGGGTTGGTTATGTTCATATTCAATTGAATTGAAAATAATTGTAGGCTTTGGTTTTGTTTAATTTAAAATTAATTTAGATTTTGACCAATTTGATCAAATTTGGGCTAGGTTGTCAAGTCCAATTGGTAAAATTGGGCTCAATCATGGTTTTGGTCAAGTTCAATAAGTAATTTGAAATGAACTTGAGCTTGGTTGCAATCAATTTGGATCAAATCATGATTTGACCTTTTTTTTTTTTTAGGCCTTTGGGTCAACTTAGGTAAATGGCCAATTGGACTTGGTTTGGCTCAATTGATTATTTGGTCATGTTCAAACATTGATTATGTGTTGGTTTGAATCAATTATTTCAATCAATTTGGTATATGGTGGGTTTTGGCTAGTTAGGGTTTCATTTGAGGTAAGGCTTGACTTGGTCAAAGGACCAAGTTGACTTGGTTTGACCCAAATTCAAGGTAGTAATCATTAGATGATTGATCATGATATGGGGTTTGGATGGGCTTAGTTCAATCCAATTTGGCTAGATTAGAACTTGCTCAAAAGGTTTGTTAGGTCACTTTGGGTCAAGTGAACCTAAATGGGTCAATTGGCTAGATCGGCTTGATTCAAGTTTAATTGAGCTCACATATGAGCTAGATGAAGATATAAATCCAATTGCATTTGGATTCAAATGGATTTTAGTTCATATGATAATTTCAAGTCAGTCAACATGGGCTTGACTTGGGTTGATTTTGGTTTGATAATTGTAGTTTGTTTATATTTGGAACAATGATTGAAGGGATGATTGGATCATGAAGAAATCCATGAGATTTGAGTATTTTGGGTGTCATTTAGTTCAAGAATTTGGCTAAAAGGCTAAAATTTGGAATTTGATTTGATTTGGGTTTGGTTTTGCCCATTTGAATTTTTATATTTCATTTATATTTGTGAATATAAATGAAGATATAAATAATTTGTGAGAAAATTAGTTGATTTTGAGTGGTTTGGAAGCAAATTTGACCAATTTGAGGGAAGGTCAAAAGGCTTAAGTAGAGAATTGATTTGATTTGATTTAGTTTGATTTGATTGGATTGGTTTGAATTTAGATTTCTTTATATTTGTAAATATAAATGAATGAATGATTTATTTATAAAGAAATCAATTATTTGG
Source organism: Cymbidium sinense (assembly GCA_021442155.1). Lineage (NCBI taxonomy): Eukaryota > Viridiplantae > Streptophyta > Magnoliopsida > Asparagales > Orchidaceae > Cymbidium > Cymbidium sinense. The sequence goes on from CM038230.1 coordinate 4,589,290, forward strand.
GTTGATTTGGATTGAGATTTGTTAAGCTCATGAGATGGGTCCATATAACTTAAGAGGTCTTGATTTGGTTTGATTTAGTTTGATTTGATTTGGTTTGAACTTGGTTTCATTTATATTTGTGAATATAAATGAAAGAATGATTGATTTATAAATAAATCAATTGAGTTTGGGTTGATTTGAAGGTTTGCTAAGCTTATGAGGTGGGTCCATATGGCTTAGAAAGGATTTGGAGTTTGAATTTAATCATGGGTTTCAATATTTAGAGTTGATTTGATTTGGAATTTGGATTAGGATTTGATTTGAGATTGAATTTGATATTTGAGAAAATCAATTGAGGGGTTGATTTGAATTTGGTTAAGGCTAAGTCCATAAGATAAAATCAAAGGGCTTATGAAGAAATTTGAATTTGAATTTATCAGTTTCAATCATTTGATTTGAGTTTGGATTTATGATCTGGATTTGAATTTGAGGTTTGGTTTGGAAGAAGGAAGTAAGGATTGGGCTTATGTCTATAGGGTAGGCAAGTCTTCCTAAATCCCTAAGGCATAACCTATTCCTCTAACCTTTTTCTAAGTCTCTAGGTTAAGTGTTCACCTAATCACTAGAAGTGTCTTAAGACTAAGGAGCTCTTAGTGTCTAAGGGTCTTAGATCTATGAGGAAGTTGAGAGCAAACTCCCAAAAGTGAGGTCAACAAAGGGCACCCAATAGGTGTGAACTAAGGCACACGACATATTGATGTTGACCGAGATGATCAACAACATCCGGATTGCAACCACTAACATAAATGATCTACCCTAAACCCAAGATGTGAGAAGAATCAAGATCTAGTGCAATGTAACTCACTCATGCCAAGGGCATAAGAGAGAAGGAAACATCCACGAGGGATCAAGCATATGAACCTTCCATAATGGAAGGTGTCATTATCCATAGGATTGAGTTGGATATGATTTGGGAAGAAAAGATCTGGGGATGAGTGCATGAACCTTCATGGAAGCAGGTTCAAATCATCCACTAGGGATATGGATTTTATTTGGTTTGATTTAATGAGGCTCCACTAGGGAGAGGATATGATTCTGGAGAGAAGAAATTGGTTTAGTTTAATTGGTGATCCACTGGGATGAGAATTTAATTTGACTGGTTTGAGGCTCCATTAGAGATCATGATTATTGAGAAAACATCCGGAGATATGAGGTCGGATTTGTGAGGAAAAGCGGTTCAAATATGGATTGAACTAGAAGGAGGGAGGATGATGGATTTGACAAAATATACCACAAGGTGCGATGGATCAACTAAGAAGGGGCTAATATCGACCATCTTAGATTTCCAAATCCAAAGGGATAGTCTACCCCATCAAGAAGAGCTATCCAACCTAAGGGTTTACTTGTGTGCAATGGTCAAGTTAGGAAGAAAGCTTGTAGACTTACATCTCCAAATAAGGGACCACCGGGTGATAGGTTGATAGCACAACAAATCGAACCACCTAAGGCCACTATTGAGAGAATGCCAGGGACTCATATCGACTCAAGAATAGTCAATCAATTTTATTTAAATTTTAAGATGACCCTTGTTTGATGGATCCACTAAGAAGGCTAATATCATCCTAGACCTATTTTAGATTTACAATCCAAAGGGATAGTCTACTAGCAAGGTAGAGCTAACCAACCTAGGGGTCTGTGCAATGGTCAAGTTAGGAAGAAAGCTTGTAGACTTACAACTTCTAATAAGGAACCACTAGGGTGATTGGTTGATAACAACAAATCAACCCAACCAAGGATGCCCCCGATGTGCAACGATCATGCTAAAAAAGAATGCGATAGACTATACCTTCCAAAGTAAGATGACCGCCGGGTGACTCGGTGGCATAACAAGTCAAACCCAACCTAAGGTTGACTAATGAGAGAGTGTTGACGGGACTTACCTCAACTCAAAATGATTCCTAGGAGTTTTACTAACAGTAAATAGGATGCTTGCTTAATCCTCAATCTATAAGAGAAGATATATACATATATATATATATACATATATATATATATATATATATATATATATATATATATATATATATATATATACATATACATATATATATATGTTTATTATTATATTGTGACCTATTGAAAGGACCATGTTGAGAAGGAGCTTAAGTAGTCATAAAGACTTACGACTAAGGAGAATCGCATATCCAAAGATTCTCCAATCATAGTGGTGGCTACTAGGAAAGGAGGACTATCCAATCCAAGAGTAGGGGTAGTGTCTAAATGGGGTTGCTAATGGCGTTTCTAAATAGAGTTCCCAGGAGGTGAGGGGCTTTATCTAGAACCTTGTAAAAGAAAGCCTATAGGTATTTGGTGGCCAACTCAAGGAGACAAGCCTTACACATCTAAGAGTGGTGTATCCACCGGGTGGGTCCCGTCGATGGAGAACACCAACCAACCTAAGGTCAGTTAGCCATAGTCTAGAAAAAAAGGTGTGTAGACATCAACTTGAAGTAGTTAAGAGGAAAGTAGCCAGGGGACTTATCCTAAGACTCAAATATACTCAACCCAATCGGCACAATGGTGGTTCAAGAAGAAAGCGTGTAGATTTACATCCACTTAAACAAAGTCATGAGGTAGCTTACTAGCTATGCAATAAGGCCTACCAAACTAATAAGGTTCTCATCGGAGGATCAAGTCAAAAGAAAGCATAGGACTTACATCTAACAGGGACCACTGGGTGACACACACCAAGGTAGTATGTCACCTCGAGAGCAACTAATGAGTACCACGGGGGCCTCCCACATCAAAATACCGAGATAAAAAGAATGTGTTGTGTTTTTCATATATACTCAACCAAGTCTCATGGCTAGTTTAAGAAGAAGGCGTAGACTTACATCCTTTAAGCCAACATGAGGGTAGCTTATCGATCGACAAGAAGGACTACTAAGCTAAAGGCCATGTATAGCGATCAGTTAGGAAGGAAAGTAGGCAGACTTACATCCAAACAAGGGACCATTTGACACTAGTAAAGTAATACACCTAGAGTAGCTAATTAATGAGTGAGGTCACTTACCCCACATCAAAGTATGAGATAAAATATGCATGTGTTGTGTTATGAAAGAAGGAATAGGATGTCGCTTGGACTTCTCTTAGACCTACCCTAAACACATCGTGATGGATTCACAAGCAAAGATATTTCTAACCATATAGAAGAGATGGAATTTGAAATGAAAAGAGATCTTATTGATAATTATTTTCAAACAAGATTTATGAATATTTCTTTAGGTAGATCATTGATTGGAAGCATATGGTGCTATCCTTTACAATTTATAAGTCGATAGATCCTCCTTGGTAGGCCTTTTCTATGGTGAAAGGGCCTTCCCAAGTGGGTTCAAACTTGCCTCCCATCTTTGATGGGCAACAATTGGTCTCCTTAGAACTAAAACAAGCTCTCCTACTTGAAAAGCTCTAGATGACCAACTTGTTATGAGCTTGAATCATTTTGGCTTTATACAACTCAAGATTCTAGCATGCTTGGAGGTGTCTCTCTCCAAACCTTTGAGCTCTTCTAACCGCAACTTAACGCTCGCTCCATTATGATTTTACTACCCATAGCTATCCTTATGATGGGAGTTGGACTTCTAATGGTAGAACACCCATACACTAAGGAGAAGGGTAGATTGAGTTGAGTCTTGCGTGGAAGCCCACAAGGCTTCAACTAACGCTCATGCCACTACCACTTGTTGTCTGAGTATCTTTAATATGGATGAGAGTTTTATTGAAGGCTAGCCATTAACCCTCGGGTAATAGATGGTGGAATATCTCCAATCTATGCTATATTTGCAAAATTATTGATTTTAGTCTTTGAATGTAGTACCATTATTGGATATAATTCATCGAGGCACCATAACCTATATACTATATATTTTTGAAAATTGGAGTGATCCTTGGAAGGAACTAGAATCAAGACCTTGGAAGAGGATGATCGATTCCTTAACACTCAAATGGCCATGAGGCCAATGTAGAATGTTGGGTTATTGGTGTAAGACCACGCCATGCACATTGGTGGCATCTCCTAGCTATATCCATGTAGTTTGTGATCATCAAGGTCGTAGTATCCTAGTTTCTTGATCTTGGCTTTCATCTTGGACTAGATTACTAAGCTCTGATAAACTTGAGTGTACCTCGATCATAATCTTATGGGCTTCATGTTTGTCCAAACAACGTAACCACATATGATCAAGGACCATCTATCTAAAGTGTCATCCATGAGAGCATAGAGAGGTTCTCGCTTCACCAATGGGTTAATGATTTTCTCTTGAGGTAGTTTTCTTGTATTTAATCCATGAATGGTTGCCTCCAATCGACTCATCATCCTTTTGGCAATGATAACTCCCTTCAAGAGAGAGTCTCAATGAGGCATCAATAAGGGATAAGACTTATTTTGGACCCTTATTGGTATGGACTCATCTTCCTGACATGCTCTTGGCAAGATTGGCTAATGCATCCGCTACTGATTTTCTCCCAGGGATCTTGTAGATGGCAACCTTAGACCAATAACTCTGGTATAATTATGGTAATGATGGAGCATAGGCTTTAGAACTTTGTGGATCCGCAATTTGGTTGATAACTAGTTAGAAGGACTATTCCTACCCCCTTCCATTCTCGAAGAGTAGATCATGATTCTTCTTCTTGAAAGTAAGCCACACCATCAAAATACATCTCCCAATGGTGAATGCTAGTGTCCCCTAAGTTCATGATTTGTTCAACGGGAGGTCATCAAGTGGGGAGTCACAAGAAGTGGGTGTGTTGCTAAGAAATTTGCTAGTGTCCTTTCATCGCACGGAGGAATACAAATGTGATATCAAACTATGATAAAATCATGGACCAACGTGCCAACCGCCTAGATAGCATCGGCCGTGTCATGAGATATTGCGTGGATTGATCCTAGAGATCGATTCACCTTATGAGAAAGCATGTAATGTGTAGCTTTTGAGATGCAAAGATTAAAGCACAAAGGCTTTTCAATAGGTGGGTAGTTTTCCTCAGTGGGATTAGATGATGATTGAGATTGTATAGTGCATTCTCTTTCCCTTCATCTTTAGTTTGAGCCAACAAAGCACCAAGGGAGTCATCTAATGCTATGGTATATAATATCAATGGCTTGCCTGATAGCTACTAGAACGATCATCAAATAGTGCTTGATATCTTCAAAAGCATGTCGACACTTATCATCCACTTGAACTTAGCATCCTTTTGACAAGTCGAGAATGCATCTTCCTGATAGTTGGAAATGAAATGTCTTAGATACACCAACCCCTTGAAATGATCCGAGTTAGACTTTAGTGGGACATTTCTAAGATATTGATCTTCTCGATCAATTTCTATTCCACGTCGACAACAAACCCAAGAATTTCTAAGCTACTCAATGCACACTTGGGATTCATTTTAAGATTATTGTCTTAACCATTCAAAACTACTCTCAAGTCAAGAGATGGTCTTCCTTTTCTTTACTTTAACTACAAGATCATCAACGTAACATTCAACCCGATGATGGATGAGTTCATTGAAGATCCGAGTCATGACCCAGGTATGTAGTAGCAGCATTTTAAGGCGAAAAGCATGACCTTATAACAATAAATTCGATCGGGTTCAAAAAGTAGTATTTTTCTCATCCTGGGGCCATCTTAATTTGGGATGACCATCCATGAAAGAGAATTCTACATGAGATGAGGCAAAGTCCACCATCAACTCTAGTATATAGAAGTGAAATTCATCCGACATGCCTTATTTAGATCCCTAAAATCGATGCATATGTGAATTTGGTCATTCTTTTCTTAATGAATGACACGCCGGTGGGATATTTTTCTTCGATAAAGCCAAAGATCATCGCTTGATTTTAAAATGACCGTTCAATGTCTAATCGCATGCATCTAGGAGCTTGCTTGAGGGGGTTAGCATTATGATGTATTGCTAGTTTATGGATTGCTATGTCATGAGATAAACCGCATTTCTTCATAACTCCATGGAAAATATTAAACTCGCCTAATAGCCTAACTAAGTCATTGGTTTCTTCTTCATTCAACAAGGAACTGATGTATTTTGCCGTGGATCTTCTTTGTTCTTAAGTTGATTTCTTTGAGTTCATCAATGGTTGATATGATTTCTTCTTCAAACTCGGTAGTGCATCTTTGACTTCAAGATCATTTGTCATCTAAAGTTTCTAAACACCTCCTCACATGAGTTAGCATGATTTGAAAAGAACCTATCAAACTCCAAATGATTAGTAATGACTAGGTAGTGGTTATCGTGGATTAGACCCACTATGTTGAATCCTAGTCCCGGTCTTGATTGAGAATATCCGCTTTGGTTGTCCCATAACCTTTCAAAGTAATCTGTGTTTAGACCAAGTATGTGGGATTAATCCCTTCTTTGCTAAGTTAATAACATAATACCAATCAAAAGGCAATTGTATTAAATTTTTATATGAATCATCCTCAAGTTCTACATTGGCTTCCGACTTGAGGATGATGCTCCCAACAAAACCTCTTTGGCTTGACATCTATGGATGACTTGGGGCCTCCTTAACTACCAAACCCTTAATTTTAGAAAAAAAGTGGGTTAGAGCTAAGTTCCCAACTCCGATTATTCTACATAATGATTTGGATATATTCATGCTTTGCTTGGAGGCCATTTTCATCATGCTTGGCTCAATGTCACCTCCAAAGGGACCCAGAGAGGGGTTGGTTAGCATGCTAACCACATGAGACTCATCCTCCAACTGGACTCTAAGTCTATGGATAGGGGTACTCTTGTGAGTGGAACATAGCTCCACCGGCGGCCACCAAGAAGGAGGTCTTCCACCTCTGAACCGCCTGATCTGCCTCTTCCTCTACCCGGTGGGGTCGAGTCATCCTACCCATGTGTTCATATGGAGGAACAATGGGATGAAATCCAACATCGCTCTACTTCTTCCTTAGTGTCCGATTCTCGCTCACTTGCATTTTCATTTTCATTTTTTTCTTTTTTTATTTTCTTTTTCTTTTCTTTTTTTTCTTTTTTCTTTTATTTTGAACAATGACCAAGTCTAGAATAGACTTTTGATTTTAAGGAAGGTAGTAGGTGATCCTCATATATCTTGACCTCTAACTAAAAAAAATGGCTTCAAGTCTCCTTTGACATAATACTCAATTCCACCTTTTCGAATTTGATAACGATGTAAAGAGGATGGAACCATTTTTTTATGTATCCAAGGCTATCGAGCAAAGTAGTGAAAGATGTATCATAATCAATTATGTAGAACTTGGCTTTATCTTCCAATCATCTATCTCTAATGGCAATACACTATGGAGCCTAAAGCTCTCGCCTTGCTCATTGAATCCTCTCAACATCATATGTTCTCTTGAGTTGAGATGTCAATCCTTAGGGCAAGGGTCTTAGACTCATAATGTTCATGATGCACCGATGCACTAACACCTAGAGAGTCCACTTTGCCCATATCCACTGTGATGTAGAGGACGGTTGTGTTCATTGTCCCCAAAAGAAGGTCTTCATCGGTGAATGTAACTCCACAGCTTCTCTTGAATAACATGCCTCCTCTCCAATAGTGGTCACCGAGCTAAGAATATTTTGGATCGAGAAGAGCTTTGATCAATGACTCTCATCTCTTTGGATAAGACAAGGAATCATATATGCTTAGCTTAGTCGACAACTTTCTCGTGTGAGCGTGGAAATTATAGTCAACTCTAGGGGTCCTCCACAAGAATATCCATAGAGCATCCTATGGAGGGGTTACTGATTGCTAGAACTAATGACTTGTTTACCCTTATCCTTAGGTGCTACCCAGGAGGTAGAACTTTGCCACTAAGAAGGTTGACTTCGACTTCATGAGATGATTTAGGAAAGTTACTACCGCTCATCAAGTTCACCTACACCTTCTCCTATGGATCATCAAAGTCAAATGACTCCAAATCAATCTCAATGGATAAAACCCAAGTGATTCGTGAATGGGTAATCCATTTCTAAATCAAGAGAAGAGTGATCGAACTAGAGTTATTATTAATTAGACTTGAGAGCTATCTATAAGAATAAAATCGTGAAGATCATCAAGTGACACAAATGTAAGTGGAATCAGCTTCATTGATTTCTTAGATTTGGATGAGGTATAAAGTAGAAATCAAGTAAAGTAAGTGAGAGTGAGATTTGGCACCCCTCTCGATACAATAAGGCTACTAGAAGAGTTTGGCGGAGGAACTGTAGCTAATTATGGAAGGAGTGCCGAATCTGGTGGTTACACTACTATACTATCCCGCAAGTGGAGGTTGTCACGCCGCTATCCTACCTCCTCAAGTTATCCTTAGCAACTTGCAAATCTTCCTTATAGTTAGAGGTTTGAGCTACCACCAAGGGTAATTTTTGATCTTAGAAATAATTTTCTTAGGTTTGGGATAGGGAGATATCCCAACCTTCCTCTATCTTAAGAAGATTGCATGTATCCCAAAGATTACTCTAACAAACTAGAAGTTGTTCTAATAGGTATTCCTTTGGGATGACAATGGCACTGACTTGTTACCAAGACAAACCTTAAAGGAAATGCAATCTTCTAAGACATGATCTAACATGCAGTGGTAGGGGTAATAGTTTGGATCATGACTCTTGCCCACTTCCCCCTTAGGCTCTGTAACTAGAAATCGCTTCTTTAAGAGATTCTTAAATATCGACTACCTCCCTTTAAAATGAATAAGGTTTATTCAATCATCGAAGAGTAGGTAAGTATAGCTACCTATGAGGGGTAGAATATTATTGTTGATGATGCCGATGAGGAGGTGGCAACCCAGGTGTGGTAGCTTGAGGTGGTGGCAGAGAGGAGGTGAGAGGAGGCACATCTCGAGGCCTATCCAACTGAACCCTAGCTAGCGCTTCCCTTATCAACTGTATGACTACCCCGGTCTCTTCTCAAATTTCCCGAGGTTTGTGCTTCAATTAGTCATGGAAAGGCAAGCTTGGCTTCTCTTATAATTAGATGCCTTATTGATTAATTCTCAAAAGTTTTGATTAAAACCCTTGCATGAAAGCAACCGGGCCATGGATGTTCTTCAAGAATCTATGGCATGTTGTCAGAGGTTCACATTTTATACTCAAGTTTTGCCACTTGAGAATGTAATCAACAAGGGACTCATTGAGACTTGTGTCACTACAACAAGATTACCTACAAGAACCCTTTGATGAGCTCCAAGAAACCTCTTGATGAAGAGGTGCTCCAACTTAGCAAATGTCTTTACCAAACTGCTGAGCAATTTGGCATACCAATCCAAATGCAACACCAAACTGTTAATAAATAATAAAGAAGGTGTCACTACCTCTATCATTGCTAAGCCCCTAAATGTGCAATGTGTTGGCAAGGGTTCCCAATACCATCAAAGATTTTAAAAAGAAGGAGGTACAAAATCCTTAGGATATTGAACATCAAATTCCTCGTAGGGTCTACCTTTGAATGATGAGCCACCTCGAAGCTTTATGCCAATGCTTCCCTCACCTATTGCCCCCATGTGCTTTATATATCTTTCTCATGCATGGAGGTGCTATCCATGACCTTCCTATGCAAGCTACCACTATCTTCCTCTCAGGGAATGCACCTAGGATGATCCGAGGTATGAACCCCAAATCTGCCACTATGGGAGAAGGCTATGAAACTGGGTGAATTCTACAATGCTGAAATCACCGCCATCAACTCCTCAATTTTCTTCCCATCTTGTCAATATGATCATCTCTTTAAGCGGTGGAGGAGGTGCCGAGTTGAATGGACGGTCATCCTCTTCAACTACAATACCTTCCTAACTCCGGTCTCTATGGAGGGAGCTCCTTGTATCAACCATGTGGACCTCACCAAGTCCTCAAGAAGGCATCATCCTCATTAGATCAAATGCTACCCTCTCATCCTCTAAATCAATGTGATCACCGCCAAAGATTTCCTTTCTCGCAAAGTAGTACAATCTCATCAAGGAACAATCTCCTACCTTGTGGTGCACCAAAAATAAAGACTCACTAACCGATTGGGATCAGCATGAAATACATCTAACACCGCCTATCACCGGAGTGCTATCTTTGGAGGGATATGCTCACCGGAAGATATGCTCATGACCGCTCACTAGGTGGAGTGGTGTCTCTAGGGGATATCCACTACCATGGGAACTGAACCTGCCTCCTCCTTCGCTATTGCCGCTATCACCGCTCTAATGGTGGTGGTGGTGGTGACCACAATGCGGGTTTACCCTTCACCAAACTAAGTAGAGGTTGAGTAGGGAACTTGCCTCACCTCAATTGTTGGAGTAAATGGAGTGGGTTCCTTGGTCATAGCGGATCACCAAAGGGGCTTTCTTCTCCCGTTGGCTTCATGACCATTGTGGAACGGTGGATGGCGGACTAACGATGGTGGGTGAGGAGGATTGGTGGTGGAGATGACACCGCTCCACCCTCATCGGCTTTCCCCAAGGTGGTGGTACCGTCAATACTATGTTGTCCCCTATGGGCCAATGGTCGGAATCAACTAGAGAAGGCCGACTACCGCAAACCTCTATCTCCTTACTCCCCGACGAGATGCTACTACCTCCTCGATGCTCTATATTTATGGATCTACCTGTAACACTCTGGGATGATCATCCTCAAATCAAAAGCAGTGCACTCGAGCTGTGGCTCTCCTCCCAACGCATAGTACCATCCGTGATCCATAGGACTTCCACCCTATCCCTAGCAAACCTCATGTGGGTGGTGGAGGCAATGCCTATCCACTTGTAGTCTTTCTCCATCCGATGAGAGGGGGTGAAACCTACTACCACTAAGAAGTGGAGAGGTCCCACTCAGGAGATCCCTCCTCAACAACATGGGATGTTGCATCTATCAGCACACTGTGGTGCCGCTTGATCTGCAACTTCTATTATGGTGTTGTGTGTGGACAGAGTAGTACAAGAACTAGATCCTACCTCGAAGGTAGGAGACTATCTCTGAAGTCAAGATAGCCTTCCCCTTAGAGGGGACCAACAGGAGGTGCTAGTATGCACCAGTGGCTATAGAGCAACGACGTGTGAGAACTGAATCGACTAGTGGAACCTCAACCGGCTTCCTTTAAAGAAGGATACTCAAAGATCGAGGCAGGTCAATGTGGATGACCGCCCAACCACCTCATCCCGACTAATAGTGGTGAGGGTTGCCCCCTCACGTAATGCATGCTCTTAAATCCTTGGCCAAAGAAAATTAAGAAGGTGGAGTCAATCTCGTGAGGGGTCCCATCCAAGGCCAAATCCATCCCAATGGAAAGGTAAAGACAAACTTTCTAGGAGGCCATATATCTTGGTAGCGCACTTGGTCTATCTTGTATCTGCATGTGTTGAAATGTAACTTGAGTCGATTTCTTTGCTTAATACTTGTCCCAAGAGGTAATAGAGATTTGAGTCCACGAACCCACACTCAATTATTCAAATATATTAAGTGGGGTTCATTAGAGATTTTGATATATGGAAGAGTCTTTGCCTATTTGATTTTAATTTAGAACCCATACTCAACCAATTTAAGTAGGTTGGGTGGGGTTCGAGATATTTGAAGATGTTTGTGTTCTCTTGTTTGAAAATTTTTTATTTTGAAAGACTTTACTTAGCAAATTTAGGTATGCTAAGGAAAGGTTGTGATTGTATGTTTTGGAAATTTTGTGAAAAATCTTTGCTTGTGGTGATTAATTATGTTGATATATGTTGAATTGATTTGAAAGTGGGCTTCTACTTAACAAATTTGTATGTTAAGTAGAGGCCAATGTTTGAAATGTGCTTGTTTTGAAAATGAGGTTCTTACTTAACAAATTTGGTATGTTAAGTAGGAACCAAATTTGATTTGTGTTTGATAATGAGACTCTCACTTAACAAATTTGGTATGTTAAGTGAAAGCCAAATGCATGTTTGAAAATGAGACCCTCACTTAACAAATGTTAAGTGAAGGTCAAACTCATGTTTTGAAAATGAGACTCTCACTTAACAAATTTGGTATGTTAAGTGAAAGTCAAATTGTATTTTTGAAAATGAGACCCTCACTTAACAAATTTGGTATGTTAAGTGAGTCAAATTCATGTCTTGAAAATGAGACTCTCACTTAACAAATTGGTATGTTAAGTGGAAGCCAAATGTATGTTTTGAAAATGAGACCCTCACTTAACAAATTTGGTATGTTAAGTGAAAGTCAAATTTATGTTTTAAAATGAGACTTTCACTTAACAAATTGGGTATGTTAAGTGAAAGCCAAATGTATGTTTTGAAAATGAGACCCTCACTTAACAAATTTGGTATGTTAAGTGGAGGTTAAATTCATATTTTAAAAATGAGACCCTCACTTAACAAATTGGATATGTTAAGTGAAAAATTGATATGTTAAGTGAAAGCCAAATTTGTATGATATTTTGAAAGAAGGAAATCTCATTTAACAATTTTGGTATGTTAAATAGAGTTTAATGAAATATGGCTTGCTTTCATGTGTAATTTAGAAAGAAACTTTAATTCTAGCATATGTGATATGTTAAGTGAAGTTTTAATTTTATCATATAATCTTATTTGAAAATAGACTCCTTATTCAACAATTTTGAGTATGTTGGAATGAATATGGTCATTTTCAAAATGTGTGCTTTTGAAAGATGGGGACAACTCTAACATATGTGAAACATGTTAGGTAAAGTTTCAATTTTATGCTTTATAATTTTAATCAAAATAGACTCTTCATTCAACAATTTTGAGTATGTTGAATGAATATGGTCATTTTCAAGAATGTACCTTTTGAAAGATAAAATCCAACTCTTATGTGAAATATGTTAAGTGAAGTTTCAATTTTATGCTTATGATTTTATTTGAAAATAAACTCCCCATTCAATAATTTTGAGTATGTTGAATGAATATGGTCATTTTCATGAATGTGCTTTTGAAAATATGAAAACTAACTCTAACATATGTGAAATATGTTAAATGAAGTTTCAATATTATGCTATGATTTTATTTGAAAATAGACTCCTCATTCAACAATTTTGGTATGTTGAATGAATATGGTCATTTTCAAAATGTGCTTTTGAAAAGATGTTTTGACCTTGATTTTGAAAAGAACCTCCATGTAACAATTTGGAATTGTTAGATGGGCTTTGGTTATATGAGTTTGAAAAGGTGCTTTTGGAAAGTGGCTCTTTGCAAGAGTTTATTTCTTAATCATTAAGATGAACCTTGCCTCACCAAGCTAGTGGTAAGAAGGTTTTAAATTTTTATCATCTCCTTTCATGGGTTAATTTTATTTTTTTACCTATTGGGAAACCCAATAGGGGCTCGAGACCTACAAGTGAGGTCCAAAACCTAGAGGATGTTGGCTAGCTTTGCTTAAGAATGAAATAAGCTAAGTGCCAACATAAGAAAAGATAGTCTTGGACTCATATAAAATACAAGTCCATGTTTGGAGACAACAATTGTCTACTAGAGATGGAGAGGAACCATCCCCTGAGTCGCTAGAAAAATCTATGGTATTTATTTTTTGGTTTATGTGTGTGTGTGTGTATATGGGGGACACATAGATGAGTGTACTTATTGAGGTGATGGTATGACATCAAGGAATAGCGTATCTCAAAGATAGAAATCACTACCTGATGGACCTAATAACCTAATAAGGACTCAAGGCATGATGGGTCTTCAAATGTGAGATTTTTCCCAACTTTACATGGATGAATAAAGTAGGGTTTATTTAAATTGGGTTCTATAAAGTCCCAATGGGGTGAAACCTTAATTACATCTAAGGAAGGTGAGTTCCTTAGGAATACTCTCGATTAAAGTAGGCAATTGTTGTCTCCAAAGAATTCAAAGATAGGATTATCAATAAATTGGCTATGTTTGGAAGATCAAATGGGATAAATTGAAAGGAGATTTATTTTTTGAAGCCAAAGGAAATGAGTAGAGGATGCTCATGATACTAGGAAGCCTAGTTAGTATCCCCTATCCTATGGTTGGGCTTTATATGTTTGAAATTAATAAAATTATATATTTGAGTTGAAATTTTATTAAAATCTACTTATAATTCCACAATACAAGATTGTGGAAATGCCTAGAGGTGAGGATGCTTGTAGCCCCAAAATGAAACATAATCTCGGATCTTAAATCTAGGGAGCTTTAGTGAGGGCCAAACTACCTATAGGTAAAAGTGGGTATATTATTTACCTCCATAAGAGAGGGTAACCATCCATTTGTTAGACTTATAGCACTTTACAGTAACTCCTCCTATGATTTAAAACTATGTGGTCAAGTCATATGCTCTACAAGATGGCTAGGTTATTATTATTTAGAAAAAAAACTAAAGTCCTTAAACCCACTCTAAGAGACTAGAGCATGAGTGGTATGAATAATGACTTAGTCTAATGCAAATCTTATCAAATTTTATTTGATTTTGACTCTTTATTTTGACACTATAGGATTTTATATGCCTAAATGTATGATGAAGTTGATTATGGGCTAAATCAAAAGAGAAAGAGGTGTTTTCCATCATAGGCTCTCAAAGGTCAAGCCTTTTCTATCTAGCAAAGATGGAAACCTCTCTTAGTGAAATAAAATGACATGCATGATATTAAACATACAACATCCATAAGGGGTTGTTAAATATTTTATTATCTTGATTTAATGCCTAGGCTTTATGTGGTTATGAGTTATTTTAGAATTTAATTATGAGTTGTAGTTGGGTAGAAAATTATTTTTTTTTCTAAGAGCCTAAGCATCCAGCCACATATTAAATCATCATATTTGAATAAACTAGAAAAATACAAACCATTTTTATTGCACAATATGTAAAATAAATCATCAAATAATTTATAAACTCACATGAAAGAATAATAGGAGTTATCAGTACCACCGACCCAAAAGAAATGTGGGTAGAGCTCTACCTTATACAACCCAGTATATGAAAGAATAATTACAAGTTACAAAATGATATAAATGTTATGGGGATCTTCAAGTCTTCATGCTCCCTCCATTTCTTCATTTGATTTGCTCCATTTGGGTAGGCTTCTAGGCATCACATGGCACCCATTAAACCTTCTAGCCAATGTTTATCCTTAACCCCATAACACTTAACCAAATTTCTAATACACAATTATATTAAAGAATGGAAAAGTAAATCTAATTAAACACCTAAAATAAGTGTTAGCTAAACACACCATATAACCCAAGTAGTTATATGAATAATTTAGACTTAGCACCGCACATGGGTAACCAAGTCCACCTTTCCTAATGTAGATTATGCTTAGGGTTAAGCAACCTACAAAAGAGAGCATTTATATTTATTTTAAACCCTTAAGCATAATCTCTACATAAAATATGATTAGGCTAATCATGGCCTAACATCCGTCTACAAATATATACCCCAACATCTAGTCTATAATAGTACATCACAAAACAAGCATACATCAAACCATACACCCTAACATAAAGCTAGAAGTGGTGACTTAATCTAATGTATGTGTTAAGGCTTGTATGGTATGTCCTAACTAGGCTTTAGAGTTAAGATTTTCTAAGTATGAAGGACATTTAATTATAAAGGTGGTTTCACTTTAAATGGTTTAATTAATTTATAAATTTTACTTAATATTTTCTTTTATTTCATTTGACCTACACTTAACAACTAAGTGTTATGAAGAGAAAGAAAGAGGATCACTCTCTTCTTATCCCTACCTTAAGTCACATCTAAAAAATTAATTAATCAATTTTAGTGAATGACTTATTATATATTTTAATTAGTCCTAAGTTTAGGTTCACTTTTAAATAAACTCATTCAATAAGAAAGGCATCTTAAGATTAATTGGAATGAATTACTATCACATAACACATGTTTATTCATTTCTTTCCATCATGTATATCATGCATATGATTAAATCCTAAGCATAGCTATACATGCAATTTATATCTTAGCGGATGTGAGTAAGTGTATTTGGAATTAACATTCCATTTAGTTGAATGATTTTTTTCATATTAATTTAAAGCTCTATCTAAATTCTTATGCAAAAGCATAAAGAAAGAACCTTAAATCACATGACTAGTCAACTCAACCAATCAAACAAAGTAGGAATGCATGTTTTTTAATAGAAAGGAGGTTTTGATTCATTAGCTAAGTACACATCCACATGTATAAAAGTTTTAAGTAGCGTCACCATTATTTTTGCACCAAGGAATGAGGTATGAACCTCCTTGGGGATACTTAAAGTTGTGCATCCCGAATGTCAGACTAATATACCCTATCCTTAGATACATATAGATGTATAAACAACTACAAGAATAGAAAGCCATACAAAAATTTCATTTTGTTTTGTTTGATTTAATTGTGTAAATGAATTAAAGTTCTTTCTAAATTCGATGTTCAAATGCATAAGAATGAAATCAAGCAGTGCATTGCCATTGTTACACTAAAGGTAGGAACCTCTTTAGGGCTACTTAAAGTTGTGCGTCCACGGGATGTTGAACTAACATACCCTAACATATAGGAATATATATATATATATATATTGTAAATTTAATAGTGATTGTCGAACTTATTAAATATATAGTCTAACTTCATACATATTATATTCAACTCATTCAAATTTAATAGTGATCTAGTCACACATATTTTAATTAAGCGAACACATGTAAATTAACATAAAGGAAATCATTTTTTACTTGATTAATTTGAAAGACATGAATGCATGAATACAAGTGGCATACAACATTTTAGCATGATTGGAAAGAAATAAAAAAACACAAGCATGTGATTTCATTCAATTCAGCCCTAAGGATTATCATATTAAACAAATTCATTTAAGATAAACCAAAGTTTCTTAAAGCCATTTTTTATCTTTATGTTTGATTTGAGTTAAGAATGTGAAAGAGGTTTGCTAATCCAAATCTCTTTCCCATGTGTGAGTAATTTGGCTTAATGAAGAGTAATTAGGTTGATTTTATGTCTTAATTAGGTTGGGGTATGAATTAAGTCAATTAACACATGTCACCTTAAGTTAATTAACTAATTAATAATGAGCCAATATGATATGCAACCATATGAAAAGTAAAATGGCAATGCTCTTAAGAATTGAAAGGGCCTAATATTGGCTCATGATTAATAATTAATTAAGTTTAAGGATTTAATTAATTACTCTTATAGTTTTCTTACACATATAAGCTAACCATAATTTCATTAAATTCCTTTAGACTAGTAAACATCTAAAGGGCTACCCAAAATTGATTAAAAAAGTTAAGTGTGAATTGGATTTTACATTGAATTAATCAAGCTCATTAATCCATTTGGTTAAGCATTAAGCATGTTAAATTAATGAAATGAAATTAACTCAAGAAAGATATCAAGAAAGAGGCCTTAATCTCAATCCCTAAGTCCTACATTTGATCACTTAAGCTATGATTTTATCTTAAGATTTAATTAATTAATTAAGCACTTAATTACCTCATTAATCATTCATTAATTTGATTCTAAAAAAAGAAAACTTAGGAAATGAATTAGGAAAAATATCCCAATCACATTCCCTAAGCTCCCTTACTGTTCAATCAAAGTAATTAGGCTTAAATAATTATTATGTCATTATTCATTCACTAATTATCACTAATTAAATTAAGAGAGTGATTAAGGGTTAGTCACTTATTTTTCTTGATTAAGCAACCAATACAATCCAAAAATAGGGGAGGTAGAGGTCATACCCCTAAACATCCATTAAAGTTTGAGATTAATTGGGTGATTAATTAAGGAATAATTAAGCTAATTAAATTTTAATTGAACCTTAATTAAGCCAAAAGCATTCAAAATTAATTAATAATTTTCCTAGATTTTACTTTGAAATATCTTCAAAATGAGCCCTCATTTATATTTTTTTGGATTTTTCTAGGATTAGTTATAATTTTAGGAAGATTCAATCTTAAAATAGATTAATTAACCCAATTAATGTCTAATCCCGTAGCCACATGGCGGTTGATGTGGCACACTTTTCACATGGTGCAATGAGATTGGCTATTTAAGTTGTTACATCACCATGCTAACTCGGATGGCGATGGGCGTGCTTTCCGTGCACCATTTGATCGAAAGGCCATGATTCAATCCATGGTTTTTTAGAAATCGAGATGATCTAACATGCGATTAGATCGACTATCCGTTCTATCACGTGGAATGAATGGTCCATGATCGGTCCCATTCTGGCGGTGAAAGACAGATATTGTCCTTCTTTCCTTGTTCGATCGAGCTCACCGAGCTTAGATTATCTCAAATTCATCCCACACTTTCGGGGAAGGAGACACACATACAACGGTTAACATTGGAAAATCACATTTGCTTCATAAAGGACCAACCTTTTTTTTAGGAGTCGATCGCAAAATTACCTCATTGGAGCTAATGTAATGGGTGGGATCGAAATTAGCCGTCTAGAAGAGATGAAGCCCATTGAGAATATTGAGCTTGATTTGGTGTAGAATGCTGGTCGACCAAACCATGAGCCAGGCCAATCAAACTCCTCTAGTGGTCGAAGGCTTGGGGATGATTGGTTAGCTTTGAAAACACGAGGATGGTGTGTGCAAGAAGAATTTGGGTTTGGTTGAGTGGAGAAAGAATGAATCGGGATTGAGGTGCTATTTTGGCTATTCATAGGAAGGAGAAATCTGTCGAGGGAACTTGTGGAAGCTTGAGGAGGTTCTCTAGGATTTCAAAACTCCTTAGGGACTCATAAAAGTGAATGGTGATAATTCCCACTCAATTGGGGAGTATACCCCAAAATTGTGTGGAGGATGAACATGATGGGTTGGCTTATTTCACGGCAAACCAGTCGGTGCTGAGAGGTCATGTCCAACTCCATGTGGCTGGAGTGGAGGGGCTGTGGGAGGCTCAAGGCAGTGTGCAAAGATTTCTGCTTGAATCCATGGGTTTTGATTTTGGCTTATATGAGGAGGAGTTAAACCCCATTAGTCCTTGGCCAACCTAGGGGATTAGGTGAGCTAGGTGGGTCGTGGAGCCTCACTTGAGTGCTTGGGGCTACCATGGTGATGGGGAAGTCAACTTTGCTTATTGGTGTGAAGATCAAATGGAAAGAAGGTTTGTCCAATGGCTCATTCTGGGTGGGCCCACTATGGATTTGGGCTAGTTTGGGTCTAGTTAGACCAAATCCTGGGTCTCATAGGTTGGTTTTGGGTGATTTGGCTTCACATAGTCAAAATAGGCTCATTTGGGTTAGGTTGGGTTGGGTTATTGGTCAAATTCAGTCAAACCAAGACTTGGGTTAGGTTCAAATGATGTTTTGAAGAGTTTTGGTTCAAGTAGTTTTGATTAATTTGGCTTAAGTTTGATTTTTGGCTCATTTGGATTCAAATATGTCAAATGGGCTAGTTGACCAATTTGACTAATTTGATCAAATTGGGTTGGTTAGTGTTGGTTCATATTCAATTGGTTGGTGAAAATGATTGTAGGTTTTGGTTTGGTTTTGGAATTCATTTGGATTTTGGCTAATTTGACCCTTTAGGTCAATTTGGGCTAGGTTGGGTCAAGTTGACCAATTGGTCAAATTGGACTCAATCATAACTTTGGTCAAGTTCAATAAGTGATTTGGAATGAACTTGAGCCATTGGTTGTAATCAATTTGGATCAAATCATGATTTGACCCATTTTGATTTTAGGCCAATTTGGGTCAACTTAGGTCAAATGGTCAATTGATG
The DNA here is from genome assembly GCA_021442155.1 of Cymbidium sinense. NCBI lineage: Eukaryota > Viridiplantae > Streptophyta > Magnoliopsida > Asparagales > Orchidaceae > Cymbidium > Cymbidium sinense. The sequence continues at coordinate 4,608,999 of CM038230.1, forward strand.
GTTTGGTTATGTTCAAATTTGATTATGAATTGGTTTGCATCAATTGTTTCTATCAATTTGGTATATTGTAGGTTTTGGCTAGTTTGGGTGTCATTTGGGCTAAGGCTTGGTCAAAGGACCAAGTTTACTTGGTTCAACCCAATTCAAGATAGTTGGTCACCCTAGGATGATCATTGATCATGATATGGGGTTTGGATGGGCTTAGTTCAATCTAATTTGGGTTGGATTAGAACTTGGCTCAAAAAAGTCTTTTTTGGGTCAAGTGGACCTAAATAGGTCAATTGGCTTGATCATGGCTTGATTTAAGTTTAATTGAACTCACATATGAACCTAGGATAAAGATACAAATCCAATTGCAATAGTTTGGAATCAAATGGATTTTGATTCATATTAATTTCAAGTCAAAAGAAATCAACATGGGCTTGACTTGGGTTTGGTTTGATAATTATAGTTTGTGTTTATATTTGGAACAATGATTGAAGGGATGATTGAATCATGAAAGAAGGGTTTTGAGTTGATTTAGGTGTCATTTAGCCAAGTTCAAAATTTTGGCTAAAAGGCTAAAATTTGGAATTTGATTTGATTTGGGTTTGGTTTTGGCCACTTGGATTTATATTTCATTTATATTTGTGAATATAAATGAAGATATAAAGATTTATGAGAAAATCACTTGGGTTTGGAGTGATTTGGAAGCAAATTTGACAAAATTGAAGGATGTGTTGGCTTAATGAACCTCATGTTCAATTCGATCAATTTTGATGATAACAAACAAATGCTTGAATGTTTTAATGAATGTTTTTATGTGTTTCATATATATTAATAGCTAATTACATATCCGACACATCTCACAATATATTTGAGGAAATTGCAAGATTAGAAGAATGAGATAGATCAAAATGAATAATGTGAAGCCCAAGATACAATATTTTAGGTTATATGCATTTATAATTATCGTAGAAATTCATATGAGTTCATTGGCATGAATCAATTTGCTCACAACTTAACATATTATTTTAATGAAGTTAATTTATATAAATCTCTATCTAATTAACATTCAATTATATGTTTCATACATAGCATTTGAATTGTCAAAATAATAAATGATAATAAATTATGACTATTAAGTGTAATTATTTTATTTACTTAATATAATTAAATATTTTAATTTAATTTGAAAGTAATATGATAACTAACATATGTATGATTTCATATAAATTATATCATAATATTTAAATGTCATATTTCAAAATTAACAAAAATATGTAAAATTTTGTATTTTAGCCAAAGTCATTTTATAATCAAGGAATTTATATCGATTTCATCTCCAAGCATTCCTTGGAATTTTTCTTTAATTTGATAGGTTACATGACCCACGTTTCATTAAAATTAAATTTATTATGACTTTTCAAACATTAGTGATTTTAATAATGAATGCATGCTACATGCTTTGAATATATTAAGAGCCATATTTGATTATTGTTGACTTGCCAATGTGAATAGGTTAATTTTGGCTGCTTGAATTTAATAATTATTTAATATAAATTATATTTTTATTGAATTTTAAATTATTATATGATAAAATAATATTAGAATAATACATTTTTTGAAATAATTCAAAATGACCTTCTTGCCTATAAATAACCCTCATTCTCTTCATGAAAGCATTCCTTATTCAAATTCAAAATTCTCGAGCAAATCTAAGAGAAAATTTCTTAGATATTCCTTGCAAGTTTTCTCCAAATATTGCAAGATCAAATCCTTGATTTGGAAGCTTCAACATCTTCAACTAAGCAAGCTTTCTCAAATTACTTGGGTTTGTTTTCTTGATCTTAATCCCTTTTAAGTTGTTCATACTATTTTCACCATCTATTTATTCTTTTAATTTATACTTTTGGTGTATTAGTCTTTGGACATCAAAGTCTAAAATTTTCACATCAAAGTTTCTTAAGTCATTTTTTTTGTGAAAACTCTTGTGATAGTTTGTAGGATTTATTTCAACTTGTTGAAATTTTTATCTTCCTACAAATTTCTTAGTTTCTTGAAATATTTTTCATTAGTCTTATTTGAAAGATCATTTATTATTAGATCTATTTTAGAAATATATTTTAGCATTTCAAATTAATTTATTGTGCTGAAATTATTTTCATATTTGGTAGATCTCTCTTTCTAATTAAAAGCTTACTAGTTTACTTAAATCTATCATATCGATTTTATTAAAGTATTTTGTGATCATTTGCATTAATTGAAAGCATATTTTTTGGTTAAAATAAATTATTCCTTGCTGAAATTTATTTTATTATGCAAAAGAATATTGTGAATTTATTTTGAAATCATTTTTATATTAGTTTACAAATTATAATAACATAAAGATCTTAGTAAGATTACTTTAAGATATTTATTTTATTATTTCTTATCTATATTAAGTAAGCATTTTATCTTGCCAAATTTTAAGTTGTAAAGTGATCATTTATAAGTTGTGAGATCATTTTGAATTAGATAGCTTGGTATATTTGTGAGAGATTTATTTTATCAAAATTTATTATTTTGTAATTTTTTTTGTCTTTGTAAAATTTATATTGGGCTTGTACTCGCCTTTATGGAGAGTACATATTGTTATAGGGGTCCCGTTATAGAGAGTACTATTTGTAAGTTATTTTGTATTTAGTGGATTCTAGCCGGTGGGTAGGCATAGGCGTGGGTCGATTTTGGGGTTTGGTGAACCACGTAAAATTATGTGTCTATTAGTGTACTTTTATTTTTTTCTTTGCATTAAGAATTGTATCTTGTCATTATAAATTCAAAATTAATTTTTCACTAAAACTTAAAATTTAAGATTTAGCTTTTAAAATTTTTTAATAACACCCAATTGAACCGCCTCCACCCGGGTGCTATAGTGACTCACTATGGCAAAAGTTTTCCCAAAGGTTTTGACAGGACAATCCACTCATAGACCTCCACTTTTAGATAGTGTACAATTTGATTATTGGAAAAATAGAATTAGTATATTTTTAAGAAGTCAAGATGCACATGTGGTATATGTTGACACATCAATATCATACACCCACGTGAAGTAAATGACATTAAAATAGAAAAACCATTTTGAGAAATGGTGTAGTGAAAGAGAACTTGATGAATTAAATGCTAGGGCTTGTAATACTTTACATTGTGCTTTATTACTTAATGATTACATGAAAATTTCTATGTTAAGTACAACAAAAGAAATATGGGATAAACTCATTATAACTTATGAAGGAACTAGTGATGTTAGAGATGCCACATAAACAGACTTATTTATGAATATGAGTTATTTCATATGTCTCCTAATCTATTTTGATATGTATACTAGATTCATGAAAATAATTGACACATTGCATTCTCTTGGAAAACATATAGGAATCAAGAATTAGTCTATAAGATTCTTAGATGTCTTCCAAAAGAATGGGAAGCTAAAGTAATTATTAGTTAAGTTAAGGATTTATCTACTTATCCACTTTATTAGCTTTTAGGTTCTTTGATAGCACATGAACAGTTATTTCTTAAAGGGATAAGATGGATAACTCAAAGAAAAGGGAGAAGGCAAAAGGAAAATCCATTGCATTACAAGTTGATAATAGTAATGAGCATAACACCTCGAGGATGGTGATAGTGATGAGGTGATCATGCTATCCAAAAGGCTTGGGAACTTGCTAATGAAAAGAATCAAAGGTATAAAAAATCTAAAAATTATTAAACTAAAAAATTTCGCATGTGAAGGGATCATTTGTTACCATTGTAAAAACCTAGACACATAAGAGGTGATTGTCGAACTTGTTGAATCAAAGAAGAAAGAGATTGATGTGGAAAGAAGAAAAAATATGAAGGAGAAAAGTACTATAAGAAGAAGTAGAAGGCTTTATGGACCAATCTAGATTCAAATGAATCAAGTACTAGCCCATCGATGAAGAGGTCAACATATGTCTTATGGCAAATGGAGAATCGACTTAGATTCTCAAGAGATATGTAATGATGTATCTTATGATGAATTAGATGATGCTTTTAATGATTCAGTTATTGAATATAAAAAGTAAAAGAAAATACAAAACCTTAGAAAAAATATAAAATTTTGATATGCATTTTTGTGATTTAAAAAATGAATGTGATAATATAAAAAGTAAAAATACTTCTTTATTAAATTGTTCCTTACTTGTATGTAAACTTGAAAGAGAGAATATCTTGTTAAAAGAAAGATTAGAATTATGTTTGAAATCACAAGATCATTATAATGCTTCATCAAGAAAAAAAATATTTAATAAAATTATTTGCATCATACACATCCCACTCATATACCTTATAATTATCATGTTAAGCCATATACAAACACTAATATTTGGTGCAACTATTGTGATAGAAAAGGGCATATGTCATTTGATTGTTATGCACATAAATTACAAAACACTAAGCAATCATCTTATGTATGGGTACCAAAGGTACAAGCACTACACAAACCACACATGCTAGATATCTTGCTTCAAATTTAGAATGTGGACCTAAACATGTTTGGGTTCCAAAATTTAGAATGTGATTTTCTTTTGTAGGAATGCCTTCAAAGAAAAATCGAAGAAGGCATGTGGTACTTGGACAATGGATGTTCAAGACATATGATGGGAGATAAAGATAAATTCACAACTTTAGAATCAAGTGATGGAGGATTTTTTTACATATGGAGATAATACAAAGGGAAAGATCATTGGCATTGGTTCTATTTGTAAGAATTCTATCACTTTAGATAAAGTTTTCCTAGTTGAAGGATTAAAACATAATTTAATTTTATTAGTCAATTATGTGATAAAGGTTTGAATGTAGTATTTCATGCATCATATTGTATTACAAAAAAAATAATGAAAATATTATGTTAGTAAGACAAAGATATAAAAATATTTATGTCATTGATTTAGATAGCTTTCATGATGTGAATTTGAATTTGCTTTGTTTTAAATGCACTCATGATGATATATGGTTATGGCATAGGAGATTATGTCATATTAACATGCACACACTCAATAAAAAATTGCTAAACTTGATTTAGTAGTTGGATTGCTAAATTAAATTTTCATTCAAACTATGTTTGTGATGCATGTATTCATGGTAAGCATTTTAGAAGCTCATTTAAAAGTAAAAAATATTATTTCTACTTCTAGACCTTTAGAATTATTGCACATGGACTTATTTGGTCCTATTAGCACCACTAACTTAGGTGGAAAAATTATGGTTTTGTGATTGTTGATGATTTCTCTATATATACTTGGGTTTTGTTTATAAATTACAAGGATGATGTTTTTGGTGAGTTTAGAAAGTTTTCAAAATATATTCAAAGAGAACAAGGCCTTTTGATTGATAGGGTTCAAACCGATCATGGTGGCTAATTTGAAAATAAATTATTTGAGGATTATTATGATGAACATGAGATTAGACATAATTTTTTTGCACCTAGAACTCTCCAACAAAATGGTGTAGTAGAGAGAAAAATAAAAAATTTAATTGACTTAAGTAGATCTATGCTTGATGAGTATAAATTGCCAAAATATTTTGGGCATAAGCATAAATATTGCATGTTGTGTGATGAATAGGATCTATTTTAGACTAATTTTGAAGAAGACACCCTATGAATAGTTTTTTGGAAAGAAGCCTAAGATTGAACACTTTCATATTTGGATGTAAATGCTTTATTTTGAATAATAGAAAAGAACATTTAGGTAAGTTTGAATGCAAATCGATGATGATATTTTCTTAGGATATTATCTTTTAGTAGAGCTTATAGAGTTTTAGTAAGAGAAAATGATTGCAAGAATCAATACATGTTATTTTTTATGAAAATTTAATTTATCCCACTAAAATGAAGTGATTGATGAAGAGATTGATAAATTTAAGAAAATATCTTTAGAAGATAATGTGGATGATTCATTGCCAAAAGAATGGAAACACAATAAAATCATCCAAATGAACTAATTATAGGAGATCCTTCAAAAGGAGTTATGACCATAAGACATAGTGGAGAGGTTGCAGATCATTCAACATTTTTATCTGAGGTTGAACCTAAAATTTAGAAGAAGCATTAAAAGATAATTTTTGGATTATTGCTATGGAAGAGGAGTTGAATCAATTTATAAGAAATGATGTTTGGGAATTAGTCCCAAGACCCCAAGATCAAAATGTCATTGGAACAAAATGGGTCTTTGGGAATAAGCTAGAATATTCAAGTTGTATTGTTAGAAATAAAACTAGGTTAGTTGCACAAGAGTTCACACAAGTTGAAGGTATAGATTTTGAAGAATCTTTTGCACGTAGCAAGACTAGAAGCTATTAGGTTACTCCTTGCTTATGCTTATTTTAGGGATTTTAAACTTTTTCAAATGGACATCAAGGGTGCATTTTTGAATGGATTTATCGACCAAGATGTATTTGTAGAGCAATCCGGATTTGAATCCTTGATTGTCCAAATCATGTGTATAAATTAAAGAAAGCCTTATATGATTTAAAACAGTTCTCATGCTTAGTATGATAGGTTAGTGATTTCTATCTTTCAAGATAGTGCACTATTTCTTGATGTCGTACTTTCGATTACCTCAATAAGTACACCTTCGAGTGGTATCCCCTATACATAATGTAAAATAAACACCACATGCTCAAATTGAGAAGAGAATGTTGCGCTTTGCTTTCATCAACAACACTTTATATCAAAGATCCTTTGAACAAATGTGGCTACGATGCCTAGGTATAAATGAAGCTAGCAAAGTAATAGTTAAAGTTCATGAAGGACTTTGTGGTGCACATTAGTCGGTCCCAAGATGGCGAAAAGATCTAAAGGATGGGCTATTATTGGTCATCTATAGTGAGAGACTATATTGATCATGCCAAGAGGTGCCATGAATGATAAGTACATGGGAATATAATCCACCAACCTCCAAATCCATTACACCTAACAATAGCATCTTGGCCATTTGAATGTTGAGATGTAATCGAACCGATTGATCCACCGCCATCGTTGGTCACCATTTTATTTTAGCCGATTGATTATTTCTCTAAGTGGATTGAAGCTACCTATTTAGAGAAGTTACTACATCGAGTGATTAACTTCTTTATACATAATGTGGTCTATAGATTTAGAGTGTCACGCTAAATAATTTTTGATAATGGCATAGCTTTCAAAAGTACAAAGATTTATAGATTCATTAATCGACACAAATTGAGGAAGTATTCTTCAATATATAATCCAAGGGCATAATGATTTAGCGTAAGCTTTCAATAAGATATTGGTCAAACCGCTCAAGAAGATCCTCACTAAAAATAAGAGAGAATGGCATACCAAATTGATGGTGAGGCAGTGGGCATATCAAACTACCTATAAGACACCGAGTAAAGCCACTCCATATTCATTAGTCTTTGGAATTAAAGCGGTTCTTCCACTTGAGGTCGAGTTGCCATCACTTGGTAGCCATCCAATACAACCCAATCGAAGATCAAAATGTGTTGGCTTAATGGGCCTCATGTTCAATCCGATCAATTTTGATGATAATAAATGAATACTTGGATGTTCTAATATATGTTTTATGTGTTTTAGATATATTAATTGCTAATTACATATCCAATACATCTCACAATATGTTCGAGGAAATTGTAAGAATAGAAGAATGAAAGATAGATCAAACTGGATAATGTGAAGCTCAAGATACAATATTTTAGGTTATACACACTTATAACTATCTTAAAAATTCATATGAGTTCATTGGCATGAATCAATTTGTTCATAACTTAACATATTATTTTTATTTATTTTAAATAATGATAATGAGGTTCATTTATATAAATCTCTATCTAATTAACATTTAATTATATGTTTCATACATAGCATTTGAATTGTCAAAATAATAAATGATAATAAATTATGACTATTAAGTGTAATTAGTTTATATGCCTAATATAATTAAATATTTTAATTTAATTTTAAGGTTATATGATAACTATCATATGTATGATTATATATAAATTATATCATAATATTTAAATGTCATATTTCAAAATTAACAAAAATATGTGGAATTTTGTATTTTAGCCAAAGTCATTTTATAATCAAGGAATTTATATCGATTTCATCTTCAACGATTCCTTGGATTTTTTTCCTTTAATTTGATAGGTTACATGGCCCACATTTGATTAAAATTGAATTTATTATGACTTTTCACACATTAGCTAATTTTAATAATGAATGCATGCTACATGCTTTGAATATATTAAGAGTCATATTTGATTATTTTTAACTTGCCCAAGTGAATGGTCGAATTTTGGCTATTTGAATTTAATATTTATTTAATATAAATTATTTGTTTTAATATTAAATTATTATATGTTAAATAATATATTTTTTGAAATAATTCAAAATGATCTTCTTGCTTATAAATAGCCATCATTCTCTTCATGAAAGTATTCCTCATTCAAATTCAAAATCCTCCAAGAAATATAAGAGAAAATTTTCTAGATTTTTCTTCCACGTGTTCTCTAAATATTGCAAGATCAAATCCTTGGTTTGGAAGCTTCAACATCCTCAACTAAGCAAGCTTTCTCAAATTACTTAAGTGTTTTCTTGATCTTAATCCCTTTTAGTTGTTCATACTATTTTCATCATCTATTTATTCCTTCCAATTTATACTTTTGGTGGATTAGTCTTTGGACATCAAAGTTTTTCATATCAAAGTTTCTTTAATTTTTTTTTATGAAAAACTCTTGTGATAGTTTGTAAGATTTATTTCAAATTATTAAAATTTTTATCTTCCTATAAATTTCTTTTGGTTTCTAGAAATATTTTTCATTAGTCTTATTTGAAAGATCATTTATTCTTAGATCTATTTTAGAAGTATATTTTAAGCATTTTAAATTAATTTATTGTTGAAATAATTCTCATATTTGCTAGATCTCTCTTTTAATTAAAAGCTTACTAGTTTACTTAAATCTATCATATAATAATTTTATTTAAGTATTTTGTGATTAGTTGCATTAATTAAAAGCTTCATTTTGGTTAAAATAAAATAAATTATTATTTGAATTTTAAAGTATATGCTAGATCTATTATAAATCAAGTTTCTTTATCTAAATAAAATTTTATAAAAAAATTAATTATTTTATTTGTCACTTATCATTTCATTTCAACTTATATCCTTTATTTTAAAAATTTTATCTTGCTAAAATTTAGTAAAGCTTGTTATTTTCATTATTTAATAATTAAGAAAAATGAAGTTTAGTAGAAGGTTAATCTTTCTTACACTATTATATAACTACTAATTATAGTTTCTCTTAAACTTAAAATTATTCCTTCTGAGATTTATTTTATTGTGCAATAGACTATTATGAATTTATTTTGAAATCTTTTTATATTAATCTACAAATTGTAATAACATAAACATCTTAGTAAGATCATTTTAAGATATTTATTTAATCTTTTTATCAAAATTAAGTGAGCATTCTATCTTGCTAAATTAGTAAGTTGTTAAGTGTTCATTTATAAGTTGTGAGATCACTTTTGAATTGGATAGCTTGGTATATTTGTGAGAGATATATTTTATCAAAATTTCTTATTTTGTATTTTTCTTTTGGTGTCGTAAAATTTATATTGGGGTTGTATTTCCCTTTGTAGTTGAGTGCATATTATTGTAGGGTTGTACTCACCTCATTATAGAATAGTACTATTTGTAAGCTATTTTGCATTTAGTGGATTCTAGCCGGGGTGGCTACACGGACGAGGCCAATTTTAGGGTTTGGCCAAATCACATAAAATTGTATGCCTATTGCCTCTCTTTACTTTTGTACTTTTATTTTTCTGCATTGAGAATTATATATTATAAAATCAAAATTAATTTTCTACTAAAACTTAAAATCTAAGATTTAACTTTTAAAATTTTGATATCATCATCCACACACACACACACCCCATTCTTGGGTGCTATAATGACTCACATTGGTATTAGAGCCTAGGCTCTTTTATTGGCTTAACATCCAAGAGTAGATCTTTTCATTATGGCACAAGGTTTCCCAAAGGGTTCACTACTGAGGGACAATCCACTCATAGACATCTACTTTTAGATAATGTACCATTTGATTATTGGAAAAATAGAATTAGTACATTTTTTAGAGGTCAAGATGCTCACATGTAATATATGTTGACACATCAATATCATACACCTATAGTAGAAGTAAATGACATTAAAGTAGAAAAACCTTTTGAGAAATGGATCAGTAGAAGAGAAAGCCTTATATGATTTAAATAGGCTCGTTCTTGGTATGATAGGTTAAGTAACTTTTGATAGATCATGGATTTAGAAAGGGTAGAGTAGATACCACCTTATTCCTTAAGTGCATAAATGATGATATGATTGTGGTACAAGTGTATGTAGATGATATATTATTTGGAAGTACAAATGAATCTTAGTGCCATGAGTTCTCATCTTTGATGTCTAAAGAGTTTGAAATGAGTATGATGGGAGAACTTAATTTTTTTTTCTTAGGTCTTCATGTGAAGCAACAAGAAAATGGCACATTCATCTATCAAACTAAATACATAAATGAATTGCTTGAGAGGTTTGACATGAAAAGATTTAAATCTAGTAAAACTCTTATGAGCCCATATACAAAATTAGATTTAGATGAATTAGGAAAATATGTTGATCAAAACTTTATAGAGTATGTCGCGATATTATATTTGTTATTTGTTTGTGTGCTCGCGGACAACCCAAAAGAATCTCATTTAATAACAAATGCGTATCTTCGGTATTTCATATTCACTAGGTTAGGTTTATGGTATCCTAAAAATTCTTTATCATGTGATTTGGTTGCTTATTCGATGCTGATTTTGTTGGATGTAAAGTAGATGGAAAAGTACATCGACACATGTCAATTTTAGGATCATCGCTTGTGTCTTGGTCATCCAAGAAACAAAATTTTGTAGCTTTATCCACCGAGTGAGTACATATATCTATTGTTGTGTTGCTCAGTCTTTGGTTAAAGCAACAAATAAAGATTTTGTTATTAAGTAGTATCACATTCTAGTTTAGTGTGACGTAGTGCTATTAGTTTGACCAAAATCCTATCCAAAGACTCACAAACTAATAGAAATTAGACATCATTTTATTAGGGATCATGTTTTGAAAGGTGATATTAATATTAATTTCATTAGCTGATTTACAAATTACAGATATTTTATAAAACCATTACCAAGAATGTTTTTGTACTTTAAGATGCATGCTTGGAATGTTAGATCCTAATATTTAAAATTATTTATAGTTTATTCTCACTTTTGATGTTGTCAAAATGGGGAGAAGAGTAAAATGTTGGTTAGTATTAAGTCCATTTCATGCATACATTTGGGGGAGCAACATTATTCATCTCTTGTGCATAAATTTTTTTGAAGAGAAATTTTTTTTGAAAACTATGATGAAAGGTCAATTTGCACCTTCATCAAAATCAATACAACTTTAGTTTGTCATCATCAAAAGGGGAGATTGTTGGCTTAATGAGCCTCATGTTCAATCTAGTCAATTTTGATGATAACAAACAATGCTTGGAAGTTCTAATGTATATTTTATGTGTTTTAAATATATTAATTGCTAATTACATATCCAATACATATCATAATATTTTTGAGAAAATTGCAAGAATAGAAGAATGAAAGATAGATCAAAATGGATAATGTGAAGCTCAAGATACAATATTTTAGGTTATATGCACTTACAACTATCTTAGAAATTAATATGAGTTCATTGGCATGAATTAATTTGCTCACAACTTAACATATTATTTTTATTTATTTTAAATAATGATTATGAGGTTAATTTATATAAATTTCTATCTAATTAACATTCATATATTTCATACATAGCATTTGAATTATCAAAATAATAAATGATAATAAATTATGACTATTAAGTGTAATTAGTTTATATACTTAATATAATTAAATATTTTAATTTAATTTTAAGGTTATATGATAACTAGCATATGTATGATTATATATAAATTATATCATAATATTTAAATGTCATATTTCAAAATTAACAAAAAATATGTGAAATTTTGTATTTTAAAAGTCATTTTATAATCAAGGAATATATATCGATTTCATCTTCAATAGATTCTTGATTTTTTTTCCTTTAATTTGATAGGTTACATGACCCACGTTTGATTAAAATTAAATTTATTATGACTTTTCGCATTAATTAGCTAATTTTAATAATGAATGCATGTTACATGCTTTGAATATATTAAGAGCCATATTTGATTATTTTTGACTTGCCCATGTGAATATGAATTTTGGATATTTGAACTTAATATTTATTTAATATAAATTATATTTTATTGAATATTAAATTATTATATAATAAAATGGTGTTAGAATAATATATTTTTTGAAATAATTCAAATTGACCTTCTTGCTTATAAATAGCCCCCATTCTCTTCATGAAAGTATTCCTCATTCAATTTAAAAATCTCTCCAGCAAATCTAAGAGAAAATTTTTTAGATTTTCTATCCAAGTGTTCTCCAAATATTGCAAGATCAAATCCTTAGTTTGGAAGCTTCAACATCTTCAATCAAGCAAGCTTTCTCAAATTAAATTTATTTTCTTGATCTTAATCTCTTTTAGTTGTTCATACTATTTTCACCATCTATTTATTCTTTCCAATTTATATTTTTTGATGGATTAGTATTTAGACATCAAAGTCTAAGTTTTCACATCAAAGTTTCTTCAATCATTTTTTTGTGAAAACTCTTGTGATAGTTTGTAGATCTAATTCAACTTATTGAAAATTTTATCTGATAAATTTCTTTTGGTTTCTTAAAATATTTTTCATTAGTCTTATTTGAATGATTATTTATTCTTATATCTATTTTAGAAGTATATTTTAAGCATTTCAAATTAATTTATTGCTGAAAGTATTTTAATATTTGCTAGATCTCTTTTTAGTTTAAAGCTTACTAGTTTAGTTAAATTTATCATATACTAATTTTATTTAAGTATTTTGTGATTAGTTGCATTAATTAAAAGCTTCATTTTGGTTAAAATAAAATAAATTATTGCTGAAATTTTAGAGTATAAGCTAGATCTATTATAAATCAAGTTTCTTTATCAAAATAAAATTTATAAAAATTAAATTATTTTATTTGTCACTTATCATTTTATTTCAACTAATATCCTTTATTTTAAAATTTTTTATCTTGCTGAAATTTAGTAAAGCTTTCTATTTTCATTGTTTAATAAGAAAAAAAGGAAGTTTAGTAGAAAGTTAATCTTTCTTACTCTATTATATACATACTAGTTATAATTTCTCTTAAACTTAAAAGTATTCCTTGAAATTTAATTTATTATGCAAGACTATTGTGAATTTATTTTAAAATCATTTTTATACTAATCTACATATTGTAATAATATAAACATCTTAGTAAGATCACTTTAAGATATTTATTTAATATTTTTATCAAAATTAAGTGAGCATTCTATCTTGCCAAATTAGTAAGTAAAAGTGATCATTTATAAGTTGTGAGATCATTTTTGAATTGGTTAGCTTAGTATATTTGTGAGAGATATATTTTATCAAAATTTATTATTTTATATTTTTCTTTCATGTCAGAAATTTATATCGGGGTTGTACTCGCCCTTTATAGAGAGAGTACATATAGCAATACGTAAGCTATTTTGTATTTAGTTGATTTCTAGCCGGGGTGACTAGAGATGTAGGCTAATTTTGGGGTTTTTTGAACCACATTAAAATTATGTGCCTATTATCTCTCTTTACTTTAATGTACTTTTATTTTTGTTACATTGAGAATTGTATCTTATAAAATCAAATTTTCTACTAAAACTTAAAATTTAAGATTTTCTACTACAATTAAATATTACAAGCTCATCAAAACTTGGAGGTTTATCGGGCAAAGATATTCAGGGACTTTTGACCATACGCCCTCGAATATTCCAAGAAGGAGAATTAGTCTTGTTGAGAAAACCAATTATTCCTAATCAAAAAAAATTGGTGGCAAATTTAAGAATAGTTGGAAGGGCCTTTTCTCATCGGAAGGTGTATCAAGGAGGGGCATACCAACTCATTGACCTAAATGGCAAAAGACCAATGCCACCAATTAATGGTCGATACCTAAAAGTATTATACATAATGAATATATTTTCGGTATATAGAAATCCCCACAAAGACATGGGCATTTTATTTTATATATTTATTTAGGTTGACATCATGCTTCATACCGAGATTCCTAAATAAATATACATAATCAAGAGGAAAGGGTAATCTTTGATGATATATGATAAAATTTCTTTTAAAAGCACTCCCTATTACAAGGGGACATTTTTAGATTTTGAAATCAATATCATATGTTGAGCTCTCTTAAGGTCAAATATACCATACCAAATAGTAATATATTTTCTTAACTTATTTTAAAGCTCTTTCAAAGTTCTTTAGAATTCCTCCGCAATATAAGGGTATTTTTATTTGATATTAATTTTATTTGGGTTGACATCGCTATAAGATGAGATCCTCAATATATTCTAGTTCGTGTAGGCATCACTTTGAGCCAAGATTCCCATTTGATTATTCTATTATCCTAATGTTAAAGGTACTTTTGGTTATCATGAATTAAAAAAATGTATCTTTAAACAAGTTGCACATAAGATGATTAAATTGAAAGATTCATTTTTATGCTTGTAATAGTTCAAAAGTCAAGTGAAAGGATTTTAAACTTGTAAACTTTGATATTGTTAAGCTAGGGAAGCACAAGTCCTGTCATAGCTCAAGTTTAAGAGTTATGTCCTCACCAGGACTTAATAAGCCCAAATGTGCCTAAGTCATTGACTACTCTTCTCACTCAACAATCAAGAAAAATGATGTGGTGGTAGAACCGCTGATAGTTCGATAATAATAGCTATTAAAAGTCGACATGACATAACATACCAAAGTGAGTCAAAATCAAAGGTTCTCTTAAATGACTAATGAATTATAAACAAGACTATAGAAAATGATTTATCTTTAAAACAATATTGTGGGATCCAAAATTCACCACCAACCTCTTCCATGAAAAGAGTGTTTTAGTGTCGGTAAAAAAAGTAAAGTAAATGGAATAGTAGATATAACACTACAGATTTCATCCTCATTTTGTGAGGACTTTAATTCTGGTTCTAGGTTTCAAAACCCCTATAGTTACCCCTCTCATAGAGAGAGCACTTTCAATAAAGGTTAGTCAATGAGTCGCTAAATAAAGCATATAATAGTAGTGAGTGGAGTTTAAGATTTATGAAATTTATATTTTAATTAAAACTTTTATTCGGAGAATGACATGCTCTCGATCTAGATCTCATGGTTTCATCATCTTGTCGCGATCTGATCCGCTTAGCTAGAGGAGGTAAAACCTAATCAAGGATCGTCAACACATTGGTTATGGTCGCCCAAGGTGTCCTTGTAAACGGGGTGGAGTTTTCTATGGGGACAAATAAGTCAATCTAGCTAAGAGTTTTTTCCCAACCAAATGCATTCTATAATTCACCAAAGAGCAAAGCCGTTGGGAACATACTGTGCCGCGGACCGTAATTTTGTGGTGTCATATTATGGAAAATCACCACGGAGGACTCGGTCATAACCGCTATTTATGTGGTGCCACTTTTGGAAAACCATGCGAAGAGAATACGCCCAAGCTTAAGATTATTTGAGTGAAAATAGTTATGCATTTGACATTGGCTTTTTGTGAGTGAAATTCTTCTTAATTTGTCACCCCTATAAACATGGGGAATGGATGATTTTAAGTTTAAATTTAAATAATTAATTTATTTAATTTATATTTTATTATTATTATTATTTATTTTGATCATTTTATAAGTGATTTAGATTTAAACATGTAATGATTCATTATTATAACTTCAATATTGATCGCCTTTCTCATCATATAATTAGTGATAGACCTTGTTAACTCTACATATTTTCTATAGAGGATCGAGTCTAAATTCATTACCTCAAGAATTATAGTCCTCCACACCTCAACTCTAGCTTAAGCAGAGGATGGGTTTGAGACCTTTTCTCTTAAGAGCTTGAGCTTGAGAAGCTATGTCAATAGATCATATTTTATAATTATATGATAGAATTAGCTTCTATTTTATTAAATTGAAATTTTATAATAACACCATTAGATTTTTTAGGTTTTGTTAAGCACGATCCTAAGACCAAATCGGGATGTAGATATATGTTTTTTCATTTTGCATATGAATTGCATATCTTTTTAGATGCTTGATCCAATGAATACTTTAACATATATACAAGTATATGTTCTTTTAAAATATTGTATGGACATTTAGATGTCTAAGTTGAAATAATTATGTTGACATGATATATGTGTCGACAAAGCATAAGTTTTGATATGAATTTTGGGCTTTGTTAACTCAACGGTCCTAAGACTAAAGCAGCGTAGTTATCTATTCTTTTTTTGTTGCATGACATGCATATTTTAAGTGTATATTTTAGTGAACACTTCAACATACATACAAGTATTTGTTCTTTTAAAATATTGTATTGACATTAAGATGTCTAAGTTGAAGTGTAGATGTAATTGTAAGAATGAATTTTGGTGTGAATTTTAGGTTTTGTTAATCCGGACCGGTCCTAAGACCAAACTAGGATTTGTAGATATCTATTCTTTCACTTTGCATTTGTTTGCATAATTCCCCTAAATATTTGATCTAGTAGATATTTCAATATACATACAAGTATCCGTTCTTTTAAAATATTATATGAACATTTAAATGTCTAAGTTGAAGTGACTATATCTAGTATGACATGTCATTTTAATACATGTTATAAATTAAGTAAAGATCTATTTTGATCAAGCATGTATCGGTTCTTGAATTCAACATTCCTAAATGCAAACCAAATGAGTATCTATTCTAGATGATCAAGCATGTATTTGTATTGAAAGAGATAAGATATCTATTTACACATCAAGTGAGCATTTATTCTTAATGATATAAATTTAAACCCTTCTTAATTTGTCATGAATCAAATATGTATATCTTTATAGGATATATATTTAACCTTTTAAAACATTTGCTAAGCATTGAGTGCAATATCTATCGTAAGGGAGATTTGAAGAAAGGTTATGAATCACGATAAGAGTGTGCCACATCTAAATTCCTTTATGTATATTAGAATTTAGACGGATAAAGATTAATTCAAATGTAAACTTCGATATGAGTTTGAATTCAATACTTCTTTGAATTTGAAAGAGAGCTATAATTTAAGGAATAGTCATTCTAAATCTTGCAAATTATTTATTCAATCAATGAAGGTCAAGGATTTTCAAATTTTATGCTAATGAAATCTTATTTCAAGACACCCTTCACATATTCATAGAAAGGGAAGAATGATAACAATGCTAATGAAGTTACTCACTTACTCCCCATCTTTCATTTTCTTTTCTTTTAAATGATAATCAACTAGAATTTGGGCTTCATAAAATAAGTAATTTTTAGGATCATGTCCCACCTTCATACCAATTCAAAATATAGATATGACACTTGCTTATGCAATATGAACATTTACTAGGTAAAATGTCACTTTAACATTACCAAATAGCAAAATAGAAGGCTTTAAAATTGCACAAAATTTTGTTTAAAATAGCATTTTAAAGCCCATTAACTCAAGTATGAAGCCATTCACTTTTCTTTTCATCCTCTTCCTTGGATCATGATAATTTCATAGAGCTTAGGTTTCATTAGCTAAATAATCATACTATGTTTGATAAACTTAAAATCTAAAATTTTTCTTACACAAGATTAGGAAAATCTGAAAATCTTACTTTAAATAAATAGTGATTTTCATGATTGCAAATGATCAAGCCATGGAATGAGGCAAAATACACAAGGTAATCCTAATTATTGCAACATTTAATTCATGACAACATGACAACTCTTAACTTTCATATGGCCATCTCCATTAGGCCTTCTCTTTATCATGCTTTGCATAAGCCCATTTATAAGACTAAGCTTCATAGGCCTTCTCTTTAAAAAAAAAAAGGAGAGCTCACTAATTCTAAATGGGTTAATTGCTTCTTATAAGCTCATTTGAGAAATTTTAAGATAGTCCAAGTATGAAGGGAAAGCCTAAGATATTATGATCCATTTATTTATTTCATAATATCATTTATTATTATTATTTTTCTAAGTTATTTATCATGTCCTCCTTTTCTCATGACATGCACTCATACAGGAATGGAAGACTTTTCTTCCCTCTCTTTATTATTTTTCTCTTATTCATCACCCATTCATGGATGAATTAATGAAGAGGAGAGATATATAATTTTCTTTTATGAATTTTCCTCTTCACTCCCCATTTCCCTCTCTCATTTAATTTTATTTTATTTTCTTCCCATTTTCCTTAATGGCATGACACACTTTGGTTGAAAAAGAGGGCTTCCTTCCTCTTCACTTCTCTTTTATTTATTTCTTCCTTAGATTCATGCTCATTTCATGAGTAATTAAGAGGAGAGAATGATAAAGGAAATAAAACTTCCTTAGATTCTTGCTCATTTTATGAGTAATCAAGAAGAGAATGACAAAAGAAATGAAATATTCCTTAGATTCATTTCATGAGTAATTAAGAGAGAATGAAAAAAGCAAGAAAAAAAATTTTCCATTTAATAGCAATACGTAACTGAACTATAGAAATTAATGAGAAAACACAAATCCCATTTCTATTTTTTTTTTTTTTTTTTTTTTGGCCTCGTACTAAAGTGCTAGCCTTCATTATAAATAATATAGAATTCTTCTCTTATGAAAGCTTTACTCTCCCATTTCTCCCATTTTCTCTAAGACTTCTAAGGAGCTCACGATCTTTCAAAGAGATCACCAACAATTGGGCTTAATTTCAATTCATATCACATCAATTGGTAAGTCATATCTAACATGATGTTTTAAATTTATTCATCACCACTTCATATGAATGAATGTTTGATAAAAAAAAGACTTAAGTCATGCAACCATAGGATGCTTTTTTCAATCATGTCATAAACATATGCTTGATAATAAGACAAGACTTAAGTCATATGACACACTTTCCATTTTAACCCACTCATATAGTACCAAACAAAGAATTATCATAGGATGAGTGGAGCAAAAGAACAATTAACTTCAGCGATTTTCATTTCAACTTTATTCCTTAATTTAGAGAAAGGAAAAAGCAACAAAATATGCATAATTACTTAATAATGATGTAAGGTTTGAATCATACAATGCGTTGGGTGTCACATTTCTATCTCTCACCCGTCATGTAGCATATAAGAGGCATACTACCACCATTTTGGCAAGAGAAATCTGAATTTTAAGCAAGTAGTTGATATGAAGAAGATTCAAATAATGATTGAACTAAGCATGAATGAACATATTTATAAATACACATGCTTTCCTTCTTAAGAACTTAGGCATTTACACACACATTTTTTGTTTACTAAAATTTTGGAAACCTCGGCATCATCCCCTCGTAGGGGGCTGATTTGGGAGACTAAGCCCTCCACCACACCAAAAAAAGGCGTGCATGGTAGGTGTTATGAGACACCATGGCCAAAATTTATTTACTCACCATGCCAGGTGTGCATGGGTTAACCCAACATAGCAAAATATTTTCTTGTCATATTGGAACAACATGAGCAAGTACTTATATTATAGAATAATTTCTCTACTATATTAGAACAACCTAAGCAAATACTTATCACATGATTTCCTACCACATTAGAACAACGTGAATAATACTTATAACAAATTTTTCTGCATTGGAACAATATGAATGGGTACTTATCACAACATTTTTCCTATCACGTTGGAACAATGTGAATAAGTACTTATAACAAATTTTTCCATCACATTGGAACAATGTTAACGGTAATTTATCATAACAGATTTTTCTCACGTTGGAACAACGGAATGTTACTTATAACAAATTTTCCCTACCATTGGAATAATATGAATGGGTACTTATCACTAATAATTTCAAGCTTGCATTTACACATAAGCATGCATGTATATGTACTTAAATAAGACATGACATTTGTATGTTTAGCTAAGCATTGTATTGAAAATATCAATAATAAGAAATTATCACATGATTTGTTATTGCATATGTCATTTCTCCTCTTTTTTTTGGTTCAATATGAGGGATGAAATACCTTTTCCAACTTTAGTGAATAAGATAGCATTCATGTGTTAAATTATAGACATATGCTTCACTTCTTGCTAGGCATAGTTAACATTCAACCTTCCATAATAAAGCCATATGCTTCACTTTTGTAAGGGAAATCAAATGGAATAAAGGGCTTATGCCAAGAATAGCAAACATTCAACCTTTATAATGTGTCATGAATCTAAGGAAGAAATTTCTAGTCCCAAATAAAATTTATGAATCTAAAATTTCACCACTCTTTCTATGCTTGTATAAGCTTGTGGAGGCATTAAAGTAAGGAGTATAAACAAAACTCATGTGTACATGAAGAAATTGTAGAAATTCCATTTAAGAAATCAAATATGAATGATACTTGTATTTGGATTTGCCAAATCAAGAAAAGTAAATCTTAAAACAAACTTTGCTCAAATCATCATTCCCATGATAGCAAAATAATCAAGGAAGCAAAATAAGATAGTTCCCATAAGATTAGATGAATAACTTCAAAAACGATATGGTGGCATATGCATTTGAATTCATGAATCTGAAAAATCAAGGCTAATCCTCATCCAAATCACCATTTTATATAGTAATAATTCATGTAATAGAAAAGATGGGCACCATGAATAACTTCCCACCACCTATTTCTCTTCCCCTTTTTTTTAATCCAATAGAAGTAGAGAATAAATCTAATTTTTCTTATCCAATCAAAAGATGAAATGGAGTAAGGTAAGAATAAAGCCCAAGATTGATCCATAATTGTAAGAGTGTTAAAGCTACTAAGCTCAATTATAGATTTTACAATTTCATGTAGTTAAGGAAGAGGCTTCAAACCAATAAGGCAAGCTAAAACCAAATCCATTTCATATCCTGCAGAGAAATATGTAGCATGGAAGAGGAAAATCACACATGGCTTAAGGGGAGACCCATACAACATTTCTAATTTCATTTCCACACTTCCAACATCATTTTGAATATGCAAAAGGCACGCAAAAACCCAATTTTGACCAAATAGAAATATAGAGCACATTGCTTAGATTTGAACCACAACATTTCTAAGCCCATTTCCATGCTTCCAATTTTATTTTAGGCATATAAAAGAGACTTAGCAAGTGTCCATCTATCCCAAACAGCAAATTGAAATATGATAAGAAAAGACAACTTACTAATAGCTTAGGGTTTAAGTCACATAATATCCCTAAACCCATTTCCATTTTATTTTATTTAGGCATATAAAAGAGACTTAGCAAGTGTCAATCCATCCCAAAACAAGAAATTGAAATATGAAAGGAAAAGACAACTTGTTAATAGCTTAGGGTTTGAGCCATTCTATATTTCAAACCTTATTTTCAAACTTCCAATTTCATTTTAGACAAGTAAATGGGCATAACACATATCATTTTGCCCATAGGAAATCATTTTAAGCAAAATAAAACTATGAAATCTGTAGATAATAGCAAATGGCATGAGATTTGAGTCATACATCATCCCAAATCTCAAGATTAAAACCCTAGCATCATCTTAAGCACATAAGAGAGATTTACCAAACTCTAACTTCTAAAAGAACTCAAATGCATGAGAATAAGCTTAGGGTTAGAGAGAGATGAGGGAGGGGAGGGAGGAAAGGGGAAGGCTATGGAATGCTCGCTGTTAGGCTCATGAGATGAGGGATGGAAGAACCGAGCAAGGGAAGTTTGAAGAACGAGAGTTTTGCAGAAGCATGCCGGAGAGAGGGACCAAACCCCTCATTTCGCCTTTAGAGTGAATCCCTCATTGGTGGGATTAACGGAAGAATAGGAGGTGACGGTGGTATATCTAATTGGCTTTTAATTTAATGGACACATGAACTACCGACTCGAATGGGAGTTTGGGCATCTAGATTAGGGAATTTAAGCTATTATTAGTAAAATTGCGAACTAAATGAACTATAGCATTATAATTAATATTTTTATGCCAAAATGATAAAATGACAAATCATATCAATATGAGTATCAATTTTAGATATTTTCGTTATGTTGGACGAACCCTCCGATTTCTCAATTGAAAGTCATTTGGACTATGTATGATGATTTGAATAAAATTAGGCTTAATTTTTGCATAATTTCATTTGGAATTAATTTTAATTGACCGGTCGCTATTAATTGACTCGATAATTTTCTTTTAATTATCTTTGATTTCTTAAACACTAGTCAATTTCTCAAATCAAGGTAATCTTTGCAATACAATTATTAAGAGAATTTTCCACTTATTATGCCACGCTTTTCATAAATTTTGCCATTATTGCTTAATTCAAATTATGGAATGTATGTGTAGGTCAACAAAGATCCGTAAAATATTTCAAAGATATGCAAAATGAAGATACAAAATCTCAAGGGCAATACAAAACAAAAAAAAAAAGAAGAGGAAAAGAGGAAGGAATATCTCTTCTTTAGCAAGATGAAGCATGAAGCATGAAAAAGTAAGAGAGTTTTACAGCAAAACTAAAGGGATTTCGTGATTATCCACTTTGTTAAAGCACTCATTATTGGATTGATAACTCAAGATTTCATATCTATAGCGAGAAGGCTAGGTCATCTATATTCATCCTTTGAGAAGTTCGTCAAAGTAACAAGCTCAAGATCAAGACATACATGCACTTCCGATAAATCAATATGGATAAATCGTCAATCCTTCATCAAATTCGCCAAGCTTAAAGCCAAGATAAAAGAAATTTCATAACTCAAAATAAACAAACCAATTCCTCCATCTAACCCAAAGCATGAAGTTAGATCAAGAAAATTCAAATTCATAAAGATACAAAAGAAAGATCTCTTCAAGAACCTATTGAAGTTGAAGTAATTTGAAATTCATGGTTGACCTAAAGGTCAACTAGTTTTCAACAAATATGACTTGCTTCATGCGTGAATCATATTTTGAGGGTATTTGTTGAGCTCTATATATGCTACATGAGTCGAAAGCCTATAAGCCATGTTTAAAGAACTTGATGAAATGGTGTGCAAATCAAAGCTAAAATGCAATAGACTTCATTGAAATTGGTCAAAATGATATCGATCAATAAACGAACTTCACCATTGCGTCGTAACATCAAAATTGATCAAAATATAAATATTGCATAATCTAATGGTAAATTGATCAAGAGATCGAATGTGTCAACATCATATCTAAGAAATCTATGATGATGTCCAAACGACTGCTCATCAAATTTGATTGCACCATTAGCTTCAAAATATAGAAACCTACCAAATGAGATTATTCGCACTCAATTCAACAAGTCTATGCTATCGAAAGCGCTTGGAAGTGACAATGCACATTTTGAATTAAAATTGATCCAATTTGACGTCGACTCAACCAAATGGCCTCCGATCATGAAATCAACCGCACCATTGCATTTAAAATATCAAAAATTAATTAGAATTGATATTTCATATCAATCAACTATTATCCAATGAAGAAAAATAAATAGAATAGGCAATTTCACACATATTGAAGTCAAGAGGCTTGCTACCCGAATGAGCTCCTTTCGTGAAACGGACTACGCCGTTGTCGCCAAAACATCAAAAACTATTAAACAAGACTTTTTTCAATCGATTTTACCAAGTGTGAAGCAAATGAGCCTTGAAGTATTAAGTTTGTTACCTAAATAATTCCTTCAAAAAATAAAAAAAATAAAATAAAAGAGAAACCTTCGCTCTCACATGCAAGTAGGATCTTCCTCACCCATTCCCTCTCTTTCTCCCACTGTTCCATCCCCTTTAAAATCAAGGCTCTGGTTCCGCTCCTCATGAAGAAAACCACACGCACACTCTTGATTTTCCCTTCTTCCCCTCTCGTTCGACACTCTTCAGGTTTCTCTCGTTCAATCCCTTCAAGCCACACGGGTTCTCCATCTCATTTCGTCTCCTTCGAGCAAGTAGAACTCAGATCCTCTAAAATCAGAGCTTCATACACTTCATCGCTTACCCTTCGACTTTTTTCTCCAATCAAACCTCACTTACTCACGATTCACGACTTCAAACTAGGAATGCACAATCCTCATGTTCTCTCGGTTCGTCCTCCAAAGCCACGGGTTCTCCATCTCGAGAGTCTGGTTTTGATTTTCGGCCATTTCACTTGTTTCTCTCGACTATATTCAGTTCAGTCCGCCCTCATCCATCCATCTGATCCAACCATAAGCTGCAATCCACTCCTTCCTTTCTCCTCTTATCAAACCAAGTCCCCATCCAAAACCCTTCTCCGACCTTCTTGCCCTTCCTTCTCCAATCGAGTGATACACACACTTCCTCTTCTTTTCTTCCCTTTTCACCAAGAGGGGCGAGAGGCATCTCCACCATCGTGGGTTACTCTCCTTCTTTTTTTCATTCTGAGATCATTCTTCTTTTTTGGTTTTCATTTCCACAATTTTTCTCTCTCTTAGTGTGAATTCCAAGAACCTAATTCTCTCCATGGGTGGTGACGATCACCCCCTGACAAGGCGACAAGGAGGGATGGTTGTGAAGGAAGCAAGAAGGAGGCTGCACCGTGCTCATTCTACAAGGGCGCGCAAAGGGGTGGTTCACAGACGCAAGGGTTATGTAGGGACGAAAGGTCGTTGATGTCGATCTTGATCTTGGGAAGTATCATTTCAAGGCCTACACCGTAGACCGCATCTGGATAGGGCGGCGCCGGGTTGACCGCCTGGGACAGACGATCTATCGCTTCTTGATCTTGGCAAGAAACCGACTACCTAGATTCTATAGGGGTGGGCATCCGCTTTACTGGACTCGGGATATAGACCTCGCTATCGGCCAGGCGGCAGATACTAATCAGCAAATGCTCACCGATTGGGAGGTCGGCATCATCCATCCGGGCCATGGCGGTCAGCGGCCAGGCAAAAGGGGGGAGCTTAGTCCAGTCAGCTTGTCGGTTACACGAGCGGCGCAAATCAGGCCGGCAAGCACAAAAGGCAATCGACGGTGGCGAAATGGTCGCCGGTGCTAGTGCCGCGAAGAATGCTGCTAAAGGCACCGACGCGCAGCGAAGAGACGCAGCCAGCGACAGGATCGCCGTGAGGGTTGCGTGGTAACAAGTGGGGCGATGTTCATCGCTGAGAACCGCAGACAAGCCGACTACCGGACTTGTCCGAGACACAGTGATGCCCCGACTCGCGGCAGGGAGGAAAATGAGGGTCTGGCCATGCAAGAGTGAGGACAACGCCAACAAGACCGCCTAACCGAGAGAGGTATTTCGATCCAATGTTTATATTTGATGATGATGGGGTTCGCCCAGCCTTTCCATGGATGTGACTAAGGTGCTATGCATGTCGAACACCCACACTTTGGTGGGGCAGCCCTTGACACCCCATGACCGATGCCAATGCTATAGGCACACAACTGCTTGTGGTAATGCCTCAAGACCGATTAATTTTTTGGGAACTCTCCATGGCTCACTAAGGGATCTATTCCACCACTATAAATCCTTTATTTGACACTCAAAGAACTCCTAGGAGGCCTTTGCCAAGGACTTCTAATGAGGCTAACCCTAAAGGTTTGCCGCCAAACTGGTTTTGCCCAACCCAACCCTTGGAAGAGAAAGGAGTTTATCAAACTAGGGCCTGTGGAATAAGCTTCCACCTTCATGGAGGATGGCTCCAATAAGCTTGATGACCAAGCTATTGAAGGTAATCAAAGCTTGAAAAGCCTTGGTGGGAAAGATTTTGGGAGAAGACCCTCATTTTATTTCCTCAATCTGACCTTCAAAGAAAATGGAGCTAATGGGTGCCTTCAAGTGGTGATGGTTGCTCTGAGTGCTTTGTTTGCATTTTGACACAATCAAGGGATGCGTCTTGATGAATGGCCCATGGTTTGTGGTAGAAATGTCATTGGATTGGATAAGTGGTCTCCTACATTCAATCCAAAGTCCCTACATGGCTTGTCTTTCCCTATTTGGATAAGGTTCTCTAATCTACCTCTTCTTTATTGACAACATCAATATTGCTAGAGTTGCTTATTTCTTTGGGGAACCACTGGGTAGATCACCAAACTAACTGCTAGTCCAGTATGCAAGGGTCAGATAGACCGGATCTCTCCAACAAACTCCCCACGGAGTGTGGATCAATGGGTCATTGAGTATGAGGGCATTACTCAGTGCTTTGCTTGTGGAAAAGTTGGACACAAGGTGGATTCTGCCAAACCACCTCCTCTACTACACACCCTTGGGTAAGACAAAACCCCTCCTCCTAGGCAAGCTTCTAACAACATTTCTATGCAGAGAAAGCCCAACCAAAGGTGTTTGAGAAAGGTGAAGTAGTACTACCCAAATCAAGATTGATCTGGTTATAGATAAAGGCAAGGGCCCAAATTTAGGCTTCTACTCCCCACTCTATGACCACCAAGCCCACCACTACCACCTGATGTCGATTATGGGCCTTTTGGTCACTAGAAAGAAGAAGACTAGGCTCAAGCAGCCTTGAGGAGTAAAGAAGGAGGTAAATCAGGACACAAGCTCGCTAGCTTAGATGCTTGGCCCTGGAGGGTGCTTCCACCCCGTGCCACACCTCTTCGTGATCTTCTTCCAGCTGACATTTCCCTCCTATATTCCAAACCCCCGCCTTTGGAGAAGCCGACAAAGCCACCACGAGATAAGGCCGGCAAGAGCAAAAAAAGCCAAGGGTCTCAAAGACCCATTGTGAGAGGGAGGTCCAAGATGTGGGGCTAGGTGAGACACTCCCAAAGAAGAGAAAGAAGGCTTCACTCACACCACTGTGATGGGGTCCCCTATGGTTACTTGATGTCCTCCATCCTTTCTGAACTATAGGGGTGCCCATAAGAAAACTACGGCAACTACCTACGCCATCTCATGGGTGGTCATGACCTCTCAGATTAATGGCCCGGTGGAAACTAGGATCGAGCATTTCTAGACATGATGGATAAGCTTGATGGGATCAACCGCGCTTCTTATGTCACCCATCCGTTGGGAACTGAGGCTTGATCATCCTTTGGCTACGGACATGGTACATTTTCTCCCCTTGTAATTTCTAACCATTATGTTTGGCCGATGACAACACCCAATGGACTCTTGGTTACGCCAATAAGGCCTACCAAGAAGAGCTCTTTAGTAGACTATCGAGATAGTGTGGACCCAGGTTCCCGCTATCATTGGAGGAGACTTCAATTGTATTCTCGATGCACCGTGACAAGAAAGGGGAAGCAGTTCACCTATTCAAAGGCAAGCAAGAAATGGAAGACCGCATGACCACAACGATTGCATGAGCTTAATTTTATGGGCCCACGGTATACGTGGACCAACAACAAGGATGGTAGAAGCAATATTTGGGTTCGACCGGTCCTTGTTAATTCTGCGGGTTTCTAACATCCTCGAGATACCAAGGTTTGTCACCTTTCCTGTCGCTGACCACTTTGTTACTTTTAGTCTCTACTCCTTCACATGAACCACCACAACACCGTTACGCTTTAAGGACACTTGGCTTTCCTACCGATTGTTTGGAAACTTATTTGGAAAAAGTGGAGCAAAGCGACTATGGTACCAAAGCCACCGTTCTCCAAAGGAAAAGCGACTCTGGGCCCTCTTCCATTGGAGTAGAACAAGCTTAAAGACCTCCTCTCACTAAAAGAGGAGTCGGAGTGGGACATTGCTACTCTCCGCACGATTGTTCGATATTGGTCTCACTCGCCAAGATGGTGAGCTCACCCAAGGTGGTTGAGTTGAATTCTACTTTGACAAGACTCAACACTTGGTGGAAGCAAAGGGCCAAGACCGATGGATATAGGGTGATGGAAATACTCACTTCTTTCACAGCGTGTCCTCTTCTAAACATCGTACATAATCGACATTGTGAAGATGGATGACTAAGGATGGTGGATAGTCATGGGGCTATATCTCACGCCTTCACTACTTTCTCAGAAATGGGTTGAGGGAGATTTCTCCCTCGAACTAGCCTACTTTGCCTCTGAGCAATATGTACCTCCTCATGCCATTCCTTGATTGATGTGTTCAACAGAGATTTGGGAGGCTTTACGATCCATGGAGACCAACCGACCCCGGGCTTGGATGGGATCACATCCTCCTTCTACAAGCCTGGGCAAAGGTGAGACTGGATGTCATTGCAGTCGTGAGTTCTTCAAGACCTCTCACATGGATGAGTCTTGGAAGGAGACTCTCATTGTCCCGACACCAAGGTGGTGCCAATTTCCCTCCAAATTTCAGCCAATCGCCTTATGTCGACTATCTACAAGCCGATTGTGAAGATCTTGGTGAATCAAACACCTCCTACTGTCCCCGGTTTCGAGGAACAAGGAGCTTTTTCCCACAAAGAAACATCTCACACCACTCCTTACTTAGAAGATCTTCAACAAGTTCCAACATTCTACTAGGGTTTATGGCCATCAAAGTCGATATGGAGTAGGCCTATGGATGGATGAGTTAGCGTGACTCGCATGTATGGGCTTCCCAAAGTTCAACAGCTGGGTGGTTCGGTGTCACACATCCCAAGTTCTCCATCTTATTAAATGGCGTAAGGATCTAAGTGGATTGATGCTCGTTGCTTGCCAAAGATGCCCGCCACCCTATCTTTTCATCCTTTGCTCTGAGCTTCTCACACCGACATTTAGAGGGGGCGAATCTGGCATGTTCGTTAGAGGTAATTGTATCTCCAACCTCCTTTATGATGATGATATATTTATTACTTCCGAGGCCTTGGTGGCACATGGCAAGGATCAAAGGCATCCTTGAGGATTATTGTGCTTGACGGCCGATCAACCATGCCAAAACCCATCCTTTTCAACAAGGCAAAGAAAGAGGTGGAGAACAACCACATCACCGTTGATGGGATTCGAGGGTCCACGAGATGGATTATCTTGGCCTTAAGCGGCCATGAGAAAGTTGCATAAGAGAGATTACTCCCACCTAATTGAAAGGTGGAGAAGATCATTACTTGGAGATCTCGCACCTTTCCCTTGCTACCGTAGCTTATTTCTTCACTTATGCCCGGATCGCCTACCGATGACATACTACCATACATTTGAATGTGTTACAGAAATCGAGAAGATGTGCGTGTCTTTCTTCTCGGGATAAGAGCTCTTCTTAGAAGAGCATTCACCACGTGAAGTGGTCCACTATTTGTATACCACAGGCTTGGTGGGCTTGGGTTTTACTGCCACCACTTGGACAGCCCTCGAGGGCACGACTTGCTTGGGACTTCTTGTAGAAGCCTTCCTTCCTTCTCCACCGCTGCCCACTGAATGTTATGGGGATGACATTTGGGATGCACCTTTGAGGAGGGGGACTCAAAATCTTGGGCGCCCCTTCTCGGGAGCACTGAGCCTCAAACCTCTCATCCCGTGGAGGCTAGCGACCAAGGTGGTTCGTATTATCCCAAAGTCGCTAACTGACGCTCCACTTTCCAGAAACCTACTTTGATGTCGCAACCCAAGACCGAGTTCTTTTATTTTACCCGGTCGCTCATGGGATACTACAAAATTGGAGTTACACTTTGGGCGTGAGATGGTGGACCTAATCAAAGGAGTGAAGTCGCACTGACTTAGTGGTGGATGAGCCCCAGGCTGATCCATCTTCCACTTAGTAAGTCCCTCACGCTTATGAAGCTCTCTTCCCCGCAATAGCCCTTGCAACTAGTGGCTCCAAAGAGCCTTCATCCTCGTGGAAAGCTATTTTGGTGGCGGTTTTGAAGGGGAAGTGCCAACCTTCACCACAGTGAGCTGGACCGACCGAGGAAGTACCTGCCCTGGGGTCGCAGGGGAAGACCCTGGACCACATCCCCGACTGATGCTCTCTCACGACATTATTCTCAGATTCTCCACTTGGTGGTTCAAAGATCCCTTCATTTGCCAACTCCCATGATCTCCTCGTGGCTTTCCGCACTACCAAGGCCGCTTTGGGTGAGCACTGCTATGTGGTGTATGTGTGTAGTATGGAGACCGTAAATGCTAAGACACATGGGCTTCCACATGGAACCCCAAGTCTAGCTACAAACATCTTGGAGACATTCACCGACACCTCCTTCTTCCATTTCAAGAGCAATGGAGCTCGACCAACCTCACCCGTTGTTTTCTTACTCTTCTTGACCTCCTGATGGTTCAAGGCCAATGTCGATGACGACTCCTTCCCCAAGCATGGCGTGTATCGAGTGGTGATTAGGGATGAGACTTGCAACCTCATCAAATGCCGCAGAGTTCACCTCCAACACTGACACCCAGTTGAGTTGTGTTATGCTGCCATCGACAACTTATAGAGGGATGTATGAGTACATCTGGTTCTCAAAGGGGACAATCATAGTGTGGTGACCTACCTACAACGGACTATGCAGAAGCTTGACAGCCTTAGCCTGTGCACTTGATATTGGCTTCCTTAGAGACTTCCATGAGGTGATTTTCTCCCACATTTGCGAGAGATCGCAACCGCTACAGACTTTTGTGCACTTACCACGATTTTGATTCTGCTTTTGGCATACTTCTAATTTTGTAACATTCCTCCTACTTTCTTTGTTATCTTGGAAAAAGAGAGCATGTGCCTTAGTTAGTTTGTTTGTTTTGTTCTTCTGCACCCTCTAGTTTGTAACCGCTTTTTTCCATATTAATGCAAATTACAATTTTCAAGGATCATTCTTCTTTTTGTTCTTCCTAGCAAAATCGCAAAGCCTCCAATCTTTCCTGCATTGAAGACCTTTTCTTTCCTTAATCCCACACAAAATCCAATCGAGCAAACCTGAAAATTTGAATTTAGATTTCAAGAAACCTGAAAATCAGATTTAGATTTCGCAAACCTGAAAATCAATTCTTCCCAGATCAATTCCTTCCTCTCCTCCAAAACGTAAAATATAATTTTAGGTCGTAATTTGTGAAAATACAATGTCAAGATGGGTAGATATGTGTGTGGAGATTGTATATGTATATATATTTATTTTTATGCAGTTTGAAGACGTCACACTCATCGGGCATGACGAGAAAAATCACCGAGGTCTTTTAAAACCGACCGTCACGCCATAAGGGTGTGACGGGTCAAATTTCATCAAATTTTGGGATTTAAAAAAAGTGATTTAACATTAAGCTAAATATAAAATATAAAGTCCTAAGAAAATGAATTAATAATTAAATTTGAATGAGCTCAATAAATATTAATATAAAATTTAGTTCATTCACTTAGTTTATCGTCGAATGAATGCTTGAGTGCATTATTTTATATATTGAAACAAATGGAAATGTTCAAATAGTATACAAGTGAGGCTTGAAGCTAACTCCAAACTCATAAAAAACTTGCAATAAATTTGAAATTTGGTTATATATATTGATCTCTTGATGTGGAATTTAAAATAAAATCAAATTGGGTTTAATCACTCTTACTTGAAGAAAATGAAGAACATAACTTACATATTCACCGATGAGTTTGGTCATGCACGATCTTTCAAATAAACATTGCTATTATTATAACTTATTTTAAGTGAACTAATAATAATTTAAATTGAATAATGAAGTTTGGAGAATGAAGACTAAGCTTGATAACTCGCTACACTCTATAGCAAACTATAAGGGTTAATGGTTAATTATCTAAGAAGAATTAATTGAACTTTGTGGCTTATGTTATATCATGTGTGAAAATGATTGAAAGAAAATAAGCCAAATGCAAATATAACTTTGAATTCATGTTATACTTATGGGGAGGTTACACAAGCTAGAAGGCTAATTTTCAAATGAGATAGAGCTCAAATAAAACTTTAGAGTGAGATTCACAAAGAACATGTCTTATTACATTGCAATGTCTATTTTAAAGTGAATTGAATAAGGCCCTAAATGGACACCTAAATTAAAGCACATAAGATCTATTGAGTGCTATTTTCAAACTAAAGTGAAAATCAAGTAAAATTCATAAGAGGTTTTCATTATAACTAAATAGCCTATTAGCAAGCATGATCGAAACTTACCGAATAATTGACTTGTATTCTAAGAAGCTTGGATTCAAATAAGCTTGCTTAAAGAAAGTATATAGTATGAAGCGAATATCAAATTTGAATGTTGAATTTGTAAAGATCTAACGGTCTTTAATAAGCATAAACCAACCATTGAAGTTTAGTAATTCTATGAATAAATAAGTTTAATGCAAATAAAGATACACCATTTTAAGTGCAAATATGAACCTAATTTTGTGATACAATAAGCCACGGATTCAACACATCATTTAAGCTAACGAAGGCGATAATAAACCATCTTGAAGTGGTCTTGCATTTGAATTCATGATGGTAGAATGCATTTGAATTCATGATGGTAGAATGCATAAAAATATGTATAAATCCTGAAATGGAATAAGCAGCGCACATATTATAAGGCAATCACATTCTTAAATTTATGGAATTAAAATACATGCATATGACTTAATGTGATGAGTTTTGCATTATCATAAGACATGATTAAAACTCAAATTCAATACCTTAAAATTATAAAGATTCTTAAAGACACAAGATGCTACACTACGCTGAATGCTTAAACTTAATTCGGGATGTGCACGGCCGCTTTCCCAGGCCTTGGTCGTCTTGTTAACAAAACTTAAAAATCCAATAATAATATTATAAGAATCTTAACTTATTAAAATATCTCGGTAAGTCAATTATCATCATGATAAGATTTGATCATCTATTATTAAATTAATAAATAATAAAATCAAATAATACATCCTCCCGATGATAGCTTAATGTAGATTTAAACTAGGAATACTACTATTAACATATCTTTAAAATTTCAAATCAAGTTAATATAAATTAAGTATCAATTCAAATGTAAAATCTAACATGTTATTAAGTGTTAAATGCTTAAATGAGATTCAATCTTTAAAACTTAAAATAAAACTAAAATTCAATCCACCTCTCGTAATTATTTATGGCAAAAATAAAAAATTCTACACAAAAGAGCCAAATGTCAAATCAAATATATTTCTATATTCACTCTCAATCAATCTCACGCTAAGTGCAACCCCTCCTATTGCTAGACTCCAATTTACGAGTAGCGACCCTGATCGACGGTATTCGCCAACAAGACTATTATATTACTATCACGATTATAACCCGATGCTCGAATGCCTGTTCTGCTGAATCATAAATGTAAGATATCCGATAGGCAAAAGAGCCCATCAACTAAGATAAACTTAAACCCGTCTCTTTAGATAAACACCACCTAAGTACAAGAATTTCTGACGACAACCTACCGATAGTGATCTTTCGGTTAAGTCAACTACCTCCTCCGACTAAAGTAGACAGGGATCACGATCGACGAAACCACGGGATCTGACGCATACATCATCATCCTCCCAACCATCCACTTTAAGTTAATATAATGAATTTCATAAGACTAAAATTTAAACTTCATATGCCAATTATGCATTACACATTCAAAGAATCTAACGACCAAATTTTAATCAAAGTCATCTCAACATCAGAGTGTAATTAATCCATGATACACGCCATGTAAAACCCTAACTAGATCTAAAATCCTCAAAAAATAAGGACGAAATCTAATAAATTGTTTATCTACTATTACATCTATCTTCTAAAAATTACATGTATTAACTTAAATCATACTCTCTTCAATAGTCGATGATAAATTTTCGTCACAGTACCACAACTGAATCCTCCATCAAGCATGAATATCCCTCTATAAAGATTATTTTTGAGATTTGAAATTCACCACTTATCTCTATTTTCAATGATTTATTATGACAAAATGAGTACCACTCATCTCTGCAATCTTGTATTGCACTGACCGATGAAATTTATGATTATTGATTGCCATTTATTCAAGATCAAGTCCAAAACGATAATCTTAGTGCTTCATGAATTGCCTAAGAATCAACCAAAAAACAATGCCTAACCAATTAGCTGAAGATCCATCTTAAAGGAGCATAAAGGAATCAATGTATTATTGTATTTAAATTCTTTATTAGTAAATATTCTCTATACACATTCAATTAGCTTTATATGATTTATGTCAAGACAACTATAACATACTCAAAATTAAATCCTGCATCTTGTCATAAATTATGTTGATTCAATGAGAAGAAATAAGAGCCACAATTCAAAACTTTAATAGCTAGAACTCAAAGTTGATGCCACTATTCAAAGAACTAAAAGCTTGATGTTTTTCCTGACAATCATTAAACCTAAAATTAACTGATAAACAGCACGCCATTGCAAGTGTTGATTATATGACAAATTTATGCAAAAGCTTACAAAAAATTGGATGATTTTTTAAGTACTCAACAACTTAATGATAACAGACCACTGCAAGATTTATTTATACAACTTTATAGTACATGATATTTCCGCATAAAAAATTAGATATTTTATCAACACTCAGAAAACAAAAGTTATCCGATCAATAGCACATCACTGGAAGAGTCATCAATACAACAGCTTTATTGTACATTGGTATTCTACAGAATCTGGTTCTCTGCAAAGTGAAAGGAACAAAAGGTTAGATTGTCTACATCTGATTTCCATTATAGAATCTAACAAGTAGCATTTGGCTGCATTGTGTTCTCCACCTCCCGATTTCTGCTAGATGAAATATTCAGTGAGTGCCGCAAAAGAGCATAACAAGAAGGCTATAAAGAGAAAATAGAAGAAAAAATACGACAGAAGCATCAATTAATTGTCTCTATCCCCTCTCCCTCTGATATCCATCTCTCTCTCTCTCTCTCTCTCTCTCATTACTAGAATACCTCATATCTAATATATTTTATAGCACATGCATTAAACAAAATAAAGAAACCCATCATGAGCCTTGCTATTTTACTTTTGACCCATAAAAGTTAAACAAGGACAGATAAAAGGGAAGCTTTTGTTTAACTTACACAGGGGCGGGCGAAAAAGTGGTCTCCGATTACTAATCTGATGTGACTGGATGTCTCTGTATAAAACATGATTTCTGATGCTAGTTTCATGTGTGACAAAATGCTCTGATCGGGTTGAAGTTGATGAAGGAGACCATACAGGAACAAGGCCCCTTTCTGTGTAACTACTGGATGACTCCTCTGAGAAGGAAGGAGTGAACTGTAGAATTGTACTATTTGTATCTGTACCTCCATGAGTCTGGGCATCAAGATTCACATTTAGTGGTACTTCAGCACTGCTATCTTCCACACGGTTGCTTGTATCTACTGAGATCTCTTCCTCTTCAATTCTAACTACTGAAGATGTTATGCTAGGCACCATCTGATCCAGGTACCTCCTGGTTGTGGTTTGAACATTATTTGTCCTAGTATGCTCAAGTTCAGCTTCCATATTCATTTCGAGAGGATAGTCAATGTATGGCGAGTCCGAGGAATCTCCAAGGCCCTCTTCTGTCCCATTCTCCATGGCAGCTCTTGATGCAGCTTCGATCTGCCACATCTCTGTGAGAGCATTTTCTAGTCTTTCTTTAGCTGTAGAGATTTCTATAATTGGAAAAGGGTAGTTGGACCCAAGCTCAATGCCTGCGGCTTGGAGTACAGATTCAGGTGCATCCCAGGGATGGTGTATCCAAACAGTCGGTAGCCTGGAGAGTTCAGGAAGCCAGCGACGAACATATTCACCATCCGGGTCGAACTTGTAGCCTTCAAACTTTAAAACCAGCAGTTAGAACCAGAAGGGTAATGGAACTTTTAACTAGGAGCATAAACTTTTATATATAACGGTCACATAAGTTACCTGAGGGTTATCAATGCGATCAAAGTCCCGACCATCAGGAAGAGTTCCAGAAATATACTGCCAACCCAAGGCATCACTTTCAAGATCAGCATCCAGAAGTGTATCCCAGAAGTACTTCATTCCCCACCTCCATGGAAGCTGCAGTACTTTTACAAAGAAGCTGGATACAACCACACGGATACAGTTAGGCAGCCAACCAGTGGCCCAAAGTTCTCGCATTCCGGCATCCACGAGGGGATAACCAGTTCTACCCTGTCTCCAAGCTTTGAAGTAGTTCTCATCAAAACCCAAGGGAAGAACCTGAGGTGAGACAGTAGTGGTCTTTCATGGCTGCTGGGGTGGTGGAAACTCAGGTACCTAGAGTATTCCCGGAGACCGATGGACTTGAGAAACAAGTTGACACTCTCTTCACCTGCCTTATTTCCCTCGTTAGCCCACACAAGCTGCTTGATTCTGACGAGATGAAAGACTTTACGAATGCTGAGCTCCCCAAAATGTAGATGTGGGGAAAGGAGAGAGGTGGTTGTACCATCTGCCTTTTTTTCGGTTCACTGAGTAGTCAATAAGGGGCCATTGATAAATGAACTGAGAGCCTTATCAGCATTCTGCCATCCTGGAGACCAAGCTCTTGCAAGAAGAGCATTACTACCCCTCTCGGATTCATCCTCAAATACTAAAGTATCTGGGGCACCTTGAGATATCACCTATGGAAGAAGGAACTTTCACTCAATTGTATTTATTATTGTACCAACAATGGAAAGCTTAGATTCAAACATGCATATATAAATAAGCAGGATTTAGTTCAGCTTCTCCAAAATGGGCTGCAAGAAAACACCGTAGCACCGACAGTCTTTTCTGTAATAAGTATATGGTTAGCACTTAGCAGTAACAGATACAGCAAAGGTGAAATTCATGTTTAAGGAAGAATGGTTGTAACGAATTGTCAAAAAAATTACAGGGGAATTCAGATTTACGTGATAAATCAAGAACTGATCCACATAATAGATGATATATTATTTCATGCAGTAAATATATAAATTATTTAGCTTGACTCCTATCTTATATCCTTGACTTTGCTAAATACTGATAAAAAAAAAAGCATGTTGAGCATTTTTTTTGTATGACCAAAATAAAAATAAAAACATGCAACTCCAGGTTTCAAAATACATTTGTCCTGCAGTTCAGAGAAAACCCTTACTTTGGATGGAAGGGGCAAGCCAAACCAGTTTTGAATGAGATTTGCAATAATGATGATGATGCTTCATCCAATTTTGATGCAGGGCTTTGATGTTGGACATGATCAAGCTTTGTGTTGCCTCTATTTAACTTGAGAAGGTCGATCACACAAGGAGATTGTTAAGACATATGAGACTTGAGTTTAGTCTCACAATAGATAGGTAAAAATATATTGGTGTAGAAATATCAAGTGGTTGACCTTCACTCATACGATTAAGCATTTTAGTTGAAAACAGGTGTGATCATTGATGTATTTGACTCAACTTTAATTCCATTATTGAGGATGTTCACCTAACTCAAACACACTGACGTCCATATTAGACTGAGTTCTTTGATTTATCTTTGTTGCATGAAATTTGATGCATAGAAAATCATTTTAGTTCAAAAGGAGCAACAATTAATATAAAAATACTCAGGTAAATGCATGGCTTGTTCATCAATCGCTGTTTAGACTCATTGGGTATAGTCCCACATCAAATTGTTCACAAGAAGTGTGGCATCTCGATATACTAGTCATGACCTTGCACCCTTTGACTTAAGCTTTTAGTTCGAATGGGGAAACCACATAATCTAACACAAGCAATCCACAAAACACAACAAGAATGTGCAACATATTCTGGAAAAGTGTCTATGAATGCTTTGTTCAGAAGAGCATAAATAAACCTTAAAAAAATGAACTTAATTGAACTGACAAAGTAATTTATTAACTAGGAACAAACCTGACGTAATCCTTTTGGTGGTAAGTGAGGGGAGGATCATAAGGCATGCTAAGGCATTTATTCCAGAATGGAGCAAAGTTGAAAATGGGCAGCCATTCTCATCTCTGACTTCCCATGGTTTGTAAAGCAAATCTGAATTCAAAGAATGAACTGCGAAGCCTCGAACAGTTAGAAGCTCCTTGATGCGGTGATCCCTCACAAGAGACAAAGGATCTATAGAAAAAAAAAAAAAACCTCGAGTTTCAGAATTAATGGCACAGCAATCACAAAAAAAAAAAAATTGGATATGAGAAAACATATAATCAAAATTAGGAGACCGTTAAAGAGAAATCAAAGCAGAAAAATTCTTACAAGCAGCTTTTTTTGTTTTATTTTTGTTTTTTTGTTTAAAAATCGAAACTGAAGAGAATGAACCTTACTTTTAAATAAAGCAAAACCTAAACATAAAATAGAAGACCCCAAGCTTATAAAGGAAATAAAGAAATGAGTATCATGAACAGGGTAGCCTTAATCCAGAAAATTTTAAAACATACAATCATATACGCATAACTAAACAAAAGTGCAAAGCAAAAAAAAAAAAGTAGACTCCCAAACCTAAATTATAAAACGAATACCAAAACCTTCACACAAGATCCACATAACATACAACAACAGTAACAAAAAAAGAACAAAACTGCCCAACAGTAAAAAAAAAACAAACAAAAGGAAGAAGCAATAAATGAAACAAATTGACAGCCATTAATAACTTTTTTTTTTTTTTTTTTTGCATCTTTTCCTTTGGAGGGAAAGAGAACTGACCATAGAGATGATTGAAGAAAAGGTGGGTTGCACCTGTAGAACTCAAAACCTCAAGGAGAGTGGAGGCAGTGTCAAAAGACCTCTTTGTGATGAGACTAGTCCCAAGGCTCCTGAGGGAGGAATCAAGATGCCTCAGGCTTTGGCTCAACCACCACCTTGAAACCCTACCGGGATGGCCTTCTTCTTCTGGTGCCCAAATGAAGACAGACACCACATGCCCAGCTCTTACCCCAGCTGTAAGAGCCGGATTGTCTTCAACTCTGAGGTCTCTTCTAAACCATACTACGCTAGTGTTGTTGATAGGACCTCCAACATCAGAGCTGTTACTGTAAGGCATGAGTCTTTGTTTTCCTTAAAATTGTTTTGAGAGAAAAAAGAAAGAGAAGATTTTGGGAGATGAGGGTGATGAGAAGATGGGATTGGGAAAAGTTGCAGGAAGTGAGAAAGGGAGAGGAGAGGGTAAAAGACAAGCGCACTGTGCTGTTTTATGGGAGCTTCAAGAGTGAAGAGATTGGCATCAGGTACAAAAAAGTTGGGGATTAGAATGATTGGTTTTGATTTTTTTTTTTTAATTTTACTTTCTCTGACTGTAGATTGAAAATAAAAATTTATTCAGCTGAACTGTCATAATTTACTTCAAATTAAATAAATAAATAAAAGGGCTGATCTGTCATGCTTTGTTTCAAAATGAGTGTGATTTAAAAAAAAAACCTTAGAATCAATCAGAGTCATTTAAATGTATTTTAGACTGAAATAAATAATTTTATAACTATAATTATTACGGCAATTGGAGAAGATAAGAATCTAGCGTGTGTGAATAGCTTATAAATGAAAGCCTATTGTTTTATATATTTTATATAATTTTTTTTTTGGGAAGTTAAATTTTAAAGTAAAGTAACCTTAATTTTAATTTTAATCTCACATTTTATGAATAGCTTATAAATTAAGATACCTATTATCTTTATAATTTTATGTAATATTTTTTATAGTTAAAATTTAAAGTAAATTAGTCTTATTTTTAGTTTTTAATGTTATATTCAATCAGTTAAAATTTACTTTGAATATCAATTCTTTAAAACAAATATTAGTTTTAAAATAATATCTTTTACAAAATAAACAACTTATTTTTACATATTTATCATAATTTATTATAAATTTTGAATAAATTTATCTAAAATAACTAAAGATAGTTTTTTCATGACAAAATTTATCTTTTAGATATTTAGGCATTCATATATATATATATATATTAAATACTAATAATTATGGTTGAAATTTTTTAGAATATTTAATCTTTTAAATTTTATATACATATGATTAAAATAAGCATCTAGATGAGATAAATTTAACGAATATAATATAAATATATTTTTACATTATTATGGTAGTCATACGCTTAAAAATAATTTATATTAAAATAGATCAACCCAAAACTTAAAATGACATACACTATTTTTTGAGTTATATTATTTTTAGTGAATTCAATAATTAGTAGAATTTTAATATTCTTAAAATTGCATAAAAATTTAACCATATATATAATATGATTAAATTCAAATAATAAATTCTCTAATAGCTTATTCCTATTAATAATATATAAAATAAAATAATAATAATTTATTCAAAACACTTTAAAATAGAAATAATCACACTCATTTTTATTTATTAAATTTAAATTATCAATATTTTATAGTGAGATCTAAGTTAATTATGCATCATTATTACTATCAATCAAGCATAAATTTTAAAAAACATTCATTTTATTTTAGTCATTTTCATTGAGAATATAAACATCAAATTATTTTTTTTTTTTTGGACCGGTGAGCTCTCACAGGCAATAACACACACTCGTGCTCGATCGCGGTCATCACGTTGAGAGCAAGACACCCAACTAATGGGCCTTGCAGCTCTCACCCACAACTGTGCCACCG
This sequence comes from Cymbidium sinense, assembly GCA_021442155.1. Taxonomy (NCBI): domain Eukaryota; kingdom Viridiplantae; phylum Streptophyta; class Magnoliopsida; order Asparagales; family Orchidaceae; genus Cymbidium; species Cymbidium sinense. The sequence goes on from CM038230.1 coordinate 4,649,588, forward strand.
CGTCGCTAATTAAAAGTGATCTATTTTGATTAAAAAAATCAAAAAAAAATCAATTTGATATAAATTATTTTTGATTTCATTTTAATATATATGACCCAACATCTAATTAATTTATTTTTTTCATTGATTTAGATTAAATTTTAATTTGAATAAAAATTTAAATTTCATGCAATTATTATTAAGGAAAATATTGAAATTGAAAACTAAATGCCAACCATTGCAGTACAAAGATATTTGTTCACAGTTGCAGCAATTATAGATATAAAGAAAGCCAACCTGGATGACAAGATGGCCACATGAAGATCCGAAACCCGAATATTATTTGATAAATATATCCGTTTTTTATATAGGCATCTACATACATAGCATATTATATATTTTTTGGAAAGCATATTATATATTTAGATATTTAATACTTTAAATTTAATATTTATATAAAAGAATGTAATTTTTAATATTATATAATATTATTATTATTAACTTTTAAATAAAATATATATTTTTTAATGTATAGTAAAAATATTACATTTATAAATATTAAATTTTAAATATTAGATATGTAAATATATATAATTTATAAATCTTTTTTTCTTAATATCGATCTATTCTAATAAAATTTTATAAATTTTTTTTTGAGAGATTAGAATTTCAATTAAGAGCTATTAGATTTAAATTTTGAATATGGGTTATGTGAGTGAGTTTGAGATTAAATTTACTCAAATGCATCTAAAATTTTATTTTTTTAAAATGCTTTAATAGCTTCTCATTATTTTTCTCTTAGTGGTCCAAATTATAGTTGCATGAGGCAAGTCATGTTTATATATATATATATATATATATATATATATATAGAGAGAGAGAGAGAGAGAGAGAGAGAGAGAGAGAGAGGAAAATGGCCTAGATTATTCTTTAAATAAATAAAATTATTATTTTGATTTACCTTATAAGATAGAGTAAGGGACAGGGTATTTAATTAGAAGATTTCTTCTCTCTCTGTCTCTTACATGCATGGGAGTGATAGCAACATATTGACATTTTCTATGTTTTAAAATAAAACTATATACATATCACATAATTCTAAAATATTTATCTATATAATATTTAAATTTTAATATTTATAAATATTATATTTTTTTCTAAGCATAAAAAAATACATTCATTTTTTTAAAAATTAAAAATAATGCTATTTTTAATATGATATGAAAGATTTAGATTTATTCAAATAAGTATAAAAATTTAAGTATTTAATATAGAAATATATAATAATTATGGAGTATGCATGTAAATGCCCATTTTATTAATTTTATGCTTAAAATAAAATGTTTTTGTTCTCATAAAATAAATTAATTATTCTAAAAGCACGATACTTAGGCTCAAAATTGTGAGAATCTATCAAGAAAATACTTTTATGCACATTTTTTTTCAGCCAGGATAATTTAATGCAATTTTAATTATAAAAAAATAGAGAGTTCAGATGAGCTCTGCCGTCTTTCATTATTATTATTATTATTATTATTATTTTTATTATTATTATTATTATTATTATTATTACTATTATTATTATCCTTACTTTTTTCTTTCGTAAATTTGTGCTGTGCCTTGTCACCTTATCCAAAAGAGAGATTGGATTCGTTTCAAATATATCTGGAATAAGTATAATTCCCCTCTATAAATTTAACTTTACGAATGATTTGGCATAAAATTAAATTCTCTCAATTAGATGCTAAGAACATTAAAAAATATTTTTTAATTGGGTCAGAATATTCTCATCTTAATGCATTTAAATTTTTGTTAAAATTTACTCTAAAATAAATCTAATATATAAATGATCACTTAGTTTTTATAATATACTCATTTTAAAGTGTGACTCATTGTCTAATTTAAGATGAGAAACTAGAAAAAATTTATTACATGTAGAGTCCAATAATATAGGATACATACATCTTTCACAATACATAACTATTATGTATTGACTATAAATTATCATATATTAAGCAAGTATATATTATTGATTATTTATATGTATTATCATGATAATATTATATCAATACATATCAATACATAAGCATGTATTATGAAATCATATTATATTATATTATTAGAAATCAAGATAAAGTGATCACTCCATACCTAATAACCGCCATTATTAAAAGCTATCATTTGGGTAAATTCAAAAGATTTACTCGATCAAATTTGATTTAATTTAATTATTCATATATAAGTATTAAAAAATAATTTTATAATTATAACTCATTAGAATTTGAGTGAATTTGATAATTATAAATTTATCTCATTGAAATTTGAGTGAAAATATTATCTTTCATTCTACAACTTGTAAGGAATTCTTTGATTGAGAAGTTTTTACCATTATTCTAATTATTAATATTTGACCTTTTGAAATATTAAGGTTTAATGACTTTTAAAATAAATATTTAAATTTTACATTATTTTAGATTTCCTCCAAAGTACTAATGCAATACTACTCATCTTTTAAATAAATAACAATTTTATAAATTTATCATAATAAAACTTTAATAAAAATATTTTACCGCAAAATTTATTTTTAAAAAAAAAATAACACATTTTTTTATTGAAGCAACCAACTAAGCTTCTTATAGCTTTCACAAAAAAAGCCACACAATCAAATTAATATTTAACAAAATATGTTTCAACTTTGATTTTTTTTTTTTTTTTTTTTTTGAGAATATTAAGTCTCAAAATATACATTTGATGTAGAAGAAATACAATTTCATAACTTTAGCAACAATTTTAAAAGTTTTATAAATTAAGAGCCATCTATTGAAGATTTATATTTAGCGTTTGTTTGGGATATCTTTTGGTTATTTTTCTTTTCGAAATAAAACAAATCAAAGTAGTTTCATTTGACTCTGAGTTTTTTGGTTGATTTTAGAAATTTTGTGGTGAAAAACTGCTTGAGAACTGAAATGCTAGAGTGTATTTGAAAGTTATTTTTTTTTTTTAAAATAAAAAAATATTTGTAACACTATGGGCAAAAATTGCCACCAACCTCGACAATTTTATTGAATTGAATATTAAAGAGAGTGTGGTTTGAAGTGTCGATGTAATTTTGAAGGTATATGAGATAGTAGATAAGACACTATCCATAGATTTACCTCATTTGGTGAGAACTTTAGATCTTGTTCTAGTTTTTCAAGCGCTCTTAATTACCTCTCTCGAAAGTGAGAGAGAACTTTCGATTAGTCATTAGTCGGATTGTAATGATAAGAAGAAGATGTAGAGTTTTAGAATTTAAGATATGAAATTCATTATTTTAGCTTAAACCGGATGGTTGGGAGAATGATGACGCGTGATCTAGATCCCATGGTTCCAGTCATCCCGGGCCACGGTCCCTAGCCTACTTAATCGGAGGAGGTGACCCAACTGACGAAAAGATCCTCATCAACAACACTGGGTTATGTCATCCAAGAAATCCTTATAGACCTCAGAAGTGTTTGTCAAGGAGACAATCTTAAGTCACCTTGGTGTGAGAGGGTTGTTTGTCCTATCAAGCATACCCGTGATTCACAACTCAAATGGCGAGTCATTGGAGAGCATACTGCCACGATCGATCGTAAAATAATGGAGCTGATTGGTCAAACTACCGATCGAGGACTCAAGTCGTAACTACATCATCTATGGACCCATCGGCTAAGTCAGGAGGACATGGGCCACATCCTTACTAACGTGAGATTGATTGAGTGAACATAAGATCACTTGATTTGACATTGGCTCTTTGTGATAGTTTCTTAGTTTGTCACCAAACAAATATGTGGAAGGTGGATGGAAGTTGAGTTAAGTTTTTAATGCTTAAATTTCATTTGAATAGTTCTTAGAATGACACTTTGATTTGAAAAATTGATTAATTTGAATATATTTAAGAGCATTAGATCCTGTCAACTCTATTTAGCTTCTAACAGATGATTAGATCTACTATCACATGATAATCGCTTCTTAGATATTTCACTGCTTTGAAACTCTTATTATAGGTTTTTTAGGTTTTATTAACGACCCCCCAAAATTAAACCGAAAGCAACCCATGATCCTAACTTGAATTTAAGAAGCAAGTTCAAATGCGTGTATAATAATTTTAGGTAATTTTGTGTTTGAGTTATGAGATTGATTTTAGATTTTTTTCATTTAATTTCAATTTTAGCTCACTTTTAAAATATTAAAATTGCACTTGAAATCTCTATGTCCGAATAACTTTTAACTTAACTTAATTTCACCTAATTAGTGATTTCGATTTTAAAATTCATAATTAATGAAATCCCTTAATTTTGATTAAAGGAAGCCCTATGATTTTATAGAATTTGATTTAAGACGCTTATCTCAGACAAAGAGTTGTAGATCCTGATGGAAGACATTGTAAATTGATCTAATATTTTATTATATTTTCAGATTAATATTTAGTATATTCAATTAGCTCATTTCTTTTCATGAAAATTTACACTTGAAATCTCTATGTCCGAGCACATGCGAATTTATACTTAGATAATTTCACCTAATCGTGATTTCATTGATTTTGAAAATCATAATTAGAATGAAATTCATTAATTCTTTTGATTAAAGGAGGCCCTATGATTTTGTAAGGCATTTTAGAGCTAGATTTAAAGGATAATTTAATTTGTTATTTTGAGAAGAAGATTTACTTCGAATTAGTTCTTATTTTTCCCTCTTTTTCTTTTCTCCTATATTTATTTATCCCCTCTTTTTTCTTTTGAACTCTCTCACATTTATTTTTCCCCTCTTTTTTTGAACTCTCCCACATTTATTTTTCCCTCTTTTTTCTTTTGAACACTCAACATTTATTTTTCCCCTTTTTTTTTTTTTTGAAAACAACCCACTCACTACCTCCTCTAATTTCTATAAATAAAGCCAATAGGAGTCTCCTATTCTATTCCATTTATTTGAAGGATTGGAGTTAGGACATTTGAAAGAGAGCGATTAAACTTTAGTGGGCTTTCAACTTTACTTAGATAAATTTTGTAAGTACTTTTCACCATTCTTTTTATTTTATTTTACTTTTATATTTGTCATATGTTATATTTTTTTTGTTTGATGCTTTTAATTTAAAATTAGTTGCAAGTTTCCTTATTTAGTGTTCTTAAGTCGTTCATTTCACTCTTCCCTTTTTCTAAGTCAAAGATTTGATGAATTTTTACCTCCCGATGTCATTCCCATATAGGGGCTATATCTGGTATTGGCTTTTCTGAGACGCTTCTATGAAGTGAATGAACTGTCAGACACAGATATCGTCGCACCCTTTAAGCACGACGAGACCTTGAGAAAGAAAATATAATATATATTCATCCCCCCTTTTTTCTAAGTTTAGAAATTATACAAAATTTTGGCGATTTCGTCAGGAGCACATCTAACGAGATTACTCAAGACGGTGTTGAGCTGAGTGTCGGCGATACCACCGCCGATTTTTCATCTCATCGTGATCCCATCGAGCATCGAGTCTTCAAAAAAATACAAAGACGCACACACACACACACACACATACACACACACACACACACACACACACACACACACACACACATATATATATACATTCAGTCACATGACACATTTTTCTGACCGAAAAGAGATATCTGATATACAATGTAATGCGAGTGATCTGGAAATCTAAAAAAGAATTCACTGTTGACGATATTTTTCCGGTCGACGTGAAAATGGACGGGTTACGAATGCTCGAAAATTGAAAAGAAGAATTCTGTGACTTGTTCTTGGTTCTGCAGAATAAAAGTGGAAAAAGCGAGGTGTGTGATTAGAAATCGAAAGAAAAATTTATCTGTTTGACTCCGACAGTGAGTAACATTGGGGCTAAAGAGGGTTGTGGCTGCAAGACAGGCTGGTGAACAGCGGTCGGACGGAAGGAACAGCGGAGCGGCCGGCTGTGGGGAAGGAAGCGGGATGCGCTGGCGCTGTTGGTCGGATCGGTTTGTTTTTGCGAAAACAGGAACAGGTCAACGAGCTGGCTGTAGGCAGGAGTGCTATGGTGGGTGGCATGCCGTTGCGGGCAGTGGGCCGGAGCGCTGAGGTGGGGCGGAACAGCTTGCAGGCCATGGAACGCAAGACGGAGAAACTGGTCGGCAATGGGTGCGAAATTGCGCGTGCCGCCAGGATGCAGCAGTGAGAGAGTGGACCGGATTGCATCAGGACTCAGGTGCCCACAGGATGCTGGGCTTGCTATTTGCGGTTTAGTTGGATGGCGCGGGTTGCGCCGAGGCGGGACGTAACGGTGGAGTTTTGCTTGCGGACGCGCGGGACAGCGGGATTGCGCTGGAGGGGATTGCGGTGGTGAGATGCAGAAACCGTGGAAATTGAGAGGGAGAGAATTACCTGTGTGGGAAGGATTTTCAATATGAGAGAAGGAGGAGAGTTTCTCTCTTTTCTTTCTGGAGCTGTTGCCAGAAAAGAGACATGGGAATCCAGAGGAGGCAAGAAAGGAACCGCCCTTTTTTTTGCAGTTGATCAGAAAATCGAAAATAGGAGGGAACGATTGAGCATGGAAGATAATTTACGGATTTTAATAAATTTTAAATTGATTTAAACGGTTTTAATCTGAATTTTAAGTAATTCGTAGTCAATATATATATATATATATATATATATATATATATATATATATATATATATATATATATATATAATTTATTAAATCAATGAATTCCAGTAGTCAGATGCCATCCTGGTCGAAATGCGATCAAATTAGCCAATTTCATCTCAAAAAATTTATCACTTTAAACGATTTTTTTGCAATCGAATCGAGTGAATAGTCTTACTTGATAGATTTTGATATTTCAAAGAAGACGATTTCGTGAATGAAAGTTGTTTGATCCCGTGCCTCTCGACTTTGATATATGTTCGTATCACGTCACCGCTTAATCATTAAGTTATACAATATTTATATCATGACCAATTTTGACATTGAATGTGACAAAGTCCGTTTATTGATTGTTTCATTGATTTTAACGCCGCGATTTCAACCTGATTGCTATCTTTCAAGTCATCGACATTTACAAGACTCGTCTTAATTTGATAATGTTTGATGGATTTGATTTCAACATTTTTGGTTAAGCAATCAATTTGGAATGTGCGTTCTTGTTTCTGCTCTTAACTTCGATATGCGCGTATTGGCACTGGCTTGATTAGTTGATCATTAAGTTGTACAATATATTTATATTTCAATCAATTTTGACATTCTAAATACAACGACGAAGTCGTTCGTGATCGGAGGTCGTTTCAACTATTTTCGGTGTCTAATTCTTTTTGAGCCTCGATTTACGACTGCCACTTCATAAGTCCATCAAATTCAATTTGTAGGATTGACTTTAACTTATGACACATATGAAGGTCAACAAATGCCCCCAATAAATGTGATTTATGCATGAAGCGAATGAACTTGGATCATTTCGCCTTTGCAATAGCTTATGAAGTTTTGATAAGATTTTTCATTAGATCTTATTCGGCATGCTATTGAATTATAATCGACTTGTAGGATTGATAAGAGTTCTTACACCATATCTTATCTACTTCAATGGCTTTGTTGAAGATCTCTTTCTCTTATGTCATTGCATTTGAGTTTCCTCAACTTTAGTTTTGTGCTTGGTTAGGTTTGATGGAGAAATTGGTTTACTTATTTTGATGAATATTTACTTTATACATACATACTTGATTTGAAATTCCTTTTGTCCTAGCTTTCTTTGACTTGATGAAGGGGACGACGATTTATCCATATTGACTTGTTAGAAGTGTATGATGCCATGAATCCTTTGCTTGCTACTTTGATGGATGTTGGAGGGTACATACAGATGACCCACCTTCCACTTATATAGGAAATGTTGAGTTATTGGTCAAGCAACATGTGCTTTAATGGACCGAAAACTAAAAATTCTTTTACCTATCGACTTTGTTTGAACTATGAAATTTCCTTGCCTTATGCTTTGATGTGACTTATGAGAGAGACTTTGACTGTTTTATCGGATCATTTGAGAATAGATTGAAATATCATCTTGGGTAATATGAAGATTGATTTGAAGCGACCAATTGAGCACTTCAGATTGCCTTGATCTATCGATCAAGTAGAGATATCTTAAATCTAGTTGCTTGTAATCACAAAGCTAGATGGTTTGAGATTGAATAGTTATCACCATTAAAGATGAGCGGGGCTATTTCACTGGCCCTTTTTTTTGCCTTGTTTAGTGAGGAGAGCATCAACAACGCCACATTTGGGCTTGTTGAGTCGACCTTTAGAACCTACTGAAGTCTTCTACTTAAGCTATAATAGGTTGGTGGTTTTGTCATCAAATTAATGAACGTGGGCTCTTTCACTACGGCCTTTTCTTGTAGCTTGTTGAGAAGAGCGAAACTCGCCATGGGCTTGTTAAGTTCGACCTTTAGAACCTATTCATATTTTAGACTTTAGAATGTGAGGTTGATGTTTCTCCAACTTAATTTATTGAAGCTTCCAAAATCGAGTTCTTTTGACTTGATTTTAATTTAGCAAATCAGAGATAAATTTCTTAACATTTAGGGTTGTCCTTTCATGGATAAAATAGATTCATTTTATTTCGTAAGACTCTACAACTTAACAAGTAATAATTATGGATATATTCAGAATTTCAAAGCTTGATGTCAACTAATAAGAATAAATTTGAGGATCTTATCTTATAGCATGACGTCAACTCAAATAAACTTAACATAAACTAAAAAATTACCCATGCTTGTGGGAGAATTCTAAAGTATATTTAAAAGAATTTTTAAGATGAAAATACATAAATACATCAATGTTTGAATTGATATACTCTAAAGAGGATTTTAACATACAACATTGATTTCATCTATATAAAAATCTAAAATGCCCCTGTAATGAATTTTCATGAAAATCTTTTTTCATCTTGAGTAAGTATATTATTCGGATCTCATGAATGCAATGTAAATAGATAAACTAAAAAAAAATACCCTGTCTGGAGGATTTTATTGTACCTCAAGAACGTGGTCACAAGTATAGTTTTTTCAAGTATAGACCAATTGACGACATTAGTCTTTCACCCTTTAGGTCGATGAGTTGGTATGCCCTCCTTGGTATACTTTTTCAATGACAAGGGCCTTCCCAATTAGTCTTGAATTTGCCACCAAATTTTGATTGAGGATAATTGATATTCTCACAAGACCAATTCTCTTTTGGAATGTTTGCCGCATATGGTCAAAAGCCAATCTTCGATAGACTTTCATATTTTGATGAGCTTGCAATCTAACTTCATCAAGAACATCAAGTTCCTCCATTCTCGACCGGCATTTTGATCTTCAGTCAGATTGGATTATCGTGAAGGCAACAACTTCGAAGTGAAAGAATTGCCGCTTTTAAATACTAATGAATAGGAGTGGCTTTATGTCAGTAGTTTGATACGCCCATAGATTTTACTAGCATGTTATGTCATTCTCTCTTTTTTTTAGTGAGAATCTTCTTGAGCGTTTGATTAATGTCTTATTGAAGGCCTATGCCAAATCATTTGCTCTTAGATTGTATATTGAAGAGTATCGCCAATCAATTTCGATGAATCTATAAATCTTTGCACTTTTGAAAATTATGTCATTATCGAAATTATTCACCCAAATCTCCAAATCTATATTATGCATGAAGAAGTTAATCACTCAATCGATAGCTTCTTTAAATAGAGTAGCTTCACCCACTTAGAGAAATAATCGCTAGGGATGAAGCGATGTCCAACTAACGATGGATCAATTAAGTACTGCACCCAACATTCAAATGGCCAAGATGTTATTGTTGGGTGTAATGTATTTGGAGGTTGATGGATGAGAATCTGTACTGACACTATGACACTTTAGCATGATTAATGCAATCTCTCACCATAGAAGGCTAATAATAGCTCATCCTTTATATCTTTACTACCATCTTGGGACTCGATGTGTGCACCACAAAGTCCTTCATGAACTTCAACCATCACTTTGCTAGTTTTCAACAGCATCGTATATTTATTCAAAGGATCTATGATATAAAGTATTATTGATGAAAGCAAGTGTAGCATTCTCTTCTCGATTTGAGTCGCCTGATTTATTATTTAGTAATTTGCCATTTTAAAGTAGTCGATGAAGGCTTGCCTCCAATCACGGGCTCTTATACAACAAAGGCTTCACACTACTTTTCAGTCGTCTTAGCTCTTCTTAGTATAACTTCTTATTGATTTTAGGGAGTATGAGGAGTAACTGAGTCACATCCCACTTCGAATTTGGTAACCCCTACCTACGGGGATTGATACTTCACCTCTAGAACTTCGAGTAAATATGTCGATCATAAAATAATCACCATTCATACTTGTCATTTTCTTAGTTTTTTTTGCTAGCGGCTTTGTTATTCTCATCAAGAGACTCAAGTTAGTGTGATATTTGATATTTGCTTCATAAGCTTGAGAACTCGCCAGGATGAAAGCTAACTCAAGCTTGTTGATTCCATAGATGCTAAGTACTTAATTTATAATAAGTTGAGAATCACCAAAAATGTTTTTGAATGAAAAATAGCTTCTTCAAGACACCAATACTTTCATATTCAGCCTTCATTATTAGTTCTTCCAATCCATATGATCGCCTCATTATCCCTCCTCGTGTTATGAAGATGTCGATTCTTGCTCTTGCTCTTAGAAAATTTAGATGTTGGACTTGTTTGATCGATGAGGCTCCATCAAAGTACATTTCAAATTTGTGATTTTTTCTTTCATGAATGAGCATAATTTGCTCATCGCAAATCATTAAGAGAAGAGTCTATAGGGATGAGATGTGCTAGAAAATTGCTAAGACTTGTCCCTTCACCGCTTTCTGGAATGCGCGATATCAAATTATAAAGTAATATTACCCATCTTGCGCGACCGCCAACGCCGGTTCTTGTCATCAAGTACTTCAAATAATCAATCCTCGAGATAAGGGTAATCTTGTAAGATAATATATAGTGACAGCTTTTGGACTATAAAGATCAATGCTAAATAGTGCTTCTATCGAAGAGTATCTCATTTCTGCCCAATCACCGAATGATATAATAAAGAGCATTCTCTTTGCTTTTTTCATTGTGTTGTGCCAACAATGCTCGAGACTCTTCTAATGCAACTATGTATAGAATGATGAGTTTCCTGAGTAAGCAAGGATTGGTCGATTTAACATATAGCTTTTAATGCTATTCAAGGCTTCTTGGCACTCATTGACCCACTTGAATGGAGCATCCTTCTTCATTAACCTTGCAAATGATTGACAAAGATCTTGATAAGTTTGATATAAATCGACGGATGAATGAAAGCTATCCTTGTAAAGAACAACCGACGAACTCTTAGAGGCATCTCCACGATTGCCTTGATTTTAGCATGATCAATTCAATACCTTTATGACGCATAATATACAGGAATTTTCCGAGGATACCCCAAATGCACATTTTAGTGGTTTTCACGGTTTAAGCTCTTCACGACTAGATCGTCAACATAACATTCCACCTTTGATGAATCAACTCATCAAAATATGTGTCATGGCTCTTTAGTATGTAGCTGATTTTTCGGCCAAAGAGCATGAACGTAGCAATAGTCAAATATGTGTTTTGAATAATGTATGTTTTCATCCTCGTGTGCCATATTAATTTGGTTGTATCCGACGATCCATCCATAAATGAGAACATATCATAGTTGGAAGTGTTGTCCACCAATAGTTCGATATTAGCGAAAGTCATCTTTTTTAGATCCCGTAAGTCAATAGAGATGAATTTGTCTTCTTCTTCTAACTGGACAATGTTTGTTATCCAATCATACTTCTCCTCTGGATGAAGCCTACTTCAATAAGTTTCTTAGTTTATGTAATTACGTTCTTCTCCAATCTCATTCACTTAGGGACTTGTTAATTGATCCAGTTTAATCTAGTTTATGAACCGCTACATCGAGGATAAACATTTGATTAATAAAGCAATCCATGAATTCACAAAGTAGCATTTTAGCTCTTCAACTTTCTCATGAATAGAATGGCAAAAGTTGGACATGGATCATCCTCCCTAGGTTGACTTCTTTAAATTCATTCATAGTAGCTATTTGTCCACCATCTTGAAGTTCTTCAAAGGGTTTGGCTTTTACTTCTTCATCATTTTAAGAAGAATTTCAAAGGAATCATCTTCTTCATCACTTTGAGTCTCGATCTCTTATATTATATTATAACATGCTCTATCTTGATGAGATTTGTGGATGAACACACCTTTTAGTGATATCACTTTTCATGATGCTTGAAGACTTCTTTGGCTCCACATCTTATTAAAACTTGAGTCCTATATTTAGTAGTTCACATATGAATTCTAAGCTTATGCATCATTCTTCATAATTTTGTGGATAGTATATTGGTATTCTTGTTAGTACTATCTCATTAGAACTTTATATTGAGCATGTCAAAATCTTGAGACGAGACTCTTGATTTATAAAATAGGGTTCTGTTATGCCACTCTCACTCAACGGTGACATATAGAACATTATCAATTTTCAATATCATGAACCTCGGGATTTCTTTGAAGCTTTTGGGATGGGATTTTGAGTGAGTTATCGACTCGCCAAGTGAGCTATCCTCTTTGATGCAACCATCAACTATTTTTATAAGCATTTAAAATCATCAATCAATCACTTATTTCATACTTTCTTCGAGCTTATAAGTTCTCTTAGTTTGTGAAATATCTTCTCCTTCTTCGTGTCACTTCCCAAATGAGGAACTAATTTTCTTGACTTAGAATCAAGTGCTATGAGAGAGTCAACATTATCTTCTTTCTTCCACTTTTTGCTCTTTCACCTTGTGAAATTTCTTTTAATTCCCAAAGTGGATGATATGGCTTCAAGAGGCTCTTAGGCTCTTAGATGATGAAATATTTTACATCTTCATAGATCTTTGCTTTATTGATGGAGAATGATTGTATGTTATCGAATTCTTTCTCCATCTTCGATACTTCATACATTGATGCATAGTTAATGGGACCATGCCATACTCATGCACCACCAAGAGAGCTCAATGATGTATCGGCATCGATTACATTAAACTTGGCTTATGTATATAAGTCCTTGAGTGGGAGAATAAAAGAACAGAGTTTTCGCCTTTTCATTGAATCCATGAACCATCAACTTATCTCTCACAAGATGTTGGATATCTAGTGATAATTCTCTTAACACTTTTAAACTCATACATGATGATAGAAGACCGGATCAATCAATATTCACATCGAGATGTCATCGTAGTAATATAAAGAGGACAATTATGATCCGCTATTCCCAACATAAGATCTTCTAAAAAATGTGATTACTTGGAGATCTTGAGTTTTTAATACTGCCATACATTTTCAACAAAGTAAGCTTCATAACTCTCAGATCTTTGAGATATCAAAGTTTCAAGTCTTTTGACATCAAGAGAGCCTTGTACACCAATTGCGATCTTTCTGTGTGATAGAATATTATAATCTATCTTCTCGATTTAGGCTTTATTCTAGAATTTCCAAGAATGATATCTTCGTTGACTTTAATTTATTTGCCTTTATCTTTATTTGCATATCCCTTCTTTTATGATGGTGGTAAGACTTTACCACTTCTCAACCGAACTTGAATCACCTTATCGCTCGGATGCTTCAAGAGGTAGTTCCATACGTAATGATATCGATGAATCGACTCTTCTCCATCGGAAAATATAGATCTTCATAAAACTATTATTATCTTGTTGAGTCATTAAACAAAATTTGGACATTAGCTCCTCGTGCTCTTCTTGCTTTCTTGATAAAATTTTGGCGGGTTGGTCGAGCCTATATGACTACCCTTGATGCTTGAGTAATTGATGTTGAAGAATATCTGACATCATGCAGATGATTTGACATGTCTCTACTAGACAAGATTTACCATTATCTTCTTCATCCGATTGTTTAAGTTTAGGCATGAAGTCCGCAAGCTAAATGGTTGTCTTACGGTGATACTCTCTAGATTGTTAATGATCTTTGAGTTATAGTTCTTTTCTTAATCTTTCTTTCTTCTTTGATTTATGAGGCTGCGTTTAGTTTTTATGCTATTCTAAGTAGCCTTATCGAATGCCACAGAAGCCCAAATACTTTTTAGGCATCTCTTAAGTCCAATATAGGTTCAAGTGATGATTTTCACTTAACACTAGGGACATCTTTACGCTCAAAGATCTCTTGGTCTTTTGAGACGCTTTATCATTCTTCAATTAATTTTTCTTTCCATTTATCTTTGCTAGATGATACGAGAGGACGTAATCATCCTTGTAGACTCTATTTTTTGGGTTACTAGAATAATGTCTGATAAATTCACCTGATACTTCCTTTCTAGCCAATCTTTGAAGACATAATAATCTTCAATAGGATGACCGATCATTCGATGATAAGTAATTTGGATTAGACTTGATCTTCTTCTCTTAATTTCTAACATGTAGACCGACTTTGACCGCTTGTCAAATAATTTTAGCCACACTATCCCTTCTAAAGAATATTCTTTGTTCATATTTTCTTTAAGAGATGGTCGATTCGCATCATCATCTCTTCTTGTTTTGATGCTCCTACCACTTGAAAAGTTCGTTTGTCATTACCTCCTAATACCAATTTTGGATTAGAATAATGTGCTTCTTTTCTTTCTCATCATTGTACATTGGCTATTTTTCTTTATCCATATTATATATCACCGCTTTTCACCATTTGAGCTAGGAAGAGGCATGAATTTCCTTTCTTCTTGAGTCTCGAAGGTTTTTTTCTTTTGCTTTATCTGCATAGACTGGACTTTAATAACTTTTGAATTTAGCCACCCTATCGAAAGCAAGTCCCGGAATGTTGTAATCGATGCATATAAATGATGTCATTTTATCATCCATATTACCCATTAGCAATTGATCGATGTTCTTCTTTCAATTGTTGCTCGACTTCATACTTAGGTTGCCAACTTATGAATTTTATCCGCCTCATCTTTCCTTCTTTCAAGAAGTCAACAATTGTGATTTTCTGCAACCTTTCACAAATATGGTATCTAATTAACAAATATTTTAACTGAATTATTTGATAATTTTGCATACCATTCAAAGTTGAGGTGGGCAGATGAATTGATGAAAAAAGGCATCGTTCCCTCCCAACAAGTAGCCTTAAATTGGGCTAGGTGTTGCTTTGGATTGCCGCCTAAAAGTATTAAATTTTGGTATTAAATAATCTTTCAAGTACGACACTTGATCATATTCAAGGGCGATCTACCAAATTTTTCACCGCTCGAGGCTATGATGCTTTATCTTTTCATTGATTATCATTTCTGTAGCGCTATTAGTTCTTATGCTGATTTTGAATTATCTAAAGAGGTAGTGGGTTAACTTTGTTCCTCACTTCATAGCATGTACTAGAGCTTGAGGTACCACGGATGGTGGTATAGAAGTCATTATTAGCCTGATTAGAAAAATATAACTTCACTTGATGTGATATTCTTCTACATCTCTATCATGATGTTCATTTGTACCATCATATCATTCATTTTAGTACTGCAATCTCTTTATCTTTGACCTCCATTTGATGTTGCATTTCTCTTTGCTCTTTAGCTAATGCCATAGCATCAATTAGTAAAGTTCTTCCTCTTCTTCTATTTCTTATTGTTGTCGCTCCTTATTTTTTAGGGGAAGAACTTGATTGTCCTTCTCTTTGTATTTGCAGAGACGTTGTCGACGATGACACTAATTATAAGCGTGTATCAGTGATCATTTCTTGGTTCAACCATATATGCCTTTGACACCCATGATCTCTTTCTCATCTTCTTCTTCTTCTTTATTTTTAGCAAAGATCGAATATCCGTCCTATTTGCTTTTATGAAGAATCTTTTCATAAGCATCAAATTCAGTTTAGTTCCCCGAGTTTGTTTGATGTTTGATGTGGAGAGTTCATCTATATCTCACCATATAGACAACTTCCACTTCCATAGAATCTTTTCATTATTTTCTTCTTGCACAATTTCGATCGACGTTTTCAATGGATCTCGGTTCAATGTGCGAACAATCACTTCTTCTATTAAAGACCATGATCAACGCCAACCTTCTCTTGTAGGGTGAACGATGATGATGGGATCCCCAGAGGATTCTCCGGTGACCACCATCATATCTTTCATCGATATTCTTTCTTTTGGGTATCCACTTATTATGAGTTAATTTTGAGATGAGTATATGTATCGATATCACACCTCTTCAATTACTCAAAATGTTATTATGGGGCTTGACCTCCATATTTGCTTATCCTTTCGGACCTTGGCGATTCTTGGACATCCAAAGTGTCACCCAATGCTCACCATGCAAAGCTCTGGCTCCTGCTAAAAAGATGACAACTTTTTGGTAGAGTTTCGATTTTCTATCACCTCCTCAAATCTTCTTTCATTAGGCTTTTGTTCTAGCTACTTGATAACTTTATATATCCCCGCAAGAGTTTCATGCTATCTCCTCGTGGTGGTGGAGCTTGTGGGTTGGTTCTTCCAAAGACTACTTTACTTCACCGATAGAGCTATTCCTCTTTACCCACTTTAAGTTGTCAAAGTTATGGGTAGGGATGTTCCTCTTGCAGATCACATATACTGTCAGTCGTGGATCGCTCACTCACCTTTTCTCCGTCTTGTGGTTAATTTACTCTTTGATGAGGAAGCTTCTTAATCATGCTTTCCAAGTATAAGAGGTTCAATCGTAGCAGTACCCATGAGGAATTAAAGACACGCTTTTCCATTAACCATTCTTTTCGCCGGGTCCTTCGATTGACCTAGCCTTTGAAAACTAAAGTTCTCGTGAGAACTCGATGGTTGTTAAACCGTTGTTATGTAGGAGCTTCAAGAACTTGAGGCCAAAGATGGTCTCGAATAAATGTACTTCAGTTGCCACGATAGTCGGAAATTCAAGCTACCAAATTGAATGGTAGCCTAACATCACTTATGTTGATGATGGCGTGATATTCGCCATGACCTAATTGAACGGTGAAAGGAGTGCTTTGTAGATCCATTTCTATAAAAGTGAAAGATGGGGATTAGTAATTAGATATTATTATTTCACCCATACTTTCAAGATGTAGGCACTTTAACAAAATAATGGTATAATAAAGATATACTCTAATAATTCATTCTACATAGAGCCTCATATTGAATTTATTACACACTTAAATCACCATTTTGATATTTTAAATTTTAAAGATTTTACTATAACACATATGACTAGCAAAGATGGAAAGAGAATCATGTCCTCAATGGTCGCCAGAAATCTGAAATTTTCCACCACCTCTCAATAATTTATTGAATTGAATATGAAGAGAGTGGTTTTGAAGTGTCGTGTAATTTTAAAGTAGAATAGAGATAAGACACTACCCAAAGATTTCATTCCTCATGAGAACTTTAGATCGGTTCTAGGTTTCCTGTGCAAGCTCCTAATTAATTATCCTCCAAGTGAGAGAGAACTTTCGACATTAAGGCTACTATTAGGTCGCTGAATGCATAACGATAAGTAAGAGATGTGAGAGTTTAAAATTTGTCATTTTAGCTTAAACCAATGGTTTGAGGAATGATGACGCGTCTAGATCCCATGGTTCCGTAATCCCTGGCTGCAAGTCCCCTACTTCTACTTAGTCGAGAGAGGATATACGACCAACCCAACGTAAGGATCCACTCAACAACATAAAGGCTACGCCGCCAAGAAATCCTCAACTGGGTGGTGTTTGTTCCAAGGAGACAATCTTAAGTCTACCTAACAGACTGCTTTTCCTATCAAGCATACCTTACGATTCACAACTCAAAAACTGGGAGCATACGGACTACGCCATGGATTGATAATGGAGCCTGAAAAAACCACCGTGAGGACCTGTCGAATCTTCATCTCTGGAGCCTACTAAGCCAAGCTGAGAGACACACGTCCATGTTTTACAAAGATGACAAGAGGACTATAAAGTGTAACACTTGATTCGACATCAATTTTGTGAGCTAGAATTTTTTAGTTTCACCCCGATAAAAGTGTATGTGATTGAGTTTTATTAAATTTTAATGATTAGATTTCATTTGGCAGCTTTTGATCGACACTAATTTGATTTGAAACTGATTAATTTGAATATGCTTTAAGAGCTTTTAGATCCTCACAACCTATTTACCAAGAGGAGATCTACCGTCACTTGATGTATAGAATCGATATTGAATCAATTTCTCGAGAAAGACTGAAAACTCTGCACTAGCCCAAGACGACGGAAGCACCAGATAAGATTTCAAGAACTCTAAGCATTCAAAGATATGGGTGTATTTTTAGTAATTTTTTTTGAGTTTTGAGATTGATTTTAGATTTTTTTCATTTAATTCTAACTTTAGCTCACGCATTTCTCGCATATCAAAATTCACACTTGAAATCTCTATGTTCTGAACACACGCAAGTGTTTAAGCTTAATTTCACCCATTCAAGGATTTTGTTGATTTTGAAATTCATAATAATGAAATCCTTAATTTTTTTTAAAAGGAAGCCCACATGATTTTGTATATTTTGATTTAAGACGCTTTCTCTGCCTACTAGACAAAGAGTTACGCATCCTGCAAGGGCTAAGATTGTCAGAATCGATCTAATATCTTTAGATTTAGATTTTATATTTAGTATATTCCAATTTATCAGTATCTACATTAAAATTTGCACTTAAAATCTATGTCAAGCACATTATTTATAGCAGATAATTTTACTGTGTGATTTCATTGATTTTGAAAATCATAATTAGAATGAAATTCCTTAATTTTTTTATTAAAAGCCCTATGATTTTTTTTAAGGCATTTTAGAGCTAGAGATTCAAAGGATAATTTAATTTGTTATTTTAAGAAGAAGATTTACTCAATTAATTCTCATTTTCCCCTCTTTTTCTTTTGAACTCTCCCACATTTATTTTTTCCCTCTTTTCTTTTGAAAACAACCCAGTCACTACCTCCTAATTTATATTAATAAGGCCAATAGAATCTCCTGTTCTATTTCATTTGTTTGAAGGATTGGTGTTAGGACAATTGAAAGGAGGCGGTTAGAAACTTTAATGAGCTTTACTTTGCTTAGATAAATTTTGTAAGTACTTTTCCCTTCTTTTATTTTATTTTACTTTTATGTTTATCATATGTCATTTTACTTCCTCCTTTTTTTTATTTGAGGTTTTAATTTAAAATTAGCTGAGTTTCTTACTTAGCGTTCTTAAGTAAGTTCATTTCACTCTCCCATTTCTCTAAGTCAAAGATTTGGCCAATTTTGGTATCATCCTAGAGGGGCATCGAGGGGTTTTTAGCTTACTCGATATGCGGTTGGTGGCGGCGGTGTCTTCGCGAATGTGACCAATTTTTTATCTCATCGCGTCTTATTGCGCCGCGGCAGACCTTGGACACGAAGAAGACATACAATCTGATATATATTAATTCTCCTTTTTTCTAAGTCTAGAAATTAGACAATTTTGGCGACATTTAGTCCCAGGGGACCGTCAACGAGTGTTGGCTTACTGGATACTCTTCATGGCGTGTGTCTTAATACCACGGTCGATTTTTTCATCTGTGCACTTGTTGAGTCGAGATCTTCAAACTTGCAAAGAAATATAAGCATATATATATATATATATATATATATATATATATATATATATATATATATATATATATATTTCAGCGAAAGAATAATTAGGTATGCAATTTGGGAATGTAATGCAAAGTGCGACGGAAATCGAAGAAGAACTACGTTGATGATGTTCTTCCCGGTTTCGGCGTAGTGAAGGGTTATATAAGGAATCGGAGGAATCGAAAAGAAGAATTCGTCTTGATAATATTCCAGGTTTCTGGAATAAAAACTAAGCGAGGGTGTAACGCAAAATCGAAGAATTTGTTTATTGATGATGTTCCTTAATTGTAGCAAGTGGAAGGTTAAAAAATGAGGAGGTTCGGGCTAGTGGGACACGTGCAATGGGCAGGACAGCGGAGCGGGCTGGCTGGGCGGAAGAAGGGATGCAGGATGTACATGCTAGTTGCAGCGGATCGGTTTGCTTTGCAGGAACGGAACTGGTTGACGGGCTAGCTGCGGGCAGTGGGCTGGATCAGAGCAGGCCAGAGTGCTGCGGCGGGCGGAATGTGCTTGCTGGCTGCGGGCCGGATCAGGAGCCAGAGCGCTGCGGCGGGCAGAACGGCTTGCAGGCCGTGGAACGCGCAGGCAAGTCAACAGTCGGAGAAACGGGTTGGCAGCAGTGAGTACGCTGCGTGTAGACGCGCGCAGGAGAGGAGGTCGGTCGTGCAGGCCGCAGGACGCTCGGCTTGCTGCGGCCGGAGGTTTAAAGGAATGGCGAGGGCTGCGGCCGAGGCAGGACGAGCGACAGGTTTGAACGGACAGCGGATTGCGCCGGTGGTGAGATCAAACGAAACCGTGAGGGAGATGATTACTGTGTGTAAGAGGGATTTTCAACGTGAGAGAAGAAGGAGAGTTTTCTCTCTTTTTTTTTGGAGCAGTTGCCAGAAAAAGACGTGGGAATCAAGAGGAACCGCCTTTTTTTTTTTTTTTTTTAGTTGATCAGAAAATTGAAAATAGGAGGGAATTGTTGCATATCAGAGATAATTTAGAGATTTTTAATAAATTGTAAATTGATTTAAATGATTTTAATTTGAATTTATGCTGATAAATTCATGTAGTCAATATATATATATATATATATATATATATATATATATATATATATATATATATATATATATATATATATATATATATATATATATATATATATATATATATCAATTTAAGTTAATTATATGATGCGTGTTTTATCGAAGGTCGTTTGTTTTCATTTAAATCAAATGTATATAAAAACTTTGGAACGATTTTAAATGCGACTCATTCAATTGAGTCGCGATTACTCGATAGATTTTGATGTTTTGAAAGCGATGACATGATCAATTCTTGGAGTTATTTGATTATCGTCGGTGCCTCGACTTCGATATATGTATGCGGTAGCGTTACTTCGGCGCTTGATCGGTTGATCATTAAGTTGTAATATTTATATCACGGATTTGGCGTTAAACGCGACGACAAAGTCGTCGTCGGATTGAGTCGATTTGGTGACGTCGCATTGCATTTCACCTTAATTTGTGCGTTGTCCAAATCATCGATATTTCGCGACTCGTTTGAATTGGCCGAATAGTCATTTGATAGATTTCGATATTTTGGCCGATGGCAGATCAATTTGGCGAGCGGAGGTCGTTGACTGCGTCCTCACGACTTGATATCGTCGCGTATTACTTCAGCGGCGATCGATCGTTAATTGTCTGATATTTATATTTCGATCAATTTCGCGTTTTGAGCAATGGCTCGTTCGGATCATCATTTCTAATTTTCGGTGACGTCAGGATATTTTGAGTCACCGATTTCATTTGTCACATTGAAGTCAATTCGATTTTAGTGACTTTTGACATAACATATGGGCAATAACACACATAGGAGCGTTTTAAAAAAATTATTTTCTTCAACTTTCTGATCAACTTTTGAAAACTGCAGTTGCTCCAAACATATAATGAAATTTAGATTTATATTTTTATAGATTTTTAAATTTTTTTCAGATTTATATTTTTATAAATTTGTATAAATTAACAACATTAAATGAAACTTAGAATTTAATGAAATTCAGATAAACATCAATCCAAATATAATGAAAATATTTCAATTACTGATAAAAAAATCAAGATCTTTGTATAAATTACCACTTGAAGGCAAAAAAGGAGCTATCAAAGTCTCTGTTGATCACGTGAACTTTAAACCTAAGTCATTATCGATGATTAAATTTTAATTACAGAAATTTTTTTGTTTAATTGTGATTGAACATAACAATCAATAAATAAATTATTTATGTTCTTATTAAAAGAATATTCATTAACAATCAATAATATTAAATCACATGAATCATGTGATCCTTAAACTTTTCCAAAATCAAATTATGCTCAAATTTTTTTTACTAATAATAAAATTGTTTGTAATTAATCTGAATTTATTTTAAAATAATTATATTACAAAATTTATCTGATTAATATTATATTTTATTAATCTGAATATAAAATTTATGATTAAAAGTTCATCATGATAAAATTAATTTTAAAATATTATAATTCAAATTTTCTCCAATGAAAAACTAAAATTCCATAAAGTAATGGCTACCGACTGCCAATCATTCCATAAATTAACGTAGCAGTTAAATTATTAATGAAAAATTGGGAAAAAAATTAAATTAATGATCAAAACAAGACTTTCGAAATTAAAAAATAAAGGCCTGTTTAGGATCAATTTTATTTTATTTTAAAGATATATTTATTTAGTGTATTTTTAAATATTTTTATATTTTAATTTTAAAATAAATAATTTTTTAAAAAACACTTAAAATAAATTTGAGATATCTTAAATATTTTAAAGATAAATATTACCATTAAATATATTTTTTAAAATCGAAATATAAATAAAATGAAATTAAAAAATAAAAAAATTTCCCGAATAGCCCCTAAATGATTGAAATGAAAACATGCTTCAGAAATCTCATAACTAGAGTGATTATATTATATGATATTAACCATTGACAATAAAAGTGCTGCTAAGCAAATTGAGTATGGAGAAAATAAAAAATGTTAAGATAAAATGTGAAAAACTTATAGCTTAACATTGGGAAAATAAATGGGCCAAGGCAGAATAATATACACATATTCCAGCAAGGAATTTGATGGCCGAAAGAGCTGTCTTCTTTAGAAAGAGGCCAAGCCCAAGAAGAGATCAATTTTTTGTTGGAACGGTTTGTTATTGAGAAAAGCCCAATTTTAGAGTTAATTAGAGGAAATCTCTTGCTCTCATTCCATATCTTTAATTATTCATGAATAAATCATTTTTGATATAATTTTTTGTGGGTCTCATATATACCATATTTTAATGCTTTCTTAAAAATAATCAAAATTGGTGACATTATTTATAGATAATGGATTGTTCTCTCTACCTCTTGAACTCAAATTGATATTTTTTCTATTTTAATTTGATCTAGTTATTTATCTTCAATTTAATAAGGACAAACTTCTTCAGAATATGAAAAAAAAAATTATTTTATCATTATTATAATTAAAACTTTTAGATATATTGATTTATCTAATCTTTACCAATCAAAAGGATGCGAGGTGTCTTTTGGATATTCTATTTATACCTACATGACAAGTTTAACAGTTTATAAATTAAAAAAAAATTTGAAAAAATAAGGATATTTGTGCTATATGAAACTTGAGCAATGAGTTAAGAAATGAGTCTTAATCTCACTTATTTTATTAGTTATAAACTCTTTATTGATAATGAGGAAGGCAGAAAAGGTAACAATGTGCATCGAGAGTTTAACTTTGGTGAGAGTCGATCAATTGTAGATGTTGGGAGACATTTTGTCAATAATTTCTTGAAATTATAGGCTAATAAACATCAATGAAAGTGATGACAAAATGTTGACAGCTAAATATCTTTAGTCATTAAAAGTTGACCATCACTTTAAATGTCAAGCGACATTAGATTGTGAATGATCCTAATTCAAAACATTTAAAAATGCAAAGAATTTAGATTTATTATAAAATAAAAGGAGATAATATAGCTCTATTTAAAAATTATCATAGATTTGTTTGATTGAAAGCTAACGATACGGATGGAATCACGATTAGGTCATAATAGTTCCTCAAAGTTTTAATATATATAAATATATATACAACACTTTTTTTCTAACTTAAAAAAATATATTTTAAATTAATTTTAAATAGTATTATTTTGTTTTTTAATAAGTAAAAAAAATAAACAATATTTTATGTCTTGTCCGAAATAAACATCCATAATTAGGTCCTATCACCACTAACTGCTTTGAGATGGATATATATAATTCATAAAATTGACTTTGATTTGAACTGTGGCAATAATTCTATAATACCTTGATTAAAAGTTATTATTATTAAAATAAATAAGAAGCTCTCAAACACTAAAATGTTATATATATATATATATATATATATAAACACTGAAATGTGGTGACATAGGAAACTTAATATGGTATCCAAACTTAACTTTCAAAGCTTTCAACATTTCCTTGACAACCCTAACCAAACCCTACTTTTAGTCAAGATTTTCACGAAATTAACCCTTTCATAAAGAAAAGATCTTAAAACCTGGAGGGTTGACATAAAACAATAAAAAAAAATTTAAAAAAAATTTAATAGAAACATTTAGCTATAATTCATGGTGGGATTCATAGTGATGTGTTAATTTTGATGGACTTATAAGTCAATATCTTGCAGGAAAAGGCAAACATCAACTGCTCATTAAGAAAATAATACAATTTAAATGTTAATAAATTTGGAATCCAATGCATCTTAATTAAATTAAAGTTGCTTGTGATTATGATTGATAGATCATTTTAGGGATTGAAAAAGACATGCATTTGTTTTTTTTTTATTTGATCATTTATTGACATTGATTTGTATGCAGCACCCTTGTTTTCATAATCAAGAACTTTCATATATTTTCTAAAATTATCTTATTAATATAATGCTTGATTATTTTTTTGATTATTTTGTAGATTAATTAGAGTTTGACTTAATAATCTTTAATCCATCCACCATTTCAAGAAATAGAAGAAAATGAGAGAAAAATTTTAGGACCTTTAGGATCACTTTTTCTTTTTTTATATATATATTTTTTGATTTGAGATAAAATATTCTAGATATCTTTAAAATATATTATTTTTTATTTTATGTGCTAGTGACAATAATCATGACATCTGTAATGGTGGTTGGTTGATGGCCGCTGGCAATACGATTGATATCTTTATGCGGCAAATAATGGTGGTGGATGAACATATTTATAGTTAATTTTAAAAGCACTTAAAATATTCAAAAGTTATTTTAAGTTATTTTTAAAATTTTAAAAAAGTAATTAAAAATAAAAAATATACATAAAATACATCAAATAAATATATTTATAATACAAATATTAAAAATAAAAGCAATTCTAGGAAAAATTGAATTCAGCGAGCTATAGACTCCCCATCATGATAAAATGAAAGGCACCAGCTCTTTATAATTAATGAATCCTTATTTTATCTCTCTCTCTCTCTCTCTCTAAATGTTAGTAAGCCTCAACGAAAGGTGATAATTTCTTTGTAACAAACTTTCTTTTAACGATCTTAAAGCGTCATTGAAATCTCACTGGCCTCATTATTTAAATCCTCTTGTTATTGTCAAAAAAAATTTAAAAAATATTTATGAACGTATTTAAAGTATATTATATTATATTATTAACGAAAAAACATGTCAATGATATAATCATTATCACTATGTGTTATAACACAATCATCGTAGAATAAATACTGATAGCTTTATTTATTGCTGCAATAATAGCTGTTATATCAACTCCTTATTATAACTACTAAAGAATATTATTAGGATTGCAATCAATCGAGATATATAATGATAAGGCAATCTATTAAATTAATAGTAACAGTAATAGTAATAGTAATAAATAAATAAATACTAATAATAATAATGATGATGATGATGATTATAATAATAATACATATAAATCCAAAGTCCAATGAGAAATAAATAATTTTTGAACAATCTGATCAAGATGAAGTTTACAACTATTCAATCTGCTTTGAGCAATTAACATATGATTAATTAATTAATTTTTATATTATACTCATCTTACAATAAATTCAATAGTTATAAAATCTATACTAATTAAATTTGAATCAGAATATTTTGATTTTTTTTCAAAAGAATAATATGAAACAGTGATACCAAACAGCTTTGCATGCATATATATATATATGTGAACAGCTGGATCTGTGAACAACTGTAGACAAGAGCTTTGCACAGCAATCGTACCAATATCACATTAAGATTGATACTTGTATCATCACAGTTTCTCAATCCATCGAAGACGTTTAAGAAAACTAATTACAGTGAAAGAACAAACTGTATATTGAAAATATCTAAGACAGCTCATTCATGAAGGAATCATCAAGCAAGAACTCCGGCCAGAAGGAGGTGGCCGAAGCACTGTTCCCTCTGCCTTCACAACTCGAAGTGCTACAGGCATCGCCTGGGTTCGACGCATCAATCAGTGGTGGCAGAGTTGACACAGGAGACTCCATTAATGGAAGCTTGCTTTCCTCATAGTTCAAGTTGTCATTGCTCAGCAGAGAGTGGTAGTCATAGCACAGTGGTAGTTCCAGCTGAGGTGGTTGGTTCACTGTGTTTTGTTCGATGGGATAAGAGGAGAGTGGCTGAGGGTTCAATAAGCTGTCCATGGATTCAAATCCTGTGTTGGGTGGACCAGATTGGAGGAAGTATTGAAGGAACTGTAGCTTGGCAGCCTCTGCTTTGAGGCTGTCGAGCCAGGAAGTGGGGCGGTGGTCGACGAGGTTGGCGAGGGCAAGGAGGTGAGGGAGGGCGGCGGAGAAGTCTGTTCGAGGCTGGTGAGTCATTGGATCGAATCCCATCTGGATTAGCTTCTTCTTCAGGTGGGTGTTCCAGTAGTTTTTATCTCATTGTCAGTTCTGCCAGGAAGATGAGTTGCTATAGCTGACCACCTGGAAGGAGAGGAGTAGAATGTTTCTTTAATCCAAGAATATATTGGGAAATTTACATACATACCATGCAATTCTTCTGCATTTACATATTTCCACTTGAATATTTAACCAAGACTTTTCCTATGCTCAAAAGTGTATTTCACGAAAAAAAGTAGGGTGGTATTTTTGATGTAATAATAATGATTTAGGTCTTATTTAAGTAAAAATTAAAGTTTGGGTGTGAAATCTAAATTCATAAGAATTATATGTATGTAAATCTATATTTTTGATATGTTGATATATGTTGACGTTTTACCATGGACCCATTTGGTTGCTTGAAGATAGAAATCATTATCATTTTTGTTAGCTTTATTCTAATTATTTGGGGTCGATTTTGTAAATTCATTTTTCTCATTTGTTTACATTGAGTGCTATCATAGTTGCTAAATTTACTATTTGCAAATCTTTTGAATAACATTTATCAATATTATCATAGATATTTCTTTTATTTCTTTTCTAAACCTTTAACACTAATGTTATAAATATATAACTATGGGGTGGACATATTTACCTTTTATTGCACATGAATGTCTAAACCAATTAGGCCTATTTTCTACAATCTTATCTTCAATAGATGCCACTTAAATCATTTTTGCAATATATTCATTTTTTAAATTTATCTTTCTTAAATTTATGGTGCTTATATCATAACATTTTAATTTCTATATTCTCAGCTTAAACATTAATGATTTTAACAGATCAATATTGAGGTAAATACATCATAGTAGATTTCATTAATTATTTATAAAATTAATCAGTAAAGCATTATTCTCTTATCAGACAAATCACATCATTATTTTAATCACTCTGTACTAACTCTAAATATTTTTTTAACTCATTTAAATCAACGCTCATCAGTATAACCGCACCAAAAACTTGATTTTAAACTTTACGAACACCTTCAAAATTCCTCACATGTAATAATTTTAATTACAAGTAGAAAATGAGCGAAAATGAAATCTATCATTTTGTAATTATGTTTACTATATATCTACAAATTATGAAAAAGAAAGGTACTGGAGCGGAAAAGATTAGTTACTTGTTGCCAAGGATAGAGTGGAGATGGAGGATAGTCTGCTCCTCTTCAGATGAGAACTTTCCCTCTTAATATCTGGCCTCAAGTAGTTAGTCCATCTTAACCTGCAGCTCTTTCCACATCTATTCAATCCTGCAAGTGAACAACAACGTTCTGTCTTTACCAATGTTCATATTCATACAAAATGAATGATACTGTTAAGAGAAAGGGAGATAGAAGACGATACCAGCAAGCTTAGGAAGAGCTCTCCAACTGCCATGGCCATGCTTCTGGATGTAATGAACCAACTTCTGGTCCTCTTCAGGAGTCCAAGGCCCCTTCTTGAGGCCATTCTCATCACAACAAGGAGATCTTCCCATGAAGAGAGACAGAGTAATGGAGTTGGAGAGGATAAAATGGCTAGTTGGCCATATCCCTTGTTTATATGGTTCTATGCTTAATTTAGCCTTGCATATTTATACACAACTAAAGGCTGGGCCTATCAAGTTATTCTGGAAAGGAAATCGCCCTTACACACGGTTAAAATGTCTAAAATGCCCCAGCAATTGTAATAGAGTAGTTAATCAAGGTTAAAAGAATAATATATTAATAAATCTTCATGTGAGAATAATTTAATGGATTTAATAGCCAAGACTGATTGGAAACTGTAAATTCAGTTGCAACTACACAGAGCAAGCTTGTGGGAGACGATTTTCTTTGTTTCCATATACACGCGATTATGAGATCGATGGAATAGTTTTAAATTGGTAACAACTTACGATTGCATGCAATATAGACTTATACAGAGATAATCAATGAAGTTGACACGTCATCTTTCTAGAGAAGGAACTAATACAAAGATTGAATTAATAAGTAGGTTTTAGTTACTTTAAACGGTAATTGTGGCCTTCAAAAATTTAAATTCGATTAAGAGAGTATGATTTAAATATCTGAAATTTTCGAGTCGGATGGAATAGTTGATAAGACATTACCCAAAGATTTGTCCTCATTTTGTGAGGATTTTTTTATGGTTCTAGGTTTCTTTCTCGTGCAATCACCTATAGTTAATTACCCCTCCTAATGGTGAGAGAGAACTTTCAATTAAAGCTAGTTGTCAAGTCAAAATGCGTATATATAGTAGCGATATCTTGAGTTTTAAAATTTAGAATTTATGAAATTCATCATTTCAACTTAAAGCGGATTGTTGGGGAATGATGGCGCGATCAAGATCTCATGGTTCCGTCATCCCGAGCTATGGTCCACTGGTCTACTCGGTCGGAGGAGGTAGTCACTCAACTTGTGAAGAATCATTGTTAGCGACCTTGAGTTGTGTCATCCAAGAAAACCTTGTAGACATGGGGTGGTATTTGTCTAAGAAGATTGGCTTAAGTCCACCTTAGCTAACGGATGCATTTTCCCCTATCGTGCACCCTATGATTCACATCTCAAGGACGAGCTATTGGGGAACATACTACAATCATGACTAATATAATGGTGTCATTTGGCGGCAACTATTAGGTCGGGACTACAGTCGTACATCATGTAGAGTCTCTTGGTCAAACCAGATAGAGGACACATACCACATTCTTATATTCATGAATTGATTAAGAGTGACATAGAAATACACTTGACTTGACATTGACTCATTTATCGCCTAGAGTTTTCTTAATTTGTCACTACGACAAGCTTGTGGAAGATGAATAGATTCAATTTTGCTTTAGTCTTGAATGATATATTTCGTTTAAGCACTTATAATGTAATGATATTAAATTTTACATTTGAATTAATACTTGATTTAAGGGGCTATTTGGTTGCTGCATTTATAGTGTAAAGTAAACCAAATGCAAGAAATTTAATTTTTGAGTGTTTGGTAAGGTACAAAGTAAAATTTCAATGCATTTGTAGTGTATTTGAAATGCTAATATAATCATTTTGGGTGTATTTGGAATTCGCCGATTTGGATGAATTCTAAATACACCGACGATAAAGTGTCGGTGTCCTTGCGTAGCCGCCCTCCGGCGCCCACTCGATCAACGATTGCCCCACGACCCGTCGCCACCCGTCGCCACCGCCCGTCGATTGACAGCTCGGCCGCGCCGACCGTCAACCATCACGATCTCCGACGGTAGTTGATCTTCATTGCCGCTAGCCGACCCTCGGCCATCCGCCATCATCACGTCCTTCAGCGATAATCTCAAAATACTTTACATTATATTTATTTTTATAAAAAAAAGAAGAAATTTATGTATTTGTAGAGTTTTCAACCAAACAAGTTAAAGTAATCTAAATACTCGCATTCCTTTTAGGCGCATTCGGTTTATTTTGCACTCTAATCGCAAACAAACAACCTAAGTCAATTTAATTTGAAATTATGATTGCATTTTGACGAAGTATCCCATTCGGTTGAAATCTCCATTCCAAACCATCATCGAGGTATATAAGTTTGCTTTATCATTTAGTTTATTGTTCAAGATCCGTCAACTCTATTAATTCAATAATAGAATATCGAGATCTATTACCATATGACAAAATTAACTTTTGAGATAATTTACTAAGTTGAAGTTCTTATAATATTATTATTAGATTTTTTGGATATTGTTAATTGGACTGGTCTAAGACCCAATCGAAATTAACCCACGAAAGATCCTCATACACTAAGTTTAAATATTCGAGGTGTGTGGCTCATGGTTATTGATTTAAGCTTAAGGGATTTGAATAGTATTATTTATTTTAATTGAGTTTCATTACAAGTTTAGGATTATAGATAAAATTTGGAAGATTTCGACCCTGACGTCCCCTCATTTATGGGGCTACAACGGGTGACCGCCTACATTGCTAAGAAAGACATGTATGAGTGGTGTAAATACTACAACCAAATTTATCTCACCATACCAAGAAAATACATGTATGAGTCTGAAATACCGCATGTAACATAGAATTCCCCATCACGAAAGAAAAGCATATGGGTATTTATACACAAACAATGTCGTTTAAACAATAATTTTATATTTATGGTTGACTTTATTTTGAAGCTATTTAGGCCTCCGTGTAAAATTTGACAAAGATTTCAACAAGATCCCAAGATCCCTCAGATAGGTCTTTGGGTATCTGCCTATCCACCAGAAAGACATGTATGAGTGGTATAAATTCCACGGTCGAATGTACCATCCACCATACCAAGAAAGATATGTATAAGGCTTTAAAGCATTTGCATATAACATAGATTTCCGCCACGCTAAGAATGGTGTGTATGGGTACTTAATTTAAAAAAGTCTTCTTCCACGCCAAGAAAGATGCATGAGGTTTACTAGTTGTGGCACGAAGCGTTGCCAACTAGTTTCCGTCATTCTACAAAGAGCGTCCCACTTGTCACACCGTGATGCCGCATACCAGGTTTTAGGGACATCAATGCTCGAGAATTTTATACCCAGAAAAGGAGTGAACGAGCAGGGCTTCGATCATGCTTTCACGGAAGAGGACCTGACGGTGCGCGACGTAGAGTCAGCGCATTACAGGGGGTTGGGTGGCGAAGGGCGTGGTACCGCACCTGAACTGTGCATGCGAGGATGGGCTTCTGAGCATCGTCTAGTGCGCTGGACGCTGACGACGGAGCACCTCAAAATGCAGATCGAGCGGAGAGAGAGCCAGATTAGGGCGGTTGGATTTGGGTTGTGGGTTGTGGAGTGTTGACCTCCATTATGTGTCATAAATCAAGACAAACCCACAAGTCAATTCGACGGACTGAGAAAAGGCAAATGAAGCTCAAAATGCAACGCCATAGTTAAACGACATCCGACGATAAAATGGACCGTTGTCGTGTCAAAATCATTAGAATGTAAATATTACAAAATCTAACGATTAATCGATTAAGCGCCGAGCTATCAATGTGTCGACACATATATCGAGTCGAGAAGTCGCGATGATATCCGAATGACCGTCATGAAACTAATCATGTTAGCTTCAAAATATTAAAAACTATTAAATAAGACTATTCATGCTTAATTGACGAGTTTGTGCCAATGTCAATAATCGCGTGACGCGCAACGGGCTCAAAATGCAATGTACGATTGAAAATGGTTGAAATGACATCCGATTGATAAACGGACTTCACCGTTGAGTTCAAAATGTCAAAATCAATTAAAATATAATTATTACAAAATCTAACAATTTATTGATTGCCGTCTGTATCACGCGTCGACATATCAAAGTCGGTAGAATATATCCAATGACCCCGTTTATGAAACCGATAATGCCGTTAGCTTTAAAGCATCGAAAACTATCAAATGAGATTATCCGCTCAGGACGAATTGCAAAATATCAAATGATTTGAAATGACAGCAAATCGGTCGAAACGCACCGACATCACCAAAATCAACTCAAATGACCTCGCGAACGAACTTCGCATCACATTCATAACATCAAACCGGTAATATAAATATTGCATGACGATCAATCGATCAAGCGCCGAGTCGCCAATGCGCACACATATCGAGATTACAAGATCAAATGATCTCCGCTTCAAATTGATCGCCATTTTCAAACATCAAAACCTATCCTCTTTCATACTCAATGGATAAAGTCGGAATAGTCGAAAGCGTAAACGCGTATGGCTGAAATCTATCCGATTCGCCCACTCAAAACTCACTCAATCGGCCTCCTCACTTCTGCTCGATCTCAACCACACGCAGTTTGAATCCTCAATGGTTCCCTCCTAGCAGAAGAACTACTCCCGCTCTTCGTTCGAATGGCTTAACTGCAAGAGAAAAAACTGCAAGCATCCTCTCTTCTATTCCCTCTCCCATTTTCAGTTCGCATGGGTGGACGACTCTTTTTCCGGCAACTCGTCTGACTTCTCCCTCACTGGCTGCAACGAGGAGGGATGAAGAACGTTCACGACTACAAAGGGATCGTGGCCGATCATTGTCCAGAAGCGGAGCCTTGACATTATCCACCACCCCTGGTTCAATAAGGGCACGACGTTCCCGATGACGGAGCATGACAGGTTGGATCTCCGAGGGCTCCATCCTCCCAACATCATGACTCCTCAGCAACAAATAGACAGGTTCATGGTGGACTTGAAGAGATTTCAAGTGAATGCAAGAGATGGACCATCAGATACCAATTCTTTAGCAAAATGGCATGCTTTTACCGGGTCTTGGTGATCTTGGCATTCAGGGTATTGGCATTGCCATCGAGAAATTGGATTTATATGTTGCTGCTGCTGGAATTAATCCTCAAAGAGTACTTCCTATAATGATTGATATTGGAACAAACAACGAGAAGCTTCTCAAAGATCCACTTTATTTGAGACTCCAACAACATAGGCTTGATGGTGAAGACTACCTTGCCGTTATTGATGAATTTATGGAGGCTATTTTACTCGTTAGCCCCATGTCATAGTACAGTTTGAAGATTTCCGGAGCAAATGGGCATTGAAATTATTGCAGCGTTACCGAAACACATATAGAATGTTCAATGATGACGTCCAGGGGACTGCCGGCATTGCAGTTGCTGGTCTTTTAGGAGCTATTAGGGCTCAAGGAAGATCGGTGATAGATTTTCCAAATTACCAAATGGGAGCCACTAATTAAGAGGAATAGAGAGGCTCATACGCTTTACTTTGGTGAGGATATAGTCCTGGGGATGCATACTATTGGAACAATCTGCTGAGCATAAACCAAAGGCATATGCTTCGTTGATTCAGTTCTAAAAGTATTAAAAGTATTTTTTCTTTCACTTTTAAAAATGGGCTAAAACAGCAGAGAGCTAAAACGTAGTTTCAAAAGACACTATTCAAACGGTATCAAAATTAAAAATTCAAGCTCTCAAAAGCAAAACACACTAAAAAAGCCCTCCCAAACGAAGCCATAATTTGGGAAGAAAATGGTCGCGCTCATTGGTGAGCCGATTATGGAAGCTCATAGGAAGGGCTTACTAGACTTTTGGAGCTCAACAAGTTCTCAATTGAGGATGTAATTGATCGTTAGAATCGCTGCTAAAATGCAACCTTCTTTTCGTTATGAAATGAGGGCTAAACATCCTAAAAATATTAAGTCAAAAACTCACCATCGATACTCAAGAAGAAGAGACAAAGAGCAACCTCACTGAAATAAATGTGGATCCGGGCTACTTGCCCATTACAATCATCGCACTACCCATTCATTCAAATGTTGTTCTTCTAATGTCAATGATATAGTGAAATAGTTGTGGATGTGTGATGTAAATATAAAAATTATATATGTATATGCATATGCTTATCTTTATGAGGTTTGAAGGCTCATGCTCATCGTATGGATGAGATGAAATCCGATTGTGGTGTCAAGAAGCCGCCACGCTCATCGTGTACCGAGTAAGCCAAGGATGTCGCCCCCAGACAAAATACCTTTCTAGACTTAGAAAAAAAAGGAGGGATGGGGGAATGAATATATATTGCATTGTATATTTTCTTTTAGTCCAAGGCATCGCCCGTTCATTAGGTGCGACGAGATATAAAATTGGTTGTAGTATTACAAGACCCACCACTACGCTCATGAGGGCATACCGATAAAGCCAAAATATTCACGATGACGGATGACGGGAGGTCCAAATTTAGACTAAAATTTAAGACTTAAACAAATTCAAATAGAAATTATCTAAACTTAAGTCAAACGAAATGATATATGATAAATATGAAGATAAATGTCAAATCAAAGAGAAATAGGAGAAAACAGTTAAAGCAAATTTTGGAAGGAATAGAACACTCATTAAAAATCTAAGTAAAATTTGGGAGGCTAATATTAAACTCACAAATTCTAATCATGAGTCTACATGGCTTAAATTTAAAAGTGAGTTCTCTTTTCTAGTAAATTTCTTAAAATTAAATAAGTTTTAATTGGAATTGGGGGGGGGGGGGGGACTAATGCTAAACTCATAACAAACTTGTAATAAATTCAAAATCTAAGGATGAATCCAAATTGGCTTTAATAACTCTTACAATATGAAATACTTATGCTAAATAGCAAAGTAAGTTTAAAGCAATAAACACCGAAATCGATAACTTATCAAAAGTGATGTAAATTGAACATAATCAAATTGAGAGAATTTCAAAACTCAACAAGTAAACTAAGTGCAAGTAATATTTTAAACTACAATCTAAATCGAACGCCTTCTTACAGGTAATTCTTTGTACAAGCGAATGTGACACTAAACTAAATGCTAAATGAAGGAGCTTTCCTTTAATCAAAAATTAAGAAATTTTCTTCCAATTATGATTTTCAAAATTAATGAAATCGATTGATTAGGTGAAATTATCTAAGTTATAAATTCTGCTTCTGGACATAGATTTAAAATATAAATTTTAATTTAAAAGGCGTATGCTAAATTGAAATCAATTAAATATTAATTTGAAAAATCTAATAAGAATTAGATCAATTTACAACGACTTCTTCACGGGATCTACAACTCTTTAAGCAGATAGAAGATGATACTAAATCCAATTCTATAAAAATCATGGGCTTCCTTGATCAAAAAATTAAGAAATTTCATCATAATTATGATTTTAAAATCAATAATTTCATTAATTAGATGAAAATAGCTAAGCTATAAATTCCTATATGCTGACATAGAGATTTCAAGTGCAAATTTTAATGTTTGAAAAGACAGCTAAAATTTAAATTAATTGAAAATTTTGAAATCAATCTCATAATTCAAACACAAGATTACCTAAAATTACTATACACTTGCATGGGCCCCGACCACGTTGAATGCTTAAATTCATGTGTCCGAGGATCGCATGGGTTGCTTCTGGTTTAATCTTAGGTAGGGTTAATAAAACTTAAAACCTATAATAAGAGTTTCAAATCGAAAAATATCGAGAAACCGAGGGTGATAGTAGATCTAATCCTCTATTAGCCTAAATAAAATTGACGATCTAAAACTTTTAAACATATTCAACTTATTCAAACATAAAATTACCTAAAATTACTATACACTGCATGCCGACACTATCTTTGAATGCCTAAATTCAAGTGTCGAGGATGTTCGCAAGTTATTTCTCGATTTAGTCTTAGATTGGTGCTAACAAAACCTAAAACTTATAATAAGAGTTTTAAATTAGAGAAATATCTCGAGAAACTTATTCTGTGACAAGATATCAAATCTTACGTTAGTAGCTAAACAGTTGGATCTAAAACTTTTAAACATATTCAAATTATTCAAACATAAAATTACCTAAAGTTACTATACACCCGCATGGACCCCAAAACTATGTTGAATGCATAAATTGTGTGTTTGAGGATCCGCGTGGGTTTCCCGCTTAGTCTTAGATGGGTCCGTTAACAAAACCTAAAACCTATAATAAGAGTTTCAAATCAAAAATATCTCGGAAATTAATTCTATCGGTGATAGTAGATCTAATCCTCTATTAGCAGCTAAACAGAGTTGACATGATATAATGCTCTTAAACATATTCCAATCAATCAATTTTTCAAATCAAATTAAGTAGATCTCAAATCGCTTAAATGGAATTCTATCATTAAAAAATTTAAATCAAACTCAATCTCTGTCTTCCATAACTATTTATCGGGGTGACAAATTAAGAAAACTCTAGTTCACAAAGGAGCCAATGTTAAATCAAGTATTCTATTATGTTCACTCTCAATCAATCTCACGCCGAAGGATGTGTCTGCCTCCTCTGCGCGCTGCTTGGATAGGCTCCATAGATAAAATGTCATGACCGAGTCCTCGATGGTTTGGCCCCGCCCATTATATTACAATCATGACTATATTCTCAGATGTTTCCAATAGCTCTCGCCTTTGAGTTGTGAATCATAAGGTATACTTGAGGGCAAACATCCTCTCGGTAGGTAGACTTAAAATTATCTCTTTAGACAAACACCACCCCAAGTCTACAAGAATTTCTTAGGCGACGTAACCCATGTGTTGTCGATAAGGATCATTCGGTCGGTTGGGTCAACTACCTCCTCCGACTAAGTAGACTAAGGACCGGACGCAGAGATAAACCATGGGATCTAGATCGCACGTTATCGCTTCCCCAACCATCCGTTTGAGCTATAATGATGAATTACATATCTTAAATTCTAAAACTCCACATGCTACTATATGCTATTCATTGAAGCGATCTAACAACCTCTCGATAATTTTTCTTTAGATCTAGTTCGGGTTTCCTATGACTCAAGCACCTATAGTTATTACCTCTCGGTCGAGAGAGAACTTTCGATTAAGCACTTATAGTTACCCCCTCCGCATTACACATTTAAATCACTCTTCAATTTAATATCAAAAAAATTATCGAGAGGTCGATGGCAATTTTCGTGAGCCCATAGATTTCTAGCGACTGGGGAATGGTTTCTCTTTCTATCTTTAGCTAGTCAAATTTAAGTAGTAGAAGTGAGCATGAACAAAATTGAAATATTAAAATCAATCATCATTGAAATTAAAGTTAAATCAAGAATCTAATTATGACCCATCTACTTGTTCTCTATATCGATGGATTTTCGTAACACGCCATGCATCATGTAGCTAGTCGCGAGCTAACATCTGTCGCTAATGTAATCCATACCGAGATATTGGAGCAACCATCCAATTTGGTGTAAACTTCCAACATCCCGCAAATAATCCTCTACTTGAAACAATCAGATATTCTATGCACCAACTTGTGCAAAGGAGGAGGACAATTGGAATGGCTACATCAAGCATCAAGTTCTCAAAAGAGAGCCTTTCTATTCAAAAGACCGGTCATTTTGAGATGCCAAAAGAACTATCACCGGCGTAAAGTTTCAATCATGCCTATAAGGTGCCACTATGCTAGTTGAATCTTTCGCTGGGAAGGCATAATGTTGAAGCCTCTTCTTCCGGAGAAAAATTAAGTAAGGCAAAGGAGAAGAAATACTAAACGTGAGCTCAATACATCGCCTAAATCACAAGTCATACAACCAACCTTACAACTGAGTAATTCTACCCCACAATAAATTTGAAAATTTTAAGATGGGTAAAAGCAATAGCTCACCGGTGATGTTAAGTGGTGTTTTGGGCTCAACAACGGTTTCAACCTTCAAGAAACAAGATGAAACTCTATCTACTCGAGCACATAAAGTTTTGAAGATTATTAAGAAAAATATCTTATGAAGAATATGTATCAAATGTCAATTATCAAAGAAGTCAAAATGCTCCACAACAAAAGCTACAATCGGTGATAGTAAGAGCTCAAGACCGTTCTAAGCAACTCTTACGGTGAGCATCGGGTGTGACACTTGGACCACGTGTCCGAAATCCACAAAAGGTTCAAAACAAAAATAAATATGGAGGCCAAAGTCTAGAAGAAGTAATGACAAAGCTTCCTCATTTAGATGCAAGCTAACCTAGAGACGTGGGGAAAGAGAAATCTGAACTACGTGCTCAACAATCATTGTTCAAGTAGAAAATTATACAACCAAATGTGAACTAGAAGTGAGTGTTCCAACCCATAATAGGTTTGAAAGCTTAAGATGGATAAAGTGGAACATTTCTCGGTCAAATTAAATCCTTTTGGACCCGATAATATCGGGTTCCAACTTCTCCGGAGGAAACTCTAAGCGGTATATGCAAGAGTGCATGGGTTCCTCAAAGTTACTAAGAAGAAATGACTTGTGAAAATACAATATTAAAGTCACATCGGGGAGGCTAGAGTTGCTTCTCCAAAGAGACCTCCTCCTACAACACCGATAAGATGTCTACTAATTCATGTCTCGCACGTGAGTCGAAGCATGACACTTGGAACATAGGTCCAAGAATCCATCAAAATGTCCCAACAAATAGGTGAGCAAATTTGGAGGCCAAAATCTTGAAGTGAAATTCCTTTACAAAATGACAACAAAGATGGCATCTAGACGTACTCCCATAAAATCCACTCCTTATGCTAAAGTATTTAGAGCGAGGGTCTTGTTACTTGAAGTTGAACTACCTTCACTCAGTAGCCATTCAACACAATCTCACTCAAGATGAGAATGTCCGTCTTTAGATGGAAGAGCTTGATCACGATGAGGTCGCAAGCTTAGCAAAATTTAGAAGTTTATCGAGCAAGGATGTCCAAAGTATTCTCAATCATATGGTGCATCCTCGAGTTTTCAAAAGAAGAATTAGTCCCGGTGTTGAGAAGACCGGTTATTCTAATCTGGCAATTTTGAGCCTAATTGGGAAGGCCCTTTTCATTGAGAATGTGTATCAAGAAGGGACATACCAACTCATTAACCTAAAGGGTGAAAACCAATGCCACTACTAATTAATGGTCGATACTTGAAAAATACTCTACTTGACGACCACACATTCTTGAGGTACAATAGAAATCCCCGCAAGACAGGGGATATTTTTTTTAGTACATCAAGGATCAACTTTAAGCCCTTATCTTTTTTACTTTAGTTATGAATGTTCTTACTAGGCATTTACAAGAAGATGTACCTTGGTGTATGCTTTTACCGATGACATTCTTCTTGTTGATAAGACTAGAGAGGAGTTCAAAAACTTGAATTATGGAGGTCAACTCTGAGTCCGAAGATTTTGTTTAAGTAGATCTAAAACTGAATATATGGAGTGTAATTTTAGTTGTAGAAGTTCTAGTGGTAGTGTTGTGATATTAGGTGAACAAGTCATTAATAAGAGTGAGAGTTTGATATTTAGGCTCTATTGTTCAAAATGATGGTGAAATAGATGGAGATGTTATTAGTAGAATTCAAGTTGGATGGTTGAAGTAGAGGAATGCATCCATTATGTGATAGAAAAAAGTTCCACTTAAACTTAAGGAAAAATTTTATAAGATGGTGGTAAGACTTACAATGACTTATGGTGCAAAATGTTGGCCAATAAAAAAGAAGCATAAGACTAAGTTAAATGTTACGATATGAGGATGCTTAGGTGGATGAGTGGCTTTACTCTTAGAGATAGAATGCAAAATGAATATATTCGGGAAAAAGTTGGAGTAGCTCAGTGGTAGATAAGATTAGGAAGAGTCGCTTAGATGGTTTGGCCACATAAAGCGTCACGTCCGATGACCCGATTAGGAGAGTAGATGCATTAGATTTGCCTTATGTTAAGAAAGGTAGACCTAAAAGACTTGGTTAAGATGTATAAAATGATCTTAGTATACTTGATTTAAATGAGAATTTGACACATAATAGGACATAATGGAGACGAAGGATTCATGTAGCCCCACCTAGTGGGATTAAGGCTTGTTGTTGTTGTTGTTGTATATCTATTTAGGTTGACATTGTGTTTCATGCCGAGATCCCTAAATAAACGTACTCATATGAAAAACTTTTCGTGAAAATTCCCTTGTTACACAGGGGCATTTTAAATTTTATATATAGATGAAATCAATGTTGTATATTAAAATCCCCTTTAGAGTATATCAATTCAAATATTGATGTATTTGTGTATTTTCATCTTAAAAATTCTCTTAAATCTACTTTAGAATTCCCCGCAAGAGAGGGGTATTTTTTAGTTCATATTAAGTTTATTTGAGTTGACATCATGCCATAAGATGAGATCCTCAAATACATTCTTATTCAGGTTGACATCGAGTCTTACACCAAAATCACGAATATATCCATAATTGTTCTTGTTAAGTTGCAGAGACTTGCGAATAAAAAGAATCTATTTCATGCATGAAAAGATAGCCTAAATATCAAGAAATTTATTTCTGATTTGCCAAAATTATGGAGATCAAGTCAAGAACTCCCAATTTTGGAGGCTTCAATCAATTAAGTTGAAGAAACATCAACCTATACATCCTAAAGTCTAGGACACGAAAATGTTCTAAAGATCGACTCAATAAGCCCATAAATGGCCGAGTTAACATTCTCTTCACTCAACAAGCCGCAAGAAAAGGTCGAAGTGAAAGAGCCCCATTTGTCGGTGATGACAAAACCACCAACCCACTACGCCTTAAGTCAAGACTCGAGTTGGTTCTAAAGGTTGAACTCAACAAGCCCAAATATGGTAGTTGTTGACGCCTCCTCACAACAAGCCATAAAAGTCCATAGTGAGAGAGCCCCGCCTAATAATGATAGTTGTTCAATCTTAAATCGATCTAGCTTAGTGATTATAACCAACCGGATCCAATAGATCTCTACTTGACCGAGATCAAGGCAATCGAGGAAACGCTCAATTCGAGCCTCAAATCAATCTATATATTACGTAGGATGATATCTCAATTTATTCGCAAGTGATATGATCAAGCTCAAAGCACATATCAAAGCCAATCTTCTCATCGAGTCCTCAAAGCGAAAAGCATAGACCGAGAAGCAATTCTATAGTTCAAACAAAGTCGATGGTGAACTAAAGGAATTTTGTAGTTATTCACGTTAAAATACACATTGCTAGACTAATAACTCAACATTGACCCTATATAAGATGGAAGGTTGGGTCATCTATATGTATCCTTCAATGAATCCATCAAAGCAAGCGCGGGGTTCATTGAGTGCATCCACTTCACAAGTTAATAGGGACAAATCGTGTCGGCCCTTCATCAAGTCCATCAAGCTCAAAGCTAGACAGAATTTCAAATCCTACCAAGCTCGAGATAAACCAATTCCCAAAGAAAATCATTCATCAAAACAAATAGACCAATTCCTCCATCAAACCCAACCAAGCATGAAGCTAGGATGGAGGAGGCTCAAATCTATAATGACATAAAAAGAGATCTTCAACAAAACCATTGAAGTAGAGAGTAAATGGTGTAAGAACTCTTATCAACCGACAAGTTGATTCGACAAATCCGAACCCATTATTTAGAATGTCACGAATAAGGCGATACTAATGACAAATGCAAAGCTCGTAAGCTATTGCAATCGAAGCTAAAATGATCCAAGCTCGTTAGCCCAAATGGTCAACTAGATTTCAACAAATGTGACTCGCTCCATGCATGAATCAAGTTTGTTAGGGGCATTTGTTGACCTCCATATATGTTTCATAAATCAAGACAAGCCACAAGTCAAATTCGATGGACTTGAGGTGACAATGAAATTGAAGATAAAATGCACTGACGTCACTAAAATGGTTAAAATGACATCCGATCAACAAAGCAGACTTCACCGTTGCATTGAACATCAAATCGATCGAATATAAATATTAAAAAATCTAATAATCAATTGATTAAGCCGAGCTATCAATGCATCAACACACATATCAAAGTCGAGATTATGGCGATGTCCGAATGACTCGTTGAAACTGATCACACCGGTTAGCTTCAAAATATTGAAAACTATCAATTGAATCGTTCATGCTTAATTGATTGCCAAATGTCGAATAATCGGCGGGTAGTGCGTAAATCGGGACTCAAAATACATTGTATGTCACTAAAATGATCAAAACAACATCCATCGACAAATGAACTTCACCGTTGCATTCAAAAGTCAAAATCAGAGAAATAAATATTGCAAAATCTAACAATCAATCGATTAAGCGCTCAAGCTATCAATATGTCAACACATATCGAAGTCGAAATTACAACATGGAATGACCTCCGCTCGTGAAACTAATCTTATCGTTAGCTTCAAAATATCAAAAAACTATCAAATGAGACTATTCACTCAGCGAGTATGCAAAGTCGAATGATTTGAAATGAGACATAAATCGATGAAATGCAGTACATCATCAAAATCAACTCAAATGACCTCCGATGAACGGACTTCGCCATCGCAATCAAAATATCAACACCGGTGAATATAAATATTACATGGCGATGATCAATCGATCAAGCGCTTCGAGTTGTCAATGCGCCTACATATATCGAGGTTAAGAGGCACCGATGAGAATCGACGACCGTTTGTGAAATTGATTACCCATTGTCTTCAAAATATCAAAATCTATCAAGTAAGACTATTACTCAATTGAGATAAGTGCATGAAAATCGAGTGGTTGGCGGCAATGCACATTTTAAGAAATCTAAATCTACCAATGCCGACTCAAACCAAACTTCCGATGTAAACTAAGCGCATGTAATGCGGAATATTGAAATTACTTACTACGATATATATATATATATATATATATATATATATATATATATATATATATATATATATATATATATATATATATATATATATATTAACCATATGATTTCATCATCATAAAATTCAAATTGAGGTTGATTAGATGCTTGATTAATATCCATATATTAATTAACTTGAAATTTATAACAAAATTTAAAACTCACTCAATCGGCCTCCTCACTTCCGATCGATCTCAACCACGCAGTTTGAATCCTCAACGGTTCCCTCCTATTAGAAGAACTACTCCCACTCTTCGTTCGAATGGCTTAACCGCAAGAAAAAAACTGCAAG
This sequence comes from Cymbidium sinense, assembly GCA_021442155.1. Taxonomy (NCBI): domain Eukaryota; kingdom Viridiplantae; phylum Streptophyta; class Magnoliopsida; order Asparagales; family Orchidaceae; genus Cymbidium; species Cymbidium sinense. Next base: position 4,692,624 of record CM038230.1, read on the forward strand.
CATCCTCTCTTCTATTCCCTCTCCATTTTCAGTTTGCATGGGTGGACGACTCTATTTTCCGGCAACTCATCTGACTTCTCCCTCACTGGCTGCAACGAGGAGGGATGAAGAACATTCATGACTACAGAGGGATCATGGCCGATCATTGTCCAGAAGCGGAACCTTGACATTCTCCATGACCCCTGGTTCAATAAGGGCACGACGTTCCCGATGACGGAGCATGACAAGTTGGATCTCCGAGGGCTCCTTCCTCTAACATCATGACTCCTCAGCAACAAATCAACAGGTTCATGGCGGACTTGAAGAGATTTCAAGTGAATGCAAGAGATGGACCATTAGATACCAATTCTTTAGCAAAATGGCACATTTTACTGGGTCTTGGTGATCTTGGCGTTCAGGGTATTGGCATTGCCATCGGGAAATTGGATTTATATGTTGTTGTTGCTGGAATTAATCCTCAAGGAGCACTTCCTATAATGATTGATGTTGGAACAAATAACGAGAAGCTTCTCAAAGATCCACTTTATTTGGGACTCCAACAACATAGGCTTGATGGTGAAGACAACCTTGCTGTTATTGATGAATTTATGGAGGCTATTTTTACTCGTTGGCCCCAATGTCATAGTACAGTTTGAAGATTTCCAGAGCAAGTGGGCATTGAAATTGTTGCAGCGTTACCAAAACACATATAGAATGTTTAATGATGATGTCTAGGGGACTGTCGGCATTGCAGTTGCTGGTCTTTTAGGAGCTGTTAGGGGCTCAAGGAAGATCGGTGATAGATTTTCCAAATTACCAAATGGGAGCCACTGATTAAGAGGAACAGAGAGGCTCATACGCTTTACTTTGGTGAGGATATAGTCCTGGGGATGCATACTGTTGGAACAATCGCTGCTGAGCATAAACCAAAGACATAATTTGGGAAGAAAATGGTTGTGCTCATTGGTGAGCCAACAGTTATGGAAGCTCATAGGAAGGGCGGCACTAGACTTGGAGCTCAACATGTTCTCAATTGAGGATGTAATTGATCATCAAAATCATCTTTCTAAAATGTGCAGCCTTCTTTTCCGTCATGAAATAAGGGCTAAAACATATTAAAAAAGTAAAACTCACCATTGCTTACTCAAGAAGAAGAGACAAAGAGCAGCCTCAACTGAAATAAATGTGGATCTTGAAGGCTGCTTGCCCATCATTGCACTACCCGTTCCTTCAACTAATGTTCTTCTAATGTCAATGATATAGTGAAATAGTTGTGGATGTATGATATAAATGTGAAAATTATATATGTATATGCATATGCTTGTCTTTATGAAATTTTGAAGGCCTCATCATGCTCATCAGGTGTGAGATTTAATTCGATTGTCGCGAAGACTTATCGTCGAGGCGTGCAAATAGCTGTCGAGATGTCTCCCCCAGATGAAATCTTCATTTTGTCTAATTTCTAGACTTAGAAAAAAAAAGAAGGGAATGAGGAGAATGAATATATATATATATATTGCATTGTATATTTTCTTCAGAAGGTCGTGGTACTTGTGAGGCGCGACAAGATAAAAATTTGCGATATTGCAAGACACTCGTTATGCTCATGAGGCGATCGAGAAAGCAAAAGATGCTCTGAGGATGATCAGGCCAAAATTTAGACTAAAATTTAAGACTTAAACAAATTCAAATGGAAATTATCTAGATTTAAGTCAAACAAAAGGATATATGATAAATATGAAGATAATATCAAATCAAAGAGAAATAGGAGAAAATAGTTAAAGCAAATTTTTGAAGGAATAGAACACTCATTTAAAATCAAAGTGAAATTTGGGAGGCTAATATTTAACTCACAAATTCTAATTGCGATTCTCTATGGCTTAAATTAAAAGCGATAAAGTGAGTTCTCTTTTCTTGTAAATTCCTCAAAATTAAACAAGTTTTAATTGGAATTGGGGACTAATGCTAAACTCATAACAAACTTGCAATAAACTTAAAATCTACTATGAATCTAAATTGGGTTTAATAACTCTTATGCGAATATGAAGGTGATTAATATGCTATAAGCATGAGTAGGGATAAAGCAATAAACTTGACATAACTTATCAAAAGTGATGTAGATTGAACATAATCAAATTGGGAGAATTATAAAAGCTCAACAAGTAAACTAAGTGCAAGTAATATTTTAAACTACAATCTAAATCAAACGCTTCTTATAGGATCGTAATTCTTTTATGCAGTAGATAGAATGTGACACTAAACTAAATGCGAATGAAGGAGCTTTCTTTTAATCAAAAATTAAGAAATTTCTTTCTAATTATGATTTTCAAAATCAATGAAATTCATTAGGTGAAATTATCTAAGCTATAAATTCATGTGCTCATAGAGATTTAAAGTGTAAATTTTAATGTATAAAAAAGGCGTGTAGGCTAAATTGGAATCAATTAAATATTAATCAAAATATAATAAGATATTAAATAAATTTACGTCTTCTTGACATGGATCAACTCTTTGTACAAGCGGTAAGACGACGCTAAATCCAATTCTATAAGAATCATAGGGCTTCGATCAAAATTAAAGAATTTCATCATAATTATGGTTTTCAAAATCAATGATTTCATTAATTAGAGATGAAATTAGCTAAATATAAATTCCTGCATGTCTTGACAGAGATTTCAAGTGCAAATTTTAATGCGAAAATATAAAATTTGAATTAAATGAAAAATCAATCAATCTCATAATTCAAATACAAGATTACTTAAAATTACTATACATCCATGGGCGACACTATCTTTGAATGCTTAAATTCATGTGTCGAGGATATCTGAGGGTTCTTGGTTTAGTCTTGGGTAGGTCAGTTAACAAAACCTAAAACCTATAATAAGAATTTCAAATCGGTGAAATGTCTAAGCGATTACCAGTGATAGTAGATATAATCCTCTATTAGCGACTAAACGAGTTGACAAGATCTAAAGCTTTTAAACATATTCAAATTATTCAAACACAAAATTACCTAAAATTCGTACACGCATGTGCCCGTCTTATCATTCTAAATTCAAGTGTTTGAGGATGTTGCCGAGGTTGTTTCCGATTTAGTCTTAAGACTGGATCGGTTAACAAAATCTAAAACATATAATATGAGTTTCAAATCGGTGAAATATCTAAAAATTGATTCTATCGGTGACAATAAATCTAATCCTGCTAGCACTAAGCGATGGTGATAGGATCTAAAGCTCTTAAACATATTCAAATTATTCAAACATAAAATTACCTAAAGTTATTATACACCCGCAGTCCCGACACTATATTGAATGTTTAAATTTGAGTGTTTGAGAGGATCTTGTGCTTTTCGGTTTAGTCTTAGGACTAGGTCCGTTAACCAAACCTAAAACCTATAATAAGAGTTTCAAATCGGTGAAATATAGAAATTGATTCCGTCAGTGACGGTAGATCTAATCCTCATTAGTAGCTAAACGAGTTGGCGGGGATCTAAAACTCTTAAACATATTCCAATCAATCAATTTTCCAAATCAAATTAAGTAGTGATATGCGGTTAAATGGAATTCTATTATTAAAACCTTAAATCAAACTCAATCCATCCACCTTACCTTGTTTGTGGGGTAACAAATTAAGAAAACTATAGCTCACAAAAGAGTCAATGTCAAATCAAGTGTTCTACTATGTTCACTCTCAATCAATCTCACGATGGGATGTAATGTCGCGAGTGGCTTGGCCAATAGGCTCCACGAAAAGCGGTGACCAGTCCTCTCGATGGGTGATTTGGCGGTTCGACTCCATTATATTACGATCGTGGCGTATGCTCCCCAATGACTCGCCCTTTGAGTTGTGAATCATAGGATATACTTGATAGGGCAAACAACCCTATCTCAGTAGGTAGACTTAAAATTATCTCTTTAGATTAACGACCCCAGTCCTGGGATTTCTTGGGCGGCGTAACCCATGTATTGCTTTAAGGATCATTCGGTCGGGTTGGGTGACTACCTCCTCGACTAAGTAGACTAGGGATGATGCGGGATGACTGGAACCATGGGATCTAGATGACGCGTCATCATTCTCCCAACCATCCGATTTGAGCTAAAATGATGAATTTCATATCTTAAATTCTAAAACTCCACATGCTACTATATGTTATGCATTTTGCAATCTAACAACTAGCCTTAATCAAAAGTTCTCTCTCACTTATTGGGAGGAGTAATTAACTATAGGGGCTTTATAGGAAACCCATATCTAAAGTCCTCATCAAATGAGGATGAAATCTCTGGTAGTGTCTATCAACTATTCCATGCTTTTGAAAATTACACCAACACTTCAAATCATAGTCTCTTCAATTCAATTAAATAATTGTCGAGAGGTCTGGAAAATTTTGAGCCCACTTGGAGTTAGAGTGAGGTGGGGAATGTATTTATAGGATTTTCTTTATTTAAGTGAAATTAACCCAAAATGAGATTTTTGTGCCGACATTATTACATGGGTAATATATATCAATTTTAGGTTATTACGATGTTACGAATGATGCAGTCCATTTCGATCGGAGGTTGTTTGGTTCAAGTTGGTGTTGAATCAAATCAATTTAGTTCAAAATATGTGCATTATCGCTTTTATTTTCGATATTTTCACGTCAAATTGAGCATAGATAATCTCATTTGAAAGGTTTCAATATTTTAACACTAACGGCGTGATCAATTTCTTGAGCGAAAGTTATTTGGGCATCATCGGCTTCTCGACCTCAATATGTGTGGCGCATTTTACGGATCTTCTTTTTGATCGATTCATTGAATTATGCAATTTGTATATTGATCAATTTTGATATTTTTAATGCGTGGCAAAGTCCGTTCATCGGTTGGAGATCATTTTGATTGATTTTGGTAATATCTAGTGTATTTTAGCCTCAATTTACGATTATTGCATCCAAAGTCCGTCAATTTGTCTTGTGAGCTCGACATCGATGCAACATGCATGGAGGTCAATAATAAAGTTTTTAGAAGTTATTCTTATGACCAGGTTTGAATTCCACCCACATCAAATTTGTGCTTTAACACTCAACACTATTAAGATAAATAAAAATCATGTGTGACATAATCACATAGTCTTATGAAGATATTGTTATGGGCATCAAAGAGCTTCATGTGGTTTGGTGAGACCTCAAAGGATGTAAAATAATAGAACTTTCTAATGAAAAACTCATTAGAAGATTTTCTCAGATTAGCATAGATGCCAAAGCCAATTTAGAGATTGTCAAGTACTAATATTCATAGTCATAAACCCTCCTACTTAATTACATTCTGTGAAATATCTATGAATACTCTCGATTAAGAATGTTTATTCATAATCCTAATTCAACAAGATTGACATTTGGATATCAATCTGTTCAATTATTATAAGCTCAAATAGTTGTCAAACACAAGGAGATCATTATGGGATAAAATAATGTGGTAAAAGAGGCAATTAGTTGATACTAGCATGATGAAATGAATATATTGGTCATATAATCTATGAAGGGAGCACTCCCAAAGATAAAGAAGGACAAGCTAGTAAACATTGATCTAAAAGAAGAAACTACGGAATTGAACCAAGAAAAGAAACTAAAGTAAGGACTTACATTTCTGAGCAATCGGAGGGAAAGCGCTTAAGGGAGAAGAAGGAACCCCTTAATGCTTTATCATGTGGAATGAATATTGAAAAAAGAAAATAATAAGACTTGTACTCTCTCAAAGAGAATGCCTTCTAACTCCACTTACATAGATTTAAAGCCATGATATCAAGTCTCTATACAATGCAAGATAGGCAAATTCATATGAAGGGAAATGATTCTAACAATCTCACCCTAAGTAAGATGAAGAATGCATATGAGGGTTGACAATATAATGCAAAGATATAGAGTGATTATAGTACATGCTAACACAACTCAAGGTTATATAGTATTAGTTATTTTTCAACAAAGCTCTTATCAACAAAATCCCATGTGTGTAATATGAGACATGTAGCCAATTATTATAATACCTCCGCTTTTATAGTACAATAATTTTTTAACTTTTTTAGAAAAGACAAATAAGAGGTTGAGGAATTCAGAAATTTTTTTGTTAATTTTAGCTTTTAAATATTTCTAAAAAATCTAATGGGAAAAAAGACACACATAAAGATAATAATAAATGAAAGGCTATAAATCTTTAGATATTTATAGCTAAGGAAATAATTAGAAAGCAAGTGAGAGAGAGAGAGAGAGAGAGAGAAAGTATTAGTAAAATTAAAGTCCTTACCATCTCGATCTTCTATCTTACTCTCTATGGCAAAGTGCAACAATACATACTTATATCACAAGAAATTTATTTTCTTACAATAGATTGGGTTATTGAATTAGCCCTTTTAAATATTATAAGAAATGAGCATCCCCATAATACCCATTACTTGTGTAATAGAGATACAATGTGAAACCCATAAAAAAGATCCATAATGATGACAAGTAAAAAATGGAGTGCTATTACTTAGTAAAGCTAGCATATTGCATCAAGTTGGACCAAGGACCTATTGGGTTGGTGGTGGGTCTACAAACTACCAAGTTTCTTTGCCCAACATTGAGTTCTTGAGGTTCAACAATGAATAAAATCTCAAGTTGTTGGCAAAGATTTGACAATTTTGGAATAGATGAGTCAATGAGTTTGTTGGTGCAGAAAAAACTAAGTGAACATGTGAGTAGTATTAGTAGACCACAACGTATGTTAGAGCATGTAAACATGCATGCAGTGTGGAAGTTGGAGTCATCAATTGAAAGTCATCAATTGAAAAAATTGGTGAGTATGCTCAAAGAAACTTTTGCCTCACGACAAGTTGAAGTTATTTAATGAGAGATGACAAGTTGCTCTAATGCTAACATGGAAATGTCATCTTCTAAAATTTATGAATTCACCTTCTAAATGCAATGACTTACCAAAAAATTTAGGAGGAAGATAGTAGTGAGTTAAAGTTATAAAGGAGGTGGTGAGGTGGTGTTGTAGGCTCATGTTGGTAATGGAGTTGGGCCCTTGACAAAGCAAGAATAAGTCACAAGGCATCAACAAGATACATGTTAGGTTAAAGGCTTTCTATCCTCCTAATTCAAGTATTGAGGCCCACCACTAAGTGTTCTAATATGACAACAAATGAACCAAGTTGAGGAGTAGAACCGAATGAGCAAGAGATTATTCAAGCTCAAGCCTATTTATCAAAAATGTATTCAAGCTTGATTTGAGCTTTTGTGATAGTGTTCAACCTTAGTTGGCTTGGCATAGATTCATGCTTGTTAGATCATGGTTTGTGCATGACTCAAGCTTGATTTATTTTGTGATTATAGAGCTTTAAATAAGTAGCTCATTTTTTAAAAAAATGAACCTTATTAAGCAACACTTGTTAAGGCTAAAAAATTAAAAATTCAACTTAAATTGAACAAGATTTTTAAAATGAGACTTAGGGTTTGTTTGTGGTAAACATGTTGTAGAAATTGTCATCTAAAAGTTATGGGTATTACAATTTTTTATTTTTAAAAGTCAAATCTCAACTTTTGGCGACCATCGCTTTACCGGATCAGGATAAAATGCGACTTTCCTACCCGATTCTTCAAAAGCGTAGTCAAAATGCGATCTTTCAAATGGCACTGCGGTGCTATGTGTTTGGCACGCACCACCTCCCCAATTGGGGACTTATATCATTGAGACAAATTTGTTCACGTGTCACTTCTTTGATCAATGCCTTGTTTAACAAGATCTACCTATACCTCATAATTTCCATCCCATTCACACATGGCTAGTCACATGCCTTCTACAACAAGTTCCTTTATCCTTCTACGTCCTATAGACTTTAAAAATTTTGCAAGGACAAACTTCTCTTGTTCACACAACATTAGTCCCCATTGATACCTTTACCAAGCTTTCATTACCTTTCACACTTCCTTGCACTCTAAGGTTTCAAAATTTAGGGCATTTAAGACATGAAAGTCAAGTTTTGGATTTTGGCTCAATAAGGAAGGAGAGTTCAAAAAATGGAGGTTGTATTATAAATTATTATTAAGTTTTATAAATTACTATTTAATCAATTATTAAAATTTTTTAATTATTAAGTAAGATATTAATTTATGTTAACTTTAAATTTTCAAATGATAATTAATTGAACTTCTTAACGAGCTTGTTCAAGAGCTTTAAAAGATATTATTCACAACCATAAAGCGAATCAAGTACCAAGCTATTCAAACTTGTTCATTTAACAACCAAGCATTGATAAAAGTGTTCAAGCATATTCAATTTTATAATTAAATGGTCATGAATGAGGCCTAACTAAGAGTCATAAGTAACTTATCAAGCATATAGTTTTTTTTTTTTTGCAAACTAATGGTTAGCCTAAGGGATAGCTAAACCTTTTTTTATACCCTTGAGGGATGACGGTTAAGAGCCACCATGTAAAGGGTTTAGCTTAGATGAGGGAGGTAATTGGGAGGTAGCCAAAAAGCGACATCCGAGATGATAAAGAAGATTGCTAGCAGAAATATTATTTTTCATACTTGAGTTTGAGGAAGTCCAAAAGTTGGAGCTTCTATTCTTATACTCTATTGATTTGTCAACAAAGGAGGGTGCCTAGGTATTTGAGGAATGTTGATACCATAAAGAAGTCTAGGAAGCAACAAATCTGGCCGAGAAATTTAGAATGTGGTTTAAGTGTTAATCTGTCAAGAAATGTTTCTACTTATATGCAAATAAATCATGACTTTATTCCTTCTTTTGATAATAAGACATAGATCATGATAATACGTGGGAGATGATGGTATGAATATCCATGAGAGTTGATCACTAGGTGAGGCAAAGACAACAATCGACTCTAGAATAAGAAAAGAAAACTTGAAACATTGTGAATGGGCATATCACATTATAAAAGCAACAACAATGCATAGAATGTGCCATGAGATCAACCTAGTAGGATCTTGAAATGAAAAGAAGACAAGATGGTGGGTGCCAAGAAGCATATAAGGAAACCACGCTACCAACTCGAGATGTTGAGTTATTGGAGAGGCAAGATGGTGGTTGCCAAAGTCATTTAAGTTGAGAAGCCAAGCTTCTTATGATGATTTGCCTATGCGACATGAAGGTGCCAAGGATGGTGCTTGGCAAGGCCACCCGACTATAAGGCATCAAGAAGCCATTCTTCTTAGGATGAAATGAACAGTGGCAATGAGGGTGCAAAAATAGTGGCAAGGTGTCAAGATGTAAACATGGTTATTGAGATGTTGAGCTAGGATGCCAAGAGCTATCATGAAAGGGAAATCAAGAGCTTTTAGCAAAGAGACAACCATACTATTACAAGTTTATAGACTAGATGATTGTGCACACATGGCACGTGGATGGAAGCTTTATGTGATAGAGAGTCATTAATAGGAGAGTTAATAATAGGGAGCTAATGGTAGGACTTATGTTATATGATATCAAATGAAGCTAATCATTAGAACAACCTATAGTGGAGTGGGCTAACATAGTACAAGTTCAAAAGAGGCCAACAATTGTAAAAGTGGATTCAATGTAATTCAATTCATAGTTATAGAATTGAAGGGATCTTACCTTAAAAAAAAACAATATACCTTCTTTCGTGTAGGATGTAAAGTCATTAAAGAGAGATTTTATCTCCTTATAAAATATTTTTTAAACACAAAATTAGAGAAAATAAAGTGGGTGAGCACATGATTTTTATGTGAAAATCTTAAAAAAAATTAAATTCAATTTTAGAATGCAATCTTGGCCATAAATAAAAATAAAATCAAGCAAGAAAGAGAAGGGATTCCCTTTGTCAATAAGTTGCACATTTCAATAGGGCAACTCAAGAGGTCACTAACTTTTACCATCAGTGGCCAAGGGTGTGCAAAACCTAAGAATACATAGCAGTATGATCAAGTTTGTAGCCCATATGAACCCTCCAAAGATGATGATCAACATGCAAAAAATGATAAAGTACATAATAAACAAAGGAAATCAACCAAGGAATTAAGCTCAATTTTATAGTTTTGTTTTAGCACATTGAGAAGAAAAGGAAGCACCATTTTCTCACTAACACCTCATTGAGAAGAGGCATGAATGAATCAATTTCTCCAATCGAGGAGGCCAATTCCTGACCTTGACCAATATTTGTAACTAACAATTCATTATTCCTCTTACACTAAACAAGCTTGTCAAGTTCCCTCCTCAATCAATCCATCTTTGCAATCATCATGACATTGAAGCTCTCAAACACTTCAAATAACCAACACCCTTAAAAAATACAAGAAGAGAAGGCAATAGTAAGTGCCATGATGATCCCAATCCTTGTATTGATGATTATTATACCCTCAAGGACTTCCTTGAAAAGCTCATCAAGTAGGGGCACCAAAAGAGTTATTGATGTGCAATTTATCAACAAGCAACCTATGGTAAAGTCGAACAATCCTAATGACATGAAAGTAATCGTCTAAATGGACATCATCTTTGATGGAGTCCGCTAAGACCACTTAGTGATTGAGTCTCCATTGAGTAGGTTACTATAACAATTATAGTGTGCAACTAGAGCAAGATCTATCGGGACAAACCACAACACTCGAGCATTCTATTTGAGTAAAATCATAATAGTAATTCTTAATTTATTCAAATCGATGCATTTTTCTATAAATTACTCTACCATGTTTAAATAACAAATCTTTTAAAGCTTGGATATCATGTACCTTTTGAGACAACTTATCTGCATTAATAAAACATAATTATTTTCCTCTAAACTACTTGTGAATTCATGATTGTATGATCGACAACACTACTGAGGTGACGTTGCTGCCATTCACACCTCCCTTTTAATCAAGGCTTCATTTGACACTTCCCAACTAACAACCAAGGCACGGTCCCCAAGAAGCACACTTGTCCTAAATCTCCCAACAAAGAACCAAGGCTTGATCTTTAAGTGTTCGACCTATTAGAGATCTCCCAATTAATTACTATGGCTTAATCCATGAGAAATATAATCAAGCACAATCATCCCAAACCTCTAAGCCAACAATCAAGATGTCTTTAAGTGCTCACTTATAACAAATCGGGCAATAAATAAGTCCAGCACCTTCAAACTCTATTCATCGTCAAAATTAAGTATCGCATCCCTCCCAACATGTCAACATAAATAATTATTGTCACACCCCATCCTATAGAAACTATAATTAAGGCCAATTATGAATAGCTCTAGGCTTAGAAAACTCCTAGCTCAATCAAGATTGAACATACTATCGAGGAAATTTCTCAATTTTTTATTAATATAAATTGTAGTCCGTAGATCCTAAACTTAAGTTGGCATCTCATGGATGACATAATCCCCAAACTTGGCTCCCACATTAGACATTGATAACTCATGTATGGGAACTTTATCATCAAGACAAAAGTGATTAAATTAAAGCTTTTGGAAAATAAAAGAACAAATGTGGAGAAAGAAGAAATTTATAGTTCAATGGCGCTTTATAATATTGAAATAAGCAATATCTAATACATACAAAACATGATATATATCAAACACACCACCAACATAACCATTTTAAAAAAGAAATAATTGACATGCATGACGGAAGATGTAACATAATGATGATGAAAATGAAGAAAGTATAAAAGAGTTGAAGAATAACAACTCATTTTAATTAAAAAATACTTGAAATATATCTCATATCTTAATTTTTTAAAAATTACTTGAGTTTATTTAACTTATCTTCTTATCTTATATGATATATAATATTATATTTATATTATGTGTCCATATCAATATATCATTAGTAAGGCATATAAAATAGTATTAGCAATTTTAGATTTAAAATTGATGAAATTCATTCCCTTAGCTTAAAGCGGATGGTGGAAAATGACTAAGAACTCGATTAAGATCCCATGATTACGTCATCTCGAATTATCTTGGTTCCCACTCTACTTGGTCAAAGCGAGATAATCGACTTAACCTAACAAAATGATCTTTATCATAAGCCAAAGCGTTGCATCATTCAAGGAACTTTGTAGACTTAGAGTAGATGTCTATCTAAGAGGATAATTTTAAATTGACCCTATTCACATTAAATGTACTTCTTGAATCACAACTCAAAGAAAGCTATGTCTGAGCTAATTGTTGGTAGAGGTTGTTTCCTCTTCCAGCTAGGTTCGAAACATCTACTTGCTAATTTAAATTACCCTTAAGAAGAAAAGAGGCCAAGCTATTTGTTTTAGTTTTAAAAGATAGTTGAAATATATCTCTAATAAGTAATTTATTTTATAAAAAAATTATTATTATATCAATTGAATTATAAATATGCTATGTTTATTTAATTTATGTTCATATCTTATAAATACATATCTTAGAACATGTGTCGTATCAATATATCATTAGCAAGGCATACAAAAATAGTAAATAGCACCAAGACCATACGGCCATGCACCAGTATAAAGAGGATTTTTTAAATAAGTATCATTAGAAACTTAATTAGAGAATTAAGTATCATTAAAAAAATTTAGAAATAGGTATAATTAAGCACTAAGTGGGCAGGTAGCATCAGTCAGCGTGGTGTGAAAGTTTCCATGTTAATATGAAGGGTGCCACTTGGACGCTATCAAGCTAATTAAGCCACTTAATGGGTGAACTGCAGAGAAATTTTTTTAAATCAAGGATTGGCTTTGAGCTCTTATGTTTTTGCTTTAGGTTCGATGTTTCATTTGCAAGCTTTAAGCCCTTATTTTCAATTATAGAAATCAACCTTAGAGTCTACAAAGTTTCATTTAAGTAGATCTAAAACTAAGTATATGGATGATTCATTATAAAATGAATATAAATTCTACAAGTCATTCCAAAAGTGAGTAGAAGTATTTACATAAATGGATGATCCGGAAACAAAAATAAAATAGATAAGAATAAATGTAGATGATGCATAAATAGATTATCTAACGCCTTCATCTCACGCATGGAATTGCACCACTCTCGGTGTATGTCGCGGTGCCGCGTGATGGGCGATCATGCGGTGATGGTGGCCCTCCAATGCAAGATCTTGAGTTCGTGTGAATAGTCTTATGGCGAGAAGATAGGTGGGTGTGACTCATACATATGGTATGTAGAAAGACCTAGATCGGCATAAATAGATGGATGGATCAACATGTGTAGATGGTTACGGCGCGCAATCATGGTGTGGGGCATCCTCGGTAGCTCCAATCCGTAATGTGTGTCTCGATATGTACCGCAATCGCAAGTCTTTGCATAGCACCTACTCTCGACGGCTCCTTGTAGGTCGTGCTCATCCACGCGGACGAAGATGTTTTGAGTCGCCAAGATGTGCTCACTACATGAAAAATAATATGAAATTAGCCTCAAGTAACATATTGAATTCAAATGAATACTTATGTTAGCGCTTACATATATACGCTCTACGTGCTCAAATAGCAAGTGGTCGGAGGATCTGCGGCCGATAAATAGAGAAGCTAAGATCCGAACCCGACATGTACTTGTTGATAGCCGCCTGTCCTCATCTTCATCCAAGCCTTCGGCGAGATAATCCTCTCGACTCTCCTAAGCGGCAATATGCACGGTGGTAATCAACCCGACATCCGCTTTGCCTCGGCCGTTGACCCTTTTGAAACTAGGGTCAATTGGTGCCACATCTACTTTGGGTATGAGTCCAAGCGCACACTCGATCAAGTAAATGCCACTCCACCCTCTTCCAAGCGGTCAGGACTCGTGCCAACCATATATCGAGCCTGGAGTATGTATGTGACATAGCATGATGCTTTCGATATCTCCCAAATCACGCACATATTAAAAATTATGTTAAATTAGAATATGCATTATAAATATTTGAATCAAAATGTACTCTCAAGTTCAACGAGTATCGACAAGCCATCCATCATTTCTTTATAATGTAACATTCGCCATTGACATCTAACGAACATATCTCTCGTTCCACCTATGCACACAAACGTTTAAACAAACATATAAGCTAGAAATGTGAAAGTGCATAAAGTAAAATATACCTCAAACTAATCGAGACCATCAAGATCGGTCGGATATGGCACATGTAGGTCGCCTCCCCAATATGCTCCTAAGACCATATCTATAAGAGTAGGTAGCCATGTTGGCCACCTGGTGCCTAATCGACTCATAAAGTTCTCTATAGAGGTGGGCGAGCCTCCTCTTATAGCGTCTTGAATGAATCTAGGTCCTCAGAAGTGGAAGATCGCAAGTGGATCTTAGAACGATATATCCGGCGGTAAGAAACACCCAATAAGAAGCGAGAATGTAAGCACAGGTGCTTGAAAAACTCTTCTGCTGAGATGCGCATATGACTCTGTAAAAGATCACTTAAGTCACCTCAATGACATGCGTATGCGCGTACTGTCCCATCACGAAGGTCGATCGATGTATGGATTGGTCATGGTACATCACATCGTATAGGATGTCGTCTCAATAACTTCGTCCAAGCAATCTAGCGTAGCCCATCTCTTCCCTCACCGTTCACAATTGTGCCAATAGGTGGCCCATCAACACGTAATCTCGGGATCATCGATACATCCTGGCGTCACGGTCATCTCACCAACAACTAGGTGGAAGGTATTGGTGCAGGAGACCATTTCTCAACCGGGTAGTAAGCGGATGATGATCTAGGTGGATGAAAAAAGGCGGCTAGCACCGTAGCCTACCTCTAGCCCACTAATGAATCTTCGCAAGTGATGGGTCACTCCTTCGGTATAAGTAAGTGTGAACCTCTAGAAATGCTCGCAAAAAAAAAAAAAATGTCGATCGTCGTCAAAATAAAAATTATGTAGTGTAACGTAGAAACATAAATTAAATATTACTTACGATCGGATAAATGACTCTGCCGCCCACGTAGGGAGACTATACTAGGGTGGATCTCGGTATGTGGCTCCAACTATGGGGTGTCCTCTCAGCATGGCCGGCGTCGGACGTCTAGCGGTGGGCGGTGCTCCTCCATCATACCTATTGAAGAAAACAAATCACGAGTCGTCGAGATAGTTCTAAATAAGCGGTGGGCGGTGCTCTAGGCCCTTAACATGGCGGTCCATTTCACCCTCCCACATAACTTGAGTGCGCTCATCGATACTTAGTTTGCCTCCATAGAAAGGATTAAACAAACTCTCTATTCATTCCTCAAATAATCGAAAAATAATAATCATATCAATATTTCCTAAATCTAAAAAAACATTGCATGTCCAAATTTATTTGTAGAACTAACTACGTAAATCATAAGAAATTTAAACCAATCGACATGTTACACGCCTCTAAACGCGACTACAAGTACGGGGCTCTAAGCTTATAATGCCTCAAACTCAACTCATACCATTCAAAAATATGTCATGACCCTAAATAATAGTATACTCCACCTATTGCAACCTAAAATTACAAATAAAGTACGAATCGTCGCTAACACAAACTTACAAATCAAATCTAATCACAAAATTCTAACAATACTCTAAGCAGAGAACACAAAATCTACTAATTTATAAATGAGAAAAATAGGGATTTCTGGTATGTTGTGAAGATCGAGAATGGCGTATAATTTCGCAAGTAACTTCCAACGGAATGGAGCCGAATGGAATCCCAAAGCTAATGTTGGGTTCCAAGGGGCAGACGAAAGAGGAAGTCGCCAATCGCCGTGGTCGTCGGGAAGAAAACGAGGTGGTTTTGGCTAGAATGAGAAAATGGAACAATCTTTGGCGGTTGGAGAAATGCCGACGGCACGGAAGCTAGGAGATCGAAGATCACCGTCTGGGGAGGGGGAGGGCGGCTGGCTAGAGTCGTCGAGGCTGAGGGGTCTATCGAGGGAAAATAGAGGCCGTCGGCCGTCTGACATCCTCCGCTAATCGCCTTCTGGCGGCTTCACTTGAAGTCGGTCGCCATTAAGTGGGCTACTTCATTGCATGTCAACTTTCACGCCATTATCGATTAGATGTGCTGCAATACCTCTTAGTACTATCTATTTCTAAATATTTTTAATGATACTTAATTTTCTAATTAAGTTTCTAATGATATTTATTTAAAAAAAATTCCGGTATAAAATGATTAGAATGATCCATGGCCATGGCCAAGGGGACCGCGTACAGCATGAGCACAGTAATGTCATCGTACATAAAGTATAAAAAAAAATGACAGAATATTTAGATTGCTAGGAGGAGGAAAAACGTGCCTTTCAAAGGCTGAGATAATGAACCCTTCCCATGCACGCAACACAGCTTATCAAAACCGAGTCTCGTCACCCTCCTACCGATATATAAGAGACAAGATGGCAAAAGACAAACCTTTTATATGCTTAAGGCTCCACACTGACGTCCCCAGATTGTTGCATGGATATTAAATAATCACGCTAACGTCCTTTCTCCTTTCTTAATCATCTTCCTATTAACGAGTAAGAAGAGAGATATAATTAAAGAATAAGAATCCTTAAAAAATATATAGAAAAGAATAAATCAATATTTTCTCAAACACTCTTTCCTCAGTTCTCTCTCTCTCTCTCTCTCTCTCTCTCTCTCTCTCTCTACATGTACTATGTCTTGTTACTCACTGAGTAACACTCATCCAATATTTTTCTACACCTACCAAATATTTGTTCAGCGTATTAGTTGCGTGGCATCATCACTCTCTTTTCGGGTTTATATTTAACGAAATAAAATAATTTCAAAACTATTTGAACATAAAATTAACATGTTCTTTTCATATAAATAAATTATTTATTCTGCAAACATTTTTATGATTTTAAAGCAAAAGTACACATGAAAAACATTACTTTCCATCCTATATTTATTTCAAACAAATTCAAATTATATTATATCAAAAATTTTAAAGCTGAGACCCAAATAATCGTCTTTTACTGTTTTGAAGAAGTGGCAAACATTTCAATCTTCCCCTTAAGAAAAAAAAACACCGGATACAATACGACATATCCATGGGATATTATAATACTTTAAAAACTTAAGGCGCAGACACCTGTTAAACACAACATTTTAAAATATTTGCAATTCCAAATTATGGAATTAAAACAATCACTTCTTCCATAATTATAAGAAATTTTCAAATAAATATAATAAATAATAGAAACCAAACTGACAAATAACAGTCAGTGGTGCTTCCTGACAGTACTTATTTATAAAATAAACTTATTAAATTTTATATATTAAATATGTAAATACATAAAATTATGTGCTATATATATTTTTTTTTTTTTTTTTTTTTAGTTCTGAGTAACCGAGCAACTCAACCGTAGCTTTACCTGCTTTATGATCATAGGATCCGGAGTCGATCGGAAGGGACCCACAGCATGGTCCTTATACCACGTGGAGGAGACAGTTTTCCCACTCTAACCAGCACCCTCCCTAGTACGCCTAATCCTTAATTAACTAAGGTTTAAATTCCCAATCTACTTAATTAAGCCCTAATTATATTTAACTTTAAATCATTGAACTCACATTCCAGTCACATAATAAAATAAGAAATACCAAAACACTATTGTTTATTACTCAAAAAAACCCCTGATATTCTAGAAAATAACAATGCAATTTTAAAATAACTAATTAAAATTTTTTTGATCAATAAATTAAGGAAAGTGTGGCAAATTCGCTTAAATGATAGGATTCTGGAAGACTGGAACCTTTCTATTTTGGAAATTTTATATAAAGAATGGGATGCAGGCATGTTCTTATGTGTCATGAGGTCCATGTCAGAGTTCTCTTTGATAGGTAAGAAATTTGAGCGAAGCCGAAATAATAAAACCTTTCTAGAAATTATGAATATTAATTAATGTTTATATATGATACAAATAAAGAATAAATAACTAAATAAATATATTAAATTTTATCTTTTTATAAATATGCATGCGTTATCAAATGATATAATTATATAAATAACATTTAATGAATTAAGTCACTTTTAATTAAAACATATAATTGTTTGGTATAATAAGAACTATTTATATTTAAATTATAAATATTAAATATATAATTATGGCTAAATAACGGCTGTTTTGTGCGCATTATCAATGCACTTTCTTTACAGATCATTTGATACTAAGTCTGATAAATTTTGAGTTTTGTAAAACATTTTGAGTGGTGGGTTCACACTGATATATGTGGTTGGAAAAAGTACGAAAGCTTTCTCAATTTTAGATAAGAAAAGAGAGTAGGGAAGTATAAAAAAGAATTAAAATAACAAAAAATAACAAGTAGGAAACCAACCCGCATATCAAGAAAAGAAAGAACTAGCTAGTCAGAATAATGGCAAGAGAAAACATACTTGGCACTCTCTAGCTCCTCTGACCTCTCTCTCTCTCTCTCTCTAGTGTCCATTTCTTCAACACTGTAAACAATGGAATCAAACGTCAGCAATCATACGAATCTAATTTAAAAGGGGAAATAAAACCATGCATGAAGGTTGTTTGGTGAACTGCAGTAGTGATGAGATTATAAGCAATCTGATCATTGGAGAACGCTAATGTAGTGGCTTTAATATGACAAAGTGCGTGGGACTTAGCCGAAAAATTGGTGCAAGCCAACACCGCAATTATCTTCCATTTCCAACTTCTCCAGCAACACTTCACATTCTTCGTCCATGACGCAATTTCTCCCACCAAGCAAACTGAAACACTCAACAGCTCGCATAAGAAAACCGTGCCACTTTTTCGCCAGATTTTAATTATTTGAAAATGTTTATGAAGTAAATAATTTAAATGTTCATGGTTTTCATTACTCTTGAAAATGATTATATATGTGTATATATCATGTATGTATGTATGTGTGTGGGTATTTGGCAATTTGTGTAGAAAGGTAATCGTTATTCTTAGTCTCTCTCTCTCTCTCTCTCTCTCTCACTCTTTTCCCAGTCATTTTCTGTGCGGCTACCTTTTTTTAAAAATAATTGCATCATCTGGTGTCGGCAACAAGTTATGACATCATAAATTGTTGAAGGAAAGCCACATTTTCATCACCTTCACGAGTGAATTTTGTTTGAAATTTTAAAGGTTGTACTGACATCTTAGATGCACCATCTAAATTTATATATATTATTTATTTATTTATTTTAAATCACTTTCTCTCAATCCTATCACTAATTGTTTATGCTTTAAAAATAATAACTACACTAAAATCTTCTATCATAGAAAAATGAATAAGTAAATTCATGTATTTGTATGTGCAACAAAAAATTTAATAAAATGAAAAAAGAAGGGCTGGGAATTTGTTATACTTAACAAGCTGTGAGTATTATTATTATTGTGGAGGAGATAATTGGGTGTGCTTGATTGGTATATATACAAAATTTGAATGTTAGACTAAATCTTTTTTTAAGAACAATGAATATAAACCTTTAAGGTAATATAAAATGGCGTAAACCAACACATGAATCTCCAACTAATATAGGATCCCATTACAGATTGATGAAAATACTACTTGAAATACTCATTAATTCCATTAAGTAAAATAATGCATATGGACAATAATACTAATTAAGGCTTCTGAGAAGAAAGGCGGACAAATATATGGCTTCCCATGCACGTGACTACGTTGTATTTGAATTGTTATATTTATGGCAACAACCCTCATTAAACTATAAACTTGTACAAGTGTTAATTTGTATTTTAACCATCTCAGGGGTCAGGAATCTGTGCTAGTTTCATCAGATCTTAACCATTTCAATGAAAAGAATAGGCTAACTTGTTGGCACACTTCTTTAGTAGGGGTTGGACCATGAAAGTCAAGTAGGTATGACTTAATTTAGTACTGTCAACGTCATAGCATGAATAAATTTTTCTGACGATTGACTGGGAGTTTATAGTACTAGTAGCTTGGAGGTATAAGTCTTTAGACTTCAAATCAGTGGCATAAACACAGATAAAAAAACACAAATTATTAAGATAAATTAAACGGATTAGCAATAAGAAAATCATTATGAGTACCTCATGAAGTACCTTGTCGCAAGTTAGAGGATAAAAGTTTCCAGATCATCAAGAAATTTAAGCTTCTTTGCTCATTTGTGCAACTGATTGCCGACGAATACAGACAAATAATCCTTGAAGGCCAAGCCCTTATGAGCTTCACATGTATGACAGCCTCGCTACAATACGAGGATAAACCTGCATACATTTATCCTCTCCACAAAATCTACATTGGTGTGAATTTTATCCACTCTTTTGCTCACTTGTGACATCCCACATGCTTCAGCAACAATAATGAAGTTACAAGTTTATCGAGATCAGAATTATACAGAGCTGAGCGTATTATGTAGTATTTTTCTACAGACCTAGTAGTTTGGAGTTCAGAATCTTACATAAATGAACAATTATCCGTCATAGAAAATTCAACAAACTCCTATCAGCAGTAAAATTAATCAGGGGCCATCAAAATGATAATTGGATGAGATCAACTAAAAAATGAAGTGATGTAACGATAGAGATTCGAGGGAAAACACAAATCATCAACACACAACTGCAAAAAAAATATCAGGGAAGAAATTCAGTCGATGCTTAGTTTTCCCAACCGTTATGCCCAAAGTTATGGGAATCGTTATATTCTATTTCTGTGATGGCAAACACCTCCGCTGATGGTGTGCCTTGAGATACTTACTGCTTTGTCAGTTTTATGGTTCAACTACCATAGCAGAACATAGACCAAACTCAAGCCTATCTAAGTTCTGTATCAATACTTAATTTTAGCACCCACCCACCTTGACCGTTCTAAATGAAAAAGAAATTTCGTACTGATATTCACTAGTCCGGTTGAAAAATCGATGATTGTGAAAATCAAACTAAATAAAGAACGAGAAGAAGAAGTTTAAGTTCAATGTTCGATTAAATTGAATGGATGACATAATAAATATTAAAATTATTAAACATTGATCTAAATTAAATGATATAATGATATAAATATATGATAAATATATTATAAAAATAATAGACAACAACAACAATAAGCCTTAATCCCACTAGGTGGGTCTACATGAATCCTTTGTCTCCATTGTGTTCTATTATGTGTCAAATTCTCATTTAATTCAAGTATACTAAGGTCATTTTTTATACATCTTAACCATGCCTTTTAGGTCTACCTCTACCTTTCTTAACATAAGGCAAATCTAATGTATCTACTCTCCCAATGTCATTGGGACGACATTTTATGTGACCAAACCATCTAAAGCAACTCTCTCTAATCTTATCTGCCACTTGGACCTACTCCAACTTTTTCCAACATACTCATTTCGCATTTTATCTCTAAGAGTAAAGCCACTCATCCACGAGCATCCTCATCTCTGTGACACTTAACTTAGTCTCATGCTTTTTTTTATTGGCCAACATTCTGCACATAAATCATTACAAGTCTTACCACCATCTTATAAAAATTTCCCTTAAGTTTAAGAACTACATTTCTATCATATAGCCGATGCATTCCTCCACTTCAACCATTCAACTTGAATTCTACTAATAACATCTCCATCTATTTCACCATCATTTTGAACAATAGAGTCTAAATATCTGAATCACTCACTCTTTTTAACTTATTCATCTAATGTCATAACACTACCACTATAACTTCTACAACTAAAATTTTACTCCATATATTCGGTTTAGATCTACTTAAACAAAATCTTTAGAGTCATGGTTGACCTTCATAATTCAAGTTTTTGTTGGACCCTCTCTAGTCTTATCAACAAGAAGAATGTCATCAACAAAAAGCATATACCAAGACACATTTTCTGTAAATGCCTAGTAAGAACATCCATAACTAAAGCAAAAGGATAAGGGCTTAAAGCGATCTTTCATGTAATCCAACCGAAATAGAAAAATATTTTGTCAATCCTCCTTGTGTTTGGACACAAGTAATAGCTCTAGTATACATATACTTAATGACTTGAATATAACCAATATTAACTCATTTCTTTTCTAGAACTCTACAAAGAACATTTCTTGAAACTTTATCATAAACTTTCTCTAAATCAATAAATATCATATGTAGATCCTCATCGCTTTCTTTATACTTCTCAATCAAACCTCTTAACAAATATATAGCATCCATAATAGATTTACCTAGTATGAAACCAAACATTGAAGAAACTTTTGTATCACATCGTAACCTATGCTCAATTACTCTCTTTCATAATTTTAATGTATGACACATTAACTTAATTCCTCTATAATTTGCACACTCTTGTGCATCACCTTTATTCTTAAATATATGAACCAACAAACTCTTTCTACACTCATCTATTATATTTAAAATTAATAAAAACTTAAAATATAAAAATATTATAATAAATTTTTAAAAAAAACTAAATTTGCATATATATATATATATATATATATATATATATATATATATATATATATATATATATATATATATATATATATATCACATAATTGTATGTATTTACATATCTAACATCTAAACTTCAATTTTACATATATAACACTCCAATCTTTAATATCACATCAAAAAATACCATCATCACCTACCTTTTAAAAGTGAAATATACCTTTTTTTAAGCATAGGAAAATGTTAGATAATTAAATATCTAACTTTAGGAATTAAATATGTAAATGCATACAAATTATGTGATATGTACGTAAATCTTCCTTTATTTAAATTATTTTTATTTATAAAATATAATTTTATGATAAGAATATAAAGCTAAAAGTTCAAATATTATTCTTAATTTCTTATATCTCAATATTCTTTAATATTCTAAAACTAAAATATGGTTGCACTTCTTAGTCCCACGTCATAAAGGAGAATATGTGTTGTACTTTTACAAAAAAAAAAACTTATAAACAATTTGAGTGGTTTCATGGTAATTATATTATAAATTAATTTAATTACATTCATGCTAATAAAAAAAGATTTTAGAATTTATAAAATGATTTTAAAATTAATTAAATTTAAATGGTTAAAAAATATTATCAGAACATAATATATATTTTATTAAAGGTTATGGCCGAAAACTGTAAATTTCCGATGAATTGTTTAGCGGACTTTTCAGGGAAATTACTAGCGAAATTACCGACGAGTTTTTAGTAAATTTTTCATTGGAATTTCTTACTAAAAAAACTATAGCGCGCAATTCACTAAAGTCCGACGAACTTTCCGACATAAAGTCCGCTAGAAATCTATTTTAATAGGGGTTGGCGACTCAACAGCCGATCACTACATTCTCCCAAAATTCCCTCTCTCTCTCTCTCTCGCGCCTGCACGCACGCGTGCATGCAAGTGACGGGTTCTCAGAGCTAGGGCACGCGAATTCAACACCCAAACGTTCATCTTTTATCCAATTTCTCCATGATATTGAAGGTAAACTACTTGTTAATCTCCACATATGATCTATAAGTTGGATTGAGTTTATGAAAGCAAATTTGATGGACTTGGATGGGATATCACACAAAGATGAAATACACGTGTCCGAAATTGCTCAACGATCTTTGATCGACGAGCGGACTTCGTCGCGTTCAAAATGAAATTGATTGATATACATATTGCAACCCTACGATTGATCAAGAAGATAAGCCGTCGATCGCTTCTGGCATGTGACACTACGGCGATGCTCAAGCGACCTTCATTCTCAAATGGCGTTGTTAGCTTTGAACATGAAAGCCTATCAAATAAGGCTGACAGCGGACGGATGAGACGTCGGCGGTAGCGATAACGTGCATTTTGAACCAAAATCAACGATTCGGCCTTTGAACCAAGCGTCTCGGATCAATGAAGGGACACCGTTGCATTGAGAATGTTAGATTAAGAAAATCGATATATATATATATATATATATATATATATACATATAATGATGTTGTCATAAAATTTGAATTAAATTGATTTAATCACTTAAATAAATAAAAAATCTATATAAATACTTATTAATGTCTAACCACAAGAGGACTCTATTCGACCCTCGATTCCCATTCCCATGTGACCTTCTCCCTTCCTCTCGATCATGACCAAAGCCCCTCCTTTTGCTCTGGTTTTCTCTTAAGGCAGAAAGGAGTCCCAACTCACTCCTCCCCTCCAATCGAGCACCCGGTAGCATGTCTTTTCCCGTTAGGTCTCCTTCCAGTAAACATCGAGCTCCTTCCCCTTCCTCTCCAAGAACCATCTCCGTAGCAGGATCATCAAGAACTCCTCTGTCTCAGCTCTAATTTCACTCTTCACGATGCCTCTCTCTCTCTGACTCCAGCTACAGGGTTGTAGCAGCACTCATGACTCCTCTCTCTTCTCCTCAGGTGATTTTTTTAGCGGCAGCTTATGACAGATGGCCCAGTGACTGGCCCATTTATCCAGGCTGGACCCTCCTCATTCAAATAGGCGGAGAAGCCTCATTAGAATCGGGAGGATTTAAGAAATATATATCAGATTTAGGATTTAGGGGTGCATTTTTTCTTACAAACCGAGCTCAGAGAAAGAGATTTTCTCATTTCCTTTTCTGAAAGAACCATGAAAATGGAGAATAAAGAAATAGGCGAGGATGTATTAAATAAAAATTCATCTGTAATTTTTCTCAACCGTTATATCTCTGATTTTTTACGGTTTGTTAGTGTTATTCCTTGAAATTCTTTTATTTGTATATTTCTTACCTTGTTTGGAGTTCTTTGCAAGAGGACTTTGCTTATTTCGAGAGATTTTTTCATACTCTCGTACTCTCATGAGTACAAATGATTCTTGAATATTTTACAGTTTATTTTTCACGGATGGAGAGAATATGGTCATTACATTTCATTAGAAGTAATTTTGTGGTTGTTTGGTTAATCTTTATGAGAGATTTCCATCGTACTCTCTATACTCTCTACTCTCACGAGAGTATAGAGCATTTTGACAATTTTTCCACTTTGTGTGGCATGTTTGGAGAAATATGTTTATTACAATCCATCACTTGAATAATTTGGAGATTTGTTTAGTGATTTTTTAAGTGTTATTTTGCATTTGTACTCTCTTGAGAGTACATATGATTTGCAATTTTTTTCAATTTCTTTGGCACGTTGTTGATTATGTTTATTACATACCATGGAAGCAATTTTGAGGGATGTTTGGATGGTTTTGGAGGATTTTTGCATCTACTCTACACTCGAGTCTGAGCATTTTGAGTTATTTTTCACTTTCTATGGTCTTTGGAGGAAATAAGTTCATTACAATATATGAGGAACAATTTGGGCTGTTTGGTTATTTTTTTAGGGTTATGCATCAGAGTATAGATTTTTGGTCATTTTCTCCGCTTTCTTCAGTTGAGATTATTTTCATTACTCTTCTTACTCTCTACTAAGGCATAGCATTTTGTCATTTTTTATCTATTTTTGGTCTGTTTGGAAGAAATATGTTCATTATGCACAATTTGGAGTCGGTTGATTTGTTAGTATTTTAGATCTCAGACTCTTTGTACTCTCATGAGTACATATGATTTTGGTCATATTGTCCAGCTTTCTTTTGGCGAGAGTACATTCGCTGAAAGTAATTTGGCGTTGTTTGGATAGTTTGGGGATTTTGTATCTCATCTCTATACATTCCGCAAAGACTTTTTAGTAATGAAGTTATTGACATTTTATAGGCTTCATCTCGCATCAATTCATTATATTCCAAGAGACTCAATGACCTACCACTCAATCCCTGCTTTCTTTCTGGTGCATTCCTTCACCCATGATGAAGTTGCAGAATTGGGATGCCAAACAGAGGGGAGAAGGTCTTATAGAATAGAATATGCTATTTGTGAGGTCAAGACTTCCAAGTGAAGAAGCCCTTAAAGAGCAAGGTAAAAAAACACAAAGCAAAAGAAGCCTTAGAAAGCAAAGAAGCCTTAAAGAGCATCACCCCAGATGAAGCTGGATAATAGGGATGCCAAACAGAGGGGAGGTCTTATGACATAGAGGGAATGTGCTATCATGAGGTTAGCACTTCCAAAGGAGAGAAGCCCTTAAAGATCTTCTTGAAGGTAAAATACAAAGCAAAAGCCTGAAGACTCCTCGCATCTCCTCTCTCACTGTACTCTCAACTAATGGGTAACTTGATATAATATGTTTATATTTTATGATGATTTCTTTACTTGTTTGGAGGCTATTTGATTAGTTTTTTAGTGTTATTTTGCATCAGACTCTCTTGAGAGTAATGACTTGCCATTTTTTTCTTGGAGTAAATTTGTTCATTACATTATATTAGAAGCAATTTGGAGATGTTTGGATAATTTTGCATATGTACTCTCAGATTTAGCTCATTTTTCCCATTTCTTTGGCTTGGAGAATATATTTATTTTTACATGTCACATTTATGTGGAGCTATCTTGGCGGTGAATGCTCAACGAAGGATGATGAAATCTTGATGTCTAATGAACCAAATTTTGGAAACTCCTTGCATTGCTCAAAATGAAACGGAGGCATATCAGCGTGACTACGACATCAAACCGCTTCGGTGTTTGGAAGAACCATAAGTTATTGGCCAAACTCTAAGAAATTAAAATCAAAAGTTTTTTTATGTGGGTTGAAGAAATTTGCCTAAATGACTTAGCAAAATTTAAAACTGATACAAGGACGCTTGTCCGCCATGATTAAATTCACTTTGTTGGAAAACTGATGGTTAAAAACATATAGAAAGTCATAATCATTCGTTGGAAAAATCTCGACCTACATTTTCTCGTGATCACATGGATGCATTAGCGAAAAGGCTTCCATGTTGAAGATAATGGCGAGGTCGAATTACGATGCATTCACTATCTAAGTGAGGAGGTCATGTGAGAATATTGATTCACAAAAGAGTTACTTTCAATTTTATTTAAAGAAAAAAGATCGAGGATTTAATGATGAGGATTCATTAATACAAATGCTCAAGGAAGGCAATGATGTTTGCATGGGATGTACAAGTTGATGATGATTTCTTAGTAAGTTTTTTTGGAGCAATGATATGTCTAGATAGAATATAATTGTTTTGGTGATGTAATAATTTTGATATAATCGACTCAATAAATATAATCTTATTTGTTCCCCTTATTGGAGTGAATCATCATCAAAATATGTTATTGAGTAGCCTTTTATCGAAGAGATCGAGTCATTCTCATATTCCGACATTTCTTCTTGATGATGTGACATCCTAATAATATTCACCGATCAAGATCAAAGCGACAAGCTATTAAAATTGTATCGATACTCATCATAGGTTGTGCCAATGACATATTTCAAAGAAAGCTCCTCTAAGGTTCACGCTTTAATAGTAATAAGAGGGTACAAGGAATATTTTATGCATGAATAAATGTGACTGAAGAGTTTGAAGAAGTTCGCTCATGAAGAAGGCAATTTGCATGATCATCCTCCCCTGAGCTTTATAAAATTAAATCCAAGTGGTCCATGACTCAACAAAGACTCATTCGCATGGGCATCTTGTCAACGCAACGAAGTGAGTCAATGAACGATGTCACAATCTCTAAACCAACAAGTTCGCCCACGATTATTTCTTGGGGTTGGAGATGGTTATGTAGATATGGTGGAATGAACATGATGAAGACTAAAATACCATCGATTGTTTATTGTTAAGATCACCAATTCTAAAACAAGTTTTATATTTTATCAAGAAAGCTTTATACTATGTTTGAGGAAGAATTTTTGCATGGAGTTGGAGGCCTATATCGGTCGATGATAACCCCATGGAGTATTTAGTGAGAAACTTAGAGAATAAAAATTCATCCAAAATATGGACCCATTTCATGGGACTACCCTAGATGTAACTTATACTTGTAAGAAATTTGAAATGATGGGATTACTTTGTGCCCATTGTATCGAAGTCTCAAGAGAAATATGCACATTCCGTGATAAGTATCCGCTCATGGTCTGAGCAAAGAGGATATTTACATCGATAGGTATATAAAAAATTAAGAGATGTGAAAGGCATTGGAAATGCTACGCATTATTTGAATCACGTTATTGATGCATATCAAATAAGTGTAAATAATAGAGTCGAGGACTATATGCTTCAATCTTTAAAAAAACTATACGATGATATCTATAATAAGTGAGATTTCTTCCATTGATAAGAAGAAGAAGTCGCCACAAAGGAAAAGACATCTTGAAGGATCCAATTAAGCAACATCCAAAGGGTGTTTCCAACACAAGGCTTAAGGGACATCGGGAGAGATCCAAGAAAGCCAAGAGTAATTCTCTATTTGCCTCTTAATTTGTAGTATTTAAAATATTACTAATCTTAAACCATCATATTTTTGTTATTACGTAAACCAAAGTTCAAATTGATAGTGTCACGTAATTTATTTGTCACCCCTTGCAACACCTTTCTCTATGCCGTATTTTTTCGAGGTACACAAGACACATCGATGCCGTTAAAATCATTAACCGACACGATGTTCTACCTCAAGAATTCAAGCTCAATAATTAGACGGGTCAAGGGTACACTAAGTTGATGATGATATATTATGAAAATATTTTAATGCATGATATCATTTAGTTATGTGTCTTCGACCGCAATCATTTTGCAAAGCTTGTCTCTAAGATGACTTTCTTTTTACTTAATGCACACCTGGATTCGCTAGAAGACCCTCAAAGTTTGGGGCATTAGATGACCTTCTCATGCTCTGGGATGCAATCATTTCTTTGTGATGACTTTCTTCTTTTGAGTGTTTTATTCAAACATACTATTATTATAAAATGCCTAAAGCTCATCAGAGGGAGAGTAGAGAGTGAGAGTATAGAGTATAGAGTACATAACTTTGTAATCCTCGTATCTAAATCTCATATTTTACCAAATTGTATTTTGATTGATGCTACATGCAGAACGAAGTTGATTTCCATGCAGCACATAGTTTGATATATGTACTCTATAAAGTACTCTACATTTTATAAAAAAGAAAAATATGTGATGACATTATTATATTAGTATGACGATATTAGTTTAGTAATTATTTATAAATTTATCAATGATATTAATTTAATTCATGATACTTTTAGTTATTACATTATTTGAAAAATTCATCATCTAAAATATATAATTTGCTCCACACTACCTTCAAAATTTATATTTATGAATAAGACGCTAAGTCGATTAATATATTTGTCTATTTTATGCACATGTTTCGTAGAAAGTAGGTTTTAAGAAGCATGATTTCAATTGGTAGAAAGTAATCACCACTTATATTATGTTCACATGCTAAGTAGTTCATATTGCTTCTCGCATACTTTCGATTGAGGTATTCAATGTAAAGTATAACGAAACTTTAGATAATGTAAATTTTAGCTTCACCTTTTAGCTTGATCAATTTAAAATATGATATAAAGATAGTACATGAGAGTAAAGAGTAGAGTAAGTATAGAGAGTACACATCCAAACCTTAGAAAACTCATAAAATGGCAACCCAGAGCATCCAACTTGCTTTAAGGTTATAGTGAACAATTCCTCTTCGCCCTAAAAAAGAAAAAAGGAGAAATGGGAAAAATAAGCAAATAACTGCATGAGGAGAATACAAAGAGTTAAGCTACATAACACCTCAAATATTCTTATAGTCAACCTTCAAACTACACCGAATAGAGTATAGAGTATAAAATATGGTAAAATACAGAGAGTCCAAATAAGACAGAGAGTACAGAGAGTATGAGAGCACGATATCATAAACAACATGTAATGATGAAACACATCCCAAGAAAGCATTCCATCATCAACCAAATTGGCAGTGTTCTCTACTAATAATAAAAGTTCCAAACTATAATATTGAAAAAAAAGAAATATCCCATAATTATTTCTTACTTATCAAACTTTAAATGTATAGTCTTAGCTTTTTCATTCCAAACAAACAAAGATAATAGAACTAACTCCTAAAGAAATTCATCTTCTTAGGCCAATCTTGGTGGTCAACCCGCTATGGGATTTCCTAATTTGCTCCATGTTCTGACAAACATTCACCCAACACTATTATTTTGGGCTAATAAATTTCACTCAATATCCATTTTGTGGGATCGCCACAAAAGACCCACAAAGATCTTCAACAAGTAATTTGATCCAATAAGTATAGTCAAGGGGGGGGAAACCAGCCATAAAACCAAATTGAAAATAACTCTCTCTAAGAATTGTCTATGGGGTTTTTTGGTAATGAGTAATAAAAATCCCATAGCTTAATATGCCCAACCAGAGTGTCTAGTCGATTATTTATAATTGTAAGAGTAGTACTTACACCTACAATGACATGACATGGATGAATATTTTGCTTTCCTTGGTAATATTTTGCATAACCTGTAAGAAAAGAAGAGAACGCTTATATAAATTATAGTTTCCATCTATACAAATAATGATTGAATACACCTGAGATCGGCATAACTTACCCAGCAAAAGAAGGGGACATACAAATGAAAAGTGCTCCTACCAATAAGAAGGTGAATGCATCAACGTGCTTCGAGAGATATTGATCCGCCAACTCATCGATCTACCCTCATGCAATAATGATATTCTAGTCGCAAATAACATCACCGCAAGTGATAAAATATTTTAAATTGAGCTTAATTAAATGAATAGGTTATTTTATGTAAGGAGAGGATTGAAGATTTTTACTTATCCTCGACCGGAGCATGACGTGTCAATAAGATGGAGCATACCGACTTGGTCAACAGCTCGGGATGAGAACTCAACAAAATGTGCCTCGCTAGCCGCAACAAAATTCGACGATGAAAGTTAGTGATGAAGAGCTATGAATTAAGGATTGATCTACTGATGATTCATACCTCCGACCGATGCTCCTTCACCACAACGATAGCAGGTCATTGACCTTATTGGCCTATCTTGCTAACCTATAAAAAAATTTAGTGAAATCTATTTCTATTATCTCAAATTTAAAAGAAAGTAACTTAATAATCTCTTCACTTCATCATTTGGAGGCCACCACATCACTTATTCTCGTGGACTTCCTATAAGTGTGTGTGAAGGAGGAACTAATAGCCTTTCCTCTTATCCTCGTCGAAGCTTTCACACCACCAATGCCGACAAAGGCTTCAAGAA
Source organism: Cymbidium sinense (assembly GCA_021442155.1). Lineage (NCBI taxonomy): Eukaryota > Viridiplantae > Streptophyta > Magnoliopsida > Asparagales > Orchidaceae > Cymbidium > Cymbidium sinense. Next base: position 4,723,613 of record CM038230.1, read on the forward strand.
TCTTCATGTGCATGAGGCCACAATGCCTTCCCTATGGTGGACTCATAGGGCTTCCCTAGGGAGGCTACCTGTGGGCTTCCCAAGTGGAAGTATCCAGTGCAGCCTTCCCAAGTGAAAGTATCTCGATGGATTGTAATGAATATATTTTCTCCAAATAAAGCCAAACAGAAAAATGACTAAATGCTCAGACTCTCAGAGTAGAAGAGATGCAAAACCCCCGTAAACTATCCAAACACCCATAAATTGCTTTCTAGAATGTAACCATAATCTCAACAAAGCCAAAGAAACTAGAAAAAAATATCCATTAAATCATCCACTAGAGTAGTATGATGCAAAATAATACTAAAAAAACTAACCAAAACCTCCAAATTATTCCTTATTCATGGATTCAACATATTTCCTCCAACAGGCCAAAAAATAAGAAAATGACCAAAATGCTCTATACTTGTATGAGAGTACGTGAGTACATATAAAAAAATCTCCTAAACCATCCAAACATCCCTCCAAATTGCTTTCACTAAATGGAACATAATTTGAACAACCGCCAAAGAAACCGAAAAATGTCCATAAATTGTATGTACTCTCAAGAGAGTATATAAGATGTAAAATAACACTAAAAAACTAACCTAATAGTCTCCAAATTATTCTCGATGGATTGTAAATATTTCCTCCAAACAAAAAAAAAGAAAAAATGAAAAATGTCACAGACTCTCATGAGAGAAAGAGTACATATGAAAATCCTCTAAACCATTCAAATTGCCACCAAATTACTTCCACCTGAATGTAATGAACATAACTAAACCAAAGTGCCAAAGAAATTAAAAAAATGTCCATAAAATCATCTCAGACTTCTCAAGAGTGAGAGTAAGATGCACACAATAACACTAAAACCAAATAGCCTCCAAATTGTTTCTGATGGATGCAATAACATATTTCCTCCAAACAAAGCCAAAGAAATAAAAAAATCCAAAATGCTCTATACTCATGAGAGTACAGAGAGTACAGATGCGTAAATCTCCCAAAAACTATCCAAACATCTCCAAATTTCTTCCATTGGAATGTAATGAACATAATCAACAACCAAAGCAAAGAAATTGAAAAAATATTTATTAAATTATCTCATTCTCAAAGAGTAGAGTACAGATGCAAAATAACACTAAAAAACCAACCAAACAAATTCCAAATTATTCCCTCGATGGATTGTAATGAACATATTTCTCCAAATAAAGCCAAAGAAATAGAAAAATGATGAAATGCTCAGACTCTCAGAGTACGAGAGTACGATGCGTAAATCCCTCAAAATCATCTAAACATCCTCTAAATTACTTCCAATGGAATGGGACATAATCAATAACCAGCCAAAGAAATTGAAAAAATAGCCACAAAATCATTTGTACTCTCAAGAGAATATGCAAAATAACACTAAAAAACCAACCAAACAACCTCCAAATTCTTGATAGATTGATGAACATATTTCCTTCAAAGCCAAAGAAACAAGAAAAAATGAAAATGTTATGTACTCTCATGAGAGTATATAGAGTACAAATCTGAAATCCCAGAAATCATCCAAACATCCCTCCAAATTGCTTACAATGGAATGTAATGAACATAATTTCAATAACCAGCCAAAGAAACTAGAAAAATAGCCACAAAATTACTTAATGAAATGTAATGACCATTTCTCTCCATCCAGCAAAATAAACTGTAAAAATATTAAGAAAATCATCTGTACTCTCATGAGAGACAGGAAATCTGATCAAAAATTCCCAAACTATCCAAACGACCACCAAATTGCTTCCACTAGAATGTAATGAACATAATTTGAACAAAGAAAAGAGAAAAATTAGCAAATTGTTTGTACTCTCAAGAGAGTACTGAGATACAAAATAACACTAAAAAAAGCTAACCAATCACCTCCAAATTATTTCTAATGGATTGTAATGAACATATTTCCTCCAAACAGCCAAAGCGGAAAAATGACCAAAATTCTCAGTACTCTCATGAGAGTATAGAGTACTGATAAAAACTTTTAAAACCAAACAGCCTTCAATCTTTCATATATGTGAGCATTTTGTATCCAAACAGGACGAGTATTTTAAAAAAATGCCAAAATGGGTCACTCTTCTAAAGAGTACAAAGAGTACACATACAAAACAAGCAAACAACCAAAATCAACCTACAAACAAATTTTAATGTCATCATGAACATACTATCATCCCTAATCGACATAATTCATCTTGAAACATGACCAAACATCCTACCATGTGATATACTAAACATTTCACAAGGCTAATCGGTTCAAAATTTAAAAATAGCGTGTACCATCTTGATAGTCAGAGAATACACATGCAAAATATCTCTAAAAACTAAAATACATTGTTCATTTAAAGAACTCAAATGTTCTAAAATGTTCACATCTGGATGGTGAGAAGAATAGAAAATCCTAAATTCATTAAAGTTTAGGAACACAATGTACCTCATGTAGTCACCTACATACCTCAATGGAAGTTATTTGCAAGATTTACTAAATTGAACGATGGCGACGTTAACGATCGAGGAAAGGAGCTGAGAAAGCCCTAAACGCTACGAGGAATGTCGAGCGGCGCTCTCATTTTTCTTCTCCGATGTTTGAATGAGGTGGGTCGGCGGTGCCAGATAAATGGCGTGGTCATTAGATCGATTCAGTCATTAAAAAAGCGACAAAAAAACCACGGACGCAGCGTCAGCTGGATTGGAGTCATCGTAAAATACGTCATCGGCAATATTTTCTCCAACTCCACACGCCAAGCCCAACCCTAGTCCATTCTAGCTCTAGGCATGCCTCCTTTTCTCGATTTCTTAAGTTTGTTTTCTTCTGTCGACATAAATCATATTCTCTTAGTTGAGAGGTTGGTAGCGAATTTTGAGGCCACATTACTCTTACTTGTAGAGCAATTTATTTATGATTTTATCTGTTCATGCTTGAGAACGTGAATTTGAAATTTTTGACCATTTTTTAATTTATAACTTAGATCTTGTTATATTTGTTTGAAAGTCACATATTTAACATTAAGTAGTTTATTTAGGGTTAGATTTATGATTATTTATGTTAGGGTTTAGTTTTTTGTTTAAATTTTAATTTTTGATTTTAGGTTATGGATTTTTCAATTAATTTTAGGTATTTAATTGCTCATAATATGTTTGTCAATTTTTGGATAAATCTAACTATATTTTACAATTTATGGCTTTAAGCACATATTAAATAAGAATCACAAGTAATTTAATAGTTAGGAGAAACCTAATTATGGCTTTAAGCACTTATATTGTATTGGACTTAAAATTATGTAGTCATTATAAATTCCATATTTTTCATAGAATATGAATATAACCCTCACATAATTCTTAATTCATATAGTAAATGAATATTCCACGAAATGATCATGGATATATAATAAATTACATCAAAGTAAAAAAAGATTAATTAACTAATTTTTGAATGGTAATAAGTACTTTGTACAAGTGGCATCTCAACTCCCTACTTATCTTTCGGAATAAAAGTTTTGATGTCCATAATGCGAGCACAAGAATCAAACTTTCTTAATGCCGATTAGATTTGTATCACATAGATTTCTAATCAAATTATTGGTTTTGGACCACATGGTGAGTTTGAGCCACATATTGATCATAATGTGCCGACAAGTTCTACACAGCCTCAAGAATATAATTCTAAATGAAATTATGAAGAAATGGTATTTGAAGAGTGAGTTTGTAAGAGTATGGGAAGAGTAACCACCTAACAAAGAAGCTCAAAAGATCTACGACATGCTAAATACAACACGATACTTTGGGAAGGTTACGTGAACCATATTAAGTAATATGTAGTTATAAGAATGTTAAGCATCAAACTAAATATGATATACCATATGAATATTTTAACCAATATGTAGAACTGATTAAAGAAAAAAATTGCATGTAGACCACTTATTGTTATTAAAGTATAGGAGGTGTTAACCACTTATTGGATGTAGACAAAATTGCATGCCTAAGTCTTGAAATAAATCTAATATCTAAAACATATATAAACACTAAAAATTATTGTATTAGTTATAAGCATTTTCATATTAATCATTATCTTAGAGTTCAAAAAAATAAGTCTAGATTCTTATATTCCTTTCTTAATTAATAACGACTAATCATCCTACACAGTAAGATTGGTCACATAGTTTTAAAGTACATAAGGTTTTAGCTAGTACCTCATACAGGAGGGTAATGAGTCCAAAAGTCAAGATGGGTTCATTTTTTTAGTAAAATGAGCCAATAAATCTTAGTCATCCTTCGTTAGATTAAATCGAGCTTATAGCTTGTGTTAATGCACTATTAATTTTAGGATGAGGCTACCTACTTTTTCTTTTGCTACGGGTATAAGTTCTCACTTCTTAGACATTTTCATTGTCTTGTATTATCGGATATAAACTCTAGCATTTAAATGAAATGTCAACTCAAAAGTCAATAATAAATCTTAATTTTAAAATATAAAGTTCAACCATAGGATAAATGAAGTATATTGAGCTTCCTAAAATCTAAGCACTTCTTATTTATATTCCTTTGGAATTTGAAAATAATTGCTTCAATTGATCAATCACATTTTATTTTCAAAATAATAATCTTGATTTAAAACTTTGAATCTATAAAGATGGCAACCCACTACTTAGTTGAGAGTTTTCTTAAGAGATCCTGTAGCCTAAGTAAAATAAATCCTATCTTACTTCACCCATGTAAAATAAGGAAAAAATCTTACACTTAGACTCATTAGCCTTAAGAGTCCTTATTAAGTGATTGAATCAATAGATTTTAAATATATAAAATCCCACCATAGGATAGGTGTGCATATTGGGCTTCCCAAAATCTAAGCACTTCTTATTTATATTCCTTTGGAATTTGAAAATAATTGCTTTAATTGATCAATCATATTTTATGTTCAAAATAATAATCTTGATGTAAAACTTTGAACCTATAAAGATGACAATGACTACTTAGTTGAGAGTTTTCTTAGAAGATCCTTTATAGCCTAAGTAAAATAAATCCTATCTTACTTCACCCATGTAAATTAAGGAAAAATCTCTAATACACTTAGACTCATTAGCCTTAAGAGTCCTTATTAAGTGATTGAATCTATTGTATGATGATATTTCTATCTTTTGAGATAGTATGTTATTCTTTGAAGTCATATTTGATCACTTAAATAAAAATCACTAAGATCATGGTGTCTTTTACATTTTAATCATCACAATTTATTAGTACAAATTTATAAGAAGGAAATTCTTCAACTTAACTAAAGAATCCAAAGTTTGCATATCCGACATCGATCTTTCAAACTTTGAATTTTCCCCTCAATGAAGCATGCTTAATTACAATATCAACTGATTTATGCTTCATAAAATCAACAAAATCGAGCATGAATCTCATAGCTAGCAAGTCTAATTCAACTTGATTCTTTTCTAACTACTCTTTCGACTATTTATTATTTCTCCATCAAAAGCCTTTAGTCTTCATCTTACTAATTTTTGAATAGCAATTGGCTATAGCATCCTTCTCTTATTTTAAAACCTCTTGACTAGCCAACTTATGGTGTTGTAAGTTATTTAATTCTTTCCTTTGGAGCTTACTCATTTTATTGAACGTGGATTTTTCTCTTGAGTAACCACTCAAATTTAAGCCCCATATAGTATGCATTTTTTCAAGACATGGCTTAGCTCAACATTATAGCTTTTAGGATTAACACCATTGGAAGATCTTCCATCTCTTTTCAAAAGAATCAAAGTGGATAATCGACAAAGATCAAATGCAAGTTGATATAAAGATTCATCTCATCTAACTCAACGACATATCAACTATACAAGTATTATTTTCTTCAACAAAATTAAAATTTTGTTTGTTCAAGTCGAGGCTTTATTCACAAGAGGAGAGCCGCATTCACTTTTGGAATGTTATTGTTTGTGATTCTTCAACAAAACTTCTTCTTTTAGGAGAAGGCTCATTCTTGATGAAGAGAGTTTGATTTATGTGTCGGTGAAATTTTGAGGCAAATAGAATAGTAGATAAGACTACCTGAGATTTCTCTAATTTTGTGAAGACTTTAGATCACGGTTCCGTTTCTTATAGGTGCAAACACCTATAGTTAATTACCCTCCCAATACCGAGAGAACTTTTGATTAAAGAGTCGTTAGTCGCTAATTACCTAACGATAGTACCATGTGAAGTTTAAGTTTAAGCTTCTTAAACTCATCATCATTTAACTTAAAGTGGATGGTTGGAGGGACCGATGATGCGCCCGTCAAGATCCAATGGTTCTCATCCCGACGTGATCCCCAGTCGAGGAGGTAGTCGATGACTGAAGGATCCTTGTCGTACCATGGGTTGCATGAAAAAATCTTGTAGACTTGGGGTGACATTCATTTAAGGAAACAAGCTTAAGTCCACCTTAGCTAAAGAGAGATTTTTTGTCTTATCAAGTGCACCATATGGTTCACAACTCAAAGGACAAAGCCATTGAGAAGCATAGGATCTGATCATGATCGTAATATAATGGTATCATTCGACAATCACGGTCAAAGGACTCGGTGTGCATCATATGTGAGTCTCTTGGCCAAGCCACATAGTTAGAGGACACCCCATCCTTGTTAACATGAGATTGATTGAGAGTGAATATAGAAATATACTTGATTTGACTTTGGCTCTTTTATGAGCTAGAGTTTTCTTAATTTATGGATTTCAAACAATTCGGATGGTGAATTGAGTTTTAGCTTTAAGTTCTTAAATATTGAATTTTATTTAGGCATTCATAGCTTAATGGCATGTTAGATTTTGTATTTGGATTGATATTTAATTTACATTAATTTGATTTGAAATTATGATTTCATTTTGATGGAAGTATCCCTTGGTTGAAATCACATTAACATGACCATCATCAAATGTATTATTTTGCTATTTGAGATCCTATCGACTCTATTAATTTAATAATGAATGATCAACTATCGTCATATAATAGAATTAGCTTCTCGGATATATAATATTAGATTTATAGATTTTGTTAACGACGGTCTAAGACTCAACCGAATCAACCTGTAGCATCCTCGAACTAAGTTTAAGCATTCAACGTAGTGAAATCTTTATTAAATTCAATATTGATTTAAGCTTAAGAGATTTGAATAGTGTTACTTATTTTGATTGAGTTTCATTACAAGTTTAGAATTTTAGATAAAATTTTAACGACATTCGATAGCCTCGCATCATCCCATATATGGGGCTACAACGAGGTTGGGCCTACCCACCATGCCAAGAAAGGCGTATGGGTGGTGTAAACACTAAGGCCAAATGTGTCATTGCACCATACCTAAAGGACGATGAGTCTTTGAAGCATGTAACAGATTTCCATGCCAAAAAGAAAATACTATATACTTGCAATGTCAATTCAAACATTAAATTTATATTTATAATTGATTTTATATTAAGTTCCTTAAGCCTCTATCATTGTAGAAGTTTGACGACATTTCGACATCGATCCCCATGTGGGAAGGCCTCGGTATCTTTGGGCATGCCTACCATGCCAAGAAAGGCATGTATGGGTAGTATAAACTACTGAATGAGCCATCCACTCATACCAAGAAAGGCATGTATGTGGCTCTAAGAACTTGTCTGAAACATAAATTTTTCTCCAAGTAAGATGTGTCAGTACTTTTACACCCACTCCTCTCTTTCAAAGATACTACAAATTCTTCCCTTTATTTATTATGTTCTTCTTTCCAATAAATTATGAATTAACTTTCATTTTATTATAATTATTTTTCACCCTCTTTCATTTGCAAAAAAATCATGAAATCAGAATCGAGAGATAATAAGGAATACCCGCTCTTGTTGGCAGGTACTACTAACCCTCCTACAACCTTTTGTGGTAAGGCGAGTTGCCAACAATGGAACACAACAAGATTAGAAGTGAACAATTCAAGAAGAGTAAGTAAAACTTCCAAAAGGACTAGGATGAGCTAGGTGACTTGATGGTACTTTTTTGAGAATTACAACCCCTCAATCAACTTGGTCTTGAATTCAACATTCGGTGTGGATTCACGATTAATAAAGGAAGTGAATATTCCTTTAATCGAAGTCAATCTTCTAGAACCCGCCTTTATTTGTAAATTTTCTTGTAAAAGCAACATTCAAGTTCATATATCTCAAGAAATTGTTTACCACTATAGATTAGAGGCGAATACCATATTATGTCCCTTCATTTTCTTCCTCTTCTCCTTTCAAATAGGCTTTAGTTTTAAAGCCTAGTGAAGGAGGAATGTAATCAACAAAGCCAATGGCTAAAAACTAAAGAAGCATTAGAACTCAAGGAACTCAATAAATTCAATAAAATGTACAAAATTACTAAACAAGTTACTTATGGAATAGCATGGCCATGACAACTTCTAACATCTCATTAATCCTCGCTTTTAATGCACTCAACATTAAAATCTTGGATATTCCCTTTCGGTGAGTTCATAGAGCACATCCATTTCTTCAAGGAATGGTTGTGGCTTAATTAATACAAGCCATTAACAAAAGCAAGACCCAAAGCATAATTGATTTTTATACTCACTTTATTTGCTAAGCCAACAATATGGATACCAATAGCGACAAAAGATGACAAGGACACTACCAAATGCCTTTATAGTGAAAAGGTCACAAAAAAGATTCATTAACCAAAGAATTTTCTTGTACCTCATGTACAAAATTGTATGAATCATCCTAGCAAAGCGGTTTGGCATGATGCAAGAACAATGCCATACAAGTTAAGAATATCAACAAGTTTGTGTTGACCTCCATGCATGCGTAGTGAGTCGGGGTTGAGCTCCTGATACCAAATTTGTGGACTTGGATATAATATGGTGCGAATGGAGATCAAATACCTTGGGCGGCGTAAAGTGGTCAAAATGATCTCCGTCGATGAACGAACTCCATCATCCGCGTTTAGAATGTGAAATTGATCGAGAATATATATATATTACACAATTCCAGCGGTCTCAATCAAGAAGGGGGGTCGCCAAAGCTCACTCATATCGAGGTCGTGAAGTCGATGATGCCCAAACAACCTCGCTCATGAAATATCACATTAGTGTTGAAATGCCTAAATCTATTGAGAGGACTATTCATGCTCAATTCAAAATAAGTCTGCAAATATACAGCGTAATTTAACACAAATTTGAACTTAATCTGATTCAACATCGACTTGAACCTAACGATCATGAAACACATGCCGTTACGCTCAAATGTCAAAGTAACCTAAAATTGACATATATATTATTTATGTGATTTATGCTGAAAATCTAAATTAGAGTAAAAAAATAATAAAAAATAAATCCTATAAATACCCTCTTATTACCCTAACCCATTTTTCCTATTTTCCCCTGGCCTCCACCTCCCCACTGGTCTTCTTTCCGATGTCTGCCTCTCCCTCTCTCCGTTTCTCTCTCTCTCTCTCTCTCTCTCTCTCTCTCTCTCTCTCTCCGTCTCCTCATGAAACCTCTCTTTGCATGTCCGAGGAGGTTTTCTCATGAAACAACCTGTAGGGATCACTGTTCATGCATTATAGCATGAGCTGCTCGTGGCTCACCAAGATCACTGAGCACCAAGATGCCCATGTTCGTCCAAGTGTGACCATAAGTACTGACAAGCCTTTCTTGACGGTGGTAGATTTGTTTGTTGGTGTAAGTACCCATCACGCACTTTTCTGAAGGGCAAATCAGACTTGCTTGCATGTATACATGTACACGTATTTGGTGGAAATCTGCGGGAGGCTCATACATGCCTTTCTTGGCATGATGGAAAGCGCGATTCGTGTGATTTATACCACCTATTCATTTATCTTGGCATGGTGGGCAAGCATACCCAAGTAGCCCTATGGAGGAGATCGGGGGATGCCGAAATACAACCAAACTTCACACCGGGGACCTGCCTTAACATAAAACTATACCGTAATATAAAATTATTATTTAAACTAACAATACTGGATGTATAAATACCCGCCTTTCTTGATGTGGGGGAAAATCTATTTAGGTACCTTAGAGCCTCATACATGCCTTTCTTGGCATGGTGAGAAGGTGCATTCAGTCGTTGTTTATACCACCCATACATGTCTTTCTTGGCGTGACCGATACAAGTAAGATACACGATACACGAAAATCTTGTCGACTTTTACCGACAAGAGGCATAAACAAATTAAGAAAAAATCAACTAAAAGTTAAAATTGATGTTTGATATTATAAGTATGTAAGTGCATACATTTTCTTAGCGTGTGGGAAAATTTGTTTCATACAAGTACTTGAGACTCATACATGTCTTTTGACATGTTGGGATGATGATTTCGTGGTATTTACACCACCCATACATGTTTTTCTTGGTGGCGTGGGCTTCTCGTAGCCCCATATGTGAAGACGATCAGAGGTCCAGAAATGCTATCAAAATTTTATCTAAAAATTTATACTTGTAATGGAATTCGTCAAAACAAGCAATATTATACAAATTCCTTAAATTTAAATTAATGCTAAATCAAATACACCGATACCCTAACACTACGTTGAATTCTTAAACTTAGTGTATGAGAATCGCGGGTTTATTCAGGTTGTCTTAGACCGATCGGGTTAATAAAACCTAAAAAATCTAATGATGTTATTATAATATCTTCAACCTAATAAAATATCGATAAGCTAATTACGTGATATAACAATAGATCGATCCTCTATTATTAAATTAATATGTAGGATCCAAACAACAAACAATAAACTACCCATGATGATGTGTTAAAGCGAAAATTTTAACCATAAGGGATACTTCCATTAAAATATGATTATAATTTCAAAGTAAATTAACTTAGATTGAATATCAATCTAAATGTAGAATTTAAAATATCATTGAGCTATAAATGTCTAAAGTGAAAATCAATATTAAAAACTTAAAACTAAAAATTCAACTCACATTCCATAATTGTTTGTCAAAGATGAAAAATTAAGAAAACTCATAAATGAGCTAATGTCAAATTAAGTACATGTTTATTCTTAAACAATCTCAGTGACGCGTGGTCCTCCTCACAAGCTTGGCCAAGAGCACATAATGTAGAAACGACCAAAGTCCTCTAATGGTTGTCACCAAATGACTCCACTATATCAAGATCACATGTAACCCATATGTTCCCCAATGGCTCGCTTTTGAGTTGTGAATCATAGGGTATACTTGATAGGACAAAATGTCCTCGCCAAAGTAGACTAAGCTTACCTCTTTAGACAAACACCACCCAGTCTACAAGATTCCTTGAATGATGCAACCCATGGCTAATGACAAGGATCCTTGGTTGGTCGACTACCTCCTCTTACTAAGTAGAGGGACCACGTGGGATGATGAAGAACCATGGGATTTAGATGCACGTCATCATTCCCCTAACCATCTGTTTAAGTTAAATATAATAAATTTCATAAATCTAAATTCCAAAACTCCACATGTCGCTTATCGCTACACATTAAGCGACTACTAGCCTTAATCAACGCGTTCTCTCGGCATTGATAGGGTAATTAATTATAGGTGCTTGTGCTTGTATAAAACCTAGAACCGGATATAAAGTACTTACAAAATGAGGGTGAAATCTTTGGGTAGTATCTTATATACTATTCCATCTTCCTTATGAAAATTTCACCGACATTTAATCAAACTCTCTTAATCAAGAGGTGGCAAATTTTGAACCCATGGTGCATAAAGAAAAACTTAAACCCGATGTAAATTGGTCATTAAAACAACAAATTTCATTGTCATTGAGGTTGTCCTACCTCTCTTCTCATAGACAAAGCTTTACGTTATCACTAAAATATATTTATCTTGACTTGGTGATCCAAATCTTTCATTGACCATCTTGAAGTCCTTAGAAATGAACTAGATGAAGTCGACGCTATTATTAAACATGATAGTCATCGAGAGCACCCAATGCTTCCAATCAATTAGCTCTACTTAAGGAAATATTATAAATATGTTTGAAAATAATTATCATCAATAAAAATTTAATTTGAATTCAATCTCTTCCATGTTAAAAGTATTCTTGTTTGTGAATCTACCATGATGTATTTTGGGTTGGTGTAAGGAACCCACGTGGCATCTATCCTTTATCGACACAAGACAAACACAAACTACACAAAATATATAAAACAAATACATATATTTTGTCTCGAGCTACTTTGAGTTGAGATAATGCTAGAAAGGAAAATAAGGAACTCTTGGAAATTAATGGATTTCTAGAAAGTGAAAGATAAATGAGGATTCATGCAATGCTATTTGTAGAACTAAATTTTCAAATCACAAGGTAAATCAATAATTTTATAAAATATGATGTCTCATTTGCCATAGAAATCTTTTCTATCAACGATTCACATCAACATTATCATGAGAAAGAAAAAGTACATAGACTTTATGTTGACCTCCACATATGTGTCATAAAATCAAATCTACAAATCAAATTGACGACTTTGGCGGTGATTCAAATTAAGGCTTAAAATGCACTGACGTCCAAAATGATCGAAATGACCTTCGATCGACGAACGGACTCGATCAACGAACCACTGATCGACGGACTTCACCATTGCATTGAGAAAAAATTGATTGAAAATAAATATTGCAAAATCTAATGATCAATCGACATTATCTCGAAGCCATATCGATTTAATTTGTGATAATGATCAAATGATCTCCATTCATGAAATTGATTATGTCGCGAAAAAAATGTTAAAATCTATCAAATGAGATTATCCGCTCAATTCGAACGAGTCCGGTAAATGTCGAGTGATTTGTAAAGACACAAATCGAGGCAAACGCTTCTGACGTCTCAAATCAACTCAAATGACCTCCGATCGATGAAGCGGACTTTGCCATCACATTCAAAACATCAAATTGGGATATAAATATTGCAGATTGATGGCAACCATCAAGACTGAAGCCAATGCTACCGCATATATATACTCGGAGAATCAAGACCGAGAATCAAATTCTCCGCTTGCAAAATTGATCTCCATTGGCTAAAAATCTATCAAATAAGATCACTCACACTCAATTGATTCGAAAAATTGACCAAAGCGATGATGACATTTTGAATTGAAAATTTGATTAATCCAACCAAATGCGTCCGATCGCGAACGACTACCATCAGATTCGTAACAATAATCGCTTTAAATCGATATATATATTGACTTGTACATTTATTAATGTGAAATCCACATTAAAATCCTTTAATAAATTTAAATTTATTAAAATCTCCAAATTACCCTTATGCTCAACTGTTTCCCCATTTTCAATTTTCTGAAAAAGAAATTGCAAAAGAAAATAAAAAAATTGAAAAGCAACCACTCTCTCCTGTAGAAAATGAAAAGAAAAATGCAAGGTAAAATTCTCCCCGCCTCGATTTCCTTCATTCCATGCAAAACCACACTGCCAGCACCGCCGCTCCGGCAAAATTCCACATTCCAACCCACTCTGGCCGCTCGGCCTGCTCACTCTGACCCACTACCCGCAACCCATGCGACCTGCGCTGTCCTGCTCTCCCTCGTCCGGCCCGCCTGCCGCAGACCTGTTGCCTGCAGCCCGTGCTGTCCGCTCCCTCGTCTGGCCCAGCCCACTACGCATGAACCGACCTGCGCTATCCCGCGATCCGTTGACGCGCTGCCGACAATATCACCAGAAACCCGCTACATCCGAGCCTGCCAGCGTGCCGCGGCTCTGCGACGCTGCACGCGACCCGCGTGGTTTTGCCACCAGCCAGCCTCCACTGCTTTGCTCCTGGCTCGTCCATGCTTCTGGCCCTACACCCACGGCGCCAGCCTCATTCCCTCCAGCCCAAGGCCCGCAGCTCCTTCCTCCAGCCAATAAAACTGCATAGCCCACCAACCCATTGTTCTGGCCCGTTCTGGTGTGCATCGGGACACTACTTGAATATAATGACTGCATAGGGACATGGTAGATCACAGCTGCAGTCCCCATGGTAGTTGGTCTCCCTAGGGATACTACTTCACTCATGAGCATTCATGAGCATATCTCTTCTAGTAATCATGACCTCCTTGAGAATAAAAGCCTATCTCTTCCAAAATACATAAGAATGAAACCAAATGAGTATGCGTTGTTAAACCAAAGTGAGGTAATTAAATGACTCTTTGGAGATAGCTAAAGCCTCGTATTCAGGGATGTTTACTATATACCCATTATTATTCAAACTATAATTCCTTCGACTATCTCGGTCTCCGAAGGGGTCCCCAGTATCGACCATGTGAACTTTGAATCCTCAAGGAGATCATCCTCATCTAGATCAAAGCGACATTTCCCTCCTCATAATCGATTCACACTTCCAAGCTCTCTCTTTCGCAAAGTATTATGTTGGGGATCTCATATAGGAATGATCTAACCATATTAATCAATAATACTAACCAGAGAGGGTCGCTCATGATAGAGATACACCTAACACTACCGTCATTAGAGTCGCAGCTCTAGGAGGGTCATGATCTTGGAAGAGATATGCTCATGAATGCTCATTTTAATGACAACTACTTGAATATAATGACGCATAATCAATTAAATTTTATATAACATTTAATTGAGTAAATTTAAAAACTATTAAATTTAATATTGAGTAAATGTATGAGGATCGCAGGTTTATTCCGGGTTGGGTCGGACGCATCGGGGTTAACAAAACCTAAAAATCTAATGATGTTATTATAATATCTTCAACCTAATAAACATCGATAAGATAATTCTATCATATGACAACAGACTCGATCCTCTATTATTAAATTAATGAGGCGATCTCAAACAACAAACAATAAACTACCCAGATGATGTTAAATGAAAATTTTAACCATAAGGGATACTTCCATCAAAATATGATTATAATTTCAAAGTAAATTAACTTAGATTGAATATCAATCTAAATGTAGAATTTAAAATATCATTGAGCTATAAATGTCTAAGTGAAAATCAATATTAAAAACTTAAAACTAAAAATTCAACTCACATTCTCAATTTTGTGTCAAGATGACAAATTAAGAAAACTCAGCAATGAAATGTCAAATTAAGTACATAACTATGTTTACTCTCAAACAATCCCATGCAAAGGACGCGTGTCCTCTGATGGTGGCCAAGGCTCCACATGATGTAGTTACTGACCGAGTCTTCTCGAGGTGGTTGTCGCCAAATGACTCCATTATATTAAGATCACCATATGTTTCCCAATGGCTACTCTTTGAGTTGTGAACCATAGGGTATACTTGATAGGGCAAAATATCCTCTCACGCAAAGTAGACTTCTTATCTCTTTAGACAAGCACCACCCGTGTCTACAAGATTCCTTGAATCGCAACCCATGGCTACGCGACAGGATCCTTCGGTCAAGTTGGGTCACTACCTCCTCTTACTAAGTAGACAAGGGACAGAGATGAACCATGGGATTTAGATCGCACGCCATCGCTCTAACCATCCGCTTTAAGTTAAATATAATGAATTTCATTTAAATTTAAAACTCCACATTCGCTACTATATACATTAAGCGACCCAACGACTAAATTAATCAAAATTCTCTCCCAACATTGATAGAGGTAATTAACTATAGGTGCTTACGCAGGAATGAAACCATAGATATAAAGTACTTACAAAATGAGGGAGAAATCTTTGGGTAGTATCTTATCTACTATTCCATCTATGAATGAGATTTAATCAAACTCTCTTAATCGAGAGGTCGATGATTGGTGCATAAAGAAAAACTTAAACCCGATGTAAATTAGTCATTAAAACAACAAATTTCATTGTCATTGAGGTTGCACCTCTCTTCGGTCTCATAGACAAAGCTTTACGTTATCACTAAAAATATATTTATCTTGAAGGTGATCCAAATCTTTCTTTGACCGAAGTCCCTAGAAATGAACTCTAAGTCATGCTATTATTAAACATGATAGTCATGGAGAGCACCCAATGCTTCCAATCAATCAATGGAAATATTATAAATAAATCATGTTTGAAAATAATTATCATCAATTAAAATTTAATTTCAATCTCTTCCATGTTAAAAGTATTCTTGTTTGTGAATCTATCATGATGTGTTTAGGTATGGTATAAGGAACCCATGGCATCCTATCCTTTATCGACACAAGACAAACACAAACTACACAAAAATATATAAAACAAACACATATATTTTATCTCGAGCTACTTTGAGTTGAGATAATGCTAAGAAGTTTCGATGGAAGAAGAAGTAATAGAAAGGAAAAGAAGGCACTCTTAGAAATTAATGGATTTTTAGAAAGTGAAAGATAAATGAGGATTCATGTAATGCTATTTGTAGAACTAAAATTTCAAATCACAAGGTAAATCAATAATTTATAAAATATGATGTCTCATTTGCCATAGAAATCTTTTCTATCAACGATTCACATCAACATTATCATGAGAAAGGAAAAGTACATAGACTTTATGTTGACCTCCACATATGTGTCATAAATCAAATCAAGACAAATCAAATCAATTGACTGGACTTTGGTGACCCCAAATTAAGGCTTAAAACGACCACGAAAATGATCGAAATGACCTTCGATCGACGAACGACTTCGCATTAACGCCAAATTGATTGAAATATAAATATTGCAAAAATCTAATGATCAATCGATTAAGCCCGAAGCTATCAAATTATGCGATATCGATTTAGAAGTTGTGGATGATCAAATGATCTCCATTCATGAAATTGATCACGCCGTGAAATGTCAAAATCTATCAAATGAGACTTCTACGCTCAATTTGAGCGAAATGTCGATTTGAGTGAGACATAAATCGAGGTTAAAATGCACTACGCCGCCAAATCAACTCAAATGACCTCGATCGATAAACGGACTCGCCATCGCATTCAAAACATTGAAATTGGTCGATATAATATCGACTTGATGCAACCGATCAAGAGTCGCCACGCGCCTGCAGATATATCGAGGTCGAGGCGGGCGAGAATCAAACGACCTTCGCTCGCAAATTTGATCGCTCCATTGGCTTCAAACACCAAAATCTATCAAGTAAGATCGCCGCACTCGAGTCGCGATAAAATCAAGCAAATGAAAGTTTAATACATTTGAAATTGAATCAATTCGGCCGAATGAATCAAACGGCCAATCGTGAAGCGATACCATCAGATTCGTAAATAAATATTTTAAATCAATATATATATATATATATATATATATATATATATATATATATATATATATATATATATATATATATATATATATTGACTATGCATTTATCAACACAAAATCCATTAAAATTTTAATAAATTAAATTTATTAAAATTCCCCAAATTACCCTTATGCTCAAATGTTTCCCCATTTTCAGTTTTATGAAAAAGAAATTGCAAAAGAAAATAAAAAAATTGAAAATCAACCACTCCATTCTCCATTCTCATTCTCTCCTACTCACTCTTGCATCCCTTCTCTGTAGGAAAATGAAAAGAAAATGCAAGGTAAAATTCTCCCCGCCTCGGTTTCCTCCGTTCCACGCAAAACCACACCGCCGCCGCCGCTCCTACAGAATTCCACCTTCCAATCCACGGCTCGCTCGGCGTGCGCTCCGACCTGCTGCCGCAACCCACGCGACCCGCGCTATCCCGCTCTCCCTCGTCCAGCCCGGCCCGCGCTCCGACCCATTGCTGCAGCCTGCTGTCCGCTCTCCCTCGTCCGGCCCGACCCACTATGCATGAACCGACCTGCGCTGTCCCGATCCCACCGACGCACCGCCGACACATATCACTAGAAACCCACTACATCCGAGCCCGCCAGTGCCCCGCGGCGCTCGCGACGCTGTGTACCTGACTCGCGTGGTTTTGCCACCCAGCCAGCCTCCGCTGCTGCTGGCTCTCAACGCTTCTGGCCTGCTACACCCACAGCCCGCCAGCCTCATTCCCTCCAGCCCAAGGCCCGCAGCTCCTTCCTCCAGCCCACAAAACTGTATAGCCCACCAGCCCACTGTTCTGGCCTGTTCTGCGCCATCCAGCCCACAAACATTATGTATAATCTAGCCCAAACCTGACCCATTCTCAATCCCAGCCCACAACCCATCCAAATTTTGCTGTATGCCGAATCGGGAAGAATATCGAACATGAATTCTCGATTTTCGACTGTATTCTCGCAGATCCCATTTTCATCTACACAAAAGAATATTATCAGAATTTTTCTTTCGATTTTCAAGACACCTCGCTTTAGTTGTCCCATTTTCTTTAAAATCGGAAAGAATATCATCAATACGAATTCTTCTTTCGATTTTCGCCGGCCTCGCTTTAGCCCATTTTCGCTTGAATCGAGGGAAGAATATCGCCTACATGCGAATTCTTCTTTCAATTTTCGACGCCGCCCTCGCTTTAGCATCCCATTTTCGCTGATCGAAAGGAAGAACATCATCATCAGACGAATTCATCCTTCGATTTCCGACCGCAACCTCGCTTTAGCCCCATTTTCATTGCGCCACAAGGGAAGAATATCGTATAAATTTCTTCCTTTGATTTCCGGTCGCTCATCATTTTAGCCGTCTCGCTGCCCGCCAGAAGAAGAATATCATCAAGGCAAATTCTTCTTTCGATTCCGATCATTTACATTCCCATCAGATACCTAACCCCCTTCGCTTTTAGCAAACACACCGACAAATGCCAAAACATTGGGATTTGTGAATGTGAATGTATATATGTTTCTTCAGATTGAAGATCTTATGCTCAAAGAGCGTGACGAGATGAAAAAAAAGGTATGGTGTCGCGAAGACACCGCCGCTACGCTTCAATGCGCATGGTAAGCCAACACTCGTTAGATGTCGCTCCCCAGGCAATCTTTGTCAAAAATTTTGTCTAATTTCCGACTTAAAAAAATGGAGGATGAATATATATTGCATTGTATATCTTCTTTCGTTTAAAGACATCGGATCGATCAGGTGTGATGAGATGAAAGGCCGGTGTCGAAGACACTCCACCTAATCAACCATCTGAGTACTGACTTACACCTGGATGACGCCAGGTCGGAAATTGCATCAAATCTTTTGAAAAAAAAAAAGAAACAAGAAATGAATTGACTTAAGAGCGTTAAGTAAGAAAACCCGCTAATTTTAAACTAAAAACAAACAAGGAAAAAGGGGAGCCTTTAAAGCAAATTTTGAAAAAAAAAAAGAGAATATTCATTTAAAATCTAAGTGAAATTTGGGAGGCTAATATTAAACTCACAAACCGTGAACTCAAAACTCTAATTGCAATTCTATGACGAAATTGAAGTAATAAGTGAGTTCTCTTTACTTGTAAATTTCTCAAAATTAAACAAGCTTTAATTAGAATTTGGGAAACTAATGCTAAACTCATAACAAACTTGCAATAAACTTAAAGTCTAAGGATGAATCCAAATTGGGTTAATAACACTTATACGAATATGGAGGTGATTATTATGCTAGATAATAAGCATAAGTAGGCTAAAGCAATAAACATTAAAATCAACATAACTTATCAAAAGTGATGTAAATTGTGATTTTCAAAATCAATGAAATCACCGATTAGGTGAAATTATCTACGCTTATAAATACATGCATGTGCTTAGACATAGATTTTAAGTGTAAATTTTAATGTCTTAAAAGGCTACGTAAATTGGAATATATTAAATATTAATGAAAAATCTAATAAGATATTAGATCAATTCACAACGCCTTCTTCGCCAATCAATCTGCAATTCTTCTGCAAGAATGTGACACTAAATCCAATTCTACAAAAATCATGGAGTTTTCCTTCAATACAAAAAATTAAGGAATTTTATTCTAATTATGATTTTAAAATCAATGAAATCACTAATTAGTGAAATTATCTAAGCTATAAACATCTACATGCTAGACATAGAGATTTCAAGCGCAATTTTAATGTTTGAAAAGGCTACGATTAAACGAAATTAATGAAAATACAAATCAATCTCATAATTGAAATAAAATTACCTAAATTATTAAACACCGATGTGCCCCAATACTACATTGAATGCTTAAATTCAAGTTTCGAGGATGCGTCGCTTGCTTAGTTTAGTAGGTTAACAAAACTTAAAAATCTATTATAAGAATTTCAACTCAAGAAAATATCCGAGAAACTAATCTGTGATAATAGATCTAATCATCTAATGTTAAACGAGTTGAGATCTAAAGCTCTTAATTCAAACATAAAATTATCAATTATTAGTTACACGTGATAGCTTTACCGAATGCTTAAATTCAAGTGTCGAGGATGCCGTTGCTTTTCGGTTTAGTCTTAGGACTTCGTTAACAAAACCTAAAACCTATAATAAGAGTCTCAAATAAATATTCAAAAATTGATCCTATCAAGTGACGTAGATCTAATCCTCTACATAAAGTATGGATCTAAAGCTTTTAAACATATTCAAATTAATCAATTTTTCAAATTAAATTAAGTAGAATCAAATGCTTAAATGAAATTCTATTATTAAAACTTAAAATAAACTCAATCTATTTACCTTCCGCAATAATTAATAAAATTAAGAAAACTTTAGTCAGTCAATGTCAAATCAAGTGTTCTATATTCACTCTCAATCAATCTCACATAGAAGGTGACGTGTCCTCCGACTCCGCAGGCTCCAGAAGCATGGCCTCCTGACGCGTCACCGACATTATATTACGATCACGATCAGTCTGGCGTGTCTCTCATTCCCCTTTGAGTTGTGAGTTATAAGGTACTTGATAAGATAAACAACCACCCAAGGTAGACTTAAGATTGTCTCCTTAGATAAACACCACCCCAGTGTCTAAGAATTTCTTGACGATGTAACCCATGTGTTGTTGATAAGGATCCTTCGTTGGTGACTACCTCCTCGACTAAGTAGACTAGACCGCAACGCCGGATGATAAAACCATGGGATCTAGATCGAGGCGTCATTCCCCAACCATCCGGTTTAAAAATGATGAATTTCATAATCTAAATTCTCAAACTCTACGCTACTATACGCACATTTAACAATCTAATGACTTTAATCGAAAGTTCTCTCTCACTTATTGAGGGGGTAATTAACTATGGGGCTTATAGGAAACCCGAACTGATCTAAAGTCCTCGCAAAATGAGGGTGAAATCTCCGGATTGTGTCTTATCTACTATTCCATCTTCGAAAATTATACACATTCAAATCATACTCTCTCAATTTTCAATTATCAAAAAATTGTCGAGGCAGATATTTTCGAGCCCAAAAGATAAATATCATTTATAAATGGCAAAGATAGTTACAAAGCGATTCTTCTATAATAGTTCACAAATGGCACACATAACAATGATCCAATTTAGAAAATAAAATTACAAAATTTTAGGCAAATTTTAAATAGGTCATTCAAGTCATCATTTGATATTAATTTTTCCATTTTCAAGAAGTCGTTGAAGAACAAACTTGCCACCTTCCATGAATTGACTTGAGCGATTACCTCCTTTGGAAACTCACTCCCTAATATCACATGAAGGTCTTGCATCCCAGCCAGAGAATTCTTCAACTCTGCGAGTTGTTCACTTATTTTAGCATTTTCAACCTTAGCCACAGACTTTATTTTCTCTATCGTCTCAGCGAGCACTTCTTTAATCTTCCTCGGCTCATTGTCAAGGTTCAACTGAGAAGTCTAAGAAGTCGCAGTCCTGTCTTACAATTGTGACGCTGGAACCTCCATTACCTTAACTGCAAGAGAACTACCTGTGAGTAGCATACAAGCATCGTCATAACATAAAAACATGTCAAATACTTCATATGAAGGCAAGTTCATACCTGCATCATGCGAGTTCACTACCTGCACAACAAGAGCAGCAGCAGACTAGCCACCGGAGTTTCCTCCACTAAAGGTGCAAAGCAAGGAGGAAGAGCACCATGATCGACATCTCGCTCTTCCAAATCATTGACGTTGAAGCGCATTGCATGAGAACCAGATAAAAAAGCTCATTATAATTTTTTTATTTGTTATACAAAAAAAAAACTATTTTAAACGTAAAATATACTTTCACCCTGATTTAATGTTATAAAGAATGGATAAGGCACTCAACCTCTTGAACATTTATCCCATTGTATGCCCTGAAGTCGATCTCGTCTCCCTCAAATTCTCTAGGGCACCTGATTGGACGACGGGCTCGACAGCGACTTCTTGCATTTTAAGAACCTCTTGGAGTTCAGTAATAAGGAGTGAAGAAGTTCCTTCTTGTGAAATTTCTTTCTATTCTTTCTCAACCCTAAACTTCTTCTTTTATCCTAAGTCATCATCTCTTTTATGCTTCAAAATAGTAGGACATTGAAATGCTCAATTGAAATATCAAATTGATCTGATGTAATATTCTCCATAGTCTTACAAGAAGCTCTGAAAGAGCAAGATAAGTGGAGAACAAAGAAAAGGAGTCATCGAAATGATGAATATAGGCAACTTCCCGCATCTTGCATTTAAAGGAAATAATGGGGAACGTTGAGCGCTAAATCCACATAGCATACACGCATCATCATCACAAAAAAGACTCGTCTAGTCATATCCAACTTTAAACCCCTTTTTTTATTCTTTGTGCAGTGTCACTGTTAAAGAGATAAGAAAATCGAAAAACTAAATGTATAAAAACTCGTCTATCTAATTTGAATGGTTATAAATAGATAGAGATCCACACGGATTAAAAGATTTTGAATCTTTTGAATTCTCTTGACCTCTGAAATTTATAACCTTTGAGAAGTCCCTATAGATTTCACCTGTAATACAATGGCTTACTTGATTATTTTCTATTCTCATTTTCTTTGCATGTTTATCATCTCCTCTTGCTAAAACTCCTTGTTAGGTGATACAATCTCACTGATAAATCAAGATCCAACAATATACTTGAATTTTCGAGAAGATTTTATGAGTTTATTTGATTTTTACACCATTTGTAGCTTCTTGATTAGTAGATTGCATTATTCAATGAGTAGGCCTTGTTCAAATCAAACAATATAAATCATGATGTCTCTTCGGTTGCTTGATCTTTGTCTTTCCATGTTTATTCGTGGTTTATTGTATTTTGCTCACGAGGAGTTTCCGCATTCAAATTAAACATTCTGTTGCGACAAAACTTGATCCATCATAACTTCATTTGCTAATCTTAAAAAAGCGCCATTCAACACGATCAAAAAAATATACAAGAAACTGAACACCATGCCAAAAGAGGTGTCAAATCAATTGTTGGAAATACCTTAGCATGTTTGGCCTCGCAGGAATCTTGATGCCTCCAACAGAGAAAAAATTCTTGCGTTTTCTCCAATCAAACAATGAGAAATCATCAAACTTCAGAAATACAACTCTCATTCTCTTTGCTGAATATTCCAAGTCAACCAATGGAGAGTTTAATTTTACACAAAAGCAGGCCCCAAGTTGAAAGAAATGGCTCGAAATCTGCAGTTCGACTAAAAAAACCCTAAGAGGCTAAGACGTCTTTTGGCATCCCGTTTTCCAATACAAAGAACCGAAAAATAATAAAGAAACATTCAAACAGAAAAGAATGGCAAAATTTTTAAACTAAGAATGATTAAAATCTTAATTAGCAGAATAAGTATGTTTTAAAAATTTTAAAATAGATGCTAACTGTATGTGCACAATCAGCGCCAGTCACCCGCCGACTGACCACCGGCTAAAATAATTTTTTTTTTAAAAAAAGAAAATTTACATACAGATCACACAATTCTTATAAATTTACATATCTATCAATAAATGTTAGGGAACGGCGGACCATCTTCCCCCTCTCTCTCTCTCTCTTCATTATTTTCTCCTCAATTTTTGTTAATATATAATTTAAAAATATTTAAAATATATAAATAAATAATTTTAGTAAATAAATAAATTATATAAATAAAAAAAAATATATATATATAAATTTATTTAATTATTTATATATTTAAATTATATAAATATTTTTAAGTTATATAAATAATTTAAAATATTTAAAATATATAAATAAATAAATGGTTATATATATATATATATATATATATATATATATATATATATATATATATATATATATATATATATATTTTAATTAGTTATTTTTTTTTAAAATATATAATTAGTTAAATAAATAAATAAAAAATTTTAAATTATATAAATATTTAGTTATTTATATATTTAGAAAATATTTAGTTATTTATATATATATATATTTATTATATATTTATTCCTTTCTTTATTTATTTATTAAAATTTATTTATTTATTTATTTTTTATTTTTAATATTTTTATATTTTTATATTTTTTGTTATTATTATTAAATGGTGCAAATGACGGAACGTCTTCCTCTCTCTCTCTCTCTCGTTATTTTCTCTCCTCATTTTGTTAATATATAATTTAAAAATATTTAAAATATATAAATAAATAATTTTTAGTAAATAAATAAATTATATAAATATTTTATAAATTATATAAATAAAGTATATATATATATATATATATATATATATATATATATATTATTATTATATATTTAAATTATATAAATATTTTTAAGTTATATAAATAATTTTAAAATATTTAAAATATATAAATAAATATATATATATATATATATATATATATATATATATATATATATATATATATATATATATATATATATATATATATATATATATATTTATATTTATTTATTTAAAAATATTTATTTATTTAAAATATATAATTAGTTAAATAAATAAATTTTAAATTATATAAATATTTAGTTATTTATATATTTAGAAAATATTTAGTTATTTATATATTTAAATTATATAAATATTCTAAAGTTATATAATAATAACAAAAAATATAAAAATATAAAAATATAAAAAAATAAATAAATAAATAATAATAATAAATAAAGAAAGGAATAAATATATAATAAATAAATATATATATATATATATAAATATAAATAACTAAATATTTTCTAAATATATAAATAATTAAATATTTATATAATTTAAATTTATTTATTTAACTAATTATATATTTTAAATAAATAAATAACTAATTAAATATATATATATATAACTATTTATTTATTTATATATTTTAAATATTTTTAAATTATTTATATAACTTAAAAATATTTATATAATTTAAATATATAAATAACTGAATAAATAAATAAATAAATAAATATATATATATATATATACTTTATTTATATAATTTATTTATTTAAAAAATTATTTATTTATATATTTTAAATATTTTTAAATTATATATTAATAAAATTGAGGAGAAAATAACCAAGAGAGAGAGAGAGAGAGGGGACCGTTCTCTGCCATTTATTGATAGATATGTAAATATATAAGAATTGTATGATCTGTATGTAAATTTTTCTTTCTTTAACTTTGGTGCTCACTGTGTGTGTCTTGTGTATATTTTGAAATTTTTTTGAAAACGTACTTATTTAGCTAATTAAAATTTTAACCATATTTAGTTTAAAAATTTTGTCATAAAAGAATGATTCCTTTGTAAGGGCGGACATACCCTGGTAAACAATGTGGTCGGAGATTGCATAGAATGTGTAGAGGCAGAGGTAGACTTCCGATCGTCAGAAGAACATTAGGGCAGATATCAAATAGAACAGAAGTTCATGGTGGTGAGAAAGCGCGATGCTGTGCGGGAGCTGCGAGGATGTGCTGCAATTTTGAACAAAAATAAAAAACTGCCTTTATCTTAATATTTATATTTCTAATATTTTATATATACATAAAATATATATATAATTTTAAAAAATAATATTATTATTTTATGATATATTAAATATTTAAATATTGTTAATGTAAATAACTAAATATTCAAGTTTAAATGATATATAAGTGTTGCGTGCTGAAAATCAGTAGAATAAAAATTTACATCTTAGATTTATCAAGAATGTTTGAAGAATTAATAAGAACTAATTTTACTTTAAAACCTCAAAAGAGGAAAACCACATACCCTAGAAATCTTTTACTATGTATATGTTTAAGAGTACAAAATTTTCCCATTAACGGATCACAAAAAATTGTATGTGGACTAAGAGAATCGAAGAACAATGATAACCATATATCAGAATAAATATAAAATGGATGACACAAATGAGTCGATGATTGACGCAACCGTCGTAATGTAAAGTGAGGTGGCCGATGGATACGGCTAACGACGACGGTTGTGACCACGACCGGTAGCGATACGATACGACCGAATGGCAGCGATGACCGGGCCTGGTCGCAAATGCCGACGGTTTAGACGACAACCACGACAAGCGGTGTCGGCAGCCACCGTCAGAATGACGGGCGATATATAATGGCGATGATAGTGACGGCGGCGGATGGGTCGGGGACCAACGGGTGGTGATCGGATGAAGGTTGCGCATGAGGGAGATGCGAGGGTGGCGGCGGGCATAATGCGCGGCGACGATGGAATGACGCCGGGATAGAGAGCGATAATGAGATGATGAAAAGAAAAAATGAAGTATCTCTGTTTATAACTTAATCTAAGCAAATGGATATAAATGTTATAATATCTTATAATTGTTTTCATAAACTTATTCAACTTTTCCATTTAATAACACGCTTTATGATTTACAGCTTAGACGATTAATATGCATATAGTATTGCAAAAATTATATAATCTAAAATTAGTTAATTAAAAATATTTAATAAAAAACATACTTTATATTTATTATAGAATAACATTCCAAAGACAAAATATATAACAATATAAGCACAAAGCTGACTCAAAGCTTGCTTATAGACAAAGAACACATTCTTAAAAAAAATGATGCCAGATTGATGAATTATGACTGACCTTATAATTAGTCTAAAATAATAATAATAATAATACAGAACCACGTTAACAACTGGAATATAAGGTTAAATTTCTGCAGGTTATTTTTTGCTGATAAAAAAAAGTCAGATTATGCGCATGCGGGAATTCCTAATAATGACTTCAATGTAGCCAAAAAATGCAAATTTTAATAAAAAAACAATAAAAAAACATAGCTTTGTCAAAATAAATCTCAAAATTTTAAATTTACTTATAGAAAGAGAAAAATTATAAATTTTGATTGCTTATTTATAGTAAAATCATAGAGAAAATAATAAAAAATTAGCTTTGTCAAAAGAATTTTTAAAAAATTTAAATTTATTTATAGATAGAGAAATAATATATAAATTTTAATTACATTGATCTCAAGTTCAATCTAATAATTTTAGCGACTGTTTGGGGATCAATTTTATTTTTTGTTTTTTATTTTTATTTTTATTTTTATATTATTTTGAAAATATATTTATTTAGAATATTTTATGTGATTTTATTTTTTATTTTTAAAATAAATAATATTATTTTAAAATATTCAAAACATCTAAAAAAATATTTTGAATATTTTAAAAATAACAAGTACATCAAACAAGTTTAATTTTAAGCAAAATATAAATAAAATAAAATAAAATCCAAAATAAATAATAAAAAATAAAAGTGATTTTCTATTTTTATTTTATTTTATATTATTTTAAAATATATTTCTTTAGAGTATTTTTTTTATGTGAATTTATTTTTATTTTAAAATAAATAACGTAATTTTTTAAAACACTCAAAATATCTTTAAATAAGTTTTATTTTAAGCAAAATATAAACAAAATAAAAAAAATAAAAGTGATCCCAAAGGAGCCCTTAGTGTGATGTTTAAGTGTTTTTGCTTTTATTAACAAAAATAATAATATTTTTTATTAAAACATTCAAAATAACTACAAAATATTCTGAAACAACCATTACAACTAAATATATTTTATTTTAAATAAAATATATGCAAAATTAAATTAAATTAAATTACAAGCAAAAGATAAGAAATAAAAGTGATCCCAAACAGCCCTCTAGAGACTCATTATCAAAATTTTATCAGAATATCCCTACTCAAACTTTTTCAGTAAACAATGTAAAGATAAACTCTCACTTTCTGTAGTCTTCCAGATCAAAGCAAGGGCAAGCATCTAATGAATTGGATAATAGTAGTCTGTGACCCGCTTGGAGAGTAACTTCGGCAGGACGAAGAGCACAAGAGCAGATAGAAGAATCTCAACAAGCTGAAATAATAACAGGAAGAGATGGGATCAGTACAAATCTACCCAACATTCATCTGAAAATTAAAAACTTAATATATGAAGTTTGGGATTGGATGATGAAGAACATCAGTGTCAGCATCCCTGTCGCATTCCGAAATAGCCACCTGAACAGGCTCCAAGATTCTTGGAGAAGATTTTATTTTATTCAAAATGAGTTTGGGCTTCTTTATTTTTTAACATCCTTATGCTAATAATGGTCTTTGATAACTTGAGCAGTTGTTTGTTGCAAGAATTAGGCTAAATAGTTGTTTAAACCAGATAAACTCATCCAAACATTTTAAGCTAAATCACAGATTTAATTAACCTGGAGAGATTATAGTTCTAACTGTACATCTTCTCCTTTATTTAAATCTAAACTTTAAAATTATCTGCAAGCATTTTTCTATGATTTCTTCATATCTATCTTATATCCTGCTAAATAATTTTTAAGATTTAATGCTTTCAGGATTTATTAACTCTGGTTTTACAAGCTTTAATAAATAGTACTTGTATCCAAGTGTTGATCTCCACATCGTATCATAAATCAAGATAAGCCACAAGTTAAATTCAACGAACTTGATAACGTGCAAATCGCTCAAAATACACTAGATGTCACCGAAAATGGTCAAAACAACCTCCAATCGCGAACGACCCGTTGCTCAAAACAAATTGATTAAAATATAAATATTGCAAAATCTAACAAGAATTGATTAAGCGCCGAGCTATCAATTTATCGATATCGAGTCGAGAAGCTACGACGATAATCAAACGACCTTGAAATTGATCGCAGATAGCTTCCATCGAAAACTATTAAAATGGGACTATTCACACTTAATTTGGAAGAGGTGTAAATGTCGAATAATCGGAATGACAACGCAAATCGTAAAATACAGGCGTCTCAAGATGATCTAAATGACTTCCGAAATTGATTACACCATTAACTTCAAACATCAAATATATCAAATGAGATCGCTCAATTCGAGATGACAACAAAATCGAAATGAAATGTATTGGATGTCACCAAAATCAACTCAAATGACCTCCGATCGATGAACATACTTCTCCATTGCATTAATGTCGTAATCGATTAGAATATAAATATTTCACTATGATGATCAACCATCAAGCCGAGTGCCAACGCCGTATATCGAGATCGAGGCACCGACGAGAATCAAACGACCTTCGCTTCGTGAAATTGATCATACAATTAGCTTTGAAACGCAAAATCTATCAAGTAATATTATTTGCACTCAATGGGATGAGTTTGCGTGAAAATCGAGAAAGTAAGCGCATTTTGAGTTGAAATTGATCCTGACTTTGAACCGAATGGCCTCCAATGGGGAGACTCGCCAGTCCGTAATAACCTAAGATTGATATATATTGATTATATGAGTCTGGTGGTATAAAACTCATAATTGAAATTTAATTAAATATTTAGGGAAATTAATTAAGCCTAAATACTTCAAAAAATTGATCCCTCATTAAAAAAAAAGTTCCCTCTCTCATTTTTGGTGGTTCAAAAGAAAGAAAAATAAAAAATGGGTCCTCTCCTCTCTTCCCATTCCTACGCTGCAAGTAATCCTTTCTCCCCTCTCAATTTCGGTTCCTCCATTGTACAAACTGTCTCACGGTGAAAATCCTCGCTCACAGCCATTGACGCCCAGCCACAGACTTGTACATGCGCCCGCCCACTATCTGTCCGTCCACCCGCCACCCACCATCCCGTCAGGCCACCCACCATCTGGATCCACTCACTGACCGACCCACCTCCATTGTTCAGGTAACCAGCCCGGTTTGCCAGAACCCAGCTTGTCGTATAACTAGCTCGTGAATCTGACCCAAAGGCCGCTTCCTAACTTGTGACGCCTAGATCATGCACAGCCCAGAGCGCCACTCGCTCGCTTCCAACTCCACTTCTCCGACTCCACGACTTATCCATCCATTGACTCATAGGCTGCATTTTATTGTGATAAATTCTTACCACTATTAAATGTTCCACTGTTTTATGCCCAGATATTGGCTGCCAGACCACACTCCAGACAACCTTCAAATCAGACGACTCGCTCACAGATCCCATGGCCACCCATTTCCTTCTTCTCGACTCGTAATCTCCTTCCAGCTAACCCGTTTCAATTTTTTTCAGAAGAACATGTGAATTGAATTCTTCTGTCGCACTTCTCTTTTATCCTTCCAATTTTCACTTCACGAAACTAGAAGCCATCAAGAGGCTAATTCTTCTTTTGGTTTCCGCCACACACTCCTCGCTTTATCCTTCCATTCGCCAGTAAACCGGGAAGAACATCATCAAGAGACTAATTCTTTTCGATTTTCGATCGCATTCCTCGCATTACCTCCTCAAATTTGCCACAGAACCCAGAAGCAATACCGTCAAGAAGCGGTTCTTCTCTTTTCAGATATAACCTTATTCCTTGCATCAGAACTCAAAAAATGAGTCAAAACATGTGGGATATATGAATATATATATATATATATATATACATGCTTGTGTTCTTTGCGGTTTGAAGACCTCGCACAAGAGGGCATGACAAGATGAAAAATTAGCTATGCACAGCTTTACTCGAGAGATCAAGTAAGCCAACATCCAACACAAGATGTTCCTGAAACGAAAATTTTGTCTAATTAGAAAAAAAAGGGGAGAATGAATATATATTACATTTATCTTCTTCGGTTTAAAGGCCTCCTCGCTTAAGAGGGCACAATGAGATAAAAAATTGGTGGTGTCACAAGACACCATTACAAGAGGGAGTATCGAGTAAGCCAAAATACATGACTCTATATGGGATGATGGAGGCTACCAAAATTAGGCCAAATATTTTGACTTAGAAAAATGGGAAAGTAAAATGAACGACTTAAGAACACTAAGTAAGAAACTTACAATTAAAACTAAAAGTGTCAAAAAAAGGGGAAAAGTAAAATGATATACGACAAACATAAATGTAAAATAAAATAAAAGAAGGGTGAAAAGCACTACAAATTTATCTAAGCGAGTTGAAAGCCCAAAAGTTTCTAACTGCTCCTTTTAAATGTCCTAAGTCCAACCCTTCAAATAAATGGAATAGAATAGGAGACTCCCTCTTGGTCTTATTTATAGAAATTAGAAGAGGTGGTGAGTGGGTTGCTTTCAAATGAAAAGAGGGGAGAAAATGAGTGTAGGAGTTAGAATAAAAAAAGGGGGAAAAGCGAATATAGGATAATTCAAATAAAAAGGAGGGGAAAATGAGAATTACTTTGAGGAGTAAATCTTCTTCTTAAAATAAAAAATTAAATTATCCTTTGAACTTGTAGCTCAAAGCAAAAAAAAAAATCAATCGAACCATTTGTACAAGCATAATGCTAAACTAAATCCAATTCTACAAAAAATCATTGAGCTTCCTTTAATCAAAATTGAGAGATTTCATTCTAATTATGAATTTTAAAATCAACAAAACCACTAATTAAGTAAAATTATCTAAAATTGTAAATTCTTGCACGCTTCTGACATAGAGATTTCAAGTGCAAATTGTAATGTCTAAAAGTCAGTGCTAAGTTAGAATTAAATGAAAATATAAAATTAATCTCATAATTCAAACACAAAATTACCTAAAATTGCTATACACATGGGCCCCGACAAGATGTCAATGCTTAAATGCTTAAAGTGTTCGAGGATGTTATGTAGTTGCTTCTCGGTTTAGTCTTACGGTGTTAACAACAAAACCTAAAATCTATAATAAGAGTTCCAAATCGGTGAAATATTTGAGAAACTGATTATGTTAAAGTAGATCTAATCCTCTATTAGTAACTAAACACGGCGGATCTAAAGCTCTTAAAAATATTCAAATTAATAAATTGTTCAAACCAAATAACTCAAATTAAAAATCAATATAAAAAAAGCTTAATTGAAATTCTATCATTAAAAGCTTAAATCAAAACTCAATCTATCCACCTTCCACAACCGCTTTGTCGAGGTGACAAATTAAGAAAACTTTAGCTCACAAAGAAGCCAATGTCAAATCAAGTGTTCGCTATGTTCACTCTCAATCAATCTCATGCAAAGGATGTGGCTCGTGTCCTCTAACGTGGCCAATATGCTCCATAGATGAAGTAGTTATGACTAAAGTTCCCCGACGGGTAGTTTGGCCAATCGACTCCATTATATTATGATCATGACTCAGATGCTAAATGGCTCGCCCATTGAGTTGTGAATCATAGGGTGTACTCGATAAGGCAAACAACCCTCTATCGGTAGACTTAAGTTTATTTCCTTAGACAAACACCACCCAAGCTACAAGGATTTCTTGGATGATGTAACCCATGTGTTGATAAGGATCCTTCTCGTTGTCGACTATCTCCTCGACTAAGTAGACTGGGACCGCTGACACTGGGATGACCAACCATGGGATCTAGATCGGGAACATCATCATTCCCCAACCATCCAGCTTTAAGTTGAAATGATGAACTTCATAATCTAAATTTGAAACTCCACATGTCGCTACTATATGCTATGCATTTAGCAATCTAACGACAAATTTTAATCGAGAGTTTTCTTTCACTTATTGGTGGAGTAATTAACTATGAGGCTGCGCCTATAGAAAACCTGTAATTATATCTAAAGTCCTCACCAAATGAGGAAAAAATCTGGGTAGTGTTATATCTACTATTCCATTTGCCTTTTGAAAATTACATCGACACATTTCAAATTACTCTCAAATTCAATAATTATCGAGAGGTCCAATTTTGAGCCCATGATTTGACACCGGGGACAAGATTCTCTTTCCATCTTTGGCTAGTCATATATGTGCTATAGTAACAATAAAATTTTTGAAATTTCAAAACAAAATGATGATTTAAGTGTGTAATAAATTCAATAGAGGCTTTATGTAGAATGAATCATTAGAGTATATCTTTATTACACAATTATTTTTCTCAGTAGTACTCTGATCTTGAAAGTATGAGGTGAAATAATAATTATTAATTACTAATCCCCATCTTTCACTATGCATAATGGACCTACAAAGCACTCCTTTCACCGCTCAACTAGGCATCCATTTAGCCAACCACGCCATCAACACCGGAGATGTCTGGCTACCATTCAATTTGGTTGCTTGAATTTCGCCTATCGAAGCTACAACTCTTGAAGTACCCACCCGTGGTACATTCGTCGAGGTCATCGGAAGGCCTCATCCTTCTAGACACGGCCAACAGCTCCAACCCAACCGCCAAGGAGTTCTCCCAGAGAAATTCAATTTTAAAAGGCTAGGTCAATCAAGCTCGTGATGAAAAGAATCATCAAGGGGCAACTGTCTTTAATGCCTCATGGTAACTGTCAGGTTGACCTAACCTTTGTACTCAAAAGCATGATCATGAAGCTTCCTCATCGTGAGTAAATTCACCAAAGACAGAGAAGAAAAGAGAAAAGTCAACAGGGCTCAAAGATATCCCCTTTGAATGACCTAGTGAATAAGTGATACCGCCTCTAAGCGAAGTTCTACCCATAACAACTTTAATAACTTAAAGTGGTTAAAAAAATACTCTACTAGTGAAGTAAAAGTCTTCGGAAGAACCAACTATGTCAAGCTCCACCATCTGAGAGACACAACATGCCGTGATACATAAAGTTCTCAAAGTAAGGACAAAGGCCTAATGAAAAGAAGATTTCGATGCCTATGGTGATGGAAAATATTGAAGCTCCACCAAGAAAGTTGCCATATCTTGTAACCATCGAGCCCATTATGCTTTGCATGGTGAGCATCTGAGTGTGATACTTGGTTTGTGTGCCCAAGAATCTGCTTAAAAAATCCCAACAAAAGATAAGCAAATATGGAGGCCAAGACTCAGAGGTCTGAAGAATGGAAGAGGTGACATATGATACATATACTCAAAAATCTCAAAACCAACTCATCTCAAGTGGATACCCAAAAGAAGGGATATCATTGATGGAAGACATGATGGTCGACACCAAAGAATCCTCTGGGATCCCATCACATCGATTTACCTATAAGAGAAGGTTGACTTTGATTGCCCTTTAATAAGAAGTTATTGTTCCACACATTAAACCAGATCCACCGGAAACGCGATCAAAAAATTTGTAGGAAAAATAATGAAGAAGATTCTTTGAAAGAAAGTCGCCTATAGAGAGTATAGATAAACTCTACACCATCGCCAGTAATGCAAATCTAAGGAATCAACTGAATGCTTATGAAGAAGAGTCTTCATAAGCAAATGAGGATGGCCCACCAACCCATTATTCTCGGCCCGCTCATGCATGGGACACTACTTGAATATAATGACCCATAGGGACATGGTAGATCACATGGTAGCCCCATTGGTCTCCCAGGATACTACTTCACTCATGAGCATTCATGAGCATATCTCTTCTAGTAATCATGACCCTCCTGGAGATAGCTAAAGCCTCATATCTCTTCCAAAATACATAAGAATGAAACCAAATGTGTAGAGTTAAACCGAGTGAGGTAATTAAATGACTCTTTGGAGATAGCTAAAGCCTCGTATTCTGGATGTTTACTATATACCCATTATTATTCAAACTATAATTCCTTTCGACTATCTTCCTCAAGGGGTCCCCTAGTATCACCATGTGAACTTGTCAATCCT
The DNA here is from genome assembly GCA_021442155.1 of Cymbidium sinense. NCBI lineage: Eukaryota > Viridiplantae > Streptophyta > Magnoliopsida > Asparagales > Orchidaceae > Cymbidium > Cymbidium sinense. The sequence continues at coordinate 4,758,378 of CM038230.1, forward strand.
CAAGGAGATCATCCTCATCTAGATCAAAGACATTTCCCTCCTCATAATCATCGGTCACTTCCTAGAAGCTCTCTCTTTTACGCAAAGTATTATGTTGGGATCTCATAGGGAATGATCTAACCATATTAATATAATACACATTGCTAACCTAGAGGGTCTCACCGATAGAGATACACCTAACACTACCTGTCATTAGAGGCCTCTAGGAGGTCATGATTATCGGAAGAGATATGCTCATGAATGCTCATGACGCAGAAATTGTGACAACTACTTGAATATAATGACGCATAATCAATTAAATTTTATATAACATTTAATTGAGTAAATTTAAAAACTATTAAATTTAATATTGAGTAAATGGAGTTTATTTTAGAGGTTCATCGGTTAACAAAACCTAAAAATCTAATGATGTTATTATAATATCTTCAACCTAATAAACATCCGATAAGATAATTCTATCATATGACAACAGATCTGATCCTCTATTATTAAATTAATAAATGAGGATCTCAAACAACTAAAACAATAAACTACCCCGATGATGACGTGTTAAATGAAAATTTTAACCATAAGGGATACTTCCATCAAAATATGATTATAATTTCAAAGTAAATTAACTTAGATTGAATATCAATCTAAATGTAGAATTTAAAATATCATATAAATGTCTAAGTGAAAATCAATATTAAAACTTAAAACTAAAAATTCAACTCACATTCCTCAATTGTTTGTCAAAGATGACAAATTAAGAAAACTCTAAATCGAAATGAGTCAAATTAAGTACATAACTATGTTTACTCTCAAACAATCCCATGCAAGGACGGGCGTCCTCTGATTGGTGGCCAGAGGCTCATGATGTAGTTAGACAGTCTTCGACCGGTGGTTGTCGCCAAATGACTCCACTATATTAAGATCACATGTAGCTCATATGTTTCCCAATGGCTCTACTCTTTGAGGAACCATAGGGTATACTTGATAGGCAAAATATCCTCTGTAAAGTAGACTTAAGCTTATCTCTTTGATAAAGCACCACCCTGTGTCTACAAGATTCCTTGAATGGCGAACCCATGGCTACTCGACAGGATCCTTCACAAGTTGGGTCGACTACCTCTTACTAAGTAGACAAGGGACACCCAGAGATGACGTAACCATGGGATTTAGTGCACGCCATCGCTTCCCTAACCATCCGCTTTAAGTTAAATATAATGAATTTCATAAATTTAAATTCCAAAACTCCACATGTCGCTACTATACGCTACACATTAAACGCATCTAACGACTAGCCTTAATCAAAATTCTCTCCCAAAGACATTGATAGAGGTAATTAACTATAGCTTGTATGAAACACGAAACCGATATAAAGTACTTACAAAATGAGGGAGAAATCTTTGGGTAGTATCTACTATTCCATCGCTTATGAAAATTTCACCGACATTTAATCAAACTCTCTAATCGAGAGGTGGGAATTTTGAGCCCACGCTTGGTGCATAAAGAAAAACTTAAACCCGATGTAAATTAGTCATTAAAACAACAAATTTCATTGTCATTGAGGTTGTCGACCTCTCTTCGGTCTCATAGACAAAGCTTTACGTTATCACTAAAAATATATTTATCTTGAAGGTGATCCAAATCTTTCTTTGACCTTCCTGGAAGTCCCTAGAAATGAACTACTAAGTCGATCGCTATTATTAAAGATAGTCATGGAGAGCACCCAATGCTTCCAATCAATCACTCTAATTAAGGAAATATTATAAATCATGTTTGAAAATAATTATCATCAATTAAAATTTAATTAATTCAATCTCTTCCATGTTAAAAGTATTCTTGTTTGTGAATCTATCATGATGTGTTTAGGTATGGTATAAGGAACCCACGGCATCCTATCCTTTATCGACACAAGACAAACACAAACTACAAAAAATATATAAAACAAACACATATATTTTATCTCGAGCTACTTTGAGTTGAGATAATGCTAAGAAGTTTCGATGGAAGAAGAAGTAATAGAAAGAAAGAAGGCACTCTTAGAAATTAATGGATTTTAGAAAGTGAAAGATAAATGAGGATTCATGTAATGCTATTTGTAGAACTAAAATTTCAAATCACAAGGTAAATCAATAATTTATAAAATATGATGTCTCATTTGCCATAGAAATCTTTTCTATCAACGATTCACATCAACATTATCATGAGAAAGGAAAAGTACATAGACTTTATGTTGACCTCCACATATGTGTCATAAATCAAATCAAGCTACAAATCAAATTCGACGGACTTTGGAGGTGACACCGCCCAAATTAAGGCTTAAAATGCACCTGACGCCCTCAAAATGATCGAAATGACCTTCGATCGACGAACGGACTTCGCCATTGCATGTAACGCCAAATTGATTGAATATTGCAAAAAATCTAATGATCAATCGAGCGTCGAAGTCAAATTGTATGCGATATCGATTTAAAGTTGTGACGATGATCAAATGATCTCCATTCATGAAATTGATCACGCTGAAATGTCAAAATCTATCAAATGAGACTATCTACGCCAATTTGAACGAAGTCGAAAATGTCGAGTGATTTGATGACGACATAAATCGAGTAAAATGCACCGCCGCCAAATCAACTCAAATGACCTCGATCGATAAACGGACTTCGCCATCGCATTCAAAACATTGAAATTGGTCGGATATAAATATTGCACTTGATGAAACATCAAGCACGAGTCGCCAATGCGTCAATATATCGAGGTCGAGGCGCCGGCGAATCAAACGACGCTCGCAAATTTGATCGCCCATTGGCTTCAAACACCAAAATCTATCAAGTAAGATCGCTCAATTCGGGCGAAGTGCATAAAAATCAAGCGAGCACAAGACATTTTGATAAATTGACTCAATTTCGGCCGATCAATCAAACGGCGTCCGACGTAAACGAGTATCAGATTTAATAACGAAATTGTTTAAATCATATATATATATATATATATATATATATATATATATATATATATATATATATATATATATATATATATATCATGCATTTATCAACACAAAATCATTAAAAATATTTTAATAAATTAAATTTATTAAAATTCCCCAAATTACCCTTATGCTCAAATGTTTCCCCATTTTCAGTTTTATGAAAAAGAAATTGCAAAAGAAAATAAAAAAATTGAAAATCAACCACTCTCTCCATTCCTTCTCATTCTCTACTCTCTCCTCACTCTTGCATCCCTTCTCTCCTGTAGGAAAATGAAAAGAAAAATGCAAGGTAAAATTCTCCTGCCTCGGTTTCCTCCGTTCCACGCAAAACCACACCGCCGGCGCTGCTCCTACAGAATTCCACCTTCCAATCCACTGGCTGCTCGGCCTGTGCGCTCCGACCTGCTGCAACCCACGCGACCCGCGCTATCCTGCTCTCCCTCGTCCAGCCTGGCCTGCCGCGCTCTGACCCATTGCCTGCAGCCAGGCTGTCCTGCTCTCCCTCGTCCGGCCCGACCCACTATGCATGAACCGACCTGCGCTGTCCCGCGATCCCACCGACGCACCGCCGACAATATCACTAGAAACCCACTACATCCGAGCCCGCCAGTGCCCCTGCGGCTGCTCGCGACGCTGTACCGACTCGCGTGGTTTTGCCACCAGCCAGCCTCCGCTGCTGCTGCTGCTGGCTCGTCAACGCTTCTGGCCTGCTACACCACAGCCCGCCAGCCTCATTCCCTCCAGCCCAAGGCCGCAGCTCCTTCCTCCAGCCCACAAACTGTATAGCCCACCAGCCCACTGTTCTGGCCTGTTCTGCCATCCAGCCCACAAACATGGCCCGTTATGTATAATCTAGCCCGCAAACCTGACCCATTCTGCAATCCTTCCCACAAGCCCACAACCCATCCAAATTTTGTTGCTACATGCCAAATCGGGAAGAATATCACAGTGAATTCTTCTTCGATTTTCGACTGCATTCTCGCGCTTAATCCCATTTTCATCAACAAATCGGAAGAATATTATCAGGGAGAATTTTTTCGATTTTCGACCGCATCACTCGCTTGTCCCATTTTCACTATCGAAATCGGAAAGAATATCATCAACGACGAATTCTTCTTTCGATTTTCGGCCGCACTCTCGCGTTTTGCTGCCGAAATCGAGGAAGAATATCGCTACATGCGAATTCTTCTTTCAATTTTCGACGCGCACTCGCTTTAGCTATCCCATTTTGCCAGACCGCAAATCGAGGAAGAACATCATCAACAGACGATTCATCCTTCGATTTCAAAGACCGCAACCCTCGCTTTAGCCCCCATTTTCATTGCCACAAATCGGGGAAGAATATCAACAGGCGAATTCTTCCTTTGATTTCCGGCCGCTTCCATCATTTTAGCTGCCCCGCTCCCGCCACGAACGGGAAGAATATCATCAACAGAAATTCTTCTTTTCGATTCTGTTGCACTCATTGCCTTACATTCCCAATTGATACCTAACCCCTCTTTGCTTTACCAGAACACACCGACAAATGCGTCAAAACATTGGGATTTGTGAATGTGAATGTGTATATATGGTGTTTCTTGCAGATTTGAAGACCTTGTCAAAAGAGCGACGAGATGAAAAAAGCATGTCGATAACCCGCTACGCTTCGCGTATGCACCGAGTAAGCCAACACTCGTTAGATGTCCCCCTAAAATGTCTTCAAAATTTTGTCTAATTTCCGACTTAAAAAATGGAGGATTTATATATATTGCATTGTATATCTTCTTTCGGTTTAAAGACATCGTTGTGATGTCAGGTGTGATGAGATGAAAACCTACCGAAGACACTACTGCCACGCTTCAACAGGCGATCGAGTAAGCAAAATACCTCGCATCTTACACGGGATGACGCCGTGAGGTCCAAATTGCATCAAATCTTTGACTTAGAAAAAAACAAAGGAAATGAATTGACTTAAGAACGCGTTAAGTAAGAAAACCCGCGTAATTTTAAACTAAAAGCGTCCAAAACAAGGAAAAGGGGAGCCTTTAAAGCAAATTTTGAAAAAAAAAAAGAGAATATTCATTTAAAAAAGTGAAATTTGGGAGGCTAATATTAAACTCACAAACTGAAGAACTCAAAACTCTCGTAATTCTACACGTAAATTGAAGTAATAAGTGAGTTCTCTTTACTTGTAAATTTCTCAAAATTAAACAAGCTTTAATTAGAATTTGGGAAAACTAATGCTAAACTCATAACAAACTTGCAATAAACTTAAAGTCTAAGGATGAATCCAAATTGGGTTAATAACACTTATACTGAATATGGAGGTGATTATTATGCTAGATAATAAGCATAAGTAGGCTAAAGCAATAAACATTAAAATCAACATAACTTATCAAAAGTGATGTAAATTGTGATTTTCAAAATCAATGAAATCGACAGTGAAATTATCTACGCTATAAATACATGCATGCTTGACATAGAGATTTTAAGTGTAAATTTTAATGTCTTAAAAGGCTACGAAGCTAAATTGGAATATATTAAATATTAATCAAAAAATCTAATAAGATATTAGATCAATTCACAACGCCTTCTTCGCCACCAATGCAATTCTTGCAAACGAGAATGTGACACTAAATCCAATTCTACAAAATCATGGAGTTTTCCTTCAATACAAAATTAAGGAATTTTATTCTAATTATGATTTTTAAAATCAATGAAATCACTAATTGAAATTATCTAAGCTATAAACATCTACATGTGGACATAGAGATTTCAAGCGCAATTTTAATGTTTGAAAAGAAGCAAAAGCGAAATTAATGAAAATACAAATCAATCTCATAATTTAAATAAAATTACCTAAATTATTAAACACCAGCATGTGCCCCAATACTACATTGAATGCTTAAATTCAAGTGTCCAGAGGATGCGTCGCTTCGCTTTAGTCTTAGATGGGTTAACAAAACTTAAAAATCTATTATAAGAATTTCAACTCAAGAAAATATCAGAAACTAATCTGTCGGTGATAATAGATCTAATCATCTGTTAACGCTAAACGAGTGAGGGATCTAAAGCTCTTAATTCAAACATAAAATTATCTCAATTATTAGTTACACTGCATAGGCACGATACTATCTTGAATGCTTAAATTCAAGTGTCGAGGACGACGGGTTGCTTTCGGTTTAGTCTTAGGACTCGGTCCGGGTTAACAAAACCTAAAACCTATAATAAGAGTCTCAAATCAAATATCTCAAAAATTGATCCTATCAGACGTAGATCTAATCTCTATTAGCCTAAATAAATACAGGATCTAAAGCTTTTAAACATATTCAAATTAATCAATTTTTCAAATTAAATTAAGTAGCAATCAAAAGGCTTAAATGAAATTCTATTATTAAAACTTAAAATAAACTCAATCTATTTACCTTCCAATAATTTGTACAAATTAAGAAAACTTTAGCTCACAAATGAGTCAATGTCAAATCAAGTGTTACGCTATATTCACTCTCAATCAATCTCACATAGTAAGGGCGTGACGTGTCCTCGACTCGTGGCTTACCCAAGGCTCCACAAATAAAAAGCGATTACCGAGTCCTCTGACGGGTGGTTTGGCCAGACTCCATTATATTACGATCAATGATCGTTGCATGCTCTCCAATGGCTCGTCCTTTGAGTTGTGAGTTATAAGGTATACTTGATAAGATAAACAACCATCTCGTCAACTGTAGAGATTGTCTCTGGGATAAACACCACCCCGTCTACAAGAATTTCTTGGGCGATGTAACCCATGTGTTGTTGATAAGGATCCTTCCGTTGGTTCGACTACCTCCTCGACACTAAGTAGACTAGACCCCGTGATGACGAAACCATGGGATCTAGATCGAAATCGTCATCATTCCCCAACCATCGGTTTAAAATGATGAATTTCATAATCTAAATTCAAACTCTACATTGCTACTATACGCTACACATTTAACAATCTAATGACTAGCCTTAATCGAAAGTTCTCACTTATCGAGAGGGTAATTAACTATGGCTATAGGAAACCCGAACGCATCTAAAGTCCCGCAAAATGAGGGTGAAATCTGGATTGTGTCTTATCTACTATTCCATCTCTACGAAAATTATACCGGCACATTCAAATCATACTCTCTTCAATTTTCAATTATCAAAAAATTGTCGAGGATGGCATATTTTGAGCCCAAAAGATAAATATCATTTATAAATGGCAAAGATAGTTACAAAGCGATTCTTCTATAATAGTTCACAAATGGCACACATAACAATGATCCAATTTAGAAAATAAAATTACAAAATTTTAGGCAAATTTTAAATAGGTCATTCAAGTCATCATTTGATATTAATTTTTCCATTTTCAAGAAGTCGTTGAAGAACAAACTTGCCACCTTCCATGAATTGACTTGAGCGATTACCTCCTTTGGAAACTCACTCCCTAATATCACATGAAGGTCTTGCATCCCAGCCAGAGAATTCTTCAACTCTGCGAGTTGTTCACTTATTTTAGCATTTTCAACCTTAGCCACAGACTTTATTTTCTCTATCGTCTCAGCGAGCACTTCTTTAATCTTCCTCGGCTCATTGTCAAGGTTCAACTGAGAAGTCTAAGAAGTCGCAGTCCTGTCTTACAATTGTGACGCTGGAACCTCCATTACCTTAACTGCAAGAGAACTACCTGTGAGTAGCATACAAGCATCGTCATAACATAAAACATGTCAAATACTTCATATGAAGGCAAGTTCATACCTGCATCATGCGAGTTCACTACCTGCACAACAAGAGCAGCAGCAGACTAGCCACCGGAGTTTCCTCCACTAAAGGTGCAAGCAAGGAGGAAGAGCACCATGATCGACATCTCGCTCTTCCAAATCATTGACGTTGAAGCGCATTGCATGAGAACCAGATAAAAAAGCTCATTATAATTTTTTATTTGTTATACTAAAAAAAAACTATTTTAAACGTAAAATATACTTTCACCCTGATTTAATGTTATAAAGAATGGATAAGGCACTCAACCTCTTGAACATTTATCCCATTGTATGCCCTGAAGTCGATCTCGTCTCCCTCAAATTCTCTAGGGCACCTGATTGGACGACGGGCTCGACAGCGACTTCTTGCATTTTAAGAACCTCTTGGAGTTCAGTAATAAGGAGTGAAGAAGTTCCTTCTTGTGAAATTTCTTTCTATTCTTTCTCAACCCTAAACTTCTTCTTTTATCCTAAGTCATCATCTCTTTTATGCTTCAAAATAGTAGGACATTGAAATGCTCAATTGAAATATCAAATTGATCTGATGTAATATTCTCCATAGTCTTACAAGAAGCTCTGAAAGAGCAAGATAAGTGGAGAACAAAGAAAAGGAGTCATCGAAATGATGAATATAGGCAACTTCCCGCATCTTGCATTTAAAGGAAATAATGGGGAACGTTGAGCGCTAAATCCACATAGCATACACGCATCATCATCACAAAAAAAGACTCGTCTAGTCATATCCAACTTTAAACCCCTTTTTTTATTCTTTGTGCAGTGTCACTGTTAAAGAGATAAGAAAATCGAAAAACTAAATGTATAAAAACTCGTCTATCTAATTTGAATGGTTATAAATAGATAGAGATCCACACGGATTAAAAGATTTTGAATCTTTTGAATTCTCTTGACCTCTGAAATTTATAACCTTTGAGAAGTCCCTATAGATTTCACCTGTAATACAATGGCTTACTTGATTATTTTTCTATTCTCATTTTCTTTGCATGTTTATCATCTCCTCTTGCTAAAACTCCTTGTTAGGTGATACAATCTCACTGATAAATCAAGATCCAACAATATACTTGAATTTTCGAGAAGATTTTATGATTTGTTTATTTGATTTTACACCATTTGTAGCTTCTTGATTAGTAGATTGCATTATTCAATGAGTAGGCCTTGTTCAAATCAAACAATATAAATCATGATGTCTCTTCGGTTGCTTGATCTTTGTCTTTCCATGTTTATTCGTGGTTTATTGTATTTTGCTCACGAGGAGTTTCCGCATTCAAATTAAACATTCTGTTGCGACAAAACTTGATCCATCATAACTTCATTTGCTAATCTTAAAAAAGCGCCATTCAACACGATCAAAAAAATATACAAGAAACTGAACACCATGCCAAAAGAGGTGTCAAATCAATTGTTGGAAATACCTTAGCATGTTTGGCCTCGCAGGAATCTTGATGCCTCCATAACAGAGAAAAAATTCTTGCGTTTTCTCCAATCAAACAATGAGAAATCATCAAACTTCAGAAATACAACTCTCATTCTCTTTGCTGAATATTCCAAGTCAACCAATGGAGAGTTTAATTTTACACAAAAGCAGGCCCCAAGTTGAAAGAAATGGCTCGAAATCTGCAGTTCGACTAAAAAAAACCCTAAGAGGCTAAGACGTCTTTTGGCATCCCGTTTTCCAATACAAAGAACCGAAAAATAATAAAGAAACATTCAAACAGAAAAGAATGGCAAAATTTTTAAACTAAGAATGATTAAAATCTTAATTAGCAGAATAAGTATGTTTTAAAAAATTTTAAAATAGATGCTAACTGTATGTGCACAATCAGCGCCAGTCACCCGCCGACTGACCACCGGCTAAAATAATTTTTTTTTAAAAAAGAAAATTTACATACAGATCACACAATTCTTATAAATTTACATATCTATCAATAAATGTTAGGGAACGGCGGACCCCCCTCTCTCTCTCTCTCTTCATTATTTTCTCCTCAATTTTTTGTTAATATATAATTTAAAAATATTTAAAATATATAAATAAATAATTTTAGTAAATAAATAAATTATATAAATAAAAAAAATATATATATATAAATTTATTTAATTATTTATATATTTAAATTATATAAATATTTTTAAGTTATATAAATAATTTAAAATATTTAAAATATATAAAATAAATAAATGGTTATATATATATATATATATATATATATATATATATATATATATATATTTAATTAGTTATTTATTTTTTTAAAATATATAATTAGTTAAATAAATAAATAAAAAATTTTAAATTATATAAATATTTAGTTATTTATATATTTAGAAAATATTTAGTTATTTATATATATATATATTTATTATATATTTATTCCTTTCTTTATTTATTTATTAAAATTTATTTATTTATTTATTTTTTATTTTTTTTAATATTTTATATTTTTTTATATTTTTTGTTATTATTATTAAATGGTGCAGGAAATGACGGAACGTCTCTCTCGTTATTTTCTCCTCAATTTTTGTTAATATATAATTTAAAAATATTTAAAATATATAAATAAATAATTTTTAGTAAATAAATTATATAAATATTTTATAAATTATATAAATAAAGTATATATATATATATATATATATATATATATATATATATATTAGTTATTTATATATTTTAAATTATATAAATATTTTAAGTTATATAAATAATTTTAAAATATTTAAAATATATAAAATAATAGTTATATATATATATATATATATATATATATATATATATACATATATATATATATTATATATATATACATATATATATATATATATATATATATATATATATATTTAATTAGCTATTTATGTATTTAAAAATATTTATTTATTTAAAATATATAATTAGTTAAATAAATAAATAAATAAATTTTAAATTATATAAATATTTAGTTATTTATATATTTAGAAAATATTTAGTTATTTATATATTTAAATTATATAAATATTCTAAAGTTATATAATAATAACAAAAAATATAAAAAAATAAAAAATATAAAAAAATAAATAAATAAATAATTTTTAATAAATAAATAAAGAAAGGAATAAATATATAATAAATAAATAAATATATATATATATATAAATATAAATAACTAAATATTTTCTAAATATATAAATAATTAAATATTTATATAATTTAAATTTATTTATTTAACTAATTATATATTTTAAATAAATAAATAACTAATTAAATATATATATATATAACTATTTATTTATTTATATATTTTAAATATTTTAAATTATTTATATAACTTAAAAATATTTATATAATTTAAATATATAATAACTGAATAAATAAATAAATAAATAAATATATATATATATATATACTTTATTTATATAATTTATTTATTTACTAAAAATTATTTATTTATATATTTTAAATATTTTTAAATTATATATTAATAAAAATTGAGGAGAAAATAACCAAGAGAGAGAGAGAGAGAGGGGACCGTGCCATTTATTGATAGATATGTAAATATATAAGAATTGTATGATCTGTATGTAAATTTTTCTTTTTTAACTTTGGTGCTCACTGTGTGTGTCTTGTGTATATTTTGAAATTTTTTTGAAAACTTACTTATTTAGCTAATTAAAATTTTAACCATATTTAGTTTAAAAATTTTGTCATAAAAGAATGATTCCTTTGTAAGGGCGGACATACCTGGTAAACAATGTGGTCGGAGATTGCATAGAATGTGTAGAGGCAGAGGGTAGACTTCCGATCGTCAGAAGAACATTAGGGCAGATATCAAATAGAACAGAAGTTCATGGTGGTGAGAAAGCGCGATGCTGTGCGGGAGCTGCGAGGATGTGCTGCAATTTTGAACAAAAAATAAAAAACTGCCTTTATCTTAATATTTATATTTCTAATATTTTATATATACATAAAAATATATATAATTTTAAAAAATAATATTATTATTTTATGATATATTAAATATTTAAATATTGTTAATGTAAATAACTAAATATTCAAGTTTAAATGATATATAAGTGTTGCGTGCTAGAAAATCACATAGAATAAAAATTTACATCTTAGATTTATAATTCAACACGAACCGAAGAATTAATAAGAGAACTGCAATTTTACGTAAAAAACCTCGAAAAGAGGAAAACTGGCCAGTAGAAATCTTTACTATGTATATGTTTAAGAGTACAAAATTTTCCCATTAACGGATCACAAATTGTATATGAGAAGCCGACAATGAGAATCCTGCATCGACAACAACTGATAAACCACGTGAGTAGTAAAGTTGCATGGGTAGTAGATGACGGTGAACAATGTGAGTCGTTGACGACGAGTCGTGTGCGATGCGGAGTAGTAATACAATGGACCGACGACGGTTACGGCGGCGGACCGACGACCAGAATTGGCGGCGATGACGGCGTTTATGGCGATAATGACCGGCTGACGATGGTCGACCATTAACGACGACAATGGCATCGGCTCCGAAGCCAAGAATCGCACCTGCAATGACGGCGATGGCGGCCGGGCGGTATGCCGAGATACGCAATGGTGGCGGTGAATCAACGGGGGTAGCGACCGACGAATGGCGTTAGATGGACGCGGGGAGATGGAGCAGCAGCTGGTTAATGCGAATTGGCGACGATATGACGACGGATCGGCGCTTAATGGCAGTGTATGACCGCACGATGGTGACTAGCGGAGATGTTAAAATGAAGTATCTCTGTTTATAACTTAATCCTAAGCAAATGGATATAAATGTTATAATATCTTATAATTGTCTTCATAAACTTATTCAACTTTTCCATTTAATAACACGCTTTATGATTTACAGCTTAGACGATTAATATGCATATAGTATTGCAAAAATTATATAATCTAAAATTAGTTAATTAAAAATATTTAACAAAACATACTTTATATTTATTATAGAATAACATTCCAAAGACAAAATATATAACAATATAAGCACAAAGCTGACTCAAAGCTTGCTTATAGACAAAGAACACATTCTTAAAAAAAATGATGCCAGATTGATGAATTATGACTGACCTTATAATTAGTCTAAAATAATAATAATAATAATACAGAACCACGTTAACAACTGGAATATAAGGTTAAATTTCTGCAGGTTATTTTTTGCTGATAAAAAAAAGTCAGATTATGCGCATGCGGGAATTCCTAATAATGACTTCAATGTAGCCAAAAAATGCAAATTTTAATAAAAAAACAATAAAAAACATAGCTTTGTCAAAATAAATCTCAAAATTTTAAATTTACTTATAGAAAGAGAAAATTATAAATTTTGATTGCTTATTTATAGTAAAATCATAGAGAAAAATAATAAAAAATTAGCTTTGTCAAAAGAATTTTAAAAATTTAAATTTATTTATAGATAGAGAAATAATATATAAATTTTAATTACATTGATCTCAAGTTCAATCTAATAATTTTAGCGACTGTTTGGGGATCAATTTTATTTTTTGTTTTTATTTTTATTTTTATTTTTATATTATTTTGAAAATATATTTATTTAGAATATTTTATGTGATTTTATTTTTTATTTTTAAAATAAATAATATTATTTTAAAATATTCAAAACATCTAAAAAAATATTTTGAATATTTTAAAATAACAAGTACATCAAACAAGTTTAATTTTAAGCAAAATATAAATAAAATAAAATAAAATCCAAAATAAATAATAAAAAATAAAAGTGATTTTCTATTTTTATTTTATTTTTATATTATTTTAAAAATATATTTCTTTAGAGTATTTTTTTTATGTGAATTTATTTTTATTTTAAAAATAAATAACGTAATTTTTTAAAACACTCAAAATATCTTTAAATAAGTTTTATTTTAAGCAAAATATAAACAAAATAAAAAAAAATAAAAGTGATCCCAAAGGAGCCCTTAGTGTGATGTTTAAGTTTTTTTGCTTTTATTAACAAAAATAATAATATTTTTTATTAAAACATTCAAAATAACTACAAAATATTCTGAAACAACCATTACAACTAAATATATTTTATTTTAAATAAAATATATGCAAAATTAAATTAAATTAAATTACAAGCAAAAGATAAGAAATAAAAGTGATCCCAAACAGTCCTCTAGAGACTCATTATCAAAATTTTATCAGAATATCCCTACTCAAACTTTTTCAGTAAACAATGTAAAGATAAACTCTCACTTTCTGTAGTCTTCCAGATCAAAGCAAGGGCAAGCATCTAATGAATTGGATAATAGTAGTCTGTGACCCGCTTGGAGAGTAACTTCGGCAGGACGAAGAGCACAAGAGCAGATAGAAGAATCTCAACAAGCTGAAATAATAACAGGAAGAAATGGGATCAGTACAAATCTACCCAACATTCATCTGAAAATTAAAAACTTAATATATGAAGTTTGGGATTGGATGATGAAGAACATCAGTGTCAGCATCCCTGTCGCATTCCGAAATAGCCACCTGAACAGGCTCCAAGATTCTTGGAGAAGATTTTATTTTATTCAAAATGAGTTTGGGCTTCTTTATTTTTTAACATCCTTATGCTAATAATGGTCTTTGATAACTTGAGCAGTTGTTTGTTGCAAGAATTAGGCTAAATAGTTGTTTAAACCAGATAAACTCATCCAAACATTTTAAGCTAAATCACAGATTTAATTAACCTGGAGAGATTATAGTTCTAACTGTACATCTTCTCCTTTATTTAAATCCTAAACTTTAAAATTATCTGCAAGCATTTTTCTATGATTTCTTCATATCTATCTTATATCCTGCTAAATAATTTTAAGATTTAATGCTTTCAGGATTTATTAACTCTGGTTTTACAAGCTTTAATAAATAGTACTTGTATCCAAGTGTTGATCTCCACATCAGATCATAAATCAAGATAAGCCCACAAGTTAAATTCAACCTTGAGGACATGCAACGCTCAAAAATACACTATGTCACCAAAATGGTCAAAACAACCTCCAATCGGCGAACGGACTTCGCCTGCTCAAAACATTGAAATTGATTAAAATATAATATTGCAAAATCTAACAAGAATTGATTAAGCCGAAGCTATCAATGCTCGACACGCATATCGAGTCGAGAAGCTACGATCGATAATCAAACGACCTCCGCTTCTTGAAATTGATCGACCGAGATAGCTTCAAAACATCGAAAACTATTAAATGGGACTATTCACACTTAATTGGAAGAGTCTGCAAATGTCGAATAATCAAGAATGACAACGCCAAATCGGGCCGAAATACACGGCCTCTCAAGATGATCTAAATGACTCGCTCGTGAAATTGATTACACCATTAACTTCAAACATCAAAAATATATCAAATGAGACCGCCTACGCCAATTCAGATGACAACATGCAAATCGAAATAAATGTATTGGATGTCATCAAAATCAACTCAAATGACCTCCCATCGATGAACATACTTCTCCATTGCATTCGTAATGTAAATCGATTAGAATATAAATATTTCACTACATGATCAACCGATCGTCAAGCCGAGCCAACGCTTGCACGATATCGAGATCGTGAGGCACCGACGAGAATCAAACCACCTTCGCTCGTGAAATTGATCATACAATTAGCTTTGAAACGCTGAAATCTATCAAGTAATATTATTTGCACTCAATTCGATATGAGTTTTGCGTGAAAATCGAAAGCGAAAAGTAAGCGCATTTTGAGTTGAAATTGATCCAATTGACACCGACTTGAACCGAATGGCCTCCAATTGGGAGACGACACGCTGAGTCCAACATCTAATAACCTAAGATTGATATATATTGATTATATGAGTCTGTGGTATAAAACTCATAATTGAAATTTAATTAAATATTTAGGGAAATTAATTGCTTCCAAATAGCCCTACTCAAAAATTGATCCCGCTTCTCATTAAAAAAAAAACGTTCTCTCTCATTTTCTACTGGTTCAAAAAAAGAGAAAAATAAAAATGGGTCCCTCCTCTCTTCCCATTCCTACTGCATTAGTAATCTTTCTCCCTCTCACCTCCACTCTGCCTCCACAGATAAACCTGCTCGCCTCATGGGTGAAAATCGGCGCTCGACCCATACTTTGCTTTCGCTCGGCCAGCACTACATGCTCGCCCGCGAAACCGCACTTTGCATGCACTCGGCCCATTTGTCCATTCATGCGACCAGCGGTTCCACCGACCCAGGGCCGTGCAAACTTGCCCATTAATTCTGTGATCCGGCCAGATCCCGACCGGCCTCGTTCAGTGCAACCCAGCTGTTTAGCAACCTCGGTCTTGCGACTTGTGGTTCAGATGACCCCAGGCGGCTCCCAACTTGCGTCCGCATCCTGCAGCCGGTATGATCCTTCCTGACCCCGCTCACCCTCACTCGACCACTTCCTCAGACTCACACGCCGTCCCACTCATGGGCCTTCCGCAGCGGCTGACTTCTGGTCTGCTGCGACCCTGACCATTCTAAATGCTCCACGGATTCATGGCGGTTGCACATGGCGTCGCAGATCATGACCAGCGTGCAACCTTCAAATCGACGACCGCTCCGCATCCCATGGCCCGACCATTTCCTTCTTCTCGCGCAGTAATCTCCTTCCCATGACTCGTAACGTTCAATTTTTTGTAATTGGGAAGAACATTGTCAAGGTGAATTCTTCTTTCGGTTTCCTGTCGCACTTCTCTTTTATCCTTCCAATTTTCACTTCGCCAAACTAGAAGAGCGTCATCGATTCTTCTTTTGGTTTCAGCGTCACGCTCTGCTTTATCCTTCCAATTTTAAACCAGTAACCGGGAAGAACATCATCAAGGCAATTCTTCTTTTCGATCGCATTCCTCGATTACCTCCTCAAATTTGCCTAGCCAGAAACAATAGTCAAGCGGGTTCTTCTCTTGGTTTTTTACCCAACCTTATTCCCTTAGCATTGCAACTCTGAAAAATGAGTCAAAACATGTGGGATATATGAATGTGGATATATATATATATATATACATGCTTGTGTTTCTTTCGGTTTGAAGACCTATTAGTGCACAAGAGGGCATGACAAGATGAAAAATTAGCATAATTATACTCAAGGCATTCAAGAATAAACCAACATCCATTAGATGTGGCTCCCCCGAAATCTTGTCGAAATTTTGTCTAATTTCTAGACTTAGAAAAAAAAAGGGAGAATGAATATATATTACATTTATCTTCTTTGGTTTAAAGGCCTCTCGTGCTTAAGAGGGCACAATGAGATAAAAATTTGGTGTCCTGAGACACACTTCACATAGAGGGAGTATCAGGTAAACAAATACCCCGATCTGACCCATATGGGGATGATCTTAGGTACCAAAATTAGCGTCAAATATTTTGACTTAGAAAAATGGGAAAGTAAAATGAACCGACTTAGAACACTAAGTAAGAAACTTACATAATATTAAACTAAAAGTGTCAAAAAAAGGGGAAAAGTAAAATGATATCGACAACATAAATGTAAAATAAAATAAAAAGAAGATGAAAAGCACTAAATTTATCTAGCGAGTTGAAAGCCACTAAAGTTTCTAAGCTCCCTTTTAAATGTCCTAAGTCCAACCCTTCAAATAAATGGAATAGAATAGGAGACTCCCTCTTGGTCTTATTTATAGAAATTAGAAGAGGTGGTGAGTGGGTTGCTTTCAAATGAAAAGAGGGAGAAAATGAGTGTAGGAGAGTTAGAATAAAAAAAAGGGGAAAGCGAATATAGGATAATTCAAATAAAAAGGAGGGGAAAATGAGAATTACTTTGAGGAGTAAATCTTCTTCTTAAAATAAAAAATTAAATTATCCTTTGAACTTGTAGCTCAAAGCAAAAAAATCGTCCTTGAATCATGACCATTTGTGCATACATAATCGAAACTAAATCAATTCTACAAAAATCATTGAGCTTCCTTTAATCAAAATTGAGAGATTTCATTCTAATTATGAATTTTAAAATCAACAAAACCACTAATTAAGTAAAATTATCTAAAATTATAAATTCTTGCGTGCTGGACATAGAGATTTCAAGTGCAAATTGTAATGTCTAAAAGAGGCATGCTAAGTTAGAATTAAATGAAAATATAAAATTAATCTCATAATTCAAACACAAAATTACCTAAAATTGCTATACACATGCATGGGAGGTATCTTTGAATGCTTAAATTCAAGTGTCGAGGATGTTTAGTAGGTTGCTTCCTGGTTTAGTCTTACATCGGGTTAACAAAACCTAAAAATCTATAATAAGTTCCAAATCGGTGAAATATTTGAAAGCGATTATGTTAGGTGACTAGATCTCTATTAGTAACTAAACACGTTGTGAGGATCTAAAAGCTCTTAAAATATTCAAATTAATAAATTGTTCAAACCAAATAACTCAAATTAAAATCAATATAAAAAAAGCTTTTAGTGAAATTCTATCATTAAAAGCTTAAATCAAAACTCAATCTATCCACCTTCCATTTGTTTGTCGGTGACAAATTAAGAAAACTTTAGCTCACAAAGAAGCCAATGTCAAATCAAGTGTTACGCTATGTTCACTCTCAATCTCACATGCAGTAAGGATGTGGCTCGTGTCCTCTAACTGTGGCTTGGCCAATATGCTCCATAGATGAAGTAGTTATGACTAAAGTTCCACGATCGGGTAGTTTGGCCAATCGGACTCCATTATATTATGATCATGTAGCGTATGCTCCCCGATGGCTCATGAGTTGTGAATCATAGTGTACTCGATAAGGCAAACAACCCTCTGTCGGTAGGTAGACTTAAGTTTATTTCCTTGACAAACACCACCCAAGCTCTACAAGGATTTCTTGGATGATGTAACCCATGTGTTCGATAAGGATCCTTCACGTTGGGTCATTATCTCCTCGACTAAGTAGACTAGGGACCATGCGCCGGGATGGACTAGAACCATGGGATCTAGATCGAACATCATCATTCCCCAACCATCCAGTTTAAGTTGAAATGATGAACTTCATAATCTAAATTTGAAACTCCACATCTTTCTACTATATATGCATTTAGCAATCTAATGACTAGCTAATCGAGTTTTCTTTCACTTATTGGTAGGAGTAATTAACTATAGAGGCTTGCTATGAAAACTGTAATTATATCTAAAGTCCTCACCAAATGAGGAAAAAATCTCAGGTAGTGTTATATCTACTATTCCATCGCCTTTTGAAAATTACATCGACATTTCAAATTACTCTCAAATTCAATAATTATCGAGAGGTGGGTGGCGAATTTTGAGCCTGATTTTTGGCGACACTCTTGGGACAAGATTCTCTTTCCATCTTTGGCTAGTCATATATGCTATAGTAAATAAAATTTTGAAATTTCAAAACAAAATGATGATTTAAGTGTGTAATAAATTCAATAGGAGGCTTTATGTAGAATGAATCATTGAGTAGAGTATATCTTTTACACAATTATTTTATTCAGTCTCCTCATCTTGAAAGTATGAGGTGAAATAATAATTATTAATTACTAATCCCCATCTTTCACTATGCATAATGGACCTACAAAGCACTCCTTTCACCGCTCAACTAGTGGTGGAACATCCGCATAACGACGCCATCAACAGATGTCGGCTACCATTCAATTTGGTTGCTTGAATTTCTGCCATCGTAGCTACAACTCTGAAGTACCCACCCGGGTACATTCGTCCGAGGCTGGAAGGCCTCATCCTTCTAAGCGGCCAACTCAACACCAACCGCCAAGGAGTTCTCCGATAGAAATTCAATTTTTAAAAGGCTAGGTCAATCAAGCTCCCGTGATGAAAAGAATCATCGGGCAACTGTCTTTAATGCCTCATGGTACTGTTGTGTTGAGAACCTTTTGTACTCAAAAAAGCATGATCATGAAGCTTCCTCATCGTGGAGTAAATTCACCAGAAGAAGAAAGAGAAAAGTCGAGGCTCAAAGATATCCCCTTGAATGACCTAGTGAATAAGTGATACCGCCGCTAAGCGAGTTCCTACCCATAACAACAACTTTAATAACTTAAAGTGGTTAAAAAATAGCTCTACTAGTGAAGTAAAACAGTCTTTCTGAAGAACCAACTATGTCAAGCTCCACCATCACGAGGAGACAAATAAACACTATGCGGATACATAAAGTTCTCAAAGTAGCTAAGGACAAAGGCCTAATGAAAAGAAGATTTGATGCCTATGGTGATGGAAAAAGCTCCACCAAGAAAGTTGCCATATCTTCTGGTAACTAGCCATCGAGCCCATTATGCTTTGCATGGTGAGCATCGAGTGTGATACTTGGTTTTGTGCCCAAGAATCTGTGAAATCCCAACAAAAAGATAAGCAAATATGGAGGCCAAGACTCAGAATGAGGTCTGAAGAATGGAAGAGGTGTGACATATGATACATATACTCAAAAATCTCAAAACCAACTCATCAAGTGGATACCCAAAAGAAGGGATATCATTGATGAAGACATGATGGTCGACACCCTAAAGAATCCTCTAGGGATCCCATCACTCGATCAATTCTAAGAGAAGGTTGACTTTGATTGCCTTTAATAGAAGTTATTGTTCCACACATTAAAACCAGATCCACCGGAAACGCCGATAAAATTTGTGTGTAGAAAAAAATAATGAAGAAGATTCTTTGAAAGAAGTCGTCTATATGGTCGAGATATAGATAAACTCTACTACCACCAAAGAATGCAAATCTAAGGAATCAACTGAATTTGATGCTTATGAAGAAGAGTCTTCATAAGAAATAGAGGATGGATCTTCAATCTTTGAAGATGAAGAAGAAGAAGATCAGAATGAGAAAGAGATCATGGGTGTCAAAGTCATATATGGTTGAACTAAGAAATGACTGGTACATGCTTTTATAATCCCGTCATCGACCCAAGAATCTACGCAAATGCAAGGAGAAGGGCAAGTTCTTCCCCTAAAAATGAGCAAGGAGCATAACAATAATAAGAAATAAAAGAAGAGGAAGAGAATATCGATTGACTCCATGACGCTAGCTAGAGAGCAAAGAGAAATACAACATCAAATGGAGATCAAAGACAAGAGACTTGGTACCAAAATGAATGATATGATGGTACAAATGAACATCATGATGAAGATGTTAAGAATATCACATCAAGTGCAACACCTATTTTGTCTTCTAATTAATAACTAATCATACAACTTCTATACCATCAACCAATGTGGTACCTCAAGCTCTACGATACATGCAAGAAGTGAAGAATGAAGTTAACCCACTACCTCTCCTAATAATTCAAAATCTATCTAGACACCTAACGGAATAACCGCTCATCTAGAAATAATAATCAATGAAAAGATAAAGGCAATCATAGTCTCAAAGAAGGTTGAAAAGTCGGTGAGTAAGGGTCGCCCCCCGCTTAAATATGACCAAGTGTCATACCCAAAAGGTCACTGCCAAAATTCAAAAATTTTAGTGGGCTTGGTAATCCAAAGCAACATCTAGCCCAATTTAAAGGCTACTTGTGGTAACACGGAGGGAACAATGACTGCTTTTCATCAATTTATTAGTAGCGACCTCACCTCTTTCGAATGGTATGCAAAATTATCAAATGATTCAGTTAAAATATTTGTCAATTAGAGACTACATTTGTGAAGAGGTTCACGGCAACTGAGAAAATCACAATCACGGCCTTGCCTTGCTAAAAGGAGGAAAGATGAGTTAAGAAAAATTCATAAGTCATGCAACCTAAATATGAAATGCAAGCAACAATTGGAGAAGAACATGATCCAATTGCTAATGGGCAATATGGATGATAAAATGCACCATTTGTATGCATGATGTCAATTGCAATATTCCGTGACTTGTTCGATAGGGTGGCTAAATTTGAAAAGTTGAATCCTAAGTCTCAAGTCTATGTAGATAAAACAAAGAGAAAAAAAACCTTCGACTCAAGAAGAAATGAAATTCATGCCGCCTATAGCTCAAATGGTGAAAAGCGGTGATATATAATGTGGATAAAGAAAAGTAGCCAATGCATAATGATGATAAGGGCAAAAAAGCCTATTTATTCTAATCCACGACCAAAATTGGTATTAGGAGATAATGACAAACCTCATACTTTTCTAAGTGGTGGGAGCATCCAAAAAGCAAGAGATGATGAATGCCACCATCTCTTAAGGAAAAGATAAATAAAGAATATTCCTTTAGAAGGGATAGAGCTAAATTATTTTGGCAAGCCAAAGTTTATAATTACCAAAAATTAAAAGGCTTGAAGAAGTCGATCAAGTCAATAATCCAAATTACTCTACCTATCATTGATGATTTATCAAGATTTTATGTCTTCAAAGATTGGCTAGAAAGGAAGTATCGATGATGTGAATTTACACTATCCGATAGTATTCTAGTCAACCCAAAAGAGAGTCTACAAGGATGATTATGTCATCTTATCATCCAAAGAAAGACAAATAAAAGGAGAAATCAGTTGAGATGGAAGAATGGAAAACAATAGTTTCCAAAAGAGCGTGAAGATGCGAAGCAACTAAAAGATGTCCCTAATGTTAAGTGGAAATCACCACTTGAACTATATTGGACTTAAGAGATGCCTAAACTAAGTATTTGAGCTTCAATAGCATTCGATAAGGCTACTTCATCACAAGATGAGAAGTAGTCTACTAAACGCAGCCTCATAAATTAAAGAAGTTGGCTAAGAAAAGGAAGATCAAGAAGAGAACTATAACTCAAAAGATCATTAACAATCTAGAGAGTATCACCAACCGCAAGACAACCATTTAGCTTGTAGACTTCATGCCTAAACTTCACATCAGAATCGATGAAGAAGATAATGGTGAATGTTACCTAGAGACATGTCAATCATCTACGTGATGTT
Source organism: Cymbidium sinense (assembly GCA_021442155.1). Taxonomy (NCBI): domain Eukaryota; kingdom Viridiplantae; phylum Streptophyta; class Magnoliopsida; order Asparagales; family Orchidaceae; genus Cymbidium; species Cymbidium sinense. The sequence continues at coordinate 4,780,965 of CM038230.1, forward strand.
AGATTTTCTTCAACATCGTTACTCAATGACAAGGGTGGTATAAACACCAACCAACCTCAAAATTTTATCGTGAAAGCAAGAAGAGCGAGGAACTAATGTCTAAATTTTGTTTAATGACTCAACAAGACAATAGTTATATGAAGATCTATGTTTTCCGATGGAGAAGAGTCATTCTCATCGATATCATCACGTATGAATGTATGATGTTGAAAAATGAGTTTAGCCCTTTTGGCCAATATTCCGTAATAAGAAGGGAATTTGAAGAAACTATCTCTTCAAGAATCTAAGCAAGATAAGATTCAAGTTCGCTTGAGAAGTGGTAAAGTCTTACCACCTTCATCAAAGAAGGAAATGCAAATAAAGACAAAGGAAAATAAATTAAAAGTCAACGAGGATATTATTCCTAAAAATCTTAGGATAAAGCCTAAATCAGAAGATAGATTATAATATCTATCACACCTAAGAAAGATCCTTGCACAACCGAGTGTGTACGAGGCTCTCTGATGTCAAAAGACCTCCAAGAAAATTTGATACATGCTCTTAAAGATCAAGAGAGTTATAAAGCTTACTTGCTAAAAAAATGCATGATGAAGTATTGCAAACTCAAGATCTCCCAAGAATCATATTTTTTTGAAGAAGATCTTATGTTGGGACATGGATCACAATCGCCTACTTGTTATTGTAGAGAGTGATGATATCTCGATCAACCAAATATTGATTAATCCGTTCTTCTATCAATCTTATGAGTCTAAAGGTATTGAGAGGATTATCACTGATATCCAACATCTTGGGAGAGATAAGTTGATGGTTCATGGTTTTCAATGAAAAGGGGTAAAAACTCTAGGTTCTTTTATTCTCCGCTCAAGTTCAGATTTATATACAAAAGCCAAGTTTCATGTAATCGACATTGATACATCATTTAGAGCTGGTCGCATGAGTATGACATGGTCCCATCAACTATGCATCAATGTATGAAGTGTCTGAAAGATGGAGAAGAATTGAATTCTGATTATCTATAACCATTCTCGTAATGAAGCAAAGATCTATGAAGATGTAAAATATTTCATCCTTAAAGAGAGCTAGTAGAGCCTCTTGAAGTAGTAGCATATACTTCAGAACTAAAAAAGCAATTTTACAAAAGTGAAAGAGCGTAAAAGGGAAGAAAGAAGGCAATGCCGACTCTCCCTAAAGCACTCATTCTGACCTAAGTCAGAAAATCAGTTCCTCATTTGGGAAGTGACATAGAAGAAGAAGATATTCCTATCAAACCTAAGGAAACTTATAAGCTTTCAAGAAAGGCAAGTATGAAATAAGTGATTCTAATTGACTATGAATTTTGAATCTACTTATGGAAATATAGAGTTTAGATGGTCATCAAGGAGGGTAACTCACTTGGCGAGTCGGATGACTCACTCAAAATTATACCCATTAGTAGTGCTTCAAAGAAATCACTCATTGAGGTTCAATATTGAAGAATTGATAACATTCTATGTGCCACCATTGAGTGAGAGTGAACAAGAACTCTATTTTATAAATCAAGAGTCTCCCACAATTTTGATTAGCCTACTCAACATGAAAATTATGAGATAGTGCCAACATACCAATATATTATCCACAAAAAATTGCAAAAAGAATGATGCATAAGATTAGAATTCATAGAACTACTAAACATAGACTCAAATCTTTAACAAGATGTGGAGCCAAAGAAGTCCTCAAGCATCGAAGAAGTGATAAGTTTATCACTAAAGGTTTAGGGTTCATCCACAAATCTCATCAAGATAGCCTATTATAATATAATAGAAGATAGAAACACTTGATGAAGAAGATGATTCCCATAAAATTCTTTTAAAAATGATGAAGAAGTAAAAAGCTTTGAAGAACTTGAAGATGGTGGACAAATAGCTACTATGGATGAACTTAAAGAAGTCAACCTAGAGTCGAGGATGATCCCCATCAACTTTCATCAATGCCCTTCATGATGAAAAGTTGAAGAGCTAAAAATGTTACTTTGAATTAGATTTCACATATTCTCAAATGCCAAGTTATCCCCGAAGTAGTTCATAAACTAGCTATTAAACCATACACCATTAAGCAAGCTCCTAGGCAAATGAGATTGGAGATTGAAGAATAGGTAAAAAACTAAAAAGCTAATCAAAGTAGGCATTCATCTAGGATGAGAAGTATGCATATTGGATAGCCAATATTGTCCAGAAAGAAGAATGACCAAATCCATCTTTGCATTGACTTGACCTTTAAATAAGGCATGCCCAAAAGATGACTTTTGCTTCCAATATCGAACTACTAGTGGACAACACTTTCAACTATGACATGTTCTCATTTATGGATGGATCGTTAGATACAACCAAATCAAAATGGCACTGAAGAAATATACATCATTCAAAACTATTATCATATATGCTACACATTCATGCCCTGCAAAAAATACTAGAGCTACATACCAAAGAGCCATGATGCATATTTTTGATGAGTTGATTCATCAAAAGGTGGAATGTTATGTATGGTTGGTAAAGAGCTTAATTGTGAAAACCACTTTGAAGACTTGAAATTGAGAGAATCAAAAAATATGATCTCAAGATGAATCCTCTAAAATGTGCATTCGGTATCCTCAAAATTGTAATTGTCACGAGGTATTGAAATGATCCGCCAAAAATCAAGGCAATGGAGATGCCAAAAAGAGTTTGCGCATTCTTTATAAGACATTCATCCATCAATTCATATCAAATCTATCGATTATCAACCATTTGCAAGGTTGATGAAGAAGGATGCTCCATTCAAGTGGGATAAGGAGTGCTAAAGCCTTCAATAGCATTAAAAGCTACCTATTAAATCCACCAATCCTTGCAGCTTTACCCCTGGGAAGCCCCTCATTCTATACATTAGAAGAGTCCCTTGGAGCATTATACACAACACAATGAAGATAATAAAGAGAATGCTCTTTATTATATCGGAGAGACAGAGTAAAATGAGATACTCGATAGAAGCACTATTTAGCATTGATCTTTGTCCAAAAGCTTCATCACTATATGTTATCTCACAAGATTACCCTCATCTCAAGGATTGATCCATAAGTACTTGATGACAAGACCAACGTTGATAGTCGCTGGCAAGATGGGAGTATTGCTTACAATTTGATATCACATGCTATGCAAAAAATAGTGAAGGGATAAGTCTTAGCAAATTTTCTAGCACATCCCATCCTGACTCTTCTCTTAATGATGATTTGCCCGATGAGCAAATTATGCTCATTCATGAAAGAAAAATCACAAAATTAGGAAATGTACTTTGATGGAGCCTCATCGATCAAAACAAGTCCAATATCTAAATTTTTAAGAGCAAGAGTAGAATCGCATCATCTTCATAACACCGAAGGAGGGATAATGAGATCATATGGATTGACCGAGCCAAGAACTAATGAAGTGAATATGAAGCATTAGTGGCATGCCTTGAAGAAGCTATTTTCATAGGCATTCAAAACTTGCATATTTTTATGATTCTTATTATAAATCAAGTACTTGGCATCTATAGAATCAACAAGCTTGAGTTAGCTTTCTATCAAAAGCAAGTTCTTGAGCTTATGAAGTGATACCAAATATCACATTAACTCGAAGTCTCGATCCGAGAATGGTAAAGCCGATTGCTTGGCAAAATTAGCTAAGAAATGGCAAGTATGAATGGTGATTATGTCATGATACATATTTACCGATGAGTTTTGTAGAGCCAAAGTATCAATCCCCGCAGTAGGGATTATCAACCGACTACTGGAGGACTGTTGCTCCTCATACTCCCCAAAATCAACAAGAAGTTATACCAAGAAGAGCTAAGAATGACATTTCCTCGTAGTAGAAGCCTTTATTGTAGAAGAGTCACATGATTGAGGCAACCCTTCATCAACTACTTTAAAGAAGGCAAATTACCAAATAATAAATCACCGGCAGCTCAAATCGAAGAGAATGCTATGTTATACTCCAATAATACTTTATAGTAGATCCTTTGAACAAATGTGGCTATGATGCCTATATAAAGCTAGCAAAGTGATGGTTGAAGTTCATGAAGGACTTTGTGGTGCACATCACCAGTCCCAAGATGGCGAAAGATCAAAAGGATGGATTATTATTGGCCATCTGATGAGAGATCAGTATTAATCATGCTAAGAAGTGTCATGAGTGTCAAGTACATGGGAATCTCATCCATCAACCTCCAAATCCATTACACCCAATAGCATCACCATTCAATGTTGGGGTACAGATATAATTGGACCAATTGATCCACCATCGCCAATTGGACATTCATCCTAAAGAATCGACTATTTCTCTAAGTGGAAGACCCCATTTAAAGAAGTTACGCCGACAAAGTGATCAACTTCTTCACCCATAATGTGGTCTATAGATTTGGAGTGCCACAATCAATAATTCTAACAATGGAATAACATTTAAAAGTGCAAAGATTTATAGATTCATCAATCGACACAAAATTGATTGATATTCTTCAATATATAATCCAAGAGCAAATGGTTTGGCGAGCTTTCAACAAGACATTGATCAAATTGCTCAAGAAGATTCTCACCAAAAAATAAAAGAGAATGGCATACCAAGTTAGTAGAGGCACTATGGGCATATCAAACTACCTACAAGACACCGACTAAAGCCACTCCTTATTCATTAATATGGAACTAAAGTAGTTTTTCCGCTTGAAGTTGAGTTGCCTTCACTTCGAGTATCCATCCAAATAATCTAACCAAGATCAAAATGCTCATCTGAGAATGGAGGAACTCGACGCTTGATGAAGTTAGATTGCAAGCTCATCAAAATCGGAAGTCTATCGAGCAAAGATGTCCGTGGTTTTTGACCATATGGTTAACATTCCAAAAGGAGAATTGATCCCGGTGAAGGCCAATTATTCTAATCAAAATTTGGTGGAAAATTTGAGCCTTGGGAAGATCCTTTTGTCATTGAAAAAGTGTATCAAGGAGGCATACCAACTCATCAACCTAAAGGTGAAAGACCAATGCCGCTAATTAATGGTCTACTTGAAAAGTACTATACTGACCACATATTCTCTACAAAAATAAGAGGGACATTTTTTTAGTATATCTATTTAGACATCGCACTTCATGCAGATCAAATAAACATACTCACTCTATATGGAGAAACCTGTGAAAATTTTTAAGATTTTTTTAGTATATCTATTTAGGTCGACATTTTCATGCGAGATCCCTAAATAAATATACTCATTCTAGATAAAAAAACTTTTCGTGAAAATTCCACTATTACACAGGGCATTTTAGGTTTTTTATATAAGATGAAATCAATGTTGTATGTTAAAACCCTCTTTAAGACATATCAATTCAAATTGATATATTTATGTATATTTCATCTTGAAAAGCTTCCAAATGTTTTAGAATTCTACAAGACAGGCATTTTTTAGTTTATATTAAGTTTATTTGAGTTGACATCATTCATAAGATGAGATCCTCAAATATATTCGATTCAGTCGACATGCTAAAATCCCTAAATATATCTATAATTATCATTGTTAAGTTGCATATTCTGTGAATAAAAAAAGAATCTATTTCTATGCATGAAAAGATAGCCCTAAATGTCAAGAAATTTATCTCTGATTTGTCAAATTCTAGAGATCAAGTCAAGAACTCCCGATTTTGAAAGCTTTAGTCAACTGAGTTGGAAAACATCAACCTCTACATCCTAAAGTCTAACATGGATGAGTTCTAAAGGTCAAACTCAACAAGCCCATAAATGGTCGAAGTCGACGCCTCCTCACTCAACAAGACATGAAAAGGTCGCAAAGGAAAGAGCCCCGCTCGTCACCGATGACAAAACCACCAACCCACTACTTAAGTCAAAGACTCGAGTTTCTAAACTCAACAAGCCCAAATATGAAGTCGACGCTCCTCACTCAACAAGCCGCAAGAAAAGGCCACGCAGAGCTCTGCTCGCCCAATGATGATAGCTATTCAATCTCAAACCAGATCCCCAAGTGATTACAAGCAACCAGATCCAAGAGATCTTTCTACTTGATCGATGATCAAGGCACCGAGGAAAAGCTCAATTGGCTACCTCAAATCAATTTATATATTGCCCAGGTGATATTTCAATTTATTCAAATGATCGATCAAGCTCAAAGCAAATTAAAAGCCAATCTCCTCATCAAGTCCATCAAAGTAGAAAGCAAACCAAGGAAGCAATTCCATAGTTCAAACAAAGCCGATGGCTAAAACTAAAAGAATTTCATGATTATTCGTCATAAAGCACACGCTATTAGACTAATAACTCAATATTGACCCTATATAAGCGAAGGTCGGGTCATCTATGTACCCTTCAACAAATGTCAAACCAGCAAGAAGGGGTTCATAGTGCTATACTTCGATAAGTCAATATGGACAAATCGTCTCCTTCATCAAGTCCGCCAACTCAAAGCTAGATGAAGAATTTTAAATCATTAAGCATGGATAAACCAATTCACCTGGAATCATTCATCAAAATAAATAAACCAATTCCTCCATCAAACCCAACCAAGCGGAGCTAGGTGGAGGAAACTCAAATTTGCAATGACATAAAAGAAAGAGATCTTCAAAGAAAGCCATTGAAGCGTAGTAAATGGTTTGAAGAAATGATCCAAGTTTCAGAAGCTAGCACACAAATTAAACCCAAAGCACAAAGCATACAAATCAAGCAAATCAAAGTTGATTTTCTCATCAAATCTTCAAAAGCACAAAAGTGCGTATAACAGGGAACACTAACTCCACTAATACAATAAGAGGATATAATGATACATGATATAAAAAAGTAAAGTACATCATGGGAGCCTAGATTGTAACTCACCGTGATAAATAAGTCGCTAAAGATGATCGCTTCTCACCAATCAGAAGCATCTTTCTAATCAAAGTAGCCTCAACATCTACCATAGCTGATGACGATAATGCCGCTCCCGCCTATAGCCGAGCTCTTTGTCCCACTCAACTTGCGCCTCGATCGGCAAATAACTGTCTAACTTAGAAGAAACATCTATCAACTCTAATGGTCATGTTGTAGAGCCTCGACTCTCTTCAAACTCATCATGTGCTAGTCACCGCTCCCTACTAAGCCCCGACCGCCCCTAAAGCTTTGTCAATAAAGTGCTAGAATGAACAATCGAGATCTCATCATGGATTAAGAACTCTATGTCTCTACAAAGAGTTTCTAGATACCGAGAGCCTGCTCCTCCAAGCAGAGCTAAAAGGTCCAAAGTGGTGTCACATAAGACGTGAAGCTATCCAATGACTCGGTGAGTCCAAGGCAATCCGAGAAATCACGCCCCTCAAAACACCAAGCGTAATCCCGCATGCTCCTATCACATGGATTCGCCTATGGGATGTTGATGGTAGATCTCGGACTCATAACTACATCGCACCGCAGGAAACAAATGAAAATAATTAGCATGAAGCATATGTAAAGAAGTGTAGTTAATAAAATAAATAAATAAAGAGAGGGAGAAAGTACCAACATGATGAATGACCGAACAGTATCATGTTATAATCCTGGCTCCTCACTATCAAATAAACCTGGGGCTATGTGTCGGCTCAGAGGCCTTGCTAGGCATGAGGTCTCTCACCAAGTCTCCCCGTGACAAGGGATAAGTTAGGCTTAGAAAAAAGGTGGCTCCATGGGAGGAGTAATAAAATTGAAAGTGATAGTATCAAAGGTTGACACACGCATAGCCCAACTCGAATCCTCAATAACATCTCAGTGTTGCCCACCTACACTTCATCAAGTCATAAACGGAGTCATGGAATACAACCAAGCAGCTCAGGTTGGCTTCACCTACATCACAGTTGGTGAAGAAACATCGTGTAGCTAGGGTAGAATCCCTAGCTCTAACTCGCCAGAGAAGTGGTATCCTCAACCTAACTCGCCGCCAACTGTGCATCTATCAAGAATCAAATTAGAGTATCAAATGCACTAAGCATATTTGATAAAAAAAGAAAGGAGGAAAGAGTAAAAGTATTGAAAGAGAGGAGAATAGTGATTATACCTCTATAATCTCCTCGCTAATGGTAACCGACGATGGGCCCTCTCGATCTCGGGAATGCCCAAAGACCTCATCCTGTTCATATCTCCTGGAACCAGGAAAAGGGCCAAAAGACAACTGCATCTGTGATAAGTATAACTAACTGCAACCCTATGGAGGGCTATCCAAAATGAGCACGCATCAAGCCTCAAATGTAGCCAAATGGTCAAGTAGCAAAAAGTAACATGCCTCAAGGGGAATCCCCGCCCTAAAATCCACTACACTGGGATGAGTATCCTACCATCACGAGCTTGACTGGAAGAAACCAACCGCCAGTAACTCGTTAGGTTGATAGCCCTATAACAACCGACGCCAAATCGATAACATAACCATCATGGACGATATCAAAAGGTAACCAACTACTCAATGTCCAAACCATGAAGCAAGGAATATCCGCCATTCTCATCAAGAATGTCAACAAGATCAATCCCTATCGAAAGGGTAAGTCGAGTATATCCGACAGAACCAACAAAATTGATCTTGACCAAATGAGGAGCAAAGAAGAGCATGTGAATCCTCCATCTCCAAAGTAGAGGATGCTCGATATAATTGTAAGATCAGAAATATCCTCGCTCTAAAAAAGAATGTCGGATACTCAAAATAAGCAAAGGCCATGTATATGGAGATGAACCCAAACATATAAGTACCGCCAAGGTAGAATCACATCTCATCGCTCTAGAGAACCCGCCATAGAAATCACCCCAATATCCTATAAAGCTCAATACTGGGCAAGAGAAACTCGCCACCTCGAGAGATTCCGTTATTAATAAATCACTGGGCAACTAAGCCATCTAATGGGGAGAACAAAATGCAAAGCCATGTCACTATAAAATCAACTAAGAAGATCCTCGCCAATCCTCGGTATAGGAGAAGTCCCGCTAAAATAGGCTCCAGCCTCCTGGATAAGCAACTACCTTTAGACACCCAATCAAAAGGGTCATGCAAGGTTACGCCTCTCTGATAGAGCATAATCTACAAGAAGCTTTGAATCCATGTACTCACTGTAATGCGGCTCGTGATCATATAGAATGCCCTAAGACCAAGGTCTGATAGGGTCCAGAGATCAATATAAGGAATAGCTAACCTACCTCGCTGATCACAATCATCCAAGGCTACCTATGAAATAACTCCCTAGTGGAACACACTCCTCATAGTGATAACCAAGAAGACTCAACACGCCTGTAAGTCCAAAAGAGTGATCACAACTCCCGCCAATCCAAAAGTGTTACTACTATGATCCCAACTCCACTACTCCATGAGCCCAAGAAGAAGGCATACCCCAAAGTCAAATAAAGATGCATATACGCCTCATAAATGTAGGTCCAGAAGTATCTTGTGAGCTAGAATATACCTAGCCCATGTGACATATCCATGAGGAAGAGTAGGAATCTGCCAATAGAGGAATCAAGTAGTCTAGTGAGCCCTGTAGAAAGTGGCTCAAGAGTCTAGACTATCTCATCGACTCAATGTTGTCGTGCGGGTAAGACATCACAATATCCCAAACTAACCGGCTACTATGTTATCCAAAGGATTGTAGTACACTTCGCCTTAAGGGTAGCTACCTGGATCCTCAAAAGTAAAGGAATCAAGTACAATCGGAGTAGGGAAGAGCTGCAAAGAAGCCCCGTAAAATCACATCCTCATAGCATATCTGTGCTCAATCCTATCTCGAGTATCAACATCTCCATCATGTCACCAATCGACCGCAAATAGCTCTCAAGCAAAGCTCGGCTCATCGGTGATAGATTATCGTCTCCTCTAGTGAACATTCTCTGCCAAGTGATAAGAGAAATGTTACATAAAAATTTAAATAACGGTGTAATCAAGTATGTCCACCGTTCTCAAGATGCAATAAGAAGTGAAAAAAAAGAGAAGAAAGATGGGAGGTAGAAAGAAGAAAACCAAAAGTCAACCAATTTTCAACAAGCATGATCGCTTCATGCATGAATCACATTTGTTGGGGGTATTGTTGACCTCCACATATGTGTTATTAATCAAGACAAGCCCACAAGTTAAATTTGGACTTTGGAGGTGACAATGCATCGGGGCTCAAAATGGACTAGGCGTCAGAAAATGGTCAAAATGACCTCCGATCGATGAATGAAATTCACCGTTACATTGAATATCAAAATTGATCGAATATAAATATTACAAAATTTAACGAAATTGATTAAGCACTCAAGCTATCAACGTCGACACACATATCGAGTTAGGAAGCCACGATGATGACCAAATGACATCCATTCATAAAATTGATTATGCTATTAGCTTAAAAATATCAAAAACTATCAAATGAGACTATTCATGCTTAATTGATGAATCAGTAAATATTGAATAATCAAGTGGCGGCGCAAATTGAGGATGAAATACATTGATATCTCCGAAAATGGTCAAAATAACTCGTTCATGAAATTGATTGTATTGCTTTAAAATATCAAAATTTGTCAAATAGACTCTCCATGCTCAATTCTATGTACAATGTCGAATGATTTGAGATGACAATATGCAAATTGGTTGAAAGTCTTGGGCGTCAAAATCAACTCAAATGACCTCCGATGAACGAACTTTGCCATCACATTCAAACATTGCGATCATAATATAAATATTGCATGACTTGATGAACAATCGATCAAGCTCAAGTCATCAATGCCCATTATCGAGGTCGAGGCACGGATCAAATGACCTCCGTTCTTGAAATTGATCATGCCATTGGCTTCAAAATATTGAAATCTATCAAGTAAGACTGTTCAAACTCAATTCGATGAGTGCTGAAAATGGTCGTAATAGATGCATTTGAAATTGATCCAATTTGACCGACTTGAATCAAAATCATGCAAAATGAACTACGTAATTGAGTCAACATTGAAATAACCTAAGATTTATATATTGATTATATGAGTTTGTTGACATAAAATGCATAATTTAAATTTAATTAAATATTTAGAAAATTAATTAAATATACTCAAAAACGATCCCTCTCTTTTAGATTGCTCTCTCTCATTTTTCTAGTTCAAAAGAAAGAAAAAAAAGAAAAATTGGTTCTCTCCTCTTCCCATTCCCACTCTCTCGGTAATCCTCTCTCCCCTCTCTTTTTATCATTCTGCGCAGACCCTTCCCGTCGACGAAATCCGGTCCCGCTGTCGCACCCAGCATCGCTCGACCCTGCGACTCTGCCCGTTCGACGCCCATATTTTGCGCTCCCATTCTACCTGCCAGCCGTTCCAGCCATGCCTCATGACCTTGCCATTTTCGACCCATCCATTAGCTGCTCTCTACCAAACTGGCGTGTCCCTCGTCCCACCGGCCGTGCGTATTCCAGCATCTGCCTCGCTCCAGACCGCGTCTCACTCGCTTCGCCATCTTTGCTCCAGACACAGCTCGGCCCAGCCCGGTCATCCCCTGCACCAGCCGTTCCATCATTAGCTCCATTCCATCTCGCACCATTACCGCCTGCTCTGACCGCCCGCCATCCTTCTGGGACCAGCTTCGTTCATGCATCCCAGCCTCGTCCATTCTCATTCCAAACCCATTGCTCCCTGTGACCCAACCTCCTTCCATAGCCTGCACCTCCTTCAGTAGTTAGTAACCCATCAATTTTGCTTCACCAGCCAGGAATCATTAAAGGTGAATTCTTCCTTCAATTTTTGCACTCCTCGCTTTATCCTTCCAATTTTTTGCTTTGAAACCGGGAAGAACATCATTAAGAGGTCTTCTTTCAATTTTTTTGTCGTTGCATTTTCTCTTTATCCTTCCAATTTTGGTTCGCATAAATCGGGAAGAACATCATCAAGAGTCAATTCTTCTTTCGATTTGGCATTGTATTCCTCGCATTACCTCCTCAAATTTGCCTCCCCATAACCAGAAGCAACACCATTAAAGCGGTTCTTCTTTTTGGTTTTCAGATACCAACCTTCTGTCGAGCATTGTAGTGCGTAGAAAAATGAGTCGAGAACATGTGAGATCTATGAATGTGGATATATATATACATGCTTGTGTTTCTTCCAGTTTGAAGGCCTCGTGTGCTCAAGTGCGATGAGATGAAAAATTGTACGTGGTGTCACAAGACACCTATGCTCAAGAGGGCATACCAAGTAGGCCAACATCGTTAGATGTCTCCCCTAGATGAAATATCAAAATTTTATTTAATTTCTTGATTTAGAAAGGGGGGGGAATGAATATATATTTGTCTTTTTTGAGTTTAAAGGCCTCATCGTGCTCAAGAGGGCACGACAAGATGAAAAATTGTGGTGTCAAAGACATCACTATGCCAAGAGGGCATCTTGAGTAAGCAAATACCCCGATGCATACATGAGGATGATCTTGGGAGGTCAAAATTACGTCAAATCTTTTGACTTGGAAAAAAAGGAGAGTAAAATGAACTAACTTAAGAATGCTAAGTAAGGAAATCTGCGACTAATTTTAAACTAAAGTCAAAAAAAAGGGGAAAAGTAAAATGACATACATAAATAATAAAGTAAAATAAAATAAAAGAAGGGTGAAAAGCACTTATGAAATTTATCTAAGTAGAGTTGAAAGCCCACTAAAGTTTTAACTACTCCATTTCAAATGTCCTAACTCCAACCTTTACACAAATGGAATAATAGGAGACTCTCTTGTCCTTATTTATAGAAATTAGAAGAGGTAGTGAGTTGCTTTTAAAAAAGAAAAGATGAGGGAAAATGAGTGTAAGAGAGTTCAAATAAAAAGATGGAAAATGAGAATTACTTGAGGGGTAAATCTTCTTCTTAAAATAATAAACTAAATTATCCTTGAACTTCAAAATAAAAAAATTGTCCTCACATCAACCCTTGCATACGTGAAGGTGATACTAAATCCAATTCTACAAAATCATAGGGCTTCCTTTAATCAAAATTAAGGGATTTCATTATAATTAAGAATTTTAAAATCAATGAAACCACTAATTAAGTGAAATTATCTAAAACTATAAATTCCTACATGTGCTGACATAGATTTCAAGTGTAAATTTTAGTGTCTCAAGAAGTAAGTAGAAGTTGGAATTAAATGAAAATACAAAATCTCATCTCATAATTCAAACACAAAATTACCTAAAATTACTATACACATGGGCCTTGACACTTTGAATGCCTAAATTCAAGTGTGTGAGGATCTTTGGTGGGTTGCTTCCGGTTTAGTCTTAGGATGGGGTTAACAAAACCTAAAATCCTATAATAAGAGTTTCAAATCAATAAAATATCATAGAAATTGATTCTATCGGTGATAGTAAATCTAATCCTCATTAGAAGCTAAACAAAGTTGACAGATCTAAAGCTCTTAAACATATTCAAATTAATCAATTGTTCAAACCAAATTAACTTAAACTAAAATCAATATAAAAACTATTTAAATGAAATTTTATCATTAAAAGCTTAAATCAAAACTCGATCTATCCACATTCTATAATTATTTTGTCGAAATGACAAATTAAGAAAACTCGCTCAAAGGAACAAATGTCAATCAAATTACCGTGTTCACTCTCAAATCAATCTCATTCTAGTAGGGGCGTGGCTGGCGTGACTTGGCCAGGCTCCACGGATGAAGTAGTTATGACCGAGTCCTTTGATCAAGTGGTTTTGGCTAGTCGGGGCATTAATGATTTTATTGCTTTTCCGATAGCTCACTTGCCCTTTGAGTTGTGAATCATAGGGTTTATTCGATAGGGCAGCGCCTGTGATAATCGGACTTAAGTCTGTCTCCTTGACAAACACCACCCCATGTCTACAAGGACTTCTTAGATGGCGTAACCCATATGTTCTTGATAAAGATCTTTCTGTCGGGTTGGGTCGACCTCCTCGATTAAGTAGACTAGGGATGCGACTATCGGATGATGGAACCATGGGATCTAGATGCATGTCATCGTGCCCAACCATTCAGTTTAAGCTAAAATGATGAACTTCAATCTAAATTTTAAACTCACATCTATATCTTTGCATTTAGTGATCTAACCAACCATAATCGAGTTCTCTCACTTTTGAGAGGTAATTAACTATAGGGGCTTGTGCCTATAGGAAACTTGGAACCAGATCTAAAGTCCTCACCAAATGAGGATGAAATCTCTAGGTAGTGTCTTATCTACTATTCCATCTACCTTAAAATTACATGACACATTTCAAATCACTCTCTTTAAATTCAATAATTGTTGAGAGGGCGGTGGAGAATTTTGGAGTCCACACCAAGAATCCATTGAAAAGAATGGGTGCCAACTAAAAAGCTTAATGTAATGTAACGAGTGAGTTGATTATCTCACCGAGAATGCACCTTATTAGGAAATTGGCATATTCCAATTACAGTACACAAGAGCTCGTTGAGGATCACATTACGAATCTACAAAACAAATTCAAGGTTCAATAACTTCTCCCACAAAATATTTGTTGCAAAAAGACATATTTAAACTTGAAATTAATGCAATTACATGCCACTAGTAATGGGATATATCCCTTAAATGCCTCGACTTATGTATGATGTGATCCAAGAATATTATTGCATCATATGAACAAAACAAATTTGCTATATATTAACCAACTTCATCCAATTGATCATGAAATTCCATAAAAAGTTATTATTCTCCTCCCATTCTTAGGCTCTTCAATAAAATGCGATATCACTTCCTTTATGTTCATGATAACTTTGACAAACAAACATGGATATCAATGTGATTGTGAATTCCATAATAGCTGTTGTCCAACATTCAACTTAGTTTTCAACAAAATGTTCACTTTTAGTTGTCCATCTCATGTGTACAAGGATGACACCTGTCGTAGCTTGCTCCCCGGTTCTCTACTCCTTCATGATTTCACTCATTTTCCTTAGACCATCTAATAAACTATAGTTTCTTTCTTCCTTGTGCAAGTCTCGTTTGATGTTAGAAGCTATAGATAATAGGCTTTATATATATGACCACCCTACCCACTAATCCAAATTGTTTTCTGCACATTATTTTGAATCAATTTTATTTAGTGAAAGACTAAATTAGAGAAATGTATTATTCAAACTAAATTGACGCATGCAAATAAGCTAAGGATTATTTTGACATTTGTCTCCTCTAAATAGTGATTAACATAAATGATGCATCAAACAAAGTCACTCAATTCATAGAACTTATTTTTTCAAGATCTCGTGGATCTCTTACCTCAATAATTATTTTTCGTTTGGCCTTTGGATTCAATAGGGAAGCACCATAACATTAAGAGCAACCTTTAAAAAACATAGTCCAATTGACAAGAAGGATATGTTAGAGCGAGAATACACCATCCGTAAACTTATCTTACACTATATATTAAGAAGCGGCAAAGAGAATGGGAGAACTCACACAACAAGAAGCCAACATTACATCATATGCATCCAGTGCTATGAAATTGGAAGTTCATTTCTCGATAACATTCTTGAATGCATATAGAGCAAACAAAATCTTTGCTATGGAGAAATTCAAGGCCATCACGCCCATGTCATTTAAGTGGACAAAAGCCTATTTTTTATGTAATACAGTTAAATTGAATAACATTCTTCTCTTTTAATAAAAGAAAATAAACATAGATCCACAGTTCTCATATTCCATAAAATAATAATAATAATAATTAATGCCATACAAACAACAACGTAAAACTAGAGAAGAAACAAAACAACAACAAATCAAATGAAAGACAACCTCCGGTAAAGAAAATATACTCCATAAATAAACTCAGATTACTCCACTAACTCAAATCAAGAACTTCAATAAGCTTTAAAATACAAAATAATTGATTTCCTAAGTTTGGTTTGATGAATTGTACTCAAGGGATTCCGCCCTTTATTATTTTTTTTAATTTTAGAGGACCAAGTATTATGCATTCAAATTTCAGCCTAATTAATTCATTAAATATTAAAATGATTGAATTATTTTGCTTATTAAGACATGCACTACCCTTATCAATCCCAAGAAATATCATTACAGAAATAGACTTTTTTTAAAAAAGCTTATGTCAAACTACTCAAAGTGTATCCTGAAATCTCTTATGCAATGCTAAAACTTTAAAACTGCAAGACTAGAATTCAAAAATATACTATGCATCTAGCAAAGAATTACCCAATAGTATATTTTGTTTGATCTCTCACAACATTGATCGCATCAAAATTTACCAAGAAATTGGAACATCGACAAATAAAATATAATTTCTTAACATTTTGTTATATGTAGCCTTCATTCATCACTCATCACCGATCAATAATATGCTTCTTATATATATATATATATATATATATATATATATATATATATATATATATATAAGAGAGAGAGAGAGAGAGAGAGTTATATAATTGTGCTAAAATTTGCCACCACCTCTCACAATTAAAGGAGAGCATGATTTAAGTATTGGTGTAATTTTCAAAAGGCGAGATTAGATAGTAGAAAAGATACTACGAGATTTCATCCTCATTTCTTTGAGTACTTTAGATCCGGTTCTAGGTTTTTATGGCACAAGTATCTATAGTTAATTACCCTCCCAATAAGTGAGAGAGAACTTTCGATTAAGGCTAGTCATTAAATTGCTTAATGCTATATAGTAGCGATATGTGAAGTTTAAAATTTAGATTTATGAAATTCATCATCATTAGCTTAAAGAGGATGGTTGGGGAATGATGACATGCCCGATCTAGATCCCATGGTTCTCATCCGCTGATGATCCTTAGTCTACTTAGTCGGAGGTAGTCAACCCAACCCCGAAGGATCCTTATCGGTAACACATGGTTTATGTCGCAAGAAATCCATGTATACATGGGGTGGTGTTTATCTAAGGAGAGACTTAAGTCTACCTTAGGCGACAGAGCTTTTACCCTATCGGTGTACTCTATGATTCACAACTAAAAGTGTAGAGCTATTAGGGATCATACAAGCTATGGTCGTAATCATAATATAATAGTTCCATTTGATGGCAACCACCCTCGAGGACTCGGTCATAACTACATCATATGTGGAGCCTGCCAAGCCACACAATCAAAGGACCCCACGTCTCGGTGTGAGATTGATTGAGAGTGAATATTTTAGAACACTTGATTTGACATTGGCTCCTTTGTGAGCTAGAATTTACTTTATCACCTTCAATAAACTGTTGTGGAAGGTGGGTTGAATGGAGTTTGCTTAAATTTTATTTGAGCAATTTTTAGAATGATGCTTAATTTGATTTAATTTGATTTGAGATTAGAATCATAGTTTGGTAGTATCCCTCGATTGAATCTTCATTCAATATAGCCATCATGGTAGTTAATTTTAGTGATCATTTAATTTAATATTTTAGATCTTGTTAACTCTATTAGTTTAATAATAGAGGATCAAATATACTATCACATAATTTACTCAGATATTTCACTAAGTTGAATTTCTTATAATATATTATTAGATTTTTAGGTTTTTTTGCTAACTCGGACCCGGTCCTGACCAAGCGGGAATCAACCCAGCGGCATCCTCGGAACAAGATTGATCATTCAAGATATAGTGTGGGGCCCATATGGGTAGTAATTTAGGAAATTTTATTTCTAAATTATGAGATTGATTTCATTTTTTCACCTAATTCCAATTTAGCGTGCAACCTTTCTAGAAATTAAAATTTGCACTCAATTTCCATGTTTGAGCACATGTAGGAATTTTAGCATAAATAATTTCATCTAATTAATGAAATCATTGATTTTGAAAATCATAATTAGAATAAAATTTTTAATTTTGGATTGAAGGAAACTCCTTCATTCGTGAATTTAATTAGGTGTCACCTTCTATCTACTTGTAGAGTTCTGATTGGTGGCATTTGAAGCAGAATTGATTTATATTTGCACTCAAAATATTGTATTTCTACTTGCATTTTATTTATTCATAGAATTTTCTAAATTTTAATGGTAGGCTTATGCTCACTAAAGACCTCCTAGATCTTTGCAAATTCAACATTAAAATTTGATATTCGTTCATACAAGTTGTACTTCCTCTGCGAGCTTATTTAAATTCAAGCTTCTTTTGATTATAAGTCAATTATTCAAGAAGAAGTATCAATCATCGATTCATAGGATATCAAGCTTCATATAAATTCTTTAAATTTGATTGTATTCAGTTCAAATCATTTTAATTAAGCGAATAAGTTATAATAACTTCAATGCTTATTGCCTTAGCCATATTCATGCTTATTGGCTAGCTTTGTAATCACATCCATATATAAGAACTATTAAACCCAATTTGGATTCATTCTAAACTCCACATCAATTTCATGCTTGTTTAAAACAAACTTCAAACTTATTATGAGTCTTTTGTGAGTTTAGTATTGGTCTCCTCAAATTTTACTTACATTTTAAATAAGTGTTATATTCTTTCAAAATTTTTTATGTGCTCTCACTCTATTTCTCTTTGATTTAACATTTATCTTCATATTTATCATATATCTTTTTTATTTAACTTAACTTTAGATGATTTCCATTTGAATTTGTTAAAGTCTTGAATTTCAATCTAAATTTTGGTAATATTTTGGCGATACCACGTCGTCCCAGGATGCATCAACTTTTTTGGCTTACTCGATACACCCTAATGAGTAGTGAGCTGTCTTATGACACACCCACTATGCCCTAATGGGCAAGAGTCTTGGAACCTAAAAATAGCAAACATATATAATTTGTATATATTTAAGCCTCATCTTTTTTTTCTAAGTCAAGATTTTGATGAACATTCAACGATTTTAGTATAGAGGGCGACATCTAATAATTTTGGCTTACTTTCGATGCATCATAATCAGTGGCAGTGGTGTTTTTATGACACCACAACCGGTTTTCATCTCATCACTAATGAGCGTGGGTTCAAACCTGCATAAAGACATATATGTATATATATATATATATATATATATATATATATATATATATATATATATATATATATATATATATAATTTCCACATTCACATACACATCCACAACTATTTCACTATATTATTGGCATTGGAAGAGCAGCAGTTGAAGGAATGGGTAGTGCGGCGGATGTCGATTGAGTAATTCAAGAGCTTAGAGGAGGAGAGAGAAAGGTTGTTTACTGCGATTTGAATAGGATTTAAATTGAATTTAACTTAAATCTAGCCAAACAAGATTTTTTTGCAAATTAAACTTGGATTTACTCAATCTGGCAAGTGGATTCTGGGATCTGAGAGAAGCGAGAGGGGTTTTCAATTGGATGGAATTAGGTGGATGAAAGAAGGGTTTGTGGCTTGAAGCGGCCAATGAGAAGGATCGTTTGACTCGGAGGAATTGGAGTTAGACAAATGAGGCGTCGAATCAATTTGAGTAGAAGGGTAGCAAATGAGATGGGTGATGAATCGAGAGAGGAGAATGAGAACTTACGAGATTATGCTAGCGGATTGAGAGAAAACGGAGAGAACAAATGAGGAATAGCGAGTGTGGGTGATGGTTTCCATCGAGAACCTAGGCTTCATTCCTTTGGATCGAGAAAATCGAGCCAATGCCCCCTTCATGTGTGGTTTTAGGGAGATCCCATGCAAGGAGGGAACAATTGCTTGGTAGGAAGCGGGAGCGGTTGAGGAAGGAATGGAACAAGAGGGATCGACTTCCATTGGGAGCGGGTGCTTGAGGCTCATGAAGGGGGGGAGTGGCAAGGTCAACAATAATATATGAATGAGAGGAAAAAGTTCTTTTACAATTTTTTTTGTATTTTCAATTTTTTGGTGAATTTCTCAAATTATTTGAAGTAAAAACAAGCATATTAGGGAATTTATCTCTCCTTATAAGGAGAATAAAACCACCCTTTATTGTGAGCATGGCCCAGTTGTCTCAATAGACCAACAATCATCATTCAATTTTGTCTACCAAAATTAACCACATATTCAAGATTAGACAAGCTTATTTGTGTTTTGGGACCTAGAGGCCATTTTTCATGTTTTAGACTGATTTTGGTGCTTTTGGTACCAACAAAGCCTTTAAAGATAAGTTTTGATCACTTTGAATGATTTGAAGTCAAAATTTTGAGAAATTTCAACATCAATGAAGAATCATGCCATGAATTTTACCTTAAATTATCATTTTAAGGACCAAATTTTTCTGAAATATTTTGGGCTTGTAATTTCAAATGTCAAAAAAAAGCAAATGATATTGATTATAAAATTCCACCCGGTGGAGTTGCTAAAATCTATGAGCTCCAAAAATTTACCACTCTTCTGAGTAGATTAAATATCGGTCAAATTTTGTGAGGGGTTTAGATTTGATTCTAGGTTTCCTATAGGTGCAAGAACCTATGGTTTATTACTCATTCCAAAGCGAGAGAGACCTTTCGATTAAGGCTAGTCATTTGATCATTAAATACGTAGCATATAGTAGTAGTATGTGGAGTATAAAATGGTGAATTTATGAATTTCACCGCTTTGACTTAAAATAGATGGTTGGGGAATGATGGCGTGCTTGATCAAGATCCCATGGTTCCTTCATCCCTAGCTATAATGGTCCCTAGTCTACTTAGTCACGGAGATAGTCAACCCAACTTGATTGAAGGATCCTTGTAAGTAGCCATGGGGTCATTCAAGAAAACCTTGAAGGCGGTGGTGTTTGTTTGTAAGAAGACAAGTAAGTCCACCTTAGGCGATAGAAGAGCATTTTGCTTTATCAAGTGCACCTTATGATTTAAAACTCAAGATAGAGCCATTGGGGAGCATACAAGATAGTGCATTGATCATAATATAATGGTGTCATTTGACGCCAACCAGTCGGAGGACTCTAATCATTCGCATCATATGTGGAGTCTACTACAAGCCATGCAAATAGAGGACACGTGTCGTCCTTATTAACATGAGATTATTTGAGAGTGAACATAGTTGTGTACTTAACTTGACATTGACTCTTTTGTGAGCTAGAATTTTTTTAATTTATCACCTTCAACAAATAATTACGGATGGATGGATTGGATTTTAGTTTTAAGTTTTGGATATTGAATTTCATTTAACCATTTAAAGCTTAGTGATTTGTTTGATTTTATATTTATATTAATAATTATGTTAGATTAATCGATTTGAGCTTGCAAGCGCATTTGATGGCAAGGATCCCATGGTTGAAATCTCCATTCAATACATACCGGGATAAATAAGTCTGTTTAACTATTTAGCTTATTATTCCGGATCTTATCTATTAATTTAATAAGATCTAGAATTATATTTTGAGAATTTTGAATTTGAGATTATTAAATATAAATATCTTAAATATTTTGATAATGATGACCCCTCCAATTGATATATTCAATCAACTCAACTATAATTGAGGAGTTAGGAGATAATCGTTCTTGACCTCACTTTTGGAGTGAGTTATCAATATCCCAATCATAGATCTAAGACTCTTATGGACACTAAGAGTTCTTTAATTGTTGACCTCATTTTTTAGAATGAGCTCTTAACCCATCCATCTTAGACATAGGACTCTCTTGGACTTTAAGAGTTCCTTAATCTTAAGACACATCTAGTGATTGGGTGGACACTCAAGCGCCCTGAGACTTAGAAGAGTTAGCCATAGGAATAGGTCATGCCTTAGGGGTGTTAGGAAGATTTGCCTACCCTTAGCTTGAACCACTCCTCACCTTCCTTCCTTCAAGTCAAACTCCAAATCAATCTTATTTGATTTTCTCCAAACTCAAATCAATGCACATGATTGAAACCCATGGTTGAAATTCCAAATTCAAAATCATTCTTAAGTCCTTAATTTCCTCTTATGGACTTATCCAAAATCATCTTCAAATCAATTCAAACTCATGAGATTTTCTCATAACTCATTGATATTCTCATTTATATTCACATATATAAATGAAATATAAATTCAAATCAATAAAATCAAAATTCAAGCTCGAAACTCTAAAATTTCCTAAGTCCTTTAAATTTCTTCTTAAAGACTTAGCCTAGATCATGATCAAATCACTTAAAATCCTTGAAATTTTCTAACCCATTTATATTCTTATTTATATTCACATATATAAATTAGAAATAAATTCAAACAATCAAAACCGTTTCCAAAAATCTAACTCAAACCTATTCAAAATCCCAAGCCTTTCAAGTAAAAATCTTGAACTTAGCCAAATCAATTTTAAATCAAAAATCTTAATTTTCCTTCATGATTCAATCAATCCTTCAATCATGAATCCAAATATAAATACAAACTTCAATCAACTCAATTCAAAATCAAGCCAAAATCCATTTCATGTTCACCCTTTGAACTTGAAATTATCAAATGAATCAAAACCCATTTGACTACTGAACCACTCATGGATTTATATTTCAATCATAAGTCCATATACAAGTTCAATCAAACTCAAATCAAGCTTTGACCAAGCCATTTGACCCACTTAGGCTCACTTGACCAAAAGTACTCTATGAGTCAAATTCTAATCCTAACCAAATTGGATTGAATCAAACTTGCCTATACCTCTCATCATGATCAACAATCATCATGAGATGATCAATCACCTAAATTGGGTCAAACCAAGTCAAATGGTTGACCAAGTCAACACTTAGCCAAAATGAAATCCAACATAGCCAAAATCCATTATAGGATAAATTGATTGAAACCAATGATCTAAGTTCATTCATGAACTATGTTTGAACTTGACCAAGTCAATATTTGAGCCTAACCTAGCCCAATTGGCCACTTAACCTAAGTTGACCCAACTTGACCTAAAAGTCAAAATGTGTCAAAATTTGATTTAAGCCAAATTGATTGAAACCAATGGGCTGGTTCATTCTAAATCACTTGTTGAACTTGGTCAAAGCCTCAATTGGCCAACTACCTGCCCTTGATCTTGAACCCAACTTGGTCATGTTGAGCCAAATTCAAATTTAATCAAAATTGATTGGAAATAAAGATATCAATCCACTTCATATGACTAACCAAACCTAAACACCCATGACCTAGCTCAAATAGGTCAAATGGGTTAAATTGTCACTTGACCCATTTGACCTAAATGAAGTCATATGGACCAAATTCAAACCTAAACCAAATTGAATCAAACCAAAGCCACTAAAATATTTCAAAATGGTCATATGAACTTTACCCAACCCTTGGTTTGACCCAATTTGACCAATTGGTCAACTTGACCAAGTTGACCCATTTTGACCTAAATGGGTCAACATGAGCCAAACCATACCAAATGAACTCCAAATCCAATGAAACTTGGGCCTATTTTCTCAAATACCCAACATATTGAAATTCAAAATTCAGCCAAATGACCATTCTACCCCTAGGTCATAGAACAAAAGTTTGTCAAATATATGGGGAATTTGGTCAATTCCTCTTCATACCTACTTTATACTTTCCTCATAGGTGAACCATATGGAGGGTGGTGCACCCAACCCAATGAGTTTGGGTCACTCCACCATATGGCCAAACCAAACACACAGAAATGGACATGGCATTCCTCCTACACTCGATTTAAGCACATGGGAGTTCATATTCCCACTCATATGGACAAGCGACCATGTGCATGCCTCTAACAGATCAAACAACCCATTAGAAATTGGATCAAAATGGCAAGCCTATGTTCTATCCGATTACCAAAGGGGAGATATGCTAATTCATTTCAATTCACATACACACTCACGTCATTGAAGCAGAAGCCGGAGGAGCCATTTGAGAGCCTTCCCAAGCTTCTTAGAGAGTTAGAAATTCCATTCTTGATTTTTACAGTAAAATAGGGAGCTCTATAGGATTTCCAATTGAGCCAACACTTGAAACCAATCAAATTCCTTCCTTAAGCTCCATCGGGGGACTAAGTCAGTGCACCCATACTCTTTCCCAAGCTCCAATGGCAAGGGGTGCTAGCTCGATCAAAGCCACAAGAAATCTAAGGAGGAGTTGGTCCATAGAGAGATCTACTCAACCTCAAGGTCTACAATGTTCACCAAAGCTTCATCTCAAGACAAAGCTTCTCCAAGGGAATGGCGGTGATCACCTCCGTGTATGCTATTTTTCCAAGCTTAATTCCTACGTGTGTTGGTCCTTTATGAAAGGAATTTTAATTTTATAGGATTTTAGCTATTGAATGTGATCTACATTGCTTGATGATGGTGTGGGCTAAATTTTAGCCCAATAGCTCAATCGACCTCATATCTTGCCCTAGAACATGGACAACCACCATGGTTCATGCTTGGTAGAGATGAATCTCAGCCGTCCATGCATTTTGGATGGGCCAAGATTTAAGATGCATAAGACCACTCTTCATTCTTTTAAAACCACATTAAATCCTAGCCATTCAATCCTTGAATGATGGAGGCAAAAGCGCCTAGCACCACATATGCGGTCTATGTAAAAAATTTAAGTATGCTCGAGGAGTGGCGTGTGTAAAGTCCCACTTGGTGCTTACATGTCTCGTAGGGATTAAGGAATTAATTAAGGTTTAAATAATTCCTAATTAATTACTTAACCTTCTAAAATTCATATCTCTTTGAAAATAATTAGAAAAATATGAGGTAAATTCCACTAAAAGATAATTCAATCTAGAATATTCTAAAATTAATTTTAATGGATTTTAAATAGTGTCTTTCTCGATTTTGGATTTTATTAGAAATCTTAATTTGCTAATTACTCCCTAATTAATCCACTAATTAATCTCAAATTTCTTGAGTGTATTTTGGGGATGACTTCACTCCTCTAATTTTCTTGGAATTTATTGGTGGCTTAAATGGGAAATTGCTAATTCATTTCCTAATTACCCCTATATAATTAAGATTAATTAAGGGTTTGATTAGTTGTTTAATCCTTTGTTGAAGTTGATTAAGGTATGTTTCAATGAATAAAAGATTTAGGGAATAATGTTTGGGCATTTCCCTAAGCTATTCCTTAAACCCCTTTTCTTCCTTAATCTCTCTTAATTAAGGTCTAATTCACTAATTACCCTCTTAATTGATTTCTTAAAATTCTAAAACTCTCCAAAATTTAATTAATCTACTTAGGGTAGATGCTTTGGTGTTCAAGAGCCTAAGTTCAATTAAGAAAATCAAAATTCAACTCATATCTGTGAGGAGTGTTTTGAAATATCTTAAGTTAAAACCCCTTAGCTTAATTAATCATTAATCAAGAGCCAAATTGCATTAGGTCTCTTTCTTCCTAGGTGCATTACAAATTTAAATTCCTTGTGAGATTTTATGTCAGCTCATTGGCTCATAATTATTTGATTAGCTATGCTGGTGGTGTGTAAGGGATAACAAACATGTTTAATTTATACCTTAACCTAATAAAAGTATAAAATGAATCTAATTATCCAAAAATTAAATAAAAATGTCAAGAACATGTGGGAATGGGTTAGAAACAACAAACTGAACTCATATTTTTAAAATTAAATCAAATTCATAATCAAATAAAAATCATATTAAATAAACTTTGATTTACTTTATACTTTCTTATTTCATGAGTTTGTCTTTAGGATTTAATTAAAGTGAATGTGTTCACATGCTTTCATTGCTTTAGTTCTTCCCCAATATGCTAAATATGTGTGTCATATGGTTTCATGCATCCATGCTTTTCAAAAATCAAATTGAAAAAATGAAAATATTTCTTTTATGTCAAATTGCATGTCTTGACTAAAGTAAGAATATGAGTGGCTATTATCACTATTAAATTCAAATTATTTTCAAAATACATAAATAAATTATCAAAATTGAAAGTTTGTTACTTATATCTTACTTATAAGTTTGCATGTGAGTAAAATATAAGGATGTGCTTAATGTAGGTTTTCATTTTCTTCTCTTTTTTATAGTGTTGAATAGGATTTGATAAGGTGTATGGTTCATTTGAAAAGAACCAAACACTTACCTAATTTCATAACCTATTTAGTCTTATACTACCACTTAAGAAGGATACCTATGCTTGCACATGTAAATTGCATAAACAAAAATAAATCAAATAACACCAACTTTTGCATTCTTTCTTTTCATTCATTTCTTTTTTACACATGCTTGTATTTAAGGAAAGTGGTATATTAGTCCTGGACAACCACGAGGTTGAGGATTTAAGTAGCCCTAAGTAGGTCTTGTACCTCTGGTTAACAATGGCTTACTTATGTCTTTCATACATTCATATGTGCATGTGAAAGTTGGATAAGAAATTCCTTTGCTACTTAATGAAAATCATGCATCATAAACATCCAAATTTCCTCAAATGACCCTTATCATGCATCATAAAGTGTGTTAAACATTCTCATTTGTATGTATAGATATGCTTAGGACTCATTCATATGCATGTCATACATGTTGGGAAAGAAATGAAGTGATGTATATTTTGTGAATTTAGTTCATTTTACTTAATCTTAAAATGCTTTTTTTTGAAAAGGTTTATTTATAGTTTATCTAAACATAGAATTAATTAAAACACATAACAAAACATTCACTAAAAAAATAAAACATGAATCCACTTTAGAAATTGCTTAGGTTAGGGAAGGAATGAGAAGTTCTCTTCTCTCTCTCTTTATAACTTAGTACTTAATTGTAGGATTCATTTGAGCCTAATATAAATATAAAATAAAATCAATCTAAAATAATTAAATTACTTAAATGAAACCCTCCTCTAAGTTGAACATCCTTAGCACTTAGAAAATTCTAACTTATAGCCATAGCTAAGCATATTATACAAACTTTTAAAGCACACACATTAGGCTAAGTCACCACTTCTAGCTTTAGGTTGGATGATGCATAGTTTGATGCTTGCTTTTATTTTATGAAATATGTTTTAGTCTAGATGTTAGATGTATGTGCATAGAATGAATGGTAAGGAAATCTTAGTCTAACCATTGTCTTCAGTGGATTGTGCTTAAAGGCGTTATAATAAATAAAAATATAAATGCTTTTGCTATGTAGATGTTTATACCCCTAAGTATAATCCAATAGAGGTGGACTTACTCACCCATGTGTGGGGTGATAAGTCTAATATACATGCTTGGGATTTGGTGATTTGTTTAGCTAATATTTATTTTGCGGTGTTAGTTAGATTTACTTTTCCTTTTAAAGTAATTTTTTAATTAGGATTGGAATGAGGATTAAAATGAACATTGGTCATAAGATCTCATCTTATGCACCGGGTGAAGTCATTAGCATCCACCTTCCAACCATCCAAAAGAAGGAACCAAAGAAGAAAGAAGAAGAAGAAGAAGAAAGAAGAAAAAAAATGAAGAAATGAAGCTTGAAGACCCCATAACAATGAGTTCCTTGCTTAATTGTATTTAATTCATTTGTAATCCAAGTTGTATAAGGGTAGAGCTTGGCTACCCAATTTATTTTTTCAGTTTGTGCGGTATCGACCAGTGGCCTCTTATTCTTTTACGATTAGCTTTATAAATTGATTGATGATTTATTTAGCATTAAGTGCCATCCTTTTCCGGTTTCTTCCTTACTTTATGTATGGCTGGATGTAGATTAGGCTCTTAGAGAAAAATAAATCTTTACCAAATTTAACAATTCAAAACTAAAAATAAAAGAACTCATAACCTCACCTAAAGCTTAGGCTAAAAATCAAGAATTAACAACCTCTTACCTTTGGATGAGTACTTCTTTTACAACATCATGCACAAATGCATATTATTTTCACTCTTGATTGGAGGGATTCCACCTTTGCCGGAGAACTTGGCTTGACCTTTGAGAGCCATGGTGGAAACACACCTCCTCCCTTCTGATTTTGGCCAATAATCTCATTTCTCATGCATTAAGCATATGAATCTTACTACCAGTCAAAATAATTATCCAAAATAAAAATAAAATGTAATTACATTAAATTTAGTTCATTTGAAACATACCCTTACATGATATTGTCTTTTAGAGTGAGTTTAAGAACTTAGTCTCTTTCTAAATAAATAACCTTAGCTATCTTGCGTAAAGCATATGACTTGCCTACATGAATTTAAAATCATAGGAGGGGTTAGTTGGTAGCCACCCCATGCGATTATAAGTCCAAGCTTGGGTGGTTTGTCCTCTCTTATGGAGGACCAAATACCCATTTTTAGATTTAGGTTATGCTTTTAGCCCATGCCAAAATCCCTAGATTTGGTTCAGATTGCTTCTCTCCCTTTGTGGGTCATAAGCATAAATCCTCATCTCTTTGACATTTCCATAATCTTGTGTTATGGAATCATGATCCCTAAATTTCTAATGAAAATTTTAACTCAAACAAATTAAATCAATTTCAAAATGTAAAGCCTAATCATAGGATAGTTTGAGATACTCTAGATTTCCTAGCATTGTAGGAATCTTCTACTTGTCTTCCTTTAGCTTGATAATAACTCCTCCCTCTTTGATTAATCCCATTTGATCTTCCAAGATAAACTAATTGGTTGATAGTCCTACCTATTGAAATCTTTGGAGACAATGATCATTTAATGTATTCATTGAGAATCTCATTCCTTAGGATATAATTAACTATGAAAGCTTGCCCCTAGGAACTTAACCGATTTAAAATAAATCCTACATTACTTTTCCATGTAAAGTAGGGGAAGAATCTTTGGTACACATGTATACCCATTGTCCTTAGGAGTCCTTGTTGAGGTGATTAGGTCCATTGTAGGGTGGTGACTTCTATCTTTCGAGATATACTTCTCCTCAATGTTATACGATCACTCTCAATAAGAATATATCTTGGATCTACATGGTGTCAAAATTGCATAAAAGGAGATTTATATTTCTATCTTCATTTTATTCATAGATTGAAGATTGAAGTATATTTATCCTTTAGAAATTTATATAAAATTTTCACCACATTAGTCTTAAGGAACTTAGTTATTAAGTGAACACTTAACCCGAGCCTGAGACTTAGAAGGGTTAATTATAGGATAAGGTTATGCCTTAGGGATTTAGGAAAATCACATACCATATAGCCTAAAACCAACCTATGATCACCTTCTCAAACCAAACCTCAATTCAATGCAAATACCAAATCCAAATCTAAATTCCAAATCAAATGATTGAACCCCATGATCAAATCCAAAATCAAAATCACTGCCTATGATTTTTCTTATTGACTTGGCCCTTAACTAAATTAAAATCAATCCAAATTTAAATGATTTTCTCCAAGATCAATTCAATCCATCAACAATGTACCAAATTCAAATCCAAACTCAATTCCAAATGATTGAAACCCAATATCGATTCAAACTCTCAAATCCTCCATAAGCCTTATTATTGAATAACATGGACTTAGTCAAATCTCTACCCAATTCAATCCAAACTTCGTTGATCTCATCATGAATCAGTCATATCTTCAATCTTTCGACAAATGTAAATGAAATATAAATTCAAATAATCAAAATTAAATTGAGCTCAATCCAAATCCAATCAAATCCAAGCTAAGACCTTTGGACCTACCTTCATAAACTTAGCCAAGCTTACTTTCAAACCACTTCAAAGTCTTTTGATGTTCTCATAAGTCATTTATATCTTCATTTATATTCACAAATATAAATGAAATATAAACTCAAATGACTAAAACTAGATCCAAAATCAAATCAAATCCCAATCCGCTTTGAGCTAATTCCTTGGACTTAGCCAAATCTACCTAAATCAAGCCAAAATCAATGGATTTTTCTTAAATCAATCATTCCTTCAATCATCTATCCAAATATAAATGAAACCTATAGTCTTTAAGTCAAATTGAAATCAACCCAAGTCAAGCCCAACTTAGCCCTTTTGACTTGAAAATTCAAAATGAACCAAAACATATCATAGCCCATATTGATTGCAATTGAATTTATATTTCAATCCTAAACTTATATATAAATTTAACTAAACTTTAATCAAACAAACAGCTAATTAACGGTCCACTTGACCCAAAGTGGCCTAAGAACTTATATGAACCAAGTTCTATTCTAACTCAAATTGGATTGAATCAAACCTATCCAAACCTCATGCCATGATCCTTGAGCACCCTAAATTGGGTCAAATCAAGAACTTGGTCATTTAACAAAGTCAACCTTTAACCCAATGAACCCAAACTAGAAAAACTCATCTTAAACTAAATTAATTGAAATCATGGCCTCACATCAACCCATAATCAATGATTGAACATGACTTGACCATCAATTGAGCTAAACCAAATCCAACGACCATTTGACCCAAGTTGACCCAAATTGACCTAAAAGGCCAAAATAGGTCAAATCATGATCCAACTCATATTGATTGCAACTAATGGCTCAAGTTCATTTCAAATTAATTATTGAACTTGACCAAAGCCATAATTGAGCTTTGACAAATTAGACCCAATTGATCAACTTAGCTCAAATTGACCTAAAGTGTCAAATTGACCTAAAACCAAATTAAATCTAAATTGATTCAAATCAAATTGATTGACCAATGGCTCAAGTTCATTTAAAATTGATTATTGAACTTGATAATTGAGCCCAATTTAACTAATTAGACTCAATTGACCAACTTAGCTCAAATTGACCTAAATGGTCAAATTGGCCTAAAACCAAATTAAATCCAAATTGATTCAAATCAAAGCCTACAATCCTATCCAATTAACCAATTGAACTTAAAACAACACATAACCCAAATTTGGTTAATTTGGTCAAATTGGTCAACTTGACCCTATTTGACCTATATGAATCCAAATGAGCAAAAATCAAACCTATGCCAAATTGATTGAAATCACTTAAACCAAAATACTTCAAACCATCATTTGAACCTAACCCAAGAATTGCATTTACCAAATTTTACCAATTGATTATCCCCAACCTAGCCCTATTTGACCTATAAGGGTGAAATTGAGCCAAACCACTTTGAACCAACCCATGGCACTTTGGAATCAGAAACCCAAATGAGTCCAATCCAAGGTATTACCCATTAAAACCTCTTTGCATAGGATTCTACCCATTTTGACAAAGTCCACTCTCCCATCACCCTTGGCGATCAAACACCCCAAATAGGGTTCTACCTAGTCTCTTAGCCCATAAGTAGGCTAGGATTGCCCACCTCTCAACATTTTAATGGGGATTTTCACCACCATTATGAAGAGAAAAAGAGAGGCCTCCAAAGTAATTATTCTGCCATTGCACACACTCGTGAGCTCCTCCAAGCAACAAGACCCCTTTCCCCACTTCCTTTGGGCTAGAAAAAACACCAAAATCGAGTGAATTTTGGCATATGAGTGACTATTGGTGGATAAAACATTCCAAGAGGAGGCAAGGGTCTAGATTCATCCCAAGGCTTCGTCTCACATCCAAGAGTGTGCTCGATCAACACATTGGAAACTATCCCGAGGTAATTTTAAATCCTTAAGCCAACATAGATTTATTTGTTTGTGATAATGCTCGCACGATTTTAGAAATTTTCATTAGATATCTCATGCATCTTTCATTTTACATAATCCCAATAGAAAGATAGAAGTTTTTGGGCGAGAATTGCCACTAAAAATGAACCCTCGATGTTCGATTTTCGTTTGTCCACTCAATTTTGCATTTCGGTTGATTGATTTTTGTTTGGGGTGAAGAAAACCCGGTGTCGTTCGATCTCCCTTAAATAGAATGGCTAAGATTAGAAGGATATGATTTGAACCCTTAGATTGCATTGTTTGATATGGACGTTTGATCTTAGATTGGATGGTCGATCAAACGAGCATTTTGCTCATTTGCCATGCAAAATCACATCATCCAATCCACTATTGACATGCGTGCATTGATCCAATCGGTGCACAGGTTAAGTAAGAAATTAAGGATTTTCTACTTTTAAAAATTAATTAAAATAACCTAAAAGTTTAAAAAATTGATAGAAAATAAAATACTTAACAAAAACTACAAACAATGGCTCGTGGATTCGCCTTTTGAGA
The DNA here is from genome assembly GCA_021442155.1 of Cymbidium sinense. Taxonomy (NCBI): domain Eukaryota; kingdom Viridiplantae; phylum Streptophyta; class Magnoliopsida; order Asparagales; family Orchidaceae; genus Cymbidium; species Cymbidium sinense. The sequence continues at coordinate 4,812,855 of CM038230.1, forward strand.
GGAATATGAAACCAAAAATTCTAATTTTTCGAGTATTCTAAGCTCAATTTAGGTTTTAGTAAAAATAAAATTTTATTAATTAATAAAAAATAAAAAAAATTGATTTGAAATTTTCATGGAATAAAATTGATGTTAAAATCTACCTACCATGAAAATTTCAAGTCAAAATTACATGTAGATTGGGAGATATTAAATTTTGAAGTTCAAAGTATCTATTTTAGTAAAATAAATTAATAAATTTATAAAAATTTATGAAAATTTATCAAAATGGTTTTAAAATACCTCAATTGACATCAGAGAGCTAAAACAAAAAATGGAACCCCTTTTCTAATATTTTTCTTAAGTTCACTTTGCTTTTCAAGAAAAATTAATTAAGGATTAAGCTAATTAATTACTTAATTAATTTAATTAAAATTTAAAATGCATCATCCTAATTAATTAATTGTGGGTAGATATTTAGGCATTTAATAACCTAAATACATTTAAGGAAATTATGATTAGCTTATATATCAAAAAAATTATAAGTGTACTTAATTAAGTTCTTTAATCTAATTAACTATTAATTGTAAGCCAATTGCATTAGACCTTTTCTTTTCCTAGGACCATTGCTAATTTACTTTTCAATTCATTTACATATCATATTTGCTCATAATTATTTAGTTAATTACTTTAAGGTCACATAGATAAGGGTTAATTAATGAACTTAATTCATAATATAACTTAATTAACTCATAAAAGCAATTTAGTCACATTTCATTAAACCAAATTAACTCACAAACATGAGGATAGGATTAGGATTAGAAAACTTCTCACATTCCTTAAATCAAATTAAACATGAAATTAAAAATTACATTTAAAAGTTTTGGTTTATTTTAAATGATTTTATTTAATATGATTGTCCTTAGTAATTAAATTAATTTAATGGAATGATGTGTTTATGATCACTTATTCCTTTCCAATCATATTAAATATTGCATTTCATTTGATCCATACATCCATCTCTTTTAAATTAATTTAATCAAATGAGGTTTCTTTTTTATGTTAAGTTTGCATGTGTTGATTTTATTTAATATATGTATGGCTATGTGGTGTTTATTTTTTTGTGTTTGTTGGGTGTTTGTGTGTATATGTGAGGGGATACCGTAGATGCGAGGATATACTTATTAGAGTGATTGGGTACTACATTAAGGATTAGTGTACTATCTCAAGAGATAGAAGTCACTATAATGGACCGATCTCTTAATAAGGACTCATAAGGCATGATGGATCTTGAATATACCAGATTTTTCCCCCTTTACATGAAAAAGTAAAGCAAAGTCTATTTAAATCGTTCGTTAAGTTCCCTATGGAGGCAAGCACACGGATCAACCTTGGAGAGTCTGAATTTGCCCATGTCTACTATGATGTAAAGGGGATAGTTGTGTTCTATTGTCCCTAAAAGAAGGTCTTCATCAATGAATGTAACTCCATGGGCTTCTCTTGAATAGCATGCCTCCTCTCCAATAGCGGTAGAGCTAAGCATATTTTTGGATCAAGAAGAGCTTTGATCAATGATTTACTCATCTCTTTGGATAAGACAAGGGTATCATATATGCTTAGTTTAGTTGGCAACCTTCTCGTGGCGAGGACATTATAGTTAACTTTGGGTCCTCCAGCATATCCATAGTTGAGCATCCATGGAGGGGCTTCTTGATCACTATAACCAATGACTTATTTACCCTTATCACGGGTGCTACTATACTAGAACTTTACCACTCAGAGGTTGACTTGGTGACTTCATGAGATGGTTTAGTGAAAAGTTCTACTTATTAGTTCACCTTCTCCTATAGAATCATCGAGCGATGACTCCAAATCAATCTCAATGGGAACACTGATTCAGAATGGAAAATCCATTTTTAAAACAAAAGAGAAATGAACAAAACTTATTATTATTAATTAGACTTGGAGAGCTATCTAAAGGAAGATCATCGGCGACAGTGTAATCGAAATTGGCTTGCATCATTGATTACGAGATTTGGATGGAGGTACAAAATAGAAATCAAGTAAAGTAAGCATCGTGAAGGATTTGGCACCCCCTCCATATAATATGGCTAAAAAGAGCTTTGGAGAAACTATAACTATAACTGGAAGGAGTCTTTCGGTCGGTGGTTGTGCTACTATGCTATCTGCAAGTGGAGGTTGTCACCGCTGGCTTCTACCTCCTTCAATTTGCCCTTAGAAACATACAAAGCGTTCCTCGAGTTGAAGGTTTGAGCTACTTCATGCACCTACAAGAGTAATTTTTTGATCTTAGAAATGATTTTCTTGGAGGTTTGGGATAGAGATATCCCAACCTTCCTCTATTTTAAGAAGATCGCATGTATCCCCATAGATTGCCCTAATAGAACTAGAGGGTTATTCTAGTAGGTATTTCTTTGGGATGACAATGACACCCAACTTATAGCTAGCCATTCCTTAAAGGTAAAATAATATTCTAAGACATGTCCAGCATGCGTGGTAGGGGCAATAGTTTGGATCATGACTCTTGCCTACTTTCCTCCTCTAGGCTCGTAACTAAAAATCGCTTCTTTAAGAGATTCTTAAAGATCTTCACGACCTCCCTCTTGAATGAAGAATGTTTATTCAATTAATCGACAAGAGTAAGAAAATGATAGCTACACGGTGGCGGGTAGGAATCTGCTTGATGATCTTGATGAGGGATACTGCGAGGGTGGTGGTAGAGCTCTTGTGGAAAGAGGTGGCGGTATGATGTCGAGATGGTGGAGAGGAGGTGGTAGAGACTAGCTCAAGGCCTTTATTTGAACCTTAGATGGTCTTCCACTTATCAATTGTGGCCCGCCCCTCTTCTCAAATGCCTTCGAGGTTTGAGCTTGGTGGTCATGGAAAGACAACTATCTCGGCTTCCTCTTGTAGACTATCCACTTTGTTAATTAGCTTCTCAAAGGTTTTGATTATAAACCTCATAAGCATGAAAGTAAGCCATGAATATTCTTGAGTAGAATCTCAATGGAATTCAGCGTGGTTTGCATTTCATACTAAGGTTTCTCCACGAGAATGTAATCAATAATGGGCTCATTTGGATTTTTCTTGGTCACAATAAGGTTGCCTATATTGACCTTTTTCGAGCTCCACCAAACCTCTTGATGAAGAGTTGCTCCAACTCAGAAATATCTTTACCGAATAATTAGGTAGTTCAAGATACCAATCAAATGCAACACCCACTAGGCTAACAAACAATATGAAAAGAAGAGCATCGCTACCTCTAGCATTACAACAAGAAGTGTGTAATATCGGTGAGGGTTCCTACTTCCATTAAGAAAATAAGAAGGCACAAAACCCTTAGAATATTGAAAAACATCAAATTCCTGGGTAGGGTCTACCCTTTGGAATGGATGAGCCACCTTAAGCTTGCACCAATGCATCCCTCACCTATTGTTCCACCATATTTTTAATGTCTTTCTCATACATGGAGGTGTTATCCACCACCTTCTTATGCAAGCTACCACCCTATCTACTGGAGAAGTGTTATTGGGCTAATCCAGGGCTTGTGATTGCTCAAGATGATCTCTCTCCTATGCTACTACGGATGGCTGATTTTGAAGTGCGTGGAGGAGTCTTCCATCCTCTTCTCCATCATTTGATCATTCTTCATTCTTCTAAGTTGGGTGTTGGGTTTCCATCATCCCTTCCTAAATATGATCTCTATAGGGAGCTCTAGTATTGACCATATGGACCTGTTCCAATCCTCAAGATGGTCATCCTAGTTAGGATCAAAGACTACTTTCTCATTCTCTAAATTTGTGCGATCACAGCTAAGAGTTCCCTCTTTTGACAAAGTCTGCTAAAATGTTATCTAAGCGATCTAAGCGTGCGGCCAAACACATCTTTGACCAGTAGAGGGATTGTATTCACTAGTGGAGATACATCTAACACTCTACCACTAGAGTGCTAGCTCGGGAGGTCATGCTCACTAAAAAAGATATTCTCATGGCTCATCGGTGGAGTGGTGTCTCTGGTGAGATCCACTACCATAGGAATTGTAAAACTATCATCTTCCCCTTTACAACTCTTGTCACTAGCTTTTGGTGGTAGTGGTGGTGCGCCATAATGCTAAGGGGTTGCCATTTTACGGCCGAGCAGTTGAGGTAGAGGTTGAGGCTGGGAGCTCAATCTCACCTCAATAGGTGAGACGAAGGCGAATTCATGGGTCATAGTCGGATCACGAGAGGAAGGTCTCTCCCAGATAGGGGCTTTTGAATCTTGGAGGAAGTGATGGATCGTGGTATGCGGATGATGGTGGGTGATGAGGGGAGTAGTGTGAAGACAACATCTATTGCTCTTTAATGGGAGATCTTTGCTGGCGGGTAGCGATAAGAACAATCTATCTGAATGATCAGCGGAAGATCAAGAAAATCCATTAGAGTGGAGGCTACCACTACATACCTCCGTGATTCTCTCATTTGCCGAGCAGATGCTCTAGTTTCCACTGTTTTCCTTATAGATCGACCCCTAACACTCTTAGGGATCATCATTCATAAATCAAACAAGGTATCAAACTCCGATCATCCATATGCTATGCCAACCTAGCATAATGCAGTCCTAAGTATGGCATAGGGCCTCATGTGCTCTATCCAGTGTCTCATATTATCGATGGTGGAGGAGAAGCAATCCTCAAGTAATCTTCCTCTCCATCTAAGATTGGGAGGGGTGGGACTTGTTGCCGGTAGTGGATAGACCTCTCGGAGAACCCTGTCGACTACATGGGATGTAGCCTCAAGCTCTCTAGTTGCTTGCTTGTGCTCCTACTTAATCTTTCAATTTTTATTGAGGTGTATGAGTGAACAAGGCACATCAAGAACTAGTACCTACCTTGAAAGTAGAGGAGACTATCTCGAGGCTAAGATAGCCTTCCTCTTTGGGGGGTGAGGGGTTAGTAGCTATCGTTGGAGCAATAGAGCAATGGTAGGCATAGCTGGATGAGCAAGTGCTAAAACTATCACAAAATGGGGTGTGGGAACCACTACAACCTTCCTCTACAATGGAGGGTACTCAAAATCGAGGGCATGCCAATGCGGATGGCCTTACACCTTATCAGGGTAGTGAGGGTCACCCCTCACAAGTAACACGTGCTCCATCAAATCTTTAGCCAAAGAAAAGTAGGTGGGTGGAGTCGGCCTCGGGAGGTTGGCCTAATCCAAGGCCAAATTCATCTCAAAGGGAAAGTAAAAATAAACTTCGTGAAGCCAATGTGTACCACTACAAAACCAATGCTTGATCGCACCTTTGTATCTGCATGTGTTGAAATGTAATCTAAGTCGATTTTTCTTTAATACTTATCCCGGAGTAATATGGATTTAGAGTTTTGAACCCACACTCAATTCAAATGTTAAGTGGATTCATTGGAGAGATTTTGATATTGAGGAGAGTCTTTGCCATTTGATTGTTTATATTTTTATATTTTTTTTTTTATTTTGGAACCCATACTCAACCAATTTAGGTTGGTTGGGTGGGGTTCAAAATTGATGAGAGATCTTCTTGGAGATATTTGTATTTTGTGTATCTTGTTTGAAAATATTGATGAATTGAAAGAACCTCTAATTAGCAAATTTGAGTAGATTTTGTGTTTTTAATTTTTTTTTTTTTTTTTTTAGAATGTCTTTGCTTGTGATGTGTGAAATGTTGATTTGAAAATGGTGCTTCTTACTTAACAAATTTTATATGTCAAGTAGAAACATGCATTTGATTTATGCTTGAAAATGAGACTTTCACTTAACAAATTTGGTATGTTAAATGAAAGCCAAATGTGATGATATATGTCTTGCTTTTCTTTGAAAATGGGACTCACTTAACAAATTTGGTATCTTAAGTGAAAGCCCAAGTGTGATTGATATATGCTTTACTTTTCTTTAAAATGGGACTCTCACTTAACAAATTTGGTATGTTAAGTAAAATCCCAAGTGTGATGTTATTTGAAAAAGAGATTATTGCTTAACAAATTTGGTCTGCAGTATGAGCAAATGTGTATTGAAAATGATACTCTCACTTAATAAATTTGTGTATGTTAAGCGAAAGTCAAATGTGATTGATATATGTTTTGAAAATGGGACTCCCACTTAAAAAATTTGGTATGTTAAGTGGAAGTCAAATGTAACATGGAAATGAGACCCACACTTAACAAATTTGGTGTGTTAAGTGGGGAGTCAAATATGTCATAAAAATGAGATTCTCACTTAATAAATTTGATATATTAAGTGGAATCAAATATGATTTATGAGAATAAGACTCTCACTTAGCAAGTTTTTATGTTATGAAAGTCAAATGTATCATGGAAATGAGATTCTCACTTAACAATTTTAATATGTTAAGCATGAATCAAATCTATATGAAAGTGAGATTCTCATATAACAACTTTGATATGTTAAGTGTAATCAAATATGACATGAAAATAAGATTCTCACTTAACAACTCGATATGTTAAGTGAGAATCCAATGTGACATGAAAATAAGATTCTCACTTAACAACCTTCACATGTTAAGTGAGAATCAAAGGCATATGAAAATAAGATTCTCACTTAATAACTTTGATATGTTTAAGTGGGAATCAAATGTCTTTGATGTGCTCCCTTTCTTTTATGGAAGAGAGGGATTTTTTTTTTGGTTTAACAAATGGCATGTCAAATAAGATTCCAAAGTAGAGGTGAAATTTATTTAACAAATCTTAAGTATGTTAAATAGATTTTAATGATATGTTTTGATGCCATGTATGTGATTTCTTGATTTTGGAAAGGAAAAACATCAACTTTAGCATACATGAAATATGTTGAGTGCGTTTCAATTTTATATTATGATTTGAAAATAGAATCTTCATTCAACAAATTTGAGTATGTTGAATGAAGGTGGCTATTTCCAAAAGAAGTGCTTTTGGAAAGTATCATTTTGTGAAAGAATTTATTTTCTTAAATTTTATGATATAAATCACCTCACCAAGCAAGTGGTAAAGAGGTTCTAGATTTTTATTATCTCTACCTACATTGATAAATTTTTTTTTACCTATTGGGGAGCTAAGGGTTTCATGACATACACAGTGAGATCCTAAAACCTAAAGGATTTTAGCTAACTTTGCTTAGAATGAAATAAGCTAAGTGCCAAAAGGAAAGATAATCTCATCACATAAAATGCAAGTCCACTATCGCTCGATGCTTGGAGATAATAATCATCTACTAGAGATGGAGAGAGAGGAGCTAAGGCTAGGTCGCTAGAAAAAAATCTTGGTATTTATTTTGAATTCATTGTGTATGGGGATACCACGTAGATCCGAGGGTGTACTTATTCAAGTGAATAGGTATGACATTGAGGAATAGTGTACTATCTCAAAAGATAGAAGTCACTATAATGAACCTAATCACCTAATAAGTACTCTAAGGCATGATGGGTCTTGAATATACCAGATTTTTCCAAACTTTGCATGGATGAATAAAGTAGGGTTTATTTAAATTAGGTTCTAAAGTTCTCTTTTGGGGCAAACCCCATAGTTAATTACATCTAAAAGAAAGTGAATCCCTTAATAATACTCTTGATTAAAGTAGGTGATTATTATCTCCAAATAATTCAAAGATAGGACTATCAATAAATTGGTTGTGTTTTAGAAAATCAAGTGGGATGAGTCAAAAGGGAAGAGTTATTTATCAAAACCAAAGGAGATGAGTAGGTGCTCATGATACTAGGAAGCCTAGTGAGCACTCCAATCTCCCTATGGTTGGGCTTTATATATTTGAAGTTGAGGAGATTTATTTATTTGAGTTAAAATTTTATTAGAAATCTAACACTTATGATTCCACAATATAAGATTGTGGAAATGCCTCGAGGATTTATGCTTGTAGCTTACAAAGGGAAACAACAACCTCGATCCTAAATCTAGGGAGCTTTGGCAGGCCAAAGCATGACCTAAATCTAAGGCAAAGTGGGTATATGGTTTACCTTCACAAGAGAAACCACCCGATTATTGAACTTATTGCTATCAGAGTGGCGTCTCCTATACTTTAAATCCATGTAGGCAAGTCATATGCTTTTGTAAGATGGATAAGTTGTTATTATTTAGAGAAAAACTAAGTCCTTAAACCCACTCTCTAAGAGACTAGAGCATAAGGGGTATGAATAATGACTTAATAATACAAATTTTTATCAAATTTTATTTGATTTGGGACTCTTTATTTTGACATAGGATATAGTAATGTATGAGAAATTGGTTATTTTCCAAATCAAAAGGGAAATAGGTGTTTTTCCATCATAGGCTCTCAAAGGTTATGCCCTTACTATCGACAAAGATAGAAGCCCTCCCTTAATAAGAGTGAAATAAGATAATTATACATGATATTAAACATACAACATCCATTAAGGGGTTGTTAAATATTTTATTATCTTGATTTAATTATATGATGTTATAAGTTATTTTAGAGGTTTAATTATATGATTAGTTTGGGTAGGAAAAGTAATTTTATCCTAGGAGCCTAATCACATCCAGCCATACAACAATCACCAATAATAAATAAACTATAAAAGGCATGCTTTTTCTAATGCACAAGCTAAACAAAATATCAAATAATTTTATAAAGCTATCACAAAAGAATAAAAGGATGTAGTCAGTACCCATATAACGAAAAGAAATATGGGTAGCGAGCTCTACCCTTATTTAACCCAATTATAAGAGAATAATTACAATTACAAATGATGAATGTTATGGGGTCTTTATTCATCATTCTTCCTTCTTCATTTTTTTCATCTTCCATTTCTTCATTTCATTTTTCCATTTCTTTCTTCCATTTGGCTTGATTTGGATGTGCTTTCTCCAAAGGCATCGATAGTATATAAGACTTGGTCTTATAACCAATGCTCATCCTAATCCCCATAACACTCATCCTAATCCTAATACAAAATAATATTAAAAAGAAAAGTAAATGCAATACATGCAAAATAAATGTTTAAACACACCATACAACCCAAGGAGTTAAATGAATAATTTGTACTTAGCACCCACATGGGTAACCAAGCCCACTGTCCTAACTTAGATTATGCTTAGGGGCTAAGCAACCTAAAGTATTTATTTATTTTATTACAATGACCCTTAAGCACAACCCCTTGTAGAAAATATGATTAGGCTAATATCGATATAACATCAGGACTATGCACATACACCTTAACATCCAGTCTATAATAATACATCATAAAATAAGCATACATCAAACCATACACCTTAACATAAAGCTAGAAGTGATGACTTAGTCTAATATGTGTGAATTAAAACTTGTGTGGTATGTGCTAATTAGGCTTTAGAGTTGTAATTTTTTAAGTGTGAGGAATTTAATTTATAAGGGGTTAATTTCTCTTAAGTGAGTTAATTGATTTGAAGATTTTACTTAGTATTTTCTTTTATTTCATATGGCCTACACTCAATAACTAAGTGTTATAAAGAGAAAGAGATGGAATATCTCTTTAATCCCTACCTTAAGTCACTTCTAAAGTAAATTAATTAATCAATTTCTTTTAGTGAATGACTTATTATATGTTTTAATCAATCCTAAGTTTAGGTTCACTCTAAATGACCTTATTCAATAAGAAAGACATCTTAAGATTAATTAGAATGAATTACTATCACATAACACATATTTATTCATTTCTTTCCATCATGTATATCATGCATATAATTAAATCTAAGCATACCTATACATGCAATGTATGTCTTAGCACACTTAAATGATAGATACAAAGTATGTTTGAAATTTAAAATATTTCATTTGATTAAATTATGAATACATGTCTTTTAATAGAAAATATAGATTTTTCATCCATTAGCTAAGTACACTTTCACATGTATAAAAATTTTAAGTGAGTGCGCCATTGTTACACCACACTATTGACCTCATTTTTAGAATGAGCTCAGCACCTCCATCTTAAGCTCATGACTTTTCTTAGACTTTAAGAGTTCCTTAATCTTAAGAAACATCTAGTGATTAGGTGGACGCTCTCACCTAGTAGAAGACTTAGAAGAGTTAGCCATAGGAATAAGTTATGCCTTAGGGGTGTTAGGAAAATTTCTACCCTTTAGCTTAAACCTTTCCTCACTTTCCTTCTTTCAAGTCAAACTTCAAATCAAATCTAGTTGATTTTCCAAACTTAAATCAATTCCATGATTGAGATCCGTGATTGAAACTTTTGATTGAAACCCATGATTAAAAAATCCATCAAAAATTCCTAAGTCCAAATTTTGCCTAAGTCCTTAATCCTTCCTTAAATATTTAACTAAAATCATGATTCAATCCTAATCAAATCTTTAAGATTTCTCATGATACATTTATATTTTATTTATATTCACATATATAAATTAAATATAAATTCAAATCCATTAAATTCAATTCAAAATTCAAAATTAATTCATGAAAATTTTCTTAAGTCCTTTAATTTTCCATTTAAGGACTTAGCTAAACTAAACTTGATCAAACCTATTCAAATCCATGGGATTTTCTCAAAACATATTTGTATTCTAATTTATATTCTCATATATAAATGAAATATAAATATAACTCAATCAAATCAAACCCTAAAATTAAATTTCAAATAAAAAATGCTTAAAATTCCCTTAAATCCCTTAAATTTTCATTATTGGATTTAACCTAAACTTTTATCAAACCACTTCAAACTCATGGGATTTTCTCAAAATCATTTATATTCTCATTTATGTTCTCATATATAAATGAAATATAAATATAAATCAATCAAATCCAATTTAAAATTAAATTTCAAATTAAAATTTCCTTAAATCCTTTAAATTCCCTTTAATGGATTTAACCCAAATCATGACCAAACTCCTTCTTGAAATTTTCTCATGATCAATTTATTTCATTTATATTCACATATATAAATGAAATATAAATTCAAACAATCAAAATTAACTCCAAAAATCAAACTCAAATCAAATCAAAATTAAATCTAATCTAAGCCTTTCAAGCCAAAATATAGAACTTAGCCAAAATCAATTCAAATCAAGCTTGATTTTCTCTCATGGTTCAATAAATCCTACAATCATGAGCTCATATATAAATCCAAACCTCAATCAAACAATCAAAACCCAAATCAAAAATCTAACTTTGGACCCTTTCATATTCTTCTTTTGAATAAGAAATTTTCAAATGGATCAAAATATATTTGACTTCAAACCTCTTGTAAATTAATTTATATTGTAATCATAAGTCCATATACAAGATCAATCAACTTCAAATCAAGCTTTGAAGCCATTTGACCCACTTAGGCTCACTTGACCCAAAGTGACCTAAAGTACCCTTATGAGCCAACTTTTGATCCTAACCAAATTGGATTGAACCAAACTAATGTTTTCCTCTCATCATGATCAACAATCATCATGGGATGATCAATCAATCAAATTGGGTCAAACCAAGTCAAACCTAAGGGTTGACCAAGTCAACACTTAACCTAAAATGAAACTAACCTACCAAAATCTACCATCGGTCAAATTGATTGATACCATTGATCTAAGTTTACTCATGACCTATGTTTCAACAAGCCAAAATTTGAGTCTAACTCAGCCCAATTGGCCCACTTGTTGACCCATTTTGACCAAAATGTGTCAAAACTTGATCTAAGCCAAATTTATTTTAATTCCAAATCACTTTGTGGAACTTGGCTCAATAGGTCAACTAGACCCAACTAGCCCAACCTTAGACCCAACATGACCTAGAGGAGTCATGTTGAGCCAAAATGAACTTAACCCAAATTGATTAGAAACAAAGATACCAATCCACTCCATATGACTAACCAAACCTAGCTACCCTGACCTAACCCTAAATAGATCAAATGGGTCAACTTGACCCATTTGACCTAAATGAGTCATATGAGCCAAAATCAAATCTAATCCAAATTGAACTAAAGGCACCAAAACATTTCAAATGGTCATATGAACTTGATCCAACCCTTGGTTTGACCCAATTTGACTAATTGGTCAACTTGAAGTTGACCCATTTTGAACTAAATGGGTCAACATGACCATTAAATGGATTCCAAATCCATTGAAACTTGGCCAAACCTATTTTTCAACATACCAAACATACCCAAATTAAAAAAATAGCAAAATAACTATTTTACCTCTAGACCATAGACAAAATTTTGGCGTAGCCATGGGTATTTTGGTCATACACTCATCACAATCACTTGAGGCTTTCCTAAAAGCTCAAGGGGACTTAGTGATGAGTGGTGATCTAACAATGGGTTTGGGTCAACCCATTTGGCCCATATGGACCAAAAACTTATGGCAAAATTCATTTTTCAAACTCCCAAGCTCAATTTGATGCACATGGGAGTTAGCATTCCACTCCCTTGGCCAAACCCATGTGCAATGCTCTAATAGCCTAAACAACCCATCCTATAACATCAATTAGATCAAAATGACAAGATTCGGTGGAGATATACTCCTTCTCATCTTCCATGGCCACTTGATCGATTAGAGCTTAGGAACTCTTAGAAAACATCAAAGAGCTTTCCCAAGGCTCCAAAGGAGGATTTGAATATTCCATTCTTCGTTTTGCTTGCAAAAAGGGGAGGTCCATTGAATTCTCAACTTCCTCTAATTCAACACTCATCATCCAAGGATCAATTCAAGCTGCCCAAGCTTTTGAGTTTCCACAATAAGGAAGAACTCAATTCTCAAAGCTGAGGAGTGAAGAGGTAGGTCCACCCATTCATCCACTCAACCTCGAGCTTGGAACTTCATCAAGGCTTTGTCTCCATTAGGCGGCTTACCTCATCGATCACGGTGTGGTGATCACCTCCGAGGTTAGAGATTTTCAATCACTTAGGCTAAGAGGTGTTAGTCCTTTGTGAAAGAAATTTCTTTGTATGTGAAATCCACCATTGGATTAGTGCTTAGTCCTTTAGATGGTGTGGGTTGAGTCTTGAATGAATATGAAAGTTCAGCTTGGATCTCCCTTGGGCCGTGAATAATTCACATTCATCCTCGGGAAGAACTCAACCCATCTTAGCCATCCATCTAATTTAGATGATGGTGAGATTATTAGGCATGTTTATATATGTCTCATTATCTATTTTATAAACTATGGTTGTAAGCTCAGCGGTCAGATCTTTGATCGAGCAAATAAAGCGCATGCGCCATTCCCGACTTGACAACTTAAGTAAGGGGTTCGCGGTGTGATGATGTAAGCGTCGGCCATGCCATACGCATCATCGTGGGTATTAAGATTAAGTGGATTAGTTATTTAACTAATTAATTCTTAATCCCTATAGCTTCTAAAATCATAACTCCTCATAGAAAAATCAGAAAAAAAACATGCCTTGGATAGATAATTTCATCTAGAATATTTAAAGTATTTTCAATATATTTTGAATTCCCCTTTTCTCAGTTTAGGTTTCTTTGGGAATGTTAATTTAATTATTCCCTAATTAAGTAACCAATTGATCTCAGGGTTCATTTCAGGATGACCTCTACCTTTCCTAATTTTAGATTTGAACCTTAATTAGGGAAATTGCTAGTTCATTCCCTAATTACCCCTTTCATATAATTAAGGGTAATTAAGGGATGATTAGTGTATTTACCCATTATTAAGTTTGATTAAGGTTAGATCCAGTGAGTAGGGGTTTTATGGAATAATTTTGGGGCATTTTTCCTAAGTTATTCCTAAATCCCTCTTCTTTCTAATCCTCTTTTTTTAAGGGTTAATTCATTAATTATCCCTTTAAACAATTTTAAAAAATTCTAAAAGTTTCAGAACTTAATTAATCTACCTTGGGTAGATTCTTAGGTTTAATAGCATAAGTTCAATTAAGAAAATTAAAACCCCTTTCATAAGTGAAGAAGGGTGTTTTAAAAAGCAAGCTAAAACCCCTTAGCTTAATTAACTTTAATTGTTTGCCAAATTGCATTAGGCCTTTTCATTACTAGGTGCATTGCAAATTTAAATACCTTATGGGTTTTATGTCATCTCATTGGCTCATAATTACTTTGTTAATTTTCTAAGGTGGTGTTGGTAAGGGTTAATTAAACTTAATTCATACCTTAACCTAATCAATGACTAAAAATGGATTTAATTATCTAAAAACAAAAAATATAAAACACATGTGGGAATGGGTTAGGAACAACAAACTCATCTCACCTTTTCAAAATTATATCAAACTTCAAACCAAACAAAAATCAATTTTAAAATTTATTCTAGGTTTTCTTATTCTTTAAGAATGTCTTTAGGATTTAAGTAAAGTGAGTTTGTTTACATGCTTTTATTACTTTATATCTTTCCCAACATGCTAAATTGTATGCCATATGATTCATGCATTCATAAGTTTATGTTTCCAAATTTTAAAAAAAATGGTTTACTTTATGTCAAATATTGCATGTGTTGGCTAAAGAAAATATGAATGGCTATTATCACTACTAAATCCAAAGTATTTTTTAAAACCTATAAATGAAACATCAAATCTGAAAGTGTGCTATTCATATCTTAATTTTCTTTCATGTGATGAATTATAAAATCTTGTTTAGTGTAGCCTTTCCTTCCTTTCTTATGTTAGCATAGCTTTGAATAAGGGTTGGTAAGATGGAGGGTTCATTTGAAAAAGAACCCAACACTTACTTAATTCACCCTATGCTCTCTTAAGAAGGATTGCTTATACTTGCATGAATAAATTGCATAACCAAAAATGAAACTATTAAATAACTTTTTTGCATATTCTTTTCCATTTCCTTTCTTTTATATGGATGTTAGTATTTAAGGAAGTAGTATATTAATCTTGACAAACTCAAGGTTGCAAGACTTTAAGTAGCCCTAAGTGAGTTATGTACCTTACACCACTGGTTAATAATGACAATGTATGACAATGTACTCACATTTAACTACTCTTATTTGCTTGTATAGATATGCTTAGGGTCCATCCATATGCATGTTATATATGTTAAGAAATAATTTGTGTGTTATGTGAATTTTGATTCATTTTGTTTAATCTTAAAATTCCTTTATTTTTAATAAGTTTGTTTAGAGTTTGTCTAAACTTAAGATTGATTAAAAGATGTAATCAAAACATTCACCTAAATGAAATTAAAATGTGAACTTGCCTTAGAAATTACGTAAGGATTAGGAAGGAAGAGAAGTTCTCTTCTCTTTCTCTCTCTTCATAACTTAATAATTAATTATAAGTTACACTTAAACCAAATTAAAACATGAAATAAAATAACCCAAAATGCTTAAACAACTTAAATGAAACCCTCTTCTAAGTTGAACATGTCTTTCATACTTAGAAAATTCAAACCTAAAGTCCTAGCTAAGCATACCACACAAACCTTCAAAGCACATTAGCCTAAGTCACCACTTCTAGCTTTAGGTTAAATGGTGCATGGTTTGATGTCTTTATTTTTGATGAGTGTTTTAGACTAGATTTTAGGATGTATGCTCAGAATGAATGAATGGTGCTTAGTCTAACTATTCTTTTCTATAGGAGATTGTGCTAGAAGGGCACTATCATAAATAAAAATATAAATATTTCTTGCGTGCTTATACCCTATAGCATAATCCATAGGCTAGGTGAATTTAGTCACCCATGTGTGGGGTGATAAGTCCAATATACATGCTTGGGACTTGTGTGGTATGATTTAACTAACCTTTGTTTTGTAGGTGTTAGTTAGATTTATACTTATCATGTAAAAATTTATATATTTAGGATGTTGGAATGATTTGTTATGGGGATTAGGGTGAGCATTGGTCATAAGATCTATCTTATGCACCATGTGAAGCCTTGGAACCTATCCAACCATCCAAAGGAGGAACCAAAAGAAGAATAATAAAAGAAAAGAAAATAAGAAAAGAAGAAAGAAGAAAGAATGAAGCTTGAATACCCTTATAACAATGAATTTCTTTTCTTAAATTGTAATTTAATTTATTTGTAATCCGAGTTGTATAAGGGTAGAGCTTGACTATCCACATTTGATATTTTCAGTTTGTGTGGTGGTGCACCATAAATGACCATTTATTCTTTTGTAATTAGCTTTATAAATTATTTGATGATTTGTTTAGCTTTTTTCATTAAGTGGCATGCTTTTTCCTTGCTTTATGTATGGCCTAGATATGGATTAGGCTCTTTAGGAAAGAAATAAATCTTTTACCCAACTTAACAATTCAAACTAAAATTAAACAACTCATTACCTCACTTAAAGCTTAGGATTAAAATCAAGATAAAAGAATTAGCAACCCCTTACTGGATGAGCATTTCTTTATAAAATCATGCACAAATGTATCTCATTTTACACTTGATTGGAAGGCTTCCACCTTTGCCGAGAGAACCTTGACCTTTGAGGGTCGTGGGGAGACTCACCTCCTAAACTTCTAGTTGATTTTGGCCAATGATTTCTCATACATTAGTCATAAAATCCTATTAGCGTGAGTCAAAATAATTGTCAAAAAATGAAAATAAAATGAAAATTGAAATTGCATTAGATTTAGGTCATTTGAAACATGTCCCTTTGATTTAGTCTCCTTAGGAGTGAGTTTAAGGATTTAGTCTTTTTCTAAATAAAAAAATAGCTATCTTACATAAGCATAAAGACTTTCCTACATGTATTTAAAATCATAAGAGGAGTTAGTTGATGGCCACCCCAAGCGGTTGTAAGTCCAAGTTATCGGGTGGTTGTCCTCTTGTGGAGGCAAACCAATTACCCACTTTTGCCTTAGATTTGAGGCTTGCTGACCCTTTCAGTTCCTAGATTTAGGTTCGAGATTGCTTCTCCACTTTGTGGGCCATAAGCATAATTTCTCACCTCTTAGATATTTCCTTAATCTTGTGTTAAGGAATCTTAAGTCCTAAAATTCTAATAAAAAATACAACTCAAATAAAATAAATCAATTTCTAAAATATAAAGCCTAATTATTGGATAGTTTTAGATGCTCACTAGGTTTTTTAGCATCATGAGCATCTCCTACTCATCTTCCATTTTGGCTTAGATAATCACTCCCTCTTTTGATCAATCTGTTTTGATCTTCAAAAATATAAACCAATTGATTGATAGTCTTCCATATTGAAATCTTCAAAGACAATAACTATTTACCTTAATCGATTTTCCTAAAGGATATTATCCTTTAGGATGTAACTATGGGAGCTTGCCCTTGTACTTAACAAGCTCGATTTAAAATAAACCCTACTTTACTTTTTCATGTAAAGTAGGGCAAGAATCTCTATGTACATATGTATCATTCTTAAGAGTCCTTATTGAGGTGATTGGTTCCATTAAAGGGTAGTGACTTACGTCTTTGAGATAGTACACTATACCTTGGACATATCCGATCACGAATAAGTACATCTGATCTGTGTGTGTCTTGATGAATTTTTGTAAGGGTTCCTCTTTCTTCTCTCCCACAGATTTGAAAGGTGACTCCCTTATAGAAATTTTTCTCCACAGGGTATAAGACCAAGGTTAAACTTACTTCCTTACGAGGTGTCCAAACTAATGTACCACCTTTCTTAGATACATATAAATGTATAAGCAACTACAAGGATAGGAAAACCCATGCAAAAGTTGTATTTTATTTATGATTCTTACTCATTTGTCATACCATACATACCTTTGTATAAGAGATTTAAGTGAGTATGATGCCATTATTCTACATCGGGGTGTAAGGTACAAGACCTACTTAACTTAAAGCCCCAGAGGTGTCCAATATATAACACTTTTCTCGATACATTTGAATGTACAAAAAACAATAAGAATGAGAAGTCATGCGATTTGATTTGATTGAATGATCTACATATGTGATATGAAATTCTTCCTAATTCTTAGCATGGAGATGCATATGAGTAGATTTAGACAAATGTTGTGTTCTTTTCAAATGAACTATACATTTATAAATCCCATGCAAATCTATATAAGATAAGGAAAGAGAGCATCATATTGCATATCTTATATTATCAACACATGCAAACTTATATATTTGTAATTAACATCATCCCATATATTATAATTGATTTATAAGCTTTTGAAAATAATTTTGATTTAATAGTAATAATAGCCACACTTATTTTTAATTTAAACCACCACATGCAATTTGACATAAAAAATCATTTCATTTAGTTAATTTTAAAAGAAATGAGTGCATTATTATATATGGAAAGCAAAATTTAACATGATTAAAAGAAATAAAGGAACATAAGCACATGATCTCATTCATTCCATTTAATTCCTAAGGATAATCATACTAAATAAGGCTATTTGAAATAAACTAAAGTTCTTTAATGACATTTTTAATTTTTAGTTTGATTTGATTTAGGAAATGAAAGAGGTTTTGCTAATCGTAATCCATTCCTCATGTGTGAGTAAAATTGGTTTAATGAAGAAGTAATTAAGTTGATTTTATAATTTAATTAGGTCAAGGTATGAATTAAGTGGATTAATTAACCCTTACATATATCACCTTAAGTTAATTAACTAATTAATAATAAGCCAATATGATATGTAACCATATGAAAAGTAAATTTGTAATGCTCCTAAGAAATAAAAGGGATCTAATGCAATTGGCTTAAGATTAATAGTTAATTAGGCTTAAGGGATCTCACTTAACTACTTTTATGGCCTTCTCACACATGTGAGCTAACCATTATTTCATCATCTCCCACTTTGGATTATTGAACACCCAAAGAGCTACCCAAGATTAATTAAAGGTTTCTTAGGTATGAAGTGAATTTTAAATTGAGTTAATCAAGTTTGTTAATTAATTGATTGAATTCTTTGATTATATTTTGATTAGAATGATGAAATTGACTTATGGAAAGGATCAAGGATAAGGCCCTTATCCTTAACCCCTAAGTCACTTCAAACACTCAGTTAGGCTCTAATTTTACCTTGGAGATTAATCAATTAATTAAGTATTATTACCTCATTAATCATTAACTAATCAAATTCCAAAAGTGAGAAAAACTTAGAAATAAATTAGAAAAGTATCCCAAACACATTCTCTAAACCCTCAACAGAGGTGAGTAGGCTTAAATAATTAATTAAACTATTATTCATTCACTAATTATCATTAATTAAATTGGGAAAGGCTCAATAAATGGATTTCTCTAATTAAGCAATACCAATAAAACCTAGAGAGGTCATCCCCTAAACATCCACGTAAAGTTAGACATCAATTGGTGATTAATTAAGAATTAATTAAATTTTTAATTATTAATTAGGCTAAAATTACTATTGAAAATCAATTAATAATAATTTTCCTAGATTCTACTCTAAAATATCTTTAAAATAAGCCTAAGTTTGTATTTTTTTTATTTATGATTTTAAAAGTTTCGCTTAAAATGGGTTAATTATCCCTATTAAAGCCTTAATCCCATGTGGCGCACTTTCCACATGGAGCGATGGGAGCTATTTAAGTTGTCATATCTGCTCGGATGGCGGTAGCTCCGTGGACCATTCGATCTAAGATTGATAGCCGATAAAATGTGCATTTTGAAGGATTAATTAGAGGTTCTATGCATGATCGATCGATTGTCCATTCGATCCAATGGACTATTTATGATCTATCTTTTTTGAGCGGTGAACAATAGATACCATCCATCGATCGTCACTTGATCCATCGCCCGAGTTGGATGGAGATGAAAATGATCTCATACCTTGAAGCAAAACAAAGAAATCCAACGGTTAAAATTGCATGACATAGAACTTTCTTTCACAAAAGACCAATCTATTTTCATTTAATGATTGGTTTTATTGTCATACCTGCCAAAACTTGTGACAGTAGTTCCAGTGATTAAAGAAGCTTCGTTTGGTAGAAATGAAGCCCTGAGCAACGAGCTTTGATTTGTGTAGTTTGCTTAAAAGGCAAATATAGGGCATGTAGGTGATCGACCTTGGTGAACTCTACCGATGGTCGGGTGATGGGAAATGATTCATTCTCTCTCATCTAGCTTCAAGGAAGGTGTGTGTAATGTTGATTGCTTTTTTGGTGGAGGTTTGAGCAAATGGCAATTGTAGGTGACCTCCCCAATTTTCCATAAAATTGAGAGTGAAGGATTTGGAAAGCTTCGGGAAAAGCTAGAGGAAGCTCACGGGATGGAGTTCTCACTGCTAGGGTTGAATCGAATGCTCCCTCAATTTGAGTGAGAATGAGGGGGCATAGTTCCTTCCTTCCTTGGCTTAGGCGGTGGTGATGGTTTCACTTGGTGGATCAATGGTGAGGGGAGCTTGATTTAGGCAGAATCATTTCACTTGGCCTCACATGAGTGGAGGAAGGGTAGGAGGTGGGCGCCATGGGAGTAGTAGATATTCTTGGAGGTTTGAAATGCTCCAATGGGAATGGGGAGGTGATTTCACCTCCTCATGGGTCATAACCAACATAACCACCTTTGGGTTAGGTGGTCTAAATGCCTAAGTGGACCTATGAATGGGTGCCAAGTGGCCAAGAGAAAATGACCAAATGTACATGTGTCTTATCTCAGATGACCCAAGGGCAAAGTGTTCATTTGGCTATGGGTTTGATTTAGGAAGATTTGGGATGGGTTAAAAGTGGGTTAGCCCAAATTTCAAGTGGTTTGGAATTTATTTGATTTGATTTGGCTTGATTTAACCTATTGTGGTGAAATTTTTTATGTGATTTAATTCTAGAAGTAAAATATTTACTTCCATCTTCACTCTATGTGGGATAAAAATGAAGATAAAAATACACATCTCTTTCTTTTTATGCATTTTTTGACTAGATCAGATATTCTTATTGAGGGTGATTGGGTATGACATTGAGGAGAGGTGTACTATCCCAAAAGATAGGAGTCACCCCTACAATGGACCTAATCACCTTAACAAAACTCTTAAGGATAATGGGTGCATGTGTACCAAGATTCTTCCCCACTTTATATGGAAAGATAAAGTAGGGTTTATTTTAAAGGGTTTGTTGAGTTCCTACAAGGGCAAGCCCCATAGTTAATTACATCCTAAGTAATGAGATCCCTTAGAAATACTCTTGATTAAGGTAAATGATCTTTATCTCCAAAGATTTCAATAGGTAGGACTATCAATCGATTAGTTTTTTTGGAAGATCAAATGGGATTGATCAAAGAGAGGGAGTTATTATCGAAAAAAAGATAAGTAAGAGATGCTCATGATTCTAGGAAACCGAGCATCTCAAACTATCCTATGATTGGCCTTAATATTTTTGAAATTGAATTATTCATTTGAGTTGACTTTTTTAGATATATTTAGGGCTTATGATTCCACAACACAATGTTATGGAAATGCCTAATAGGTGAGGATTTATGCTTATGGCCCATATAAGGAGAAAAGAACCAAAATCTTGGGAGCTTTGGCGAGGGCCAAAAGCATGACCTAAATCTAAGGTGACAGCGGTATTTGGTTTGCCTCTATAAAGAGGACAAACCACACTTGGACTTACAACCCTTTGGGGTGGCCAACTAACTCCTCCTACAATTTGAATTCATGTATGCAAGCCATATGTTTATGCAAGATAGCTAGGCTATTATTTATTTAAAAGAGACCAAGTCTTTAAACTCACTCTAAAGAGAAAGAGAGGCATGCATGACCTAAATCTAATGCTAATCATATTACATGTTATTTTTTTTTTTAATAATCATTTGACCAGGATTATAGGATTCATATGCCTAATGCATGAGAAGTAAGATTATTGGCCAAAATCGGTAGAAGGGAGGTGTGTTTCCACCATGGCTCTCAAAGATCAAGCCAAGTTTCTCGGCATATGTGGAAGCCTCAATCATGAGAAAAATAATATGCATTTGTGCATGATGTTATAAAAGAAATACTCATCTAGCTAAGGGGTTACTAATTCTTTTATCTTGATGTTTTTTAGCTTTAAGGTTCTTTATTTTAAATTTGGTAGAAGATTTATTTTTCTCTAAGAGCCTAATCCACGTTGAGGCATCAAGAAAGGAAGAAATTAGGATGTGATCTTAATGTACAAACTAAACAAATCATCAATCAATTTATAAAGCTAACGAAAAGAATAAGAGGCTATTTGTGGTTGGGCACCAAACCCCGCTACTCTACCCTTATACAACTAGGATTACAAATGAATTAAATATAATTAAGTAAATAATTCATTATTATGGAGGTCTTCAAGCTTCATTTCTTCATTCTTTTTTATTCTTTCTTCTTCTTTTCTTCTTTCTTCTTTGGTTCCTTCTTTTTGGTGGTTTTCAGAAGGCTTCACATGGTGCATAAGATGAGATCTTATGACCAATGCTCATCCTAATCTCCCATAACAATCATTTTAAAATCCTAAATACATGAAAAGCAAAAGTAAATTTAACTAACACCGCAAAATAGAGATTAACTAAACAAACCATACAAATCCCAAGCATATATATTGGACTTAGCATCCCACACATGGGTAACCAAGTCCACGGCCTATTGGATTATGCTTAGGGGTATGGGCACATGCGAAAAAGTAGTTATATTTTTATACGCTTAAGCACAATCCCCTATAGATACAATGATTAGACTAAATCATCACCATTCATTCTATGTCACATTGCACATCAGGACTAAAATAGATCATCATAAAATAAAAGTAAACATCAAACCATACAGCTAACCTAAAAGAAGTGGTGACTTAATCTAATGTGTGTGATTTAAAGGTTTGTGTGGTATGCTTAGCTATGGTTTTAACGTTTGAATATTCTAAGTGTGAAACTTAGATGGGTGATTTTATTTAAGTGTTTAGTTGATTTTGGTTGATTTTATTTTATATTTTTGGTCGGTTTAAATGAATCCTACTATTAATTACTAAGTTTTAAAGAGAGGAAAAGAAAAGAGAACTTCTCTTTCCTTCCCTACCTTAAGTAATTTCATATTTAATTTTGTTTAGTGAATATTTTATTATGTGTTTTAATTAATCCTAAGTTTAGATCAATTCTTAACAAACCTACTCAAAAGATAGGCATTTTAAGATTAAGTATAGTGAACTAAATTCACAAAACATACATCACTTTAATTCTTTCCCAACATGTATATCATGCATATGAATGAATCTAAGCATATCTATACATACAAATGAGAATGTGTAGCACACTTTTGATGAATGCTAAGTGATTTACTTAAGAAATGAATACTTTATGATGCATGATTTTCATTAAGTAGGAAAGAGGTTTTCTTATCCATTCTTCACATGCACACATGTATGTATGAGTGAGTCTGACGCCATTGTTAACTAAGGGTGTAAGGTATAAGACCTACCCTTTTACTTAAAGCCTCATCCACAGGGTTGTCCGGACTAATATATCACTATCCTCTAAAAGCATATGTATAAAAAGAAATAAATGGAAAAAGGATGCAAAAGGTTATTGTTGACCTCATTTTTGGATGAGGTTAATTTAGTAATTAGGATATCCTAATCTCAAATAAGATTCTCTTAATTCAATGCTTAGGAAATTATGCTTAGTGACCTATGGAATTCACCTTAGGTTGGATCTAACCTATTTATCTTAGGTAGGATCAACTCAAGTATCCAAATTCAAAATCAGTTAATCAAATCAACAATCAATAATCATCAATCCAAGATGATTAAAGTAAAAAAATTACATTTAATTTCAAAATACCCTTGAGTTGATTTTGAATTGGATCAAGCTAAAATTAATGCACTTGATTTAGACTCAAACTCCAACCCAAATCAAATGTACTCTAAATGTAAACTCAAAATGGGAAACACACATTAGTCAGGGATATGTGATTCCATAATCATAAAATAAAAAAGGGAAAAATGGTAAGAAGAAAATGCAAACTCCTTTCTTCCAACCTCATCCCACAACACCTCTTCCCATGCCAAACAATCCACCTCTTAAGAGGATGGCTTCCTTCAAGTGAAGGTAGGGTAATCAAAAGCAAAAGCCAACAAGGATTTGGCTTCTCCACGTGAAGAAGAAAAAAGGAAGAGAAGAGGAAGAGGAGAAGAAGGAGCTTTTGTCCAAGGATGGAAAACAAGCAAGGAAGCTCCTTACCTCTGATGTGAACATTCCATTATGTTCACATGGCCATAAGAAGTCGATCACATACTTTAAGCCCGCTGTTGGCCGGAGATCGGCTTTCAAAATCTCCATAGAGCTTTCGCCAAAGATGAAAATAAACCAAGGAAGCTCTAGACTTGGGCTGTGAACATTCCATTATGTTCACAAGACCAAGGAGGTTGATCCCACACCTTGACCACTGCCGCCGTGGCCGTGAGTTCAATCTTCAATTTTTTTCCATATAGAGCTCTCTCAACAATGAAAACTAGGGTAGGAGACACTACCACTTCCCCATTTTCATTCTAAGAGCTTCTCCAAGGCTAGGGAAGAAGATCGACCATGACCACCCCTCACCCACGCACACGGTGAAGATGAAGGCGAATGGCTTCTAATGGTGAAATCCCAATGAGTAGATTTCATCCTCAATTGAAGGCACCTACACATTCGAAGCTCAAAGGGAGCTTGAACAAAACTTCACCGATCCTCTCACCGCCGAAGCGTAAAAATGACCAACGCCTCAAACCCACCATGTGTTGGTCAGGGAACAATCGTGGGGAGGCCACCAAACTTTGTGCACATGTTCGTTGGGTCAAGGCTTAACGGATCGATCTCACCATTGCATCGCCGAATCTGGGTATGCAATTTCTCCCTCCCTATGCATTTAGTTTTGGAGCGTGAAGAAAGTTGGATCCTCAAATGGATCAAATCAGATGGATTGACCCTAATTCGATCCCTAATCATTTTGGGATCAAAATCGGGTTTGATTCACCAATGATCGCCGGCAAAGAAATCGGCGTATCCATTTCTTATCTAGCCTTGAGATTTAATCCCAATCGTTTGATCCTTCTCTTAAGATCGGACTAATTCTAATTTAGGCGCATCGATTAAATTCCTTTAGGGACCACAGGATCAATCTAGACCATCCGATCTTTGATCGCATACGTAAGCGATCCCTCATTTTAACTTATGCGCGTCCCTCCCCAATTAAAACCATTAAGATTAGTTGTTTAAAAGTTTAATTAATTAATTAAAATGCTAAAACTTCAAAAAATCATATAAAATCAAAGAAAAATTAAAAATACAAATAAAAGCTCCATGGATTCATCTTGATGGGAGGAATCCATAGAAATTAAAATCCCCACTTTTTATTGGGTAATTTTCCCTTAATTTGGGTTTATAAAAAAAATATTAAATCAAGCTAAAACTTTAAAAACATAAAATTAGGATGTAATCCCACTTGCCATAATTATCTCAAGCCCAATTGTTCTATAAATTTGAAATTCTTGATTTTCCAAATCTCAGGTCAATATGAACTAAATAATGATTAAGAAGAATCATTAATTCATTGAATCAATAAATAAATTGAACTAATCTTAAATAAACATCATAAATACTTAGGGTAATTCATCAAAACTTTCTACGCCAAAGAATTTAATCAAATATCAAAATTTTAAGAAAATCAATACTTAATGAAATTAAAACATAATTAAATAACTTACGTTAAGTTTAATGAAATCATTCATCTCTAATAAATTTAAATAATGAATCTAAACCTAAGTTAATCAAATCGATCAAGTAATTAACCTAAGTACTTTAGGTTAATAACAATCAAAACAAACCTAAGGTACTAATTGACTTAAGACTTAAGCTTACAAATTCATAATTTAATAACTTAAATTAAATTGAGTAAAATCAAACTCTTTAAATTGACCTAAGCCAAATCAAATGAAGTCCATATAACTTAATTCAAAATGAAATAAATCAAACAAAGTAAATCAAATAAAGTAATTCAAACAAATGAAATAACATAAATCAAACCCAAACATAAATAAAATCAAAATGATTAATTAAAATACTTAAGGATTTTAGTTAAACTTTTGGAAACCTCATTAGGATTTAGGATGTGGAATAAAGTGAGTTTCACCTAAAATGAATTAAATTATATTTCTCATTCTTGAAAACTTAAAAATTACTTTAACCAACTAAAATGAATATAAAATGGGAATTAAATCATTAAGTCATTTGAATTGAAACCAACCAATGGTAAAATTTAAACCAATTCAAACTTCAAACTTTAAACTTGAACTTAAGGGAGCCTAGCAAAGCCTTGCCACACAAACCCCTCTTTTACACACACTATATTACTTAGGTCATGAACTTTAGATCTAGGTTAGATTGTTCTGTGATTTTTTTTAATCTCCTATGATATGTTATGCTTCACATGTGTGGTGTATTGCTTTAGACTGGATGCTTTGGCTTGTTTGTTTATTATCTTGGATGTTAGGGTGTTCTTTCTAGATTTAACATTATTTTCTATAGGGGACGTATTAAAGGGATCACTATAATAAATAAATTATAAAATTGTCGTTTGCATGCAAGTGCTGAAAATCCCTTAACATAGTCCATAGGATAGGTGGGCTTGGCAAGCAACTAATGCTAAGCTTCGTGTTTGTGAAATATAAACCGCTTTGTGTGTTGTGTGTATTTCCTAACATCTATTTTGCAGGCTTAGGATTTCTTTTTGAATTTTAAATGTAAATTTGAGCTTAGAATTAGGTTAGGATCTATGGGGTCTAGGATTAGCAGAGTGACCCAACCAGGAGATGGTGCGGTGGTCCCCTATGGAGCCCGATGGATGTACCAAGAAGAAGACTTTCTGAAAAGAAGACCCATAGATATAAACTTGTAGTTCTAGGCTAGGTTGTATAAAGGTAGAACTCTATTTTTCTTTCTTCGGGTGTACAGAAGACTGCACATTGGCCTTTTCCTTATATAATTTAATTTGGCTTGATTTATTTTGGGTGTGCACTAGAAATATCATGCTTTTCTTAGGTTTATTTCTGCTAGGTTTGTCCGTGATGAATGCCTACGTAGGCTCATAGGATAAACTAAATTTTCTACCTAATCAATCAATTAAAATAGAAAAATAAATATAACTCATAATCTTCATATATAAGCCTAGGCCATTAAAGCAAGATAAAATATATAGCAACCTCTTAGTGAATGTTTTAACATCATGCATAATCATATTATTTCACTCTTGATTAATGAAGGACTTCCATCCTTGCTAGAGAACTTGGGCTTGACCTTTGAGAGCCTATGGTGGAAGTACACCTTCTTTTATTCGATTTGGCTCATAATCTTTTCTAATTGCATACATTAAACATAAATTGTATTCCTATGGCCTAAAATGAATATTGAGTCACAAAATTATAAAAATATGAAAAAATATGCATTAGTTAGGTACATCTTCATACCCTACATAATCTTAGGGATTAGGGAGTAAGTCTAGTTCATAAATTTCTTTCCTAAAATTGCAAATGACCAGCCATCTTGCGGTCATATGACTTAATCTCATGGTTTTAAAATGCGCTTAGGTGGTGTTAGCTAGTAGCCTTCTCGGAAGGTTGAAAGTCCGAAGAGTCGGATAGGTTAGTTCCCTCAAGTGAGGAGAATGACCAATGATTACTAAGGATAGAACTAGGTCGAGCATCGACATGTGTTAGAAGCACTTATAGACTAGGTTCAAGCATCCTTTAGGAATAAGTCTTCAACCCTAGGAATTTTGTAGTGTGTCGCTAGAATCGAGCCCTAGATTTCTAAGAAAATGATAACTTGAATTCTAAAATTAAATCCCAAATTTGAAGCCCAATCGTAGGATAGATGAAATTTCTCTGGGCATCCCGATCAATAGAAATTTCCTACTCTTTCCCATTTGATTCATGACAATAACTCTCTCCAATTTGGACCTCTCCCAATTGAATTTCCAAAAATCATTTCTTTAAAAGCTACCTTAGTAGTCTTTAGGAATAACCACTTGTTTCTTTAATTGAGAGTATTCTTAGGAAGAGACCCTTCCTAAGATGTAATTAATTATAGAGGCTTGCCTTTATAGAAACCATGATCCCGGGATAAAATAGACCTTTCTACTTTTTCATGTAGTTTAGGGAAAAATACTGCTACGAAAAGACCCATTTGCCTTAGGAGTCTTTTACTTGAAATGATTGAATCAATTATAGGAGAGCATGTTTATATTTTGAGATAATATTCTTATTCCTTAATGGTATATGATCATCTAAATAAAATATTCTTAAACTTTATGTGGTGTCATTTCTTTTCTCTATTCGAGAAAAGAACCAATAATTATACTTGATTGTTTGATTTTTCATAATTTACATGTGTGAATATGAAGTTCCTTCTTAGGTTGTAACATGGAAGGGGATAAGAGTAGATTTGAGCAAGTGTTATGTCCTTTTTAAAAGAACTATACACTTTGCAAATCTTATTAAAATCCATGTTAAGGAGAAAGAAAGGAAATAAACATAAAACATATTTTATATTCACATGCAAACTTATAAATGAAATATAAGTAACACACTTTCAATTTTGGTAATTGATTCATATATTTTGAAAATAATTTGAATTTAATAGTGATAGTAGGCACTCATATTTCTATTTTTTTAGCCAAAACATGCAATTTGACATAAAGAAAATATTTCACTTTCATTTGGATTTTGAAAAGAATGAATGCATGAAATTCATATGACATACACATTTAGCATGTTAGGAAAGAACTAAAGTGATGAAATCTTGTAAACACATTCACCTTAATTAATTCTAAACAAAATTTCATGAAATAAGAAAGTTTAAAGTAAATCAAATTATTTTTAAAGAAAGTTTGATTTTTATTTTAAGTTTGATTTAATTTGAGAAATGTGAAGTGAGTTTGCTATCCTTAACCCATTCCCATATGTGTATAATATTTAAGTTCAATTTTTAAATTATTAAATCCATTTTATATTTTGATTAGGTTAAGGTATGAATTAAGTGTATTAATTACCCCTTATGTATACCACCTTAGCATATTTAACCAAATAATTATGAGCCAATGAGATGACATAAAACCTCACAAGGAATTTAAATTTTTAATGAACCTAAGAAGAAAAGGCCTAATGCAATTTGACTCAAGATTAATGATTAATTAAACTAAGGGGTTTAGCTTAAGTAATTTCATAGCCCCTCTCACACATATGAGTTAGATTTTGATTTTCTTAATGTACTTAAGCTCTTAAACACCTAAGCATCTATCCAAGATAGATTAATTAGGTTCGGAAGGTTTTAAATTTTTATGAAATTAATTAAGGGGTAATTAGTGAATCCCTTAATTAAGAATGGATTAAGGAAAAAAGATGATTTAGGGAATATCTCAAGGAAAGTATCCTAAAATTATTCCTTAAATCTCATATTCACTTAATCAAAACTTAATTGACTCAATGAGAGGGTTAAGCCACTAAATATGGCCTTAATTAAGCTTAATTACATTAAAGGAGTGATTAAGGAATGAATTATCAATTCTTCTAATCAAGCCAATAATAAATCCCAAGAAAATTAGGGGAGGTAGGAGTCATTCCACTTATTAAGCACAAAACATTTGGGATTACTAAGTGGAGTAATTAATGAGTAATTAGTAAATTAACATTCCAATAAAACCTAAATTTAGAGAAAGAACTATTCAAAATCAATTAAAATTAATTTTAAAATATTCTATGTTCAATTATCTTTCATATGTAATTTATTTCATATTTTTTTCATTTTTCTACCTTTAGATATGAATTTAGGAAGATTTGGTGATTAATTAGAAATTAAATAATCTCTAATTATATTATTAATCTTGTATGCCAAGTGTACTACCGATGACATGCTTTCCTCATGGTGTGACGGGATTGGCTCTTTAACCCATCGCATCATAGCGTCGGTGGTGGCGTACACGCCCTCTCACCGATCAAGGATCGGATGATGAGATCAAAGCCAGATCGAGGGAAAAAATATGGGATGCTATGTGTTTTAGTCTCACCGTCTATCCAAAATGTACGGATGGACGACGAGATTCATACCTACCGCTCTGTGAACAAAAGATTCATCCATCGAGGCCATGATCCGAAGCTCAATTGAGCGGATTGGGCTAAAATTTAGCCCACATTCATCATGCAATGTAGATCATATCGACAGCTAAAATCCCATGGGATTAAACTTTCTTTCACAAAGCTCCACACTATAGCTAGATTAAGCTCAAAAAATAGTTTACCTCACGAGGATCGCTGCTCAATTCTTAGAGAAGCTTGTCTAGTTGAGATAAGCTTTCTGAAGTTTGTTGACTTTGAAATTGAGTAGATGCTTCTATGGGTCAACTCCTCCTTGCCTTGAGCGTGGCCTTGATTGAATTGGATCCTCCCTTGCCATTGGAGCTTAGTAAAGAGCTTGGGCAAGTTCGACTTGGTCCTTTGATGGAGCTTGAAGAAGGAATTGGGTTGATGTTGAATGTGGAGTAAATTCAATTTTAGTGGAGCTCCCTATTTTCAAGTGATAAAACTAAGAAAATCAAGTTCCAAACTCTCTAGGAAGCTTAGGAAGACTAGTTAGGGCTTGCTCGAGTTCCTATGCTTTAATCAACGAGGGAGAGTGAAGTTTGAATTGAATTAGGGAGAGTATATCTCCCTCTTGAAGGATGGACAACCACAAGCCTCCTTGCCATTTTGATCCAATACACCTCATGCAATGAGTTGGTTAGGCTATTTTGAATTGCATGTGGTTCAATTTTTGCTAGAGAAGGAGTGGGTGAGGTGGTCATGTGCTTGAATTGAGTGTAAGTAGGATTTCCATGTGGCCATTTCAATGGGAGTGATCGGTTTAGCCATTGAGCTAAGTTGAGCTAACCCACACCCATTGGGTTGGGTGCACCACACTCTCTAGTATTCACTTGATCCACTAAGAGGTGCCAAGTGGTTATGGAGAATTTATCCAAATTCCAAGTGGATTTGGTCAAAATTTACCTTATGGCCTAGGGGTAAAATGGTCATTTGACATTAATTTCAATTTAGGTATATTTGATATGATGAGAAAATAGGCTTGGCCAAGTTTTATGGAATTTAGAGTTGGTTTGATTTGATTTGGCTCATGTTGACCCATTTAGGTCAAAATGGATCAACTTAGGTTAAGTTGACCAAATGGTTAAATTGGGTCAAACCAAGGTCGGGTCAAGTTCATATGAGCATTTGAAATATTTTGGTGGGTTTGGTTTGATTCAATTTGGTTTAGGTTTGAATTTGGTTCATTTGATTTCATTTAGGTCAAATGGGTCAAGTTGACTAATTTGACCCATTTGACCTATTTGAGCTTCATGGGTCAGGGTTTAGGTTTGGTTGGTCATATGAAAGGGATTGGTATCTTTGTTTCCAATCAATTTTGGTTAAGTTTGAATTTGGCTCAATATGACCCTTTAAGTCAAGTTGGTTCAAGGTCAATTAGGCTAGGTCGGTCTAATTAGCCAATTGAAGCTTTGGTTAAGTTCAATAATCATTTTAGAATGAACTTGACCCATTCGTTTCAATTAATTTGACTTAGATCAAGTTTTGGCACATTTTGACTTTTAGGTCAAGTTGGGTCAACTTAAGTGGCTAATTGGGCTAGTTTAGGCTCAAATGTTGACTTGGTCAAGTTCAAGCATTGATCATGAATGAACTTAGATTATTAGTTTCAATCAATTTGGCCTATGGTGGATTTTGGCTATGTTGGGTTTCATTTTTGGCAAAGTGTTGACTTGGTCAACCCTTAGGTTTGACTTGGTTTGACCCAATTTGAGTGATTGTTCATCTCATGATGATTGTTGATCATGATGAGAGGCATAGATGGGCTTATTTCAATCCAATTTTGTTAGGATTAGAATTTGGCTCATAAGGGTACTTTAGGTCACTTTGGGTCAAGTGAAGTGGGTCAAATGGCTTGGTCAAAGCTGGATTTCTATTTGATTGAACTCACATATAGACTCATTATTGACATATAAATCTATTTGCAAGTGGTTTGAAGTCAAATGAGTTTTGATTCATTTGACAAGTTCAAAGGGTGAACATGAAAAGATTTTGGCTTGATTTTTGAATTGAGTTTTGATTTGGTGATTGAAGTTTGTATTCATATTTGAATTCATGATTGAAGGATTGATTGAATCATGAAGAAAAATCAAGAGTTTGGCTTGATTTGAAGTTGTGGCTAAGTTCAAGAATTTGACTAGGAAGGCTTAGGTGTGATTTTGATTGAATTTGAGTTTGATTTTGGAGTTTGTTTTGGTTGTTTGAATTTATATTTCATTTATATATGTGAATATAAATGAGAATATAAGTGGGTTATGAGAAAATTTCAAGACTTTGAAGTGATTTGAACATGATTTAAAGTCCTTAAGAGAGGAAATCAAAGTGACTAAAAAAGATTTGTGAATTTGGATTTGACTTTTGGTTTAGTTTGATTGATTTGAATTTATATTTCATTTATATATGTGAATATAAATGAGTTATGAGAAAACTTTATGAGTTTGAGTTGATTTGAAGATGATTTAGGCTAAGTCCTTAAGAGGGGATTAAAGGACTTAAGAAGGATTTTGAACTTGAAATTTCAATCATGGATTTCAATCATGGGTTTTAGTCATGTGGAATTGATTTAAGTTTGTAGAAAATCAATTAGGATAGAATTGATTTAGGTTTGATATTGATTTGATTTGAGTTTCACTTGAAGGAAGGAAGTGAGGAATGTGATTCAAATAGGGTAGGCAAATTTTCCTAACACCCCTAAGGCATTACCTATTCCTTTGGCTAACTCTTATAAGTCTCTAGGGCTAGGTTGAGTGTCCACCTAATCACTAGATGTGTCTTAGGACTAAGGATACCTTAAAATCTAAGAGAGTCCTATGTCTAAGATGGAAGGGTTGATGCTCATCTTAAAAATGAGGTCAACACCTATTGGGGTTAGGTTGGGTCAAGTTGACAAATTGGGTCAAATGGGTCAAGTTCACATGACCAATTGGAGTGTATTGGTGTCATTGGTTTGATTTAATTGGCTTTGGATTTGATTATGGCTCTTTTGGGTTCATATAGGTCAAATGGGTCAAGTTGACCAATTTGACCAATTTGACTAAATTGGGTTGAGTTAGGTGTTGAGTCTAGTTCAATTGGCTAAATGAAAATGATTGAAGGCTTTAGTTTGGTTTAATTTGGATTTAATTTGAATTTTGGCTAATTTGACCCTTTAGGTCAATTTGAGTTGGGTCAAGTTGATTAATTGGGCTCATATGCTCAAGTTCAATAATCAATTTGGAATGAACTTGAGCCATTGGTTTCTATCAATTTAGTTTAGATTGTAATTTGGTTAGTATGAGTTCATATGGGTTAAAGGGTTGACTGCCAAAGGCTAGGTTTGACTTGATTTGACCCAATTTAAGGTAATTGATCACCCTAGGGGTTGTTGGTTATGTTGTGAGGTTTAGAATGGATTAGTTCAATTTTGGGTTGGATTAGAACTTGGTCAAAGAGGAACTTTAGGTCACTTTTTAAGTGAGCTTAAATGGGTCAATTGGCTTGATCATGACTTTTAGCTAAATTCTTGAACCGGCTAAATGATACCCAAATCAATTCAAAACTCATGAATTTCTTCATGATTCAATCATTCCTATAATCATTGACCCAAATATAAATATAAGCCACCATTATCAAACTAAATCTAAGCTAACCCAAATCAAACCCAAGTTAGCCCTTTTGACTTGAAATTGTCATATGAACCAAAACTCATTTGGCTCTAAACCAATTTCAATTGGATTCGTATTTCAATCCTAGGCTCATGTGTAAGTTCAACTAAACTTAAATCAAGTCAAGATTAAGCCAATTGACCCATTTAGGTTAATTAACCCAAAATGACCTAAAGGACCTCTTTGAACCAAGTTCTAATCCAACCCAAATTGGATTGAACTAAGCCCATCTAAACCTCACAACATAACCAACAACCACCCTAGGGTGATCAATTGTCTTAAATTGGGTCAAACCAAGTCAAACCTAGCCTTTAACCAAGTCAATCCTTTAACCCATATGAACTCAAACTAGCCAAATTGCAACCTAAACCAAATTGATTGCAACCAATGGCTCAAGTTCACTCCAAATTGATTATTGAACTTGACCAAAGCCTCAATTGAGCCCAATTTGACCAATTAGTCAACTTGACCTAACTTAACCCAAATTGACCTAAAAGGTCAAATTAGCCAAAATCCAAATTAATTCCAAATTGAGCCAAACCAAAGCTTACAATAATTTTCAATTAGCCAATTGCACTTGACTCAACCTAACCCAATAATTTGGTCAAATTGGTCAACTTGACCCATTTGGCATATATGAACCCAAATGAGCCATAATCAAATCCAAAGAAAATTAAATCAAACCAATGACACCAACACACTCCAATTGGTCATGTGAACTTGACCCAACCCTTGGTTTGACCCAATTTGACCAATTGTTCATTTTGACCCAACCAAACCCAATTTGACCTAAATAGGTGAAATCAAGCCAAATCAAATCAAACAAACTCCAAACCACTTAAAGTTTGGGCTAACCTACTTTTGACCCATCCCAAATCTACCCAAATCAAACTCATAGCCAAATGAATATTTTACCCTTAGGTTTAGGGCATCCCATGAGATAAGACACATGCACATTGGGTCATTTTCTTCCCTTAGCCACTTGGCACCCAATCATAGGTCCACTTAGGCACCTAGGACCATGGATGACTTGACCCAAAGGTGGTTGGTGGCCATGACTCATAGGTGAAATCACCTCCCCACCTCTATTAGTGATCTTAAAACCACCAAGGACAAGCATCACCTCCTTGGCAACCACCTCCACCTCCACGCCTCACCCAACTAAACTGAGCCACATCATCCACCCAAGGACCTCCACAACCCTCTAAAATTGCCAATTGATCAAGAAAAATCCAAATCGCTATGGTCATTTGATCCAAGGAATGAGGGGTATACCCCTAATTCTCACTTAAACTCACACACTCACACTGATTCAACCCTACAGCCAAGGAGAGGAATCCTAGAGCCATTTCCAAGGTTTCTCGAGCTCCCCAAAATCCTCATTGATTTTACCTAAAACTAAAATAGGGAGGCCACCTTCCCATTAGCCCAAACCTCCACCAAAGTGCAATTAACTTTGCAGACCTTTCTTGGAGCTAAATGAGTGAGAATGAATCCTTTCCCAAGATTCGATGGCAAGGGGTGGAGTTTGATCAAGACCGATCACCTACACCTGCCTTTGTCTCCGAGCAAACCACACCAAATTAAAGCTCGTAGCTCAGAGTTTCATTTCTACCAAATGAAGCTTCCTCAATTGGAATTGTCGTCATAAGTTCGGTGAGGTATGCCATTCAAACCAATCCATGAATGAAAATAGGTTGGTCTTTTGTGAGCAAATTTTAATGTCATGCGATTTACACCGATTTGCTTATTGTGCTTCCCCAAAGGTGTGGGATTATTTTCATCTCCAACTAAGCTTGAGTGAGCTTGGATCGGCGATGATCGACGGTAGCCATTGTTCGATGCTTGAGAGGAGATAGATCATGGACCATCAATCCCACATGATCAAAATGAGCGGTCCTAATCTAATCACACGTAGAGCCTCGATTAATTCTTCAAAATCATGGACATTCGATCTTTGATCGGACTATCCACTGAGTTACTTGTAATCGCCATCTCGGTCGACTTGGATGTGATAACTTAAATAGCGAATCCATCCAGATGGGATTAAGGCTTTAAATAGGCTTATTAATTTTTTTTTAATCCTAAAACTTTCTAAATTCATAACTAATTCTAGAAAAGTCCAAAAAAATACAAACTTAGGCTCATTTTAAAGATATTTCAAAGTAAAAAAAAAAATTATTATTGATTGATTTTGAATAGTGGGTTTGGCTTAATCAAAGTTTATATCTAAATATAATTTACCTAATTATTTCTAATTAACCATCCAATTAATTACAAATTTTCTATGTATGTTTAAGGGGATTGCCTCTACCTCCCATACATTTTTAGGATTTTATTGGTTGCTTAATTAGAGGACTCAATTGATTAAATTTTAATCACTTTCTTAACTTAATTAGTGATAATTAAGCAAATGAATAATAAATTATATTGGCTTAATGAGCCTCATGTTCAATCGATCAATTTTGATGATAAAAAATGAATGCTTGGATGTTCTAATGTATGTTTTATGTGTTTGATATATTAATTACTAATTACATATCCAATATATTTCTCAATATGTTTGAGGAAATTGCAAGAGTAAGAATGAAATATAGATCAAAATGGATAATGTGAAGCTCAAGATACATTATTTTAGGTTACATTTAAAATTATCTTAGAAATTCATATGAGTTCATTGGCAAGAATCAATTTGCTCACAACTTAACATATTATTTTAATGAGGGTAATTTATATAAATCTCTATCTAATTAACATTCAATTATATGTTTCATACATAACATTTGAATTATAAAAATAATAAATTATGACTATTAAGTGTAATTATTTTATTTACCTAATATAATTAAATATTTTAATTTAATTTGAAGGTTATATGATAACTAATATATGTATGATTATATATAAATTATATCATAATATTTAAATGTCATATTTCAAAATTAACAAAAATATGTGAAATTTTGTATTTTAGCCAAAGTAATTTTATAATCAAGGAATTTATCTCTGTTTTCATTTCCAATAGATTCCTTAGATTTGTTTTTCTTTAATTTGATAGGTTACATGACCCATGTTTGATTAAAATTAAATTTATTATGACTTTTAAATATTAGCTGATTTTAATAATGAATGCATGTTACATACTTTGAATATATTAAGAGCCATATTTGATTATTTTTTGACTTGCCTATGTGAATAGCCTGATTTTGGATGCTTGAATTTAATATTTATTTAATATAAATTATATTTTTATTGAATATTAGATTATTAGATGATAACAAGATGTTAGAATAATATATTTTTTTGAAATAATTCAAAATGACCTTCTTGCCTATAAATAACCCTCATTCTCTTCATGAAAGC
Organism: Cymbidium sinense; assembly: GCA_021442155.1. Taxonomy (NCBI): domain Eukaryota; kingdom Viridiplantae; phylum Streptophyta; class Magnoliopsida; order Asparagales; family Orchidaceae; genus Cymbidium; species Cymbidium sinense. The sequence goes on from CM038230.1 coordinate 4,849,807, forward strand.
ATTCCTCATTCAAATTCAAAATCCCTCCAACAAATCTAAGAGAAAATTTCTTAGATTTTCCTTCCAAGTGTTCTCAAAATATTGCAAGATCAAATCCTTGGTTTGAAAGCTTCAACATCTTCAAGCGAGCAAGCTTTCTCAAATTACTTGAGTTTGTTTTCTTGATCTTAATCCTTTTTAATTGTTCATGCTATTTTCACCATCTATTTATTCTTTCTAATTTATACTTTTGGTGGATTAGTCTTTGGACATTATTTTTCACATCAAAGTTTCTCAATCATTTTTTTGTGAAAAACTCTTGTGATAGTTTGTAGGATCTATTTCAACTTATTGAAATTTTTAACTTCCTACAAATTTCTTTTGGTTTCTTGAAATATTTCTTCATTAGTCTTATTCTAAAAGATCATTTATTCTTAGATCTATTTTAGAAGTACATTTTAAGCATTTTAAATTAAATTATTGTGCTAAAATTATTTTCATATTTGCTAGATCTCTTTTTTAATTAAAAGCTTACTAGCTACTTAGATCTATCTTATACTCATTTTATTTAAGTATTTTGTGATCATTAGCATTAATTGAAAGAATCTTTTGGTTTTAATAAAATAAAGTATTCCTTGCTGAAATTTATTTTATTGTGCAAAAGAATTTTGTGAATTTATTTTAAAATCATTTTATATTAATGTACAAATTATAATAACATAAACATTTTAGTAAGATCACTTTAAGATATTTATTTTATTATTTCTTATCAATATTAACCGAGCATTTTATCTTGCCAAATTTTTAAGTTGTAATGTGATCATTTATAAGCCGTGAGATCTTTTTTTTGAAGTGGATAGCTTGGTATATTTGTGAGAGATTTATTTTATCAAAATTTATTATTTTATAATTTTGTTTTGTCGTAAAATTTATATTGGGGTTGTTCTTGCCCCTTTGTAGGTGAGTGCATATTATTTTAGGGGTTGTACTCACCCGTTATAGGAGAGTACTATTTGTAAACTATTTTTTATTCAGGTGAATTCCTAGCCGTGTGTGTGGTAGGCGATTTTGGGGTTTCGAACCACATAAAATTGTGTCTATTGTCTCTCTTACTTTACTATATGTTTGTTTTGCTGCATTAAGAATTGAAATTAATTTTCTTTTAAAACTTAAAAGATTTAACTTTTAAAATTACCCTCTCTATAGTGACTAACAAATTAATCAATCAATTAAGTTCATTAACCTCTATTAATGTTGATGAAGTCCAGGGAAATGGATTGGGACTCCTCTTCTAATATTTACTTTAATCCTTCTCTAATCCCTTAAATAAATTATTAATTAATATTCCTTAATTAATTAATTAACAATATTAATTAAAAATTCAAATCATACATGAACCTTAATTCGATTGAGGGATTTAGGGATTGAGATTTAGGCTCCTACATGTCTCTTCCTCTAAGTCCATCTCATTTTGATTAGTTAACATTAATTAAGACTTAATTAATTAATTAGTGGACTTAATTAATTCAATTGAATCTATTTCTCTAATTTAATATTGGGTAGCTCTTTGGGTATCCAATGACCCAAAGTGAGAGATGATGAAATTATGATTAACTCACATGTGTGAAAACCATAAAAGTAGTTAAGTGAGATCCCTTAAGCATAATTAACTATTAATTATGAGCTAATTGCATTAGGCCCCTTTCATTTCTTAGAGCATTGTAAATTTACTTTTCATGTGTTTGCATATCATATTGGCTCATTATTAATTAGTTAATTAACTTAAAGTGATGTAGGTAAGGGTTAATTAATCCACTTAATTCATACATAAACCCAATTAAAATATGAAAATCAACTTAATTACTTCTTCATTGAACCAAAATTAACTCACACATGGGGAATGGGATTAGAACCAGCAAACCTCTTTCACATTTCCTTAATTAAGTCAAACTCCAAATGAAATAACATTAAAGAACTTTGGTTTATTTTAAGTAGCTTTATTTAGTATGATTGTCCTTAGGAATTAATTGGGATGAATGAGATCATGTGCTTATGTTCCTTTATTTCTTTCCAATCATGTTAAATGTTGCTTGCCATGTGTAATCATGCATTCATTTCTTTCTAAATTAACTAAATAAAATGGTTTCTTTTATGCCAATCTGCATGTGTTGATTTAAATTTAAAAAAATAGTTGTGGCTATTATTACTATTAAATCAAAAGTTATTTTTAAAAGACCATAAATCAATTATAATAAATGGGGTGATGCTAATTATAAATATCTATAAGTTCGCATGTTGGTAATATAAGATATGTAATATGAAACTCTCTCTCCTTATCTTACATGGATTCACATAGGATTCATAAATGTATATTTCATTTGAAAAGAACACAACATTTGTCTAAATCTACTCCTATGCATCTCAATGTTAAGACTTATGAGGAAGTTCATATCATATATGTAAATCATGTATCAAACCAAATATGACTTCTTATATGAATTCTTCTTGTTATGGTTCTTTTGTATATTCATATATATCGAGAAAAGTTATATATTTGTCGTACATCCCGGGAATACGAATTTAAGTAGCCCCAAGTAGGTCTTTGTCGTGGTGTTTTATTTTTGTGATATGAGGGACACCACATAGATCCCTAGATGTACTCATTAGGGTGATCAGTACGACATTGAGGTATGATGTTCTATCTAGAGAGACATAAGTCATCATTTTACAATGGACCTAATCACCTAATAAGGACTCTAAGGATAATGGGTCTTCGAATGTACGAGATCATTCCCCTACTTTACATGGAAAAGTAAAGTAGGGTTTATTTTAAATCGAGTTTGTTAAGTTCCATATGGAGGCAAGCCCCATAGTTAATTACATCTTAAGGAATAAGATTCCATAGGAATACTCTCAATTAAGGTAAATGTTCATTATCTCCAAAGATTTGAAAGATAGGACTATCAATCAATTGGTTATTTTAAAAAATTAATTGGGATTGAGCAAAGGAGGGAGTTATTTATCGAAACCAAATGAAGATGAGTAGGGGATGCTCATGATACTAGGAAACCTAGTGAGCATCCCAAACTATCCAATGATTAGGCTTTATATTTTTAAATTTGATAAGAATTATATGTTTGAATTGAATTTTAATTAGAAATCTAGGCTTACAATTCCACAATATAAGATTGTAGAAATCCCTAAAAGGTGAGGATTTATTCTTATAGCCCGTAAAAGAAAATATCAACCAGATCCTAAATCTAGGGAGCTTTGGTAGAGGCCAAAGCATGACCTAAATCTAAGATGAAAATGGGTATATAGTTTACCTCCACAAGAGAGAATAAACCACCCACTTGGACTTACAATTGCAGGGGTGGCCACCAACTAACTCCTTCTATGAATTTTAAATACATGTTGGCAAGTCTTATGCTTTGCAAGATAGTTAGGTTGTTTGTTTATTTAGAAAGGAGACTAAATCCTTAAACACACCTAAGAGACTAGATCACAAAGGGGATGAGTAATGACTTAATCTAATACAAATTTTATTAAGTTTTATTTTAATTTTGTATATTTTTATTTGACATAGGCTATGGGATTTCATATGCCTAATGTTTGTGAAAAATTAGTTATGACCAAAATCAGAAAGAAGGAGGTGTGTTTCCATCATGGCTCTCAAAGGTCATTTTTCTACAAAGGTGGAAGCCCTCCATTAGCAAGAGTGAAGTAATATGATTTATGTATGATGTGAGACATGTAACATCCTACTAAGGGGTTTTAATAATATTATCTTGATTTATTTCTAGGCTTTAGGTGAGGTTATGAGTTATTTCATTTAATTTTGAGTTGATTAATTGGATAGAAAATTTATTTTTCCTAAGAGCCTAATTTATCCGCATTCATCAAATAATAAAGTTAGAAAAATTATGCCATCTTAATTGCACAATCATAAACAAAACATCAATTAATTTATAAAATTAGCATAAAAGAATAAGAGGTCGATGTGGTCGAGCTCTATCACACAAACCCGAAAGAAAAAAATGGGTAGCCAAGCTCTACCCTTATATAACCTAGATTACAAATGAATAAATACAATTAAAATAAATTCATGTTATGGGTGTCTTCATTCTTCATTTTGATTTGCTTCTTTTTTTCTTCCTTTTGGCTTGATTGGGATATGGTTACTCCAAAGGCATCACATGGTGCATAAGACTTGGTTTTATGACCAATGTTTATCCTAATCTCCCATAACATTAATTCCAAATCTTAATTGTAAAATTTACATCAAAATTGGAAAGGTAAATCTAACTAAACCGCAAAATAAAAGTTAGCTAAACATACAATACAACCTAAGCGAGATATTAAGTTGGGATTAGCCCCACACATGGGTAACCCACTTTTCTAGTTTGGATTATGCCTGGGGTATAAGCAACCTACACAAGAAAAGCATTTATATTTTGTTAGCACCCCATAAGCACAATCCCCTACAAAAGACATGATTAGGCTAAGATCATCCTATCATCTAGTCTACACATACACCCTAACATCAGTCTAAAACATTACATCACAAAAATAAAATAAGGCATCAAACCATGCAACACCCTAACATATAGAGCTAGAAATGGTTACTTAGCCTAATGTATGACCATTTAAGGCTTGTGTGGAATGTCTTTTAGATTTAAGGTTAAAATTTTTTAAGTGAGAGGTTTAACTTAGAGGAAAGTTTCTTTAAGTGATTTAGTTGATTTGTCAATTTTAGTTGATGATTTGATTTGTTTGAATGAACCTACATTTAGTTACTAAATGTTATGAAGAGAAGAAAAGAGAGAGAACTCTCTTTCATCCCTACCTTAAAGTATTTCTAAGGTATATTCATTAATAAATTTTCTTTGGTAAATATTTTATGCATTTTTAATTAATCCTAAGTTTAGATTTACTCTAAATAGTCATATTCAACCAAGAAGGCCTCTTAGGATTAGTTAGGGTGAATTACTATCATGACACACACTATTTATTTCTTTCCACCATGTATACCATGCATATGAATAATCTTAAGCATATCTATGATGCAATGCAAATCTAACACCTTGATGATGAATGCAAAAGATATAGTTTGAAATTTTGAATATTCCATGAATGCATGTTTTAATATGTAGAAAAGAGGGATTTCATCCATTAATTCAATGCACATCCACATGTTTAAAAGATATAAGTGAGTATGACGCCATTATTTTCTACACCATGGGCATAAGGTACAAGACCTACTTAGAGCTACTTAAATCTTGGACCGGATGTCCACTAATATACCAATTTTCTTAAATACATATATATACAATAAATAAATAAACAAATAGATGAAGAATCATGCAAAAGATTATGTTTGATTTGGTTGTGTAATTTGTATGTAAATGTGAGGATCCTTCTTAAGTAATAATATAGAAATGCATAGGACTAGATTTAAGCAAGTGTTGTGTTCTTTTCAAATGAACTATACACTTTGCAAATCCTATTCAAATCCATGTTAAGGAAGAGAAGAAAATAACATAAAACACATCTTATGTTATAATCATATGCAAGCTTATAAGTACTTATAAATAGCATCGTTCATTCATAATATTTGATTTATAGGTTTTGAAAATAATTTTAGTTTAATAGTGATAATATCATATTCTTAACTTTAGCCAAAAACATGTTTGACATAAAAAGAAATATTTTGTTTAATTGATCTTTCAAAATAAATGAATGATTTCATATGGAAAATAATATTTAACATGCTTAGAAATAAATAAAGGGATGTAAGCATGACTTCATTCACCTAATTACTTCCTAAGGATAATCATATAAAATAGATTATTTAAAATGAATCAAAATTCTTTAAAGAGACTTTTATTTTTTGTATTTGATTTGACTTAGGAAATATGAAAAGGGTTTGCTTGTCCTAACACATTTCCCACATGTATGAATTGATTTAGTTTAATTTTAGAATAATTAGGTTGATTTAATATTTTGTTTAGGTTAAGGTATGAATTAAATCTATTAATTATCCTATACCTATATCACTTTAACATAATTATTCAAGTAATTATGAGCTAAATATGATATGCAACCACATAAAATTTAAATCAATAATGCACCTAAGAAATAAAGGGCCTAATGCAATTGAATCATAATTATTGATTAATTAAGCTAAATGATTTAATTAAGTACTATCATAACCATCTACACATGTAGTTTGATTATAATTTCCTTTGAAGTTCTCTTTGGTTATTGAACACCCAAGAATCTACCCAAGATTAAGATTATGATTAAGTTTTGGAATGATTTGGTTTTGAAGTTTGATTAATTGAATTAATTAATGAAGTGATTAAGATTGATTTATTAGCAAATTAATTAAGTGTGTTCTAAAATGAAATGAACCGGGGAAAAAAAGAAGTCCTAATCTCATTCCTTAAGTCCATTCATTATTCAATGATGATTAAGCTTAATTAATGAATTTATCATTATTTAATAGGTTAATCATTTAATTAATTAAGAAAGTGATTAGGGGTGAAACAAGCAATTCTCTAATTGATTCAACAATAAATTCCAAGAAAATCATGGGAGGCAGATCATCCTAATCAATCCTTTAGAAAGTTGGAATTAATTTTTGAATTAAGAGTAATTAGCCTAATTACATTCAATAGAACCTAAATTGAGTCAAAATGACTATTCAAAATTATTTAAATTAATTTTTTTATTATTCCTCTCTAAATTATCTTAAAATGAACTTGAGTTTATATTTTGGATTTTCTATAATTAGTTATGAATTTTAGAAGTTTCATCATTAAAATGAATTAATTAAGTCTAATTAACCCCTAATATCCACGTGGTAGTTACATCGCTTTCCATGGATGATAGGTTATTTAAGTTGTCACATCACGAGTTAGTTGGCGGACGTGCTTTTCCAGCCTCCATTATAAGGATCGGATGACCAAGATTAATCTTGTGGTTTAGGCTTAAATGAGAGAGGGAACTATCGTGATCTAATCACATTCATCCATTCTAATCATGTGGATGATCGTGATCCTTCTCCTTCATGAAGTGAGAGATGAACATCGTCGCTCTCGCTCAATTCGAGTTCACCCGAGCCGATTGGTATCAAATGATCCCACCCTTGATGGAGGGGATGCAATCTAACGATCAAGTTCTTAAGGGATAACACTTTCCTTTAAAAAAGGACCAAGAAAATTTTCCTATGGCTATGATTTTGAGCAATTACCTCAAGGCTATCACTGCTTCCAATGAGGAGGTAGCATTGTCTAGTAGAGGCCTGCTGAAGGTATTGAATCTTGATTTTAAGTGGATGACCAAGCTCCTTCAACACGGGCTTGATCAAGGTGATGCTTCTGGCTTGGAGACTTGGGAAATGACTTGGTTGAGCTCGATGAGGTCCACCGATGGTGCTTGCAAGGTTAATTTGGTTTTGATGGAGAATTGGATGAGTTGGGATTTATTGACCTCCCTATTTCAGCTTTGAGCTAAACTGAGAAGGAGAAATCAATGGAGCTTGGGAAGTGCTAGGAAAAGCTTGGGAGCTTGACTCACTCTCCTAGCTCTATGGAATGAGTGCTTGTGGTTTGAGTGGGAATGAGGGGGAGTATATCTCCCCTCCTTGATCGATGTGGTGGAAGGTTGAAATGTTATTTTGATCAATGAGAATGGTTGATCGGGCTATTTAGCATCCCATGTGAGTTAGAGGAGTGGAGGAGAGTGAGTGCCCATGTGTAGGTGAGTGCATTTGGTGATCAAGTGTTCAATTTTATTAAAGGTGGTTTGGCCTTGGGTCATGGCTGGCCCAAGCTCATTGGGTCATGTTCACCACCCTCCTTGATGTCCAAGTGGACCACTAAGGATGCCAAGTGGCCTTGAGAAGAATTGACCCCAAGTGAATTTGGCCATAATATACCCTTTGATGTAAGGGTAAAATGGTCATTTGGCCATGATTTTGATTTGGGTAAATTTGAAATGATTCAAAATGGGTTGGACTAAATTTCAAATGATTTGGAGTTCATTTTGTTTGAGTTGGTTCAATTTGACTCATTTAGTCAAGTTGGGTCAAATTAGTTATGTTGACCAATTGGTCAAATTGGGTCAAACCATGGGTTATGTCAAGTTCAAATGATCATTTGTAGTCTATGGGTGTCATTGGTTTGGTTCAATTTGGTTTTGGTTCATTTGAGTTCATTTAGGTCAAATGGGTCAAGTTGACCAATTTGACCCATTTAACACAATAAGGGTCACGGGTTGGTTTAGGCTTGGTTGGTCATTTGAAATATATTGCAAACTTTGGTTTTAATAAATTTTGATTTGGTTTGATTTAGTTGATTTGACCTTTTAGGTCAAGTTGGGTTCATGGTCAATTAGGCTAGGTTGGGTCTAGTTGGTCAATCAAAGCTTTGGTCAAGTTCAACAAGTGATTTGAAATGAATTTGACCCATTGGTTGCAATCAATTTGGCTTAGATCAAGATTTGGCCCATTTTAAATTTTTAGGTTAATTTGGATCTACTTAGGTCAAGTGGCCAATTAAGCTTAGTTTGGCTCAATTGATTGCTTGATCATATTCAATCATTGATTTTGGATTGATTTAGACAATGTTTTAATCAATTTGGCTTATAGTGTATTTTGCTTTTTAAGTTTCATTTAGCTAAGTGTTGACTTCAAAGGCTAGGTTTGAATTAGTTTGACCCAATTTAGATGATTGATTGTCCTAGATGATTGTTGCTCACAATGTGAGGTTTAGATGGGCTTAGTTCAATCTAATTTGGGTTGGATTAGAATTTGGCTCAAAAAAGATCCTTTAGATCACTTTGCAAAGTGAGCCTAAATGGGTTAATGGCTTGATCAAGGCTTGCTTTAGGTTTGGTTGAACTCACATAGACTTATGATGGATATATAAATCCAATTGCAAGTGATTTGGAGTCAAATGGATTTTGGTTCATTTGACAATTTTCAAGTCAAAAGGATGAACATGGGTTTGACTTGGGTTAGTTTGATTTTTGGTGATTGTAGTTTATGTTTATATTTGGGCATGTGATTGAAGAAATGGTTATTGTTTGAAGAGAAAATCCAAAGGTTTGGATTGATTTGAGAATGATTTATTGAGTTCAAGGATTTGACATGAAAGAGCATTGGATTTTAGATTTGGATTTGAGTTTTGAATTGATTTTGGTTATTTGAATTTATATTTCATTTATATTTGAGAATATAAATGACAATATAAATGTGAGAAAATATTTTGAGTTTGGAGTGATTTGATTTGGTTTGAGCTAAGTCCATAAGATGAAATCAAAGGATTAGAAAGAGATTTTGATTTGAATTCAATCATGGATTTCAATCATTTGATTTGGAATTGAATTATTTGATTTTGGAATTTATTTGATGATTTGAGAAATTTGGAATTAATTTAATGTTTGCTTTGGGATTGATTCATGATTTGAGAAAATCAATTGAGTTGAAATTGATTTAAGATTTGATTTGGATTGGTTTGAAGGAGGAAGCAAGGATTTAAGCTATAGGGTAGGCAAGTTTTCCTAATACCCCTAAGGCATAACCTATTCTTATGGCTAACTCTTCTAAGTTTCTAGGTTAGGTTAAGTGTTCACCTAATCAATAAAAGTATCTCAAGACTAAGAAACTCTTAGTGTCTAGAGGAGTCCTATGTCTAAGATGGAGAAGTTGAAAGCTCACTCCAAAAGTGAGGTCAACAAAGGGCACCAATAGTGATGGAGTGACGACAAGGCATACGCATATTGGTGTTGATCGAGATAATCAATAATGCTCAAATGATCAAGCACTTAACATAAACTATCTACTTCTAAACTAGGTGTAGAAGGAATCAAGAGCTTAGTAATGCCTCTACTTATATCAAGACATAAGAGAATGAAGGAGGAATCCACTGGGATTGAGTAGAGCCTTCCACTGGGGAAAAGGTTTAAGTTATCCAGGGATAAGAGGTTTGATTTAATTTGCATCTCATAAAGAAATTTGATTTGATTTGTACATTTATGATTTGGTGCTCCACTAGGGATAAAAGTGTGAACCTCACTAGGGGAGCAAGTTCAAGTGGATTGAATTGATTGTGGGGAAGGAAAGATTTGCATCTCACCGAGATAAGTTGATTGATTTGTTTGTTAATTTGACTCACTAGGGAGGTTGATTGGATTTATTTTGTTTGTTTAGTTTGACTCCACTGGGGAGGTGGAAAAGATTTGCTTCTCAGAGTAAATTGGTTTTGATTTGTTTGTTTAAAGACTCCACCGGGGAGAAGGGTTGATTTGTTTGATTTTAAATTTTAAATTTTGAGATGGACTCTTTGATGGATCGACCAGTAGGGGCTCACCTGATCTAGCTCGATTTATTAATCCAAAGGGGTAGTCTACTTATCACATAGTAGGACTATCCAACCAAAGGGGTTATCTTTCTGTGCGGCGGTGAGAAGATTGTGTAGTATACTTACATCTTCTAAAGTAGGATCGCTAGGGTGATTGGTGACACAATGAATCAACCCAACCTAGGCTGAGTGAATGCTACTGGGGACTTAAATAAGCTCAAAAATAGTCAAAATTAATTTTATTTTAATTATATGATGGATCCCATGGTTTACGATGGACACCGAGTAGGGTCGGCCTTGGTCTAGCTCATATTTATCGATCCAAAGGGATTAGTTTCCACCGAGGGGAGAACTATCCAACCAAAGGGTGCCTTTCCATTTGCAAGTTGGGAAGAAAGCATGGGGACTCATCTTTCCAAAATAAAAGACCACTGGGAAACACATTAAGGTAACATGTCAACCGACCTAGGCTGTTTTCGATGATAGTCATGCTAAAAAGAATGTGTAGTAGACTTATATCTTCCAAGCAAAATGACCGGGGTAACCTTTGTTTGTGGCAAAATAGATTGAACCCTACCTAAGGGTGACTGAGAATGCCAACACTGGGACTTATCTCAACTCAAAGTAATAGCAATTCTATATAGAGTTTTGCTTACACTACCCTAAAGATAGGATGCCGCTTGGAAAGGCATTGGGGCTTGAATTCCTAATCTAAGCGAATTAATTTTTTTTTTTATTTGTTTGTTTATGGACCCTATTTCAAGGGGATCATATGAGAAGGAGCTTATATTAGCTAGATCACCAGATCTCAACTAAGGAGAATCTATGCATTTGATGAAATTTCTCCAACCATAGGGTGGCTACTAGGAAAGGGGTCTATCCAAAAAGAGTAGCCCGTAGTGTCTTGTAAAGGACATGATCCAAGTAGTGCCCATAGGGAGGAAGGGGGCTTTATCCAAAACCCCGGAGAAGATGTCTATAGGTATTTGGTGGCCAACTCAAGGAGAAATCATGGGGACTCATATCTTCCAAGAGTGGTGTATCCACCGGTGAGTTGTCGCCAACATAACAATTATCAACCAACCTAAGGTGCCCATCGATATGACAATCACTAGAAGAAAGCATCGGGACTCACATCCTCCTACAAGAACTAGTTAACGGGATAGTCTACCTTCTCAACAAGTGCTATCCGACCTAGACTACTGAGTGAATGCCGGGAGACATATATTAACTTAAAAGTAGTCAATAGGAAAGGAGCCACTGGGGTACTTATCCTACCTCAAATATACTCAACCTAGTCATGATGACTAGTTCAAGAAGAAAGTAGGCTTACATCATCTTAAAAGTCAACATGAGGTACTTACTGGTTATAGTGAGTCTACCAAACTAACAAGGCTTTTGTTTGCAATGGTCAAGTTAGAAGAAAGTGGGACTCACATTCATCGAAAGTGACCATGGGGTGACATAAGAAGGTAACATATCAGCTGACCTAGAGCATTTAATGAGTGAGTGCCATAGGGGCTTGCTTCCACATCAAAATAGCCGAGATAAAGATATGTGTTTATTTTTTGTTTGTGTGTTTATGTTTAAAAGAGGACAGATGCCACTTGGGTTCTCTTACACCTATCCTAAAACATGCTTAAGAGTTGATGAAATGGTGCCAGAATGGCGCTATGATCCACCAAGAAAGGATGCTTGGATTCTCTTACACCCAACTAAGTTGTGCTAGTCAAATAGATGCCTCTTGGTTATCTCACACCTATTCTAGTAGTGCTTGGGGAATCATGTTTAATTGTGTTCATGTGTGAAAGAAGGATAGATGCCTGGGTTCTCTTACACCTACCCTAAATGTCGTGGCAGATTCACAAACAAGCAAACAATGCTTCAAAGTAGAGAATATTTTGATGAATTGGAATATAATTTTGAAGATAATTATTTTCAAACATGATTTTATGGATAGTATTTCTTCAAATAGAGCCCATTAATTAAGCATCGGGTGTTCCCCTTTACAATCAATAAGTTGATAAGATTCCTTGGTAGGCCTTTCTATGACAAGGGCCTTCCCAAGTGGGTTTAAACTTGCCTCCCATCTTTGATGGGCAACAATTGGTCTCCTAGAACTAAAATAAGCTCTCTACTTGAAAAGCACTTGTGTGAGCTTGAATCATTGGCTTTGTAACCTCGACATTCTAGCATGCTAGGCATCTCTCCTCAAACCTTTGAGCTCTTCTAACCACAACTTGGCATTCTGCTGTAGTGATTTTACTATCATTGCTATCCTTAGTGATGGGAGTTAAACCTCTAATGGTAAATGGCTTCAACCCATACACTGGGAGAATGGTAGATTGGGTTGGAGTTAGTATGGTGCGGTATGCCCACAAGGCTTCAACTAGCTTCATGCCATGTTGCTTGTTGTCATCAAGTTTTTCTTTAGTATATGGATGAGAATTGAATGCTTCGCTAGGCCATTTGCACCGGATAGTAGATGGTGGAATATCTTCAATCTATACTATGTCTCTTAAGCCGTTGATCTTGGTGCTTTTGAATGCGCATATATGAATATAATTTATTGAGGCACCAACTTATAAATGATATGGTTCTAAAAAATGGAGCACCGAGTTATGTCGCCTAAGTGGGATTGCCTTCACTCTTGGAAAAGTAGTCGGGTAGAATGAATTGATGACCTTGGAAGAAGGATGATCAAGACCCACAATGTCGCACCAACACTCAAATGGCATGAGGCCAATGTAGGATGTAGAATGGTTGGTGGGACCACACTAGTACGACCGATGGCATCTCCTATAGCTCATACGCGTGATCATCGGCCCGAGTATCCTAGTCTCGATATTTGTTTCATCTTGACCGATTAGTGTGCTCTCATAAACCTAAATGTACCTCGATCATGATCTTATGGGCTTCGTGTTTGTGTAAATAATGTAACCACATTTGATCAAGAATTATCGCAGGGTGCCATCCACGAGCATAGGAGAGAGTCTCTACTTCATCGATGAGCTTGTGATTTCTCTTGAAGTTTTCCTATGTTCAAGTAATCTATGAATGGTTGCCTCCAATCTAGCTCCTCGTCCTTGGGATAACCTCCCCTTCAAGAGAAAGTCTCTTGATGAGTTCAGCCAATAAGGGATATGACTTGTCTATTTTGGACCCTTATTAGAATGGACTCATCTTAGACTTTCCAATTCCTTGCCAAGTTTGACCAAAGCATCTGCTACTGTTCTCTCCTTGAGGAACCTTGTAGATGGTGACCTGTGGATTTGGGCCAATAGCTTCATGGTATACTTGTGGTAATGACAAAGCTTAGGTTTTAGAACCTTATAGACCCGATCTGGTTGATGACCAACAGAATCCCCATATATGTTGATGCTTTTGACACACACCGTAATGGCTAACTCATTAGCAATCAAAGCCTCATACTCGGCTTCATTGTTGGTGCATGGATTGAGAGATAGTATGAGAATCTCACATCATGGTAGTGGTAGTGATTCCTACCCCTACCTTTCTTGGAAGAGTAGATCGTGGTTCTTCTCCTTTATGAAGGAAGCACCATCAAAATACATCTCCCAGAGTGATTGTCAACCTTCTAAGTTCATGATTTATTCATCGGGAGATCATCACTAAGCGGAATCAACATGAAGTGGGTGTGAAGAAGAAATAGTCATCCTTTCACCACGAGGGGTATAAATGTAATATCAAACTGCTAGAGAATCATGGACCAATGTGTTAACCCGGATAATGTTGGCCGTCATGAGATATAATGGATTGATTCTTGAAATAAAGTTTACCTTATGAAAGTATAGTGCCATAACTTTTGGGATGTAAAGATTAAAGTTAGGCAATGTTTCTCAATAGGTGGGTAGTTTGCTTGAGGGATAGACCGAGGTAGAGAGCATTCTCCTTCCCTTCATTGGTTGGGCCAACAAAGCACCAAGGGAGTCATCCAATGCTAGGTAGGATAATGGCTGATAGCTAAAAGGCGGCTTCACCAAATACTATTTGATATCTTCAAAAGCATGTTGGCACTTGTCATCCCACTTGAACTTAACATCCTTTTTGATAAGTACTAAAATGGCTTGCATCTCCTCAATAGATTGGAGAAAAGCTTCTTAGATATGCCAACCCCTTGGAATGATCTAAGTTGGGAGTTAGACTTTTAAGGTGGCATTTCTAAGATAACTTTGATCTTTTCTGGTCTATTTCTATTCCGATCGGACAATAAACCCAAGAACTTCTAAAGCTACTCAATGCACACTTCAAGGGATTCATTTTGAGATTGAATTATCTTAACCATTCAAAATTACTCTCAAAAGAGATGGTCTTTCTTTTCTTTGCTTTTGACTACTAGATCATCAACATAACATTCAACTTAATGATGAATGAGTTCATTGAAGATCAGTCATGGCTCAGTATGTAGTAAATGACATTTTAAGGCCGAAAAGGCATGACCTTATAACAATAAATTTGATGGTTCAAAAGTAATATTTCTTTCATCCTGGGGCCATCTTGATTTGGTTGCTGATGACCCATCCATGAAGGAGAATAATGCATGAGATGAGGTGATACCACCATTAATTCTGTATGGGAAGTGAAATTCATCCTTAGGACATGCCTTTATTTAAGTCCCTAAAATCGACATATGCAATTTGGCCATTCTTTTCTTTGCATGACATTGGATAACCGTGTGGGTATATTTCTTCCCTAATAAAACTAGCATTGATCAATTTCTTGACTTTAAAATGACCTATTGTTGATTTCTAATCACATGCCTAGGAGCTTGCTTGATAGGTTAACATTAGGGTCTATTGCTAGTTGTGACTATTATGTCGAGATAATCTGGGCATTTCTTCATAGCTCCATGCAAAGTAGTCCTTAAACTTAGTCAATAGCCTAACTAAGTCATTAGTTTCTTCTTCTTCAATGAGAACTGATGTATGTGGGGTGGATCTTCTTCATCCGAGGTTGATTTCTTTGAGCTTGTCGATAATTGAATGAATTTCTTATTCAAATTCTAGAGGTGCATCTTTGATTTGAAGATCATCATGATCATTTAAAGTTTCTAAACACACATCCTCATAAGAGTTAGTGTGGTTTGAGAAGATCCTATCATACTCCAAATGATTGGTGATAACTAAGCATAACCATCATCATTGACCGGACCTACTATAATGAATCCTACTCTTGATCTTGATTGTGCATCCGCCTTTGTTGCTCCACAACTTCTTGAAATTCCACATGCGACAATGTATAAGAATCAAACCTTTCTTTGCAAGATTATGAACACAAGGTATCAATCAAAAGGTAATTCCATTAAATCTTTATATGAATTATCCTCAAGTTCTACATCGCTCGACTTGAGGATGATGATCCCAATAGGAATCTCTTTGGCTTGACATCCATGGAAGATCTGGGGCTTCCTTAACTACTAAACCTTCAACTTTTGAGAAGAAAGTGAGGTTAGAGCTAAAGTTCTCAACTACACCTAATGGTTTACATAATCGATTTGAATACATTCATGCTTTGCTTGGAGGCTGGTCTTCATCACTATCTTGCTCGAGTGTCACCTAATGAAACCCGAGGGTTGGTTGGTGTAATCACATGAGACTCATCCTCGAGCTGATTTCAAGTCTATGTGAATAGTAGAGTACTCTGAACAAACATGGCCCATGTTGGCTAGCCGCCAACTGTGGGGGTCTTCCACCTTGGACATGCCTCATATCTGCCTTGCCCCCTACCGGTGGAGGTTGAGTCATCCCACCCATATGTATGTATGGTGGAGAACTGGGTGGAATGTGACATGCTAATCTACCCCTCGATGTCCCTTTCGCTCACTTGTATTTTCTTTCTTCTTCTTCTTTCTCTTTCTTTTCTTTTCATCTTCTTTTCTTATTTGAATTTTTTGACCAAGTTCAGAGAATAGACATTTTGATTTTGAGGAAGATAGTAGGTCACATCTTCATATATCTTGACCTCTCTAACTAAAATGGCTTTTCATCTCCTTTGACATAGTATTGATTCCATCTTTTGAAACTTGATGCACTAATGGAGGGAGAATGGAATCATCTTATTCGTGTATCCAAGACTACGAGCATAGAAGAATGATGTATTCAATCAATTATATAGAACTTAGCTTAAGTCTTCTAGTGCTATTTCCAAAGGTAACACTATGGAGCCTAAAGCCCTCTCCTATTCATTGAATCCTCTCAACATCATCCGATCTCCTGATAGAGATGTCAATCAATAAGCAAGGGTCTTTAGACTCATAATGTTCCAATGCACTCAATCAACCAAAACCCTAGAAAGTTTGAATCACCCATATCCATTATGATGTAAAGGGGATTGTGCTCCATATCTCCCAAGAAGGTCTTCATTGATGAATGTGACTCCCTAGATTTTCTTGAATAATGTGCCTCCTCTCCAATGGGGGAGCTAAGCATCTATGGATCAAGAAGATTGATTAATGATCTCTCATCTCTTTGGATAAGACAAGGCATCATATATGCTTAACTTAGTTGACAACTTTCTTAGGTGAGCAAGGACATTATAATCAACTTTGGGTTGATCCTCCATAAGCATATCCATGGGTGGAGCATCTTGTGGAGGGGCTTCTCATTGTACCAATGACTTTTTTCCCTTATCTTGAGGTGATGCCTAGAGGTAAAACCTTGCCACTGGAGGTTAACTTCATGATCAGGTGGTTTAATGGAAGATTCTACTTGCTCATCGTGCATACCTACTTCTCTATAGGACCTGAATCGATGATTCCAAGTCTATCTCAAGAGGTGAACCATAATATTCATAAAAAGGAAAAGTCCATTTTGAATCAAAAAGGATGATGAGTTATTATAATTATTAAGACTTGAAGAGTTTTCTAAAAGAGTAGAATCTAACCCATCTGGCACACATATGTAATTCAAACTAGCTTTATTCCTTAATTTCTTAGATTTAAAAAAAAGGTACATAGTAAAAATCTAGTAAAGTAAGTGGGGTGAGGATTTGATGCCCTCATCCCGATACAAGATGTCTACTAGAAGAAGAGCTAACTAAAATGTGCAAAGTAGTAATAATGGTGAATGGAGTCGACTATGTGGTCACTACTTGGCTATCCTGGGCAAGTATGGGCTACCGCTACTATGAGCTCCACTTTCCCAAGTTATCTTTGGAAACTTGTGAACCTTCCTTGATGTTGAGGTTTGAGCTATCTCAAGCACCTATAAGGAAAGTTTCTTGATTTTAGAAATAATATTTTAGAGGTTCGGGATAAAGAGATATCCCAACCTTCTTTCTTTTGAGAGGATCACATGTATCCCCAAGGATTACCCTAACATAATTGAATGGTTGTTCTACAAGATATTCCTTAGTGATAACTTGACTTGTATATGCTCTGCCAAGCCCCTTAAATGTAAAAAATCCTCCAAAACATGGCCTAACATGTGGTGGTAGAGATAAAAGTTATGATCATTATTTTTGCCCACTTCCTCCGGCTTCCTAGGTAGCTAAAATCAGTTTCTTTAAGAGGTTCTTAAAGATTTTCTGACTACCTCTCTTAAATGAATAAGGTTTGTTTAATTTATCCAAAAGAGTAGGTGGATGATAGCTACCCTGGGGGTATATGTATACCGGAGAGTATGGAGGAGGAGGTGAAGGCCATGGAGCCCAGATGATAAGATGGCCAGTGGTGGTAAAGGAGGTGGAAGTAATGTGGAGCTCGAGGTCTCTCATACTAATCTCGGCCAATGTTTCTTCCTTATCCAATGTTGCTACTTCCTGGCTTTTCATAGTTGGGCTTTGATGATGATCTTGAAAAGCAATTGTTTGCCTCTCCTTGTAAAGCCATTTCTCAAATGTCTTGATGGTAAAAACCTTTAAGCATGAAGGCGGCCATGAATATTCTTTAATAGAATTTTAATAGCATGTTGTTATGTAGTTCTGCATTTCATACTTAAATTATACCATCTAAGAATATAATCAATGAGGGACTCACTGTTGTGCTACAACGAGATCGCCACAATTACCCTTTTGAGCTCCAACAAACCTCTTAATAAAGAGTTGCTCAACTTAGCAAAAGTCTTCAGAATGTTGGGAGTTTAGCATACCAATCAAAGGCTATGCCCACTAAATTACCGATAAAAGATGGAACAATAGTGCATCGCTACCACCAAAGATTGCAATAGCCCTAAAGTGGACTATATCGGAGGGTTCTGCCACATCAAAACTCTTGAAAGAAGGAGGCACAAACCCTTAGGATATTGGATAGCATCAATTCCTCTAGGTAGGGTCTACCCTTTGGAACCAATGAACCACCTTGCAGCCGCTTCTCTCTCACTTTTGTTCAACCATGAGTTTAATATCTTTTCTTGTATGGAGGTACTCCCACTACCTCTTATACAAGCTAGTGTTGCCCTCTACGAGGTGAACTCTTGGTTGATCCAAGACATGCAACAACTTGATTTCCATATAATAGTAGGATGTCTGCTTGATCTAAAGTGCTAGAACCGCCACTAGCAAATCTTCAAGTCTCTTTCCCATCCTATCAATCTTCTCATCCTTGTTTGAGTTGTTGAAGGAGGTTTGAATAGGTCAGATCATCTGTTGCCAACACCTTTTAAACTCTGATCCCGAAGGAGAGAACCCTAGTATCAACCATATCCATCCTCTGAGTCTTCCAACAAATCATCTTCATTGGGATCAAAGCTAACCTTCTTCCTCAAGGTTAGGCCATACCCTAGGATTTCTCTCTTCTTCGTGAGATACTATGATATCATCCAAGGAGCACCACTATGCATACAAATGATCGCGACCGACAAGTGGTGGGATCATGTTCATGAACAGAGATACCGACCTCTCCTACTACGAGAGAGCTAACCTTGTGAGGGCTACACTCATTGGAGGATACATGCTCATGACTATCACGATATGGGTGGAGTGCGCTCCTGGGGATCATCTCCATGGGGACAAAACTCTCCTTCTCCCGCCATGCTGTCCATGATCTAAGATGGTGGTGATGATGACACAACTATGAGGAGGTCACTCCCTCTTCACCAGAAGTAGGAGGTCGAGTGGAGAGCTTGACCCTCGCCGGGTGTAGATGAAATGGGATCTGGCCATAGCCGGATCACCGGGAGGCTTTCTTTTCCCTTGATCGCCTTCATGGCTTTAGATGGAACTGTAGAAGATGGAACTTGACGGTGATGATGGACGGAGTAGCGTGATGGAGGCAACACCGACTCTGGGGCTCCCCCCATGATGGGTGGTACCATATAATACAATACTATGTGTGACCGACGGTAGCACACCGAGGAAAATCTATGAGGGTGGAGGCTTGACACCGGCATACCTTGCCTCTCGCTAGTAACATGAACTAATACACAAGCCTCTCTAGCCCTCTCGATGGATATGCTCACCTACACTGAGGGATAATCGTAGATCAAATGGCACCGGACTCAATCATCCATAAGCCCCACCAACTTGGCAGAACTGTGAGGCCAACATATGACCTCCTCCTATCTCTGGTAGTGCTCATAATGAACTAGGTGGAGGTGACACTATAATCCTCCTAACATCTTCCTCTCCATTGAACCGAAAAGAGGATGAACTTGTTCTAAGTGCGAGGGAAACTACCCTGACTCCTCTACACAATGTGAGAGACTTCTTCCATCTCCTAATAATGTGCACATGATGCTTGATCTTGTGACTCTTATTATGACACTAAGTTCTACTAGGTGGAGTAGTATGAACTAGACCCTATCATGGAGGGGAGACTATCCTTGCTGTGGGTAGCCTTCCCTGAGGAAGCCAATGAGTGGTACTAGCATAGTGATGGGAACAACTAATGTATGGGTACTAGAGCTATGTGCTACTATGGGAACCTCACCACCTTCCTCTTGGAGGGAAATGAATCAAAGGCATCTCAAAATGGATGAGTCTACCGCCACCATATTCTTGTATTGTGAGGGTTGCCCCTCACAAGTGATCGGCCCCCAATCCTCACCAAAGAGTATCGATGAGAAAAAATTAGTTTGGGAGGCTGCGATCCAAGGCCAAATCCATCCCAAAGGGAAAGTGAACACATACTTGCATCCATTTGCACGCAATGAGTAAAAAGCTAACCAAAATTGAGTTAAAATTCAATTGTTGGAAACAAACTCAAATCATTTTCTAGTATGCTAATTTTTTAAATTTGATTTAGAATTTGAACCCACACTAACATTTGAATATGTTAAGTGGGGCTCATTGAATTTAGAGAGAGATTTTGAATGAATTGGAGAGAGATTTTGAGTTTAGAATCCATTTTCAACAAATTTGTGTATGTTAAAAATGGGTTCAAATATTTTGAAGAGATTTTGATGCTTCCATTGGTTCATATTTGAATTTGATTTTATATTTGGGGACCCTTTATTTAACAAATTTGAGTATGTTAAATAGAGGTCAATTGATTTTATTTTAGATTTGATTTTGATTTACTCATTTAGCAAATTTGGGTATGCTATGAGATGTTTGAAAATAATTTTCTCTTTTTGTTTGCCCATGATGTGAATCATGTGTGAATTTAGAAATGAATCTTTACTTAGCAAATTTATGTATGCTAAATAAAGATATCTAATTTTTTTGTTTTGATTTTGAAAATGGGATCTTTACTTAGCAAATTTGTGTATAATAAATTCCAAATATGTTTGATTTTTGTTTTGAAAATGGGATCTTTACTTAGCAAATTTGTGTATGCTAAAATCCAAATGTGTTTTATTTTTTTTGATTTTGAAAATGAGGATCTTTACTTAGCAAATTTGTGTATGGTAAAGTCCAAATGTGTTTTGTTTTTTGTTTTGATTTTGAAAATAGGATCTTTACTTAGCAAATTTGTATGCTAAATAAAGTCAAATGTGTTTTGTTTTGGTTTTGATTTTTGAAAATAGGATCTTTACTTAGCAAATTTATGTATGCTAAATAAAGTCCAAATGTGTTTGATTTTTATTTTTTTGTGTTATTTTTGAAAGGAGGATTTCTATTTAACAAACATGGTGTGTTAAATAGAATCAATTTATTTTCAATTTTCTTTTGAAAATGAAACTCATTTGACAAATTTGGGTATATCAAATGGAATTCCAATGTATTTTGATTTTCATGATCTTTTGCAAAGTAGATTTCCATTTAACAAATTTGTAAAATGGAAGTTAATTATATTTATTTTTAAAGAGGAAATTTTTGTGTGTGATTATTTGATTTTTTGAAAAGAAAGAAATTCAACACATGTGGAATGTGTTGAGTGGAATTTCAAATGGTGTGATTTTGTTTAAAGAACCTCCATTCAATAAATTTGGATATATTGAATGAAGAGGCTTATCTTAATTTGTAATTTTGAAAAGGAAGAACTCCATTCAACATTTGTAAGATATTGAAATGGAGTTTCAATTTTATGATATGATTTTATTTGAAATGAAATATCCATTCAATAAATTTGGGTATATTGAATGAGGATTTTCATATGTGCTTTTGAAAGATGATTTTGATTTTTTGAAATGAAATCTTCATTCAATAAATTTGGTATATTGAATGAGGATGTTCATATGTCTTTGAAAGATGATTTTGATTTAATTTGAAATGAAATATTCATTTAATAAATTTGGGTATATTGAATGAGGATGTTCATATGTGCTTTTGAAAGATTATTTTTTGATTTTATTTGAATGAAATCTTCATTCAATAAATTTGGGTATATTGAATGAGGATGTTCATATGTGCATTTTGAAAGATGATTTTGATTTTATTTGAAATGAAATCTTCATTCAATATTTGTATTTTGAATGATAATGTTCATATGTGCTTTTAAAAGATGATTTTATTTTATTTGGAAATGAAATTGTTCAATAAATTTGGGTATATTGAATGAGGATGTTCATATGTGCTTTTTGAAAGATGATTTTGATTTTAATTTTGAAAAGAATCCACATATCAATCTTGGGATTGTTAGATGGGTTGAGTTATGAAAATTTTTGTGCAAATATTTATTATGTGAACTTTTGAAAAGTGATATTTTTATAAAGGATTTATTCTTCTTTATTTATGGAATTAGCTTTACTTTCCATAAAGATGGTAAGAAAAAAGTCTTAGTCATCTCTATTAAATTTTATTTTCACATTGGGGGAAACAAGAGTTTTAAGACCTACATGGAGGAGGTCCTAAACCTAAAGGATGTTGGCTTAAATTTTAAGAATGAATGAGCTAAGTGCCAAGAAAAAGAAGAATAGTCTGAATCAAATGAAATAATAATCAATTTATATTGAAGACAACCATCATTTACCAAAGATGGAGTGAGGAACTATCTCCTGGGAGTGGCTAGAAAATTGGTATTTTATTTTTGTGAAAAGGACATGATCCAAGATGTACTCTTATTATCTATGACATTGAGGAATGATGAACTATATCAAGAGAGAGAAGTCACCATCTTATAATGGACTAATCACCCAATAAGGACCCTATGATAATGGGTCTTACAATGTACTAGAAATCTTTCTCTTTTTACATGGAAAAGTAAGTAAGGTTCATTTAGATGGTTGTTGTTCACTATGGAGGCAAGCCCCATAAGAATTAGATCATGAAGGAATGAGATTAATCTAAGAATTTTGTTAAGTTTTATTTTGATTTTGGATATTTTTTATTTGACAGGCTATGGGATTTCATATGCCTAATGCATGAGAAATTGGTTATGGGTCAAAATCAAAAAAGAAGGAGGTGTTTTCCACCATGGCTCTCAAAGGTCAAGCCATTTTCTTTCAAAGGTGGAAGCCCTCCATTAGCAAGAGTGAAGCAATATGATTTATGCATGATGAGACATACAACATCCTAAGGGTTGTTAAATCTTTTATTATCTTGATTTATGTCCTAGCTTTAGGTGAGATTATGAGTTATTTAATTTAATTTTGAGTTGATTAATTAGATAGAAAATTTATTTTTCCCTAAGAGCCTAATCGCATCCGTGCATTCATCAAACAACAAAGAAACAAGAAAAAAAATCATGCCATCCTAATTGTACAATCACAAACAAAAAACATAAATAAATTTATAAAATTGGTAGAAAAGAATAAGAGGCGATGTGGTCGGCTCCACCACATAAACCAAAAAAAAAATGGGTAGCCAAGCTCTACCTTATACAACCCGACATAAATGAATAATTACAATTAAAGGAATTCATGTTATGGGGTCTTCATTCTTCATTCTTCATTCTTCTTTTGATTTTCTTTCTTTTCTTTCTTCCTTTTGGCTTGATTGGATATGTTTCTCCAAAGGCATCACATGGTATAAGACTTGGTCTTATGACCAATGTTCACCTAATTCCCCATAACATTCATTCCAAATCTTAATTGCAAAAATTTACATCAAAATGGAAAATGTAAATCTAACTAAACTAAAATAAAGGTTAGCTAAACATACCACACAACCCAAGCAATTATATGAATAATACTTAGCACCCCACACATGGGTAACCAAGTCCACTATCCTAGTTTGGATTATGCTTATAAGCAACTGCAAAAGCATTTATATTTTTATTACAGCCCCTTAAGCACAATCCAAAAGACATGATTAGGCTAAGATCATCTACCATCCATTTATGCACATACACCCTAACATCTAAAAATATTACATCACAAAACAAATAAAATAAAAAACCATGCACCACTCTAACATAGAGCTAGAAATGATGACTTATTTTAATGTGTGTATTTAAGGCTTGTGTGGCATGTCTTAGCTAGGCTTTAAGGTTGAATTTTCTAAGTGTGAGAGGTTCAATTAGAGTGGTTTTATGTGATTTAGTTGATTTGTCAATTTTAGTTGATGATTTGATTTGGTTTGAATGAACCTACATTTAGTTACTAAATGTTATGAAGAGAAGAAAAGAGATAGAACTCTCTTTCATCCCTACCTTAAGTATTTCTAAGGTAGATTCATTAATGATTTTCTTTGGTGAATATTTATTATGTTTTAATTAATAAGTTTATTTCACTCTAAATAGTCCTATTCAATAAGAAAGGCATCTTAGGATTAATTAGGTGAATTACTATCACATAACACACACCCATTTATTTCTTTCCACCATGTATACCATGCATATGAATAATCCTAAGCATATCTATACATGCAATATAAATCTTAAACATACTTTGATGATGAATGCAAAGAGATATGATTTGAAAATTTGGATATTTCCATGAATGCATGTTTTATTATGTAGAAAAGAGGATTTCTCATCCATTAATTCAAATGCACATCCACATGTATAAAAGATAAGTGAGTATGACACATTATTTTCTACAGTATAAGGTACAAGACCTACTTAGGGCTACTTAAAGCCTCTCAGCCTGGGATGTCGACTAATATACCACTTTTCTTAAATACATGTAGATGTACAAAAGAAACAAATGGATGAAGAATCATGCAAAAGATTATGTTTGATTTGGTTGTATAATTTACATGTGTAAATGTGAAGATCCTTCTTAAGTCATAACATAGAAATGCATAGGAATAGATTTAAGCAAGTGTTGTGTTTTTCAAATGAACTATACACTTTGTAAAATCCTATTCAAATCCATGTTAAGAGAAGAGAAGAAAACAACATAAAACACATCTTATGTTATAATCAAGCTTATAAGTATTTATAAGTAGCATCACTTCATTCATAATCTTTGATTTATAGGTTTTGAAAATAATTTTTGGTTTAATAGTGATAATAGCCACTCATATTCTTAACTTTAGCCAAAACATGCAATTTGACATCATTTTATTTAATTGATTTTTCAAAAGAAATGAATGCATGATTTCATATGAAAAAAAATATTTAACATGATTGGAAAGAAATAAAGGGATGTAAACACATGACTTCATTCACCCTAATTACTTCTAAGGACAATCATATAAAATAAGATTATTTAAAATGAATCAAAATTCTTTAAAGAGATTTTTATTTTGAATTTGATTTGACTTAGGAAATATGAAAAGGGTTTGTTGTCCTAACCCATTTCCCATGTATGAATTGATTTAGTTTAATTTTAGAACAATTAGGTTGATTTTATATTTTATTTAGGTTAAGGTATGAATTAAATCCATTAATTCCTTACCTATACCACTTTAACATAATTATTCAAATAATTATGAGCCAACATATGATATGCAACCACATGAATTTAAATCATGAATGCACCTAAGAAATAAAGGGGCCTAATGCAATTGGCTTATAATTATTGATTAATTAAGCTAAAGGGTTTAATTAAGTACTTTCATAACCATTCTATGTAGTTTGATTATAATTTCTTTGAAGTTCTCTTAGTTATTGAACACCTAAGAATCTACCCAAGAATTAAATGATTAAGTTCTAGAATGATTTGGTTTTGAGTTTGATTAATTAATTAATTAATGAAGTGATTGATTATTATTAATTTGCAAATTAATTAAGTGTTTTCCAAATGAAATGAACTTAGGGAAAAGATTGGAAAAGAAGTCTTAATCTCATTCCCTAAGTCCATTCACTATTTAATGAATTAACAAGCTTAATTAATGAATTTATCACTATTTAATAGGTTAATTAATCATTTAAATTAAGAAAGATTAATGAAAAGCATTCCCTAATTAATCAATAATAAATTCAAGAAAAATGGGAGGAAGAGATCCCACCAATCAATCTTAGAAGTTTGAATTAATTACTATAGTAATTAAGGAGTAAAGCTAATTACATTTCAATAAAACTAAATTAAATTAAAATCACTATTCAAAATTAATTAATTTTAATTTTCTATTATTTCTCTGAATTATCTTTAAAATGAACTTGAGTTTGTATTTTTTAGATTTTTCTACAATTAGTTATGAATTTTGGAAGTTTCATTAAAATGAATTAATTAAGCTAATTAACCCCCAATCTCCGCCGCCATGTGCGGCGATGCGCGCTTTCCATGGCGTGATGGGATAGGTTATTTAAGTTGTCATATCCGAAGTCGCGATGGCAACGCTTTCTCCATGCCATCAAGATCGATGACTAGATTAATCTCGTGGTTTAGGCTTAAATCAGGGGGATCTAGTGATCTAATCACAATTGTCCATTCTAATAATGTGGAATGGACATGTGATCCTTCTCCTTCCTTCACATTTTTCGCTCTCCCATTCAATTCGATCTCACCCAAGCTCTGATTGAGATCAAAATGATCCCACACCTTCGAAGGAGGGGATGCACATCCAATGGTCAAGATCTCAAGGGATGACACTTTTCAAAAAAAGGACCAAGCAATTTTTCCTATGGTTTTGAGCAATTACCTCATGAGGCTATCCCGGCGCTTCCAATGGAGGAGGTAGCTCTGTAGAGATGAAGCATTGAAGGTATTGGATCTTGATTTGAAGTGGATTTTGTTGACCAAGCTCCTCTTCAATGGCGATTTGATCAAGTGATGCTTCGTGGTTTGGAGACTTGGGAAATGACTTGGTTGAGCTCAATGAAGTCCAGATGGTGCTTGCAAGATTAATTTGATTTTGATGGAGAATTGGATGAGTTGGGATTGATTGACTCCCTATTTTAGCTTTGAGCAAAACAAAGAAGTAGAAATCAATGGAGCTTGGGGAAGGGCTTGAAAATTGGGGAGCTTGACTCACTCTGCTCTGGGAATGAGTGCTTGTGGTTTGAGTGAGAATGAGGGGAGTATATGTCCCCTCCCTGATCGAATGGTGAAGGCTAAAATTCTATTTTTTTGATCAATGGGTGAGATTGGTTGATCAATTTGGGCTGTAACATCCCATGTGTCATTTTAGGTAGGGAGGGAGAAGAGTGAGTGCTCATGTGGTGAGTGCATTTGGTGATCCAAGTGCTCAATTTCCATTGAGGGGTCATTTGGCCTTGGAGGTCATGGCCGACCCAGCTCAAGGTCATGTTCACCACCTCCTTGGTGTCCAAGTGGACCACTAGAAGGATGCCAAGTGGCCTTAAGAAAGAATGACCATGAATTTGTCATAATACCCTTTGACCTAAGGGAAAAATGGTCATTTGATCATGATTTTGATTTGGGTAGATTTGAAATGATTCAAAAATGGGTTGGGCCAAATTTCAAGTGATTTGGAGTTCATTTGGTTTGAATTGGTTCAATTTGACCCATTTAGGTCAATTTGGTCAAATTGAGTTAGTTGACCAATTGGTCAAAACCATGGGTTAGGTCAAGTTCAAAATGATCATTTGGAGCCTATGGGTATCATTGGTTTGGTTCAATTTAGTTTTGGTTCATTTGAGTTCATGTCAAATGGGTCAAGTTGACCAATTTGACCCATTTGATCAAATTGGGCAGGTCATGGGTTGGTTTAGGCTTGGTTGATCATTCAAAATGTATTGCAAGCTTTGGTTTCAATCAATTTTGATTGATTTGATTTCAAGTTAATTTGACCTTTTTTAGGTCAAGTTGGGTTCATGGTCAATTGGGCTAGGTTGAATTGGTCAATTGAAGCTTCAAGTTCAATAAGTGATTTAAAATGAATTTGACCCATTGGTTGTTGAACTCATTTTTAGAATGAGCTCTTAACCTCCATCTTAAACATAGGACTCCTCTTAGACTTTAAGAGTTCATTAGTCTTAAGACACATCTAATGATTAGGTGGACACTCAACCCCAGAGACTTAGAAGAGTTAGCCATAGGAATAGGTCATGCCTTGGGGGTGTTAGCAAGATTTTCCTACCCTAGCTTGAACCACTCCTCACCTTCTTTCCTTCAAGTCAAACTCAAATCAATCTTATTTGATTTCTCCAAACTCAAATTAATGCTACTTGATTGAAACCCATGATTGAAATTCCAAATTCAAAATCATTCTTAAGTCCTTAATTTTCTTTTAAGGACTTATCCAAAATCATCTTCAAATCAATTCAAACTCATGAGATTTTCTCAACTCATTGATATTCTCATTTATATTCACATATATAAATAAAATATAAATCAATCAAATCAAATTCAAAATTCAAGCTCCAAACTCCAAAATTTCCTAAGTCCTTTAAATTTCCTCTTAAGGACTTAGCTTTGATCATGATCAAATCACTTCAAATCCTTGAAAAGTTCTTATAACCCATTTATATTCTCATTTATATTCACATATATAAACGAAATATAAATTCAAACAATCAAACCACTTCCATAATCAAACTCAAACTCATTCAAAATCCAACCAAAGCCTTTCAAGTCAAAATCTTGAACTTAGCCAAATCAATTTCAAATCAAGCCAAACTCATGATTTCCTTCATGATTCAATCAATCCTTCAATCATGAATCCAAATATAAATACAAACTTCAATCATTTAACCAAAACTCAATTCAAAAAATCAAGCCAAAATCCATTTCATGTTCACCTTTGAACTTGAAATATGAATTAAAACACATTTGACTTCAAACCACTTGCAAATAGATTTATATTTCAATTATATATCCATAAAGTTCAATAAAACTCAAATCAAGCTTTGAGCCATTTGACCCTTAGGCTCACTTGAAAATGACCTAAAGTACCCTTATGAGTCAAGTTCTAATCTAACCAAATTGGATTGAATCAAACTCACCTATGCCTCATCATGATCAACAATCATCATGAGATGATCAAACAATTAAATTGGATCAAACTAAGTCAAACTAAGGGTTGACCAAGTCACACTTAGCCAAAATGAAATCTAGCATAGCCAAAATCCACATAGGACAAATTGATTGAAACCAATGATCTAAGTTCATTCATGAACTATGTTTGAACTTGACCAAGTCAACAATTGAGCTAACTCTTGGCACTTGACCCAAGTTGACCCAACTTGACCTATAAAGTCAAAATGTGTCAAAACTTGAACTAAGTCAAATTTATTAAAACCAATGAGTTAGGTTCATTCCAAATTACTTGTTGAACTTGACCAAAGCCTTAATTGTCCTAACCTAGCCAATTGACCTTGAACCCAACTTGACCAAGGATCATGTTGAGCCAAATTCAAATTTAACCATAATTGATTAGAAACAAAGATACCAATCCACTTCATATGACTAACCAAACCTAAACCTACCCATGACCTAGCTCAAATAGGTCAAATGGGTCAAATTGTCAACTTGATCCATTTGACCTAAATGAAGAAGACATATGAGCAATTCAAACCTAAACAAAATTGAATCAAACCAAAGCCACAAAACATTTCAAATGGTCATATGAACTTGACCTAACCCTTGGTTTGACCCAATTTGACCAATTGGTCAACTTGACCTAAGATGACCCATTTTGACCTAAATGGGTCAACATGAGCCAAACCATACCAAATTAACTCCAAATCAATGAAACTTTTACAAGACTATTTTGTCAACATACCTAACATATCCAAATTTAAAATCAGCCAAATGACCATTCTACCCTAGGCCATAGAACAAATTTTGGTCAAATCCATGAGAAATTTGGTCAATTCTTATTCATACATACTTGATACTTTCTAATAGGTCAAGTGAACCCATGGGTGGTGCACCCAACCCAATGGGTTTGGGTTATGGCCAAAAGGGCACATGGCTTGAAATGGCTACATGGCATTCCTCCTCGATTTAAACACATGGGGAGTTCATATTCCCACTCCTCTACCCGACCATGTGCAAGCCTCTTAGATCAAACAACCCATTGCATGAGGTTGGATCAAAATGACAAGTGTATGCTCGATCATTTGATTGCAAAGGGGAGATATACTCCCTAATTTATTTAAATTCACACACACTCACTGATTGAAGCATAGGAAGCGGAGGAGCCATTTGAGAGCCTTCCCAAGCTTCTTGGAGAGGTGAAATTCTTATTCTTGATTTTTTGAATTGACTCAACACTTGAAATCACTCAAATTCCTTCCTCAAAAGGACTAAGTCGAGTGCACCCTACTCTTTCCCCAACCAAGCAAGGGGGGTGCTAGCTCAATCAAAGTCGTAGGAATCCAAGGAGTTGGTATATAGAGATCTACTCAACCTCAAGGCCTAAAATTTCACCAAAGCTTCGTCTCAACCGGATAAAGCTTCTCCAAGGGAATCGAGCAGGTGATCACCTTTGGTGAGGTATGCCATTTTTGAGTTTAATTCCCATGTGTGTTGGTCCTTTGTGAAAGAAATTTTAATTTCATAGGATTTAAGACATTGGATATCTTCATTGCTTAATGATGGTGTGGGCTAAATTCATTCGACTCAATCAACCTCGGATCTTGCCTAGAACATGGATGGCCTCCATGGTTCACAAAGCGGTAGATGAATCTCGGCCATCCATCATGTTTTGGATGGATGGTTGAGATTTAAGATGTATCGGTCTTTATCCTTTTAAACTATGAATTAAATCTAGCCATTTGATTCTTGATCAAATGGCGAGAAGCAAAAGTGACAGCGACACACATCATGACATTTAAGTAACTTAGGGTGATCATTAAAGCGTCTGACATGCTTGCGTGTCCGTCGTAGATTAAGGAATAAATTAAGGTTTAAATAATTCTAATTAATTACTTAAACTTTTAAAATTCATATCTCTTTGAAGAAAATCGAAAAAATATGAGGTAAATTGCCACTAAAGATAATTCAACTTAGAATATTTTAAAATTAGTTTTAAGGATTTTGAATAGTTTCTTTCTTTGATTTTGGGTTTTATTAGAAATATTAATTTGCTAATTACTCTAACTAACCTATTGATTAATTTCAAACTTCTTGGTGTATTTTGGGAGATGACTTGCCTCCTCTAATTTTCTTGGGATTTATTGGTGGCTTATTGAAATTACTAATTTTCTTAATTACCCTTTAATATATTAAAGTTAATTAAGAGTTTGATTAGTGGTTTAATCCTTTGTTGAAGTTGATTAAGGTCTCTTTCAGTGAATAGGATGTTTAGGGAATAATTTTGGGGTATTTCCCCCATCTATTCCTTAAACCCCTTTTCTTCCTTAATCCTCCCTTAATTTAAGGATAATTCACTAATTACCCTCTTAATTAATTCTTAAAATTCTAAAACTCTCTTAATTAATCTACTTGGGGTAGATTCTTAGGTGTTTAAGAGCCTAAGTTCAATTAAGGAAATCAAAATTCAACTTATATGTGTGAAGGGTGTTTTGAAATTACTTAAGTTAAAACCCCTTAGCTTAATTAATCATTAATCATGAGCCAAATTGCTTTAAGCCTCTTTATTCCTAGGTGCATTGAAAATTTAAATTCCTTGTGAGGTTTTATGTCATCTCATTGGCTCATAATTATTTTATCTATGCTAAGGTGGTGTAGGTAAGGGATAATTAACATGTTTAATTCACCTTAACTTAACCTAATCTATAAAATAAATCTAATTATCTAAAAATTAAACAAAATATAAAACACATGTGAGAATGGGTTAGAATAGCAAACTCAACTCACATTTTCAAAATTAAATCAAATTCAAAATCAAATAAAATCATATTAAATAACTTTGATTTACTTTAAGCTTTCTTATTTTATGAGATTGTCTTTAGGATTTAATTAAAGTGAATTTGTTTTATGATTTCACTTTAGTTCTTCCCAATATGTTAAATATGTGTCATATGGTTTCATGCATCCATGCTTTTCAAAATAAAATTTAAAATTAAAATATTTCCTTATGTCAAATTGTATGTGTTGATTAAAGTAAGAATATGAGTGTATTATCACTATTAAATTCAAATTATTTTCAAAATACATAAATCAATTATCAAAACTGAAAGTGTGTTACTTATATCTTATTTATAAGTTTGCATGTGATTAAAATACAAGGATGTGCTTAGTGTAGGTTTTCCTTCTCTTCTCTTTTGGTATAGTGTTGAATAGATTTGGCAAGGTGTATGGTTCATTTGAAAAGAATCTAACACTTGCTTGATTTTTATATCCTATTCATTCCTATACAATCACTCAAGAAGGATACATATGCTTGTACATATAAATTGCATAAACAAAATAAATCAACCAATACAAATTTTTTGCATTATGTCTTTTCCATTCATTTTTTTTGTGCACATGCTTGTATTTATGAAAGTGATATATTAGTCTGACAACCCAGTTACGAGCTTTAAGTATCCTAAGTAGGTATTGTACCTTACACCCCTAGTTAATAATGGCATCGTACTCACTTATGCCTTTCATACATTCATGTGTGCATGTGAAAATTGGATAGAAACCCTTTTGCTACTTAATGAAAATCATGCATCATGAACTTTCAAATTTTCTTAAATGAATTGCTTAGCATCATGAAGTGTGTTAAAATTCCCATTTGTATGTATAGATAGGACTCATTCATATGCATGTTATACATGTTGGGAAAGAAATGAAGTGATGTATTTTGTGAATTTAGTTCATTTTACTTAATCTTAAAATGCCTTTCTTTTGAATAGGTTTGTTTAGAGTTCATCTAAACTTAGGATTAATTAAACACTTAATTAAAACATTCACTAAAAAACTAAACATGAATCCACTTTGGAAATTACTTAGGTTAGGGAAGGAAGAGAAGTTCTTCTCTTTCCCTCTCTTTATAACTTAGTAATTAATTGTGGATTCACTTGAATAATGAAAACATAAAAAAAATCAACCCAAAATAAGTAAATCACTTAAATGAAACCCTCCTCTAAGTTGAACATGCTTTATACTTAGAAAATTCTAACTTAAACCATAGCTAAGCATACCAAACAAACCTTTAAAACACACACATTAGTAAGTCACCACTTCTTGATTTAGGTTAGGGAGGTGCATGGTTTGATGCTTGCTTTTATTTTTGATATATGTTTTAGTTTGGATGTTAGGGTGAATGCGTAGAATGAATGATAGAGTGATCTTAGTTTAACCATTATCTTACAGGATTGTGCTTAAGGTGATAAATAAAAATATAAATGCTTTTCCTTGTAGGTGCTTATACCTCTAAGCATAATCCAATAGGCGTGGACTTAGTCACCCATGTGTGGGGTGATAAGTCCAATATACATGCTTGGGATTTTTATGATTTATTTTAGCTAATATCTATTTTGTAGATGTTAGTTAGATTTCCTTTTTTCTTTTCATGTAATTTTTTATAATTAGGATTTTAGAATGATTGTTATGGAGATTAGGATGAATAGTGATCATAAGATCTCATCTTATGCACCATGTGAAGCCCTTGGAGCATCCACTTTCCAATCATAAAGATGGAACTAAAGAAGGAAGAAGAAGAGAAAAGAAGAAGAAAAGAATGAAGAAATGAAGCTTGAAGACCCCATAACAATGAGTTCTTACTTAATTATATTTAATTCATTTGTAATAAGTATAAGGGTAGAGCTTCGGCTCCCCAATTTATTTTGGGTTTGTGCGGTGGTACCCACCAATGGCCTCTTATTCTTTTTGATTAGCTTTATAAATTGATTGATGATTTATTTAGCTTATGCATTAAGTGGCATCCTTTTTCTAGTTTTTTCCTTACTTTATGTATGGCTTGGATGTGGATTAGGCTCTTAGAAAAAATAAATCTTTTACAAATTTAATCAATTCAAAACTAAAAATAAAATAATTCATAATCTCTAAAGCTTAGGCTAAAATCAAGATAAAAGAATTAGCAACCCTTAGTGGATGAGTACTTCTTTATACATATCATGCAAATAATATTATTTTCACTCTTGATTAGGCTTCCACCTTTGCGAGAAACTTGGCTTGACCTTTGAGTGCCATGGTGGAAATACACCTCCTCCCTTCTCTAATTTTGCCAATTATCTCATTTCTCATGCATTAGGCATATGAATCCTATTGAGTCAAAATAATTGTCCAAAATAAAAATAAAATGTAATATGAATTGCATTAGATTTAGGTCATTTGAAGCATACCCATGATCTAGTCTCTTTAGGGTGAGTTTAAGGACTTAGTCTCTTTATAAATAACAACAACCTAGATATCTTGCATAAAGCATATGACTTGCCATGAATTTAAAACTATAGGAAGAGTTAGTTGGCTGAGGTTGTAAATCCAAGCAGTCAGTGGTTTATCCTCTCTTGTGGACCAAATACCATTTTGCCTTAGATTTAGGTTGTACTTTTTAAAGCTCCCTAGATTTAGGTTGTGCTTTCCAAAGCTCCCTAGATTTAGGTTACGAGGTTACTTTTTCCCCTTTGTGGATCATAAGCATAAATCCTCACCTCTTAGGCATTTCCATAATCTTGTGTTATGGAATCATAAGTCTAAATTTCTAATAAAAAATTCAACTCAAACAAATTAAATCAATTTCAAAAATGTAAAGCCAATCATGATAGTTTGAGATGCCTTAGGTTTCCAGCATCATGGGCATCTCTACTTATCTTCCTTTGGCTTGATAATAACTCCCCTCTTTGATCAATCCCATTTGATCTTAAATAAACTAATCGATTGATGGTCCTTTATCAAAATATTTGGAGATAATGATCATTTATCTTAATCGAGTATTCATGGATCTCATTCCTTAGATGTAATTAACTATGAGAGCTTGCCCCATAGGAACTTAATGAACCCATTTAAAATAAACCTACTTTACTTTTCATGTAAAGTAGGGAAGAATCTTTACATACAGACTCATTATCCATAGAGTCCTTGTTGAGGTGATTAGGTCCATTGTAGGTGGTGACTTCTATCTTTGAGATAGTACACTTCTCCTCATTTAATATCATCACCCATAAGAATATCTATGGATCTATGTGGTGTCAAAATTGCATAAAAGGAGATGTATTTTTCTATCTTCATTTTATTCATAGATTGAAGATGAAAGTATATTTATCCTTAAGAAATTTATATAAAATTTCACCATAGATTTTTGCGACTCCAGGGATGGTTCCTCTCTCCATCTTTGGTAAATGATCATTGTCTTCAAATATCGATGGTGGGTTTACTTTGGTGAATCGAGACTATCTTTCATTAGTTGGCTAGCTTATTTCATTCTTAAGTTAAGATAACCAACATCTTTAGGTTTTAGGACCTCACCCGTGTTGGTCTTAAAACTCCTTTTAGTTTCTAATGGGTAAAAAAAAAATAGAAAAATCTAAATAAAAAAGAAAACATTTAAAGACTTCCTCCTTATCATTTTTTATAAGGAAAGGTTCATTCTAAAATAATAAAGCCAAAATAAATTTTTCATAAAATCTTGCTTTCAAAAAAGCACTCTTTCAAAAAATGCACATAATAAAATATTTTCCACAAAATTTTCTTAAATCACCCTTATTTAATAATTCTCATAATTGTTATGTGTGAATTTTCAAAAGATAAAACTAATAATCTTTTCCAAAAGCATAAATGAGCATCTTCTTTCAATTCATTTTGATGAAGATTTCATTTTAAAATAAAATGAACAATCATCTTTCAACAAAATCAAAATCTAAATTAAAATAAAACTTCAAAAGCACATGAACCATTCCATTCAATGTACCCACTATTGAATGGAAGTTTCATTTTCAAACAATAAATTTTTAAAAGCACATATGAACATTTTCATTAATATACCCAAATTTATTGAATGAAGATTTCATTCCCAAATAAAAATAACAACATTTGGAAATCCCACTTAAACATATTACATATATGATTAAGTTGAAACTCTTTCAAAAAAGCAATAATCACACACAAATAAAATTTTCACACTTCAAAAATAAGATCAACTTCCATTTCTACATACCCAAATTTGTTGAATGGAAGTCTTCTTTTCAAAAAAATCAAACTTAACAATCATATTTTCAAAATTCAAACACATTTGGAACTTCATTTAGCATACTCAAATTTTCTAAGTGAAGTCTCCAAATTCAAAACAAAATTTTTTAAACACATTTGGAACTTCATTTAGCATGCTCAAATTTGTTAAGTGAAGTCTCCAAATTCAAAATCAAAATTTTCAAACACCTTTGGAACTTCATTTAGCATACTCAAATTTACTAAGTGAAGTCTCCAAATTCAAAACAAAAATTTTTTAAACATTTGGAACTTCATTTAGCATAATCAAATTTGCTAGGTGAAGTCTCCAAATTCAAAATAAAATTTTCAAGCACTTTTGGAACTTTATTCTTTAGCATACCAAATTTGGGAAAGAGAAGTTTCCAATTTTCAAAACAAAACCAAAAACAAAAATTTTGAACACATCTTTTGGAATTTCATTTAGCATACTCAAATTTTCTAAGTGAAATTTCCATTTCTCAAAAAATTAAGTGGAACTTCATTTTTTAGCATACCATATTTGCTAAAGTAAAGTCTCCACTTTCAATCAAAATAAAATGAAACACATTAGGATTTAGCATACCTATATTTGCTAAGGATCCTATTGCAAAATCAAAATATCCAAAACAAATGAAACACTTAGGATCTTCTTAGCATACTCAAATTTTCTAAGAATCCTATTTTCAAAAATCAAACAAAATACACTTGGGTTCTGCTTAGCATACCTAAATTTGCTAAGTGAGAATTCCAATTTCAAAATGAAACAATAATTCACAAAAGAAATAATTATTTTCAAACACTTCTTAGCATATCCAAATTTGCTAAGTAAGTAAAATTTTAAAACACCAAATCAAAAAAATAAAACCATATGACCCTTACTTTAACATACCCAAATTTGTTAAAGAAAAGTGTCCTCAAATCAAAACTAAATTCAAACAAACTGAACCTATTGAAGCATCCTTCTAAAATATTTGAATCCATTTTTTAACATACCCAAATTTGTTGAAGTTGAATTCATATTAAAAAATTCCTCTTTCCAATCAAATTTTCTTCTCTAATCCATTTGAACCCACTTAACACTTCCAAGATGTTGGATGTGGGTTCAAATTCTAAATTCAAATTCAAAATCAATGAAAATAAAATCGATCCAAGCTCATTTCTTATATTACAAATTCTGACATCGTAGCTTCTGATTTAGTCTTTTAGTTTTGCAATTGATTTGAAATGGCGGGCTCACAGAAGTTTGTGTTCACTTTCCCTCAGCATGGACTTGGCCTTGGATCGGTCAATTTCCCCGAATGGATCATACCCACCTTATCCATTTTGGGGATTTAAGGAGTGAGAATCACATGTGAGGCACTCCCCTCACTATCAATAGGACTGCGGTGTGTAGGCGTCATCCACGATCTACCTTGATTGATATCTCTTCATTGAGAGGAAAATAGTGGTAGTCCCACCAATTTTAGTAGTGATAGTGATAGTGCCTATGCACCATGGTTTCCGTTGCCCAGTAAGGGCTAGCACCCACTCTTTGGCACCCTTTAAGGGTAAGGCTCCTATTCTAGGGTGCCTCGCCTTTGAGGTTGGGTCTAGTTCTCACTCTCACTCATCCTACACAAAGGAGAAATAAAACTACATGATCAAGCGGTATCATACTATGATTCCAGGAAATGGAGGCCGTATGCATTAGTAGTAGGAGGTACTTTGATCACACGATTACAATGAACCAATTTTAACCTCTTCTGGGTGGATAGAGGATGGTAGGAGGATCCACACTTCACCTCCACCGGTGGTTTAACATCAACCCTCGGTTACTGAGCGGGGAGGTCATTATGCGACTCTCGATCTTGCTAGGTTGGTGGAGCTTACAATTCAGTGGAGCTCAATTTGATTTGAGATCCATCATCCCTCGTGTGGAAACATTTGATAGAAGGGGCACGAGAGGCCCATACATCAATTCATATTACTTAGGGGAGGTGAAGATTTAGTCGGTTGCGGCTTCTACACTTATCAATTTTTTCGGCGTCTTTGCCGCCGACCATATAGATAGCATCCTACTTACTAGGACCGGTCATCACGGGATAGCTCCTATGAATAGAGATGGTGGTGCTCCATCGCTTCAACCCATCGCCATCACCAATTCACATCACATCTCTAGTTCCATGAAGGCCATGAAGGCCATATCAGGAAGTGTACCCGTTGGTGATCAGGCTATGGGGATCCTACTCCATCTACACCACCTCTATGGTGGTGAGCTCTCACCTTGACCTTACGCCCCAGTGGTGTGGAGGGAGCAACAAAGCATGGTGGTCCCTTCACCAATTCCACTGGTTCCAAGATGGTGTAGCAACTATTACGGATGGAGTAGATGATAGTCCAACTACACCAATGATAGTGGAACCTCCTAGGAATGTCACCCCTTTCATAGTATGGATGTCGAGTGTGTCTCTTCTAATGAGTACAGTCCTCATATTGACTCTCCAACGGTGAGTGCCTCTCGATACATGATAGTGATCACCGGTCAGCAAAATCATTTGTTCCCATTCAAATTGATCATTCTCTCAAGAAGATAGTAGCACATTATCTTGTAGAGAAGAAGGAGATCTAGGGTATGATTAGTCAAATGAGGAGAAGATTAGCTTCAATCCCAATGAAGATGATTTGTTGAGAGACTTCAGGGGTCTATATAGATACGGAGGATCCCTCCTTAGAGCAGAGACCATGGAAGGTGATGAGGTTGATTAGGAAGACACACAATCAGCTCAACACCTCGATATGTTAAAGCGAAAGATGAAGCGGATATAGGATGGCATGATAGCTTGAGGACTTGTTAGCGGCGGTTGATTCAAAAATAAACCCAATAGTTCATCCTACTTTGCATCGATATTAGTCGAGAGTTAGTGCATGTCTTGGACCCATCCAGACCTTACCTGTCTGTTGGGCAAGGTAGCACTAGCATGTGTAGGAAGGTAGTGGAAAGTGTCTCCATGAGAGAAAGACATCGATCCATGGTTGAGCGACAATGAAGGAAGCGATGGCTCAAGCAGAAGGATCATCGATTCTAAAGGGTAGAACCTACCCAAAAGAATTTGATGCAATCCAATATCCCAAGGGTTTTGTGTCACCTTCCTTCAAAAGCTTTGATGGCAATGGAAACCCAAGGTAGCATATTACACACTTAGGCTAGTTGTTGCAATGGTGCGGCTTTTCTATTATGCCTCTTCTTTAGTAGCGTAGATTGCTTTCAATTGGTATGCTATCCCAGTTCGATAAAGTCATTTCTTTGAGTTGGAGCAACTCTTTATCAAGAGGTTTGTTGGAGCTCAACAAAGGGTTACTTGTAGGTGATCTCGTTGTAGCACAATAACACCGGTGAGTCCCTTGATTATATTCTCGATGGTATAACTTGAGTATGAAATGCGAGCCATAGCACTTGTAGCATGCCATTGAGATTCTAAAGAATATCCATGGCTCGGTCGCCTTCATGCTTATGGGCTTATTATCAAAATATTTGAGAAGCTAATCAATAAGGTGGCTAGTCTGGAGGAGAGTTGCCTTTTCAAGACTAGTTTCCCAAAGCAAAACCATAGAAGGTCTATGAGAAGAAATGGGGAGTAATGGTAGTATATAAGGAAACAATCTAGAGATCGTCCACAGACCACAACCTCGACAACCTTCACTTCCACCTCCTTTACCACCAGGGCAATAGACCTCCATAGCCTCCATGACTACCACTGCTCATAGCCATACCACCACGGTAGTGGCACACATACCATACCGGTTCTATAGTCCAACTCTTTTAGATAAGCAACAAATCTTATTCATTTAAGAGGAGGTAATTAGAAGATATTTAAGAATATCTTAAAGAAGCTTAATTTTTTACACAGAACTGGATACTAGAAGTAGGCAAAGTCATGATCCTAACTTTTGCCCCTACCATATCTTGCCATGTTTTGGAGGATTTCTTCACATTTAAGGACTAGCACATAGCTTCAAGATCGGTGTTATTAACGGAATACCTTGTGGGACAACCATCTAGTTCCATTAGGGTAATCCTTGGGATACATATGAACCTTCTAAAAAAAGAAGGTTGAGATATTTCTTTATCCAAAACCTCTAAGAAGATCAAGAAGCTTTCCTTGTGAGTCAAACCTCCAACATTAAGGAAGTTTGCAAGTTGCCGCAACTTGAGGAAAGGGGAGCTCAGCGAGCGACATGTGTTAGCCCAGGATAACCCGATAACAATCGATTGAGTCCAACCTCCATTTCATTGTAGTTTCCACCGACTTCTTCCACTTTAGCTAGTTCTTCTTCTACTAGTATAACTCTTATATAAGGGCATCAAATCCCTTACCCCAATCACATTACTTGATTTTTACTTTATACCTCCAAACAAATCCAAGAATTTGAAGAATAAAGCTAGCTTGAATTACATTGTGTCGCCGATTGGTTGTCTTCTTCTATTCCTAATGATAACTCTTCGAGTCAAAATAACTATAATAATTTTGATCTTCCTCTTTTGATTGAGTTGGAATTTTGTTACTATGGGTTCACCTCTTGAGATAGACTTGGAATCATTCATTCAGGGTCCCATAGGAGAAGTTTAGGTGAGCTTGATGTCCAAGTAGAACCTTCCATTACTCACAAGAGATCACAAGTCAACCTCCATAGTGGCAAGGCTCTACCTCTTAGGGCGCACCTCAAGATAGAGGAAAATAAGGCATTGGTATGAGCAGAAGCCCCTCCACAGATGCTCCACCCTTGGATATGCTTATGGAGGAGACCCCAAGGTGGATTATAATATCCTCTCATCTAAGAAAGTTGCCATCTAAGCTAAGCATATATGATGCCCTTGTCTTATCCATGAGATGAGGGAATCACTAATCAAAGTTCTCCTTGATCTTGGGATATGCTTAGCTTTATAGGTGAGGAGGCACATTATCAGAAGTTTAGAGAATCACTTTCACGGATGAAGACTTTCTTGGGACTTGGAGCACAACCATCCCTCTATATTACAATTGACATGGGTAGATTCATAGTAGCCGAGTTCTCATTGATTCCATGGGTGAACATTGAGTCTAAACACCTTGCCTTTTTGAGGATTGACATCTCCACTCAGGAGATTAGATGATGTTGAGAGGATTCAATGAACAAGGTGAGTGGCCTTTAGGTTCCATAGTGTTACCTTTGGAGATAGGTGATTGGAAGGCTAAGTTTTACATCATTGATTGAATACTTTGTTCACTACTTTGCTGGTAGGCCTTGGATACATCAATAAGATAATTTAATCCTCCCTCCATCAATGCATCAAGTTCAAAGGATGGGATTGAATATGTCAATGGAGATGAAAACCCATTTTCGGTTAGAGGTTGAGATTTATGAGGATGCGACCTACTATCTTCTCAAAACACCCTTTCTCATGAACTTGGAAAAATTCAAATTCAAAATTAAAAGAAAAATAAAATGAAGAAAAAAAGAAAGATAAAAGAAAAGAAAAGAAAAATGAAATCCAAGTGAATAAGAAAAGGGGTGAAGAAGAAATAGATCCATATCACATTTCACCCATAGTTCATTCCATCATATGGACATGTGGGTAGGATGGCTCAACCTCCAGCAGAGGAGGCGAAATAGAGGCAATTCAGGTGGAAGACCCCTGGTTGGCCATCGATAGAGGTCATGTTCAGTGAGTACCCTACTATTCATGGTGGAATCCAGTTGAGGATGAGTCTAATGTGATTAGTATACAAGCCCCTCTCGGGTTCCATTGGAGGTGACTTTCAATCTAGACAAAATGAAGACCGGGCCTCCCAAAGAAAATTATTGAATCAAGTTTATGTGAAACTATTAGAATGCGGAACCTTAGCTCTAACCTCACTTACATCTCAAAAGTTAAAGGTTTAGTAGTTAAGGAAGTCCCTAAGTCTTCTAGTGATATGAAGTGAAGAGATTCTTTTGGGATCATCATCCTTAAGTCTTAAAGTTGATGTAGAACTTGAGGAGGATACATTTAAGAATTAATGGAATTACCATTTGACTTTACTTGGCCTTGTGTTCATAATCTTATACACAAAGGTTTAGTTCCACATACATGGTCCACCGTGATTGTACTTGAAGAACAAAATAGGTAGAAGCACAATCAAGAGCGGGGATTTGGTAGTGGGTTCGGTCGATGATGATTCGCTTAGTTGTTACCAATAAATTGGAGTCGATAGGTTCTTTTCACAACACCAACTCTTATGAGAATGTGTGTATAGAAATCTCGATGATCGGATGACCTCCAAATCAAGGAGGCACTTTGAAGAGAAGTTTCATTCAACAATTGATAAGCTTAAAAAATCAACCTCATAATAGAAAAATCCACATGTTAGTTCTTTGAAGAAACCAATGACTTAGTTAGGCTATTGACTAAGTTTAAAGTTGCATAGAGTTATGAAGAGATGCTTGGATTATCTCCGACATAGTAGTCTACAAGCTACAATAGATCTATGCTACCCCTCATGCAAGCTCCTAGATGCATGCTGAATTGAACACTCATTTAAAGTCAAGATCGATCGATTTCATCAGGAAGAAAATATCTTACCGGTTAGCTAGTGTCATCCCGTAAGAAGAAGAATGGCCAAATTCACATATCGTTGATTTTAGGGACTTAAACAAGGCATGTCCTAGGATGAGTTTCATCTTCCTATACTAGAATTAATGGTGGACATCTCATCTCATGCGGTTTTCTTTTTATGGATGGGTCATCATACCAAATCAAGATGTCTCTAAAGATGAAAGAAACACTTTTCAACCACGATCGAATCTTCTATTATAGAGTCATGTCTTCGCCTTAAAATGATGGTGCTACATATGGGCCATGACTCGATCTTCAATGAACCCATCCATCATCGAGTTGAGTGCTACGTTGATGATCTAGTAGTCAAGAGAGAAAAGGAAGACCCCTCTTTGACTTGAGGGTAGTTTTGAGTGGTTAAGATATATCCTCAAAATGAATCCTCAAGTGGGCATTGAGTAGCTTAGAAATTTCTTATGGTTTATTATCCAACTGAAATAGAAATAGATCCCGAAAAGAATAAAGTTATCTTACAAATGCCACATAAGCATAACTCATCGGATCCTTCCAAGGATGGCTAGCATATCTAAGACGCTTTATCTCAACTATCGAGGAGATGCAAGCCATTTTCAGCACTTATCAAAAATATGCCAAGTTTAAGTGGGATGATAAGTGTCGCTGCCTTGAAGATATCAAGTAGTATTTAGTGAAGCCACCCTAGCTATCCCGGGAGGCCACTCATTCTCACATTGCTACATTGGATGACTCTCTCTCTCTATTGGCCCAAGCTAATGATGAAGGGAAGGAGAACGCTTTACTACATCATCATCATCGATTCCTCAAGCAAGCTATCCACCTATTGAGAAATATTGCCTAGCTGCTTCCTAAAGCTATGACATTACATGGTTTCTTATAAGGTGAACTTGATCTCAACAAATCCACTACAAAACCTCATGACATGGCCAATGCTATCGGATGTTTGACATGATGGTCCATGATTCTCATAGTTTGATATCATATTCATACCTCCACCAATCACCCAACATTCTACACCTACTTTGGCCTCAGTCATTCAAGTGTTGGGAGTACATCAGGATGATCTATCCTCTTCTTCCAAGGGTCATCGATTCATCTTAGGCACTACTTTCTTGGCGGCCATCCCACTCGGAGATCATAGCTTAACATGTGCTTCAATTTTTCAAGAACCATATATATATTGGTTGTGCCTCAATGAATTATATCCAATAATGATACTACATTCAAAAGCATAAAGATCAAGCTTCACTAGAAGACACAATATAGATTAAATACTCCACCATCTACTACCAGAAAATGGCTTAGTAGAAACTCTCATCGATACTAGAAGACTCTTGATGATAACAAGCGGTAGTGGAGCAAGCGGTTGGTGAAGCCTTGTGCTCATCATATATTGAACTCTAACTCAATCTACCCCATTTTCTTAGTGTATGGGTATGAAGCCATTCTACCTTTAAAAGTTCAACTCCCATCACTAAGGATAGCATTGGGTAGCAAGATCACTCTGAGAATAGAATGCAAAGTTGTGGTTAGAAGAGCTCAAGGTTTGGAGGAGGTTGCTGCGTGCCAAAACCTAGAGTTGTATAAGGCCAAAATGATTCAAGCTCATATTCTGTGCCTTGGTCTTTTCAAGTAAGAGAACTTGTGTTAGTCTAAGGAT
This sequence comes from Cymbidium sinense, assembly GCA_021442155.1. Lineage (NCBI taxonomy): Eukaryota > Viridiplantae > Streptophyta > Magnoliopsida > Asparagales > Orchidaceae > Cymbidium > Cymbidium sinense. The sequence continues at coordinate 4,894,078 of CM038230.1, forward strand.
ACCTTGTTGCCCATCAAAAGATGGGAGGCAAGTTTGAACCCACTTGGGAAGGCCCTATGTCATAAAGAAGGCCTACCAAAAGGATCTTATCGGCTCATTGATTGTAAATGGGAACACCCTGCTTCCAATTAATGGGCTCTATCTAAATATTACCCATGAAATAAATCATGTTTGAAAATAATTATTAATAAAAAATAACAAAATCATTCCATTCATCAAATCTTTCTTTTGAAGCATTGTTTGCTTGTCTTACGAATGTGTGTGTTTAGGGAAGAGTCCCCATGGCATCCTTTCCCTCTTTCTAACACAAATACAATCTCAATGCTATTAGAATAGGTGTAAGAGAACGAGGCATCATATTTGATTATCCACTAAGTTGGGTGATTGAAACCCAAGCGACATCCTTTCTTAGTGAGAATTCTTGTTTGCCATTCGTGGCACCATTTCATCAAATCCCTTAGCATGTTTAAGGTGGGTGTAAGATAAGAGGCATCATTATTTTTAACACATGCACTACAATAAACATAAATCTTTTATCTCGAGCTATTTTGATGTCAGTAAGCCCCCATGGCACTCATACTATATAGGTGGTCATGCTACCTCGTTAGTATGTCACCCTAGTGGTCATTTGTTTGGATGATGTGAGTCCCCACACTTTCTTCTTGACCATTACAAATAGCGGGTTTCTTGTTAGTATGATAGTCTTCAATGCCCTAAGCTACCTCGCATTGATTTTGTTTAAGAAGATGTGAGTCCCCATGCTTTCTTCTTGAACTAATCATCATGACTAGGTCAAATATATTTGAGATTTAGGGTAAGTCCCCGGAGGATCCTTTCCACTTGACTACATTTGAGTTGATATAAGTCCCCAATGACATTTACTGAGTTTCCTAGGTCGGATAACTGAGAAGATACTATCCCAATCAATTTTCTATGGGAGGATGTGAGTCCCAGCTTTCTTCCTAGGTTGATTGTTGAGCACCTTAGGTTGGTTCATGTTCACTATGGTGATAGTGACTCACCTAGTGCATACACCTCTTGGCATATGAGTCCCCATGCTTTCTCCTTGAGTGGACCCAATATCTATTGGATATATGACTAGCCATGTCATCTTCTCTAGGGTTTTAGATTAAGCCCTTTGTAGCCCCATCCTCTGTGGGCACTCTATTTGGAACATGTCCTTTGTGATCCCATTTAGACACTACCCTAGTTACTTTTGGATTGGACAATCCTCTTTCCTAGTAGCCACCCCTGGGATGAAGAATTTAGTGGATGTGCATATTCTCCTTTGGTTCAATAGATTTGAATAGGTAGGCGATATAAGCTCCTTCTTAGTTTGATCCCTCACAAACTAGGTCCCGATTAACAAACTAAACAAACTAAATAAAATAAATATAACTAATTCACTTGTGGATTAGAATTCAAGCCCCAAAGGGCCCCTTCTCCCAAGCGGGCATCCTATCTTTAGGGTAGTGTCAGAACTCCCAGAGTTGCACTACGAGTTGAGATAAGTCCCGTGACTCACTCTATAGTTTCCCAGGTCGTTCAATCTGCTTTGATTAAAGCGGGTTACAGTCATTACTTTGGAAGATATAAGAATATGATGCATTCTTTCTAGCATGATTGTAAAAACCGATGTAGCCTTAGGTCGGGTTTGATTTGTTGCCCCAGCAAATCACCCTAGTGATCTTTGAGTGGAAGGTGTGAGTCCCAGCTTTCTTCCATTCAATTGATCATTGCGAAAACACTCCTTTGGTGGATAGTTCTCCCATCGGTTGGGAAGCTACTCCTTTTGGTTTAATAAATCTAAGGTAGGTCTAGGCGATATACGCTTCTCGGTGTGATCCATCATCACAAATCTATCAAAACATATATAAAAATAAAATTAATCTTGACTATCTTTGAGTTGATCTAAGTCCCCGGTGGCATTCACTCAATAGTCCCTATGTTGGGTTCAATCATTTGCCTTGTCAATAGATTACCCTAACAATTTTACTTTGGAGGATGTAAGTCTACACTCTCCTAGTACAATTGCTACACCGAAAGACACCCCTTTGGTTGGCTAGTCCTACTTTGTGTTTAATAGACTACTCTTTTATTGGTAAATCTAAGTTAGGTCTTGACCTCGTGTCTCCTACTTCGGTCCATCACAAAAGGTTCATCTCAAAATCCAAATCTAAATTGAAACAAATTTAACCCTCTTTTCCGGTGAAAATTTCTCCTCACTTAAATCAAAACAAACCTCTCATCCCTGTGGATGACTGAACTCTTCCCTAGTGGATGGTTCACATTCTATCCCAAGTGGATTCTTCCTTCCCTCTCTTATGTCCTTGACATAAGTAGAGCCACATTGCTAAGCTATGGATTCTTTCTACACCTTGGGTTAGGGATAGATTTTTTTTTGTTAGCTTGTGATCTTTCAATGTTGTTGATCGTTTTGGTCAACACCAATATGTGTAGTGTTCTTTGTCACACCATATTGGGTTCCCTTTATTGGCCTCATTAATAAAATGAGCTCTCAACCCTCCATCTTAGACATAGGACTCCTCTTGACTTTAAGAGTTCATTAGTCTTAAAACACATCTAGTAATTAGGTGGTTACTCAACCTATCCCTAGAGACTTAAAAGAGTTAGTCATAGGAATAGTTCATGCATTAGGGGTGTTAGAAGATTTTCCAACCCTTAGCTTGGACCTCCTCATCTTCCTTCCTTCAATTCAAACTCCAAATCAACCTTATTTTATTTTCTCCAAACTCAATGTCACATGATTGAAACCCATGATTGAAATTCCAAAATCAAAATCATTCTTAAAGTCCTTAATTTCTCTTAAGGACTTATCCAAAATCATCTTCAAATCAATTCAAACTCATGAGATTTTCTCATAACTCATTGATATTTTCATTTATATTCACATTTATAAATGAAATTATAAATTCAAATCAATCAAATTAAATTCAAAATTCAAGCTCCAAACTCCAAAATTTCTTAAGACCTTATAATTTCCTCTTAAGGACTTAGCCTAGATCATGATCAATCACTTCAAATCCTTGAAATTTTCTCATAAATTTATATTCTCATTTATATTCACATATATAAATGAAATATAAATTCAAACAATCAAAACCACTTTCAAAATCAACTCAAACTCATTCAAAATCCAACTAAGCCTTTCAAGTCAAAATCTTGAACTTAGCCAAATCAACTTTAAATCAAGCAAAACTCTTGGTTTTCCTTCATGATTCAATCAATCCTTCAATCATGAATCCAAATAAAATACAAACTTCAATAATTTAACCAAAATTCAATTCAAAATCAAGCCAAAATCTATTTCATGTTTACCCTTTGAACTTGAAATTGTCAAATGAATCAAAACCCATTTGACTTCAAACCACTTGCAAATGGATTTATATTTCAATCATAAGTCCATATAACAGTTCAATCAAACTGAAATCAAGCTTTGACCAAGCCATTTGACCCACTTAGGCTCACTTGACCCAAAGTGACCTAAAGTACCCTTATGAGCCAAATTCTAATCCTAACCAAATTGGATTGAATCAAACTCACCTATGCCCTCATCATGATCAACAATCATCATATGATGATCAATCAATCAAATTGGGTCAAACTAGTCAAACCTAAGGGTTGACCAGTCAACACTTAGCCAAAATGAAACCCAACATAGCCAAAATCCACTAGGCCAAATTGATTGAAACCATTGATCTAAGTTCACTCATGAACTATGTTTGAACTTGACCAAGTCAACATTTGAGCCTAACCTAGCTCAATTGACTTGACCCAAGTTGACCCAACTTGACCTAAAAAGTAAAAATATGTCAAAACTTGATCTAAGTCAAATTGATTGAAACCAATGGGCGTTCATTCTAAATCACTTGAACTTAACCAAAGTCTCAATTGGCCAACTAGATCTAACCTAGCCCAATTGACCCAACTTGACCTAAAGGGTCATGTTGAGCCAAATTCAAACTTAACCAAAATTGATTGGAAATAAAGACACAAAGTCACTTCATATGATTAACAAACCTAAACCTACCCATGGCTAGCTCAAATAGGTCAAATAGGTCAAATTGATGGTCAACTTGACCCATTTGACCTAAATGAAGTCATATGAACCAAATTCAAGCCTAAATCAAATTAAATCAAACTAAAGCCACCAAAGCATTTCAAATGGTCATATGAACTTGACCCAACTTTTGTTTGACCTAATTTGACCAATTGGTCAACTTGACCCAAGTTGACCCATTTTGACCTAAATGGGTCAACATGAGCCAAACCATACCAAATAAACTCCAAATCCAATGAAACTTGGCCAAACTATTTTCTCAACATACCCAACATATCCAAATTCGAAATTATCCAAATAACCATTCTACTCCTAGGCCATAGAACAAATTTTGGTCAAATCCATGGGGAATTTGGTCAATTCCTCTTCATACCTACTTGATACTTTCCTAATAGGTCAAGTGAACCCTATCGATGGTGGTGCACCCAATCCAATGGGTTTGGGTCAGCCCAACTCTACCATATTGCGAAATGAGCACGTGTGAAATGGCCATATGGCATTCCTCCCACTGATTTAAGTATATGGGAGTTCATATTCCCACTCCTGCCAAAGACCATGTGCGTCCTAATAGATCAAACAACCCATTGCATAAGGAAATTGGATCAAAATGATAAGCCCATGCTCGACCATTTGATTGCCAAAGGGGTGATATACTCCCCCAATTCATTTCAATTCACACACACTCTATTGATTGAAGCATAGGAAGCCGGAGCCATTTGAGAGCCTTCCCAAGCTTCTTAGAGAGTTAGAAATTCCCATTCTTGATTTTTACATAGTAAAATAGGGAGCTCCATAGGATTTTCAAATGAGCCAACACTTAAAACCAATCAAATTCCTTCCTCAAGCTCCATCAGGACTAAATCGAGTGAACCCACACTTTCCCAAGTTCCAAAGGCAAGGGGAGTGCTTGCTCAATAAAAGTAGCATAAGGAGGTTGGTCCATAGAGATCTACTCAACCTCAAAGCCTAAAACTTTCACCCAAGCTTTGTCTAAACTAGATGAAGCTTCTCCAATGAAGAGGGTCAAGATCACCTCAGATGAGGTATGCCATTTTAGCTTAATTCCCATGTGTGTTGGTCCTTTATGAAAGGAATTTTTATTTCATAAGATTTTAGTCATTGGATGTGATCTACATTGCTTGATGATGTGGCTAAATTTTAGCCAATCAGAGCTCAATCAAGCTCAGATCTTGCCCAGAACATGGGCGACCTCCATGGTTCCGAGCTTGGTAAAGGCAAATCTCGGCGTCCATCCACGTGTTTTGGATGGATGACCAAGATTTATGACACGTAGGACCACTCTTTATCCTTTTAAAACTATGGATTAAATCCTAGCTGTTTGATTCTTGATCGAGCGGTAGAGGCAAAAGTGCATAGCGTGCATGCGATCTTACAATGCGACATTTAAGTAGTCACTCGAGGAGTGATGCGTGTAAAGTGACCACATCGGCTTGCGTGTCACGCCATAGGTATTATGAATTAATTAAGGTTTAAATAATTCCTAATTAATTACTTAATCATCTAAAATTTATATCTCTTTGAAGAAAATTTGGAAAATATGAGGTAAATTGCCGAAAGATAATTCAACCTAGAATATTCTAAAATTTGTTTTAATGGATTTTGAATTGTGTCTTTCTCTGATTTTAGGTTTTAGTAAAATCTTAATTTTCTATTTACTCCCTAATTAATCCATTGATTAATCTCAAACTTTTGAGTGTATTTTGGGAGATGACTTACGCCTCCCCTAATGTTCTTGGGATTTTTTGGTGGCTTTTGAGGAAATTTCTAATTCATTTCCTAATTACCCCATAATATAATTAAGGTTAAAGGGTTTAATTAGTGGTTTAATCCTTTATTGAAGTTGATTAAGGTCTATTTTAGTGAATAGGAGGTTTCAAAATAATTTGAGGCATTTTTCTTAAGCTATTCCTTAAACCCCTTTTCTTCCTTAATCCTCTTAATTAAGGGCTAATTTACTAATTACCCTCTTAATTAATTTTTAAAATTTCTAAAACTCTCCATAACTTAATTATTCTACGTAGATGCTTAGGTGTTCAAGAGCCTAAGTTCAATTAAGGAAATCAAACTTCAACTCATATGTGTGAGGGGTGTTTTGAAATTACTTAAGTTAAAACCCCTTAGCTTAATTAATCATTAATCATGAGCCAAATTACTTTAGACCTCTTTCTTCTTAAGTGCATTACAAATTTAAATTCCTTGTGAGATTTTATATCATCTCATTGGCTCATAATTATTTGATTAACTATGCTAAGGTGGTGTAGGTAAGGGATACTAGCATGTTTAATTCATACCTTAACCTAATAAAAGTATAAAATGAATCTAATCATCTAAAAATTAAACAAAATGTCAAACACATGTGGGAATGGGCTAGGAATAGAAAACTCTCACATTTTAAAAATTAATTCAAATTTAAAATCAAATAAAATCATATTAAATAAACTTTAATTTACTTTAAGCTTTCTTATTTCATGAGATTGTCTTTATGATTTAATTAAAGTGAATGTGTTCACATGCTTTCATTGCTTTAGTTCTTTCCCAATATTGTAAATATGTGTGTCATATGATTTCATGCATCCATGCTTTTAAAAAATGAAAATATTTCCTTTATGTCAAATTGTATGTGTTGACTAAAGTAAGAATATGAGTGGCTATCACTATTAAATTCAAATTATTTTCAAAATACATAAATCAATTATCAAAACCAAAAGTGTGTTACTTTTATCTTACTTATAAGTTTGCATGTGAGTAAAATATAAGGATGTGCTTAGTGTAGGTTTTCCTTCTCTTCTCTTTTAATATAGTGTTGAATAGGATTTGACAAGGTGTATGGTTCATTTGAAAAGAACCTAACACTTGGTGATTCCATATCCTATTCATTCCTATACTATCATACCTATGCTTGTACATATAAATTGCATAAAAAAAATAAATCAATAAACACAAATTTTTGCATTCTTTCTTTTCCATTCATTTCTTTTGTGCACATGCTTGTATTTAAGGAAAGTGGTATATTAGTCAACAATCCCGAGGTTGTGAGATTTTAAGTAGTCTAAGTAGGTCTTGTACTTTACACCCTTGGTTAACAACGTGTCGTACTCACTTATGCCTTTCATACATTCATGTGTGCATATGAAAATTGGTTAAGAAACCCCTTTTGCTACTTAATGAAAATCATGCATCATGAACTTTCAAATTTTCTTAAATGAATTGCTTAGCATGCATCATGAAATGTGTTAAAAATTCTCATTCATATTTATAGATATGTTATACATGTTAGGAAAGAAAAGAAGTGATGTTTGTTTTATGAATTTAGTTCATTTTACTTAATCTTAAAATGCCTTTTTTTGAAAAGGTTTGTTAAGAGTTGATATAAACTTAGAATTAATTAAAACACCTAATTAAAACATTCACTAAATAAAACTAAAACATGAATCCACTTTGAAATTACTTAGGTTAGGGAAGGAAAGAAGTTCTCTTCTCTTTCCTCTCTTATAACTTAGTAATTAATTGGAGGATTCACTTGAACCAAAACATAAAAAAATCAAGCCAAAATAATTAAATCACTTAAATATAAACCCTCCTCTAAGTTGAACATGCTTTATACTTAGAAAATTCTAACTTAAAGTCATAACTAAGCATACAACACAAACCTCAAGGCACACACATTAGGCTAAGTCACCACTTCTAGTTTTAGGTTAGGGGCATGGTTTCATGCTTGCTTTTATTTTATGATATATATTTTATTTTGGATGATAGGGTGAATGTGCATAGAATGAATGGTAGGATGATCTTAGTCTAACCAATATCTTATGTAAGGGGATTGTGCTTACGGGTCTAATAAATAAAAATACAAATGCTTTTCCTCGTGGGTGCTTATACCCCTAAGCATAATCCAATAGACCAGTGGACTTAGTCACCCATGTGTGGGGTGATAAGTCCAATATAAATGTTGGGATTTTTATGGTTTATTTTAGCTAATATCTATTTTGCGGATGTTAGTAAATTTTCATTTTTCCTTTTCATATAATTTTACAATTAGAATTTTGGAATGATTGTTATGGAGATTAGGATAAACATTGGTCATAAGATCTCATCTTATGCACCTTGTGAATCCCTTGGAGCATCCACCTTCCAATCATCCAAAAGAAGGAACCAAAGAAAAAGAAGAAGAGAATGAAGAAATGAAGCTTGAAGATCCCCATAATAATGAGTTCCTTACTTAATTGTATTTAATTCATTTATAATCTAGGTTGTATAAGGGTAGAGCTTACCCAATTTATTTTTTGGGGTTTGTGATGGTACCATAATGGCCTCTTTTCTTTTATGATTAGCTTTATAAATTGATTGATGATTTATTTAGCTTATGCATTAAGTGGCATCCTTTTCCTAGTTTTTCCTTACTTTATGTATGGCTGGATGTGGATTAGGCTCTTAGAAAAAAATAAATCTTTTACCAAATGTAATAATTTAGAACTAAAAATAAAATAATTCATAACCTCACCTAAAGCTTAGGCTAAAAAATAAGATAAAAGATTTAGCAACCATTTAGCTAGAAGAGTACTTCTTTTACAACATCATGCACAAATGCATATTATTTTATTCTTGATTGGAGGGCTTCCACCTTTTCTAGAAAAACTTGGGTTGACCTTTGAGAGCCATGGTGGAAACACACCTCCTCCCTTCTCAGATTTTGGCCAATAATCTCATTTCTCATGCATTAGGCATATGAATCATACTAACCTAAGTAAAAATAATTATCAAAAAATAAAATAAAATGTAATAATTGCATTAGATTTTGGTCATTTGAAGCATACCCTTACATGATCTAGTCTCTTTAGGGAGTGAGTTAAATGACTTAGTCTCTTTCTAAATAAACAACAGCCTAGCTATCTTGCATAAAGCATATGACTTGCCTACATGAATTTTAAACTGCAGGAGGAGTTAGTTGGCGACCATCTTGAGGAGGTTGTAAGTCCAAATAGTCGGTGATTTGTCCTCTCTTGTGGAGGAAAACTAAATACTCATTTTTTTCTTAGATTTAGATGTGCTTTTGACCCCAAAGCTCCCTAGATTTAGGTTACGAGGTTACTTCTCCCCTTTGGGTTATAAGCATAAATCCTCATCTCTTAGGCATTTTCATAATCTTGTGTTATGGAATCATGAGCTCTAAATTTCTAATGAAAAAGTTAACTCAAACAAATTAAATCAATTTCAAAATGTAAAGTCCAATCATAGGATAGTTTGAGATGCTCGCTAGTTTTCCTAGCATTATGGGAATCTCTTACTTGTCTTCCTTTGGCTTTGATAACTCCCCTCTTTGATCAATCTCATTTGTTCTTCCAAAATAAAATAATCGATTGATGGTCCTACCTATTAAAATATTTGGAGATAATGATCATTTACCTTAATTGAGAGTATTCCTAGGGATCTCATTCCTTAGGATGTAATTAACTATGGGAGCTTTCCCATGGTAACTTAACGAACGATTTAAAATAAGCCCAACTTTACTTTTTTCGTGTAAAAGTGGGAAGAATCTTTGGTACACATGTAGACCCATTATCCTTGAGTCCTTGTTGAGGTGATTAGGTCCATTATAGGGTGGTGACTTCTATCTTTCGAGATTGTACACTTATCCTCAATGTCATACGATCACCCTCAATAAGAATATCTATGAATCTACATGGTGTCAAAATTGCATAAAAAAGGATTGTATATTTATTTCTTATTTTATTCCGCATAGATTGAAGATGGAAGTATATTTATCCATTAGAAATTTATATAAAAATTTCAACACATGTTGCAATCAATTTGGTTTAGATCAAGATTTGACTCAATTTGACTTTTAGGTCAATTTGGGTCAACTTAGGTCAAGTGACCAATTAGGCTTGGTTTGGCTCAATTGATGGCTTGATCATGTACAATCATTGATTATGGATTGGTTTTGGTCAATGGTTCAATCAATTTGGCTTATAGTGAATTTTAGCTTATTTAGGTTTCATTTAGGCTAAGTGTTGACTTGGTCAAAGGCTAAGTTTGACTTAGTTTGACCCAATTTGAGTGATTAATCATCCTAAAATGATTGTTTCTCATAATTTGAGGCTTAGATGGGCTTAGTTCAATCCAATTTGGGTTGGATTAGAATTTGGCTCAAAAGGTCCTTTAGGTCACTTTGGGTCAAGTGAGCCTAAATGGGTTAATTGGCTTGATCAACACTTGATTTAGGTTTGGTTAAACTCACACATGACTTATGATGGAAATATAAATCCAATTGTAAGTGATTTGGAGTCAAATAAGTTTTAGTTCATTTGACAAATTTCAAGTCAAAAGGGTGAATATGGGTTTGACTTGGGTTAGTTTGATTTTGGTTTGGTGATTGTAGTTTATGTTTATATTTGGGCATGTGATTTAAGGAATGATTATTTGAAGAGAAAATCTAAAGGTTTGGATTGATTTGAGAATGATTTAGCTAAGTTCAAGGATTTGACTTGAAAGAGCATAAGTTGGATTTTAGTTAGATTTAGATTTGAGTTTTGAATTGATTTTAGTTATTTGAATTTATATTTCATTTATATTTGAGAATATAAATAAGAATATAAATAGGTTATGAGAAAATCTTTTGAGTTTGGAGTGATTTTGATATGGTTTGAGCTAAGTCAATAAGATGAAATCAAAGGGCTTAGGAGAGACTTTAGGATTTGAATTCAATCATGGATTTCAATCATTTGATTTGGAATTGATTCATGATTTGGATTTTGGAATTGATTTGATGATTTGATAAAATCAAGCTGGGTTGGAATTGATTTAAGATTTGATTTGGAATTGATTCATGATTTGAGAAAATCAATTGAGTTAAAAATTGATTTAAGATTTGAATTGGATTGGTTTGATGAAGGGAAGCAAGGATAGGGTTTAAGCTATAGGGTAATCAAGTTTTCCTAATACCCCAAGGCATAACCTATACCTATGGCTAACTCTTCTAAGTCTCTAAGGTTAGGTTAAGTGTTCACCTAATAAATAGAAATGTCTTAAGACTAAGGAACTCTTAGTGTCTAGAGTCTATGTTTAAGATGGAAGATGGAGAAGTTAACTCCAAAAGTGAGGTCAACATGTACCATACACCGGTGTATAATAATGGCATCATACTCACTTAAAACTCTTATACATATGTATGTATGATATGACCAATGAATAAGAATCATAAGTCAAATAAATCAAATATAATTTTCTTTTTTTTTGCATGGGTTTTCATATTCTTATAGTTGCTTATACATCTATATGCATCTCAAAAAAGTGGTATATTAGTTCTCGACACTCTAGGCGGCTTTAAGTATAAGTAGGTCTTGTACCTTCACTTGGTGCAAAATAATGGTGTCATTACTCACTTAAAATTTTTATGCATGTGAATGTGTACTTAGCTAATGAATGAAAAATCTCTCTTTTCTATAAAAAATCATGCATTCATAATTTAATCAAATGAAATATCTAAATTCCAAACATACTTCTTTGCATTCATCATTTAAGTGTTTAAGACATACATTGTATGTATAGCAATTTAATCATATGCATGATATACATGATGGAAAGAAATGAATAAATATGTGTTATATGATAGTAATTCATCCTAATTAAGCTTAAAATGCCTTTCTTATTGAATGAGTTTGCTTAAAATAAGCCTAAACTTAGGACTAATCAAAACATATAATAAGCCATTCACTAATTAACTTGTTTTAAAAGTGACTTAAGGTAGGGATGGAAGAGAGATTTTCTCCTTTCTTCTATTTATAACACTTAGTTGTTAAGTGTAGACCACATGAAATAAAACAAAACACTAAGTAAAATTTTCAAATCAATTAAATTACTTAAAAGAAATCAACCATTCATAAATTAAATCCCTCACATTAGTGAATTACAACTCTAAAGCCTAGTTAGGACATACCACACAAGCTTTAATTCACACATTAGACTAAGTCATCATTTCTAGATTCATGTTAGGGTGTTGTATGGTTTGATGTATGCTTATTTTGTGATGTATTATTATAGGCGGATGTTAGGGTGTATGTGCATAGTATGAATGTTAGGCCAATATTAGCCTAATCATGTTTTATCAGGGGTTGTGCTTAAGGGATGCTAAATAAAAAATATAAGTGTTATTGCTATGTAGGTTGCTTAGCCCCTAAGCATAATCCAAGATAGGTGGGCTTGGTTACAAATGTGTGCTAAGTACAAAATATTCATATAACTGCTTGGGTTGTATGGTGTGTTTAACTAACATTTGTTTTACAAATGTAGCTAGATATACTTTCCTTCTTTTAATGTAATTTGGCATTAGGAGTATGATGAGTGTTATGGGGTTAGGATGAGCATTGGTTATAAGACCAAGTCTTATGTACCATATGATGCCTTTGGAGTAGGCATATCCAAATCAAGCCAAAAGAAAGAAAAAATGGAGCAAATCAAATGAAGAAATGGAGGATGAAGTAATGAAGAAGGAAGAATAAAGAATGAAGTCCCCATAACATTCATCATTTGTAATTGTAATTATTCTCTTATAATCTGGGTTGTATAAGGGAAGAGCTCGATTACCCATATTTCTTTTCGGGATGTCTGGACCACATCGGCCTTTTATTCTTTTGCGATAGATTTATAAAATTGATTGATATTTTTTTAGCTTGTATATTAGAAAAAGCATGCCTTTTCATAATTTGTTTATGATTGGTGATTATTGTATGGCCTAGATGCGATTAGGCTCCTAAGATAAAAATTAATTTTTTCTAACCTCTAAAATAATTCATAACATCATATAAAAGATAAGCATTAAATCAAGATAATAAAATATTTAACAACTCCTTATTTGGATGTTGTATGTTTAATATCATGCATAATCACCTTATTTCACTCTTGTTAAGAGGGTTTCCATCTTTGGAAGATAGTAAAGGCTTAACCTTTGAGAGCCTATGATGAAAGAACACCTCTTTCCCTTTCAATTTGGCCTATAATCAACTTCTTATGCATTTAGAATACAAAATCCCATAGCCTGTCAAAATAAAGAGTCCCAAATAAAATGAAATTTGATAAAATTGCATTAGATTTAAGTCATTATTCTTACCCCTCATGCTCTAGTCTTTAGGGAGTGGGTTTAAGGACTTAGTTTATTTTCTAAATAATAGTAGCCTAGTCATCTTACAAAAGCATATGACTTGCCTAGATAGATTTAAAGCATAGGAGGAGTTAGCTACCACTCTAGGCGGTAATAAGTCCAGTGGTGGGTGGTTTACTCTCTCTTTGGAGGTAAACTATATACCCACTTTCACCTTAGATTTAGGCCATGCTTTGGCCCTTGCCAAAGCTCCTTAGATTTATTTGAAGTTGCTATTTTCATTTGGGGCTACAAGCATAAATCCTCACCTCTTAAGCATTTTCACAACCTTATTTTGTGGAATTATAAGTCTAGATTTCTAATAAAACTTCAACTCAAATAAATAAATCTCCTCAATTTTAAATATAAAAGCAACCATAAGATAGATTAGAGTGCTCACTAGATTTCCTAGTATCATGAGCACTCCCTACTCATCTCTTTTGGTTTCAATAATAACTCTTCCCTTTTGATCCATCCCACTTGATGTTCTAAAACACAACCAATTTATTGATAGTCCTATCTTTGAATTCTTTGGAGACAACAATCGCTACTTTAATTGAGAGTATTCTTAAGGGATTCATTTTTCTTAAGATGTAATTAACTATGGGGCTTGCCTCCATAGGGAACTTTAGAACGGTTTAAATAAATCCTACTTTATTCATCCATATAAAGTAGGGGAAAAATCTCTGGTATATTGAAGAGCCATCATGCCTTAGGAATCCTTATTGGGTGATTAGGTCTATTGTAGGGTAGTGACTTCTATCTTTTTAGATATTACACTATTCCTCAATGCCATACTAATCACCTCAATAAGTACACCCTTAGATCTTCTTGGTGTCCCCCTCCCCATACAAATGGAATCAAAAATAAACATTATAGATTTTTTGGCTCCATTGGGGTTCCTCTCTCCATCTATAGTAGACAATTATTATCTCCAAGCATTGATAGTCAACTTGCATTTTATGTGAGTGAGACTATCTTTCCTTCTATTGGCACTTAGCTTATTTCATTTTAAGCAAAGTTAGCCAACATCCTTTAGGTTTTATGACCTCACTCGTGTAGGTCTTGAAACCCATATTGACTCCCTAATAGGTAAAATTGGAATTTATCAATGAAGGAGAGATAATAAAATTTATAACCTCCTTACCACTAGCTTGGTGGCGAGGTTCATCATAAAATTTAAGAAAATAAATTCTTTCACAAAATGACACTTTCCAAATGCACTTTTAAGAAAAAAAAGCCACCTTCATTCAACTTACTCAAATTTGTTGAATGAAGATTCTATTTTCAAATCATAACATAAAATTGAAACTCCACTCAACATATTTCATATATGCTAGAGTTGAAGTTTCTCTCTTCTCAAAATCATGAAAACACATACATGGCATCAAAACATATCATTGAAATCTATTTAACATACTTAAGATTTGTTAAATAAATTTCACCTCTATTTTGGAATCTTATTTTGCATGCCACATTTATCAAACAAAGGATTCTCCTCTCTTTCCAAAAAAAGAGAGCACATCAAATACATTTTATTCTCACTTAAACATATCAAAGTTTTTAAGTGAGAATCTCATTTTCATATGCATTTGATTCCCACTTAACATGTCAAAGTTGTTAAGTGAGAATCTTAATTTCATGTCACATTTGATTCCCACTTAATATATCAGAGTTGTAAAGTGAGAATTTTATTTTCATGTCATATTTGATTGCACTTAGCATATCAAAGTTGTTAAGTGAGAATCTTGTCATATATATTTGATTCTCGCTAACATATTAAAATTGTTAAGTGAGAATCTCATTTCCATAAAACATTTGAGTTTCACTTAACATGTCAAACTTGCTAAGTGAGAGTCTTATTTTCATAAATCATATTTGATTCCACTTAACATATCAAATTTGTTAACTAAGAATCTTAGTTTCATGATATATTTGACTCCCCACTTAACACACTAAATTTGTTAAGTGAGGATCTCATTTTCATGTCACATTTGACCTCCACTTAACATATCAAATTTCTTAAGTGGGAGTCCCATTTTCAAAATATATATCAATCACATTTGGGCTTTCACTGAACATACCAAATTTTTTAAGTGAGAGTCCCATTTTCAATGAAAAGCAAAATATATTTCAATCATATTTGGGCATTCACTTAAATATACCAAATTTGTTAAGTGAGAGTCCCATTTTCAAAGAAAAGCAAGACATATATCAATCACATTTGGCTTTCATTTAACATACCAAATTTTTTAACTAAAGTCCCATTTTCAAACATAAATCAAACACATGTGGCTTACTTGACATAACAAATTTGTCAAGTAATAAGCCCCATTTTCAAATCAACATTTCACTCATCACAAGTAAAAGTATTTCACAAAAAAATTTTCAAGCACACAATCATAACCTCTTTTAGCATACTCAAATAGTGGAGGTTCTTTCAAATCATCAATCATTTCAAATAAGATACACAAAATACAAATATCTCTAAGAAAATCTCTCCTCAAATTTATGAACCCCACCAACCTACTTAAATTGGTTGAGTATGGGTTCTAAAACCAAAATCAAATGGCAAAAACTCTCCTCAATATCAAAATCTCTCGAATGAACCCACTTAACATATTTAAATTGTTGAGTGTGAGTTCAAAACTCCAAATCTATATTACTCTCTTGGGATGAACATTAAAGTAAAAATCGACTGGATTACATTTCAACACATGCGAGATACTGATTCTGATAAGTCGCTGATTAGTTTTGTAGTGGTACATGGCTTCACAAAATTCATTTATACTTTCTCCTTTAGAATGGGTTTATCCTTGGATCGAGCCGACCTCCACGAGGCGACTATACCCACTTGGTTTTCTTAGAGGTGAGGATTGAGAGCGTGTCACTGGAGGCAACCCTCACTACCAGTTGGGATGAGGTGGGCGGGAATCCATCCATCGCATTGAAATGCCCTCGATTGAGTACCCTCTGTTGAAGGAAGGCTACTGATGGTTCCACACCCATTCTATGATAGTTTAGCACACGCCCATCTAGTCCTCCCACCATTGCTCCCAATGAGGCTACTACCTCTTTGTTGGTTACCCGGAAGGCTATCTTAGCTTTTGAGATAGTCTCCTCCGGTTTTGAGGTAGGTACTAGTTCCACTCTACCTTGTTCACTTGTAAGACACATCCATTTATTTAGGATTAGTTAGGATGAATTACTATCACATAACACACACCGCTTAGTTCTTCTCCATGAGATACTATGCTATGATTCCATCTAGCGGTCCAAGCTGCACACACAATTGATCGTGGTTGATCGGTGGTGGGATCATGTTCATGAATAAGAGATACATCTAACCTCCCGCTAGAATGATGATGTGAGAAGCTTCGATGAAACATGATCATGGATGTTACGTTGTGGGTGGAGTCTGCTCACAGGAGGATCTATCATCATGGCGATAATGAAGCTGTCTCTTTATCCTCTACTACTACTATTTGCATGATCTGCGAGGTGGCATTGGTGATGGCATGATTACGATGCTACAAGGTGCCACTCCCTCTTCACTGGCGAAGTAGGGTCTAGTAGAGAGCGGTCTCCTCGGTCGGTGAAATGGGATCTCTTTGGTATGGATCACCAATGGGTCTTTCTTTTCCCGATGTAGCCTTCATGGCTTTAGATGGAACTATAGAAGATGGAACTTTGGAGATGGCGGATGTGAGTAAGCGGTGTGATGGAGGCAAAATTGACTCTCTCGTGTGGGGTTCTCCTCACATGGGTGATACCAATCAATAGAATCTTGTCAATATGACTAGCATGAGTAGCAGCGCGGAAATCTATGAGGCGGTGGCTAATTGCACGGCGTACTTCACCTCTCTCTGCTAGTAACATGAACGATACATGGGCCTCACGGCCCTCTCTTGATTAATATGCTTTACATTATGAGGAATGACCATTCATAGATCAAAATGGGAGAAGCCACGCCAACTTGATGCAGAACTATCTTAAGGCTAGCATAGGACCTCCTCCTATCTCTAGTAGATGCCTCATAGTGAGGCAAGTGGAGGTGACATTGTAATCCTCCTAACATCTTCCTCTCCATTAAATTCAAAAGAGGATGGTACTTGTTCTAAGTGGGTAAAGGGAGACTACTCTAGGTGACTCATCAATTACAATGTGAGACAATGTATCCATCTCCTTGGTGATGCACACATGATGTCACTTGATTTTGCGGTATTTATTACGGCGAGTTCGATGGGAGGCGGTATGAGAACTATATCCTATCTCAAAGCGTAGGGGAGACTAACCACGAAGCTAAGCGACCTTCCTCTTGGAGGAAGCCGGTGATTGGTACTAGCCCGTCTTTGAGGCAATGATAAAACGGTGACTATATGGGTCTTTGAAACTATAACATTGTGGGAACTTCTACCGCCTTCCTCTTGAGAGGGAAATTCAAAATATGAAGGAATCTTTATATGGATGGCTTACGCCCAATCACCAGTCTGTTGGTTGTGAGGGTTGACCCCCACAAGTGATCCTAGCCCCCTCGAATCCTTGGCCAAAGTGTATCAGTTGGCAAAGTCGGTTTGTGGGAGGTTGGCCCGATCTAAGGCCAAATCCACCCAAAGGGGAAAGTGAACACATATTTACGAGCATCCATTTGGTGGGAACTTTGGAAAAGGCGTATCGAGTTGAAATTACGCAATTTTAAAAAATAAACTTAAATTATATTTTCTAACTTTTTGAAATTTGATTTAGAGTTTAAACCCTCACTCAACAATTTGAATACATGAAGTGGGGCTCTTTGATTTAGGAGAGAGATTTTGAATGAATTAGAGAAGAGATTTTTGAGTTTAGAATCTATTTCCAACAAATTTGTGTATGTTGAAAAAGGGTTTAAATATTTTGAAGAGATTTTTGATGCTTCCATTGGTTGATATTTGAATTTAATTTTTTTATGTTTAGGGACCCTTTATTTAACAAATTTCAGTATGCTAAATAGAAGGTCAATTGATTTTTGTTTTTGATTTTTGATTTTGGGATTTAATCATTTTGTAATGAAAATCGAGAAAATCAAGTTTCAAACTCTCTCTAGGAAGCTTAGAAAGACTAGCTAGGGCTTCCTCGAGTTCATATGCTTCAATCGATTGAGGAGAGTGAAGATTGAATTGAATTAAGGAGAGTATATCTCCTTGAAGGATCGGATGGCCACAAGCCTCATTATCATTTTGATCCAATAGACTGCAATGAATTGATTAGGCTATTTTCAATTGCATGTGGTTCAATTTTGGCGGAGAAGGAGTGGGTGAGGTGGCCATGTGCTTGAATTGAGTGTAAGGAGGATTTCCATGTGGCCATTTCAATGGGAGTGGTTGATTTGGCCATTGGGTTAAGTTGGGCTAACCAAACCCATTGGGTTTGGTGCACCACACTCCCTATTGTTCACTTGATCCACTAAGAGGGTGTCATTATGAAGAGGATTTGACCAAATTCTAAGTGAATTTGGTCAAAATTTATCTATGGTCTAGGGACAAAATGTTCATTTGACCATGATTTCAATTTGGGTATCTTTGATATGATGAGAAAATAGGTTTAGCCAAGTTTCATTGAATTTTGAGTTGGTTTGATTAGCTCATGTTGACCCATTTAGGTCAAAATGAGTCAACTTGAGTCAAGTTGACCAAATGGACAAATTGGGTCAAACCAAGGGTTGGGTCAAGTTCATATGACCATTTGAAATATTTTGGTGGTTTTGGTTTGATTCAATTTGGTTTAGGTTTGAATTTGGTTTGTTTGATTTCATTTAGGTCAAATGGGTCAAGTTGACCAATTTGATCCATTTGACTATTTATTTGAGCTAGGTCATGGGTAGGTTTAGGTTTGGTTGGTCATATGACAGAATTGGTATATTTCTTTCCAATCAATTTTGGTTAAGTTTGAATTTAGCTCAACATGACCCTTTAGGTCAAGTTGGGTTCAAGGTCAATTGGGCTTGGTTGGGTCTAGTTAGCCAATTGAGGCTTTGGTCAAGTTCAATAATCATTTTAGAATGAACTTGACCCATTATTTTCAATTAATTTGGCTTAGATCAATTTTGACACATTTTGACTTTTTAGGTCAAGTGGGTCAACTTGAGTCAAGTGACCAATTGGGCTAGGTTAGGCTCAAATGTTGACTTGGTCAAGTTCAAACATTGATCATGAATAAAACTTAGATTATTAGTTTCAATCCATTTGGCCAAAGGTAGATTTTGTCTATGTTAGGTTTTATTTTTGGTTAAGTGTTGACTTGGTCAACCCTTAGGTTTGACTTGGTTTGACCCAATTTGAGTAATTGATCATCTCATGATGATTGTTGATCATGATGAGAAGCATAGATGGGCTTACTTCAATCTAATTTAGTTAGGATTAGAATTTGGCTCCTAATGGTACTTTAGTTGGGTCAAGTGAGCCTAAGTGGGTCAAATGGCTTGGTCAAAGCTTAATTTGAGTTTGATTGAACTCACATATGGACTCATGATTGAAATATAAATCCATTTGCAAGTGGTTTGAAGTCAAATGGGTTTTGACTCATTTGACAATTTCAAGTTCAAAGGGTGATTTGTTGATTTTTTAATTGAGTTTTGATTTGTTGATTGAAGTTCGTATTTATATTTGAATTCATGATTTAAGGATTGATTGAATCATGAAGAAAAATCAAAGTTTGTCTTGATTTGAAGTTGATTTGGCTAAGTTCAAGAACTTGACTTGAAAGGCTTAGGTGGGATTTTGATTGAATTTGAGTTTGATTTTGGAGTTGGTTTTGGCTTGAATTTATATTTCATTTATATATGTGAATAAATGAGAATATAAATGGGTTATGAGAAAATTTTCATGACTTTGGAGTGATTTGAACATGATCTAGGCTAAGTCCTTAAGAGAAAATCAATGTGACTTAGGAAAGATTTGTGAATTTGGATTTGACTTTTGGGTTTAGTTTGATTGATTTGAATTTATATTTCATTTATATATGTGAATATAAATGAGAATATAAATGAGTTGTAGAAAATTTTATAAGTTTGAGTTGATTTGAAGATGATTTAGGCTAAGTCCTTAAGAGGGATTAAAGGACTTTAGAAGGATTTTGAACTTGGAATTTCAATCATGGATTTCAATTATGGATTTCAATTATGGATTTCAATCATGGGTTTCAATCATGTGGCATTGATTTGAGTTTGGAGAAAATCAATTAGGCTGAAATTGATTTAGGTTTGATGTTGATTTGATTTGGAGTTTGACTTGAAGGAAGGAAGTGAGGAATGTGGTTCAAGCTATGGGCAAATTTTCCAAAATGACCTATTCCTATGACTAACTCTTCTAAGTCTCTAGGGCTAGGTTGAGTGTCCACCTAATCACTAGATGTGTCTTGGACTAAGGATCCCTTAAAATCTAAGAGAAGTCCTATTTCTAAGATGGACGAGCTCCTCCAAAAAATGAGGTCAACAATGTTACAAATGAATATCATGATGGATATGTTGCTAAAGATTATCACATCAAATGTAGCACATGTTTCATCTACTAATCAACAGCTAATAATATAACTTCTATATGACCAGTTGCTTTGATACCTCAAGCTCCTATATGCTATGCACGAAGGGACGAGTGAAGTTAATCAACTAGCTCTTCAACCTATGATTGTGGACAATACAGAACAATAATATGCTCAACTAGAAATAATAATTAAAAGATAAAGGTAGTTATAGCTTTAGAGTAGGATGAATAGTTGGTGAGTAAGGGTCGCCTTATCCAAATTTGATCAAGTGTCATACCCAAAAGTTTACTCACTACCAAAATTTAATATTTTTAGTGGCCATGGTAATCCAAAGCAACATCTAACCCAATTCAAGGCTACTTGTGGTAACATAGGAGGGAATGATGCCGCTTTTCTATCAATTTTTCAATAGCCTAATAAAAACTTCTTTTGAGTGGTGCAAAATTATTAAATGATTCGGTCAAAACCGTTGAACTAGAGAACATTCATGAAAAAGTTTGCTGCAACCGAAGATAACGATCCACGACCTTGCCTTGCTAAAAAAAGAGAAAATATGAGTTAGTGACAAAATTCATAACTTCGTTGGCATAACCTAAGCATGAAACATGAACAACAATTAATGGAAGAACATGCAATTGTTAATGGGTAATATGGTTGATAAAATGGCACCATTTTATGTGTGGCATCAATCACAACATTCCGGACTTACTTGATAGGGTGGCAAAATTTGAAAAGTTAAATTGCCCTAAGTCTTTATACGATAAATCAAAGAGAAATAAGCCTTTATATTTAAGAAGAACCAAAACTCATGCCACTTCCTATATCTCAAGTGGTGAAAAATGAGTAATCTATAATGTAGATAAAGGAAAACATCCTATGTACGATGTTGATAAGGGAAAGAAGCTTGTGCATCCTAATCCATAGCCAAAATTAGTATTGGGAGGCAATGATAAACTTCATACTTTTCTAGGTGGTGGAGAGCGTCCAAAGCGACAAGAGATGACGAATGTCATCTCTTAAGGAAAAGATGAATAAATTATATTATTTTAGAAGGGACAATGTGGCTAAATTGTTTTGATAAGAAGTCAAAGCTGGTCTATAATTACCGAAAGTAAAAGGCAAGAAGTCGATCAAGTCAATAACCCAAATTATTATTGTCCCTATCAGTGATCATCATCCTATTGCAGTTATTATGTCTTTAAATATTGGCTAGAAAGGAAGTATCTGAGGTGAATTTAAATTATCGATAGTGTTCTAGTCAACCTAAAAGGAATCAACCCATCAAAATTCTTTTAAAAGAAAGCGATTGCTTGAGGAGTTAACATCTGAATTTTATTTAATGTCTCAACAAAAGATAATAGTTCGGATGAAGATTTATGTTTTCAAATGGAGAAGAGTCGGACTCATCAACAATATCACATATCAAATGTATGAAGTTTAAAAGTGAGTTTAACTCTTTTGCTCAATCCTCCGAATAAAAAATGAATTTGAAAAACTACTTCTTAGGAAATAGCACAACAAGGTGATTCAAGTTCATTTAAGAAGCGGTAAAGTCTTACCACCATTATCAAAGAAGGGAATTCAAATAAATATAAAGACAAACAAATTTAAGTCAATGAAGATATCATTCCCAAAAATCTTAAAATAAAGCCTAAATCAAGTGAAAATATATTTAATAATATTTTATCACGAGAAAGATCCCTGTACAATTAAGTGCATTTGAGGCTCTTTAATGTCAAAAGACTTTCAAGAAACATTGATACGATCTCAAAGATCCGAGAGTTATGAAGCTTACTTTGCTGAAAAATGAATGACTAAATCATTACAAACACAAGATCTCCTAGTAATCATATTTTTTAAAGACGATCTTATGTTGGGAACGAGATCACAAGCATCCTCTATATACTACGCACATAGTGATGGCATCTTGATCAATCAATCTGATTGATCAAAGTTCTTCTATCAATTTTATGAGTCTAAAAGCATTAAGAGGATTATCACTTAATATCCAACATCTCGGGATGGATAAGTTGATGGTTCATGGTTTCAATGAGAAAGGATAGAAAACCTTGGGTTATTTTATTCTCCCACTCAAGTTTTAGGATTTGAATACATAAGCCAAGTTTCATGCAATTGACACATACATTGTTTAGAGCTCTTTTGGGTTGGCCATGGTCGCATGAATATGGCATGGTCCCATCAACTATGCATCAATGTATAAAGTACCTAAAAAATGGAGAAGAGTTCAAAATTTCTAGTAACCTACAACCATTCTCTGTCCATAAAAGAAAGATTTATGAAGATGCAAAATATTTCATCCCTAAAGAGCCTAAGCCAACAAAGCCTCTTGAGGTGGTAGCATCCACTTCATGAACTAAAAGATAATTTCATAAGGTGAAAAGCGAGAAACAAAAAGGAAGAAAGAAGGCAATGCTAACTCTCCCTAAAGGACTTGATTCTACACTTAAATCAAGAAAATTAGTTCCTCATTTTGGAAGTAACACATAAGAAGAAGAAAATATTTCTGGACCTAAGGAACATATAAACTTTCAAGAAAGACAAGTATAAAATAAGTTATTCGATTGAGACTATGTCTTTGAATCTACTTATGGAAATAGGGTTGAGGGTTGCATCATGAAGGATAGCTCACTTGGCGGTGTTAGGTGACTCCTTTAAAATTATACCCATCCCTCAGATCTTCAAAGAAATAACTCTCTCGGAGGTTCATAACATTGAAGAATTGATAACATTCTATGTGCCACCATTGAGTGAGAGTGGGAAAATAAGAACTTTATTTTACAAATCTAAAGAGTCTCATTCACAATTTTATCGGCCTACTCAACATGAAGATTCTAATGAGATGGTATCAACAAGAATACAAATATACTATCCATCAAAATTACAAAGAATGATGCATAAGCTTGGAATTCATTTTGGAACTACTAAATATAGAACTCAAATCTTTAATAGGTTGTGGAGACAAAGAAGTCCTCGTGATCACTAAGAAGTGATAAGTTTATCAGAAAGGTCTTGGGTTCATCCATAAATCTCATCAAAATAAAGTTTGATATAATATAATAGAAGGCGAGATCAAAATTAATAGTGACGAAAGATGATCTCTATGAAATTCATCTTACAAATGATGAAGAAGTAGTAACCAAGCACACAAGAACTTGAAGATGATAGACAAATAACTACTATGGATAAACTCAAAGAAATCAACTTAGAGCTAAGGATGATCCTCATCCAACTTTCATTAGTACCCTTACGATGAGAAAGTTAAATAGCTAAAAGTGCTACTTTATGAATTGAGTTGCTTTGCTTGAACATATGCTGAAATGTCAATCTTATCCCGATGTGGTAGTTCATAAATTGGCAATCAAGTCGAGACGACATTGAACAAGCTCACAAATGAATGAGATTAGAAATCAAGAATAGGTGATCATTGAAACTAAAAAGCTAATTGAAGTATAATTCATATGCAAAAGTATCCGATTAGATAGCTAATATAGTGCACATGATGAAGAAAAATGATCGATGCATATCGTATCGACTTAGGACCTTAATAAAGCTTTCCCAAAAGATAACTTATCGCTTCTATATCGAGAATTGTTGGTTGATAATACATCCAACTATGATATGTTTTCTTTTGTGGATGGATTGTTGAGATATAATTAGATCAAGATGGCACCAAGATGAAAGACATACATCATTTAGAACACTTATTGGCATCTATTGCTACATGCCTTTTGGTTTGAAAATTGTTGGAGCTACCTACCAAAGAGGACACATATTTTTAATGAGTTGATTCACGAGAAGGTGAAATGTTATATTGATGATTTGGTGGTAAAGAGCTTAAACTATGAAAATCACTTTGAAGACTTGAGAATTATATTGGAGAAAATCAAAAAATATGATCTCAAGATGAATCCTCTAAAATGCGCATTTGGGGTGTCTTCGGAAAATTTCTTGGGTACAATATAGGCCATAGAGGAATTGAGATCGATCCCTCTAAAATCAAGGCAATTGTGGAGATGCCTCCACCAAAGAGTTTGTGTCGCTTCATTCTTTACAAGGGACGACTTGCATTCATCGACGATTTATATCAAACCTATCAAGACGCCAACCATTTGCAAAGTTGATGAAGAAAATTACTCCATTCAAATGGGACAAGGAGTGCCAAGAAGCCTTCAATAGCATTAAAGCTACATATTAAATTCACCAATCCTTGCAATCACGGGAAGCCCCTCATTCTATAATGCATTAGAAGAGTCCCTCGAGCATTATTGGTATAACACAATGAAGAAAGAAAAAGAATATTCTTTATTATATCGGAGGTTGATAGGAGCGAAATAAGATACTCTCAGATAGAAAATCATTGTTTGGCATTGATCTTTGCAATAGCTCCATCATTATATATTATCTCACAAAATTACTCTCATCTCAAGGATCGGTCGATGAAGTACGATGATAAGATTAGTGTGGTCACTTGGCAAGATGGGCAATATTGCTTTTATAATTTGATATCACATGCGTTCCATAGAAAGTAGTGAAAGGATAGATTTTAATGATTTTCTTCGCACATCCTATTCACGTAAACTCACCTCTTAGCAATGATTTACTGACGAGCAAATTATGCTCATTCATCAAAGAGAAAAATCACAAATTTAGAAAATATACTTTGATGGAGCCTCATCGATCAAACAAGTTCCCAAGGGTAAGAGTAAGAATTGACATTGTTGTCATAACAT
The DNA here is from genome assembly GCA_021442155.1 of Cymbidium sinense. NCBI lineage: Eukaryota > Viridiplantae > Streptophyta > Magnoliopsida > Asparagales > Orchidaceae > Cymbidium > Cymbidium sinense. The sequence continues at coordinate 4,919,585 of CM038230.1, forward strand.
AAGAAGGAGTGATAATGAGATGATCATATGTGTTGGCCGAGCTAAGAACTAATAATGAAGCTAAGCATGAAGTTTTTTAGTAGATCTTGAAGAAGCTATTTTCATAGGCATTCAAAACTTGCATATTTTTTGCGATTCTCAACTTATTATAATCAAGTACTTGGCATCTATAAAATCAACGAGCTTGAGTTAGCCTTTTATCACAAGAGAGTTCTTGACCTTATGAAGAAAATACCAAATGTTACACTAACTCGAGTCTCTCAATCAAAATAGCAAAGGCGATTGTTTAGCAAAATTAGCTAAGGAGATGGCAAGTATGAATGGCGATTATGTCATGATGGGATATTTAATCGAGTTCTAGTGCCAACAAAGCATCAATCCCGCAAGTAGAGGGGTTATCAAATTTGACTCAGTTGGATGCAACTCGTTGCTCCTCATCCTCCCTAAAATCAACAAGGAGTTATACTAAGAAAAGCTAAGCATTACATTACTTTAGAAAAGCAATAGGAAGCCTTTATAGTAGAAGAGTCATGTGATTGGAGGCAACCCTTCATCGACTACTTTAAAGAAGGAAAATTATCAAGTAATAAATCCGGCAAATCAAGAAGGGAATGTTGTTCTATGCATCAACAACCCTTTGTGTCGAGATCCTTTGAACAAATGTGGCTACAATGCCTAAATGTAGATGAAGCTAGCAAAGTGATGGTTGAAGTTCATGAATGACTTTGTGGGGCACATCGGCAGTCCCAAGATGGCAATAAAGATTAAAATGATGGGTTATTATTGGTCATTTATGGTGAGATGTTGTATCAATCATGCCAAGAGGTGTCATGAATGTTAAGTACATGGGAATATAATCCACCAAGCTCCAAATCCACTACACCCAACAATAGCATCTTGGTCATTTGAATGTTGGGGTATAGAGGTAACTTATATATATATATATATATAATATAATGATTTTGCATGCTTTGAGACTATTTGCGTGATCATACAACATTTTGAATGATTTTAGCCACAATCAAGAAACTTCACACATGCTCCACATGATTTTATCTTTCATGGCCTATCAATTTTATAATAGTTGTCCGCTTGATTAATGGAGTGGGCATAGAGGTCAACGCCAATGAATTTAGATGTGACTTTATAAATACGTGTTTATTAATCATTCAAATGCAATGTGTAATTCATAAGAAAAGATTGATTTTGGTATTAACACACGGCATTCTCATATGTAGTTAAACATTTAGCATCTTGGATGAAGCACATCTAGACTAATTGAATTTATTTTATGTTAACCATGTAGCATACTCAAATATTATATTCATGCATTTAGCATAGTGACGCCCATACGGGTGATATGAGCTATCATGCATAATTTTCAATGTACTTATAATACATAATTGCACAAATTTTAGTTCATTGATGTTATAAATTTGCCTAGTATTCCTTGCACTTATGTAACACACATGAATTTTGATGTGATTGTATTAGCACATCTTTCAATGTATTCATATGACAAATTTGTACAATCTATAATGCACTCATATGGCATGTTTTATATGTTTCAAAGAATCCTTGTTATGCACAACAATGTACTCATATGGCATGTTTGTATATGTTTCAATGCATCCTTGTTATGCACTTGAGTGTTTCTTAAAATAACTAGCACAAATTCCAACATATAATATTTGAATTAATCAATTATCCTATGACACTCGTGCAAGTTTTAAAACTACTTGATTCAAATATTTATATGGAGGCTTTATCATTGTACACACAAAGTCACTTTTTGAAGTTTCAAAGTAAACGCTTCTGTGTTTTACAATGATTGCAAATTCAATGAATGTTTAGACTAAAAATAAGTTTTAAGTTCATGTGGACCTAGCATTCGCTCAAGAGTGAAAATTTCAAGTTAAACTTTTGTTGTTAAATGATATGTAAAACACATTTAAAAATTTCAAAATAGTCTCCTTTTGCTTATGATCATGGATAGGTGGATGATTTAGAATAAATTCATCCATCAAACCTCATCTATTTATTTATCACATATGGCGATTTTCATTTTCATATGGGTTGATTATTATTTAGTGGACCCGTGAATCATCTTTCTTCAACTATAAATAGAAAGGCTATTACGCTCATTTTCATTCAATATATTCGTTCTATTAAGTTATATAAAGATTCGAATATAAGGAGGTTATGCTTGTCACTTACAAATAGGTCAAGTTCGATCTGAATTTTCTATAAGTCCCCTTTTGAATTTAATTCTTGTGAGCTATTTTTAATTCAATTTAACTTTTAATCTTTCATATTTGAATCCTAATTTTGAATTAAAATTCAATTTTAAGTTCATTCTAGGCCAACTTCACGTTTGATTTACATTTAAGGGGTGTTTGGTAACATATTGGATTTATTTCAAAAAGGATTTAATAAATCGGTACATTTGGATTTAGTAAATCCAAAGTCATTAAATCCTCAAAAGTGTTTGGTATGATTAGTTAAATCTATTAAATCAGAGATGTTTGGTAAGTTATTTGAAGATTTAAGTCAGTTAGGATTTTAAAAAAATTATGAAAATATAAAAATAACTCGCTACTATATTACATTTCTAGAGACATATTAAAACAATAATTATATCCATGATACTTAATTTATAATAATATTTTAATTAATCATTAATAATATTAAATTAAAATGATTAAAATTAACTTAAACTATATTAAAAATTATATTGATTATTATATTAGTTAAAATCAATTAACTACCAAATTATAATTATATTTAATTAAATTTTAATGATATATTAATAAATTATTGTTCAATTAAAATTAACTTAAACATATATTAATTAATCAATTAGTAATGTTAATATTAATATTAATTTAAAGTAATATGTATTAATATTAACAATTAATTAAAATTAATTAACCATTAAATTATATTAGTAGATTACTATCCTAGGAATTAAACTAGAAAAGCATGTGAAAAGAAAAATCATAGGAATGTTGGAAATCCACCTTTCCTCCCTTCACTTAGGTTTTATAAATCCAGTAAATCCGACTTTAAGCAAGATTTACTAAATCCATAATTTAAGGAATTTATGAGATTTACACAATTTACTAAATGGGATTTACAAAATCTTGAAAAGATGTTTGGGGATTTGGGATATAAGCTTAAATCCTATAAATTCACCACCAAACACCCCTTAAGAGTGTTTCTACTTAATTCCTTTTAAGTTCAATATCAATGTTAGATCTGCAAAATTTTGGTAGCCTCCGACATGATCCTATTGACCTTCATATATACCACATGAGTCTAATCGAGCTTATAAGATAAATTGATCGACTTCAGATATAACCGGTGAAATATACTAGACATGATGGTATAAATGAATATCATGATGGGTATGTTGTATAAAAATATCACATCAAATGTAGCACCTATTTTATCTACTAATCAAAAGGTAGCTAATAATACAACCTCTATACCACCAGTTGCTCTAATACCTCAAGCACCTACAATACGTTATGCACGAGGAGGAGTGAAGTTAATCACTAGCTCTTCAACCAATAGTTCGAATATGGCTAGTGCATCAAGAAAGTAATAGCTACTCAATTAGAAATAATAATCAATGAAAGATAAAGGCGTTATAGCTTCATAGTAGGTGAAAAGTTGGTGAGTAAGGGTCGCCCTTACCTAGCGAATATGATCAAGTGTCATACCGAAGGTTACCCAAATTTAATATTTTAGTGGGTATGGTAATCCAAAACAACATCTAGACCAATTCAAGGCTACTTATGGTAACACTAGAGGGAATGATGCGCTCTTCTTCCAGTTTGTCAACACGGTTTCAACTACTTTTGAGTGGTATGCAGAACTACCAAATGATTCGGTCAAAATCTTTGCCGAGCTAGAGACAATGTTCATGAAAAGGTTTGTCGGTTGCAGAAGATAACGATCGATAACCTTGCCTTGCCAAAAGAGAAAATATGAGTCAATGACAAAATTCATAACTCATTGGCATAACCTAAGCATGAAATGTGAACAATAATTGGAGGAAGAACATGTGATCCAACTCAATGGGAAATATGGATAATAAAATGGCACCATTTTTATGTATGACATCAATTATAACATTCCAAGACTTGCTTGATAGGGTGGCCAAATTTGAAAAGCTAAATTGCCCTAAGAAATCTATATAGATAAATCAAAGAGAAACAAACCATCGGACTCAAGAAGAAATGAAACTCATCCGCTTCCTATGGCTTAAGTGGTGAAAAATGAGTAATCTATAATTTGGATAGAGGAAAACACCAATGTACAACGATGATAAAGGAAAGAAACCTATCCATTCTAATTCACAACCAAATATTGGGAGACAATGATAATCCTCGACTTATCCAAGTGGTGGAGAGTGTCCAAAATAAGAAATAAGAAATGATGAGCAAATGCAACCATCTCTTAAGGAAAATATGAACTAAGAATATTCCTTTATAAGGGATAGTGTGGCTAAATTATTTATAAATAGTCAAAGTTAGTCTACAATTACCGAGAAAGTTAAAGGTCCAAGAAGTCAAGTTAGTAATCCAAATTAGTCCCTATCATCGATGATCAATCATCCTATTGAAGATTGTTATGTCTTCAAAGATTGGCAAGATAGGAAGTATCGTGAGGTGAATTTATATTATCCGATGTGTTCTAGTCAACCAAAAGAGAGTCTACAAGGATGATTACGTTCTCTTTCATATCATCCATTAAAGACAAAAGAAAGAAAAATCAATTTAGATTGAAGAATAGGAAATAGTAGTCTCTAAAAAAAATCGTGAAAATATTGAAGCGGCTAAAAGGTGTCCTAGTGTTAAGTGGAAATCACCACTTGAACATATATTGGACTTAAAAGAAATGCCTAAATTAAGCATTTTGGCTTCTCAACGCATTTTGATAAGGTTACTTCATCACGATGAGGACCTCACTAGCGTAGCCTCATAAATCAAAGAAGTCGCTAAGAAAAGAAGAGTAAGAAGTGAATTTGAAGAAACTACCTCTTTAGAAGAATCGAGCAAAACAAGGTGATTCAAGTTCAATTGAGAAGTGGTAAAATCTTACCACCATCATCAAAGAAGGGAAATTAAAATAAAGACAAAGATAAACAAATCAAAGTCAACAAAGATATCATTCCCAAAAATCTTAGGAATAAAGCCTAAATCAAGAAAAAAGATATATTATAATATTCTATCACATCCGAGAAAGATCCTTGCACAACTAAGCATGTGATCTCTTGAATCAAAAGACCTCCAAAACTTTGATACAGCTCTCAAAGATCCAAAAAATTATGAAGCTTAATTTTCCAAAGAAATATATGATTGAATCATTGCAAACTCATGATCTCTCAGAATCATATTTTCTAAAAAATATTTTATGTTAGAACAATGGGTCATAACCATCCTCTATATGTTACCACAGTGATGGCATCTTAATCAACCAAATATTAATTGATCTAGGTTCTTCTATCAATCTTTTGAGTCTAAAAGTATTAAGAGGATTATCACTTGATATCCAACATCTTGGGAGAGATAAGTTGATGGTTCATAATTTCAATGAGAAAGGGTAGAAAACCACGGATTATTTTATTCTCCCACTCAATTTTGAGATATATGTATAGAAATCAAGTTTCATGTAATCGACAGATACATCATTTAGAGCTCTCTTGGGTGGCCATGGCATGAATATGGCATGGTCCCATCAACTATGCATCTGTATGAAGTACCTAAAAGATGGAGAAGAGTTCAATTTCAACCTACAACCATTCTCCTATGAAGTAAAATTTATGAATATTAAAAATACTTTATCCCTAAAGAGCTTAAGCAAACAAAACCTCTTAAGGCGGTAACATCCACTTGAAACTAAAAAGCAACTTCATAATATGAAAGAGAATAACCAAAAGGAAGAAAGAAGGCAATGGACTCAACCTAAAGCACTTGATTCACGTAAATTTAGAAGATCAATTCTTCACTTAGAAGTGACACACAAGAAGAAGAAAATAATTCTATCAAACCTAAGAGAACCTATAAACTTTCAAGAAAGACAAAGTATGAAATAAGTGATTCGATTGGATGATTTTGAATCTACTTATGGAAATTGAGTTGAGATAGCATTAAGAAGGATAGCTCATTTGGCGGTGTTGGGATTTCTTTACCTAGACATATTCTAAAATGCTAGGCTTATCCCCGATGTAGCAGTTCATAAACTTACCATTAAACTAGATGCAACACTTATTAAGCAAGCTCCTAGGTGAATGAGATTGGAGATTGAAGAACGGTGATTGGAGAAACTAAGAAGGCGATTGAAGTAGGCTTCATCCAGGAAGTATGCAAATTGGATAGCCAACATTATCCTATTTAAAAAAAAGGAATGGTCAAATCAATATCGCATTGACTTCCGGGACCTAAATAAGACGTGCCAAAAGATGACTTTTCACTTCCAATATTAGAACTATTAGTGGACATTACTTCCAACTACGATATGTTCTTATTCATGGAAGGATCATTGGGATATAATCAAATTAAGATGGCTCTTGAAGATGAGAAACACACATTTACGATGCTTTAGTATATACTACTACACCATGCCCTTGATTGAAGAATCGAGATACATACCAAAAGCGATGACGATATTTTTGATGAGTTGATTCACCAAAAGGTAGAATGTTATATTGATGATTTGGTGGTGAAAAGCTTAAATTGTGAAAATCGCTTCAAATACTTGAGAATTATATTAAAGAGAATAAAAAAAATATGATCTCAATATGAATCCTCTAAAATGTGCATTCGGGGTATCCTCAAAAATTTCTCAAAGTATATGCTACCAAGGAATTGAGATCGACCCTACTAAAATCAAGGAAATTGTGGAGATGCCTCCTCAAGAGTTTGCATCGCTCCATTCTTTACAAGGATAGCTTGCATTCATCCAACGATTTACATCAAACCTATCGATGTTTTCAACCATTTGCAAAGTTGATGAAGAATTATACTCCATTCAAATGGGATAAGGAGTGCCAAGAAGCTCATTAGCAATAAAACTACATGTTAAATCCACCAATCCTTATAGCACCTACTCCTGGAAGCCCTCATTCTATACATACATTATAAGAATCCTTTGGAGCATTATTAACACAACACAATGAGAAAAGTAAAGAGAATGATCTTTATTATATCAATCAAAGGATGATAAAAGCAAAAATGAGATACTCTCCGTCTAGCACTCGTCATTCTTTGCAATCCAAAAGCTCGTCATTATATATTATCTTACAAGATTACCCTCATCTCAAGGATCAATCCCAAGTACTTAATGACTAGACTAGCATTGATTGGTCGCTTGGTAAGATGGGCGATTTCTTTTATAATTTGATATCACATACATTCGCAGAAAGTGGTAAAAGGGCAAGTCTTAGCGGATTTTCTTGCTACACATCCCATCCCTATAGACTCTTTCTAATGATGATTTTGCCTAATGAGCAAATTATGCTCATTCATGAAAGAGAAAATTTATAAATTTGGGAAACGTACTTTGATGGAGCCTCATCGATCAAACAAGTCAAACCTCTAAATTTCCTAAGGGCAAGGCGTGAATCGACATCATCTTTATAACACCAAAAGGAGGAATAATGAAATGATCATATGGGTTGACCAAGCTAAGAACTAATAATGAAGTAGTATGAAGCATTAGTAAGGTCTTGAAGAAGTTATTTTATAGGCATTCAAAACTTGAATATTTTTTGGTGATTCACTTATTATAAATCAAGTAATGGGCATCTATAAAATTAACAAGCTTGAGTTAGCTTTCTACCACAAGCGAGTTCTAAGGCTTATAAAGCAAATACCAAATTTTACATTAACTCAAGTCTCTCGATCCAGAATAGCAAAGCATTGCTTAAAATTAGCTAAGGAGATGGCAAGTATGAATGGTGATTATGTCATGATTTTGATATTTACTCGATGAGTTCTAAAACCAGCAAAGTATCAATCCTCGCAAGTAAAGGGGTTATCAAATTGACACAATAGGATGCTCAGTTGCTCCTCACTCCTCAAAATCAACATGGAATTATAGCAAGAGCTAAGAATGGCATTGCTTGAAATAGTGGGAAGCCTTTGTAGAAGAGCCACATGATTTGAGGAGACCTTTTCGATAACTTTAAAGAAGGCAAATTACCAAATAATAAATCACTAGCAACTCAATTCGAGAAGAGAATATTGCACTATGCTTTCATCAACAACACTTTATATCATAGATACATTGAACAAATGTGGCTATGATGCCTAAATATCGAGGAAGCTAGCAAAGTGATGGTTGAAGTTTACGAAGGACTTTGTGGGCACATCGGTTGGGTCAATGATGGTAGTAAAATCAAAAAATATGGGTTATTATTGGTCATCTATGGTGAGAGATCATCAATCATGCTAAGATGTGCCATGAATGCCAAGTACATGGGAATATAATCCATCAACCTCCAAATCCATTACACCCAACAATAGCATCTTGGTCATTTGAATGTTGGGGTACATATGTAATCGGACTAATTAATGCTCACATGTCACCGCTTCATCTTAGTAGTGATTGATTATTATTTCTCTAAGTGGGCAAGCTACCCCATTTAAAGAAGTTATTATTGATCGAAAGTGATTAACTCTTTATGCATAATGTGGTCTATAGATTTGGAGTGTCGCATCGAATAATTTTGATAATGGCACGACTTTCAAAAATACAAAGATATATAGATTCGATCGACACAAAATTTATTGGTGATATTCTTCAATATATAATCCAAGGGCAAATGATTTGGCATAATCCTTCAATAAAATGTTGGTCAAACGCTTGAAGATCCTCACTAAAAATAAAAGAGGGCATACCAAATTGATAGAGGCATTATATGCGTATTGAACTACCTATAAGGAACTAAAGCCACTCCTTATTCATTAGTATTTGGAATCGGCGGTCATTCCGCTTGAAGTTGAGTTGCATTCACTTGAGTAGCCATCCAATACAATAACAAGATCAAAATGCTCATTTAAGAATGGAGGAACTCGGCGCACTTAATGAAGTTATGCAAGCTCATCAAAATCGAAAGTTATCAGCAAGATGTCCGTGGCTTTTGATCATACAGTCGACCTCAAACATTCCAAAATGGAGAATAGATCTTGGTGCGAAGAAGCCCAATTATTCCTAATCAAAAATTCAATGGCAATTTTGAGCCTAATTGGGAGGGCCCTTTTGTCATTGAGAAGGTGTATCAAGGAGGGCATACCAACTCATTGACGAATGGCAAAAGACAAATGCCAATTAATAATTCGATACACGAAAAGTATTATACATGATAAATACATTCTCGATCCCCCAAGATAGGGGCATTCATTTTTTTAGTATATTTATTTAGGTTGACATCATGCTTCAAGGTGAGATCCCTAAATAAATATGCCTACTCAAGTTGAAAAATAAATTCCGTGAAAATTCTCTTATTACACATGGGGCATTTTAGATTTTTATACATAGATGAAATTAATGTTACATGTTAAAACCCTCTTAAGATCAAATATATCAACTCATACATTGATATATTTTTAAATTATTTTCGAAGCTTTTTCAAAGTGCTTTAGAATTTCCCTACAATACAGGCATTTTTATATATTAGCTAAGTTGAAAACTATATAAGATATCGAATATATTCGATTCAGTTGACATCAAGATTTACTCTAAAATTCCAAAATATATCCATAATTGTTATTATTAAGTTGTGGGTTCTTGCATGAACAAAAGAATATATTTTTCTATGCATGAAAAGATAGCCCTAAATATCTAAAGTTTATTTACCAGTTCACCAAATTCTAAAGATCAAATCAAGAACTCTTAATTTTGAAAGCTTCAATCAATTGAATTAGAAAGCATCAACCTCTACATCTTCAACTCTAGGACATGGATTGGTTCAAAAGGTTAGACTCAATAAGCCCAAATGTGGCCAAGTCACGACGCTCTCCTCACTCAACAAGCGTGAAAGGATGCAATGAAAGAGCCTCGTTAGTTGGATGACCAAATCACCAACTCATCACGCCTTAAGTCGAGACTCGAGTAGGTTCTAAAGGTTAGACTCAATAAGCCCAAATATGGTCAAGTCATTGACGCTCTCCTCACTCAACAAGCCATGAGATAAGGCCGGTGAAAGAGCCCCTTCTCGTTAGTCTAATGATGATAATTGTTCAATCTCAAGCATCCAACTCAATGAGTACATGCAACTAGAACCAAGAGATCTTTCAGCGATCGATAGACTAAGATAATCGAGAAAACTCTCAATTCGCTCTCCAATCAATCTTTATATTGCCACGTAGAGTGATATTTCAATCTATTCTCAAATGATCGACAAGCAACATATCAAAGCTAATTTTCTCATTAAATTCACCAAAACAAAAAGTACAAGAGTAACAGAGGAATGTTGATTATCCACTAATATAATAAGATAATACATGATTGATAAAAAATAAAAAAGAAAAAAGTGCATAGGAGCCTAGGCAGCTTCAGTTGTGCTTGAACTAAAGACGATGCTCACTTTCTCACCAAAAGACTCCATAGCTCTAGTCAGGCGGAGCATCTACCATAACTCAATGGCTTAATGGTCGCCTCGGTCTCTCAACTCCCTCCGCTCACGACTCCGGTAGATCCCTACATCTGCTAACTCGTGGCATCCATCGAAGTGACATGGGGTCTCGACTCTTCTCAAACTCATCATGTGTTAGGTTAGCCACCTCCTCCTCCCAAGCCCGAAGCTCGCGGTGAAGCGCATTAGTAGATGATGCTAAGTGATCTCATCTAGTGGAACAAAAGCTCTCTTTAGAGAGTCTCCAAGTACCTAAGAATTTGCTCCTCCAAGCCGGTCGCGAGCTAGAAGATCCAAAATGGTGTTTGTGTATGATGTGAAATTATCTAGTGATCTGGTGAGTCTAGAGTAAGCCGAGAAATCACATCCCTTAAAAGACCAAGTTGTAATCTTGCATGCCCCTCGTGGTGGATGCGGTGTGATATGATGGTAGATCTCAAACTCATAATCTACATCAGAAATAAATAAATGAAAATAATCAGCATAATGTAGAGCAAAAATGTAAAAAAGTGCAACTAAAGACCAAAGATAGGAATAAAGTACGAACATGGCAAATCTGAACTAGTGTATAAGTGGCATAGTCCTCGGTGACCTTCACTATCGATAGGCTCCATAGCTATGTGTTGGCTCAATAGAAATTGGGTATGAAGTCTCTCTATTAGAAGTCTCCAAAGGACAATGGACGAGTAAGGCCTAGTAGAGAAAAGTAATTCCACGAAGGAGTAGCAAAATCTGACGGTAGTATCAAAGGCAAGCATCTGCTAAAAGTCCTCAAAAGCATCTTGCGGTGGCTTGTGGCACCTCGTTAGAGTCCACCGGAAGTGGACTCATGGAATAATCAATTGAAGCTCCAATAGGATCTATAAGGCTGACATCTACAAGTGAAGAAACCTCGATGGATAGGAGTAGAACCTCTAGCTCTAACCCCGCTATGAGGAGGTCCTCACCTTGCTTATCAACAGCATGAACTTCAAATTAAAATATCGTGTATTGAATATATCTTAATTATACAACAAAGAAGATGATAGAAGTATTGAAAGAGAGTAAGATAATGATTATACCTCTAGTGTTGCTATCTCTATCGGTGGTGACCGATGGGTCCTCTCTGAGGAACTCCCAAAGACCTCACACTCTATCTCTTTGTGCCATGCCAAGAAAAGACCAAAAGATAGTCGTACCCAAGTGAGGTGAGTAAAGTCGACCCTATATGACTCTAGGAGCTATTCAAAAGTGAGAGTACCAAGTCTCAATAAATGTAACTATAGAGATAATAGCATGTCTCGAAAAGCCTTGCCCTAATCTTCTTGACATCTACTATCCCTCGGATGAATGGTCATCCATCATGAGTCATACACTAAGAAAATTCAAACTATTGTGCAACATGATTGGGTTGATAGCCTCATGATAATGCCACCAAACACACACAACCTGATGTATATCAAAAAGGTACTATCAAGTAAATTACTATTTTTAGTGTTTGGTTAGAATACTTTGTAATAGTAAAGTAATATATTATAGAGTTTCAAATACACGAAGGGGCCATTTTGGTGTATTAGAATTGACCATTTGGGGAAAAGAAATACCTCACAATATGCATCTCAAGAAACCTCACTAAGCATTCCTCCCAGATGATTCTTCACTTCTTGTCTCCAATCGGATGAATCTCCTTCCCATCATGGCTCATGTGGGTTCAGACCGTAGGTATGTTCTTCACCTCACAGAGTCTTCCACCATCCGATCTCACTCTTCTTCTTTGGCTTGCACATTCCTTCTTGTAGTTCCACCTATAATGAATTTCTTCTTTAATGCAGTGATGAGGAGATTTGATTTAAGGATTCGTGCAAGCGTCACCAAACCATCTTATGCCAAAGACAAAGAGAGAGAGATTTAGGGCTCCACAGAAGTTTTTTTTTTTGTGATCCATCTCAACAACTTTGGCCACCCCATTCTACCCTTTTTGCATATATAAATCCATCTCCACTATTTTCTCTTCTCTTCTCCTCCTCTCTTTTCTCCACCTTAATGATTATTAGAAATTGTACATATGCAAACATTAAATTGCATGATTGAGATAGTCATTGTGGTGAAATTTTATAAATTCTAAAGAATAATATACTTCCATCTTAACTCTATGTGGAATAAAATGAAGATCGAAATATAGATCTTCTTTTATGCATTTTACGATACCACGATCCCAGATGTTCTTATTGAGAGTGATCAGTACAATATTGAGGAAAGGTGTACTATCCACGAAGATAGAAGTCATCACCCTACAATAAACTTAATCACCTCACAAGGACTCCCAAGGACAATGGGTGCATATATATCGAGATTCTTCCCTACTTTATATAAAAAAAGTAAAGTGGGGTTTATTTTAAATCGTTCGTTAAGTTTCCCTATAGGACAAGCCCCATAGTTAATTACATCCTAAGGAAATGGATTAGGAATACTCTCGATTAGAATAAATGATCATTATTTTCAAAGACTTCAATAGGTAGGACTATCAATCGATTAGTTTATTTTGGAAGATCAAATGAGATTGACCAAAGAGAGATGAGAGTTATTATCAAAGTTAAAGAAAGATAAGTATGGATGCTCAGGATGCTACAAAATCTAGCGGATCTCAAACTATCCTATGATTGGGCTTTACATTTTTTTGAATTATCTATTTGAGTTGAATATTTATTAGAAGTTTAGGGCTTATAATTCCATAATACAATGTTATGGAAATGCGTAAGAGGTGAAGATTTATGCTTATGGCCTATAGAGAGAAGCAATCTCAAAACCTAAATCTAGGGAGCTTTGGCGAGGGCCAAAAAAGCCTAAATCTAAGTAAAATGGGCATTTATCTTACCTCCACAAGAGGACAAACCACCTAACCGCTTGGACTTACAATCGCCTGGGGTGGGCAACTAACTCTCCTACAATTTTAAATTCATGTAGGCAAGTCATATGCTTTATGCAAGATAGCTAAGCTATTATTTATTTAGAAAGAGAATAAGTTCTTAAACTCACTACCTAACAGATTATATATAAGGGCAAGAAAATGGCATAGATCTAATGCAAAAAAAACATATTACATGTTATTTCCATTTTGGACAATCATTTGACTCAGCTTATAGGATTCATATGCATAATGCATGAGAAATAATATTATTGGCCAAAATTAGCTAGAAAAGGAGGGCGTGTGTTTTCACCATAGCTTTCAAAGATCAAGCCAATTTTCTCTGGCAAAGGTGGAACCCTCCAATCAAGATTGTAATAATATACTTTCCATGATGTTATAAAGAAATACTCATCCAGCTAAAGGGATGATAATTCTTTTATCTTGATTTTAATTTAGGCTTTAAATGAGATTGTGAGTTATTTATTTTAATTTTGAGTTGATTAATTTGGTAGAAGATTTATTTTTCCTAAGAGTCTAATGAATACATCAGGCCATACATCAAAGAAGAAACTAGGATAATATGCCATCTTAATGCACAAGCTAAACAAATATCAAATATTTTATAAAGCTAAAGCAAAAAAATAAAAGGTCTTTTTGTGGTTAGGCACCACAACGCGCACAAACCCTAAAAAAATAAATTGGGTAGTTAGGACTTCTACCCTTATACAACCTACATTACATAAATGAATTAATTTACAATCAAGTAAGGAAATTCATGTTATGGGGGGTCTTCATTTATTATTTTCTTCTTTCTTTTTTCTTCTTTCTTCCTTCTTCTTTGGTTCTTTTTGATGATTAAGGTAGTTTCTCCAAAGGTTTCACATGCTACATAAGATGTAATCTTATGGCCAATGCTCATCCAAATCCCCATAATAATCATTCTAAAATATTAATTGCAAAAATACATGAAAAGAAAAAGTAAATCTAACTAACACCTACAAAATAGAGATTAATTAAATAAAACATACAAGTCCAAGCATGTATATTGGACTTAGCACCCCACTCATGGATGACCAAGTTCAACTAGCCTATTGGATTATGCTTGGGGTATAAGCACCTACACAAAGAAAAGTAGATATATTTTTTTATTACACCCCTTAAGCACAATCCCTACAAAAAAATAATGATTAGACTAAATCAACCTACCATTCATTCTACACATTCACCCTAACATCGACTAAAATAAAATATCATAAAACAAAAGCAAACATCAAACCATGTACCGCTAACCTAAAACTAGAAGTGGTGACTTAGTCTAATGTGTATGCTTTTAGAAGGTTTGTGTGGCATGCTTAGCTATGGTTTTAAGGTTTGGATTTTCTAAGTATGAGGATGTTCAAATTAGATGAGTGGTTTCAATTAAGTGTTTAGTTGATTTGGGTTGATTTTATTTGATATTTTATGTTTGAATGAACCTACATTAATTAATTATATTAAAGAGAGGGAAAAGAGAAGAGAACTTCTTTCCTCCTCCTTAAGTACTCTCTAAAGTAGATTCATATTTAGTTTTGTTTAGTGAATATTTTATTATGTGTTTTAATTAATCCTAAGTTTAGATCAACTATAAATAAATCTATTCAAAAGAAAGGTATTCTAATATTAAGCAAAGTGATATAATATCATAAAACAAGCATCACTTCATTTCTTTCTGTCATGTATACATGCATATGAATGGATCTAGGTATATATATATATATATATATATATATATATATATATATATATATATATATATATATATATATATATATATATATATATATATATATATATATATATATATATATATATATATATATATATATATATATATATACATAAATGGGAATGTTTAGCATACTTTATGATGAATGCTAAGTGAGTTACTTAAGAAAATTTGAATGCTTTATGATGCATGATTTTCATTAAGTAAAAGAGGTTTGGGCATGTATGAGAGAGTGAAGATTGAATTGAACTAGCAGGTCACCATGAAGGTGCTTTCCATTTTGATCAAATTGAGCTTATGCAATGGGTTTGTTAATCTATAGAGGTGTCCTTGAATTCAATTTTGGCTGAGGAGGAGTGGATGAGGTGGCCATTTGCTTAAATCAAGTGGAGGAAGGATTCCATGTGGCCAATTTCAAAGGAGGTGCTCAGTTTTGGCTCTGGTTAGGTTTGGCTAACCCAAACCCATTAGTACATGTGCACTAAGTCCATTAGTGATCATTTGGTCCACTAAGAGGATGTCAAGTGTCCATGAAAAGGAATTGACCAAATTCCAAGTGGTTTTGATTTTGGGTTACCCTATGGCCTAGAGTAAAATGGTCATTTGATCTTGATTTCAGTTTGCCATATTTGGTATGTTTGAAAAAGAAGCCAAGTTTCATTGAATTTGGCATTGGTTTTATGTGATTTGGCTCATGTTGACCCATTTAGGTCAAAATGGGTCAACTTAGGTCAAGTTGACCAATTAGTCAAATTGGGTCAAACCAAGAGTTGGGTCAAGTTCATATAACCATTTGAAATGTTTTGGTGGCTTTGATTTGATTCAATTTGGTTTAGGTTTGAATTTGGTTCAATTGAGTTTATTTTGGTCAAATGGGTCAAGTTGACCAAATTGACCCATTTCACCTATTTGGGTTAGATCATAGGTTGGTTCATGTTTGGTTGGTCATATTAAATGGATTGGTATCTTTATTTCCAATCAATTTGATTTATGTTTGAGTTTGGCTTAATATGACCCTTGTGTCAAGTTGGGTTCAAGGTCAATTAGGCTAGGTTAGGTCTAGTTAGCCAATTGAGGCTTTGGTCAAGTTCAACAATCATTTTGGAATGAACTTGACCCATTGGTTTCAATCAATTTGGCTTAGATCAAGTTTTGACATATTTTGACTATTTAGGTCAAGTTGGGTCAACTTAGGTCAAGTGGCCAATTGGGCTAGTTAGGCTCAAATGTTGACTTGGTCAAGTTCAAACATTGATCATGAATGAGTTTCAATCAATTTGGCCTATGGTGGATTTTGGCTATGTTGGGTTTCATTTTGGCTAAGTGTTGACTTGGTCAACCCTTAGTTTGACTTGGTTTGACCCAATTTGAGTGATTGATCATCTCATAATGATTGTTGATCATAATGAGATATTTAGGTGAGCTTGGTTCAATTCAATTTGATTAGGATTAGAATTTGGCTCATAAGAGTACTTTAGGTCACTTTGGGTCAAGTGAGCCTAAGTGGGTCAAATTGCTTGGTCAAAGCTTGATTTGAGTTTGATTGAACTCACATATGTACTTATGATTAAAATATAAATCCATTTGCAAGTGGTTTGGAGTCAAATGGGTGTTGATTCATTTGATAATTTCAAATTCAAGGTGAACATGGGTTTTATTTAGTTTGATTTTTGAATTGACTTTTGATTTGGTGATTGAAGTTTTGTTTATATTTGGATTCATGATTGAAGGGTTGATTGAATCATGAAAAAAAATCAAGGGTTTGGCTTGATTTGAAATTCATTTGGCTAAGTTCAATATTTTAACTTGAAAGGCTTAGGTTGGATTTTGATTGAATTTGAGTTTGATTTTTTGTGTTGGTTTGTTGTTTGAATTTATATTTCATTTATATATGTGAATATAAATGAGAATATAAATGGGTTATGAGAAAATTTCAAGGATTTGTAGTGATTTGAACATGATCTAGGCTAAGTCCTTAAGAGAAAATCAAAGTGACTTAGGAAAGATTTTGAATTTGGATTTGAACTTTGGGTTTAGTTTGATTTATTTGAATTCACATTGCATATATATATGTGAATATAAATGAGAATATATATGGGTTGTGAAAATTTCAAAGATTTGAAGTGATTTGAACATGATCTAGGTTAAGTCCTTATGAGGGAATGAAAGGACTTCAAAAATATTTTGAATTTGGAATTGAATTTTGGATTTAGTTTGATTGATTTGAATTTATATTTCATTTATATATGTGAATATAAATGAGAATATAAATGAGTTATGAAAAAATTTCATGAGTTTGAATTGATTTGAACATGATTTAGGTTAAGTCCTTAAGAGGAATGAAAGGACTTTGGAAATATTTTGAATTTGGAATTAAATTTTGGATTTAGCTTGCTTGATTTGAATTTATATTTCATTTATATATGTGAATATAAATGAATATATAAATGAGTTATGAGAAAATTTTATGAGTTTGAATTGATTTGAACATGATTTAGGCTAAGTCCTTAAGAGGGATTAAAGGACTTAGGAAAATTTAAAATTTCAATCATGGGCTTCAATCATAAGTTTCAAATCAAGGGTTTCAATCATGTGGCATTGATTTAAGTTTGAGAGAAATCAATTAGTTGGAATTGATTTAGGTTTGATGTTGATTTGATTTGGAGTTTGACTTGAAGGAAGGAAGCAAGGAATGTGGTCAAGCTAAAGGGTAGGCAAATTTTCCTAACACCCTAAGGCATGAGCAATACGTAACCGACTAACTCTTCTAAGTCTCTAGGGCTAAGTTGAGTGTCCACCTTAGATGTGTCTTAATACTAAGGATCTCTTAAAGTCTAAGAGGATTTATGTCTAATATGGAGGGGTTGAGAGCTCATCCTAAAAGTGAGGTCAACAAAGGCGCCGAATAGGTGTGGTGTGTGACAAAGAACACCACACATATTGGTTTTGACCGAAATGATCAACAAAAAATCGATCATAAGCACTAACCTAGATGATCTACTCTAACCCGGGTATATAAGGAATTTAGAGCTTAGTGCAATGTGGCTCTACTTATGTCAAGGACATAAGAGAGGGAAGGAGGAATCCACTAGGGATAGATTATGTGAACTTTCCACTAGGAAAGCGGTTCTAGTCATCCATAAAGGGATGAGAGGTTTGATTTGAGTTGAGTCTCGCTAAGGAGAAATTTATTTTGTTTAATTAAGTTTTGGGGAAAAGGGTTGAATTTATTTCAATTTGTTGTTTGTTTAATTGTGTTTATTTTTACTCCAAGGGATAGAGAGTGAACTCTCCACGGGAGGCAAGTTCAAGTCATCCACAAGGGAGGAAAGGTGAAATCTGAGGGGTTAGAACTCTAGATCCATGAGGAGCGAAAGATTTGCATTTCACTAAGGAGAAGAGATTGGATTTAGATTGATTATTTTTGTTTATTTCATTTTTAATTTTAGATTCTAAAATGGACCATGTTGTTTGCAATGGATTGTATGGTAGGAGCCACAAAGCCTAGACCTAACTCAAGTTTACCAATCTAAAGGGGTAGTCTACTAAACACATGGTAGGACTAACACCAAGGGATGCTTTTTGGTATACAGCGCACTAGGAAGAAAGCATAGACTTACATCCTCCAAAGTAGGGACCATTGCTAGGGTGATCTATTGGCAAGAATGAACCCAACATAGGGGCGACTATTGAGTGAATGTGGTTGGGGACTTAGATCAACTCAAGGATAGTCAAGGTCAATTTCATTTTTTTAATTTGTTATAATGGGTCCCATCGATTTGTGATGGATTGACCGGTAGAGGGCCATCGAGACCTAGACCTAATTTAGATCTACCAATCCAAAGGGAGTAGTCTACCAACCACAAGGTAGGACTAACCAAGGGAAATGTCTTTTGATTTGCAATGGTCAAGTCTTAAGAAAAAGTGAGGACTCACATCTTCTAGAAATAAGAAACCACTTGGGGTGATCTTGCTTTGGGCAACAAATCGGACAACCTAGAGGCTTATTGGTGAATGTTGTTGGTGGACTTAAATCACTCAAGATAGTCAAAGATTAATTTCATTTCTTAGTTCATTTTGATGGATTCCATTGGTTTATGGATCACGAGATGGAGCTTATATCATCCTAGGCTATCTCGATTCTTGAACCAAGGGAGTAGCTTCTCGATGGGAGAACTATCCACCAAAGGAGTGCCTTTCAATTTCTAATGATCAATTTAAGGGAAGAAAGCTCAGGACTCACATCTTCCATTACAAAGACCATTGGGGTGGGTGATCATTGGTTTGGGCAATAAATTGAACCCGACCTAGGGTTGCTTTATTGACATGCAAGCTAGAAAGAATGTGTCAGTCTTATATCTTCCAAAGTAGAATGACGGGTAACCGCTTGTGGAAAAATAGATTAAACCTAACTTCTGACGACTATAGAGTGAGTCGACCTAGGATTTATCTTAACTCTAGTAGTGAAATTCTATGGGAGTTCTCTTGACACAAGATAGGATGATGCTTGAGAAAGGGGACCTTTGGGGCTTGAATTCTAATCCACAAGCAAATTTATTTATTTATTTTATTTAGTTTGTTTATCATGGACCCTATTAGTTTTGCAAGGATCAAATTGAGAAGGAGCTTATATTAGCTAGACATCTCATTTACTAAATCAAGGGAGAATGCACCTGAACAAATTCTTCAACCACAAGGATAGCTACTAAGAAGGGGACTATCCAATGCGAGTTACGGGTAGTGTATAAATAGGGTTGCAAAGGATGTGATCCAAATAGAGTGCCCACAAGGAGAGGCAAAGGCTTAATCCAAAACCTTGGAGAAGATGACATGGTTAGTCATATATCACATGGGTATTGGTGGTCAACTCGAGTGGTGCATCCAGGGTGAGTTCGTCACATAAGCGAAGGACTCACATCTTTTAAGAGTGATGCATCCATCGGGTGAGTTGCTATCACATAGCGACCATCAACCAACCTAAGGTGCGTCGATTTATAAAAAGCTTTGGAAGAAAGCTCGGACTCATCCTCCTATAGTAAGTTGATTGATGGGATAGTCTATCTTGACGGCGGTGTTATCCCACCTAAGGTGACTACATAGTGAATGTCATTGGAGGACTTATATCCACTCAAATGTAGTCAAGAGGAAAGAAGCTCTCGGACTTATCCTAAACCTCAAACCTAGTTAGATCATAATGATTAATTCAAGAAGAAAGCTTGAGGACTCACATCTTCTTAAAAATCAACATAAGATAGCTTCTTGGTTGGGCAATGAAGTCTACCAAACTAACAAGGCACTTGTTGGTTTGTAATGATCAAGTTAAGAAGAAAGCAGGATTCACATCTTCCAAACAAGTGACTATTGGGGTGATATGCTAGCAAGGTAGCATGGCCCATTATTAATGAGTGAGTGTCAGGAATTACTCCCAAATCAAAATAGCCTAAGATAAAAGAAATATGTTTGTTTTTCTTCTTGAGTTAAAGGAAAAGGACACCACTAGTGGACTCTTACACCTACCTTAAATACTGAGGAATTTGATGAAATGGTGCCATGGATGGCAAATGAGAATTCCTAAGAAAGGATGTTGCTTAGGTTCTCTCACACCTAACTTAGTTGAACTAATCAAAATAGGATGCCTCTTGGGTTCTCTCACACCTATTCTAGTAGCACCATAAAATTATGTTTGATTATGTTTGTGTTGTGAAGAAGGATAGGATGTCACTAGAGACTCTTACATCTACCTTAAACACGTCATGGAGGATTCAAGATAAGCAAACAATGCTTTGAAAGAAGAGGAAATTTTTATAAAATGGAATCGATTTTTTATTAATTGATAGATTTGTTTTCAAATAGGATTTTTTTATGGGTAATATTTTTTCAAATAAAGCCCATTAATAAGAAGCATCGGGTGTTCCCCTTTACAATCAATAAGGCGATAAGATCCTCCTTGGTATGCCTTCTATGACATAGGGGCCTTCCCAAGTGGAACTTATCTCCATCTTTTGATGGGCAATTGGTCTCCTTAGACTAACACAAGTTCTCCTACTGAAAACCTAGTGGGCCACTTGTTATGAGCTTGAATCATTTTGGCCTTGTACAACTTGAGGTTCGCCCATCCTCCAAACCTTCAAGCTCTTCTAACTATAACTTTGCATTCTTCTATGTAGTGATCTTGCTACCCAATGCTATCCTTAGTGATGGGAGTTGAACTTCTAAAGGTAGAATGGCTTGGACCCATATACTAAGAAAAATGGGATAGATTGAGTTGGAGTTGGTGTGTAGTGCGATGACCCACAATGCTTCAACCAGCTGCTCATTCCACCTTTTATTATCATCAAGAGTCTTCTTTAGTATCTAGATGAGAGTTTTGTTGAATGATTCTACTAAGTCATTTGTTCTAGGCTAATAGATGGTGGAGTATCTCTAATCTGTCGTGTCTTCTAAGCTATTGATCTTTGCTTTTGAATGCGTATCATTATGGATATAATTCATCGAGGCACCTCGAACCAATATACAATATGGTTCTTAAAAACGAAGCACATCTTTGAGCGTGACCTCTAAGTGGGATTGCCTCCACCCACTTAGAAAAGTAATCGATGGCGGCTAAGATGAGTCGATGACCCTTGGAAGAAAGAGGATCGATCAAACCCACAATGTGGTACCCCAACACTCGAATGGTCATGAGGCTAATGTAGGGTGTAGAGTGTTGGGTGTTTGTGAGGACCACACCATGTACTTGACACTTATGGCATCTCCTAGCTACATCCATGCGATCGTAATCATCAAAGGTAGTATCCTAGTCTCTTGATCTTCATCTTCATCTTTAAACCCATTGATGTGCTCCATAGACGAATGTATCTCGGTTATAATGCCATGGGCTTCATGTTAGTCTAACAACGTAACCACATATGGTCAAAGGGGCATACAAGTGACATCAATGAGAGCATTGGAAAGAGCTCTCTTTAACCCGATGGGCTTGTGAATTTTTTGAGGTAGTTTACCTGTTCAAATAGTCTATGAAAGGTTGCCTCCAATCCTCCCCTTATTGCAAGCGGCAACCTCCCCTTCAAGATAAAGTCTCTCGATGAGTTCAACATTAATAAGGGATAGGACTTGTCTATTTTGGACCCTTATTGGAATGGACTCATCTCTTCACATAATTCTTTAGCAAGTTTGGCCAAAGCATCCGCCACTACATTCTTTGCTTAGGAACCTTGTAGATGGTGACTTTAGAATTTAGGCCAACTTCATAGTATACTCGTGGTGATGAAGCTTGGGTTTAAGAACCTTGTATGACCCGCAATCTGGTTGATGACCAACGAGAATCCCCAAAGATGTTGATGCTCTTGAAACCAACTATGATAGCTTCTGGTCAATCAAAGCCTCATACTCGACTTTTATTGTTGGTGCGAGGATTGGAAAGATAGTATGAGAATCTTTTAAGTGGCCCATTGGTATGTAGTACCACATTTTAAGGTTGAAATGCATGACCCTATAACAAAAGATTTTGATGGTTTGAAAAGCGTGTTTCTTTTATCTTCAAGAGACATCTTGATTTGGTTATCGATGACTCATTAATGAAAGAAACATGAGATGAGGTGATGTCCACCATTAATTCTAGTATAGGAAGAGAAAACTCATCCTTAAGACATGCCTTATTTAAGTCCACAAATCAAGCAAATGCGAATTTGGCCATTCTTCTTCCGGGATGACACTACAGGTAGGATATTTTTCTTACGATGAAACCAACATCGATCAATTTCTTAATGACCTATTGTTTGATTTCTAATTGCATGAGTCTAGGAGCTTGCTTGATAGGGTTAGTACTAGGATCTATTGTTAGCTTATGGATTGCTACGTGAGATAATCCAAGCATTTCTTCATAACTCCATGCAAAGTCCTTAAACTTCGTCAATAGCATAATTAAATCATTAGTTTCTTCTTCATTCTACGAGGATGTACATGTAGATTTTCTTCTTTCAGGTTGATTTCTTTAAGCATCAATTATTGAATGGATCTCCTCTTCAAATTTTAGTGGTGCATCTTTGATTTGGAGATCATGAATTATTTGAGATTTCTAAATATGCATTCTCATAAGAGTTGGTGTTGTGTGAAAAGAACTTATTAGACTCTGATTGGTAACAACTAAGCGGTAATTATCATCATCATTAGACCCACTATACTAAATCTTAGTCTTTCTCTTGATTGTGCTTCCCTACATATTATTCCACGCTTCTCAAATACTCTAACCATGTATGAGGAACTAAACCTTTCACGTATTATATGAACACAAGATGAGTAAAAGTAAAATAGTAATTCCATTAATTCTTTAAATGAATCCTCCTCAAGTTCTACATCAATTTCAAGACTTGAGGATGATGATCCCAAAAGAATCTCTTTGGCTTCATATCATTAGAAGACTTAGAGCTTCCTTAACTACTAGACCTTCAACTTTTGGGATGAAAGTAAGGTTAGAGCTAAGGTTTCCATTGTTGCGATAATTTTTATATGCATGATTCAAATACTTTACTTTGTCTAGAGGTCCATCTTCATCACATCGGATGGAAAGTCACCTCCAATGGAACCCCGAGGGGTTGGGTATACTAATCACATTAGACTCATCCTCGTGGATTCTAAGACTATGTGAATAGTAGGTGCTCCTATGACATAACTCCTATTGGCCAACAAGGGGTCTTCCACCTCAGGAACTACCTCTGTTTTACGCCTCACCTCTACTAGAGGTCAGTCATCACTTGTCCATATGAGGAATGGGCGTGGGTAGAATGTGATATCAGATCTATTTCTTCTTCAATTCCCCTTTCTCATCCACTTGGATTTTTTATTTTTCTTTTCTTTTTCTTTTGCTCTTTCTTTTTTCTTCATTTTTTCTTTTGAATTTGAGTTTTATCCAAGTTCATGAGAAAGGGTGCTTTGATGAAGATAGTAAGTTGCATCCTCATAACTCTCAACCTCTCTAACTAAAAATAGCTTTTCATCTCCATTAACATGGTATTCAATCATATCCTTTAGAACTTGATACAATGAGTGAGGATGGAATTATCTTATTGTATCCAAGCCCCTGCAAAACCGGTAAATGAAGTATTCAAATTAATGATGTAAAACTTGGTTTGATCTTCCAGTCATCTATCTCCAAAGGTAACACTATGGAACCTAAAGCGCTCACCTTGTTCATTAAATCTCTCAACATCATCCATCTCCTCGAGTGTGAAGATGTCGATCCTCAAATAGGCAAGGGTCTTTAGACTCATAATGTTCACCATGCACACGGATCGATAAGAACTCGCAATTATAATGTAGATGGTTTCCATGTCCCAGAAGAAGGTCTTCATCACGTGAAGGTGATCTCCACGAGCTCCATTTTGTGTAATATGTCTCCTCACCAATAGTGGTTAGCTGAAAAGCATATTTTAGGATAAGGAGAGCCTTGATTAATGATTCTCTCATCTTTAGATAAGATAAGGGCATCATATAGCTTTGATGGCAACTTTCTTAGATGAGAGAGGACATTATATTCTACCTTGGATCCTTCACAAACATATCCAAGGGTGGAGCATCTAGTGGAGGGCTTCTTGATCCTCTAAACCAATTACTTATTTTCCTCACCTTGGGGTGCCTAGGAGGTATAACCTTGCCACTCTGAGGTTGACTTGATGATTTCTTATGGAAGGGTAATGGAGTGTTCTACACGCATGGCTCACCATAGTTTCTCCTATGGGAACCTCAATTGAATGATTCTAAGTCTATCTTAAGAGGTGAACCCAGTATTATGAAATTCCAACTCAATCGAAAGAGGAGATCAAAATTATTATAGTTATTTTTACTTGAAGAGTTATCATTAAGAATAGAAGTGACAACCCAGTGACATATATGTAATTCAAGCTAGCTTTATCTTTCAATTTCTTGGATTTGATAGGAGGTATGAAGTAAAAAATTAAGTAAAATAATAGGGGTGAGGGATTTGATGCCCTCATCATGATAAGATGTCTACTAGCACAAGAAGAACTAGTAGTGGTAGCTCTTGATGTAGGCTGTAAATTGGGCGGAGGTGGTTCGATTGGTGGTTGCATGCTATCTGGTGACACATGTTGTTGTTATTGCTTCGCTTATTGAGTCCCCTTTCCTTGAGTTGGCTCTAACAATTTGCAAACCTTCCTTGATGTTGGAGGTTTGAGTGACTCACATGAAAATGTTTTGATCTTCTAAATAATATTTTTTAGAGATTTTGATAAGGAGATATCCCAACCTTCTTTAATTTTGGAAGGATCACAAGTATCCCCAAGGATTATCTTAATGGAACTAGAAAGTTGTTCCACAAGGTATTCCTTGGGATAACTACACACCATCTTGAAACTATGTTCAAGTTAGTCCTTAAATGTGAAGCAATCCTCCAAAACATGATGGTATAGTGGTAGGGGAAAAGTTAGGATCATGACTTTGCCCACTTCCTCTCCTGGGCTTGGGTAGCTGAAAATCAGGTTTCTTTAAGAGATTCTAAAGATCTTCCTTACCTCCCTCTTAAATGAATAAGGATTGTTAAGTTTATCCAAAAGAGTAGGTGGACCATAGCTACGGCGGATGTGTATGATTGTTGTTAGTGATGTGGCTAAAGAGGTGGCAGCTATGGAGGCTATGTGGCAGAGGGCTATCTCGGTGGTGGTAGAGGAGGTGGCGAGGCTATTGGTGGTGGTCTCTGGTGATCTCTAGCTAGTTGCTTCTCTTATCCTTCTATCACTAGACTTCTTCTCCTTCTTACATCTTTTCTTTCTTTATTTGGGCTGTCTTGAAAAGGCAAACTGTTTGGCCTCTCCTTGTAGACTAAATGCCTTATTAATTAACTTCTCAAAGTTTTGATGGTGAAGCCCTTAAACATGAAGGCGATCAAGCCATGGATACTCTTTAGAAGAATCTCAATGGCATGCTTTGTTCAGATATGGCTCATATTTTATACTCAGTTGCCATCGAGAATGTAGTAAAGGGACTCACATGGGTGTTGTTGTGCTCGAGATCACTACGAACCCTTTGATGAGCTCCACAAATCTCTTTATAAAGAGTTACTCCAACTCGAAATATCTTTCTTGAACTATTGGAAAGTTCAACATACCAATCAAAAGCTATCCCTACTAGGCTCTTGACAAAGAGAGAAAAAGTAAAACATCACTAACAGATTGCAATAACTAGCTCAAATGGCTTTGCCTCGTGTTTTCACTACTATCAAAACTCTTAAAGGAAGGTGGCAGAAACCCTTGGGATATTGGATTGCATCAAATTCTTCCGGGTAGGGTCTACCCTTTGGGCCGATGATCCTCCCAAGCTTGAGCCAACACTTCCTCACCCGCTCAACCATATACTTGATATCTTTCTCCATGGAGGTAATTTTCACAACCTTCTTATACATCTTTGGTGCTACCTTGCTAATGGAGGTAAAGTCTTGGTTGGGTACAAGACATACCAACTCTAGCTAACTAGTCTCATTGTGATAGGATGAACTAGTGGTGCTTATTTCTAAAGCATAGCTATAACAAGTCCTCAAGCTCTCATCCATCTATTTGTTCATCTTTTTTGTTTTAATTGATATAGAAGGTGTTGGGCTGATTGGGTGTCTTCCTACTGCCTCATCACCTTCTATTACTCTTGCTCTCGAGGAGGGATCCCTTAGTATCTACCATGCAAACCTAGAGTCTCCAAACAAATCATCTTCATTGGGATCAAAGCGTCTTCTCATCAAACCAATTGTATCCTAGGATCTCCTTCTTTTCCATGAAATAGTGAGCTACTATATCATCTAAAGAATGATCTATCAAAATTGGCACAAATGCTTTTGTGACGGTGGTGGGATCCACATCATGTTCTATGAGGCACCGACCTCCCTTGTGAAGAATTAATCCGTGAGGTTGTACTGTAGAAGATATGCACTCACAGGCTCACTAACTCAGTAGGTGACACTCTAGGAGGTTCTATGATCATGGGTGCGGGTTGCCACCCTCTCCCTCTGTGACTACTATGGTGGTGATGGTGAAAGGATAACTATTATGCTTGGGTTACCATTCCTTCGCACCTGGCAGGAAGGTCGGCGAGGCTCGCCAGTAAGTGGTGTGGATGGAATATCCCACCCTATAGTCGGATCACCAACGGGACTTCTTCTCCAGATGTGGCCTTCATAGCCTTGGGCAGCTAGATCTTGATGCATGAACAAGCAATGGTGGGGGAGGGTAGAAGCGTGTGGTGGAGACACCACCGACTCTCTTGAAACAGGGCCCTCTTCGTGATGAGTAGTCCACGTAAGTAGAATATTGTTTGTGTGAGTGACATGGGTAGCATGCGTGGAAATCAAGAGTGTAGAGGCCACACTTTCAAACCTCCCTCTCTCTAGTGATATGAGCTATAGTATGGGCCTCCACCATTGCCTTCAGTAGATGCTTCCCATCGAGGGGATAACAGATCTCAAGTCAAATTGAGCCCAGACTGAGAACATCTAGCTCCACCAGCATAGGGCGAGCAGGCCAACATATGACCTCCTACTCTAAGCGGTGGGGCAGGAACCACTGGAGGTGAAGTAGGGATCCTCCTAGCATCCTTCACAGCCGAGAGAGGATGGAATGGGTTCGATGTAACCAGCAGGAAATCAGTGGGCAACTCCTCCACTAACCATGTAGCTACCTCCATCTCCTAGCGATGCATGTATAGTATCCTAATCATGTAGTTTTTATTCCTCCTCACGATTCTTGGTGGGGCAAGCGGTAAGAACAGACTTCAAAAGGCTGGGAGACAATCTCACGGAGGAGACTTACCTTTGAGGGTGCTAATGAGTGGGTGCTAGCCCTTACTAGGGCGCAGAAACAAGGTGCACTAGCATTGTCACATGTTGGCGACACTTGTATAAAGCTGTCCTTTCTTTTGGTGAGGGGATATTAGAGTCGATGGCAAGTCAATCAATGATAGGTTTCACACGCCACTATGGTCCTAATTGTGTGGGGAATGCCCTCATAGGTAATCCTCTCCCCTCAAAATCTCATTGAAATTAATGAGGTGGGTGTAATGAGCACAAGGAAGTGGCACGATCAGGCCAAGTCCATCTTGTGGGGAAAGGTAAACACATACTTAGTGCAACCATTTCTATCAACTGAAATTGAGGACTAGTGAAAGTTTTCATTGAATGAGAGTCAATGTTAGAATAAACTTGGATCGATTTGTTGATTTTGAATTTTGAATTTTGAATTTGAACCAACACTCAACAACATAAAGTGTTAAGTTGGTTTTCAAGAGATTTTTGAGATTTCAATTTTTTTTTTTTTTTTTTGAGGATGCTTCCATAGGTTCATATTTGAATTTTAATTTTGATTTTGATGACTTTTTTATTTAACAAATTTGGGTATGTTAAAGTAAAGTGTCAATTTGCATTTATTTTGGATTTGAGATTTTGAAATTTACTTAGCAAATTTGGGAATGCTAAGTGAGACGTTTGAAAATAATTTCTTCTTTTGTTTCTTTCTTTCTTTTGCTTTGTGAATCATTTTGTGATTTGAAATGAAATTCTCATTTAGCAAATTTGGGTATGATAAATGAGAAAATCTAAGTGTGTTTCATTTTGAAAAAAATTGAAAATAGGATTCTTAGCAAATATAAGTATGCTAAGAAAATCCTAATGTGTTTCTTTGGTTTTGATTTTGATTTTGAAAAGTAGGATCCTTAGCAAATTTAAGTATACTAAGGGAATCCTAATATGTTTCTTTTGATTTTTTATTTGATTTTGAAAGTAGGATCCTTAGCAAATTTAACTATGCTAAGGAATCTAATGTGTTTCTCTTTGATTTTGATTTAATTTTTGGTTGAAAGTGGAGACTTCACTTTAGAAAATTTGGTATGCTAAAATGAAGTTCCATTTAATTTTGTGAAATGAAAATTTCACTTAGCAATTTGAATATGCTAAATGAAGTTCCAAGATGTGCTTAAAATTTTTGTATTTTGATTTTATTTTGAAAATGAAGACTTTACTTTAACAAATATGGTATGCTAAAGAATGAAGTTCCAAAAGTGTTTCTTGAAAATTTTATGAAATATAAATTTTACTTAGCAAATTTGAGTATGCTAAATGAATTTCCAAAAGGGTGTTTCAAATTTTTTTTTTGAAAAGGGGAGACTTCATTTTAGCAAATGGGGTATGCTAAATTGAAGTTCAAATATGTTTTGAAAATTTTATGAAGTAGAGATTTCACTTAGCAAATTTGAGTATGCTAAATGAGATTCCAAAGTGTGTTTCAAATTTTATTTTGGATTTTGGAAGGAGACTTCATTTTAGCAAATGGGGTATGTTAAATTGAAGTTCAAATAGGTTTTGAAAATTTTGTTTTTTTGATTTTGAAAAGGAGATTTCCATTTAACAAATTTAGGTATATAAGATGGAAATCAATTATGTTTTTTATTTTCATAGGTGTATATTTTTGTGTAATTATTACTTTTGAAAGGAAATCCCAACCTAATCATATATGAAATATGTTAGTGGCATTTCAAAAGTAATGTTACTTTATTTGGAGATGAAATTTTCAATCAATAAATTTGGGTATATTAAATGGAGATATTCATATGTGCTTTTGAAAGTTTATTTTGGGTTTTGTTTGAAAATAAAACCTCCATTCAATAAATGATTATATTGAATGGAGAGGTTCCATATGTGCTTTTTTGAAAATATGAAGTTCAACATAACACATGTGGCATGTGTTAAGTGGAGTTTCAAAGTTATGATTTTGCTTGAAGAGGTAATATCCATTCAACACATTTGGATGTATTGAATGGAAAAGGCCCATCTTCAAATTTTATGCTTTTGAAAATATGATTGTTGGATTTTTTATTTGAAAATGAGGCCTTCACCAAAAAATTGAGTGAGAAACTCATTTGTGCTTTTTTATAAAATGTGATTGTTAGAATTTTATTTTTGTAAATATGATCCTACATATAATAATCATAAATATTGTTAGATGAAGGTGATTTAGGAAAATTTTGTGCAAAATATTTTATTATGCATTTTTTAAAGAGTGTTTTTTAAAAAGCAAGATTTTATGAAGGATTTATTTTGTCTTTATTATTTTTTTAGAATGAACCATTCCTTAACATGAAAATGATAAGGAGGACATCTTTAATTAATTATCTTTATTTCAATTTTATTTTTTACCCATTGGGGAACCAACGGGGTTTTAAGATTAACAGGTGAGGTCTTAAACCTAAATATGTTGGCTAGCTTAACTTAAGGATGAAATAAGCTAAGTGTAAAGATAGTCTCGATTCATACCAAAGTATAAATCTACTATCGATACTTGGAGACAAGATCATTTACCAAAGATGGAGAGGAATATCCCCGTGGAGTAGCCAAAAAATTCTATGGTGAAATTTTTTAAGTTTCTAAAGAAAATGTATACCTCCATCTTCACTCCATGAGATAAAATGAAGATAGAAATATACTTCTCTTTTTTATGCATTTTTGACATCATTAGATTCCCAGATGTTCTTATTTGGGTGATAGGATACAACATTGAGGAGATGTGTACTATCCCGAAAGATAGAAGTCATTACCCTACTATGGACAAAATCACCTCAACAAGGACTCCTAAGGACAATGGGTGCATATGTACGAGATTCTTCCACTACTTTACATGAAAAAATAAAGTAGGGTTTATTTTAAATTGAGTTCATTAAGTTCCTTATGAGGCAAGCCCCATAGTTAATTACATCCTAAGAAAGGAGATTCTTTAGAATACTCTAGGTAAATGATCATTGTCTCCAAAGATTTTTAATAGGTAGGACTATCAATTGATTAGTTTATTTTGGAAGATCAAATGGAATTGATCAAATAGAGGGAGTTATTATTGAAGTCAAAGGAAGATAAGTAGGAGATGCTCACGATGCTAGAAACCTGGAGCATCTCAAACTATCTATGGTTGCTTTACAGAAATTGAATTATCTATTTGAGTTAAATTTTATTAGAAGTTTAGGCCTTATAATTCCACAATACAAGGTTATGAAAATGCCTAAGATGTGAGGATTTATGCTTATGGCCCAGAAGGGAGAAGCAACCTCAAAACCTAAATCTAGGGAGCTTTGGTGAGGGCCAAAAAGCATGGCCTAAATCTAAGGAAAAATGGGCATTTGGTTTGCCTCCATAGAAGAGGAGAAATCACACTGCTTGGACTTACAAACACATAAGGGTGGCCTAACTAACTCCTCCTACAATTTTAAATTCATGTAGGCAAGTCATATGCTTTATGCAAGATAGGCTATTATTTATTTAGAAAGAGACTAAGTCCTTAAACTTACTCCCTAAGAGACTAGATCTTGTAAGCATGGAAAATGACCTAGATCTAATGCAAAAAACATATTACATGTTATTTTCATTTTTGGACAATCATTGACTCAGCTTATAGGATTCATATGCCTAATGCATGAGAAATAAGATTATTGGCCAAAATCGGTGAGAATGGAGGAGGTGTGTTTCCACCATGGCTCTCAAAGGTCAAGCCAAGTTTCTCCGGCAAAGGTGGAAGCCCCATCAAGAGAATAACAATATGCTTTTATGCATGATGTTATAAAATAAATCTCATCTAAGGGTTGCTAATTCTTTTTCTTGATTTTAATTTAGGATTTAAATGAGATTGAGTTGTTTATTTTAATTTTGAGTTAATTAATTTGGTAAAAGATTTATTTTTTCTAAGAGTCTAATTGTCATCCAGGTCATACATCAAAATAAGAAAGCTATAAATGTATGTCATTAATGCACAAGCTAAATAAAACATCAAATATTTTATAAAGCTAACACAAAAGAATAAAAGGTCATTTTATTGGGCACCACCGCATAAACTTGAAAACAAATGGGTATGAGCTCTACCCTTATACAACTTGGATTACAAATGAATTAATTTACAATCAAGTAAGGAAATTCATGTTATGGGGTCTTCATTTCTTATTTTCTTCTTTCTTCTTTCTTATTTCTTTTTTCTTCATTCTTCTTTTGGTTCTTTCTTTTGGATGATTGGAAGGTGGTTTACTCCAAAGCTTCACATGGTACATAAGATGTAATCTTATGACTAATGCTCATCCTAATCCACCATAACAATCATTCTAAAATCTAATTGCAAAAATACATGAAAAGAAAAAGTAAAACTAACACGCAAAATAGAGATTAGTTAAACAAATCATACAAATCCTAAGTATGTATATTAGACTTAGCACCCCATATGGGTGACCAAGTCCACCTAGCCTATTGGATTATGCTTAGGGGTATAAGCACCGACAAAAGCTTATATTTTTTATTACAGATCCCTTAAGCACAATCCCCACAGAAAATAATGATTAGAATAAATTGTCCTACCATTCATTCTATGCACATTCACCCTAACATCCAAACTAAAACAAAATATCATAAAATAAAAATAAATATCAAACCATGCACCCTAACCTAAAGTTAGAAGTGGTGACTTAGTCTAATGTATATGCTTTTAGAAATATTTGTGTGGTATGCTTAGTATGGTTTTAAGGTTTGGATTTGTAAGTATGAGGATGTTCAACTTAGATGAGTGGTTTCATTTAAGTGTTTATTTGATTTGGGTTAAATTTATTTGATGTTTTGTTTATGTTTGAATGAACCTAAAACTAATTACTAAGTATTGTAAAGAGGAAAAGAGAAGAGAACTTCTCTTTCCTTCCCTACCTTAAGTAATTTCTAAAGTAGATTCATATTTAGTTTTGTTTGGTGAATGTTTTATTATGTATTTTAATTAATCCTAAGTTTAGATCAACTCTAAACAAACTTATTCAAAAGAAAGGTATTTTAAGATTAAATAAAGTGAATTAATATCACAAAACACACATCACTTCATTTCTTTCCATATGTATAACATGCATATGAATGGATCCTAGGCATATCTATACATACAAATGGGAATGTTTAGCATACTTTATGATGAATGTTACATGAGTTACTTAAGAGAAATTGAATGCTTTATGATGCATGATTTTCATTAAGTAGAAAAGAGGCTTTCTTATCCATTTTCACATGCACACATGTATATGAAATGCATAAGTGAGTATAGCCATTGTTAACAGGGTGTAAGCTACAAGTCCTACTTGGGCTACTTAAATCCTCACAACCCAAGGTTGTCCAGACTAATATACCACTTTCCTTAAATACAAGCATATGTATAAAAGAAATGAATGGAAAAGAAAGATGCAAAAGTTTGTATTTATTTGTTTGATTTGTTTATGCAATTTATATGTGTGTGGATGTCATTCTTTAAGTAATATCATAGGAATGAATAGGAATGGAGTTAGGCAAGTGTTATGTTCTTTTCAAATGAACTATATACTTTGCCAAATCTATTCAAAATTATGCTAAAAGAAAAGAAGGAAAAATACTATACACATTTTCATATTTATATCCACATGCAAGCTTATAAATAATTATAAGTAGCACACTTTCAATTTTAGGCATTTGATTCATAAATTTTAAAAATAGTTTTGAATTTAATAGTGATAATAGCTACTCATATTTTTACTTTAGCCAAAACATGCAATTTGACATAAAGAAAATATTTCATTTTGAATTTGATTTTTTAAAAGTATGAATGTATGAAACTCATATGGCATACACATTTAGAATGTTAGGAAAGAACTAAATTCATGAGAGCATGTAAACACATTCACCCTAATTAATTCATAAAGATAGTCTTATGAAATAAGAAAGCTTAAAACAAATCAAATTATTTTAAATAAATTTTGATTTTGTTTAGAGTTTGATTTAATTTGAGAAACATGAGGTGAGTTTCCTATTTCTAACCCATTCCCACATATGTTTGTTATTTTATTTTAATTTTTAGGTGATTAGATCAATTTTATGCTTTGATTAGGTTAAGGTATGAATTAAGTGTGTTAATTATCCCTTACCTATACCACTTTAACATACTTAATAAACTATGAAATGATATAAAATCACACAAGAAATTTAAATCAGCAATGCACCTAGGAAAGAAGAGGGTCTAATGCAATTGGCTCATGATTAATAATTAATTAAACTAAGGGTTTAACTTAAGTAATTTCATAACTCCTCTCACACATGAGTTGGGTTTTGATTTCCTTAATGTACTTAGGTTATTAAACACCTAAGCATCTACCAAGATAGATTAATTGAGTTTTGAAAAGTTTTAGAATTTTATGAAATTAATTAAGGGGTAATTAGTGAATTAACCCTTAAAAGGTTGAATTAAGAAAGGGGTTTAAGGAATGTATTAAGGAAAGCATCCCAAATTATTCTAAACCTTATATTCACTTAATTAAAACTTAATTGACTCAATCAGAGGGTTAAACCACTAATTATGCAATTAAGCTTAAATTAAGGGAGTGATTAAGGAATGAGCAATTTTTAATTAAGCCACCAATAAATCCCAAGAAAATTAGGGAGATAGTCATCCCATTAATTATGCACAAGAAGTTTGGGATTAATCGAGTAATTAGGGGTAATTAGCAAAATAATATTATCAATAAAACCCAAATTTTGATAAAAGCACTATTCAAAATTCATTAAAATTATTTTTGGAATATTCTATATTCAATTATCTATCCAATGTAATTTATTAAAGTATATTTTATTTTTCTAGGCTTAGATATAAATTTAAGAAGTTTCCATGATTAATTAGAACATTTAATAGCCTAATTAAATATTTAATCTTCGATGCCATGTGTCGATGCGGCATGCGCTTTCCACATGATGCAATGAGATTGGATAATAAAGTTGTCACATCGTGGCGTCGCGCCGACATGCTACAGCTTTCTCCTCACCCGTCGTCAAGGATCGGGCGGTGTTAAACCGGATCAAATGGGTTAAAATGTGGATCTACACGCGTCTTTCATGGTCGTCCATCCAAAATGCGTGGATGGATGGCCCGTGATCTATCCATATAAATATCGTGAAGGATGGACATCGTCCATCTTGAGGATGATTCGAGCTCGATTGAGTGGATTGATCATAAAATTTACCCACCCATCTAAGCATGAGGCAAACACATCTAACGCTAAATTTGCATGAGATTAAAATTCACTTCACAAAGACCAAACCATATTAAACTTAAGCTCGTTTAATGGCTAACCTCGCTAGAGGTGATCACCTGCTCGATTCCTTGGAGAATCTTCGTCAATAGAGCAAGCTTTCTTGAAGTTTGAGGCTCTAAGATTGGGTATATCCTATGGGCCAACTCCTCTTGCACTTGGGCTGGGTCTTGATCAAAGTAGATCCCCTTGCCTTTGGAACTTGGGAAAGAGCTTGGGTGAACTCAACTTGAACCTCGAGGGTGCTGAAGAGGAATTAGGTTGGTTTGAAGTATGGAGTAAGTTGGATTTCACTTGAGCTCCCCTCGATTTAGAAATTCAAAAGGGGAAAATGGGCTCTATGAAGCTTGGGATAACTTGGCAATGGCTCCTCCGGCATCCCTGCTCAATCAGTATGAAAGTAAAGTTTGAATTGAATTAGGAGGAGTATATCTCCCCTTGAAGGATCGGACGGTCGTGAAGGTGCTTACCATTTTGATCCAATTAAGCTTATGCAATGGGTTTGTTAGGTTGTTAGAGGTGTCCTTGAATTCAATTTTGGCGGAGAGGAGGAGTGGATGAGGTGGCCATGTGCTTAAATCAAGTGAAGGGAGGATTTCATGTGGCCAATTTCAGCGGTGGTTGTTTTGGGTTTGGGTTGGGTTTGGACCCAAACCCATTGGGTCATGTCTAAGTCCATTAGTGATCATTTGGTCCACTAAGAGGATGTCAAGTGTTCATGAAAGGAATTGACCAAATTTCAAGTGGTTTTGATTTTGGGTCACCTTATGTCCTATGGGTAAAATGGTCATTTGACCTTGATTTTAGTTTGGGCATGTTTGGTATGTTTGAAAAATGGGTTAGGCCAAGTTTCATTGAATTTTGAATTGGTTTGATGTGATTTGGCTCATGTTAACCCATTTAGTCAAGTTGACCAATTGGTCAAATTGGGTCAAACCAAAGGTTGGGTCAAGTTCATATGACCATTTGAAATATTTTGGTGACTTTGATTTGATTCAATTTGGTTTAGGTTTGAATTTGGTTCAATTAAGTTCATTTAGGTCAAATGGGTCAAGTTGACCAAATTGATCATTTGACCTATTAGGTTAGGTCATATGTTGGTTCATGTTTGGTTAGTCATGAAATGGATTGGTATCTTTGTTTCCAATCAATTTGGTTTATGTTTGAGTTTGGCTCAATATGACCCTTTAGGTCAAGTTGGATTCAAGGTCAATTGGGCTAGGTTAGGTCTAGTTGGCCAATTGAGACTTTGGTCAAGTTCAACAATCATTTTGAAATGAACTTGACCCATTATTCAATCAATTTGGCTTAGATCAAGTTTTGACACATTTTGACTTTTAGGTCAAGTTGGGTCAACTTGGGTCAAGTGTCCAATTGGGCTAGGTTAGGCTCAAATGTTGACTTGGTCAAGTTCAAAATTGATCATGAATGAGTTTAGATCATTGGTTTCAATTAATTTGGCCCATGATGGATTTTGGCTATGTTGGGTTTCATTTTGGCTAAGTGTTGACTTGGTCAACCCTTAAGTTTGACTTGGTTTGACCCAATTTGAGTGATTGATTATCTCATGATGATTGTTGATCATGATGAGAGATTTAGTGGGTTTGGTTCAATCCAATTTGATTAGGATTAGAATTTGGCTCATAATGGTACTTTAGATCACTTTGGGTCAAGTGAGCCCAAGTGGGTCAAATGGCTTGGTCAAAGCTTGATTTGAGTTTGATTGAACTCACATATGAACTTATGATTGAAATACAAATCTATTTGCAAGTGGCTTGAAGTTAAATGGGTTTTGATTCATTTGATAATTTCAAATTCAAGGGTGAACATGGGTTTGATTTAGGTTTGATTTTGGATTGAGTTTTGATTTGGTGATTGAAGTTTGTGTTTATATTTGGATTCATGATTGAAGGATTGATTGAATCATGAAAAAAACTAAGAGTTTGTCTTGATTTGAAATTGATTTGGCTAAGTTCAAGATTTTGACTTTAAAGGCTTAGGTTGGATTTTGAATGAATTTGAGTTTGATTTTTTGAAGTTGGTTTTGATTGTTTGAATTTATATTTCATTTATATATGTGAATATAAATGAGAATATAGATAGGTTATGAAAACATTTCAAGGATTTGTGGTGATTTGAACATAAACTAGGCTAAGTCCTTAAGAAAATCAAGTGACTTACGAAAGATTTTGAATTTGGATTTAAATTTTAGGTTTAGTTTCATTGATTTGAATTTATATTTTATTTATATATATGAATATAAATGAGAATATAAATTGGTTATCATAAAATTCCAAATATTTTAAGTGATTTGAACATGATCTGGCAAGTCCTTAAGAAGGAATGAAAGGACTTAGGAAATATTTTGAATTTGGAATTGAATTTTGGATTTAGTTTGATTGATTTAAATTTATATTTCATTTATATATGTAAATATAAATGAGAATATAAATGAGTTGAGAAAATTTTATGAGTTTGAATTGATTTGAACATGATTTAGGTTAAGTCCTTAAGAGGAATAAAAGACTTAAGAAATATTTTGAATTTGGAATTGAATTTTGATTTAGTTTGATTGATTTAAATTCATACATTCATTTATATCGTGAATACAAATGAGAATATAAATGAGTTATGAGAAAATTTCATGAGTTTGAATTGATTGAACATGATTTAGGCTAAGTCCTTAAGAGGATTAAAGGACAATCATGGGCTTCAATCATAAGTTTCAATCATGGGTTTCAATCATGTGGCATTGATTTGAGTTTGGGAGAAATCAATTAACTGGAATTGATTTAGGTTTGATGTTGATTTGATTTGGAGTTTGACTTGAAGGAAGAAGTAAGGAATGTGGTCCAAGCTATAGGGTATGCAAATTTTCCTAACACCCTAAGGCATGATCTACTCTATGGCTAACTCTTCTAAATCTCTAGGCTAGGTTGAGTGTCCACTTAATCACTAGATGTGTCTTAAGACTAAGGATCTCTTAAAGTCTAAGATGAGTCTTATGTCTAAGATGGAGGGTTGAGAGCTCATCCTAAAATGAGGTCAACAATCATGTTGATGGTAGCAATGTCAAAGGACTAAAAAATTACAGCAAACTGTAACTTTTACATGTATACTTGTCTTGGTTTGATTGCAACATGTTATGCAAACAATGCTATGCGAAAGTGGATTTTCTTAGACAAGATGCCTTCAAAGTTTGCATACAACAATAGTGATTGAGAACAACATTCTACTAATCTTTCCTGGAATTTCTATTTCATATCCATGCCAATGTAATGGGGCATTTTTCTGTATACCAAATATCAGATGATAATGATGCATTAGAAATTTGCAGATGATTTAACTTTGTTTCACTTAACATGGTTGCATGACTGCATTTGGTGATGGGTGCCTAGTGGATTGAAATGATGAAAATTAAAATAAAACTTGAAAATTATTCTCTCCTCTTTATGTATACCATATATATATATATATATATATATATATATATATATATATATATATATATATATATATATATATATATATATATATATATATATATATAATATTTATTTAATATTTCGATTTTAGTTCTCATTTATCTTCTTTTCTTTTTTTTATATCATGTATTACAATTATTTCTTTTATAGCTCTTTTGCATATATTCTTGGTTTCAAATGCATCAATAATACTTACATTGCACAATCTATTTTAAATTTCTTACTCGAGCATATTGAAGTTGGTTTTATATCATGCCTAGGAGTAGATTTTGCCTCACTTTTATTTTCTTTTAAATAAAATTTCATATTTTCTCATTTGTTGAGCTCAATTTTTTATATCCATATTTTATATTGAACTTGCATCATTTTTTTATGCAATAAGTTGATAATGAAAATCTTCTGAGCAATTTCACATGATTTGTGATTTATTTTAGATCATACAATATCTCAAATGATTTTGGCCACAATTGAGACATTTTGCTTCTCATGATATTGCCTTTCATGTCTATCAATTTTATAATATTCACTCGCTTGATTCATGGCATAGATGTAGGTCAATAGTATCGTATACCAAGGGCTTGCTCAACCACAAGGAGTCAACATAGAAGTCACCTACTCTTGAACTCTGATCATCATAGAAGGCATCAAAATTTTGGGAGCCACAAAGACAATAAGCCACTTGATCTCAATCAAATCATTATCTCTAATCCAACTTGTTGGACAATGTGAACCAATCTTGAATAAGAGTTTGGCTTATTACACCATTGATAAAATATATCTTCAACCCAAAAGTTTATAAGAGATAAATACTCAATATTTCTACAAAAATATATTTTCAATTATCTAATGTAGGACAAAACCCAATAATCTAGCTTGTAAGATTTCATACAATTTCCCACTAAAATCCCTATAGAGCACATACAGATTAACGTTATCCCGCTCATTCATTGTTTTTTTTTTTTTGTTGAAGGGTATCACACTCCATCATCTTGTGGATGGGGATATCGTTAATGATTCATAGATCTGACGTACATTCATCAATCACGCAGCGGTCCGATATCAAGAAGACCTGCCGGAGAGAGAATCGAGCAGGTGGTTCAGCTTCGCCCTCTAGCTAAGAGCGGTGGGTCACTCATTCCTTTAGTTGTTCATGGTTATGCGGTTCTTGTCTAGCTTATTAAAATACAGGACTAGCTGAATAATAACCATCTTGGAATTGATTTAATTACCCTATCAATTTGTGGAACGAAATGCCGAATATTTTGGCAAACTATTGAAAGCGAAATGTGGAGGTTCAAGTTAAATTGTAGACATATTTGATCTATAACGGAATAACAAATTTTTTCTTTACAATGATTCACAATCAAAAGGATAAATAATCTAAATTTTCAACAATCGCTCCGGCCAAGGCCACAATCACGTCGGCCTCCACAACCCGACATTGCCCTCGCTGTCCGCATTTCTCCTCTTTCTTCCCTTCCAGCCTCCAGGGCACACACCGCTGAAATAGTATAGAGAGAACGAAGGGAAAGCAGCGGAGAAGAGCAGGAGAGA
Organism: Cymbidium sinense; assembly: GCA_021442155.1. Classification (NCBI taxonomy): domain Eukaryota; kingdom Viridiplantae; phylum Streptophyta; class Magnoliopsida; order Asparagales; family Orchidaceae; genus Cymbidium; species Cymbidium sinense. The sequence continues at coordinate 4,960,027 of CM038230.1, forward strand.
AGGCAGAGAGTCACAAACAACGTTCGAGGAGAGCGGACTACGAGGCAACAAGAGCTAGGGTTGAAGTCGCTGGCACCGCCGAATTCGGTGAATTTATTTTGCCGCCTTTGATAGCAAGAAACAGAATCCCCACTCGGTTTTATGTCTCATAATATATTTAATTTATCAAATATCAAATAATTTATATAGCAAAACTTAATCATTTTCCCTAAACTTTAGCAACTGCTTACTTTTCTTACAATTATTTAAAGAAATAGTAATCTGATTATTTCATCAAATTAAACTACATGTAATTACTTGTGAATAACATATAGTTATTAATTAACTATACACTCTAATTGTTTAATAAAATTGATGATTGATTTTGTAACATATCATTATTCTGTGATGATAAATCTCGTCTGATTATTCAAAATTTATAAGAGCATTTATTATTATATATTTATACATAATTATAGTTTAATTTACACCTTATTCTATTTTCATCACAGGCAACATAAATATTTTTTATGTAAGAAATATTTATTCTTAAATCACATCATCATTCAACCAATTTTTTTTTTAGGTGGTGGGTTGGTAAACTAAAAATATATATTATGCCAGCATGTCTTCAGTTTTTTTTTAATTAGGTTAGGTTTTATGATTTTTAAATTAATTTTGAGATGAATAAAATGTAAAAAGATTAATGTATATTTAAATTTCACTAATATTAAATAAATTGAGAGATTATAAAATTATATGAGCAAAGAAATTGTGTTAAATTAGTTTTAAAATATTGAATTGACTTTAAGATTACGTATTATGATTCAATAATAAACTCAAAATAAATTTAAGATTTTTTAAATTCATTTTAATTTACTTTATATCAAAATATCTTACATAATCTTTTTTATAAAAATAAGAAAAGCATATAATAGATTAGTTTTATGATCATTGAAATATATTTGATGTTAAATAAAGATAATATTAGAATATTATGATACAACTATCTTATAACATTTAAAATAAATATATATAATTTTTTATGTTTAAATTATTGATATTATAAAATAATTTATTTTAAAGTAGGTTTTAAAATTATTAATATATATATATATAATTAAATAATTTTAAGTGTATTTAAATATAAATTATTTTAAGATATTATGATTTATATATATTTTTTATAACTATAAGATGCTAAATTAATAAATATATAATATTTTTATATAAAATATTTCGATTTATTAGATGTAATTATTACTTTACGTAGTCCTACATAGGAATCCGCGAATATTAATTTATACAATCGGGGAGCTAAAATTCCCCTTTCTCTGCAAAGGAGCGCCTCTGGGAAGAACATTGCATTCCTCCCTTCCCAGAGCAATTAATGACCCCAACGTTCCCTTCTCCCCTCAACTAGCCCACCCTTATTTTTCCGAACCTCGTTTTCCGGCAACTTCGCTCTCGGAATCCTCAGCAATGCCTACTTTCTTCTCCTTGCCTCAGCTTCACCGCCTACCGTGACTGGTGCTACAACCTCTCCTTCCTATCCGCTGGGCTCCGTCCCACCGTCCTCCATCTACAGGCAGGTCAATCCACCCTCTGTTGCTGGACACCTCGCCATCCCGACCCCAAAACCCGCCCCTCCCTTCTCCTCCTGCGGCTTCGGCGCCAACGCCACCTGGCAATGGTCCTCTACCTCCGTCCACTCGTCCACGCCGGCTTCGATCTCTACGTTCCCGATCTCCTTTTCTTCGGCGGATCCTACACCGCCCGTTCGGATCGCAGCGAAACTTTTCAGGCTGAGTGCGTCATGGCGGCGATGGAGGCGATGGGGTGAATCGGATCCGGGCGGTGGTTGGGGCTATGGAGGGTTTGTGGGGTATCGGATTGCGGCGATGTATGAGGCGATGGTGGAGAGGGTGGTGTTAATCAGTGCCGGGGTGTGTTTGGAGGAGAAGGATGTGAGGGAAGGGATGTTTGTGGTGGATGATCCGGAGGAGGCGGCAACTATTTTGTTGCCCCAGACGCCGGAGAAGCTTCGACAGCGAATCTCCCATTACCGGCCGCCGCCGGCTTTGCCGACTTGTTTTTTGTCGGATTATATACACGTAAGCTTGCGAAATCCTTCTAGTTTTCTCTGGAATGTGAATGCCTGTAAGAGTTTGATTGAGTTGAATTTCATTGTTGGTTCTCTCGAAGCGTGTATGTTGATAAATATTAGCTTTTTTGTGATGCTCTTTTTTAAAAAAAAATACATATTATTTAAATGAAATACAGATGATCGAATTGGTTATCTGGCCTGTTTATATGACTAAAGATTTTATAGAATGTATCATTAAAAAATTCATCCCATATAATATTTAAATTTTAAAATAAAAGTTTTATAATTAAATTTAAGCTCATCTGAATTTCAATTTTAATAAATTTATAGTGTAACTGTACTTTTGATGAACAATGGTACTAAAAAGTTATTCAATTCTGCTTCAAAATAAGCCCAAAAAAAGCATGAAGTGCAATTATAAATTTTATAACATTAATTGGAAGACTAAAAGTGATTGAATTTTGTTATGATTGATCTATGTTGTAATAACCTTGTAGCTTGATTCTTTTGAGATGCTAGATCATATTGTATTGTATATATCATGTTCAAATCTTAATTGAATCATGTTTAAGTATTGTTCAAACTTATTCAAACTTTATTTGATAATTATTTGACCAATATTTAGACTTTATTAGAAGTGGTATTTGAATTGAGGCTTGAATGAGACTCAAGCTACATTCAAACAAGTTTTGAAATTTTTTGAAAGTGATTATGACATTTCTTTAATTTTGTTCATTTCTTATTCTACACTTGTTCAAATTATTGTTAGTGTAGTTGATCGTTGTTGACCCTCTTGGCGGTTCGATAAAGAAAACCGAGCTCTCATTTCCCATTCCCTCAAGCGACTTCTCGTTTGATTTCCCTCGAAACCCTGTTCCTTATCTTTCTCCTTAATTGCAAGTTCTCGTCTCCTTCAAAAAAAAAGCAACAGAAGAACCACAAGCCGGCATTTATTTTCTCCCTCTCCCATTCGATTCCTTCTACTTAGTTGTTGCCCATAAAAGAAAGGAGATGTCGCGATGGTTTGAAGGCGTCGTTAATGTCCAATAGGGCGTAGTGGGAAGAAAAGATAGGCGTGTAACAAGCATTTCGTTATCATTAGTCATAGTAAACCAAAAGCTGTTAGATCACCTTTATGAAATAGAAATGTTGTCTATTTTGAAATTTTAACTAAATTTTGGACTTGAAAAAGGAGGTTTGCGTGTAGAAATTACATATATATTTCTCTTTTATGCGGGTTGTTGAATGTCAGTTATGCTATTAAGCATGATTAATTGAGGTGATTCTTAGTCATTACTCATTAGCGTGAGTAGCAAAATAATTGATGTAATATCACGGGGATAATGTGAATCTTGTCGAAATTTTGTTGGATTTTGGGATTAAAATTTTGGATAAAGAAAAGAAGAAGAGAAAAGAATAAAAATTCATCTAAAGACCATATAATAATCTAAAATGAAATTTAAATATATTAAATTGAAAATTCTAACAATACAAATATAAATAATAGGGAAGATTACAATGAATTTCAAAAGGACTTGAACTAAAAGATTTTAATTTAACATTAAGTTAAATAATAAGATATAAAGTCTAAGAAAATTTATAAAATCCAAATTGAATGGGCATAACAAGTATTATTATCATATGAGAATATCTTAAGGAAATTAATTCATCCATTTAGTTTATAGCCAAATAAATGCTTTGAGTCTATTACTTTATAAATTGAAATAAAGGGAAGTGTTCAAATAGAATACAAGTGAGGCTTGAAGCTAACTCAAGTATAAAAGACTTAGATAAATTTGAAATTTGGTTATATGTGTTGTCTTGATGTGGAATTTAAAATAAAGTCAAATAGGATTTAATCTTTTACATAAGAGAGATGAAGAACATAACTTATGTATTCACCAATGAATGATCTTCTAATAAACATTGCGATTATCATAACTTATTCAGGTGAATTAAAAGTAATTTAAATTGACACAATCAAGCTTGGAGAATGAAAGAAGCTTGATAACTCATTTACATTTTATAGTAAACTATCGGGGTTAAGGGTTAATTAGTTAAATATTTTGAATTGTAAATGAAAACTTAGTTAACCTGCATCCACACGCCATATTCAAGTACAAGAGTAGAAGGCACCATTTGAAACTTTTAAACAAATTTGTCATTGGATCTGATTCGTACAAGCGTAAAACGACGTTAAATTAAATTACAATGAATGAGAGCTTCCTTGATCTAAAATTAAAGAATTTTATCTAATTATATTTTTAAAATCGATGATTTCATTAATTAGATGAAATTATCTAAGTTATAAATCATTTTGATATAGAGATTTAAAGTGTAAATTTAATAGAAAAGGCTGCATGAAAGTTAGAATTAATTGAAAATATGAAATCAATCTCATGATTTAGAAATAAAATTTAAATTATTAAATACACGCATTTGCTCAGACCTTATCTTGAATGTTTAAATTGAGTGTCACGAGAATGTTGTCTGATTCTCGGTTTGTGCTTGGGGTAGGGTTAGGGTTAACAAAATCTAAAAATTCAATTATTATAAAAATTTCAACTTATTAAAATATAGAAGTTAATTACGTATTATGAATGAATGTAGATCCAGATTCTACATTATTAAATTAATAGAATTAAAATCTGCAATACATCCAGATAATGATTGTATTAAATGAATATTTTAATAGGATGGGATACTACCATTAAAATGTCTTCTCAAATTGAATTAATCAAAATCAAGTATTAATACAAATAAAAATGGGATAAATTACTAAGTGTTAAATGCTTAAATAAAATTCAATTTTTAAAACTTAAAGCAAAAATTACCCCTGATTATTTGTTAAATGTGACAAATTAAGAAAACTCCTTCACAAAGAGTAAATATCAAATCAGTGTTATCTTATGTTATTTCGATTTATGTTAGTAAGGAGGTGTCCCGATTATAATAATTGATAGGCTCGCGTATGATGCGATTCTGGAAATTCCGATGGGTGGTTCTTGTCGAATAATCATTATATTATGATCGGTTGCTTGTATGCTCCCGATATCTGTCATTTGAGTTGTGAATCATGTAGGGTATCACGATAGCAAAATTTCTGTCATTTAAGGTAAACTTAAGATTGTCTCCCTGACAAACATCGCCGTCTGAGGATTATTTGGACGAGCATGTAAAATTGGATAAGGATTACATTGGGTTGGATCATTACTTACTTTTAAGTGGTATGATTATTTAATTAACTTCTTGTAAATTCACGAAAATTAAGCAAGTTTTAATTAGAATTTGGAGGGTAATGCCAAACTCATAATAAACAATAAACTCAAAATCGAGGGCGAATCCAAATTAGGTTTAATAATTCTTATAATGTGGAGGTCTTCTTATGTTAGTAATAATAAGTAGAAATTTAAAAGCAACAACACGGCAAAGCGTAACTTATCAAAATTGATGTCGATTGAGCATAATCAAAGCTGGGAGAATTGCAAAAACTCAATAAATAAGCTAAGTCTTAGTAGTGTTTTAAAACAATCTAAATCAAAGCGACTTCTTGTAGGATCTACCTCTTCTGAAACGAGCGTCTAAATCAATCTGCAAAAATTATAGGGCCTCCTTTAAATCAAAAATTAAGAATTTCATCCTGTATGACTTTCAAAATCGATGATTTCATTAATTAGAAATTATCTAACCTATAAATTCATGCATGTGTTGACATAGATATTTCAATTACAAATTTTAATGTCGAAAAGCTTGAAGTTGGAATTACATGAAAATCAAATAAATCTCATAATTCAAACATAAAATTACAAATTGTACACATGGGCCAACATTATCTTAGAATCTTTAAATTCAGTATCGAGGATGTTGCGGGTTCGTCGGTTTAGTCTTATGGTAGTCAGGGTTAACAAAACCTAAAAACTATATCTGACTTCAAATTGGTGAAATATCAGAAAAGCGATTACATGGGGTGTGATTATCTTACGTTGCATTTAGCGAGTTAAGAATCTAAAGCTCTTAAACATATTCAAGTTAATCAATTGCCGAATCAAATTGACTCAAATTACACAAAATTACCTAAAATTACTATACACATGTGCGACACATCTTGAATCTTAAATTCAATTGCGAGAATCTTGCGGGTTGCATCGATTTAGTCTTGGGGTAGTGCGGGTTAATAAAATCTAATATCGAGCTTCAAATTAGGTGAAATATCAAGCTGATTACGTGGTGACGATCTAATCTTACGTTGCTAGCAATTTGAGGATCTAAAGCTCTTAAACATATTCAGATCAATTGCTCGAATCAAATCTCAATTACACAAAATTATCTAAAATTACTATACACTGCATGTGCCGACTATCTTAAATCTAAAAATTCTGAGGATGTTGCGGGTTGCTTCGGTTTAGTCTTGGGGCTAGTTAGTTAAAAACCTAAAATATAGAGTTTCAAATCGGTGAAATATCGGCTGATTATCGGTGTGATAGATCTAATCCTCATTGTTAGCATAGCGAGTTAACAGATCTAAAACTCTTAAATAAATTCTAATTAATCAATTTTTAAATATCAATTGGAAGCTGTATAAATGGAATTCTTAAAACTTAAATCAAACTCAATCCCTCAGCATTTGTTTGTGGGGTGATAAATTAAGAAAATTAGCTCATGAAATTGATGTCAAATCAGTGTTACTTATGTTCACTCTCAATCTCTCTTCTTAAGGTGTGGCTCGTGTCATTTGCGTGGCTTGGTAGTAGCTCCATGAGATGAAGCGATTCTGACCAGAGTCCTCGATCGGGTGGTTTGGTCGGTCACTCCATTATATTACGATCCGGTATCCAGTATGCTCCCCGATGACTTTGCTTTGAGTTGTGAATCATAGAAGTACTTGATAGAGCAAACAACCCTATCGGGTACTTAAGATTGTCTCAGACAACCGGATCTGAGGATTTGGGCGGCGTAACTTCGTGTTCGATGAGGATCCTTATCGGGGTTGTCACCTCCTCATTAAGTAGGTAGGGACCGTGTCAGGGATGTGGAATGGGATCTAGATCGGATACATCATCATTCCCCAAACCATCGGTTAAAGCTAAAATGATGAATTTCATATCTTGAATTCTAAAACTCAATATCTTTGTATGTCTTTATGCATTTAGCGATCTAAACGAGCCTTGTCGAAAGTTCTCTCGTTATTGGGAGGGTAATTAACTATAGGGACTTGCTTTATAGGAAACACGGAACTAATCTAAAGTTCTCATAAAATGAGGCCGAAATCTCAGGTAGTGTCTTGCTCTACTTATCACGTATTACATTACATTTTAAACACTCTTTTCATCAAGAGGTTGGTGGCAAATTTTTGATCCACAATATTTTATTGATTTGAAATTCTTATTCTAAATTTTTAGATTTTTTAACGGGACCCGGTCAAGACTAAGCGGGAAGCCCACGTCTCGGACTTGAATTTAAGCATTGGGTAGTGCAGGGTCCATCGTGATTAGTAATTTAGATAATTTTATTTTGAATTATGAGATTGATTTTGTATTTTCATTTAATTCCGATTTAGTGTATGGCTTTTGAGATATTAAAATTTGCCAGAAATTTATAATACGGCACGTCAGTGTTTATAGCGTATAATTTCCTTTAATTAGTGATTTTATTGATTTTGAAAATCATAATTTAGAATGAAGTTTCTTAATTTTTTTTGTGTTGAAGGAAAGCTCATTCGGTCATACACGTTTAGTTTAGTATTGCGTACATACCTTGAAAGAATTGCAGTCGATGGAAGAATGCATTTTGATTTAGATTATAGTTTAAAGCATTCTTAACTTTAGTTTCTTTGTTGAGTTTTTTCTTGATTCTAGGTTTGATTATGTTGATTTAAATCACTTTTATTATATCAATTTCTGTTTATTATTTTTTTACTACGCTTTTATTACCAAGATAAAGAATCGCCTCCATATTCAGATAAGAATTATTAAACCCAATGATTTATCCTTCACCCATATCAAATTTTATAGACTTTTAAGTTGCCATATTATGAATTTAGTATACCTTCCCAAATTTCAATTAAAGTTTTAATTTTGAGGAATTTACAAGAAGAGAACTCACTCATTACTTCCTCAAATCTCTAAATAAGGTTAAGAGAGAGCACTTTCTTAAGTTTAGAGTACTCGACAAAGAGGGGAAGGATTTTAATTCTGACTGGAAAATTTTCAACTTGCTTAAATAGTTTTGTAAATATTTTTCCTCTCTTTTTCTTGTTTTACTTTTGTGTTTGTTGTATGTTATTTTATTTTCCCCACTTTTTTTTTTTTGACGCTTTTAGTTTAGATTTAGTTTTAGTTTTCTTTAATGCTTTAAGTCGCCATTTTACTCTCCTGCTTTCCTAAGTCAAAAGATTGACGAATTTTAGCCTCCTGGCCATCTCTAGGTGTCAGATCGAGTGTTTTTTCTATGCCCCTCACGAGCTGTGGTGTCTCATGACAAAGACAAATGATGCCATCTCGTCGCGACCTCACGAGCACGACGAGTTTTAAACTGAAAGAAGACATACAATGCAATATATATTCATTCTCCTTTTTTTTAAGTATAAATTGACAAAATTTCAAAGAAGATTGCCCAAGGAAGACATCTAACAATGTCGCTTTACTAAGACGCCTCACGAAGGTAATGAGCTGCAAGTATGACACAGTCGGTTCATCTCACACTCACGAAGACGAGGCTTTCAAACCCGCAAAAAACACAAGCGTATATATATCCACATTCACATACCCCACATATTCTCTGGCGTTCTGATCAGATGGGATGGGGTTGGATATCAAACCAAGAAAGAACACCTCTTAACTGCTTCTCATGCGTAATTTGAAGAGATAATGCAAGAATCGCACGAAGCCAGAATAACCCGCTCTTTGTGTTGCTTCTCTGGCGAAGATTTAAAGTGATCTGAGGAGGCTGCCGAAAGCAAGAACCTCTTGGTGGTGTTCTTCTAGTTCTGTGGCAGAGATGGATAATCAGTAGTGTGATCTGGAAGCAGAAGAAGAACCCTCTTGGGTTTTACCGGTTAATGAAGAAACAAATTCAATTTGAAATTCAAAATATGAGGGGATTTTGGTTTGGAAAAGTGGGATTTTCAATTTTGGGAAAGTGAGGAAGGGAAGAGATCATCAGAAGAAGAATAGGAATGAGGAGAAGATCTTCTGGTTTGAGGAAGGAAAAAAAAAGAAAAAAAAAACAGAGTCATTTTGGATTGGGGAAGAAAAAAAGAAGGAAAAGGAAGAAGAAGAAGAAGAAGATCCCAAGCCCTCTTTTTTTGTTTAGGAGGAAGAAACTTTCTGATTGGATTGAGAAAACCAAAGCAAAATAGGGAGAGAGGAAGGGGGAAGGAAGAGGAAGAGGTTTTGGAGAAGAGAGCGGGATCAGTTTGGAGAAGGGAGGAGCGGTTATCGTGGCTCATTCGCGCCTGAAGGGGAAAACTCTTGTCGACGTCTTGATTCATGGAGGAGGCTTCTGGAGGATGGAGCTTGAAACATGCGTCGTGAAACGATCAGCAGGAAGGCTAGGACTGGGTCACGCATGAAGGAGAATAAACTCATGCATTCATAGGATTAGATTTAGGTTATTAAATTGATTTTATTGCTTTCGTAATGTGAATTTTCGTCGATAAAATCACGTGAATATATATATCAATATAAGGTTATTAGATTCCGACGCGGCGCGGTCCGTTTTGTCGGAGGGCGTTTGGTTAATCGGCGTCAAATTAGGTCAATTTACTCAAAATCGCGTCGCGTCGCTTTCGGGCCGATGTTCGTGCGGACTTATGCGAATTAAGTCGCGAACAATCTTATTGATATATTTCGGCGTTTCAAACGCGAATCAATTTTCGAGCGAAGTCATTTGGCTTTCGGCTCACGACTTTGATATGCGTCGCGCGTTGCGACTTCGGCGCTTGATCGGTTGATCAGTCGTCTGATATTTATATTTTGATCGTTTGGCGTTACGCAATGGCGAGTTGGATTCGTCGGAGGTCATTTGAGTTGATTTTGGTGGCGTCGCATGCATTTCGGTCGATTTGCGTGTTATCACTTTCATCATTCGGCATTTGCGGGTTCGTTCGGTTTGGCGTGGACGGTCATTCGATAGTTTTCAATGTTTGAAGCAGCGCGATGATTTCCGCGAGCGGAGGTCGTTTGGTCATCGTCGCGACTTCGATATGTGTAGCGTTGATAGATCGGCAATCGATTGATCGTTAGATTTTTGCAATATCAATTTCGGCGTTTTGAATCGGGCGATGTCAGTTCGCCGATTGGAGGTCGTTTTGACCATCTTGATGATATCTGCATTTTGGTACCAATTTGCATGTCCCAAGTCTAGAATTCGATTTGTAGGCTTGACTTTGACTTATATACATATATGGAGATTGACAAGAGGAACATCGTCATTAGGCGGGTTCCTCTCTCTCCGGCATCTCCAAGATCTCTTTCTGGATCATTGTAGCGCGCGAGAAAAATAAGTCGAGATATGTGTAATCTGGATATATATATATATATATGCTGTGTTTCTTTCTTGGTTTGAAAGCGCAGAGCGGAGATAACAGCTCATTTCTCATTAGAACTGCAGGTAAAACGTCTGAATCGCTCGTTGAAATCGAAATTTTGTCAATTTTTAAACTTAGAAAAAAAAAAGGCGAGAATCAAAAGTCATTAAAAGAAGAAAACACATAAACAATGAAACAATTTGAAAGCATAAATTGAAAATTAATTTGCAAAGAAATCAGAATGATATTTATAGCAGTTTAATAATGTTGTCACTTTAAGAATTGATAATTACTTGAAGAAACTAATCATAAATATAACACACTACAAGATTCATACCAAGAATTGGATAAACCTCATTGACAGGAAGACATATTCTTGTGAAATAGTTATCAATTATTTGCATAAGCTATTGGTGAGTGGGTTCTCTTTTCTTCAAACTTTACAAAACTAAATAAGCTTTAAACACGGAGGTGATAAACTTATACAAAAACAACAACAACAAGCCTTAATCCCACTAAGTGGGGTCATTTATAATAGATCTCCATTGTGTCCATTATGTGTCAAATTCTCATTTAATTCAAGTATACTGGGTCATTTTAATACATCTTAACCAAGTCTTTTGGGTCACATCTGTACCTTTCTTAACATAAAGATCTAATGCATCTACTCTCTAGCGGATCATGGACGTAGGCGCATTATGTGGCCAAACCATAAGGCGACTCTCTCTAATCTTATCGCCATTGGAGCTACTCCAACTTTTCTGAACATACTTATTTTGCATTTTATCCTTAAGAGTAAAATATCCACTAAGCATCTCATCTCTGACTTACTTAGTCTTATGCTTCTCTTTTATTGGCTAGCATTCTATAAGTCATTGCGGTCTTACCATCTTATAAAATTTTCCTTAGTTTAAATTGAAACTTTTACATCACCTGATAAAGCGGATGCATTCCTCATTTTTGAACTAAAATACATTACCATTTCATTTTTTGAACAATAGAGCTTAAATATTTGAATCGTTCACTCTTATTAATGACTTGTTTACAATGTCACAACATCTTAGAACTTCTACAACTAAAATTACACTCCATATATTGGTTTAGATCTACTTAAGCGAAAACCTTTAGACTTAGTTGACCTCCATAATTCAAGTTTCTCTTGGACTCCTCTACAGTCTTATCAACAAGAAGAATGTCATCGAAAAGCATACACCAAGGTACATCTTCACGTGCTAAGAACATCCATAACTAAAGTAAAAGATAAGGGCTTAAAGGCGATCCTTGATGTAATCCAAGTGAAATAGGAAAATATTTTGTCAATCCTCCTTGTGTTTGGACACAATGTAGTATACATATCCTTAATGACTTGAATATAGCAATAACTTCATTTTACGTTACAGAACTCTCCAAAGAACATCTCTTGGAACTTTATCATAAGCTTTTCTAAATCAATAAATATCATATCGGATCCTCTTTACTTTCTCATGCTTCTCCATCAAACCTCTTAACAAATGTATATCATCCATAATGGATCTACTTGGCATGAAACCAAAGCGATTGTGAGAAACTTTTGTATCACATCGTAACTTTCTCAATTACTCTAAGCCCATAATTTTAATGTATGGCCGCATTAACTTAATTCCTCATAATTTTGCACTCTTGTGCATCACCTTTATTCTTAAATATAGGAATCAACATGAACTCTTTTCTCAGCTCATCCCAGCGTTTTTTAGTCTTTAAAATAACGTTAAAAGATTTGTAAGAGAAATTATTGATCCTCTAAACATTTTCACACTTACATTGGAATATTATCGGTCTACTTATTTTTTCATTTCTTTAAAGCTTCTAACTTCATATTTACTAATCTGACGATAAAATGAAATTCTCTATTTTTTGTTTAAAGGTAAAATCAATCGTATCTTTCGGATCCTTCATAAAAGTTTATCAAAATACCTCATCCTCCTATTTTCAATATCCTTTCTAAGAAAAGACTTTATTATTTTTTCATCTTTAATGCACATCACTAACTACGCTCTTCTTACTTCTTTCTCTGGCTAACTTATACATACATCTTTCACCTTCTTTGATCTAATCTTGAAAGAAACTTATAAGAGAACTAATCAACAATTGCAAATGAGGATATCGAAAGAAGGAATCTTGATCAAATATCAAATAACCAATAATTGAGGATAAATCCAAGTATCCAATTTCAAATTGAAAGGCAAAGCGATTTGATAGTTTTTTACAAGCACAAGTTGACTAGTAACTCATGGTCATCCATGAATGTAGCCTTTAAAAAAGGATCATTTGAATCCTATATTTGAAATTATATTTAAAAGCACATGAGAATTATGATATATCTAAGTGCTTAGTCTAAGTATGGTATTCAAATGAAATTATAAAGGATTTACAACTTGACAATGGGTATATACAAACTCCTTCAATAATCATTTAAGTTACATTATATATTGAATGAATCAATAAAAATCAGTATAATTTGAATTAGATAAACTCAATGCTCAATTATAGAGCTACATGCCAAATAATATTTGAGAATTTAAAATTCAACAAGCAATCCAAGTAGTAATATTTTAAAATCTATAACGCCTTCTACGCCACCGGATTCACAACACTTCAGATGTAACGTAAGACGCACTAAGCGATTCTCAAATACATCCGCAGGCCTCGATATTACCGAATGTTTAAATTCAAGTGTCTCGGGACGCCATGTCAAGCTACCCTGCTGTCTTGTGACTGGTCCCGTTAACAAAACCTAAAAATCTATTATTATATAAATTTCAACTTAGAAATATCCGGTAAGTTAATAATCACATGTTAGATTGATCCTCTCATGAGCTAAATAGATGATGGATCTAAAGTTCTCAAATATATTCAAGTCAATCAACTACCCCGATGACACGTTAAATGGTGATTTCAACCGAGTAAATACTTTCAATCTTAAACCAAATTAAATTTAAATCAAATATCAATCTAAAAATTGTCTAACTAAATTTCATTATTAAAAACTTAAAGAAAATCAATCAATCCACCTTTTCGAATCATTTTCAAAGGACAAATTAAGAAAATTCTAAAAAAAGAGCCTAATGCCAAATCGTTGTTCTACTATGCTCACTCTCAATCAATCTCACGCTAAGTAAGGCGTCGTGTCCTCCGACCGTAAGGCTGGGCAGTTTCCACTGGATGAAGCGATTCTGACCGACGGGCTTTGGCCAATAAAGCTCCATTATATTACGATCAGAACTCATATGTTCCCAATACGCTTGAGTTGTGAATCATAGGGTTTGATAAGAAAGCTCTCTGCCAAGGTAGACTTAAGACTGCTCCTGACAAACACCACCCTGGTACAGAATTTCTTGAATGATGTAACAGTGTTCGATAAAGATCCTTCTGTTGGGTTGACTACCTCCTCTTGCTTAGTGACGCCCGGGATGAGAATATGGGATCTAGACGACATCGCCATCATTCCCCAACCATCTGGTTTAAGCGAGATGATGAATTTCATATTTTAAATTCTAAAACTCCATATGCTTCTTATACGCCAAGCATTAAGCGACTTAACGACTAGTTTTAATCGAAATTTCTCTCAATGAGAGAAGTAATTAATTAGGGCCATATAAACCAAAACCAGATCTAAAGTCCTCACCAAGCAAAATCTCTGGGTAGTGTCTTATCTACTATTCCATCTTCAAAAAATTACACAATATTTAAATCGTCTCTCAATTCAATATTATCGAGTTGGTGGTGAATTTTCGAGCACAATGAGCAACAAATTTAGAAATTGCAATATGATTCTCTCATGCATCAAGAGGAGATTTAAGATGAATAGCAATAACACTAATTATATTAATAGTAGTCTTACTAACCATAACATTAAGGTTAAAAACTTAATGATGATGTTTAAATTAATATTAGTTAATTATATAATGGAATATTTATTGATATTTATTCAGAATTATTGCACTTGTTAGATATATGATATTAATTTAACAGGTATGTTGAATTTTTTGCTTGACATTCTTGCCATCTATTTTAACAAAATAACATTTGTTAGATCCAATTCTATTCAAGGGCGATGTTTGATTCTACTTTGTAAGACTAGTTAGGTGAAACAAAGCAAATGCAAGAAGAGTGAGTAAAAAGTGAAAGCAAGTCAAGAATAGAGAAGGGTTCTTGAAATCAACTATAATGTGTGAGCAACACAAGTGGCATGAATCCTCAATAAGACCTTTCAACATCTTATTTATAGGATGATGAAGGCTACAAGAAAGACTATATCATAAAAAAATAATAAAATAATAAATGACCCTATAGCTACAATCGCATGGACTGCCTGAGTTATAATCACGTAAACTTCTTTCCCCTTTGTTAGGATTGAGACTGTGGTCAATGAAATCTCTAGGCGGATGTTGAGGGCAATGAATGCCGAAGCTAATTGTTGAGGGCAAATGCCTAGGGCGAGTACTTGGTGCAAGAGGCTTGAACGGGTGCCTCGAGTGAGTGTCTAAGCTGAGTTTATGGGCTGAGCGTCCGGGTGAATACTCAGGTTGAGTGTCTAAGCAGAATGCCTTAGGTGAATATGCTGGATGAGCCCACATTGTGAATACCTCTTAAAGAATTCACGCAAGCTCTCCTTTTGAATCAATGAGTCTTCTAAGAGGTGAGTTGCCCCTCGTAGTAT
The DNA here is from genome assembly GCA_021442155.1 of Cymbidium sinense. Taxonomy (NCBI): domain Eukaryota; kingdom Viridiplantae; phylum Streptophyta; class Magnoliopsida; order Asparagales; family Orchidaceae; genus Cymbidium; species Cymbidium sinense. The sequence goes on from CM038230.1 coordinate 4,975,339, forward strand.
GTAGCATTTTTCTGGTGGGCTTCCTTGCAGGGTGAGTTTCCCTTGAGCCAAATTCTCCTTTAAGCGAGTTGCGATGTTGTAAGTCCCTTTTGCAAAGAAGATGGGGCCAAGCGACCACTTGGATGAATCCTCCATTGGTCCGACTGTTATGAATTGGGTGCATCAGCCTAGCCGAGTGCATTGTCCATGCAACATTAGTATTTTCTCATAATAACTCTTCCACCGCAACTTTCTTCACTTTATTGTACTTTATACCCAGATATTCTACTAGTGCAGCATGCCCTAATGAAGCCCGTAGTTTGGTATGCTTGCACCGACTAATAAACATGCTTTCTTTTTGAAGGTTTTAGTACTCGTTTTGAGATTTGAATGCCTCTCAACTAAACATGCCAAAACTGATATGTATATGCCTTTGAATCCTCTGACGACTGAAATTGCTCTCCTTGACAGGTAATGTGCACAGATTATGTGGATGAGAAGAGGGAATTGATCTTCGCTTTGATCAGGAACAGGAAGCTGTCGGATCTTCCGAAGATTTCTCAGGTAAGCTGGTATTGCTTTTCTTCAGTAGTTGAGCTGATCTTTTCCCGCTGGATCTTTCTTAAACCGGATGACATCAACCCGCAGCAGTGTGCCACATGTCCTATTTATTAGCATCTGATAGGACTCGTGGCACATTGTTATGCGCTTGGTGCCACCTGATTTAGATCCTTTCCACTTAGTAACTGCACACAAGACACTTTCATTGAAGAATCCTGGCCTTCCAAAGTAAATTGGATGGCCAGGATTACCAACTTTGTTCAGCTAGTATAGTAATTGGAGAGGATCTGAATCCTTGTTACACCAGGTGGAAGAGACGTAATTTTAAATAATGTTGAAATTAAATTGATTGCCCGAGATTAGTGCTTCGGTGGTGGATCCCACAGGTGAGGGGAGTTAATGTAATTTTAACAGAACTAAAGCCTGCAATATTATTGAATCCATCCTTCCAGCTTTCTTCTTGTAATACAGTCATATTTGGTCGATATTCTCTCTTCCATGTTCCAATTATCTTGAGCAATTTAACGACTGATGAGTGATTTCTGCGTCCATGCAGCCAACCCTAATTATATGGGGAGAGCAAGATCAGATATTTCCGTTGGAGTTGGGGCTCAGATTGAAAAAGTGAGTTAAACACACTAAATTATAAATTCTGTAATTTTTTTTTCAGGACAAGAAAGTTAACAGGTTTGCTGTAGGTTCCTTTGATATAATTTCCTACTGAAACTGTAAAATTCTGTAGGCATTTAGAGGAGAACTCCCAGCTTGAAGTCATCAAGAACGCAGGTCACGCTGTTAATCTCGAGAAGTCCAAGGAATTGTGCAAACTCTTGAAAGCATTTGTCTTAGATTCATCCAGACAAGAGTATAGCAAGCATACGGTAATGAAAATACTCTTAAAACCAACAGTGGTGATTTCTTTTTTTCTTAGGGGTTATTTGATTGGCCATATTAGTATGACATTGCATTTCATTTTCCCACATTTCATCATATTTGGTGTTTTATTTGAAGGAAAAAAAAAAGAGTTAAACTTTTAGGAATTTAGATGCCCACTTTTCTCTGTTTCACCTCCATTTGTAAATCATCAAAATGTTATGCTAATATAAAAAATCGATATATTTGGCTTGCATTTAACTAAATGATTCATATATTTCTAACATACATATATTTTAGTTATTCTGTATTATAATAAAACTACATATTCTTTAAAACAACCATCCAAATGGCCCCTAAACTTGAATTAGAAGTCAAGCTCAATGAATGCTTAATGTTTGTAAACTATCCATTTTTAGGCTGAACAGCTCTCTTCTTAGACATTTAGATTTAAAAAACCTGAGCCAATTCCTTGATAGTGGACCCAGTGTACATTTCTAGCTCATAACCAAGTCAAGGTGGCATTCTATTAGCCTCTCAACACACTGTAAAGTAAGTTGATTAGACTTGTAGCACTTAATTAAGCGATAATCTCTTGTTTACAGGCTACAAAATGGTATCATGCAACTAAATATGCTGGTCTGGGTGTGAAGAAAGTCGCCGCTCATCTTCCTCTATTATCAGGACAGCGAGAGAAGGCTTGAAGGTATTGTTGGTTCAGCTACATATTCAAGTTATAATGCACTAATATTTTATAATATTAAAATATCTAATTTCTTATGATATGGGCCTGACAAGTGGCAACATGTCATTGATTCATTTGGTTGATATATAAATAGAAAATGTATTTAAAAGATGCTGATTTTGTTCCCTCAGTCTGGTGAATGGAAATGAAAATTTTCTTATTTGAGGGAATTTTGAGTGAGTTAATTAAGTTTAATTAATATTTGTTTCTAATATCTTATATTGAGGTTTTGTATATATCCTAATAAAACAAAATTTATAAGAGACATTTAGTTTTTCTGTAAAAATGTTTAGGCAGGAAAGCAATCATATGGTTTGGTCTAAAAGAAGTGATCTATTGTATAAATAGGGATTATAAGATTTTGATATTCTCTTCAATTGTAGTATTGAATATTGGATAATTAGTGAAATGTGATGATGGTGATGATAATTAGTGAAATGTTATTGTGATTAAAAGATGATAAATTAATTATGACGCCCTCGCGGATGACAGTTAGACAATAATGATCTGATAATATTATTTGATCAATTTAATAACATGATAGCGAGGTAATAATAGTTATAACGATCAAATGAAGACATAAACTACTTATTATCTCTGAGTCCTCTCTAATTTTAACTCATTCTCATGTAAAAAAATTAAGAGTTTATTCATAAATTCTTTAGTGTTCTTTAAGCAATTTTAATAAAAATTTTAAAATATTCTGTTGGACGGTTCACCATGATTCTCTCAATTATGATTTGTTTTATTTTTTTACATTTAAGTAGCTTAATAATTTTAAAATTAAATAATCTTTTACTTATTAGATTTTTTTCAGAAAGACATCCATTTTGACTATACAAATTAGAGATATGGACATAATTTGGTTCATTAAATAATATCTTAAAATTTTTAATTGTACTTTTAAGTGTTTATTTTGAAAAATAGACTCAGATCGGAACATTTTTTTTGTATTGTTGGCTTCATGAAATAAAAAAAATTTTACTTTTATTATAAATTTCCTGAAATAAAAGTTTGAATAAATCTGAATTTAATTCCTGAAACTTTAAATTCAAATATTGTATTAGGGTTTCATATGAATTTTCTAGTGATGCATCAATTAAATATTGGTAACATTAAATTCTCAAAATTATTTGATTATTAATATATTCATATCATGAAAACTATTTATAAAGAAGCAAAGGAATATAGTACTTGTTAATAATACAACTTTAAATCCCTTAAACCAATGTTATTGATATAATTTAGAGTTGATTGGTTGCAAGAGTTATCAATGAAAAGTGAAGAATCAATTATCTTTTAAGTATTTGATATAAAAATACAAATAAATATAAAAGATATTTGAAAGATTTATATATATATATCATGTATTTTTTATGTATTTACATATCTAATAAGTAGATAGATATTTATTTATTTAATATTTTTATATGTTTAATAAGGTGTATTTTATTTTAAAAGTGAGTGATAATGTTCTTGTTGATGTAATATTGAAGATTAGAATGTTATATATATAAATATTAAAATTTAGATATTAGATATGTAAATATATAAGATTTGTGTGATATGTATGCAAATCTTCTAGTATATTTATAATGTGTTTCAAATAATAAAATGGCCAAAAAATGGAGTTGTTTGGCTACAAGTTGGTTTAATGTGAATAAATTTTATAATTTAGATTTTTTATAAATTTTATGTATTATTTGGCATTGCTTTTATTATACTTATGCAAATATTTTTTTTTGAAATTTAAGCCTTAAAATTTTAATTTGCCGTATTAAAAATTTAATCATGCTTTGAATTATTTATTAGTGTTATTTGTTTGTTGAGTGAATTGTCATGTTATGGTTTTATTTGATATTACATATGAATTAAGATTTTAATTGTTTATTTAATCTTTACATTTTAAAATTAGTGTTAGGACTATAAGGGAATTGATGCATTTGAAAACAACTCAATACTGTTTTAAGTTTTATTATTTAAGTTGTTAAACAAAAGAAAAATTTACATACCTACCACATAAATTTTATGTATTTACATATCTAACACTAAAATTTCATATTTTAATATATGATACTTTCTTATGTATAAAACTGTGCATTTTATTTTAAAATGTTAATAATATTTTTATGTCATATTAAAGATTTAAATGTTATGTATATAAATATTTAAATTTAAATATTAGATATATAAACACATAAGAATTTTGTGGAATGTATGTATATCTACCTAAATAAAATTGAATAAAATTTTAAAAGCTATATACATAAGAGAATGAGGTTAAATATTGCCCTTCTTGTTCATTTATATTTATCGAAGTATTCATATGTTATTCAAGAAGTAGTTCTCTATAGCTCATTAAAATATTTATTTAATGATACTTTGATTACTTATTTTATGATTTAATTTTCATTCTTATATCTATTTTATTATATAATATGTATTTTAAAATTTGTGTGAATTATTGAAGATATAAATCTAATATAAATATCAAATAAATAGCTAAATACATAAATTCTAATTAGTTTTTTATCAAAATAATATAAATAATACTCATTGAACTATGTCAATTTTGAACCAAAATCATGATTCTATTTATTTTTAATAAGCATATAAATCTTGAACATCAAATATATAATTAATTATGCTCACTAAAACTCGATTACAACTCAAATTCAATATGAAAACTAATCAACGAGCTTGAAAAGACTTTGAAACTTTTGTTAGTGCATAGTTTGATAAAATTTTGAGCAAGCTAAGTACTTGATTTGATTATGTTAATTTAAACTAATTAAGTCAAAAGGACGATTTATCTTGGGCAATTTTTTTAAAATGGGTACCGTTAAAATACTGAATTAGCAAATTGAGTATCAATAAAAAAATTTTAAGAATAGGTATAATTGGGGCGATCACATTTCACGCCGTCGTCTCGACGTATGGTTATGTTAATGAAAGAGTGGTGGTCCCCACTAATCGGGCGACGCTTTCAGATTAAGTCCGCCCAATTAATCTTGACTGAACTCCGCCTAATTGGGCGACGGCTCGACATTTTGGGCCGATCGGCCTTTCTCGTTTCGATTCCTCATGACACTCGCTCTCCTCGTAGAACGCCGACCGTCACCACGGTCCCCCCCTCTTGGAACCCGGCCGGCGTAGATCTAACCGCAGCATTGCGGCGTCTTGTCAGGTATTCGAGAAACTTTTATTTTTCCAGATTCGCTTTGACGACGTTAACTACTTCCCTCTCATTTACCCGTTGGAAGTCAACTTTAGCTTCGGATTCTGACTCCATTTGCTGAGAAAAATTCTTTGGCGGATTCTACATTTTTTAGTGCAAGATGAATAGAGAATTTGTTTTGATACTTTTATGGAGGAACGAGTATCGAAATTCGTCAAGTTATGTGGAGGTCGAAGAAAGGTCATTACAAAGACTTACCTGCATTGAACGAATTAGAAGCTTGCACATCGATCCAGCGCCACATCCACTCTAATGTCATTATCCGGTAGCGGATTTATAGATCGTCATATCCGACGATGACGCGGTTACACTTAAGCTTCCGATGTTGGTGTTGTATGTCGAAGTGGAAGATGTTAATATTGCATCCACATCACCGATCCTAGTAAGGTCAATAGATATACCGCTAACACATACAGGATTTCATCGCACAAGAACATCCGGATACAACGCACTCGAGTTTATTCCCGTAGTTTATCGTCATAATTTATCGATTAAACTTGTAACAATTAATATGATAATTAGTTCTTGAACTTATAAGTTATCCGGCGGATGATCATGTCTACCGCTCGGATGAACCGTATGTACTGAGTGCAGCTTGGAGATGAGTATCGAGAGTAGTGGATCAAGTAGTGAGTCCGAGGGTATTAGTGATGATGATCTGTTGGGTTAGAAGCCAATGTAGGGAATATACCATATACGAGAAATCACTCATTTCGCAATGTCGACAGTGAGAGTCAAATGTTGTCCACAAATGAGTATGTTGGATGTAAAACTACGGCGTGGGACAATGATGTTTACTTTTACCATCCGGCAAACCTCTAAATGATGAAATTGAAATTCCAAATGACAAAGGTATGTGTTTTGCAAGTAAACGAGTTTGCAATTGCTATGCGGGTGGTCCATAAGAATAATGTACAATTCTCAGTTACCTCTAACCGTAAGAACTACGGTTGTATGTTGCGTAAAGACGATAGTCCTACAAGGCCCTGTAATTGGCGTTTACATTGAAAGATCGTGACGACATTAGGGGTGCTTGGAGAATATCAAAAGTTGGTGAAAATTATAGATGTGTCAATGCAGTAAGTTCATCCCCATCGATGTAGTTCAAGTTTCATAGCATACTACATCAAACCCGTGATCGCACCGATTGATTTGAAACCTAGAGATTATAGGTAGGATGGAGTCAAAATTTAATGTTAAAGTTTCATATATGAAAGCATGAGATGCAAGGCGTAAGGCAATAAAAGCAATATTCTAGGCGGGAAGAGTCCTACAGACTCTCGCCTTTATATGCAATCGCTTTACTTTTACAGCTCTGAATTCAATCTACCAAGAAACATTTTCGAGAGACTTTTGGGCTGGACCTTCAATCTGGGATGGAGTGGCAGACTGCTTTTAAGCTTACGCACATTTTGTGGGCAAGTATCGTATTATTATTAACCGAGGAATCGACCAATAATGGGTTGTTTCCTTTAGCTTTCTTGTGGAATCGAAAAAATGTTGATTTGTGGTTTTGTGCTTGCATGATATGTTACGTAGTGTCTAGTAGACGTGATTTATGCATAATATCCGATAAACATCGGTCTCGCGTGGATGCAAAGAGATTTTTCCTGGCGATGTAGCATTGTTTGCGTCATTTGCGTGAGAATTTTAAAAAAGTCGTGACGCAGACCGGGAATGCGATGTTGAGTTTGTATGCCAAAAGATGTACATGGCGTAACACCGATGATATTCATCAATTCAACCTTTGATGCTGACATTAAAAATGTGAAAGAAGAAGCACATTGTAGAGCGTGACCTAAAAATGGTCACGGTGCACGATGGTGGGCGTTATGGGACAATGACAACGAATGCATCCGAGTGCTTTAACGTATCAAATGAAACGCGGTTTACCGATTCGTGGTTTAATCACCGCTATCTACTATAATTTAGTAGCTTTATTCATGAAACGATTATCCACCGCTCGAGAGGAAGTAAACTTGTCTATTTATACCCGAGGTTCTCCACAATACAACGCATCTTGAAAGGGAGGCATTTCGAACTGTGAATATAAACCCACATGAGATGCGTTTTTGACGTCCAAAGATCATTCGAGTTGATTTACTGATAATGTGTTTGTAATTGTAACAATCATATATCATTGTCCATGCCCACTTTCGTAAGGGTCGCCGACCAATGCACGTAATAGATAAACACAATGGATGACAACGCGTTCAAGGTAGCGTAACTTGTAGTATATGCAAAATATCCGTCACTGGTCATCGCGTCTCTATAACATGACTGACGACATTTTTTCAATAGACAATGCTTATTTTTCTCTTCAGTCAGACGATCTACTAAGATTTTACAATATTGATATTAATATATTTGAGATTCTTTGTCGACAGAACGATGGTAGGGCCACACGATGCTGACGCGACATATGAAAGTAGTAGCACGGAGGAATGCTTGTCACACTGTAGGGGCGGTCAGACTACATTTTATTTTTCTGCTTTTGATTATCAACTTCGAGTCATGTACTACCTAACTTTGATTACGGCATAATGAACTTTTGTTTCTTGTCCATTTGTGAAATGAATTGGTGTATGTTTACGTTCTCAAATTGGGAAGTAATGCTAACTCCAGTAGGAAGGAATATGCTTGCAAGGCTTCTAAAATGTAGTATGAAAAGAATTTGATATCATACAAAATACTAACTATTTTAGTCTTATAGATAAATTGTTTGAAGGAACTTAAAAGAGATAAATTGGTTTTAAGTATACATATCATTTGATTTGCATCTTTGGAAATACTTATTTAGATTGTAAATACTACTTGGAAATACTTATTTAGATATAGTAATGTTACATTGTAAATACTACTTGGAAATACTTATTTAGATATAATAATGTTACTTAAGAATTAATTATTATATTTATTATCGCTAATCTTTGGGAGTAGAATGTTTTCTGCAGTAAGAATCTTATTTTCGGATATAACTCGACTTGCTTGAGATATCTAAAGCCGCCGTTATTTCTGTCAATCGGCGCGCTTATCTGAAAATTTGTCCGCTTGCTTACTACAGAAACATTAAATTGTAAAATTGCTTAGCTTACTAAAAGATTTGAACAACATTGAAGGAGACCACAAAAGAACTATGTGATTGGTGCCTCAAATAATCCAAAACATGAAGTCTATAAGGAAATTACATTTTTCTCATATTTCTATTTCCTCATATTTGCTATGGTAACTCAAATATTTGTTGATGTGGTTTGAGTACAATCTATTCATCATCTGCTTTTCTACACAAATGAAAACCTTTGCTAAAAAACATGCCATGAAACCTTAAGTACATTAACCGCTATGTACATAAAAAAAATTAGAAAAACAACTAATAAAATTTCATTATGTCATAATCAAGGTTAACATGTACATGACTCAGAAGTTTGTAATGAAAGAGAAAAAATGTAGATGGACATCGCCCTAAGCCCTACCCGTGAGACAACCGCCTTCCTCCCGGTGCGAGAATAGCACTCCCTGTGTGTATTGGCGCGCAGATGGACGATCACGCAGGTGAGCCGCCCTAGTGCAACATCCTCGACACTGCGCAACATATCATCCTCGTGATGGGAATATAGGTGACGCGATATGGCGGCCGATATGAAGGTCCGGGATCGCGATGAGAAGGACTGGATCGTGACGAGGCGAAGACGGCACCGGAAGGACTGGAGAAGTAGATGGGCGCTTCCGCCATACCGCGACACCTCTCGTAACCGATCCGTAATGCGTCACCTATATGTACCATCAAGGTCTCGATATCATCTCGACCTATCTTTTATCACCGTAAGTGGTGATCATCGAGACCGGGTATGGAAATATGTCCCGAAGTTGCTGATATGGTCCGCTACACAAAAAATAGAATGTAAAATAATCACTTACAAAAATATTGAATATTTATTATATCATAACTTACATAAAGACGCTCCACGGTGCTTTAGTAAGTGGTGGAGGATCTGCGCTAGTAAGTACAAAGATGCTCATGATCAACCCGCGTATGCGACTAATAGCTTCTTCCGTCTACCATCTAGCTCTCGACGAGGCAATCCCTCTCCTCAAGAAGCAATGTGTGATTGGTTTCAACTCGCCAGACTGCTTACTCGACCATCGACCTTTTGAAACTAGGGTCAAGGGGCTACATCTACTCGGACTTAGCCGAACTGGCGCAAGACTGATAAATACCACTCAACCCTCTTCCAAATGAGCAAGAGGACTCGGCTATATCGAGCTATAGAGCGATAGATGTTCGACTTTCCGACGGCTCCGATCACTCATACATGATAAAATTATGTTAAAACATAATCTACATTACAATTATTTAGACTAAAGTGTTAAGAGATCCAAACTTATGTATCCAGATCTAGCTCATTTATGTACACCGCAAATATTTCGCTAATGGTCGAACATACTTCTCATTCCACCTGCATGTAAAACAGCTTTAAGCATATATATAAGCATATAATTTGAGTGTAGTTAAACTCATACTCAAACCAACCAAATGACCAAGAAGCTCGCAGATACATGTAAAGTCCTACCCACATGAATATGCTCCCAAGCCCAAATCAAGTAGGTGTAAACACCATGTTGGCCCTCTGGTCTAATCGACTGCAGCCCCTATATAGATGAGCCACACTGCTCCACCTATAGACATCATGCTAAAAGCATCCAGATCCTCCGTGAGTGGTAAATACCGTAGGTGGACCTCGAACTGTAAATATCGGCGAAGAAGCCAATTAGAAATAAAATATAAGTTGACGTGGAAGAACTCCTCCAGGCTCAATCTATCATATGATTCCTGTAAAAGTCCAAAGCCATCTCGGCATGCATGTACTGCATGTGCTCGCCCATCCGAATGTCGACTGATATGCGACCGATCGGATCATGGTACATCACGTCCGGTAATGGGTGTCATCCTAACAAATCATCGCAAAGAATCGTGCTGTGTCCCATCTCTTCTCCTCGCCAATCACAATCGCCTATGATAGGTGGTCCATCAATCCGTAGCCTAGAATCATCGCCCGCCCCTGAGCGCCACCATCTCACCTACGGTGGAAGGTATTGGTCTGTGGAGACCATCTCTCAACCAAGCGAACGATGATCCCGGATGAAGCGTGGCGACTCACACGTGCAGCCCACGATCTACGCCTCCATGAATCTCGTGCATGTAATGGGCCACTCCTTCAAAGATAAGTGTGATGGCCTCATGGTGCTCTAAAAAAAAAACTAACTACGTCCAAATAAAAGGTAAGCGGTATTCGCAGAAAAACAAATTCACTTACGATGATCGGTGACGCCTAATGAGGGGCAATACTAGGATGAACCTCGAAGGTGTCCGCAATGGTGGGTCGGCCTCCTAACGAGCCTACGTCCGACGCCTACCGGCGGCTCCTCCGCCATCATCTAAAAGTACAAGATTACAATTAGCCATACGCAAATTATGAGAAATCGGATCGAGCTAAATAAAAGTGGAAATAAATCTTAAGATAAACCTTACATTCTTATCACATTTAATGAGTGGGAAATCCACATAGACAAATGCTTTTTTTTGAAGAATAATTTGGCTACATGAGAAGCATCAACAATCTTATAAATTCAAAATAACTTATTAATAAAAATGAACTACTTATTTAAAAAAGGATTACTACATATTTACTCTTAAAACTCACATGTACATATAACACAATCTCAATCCTCATCATGACAACATACAAGAAGAGTATTGAGGCGTGAAAATAGATGACCCTCACCGCACAATTTTGGTAGTGTTTCTCCTTGAGGGCTCTCCTCAATATTGACCCCACCCCACATACACATAGAGCATCAACATGATTCCCATCTTAGGATTATAGATTGGATTAAGACCCGACCATATCATGATCCAACATCAAAATTATCAAACCTTAAGAGAGGTCAACATTCTCGACCGATGGTAATGCAAACACCTTCTTCGCTTTTCGGAAGCCATCAAGAAAACCAAAAGAATGAGATAATATATGTACATCCCCGCACTTTCTTGCATAAAAAAAACAAGTTCAACCGCTCTATCCAACTAATTTGGAAGCAAGGTTTGGTAAACCGTAAAGGAGTGTAGATTTAGCGGTTCAATAATTTAACTCATGCTTACGGTCTCTACTTTCTAACAACTTGTCCCACGCTACAAGTTGTTTCTTGACCTTTCTTAAAGAACTTAATTTGAAAGGAACTTGATATAATGCAAAGAAAAAACATGAAAGGAATTTTCTTACAAACATATAAGGAGTTTAAAGCAAGACCAAACAGAGTAAAATAACCAATTCAACCATGAAAAACGTTCGCCACTCCTATATGTATGTATTCCATAAAAAAACAATATAGACTTCATAATGAGTGAATTTTAATTTGTATGATATATTAGGAAAGTCACAAGCCACTGCATATCATGATCTAAAACTTTCAAAAGATCTTGAAAACTCATATGCACATAAATATAATTGATTAGCTAAATAAAATTGCAAGTATTATCATTATACTTAATGTGCAACGAGATCGAGTGATAGCAACAAAAAAAATACCTAGAAGAAGTCGGGTGCAACGGAAAAAAAACACAATGCAAAGCTTGCGCCGGCGTGAGAGAGTTGCGGATCGAGGACCGTGCTCGTGCTCGATGGGCCGATTCTACGGCGTTCACGATCGGAGAGCGGAGTGTCGGGAGGAATCGAGGAAAACCGAGGGTTGTGGTCGACGGGCCGATCGGCCCTAAAAATGGAGCAGCCCAATTTGAGGTTCTCAGATATCGAAGTCACCAATGGGCGACCAGAATCGAGAAGCCAATCGCCCATAGTGGGCGACGCTACTTTTTCACGCGATGCCCACGCCAGCCTAAACGACGCGGCGTAGCCGCCGCTACCAATTGGGCGTATACCTATTCTTAAATTTTTTTTATCAATACTCAATTAGCTAATTACGGTTTTAACCGTACCCATTTTAAAAAAATTGCCTTATCGTTGACCTTCATAGACACTATATGAGTCGAATCGAACATATAAGATGAATTTGATCAACTTTGAATGCTTCATAGCGCAAATTGAGAAATGCACGGATATTTTAAAATAAATTGAAACAATCAACCATCGACGGACTTCTCCATCACGCTCGTAACGCCAAAACCCGTCGAATATACATATTCCACAATATAATGGTCAATCGATCAAGTGATCAAGCCGCCAATGTTTCAACACGCATATCGGTTGGGAAGCGACGCCATAACGACCTCCGCTTTGTAAAATTGATTGCCTCGTTAGCTTTGGAACGCCAAAAATATATCAAATGAGACTTCACGCTCAATTCAACGAAATGCTAACGCCAAACAATTGGAAGCGATAACACGGATTTTTAAGCGAAATTGGCTCAATTTGACATCGATTTGAACTAAACCTCCAATCGCAAATGGATTTGTGTCCTATCGAATATCCTAAGATTGACATATACATTAACTATATAATTTTGCTATCGTAAAATTAGATCGGTTGATTAGATACTAAAATAATAATAATAATTTACTATATATGTATATCCTCATTTCTACCTCTAATTCCTCTATTCATGGGTAGGGGTGAGCATTCTGGTCGGTTTATGGTTATTGTGGTCAAAAACCAAATAAACCAAACCTTAAAAAACCAACCAACCAAATTAGTACAAAAAACCATATAAACCAACGAATAAATCAAATCTAATTTGTTTTATTGGTTTGATTTTTCATAAATTGAAAAACATAGACAAATTAAAAAAAAGATTTTAAAGTTACAAATAAAAAAAGGAAAAATTTTATTAACTCAACTAATCATATGATATACATATTGTAAAGAGTTTTTTCAGGTTGATACAATTTAATATACACCATATAAAAATAATAAACAACTAACAAAAAAGAGAAAAATAGTACAAGTGTATTTAGCTTATATATCACAAAAGCGACATCCTTTTGGTTGATTCTCTAACTCGTCGTGGCTCTATCACTATAGCAACATCCTCTTGGTTGATCTTCCCCATCTCCTTTAGCTTATATATCACAAACTCAACATTGTAAACAATCATTTGAATCGGTTAGAATCGACCAACCAAGCAAACTCAAGTATTGTTCCTTTGTTCACCTTAGCTCATTAAACAAAGGAACAAAAGTTTTCGCTAATAACATGAATGTATAATGTATTTAAGTTAAAATATTTTGATTCATGAGTTTACCTCACAACACCATCATCATTCAAATCGAACAACAACTTCGACCAAATCGTAGAGAATCCGAAAATAGCAAAACTCAACCAAATGCTATCGAAGCGTAACAACTCAAAGCGAACAACAAGTCGGATGAGCTCGGTTGGTCGAACAACAAAACTCGGCGATAACAACAAAATTAGCTTATGTAACTCCAAAAGCGACAACAACCTCAGTTTAGAAACCAGAGAGAAACCCAACAACTAAACCAAAAACACTCCACAAAAAACCTCACCAAAACAAAGTAAAATATCTTTAAAGCTAAAGAATTTTTAGAACTCCAATAGCGATAACAACAACCCATCAAGAAACTTTTAGGTCTAGAGAACTTAGCAATGCCATCAATTTACCCTAACAACCACTCCAATAACGACCAACAACAATTCAAATGTAATATCGACTTTGAATCATCATTAGTCTACAAGAATAAATAATATATACATATGTATATTTATAGTTTGGGGCTCAAGCTCACTATAAAAATATTTTTTAGTAACAAGATTCAAGCGTAATATCAAAAAATGATCACCATATATACATATAGGGCATCAATAATTTTGAGAAATCACTCTAAACCTTTGAGTCTTTGAGGGCAATAACAAAAAAAATGTCACCCGGTATGTATACATTGATCATTTTATCATTGCTATCATTGCCCCTAAACCCTAAAAAAGACTACATTCTTGAAAAGAGGTTCTATATGATAAAGCTAAACAACCAAACCAAATTACAATCCAACAACAATATATAAGAGATGAAAGCAAAAAATAACAACATAAGATAAACTAGAATATTTTAAAACCATAACACATATCAATCGACTTTCAAAGAATCATCATTGATTCATTATAACCCAAGCCAAGAAGTTTGTGTTTCACTTATTAACTTTGCCAAATCAGTAAAACAAATGAAATGAATAATTAATTAGTCTAATTAAGATTAGAAAAGAATAGATAATTTTGAATTTAAGCATAAAAATACCTTCATCAAATTTGTCAATATCATTAATATTTTCTTCCACATTTACTTGATTAATGGTCCATTTTGCTCGCATCAATCCACATCTTAGCTCAATCTTTGGGGATAATGAACTTCAATGCATCAAGAATCGACCACCGATCAGGCGATTACGAGGCAGCGGTAGAAATTGGCATAAAACATCACGAGCCATGTGAGAGAATAGGAAATCTTGGTGCATTAACCTTCCACCAATTTAAAATATCAAAATGATCTTTCATGACTTGAGACTCCTCACCAAATACTTATCTAGATGATTTATTATCTACATCATCTTTTACAAAATTGGATCTTTTGAATTCTCAATCATTGAATATCTTGTCCCGAGATTGCGTTGTAAAATATTAGACTCTTAAAAATTTTATTTCTCGTGGAGACCACTTCCTACTTGGCTTTCACCATGAACTTTTATTTTGTAATCATGAAACATATCATACCATGATGATCTAATAAGTTGTAGAACAACACCATCGGTCCCCGATACATATCCATAACAGAAACTCTACATAACGCTTGAATCGGGATCTAAAACAACAACAAGATATATATATTCAAATTCATTTTTCTATGGCACCCCAATATTTAGCAAATTTTATCATCATTTTGAAGCCATATTTCTCACATTTGGGTCACCATCCATTTGCCAATTTTGAAGAAGACCTTCTACAATTTCATGAAAAAGGTATTTGATGTCACATACAAAGAACCGAAAATTTTAAAATGAGCTCATAAAATTTTTCTAAGAAAGGGAGCAATCTTAACATTATTCCAATCATCATCACTTAATACACCATTTACATTATGACCTTTCTCATCATCTTTCTCTAGTTAAATTTTAGTATCAATCTCCTCATACCTTTTAAAAGCTCTCTCCAACTTAAGCCTCCACTTAACATTAAAATGTAGAATTCCATCTAGTAGGAACATCTAAGAATAACATGCTTTTAGTTTTATTTTTTCAATTTCAATGCATTCTTTAAATTTTTTTAGCCTTGCAGTGGACGAATGTATCTCCGCTCTTGAACATGACAAACAGATTCACAAATCTCTTTTAGCCCATCTTGCATATTTAAGTTAATAATGTGAGCAATGCATCTCATATGTAAGAACCGAATCTAGAATACTACATCCTTGCCAAATTTTTTTTGCAAGTGTGATGATGCCATTATTAGAACTTGTATTATCGTCAAAAAAATTGCATTAATCCCTTAATCTACAAGACACTTCTCAACTTGTTGCCCAAATAATTCTCCCTATGACTATAGATGGGACAAAATTTATAACTCTTTTATTAAGTTTCCATCATCATCAATAAAATGTGTAGTGATACACATATAGTTAATTAGTTGAATGGATGTCCAAGTATCAATAGTAAAATAAACTCATGGTAGGACTTCTTGAATAAATGTTTTAGAATTGCTCTCTTCTTGATAAAATTTAAAGCAATCACGTGTTAATGTCTATCGTGAATGTATTTGAAACATTGGACAACACCGAGACATAAAATTTTTAAACCCCAACCTTCTACATGCTTGAAAGGCAATTCATTGGCAATAATCATTCTTAAAGCTTTCCTTACATTTTTTTGGTCAAATCTCCATGCCTTAAGGCTTGCACATAGCTCTTCACCTTTAACACCAAATTGAAATGCTAGTTTAGTTTGATTTGGTTCATTATTAAGAGGATTCTTCCTGAAAGAAAGATGTGCCCTTAAGTTTGAAGTGTCATTAATCTTTGGATCCAGTGATATGATCTTCCACAATAATTATATTTGCTTATTTTTTCTCCTTCCTCATTATACCTTACAAAGTGATCCAAACCTCGATCTACAGGAGTTTTTCTTTTTTTCTTTGAAATTGGTGATTTCTCATCGACACTCACATCTCTTGTAACTTGAACTTGTTGAGTAGTAGTTATGGCTTTGGAGGAACTAATAATGTTTGAACTATCTCCAACTTGTGATATGTTTCTCGTACTTGTAGACTCTAAAAAATAACAAAAAAATAAAATAAAGCATGCTTTAATAAATTATATCAATAAAACTATGTAGAAGCAAATAAGCAATGCATCCATTCTACACTAAAACACTCATAAAGATATAACATCAAACATGATTTTGTGCCTATGAATACAAATACACCTATCCATCTAAACTAAAACACTCATAATAGGTATAATCTATGGCCGCACTTGTATCTTACAAATGCAAACATTTTGTAAGTACTAAAAGTCTAAAATTGAAAATAATACCTGGTCCACTAATTGCAAAAAATACTACTAAAAAATAGGTTCATATCAATAGTACAAGTATACAACTATATAAAGTACAATTGAATTGACAATTGTTATAATTGAAAGTAAGCATAACATTAACCATGCCCTAAGATCCAAATTTCCTTTTAGAAAATATTGATGAAATTGCATCGGATATACCCAAACCCAATAAAAAAAGCGTCGGCAGTCATGACTCATGAGTCATGAACATCAACTAGAAGCATCTTAATACTTGATGAAATATTGGCACATTACACTCTTGGAATGCATGTGAGGTTCGATCCATAATTCCACATAACACAACATTCAGAGCGATACATATAAGAATGCGACATACTGATCCACAAAGCTCGTAGACCCTGTTTGTAGAGGTCGAAATAATGTCATGACAGAGAACATAACACAACAAAGATTTGAAATATAAAGGAAGCGGTCGCCAACTTTAAGCCATACACGCTCAGCATCAATTCATCAAACCATCAATAACCAACCAAAACAAAGAACAACAATGGTATGATAGAGAGAGAGAGAGAGAGAGAGAGAGAGAGAGAGAGAGAGGGAGAGAGAGAGAGAGAGAGAGAGGAGTTGAGATAATGAGGATTTAGTTCTTACCTTTCAAAGAGAATTAAATTTGAAATCGAGAGGTGAGGTGAAGACAAAACCTATCTATTAGGGCAAAAATTAAAAGAAAGGTAGCCTCGAATAGGAAAGTGGCGAAAGTCCAACGTGGATTCGTAAATCGAGATTCGAATCTCAAATCGTTGGAACACACATGCCCTAACTCCATTAGTCCTCGAGGAATGAAGTCAAAGCGAGTCGAATCAAGAGTCGAGACTCTCGATTCTCGAAGAAGTGTATGGCATCGTGATTAGCCATCGAGGAGGCGATAGACAAGGAAGTGAGGAACCAAAGGCGAACTCGAAGGGCGTCGAGGAGACAAGGAGTCTTACATAGGATTTTACGATCTAAACCTCGAAGGCAATCTGAGCGCGCAGTAGAACCTCCTATAAAAGTAGATTAAGGACCACTGACCCGGGATGATGGAACCACGAGATATAGATCGACACGCGTCATCATTTCATTAACCACATGCTTTAAGTTAAATAATGGTGAATTTCATAAATTTTAAACTCCATATCTCTCTACTATAGGCCACGCATTAAACTATTTTAAGCAGCCTTAATTGAAAGTTCTCTCTTAGCATTGAGAGGGATAATTAACTATAGCACGCTATAGGGATCACGGAACCAGATCTAATGTACTCACAAAATGAGGGAGAAATCTATAGGTAATGTTTTATCTATTATTTCATTTGCTACATCAAATCAACATTCTCTTGATGTGAGAGGTGTGGCAAATTTTCAAGCTCACAAATATTTATTATGCCAATATCTTCTTTATTTTTATATCTATAGCACCTAATTATTTATATTTACTCACGTATAGCTAAATTATTAAAATAACAACAAAATATCACTTTCTTATATACATGTTAATAATTAGTATTTATATTTTACAAAAATAATAATATAACATAAAATTTTAATTCAATTAAATTAAAATTAATAATAAATTTTTTATGTTGTTATTTTAATTAGCTATCATTAATTAGTAAGTTAATTTAATATTTCTTAAATTAGTTTGTATTAATTAGCATGATTCACTTAATAATTTCATTATTTAATTGCATCAATACTAATAATTAAAAGAATATTAGAAGTTATACAAATTTATTAATAAATTTCAAATTATAAACTTTCCCTAACCCACCTCCCGTGAAGATCCATCCTTCTCATACCATCGATTTAATAAAAATCTTAATATGATTAAATTTTGAAACTTATTTCAAAAATTTATATCGTATCACATAAATCTTATGTATTTATGTTGCGTCTAAAACCGTTCTGGTAGAATAAAAAACTTTATTGTGAAATCCAAAGACACACGAGATATTTAAAGTGAACAATAAAACTTCGGAATTTTTTCGTGGAAAACCTCAAAGAGGGAAAAATTACTGGCAGGTAAAAAGCTTCCACTATGTATCTATTTGAGTACAAGATATTCCGATGGATTATAGAATTGTATGAGAAAGAGACAACGATTCTTAATGCTGAATAATGTTGTGATGATGTTGATGGCGATGTTGTGGCGATGTTTGCGACAATGTTGATGGCGATGTTGATGCGATGTTGGCAACAATGTTGATGGCGATGTTGGCAGCGATGACGATGAGCGATGATGTCGACGATAGTGGTTGGCGAGGATGCGGTGGCGGTGATGGCGGCGGCAGTGGTTAAACCCGTCAGTGGTCGATTGTCTTGGAGGATCTTTAGAGCTCTCTCTCCTCTCTCTTACGACCTCCCTGAGGAATGAGGGGTATTTATAAATTGGAGGAGTGGCGTCTAGAATACATGCAAAATCCAACCACTCCTCTCTCGACGGCCATGATGATTCCTTGATCATATGATGCATTTTGTGTATTTGAATGCTCAAACAAGTGAATTGTAAGATCTTTGGCTTGTTGGGCACCGTCGACGCTCGATTTACTATAAACACTTTATATTTGAGAGCTTTTAAGAATTTAAGCGATGTAAAGTTTTTGATGATATTTTAAGTCTTGTCTTGTGGGTTTCAATTTCGATCGGTTCTTTTCGGCGTGATTAGTGTTTGTAGAAATTTTCAGGCTTATATCAATTTATATATGTAATATCTTAAATTAGATATTTAATTATTTAATATTTTTATATTTTAAAAGATATAATTTATTTTTAAAACGTGAGTGACAATAATATTTTTGATGTGATATTAAAAATTGTGATTATATATATATATATATATATATATATTAAAATTTAGGTATTAAATATATAAATATATAAAAATTATATGATATGTATGTAAATCTTCCAACTTATTTTATATGAGAGATGATAAATTTAATTAAATCTTATAAAATTATTTGGTAACTTATATTAGGATTTAATCCATTAGTTTAAATATTAATTTAATATTGCATATTAAATATATTATTATTAAAATTAATATAATAGAAATTTTTATTATTTAATGATTTACTAAACTAATTAGTTATCAATAGAATTTTATTAAATTATTTAATCAACAACTATCACTTTAATATTTATTTATTAAACTAATTAATCATTAATTAATAATAAAATAAATAAATTAAAATAAAAAATAAATTAAATATAGAAATAATTCTGATTTAGTAATTATATAATATTTTTAGACAATCAGTATCTAATAAATTATATAATTAATTAAAATTAGAAATAATACTAACTTAATATAAAATATCAGTTAATCATTAATTAAAATTTAATATAATATATCATTTTAATTACTCATTGATTATAATTTTATAAATTATTATATAATCAAATTAATTTTTTATTAATATTAATTGATGATTACTTTATTGCAGCCCTCTTTTCCCATCGAAAAGAACAGCTGAACTGTGGCGAGGGACATCGACGGGATTTTGGCATCCGTAACATCTCTCTGTCTCTGTCTCTCTCTCTCTTTCGCTTCCGCTGCTCCTACCCGAAGCCATCGAGGAAGAGAAGGGAGACATCGCCAAGGTAACCCTCGTTCTTCCTCCCACCCCCTTCGCGCCTTAGTTTCTGTGAATCCAGTAAATCCACCTGCCAGCAGGATTTAAGGCAAAACGGAAGAAGAGGGATTTAAAATTCTGTAGGATTTAGGCTAAATCCTGCTACCAAACAACCCCGAAATCCCAAAACCCTCGATGACAAAGAAATGCGGCACTTTCGACGAGAGCTCGCCGGAGATGGCATCAACGGACCAGCGGGGCGTAAAGGAGAATAGGGCTCTAAGTCGCCTCGGATTTAAGGTAAATCCGCCGAATGTTAGTAAATCCAGTATTTATGTGTTCTTTTTTACTGTTCGGCAAGATTTGAGTTAAATCTTGCTTAAATTCTTCCATAAACCTGCTACCAACACAGAGACCGACACTCTCTCTATAGCCTCCTCAAATCGCAAGCGGCTAATTTTTGTCGAACTTGCAGGGGCTGTTTGGTTCCACATAGAATTTAACTCAAGTAAGATTTAATAAATTCTGTGAAAGTTAAATTCAAAAAATTATTTGATATATTGTTAGATAAATTCAGTTAAATTTTAAACTATCATTTGTTTATTTATATCAAAATTTAAGTTAATTATTTTATTTAATATTTAAATAATAAATAATTAAAAATTAATTTTATTATAAAATAAAATTTAAAAAATAATTAAATAATTAAGTTAAAAGGTAAACTAAATAATTAAAAATATAATAATAATATAGATGATAATATTATTTAAAATTATAATAAAAAAATATCTAATAGATGCTCAAATAAATTTCTGAAAGGGCTATAAAAAAAAGCAAAAGATAATAATTAATATTTTTAAAAATATTATTTAAATAATTAATAAAATATATAATTTGTTTGTATGGTGAGACTATAATTAAGAATATTTAATAAATAAATTAAATAATAATTTTTATTTAATTTATTTATATTTAAATTAATTAATATATCAATTAATAATAAATTTATTAATTAATCATAGAATTGTAAGTCTATATTAATTATAATTAAAAATAAATCAAAATAAAATAATTAAAGGGAAGCGATTAACGGCATTTCGGCTTTCGAAACCCTCGTCTTTTATTCGTTCCATTTCGCTGCTGCCCGAAAAGAGAAGGGAGACGTCGCGAAGGTAATCCTCGTCTTCCTTCCCACCCTCCTTCGCGCTTCTGCTTCTCTAAATCCCGTAAGTACAGCTACCAACAGGATTTAGTAAATCCGGATTTAACTTGCGAAAGCGGCTTTAACGGGATTACAAAACCAGCGGATTTAACTTGTCCAAAAATACCGGTTGGCTGGATTTAAGTTAAATCCGGCTTAAATCCTACTCAAATCCTGCAACCAAACAGCCCCGAAGTTTTACTAATTTAAGGTATGATCTGTTGGCATTTTCCAATTTACTTATCTTTAAATTATTGCAGCAAGAGATATTGCTATTGCGATTTATTTTTCATTTGATGCTGTTTATGGTTTTATTTGGTAAAATTATTTCCAGGACCGTGAAACAAGTGTTAAAGAGAGTGAAAGGTTGTGTTTTAAAGTGTGTTTTTTGTTTGATTTTGGTTAAACTTCTTCAATTGATAAAAGTGCCATACTTTTGTAAACTTTGTCAAGGATTCATTTTTGATAAGTTTGCTTTTGTTGGAAGTAGGGGTGTAAACGAGCTGAACTTGAGCTATTTGAGTTCGTTCTTTTTGGCTTGTTTGAAAATTGGTGTGTTTATGATTAGCTAATGTTTGAAATTGTTTGTGAACAATGTAGTCTTTTGGGTCATTAGAATCTGAGCAGAACACTAGCAAACACAAGCTTCATTGAGCTTAAAAAAATATTTTAACATTATCAGCTTTTAAAAGGGTCTTAAAGATCCTATCCAACAATTCTAGCCATAAGAATTTATAAACTCTAATATATATCGCACATGAGTTATAAGCTAAAATTACTAAGCTTTGCACTACCATTAAATAGTATTAGGTTGAATGCCCAAATGCTATAGAACTAAAGAAAAAGAAGCATTATTGTAATGTTTTAAATCCTTTTGTTATTTTGTTTTGTTTCAAGGAAAAAAAAATTGTACTCATATCTTTTAAGGCAATGAAAGTGCCCAATATGATCAAGAAAAGGTTTATTCATGCTCTTCTTGTTTTAAAATCAAGTGTAAAATATATGTTAGTGTTTGACTTCGTTTACTTAACAAATTAATCAAGCACCAACTTCTTAAAGAGTCAAAACAGGCCGTTTTGAATGATAAGCTTTTTTTACAGCCCTAGTTGGAAGAAAGTATGTCAGATATATAATAGTTTTATTTGTGGATTTACATATTTATGCCAAAATTCCTATGTATTTACAAATATAATGCCTAAGGGTTTATTTGGGATCAGTTCTTTTAAAAACAAGTTTGTTTAGTGCATTTTAGAGTATTTTTTTTAAATTTTGAAAAAATTTATATTGTTTTAAAAAAATTCAAAACAAATTTTGATGTTTTGAATGTTTTAAAACAACCACAAACATGTTTTATGTCAAATCAAAATGTTAACAAAACAAAATAAAAATAAAAACATGAAACAAAAAATAAAATTCATTCCAAATAGCCCCTATTTTTTATATTTACTTACATAATAGTTTAGTGTCTAAATCACTTCAAAAAATATGTAAAAGGTGTATTTCACTTTTGATAAGTTAATGCTGTTTTGAAGTAATGTAGAGATTAAGGTGTTATATAAATAATTACAAATAATAATTTGTTAGATATGTAAATCCCCTATTTTTTTTTATCAAATCCCATATCAAGGGTGTTGAGGCTGTGGAAATGCCCAGCCTTTGCGGGGATGCTGGGAGAAGCAAATTAGATCATGACATATTGAGCAAGGAGGATCCATGGAAATCTTCGAACTCTCCAAACACTGGGAGAAGTAGATATATTCAACTCCATTTCAAATTATGTCATCCTTGCTAGGAGAAGCAGAGGTTCATTGTCCAGAAATGTAGTGGTCATTTAGGAGCTTTTTCCTCCATCCAATTTCTCACATCTTTTCCAACTCAGGCTTTTCTTTGTTTTGTATTGATAATGCCAATATTCTTCCAAAGCTCGACTCATATAGCCCCTTCTTTATTTATTTTTTCAAAATTCACGTCAACATCATCCATCATTGTTATGTTTATTTACATGTCTCAGTTTAATTATTGAATTCAAAACTCCCTAATTTTTTTCTGTTTTAATTGGACCGAGCATATTTGATTTTTTAATATTTTATGCTTGTCTTTTTTTTTTGTTTATTAGTGCATCTTTTCACTTTGTAGTCTTGTTGCATGGATGCTTTTCGTGTATGCCATGGCTGATTTTATTTAGTTGAGAATGTTTATTTTACTCACACATTTCTTAGCTATCATAGAAATTTAAATTATCTTGTTAAGATTTTGAAGTTTTTGAAACATACCCTTATGTGAAACATAAACAATTCTTCTTGCATGGGGTTTTGGCTGAGATCAGTGAGATTTTGTGATGAAACACTTGTTGATGACATTCAATTATAATAAACTCTTTTTGTTTTGTAATTAATATAGTTCTCACTGTATTGTTGCTTGTCAATTATCAATGGTATGAACATTATTATTTTTATATTGTTAAATTGCACAATTCTCTATTGGAATTCTGGTTTGTGCTTACTATTTTTTTTAAAGATTTATGTCTTAGCAAGAAGCAACCCTCCAACAAAATTAGTTCTTTTCTTTTAAAAAATTGATAAAGGTAATGTTCATTTCAATTATTTAAGCAGAACAACAACAACAACAAGCTTTTATCCTACTAAGTGGGTCGGCTATATGAATCCTTCGTCTCCATTGTGTCCTAGTATGTGTCAAATTCTCATTTAATTCAAGTATACTAAGGTCATTTTTTATACATCTTAACCAAGTCTTTTTTTCTACTCTACCTTTCTTAACATTAGTAAATCTAATGCATCCACTCTCCTAACCGGATCATTGAAAAGCCGACGCTTTATGTGGCCAAATCATCTAAGGTGACTCTCTAATCTTATCTACCACTAGAGCTACTCCAACTTTTTTCCAACATACTCATTTCGCATTTTATCTCTAAGAGTAAAGCCACTCATCCACTGAGCATCCTCATCTCGTAACACTTAACTTAGTTTTATGCTTTTATTGACCAACATTCTGCACTATAAGTCATTGCGGGTCATACCACCATCTTATAAAATTTTTCCTTAAGTTTAAGTGGAACTTTTCTATCACACAACAAGCGGATGCATTCCTCCACTTCAACCATCCAACTTGAATTCTACTAATAACATCTCCATCTATTTCACCATCATTTTGAACAATAGAGCCTAAATATCAATCGCTCACTCTTATTAATGACTTGTTCACCTAATGTCACAATACTACCGCTAGAACTTCTACAACTAAAATTACACTCCATATATTCAGTTTTAGATCTACTTAAACGAAAACTTTAGACTCTAATGTTGACCTTCATCATTCAAGTTTCTCTTGGACTCCCTCTCTAGTCTTATCAACAAGAAGAATGCCATCAACAAAAGCATACACCAAGGTACATCTTCCGTAAATGCCTAGTAAGAACATCCATAACTAAAGCAAAAGATAAGGGCTTAAAGCTGATCCTTGATGTAATACAACTGAAATAGGAAAATATTTTGTCAATCTTCCTTGTGTTTGGACACAAGTAATAGCTCTAGTATACATATTTCTTAATGACTTGAATATAACCAATATTAACTTCTTCTCGTTCTAGAACTCTCCAAAGAACATCTCTTGAAACTTTTCATAAGCTTTCTCTAAATCAATAAATATCATATGTAGATCCTCCTTACTTCTCTATACTTCTCCATCAAACCTCTTAACAAATGTATAGCATCCATAGTAGATCTACTTGGCATGAAACCAAACTGATTGTGAAAAACTTTTGAATCACATCGTAACCTATGCTCAATCACTCTCTCCCATAATTTTAATGTTTGATACATTAACTTAATTTCTTTATAATTTGCACACTCTTGAAACTTAAATAATTTTGTCAATTATTTAAGCATTTAGATTTTTTTTGGCCAGTCCAGGCAATTTGAAATGCATAGTTTTGACACCTTAAGGTGCGCCTCTTTTTATATTCATTCCTTTTGTCGTGTTTTGAATTTATACATGTTTGCATTGATCTTTTGGATACTGCATTTTATTAAAGCGCAGTAAGTATTGTTTTCATGAACTTATATTTCAAACATGTACTGCTTGTTGGAATTTGTTTGCAAAATAATCTTTTTTGTATTCCTTGATCATGTTTTTTTTGTGATTTTACACGGGCTCATGTGATGTAATATAAAGTTGCGGCCTCTTAAATTTGCAGGGCATCTTAATCAATTCAACCCGAGTTTTTAGCTGAAACATTGTGTTCATGGGTGATAATATGCATATGGAAGTTCAAGAGGATGAAGAAGAGGATGACCTGGACTTTAATCCACTTTTGAGAGGAGAAACACCTTCAGAAGCATCTTCTAGTTTGAGTTCTGAAAACGAAGGTCCATGTGATAATGTTGGTAAATTCATCCAAAGTTCTTTAGATGGAAACCTCAGTGTTTCATCTTCAAGACTGGAGGAGAAGTTAGAGAGCTACAGCCCAGAATCTGTAAACGAGGATGAGGAATCTGTAATGCAATTTGATGATGCCTCCGGAAATCAATCAAGCAGTCGCAATTGTCAACTTGTATTGAAGCATGCAAGGAAGAAATTTCTGTGTTGAATGGAAGTGGTGATGCAGATGTCCTTTCAAAGAAAAATATGCTTTATGTGGCTTCCAATGAAGAAAACATCAATGAGCCTATTGTGAATGATAATGATGATGCTATTTGCAGGCACAAGGGCTCGACAGTCACTTGCACATTACACACTTGAAGAACTAGAGGCATTCCTTCAAGAGTCAGATGATGATGATGACCTTCATAATGTCAACGATGAAGAAGAATACCACAAGTTTCTTGCTGCTGTTCTTTTGGAAGGAGATGGAAATGAGCAAACAGATCAAAGAGAGAGAACTTTTGATGAAGATGAAGAAAATGATACTGACTTTGAAGTTGAACTTGAAGAAGCACTTGAGAGTGATGTTGAGGAAACCTCTGCCTGTAGCACAGAACATAGCAAAGCAATACAGGGATGCTCATGTACCAGAGACTAGGCAAAAGAAACGCCTAAAGGAGTTTGCAAAAAAGCAAGAAGTTTCTGTTGGGACAATCTAAGGCAACATTACGTATATTGCCTTATGAGAATTCACAGAGACCTCCTTACCCTTCTTTTGCATGTCAAATGTCTTCACCTAGCAAATTTTCTCATTGCTCTGCATCTGTTTCTAATGGATTTACAGCTTGCCAAATCGGACAGCTGTACTGTTTAGTACATGAACATGTTCAACTTCTTCTCCAAGTTTTCTCTGTTTGTGTTCTTGATCCTTCCAGACAGCAAGTTGCCAATGATTTGCAGAAATTGATATCAGAAATGATTGAAAGACATGAAATGTCACTGTCGTGCAGAAAGATTCCTTATCCTTCCCTTTGTTTTCAGTCTTCAAATCTTCATTCCTCATTACAAGTTGATTCAAATCAAAGTGCTAGTTGTTTCTGGACACCTGTGATTGATAGTAACTCCATTATGTCTATTCTTGATGTAGCTCCACTTCGGCTAGCTAATAATTACTTGGCCGATATTAAAGAAAGTAGGTGATTAGATGAATTCTCATCAGTTTTAATATTAAACATAAAGCTTCATTTTTATACAATGTGTGTAATAATAGTATTGATTGACTTGGCAGTTGTATCAATGCATAGACAGAACTGCTTGGAACATGGTCCTGTAAAGAGACATTCCAGTAAAGAGCCTCTTTTTCTTTACCAATGCAAGCCTCTCTAGATAATGCAGGCAGCAACTTTCTAGGTGGATCCATGACAACACTGACTATTATTCCACCCAATTCATCTAGTCAACTTCAATCTGGTCAACAACAGCCTAAGAAATCATTGGCTGCTACGCTTGTGGAGAGTACCATGAAGCAGTCTATTGCTCTTGTCCCTGCTGATATTGCTAAGTTGACACAGAGGTTTCTTCATTTGTTTAATGCAGCACTTTTTCCTCATAAGCCTCCTACACCAGCTGTTGCAAATCGTGTGCTATTCACGGATGCAGAAGATGGGTGCGTACTTATCACACACTGCAGCATGTATTTATTGGACCTAAGCATGTGTTTAACTTCTTTGTATGTGTCAATAATACGCTGACTGCAGTATGCAAAACTTGTTCATGTCTTATGCTTGCTTTAATAATTTATGCCCAATTTTAGTTAGATTTTTCTGGCATATTTTAAACTGTCATTATATTATTTCTTTGTCTATCTTTATATTTCATTTTGAAAGCCATCACCATGCCATTTATATGTTATGCTACCTTGCCAATTTTATTTAGATTTTTTATATATATTTAAACTATTTTTATATTATTTTGTGCTCTATGTAATGCTCATTCAGTTCACTGCTAATCTCAATGTCATTTTTTTTTCAAAGTGAAGTGTGATTTGCTGGTCTATAATGGTTATGAGAAGGTTCCAATGTCAAGAATAGAGTTATTTTATATGCTGCAGATTATTTTTATTTAGTCCCTTTAGGTTAGAGCTTGAGGTTTTAGAAGTGCTATTCCATTTTCTACATATCTAACTTGGAAAATATGTCCCAAGAAAACATGGAAAATATGCTGTTTATGTGACTTAACTACATCTTGATAGTTCAATTGCTGTGCTTTATGTAATGGTGTTTATTTGGTTACTTATCCTAAACTGGTGTTGAAAATTGTAACTTAGACCACCCATTTACAAGCATGGAAAAAGCCGATTTCCAATTTAGAACTATTTATGTTATAATGCTATCTCTTTCAATCAATTCAAAATGATTCTTTATGAGGGAAATAATATTTTAGAAGTGATTCTAATTTGTATGAAAATTATGTAGTTATTTTGAAATTTTCTCTAATAACCTTAATGATTAAAATTGACTAGATGCCAGCTTAAGCCTCTTTGTGCTAATGGAAAAGGATTGTTTGCAAGGAATTTCATGCACTTATAAGCAGGTATTTGACTTGTAAATTGAGCATGGCATGAAGTCATCATTCACATGTTTTTTTTTTTAGTTGGTAGTATGCTTAAGTATTGTGTTAGGATTAGTAGCAGAGTAAAACTTCATATTTTAGTTTTGTAGAAATCTACACACATTGATAGTTAAAAGAGAACAAAAAATTCTAAGATTTTTATGTGAAAAAACTCCAAAAGAGAAGAAAACTACTTCTGTCAGTCAATTTATTCTACTATCGTGTTTAAGTTACAAACTTCTAACTTTCAGATAATGAGATTACAAGTTTATATTTGAGAAATCAAGATGATGAGAATTTTAGAATCGTTGCAACAACTATGACGATAGTTTGTTGTAGGTTGTCACGGTGGTGTGACACTTGTGATGATGATAGACTTCCTTTAGCTCTCCTAGCTTTTCCCAAATTCACCTCTAGCTTACTCACCCTTCATGAAAAGAATGAGGTTTTATTTATAGGATTCGAGAGGCATTTTGGTAATTATTGTTAAAATCCCAAGACACTTCATTAACGGTTTATATCAATACCTTTGATCGTAGACATTTGTTTGATGATTTGATCATTCAAATGACCTTCGATTTAAGTGATCTTGGTGTCATTTGGATTCTTGTCGAGCTTGATTCGTCGCCGAAGTTTCGTCATAGAGCTACCGATTTGACTATAAGCACAATTTGGAGATCATTTGACCATCCGAATTAATTTTTTGAAGTCTTCGTATAATATTTGAGCTTGATTTGAGCTCATTTGAACTCGCTTTAACCCAATTTTGATGTCGATGGACTCATATCGTTGAGATGTTTAATTCAATTGCTTATATGTACTGCTTTGAGATTCGTTCTTCATTTGATTAATTTTGAAGTGATATATCAAGTATAGATAAAACCTGTTTTAGAGAGTGAAGTAGAACCTAATCTCTCATCAGCTAGCCAGACTTCCAAACTTCAGCCTATCATGTAAGATGCTGATTCTTAAGGAAATAAGAGCTTGACTATTATGCTGTT
Source organism: Cymbidium sinense (assembly GCA_021442155.1). Taxonomy (NCBI): domain Eukaryota; kingdom Viridiplantae; phylum Streptophyta; class Magnoliopsida; order Asparagales; family Orchidaceae; genus Cymbidium; species Cymbidium sinense. The sequence goes on from CM038230.1 coordinate 5,005,078, forward strand.
TACTTATTTTTCCTTTAATTTGCTTAAACCATTCAAACATTAGCGGATTTGTAGTTTTTACTTGCAATATATATATATATATATATATATATATTTATCCATTTTTTTTCCGAAGTTTCGTCAAGACTATCTTACTTCTATGCTGGTAGGCGCTTACTAGAAATTTTTTTAAGCAATAAAGTGAGCCTTGTAATTGAATCCTTCATCTTTCATGTCAGTGTCGGATGTTTACCGTATAACACCTTATACTTCGGATAGATTGTTTGAATTCTCTCACTTGACTCTTTAAGTAAATATAATGCAGTTTGTTAGCGATGGGAATAATGGAGCACAACAATGATTGGTTGGCAATCCAACAACACTTTCTTCCGTGTAAATCTACGCATCAGGTTATTTCTATTGTTACCGACCTTTTAAGAATGTAACTTATTCTTTTTTTCATTAAGTTTCTTTTACTGATTTTTCCTAAGATTTTACTTTATTGGATTCTATTTCATTCATACTTTTATTAAAATCAAATTCTGTTTTTTCTTTGAGCTTAGAATGGTTTGTTCAATTGGTATATAATGTGAATATTGTCCTAATTAGCACAGTTTCATATTTTTCAGAAGTTAGGAGACAAGGGGCATGTACTTTTAACTTTATGGGGAATCTTTCTAAAACCAATTGCGGGTCATAGTTTGTTTTTTTGTTGTTCTAGCTTTATTTCACACTTAGTTACGTTTTGAGGCTGATAATAAATTGAGCTAGTCACCACCCCCACCCCAAACGAAACAAAATGTGGTGCCTTAAATCCATTTATGTACTCAAGCAAACTGTTCATTTCCTCATTATTCATTTCGTTGTTGGGGTTGCTACTTTCTGCTAACTTTGTTCAAGTGTCTGGCAATAAAATTGTATCTGTTTCACTTAACTTTCATGTGACTATCGATATATGTATGGAGTCTGCGCTCATTTTTTTTTTTGTATTGTTTTCATCTTTTAGTACTTAACGTAAGCAGGTGTTTGTATGCGCAGTTTGCGTTCATTTGTGGACATGTTTATGTAAGGATGCACCTTAATATGTGCAAGCATATTGGTTTGGTTTCAACGTCTTAGGTGCATGCAAAATGTTTTGTGCAGGAGATAAATGACTCATAAAAGCAACTTCTGTTAGTTTCTAACATATATATGATTTTGTACTTTTCATAATTTATAATGCAAATTTCATGCTCTGGATTTCTGTTTTCATTTAATTGTTCGTTTTGTTGTAGATTTTTGTCAGACAGAAGAATCGCAGCTCTTCCAAAGCTCCTGAAAATCCAATAAAAGTTAGTTGCAAGCGGTGAATCATTATCATTCTTTTGAATTTTGATTTCTATTTGATGGATTTGTTAAACTATCTGTATACATGCTTGCTGCATTAATTTAGACCTGGCTTTCAATATGAAGGACAATTCTTATTTATCATAATTTCTGATTCTGATATCATATCACTGTTTTAAGTTGGACATTTAATATTTTTCGTTATGTTAATATATTATCAGGGCAGTTTCCAGCATCTTTTCCACCCCGAGTTTACTTTGTGACTTTTTCCAGATCACTCAGCCTTGCAATGGTCAAGTTTTGCACGATTTAATGGAAAATAAAATTTTGCATTGCTGGTTTCTGATTGTGTAAGGTTTCATACATATTTTATTTGGTGTTGCTGAATATACATCTGAGTGAATACTATGAAAAAAAACCTAAATGATGGCATTAACTAGGGTGTCTTACTTGAAAGGATCCTTACGCAGATCTCTTATAGGTATTAGTCAAATGATGGCTGAAATGTAGTCATTTCCCCTTACTCTTATGGAATAGTTGTTATTTTATTTTTAAATAAGAACTATGATAGAGAAAGGAGTTGCATATAATATGATTGTGTTGGAGAATATCAGTTGTTATCGTGACAATAACATAAATAATTTCAAGAGGAAATTATGAGTAATTGCATGCAAGAGATGGAAGATATAATGGTTGGTTATTATTCTTTTGAATATGAATAGGCTTTGGAGATTGATATTTGGAGAACATGAATACATGGAGCTTTTGAATTTTTTTTTAATGGTAGTTATTATTCTTTTTGAATATATATATATATATATATATATATATATATATGTATGTATGTATGTATGTATGTATGTATGCATGTATAAATAACCTTTAAATGTATGATAATGCAAGCATGAATTTATCATTCTCCTATTTTCTACATATTATTAGATATCTAGACTAGGGTTCCAATTTTTTTACCACCCATGTTTTAACATAATTCTTTTATTTCTTTTTTATGTTTGAGAGTTCTTACTTCAACATGACTAATGAGAATCAGAGCAGTCCAATCAAAGGATAATTCTAGGGATTACATACCTTATATTGGTTGAATATAACAAATCATTTAAAGTAGTTTTACATTGTAAAGACGCTTTTGAAAAATAAAAAAGAAACTTTATCACTCTGTTGATCCTCCCTCGGATCCTGAAGATCCACAATTCATATTGAGCCTTACATGTTCCTCACAATAGCAAATGAAGTCTGAAAAGTTGTGAATCATACTTAAAGTTCAATGGCCTTGCTCTTATTTATGAGATTATGACAAAAAAATTTAATCACCAAGCAAGGTGACCTATTTAACATTGAATGCTTCATTGCAATTAAGTTTTTTGGTTAGATTTAGATTACTCCCAGTATCTTAAGATCAAATATAGTGATGATGTCATGATTCTAAAAGAGTTTGTAGAAAGATAAAGGATTTTGAGTTTTTTGCATGTCCTAATGTAGGTTTTGATCAAGTTTGCATTCAAATCTTGGGCAAAGAGATCATGCCCTCCCTTAATGAATACTTCTCCTTTGTATGCACTAAAGATGGAAGAATTGTTGTAATATTAAAAACACCTAACTCATAGGGTTGTATATGTCAACCATAAAAAATTTTAAGGTGGTGGATTGATTTCTGTTGACCTTTTGAAAATTGGAAGATAAAAATTCCACCAAAAGCCAACTTATGGTGCAATTACTACAAAAGGAAGGGATATAATAAAGAAAACTATTAGACATTCTTTGAGACGTTTAGGCTATGGTGGGTATAAAGAAAGTCAATTAAACTAGCATTTTCATTTCATAAAGATGAGTGGACTTAACTCAAAAGAAATTGACATGCTAAAGAACTTTCTCAACCTGGAAAAGCTATCTCAGGTCATGCTCTCTAGCTTAAAATAATGAAACTTTTATTATTTATGCTTTTAATGCCTCAAGTAATTCCACATAGGTGCTACATGACAAATTCAAACATCTTTCAAACGTAGCATGTACAACAACAACAATAACAACAACAACAACAACAAGCCTTTATTCCACTAAGTGGGGTTGGCTACATGAATCCTTTGTCTCCATTGTGTCCTATTATGTGTCAAATTCTCATTTAATTCAAGATACTAATGTCATTTTTTATATATTTTAACCAAGTCTTTTAGGTCTACCTCTTCCTTTCTTAACATAAGACAAATCTAATACATCTACTCTCTTGGGTCATGGACGCTTTATGTGGCTAAACCATCTAAGGCGCTTTCTCTAATCTTATCTGTACTTGAGTTTCCTTTTTTAACATACTCATTTCACATTTTATCTCTAAGAGTAAAGCCATCCATCCAGCATCCTCATCTCTGTAACATAACTTAGTCTTATGCTTCTCTTATTGGCCAACATTCTTGTAAGTCATTGCAGATCTTACCACAATCTTTTAAAATTTTTTTTAAGTTTAAGTGGAACTTTTCTATCACAATACAGCCGGATATTCCTCCACTTCAACCATCCAACTTGAATTGAATAACATCTCCATCTATTTCACCGTCATTTTGAACAATAGAGCTTAAATATCAATCACTCACTCTTATTAATGACTTGTTCACTTAATATCACAACACTACTACTAACTTCTACAACTAAAATTACACTCCATATATTCGCTTTTAGATCTACTTAAAATCTTTAGACTCAATGTTGACCTCCATAATTCAAGTTTCTCTTGGACTCCCTCTAGTCTTATCAATAAGAAGAATGTCATCAAAAAAGTATACACCAAGGTACATCTTCTTGTGAATGCTTAGTAAGAACATCCATAACTAAAGCAAAAATATAAAGGCTTAAAGTCGATCCTTGATATAATCCTCTAGGAAAATATTTTATCAATCCTCCTTGTGTTTGGACACAAGTAACAACTCTAGTATACATATCCTTAATGACTTGAATATAACTAATATTAACTCCTTTATGTTCTATAACTCTTCAAAGAACATCTCTTGAAACTTTATCATAATCTTTCTCTAAATCAATAAATATCATATGTAGATCCTCTTTACTTTCTCCCATAATTTTATGTATGACACATTAACTTAATTCTTTAATTTGCACTTTTGTGCATCACCTTTATTCTTAAATATAGAACCAACAAACTCTTTCTCCACTCATCGACATCTTTTAGTCTTTAAAATAACATTAAAAGATTTGTAAGACAAGAAATTTCTTGATCTCCTAAACATTTTCACACTTCTATTGGAATATCATCATCATCTTGTTTTTTTTCATTTCATTTTCTTTAAAAACTTCACTTCATTTATTAATACGATGATAAAATAAAATTCTATTTTTGTTTAGGATATTAAGGTTCTTAAAATCAATCGTCTTTCGGATCCTTCATTTGAAAGTTTATCAAAATCAAAATCGATCTATTTTCAATATCATTTTCTAAGAAAAGATTTTATTATTTTCATCCTTAAACACCTCACTTGGTAGGTCTTTACTTCTCCTATTACAAATTTTACCTTCTTTTGGGATCTAATCTATTTTATAAATTACTAAAAGTTAAAGTTTTTCATCATATATTGTTTTCTTAGAATCTCAATAACTTTATATCTTTTCTAATTCTCCAAGTTTTTTTCTAAACCAAGTTTTATAATAATGTTTTATTCCTTATCTTTTTTCAGCTCGATTTCACCACCAATTATTTTTATTAAAGAAGTTTTTTTTTTGATTCTCCAAGCATTTTAGAACTTTAATTTCACTTCTACTTTTTTTAACATTAACTTACATGACATCCCAAATTCTAAGCTCTCAGATTCTTTTCTTAAAAATATTTTTATTTATGTTCTTAGTGTCATCTAATCTGGACAATAATTTGATTTATTTTTTCTTATAATCTTTCATTTTAAAATCTAAAAACTAATCGATGTTGACTTAAACTTTCACTTGGAATCTTACAATCTTTTCTAAACTATCTATTTTCCTAATAAAAGAAAAATCAAAGTAGCCATTGAATTCATAACTATAATTGCAAGATGAGAGAATATTTCTCTTTTTTTTCTCTTGCCCTAAAATTTTCTATATGCTTTTTTATCTTATTGTAAATCTTTTATTTATTTATAAAAGTACTCAATATGAAAATTGCTAGATGAGATTCTTTATTGATCATTATGTTCTTTAGGATCTAATTATGGGGAGGATGATCAATGAAGTTGGAGAAAAGATGAGCTATGCATATTTGATGACAATCAATTACAACAATCATTCTTGTTTCTTTTATGCTTATTTCTAATAAAGGCACCCTTTTGAATCATAATTACAGGTTTGGACATTTGCCTTCTAAAATTCTCAAATGCATGTTTTCATCATTCAACAATATTGAAATTAAAAATTTTCATTATGAAACTTTTGGAATTGCTAAAACAACATGTTACATTCTTTCCTTTGAGTGAATCTTAACCATCTACTTCTTTCTTGTTAATCAGTTTTAATATTTGAGATTCTTCAAAAAATTTATAATATCTTTATAACCAAAGGATTTAAACCACTTATTTTAGTTGTAGTCCAATGACATGGGTTTATCTTAAAAGCATATTCTCCCAACCTTTATCACTATAATAAAAAAATCAATTTGGTGTTAATATTAAAAAAATTCACGACCAACAAAGCACAATATTATTTTAATCAAAATTTATCTTATTTTTTCAATAAAGAAGATATTAATCTCCAATCTTAATGTCTCAAAACCCTATAACAAAATGGGATTGTTGAAGAAAAATATGCATTTTCTTGGGGTTACCAAGACTCTTCTCTTTCAAGTCATGTTTTCAAAGATATTGAGAGAAGTTATCCTAATGTTTGATTAATGGAATACCTTTTAGAGTGATGTTAAATTCCTCAAAACGCCTCATTAAATTTCTTGTTAAGAGTAATTTCTTCTAAGGTTGTCTTATGTGTACATTTGTAAACAATATAACAACAACAACAAAGCCTTTATCCCACTACATAGGGTTGACTACAAGTGTCTCCATCGTGTCCTATTAAGTGTCATATGCTCATTTAATTCTAATAAAATAAGACCATTTTATACTTCTTAACCAAGTCTTTTAGGTCTACCATTACCTTTCTTAACCTACAATCTAATACATCTACTTTTTTAACGGGTCATTGGTTGGCGCTTTATGTGACCAAACTATCTAAGCGACTCTCTCAAATCTTATATACCATTTGAGCTATTCTAACATTTTCACGCACACACACACACACACACATAGACACATATTTATATATTTATTTCACATTTTGTCTTTACATGTAAAGCTACTTATTCCTGAGTATCCTCATCTTTGCAACACTTAATGTTTCTCTTTATTGGTCAATATTCTGCATCATAAAGTATTGCGGTCTCACCTCCGCCTTAAAAATTTTCCCTCAAGTCTAAGTTATACTTTTCTATCACACAACATGCCCGATGCATTCCTACACTTTAACCATCCAACTTGAATTCTATTAATAACATTGCTATCTATTTCACCATCACTTTGAACAATAGACCCGAGATATCTAAACGTACTCTTTTAGTGGCTTGATCACTTATTGTTACAACACTATTATTAGATCTTCTACAACTAAGATTAGTCAATGTATTCGATTTTTAGATCTACTCAAATGAAAACCTTTAGATTCTAAGGTTGTCCTTCATAATTGAAGTTTTTTTTATTGAACCCCTCTAGTCTTATCAACAAGAAGAATATCATTAGTAAAAAAGCATACACCATGCTGCATTCTCTTGTAAATGTTTAGTAAGAGCATCCATAACTTGAAACAAAAAAGATAATGGCTTAAAGCTGATCCTTGTTGTAGTTCAATTGAAATAAGAACTTTATCATATGCTTTATCTTGTAACTCTACAACATTTGTGTGCTTTCTTAAGATATTCACACGCTCAAGAAGGTATAAATATTACCATTTCCTCATATCGAAATATGTCATATTTAATGAAAAATAATTCTTGTTTGATTGGACTTTTCTTTAAGGCCAGAACAATGCACTAGAAGATAAATTTGATGATCTCAGTATTTTTTTTCTTTACTCTTCTGCCTATGAATACATGAAAGGAAATGGCTAGATCCTACTGAGATTAATATTATGTTAATTAGACTGCTTTGGGTCCATAGAAGAAGGAAAAAGCCTATCCAAAATTTCTTGCAATTTCAAGACTTAGAACTCATATTTGGTAGCCATCTTGTATCACTTAACAATGTTCTTGATCTATTACTTCCTGAAAAGTTGTTAAATATTCCCTATACCCCATAACTCAATACATATAACTTGAAAATTTCTCCTTTAATTCCACAATGTTTGAGGCATTAAGAAACATGAATTGGGAGAATGTCATGAGAGAAGAAATGAATGTTCTTGAAAAGAACCACATTTGGCAAATAGTTGAATTGCCTAAAGGAAAAAAAAAGTATCATAGGATGCATGCATTCTTACACATTAAGATATAAAGCTGATGGGATTCCAAGATATAAAGCTAGATTATAAGCAAAAGGGTAAACCTAATCATATGAAATAGACTACTAGGCAATATTTGCTCTTGTTAGGAAAAGGAATACAATTCATATCCTTATCTTTTCAGCTGTGAATTTTGGATGGTCCATGCAACAACATTTTGTGGAGAAAGATTTTATGAACACCAACATTCATCAACAAATTTTTCTAAAAAAATCAAGCATGCAAACTAAATAAGGCACTATGTTGATGAAAGTTATTTTTAAAGGGATTGTTTGAAATATTCACATAGCCATGAGTGGGATGAGATATATACAAAGTTATGAGACCATACACTCTTTATTAAATACTCAAATGAAGGAAAGTTGTAATTCTTTTTGTATATATTGATGATATAATTGTTACAGGTGATAATAAAGAAAAGAATTTTGTAGAAAAACTTATTATAGAATTTGAGATGAAAAATTCAATAAAATTAAATACTTCCTCAACTACATACTAATGAAAGTTGCTTGATTAGAAAAAAAAAAATCTATGTTACAATGGAAATATATCATTGATTTATTAAGAGAAATGAATATGAATACTGTTAACCGTGTGAGACACTATAAAATAAGAGGCTAGAAACTACATACTAATGAAGAGGGAGCTAATTTAGCAAGACGGATATCAAAGATTTGTTGAAAAATTATTCAACCTATTTGATATTTGTTAAATTATTGCATTTATGGTAAGTCTTATAAATCAATTTGTGCATGAACCAATGAAATCTCACCTTTAATTTGCTTATTAAGGCTTCAGGTCTTTAAAATTTAATGTTGAGAAATAAATTTTTTGTAAAAGACATGAAATGTTAAAGTAGAAGGCTGTACGGATGTTAATTTTATGGGATCATTGGTAGGAAGAATATCAACTTTAGGTTATTGTGCATTTGTTGGAGAAAATCTTGTGACATTGAGGAGTAAAACTAACCTGTGGTCTCCAAATCAAGTGCAAAATCAAAGTTTAGAGCAATTATTCAATGCATTTGTGATATTTTGTGGTTAGAAATTATTAGAATGTTTACATGTTAAATGAGAAGGTTATGATGTGATAGTAAGTCTAAAATTTGCATTGCCCACAATCCAGTACTTTAAAATTGAATTAAATATGTGGAGGTTGACAAACTTTTATGAAAGAATGACTGGAGAGTGGGTTCATTTAAGCTCCTTATATATTCTATAGGCAAATTAACTAGTTTATATATTCACTAAAGGCCTTTGTGAGCAAGGTTGAAATTGTGGACCTCTACTATCTAGTTTGAGGGGCGAGTTGGAGAATGTCAGCTACTGCATAACACAATAATATAAATAATTTTAGAGAAAATTATAGGTTATTGTATGATAGTGATGGAATGTATGAAGTCATGATTAAGGTAGCTATAATTGCCAGACAACAAAATAGAGAGGAGGCTCACAAATCCATACGGCAGGTGGATATGAAAATCTAGAGCACAAATTCTATTAATCTTTCTAAAGATGCGTACATAACTCTGTGTAAATATGGTTTAAATATATAATAATGCAAGAAGATATTTTCCATTCTATTTTATAAATGTATTGCATCGTTGTAATGTTTCAGAACTCATGGGCCCAGGTCTCACATCATGCAAATCCAGTGACCTGGTGCAGCTAATTATCTGAATTCCAATGTCCAGATGGCTGGCTAAAGATTTTCATTCTTGTAAGCTTTTAGTGCAATTTTGAAGTTTGCTTTCACTGTGTAACTTGTTTCAGTTACACTTTTGTAGGCAGTCAGGCGCATGAAATCATCTCCTTTGACAGAAGATGAGAAGGCACTCATCTATGAGGTGGAGTTGATGACATCAATATGCTCTTTGTAACTTGTCTGTGCATTTTAATTTCCTTTAAACATGATTTTTCTTACCAAACTAGGGATTAAAAATCTTCAAGCATGATTGGTTATCTGTCTGGAAATATTTTGTTCCCCATAGAGAGCGTCAATGCTACCAATGGTAATTGCTACGGGAACCCAGAAGTCATATAAAAAAACTGAGGCTGTTAAGGAGAAAAGGCGTCTATATGAAGCTAAAAGAAGAAGACTGAAAGCGTGTATGGCTGAACAAGAAATTTCAGAAAAGGAGGTTAGTTTAGATAATGTTTTTCAAATGACTATTCTTAGAATCTTGTTTTTTTGACAACTTGACATCATTTTGGATGTGTGGCACCTAGGTTAATTATGGAGATAACAGTGAGGGTGACATGGATTGTGAAGATGAAGCTTATGTTCATGAAGCCTTTTTAGCAGATTTGGAGGCTGGAAGCTCAAAAAACATGGTTCACAATGGCAGTCTTTCATGTATTAACAATAGTAACACCCAAGCAATTAGGTTGATGCAATACAGAGGCAGTGGATCTGGTGTGAACTGTGCTTCTATTACAAATGATTCTGGAGAATCTCAACTGGAAACTGGAACTGAGAATGTGCTATTGAATTCTTCAAAATCACTAAAAGATATACGTCATTTGCACCAACTTTCCCAAATAGGATATGGTGGATCGTACAGTGTTTCTTCTAGGCATCTTTCTTCATATTTCATCTCTGGAACATCAGGAGGTCATTTATTGACACAAACCTACCGAGCTCGGAAGAGAAAAGGACTCGGATAGTAAAGCTAGCTCCTGATTTACCTCCTGTAAACCTTCCCCATCTGTTCGTGTGATCTCTCAGTCAGCTTTCAAAATTTACCATGGCAGTCACTGCATTCTAAAGTTAATAACAATGCGCTGAAGGATCATACTGTAGTGTTGCTCATGTAGCAGAAGCAGGAGTAAGTGTAATGAATCTTATAGAAAATAAATGCAACCTTTCAGGTAATCATCCTAGTAATTCCCATTCAGATGGAAGCAACCTTGCAGATCATATGAAAGAGAATACTTCTGAATCTGATGTCCAGCTGCACCCATTACTGTTCCAGAACCCATCTCATTTCTCATTTAATTGTCAGAACACTGCTCCAAGTTCCTATAACTTTCTCCTTGGGTCTCAATGCTCAATTGGTACAGCTAACAGTGCAGGACCTGACAATTCAAGGCGAGGATTAGGTCTTCCAATAGTTTCAAGTACTATTGATTTCCATCCACTTCTACAAAGATCTGAGAATAGTAGTGATATCCCTGTTACTGTTTCTTCATTTGATTGTCCATCTGCAGATTTAAGAACCTCCCATGAAACTGGTGGTGTTCAGTTAGTAAATGGTGCTCCATCGGTATGTCAACGTGATGGAATGAATAAGCTTGATTTAGGTATTCACTTATCTTCTACCATGGACATGCAAAGGACTGCTGAAGTATGTGATAATCAGAATGTTGACCTAAATGCATCTACATCGGAGGAAAGAGTAGCCAAGAAAGTTATACAAGAAAATCTAAAACCTTTGGATGTTAGAGACAAAGAACTTGAGGCTTCAAGGGAAACCAATTTATTGATTCAATCAACTTCATACTATTCAAAAGATGGAAGTGGCCAAAGTCATGATATTTCACGCCACCAATGCATAGAAGATTTTCATGAAGAGTCTAACCCAGGAATAGTAATGGAGCAAGAAGAACTGAGTGATTCTGAAGATGAAAGTGGAAATGTTGTTTTGAATGTGAAGATTTAGAAGACTCGGAAGAAGAAGAATTATGTGGTGACCCACCTTCACAAATCCATAATAAGGTACAATTTCAGCTTCTAATTGTTTGACTTCTATGGAATTATTTATTCAGGTATTTGGTATATTCCTAAAGAAATTATTGAAACTAAGCAATTTCTCTTTGATAGCATATTGCGTCAATTTATCATGCTTCCTTTTAAGGATTGTTTGCAGTCGCTACTGATAAATGATCTTTTTTTTTTAATGAGATGAGTAACCTTTGAATTAATTTGTCACTACCCTTATTATGCTGTGGTTTCTCACTTTGTTGAAAGCACTTGTTTTACCTGAAATAAGAAATAGCTTTACTTATGTTACCATTTTAATCAGCCCCAATGGCTAAAGGCAAATGATCAAGGCTCAGTCTGACGTTGAAGAGGTTTAAGGTCAGTTCCAACCAAAGATAAGTGCTGGCTATGAATTGACAACACCATATCAGGGAAATTTATGGCACAACCATAGGAGGCTTGGGTCAATCTAGACTTGAAATTGAATCCAAGCTCTTTTGGCCTGAAAGGAGCGTCTTAATTACTTTAATCAAATCTTGATCATCAGCTTGGATTTCATCAGTAGAGATTGGTTATCCCATGGACGTAAAAGAGAGCATGTGCTCTGGCTCTGGGGTTTGAGATTAGAGAAACAGAGAAAGTATATTATATTATAATTACTCAATGAGTAAAGAGAGACAAAAAATAAAAAAAACATCAAGAGAGGGGATGGAGATTTGTAGTGGTTTTCTTTGGACCTGTCTGCTTTTGAGGCAAATTAGAGAATTTGTGCACTATGTTAACTTCTTTGTACAAGAGAGATGTAATGGAGCATGTGCAAAGCTTTTCAGAGACTATGCAGAAGAAAGAAGAGAAGGAGATATTGCACTCAAGACAAAATTATAGAGACAAGCAATTAGATTGGTTTGAGAAGAAAATGAGAAATGCCATAGTGGCAATTGGGTCTTTGGCTTTGATATAGATTCTTTAGTAATTCTCGAATGAACAATCAATGAAGGTGCCAACTTTTGACAATGCCTTGAATGCATAAAGACAAATAAGAAAGGTAATTTCTCAGATGAGGTTGCAATCATTTTAGTGAAGATTGCTTGGGAATAAGCAAGTGAATCCATGATTAATAACCATTAAGCCATTCCAATGAGGGGTATTTTAGATAGGTTGAATATGGTGGTGCATAGACTTGCAATGTTGATGGCTAACGATACTAGGGCAGATGTGATAGGTAGATTGTGTTGTCTTTATGGAGATAAAATGGGCATTGAGTGTGTCGGTGTATGTAGGAGTTGCTTTTGGAGTTTTGGACAAACATTGCAGTGTGACAATATGCTGAGGTAGGTGAACAATTAATGGCAAGGATGTCTCAGAACAACGCCCAGAATGAATTTCATAAATGGGTGTAGTTAATTAACATCTTGGGTTCATTTCAGAGTCATGGATGAATTGGTGAGGTTAGGCATTCCATGTTGCATCAAGAAATGTAGGGTTTGAGTGTGGCTATCATGCACTTTATTAAATGCACGTGCTCTGTAGGCGATATGGCATACCAAATTTCACGGCATCCTCAACTTGTGTCAAAGTTGAGCTAGAGAAGACTTTGAGCTTTGGAACCGGGCTTTTGAGAACAATGCTGAAACTATGAAGAGACGTTATTTGAGAGAGTCTTCTATGATGTGACTTTTGCAAAATAGATTCCTACTAATGCGATTCCATTGAATTAGTGTTTGATCACATCAATCATATTGATGTGGACACCTACCTTAATAAGAGGTTGGCTTAATTAACATAATCTTGTCGAGTTGAATGCTTGACCATATTAATCAAGGTTTGGTTATAGAAGTATGCATTCCAATCAATGAGTTTAATTTGACCGTAGTTATGAGGTAATTAATGATATAGCTATTTAATAGGAAGTAATTGAAACTCGTATGGTTAATGGGTTAGGTCTTTTGGAGCCAACCGATATAGCTACTCAGCTAGAAGGAAAAAAATATGAACATGTAGATCCTAAACTACCACCTCCTTCAACAGCTACATGTTGGCTATTGCATTAATAAAATAGTAGGTGAATGAAGCTGCAACCAACCAACGTAGTTTTTTAAAGAAAGAAGTAAATGGCTTTCTAGATCTCCTTAACATTAACCAATTAAACTCTTAAGATAAAGATCTTGGTTTGAGTGTGTGCAATTGATTCTCCAAAACTTACTGAAGCTATATGTCAGACTCTTACTATTTGAGTAAAAAACGTGTGGCTTTAACACTGAACTTAATGCTAAGTAAGCCTAAATATCACAAGATATGGACGAGAACATTAATAAAGAGAAATAAGAAAATTTTGTGGGAGAAAAAGGGAAAGCCTTCACTAATGGAAAAGAGGGTTACAAAACTAAAGTTGTTTGGATTACTTAGAATGGATTACAAATGAAGTGTTGGGCTCGATATTTGGGCCTCCACCTCCTAATGGAAGATTTAAGATTTATAATAACTTTCTAGCTTCTTCTAGAATGCCTTAGCTTCTTCCAAATTGTTCTTCAGGCCTTTCTTGGTTCATATTTGTGCTATAATGTCCAAGGGATGGGAACTATAACCTCTTTGAGTAAGCGGAGTGTGACATTTAATTTTCTACATTCAGTTTGCCTTCTTTAGCTAAAAATAAGAACCGAGAAGGTCTCATTACCTCTTTCACTAAAGTTAAAATAAGAACAATTGTTTTCTTTCTATTGGTGTGAAAAGCCAACAACTCTTCCGACACCTTTCTTTCATACATTGCTTCAACACATGCTTAGAAAATTTCCTATTGAAAACTTTCAAATTGATGCTTCATCATGTTTTGTCCCATATTTCCAATAGCCATGATATGAGGTCCAGCCTCCAAATATAGCCTTCTTTGTGCTTAAACTTTCCCAATGACAACACTTCCCTTCTTCGACAAACTATCATAAACAAACCACTTCTTACTCATAAAGCTCATAGTTACTTCCCAACATGTGCTTGAAAATTTAGTTTTGTGTTAGTACTAATTGTACATACATTTAGGTACCTTAACACTTTAAATTCAACCTAAAAAAGCAAACTCCATAAAACTGTTAAGCTAGAGAAGTGAATGTGAACATGTTGTGGATTGGCATGTGGTGGCAGTTGTTATCGAAGTCTATATTTAAAATATGATTTCTTTAGCTCTTCATGATAAAGGCAAAATGTTAACATTGTAGTGCATGAAAGATGTAAACGTAAATGGAAATAGGTCCTAATATATGGACCTTGAGTTGGAAATTCATCATTAGCATGGACATTGCTCAAATATGGAAATGTTAATAGGGTGGCAAGCTTATGGATAGTTGAGGGTATGCTGACACTTCAAATATACGATGAAATTGATTCTTGTGGCTTTGATGGCTTTATCAGTCAAAACATATCTTTTGGAGCTCAAGTCATCACCAAATTGAATTGGTTTTGCTATTTTTCATTAGGGTCCTGGTCAATCTCACTTTATATGAAAGTTGCCTTGTTGGTTTTAGTTTATTTCAAAACTTAAACCCCTTCCTCCTACCCCATTGTATACTTGACAAATTATAGTAAATGAAAATGATTTCTATTTCCCATGTTGCTGGTGCACGGCCATCTTTTGTCTTCACTTCTACTTTAAACATGAAGTAAAGATAAACATATAAATAATTTTAAAAGCTAATTAGAAAATGTAAGTAAACAAAAAATTGATTGGCTAGCAGATATAGTAAATGAAAATGATTTCTATTTCCCATGTTGGGTGCAATCACATCTTTTGTCTTCACTTCTACTCTAAACATGAAGTAAAGATAAACATATAAATAATTTTAATTTCTTGAATTTGAATTGATTTGGATTTGATTTGAGCTTAAGATATAGTAGTTCTTGGCTAGCATATATCCATTAGAGTTGAGTAAATTAAAGGTATATTTGAGACAGCTTTATTGACTATTTTATTTTTTAAAATCAATTATAGTTGTATTTAGCTAACTTTCTAATTATTTTAAAGAGTTGTTGTGAAAAGTTGCTTTTGCAAATCGACTTGTTGAAGTATGATGATTACTAGAAAGTCGTAACTAGAATTATCTTACTTAAAATCCTAATTAATTATAGTTATTTTTTATTATTAGTAATTAAATGATTAATTAATTATCTTATGGTTAATTATCTTAATTTTAGTATAACCTTAATTATTTTGATACAATTCTAATTCATTTTAATCAATATATTAATTATCAGATTTGTAATTATTGATAATATAAAATATTAATGAACGTATTTAAAATTTTGGTTAGTCTTTAATTAGTATAAATGGCTCACTAATTATTTTGTAGTATTGTTAATTAACTTTTTTATCATATGCTTGATTTTAATTGTTTTGTACTAATAAATTTTAATTATCTTGCATTAGATGGTTTTTTTGTTAAGCTAAACCTTTAAGCCAATGGTTAGTCGCAGCTTTAACTCACTTTTAAGTGGCGCTAAGCTGCTTAAGTAGAAAATTCACCACCACTCGATGAAGAGAGTAGATTAAATGTCGATGAAATTTTTGTAGATGGAATAGTATAAGATATTACCAGAGATTTACTCATTTTGTGAGACTTTAGATCTCGATTTCTAGCAAGCACCTATAAGTTAATTACCCCTCTCAATGTTGAGAGAGAACTTTCGATTAAGTTAGTCGCTTAACGCGAACAGATAAGAAGAAAGATATGGAGCTTTGAAATTGAGATTTATAAAGTTCATTATATTTAACTTATCATGATGGTTGGGGTAACGATGACGCGCCGATCTAGATCCCATGGTTGCTATCCCCTACGTCCCTGGCCTACTTAGCTAGAGAGATAATGATCCAACCCGATGTAAGGATTCTTGTCGCCAGCCAGGATTGAAGGTGGCAAAAAGCCATCCGCACTATATAAATCAGAACCTGAGTGATGCTTTAAAAGATATGTTTAAGTCCATCTTTGGCGATAGCTTTTTTCTATCGTGCATTCTATGTTGACATCTCACAGAATTATCGGGAGCATACATGCTACAATCGTGACAATAATATTATTTGACAAAGAACCACCCGATCGAGATTCGTTGTATCAGATTGACGTGAGCTAACCTGCCGCACGTTGTCGAGACACGACACGCCCTTATTAGCATGAGATTGAGGATTAATATAATATGTACTTGATTTAAACCGATTCCTTTATGAGTTAGAGTTTTCTAATTTGCCACCTTCAATAAATAATCATGGAAGGTGGATTGAGTTTTAGCTTTAAGTTCTTAAATATTGAATTTTATTCAAGTATTTAATATTTAATAATAACTACCATCACGGCCCCAAGTCCCGATGCAAAAGTGGAGGGTTATGCTAGTAGAATGCATACACCAGAAATTTGCCGGAATAATTACATTTAATCCTTTAAATCATCAGGTGGGCGTCCCCGCTTTGTAACTTAATCTGATGAAAAATGTCTAGAAGCGCATCGGCGCGATGTTAAATAAGCAAGGGTTCCCACATTATGGGCGGATGCGGCAAAGAAGTTAGTCCATGAAACTAGAATTAAATTAGGATCTTGGAATATAGGTAAATTAATGGAATTAATAGATATTATGGTTCATAGAAAGATAAATATTTTATGTGTTAAACTAAATGGGTTGGGGAGAAATTTAGGAGATTGATAGTTTAGGTTTTAAACTTTGGTATTCGTAAAAGTCGAACTAGAAATGGTGTAGTGTGATTATAGATAAAGTTTGAAGGATAATGTTATAAGTATTAATAGATGTGGAGATAGAATTATACTTTAAAGATTATTGTTGATCTTAAGATTATCAATGTTATAAGTGTTTATGCTCCTCAAGTAGGTTTGGAGGTAAGTTAATTTTGGAATGAATTAGAGGATTAATACAAAGATACCTCTTGAAGAAAAAGTATTTATTGAGATTTAAATGGACGTGTTGGTAGAGTGGTAGAAGATTTTAAAAGTATTCATGGTGGTTATGGATTTGGGTAGTAATGAAGAAGGTAGGATTATATTAGATCTTTTATGATTTTGTAGTTCTTTATCTTTATTTAAGAAAAGAGATGAACATATTATTACTTATATAAAATGGATCTAGTAAAACAATTGATTATTTTTTGATAAGAAAAATAGATCGTTTAGATTGTAAAGATTGTAGGTCATTCCAAGTGAAATTTTAAGTACCGGCTTTTATTAGTTTTAGATTTTAAGATGAAAGGTTGTAAGAGAAAAATAAACTTAATTATTGTCGATTAGATGACACAAAGAACACAAATAAAAATATTTTTAAAATACAAGAAATTAAAGTTTGGGATGTTCATAAGGAAAGCGTTATGTGGGAAAAGTATCAAGTCTTTATTAAACAAGTTCTAAAATGTGCTTGGCGAATCAAAAGGAAAAAAGCTTTTAATAAGAATAGTTGGTGGTGGAGTCGAGTGTGTAAGAAAAGATAAGAAATAAGAAGCGTTGTTATAAAACTTGGTTTAGATGTAAAACTTCGAGAATTGGGAAAGATATAAAATGGCAGTAGAGATTCTAAGCGATATATGATAAAAATTTAGCTTTTAGTGATTTATACTGATAGATTAGATCAGAAGGTGAAAGATGTATGTATAAGTTAAACCACCAAAGAGATAGGAGAAGTAAAGACATAGTTAGTGAGTATCGAGGATGAAAATAATAAAGTCTTTTCTTAGAAAAGATATTGAAAATAGGTGGATGAGGTATTTTAATAAACTTTTCAATGAAGGATCGAAAGATTGATTTTAGCAACCTTAATACCCAAAAATAGAATTTCATTTTATCGTCAGATTAGTAAATCAAGTTAGTGAAGCTTTAAAGAAAATGAAATGTGGAAAAGCGATCCGGATAATATTCCAATAGAAGTGTGGAAATGTTTAGGAGATCAGGAATTTCTTGGCTTACAAATCTTTTAATGTTATTTTAAAGACTAAAAGATGCGGATGAGTGGAGAAAGAGTTTGTTGGTTCCATATTTAAGAATAAAGGTGATGCACAAGATTGTGCATTAGAGGAATTAAGTTAATATGCCATACATTAAAATTATGGGAGAGAGTAATTGAGCATAGATTACGATGTGATCTGAAGTCTGTCAGTTTGGTTTCATGCCGTAGATCTACTATGGATGCTATACATTTGTTAAGAGGTTTGATGGAGAAGCATAGAGAAAATAAAAGGATCTACATATGATATTTATTGATTTAGAGAAAGCTTATGATAAAGTCTCAAGATGTTCTTTGGAGAGTTCTAGAACAAAAGAAGTTAATATTGGTTATATTCAAGTCATTAAGGATATGTATACTAGAGTGTCACTTGTGTCCAAACACAAGGAGGATTGACAAACTATTTTCCTATTTGGTTGGATTACATCAAGGATCAACATTAAGCCCTTATCTTTTACTTTAGTTATGGATGTTCTTACGAGGCATTTACAAGAAGATGTACCACGGTGTATGCTTTTCTTCGATGACATTCTTCTTGTTGATAAGACTAGAGAGGGAGTCCAACGAAACTTGAATTATGGAGGTCAACTTTAGAGTCTAAAGGTTTTCGTTTAAGCAGATCTAAAGCGATATATGGAGTGTAATTTTAGTTGTAGAAATTTTAGTGGTAGTGTTGTGACTTTAGGTGATCAAGTCATTAATAAGAGTGAGCGATTGAGATATTTAGGCTCTATTGTTCAAAATGATGGTGAAATAGATGGAGATATTATTAGTAGAATTCAAGTTGGATGGTTGAAGTGGAGGAATACATATTATGTGATAGAAAAGTTCCACTTAAACTTAAGGAAAATTTTATAAGATGGTGGTAAGACGCAATGACTTATAGAGAATGTTGGCCAATAAAAGAAACATAAGAGTAAGTTAAGTGTTCTGAGATGAGGATGCGGTGGATGAGTGGCTTTACCCTTAGAGATAGAATGCAAAATGAGTATGTTGGGAAAAAGTTAGTAGCTCAGTGATAGATAAGATTAGGGAGAGTCGCCTAGATGGTTTGGCCACATAAAGCGTCGGCCGTCCAATGACAGAGAGTAGATGCATTAGATTTTCGTTAAGAAAGGTAGAGGTAGACCTAAAAGACTTGGTTAAGATGTATAAAAAATGATCTTAGTATACTCGAATTAAATGAGAATTTGACACATAATGGACACCTGATAGAGGAATGTAGCCACCACCGTGGGATTAAGGCTTGTTGTTGTTGTTGTTGTTGTTGTATTTAATATTTAATAATATGTTAGATTTTACATTTAGATTGATATTTAATTTGAGTTAATTTGATTTGAAATTCTCACATTTTGATGAAAGTATCCTCCGGTTGAAATCTCTATTCAATGCATATCATCGGGTTGATGTATTGTTTTATCCATCATTAATTTAATAATAGTGGATCGGTCTACATGTCGTATGATATAAACTACCGGATTCTTTATGAATTGGAATTATAATATTATTATTTGATTTTAGATTTTCTTAACCCTTCATCCAAGACTCTAATCAATCCATGCGGCGTCCTTGACCTTTGGTTTAAGCATTGGTATAGTGTGCCCATCGTTATTTAATTTAAAATTGATTTAACTTTAGAGATTTGAATAGTGTTGCTATTTTGATTGAGTTTAATTACAAATTTATAATTTTAGATAAAATTTTTTTACGACATTTCCTGCCGTCAGAAATTACACATGTGCGCCACCATGCCAAGAAAGATATGTATGGGTGGTATAAAGCACCCAGAATCGCGTCATCCCACGCAGAAAGATATGTATGAGTCTCTCAAGCATACGATTTTCCCACCAAGAAAGATGTGCAGTATATATTGCAATGCCAAGTTAAAACATTAATTTTAGGTTTGTAGTTGAATTTTTGTTAAGGCTGCTCACGAGGTACTGTTGAAACAAATTTATCCCAAAAGGCGTGTCGTGTACTTATACACAATGTTAGTTTAAATAGCAATTTTATATTACATCATGCCTTTATGTCAGTTTGTAGGCCTCCCTTATCGGTGTAGAAGTTTGTAATATTTTGTGCACGGATCGTCCGTGTAGGGTGTTATTTGGTATCTTTGGGCGCTCAAGAAAGGCGTGTATGGGTGGTATAAATCACATCGTCGTCATATGCGAAAAGGCATGTATGAGCTCGAGGTATCTGCTTGAAACATATTTCTGCGCCAAGAAATGCGTGCGGTATTTATGTTTAACAATTTTCCTGTTGTGTTTGAGCAACAAACAGTACTTATGATTTTGGCATTCATTATGATTACATCTTCACATATGCAAATACAAGTAAAGTTACTCCGCATCATGATTTTTATCATTGTTTCAATCGCCTCACCTTTTGAGTACACCAAACAGTGAATGGCAACATGGACACCCAATAAACTCACACTCCATCTTATTCTTTTCATGCCACAAGTCAAAGAAAGAATTACGAAGACAACTTGATCGAAAGGAAATGAAAATACAAGCTCTTGCTTATATATATATATATATATATATATATATATATATATATATATATATATATATATATATATATATATATATATATATATATATATATCCTCCCTAAATTCGATGGATGAGATAACAAGTGGATAGTTGAGTTTTAATGATTTTTTTTGGCATGAATCGAATTGTGGATAGCAAGGTGGTTTCCCTTACAAACTCTTAAGTCTCTTTTTTTTTCTCTTAAACCCAACTACAAAATGAATGTTAGGAGACAAAGTTTAAGCAATGTTCCTATTATGACAAACACTTAGCATGATAATGATGCATCCTATAGCATTCTCATCTCGTTTCATATCCCATGATTCAGCATCAGGTTAAGCAAGACAAATACACACTTAGCAAACATCAAAAATGATGATCTTAATTTCTACAGAATATGAAAGCCTGCCACCTGAAGCATTACCCAACATCCATCAGTGATACACTCCAGCATATATAGAGGTTCCACGGAACAAGGAAAATGCAATATAAAACTTCCATTCAGAAACCGGCTAAGGTTTTCTAGATGCAAATCAGTACTCAGCAAGATATTTTGGAAGATGGAATCCCTTCAGGCTTTCCAGTAAATTCAAACCCTCTAGATGAGCCATCTTCGGATAGGTTCATATCCACATCATAAGGCTTAAGTGCAATGGATGAAGAACAAGAAGATGGGATATAGCTGGACGGCCATGGGTTTGGATGTGGGATTCAGCCTTTTGTGCTACAGTGCGAACGGAAAAAGGGGTGGCTAAGGGAGGAAGTTACCTTGCTTGGTCTATCAACTGAAGGAGAGATGGGGAGTGTGACCTGACGAATCGCATGAGTCCCTGCGTGCAGAACAGAGGCAAAGAGGGAGACAAATCAAGAGGAATACGGTGCTGCTCGGTTTGGTGGTTCGTGCAAACAATAGGGAGGATGGGAAGGACTTAGTTGGCCGGAGTATAGCTCGTTGCTTGTAGAGATGGAAAATCGGATGTTTGAAAGTCCCTCTTTGCGGCATGGTATGGAGGTATCGGGCTGTTGTGAATAGAATGATTAGGGTTGAGTATAAGGATGTATATATAGTGTCCTTTGTTTATTTAAGTGTTTAATCAAACATAATTTTGTGATGACAAAATCATGTAGTTAATATACGTCGATCTTGTTATTCGATGTTAGCATACGGCGCGAGCCGTTTAGCGGTGAAGCGTTTGGTTGAAACGGTCAATTTTAGTTCAAATTTGTGCATCATCGGATCGATATTGGTGCAAACTCGTCCGAATTGAGCTGAATAGTCTCATTTGATAGATTTGACGTTCGGCCAATCGCGATCAATTTTGCGAATGAAAGTTGTTTGGACATCATCGCGCTTCCGACTCGATATCGTCTGGCAACTGACGATCCTTGATCGATCGATCATTGTGCAATATGTATATTTTTATCAATTTTGGCGTTACGACGAAGTTTGTTGATCAATCGGAGATTGTTTATGATTTTACGCCGTCGAGTGTATTTCAACTTGATTTCGCTCGTTGAATTCATCTTGTGAGCTCGACATGACTTATGGCGCATGTATGAAGAACAAGCGAACTAAATATACCCTACTGCTTTGGCCATTGACAAGCAGACAAATTAACGAAATATATCGGAAGAAATGGGTGAACATAGACTTGTGTAAACTAGAGGTTAACAGAATCCACACGCGACACTAAAAGATTGAATTAAGGACTGATGGAGCCATTGCTTGACTTTTAGTACTTTATCTAATGGAAATCAAAATAGATTTCAATTGAAATTCTAAGTTCTTTTAATTGTGAATGATGGATGGTGATACCTGATTTTAATCCTTATTTTTGTTTTGGACTTTTAACCACTGTCTTACCTTTGCTTTATATTCTTGTTAAAACCGATACACTGCCATGAGTGTTACTCTCTCTCTCTCTCTCTCTCTCTCTCTCGCTCTTGATTTTGAAGCCTAAATATATGGGTTCTGTTTTGATAACACTAAGAAGCAACATAACACTTTGTTGGTAGAAGCCATGATTTCAAACTCAAAATGATTTCATTAGCAGGTTCCAAGTTTTTCTAGCAAGGATGATGAAATCCAAGTTGCTCAAGATCTTCATCAACTGCAGCCATCAAACTCAGCGTTGCAAGCTTCTGCTAGAGGGGTAAAGGCTGTAAAGGAACTGTGTATCTTTCTCCTGGTCTTCAACATACAAAACTAACGAGATCAAAGAATGAAAATGGCAGCGCAAAATTAGACAGGTCCTGTAGAAATTCTCCCGTTGCATCTTCACCCTCTCCAGCCTCTTCTAAGAAGAGAGGAGATGGAGAAAACTCAATATTGCAGGATTTATGCGTGGGAACAATTGAGAACAAGACTGCTGGTTCCAGAAGATCAAAATTTCGCTCTCCTTTGGACTAATCACTTACTGGTTAAGTAATTTAATGCACATTTCAAATATTTTTCTTCTTTGACATCTGGCCAGTATTATGCTATTGAAACTGAACTAGTAAAAAAAAAGGTCATTGTATAGTCATAGCAGGTAACTATTTGCATGAGCATTCTGTTCGTCTAAATAAGGGCTGATTATATTCCCTTTGATGGGCTATTTGTAGTTATTTAGAGGTTAAATTGGGGACTAATTTGTAAATAAACATGTAGTCCTAGTTATTTTGCATATAGCCGTTGAAATTTTAGATTTTTTTTTCTGTATCCAAAATGTAGAATTTTACTGTGGTATTTTATCAATGTATAGTGGAGGCTGTTAAAATTTTTTTTTTCTTTATCGCCTTCTTCAGGAAACTAAATGGCTTCGATGAAAACTTTGTTGGGGATAATGGATCATATAGCTGCTGCATGGAAGGATGTGGTGATTTAGATTATTCAAATTATACATCTCATAGATCCACATGAGACTACTTCATGTTAGGGTGAACAATGCCTTTGTTTTGAAATTATATTTTAGAAAGGAGAATATTTGGGTCAGAGTATCCTGAGAGCTTAATATGCATTAGATTTATTTTGAAATGATTGTAATTTAAAATTTAATTAGTTAGTGTTATATTATGTTTAACTAAATTATAATGTGATGGCCGTAATTAATTTTAATTTTCTTTAATATATACTCTTATGCTTTTAATGCATGTTTAGGCTAAGTATTTGCACATATATATAAGATACAGTAAAGTTTATTGAAAAATAGAAGTTTGGTTAAAAGGATAGTCAGAAAACATAATTACCGTATCAAAATCTATATTTTGCTATGAAATAGTTAGGAAATAAAAAAAGAGTTGGGGTTGTAAATCAATCACGTTTGTTAGCTATTTAGTATCTATTTGTTGTGGAGAAAATGTTTTTTTTTTTTAAAAATAGTTGTGTTATAAATATATTTTATTAAAAAAATTTAAAAAATAGTTTTTTTGGACAATCATAACATTTTAACATTTTTTTTTTTAAATAATTTTTTATCACAATTTTTTAAAAAGTAGCTAAGAAATTGATAGCCAAAGTTATTTTATTTTTTGATTATTTTAGAAAAATAAAGTAATCAGAGAACTTTTCAAACGTACCATTAATCGATTCTAAGTTAAACCGGCAAAAAAAGAAAAATTCTTATTCAGATATTCTTAGATTTAGATGAGACAAATAAGTCCAATAAATTTCTTACAAAGGTTTTAAATTTTTTATTGATTATAGTGTATCAGGCTATCAGTGCTGTTGTGAAAAAAGGCTTGATTTTTGGAGTAAATCAACTTTTAAAATTAATTAATTATATATATTTATTTATTTATATTTGTATAGTATGTGATTTAATTTTTTTTTTTATGACGGTGAGCATTCGAACCCAATATTTTGGGAATTTTTCATTTTATTTTCTATCAATTTGCTACATATTTGAACTCTAAATTCATGATCTTAAAGACATAATCTTCTATTTTAACTATTGGGTCATGTATTTATCACATTTTAAAATATGCTAATTTTTTATAATAAAATATGAGAAATAAATATTATTTATGTGAATGCATTTGCATATGTTACATTTATGCATTTTATGCCAAGTTTAACCAATATATTAACAAGCTATGATGGGTGTTGGATTAATTTAATAAAACAAGTTGAAAATTTTTTTTATTTTGTATTCTTATGCTAAAGAACAAGCTGAAAATGAATTTGGAGAACATGGATTTTTTTTATTTTTTTCTAAGTTCTGAGTTTTAGAACGAGAGAGATTGAAGCAGTTCGTACCTTGGGTATAATACTGCTGTGATCTCTTCTAAATTGTTTGAACAAAAATTCCTGACACATCTTCTCTTCCAATACAACTTGATATCAGCAAGGAAATAAATTCAAAAAATAACCCAAAAGCAAAGCTTCCATTAAGAATATACGAAATCAGCACCGAACTTGAATCCAAGAATATTTGATCTTCCAAAACAAACAAACAAACAAACAACTAATTTACAATAATCACAAAACACTTATTTATCACCAGTCACTGGAGGAAGAAGCTTGACCTCTACCAGACGGCTCACCGATCGACACAGTAGCCAGAGACTTAGAAGCCCAGGCCTTAGCGCTAATCGCACCTCCCTTCAAATTTCTTCTACTGCACGGATTCAGCCTCCCAAAGCCTCGCTTAGTCTGGCGGAGGAAAACTTGGGAATAATTCCACAAGCTCAGCACGCAGCCCATCAGCTTCGGAAGGAGGAAATAAAGAAGCCTCAGCATCACAAACGAGCAAGCCAGTGCAAGGTATGTATCTTGCTGGAGCAGTTTCTCTGGCGATCTCGCCCATGAGAATGGGCAATTTTCTTGTTCTGCTTCGTTGTGCTCAGTGAGGTTAGTTGGATACATGGCTTTCTTCATGATTGTTTCATCCAGTGATGTAGGCTTAATGCCTGAATATAATCCAAATGGTCAGATTTGAAAAGAATTGCAGGGGAAAATGACTTAATTCTTGATATCAAAAAACAAAAAATATATAGAAATTATGTACATAATATGTCAAGTAACATATATTAATATCTTGTCATCAAATTATGAAGAAGCATTAAACATATATTAAAGTAAGATAACTATATAAGATATTAAAGTAAGGATTAATGAAATAACATATCCAAGTTTATTTAATAATAATAAAATTTTCTCTTCTAATCTAATTATTCAATATCGAAAAAAGAACATCACAAATAATGATGGTGGCAATGACCAGTGTTGTGCATAGGAGTAGAGAAAGTGTGAGAGGATAGTCACTTGGATAATGCATATCCTAAGATTGGTCATGTGTGTGTATCGAGCCTGTGTTATTTGGATGATTAAAATCTATATTTAATTTAAAAAAATTAGACCTAAAAGCACATATCTCATAAAATTGAGGTGAGGTGCGTCTCATATCATGTGAGATGTAAGCCTCATTGCCATTTTTCAAAAAAAAATCTTGAGGTAGATTTTGAGGCGGGTTTTATTAGGCAATTTTAAACAAGGAATTGCGGGGTCAGATTTGATATTAAAGTAAGGATTAATGAAATAACTAATTAAGGGGTTTAATTTAAACTTGCAATGCACCTAAGAAGAAAAGGGCCTATTCCACTTTGGCTCATGATTAATGGTTAATTAAGGGTTTAACTTAAGTAAAACACCCTTTCACACCTATTAATTGGGTTTTGATTTTCTTAATTGAACTTAGGCTCTTAAATATCTAAGCATCTACCCAAAGTAGATTAATTAAGTTAAAACTTTTAGAATTTTTTAGAAATTAATTAAGGGGTTAATTAATGAATTAACCCTTAATCAAGAGGAATAAGGAAAAAGGGGTTTAGGTAATAGCTTGGCGAAAATGCCCAAAAATTATTCCTTAAATCTCCTGTCTACTAGATCTGACCTTAATTAACTATAATAATGGATTAAAACCACTAATCACACCTTAATTATCCTTAATCACATAAGGAGGGCAATTAGGAAACACATTTCTAATTCCCATAATTAAGCCTTCAATAAATCCCAAGAAAATTAGGGAAGATAGAAGTCATCCCCTAAAATATACCCAAGAATTTTGGGATTAATCAAAGAATTAATTAAGTAATTAGCAAAATATGATTTCTAATAAAACCCAAAATCGAGAAAAGGGTAATTCAAAATCAATTGAAATTATTTTTAAAATATTCTATGTTGAATTATCTTTCTAGGATTTCACCTCATATTTTTAGATTATTGAGGAGATGCAAATTTTAGAAGATTAGGAGATTTATTAACATTAATTAAATTCCTTAACTAATCCCTCACTCATAGCATGACGTGGCGGTGATTACTTGCTTTACACGCATCATCGGTGAGCCCATTACTTAAATGCACGATCCAAATGGTGATACGGTAGGGGCACTTTGATCCCTACTATCCGATCAAAGATTGAATATCCGAGGATCATCCTATAGTTTATAAAAGGGATAATTAATTTCTAAAATGTGGGAATAATCATGGCCATCCATCCAAAATGCGGATGGATGGCTACCACCAGTTCTTCCCTTAGATTAGAGGCCATCCATGATCATAGTGAAGATCTCGATTGAGCTGGTTGGAACAAGATTATTCCACACCATCTAAAGTTACTAGAGAGCATATCTAAGCTGGATTTTGCATGACTTGAAAATTTCTTTTACAAAATACCAACACCCCTAAGCTAGCGGTCAAAAAAATTCCATACCTCGCGGAGGTGATCAGCACTTGAGGATGAGGTAGCTTCAGTGGACAGCCTGGAAAGTTTCAAGCCTTAGGGTTGAGTGGATCTTCCTATGGACCAACACCACATGATCTCCCTTGCTTTGATTCAATTGAGGCTCTCATTCTTTGTGGGAACTCAAATGAATGTTTGGGTGCACTCAATTGATCCCAGGGAGTGTACAAGAGGAATTGGAGTAATTTTGAGTGAGGAAGAAGTTGAAGATTCAAAGAAGATCCCTATTTTTCAATGGAGAAAAGCGAGAAGAAGTTATTTCAAATCCTCCTTAGAAAGCTTAGCATGGCTCTCGATCTCTCCTAACACTCTCTGCTTCAATTAAATGAGGAATCAAAATTTCAAATTGAATTAGGGGAGTATATCTCCCCTTATCAGGCAGTCGACACCTCCTTTATCATTTTGATCCAATTGACCATAATGGAGGGGTTGTTTGATCTGTTAGCTCTTTGCACATAGTCGGGTTTAAGGCCTTGAGTGGATTGCCAACCTCCCATGTGCATTAAATTGAGTGGAAGAAGGATTTGGAATGAGCCAATTTGACAGGTGGGTTTGGCCTTCGACTATTTAGGTGACCCAAACCCATTAGGTTGGGTGCACCACTCTTCATTAGGTTCCCTTGAGGTATTAGGAAGATATCAAGTGGATATGAAGAGGGCATGACCAAATTACCCATGGATTAGGCCAAAATTTGTTCTATGACCTAGGGGTAGAATGGTCATTTTACTAAATTTTAAATTTGGATATGTTGGGTATGCGGAGAAACTAGGTTTGGCAAAGTTTTATAAGATTTTCAATTCATTTGATAAGGTTTGGCTCATGTTGACCCATTTAGGTCAAAATGGGTCAACTTAGTCAAGTTGACCAATTGGTCAAATTGGGTCAAACCAAGGGTTGGGTCAAGTTCATATGACCATTTAAAATTTTTTGGTAGCTTTGGTTTGATTCAATTTGGTATAGTTTTGAATTTGGCTCATATGGCTTTAATTATATCAAATGGGTTAGGTTGACCTACTTAACCCATTTGACCTATTTGAACTAAGTCAATGGTAGGTTTAGGTTTGGTTAGTCATATGGAGTGGATTGGTATCTTTGTTTCCAATCAATTTTGGTTAAGTTCAAATTTGGCTCAACATGACCCCTTTGGGTCAAGGATTTGGGTCTAAGGTCAATTGCTGGAGTTGGGTATAGTTGGTGATTAAACTTTAATTGAATTGACAAGTGATTTGGAATGAAGCTTAACGGGTGGTTTAGTGTTCTTTAAAAGTTGAACTAAAATTCAATTTATTCCTATTTTTTGGTTTGTGTTGCTTGATTGACCACTTGGGATTTATTGGTTTGACCAATTTTTTTTTCTTATTCAGATATTCTTAGATTTAGATGAGACAAATAAGTCCAATAAATTTCTTACAAAGGTTTTAATTTTTTATTGATTATAGTGTATCAGGCTATCAGTGCTGGTTGTGAAAAAAAAAAGGCTTGATTTTGGATTAAATCAACTTTTAAAATTAATTATATATATTTATTTATTTATATTTGTGTAGTATGTGATTTAAATTTTTTTTTTTAAGACGGTGAGCATTCGAACCCAATATTTTGGGAATTTTTCATTTTATTTTCTATCAATTTGCTACATATTTGAACTCTAAATTCATGATCTTAAAGACATAATCTTCTATTTTAACTATTGGGTCATGTATTTATCACATTTTAAAATATGCTAATTTTTTATAATAAAATATGAGAAATAAATATTATTTATGTGAATGCATTTGCATATGTTACATTTATGCATTTTATGCCAAGTTTAACCAATATATTAACAAGCTATGATGGGTGTTGGATTAATTTAATAAAACAAGTTGAAAATTTTTATTTATTTTGTATTCTTATGCTAAAGAACAAGCTGAAAATGAATTTGGAGAACATGGATTTTTTTTAATTTATTTTCTAAGTTCTGAGTTTTAGAACGAGAGAGATTGAAGCAGTTCGGACCTTGGGTATAATACTGCTGTGATCTCTTCTAAATTGTTTGAACAAAATTCCTGATACATCTTCTCTTCCAATACAACTTGATATCAGCAAGGAAATAAATTCAAAAAAATAACCCAAAAGCAAAGCTTCCATTAAGAATATACGAAATCAGCACCGAACTTGAATCCAAGAATATTTGATCTTCCAAAACAAACAAACAAACAAACAACTAATTTACAATAATCACAAAAACACTTATTTATCACCAGTCACTGGAGGAAGAAGCTTGACCTCTACCAGACGGCTCACCGATCGACACAGTAGCCAGAGACTTAGAAGCCCAGGCCTTAGCGCTAATGGCACCTCCCTTCAAATTTCTTCTACTGCACGGATTCAGCCTCCTAAAGCCTCGCTTAGTCTGGCGGAGGAAAACTTGGGAATAATTCCACAAGCTCAGCACGCAGCCCATCAGCTTCGGAAGGAGGAAATAAAGAAGCCTCAGCATCACAAACGAGCAAGCCAGTGCAAGGTATGTATCTTGCTGGAGCAGTTTCTCTGGCGATCTCGCCCATGAGAATGGGCAATTTTCTTGTTCTGCTTCGTTGTGTTCAGTGAGGTTAGTTGGATACATGGCTTTCTTCATGATTGTTTCATCCAGTGATGTAAGCTTAATGCCTGAATATAATCCAAATGGTCAGATTTGAAAAGAATTGCAGGGGAAGATGACTTAATTCTTGATATCAAAAAAACAAAAAATATATAGAAATTATGTACATAATATGTCAAGTAACATATATTAATATCTTGTCATCAAATTATGAAGAAGCATTAAACATATATTAAAGTAAGATAACTATATAAGATATTAAAGTAAGGATTAATGAAATAACATATCCAAGTTTATTTAATAATAATAAAATTTTCTCTTCTAATCTAATTATTCAATATCGAAAAAAGAACATCACAAATAATGATGGTGACAGCAATGACCAGTGTTGTGCATAGGAGTAGAAAGTGTGAGAGGATAGTCACTTGGATAATGCATATCCTAAGATTGGTCATGTGTGTGTATCGAGCCTGTGTTATTTGGATGATTAAAATCTATATTTAATTTAAAAAATTAGACCTAAAAGCACATATCTCATAAAAATTGAGGTGAGGTGTGTCTCATATCATGTGAGATGTAAGCCTCATTGCCATTTTTCAAAAAAATGCTGAGGTAGATTTTGAGGGGTTTTATTAGGCAATTTTAAACAAGGAATTGCAGGATCAGAATGATTTAGATTTGATGAGTTAAGAAATTGAATTGAACACATTAAGATTAAAAAGAACAAGCCTAAAAAATTGTAAGAATCATTTTGACCATTTATTCTCATTTTCACTTGCAGAGGATTTGCATCATGTAACTTGCCTGTAACATTAGAGTAGAAGGCCGTAAGGGAAGTTGTGCTTCGTGACCCATGATACCTCACCCGCATTGAAGAATGTAGCAGAAAGAGGGTTGGGAAGCCATGAACTCCAAATCTTGAGAGAATGCTGTAATTTCATAATCACTAGCCATTAATATGAATTTCACATACACTTATTAATTGCTCAGATAGCTACATAGAAATCAGTTTCAAACATACCTAGGCCTGATTTCTGATTCTTCAAAGGCAAAATGTGGTATACTAGGAAACAGGGAAGCCATGCTGTTGAAATTTGGAAGGCATATCTTTGAGAAAGGGCACCAAGAAGCATAGAAGAGCACAGCGACATATTGATCTTTGTTTGCCTCCACTATACTTGCTGCCCTCTGCAACGCAGCCTCATCTCCCTGACGCAGTACACATGAAAAAAAAAACAAACATGTTAAATTTAGTGAAATACAGTATAAATGTTCTTAATATTTTGAATAAAATGTTGAAAAATACAAGTTAAAAATCACTGAAAAAACACCACAGGGCAGAACTGTACATAAATAAACTTGAACAAAAGATAATGATTAGCAAACTATATGCAAAGGTCATGAAATGGAAATAAGGGTAATGATATTGATGATGACATGAGGTAATCATTGTCAACATATGAAGGGAATCTATAAGTTTAAGGAAGGCATTTTCTGATCTTCATAGTACATCTAAATCATCTAAATTTATTTTCAGTCATCTTATCTTCAATAGATATCAATACAACTCTTAAGGCTTCGTTTGCTTTTTTTTTGCGTTTTTCTTTTGAGAATTTTAATTTTGATACCCGTTTGAATAGTGTGCTTTTTCTCATCCTGAAAAAAGTTTTCATTTTCAAAAAAGCAAAAAGACAAATAAATTTTCGGGAAATACTTTTAAACCAGATTTTTCAGAAAGAACTAGCCAAACTAAGTCTTTAATATAATCATTCGTTTGATCTTTCTAGTTTTGCCACTCATTTATCTAAACATTCTCATTTATGTCAAGTTCAAGTTAACAAGCCATAAGCTTTTAATTAAACACTTAGATCCATAAATCCTAATTATAATTTTATAAATTTATCTATAATTTTTTATGATATCTTTTTTCATATAATATTCCTTGTGAACTATTTATTTTAAACGCCTATCATTAACTCTTAAAATTATATCTTTTTATTTTATTTCATTATTTATTTGTATAATAGATTCAATATATTTAAACCTATTTCATTTAAGTATCACTTTATCTTATAATAATATTGATTTTAATATCACACCTATTAAAATTATGTGTTATATAGTTGATCTTTATTCTACTAATTACGAAATCCTTTTTTTTTTTACTTTTTTTATTTTTCAAACTTTTCACTTACTTTGATAAAAAATTTATTACAATCAACAAAATTAATTATTATTCCAGCAACTCCAATCATTGCCTATGATCATCTTAGGCATATTTGGCTTTATTGGTAGAAGCCAAATTTCTCTTTTGGCTGCTTCTTAAATTTTGAAAAAAAAAAAGAGCTACCATCGTTATAAAAATTAATTGAAGTACCCCTAAAACTTATCCTCGATTCACAGAGCAATAGTTTTGACACTTTAACCGGAAAAAAAAAAGGCATTCTACCTCCTTGCTGAAATCACTATTTCATTACAGCGGACGAAAAATTGATCATCCAAATAGGGTAAAATGAAGAAGAGGAAGAAACGAATGATCAATTATTCCGTCGACCCAATATAACAAAACAAGCTAGAGAACAAAGACTAAATTACATAATAAAAAAAGACCCTAAAGAAGTAAGAGACATACCTCGATGACACCCACGAATTCCCCACCGACCAGCCGCCAAACATCCAGAAGGGAACAAGTTTCCGGCGTGACCAGGATCGATTCGCCGGCCGAAATTCGGCCACAGCCCTCCGACGAAACGCCGGCATCAGCTACCACAACACCGAAGACCAACACAAGGGCGATCGCCGCCCTCCAGTTCCAGACTTCCATAACCCGATACACCGAAGACCGCAAGATCGAGAATCTGGATGGAAGGAGGAGGCGCACAGCTGCGAAAGATCGGCTCCGGCGCATTTTAGCTCTTCCAGCTGTCGCCATTCATTTCGGCGAAGAGGGAAGAGAACGGAAGAAGGAAAGATTCCCTTTCTAGACTCTTTTTTTTTTATCGATTAATTTTATTCTATAGTATATTATTTTCCTTCTTTTACAGAGTAGTTGATCTCCGCCGTCCATTTTGTAAGACTTGGTTGGTCCGGCCGTTGATGCTGCTTTGATCACGCGGTGGACAGTGACCGAGTTCACACGAAGAGGTGGGCCCGACAAAGAGGTAATAAAGGGGAAAAATAACTGGATAACGTAGAGAGCAAATGAGAGAAATATTTTTGATTTTTTTTATTAATTTATTAAAATAAATATGAGATAGGGAAATTTATATAATATATATTAATTTATATATAATTTTAAAATAAATTATATATTTCCCTTCTTCTCTAATAGATGAGCAGAATATATTTTACAATTTCATTTATTTTAATTAGCTTAGACCTAAATTTTTACATACAAATTTTTTATGCCTTTTGTAAGTTTCTATTATTTACAAATAAAAGAGATTCATTTCACAATTGTAACTATAAAGTTGTTACAAAAAAAAAAGTTAATATATAAAAAAATTATGAGTATTATTATTATTATTATTATTTTGTTCAGCATTTGCAATGTGGGCCGATATTAAATACCAAACTTGATGGCCGCTTCGAACGTGCTTACGATCACCAATGAGGGTAAATAATCAAGTTAGGTGGCTGGTCAGTGGTCACGCTCTTTTATTTAATTAAAATATATATATATAATAATAAATTAAGGACTTAAAATAAATAAATAAATAATTAAATTAGGTTACTGGTCAACATGAGCCATCCAAATTTAATAATCATTTAGGGGCCGGATCATTTTATCTGTTATTTTTTATTTTTTTTAATTTAATTTTATTGTGTTTAAAAAAATTATTTGATTATACTTATTATTTTAAAAATATTTAAAACATATTTTGAGTATTTTAAAAATAAAAAATTCTAAATAAATATATTTTCAAAAATAAAAAAAATAGAAAATAAAATTGATCTCAAACACCCCTTAGTCTATGATTTTGTTTTTTCTCCTTTTAAAGAAAATACTAGTTTCTCAAATTAGTTCATATACTTATCAAATTATTAAAAAAATGAATTTATATAATGATACTATTTCTTTTATATATATATATATATATATATATATATATATATAGTTTTATTAATTGGTAAGAAAATATACACTATTTAGGCAAAAAAAAGCTTTGTTAACAGCCATCTTATTGAGCTTGTGATGAAAATTTTCATCATTGAGAGGGCGTAAATTTAAAGTCATATTTATAAAAGAGTCCCTTAACAATTTCACCCCAAAAAAAAAAAAAATTTTATTTTACAAGTGGAATAAAGTTCATAGTGTGTCATTAGATTTCATTTAATTACACATTTTTATAAAAAGGGCTTTACAGACATACCACATAATTTTTATATATTTACCTATTTAATATCTAAACTTTAATATTAGATTAAGAATAACAAAAATTTAATATTACATAAAAATATCACTATAATTGACTTTTACAGTAAAATACATCTTTTCATGTATAAAAAAAATTTATATTTATAAATATCAAACTTTAGTTATTCTATATGTAAATGCATAAGAATTATTTGGTATATATATGTAAACTTTCCTTTACAAAGTTAAGAATGTAATCAAGCAAGAGAAACTATAGCTTCCATTGGCAATAAAAAAGAGTATTACAAACAAAATATATAAATGTTAAGAACAAGAATACAGATAAAAGAATTTACTTCTAAAAGCTCAGTAAAACTGTCCCTTACTGCTTCATCATCTTCACATTTTATTACAGCTCTCTGCTGCGTTGTATTGCTGTTATAGCTTTGCATTTGGGAAGGAAAAAAGAGGCCAAATATATACTCTCTCTGGTCTTTATAATTCCAAATTACAGAAGGGAGAGAAGTTAATCTGAGGCCAGAAATAGGAAGGATTCTTCTGAAAACAATGTTAAAGTTGATTACTGTATCTGTTTCTTGAAGAACGGCTTCTGACAAAGGAGGAGTCTCTCATCTTTGTTTCCACTGAGGTCTATAACTCGAGAATCCCATCTCAGTTGTGGGATCACTGTTCTGACAGATTCAATGAGGGGAGCTACGTCTTCAATAATTACCCAACCCTGGTTTGCCAAAAGGAAATTCAAAATGCATCTTAGTTAATATTTTAGAGAGAGAGAGAGAGAGAGAGAGAGAGAGAGAGAGAGAGAGAGAGAGATGAATGTAATATGAGTTTATAATAAGAACAAGCCGCCACTTAGAATGATTGCATGAATCAAAGTTATCAGGAAACAAAATGAAGATTTAAAAGTTTAACTATATTACCTCTGGTCGTAGAATTCGATCAATTTCTAAGAACACATCGAGGACTGAACACATGTGGTGGTGCTTATGAATTGACAGCAGTCCTTTAGCATGAACCATATCATATGTTCTTGGATATGTAGGAAAAGCTTCACACCTAATCAAAACATGTCTCACTAATTTAAACATCTCATTAAATTAAAAATTTAATCACACAATAAAATATTTGAAATGAAATTTAATCATAAACAAGATAGCACATTATATACTGAAATTACAAGTAAACAATATAGAGAAATCATTGAGTGCGGAGTTCGGATGTAACTCTACATCCAAACTCCAATATAACACTATGCGATGCTCAATCAATTTCGCCTTCTATATAGGATGTGAACTGCGTGTATTGATATAATGTTAACTGCGTGATATACACAACATCTGTATACATATTAATAGCACATGTATATTACTGAGTGTCATATGGCTGTTATATTGGAGTCCGGACGTAGACATCACTTCGTATAATAATTTCTCAACAATATAGCATACCAATCATGCTGTACACCAATGAATCCTCTATCAAATATAAGAGGGAGATGATTGTGGCTAGTAGCAGGCACTACATTCATGACCCAAACAGATTTCTCAGCCTCCAACAGAGCAGCATTGAAGCCTCCGAATCGAGCATTCATGTCGAGCACATTCCTCAGCATGTTATAGGGAGGGAGGGATCCTCGTCCCCTGGCCTTTTCGGATGATCCGAAAAATCAGAGGAGAAAGAAGAGACCAGTAGTTTTGAACTGATATTTCCCAGTTTAATGAATCCTCAACAAATTCCTCAGTCTGCACTCCTGATCAAGAAAATTATAAACTGTTGTGAAACCAAAGGTTAAAGCTGGAAAATTTTGATGGTCGGCACCGATAGAACATACCATGCAAGCTCAGTTCAGTTGAGTTCAGACCAACCTGAGAAGGCCAAGGTCTTCGGTCTTCAATAGGGATCCACCTTCGATTTCTCGTTCCTCCTATGCAAGGATTGAGAGCTTGGTGATATGGAGATTCGATATCGTGAATTTTATCGCAGACTGGAGAGACAGATTTCCTATAAATTGCACAATTAAAATTCACTAATGCATATTTTTATATTGCGATCTACATTTCACAGACAATAAAGAATAGCAGGCCGCCATTGGAAAGAATTTAGATGGAATACCGAGAACGGTAACATATCTTTTGTTGGTCTTCTTCCAAATGATTGTTTCATCTTGTTGTGAAAGCATATCCCAGCACAAATTCTCAGCAAAATCACGAATTAGAGTCCACTTTTTCTGATTTTCCTTGTTCCGGAGAGACTTGTGAGTGTTTGTAAGCGAGGTCCAGACAAAATATCCTCCAGGCCTTAGTAGTCTGTCAACTTCCAGAACGAAGATACCATCTGCAGGGAGAGTTCGTTATTAGCTCAGAAACTAGAAATCAACATTAGCAAGATGGATAACACATCTCCATCTGGATATGTGACTTTATCTTATGAGATCATGTAGCTCACCTAAAGCTCTATTTTTATGGAAAATTTTGAACATGAGCAAAGCTAATGAAAGTTCTGATATGAGAAGATAATAAGTATCAAAGATGCAAACCATTCTTCTCCCATTCGATCCCGCATCTCGCACAGTGTACCATATCGAAGGATAGATGCGGATACGGTAACTGCTTCGTCACAAATGAACCAAGCATAGCAGGCAGGCCTCTTTCTAGAGTAAGTTGAACTTGGCTTCCGGAAGCTTCGTAGTTCGCAATGCACATGGTAAGAAGATGTTTTGCAAAAGATGTGCCCCGAAGCTGCCGAAGCCGCAACCTACATCCAACACAGTCCTGATCTGCAATATGGTAGTAGAGCATTCATTTTGCACCTCACTGAAAGATGAAGTTGCAACAAAAGAAAGAGTTCTACAATTTGCTTAATAAAGAAGCAATATTCCCACTAATTCAAGCGTCAATCATGTCTATCTCTCTCTGTATTATATATTAATGTGAACAAGATGCACTTAAGGCAATAGGATCAGCAGTCATTATAATCTGAAAGTTATAAGGATGAGTGAAACTAGAACTATCAAAGCCATTTCTACTTGTTTGTTGTCACTTAGTTATTAACAATTGAACCCATTGGCAGGAGCAAAGACATATATAGGGATAATAAAAAATTATGGGTTTTGTTATAGCTACATCAAATTTGTCGACGTATATAAAATTTATAGATAATAGTATGAGCATAAAATTTCTATATGTCCGTATACATCAAATTTGTGACATGATGAAGTCTTTTGATATTCAATATCTTGTTTTTTGAATAAGCATATAAATTCAAAAGAAATATGAAAGAAAAGTAATTGATTTTCATATAAATTGGGTTAGCTAACTCATGACATAAACATCCACTTATCCATGGATACCAAAATAGACTTAATGTATCCACGATTCTTACATTTTTTCTCAAAGCCAAATTTAACATAACACTGCAACATGATGAGCGTACTTAACACCTCAAAAACTACTTAATCAGAATAAATTGAGAATAAGGATTCATAAAGTTTAGCCCAAATAGATTAGGTAAAGCTAATAATGATGATATATTTCCAGGAATCTCAATGTGGAAAGCGAACTCTAACATTGTGAGTTAAAACCTTGAAAATAACCATTAAAAAAATACAAAATATTTGAAGAAGTTGCAAAATGATGGGTTTCTCAACAAAGACAATTCAAGTTGAGAAAGGCCTAGTGCTATAGAAATCCAACTTTTAATATATTTAGTATCAAAAACACACTTGCACCTCAGCTAAAATAAACAAAAAAAGTAAACTCTTGAAAAGAGAATGCTACCCCAGCCTCATTGAAATTTGACTCATTCCTTAGCCCAATCATCTCAGCTATTTGATGTGAATAGTCTTCTACACCATCAACCATAAGAGAGTCAGAGTGAAAAGAAAGCTGTTCTTCCTCTACCATCATCCTACATTGTAAAACTCATAAGCAACAATTGTGAAACACAAGCATGCCATCCAGATCAAACACAAAACAAGTGAATAAAACCAATTATACCTCTTGGTCAAGCTTCCGGATGATAACTCCTGCCCTGTAATCTTCACATTATACTTCCAAATGAAGTCTCTCCCGGTCGGCCACCTCAGTGGAATCTTATAATTCCTAGGAGGCAAAATCAAACAGCCTAGTTCCTTCGCATCTATGAACACATCCCCTCTCATACTCAATCTTTCCATCAAATGCCCCCAAATTTGAGCTCTCAGAAATGTTAAAGTAGCATGGCACATAGTTCTCATAATCATTTGGGCAGAATTCAAGTTCTTTGGCTTGCCAATACCAAGAGAAAGCTCTCCAACAACTGTAAGATCTGCAACAAGTTGCTCTTGGAGTCGTCGATAGCCTTTATACAGGATAGCTTCTGTGGAAGTAGAGATACATAAAATCCAAAAGAGTGAACCTAAAAGTGCAAGGAAGATGACTACTGAGACGCCGAGCTTGAGAAAGCAAAGGGTCAAGCTCTGCCGGCTTTACTAGTTCCAAAAGGGCTCAGAAGCTCATGGCCAAAGCCAATTTCAGAGAAATCTTTCAATTGGTATCTCTTGTTCAACGAATCCCCGACTCCATTACCACTGGTTACAGAGAATCCTCGGTACAATGGCCTCGACATTGGAAACCTAGAATTCCAATGTGAAATCGGGAAATATAAAATTGAAGAAGATCTACAGAGAGAAAAATAAAAGTTAGAAGAGCCCAAATTTCTTTTGAATAGACATGGAATGAATTTGTAGAACAAGGGAATCAAAAGGAAAGTTTTACAAAAGGAAAATTTCAAAACCTCAATCCCAGTTCAGCAAAATACAGAATAATACATTTGGACGACGCAAAACAATTTTTCGAACACAAGGACATTTTTTTAATGAAGAAAGAGCATCTTGCAGAGGGAAAAAGGGAAAAAATTACAACTTTACCAGAACAAAATTCTCAGAAGCGCTCTTCAAGCTCCATCGCATCACCTTAATGGCTAAACCCTCTAAAAGAAGATGATGAAGAAGAAAAGGAAGAAGCAACGGCTTCTTCCTTCTGTTTCCTCCCTGGCTTCTTTGCTTGACCAAAAAATAAAAAAGAAGCTGCGATGAAGAGATGTACTGCATAATTTGCAACATTCCGGGATATTATTTTAAAATTAAATATTGTTAATGGCATATTAATGGCAAATTTAAGTTATTGTTTATTTGATAAGAAGTTCGCCGGCAGATCTACGAAATTTAAGTGTATGTTCGGGAGAGCTTAAGAAAAAGAGTGATGAAACTGATTGAGGAGAAATTATTGTATTAATAAATTATAATAGATATATAATTTTTTTATTTTATAAAAGTTAAATTTTAATTTTTAAATTAAAATAAAATATAAAGAAAATATATATATATATATATTTCACACAATTCTTATATATTTATATATCTAATATCTAAATTTTAATTTTTATTTATATAACATTCTAAATATCATATTACAAATATCACTTTATTCATTTTTAAAAATAAAATATACTTTTTAAGCATAAAAAATATTAGATAAATAAATATCTAATTTTAATTATTAGATATATAAATACATAAAATTATATTATATATATATATATATATATAGATTACTCAAAATATAATTACATTATAATATAATTATTCAAATACATCTATAATATAATTTATATATAATTCTCAAATAATATAATGATATATTTTCACACGGTACTAACTCCCTCAAACTCAGGCTCTACCATTATCAAGTACAGATTTAACAGTAAATTTAGTTATTATTTTGTTGTCTACTTTAAATATCAATATTTTATTATTTATTTATTATAAATTTATAGAAAATTTTCATTCTTCTGTGTAGTCTAGGGGCGGATCTATCTTAATGTGATGATAGATAAATGTTTATTCTTATTATGTGCTAAAAATAAGTTATGATAGAATAAAAATTTACATCATAGTTTTATTATAAAATCAGTACATATAATATAAATAATTAAAATAAAATTTTTATGTAAAAATATCTTAGAAAGGAGAAAAAATGTGGGTAAAATCTTATATATATCTTTGAGTACAAAATTTAAGTTTTCGATAATGAGAATACAAAATTGTGTATGAAAGCTAACATTTGAGAATCGTGAGAATCGGTATACATAAAGTGATGATTGGTGGTTATTGGTGGTAGTTGATAATGATGTTGCGGTTGGTGGTAGCGGCAGTGGCGATGGTGATAAAGCGAAGATGGTAAACAACGATGAAACAGCGGTAGTTAACGGTGCCCCAATGAGTCGATAACGGCGATGATAAATCTTGAGTGGCCGGCAGAGCGTCAGTAATAATGGCGGTAGCCATTGATAGTGGTGGCGGTGATGACCGGTGATAGTGGTTATTAATCGATGATCGATAGTGGTGGCGATGGTGGCGGCGAAGTGGCGGCGGTGGCGGAAGGTAGTAGTGGTTGGCAGCGAGGCCGGCGGTGGTCGGCCAGCGATGGTCAGCGACCGTCCAGTGGTGTGATTATGCTTGGAGGATCTTCAGCAGCTCTATCTTCTCTTTGGCAGAGCTTCTCTCATATGAAGAATGAAGATTTTTATAGATTAGAGATGATTTTCTATAAATATGTGCAAAATCTAAACCACTCCATGGACGACTTGAAATGATTCCTGATCATATGATGTATTTTAAATATTTAAATGCTCAAATGAAGTCATAATCAAGAGATCTTGGGTTTGTTAGATCCGGCTCGTTAAGATGCTCGATTTGATCATAAAACTCTATATTTAGGAACTATTTAGGGATTCAATTGATATCCCAAAGTTTTTAAATGATATTTTAAGTGCTTGATTTAGGCTAGTTTGACTTAGGATCGATTGCTTTCGATATCAAGATTAGTGTTTATTGAGTGGAATTTTGATGTCATATCGATTGCCTTATTTTTTGGATGACATTATCTCATCATCCAAAATATATGCAAATAATTAAAAATAATAAATAGAAATTTCTGGGTTCATTAACTTTTGCATCACGTATAGTTTGAGAGAATAGATCTTGTTGACTAATTGGAATTTTGAGTCATATCTTATTTTTTGGATGACATTATCTCTATCATCCAAAATATATGCCAAGTAATTAAAAATAATAAATTCTTCAATGAAATTTACTGGGTTCATTAACTTTGCATCACATATAGAGAATAGATCTTCAGTGCACAAGATTATGATCACAAAAGCGGTGCGGTCGTGGTGCTCAAGGACGAAGGACAAGCCTGACACTGGCCTATGCCAGCTTTGCTTAAGGCATGGCTCTTAGCGTGCATGTGTGAGTCGTCATTTCGCGACACAGCGGTGGGTGCGGTCAGCATGCAAGCGTGCCGATGAGCATTTTTTCAATTTTTCAGTTTTTTTCAGTTTTCTTGTTTTTTATTTATTCTCTTTTGCCCATATAGGATCTATAAAACCCCCAAGTAAGGAGACACACCCCATATGCTATAGTATTCGCATTTATTGATAAATTATCTAGTAGAAGTTTAGGGGCTAAGAGTAATAATAAATTTTTTTTCTTTGTGAAGCTCGACCTTCTTCTTAAAAGAAGGTCATTTGTTTTGTTGATCAAAGCTGTAGTTCATACTGAGCTATGATTTTCCATCGAGAGGCGTCCGGCCCTCGTCTGACCAGGTTTGGAGGCGATCAAGACTAGTAGTTCATCTGACGAGCTCATTTTCTCTCAAGAGAGGCCAACCGCCCCTCACACCGACCGGGTTTGGAGGCGATTAAGGCTCGTAGTTTATATGGCGAGGCTCGATTTTCCCTTGAGAGAGGTGTCAATTGTCATCATTGGACCGACTGATTTGGAGGCAATCAAGACCAGAGTTCATAGAGAGGCTTCGCTTTTCCTCGGGAGATGTCACCGGGTTTGGAGGTGATCAAGGCTCAGATTTTCTACTTTTCTTGTAGGAAATTAAATTTCCTAAAACTCCAATAGATGGTTCAAAATAACAACCGCCAAGGGTGGGAAGGCCAATTAGGAACCATCCTCAAAAAATTTAGAAAATCGCAAGTAATTTGAGTATCATTAGAGGAATAATTTTTTTCTTTTTTAATCTCATATGTATGCACATATTTTTTCGTCGATCATGCGAAAACTTTTATCCAAAATTATCCGTGAGCAACAAAGGAAAGGATATGCCCAACTATTCAGTGAGTTGCTTCACACGCTCGACCTTTGTCTTTCTCTCCTCTTTATTTCATATTTATGATGTATTTTCAGGATGATGGCGGAAGAAAATCGATACGCGTGAGACTATATATATCATTCACTATCATAGATGATAGTTTAATGGTGCTCCATAAGAAATTTTATTTCCCAAATGAATTGGTGGCTATTGTTACCAAAAGTTTGATGGGCACGCTCTTCAGGGATATTTTATTATTTTGAGATGATTCTACATGTGGATGAATTCCTTTGGCTCGAATTGATCGAGGTCTTTAAAATATGCTGTAGCTTTGTCACAATTTTTTTTCGAGCTTTAGTGATCATCTTTGGTTTGACTATCTTCTTTAGAGACGTGGTGCGACTTTAAACATCAAGTACTTTGTTTAGATTCACATGTGATGCTCGTGACATGTTTTATATCGAGGTATAAGAATTGGATAGAATTTTTAGCACGAGATCCATCTAAAATTGATCTAATGGATTCTTTTTGTGAAAAATGAGTGGGGCCTCCCGAGAGATGTGGAAGATTGAATGACCTTTCAATCTATTACCGATTGAAGAGAATAAAATCCTAACCACTCTCAATATTCGATATAGGAGATTTGAAGACGAGTTATGTCACATTGGTATATAATTAAGATAGAATGTTCAAGGTTGGCCTTTCCATTCGGGAGATCTCATGCACTTCCACTAAAGAGATCATAGGATTCTTTCAAGAAGCCCATTATGAAATCATGGTGACAACAATGCTTCTTCTTTAAAGAAAAGAAGACATGTGCAAGCAACTATATCAAATATTTATGGAGAAGATGTTCTCCCCCCTCTTAGAGTTTAGCTATCTTAACTCATAATGGGGATTCATTTCTCAGCACATTTCAAGAGGTGTTAAAGTATGTATACCCTAGACATCAACGACACAAATCACATTATCTTGTCTTTCTCTTCTTTTCTTCTTTCCTTTTTTCTTCGTAATATTTATGATTTTTTGATTGTAGGTAACTCAAACATTAGGGCTTATGGCTCATTTGGGTGTCACCCGAAGAGTGGAATATTGAATTTGTGAAGGTAAATTACGAAACAGGCAAAAAAGATGAGTGCTAAGGCCAAAGAAGTGGCACTGGAGGATCACTAATTGGGT
This sequence comes from Cymbidium sinense, assembly GCA_021442155.1. Lineage (NCBI taxonomy): Eukaryota > Viridiplantae > Streptophyta > Magnoliopsida > Asparagales > Orchidaceae > Cymbidium > Cymbidium sinense. Next base: position 5,049,144 of record CM038230.1, read on the forward strand.
GTAGAATTGAGTTAGCGAACATGTCAACTTCTCTTTCTCTAGCGTGAGGTGGAGTGTACTGTGATGAGCGATTGAGGTGAGGTGAGACTAAAAAGAATCAAGGCTTTTGTAGTGAGAAGAAAACTCTTGAACTAGAGAAGAAATCATTACATGATCGTCTTTTGAGAAGGAGCTTATAATGTCGAAGCGTAAGCAAACCAAGTCTCCTTGATGGGGAGGATTTTAAGAACTCCCTAGTTTATCACAATGCTATCGAGGATCATATTCAAGAAGCTTGTAATTATATTCTTGATGTTGAAGTGAAGGACTTGGAGTGGCAATGTTTGGAGGAAGGCTTCATCAAAAATTCCTAAAAGAAATATGCTTAGTATATCAAAAACTGGAGCTAGTATTGAGAATCTATCTCCCACCAAATATCTAAAGACCTTTTGCTAGATTCAAGATGAAGGAGTTGAGAATGAGTTTAAGGGAGCATCTTCCAATGGTGAGGAGGATGTTGATATCATGTAGTATCACTTGAAGATGCATTTCTTTCCCTTTTATCTATGTATTGTTATTTATTATTTTTCTTTTTTTTGTATCCGAATTTTGATTCTTTCTTATATCATCATGTTAGAGTTACCAATGACATTAGTAAACTAAAAAATTTTGGGTGATTTGCTCTCATTTTGTTTTGACCTATCCAGGTGATTGATCGAATATTATTCGAATTAACACTAACTGTAGGAAGAGGTCGGAAAGTACACCAAGAATTTTTGACCTATCCTATGTCCACCAAGGACTTTTGACCTATTCTAAGTATTAGTCAAAGTGTTACTTGACTTCTTACGTATGAAAGAGGTCCGATCAAATCCCCTTGGGATTGATTATGCCCGACGAGGCACAACATGAGTTGTGCATTCCTCAAGTGGTAGGATTAAATAAAGAATGTTATTTATATGCAACAAGCTTGAAAGAAAATTATAAACTCATTACTTTGATAAGGTCTGATACAATATTATCATAAGATAACTTAACAAAGATATGAGTTGAAGAAGAAATGATGCGAGACAAAATAAAAGTTGCAATATTTATGCAGGGAATTACGCAATACTTAAGATTCTCAGATTCCAAGTTTGAGGCAAGGTTGTTCCCTCTAGATCCTTGAGATTAAATGTTCGGCTTGACCATAACCGTAACCACATAAGATTTTTCCCTTTAGAGGTGAGAGCTTATTATGTTGAGGGTCTTTGCTCAGCTTCAAGACTTCAGTGACCAAGTCACCGGAGAGATGGGATGAGATTTCACTCTTCTGAAGTGATGAGCTACCCTTTGGTGGTAGGAAGCCCAAAAAGTATGTCACGAGTTTCGGGAGTAGGTCCAAGTTCTAGTTTTTCTTCATTACTATTATGATTGAATGATTGAACTCTTGAACTTAGAATCCGATATCTATTGGTATAATAGCTTCTATACCAAAACATAAATTATATGGTGTCTTACTAGTTGAAGTGCAAAGTGCAAGTAAGCCAAAGAACATTAGAGAGCTCCTCAACCCATTGCCCCAGCCTTCTCCGGATGCATTTTAACTCTTTGAGTATAGTCCTATTGATAGTTTTAGTCGTCCATTAGTTTGAGGATGGGCTACAACAAGATGAGCTAAATGTGAAGATTTTATAAAAAGATGTAAAGACTTTTCCAGAATTGGGTTCCATTGTCGATGATGATCTTGTAGAAAGACAATCGACATATTATATTTTTTTAAATAAATTATTTAGCATTTACCTCCATGATTTTAGCGAGTGGGTCAACCTCCACCCATTTAGTGAAGTAGTCAAATTAAAATGATAAACTTTCATTACCTCGATGCTACTGGAAAATATTCCATGATATCAATTCTCCATTAAGTGAAAGACCACATGCTTTGAAAGGATGGAGCTCTATATGTGGTGTATGAGAGAGGTTAGAGTGCAACCACAACCGCATATTTTTTTGTAAAATCCAAGGCATCTTGCCTCATCAGTAATAGAACCCTTGCCTCATTATTTTAAGGGCTATTGCCCTTCCTCCTAGGTGTTCTCCACATATCCTAGAGTGAACCTCTTACATAATCGACCTGATGGTGAGATGCATTTAAGGTATGGCCTACAAAAGCTCGTTTGTATAGTTCATCTCAGAATAAAGTTTGTAGCTTGTCTTCTGAGATGAGTCGAGAGTTGAGTCTTGGAAGGGTGCCTTATTGTAGAAAGGATAGGATGGGGTCCATCCACGAAGATTCCTTGCCTCATTAATTGCTTGTATTACCCATGACCTTGGATATTAGGAAAATATATTTTCTCAACATACCTTCTCTTAAATAGATCTCCAAGAAGGTGAGAGCAAGCAAGAGCATCAACTCTAGTGTTCTTCTCTCAAAATATGTGAATGATTAGATGTGTCTTGATATGGCAAAAAGTGACCTCACCAAGTCAATTTGAGCAAAGATTGAGTCGGATTTTTCATGACAAGTCTCAATGAGAGTCTCATATTCTATTATTAATTGCATAGAAAAAATCCATATTCTAAGGTATCGTTGGAAGGAAATAAGTAAGATTCCTACCCCATGCTAACATTTTCTCAAGCTCCATCAACATAGAGGGTCCATTGAGGAGATGAAATAGGTGTAATAGATAGCTCATTTGGAGTAAGGATAGTGCACTCCAATATAAAGTCTTCAGTATAGACTTAGAAAATAAATATCAAACTCTCCCAATTCTATGGACCATTTGATTAACCTTCCATGCCTCCGGTTTCAGAATGGCCCTCAATAGTAAATGGGTATAAACATCGATGGTGTGAGCTTGGAAGTATGAACATAATTTTTGAGAAAATTAAAACCAAAGCCATCTTATCCGCTATTAGGTAACGACTTTCTATATAAGAGAGAATTTTGCTAACATAGTAAATTGATCATTGTATTACATTTTTCTCTCACACTAAAATTGATCTTATTACATGGAAAGAGACTTCTAGATATAAGTATAACATATCTTCTTGGATAGCTTGGATAGTAAGGGTGGAGATGCTAATATTCCCTTAGTTGCTCAAAAGCAACTTGACATTCATCACCCATTAAAAATTATTATTTTAGCTCCCTTTAATATTTTAAAGAATGATAAGTATTTATCCTCGAGTGGGCTAAGATGTAGGATAAGGAAGCAATTTGTTCATTCAAGCGTTGAACTTTCTTGATATTCTTTGATGAGTGTTGACCTCACTTTTGGAGTGAGCTCTCAACCCCGCCTCTCTTAGTCTTAGGAATCTTGACACTAAGAACTCCTTAGTCATAAGACACTTCTAGTGATTAGTGAACACTTAACCTAAGATTAGAGACTTTGAAGTGTTAATCATAGATTAGGCTATGCCCATAAAGAAAATAATCTATCCTATAGCCTAAACCCACTCCATATACACCTTCCCAAATCAACCTAGATTCAAATCAAAACAAACCTAAAATTCAAATTCAAATTCCAAATCTAATTTTAAATTTGACCTCAAATGATTGAAACCCAAATCAAATTCAAATCCTAAGACCCTTCCTAAGCCATATGAACCACATTCATAAGCTTAGTCAAAACTCCCTTTAGATCAAATCAAACTCAATTGATTTCTTTATAAATCATTTATTCCTTCATTTATATTCACAAATATAAATGAAATCTAATTTTAAACGACCAAAACTATATCAAAATCAAATCCAAACTCAATCTAAGCCCTTTAAGCCAATTCTTTGGACTTAGCCAAATTATACCTAAATCAAGTCAAAACCAATAGATTTTCTCTCGAATTAATCATTCATTTGATCATTTATCCAAATATAAATAAAACTTACAATCATCAAACCAAATTCAAGTCAACCCAAGTCAAGCCTAACTTAGCCCTTTTGACTTGAAAATTTCAAATGAGCCAAAACCCTTAGACTCTAAATTGAGTGTCGTTGAATTTATATTTCACCTAGAGCTCATATATAAGTTCAACTAAACTCAATCAAACCAAAAACTAAACCAATTGACCCACTTAGGTCCACTTGACTCAAAGTAACCTAAAGAACCCATTTAAGCCAACTTCCAATCCAACCCAAATTGGATTGAACCAAGCTCACCAAAACCTTCCATCATGATTGTTGATCATCCTAATGATTAATTGCAATTAATTAGGTCAAACCAAGTCAAGTTAGTCATTTGACCAAGTCAACCCTTAGCCCAAATGAATCAAAACTAACCAAAACTCATCCTACACCAAATTAATTGAAACCAATGATTTGAATTAACCCAAAATCAATATTTAAATATGACTTCACCAATAGAGTCAAACCAAGCCCAATTATTTGATCCAAGTGACCCAAATTGGCCTAAAGGACCAAATTGGGTCAAATCATGATCTAACCCAAATTGATTACAAACAATGGCTCAAGTTCATTCCAAATTGATTATTGAACTTAACCAAAGCTAATAAATTTAGCTTGGTCAACTTGACCCAGCCTAGTCCAAATTATCCTAAAGGGTCAATTGGCCTAAATCACAATTAAATTCAAATTAATTCAAACCAAAATCACATTCATCTTCACTAGCCAATTGAATATGAATCAACCCATAACCCAATTTGGCCAATTTTGGGCAAATTGATCAACTGACCCAATATGACCCATATGACTCAAATTGAGCAAAATCTCTTGAAACCAAGTCATGACCCATTGGGGCTGATCAAACCACCCAAACCCATTTGGGATTAGCCCAAAATCAACCCAATCCATTTAAAATGTCTCATGTATCCTCCCTACATAGATTCCATCAAACCTCATTTAATTCTCCCCATCACATACACTTAACTCCTCCCTAATATTTGCATTGAATATAGCTAATCATATGACAACAAGAGAGGATTTTGGAGCAAAATTCAAAGTCATCAATTAATCCATCATCCATCCCAACCACCCCAAGCAAGATGATAATATTTTAGAGCCAAAAAATTTAAAAGGGTGGATTTTCGCCATTATAAAAGGAGGGAAAAGGGCTTCAAGCCTCTTCCTCCCACCACTATTCAGCCCCCAAGAGCTCAAAGTAAAAAAAAGGAACCCATCCCCCACCTCTTTGAGCCATTTTGAGCTCAAAACACAAATATAAGCTTTTCCAAATGTGACGGTGAACATTAGAGAAGATTACCAAAGGGAGGTTAAAAATCATTCCAATGCTTCCTCATATACCTAGAGTTTGCTGATCTTCACCACCAAAACCATCCCGGTGAGATAAATTTTGTCAAATCAGGCCTTGTGGTCCTTTATTTGTGATGATTGTTTGCATGATTTAAGAATTTATCCTAGATAATCCTCGCATTTCTATTCTATATCATCCCAATAAAAAAATAAAATTTTTTTGTGCAAATCGACTCAAAATGGGTCCATTTGGATAAGTTTTCACTTATAAATCTCATTTTTCCTTTAAAAAAAGCATGTTTTTTACTATTCATCACGCGGTTATACATCGCTCGATGGTTCACCGTGATCGGATGGTTTGGATCACGTGATCCAGGCCTCGATCGCTTGATAATCTCGAATCATCACCGTCAGATCGACACTGATCGAAATGGATCCCGCCTCTAGATCTTCGAGACCATCCATCCCACGACGGACGGCCCGAAGCGGGTCACTTTCCATACGCTGACCGCCTTCCGCTTCGCTTCACATGGAATCACGCGACAAATCGGTGGTTGCCGCTTACACGATCGGATTTTCCAATTAAAAAATTAATTTAAATCACTAGAAACTTCAAAATTCATAGAAAATAAAATACTTAAAAAATTGAAAGGGCTTGTTGGATTCATCTTTCCTAGAGGAATCCAACAAAACCAAAATACCCAAATTTCACTAAGTATTTTGAGCTTAATTTGAGTTTTAGTAAAAATAAAATTTTATTAATTAAACCAAATATATATCAAATTAAGTTGAAATTTTCAGAGATTGAAACTAAAGTTAAAACACTACCATAAAAATCTCAAGTGAAAATAACTTATGGATTTAGAGAAATTAAATTTTGAAGTTCAGATTGTTCATTTTAATAAAATAAATTAAATAAAAATTAAATTACAAAATTTTCAAAATGGCTTAAATCACTTCAATTGACATCTAGGACTCTTAAGGAAATAATGTGATTTTATAAATCTTAATGAACCCCAAAATACTTAAGATTAAATTTTAATCAATTAAAGACTTAATTAAAATATAATCTAAAAATTAATTTAAAAAAGCAAAATCAAAATTAAATGAAATAACACTTAAGCAATCATTAATCAAACCTCAAATCAAAAAAAATATCATCCTCCTAAGAAATTAAATTAAATATGATTAAACCTATTTAAATTAATAAAACTTAATTAAACGATTCAATCTTAAATCAAACTTAAAATTCAACAAATCTAGGAAATTTTACCATGGGTCAAACTAATGTAACTAAACCTACACAAGCATGGAGTCTTAATAATATGAAACTCCTTAATGAATATAAATAAACTGAAACTAATTAATCATTAAATAAACTAAAGATCAAATTGATTAACAAACCGATTCAACCTAATCATCGATATTAATCAAATTAAACAATAAAGTTAAAATAAACTTAATTAACATATGATTAAATCACATTCATTTGAAATAAGATAATAAATTAGTCATTAATACATAAACCTAACAACTAAATCAAACATGAATGAAATCTAATGAACATAATAAATAAAGACAATCAAACCTAACTATGATTATGAATAATCAAGTTTAATTGAAATAAAAATAAATTAAATCACTTGATCTAATCAAATGATAATAATAATCTTTAATCAAATCAAACTTAAGTAAAACACTTAATTAAATCAAATCACTCACATGTGGAAATTAAGTCATTAATTAAATAAATCTTTGATTAATTTAATGATTTAAAAAAGTTTAATTACCCTTAATCAAACTTAATTAATTAAACATTAATTAATGCAAACTTAATGAATTAATCTATCATCTTAATTAAATCACATTAAAATTAATTCAAATCAAACCCTTAATTAATCTACTAATTAATTTAATCACATCTCTTAAATAAACTAATTAAGTCAATTAAATTAGTTATATTAAACCTAAGCTTAATATAACATAAATGCAATTAAAGATTAATCAAATCCTAAATTAAACATAAATCATTAAGTCATTAATTACATCATTAATCTAAATAAATATAAAATTAAATTTAAAATTAAATAAATCTTTATTTAATTTAATAATTAACTTAAACACACTTATTAATTAAACTAATTACCCTTAAGCTAATCCAACCCACTAAACACCTAATTAATGCAAACTTAATGAATTAATCCATCATCTTAATGAACCAAATTAGCTTTTAAAATAAAAAATTCAAATCAAACACTTAATTAATCTACTAATTAATTTGATCACACTTCTTAAATAAGTTAATTAAGTTAATCAAATTAATCATATTAAACTTAAACTTAGTCAAACATAAATGCAATTAAATATTAATATAATCATAAATTAAATCTAAATTATTAAGTCATTAATTACATCATTAACCTAAACAAATATGAAATCAAATTGAAAATTAAACAAACCTTTATAATTAACATAAATACACTTCTTAATTAAACTAATCACATAATCATTTTAAACCAAACAAACCCATAGACTAATAAAGCTAATCAAATCAAATTAAATTAAATTAAGAAAGACTCTCATCAATTTAATATGTAATCAACTCAAATCTCATTCAACTTACTTAAATAAGATAAAGTAAGTAACTATCCAATGTATGAAATCAAAATACAAACCAAACTTTGATAAACATGATAAATGGAGGATTAAAAATAAAAGCCTAATTACAAAGAATCAAACTCAATTAAAATCAAAATAAAATCTCAATTAATCTAATCTCAAACTATGAACCACAATCAAATCAAATAAGCATAAAATTACGTCACATAACCATAATCAAAGAAAAAAATAAATATTAATTTAAAAGATATTGAATTATCAAGATTTAATTAAACCAAAACATCTAATATGAAATTAATCAATCAAAAACACATGAATTTAAACAAACTTAAACTTCATTAGATATTAAGGATATTAAATTATCAAGATGTATTTAAACCAAAATATCTAAATCAAAATTAATCAATCAAATACTTAAACAAACTCAAATCTTAAATTCTAAATCAAATCAAATAAATCAAATCAAATGAATTAATCAAATTCAAATGGCTAATTAAGATACTTAAGGACCTTAGATTCTTTGGGAGTTAGTATGTAATAGGTGAGTTTTGTCTATAAATGGAATTTATTCTACTCTTCATTCTTGAAAACCTAAACATCATTTTAACCAAATAAAAGTGAAATAAAAATGAAAAATAAATCATTAGATCATTTAAATTGAAATCACCCAAAGATAAAATTTAAACAAATTCAAACTCAAATTGAACTTAAACTAAACAAGCCTAGTAAAGTCTTGTCACACAAGCCTTAAGCACACACATTAGAATACTAAGTCACCACTTCTAGTGCTAAGTTAGGGTGTTGTATGTATGATATTGTGTTTTATTTTGTGATGTAATATTTTAGACCGATATTAGAGTATATGTTTCAGTAGATGGATGTTAGTCTATTATCCTAATTATTTTTTGTAGGGTCAAGGCCATCAGTAATAAAAAATATAAATGCTTTTCGTAAGTTGTTTAGCCCCTAAGCAACCCATGTCAAGACAGTGGACTTAGTTAGCCATGTGGTGCTAAGCCCAAATGATTCATATAACTGCTTAGGTTGTATGGTGTGTTTAGCTAACATTTATTTTATAAGGTAGCTAGATTTATTTTTCCTATTTTTAATATAATTTTATATTAGGAATTAGGATTAGTGTTATGGAGGATTAGGATGAGCAAGGCGAAGCCTTAGCCCCAAGGGTGCCTTTGGTGCAAATCAAAATCAAAAGGAAGAGAAGGAAGAAAAAAGAAGACCCCATAGAATATATTATTTTGTAATCAGTATAGGGTAGAGCTACCCATCTTTTTTTCTTTTTTTGGGTGTACTGATAACCCAAGAGGTCTTTATTCTTTTAGGTAGTCTAAAAATTGTTTGATGTTATGAGATTACTGAATTGCATACTTTGTCTAGTTTCTTCATGATTGATGTTTGAATGCGGTTGATGCGTAGGATCTTGGAAACTAACTTTTCTATCTCAATTAACCACGATAAATAAAATTTTAAAACAACTCATAACCTCACATAAAAGCCTAGAATTAAATCAAGATAATAAAATTTTAGCAAACCCATAGTTGGATGAATGAATGTATAATATCATGCATGTCATATTCTTCACTCTTGTTAAGAGGGCTTCCATCCTGCAGAGAATGAAGGCTTAACTTGTGAGGGCCTTTGATGGAAGAACACCCCTTTCTCTTTGATTTGGCCCATAATCAAATTCTCATGCATTTAGGCATACAAAATCCCATAGATGTGTCAAAATAAAGAGTCAAAAGAATCAAATAAATTTGATAAAATTTGCATTAGATTAAGTCATCATACCACTCATGCTCTAGTCTCTTAGAGAGTGAGTTTAAGGACTAATCTCCTTTCTAAACAACAAACATCCTAGCCACCATGAAAAGCATAAAACTTGTCTACATGGATTTAAAGCATAGAGATAGACGCCACTCCAGCATAAGTCTAGCAATCGGGTGGTTTATTCTCTCGGAGGTAAATCATATACCCATTTTCATCTAGATTTGTTTTCCTCACCAAAGGTCCCTAGCTTAGGATCCGAGGTATTTTCCTGAGGTACAAGCATAAATCCTCACCTCTAGGTATTTTCATAATCTTATGTTGTTGGATTATAAGTCTTAGATTCTAATAAACTTTCAACTCAAATAATTAACCATTTTCAATTTCAAAATATAAAGCCCAATTATATGGTAGATTGGAATGCTTATGAGGCTTCCTAGTATCATGAGCATTTCTTACTTTCTCCCTTTGGATTCCAAAAATAAGTCTTCTCTTGATCTATCCCATTTGATTTTCTAAAATAGCCAATCCTTTGATAGTCTTAACTTAAAAAATCTTTGGAGACCCTAATTGTCTACTTTAATAGAGAGTATTCTTAAGGAATTCTCATTCTTAGGATGTAATTAACTAGGGGCTTGCCTCCATAGGAACTTAATGAACCTTAAAATAAACCCTACTTTACTTTTTCATGTAAGTAGAGTGAAAGATCTCTCTGTATATTCAAGACCCATAATGCCCTGGAGTCCTATTAGGTGATTAGTTTCATTATAGATGGTGATTTCTATCTTTCGAGATAGTACATCATTCCTTAATGTCGATCCAATCACTTCAATAAGTATCCCCTAAGATCCGGGTGGTGTCCCACATTCTCAAAAAATAAACATCACAATAAGCCATATCTCAGTGCCAATTTTCTCAAGATTAGCCTAATCCCGTGGTGGGTGACCATGAACCCAAGAAATTTTTTGACATAACTCCAAAAGCACACTTGGTTGGGTTGAGTCATGTTATAATGTTAAAGTATGTCAGATTCTTTTAAGTTTTTACTAACATGTCATCCACATATACCACCATTGTGTGCAGTCTTTAAAAAATCTTATTCATAGGCTGATAGGGAGCACCAAGATTTTTAAACTTGAACCACATAACTTGGTAAAGCAATATAAACCTTTATATATTTGAAAATATGTCTTCTTCATCCAAGGGTCCATTCTTATTTGGTTGTAACCGAAAAAGCATTTAAAAATTGAGCATTTAAAATGTAACATCTACCAATTGATCAATTCGGGGAAAAAAACTATCTTCGTGCAAGCTTTATAATCACACATTATCCAAGTTCCATTTGCTTTCTTAACCATGATAACATTTTCTAGCCAGGGTAATATACTGTATGAATCCCAATTTCTAAGAGCTTGTTAACTTGTCCAATAGCAGACGATCATGTGCAAAACTCGCTTTTTTAGATGATGAATGTTGGATCAATCTGAGGAGTGCATGATCACATTAGGGTGCATATCTCGTGCAATCACCAATCAAATATCTTAATTTTTGCTTAAGAAATCTATGTATTTTACCCTATGTTCATCTAAGAGCGTAGATCCAATTTGCATTATGCGTAAGGTTGGTCATTTGATAATGAAACATGAAGCAAGTCTTCTACAAGTGAAGCCCTAGGATACTTCATCTCAAAATTAAAATTCATGCTCAAGCGTCACCGGCATATTGAGCTTGTAAAAACATGATTGCTATTTGTTGATTTACACCCAACCTCAAAGGGGTTGGAAATTTTATCCAAGATGAGATATCAAGTAGCAACACCAAAAATTGATTGAGGCCTTCCAAGATAGCATATTGTACTGAATCTGAATTGACCAAGGAATTGAATTGAATGAGTCACTTATCGAAAATTCTTTCGAGGATAAGAAGGGTGATTGCCCTCCGCATATGACATTATCAAACCCATATATCCGCGCTGGTTGAAGCTTTTATCTAACCAGATTATGCTAAGAAATATAGAGTAAAATAAGACATCGATAGAACTCCGCTATCAATCAAAATTCTATTAACATTAACTCACCGCATCCCATTAATGATAAGTGGATCTTGATGTGAAACTTGGTTTCCTCTAAGTTTGAGTCATTAAAAGTGATGAAATGATCAATATGAGATTTCTTTAACTTTGGCTCTTCTGAGGTGGCAATGAGGACTTGATTAGATAGGTCCTCCATGATGCTTTCAATTTCTAACCATCCGCACTATTTTGTTATTTCGCGATGATTGTCCCGTTCCTGCTTGAGTTATGTTTGCTGTTGATTGATTCTGCACAAATCAATTTAGATATCCTTGTTGAATGAGCCTCTCGATCTCTTCTTTGAGTTATTTACACACTTCATTAGTATGATTTCATGGAAGTGATAATATCGCTCTAATTTTTTAAATTTGATTTCAAAGGATGTGGCCACTTAATGGTCTCTTCATCTCAAATGGTCATCAAGTATGCTAACACTAGATGTGTTCAATGGTGTGTATTCTTTTTGGTCGTGGTTCATGCCGCTGATGTGAGGGCCATGAGGGAGATCACGCTTTTGTTGTTTCTTTTAATTATTATCGATCTTGTCTTCTTATGTTTTTTCTAGATTGTTCAAATTATTTATAATGAGCATTAGCGAAATTTATGCCCACATGATGAACCAAGTCATATACGAGTGGACTATATCTCACATTAGGACAGTAGAAAGGCCCGTGGATGGAGGCCTCCAAGAAAACTCCTCAATAATTCAAGCTCTACCTGTGTATTGACGAGTCTCTAAAGAGAACCTCGAAGTACCTTAAGTGATTCACCCTCATTTTGACAAATGCCGAGAGATGAGAGGAATCTTTAATGATCCTCCGCCTTGCAATGAACTGCCGTTTCTACAAAAATCTGACGAAGTTCAAAAGGTAAGGATGAATCCCTGGAAGAGAAAGAGAACCAAGTGCGAAGCCCCACCTCGAGGGTGATCGAAAGACCGACAAAGCAATGTGTCGAGCTCATTGGATGATAGTCCCTGAATGGTCGATGTTGTTCATGGGTTAGTTACCCCATCATAGTATGGCTATGCTCAAATCGCGAAACCCACGAGAATAAGATGTTGAAGAATAACTTCACCAAAGGTGAAAACTTCTAATGGTTTGAGAGGGAAGATGATTTTCATCTTAAAGTGGAATTCTTCTGACCGAAAATAATTCCATAAACATGACAAAATCAACAAGAACGCGCTGCTTATTAGCAATAATTGGTGGGGCAATCACTGAAGTGCAAGTGATGGATGAGTAGAACTACATTGTCGCGAGGTTAGCATGCAAGTGACAGAATTTCAACCCGATGGCTTAAAAGCCCCGTGATTAGCATTTTGATCTCTAACGGGAGATATTTGTCACAAGAAGGGCTACCGTCTCTGCAAAAGTTGAATTATATCATTTTGAGACTCTTCCATTCAATGAACATCTTTGTAGAGATTCCTGCTGCACCTTCACCACAGGTCATGCCAAGTGGGGAAGAAGCTTGCATCCTGGTTCAAGGATGGATTTGAGTGATGAGAGTTGGGGCGGAGGTATGCTGCAAGTATTACGCTTGTGGCCATAACAGTAATGCATCATAGAGATTGTGGGTTTGATTTCTACAAAGCCAAACTATTCAGAAAACCAATGTAGAAAAGTTTACGCGATAAATTTTAAAATCCAACACAACACATAGATATTTGAAGAGTGAACAATAAACCTAGATTTTATATAAAACTCAAAAGAGGAGAAAATCAATCAATAAAAATCTTCACTATATATTCGTTTCTGAGTACAAAGTTTAAGTTTTTCAGATTAACAGAGGCTGAATCAGAAAGCCCGACAATGGGAATCCTGACCCAAGAACAACAGAATGCAAGAAGTTTAATGGAACAATGTCGGGTGGGCAACAAATGGTGAACAGCGGTACGACGCACGTCGACCACCCATGGTGATGACCTGAGATGGTACCTGGCAACGATGCGCAAGCGGGCATGGACCGCACGGTGGGTCAACGATGACAATGATCGGCAGGCCACAAATGGGCGACCGCGATGGAAGGGGCGGTGTGCGGATCTGGTTGGCCGTGATTCGACAATCGCTACGGCCGACTGATTCAGATCGATGATAATGATAAGCCGTCACATGGGGACCGGCGGTGGTTGAGTGGATGTGGCAGCTGTGGTTGGTGACCATGACGACGGGTCGGTAAATGACGTGGTATCGACGAGCAGAACGACATGTCGAGATCTTCAAGCCTGCCATTTTTCTTTCTCTTCTGCTCTCCTCAAAATAGCTATTTATAGATTAGAGAGACGACATTTCTATAAATATGTGCAAAATCTAAACCACTCTATCTGACGCTTCAAATGATTCTGATCATCTAATGTATTTTAAATATTTGAATACTCAAATAAAGTCGTAATCAAAGGATCTTGAGTTAGATCCGCCATCAAGACGCTCGATCATAAACACTATATATTTAGATTCAACCGATATCCCAAAGCTAAATGATATTTTAAGTGCATAAGTTTGGCCGATTGGGATGCAGACAAGATTCGCCAATTGTAAATTTTCAATGCCATATCAATCCTTAAATTCTTTTTTTTTTTCCTTTAAAAAAATAAATTTTTTATATTTTGTTTATCTTAAATTTATATTTTATACAATAAACCTCTCTCTAAAAAAAACAAATCCAATGTAACTATAACTCTAAAAAATAACTACTTAATTAATTAAATAAAATTTTATAAATTAAATAATCTTACTTTACCTATTTTCTTATAAATTTGTTGAGATTATTTTACTAATTATTTCTATTTTTAAAATATTAAATTCTATATAAAATTTTTTTTTAACTATTATATTATTTAATTATTTAAAAAATTTGTCTACCCTGAAATAAAAATTAGTTTCTGCCCTTAGTGTTGTCTATATAAGACGGAAAAGTTGAAATAATAAAAGTTGAGTGTCGAGGCTCAGGCTAGATATTATAAAATTGTGTAAGTTATCTTAGTCTATTGATTAAGAGTTTTAAGTTTCACCTTAGAAATCTTAGATTTAAGTTTTGCATATATTGATATATATTGTGAGTATATTAATGATTAAATTTACTTGAATGTCTAAAAAATATTATAACTATTTTATTATGAGTATTAATTTTGAGGTTTATGTTATAGTTAACATAAATCAAATATTTATTACTTAAAGAAATTAATGAAATTTTCTTTGGGTGATAATTTAATAAGAGTTAATGGATTGGGATAGCATGTTCATAAAATTAATGTTTGGACTATAGCCTATAAATTTAATATTTTTAAATAATTTATTTCACTAATTGTGTATTTTGGAAGCTAGCAACTATAGCTTGACAAATGGAATAAATTAATAAGAAATCCGTATAATTTCACCGGAATTTGCGGCAGCCTTCGTGGTTGGAGAGATGCGGTATTTATTGCATTTTGGCCCCATTTCTATTTATTTTGCAATTTTATTATTTTGTGTTATTATGTATTTTATAAAAGCATTGAAGGTAAATAATAATGCTCTCGATCTTCCAAAATAAAAATATAAAAAAGAATAGTTTTCACATTAAATTAATATATTCAAATTATAATTATTTTTAAAATTACTTATGAAATTATTGTGATAAAATATATTTGAATATAAATGTAATTAATATAGGCTTCTCAAAAAAAATCAAATTATAATATTTTTACATAAGTTTTATCAATATACTATTTATTAATTTATTGATTTTTTGACACTATTTTGACATTTTATTTTTACTTTTGAACTTATTCTCACATTTTAGTAGTTTAAATCAGGCTAATTGTCTTTTTTTTTTAAAAAAATTGTTTATAAAGCTTAATATTGAGGAGCAAGTTCACTCAATCAAATAATAATCAAATCCAAGTATACACAATAAAACATTGATCAACTCTAAATTTGCTAGATTAAATATAAATTAATCACAATTTGATTAAATATTGTACAGTTCAACCTATCAGGTCAAACATTAGTCAACTATGACGTTATGTCAAAATAAGTTTCAATCAATTCACTAATGACACAATATAGATCGATCAAAGATGACATTATAAATTTTAGGATATTGATTATAATAGTTATTGCATCTATATGGGATCACCTTCCTCTAAAGAGAATGTTAGCATTGTTTTCTCTTAAATATGGTCTAACAATTGGCAATAAAATGAAAAAAAAAATCAAGGTTTATTTGAATGAAAACAAGTGTAAATATAATATTTACAAAACTTTCTATATTGATCAATATATTATCAATTAGATAGTTGGTAATAATGCTCATGATGATAATATAAATGTAATTATTGATTTAAAGTTGATTAGCATCAATAAATGTGAAGAGAACATTGAATGATGACGATAAGCTTATTGTAGTATTGTTGCGAAGCTAGAAAACCAATGTAGAATAAAAGTTTACTACTTTGTTAATCTATCACACACACACACATGTTTGAAGAATTAATAAGAAAACTCTAGAATTTTAATAAAAAATCTCGAAGAGAAAACCAATGAAGAAATCTTTCACTATGTATCCGTTCGAGTACAAAATTTCCCGATAATGGGATTACAAAATTCTATATGAGAAGGGCTAACAATGAGAAGATGATCGATGATGGTATGGTGATGATAATGGCAGCTGACGGTGGTTGGCGGCGGACCGGTCGGTGGTCGGCGGTGGTGGCTTAACAGAGTGGTCGAACGCCGGTGGTAAGACGATTATGCTTGGAGGGTTTTGCTTTAGCTCTCTCCTCTCTTTTGCTCACCCCTCATGAATAATGGCTATTTATAAATTAGAGAGTGACTTTTCGTAAATACATGCAACCAACCACTCCACTCTATTAGACTCAAAATAATTCCTTTGATCATTTGATGTATTTTAAGTATTTGAATGGTCAAATGAAGTTATGAGATCTTAGACTTGTTAGATCCTACTGCCAAGATGCTCGATTTGACTATAAATATTCTATGTTTAAGAGCTATTTAGGGATTTAACCGATATCCCAAAGTTTTCAATAATATTTTATGTGCTTGATCTCTTAGTTTCAACTTTCTTTTGACATCAAGATTCGTGCCGACTAGTAGTATTTTAAGTGTCATATCAATTGCCCTATGTTTAGATGACATTATCTTAATCATCCAAAATATTTATGCCAAATACTTGAAAATAATAAATTTTTCAATGAAATTCATGGTCTATTAACCATACATTTTGAGAGAAGATCTTCATGGGAGCACAAGATTATAATCATGGAAGTGTGTCGCTATATATCTGCACACAAGTTTTTTGGATAACCCATCCGGACATTTACGGATGTTGAGCGCCATGGCGAGGCATGGGAGGCATGGGCGCCATGGGTGAGCGGCTTATCATGGGCACGGGGCGATGACGCTACACGGGCACGCGGGCGATGGTCTGCGTCTACTGCCCAAACCGTGATGAGGGTTTTTTTGTCCATTTTATCCGCTTCTATTATTTTGTGGTTTTCACTTATTTTTTGCTTTTCTTTTTTTCATCTTTTGCCCCTATAGGTCTATAAAACTCCCTAGATCCAAGGGAGAAGGCACACACCATATGCTCTAGTGTTCCTCTTCATTTTAAGAAGGTCGTCGGAGGTGACCGTAGTTCATACTGGCGAGGCTCCGTGTTTCCCTCGAAAGAGGAGTCAATTTCGCCGACCGGGTTGAGGCGATCAAGACCCGTAGTTCATATGGCGAGGGTCCGATTTTCCCTCGAAAGAGGCATCATCCGTCGTCGGACGAGTGGTTGAGGCGATCAAGGCCCATAGTTTATACGAGCTCATTTTCTCTTGAAAGAGATGTCAAGCCCCTCATCGACCGTGTTTAGAGGTGATCAAAGCCCGTAGTTTATATGGTGAGGCTCGATTTTACCTTGAAAGAGGTGTCAACCGTCCTCGCCGACCGATTTGGAGACCATCAAAACCCGTAGTTCATCTGAGTTCCGCTTTTCCCTCGAGGCGTTAATTGTCCTCGTGACCCGTTTGGAGGTGATCAATTCGTAGTTCCTACTTCTTCTTGTAGGAAATTAGATTTCTTGAAACTTCAATGGATGGTTCAACTTGACAACCCAAGATGGTGGAAAACGCCAATTAGGAACCATCGTTCGAGCAACTCGAAAGTTTGATATATAATTTGAGTATCATTCTCCATGATATTACTTGATGCCGCTTACCATGGAAGGGATAGAATTAAATTCAGAGGAATTTTGACCCATCCGAGGTTGTTTGTCAAAGTGTTACTTGATGATATTAACCTAAATAAGAGGTCAAATCGAATCTGGCGAGGATTTTGACCCATCCAAGATTATTTGTTAATGTGTTACTTGATGACGTTAACTGTATGGAAAAGGTCCAATTGAATCCGAATTTTGACCTATCCAAGATTGTTTATCGAGTGTTACTGACGCTTGTATGGAATTGAATAATCGAGGATTTTGACCTATCCAGGTTGTTTTCGTGAGTGTTACGATGGCGTTAAACTGTATGGAAGATGTCGAATTGAATCGGGATTTTGACCTATCAAGGTTTTTTGAATGTTACTGATGAAGTTAACCTTTATGGAAGAGATCAATTGAATCCGGGATTTTGACCCATTCGAGATTGTTCAAATTGTTTCATTAATAGCCTCATCATTAATTTGTGCTTCCACACCATGAACCAAGTTGGCATATGAGCGTATCTCGCATTAGTGATGAGTAAAAGGACGACGGAGCCCTCCAAGGAAAACTCATCTTAATAGTCGTCTACCTGGTATTTGAGCTTCTAAGGAGAACCTCCTAAGTATTTCTTAAGTGATTCACCCTCATTTTGACGAATGGAGAGATGGGAGGAATCTTTTATGATCCTTTGGTTTGCAATGAACTGTTTTATAAAAATCTTAGCAGTTTGTCAAAGGTATGTTTGGATCTCCTTGGAAGGGAGAGTATAACCAAGTGCGGGCGACCCCTTAAAGGTGATTGGAAAAACTTGATAAAGCGGTGTCGTGAGCTTGTCGATATGCATGATGGTTCAGAAGTGAACGATGTGTTCATATGAGTCAGCCCCATCATAGAATCGATGCTCTAAGCTTGAAACCTACGGAATATGATGTTGAAGAATAGCCTAAAGGTGAGAGACTCCTCAAAGCGGTGAGGGGAGGATAATTTTGTATTTAAGGTGAAATTTGTCTTGAATTAAGCGTCGACGCATATAACATGACGGGTCAATGACGAGAATGTGCCAAGCTACTAGAATAATTGGTGGATTAGCGCCGAGCCGCACGGATGATGAGTAGAACTAGTAGTATCAAGGAGCATCACCGCCGGAAGGAGGAACAGTGTCAAGGAGATTAGTATTTTGACCACCACGCCAACGATCGATCTTGGAGAGATGTGTTTACCGTGGTAGTGGTTGTCGTGTTCCTCGTAAAAGTCGATCATCTCATTTGAGACTCTTCCATTAGCATATGATCTTCTAAAGATATTCTATGCCTTCACGCAGTGGTCACTATCGGGGAAGTGAGGCGTTTTAGGCCCTTGGTTCAAGGATTGGTTTTGAGAGACGAGTAGAGCGGGAGGCTCCATTTTAGTATCATGCTTATTGGCCATGATGCGGTGTTCGAAATTGTGATTGATGGGTTTTCTTCACGACGGTAAACTGTTATGAGCTGAAAACCAGAGAGAATAAAAGTTTACTTTGTAAATCCAAAACACACATAGATGTTTGAAGAATTAATAAGAAAACTCGAATTTTACGTGAAAAATATCGAAAAGAGAGAAAATCACGGGGCTAGCAAAAAATCTTCCACTATGTATCTGTTTTAGTACAAAATTTTTTCGATAACTGATTGTATCATATGAGAAGGGCTAACAATGGAATCCTGCAATAACAAATAACAATTTAGGTTAGCGGATAGTGGTGGCGCCGGTGATTGCAA
The DNA here is from genome assembly GCA_021442155.1 of Cymbidium sinense. NCBI lineage: Eukaryota > Viridiplantae > Streptophyta > Magnoliopsida > Asparagales > Orchidaceae > Cymbidium > Cymbidium sinense. The sequence goes on from CM038230.1 coordinate 5,068,729, forward strand.
TGGAGCACGAGATGGTGATGAACGCGAGATGGTCGACAATGATGACGGCAGAATGGTCAAGACGATGATCGATGGTAGAATGCGCACGATGGTCAGATGATTAGCGGTGGTGGCGAACGTTGATGACCGTCACTGGATGATGACGATGATCGATGGTTAGCGCACGGCGGTGGTTGGCCAAAGAAGGTGGTCGACGACCGTGAGTAACGATTATGCTTGAGGGTTTTCGCTTTAGAGCTCTCTCCTCTCTTTTGCCTCATGTGAAGAATGCTATTTATAGATTACGAGTGATGTTCAGAATACATGCAAAATTGAACCACTCCACTCCATCGACGACTTAAAATGATTCCTTTGATCATTTGATGTATTTTAAGTATTTGAATGCTCAAATGAAGTCAATTATGAGATCTTGTGCTTGTTAGATCATCAAGACTTCGATTTGACTATAAACACTCCATATTTAAGATATTAGGGATTTAACTAATATCCCAAAATTTCCAACGATGATATTTTAAGTCTTGATCTAATTTCAACTTGCTTTTGACATAAAGATTCACGCCGACTAATAGTATTTTAAGTATCATATCAAGCATGAACTTCTCTTAATTGAAATCACTTATGATCATCTAGCTCATCTCGGTGCTACTATCAATTTTACGACTATCTATATAATATGCTTATTTGTTTAATGATTTGTTTAATAAATTTCTTTTTCAGGAGTCACCTTGAGTCAATAATAATAGTATTTTTTAATCTTATCTACACAAATAAGTTATTTCAAGAATTGGAGGTGATGATAATCCTATGTATTGAAATTATAATCTTTATGAAAAATATTGTTCTCAAACATGACATAACAGATGACATAGTGTGCATCAGTGACAAATAGCGAATAAATGACATCTAAAATCTCACCTAAAAACACTCAAAATAGATTATAAGTTGGATTCCTCTGATGTTGAAGAAATGCTAAACTTTTCAAGTGTCGTAGTCAATTCCAATGATTTTTTTTCAATTTCTTTAATTGGTATTTCTTAAAGTCAAGTGACATTTACTTATAACAACAATTATAAATTATCATTCTTAAGAGAGTCGATGGAAGAGATGTATTTAGTAGAAAAATGTATTTATAATTTAGATATTTTTTGAACTATCAAATTCATATATTTACGATATTACGATCAAATTGTTTAGAATTTTACAAAAAAAATGAAAAATATTAGTCAAAATTTTGTTATGAATTTTAATATTAGAATGTAAATATAAAAATGTAAGATCAAAGATGGTCGGTTTATAAATATATAAAATGATGAGTGTATATATAATTTTTTAAAAAATTATTGTAAAATGGAGATTATCAATTAAAATGTACTAATTATTGTGATAGGGCATTGCACAAATAAGCTTCAAAATAGAGAATATGATTGAAGTGGAAAGTGCAATATTGAGAATACCGTCCACGCAAGCTTTAGTGCTGCCTGCGCATGTGATTGCTCCACAAGTGGCCACTGATTGGTCGCTTTCCACAGTTAATTCTATCAATTCCATCAATTGGCAATTTTTTTTTTTCAATAAGTATTCATCCAATATCCCACTTTATAGGTGGGGATATCATTATTAATCAATTGACACTTTATACTCAAACAATAACTCCCTAATTAATTATATTTTGGGAAATCATAAATAAAATATTTGTTTCATATTATATTGTTTTACAATTATGATTAATACTATTCCTTGTCAAATTTTTTAGAAGTATATATATATATATATATATATATATATATATATATATATATATATCAATAAATTATTAATAGTAATTGATACTTAGAATTTATTTATCATTAAAACTGAGTTATAAATAAAATTATTGTATAATAATTTTTTAAAAAGTTATTTTATGTGTTATAAATATTTTTTAAAAAAATTCAAATAACTATTTTCTGACTACAATTACACTTTAATAACTCTAATTCTCAAAATAAGTTTTTATTATAAAGAGTAAAAAAAAGCGATACAAACTATTTTGATGACTTTCAAAAATCAAAGAACCATAAATCTGTCTAAATGTATCCTTAATTGTATTATTAAATAAAAGTTGATTACTTAATAGTGTTGTTATGTTTGTCCTTATAATTCTAATTTATCTTTAATATATAACATTTGTAACAATCAACCACGACACACATGTTTAGGAGGATTCAAAAGAAAGTTTCATTTATCAAGAAAATAAGAGTACTATGTATACTTGAGAATGTGTGAATAAAAAATTTGTGATTAAGAGAATTTGATTTGAAGTGAAATGATGATAATATATTTCAAATGAAGGAGTTTTGAAAGCATTGTTATGAAGTTTGAAGCAAAAGAAATGTATAGTAAAATTTAGTCACATTAAGATCTTTGTGATGTATTTCAAATTATGCTGATTCGATCGAATTTTAAATACATGTCACAGTTTAATAAATTTATTATTATTATTATAAAAATTGAGCTCTAATATTAATTAAATTATAAATTAATTGTTAGTCTAGACTTTGAATTTATACCTCGTTGTTCTTGGAGGAAAGATATCAGTTCTTTCACAATTAAATATATTATTATTATTTTTAATTTTATTACTATTAAAAACTTTCTGCGGACATGTCTACGTGAACTAGCATGTAAGTATATAATGTTAGAATTATAAGAAAATAAATTAGTAATTAAGAAATAATTTTAACACAATTAAGCAAATAAAAATAAAAGTAATGAGATTGAAATAGTTTGGGAGGGACGCATGACATATCTTTAGAGTAGATCCCTGAGCAAAATTTGCGCTTTCTTTTACGTGAGATACAACCGTCCGTTACCTTGGTGCGCGTAGCGATTGAGCAACAAAACTTGAACTAATCGCGGCCTCTTGTTGCCTAATAATGAAGTGAAGAAAATGACAAGAAAAAATATGAATGGAGAAAAGAAAGAAAAAAATTTTATTATCCCATTAGTTCTCATATTATCATCATTTATAGGTAAAGATAAGAATTTAATATTAAATCATCAAATTATGATTTAGCCATTATTTTAAGTTATAAATTACTTTATTTGAATTTGTTTAATTTATGTTATAAGTTATAAAATTTAATAATCTTTTTTAATAACATTTTAAAGAATAACGTTATATATATATATATATATATATATATATATATATATATATATATATATATATATATATATATATATATATATATATATATATATATATATATATATATATATATATATATATATATATATATTGTAATGTTATGATATAACGTTATAATAATATATATTTTTTTTTTCTTTATTTTTTCGTAACAATTCCTTCTCTAATAAAAAATATATATATTTATAAATAAACTTAAGGTGAATAAAATAAGAGATCAAGAATCAAAATTTTTATTTAGGATAACTTTTATCATGCATTTGATTAAAGTAACTCGGGTTTAAACTTTCATCTTGTATAACCAAAATCTAATAATAATAAATACTATAGTTAACAAGTTTTGAACTAAGTATATAAATTATTATATCATTTAGTATACACATGATATGGACACTATAAGTTTTACTTGTTTTTTAAAGGCCATGCTTTCATCTCAATTCATAAGTATTTTAGGATCTTAATAAGATCTCAGAGTCTATTATCGCAACACTTATATATGTGAGATCTCTAAAATACACTTATTATGATATCTCGAAAAATTTTTGCCTTTGATCTCATTAAGTAGCTCAACCTTATTTTCATTGCAATTTAGCAAATATATATAGGGATGGTATTTATAACATTTACAATTGTGCTTTTACCATTCAATCGACGTTTTACCACATTGAACCTTATATCATGGTATTTCCAATTTGAAGGTTGGGTTTCCATTATTATTACTATTTTAACCACATCGCTTCTAATGATCTCAATATAGAAGTCTTTGCATGCCCTTTCATCAATGGATCTGCAATATTTTTCTGAACAAATAAAATGATAAGTAACAACTCCTCTTTTATATAATTCATATAAAGAATCATGTCTTATTCTCATATGACATTTTTTATCATTGTATTTTGCACTTTTACTTTTATTGCATTATCAAAAATTATTAAAATAACATGTATAGTTTTTTGAGGTAAACAAATTAATAAACTTTTAAGCCCCGTAAGTAACAAGATCCAAGTATAAATTCGCTTCCATAGATCTAGAGATTAATGTTTGTTGATTAGATTTTCATGATATTGCACCACCATAAATTGTGAAGACCACTAGTGACTTTTGTTTCACTATTGGAAATCCAACTAGTATCACAATATCCTTCTAAGACTATAGGAAAATCACTACAATAAATGTAATAGTTTATTATACCTTTTAAATATTTAAAAATTCTTTTAGTGCTTTCCAATGAGTTTTACTAGGGTTAATAGTATCACAATATCCTTCTATATAAAAACCACTATAATGAATGTAATAGTTTATTGTACCTTTTAAATATTTAAAATTCTTTCTAGTGCTTTCCAATGAGTTTCTTGGGGTTACTAGTATATCTACTCAATTTTCTTACAATATAAGTAATAGATCAATAATAATTTATTTGATGCATAAGACAACTAATAATTTGAGAATATTTTAATTATGATACACTTTCACCTAAATTATTTATAAGATGTAAGCTAAAGCTATGGAGTGCCTACATGATGTTGACCTCACTTTTGGAGTGAGCTCTTAACTTCATCATAAATCTAGGACTTTTGTAGACACTAAGAGCTCCTTAGTCTCAAGACACTTAAGTGATTAGGTGAACACTTAAATTAAGCCTAGAGACTTAGAAAGATTAGCCATGGGAATAAATCATGCCTTAGAGATTTAGGAAGACTACCCCTATAGCCTTAAATCCAATCCTTGCTTCCTTCCTCAAACCAAAACCTCAAATTCAAATCCAAGACCATAAATCTAATCCCAAATTAAATGATTGAAACTCATGATTAATTTCAAATTCCCTTCCTAAGCCTTTTGGTTTTATCTTATGGACTTAGCCTTAGCCAAAATCAAATTAACCCATAATTAATTTTCTCAAATATCAAATTCAATCTCAAATCAAATCCCAACCCAAATTCCAAATCCAACTCCAAATGATTGAAACCCATGATTAAATCCAAACTCCAAAATCCTTCCTAAACCATATGGACCACCTTCATATGCTTAGCCAAAACCTCCTTCAAACCAAATCAAACTTGGTTTTTTTTATTTATAAATCAATCATTTCTTCATTTATATTCACAAATATAAATGAAATCCAAGTCATTCAAATAAAATCAAACTAAATCAAAACAAATCAAGACATTTCTTAAGCCATATGGACCCACCTCCATAAGCTTAATCAAATCTCAATCCAAATCAACCCAAACTCAATTGATTTCTTTATAAATCAATAATTCATTCATTTATATTTATAAATATAAATGAAGCCCACCCTCCAATGATGAAAACTAAACCAAACCAAATCAATTCCCCACTTAAACCCTTTTGATCTCCCTCAACTTGGTCAAATTTGCTTTCAAATCACTCCCAACCCAAGTTATTTTCTCATGAATCATTTATATCTTCATTTATATTCACAAATATAAATGAAATATAAATCAAGTGGCCAAATCCAAACCCAAATTAAATCAAGTTCTCAATTTTAGCCTTTTAGCCAAATTCTTGAACTTGGCTAAATGATATCCAAATCAACTCAAAACTCATGCATTTTTTCATGATTCAATCATTGTTCCAAATTTAAACAAAACTACAATTATCAAACCAAATCCAAATCAACCTAAGTCAAGCCCATGTTGACTCCTTTTGACTTGAAATTATCATAAGAACCAAAATTTATTTGACTTCAAACAACATGTAAATGGATTTATATCTTCATCCTAGGCTCATATGTGAGTTCAATTAAACTTGAATCAAGCCATGATCAAGCCAATTGACTCATTTAGTCCACTTGACCCAAAGTAACCTAAAAGGCCGTTTTGAGTCAAGTTCTAATCCAACCCAAATTGGATTGAACTAAGCCCATCCAAACCCCATATCATGATGAACAATCATCCTGGGTGACTAACTACCTTGAATTGGGACAAACCAAGTCAACATGGTCCTTAACTAAGTCAACCCTTAGCCCAAATGAATCCCAAACTAACCAAAACCCATATATATACCAAATTGATTGAAACCATTGACTCAAATCCACTCAATGATTTGAACATGACCAAATCATCAATTGAGCTAAACCAAGTCCAATTAGCCATTTGACTTAAGTTGACCCAAATTGGCCTAAAAGTCAAAATGGGTCAAATCATGATTTGATCCAAATTGATTGTAACCAATGGCTCAAGTTCATTCCAAATCACGATGAACCAAAGCCATGATCGCAAATTTTGACCAATTGACCCAACCTAGCCAAATTGACCTATAGGGTTAAATTGGCCTAAATCCAAATTATTTTCAAATTAAACCACCAAATCAAAGCCTACAATCATTTTCAATTAACCATTGAACATGAACCAACACTTAACCCAACCCAATTTGGTCAAATTAGTCAAATTGGTCAACCCATTTATTTGACCTATTTGAATCCAAATGAGTCAAAATCAAACCTAAGCCAAATTAATCAAAACCACTTAAACCAAAAAACTTTAAAAAATATCATTTTAACCTAACCTAAGTCTTAATTTGACCCAATTTAACCAATTGGTCAATCCAAACCTAACCCAAATAAGCCTATTTTGACCATATGAAGACATATCACCCAAAGCTACCTTATGGGACCCCAAGAGCTGATCAAACCCAATCCAAATAAGCCATAAATAACTCCCAAACCAACCCAAGTCCAAGTGGGACCTAATCCAAGGGAATTGACCAATGTGCAAAGCTATTTGCATAGGATTCTTTCCATAAGTGGCAAAGTCCACTTTGCCTCTCCCATAACGCCCCTCCACTTGCCAAATGAGGTATTCCTAAGACACCTTAGCCCACTCTACACCCCTAGGATTGGCCATGGACAGAAGGTAATCTCTCCTTTCTCCCTCTCATGGCAGCACACCATGGACACAAGGAGGAGGCAATCACCCACCATTTACCCAAATTTTCCCTTGGGCGCTGACATGGCCTCGACCACTCATGGCGAGCCATGTGGAACCGATGGAGATGACTCGGTAGGCTGATGGTGAATCGACCGAATTTTAGAAATGATCTCATCAGTCCATCAAGCTCAATTTTAGGGCATACTTCCCCAAATTGAGCGAGAATCAACACAATTCGATGAGACTTCCCAAAGCATTTTCGAAATCCCGTGAGACTTCCCAAGAGCCTTTCCTCGACGGCTTTTCCCCTCCCCAGCAAAGACAAAATAGGACAAGCTTCTCCGCAACAGCCCTCCATTCAACCAAATCTCAATTCCTCGCACACACCATCCTCATGTGTCATCAAAGACAATCAATCATCAGCCTTCTCGACCTTTGGAGACTAGAGTTCGATCAAGGACGAGCATCCAAGGAATGTGGATTGGTCGATCGAGCATTCTACACCAAATCAAACTCAATATTCTCAACATGGCTTCGCTTTACACTAAACCTACCTCCGCCGATCCCACCATTAGCTGAGGTAATTTTGCAAACTGAGCTCTAGCAAAAATAAGTTGGTCCTTTTGAAGCAAAAATGTGATTTTCAATTGATCTTAGCCATTGGATGTGTGCGTCTCCCTTCCGGGAAGGTGTGGGATCAATTTGGAGACAATCCGAGCTCTAGTGAGCTCGGTCGAATGGGGAAAAGGCGGATGACATCCGATCCGTTTCGATGACATATCACCTTCCATTCCGCGTGATCGGAATGGACAATCTTGATCTAATCATGTTAGATCCGCTCTAATTCTCCTAAACCACAGATTGAATCGTGGCCATAGATCTTAGATCGGGCGGTCCCGAAAGCGTGTCCGCGCCATCAGTCACGTGGTGATGTGACAACTTAAATAGCCAATCTGTCATGCCACATGGAAAGCGTCTTTGTTAGTATGCCACATCACCACTTGGCTTAATGGGATTAGGGCTTTAATTAGGGTTAATTAATATATTTTTAAGCCTCACACTTCTAAAATTCATAACTAATTTTAGAAAAATTCAAAAAATATAAACTTTTAAAGGTATTTCATAGTAGAATCTAAGAAAATTATCATTAATTAATTTTAAATAGAAATTTTAGCTTAATTAAGGTTCAATTAAAATTTAATTAGTGTAATTACTCCTTAATTAATCACCCAATTAATCTCAAATTTTTTTGTGGATGTTTAGGGGATGACCTCTCTCCCTTATTTTTTGGGATTTTATTGGTTGCTTAATTAGAAAAATTAATTGACTAAGCTTTAATTACTTTCTTGATTTAATTAGTGATAATTGGTGAATGAACAATGACTTAATTAATTATTTAAGCCTAATTACCTCGTTGAACAACAAGGGAGCTTAGGGAATGTGATTTGGATATTTTTCCTAATTCATTTCTTAAGTTTTCTTTACTTTTTTAGAATCAAATTAATAATGATTAATGAAGTAATTAATTGCTTAATTAATTAATTAATCTTCAAGATAAAATTAGAGCTTAAGTGATCAAATATAGAACTTAGGGATTAAGATTAAGGCCTATTTATTGATCTCTTTCCTTAAGTTAATTTCATTTCATTAATTGAACATGCTTAATGCTTAACCAAATAGCTAATTACCTTTAATCAATTTTGGGTGGCGTTAGATGTTTAATAGTCTAAAGAAATTTAATAAAATTACGGTTAGCTTACATGTGTAAGAAAATCATAAAAGTAATTAATTAAATCTCTTAAGCCTAATTAACTATTAATCATGAGCCAATTGCATTGCCCCTTTCATTTCTTAGAGCACTACTAATTTCTGTTCATGTAGTTACATATCATATTGGCTCATTATTAATTAGTTAATTGACTTAAGGTGATATTAGTAAGGGTTAATTAATTGACTTAATTCATACCTATCCTAATTAAACCATAAAATGAACCTAATTCCCTTTAATTAAATTAAATTAACTCACACAAGGGAATGAGATTAGGATTAACAAACCTTTCTCACATTTCTTAAATCAAATCAAACATGAAAATGAAATGACATTGCTGACCTCACTTTTGGAGTGAGCTCTCAACTTCTCCATCTTAGACATGGGACTCATCTGACACTAGAGTTCCTCGGTCTTGAGATACTTCTAGTGATTAGGTGAACACTTAACCTAACCCTAGAGACTTAGAAGGGTTTATCATGATTAGGCTATGCATTAGGGATTTAAGGCAACCACTTACCCTTTAGCTTAAATCCATCCCATGTACACCCTTCAAACCGATCCATATCAATTCCAACTCAATTTAGTTTCTCAAATCCAAAATTAACTCCAAATTCAAATCCAATCAAATGATTCAAATCCAAAATCAATTCCAAATCCAAGTCCAATTCTAGATGATTGAAACCCATGATCAATTCCAAATCCAAAACCTTTGAGCCTTATGAATCACATCCATAACCTTAGCCAAACCAAATCAATCCAAAGCCAAGTGATTTCTTTATAAATGACTTACTCCATCATTTTTTATTCACAACTATAAATGAAATTGGCATCCAAATCATCCAAATCAAATGAATATAAATCAAACCAAATCAAAACCCTTTTTCAAACTTTTTAACCTACCTAGCCAAAATTCATAATCAAATCACTCCAAATTCACATGATTCTCTCATGGATCATTTATATTCTCATTTATCTTCACAAATATAAATGAAATATAATTCAAATGGTGAAAAATCAAATCAATATAAATTCAAAATTGAAATCCAAACCCAATTTATATCCTTTAAGCCAATTTCTTGGATTTAGTCAAATCATTCTCAAATCAATCCAAACCCTTGGATTTTCTCCTTAAAAATCACTCCTTCAATCACGCTAAATATAAACATAAACTACAATCACCAAGCCAAAATCAAAAGAAACCAAGTCAAACCCATGTTCATCATTTTGACTTGAAATTATCAAATGAATCAAAACACCCATTTGACTCCAAACCACTTGAAATTGGATTTATATTTTCAACATAAGTCCATATATGAGTTCAACCAAACTTGAATCAAGCCATGATCAAGCTATTTCACTCTTTTAGGTATACTTGATCCAAAGTAGCCTAAAGACCCTTTTTGAACCAAATTCTAATCCAACCTAAATTTGAACCAAGGCCACCCAAGCCCCACATTGTGAACAACAATCATCCTAGAATGATCAATCACTCAAATTGGGTCAAACTAAGTCAAACTTATCATTTGATCAAGTCAACACTTAGCCCAAATGAGACTTAAACAAGCTAGAATTCACTATGAGCCAAATTGATTGAAACCATTAATCTAAACTAGTCCATAATCAATTATTAAACATGACCAAGCCTCACTTAAGCTAAACCAAGCTTAATTAGCCACTTGACCTAAGTTGATCCAAATTAGCCTAAAAGCCAAAATGAGTCAAATCTTGATCTAAGCCAAATTAATTGTAACCAATGGGTCAAATTCATTTCAAATTGATTATTGAACTTGACCAAAGCTTTTATTGACCAATTAGACCCAACATAGGACGGTTGACCATGAACAACTTGACCCAAAAGGTCAAATCAACAATCAAACCAAATTAGAATTAATTGAAATCAAATCTTGTAACATATTTCAAATGATCAACCAAGCCTAAACCAACCCATGACTAACCAATTGGATCAAATGGGTCAAATTGGCAACTTGACCCATTTGACCTAAATGAACCTAAATGAGCCAAAACCAAATCTAAACCAAACCAATGATACCCATAGGATCCAAATGATCATTTGAACTTGACTTAACCCATAGTTTGACTCAATTTGACCAATTGATCAACTAACCTAATTTGACCCAACTTGACCCAAATGGGTCAAATTGAGCCAAATCAAATCAAATGCACTCCAAATCACTTGAAATTTGGCCCAACCCATTTTAAATCATTTCAAATCTACCTAAGTTAAACTCAAAATGACCACTTTGTCTTTGGGTCAAAAGGTATCCCATGAACAATTCACTTGGATGGACATTCCCTTTCCCAAGGCCACTGACACCCATCCCATTGTCCACATGGGCACCAAGGAGGGTGGTGATGACCCAATGAGTTTGGGTGCCATGACCCAAGGGGAGGCCAAACTGACCTCCCAATCACCTTTGGACACTTAGCTCACCAAATTCACTTACCAATCACATGGGCATCCACTCTCCTCATTCCTCCACCCAAAATGACCCATATGGGACATTTTTCAGCTCAAACTAGTCAATCAATGAAAGCCATTGAGCCAAAATAGCTAATCACCATCTGCATCCAAGGAGCCCCCACCTCATTCTCACTCAAACAAGAAGAGAGTCATTCCTCGAGCTCAAGAGGTGAATCAAGCCTCCCAAGCCATTCTCGAGCTTCCTTGCTTCCTATTTCTTGGTTTTACTCAAAATCGAATATGGGAGATCAATCCAGCTCAACTCACTCAATCCTCAACCAAAGTATAATTGACCTTGCACACACCATCCTTGGACCTCATTGAGCTCAATCGAACCCATTTCCCAAGCATCTAAGCAATGGAAGTGCACTTGATCAAGATCGATCACCATTGAAGAGGAGCTTGTTCAATCAAGTGAACCACTTCAAATTAAGGCCATATTTCTTCAAGGGCTTCATTTCTACTAGACGAAGCTACCTCCTTCGTAAGTGCTAGTGATAGCCTCTAGCGAGGTAATTATTCAAAGTAGCTATAAGGAATTTTCAATTGGTCCTTTTGAAGGAATTGCCATCCAATGCAATTTTGACCATTGGATATGCATCCCCTCCTTCGAAGGTGTGGGATCATTTGATCCCAATCCGAAGAGCTTGATTGAATGAGGAAAGATGAACGATGTTCATCTTTCATCTCTCTCAAAGGAGAAGGATCATACACCGCTTTTGCATGATGAGGCGGATGGTTGTGATCAAATCACTAGATCCACTATAATTCTTAGTTTAAATCATAAGATTAATCTCGACCATCCGATCTTAGATTGGATAGCCCACGAGAAAGCGCCTAACTCAACGATGGATGTGCCAACTTAAATAACCAATCCCATCGCCAGCCATGTGAAAAATATGCCATGTGGAAAGTACCGCATTACGCCATGTGGCATGATGGGATTAGAGTTTAATTAGGCTTAATTAATTTGATTTTAATTATGAAACTTCCAAAATTTATATACTAATTGTAAAAAAAATCTAAAAAATATAAATAAATACTCATTTTAAAGGTAATTTAGAAAAATAATTTAAAATCCATTAATTTTGAATAGTAATTTTGACTCAATTTGGGTTTTATTAGAAATATAATTAAGCTAATTACTCTCTAATTAGCAATTAATTCCAAACTTTGAGATTGATTAGTGGAATGACCTCTGCCTTCCATAATTTTTTTTTAGAATTTATTACTTGATTAATTAGGGGAATTGCTTGTTCAATCTTAATCACTCTCTTAATTAATTAAATGATTAATTAGCTTGTCAAACGAATGAATCCATTAATTAAGTTGGCTAATCATTATGAAATAGTGAATGGACATAGTGAGATTATAACCTCTTTTCTAATCTTTTCCCTAAGTTTATTTCATTTGGATAACACTTAATCAATTTGAAACTAATTAATGGCTTAATCACTTCATTAAATAGTTCAATTAATCAAAATCAAAACATAATCATTCTAGAACTCAATTATTCAATTATTGGATAGATTCTTAGGTGTTCAATAACCTAAGAGAATTCTAAAAGAAAATTATAATCAAACTACATGTGTACGAGTTATGAAAGTACTTAATCAAACCCTTTAGCTTAATTAACCAATAATTGTGAGCCAATTGCATTAGACCCTTCATTTCTTAGGTGCATTGATGATTTAATTTTCATGTGGTTGCATATCATATGTTGGCTCATAATTACTTGAATAATTATGTTAAAGTGGTATAGGTAAGGGGTATTTAATGGATTTAATTTATACCTTAACCTAATCAAAATATAAAATCAACGTAATTATTCTAAATTAAACCAAACCAATTCACACATGGGGAATGGGACTAGCAAACCCTTCTCATATTTCCTAAGTCAAATCAAATTTAAAGATAAAAAAATCTCCTTAAATAAATTTGATTCATTTTAAATGATCTTATTTTATATGATTGCCCTTAGAATTAATTAGGTGAATGAATTCATGTGCTTACATTCCTTTATTTCTTTCCAATCATGCTAAATATTATTTGCCATATGAAATCATCCATTCATATATTTTAAAAAATTAATTAAATAAAATATTTTCTTTTATGTCAAATTGCATGTGTTGGCTAAAATTAAGAATATGAGTTATTATCACTATTAAACCAACATTATTTTAAAACCTATAAATCAAAGATTATAAATGAAGTGATGCTAGTTATAAATATTTATAAGCTTGCATGTGATGATAGCATAAGATGTGTATTATGAAGTTCTCTTTCCTTCTCTTAACATGGATTTACATAGGATTTCTAAGTGTATAGTTCATTTGAAAAGAACACAACACTTTCCTAAATCTATTCCTATGCATCTCTATATTAAGACTTAGGAAAGATCTTCATATTACAAATGTAAATCATACAACTAAATCAAACATAATCTTGCATGATTTCTTATCCATTTATTTTATTTTTGTACATCTACATGTATCTAAGAAAAGTGGTATATCACCGACACTGGATTGTGAGGCTTTAAGTAGCTAAGTAGGTTTAGTACTTACACCCCTGGTGTAGAAAATAATGGTGCTATACTCACTTATAACTTTTATACATGTGGATGTGCATTTAGCTAATGGATGAAAAATCCTTTTACACATAACAAAGACATGCATTAATGATCCAATTAATAAATGGAATATCCAAATTTTCAAATCACATCTTTTTGCATTCATCATCAAAGTGTGCTAAGATTTGTATTGCATGCATATGTATGCTTAAGATTATTGATATGCATGGTATACATGGTGGAAAGAAATGAATGGATGTGTATTATGTGATAGTAATCCACCCTAACTAATCTTAAGATGCCTTTCTATTGAATAGGCTATTTAGAGTGAATCTAAACTTAGGGTTAATTAAAACATAATAAATCATTCACTAAAGGAAATTTAATTTACCTTAGAAATCACTTAAGGTAGGGATAAAAGATATACTCTCCCTCTCTTTCTCTTTATAACACTTAGTTGTTAAGTGTAGGTTACATGAAATAAGAGAAAATATTAAGTAAAATTCCTTGAATCAACTAAACTACTTAAAGAGAAATCAACCCTTTATAAATTAAACCTCTCACACTTAGCAAATCATAACTATATGGCCTGTTTAGACATACCACACAAGCTCTAACATATGCATTATTAAGCCATCATTTCTATTTTAGTGTTACAATGTATGGTTTGAAGAATGTTTAATTTTATGATGTATTTTTTTAGACTAGATGTTGGGTGTATGTAGTCGGATGTTATGATATTATCATGCTGTAGAGGGTTGTGCGGAGCTATAATAAGAATATAAATGCTTTTCAATGCAGGTTGCTTATACCCTAAGCATAACCCAGATTAGGATAAGTGGGCTTGGTTACCCATGTGTACTAAGTCCAAATTATTCTTATAACTATATGGTGTGTTCAAATTAATATTTATTTTGGTGTAGCTAGATTTACTTTCATTCTTTTGATGTAATTTTTGCATTAGGGTTAGGATAAGTGTTATGAGGATTAAGGTGAACATTGGTTATAAGACCATGTTTTATATACCATGTGAGGCCTTAGAGCAAACTACATCCCAAGTCAAACCAAAAGAAAGAAAGAAATGGAGCAAACCAAGATGAAGGAAGGAAGGAAAAGGAGTGAATAATAGAAGATGAAGAATGAAGATCCCTATAACACTTATCACTTCATAATTATAATTTATTCTTTCATTATCGGGTTGTATAAGGGTAGAGCTATCCATTCTCCTTTGGCGGTGGAACCATCAACCAAATCCTCTTATTCTTTTACTAATTTTATAAATTGATTGATGTTATGTTTATGATTGCGTGGGATGTCATGATTTTCTTAATTTCTTAATTGTTTGATGATTGAATGTTGAGGCAGCTCTTAAAGAAAAATAAATTTTCTATCTAATTAATCAATTCAAAATTAAACTAAATAATTCATAACCTCACCTAAAGCTGGACATAAATCAAGATAATAAAAGATTTAGCAATCTTATGTTGTATATCTCATATCATGCATAATTTATATTATCTCACTTGCCAATGGAGGGCTTCCACCGCTAGAGTAAATGACCTTTGAGAGCCATGGTGGAAATACACCTCCTTCTTTATGATTTTGGTCCATAACGATTTTCTCATGCATTAGGCATATAAAATCTCATATCATATGTCAAATAAAATGTCCAAAATCAAAATAAAACTTGACAAAATTTGTATTAGATTTAGGTCATTCATGCCCTTCATGATCAAGTCTCTTGGGGGTGGGTTTAAGGACTTCTCTTCTAAGTAAATAGTAGCTTAACCATCTTGCAAAGCATTTGACTTACCTACATGTGTTTAAAATCATAGGAGGAGTTAGTTGGTACCACCCCAGTTGTAATTCCAACGGTGATTTATTCTCTCTGTGGAGGTAAACCATGCACCCATTTTCGCCTTAGATTTAGGTCACGCTTTGGCTTTCTCTCTAAATTTTGGATCAGGTTGCTGTTTGCCTTTGGGGCTACAAGCATAAATCTTTACCTCTTAGGCATTTCTACAATCTTATGTTGTGGAATTGTAATCCCTAGATTTCTAATAAAAATTTAACTCAAATATACAATTCTCCTCAAAAAAATATAAAGCCCAACCATAGGATAGTTTGGGATGCTCACTAGGTTCCTAGTATCATGAGCATCCCCTACTCATCTCCCTTTGATTTTGATAATAATTCTCTCCTTTTGATCAATCCCGCTTTATTTTCTAAAATAACCAATTAATTGATAGTGTTATCTTTGAAATTTTTAGAGATAATGATCATTTACCTTAATCAAGAGTATTCCTAAGGAACCGCATTCCTTAGAATGTAATTAACTATGAGGGCTTGCTTCCATAGGAAACTTAACAAATTTTAAAATAAACCCTACTTTACTTTTTTTCATGTAAAGTAAGAAAAGATCTGGTACATTCAAGACCCATCATGCCTTAGAGTCCTCATTAAATGATTGGGTCTATTATAGATAATGACTTCTATCTCGAGATAGTACACTATTCCTTAATATCGCACCCGATCACCCTAATGAGTACATCTCATGGATCATGATGTTCCTTACATAAACACACACCAACCAACACAAAAAATAAAACACCAGACATTAAAGAACTTTAGTTTATTTTAAATAATCTTATTTAGTTTGATTATTCTTGGGAGTTAATTGATTTGAATGAGATTATATATTCACACTCTTTTATTTCTTTCCAATCATGTTAAATGTTGTTTGCCGATAATTCATGCATCCATCTCTTTAAAATTAATTAAATAAAAGAAATTTTTTATATCAAATTCTATGTGTTGGCTTAAATTAAAAATATGTGTGGCTAGTATCACTATTAAATCTCAAATATATTTTAAAAGTTTATTAATGAATGAATATACATAGATATTATAACTTTAGATTTATATACATAGGAAATGCATATGAATATAAATTTAGTGTATGAAATAAAGTCTCTTCCTTACATTTATGAGTTGATTTGTAGAATATTAGAGGGTATATTAGTCTAGACATCCCGGGGACGCTTTAAGTATCCCTAAGGAGGTTTCTATCTCGTCCTTGTGCAAAACAATAATGTACCTACTTGGTTTCATTCTTATGCATTTTGACATCATAATTTAGATAGAGCTTTAATTCATTTACACAAAATAAATCAATCAAATCGAAATATAATTTTTTCATGGCTATTTATTCTTATAGTTGTCTATACATCCATATGTATCTAAGGATAGCATGTATATTAGTCTAGACATTCCTACGACTTTAAGTAGCCTAAGGAGGTTCTACCTTCCTTATGTAACAATGACGATGTACTTGCTTAAAACTTTTATACATATGAATGTGTACTTAGCTAATGAATGAAAACCCCATCTTTCTATTAAAAAAGGGACATGCATTCATAATTTTAATTGATTAGTATGTGTGATTTAAGGTTCTTTCCTTATGCTTTGGCATAAAATTTAGGTAGAGCTTTAAATTAATATGACAAAATAATTCAACCAAATAAAATATTAATTCCAAATACATTTACTCATATTCATCATTTAAGTGTGCTAAGATATAAACCGCATGTATAACTATGCTTAGGATTCAATCATATGCGATATACATGATGGAAAGAAATGAACAAATATGTGTTATATGATAGTAATTCATTCCAACTAATCTTAAGATGCCTTTCTTATTGAATGAGTTTATTTAAAAGTAAACATAATGTTGACCTCACTTGAGCTCTCAACTTTCTCATCATAGATCTAGGACTCTTGTAGACACTAAGAGTTCCAGTCTGAGACACTTCTAGTGATTAGGTGAACACTTAACCTAACCCTAGAGATTTAGAAGAGTTAGCCATGAGGAATAGATGGTTTGGGATTTGGTGGAGTTGCCTACCTATAGCCTAAACCCAATCCTTGCTTTCCTTCTTCCAAACCGACAAATCGATTCAAATTCCAAAATCAAATCCTCCATCATAAAATTCAAATTCCAAATCTCTTCCTAAGCCCTTTAATTTTATATTATGGACTTAGCCTTAACCAAATTCAAATCAACCCCAATCCAATTGATTTTCACAATTATCAAATTAAATCTCTAATCAAATTCTAAATCATAAATCAAATCCAAATGATTGAAACCAAATCAAATCAATTCCCAAGTCAAGCTCTTTGACTGCATTTCTAGATTTGGTCGAATTTACTTCCAAATCACTCCAAACTTAAGTGATTTTCTCCATAACCATTTATTTCTTCATTTATATTCATAAATATAAATGAAATATAAATTCAAAAGGCCAAAACCAAGCCCAAATCAAATCAAATTCGTTTGTAGCTCCTTTAGCCAAATTCTTGAACTTGGCTAAATGATACCAAATCAACTCAAAACCCATGGATTTCTTCATGATTCAATCATTCCTACAATCATTGACCCAAATATGAATATGAACCACAATTGTCTAGCCAAACTCAAATCAACCCAAGTCAAGTCCATGTTGACCTCTCTTGACTTGAATTTGTTATATGAACCAAAACCCATTTGGTTCCAAACCACAATTGGATTTATATTTTAATCTTGGGCTCATGTGAGTTCAACTAAACTTGAATAAAGCCATGATCAATTGACCCATTTAGGCTCACTTGACCTAAAGTGACCAAAGGGCTTTTGAGCTAAGTTCTAATCAACCCAAATTGGATTGAACTAAGCCCATCCAACTTCACAACATCCAAAACCACCCTAGGGTGATCAATTGCCTTAAATTGGGTCAAACCAAGTCAAACCTAGCATTTGACCAACTCAACATTTAGCCCAAATGAAACCCAAACTAGCCAAAATCCACCATATGCCAAATTAATTAAAACCATTGATTCTAACCCACTCATAATCAATGGTCTAACATGACCAAACCTTCACTTGAGCCAAACCAAGCCTAATTAGCCATTTGACCCAAATTGGCCTAAAATCCAAAATGGGTCAAATCATGAATTGATTCAAATTGATTGCAACCAATGGCTCAAGTTTATTTCAAATTGATTATTGAACTTAACCAAAGCCATAATTGAGCCCAAGTTGACAAATTGGATAACTTGACCCAACTTAGCCCAAATTGACCTAAAGGGTCAAATTAGCCAAAAATCCAAATTAATTCCAAATTAAAACAAACCAAAGCCTACAATCATTTTCAATTAGCAAATTGAACTTGACTCAACACCAACCTAACCCAATTTAGTCAAATTGGTCAAATCAACTTGACCCATTTGACCTATATGAACCCAAATGAGCCATAATCATATCCAAAGAAAAGTGAATCAAACCAATGACACCAACACACTCCAATTGGTCATGTGAACTTGACCCAACTTGGTTTGACCAATTTGACCAATTGGTCAACTCAATTGCCCAACCTAATTTGACATAAATAGGTCAAATTAAGACAAATCAAACAAAATAAACTCCAAACCATTTAAAATTTGGGCCAACCCACTTTTAAACCATTTAAAATCTGCCCAAATTAAACCCATAGCTAAATGACCATTTTGCCCTTGGCTTTTGGTCATCCCATGAGATAGACACATTCACATTGAGTCATTCTCTCCCCATAGCCACTTGGCACCCAATCATAAGTCCACCTAAGTACTGGGACCATGGTGACTTGACTCAAAGGTGGTTGGGCATCCCCATTGGAGCTTTTAAACCATTAAGGATAAGCACCACCTCCCTTAGCCCACCTCCACACCCTCACCCAACCAAACCGAGCCACATCACTCACCCAAGGAACTCCACTAACCTATGATTTGGCCAATTGATCAAGGAGAAGCCAAACAAGCCATGATCGACTAAGCCAATGAATGGGGCATATACCCCCCTCATTCTCACTCAAACTCATACACACACACTCGATTCAAACCTAGCCAAGGAGAGGAATCCATAGCCATTTTCAAGCTTTCCCAAGCTCCCTAATCATTGGAACAACCGGTCATAAGACCGATGACCTATGTCAAGTGCATTGGTCTTCCAAGCAAATCACACCAAATCAAAGCGGTGCTCAGAGCTTCATTTCTACCAAATGAAGCTTCCTCAATCATTGGAACAACCAGGTCATAAGCTCGGGTGAGGTATGCCATTGAAATCGATCTTTGAATGAAAATAGCTTGGTCTTTTGTGAAAGAAATTTCCATGACATGTGATTTCCACCATTGGATTTGATTATTGTGCTTCCCAAAGGCGGGATCATTTTCATCTCCATCGAGCTTGGGTGATTCGGATCGAGCATCGATGGTAGCCATTATTCGATGCTCGAGGAGATAGATCATGGACCATCCACCCCACATGATCGAATGGACCCCTAATCTAATCACGCTTAGAACCTTTATTAATCCTTCAAACTGTTGGTTTATTATGGCGCCGATCTTAGATCGATCCATGGAGTTACCACATGTGCCGCCATCGAGTTAGCACTTATGTGTGACAACTTAAATAGAATCCCATCACACCACATGGAAAGCACACATGTTAGCCACCATGTGGCTCGATGGGATTAAGGCTTTAATTAGGGCTAAATAATCTATTTTAATCCTAAAACTTTCTAAATTTATAACTAATTCTAAAAAAAAATCCAAAAAATACAAACTTAGGCTCATTTTAAAGATATTTCAGAGTAAAATCTAAAAAATTATTATTATTTGATTTTGAATAGTGGATTTAGTTTAATTAAGGTTTAGTTGGAAATATGATTAGCCTAATTACTCCCTAATTAAACATTGAATTAATCTCAAACTTTCTGTGGATGTTTAGGGGATGACCTCTACCTCCCTATTTTTTAGGATTTTATTGTTTGCTTAATTGAGAAAACCAATTGATTAAGAATTAATCACCCTCTTAATATAATTAGTGATAATTAAGCAAATGAACAGTAAATTAATCAATCAATTAAGTTAACCTTGTTAATGGTGATGAAGTCTAAGGAAATTGATTGGGGCTCCTCTTCCATGCTTTTTTTTAAACCTTCTCCAATCCCTTAAATAATTAATTAATTAACACCCCTTAATTAATTTACTAACATGATTAATTAAAAATCCAAATCATACTTGTAACTTATTAATTACTTGAGAGGATTTAGGATTGAGATTTGGGTTCCCCTTCTTTGTCTCTCTAAGTCCATCTCATTTTGATTTGTTAAGGTTAATTAAGACTTAATTAGTTAATTAATGAACTTAATTAATTTAATTAAATCTTATTCTCTAGTCTAATCATGGGTAGCTCTTTGGGTGTTTAATAACCCAAAGTGATGAAATTATGGTTAGCTCACATGTGTGAGAAAGCCATAAAAGTAGTTAAATGAGATCCCTTAGCTTAATTAACTATTAATAATGAGCCAATTGCATTAGGCCCCTTTCTCATTTCTATCATATTGGATCATTATTAATCAGTTAATTAACTTAAGGGTGATGTAAATAAGGGTTAATTAATTGGCTTAATCTATACCCTAACCTAATTAAACCATAATATCAATCTAATTACTTCTTCATTGAACCAAAACTAACTCTCATATGGGGAATGGGATTAAGACCAGCAAACCTCTTTCACATTTTCTAACTCAATTCAAACATGAAGATGAAATAACCTTAAAGAACTTTGGTTTATTTTAAATAACATTATTTAGTATGATTGTCCTTAGAAATTAGTTGGAATGAATGAGATCATGTGCTTATATTCATTTACTTCTCTTGATCATATTAAATGTTGTTTGTCATTTGTAATCATGCATTCATCTCTTTCAAAATTAATTAAAATAAAATGATTTCTTCTATATCAAATTGCATGTGTTGATTTAAATTAAAAATGGGTGTATATTACTACTAAATAAAAAATATCTTTTAAAGTGTATGAATATGGAGTGATGCTAATTATAAATATTTATAAGTTTGAATGTGTTGGTAATATAGGATATGTAATATGAATCTCTCTTTCCTTATCTTACATGGATTCACATAGGATTCACAAATGTATAGTTCATTTGAAAAGAAGATAACATTTGTCTAAATCTATTTATGCACCTCCATGTTAAGACTTAGAATAATTTCATATCACATATATAAATCATATAATCAACCAAATATGATTCCGTATGACTTCTTATTCTTATGGTTCCTTTTTTGCACATTCACTTGTATGAGAAAAGTGGTATATTAGTCTAGACACCCAGTGAGGCTTTAAGTAGCCCTAAGTAGGTCTTGTACTTTCATGGTGTAGAACTATGATATCATACTCACTTAAAACTCTTATACATATGTATGTGTGATATAACTAATGAATAAGAAGTATAAATGAAATGAATCAAATACAACTTTTGCATGAGGTTTGTAATCTTTATAGTTTCTTATACATCCATATGTATCTAAGAAAAGTGGTATATTAGTCGGATACCCGGGGTTGAGGCTTCTTTAAGTAGCCCTAAGTAGGTTTTGTACCTTACGTTCCTAGTGTAGAATAATGTCGTTGTACTCACTTAAAACTTTTATACATATGGATGTGTATTTTGCTAATGGATGAAAAATCCCTCTTTTACATTAAAAAGATGCATTCATAATTTAATCAAATAAAATATCTAAATTTTAAACATACTTCTTTGCATTCATCATTTAAGTGTGTTAAAACATGCATGTATAGGTATGTTTAGGACTTAACCATATGCATGCTATATATGATGAAAAGAAATAAACAAACATGTATTATGTGGTAGTAATTCAAGATGCCTTTCTTATTGAATGAGTTTATTTAAACTAAGCCTAAACTCAAGATTAATTAAAAAAACATAATAATATTCACTAAAGGAAATTGATTAATTAACTTGCTTTAGAAGTGACTTAAGATAGGGATGAAAAGAGATTACCACTCTTTCTTCTCTTTATAACACTTAGTTAAGTGTAAGCCAAATGAAACAAAAAAAAAACATTAATTAAAACTTGCAAATTAATTAAAAACTTGAAGTGAAATCACCCTTTATAAATTAAATTCCTCATACTTGGCAATTATAACTCTAAATTAGGATATACCACACAAGCTTTAATTTACATACATTAGACTAAGTCATCTTTTCTAGCTTTATGTAAGGATAGTGTATGGTTTGATGTATGCTTATTTTGTAATGTATTACTATAGTGGATGTCAAGGTGTATATGCATAGTCTAGATGTTAGGCGATATTAGCTAATCATGCTTTCAGGGGAAAAGGGGCAAGTAATAAAAATATAAATGCTTTTCTTTTGTAGGTTGCCATGCCTCTAAACATATTTGAGTTAGGATAAATGGGCTTGGTACCCATGTGTGGGGTGCTAAGTCCAATTATTCATATCTTGCTTGGGTTGTATGGTGTGTTTAGCTAACATTTATTTTGTAGGTGTAACTAGATTTACTTTCCTTCTTTTAATGTAATTTTGTATTAGGATTAGGATGAGTGTTATGGGGATTAGGATGAGCATTGGTTATAAGAACAAGTTTTATATACCATGTGATGCCTTTGGAGCAATCAAATCAAGCTAAAAGGAAGAAATAAATAGAGCAAATCAAATGAAGAAATGGAAGATGAAGAAATGAAGAATGAAGAATGAAGACCCCATAAAATTCATCATTTATAATTATAATTATTCTCTTGTAATCCAAGTTGTATAAGGGTAGAGCTCGGTGCCCACATTTCTTTTGGGATATGCGATGGTACCCAGCGTCACATTTTATTCTTAAGCTATAACTTTATAAAATTATTTGATATTTTGTTTAGCTTGTGCATTAAAAAAGCATGCCTTTTATAGTTTGTTTATGCTTCATGATTGTTGTATGGTATGGATGTGATTAAGCTCCTAGGATAAAATATTAATCTTTCTATCCCATTAACAACTCATAACTAAAATTTTAAAATAACTCTTAACCTCATATAAAGCCTAGGCATTAAATCAAGATAATAAAATATTTAACAACCCCTTAGCTGAATATTGTATGTTTAATATCATGCATAACCATCTTATTTTACTCTTGTTAGAGAGGGCTTAACCTTTGAGAGCTTATGATGGAAGGACACCTCTTTCCCTTTTAATTTGGCCCATGATCAACTTCTCATGAATTTAGGCATACAAAATTCCATAGCACGTGTCAAAATAAAGAGTCCCAAATTAAATGAAATTGATAAAAGTATGCATTAGATTAAATTCATTATTCATACCCCTCATGTTCTAGTCTCTTAGGGAGTGGGTTTATGGACTTAGTTTGTTTTCTAAATAATAATAACCTAGCCATCTTGCAAAAGCATATGACTTGCCTACATAGATTTAAAGTATGATGAGTTAGCACCTCAGTGATAATAAGTCCAGCGTCGGTGATTTACTTTCTCTTATGAGGTAAATCATATACCCACTTTCACCTTAGATTTAGGTCATACTTTATCCCTCACCAAAGCTCCTAGATTTAGGATCTAAGGTTCTTTGTTTCCCTTTTGTGGGCAACAGCATAAATCCCCACTTCTTAAGAATTTTCATAATCTTGTATTGTGGAATTATAAGTCCTAGATTTCTAATAAAATTTAAACTCAAATAAATGAATCTTCTTAACTTCAAATATATAAACCCAGCCATATGATAGATTGGAGTGCTTTAGGCTTCCTAGTATCATGAGCATTCCCTACTTATCTCCTTTTGATAATGACTCTTCTTTTGATCAATTCCACTTTATTTTTTAAAATACAATCAATTTGTTGATAGTCCTATCTTTGAATTATTTGGAGACAATAATCGTCTACTTTGTCGAGTATTCCTAAGGGATCCTATTCCTTAGGATGTAACTATGGGGCTTGCCCCCAGCTTTAAATTGGTAAATAAACCCTACTTTATTCATCCATGTAAAATAGGTGAAAAATCTCTAGTATATTTGAAGACTCATCATGCCTTATGAGTATTAGAGTGATTAGGTCCATTGTAGGGTAATGAATTCTATCTTACGAGATAGTACACTATTCCTCAATGTACCCGTCACCTCAATAAGTACACCTTGGTCTGCGTGGTGTCCCCTATATAATTGAAAATGAAAATAAGCACCACACTTGGGTAGCTCTTTGAGTGTTCAATAACATATGGTGATAGAAAATAAAATTATTATTATGTCACATGTGTGAGAAAACCATAAAAGTAGTTAAGTGAGATCCTTAAGCCTAATTAACTTTTAATCATAAGTTGATTGCATTAGGCCCCTTTCATTTCTTAGGAGCATTACAAATTTACATTTCATGTGGTTACATATCATATTGGCTTATTATTAATTAGTTAATTAACTTAAGGTGATATAGGTAAAGGTTAATTAATTCACTTAATTCATACCTTAACTTAATTAAAATATAAAATCAACCTAAATATTCTTCATTAAACCAAATTAATTCACACATGGGGATTGGATTAGGATTAACAAACCTCTCTCATATTTCCTAAATTAAGTCAAACTCAAAGTTAAAAATCTTTAAAGAAATTTTGGTTTATGTTAAATAACATTAAATAATATGATTATCCTTAGGAATTAATTGGGATGAATGAGATCATGTGCTTATATTCCTTTATTTATTTTCAATCATGTTAAATATGGCTTGCCATATGAAATCATGCATTCATTTCTTTTAAAATTAATTAAATGAAATGGTTTCTTCTATGTCAAATTGCATGTAATGACTTAAAATTAAAAGTGTGGCTATTATTACTATTAATTCAAAAGCTATTTTCAAAAGCCCATAAATTAATTATAATATATGAAGTGATGTTAATTACAAGTATCTATAAGTTTGCATGTGTTGATAATATATGGTATGTAATATGAAGTTATCTTTCCTTACCTTATATGCATTTACATGGGATTTACAAATGTATAGTTCACTTGAAAAGAATATAACATTTATCTAGATCTATTCCAATGTATCCCCATGTTACAACTTAGGAAGAATTTCATATCACATATGTAAATCATGCAATCAAATCAAATGTTACCTCTTGCATGACTTCTCATTCTTATGGTTTTTTTTGTACATTCATATGTATATAAGAAAAGTGGTATATTAGTCACGGACATCTCGGTACGTGAGGCTTTAAGTAGCCCTAAGTAGGTCTTGTACCTTACACGGTGTAGAACAATGACGTCATACTCACTTAAAACTCTTATACATATGAATGTGTGATATAACCAATGAATAAGAAACATGAATCAAGTAAAAAAATACAATTTTTTGCATGTGTTTTTCTTTCCTTGTAGTTGTTTATACATCTACATGTATCTAAGAAAAATGGTATATTAGTCGGACACCACGCTAAGCTTTAAGTAGCCTTAAGTAGGTCTTGTACCTTACGCCTGTGAAGAACAATAGCACCGTACTCACTTGAAACTTTTATACATGTGAATGTGTACTTAACTAATGGATGAAAAATCCCTCTTTTTAATTAAAAAAATATGCATTCATAATTTAATCAAATGAAATATTGAAATTCCAAATATACTTCTTTGCATTCATCATTTAAGTGTGCTAAAACATACATTATAATTATAGGTATGCTTAAGATTTAATCATATGCATGATGTACATGAGGGAAGGAAATGAATGAATATATGTTGTATGATAGTAATTCATTCTAATTAATCTTGAGATACCGTTCTTATTAAATAAGGTCATTTAGAGTGAACCTAAACTTAGGGTTAATCAAAACATGTAATAAGCCATTCACTAAAGGGAATTGATCAACTTGCTTTATAAGTGACTTAAGGTAGGGATGAAAGAGGGGTCTCCACACTTTCTTCTCTTTATAACATTTAGTTATTTTGTGTATGTCAAATGAAATAAAAGAAAATATTAAGTAAAATCTTCAAATCAATTAAATCACTTAAAGATAAATCAACCCTTTATAAATTAAATCCTTCACACTAAAAAATTATAACTCTAAAGCCTAGTTAGGACATACCACACAAGCTTTGATGCATAAGTCACTACTTCTAGTTTTACGTTAGAGCGGTGTTTGGTTTGATGTATGCTTATTTTGTGATGTATTATTGTAGACTAGATGTTATGGTGTATGTGAGTAGTCTGAATGTTAGGTCGTTATTAGCCTAATCATATTTTTTTTATAGTTAGTGCTTAAGAGTTTGTAATAAAATATAACTATTTTGCTATCAGGTTACTTATACCCCTAAGCATAGACCAAGTTAGGACATGTGAGATTTGTTACCCATGTGTGGGGTACTAAGTCCAAATTATTCATATAACTATTTGGGTTGTATGGTATGTTTAGCTAACTTTTATTTTGCGGTGTAACTAGATTTACTTTCCTTCTTTTAATGTAATTTTTCATTAGGATTAAGATAAGTGTTATAGCGATTAGGATGAGCATTGGTTATAAGACCAAGTCTTATGTACCATGTGATATCTTTGGAGCAAACACGTTCAAAGAAAGACAAAAGGAAGAAAGAAGTGGAGCAAATCAAAATGAAGAAATGAAAGATGAAGAATGAAGAATGGAGGATGAAGAATAAAGACCCCCATGCGGTGTTTATTTTTTGGGATATGGGACACCAGATCTAGGGGTACTTATTAAAGTGATCGAGTATGACATTAAGGAATGATGTACTATCTTAAAGATAGAAATCACCACCCTATAATGGACCTAATCACTAATAAAGACTTCTAAACCATGATGGGTCTTGAATATACTAGAGATCTTTCCCCACTTTACATGGAAAAGTAAAGTAGGGTTTATTTTAAGCGAGTTTGTTAAGTTCCCTATGGAGGCAAGCCCTCATAATTAATTACATCTAAAGAATGAGAATTCCTTAAGAATACTCGATTAAAGTAGACAATTAGGGTCTCCAAAGATTTTAAGGTTAAGACTATCAAATGATTGACTATTTTAGAAAATCAAATGGGATAGATCAAGGAGAAGACTTATTTTGGAATCCAAAGGGAGAAAGTAGGAAAATGCTCATGCTAGTAAGCGTAGTGAGCATTCTATCTACCATATAATTAGGCTTTATATTTTGAAATTGGAGAGAGTTAATTAATTGAGTTGATATTTTATTAGATTACTAGGGCTTATAGTTCCACAACATAAGATTATGGAAATGCCTAAGAGGTGAGGATTTATGCTTGTAACTAGCAAAGAAAACAATAACCTCGGATCCACAGGAGCTTTCAGGGCCAAAGCATGACCTAAAAAGATAGAAAAATAATAAATACCTCCAGAGAGAATAAACCACTAATTGTTATTAGCAGAGTGGCAAACTAACTCTTTAAATTCATGTAAGTCTTATGCTTAAGATGTCTAGATTGTTTATTTAAAGAGGAAACTAAGTCCTTAAACTCACCTAAGACACTAGAGCATGAGTGGTATGAAACCATGACTTAATCTAATGCAAATTTTATCAAATTTATATTATTTTTGGACTCTTTGTTTTAACATATGCTATGGGATTTTGTATTCCTAAATGCATGAGAACTTGATTATAGGCCAAATCAAGAGAGAAGGCGTTCTTCCATCAAAGGCTCTCACAAGTTAAGCCTTCATTCTCTAACATAGATGGAAATCCCCTCTTAACAAGAGTGGAAGACTGACATGCATGATATTATATATTTATTCATCCGAAGGGTTTGCTAAAAAAATTATTATCTTGATTTAATTCCTAAGCTTTTATGTGAGGTTATGAGTTATTTTAAATTTTAATTGTGAGTTAATGGGGTAGAAAAGTTTATTTTATCCTAAGAACCTACCGCATCAGGCCACATTCAAACATCAATCATGAAGAAACTAAGAAAAGTATGCAATTCTAGTGCACAATCTAAACACAACATCAAACAATTTTATAGACTACCGTAAGAGAATAAAGACGGCGGGTTCCATGACACCAAAAGAGAAGAAAAGATAGTGAGTCTACCCTTATACAACCCAATTACAAAATAATATATGCTAATTGGGTTTTCTTATCTTCATTCCTTCCTTCTTCCTTTTAATTTGATTTGCTCTAAAGGCATCACAAGGCACCCTGGACTAAGCCTTCTTCAACGCTCATCCTAATCCCCATAACACTAATCCTAATTTCTAATACAAAATTACATTAAAATAGGAAAAGTAAATTTAGCTACACCTCAAAATTAATGTTAGCTAAACACACCATGCAACTCATTTATATGAATAATTTGGACTTAGCACCCCACATGGGTAAAAGCTCACTGTCCTAACATGGGTCATGCTTAGATAAGCAAAAAAAACATATTTTATTATTACACCCCTTAAGCACAACCCCATGCAAAATGTGATTAGCTAATAACTACCTAACATCCAATCACGAAACATACACCCTAACATCCGTCTAAAATAATACATCACAAAATAAAACACAACATCATACATACAATCAATACATCGACCTAGCCTAATTCTAGTGGACCTAGAATTCTAGTGTGAAAAGAAGGCTTGTGTAGCAAGACTTTACTTCTTCTTTAGTTTAAGTTTCAATTTGAAGAATTTGTTTAAATTTTACCTTTGGGTGATTTCAATTTAAATGATTTAATGATTTTCTTTTCATTTTTATTTCACTTTTATTTGGTTAAAGTGATGTTTAAGTTTTCAAGAATGAAGAGTAGAATGAATTCCATTTGTAGAAAGAACTCACCCTATTCTACTTTCTAACTCCTAAAGAGCCTAATTAAGGTCCTTAAGTATCTTAATTAGCCCATTTGATTTTGTGTAATTCATTTGATTTGATTTAGAATTTAGAATTTGAGTTTGTAATTATTTGATTGATTGATTTTGATTTAGATTTTTTGGTTTAATTATATCTTGATAATTCAATATCCTTAATATCTATTGAAGTTTAAGTTTGTTTAAATTCATGTGTTTTGATTGATTAATTTTAGATTAGTTGTTTTGGTTTAATTAAATCTTGATAATTGAATATCCTTGATCTCTAATGAAGTTTAAGTTTGTTTAAATTCATGTGTTTTAATTGATTAATTTTATATTAGATATTTTTGTTTAATTAAATCTTGATAATTCATATATCCTTTAAATTAATATTTAATTCTTTTCTTTGACTATGGCTATGTGACTTAATTTAATGCTTATTTGATTTGATTGTGTTTCATTTATTTGTAGTTTGAGGGATTAGATTAATTGAGATTTTATTTTAATTTTAATTGAGTTTGATTCTTTGTAATTAGGATTTTATTTTTAATCTCATCCATTTATCATGTTTATCAAAGTTTCATTTGTATTTTGATTTCATACATTGGATAGTTAATTAGTTTATCTTATTTAAGGAATGAGATTTGATTTGATTACATATTAAAGATAAGAGTCTTCCTTAATTTAATTTTATTTGATTTAATTTGATTTGATTATTTTATTAGTCTATGTGTTTTAAGTTTAATATGATTATGTGATTAGTTTAATTAAGAAGTGTATTTATTTTAATTTTCAATTTGATTTCATATTTGTTTAGGTTAATGATGTAATTAATGACTTAATAATTTTGGCTTAATTTAAGTTTTGACTAGTATTTAATTGCATTTATGTTTGATTAAGTTTAAGTTTAATATGATTAATTTGATTAACTTAATTAGCTTATTTAAGAAGTGTGATCAAATTAATTAGTAGATTAATTAATTCTTTGACTTGAATTTAAAAGTTAATTTGGTTCATTAAGATGATGATTGATTCATTAAGTTTGCAGTTTATTTAGTTGGATTAGCTTAAGGATAATTAATTTAATTAACAAGTGTGTTTAAGTTAATTATTAAATAAATATTTATTTAATTTTAATTTAGTTTTATATTTATTTAGATTAATTATGTAATAAATGACTTAATGATTTAATTTAGGATTTGATTGGTATTTAATTGCATTTATGTTTGATGCTTAGGTTTAATATGATTAATTTGATTAACTTAATTACTTTACTTGAGGTGTGTGATTAATTTAAATTAAATAAATATTTGTTTAATTTTAATTTGATTTCATATTTTTGGTTAATGATGTAATTAATGACTTAATGATTTAAGTTTAAATTAGGATTTGATTAGCATTTAATTGCATTTTATGTTTGATTAAGCTTAATATAATTAATTGGATTGACTTAATTAGTTTATTTAAGAGGTGTGATTAAATTAATTAGTAGATTAATTAAGTATTGATTTGAATTAATTTTAATGTGATTTATAAAATTAATTTGGTTCATTAAGATAATAGATTAATTCATCAAGTTTGCATTAATTAAATGTTTAATTAATTAAGTTTGATTAAGGGTAATTAAATTTTTAAATCATTAGATTAATCAAAATATATTTAGTTAATGACTTAATTTCACATGTGATTTGATTTAGTTAAGTGTTTTACTTAAGTTTGATTTGATTAAAGGATTATTGTTATTATCCTTTAATTTGATTAAGTGATTTGATTGCTTATTTTTATTTCAATTAAACTTGATTATTCATAATCATAGTTAGGTTTGATTTTCTTTATTTATTATGTTCATTAGATTTCATTCATGTTTGATTTAGTTATTAGGTTTATGTATTAATGGCTAATTAATTATCTTATTCCAAATGGATGTGATTTAATCATATGTTAATTAAATTTACTTTAACTTTATTTAGTTTAATTTACTTAATATCAAATGATTATGTTGAACTTGTTTATTAATTAATTTGATTTTTAGTTTATTTAATGATTAATTAATATTTAATTTATTTTAATTTGTTAAGTTATTTCATATAATTAAGATTCAATACTTGATGTTGGTTTAACAAGATTAGTTTGATTTTACATTAAAGTTTCATTAATTTATTTAATCATGAGTTTAATTTAAAAAAATATAAATTTTAATTGAATTTCATTAACCCAATTAGTTTCAATTATGTTTAAATTCAATTTGAGGGATACATGATGCTTTTTGAGTTAAGGTTTGAATACCAATCATTTAGGCATTACATCATTTTTTTATTTTGATTTGGTATTTTAATTATTTTTAGATTATGTTTTAATTAATTCCTTAATTGATTAAACTTAAATCTTAAGTGTTTGTTTAGGGTTCATTAGGATTCAAAAAATTACATTATTTTCTTAAGAGTCCATGTTAATCAAAGTGATTTAAGCCATTTTGAAAATTTTTGTAAATTTCTAGATTTTAGTTGATTTATTTTATTAAAATGGATTATTTGAACTTCAAATTTTAATCTCTCCAATCAAAGTCCTTTTCAATTGAGATTTTAGGTATGTGTGTTTTCTTTCTTATTTTAATCAAAAAAATTTCAACTCAATTTGATTTATATTTTAGAGTAATTAATGAAACTTTATTTTCACTAAAACCTAAATTAAGCTCAACCATTTAGTGAAATTTGAAATTTTTGGTTCTTTTGATTCCTCTCAAAGATGAATAAAGAGCCCTTACTTGTAATTTTTCTCCAAGTATTTTTTTTTATGAATTTTAAAGTTTTAGGACACTTAAATAATTTTTAAAATTAAAAAAATAGGCATTTTCCCACTTAACCCATATCACCGCGGCAGTGCGATGGGGCAACCATGCCGCTTGACGTCGCGTTGTGTGTGGAGCGATACAACGCTGAGCAAAAAAATGGATCTAGGAAAATGACGCAGCTTTGATCCAGCCGTCCAATCGGATCGAGAGCGATTATCCGGGGAAGGATGCGGTTTGATGCGATCTAAGATGATCCATCAACGTGGAATTGGATGGTCGCGCCACTAACAAGCAAACCAATAGAAAATGCAAAAAAAGTGAAATGTGGTCCGATTGAGCTCATTTTTGCATTTTCTTCAAATAATTTTTCTTTTATTGGGATCAAATAAAATGAAAAAAATGCAGTATTTATCTATGAAATTCCTAAAATTGTAGAAAGTTAACACAAAAATTAGAAATCCTAAAGTCTAAAGTTTGAAATTTACCTCAGGTTGGTGTTCAATGGTGAAGATCCGAGTGAACTCAGGTATGTGAGGAAACTTTGGAATTTTTAACCTTTGCCTCCTTTGGAATGTCATCTTCTCCAATGTTCACCGCCTCAGATAAGCTTCTATTTATATTTTGAGCTAAAAAATGGCTCAAAGAGGTGGGGGATGGGTTCCTTTTGCTTTGGGGAGCTCTGGGGTCTGAATGGTGGTAGGAGAAAGAGGAATGAAGTCTCATTTCCTCCACCTTTAATAATGATCGAAAATCCACCCTTTTTTGAATTTTTTGGCTCCAAAGTATTATCATTTTGCTTGGGGTGGTTGGGATGGATGAATTTATTAAGGACTTTAGATTTTGCTCTAAAGTCCTCACTTGTTGCCATATGATTGGCTCCATTGAATGCAATGGGGAGGAATTAAATTCATGTGGTGAGGAGAACAAATGAGGTTGGGTGGAATTCTATGTGGGGAGGATCCATGAGGGATTTAAATAAGTTGGGTTGATTTTGGACTAGTCCCAAATGGGTTTGGGTTTGATCATCCCAATGGGTCATGGCTTGGGATTTGGCTCAATTTGGGTCATATGGTCATATTGAGTCATATCGGTTAGGTTGACCAATTGGTCAAATTGGGTCAAACCAAGGCTTAGGTTAGGTTCAAATGATAATTTGAAGAGTTTTAGTATGATTAATTTGATTTAATTTTGCTTAGAATTGATTTTGGCTCATTTGAAATCAAATGGGTCAAATGGGTCAAGTTGACCAATTTGATCAAAATTGGCCAAATTGGCTTGGTTATGGGTTGATTCATGTTCAATTGGCTAATTGAAGATGAATGTGGTCTTTGGTTTAAATCAATTTGGATTTAATTTGATTTAGGCCAAATTGACCCTTTAGGCCAATTTGGGCTAGGTTGTCAAGTTTGACCAATTGGTCAAATTAGGCTTAATATGGCTTTGGTTAAGTTCAATAATCAATTTGAAATGAACTTGAGCCATTGGTTGTAATCAATTTGGGTTAGATCATGATTTAATTTGGTCTTTTAGGCCAATTTGGGTCAACTTGGATCAAATGGCCAATTGGGCTTGGTTTGGCTCAATTGGGGGGTCAAGTCATATTTAAATATTGATTTTGGGTTGATTCAAATCTTTGGTTTCAATCAATTTGATGTAGGATGAGTTTTGGCTAGTTTTGGTTCATTTAGGCTAAGGGTTTGACTTGGTCAAATGACTAAGTTGACTTGATTTGACCCAATTGATTGTAGTTTGATCATCTTGGGGTGATCAACAATCATGGTGGAAGGTTTTGGTGAGCTTGGTTCAATTTAATTTGGGTTGGATTGGAAGTTGGCTCAAATGGGTCCTTTAGGTTACTTTGGGTCAAGTGGACCTAAGTGGATCAATTGATTTTATTTTGGTTTGATTTGAATTTAGTTGAACTTATATATGAAGATTGAAATATAAATTCAACGAATCAATGGAGTCCAAGGATTTTGGCTCATTTAAAATTTTCAAGTCAAAAAAGTTTGATTTGATTTGATGATTGTATGTTACATTTATATTTGGGTAGATAATTGAATGAATAATGATTCAAGAGAAAATTCATTGGTTTTGACTTGATATGAATAGAATTTGGCTAAGTCCAAAGAATTGGCTCAAAGGGCTTATTGGGTTTAGATTTATTTTGGATATAGTTTTGGTCATTTGAATTTGAATTTCATTTATATTTGTGAATATAAATGAAAGATCAATTGATTTATAAAGAAATCGATTGAATTTGTATTGATTCAAAGGGAGTTTTGGCTAAGCTTGAAGGTGGTTCATATGGCTTAGGAAGGGTCTTAGGATTTGAATTGATTTTGGGTTTCAATCATTTGGAGTAAAATTTGAAATTAGATTTGGAATTTGAATTTGAATTTGAGATTTGGTTTGAGATTTGAATGGGTTTTGATTTGAGAATGTGCATAAAGATTGAGTTTAGCTATAGGGTAAGTGATTTCCTTATGTCTTAAGGCATAAATTAATCTATGATTAACACTTCTAAGTCTCTAGGCTTAGTTTAAGTGTTCACCTAATCACTAGATGTGTCTTATGACTAAGAAAATTTTAGTATCTAGAAGATTCCTAAGGATGGGGTTGAGAGCTCACTCCAAAAGTGAGGTCAACAAAAGGACCCCAATAAGTGTGGTGTAACCGACAAGGAACACACACGATGCGTTGATCAAATGATCAACAACATCCGAAGATTACAACAAACAATGAAAGTGATCTATACCTAGACGGTAGATAGATAGAATCATGATCTTAGTAATGCAACTCTTTATGCAAGGGCATAAGAGGACTAGAAGAATCGGGGAGTACATGAACCTTCCACTTGAGAACAGGTTGAAACTATCCACGAGACAAGAATTTGAGTTTGATTATGAATATGATTTATTTGGGTGTGTATCCGGGGATAAGAATCTATAACTGATGGAAATCAAGATTGAATTTTAATTTATTTTATTTTAATTGATGTGGAGGCATATCCGCTAGGGATTGGGTATGTGAACCTTCGTTGGGAAGCGAGTTGCTATCTAGGGATAAGAATTTGATTGGATTTCTTTGATTTGTTTTGATTAGACTCACTAGGGAGGTTGGTTTAATTTGTTATGGAACCACTAGGAGAAGGGTTCTAGATTGAGGGCATATCCATTGGGATGTACACGGTTAAATTTGTTTGATTTAGATCTAAGCTCCACTAGGTAGGCTAATTTGATTTGCACTTGGAGAAGTTTGGTTTATTTGATATCTTTAATTTGACTCCACCGGGAGGTTGGTTTTGAATTTATTTTATTATGGACCTGACAGCGATGGACTACTAAGAAGGAGCCACGGGGCCTTGCTTGATTTATAAGTCCAAAGGGATACTGCCATAAGGTAGAACTATCTAAGGGTTGCCTTTTGGTGAGCAATGACTATACTAGGAAGAAGGAATAGCAGACTTATATCTTCTAAAGTAGGGATCAGGTGGGGTGATGTCGATGGCACAATAAATCAATCACCTGACTACCAAGTGAGTGTCACGGGCTCTTACCTCAACTCAAGAGTAGTCGATGATTAATTTGATTTATATTGATTTGGTTTGAATTGATTTAATTTAATTTGGTGTGTGTGAACCATGTTAGCATGCGATGGACCCAGAGAAGGAGCTATGTTGGCCTTGACTCTCAAATTTACAAGTCCAAAGGGGTAGTCTACCACAAGGTAGGACTATCCGCCTAAGGGTTGCCTTTGTAAGACTATACTAGAAGAAAGCATAACATACTTACATCTTCTAAAGTAGAGATCGTTGGGGTGATCTATCGATGAATATCAATCCCGACCTAGGGTGACTATTTGAGAATGCCGTGGACTCATATCGACTCAAGAATAGTTAGAATTAATTTAATTTTAGATGGACCTTGTCGTGTGATGGATCTACTAAGAAGGAACTAATATCGCCTAGCCTATCTTAGTTTACAAATCCAAAGGGATAGTCTACCAACCGTTAGAGAACTAACCAACCTAAGAGGTGCCTTTAGTTTGCAATGGTCAAGAAAGCCAGGGACTCACATCTTCCTAAACAAGGAACCATTGGATCGGTCACTTGAGCAATAAATTGAGCCTAACTTAGGGCTACCCATTGGTTTGCAATGATCGTTGGAAAGAATGCGTAATAGACTTATATCTTTCAAAGCAAAGATCGTCGAGTAACTCATTGGTGGCACAACAAGTTGAACTGACCTAAGGGTGACTAAGAGAGTGCCAACCCGAGACTTATCTTAACTCAAAGTAGTCAAAATTCCTATAGAGTTTCCGATACTACCCTAAAGATAGGATGCTTTGGGAAAGGGGCCAAGGGCTTGAATTCTTAATCCACAAGTGAAGATATATTTTGTTTATTTTATATTTTTATGGACCCTATTGGTTTATGAGAGACCACACCGAGAAGGAGCAGTCTATCTCAACTTACACTGGGAAAATCACGCATTCGAAAATGATTCTCCAACCGTAGGGGTGGTTACTAGGAAAGGGGACTGTCCAATCCAAAAAATAACGGGGTAATGTCTAAATGGGGTTGCTAAGGATGTGATCCAAATAGAGTACCCACAAGAGAGGTACTACTAGAGCTTTATCCAAAACCCTATAAAAGAAAGTCTGTAGGTATTCAATGGCCGACTTAAGGAGAAAGCAGGGACTCACATCTATCAAGAGTGGTGTATCCACCGGGTGGGTCACCGCGACATGGCCAACCAATGTAAGGTGCTGTTGGTTTATGACAATCACCTAGAAGAATGTGTGTAGGATTACATCTCTAAAGTGGAAATCATAAAATACCTATCTTCGACTGACAGGCTATCGACCTAGACTACTAAACAAGGAGTCCTATGTAAGGACTACACCAAGCTTAAAGTAGTCAAGGAAAGGAGCCGGGGACTTATCCTAAACCTCAAATATACTCAACCAAGCATAATAGCTAGTCAAGAAGAAAGCATGTAGCTTACATCCTTAAACAAATTCAACATAGGTAGCTTACTACACGCAGAAGGCCTACCAAATTATCAAGGTGCTCATTGGTTTGCTATGGTCAAGTCAAGAAGAAAGCAGGTGTCACATCCGCCAGGGTGACAGGGGTGACACACTAAGGTAGCATGTCAGACTGAGCAATAATGAGTGAGTGCCACGGGGGGCTTGCTCCACATCAAAATAGCCCAAACAAAAGATATATATTTATTTGTGTTGTGAAAGAGAGAATAGGATGCCCTTGTTCTCTTACACTTATCCCAAAACAAAGAATGGATGAAATGATTCCATGGGGCAATTGTGACTCCACCAAGGAAGGATCGCTTGGGTTCTCTTACACCTAACTTAGTTGTACTAGTGAATAGGATGTCTCTGGCTCTTACACCTATCTTGATAGCACTAGAGGATTGTTTATAGTTTGTGTTTGTGTTGAGGGATGGGATGCCTCTTGGGTTCTCTTATACCTACCCTAAATACATCATGGTGATTCTCAAGTAAAGATATTTCTAACACGTAAGAAATGGAATTTGATATGAAAAGAAATTTTATTGATGATTATTTTCAAATAAGATTTATGGATAGTATTTCTTTTAGAGCACATTGATTGGAAGATGGGCCCTCTCCTTACAATTTATGAGTTGATAAGATCCTCCTTGATAGGCTTTCTTTATGGCATAAGGGCCTTCCCAAGTGAGTTCAAACTTGCCTCCCATCTTTCAACGCAATAACAATTGGTCTCCTTAGAACTAAAACAAGCTCTCATACTTGAAAAGCTCTAGGATGGTCCAACTTGTTATGAGCTTGAATCATCTTGGCTTTGTATAACTCGAGATTCTGCATGCCAGCATCTCTCCTCCAAACCTTTAAGCTCTTCCAACCACAACTTGATGTTCTGCTCCATTATGATTTTACTACCCACCACTATCCTTAGTGATGGGAGTTAGACTTCTAATGGTAGAATGGCTTGACTATACACTAAAGAGAAAGGGGTAGATTGAGTTGAGTTCATATTATGGTAGGCCTAAGGCTTCAACCAACTATTCATGCCATCATCATTCATTATCATATGCCTTCTTCAATATTTGAATGAGAGTTTTGTTGAATGCTTCGCTAACCCATTTGCCCTTGGGTAGTAGATGGTAGAATATCTTTAATCTATGATGTGTCTCTCGTAAAGTTATTGATTTTAGTGCTATTTAATGCATTATAGATATAATTCATCGACACCAACCTATATTATGATATGGATCTTAAAAATTGGAGCACATGTTGAGGTGACCTTCTAAGTGGGATTGCACCACTTTAAAAGTAGTTAGCAAGGATGAATCGATGAATTTTAGAAGGAGGATCGATCGACTAAATGGCCATAGGCTAATGTAGGATGTAGAATGTTGGGTGGTTGATGTAGGACCACATGTACCGACATTAGTGGCATCTCCTAGCTACATCCATGCGCTGATCATTGAAGGCCAGTATCTAGTCTTTGATCTTGGCTTTCATCTTTGGACTAGATTAGTGTGCTCATAAACTTGAATGTACCTTACCACAATCCTAGGGATTCATGTTTGTCCGATAACGTAACCATATATATGATTGAAGGACTGACAAGGTGCTATCCATGAGAGCATAGGAAAGGGCTTTCGCTTCACCCGGTGCTAGTGATTTTTCTTGAGGTAGTTTGTCAATATTTAAATAATCCATGAATGGTTTCCTCCACCCAACTCCTCATCCTTTGGGCAATGGCAACCTCCCTTCAAGAGAGAATCTCGATGAGTTCAACATCAACAAGGGATAAGTTTTGTCTATTTTGGACCCTTATTGGAATGGACTCATCTTCAACATGCCAACTCTTTGGCAAGCTTGTCTAATGCACATCGATTTTATCCGAGAGGAATCTTGTAAATGGTAACCTCGATTTGGGCCAATAACTCCATAGTACTTGTGGTAATAATGGAGTTTAGGATTTAGAATGTTGTAGACCCATCGATTTGGTTGATGACTAACCAAGAATCCTCAAAGATGTTGATACTCTAGATGCATAGTATAATGACTACTCCGCATCGACAATCGAGCCTCATATTTTTGGCTTTGATGTTGGTGCATGGATTGGATGATGATATGAGAATCTCATCACATCGTAGAACTACCGCCTTTCCCCGGGATAATAAATTATGGTTCTTCTCCTCTTTGAGAGGAAGCGCACCATCAAAGTATATCTTCCAGAACGAGCACTATTATCCCTAAGTTCATGATTTGTTCATCGGGAGATCATCATTAAGCTGAGAATCAGGGAGTGGATGCGCTAAAGAAATCCGTAAGTGCTTGCCCTTTCATGGCAGTGAGAGTATGATTATGATGTCAAACTATGATAAAATCATGGACCACCATGCCAACCATCCGATAAGTGGCCATGTCATGAGATATTAGTGGATTGATTATGGAGATCAAGTTCACCTTATGAGAAAGAATGTAGTGTAGTAGCTTTTGGGATGCAACAATTAAAGCTAAGCAATGCTTTCTATAGATGGGTAGTTTGCCTCGTAGGGATTAAACAATGACCGAGGTAATAGAGAGCATTTCTTTCCCTTCATCAATGGGCCAACAAAGCGCCAAGGGAGTCATCTAATGCAACAATATATAATATGAGCTTGCCTGGATAGGGTTATAAACCGGCATCATTAGATGTATTGCACGAAGGCATGCTAACACTTATCATCCCACTTGAACTTGATATCCTTTTGACATAAGTGCCGAGAATGGTTGGCATCTTCGATAAGTTGGATATGAAGCGCTTAGTATGCCAATCACCCTTGGAATGACTTGAGTTATGTTAGGCTTTTAGGGGTGGAATTTTTAAGATAGCATTGATCTTCTCTAGGTTGATCTCTATTCCCATGTTGGACAACAAACCCAAGGAATTTTCCAAGCTACCCAAATGCATACTTTAGGGGTTCATTTTGAGGTTGTATTGTCTTAACCATTTGAAAACTAATCTCAAGTCAAAGAGATGGTCTTCCTTTTCTTTACTTTTGACAATGAGATCATTGACGAACATTCAACTTGATGATGAATGAGTTCATTGAAGATTGAGTCATGGCCCACAAATGTGTGGTAATCGACATTTTTAAAAAGGCATGACCTTATAACAATAAATTTTGATTGAGGTTCAAAAATAGTATTTCTTTCATCTCGGGGCCATCTTGATTTGGTTATAGTCATATGACCCATCCATGAATGAGAAACGCATGAGATGAGGAAATATCCACCATTAGCACTAGTATAGAAAGTAAAAATTCATCATTAGGACATGCCTTATTTAGATTCCTAAAATCGTGCATATGTAAATTTGGCCATTATTTTCTTAACTTGGATGGCCTAACTAGGTAGGATATTTTTCTTCCACGATGAAGCTAGCATCGATCAATTTCTTGATTTCATAAGTGACCTATTGTTCAATGTCTACATCTAGGAGCTTGATTTATAGGGTTAGCATTAGGTTTTATTGCCGGTTTATGGGTACCATATTGTTGACCTCATTTTTTAGCTCTCAATCCTTCCATCTTAGACATAGGACTCCTCTTAGACTTTAAGAGATCCTTAGTCCTAAGACACATCTAGTGATTAGGTGGACACTCAACCTAGCTTTAGAGACTTAGAAGAGTTAGCCATAGGAATAGGTCATGCCTTAGGTGTTAGGGAAAATTTTCCTACCCTATAGCTTGAACCACATTTCTCACTTCCTTCCTTCATGTCAAACTCCAAATCAACATCAAACCTAAACCAATTCCAGCCTAATTGATTTTCTCTAAACTCAAATCAATGCCACATGATTGAAACTTATGATTGAAATCCATAATTGAAATTTATGATTGGATTTTTCAAATCTTAACCATTTATATTCCTATCAATAAAATCATAATTCAAATTCATCAAATTCACAATATATATACAAATTCCAAATCTTTTGTCCTTTGATTTCCCTTCATGGACCTAGCCTAAATCAAATCTAAATCAATTCAAATTCATGAAATTTTCTCATAAAACATTTATATTCTCATTTATATTCACATATATAATTGAAATATAAATTCAAATCTATCGAAATAAATATGAAATTCAATTCCAAGTTTAAAATCTTTCTTAAGTCCTTTAATTCCTCTTAAGGACTTAGCCTAAATCATATTCAAACCACCTTAAATTCATGAAATTTTCTCACAAATAATTTATATTCTCATTTATATTCACATATATAAATGAAATATAAATTCAAATCAATCAAATCAAAGTCCAAATTCAATTCAATCCATAAAACCTTTCCTAAGTCACTTTGATTCTCTTAAGGACGTAGTCTAAATTAAATTCAAATCACTTCAAACCTTTAAAATTTTCTCATAACCCATTTATACTTTCATTTTATTCACATATATAAATGAAATATAACTTCAAATAATCAAAACCAACTCTAAAAATCAAACTCAAATTCAATCAAAATCAAACTTAAGCCTTTCAAGTCAAATTCTTGAGCTTAGCCAAGTCAACTTCAAATCAAGCCAAACTCTTGCTTTTCTTCATGATTCAATCAATCCTTCAATAATGAATCAATATAAACATAAACTTCAATCATCAAATCAAAACTCAATTAAAAAATCAAGTCAAAATCCATTTCATGTTCACTCTTTGAACTTGAAATTATCAATTGAGTCAAGAACCCATTTGACTTCAAACCACTTGCAAATGGATTTATATTTCAATCATAAGTCCATATGTGAGTTCAATCAAACTCAAATTAAGCTTTGACCAAGCCATTTGACCCTTAGGCTCACTTGACCCAAAGTGACCTAAAGTACCCTTATGAGCCAAATTCTAATCCAAACCAAATTGGATTGAACTAAGCTCCTAAGCCTCTCATCATGATCAACAATCATAATGAGATGATCAATCACTCAAATTAGGTCAAACCAAGTCAAACCAAGGGTTGGCCCGGTCAACACTTAGCCAAAATGGAACCAAGCTTAGCCAATATCCACCATAGGACAAATTGATTAAATCCAATGATCTAAGTTCATTCATGATCAATATTTGAACTTGACCAAGTCAACATATGAGCATAGCAGCCCAATTGGCCACTTGACCCAAGTTGACCTAACTTGACTTAAAAAAGTCAAAATATGTCAAAACTTGATATGAGCAAAATTGATTGAAACCAATGGGTCAAGTTCAACCCAAAATGATTGTTGAACTTGACTAAAGCCTCAATTGGATAACTAGATATAACCAATTAACCTTAAACCCAACTTGACCTAAGGGTAAATTGAGCCAAATTAAAACTTAACCAAAATTGATTGGAAACAAAGATACCAATCCATTTCATATGACCAACTAAACCTAAATCAAGGTCAAATGGGTCAAATTGGTCAACTTGACACATTTGACCTAAATGAACTCAATTGAACCAAAGCCAAATCTAAACCAAATTGAATCAAACGAAAGAAACCAAAATATTTCAAATGGTCATATGAACTTGGCCCAACCCTTGGTTTGACCCAATTTGACCAATTGGTCAACTTGACCCATGTTGACCCATTTTGATCTAAATGGGTCAACATGAGCCAAATCACATCAAACCAAATCCAAATTCAATGAAACTTGGCCAAATCTATTTTATCATCATACCAAACATACCTAGCAATCACATCAAATGACTATTTTACCTAAGACATTGAATAAATTTTGGCCAAATCCACTTGGAATTTGGTCAAATCCTCCATAAGCACTTAAAACCCTCTTAGTGGATCAAGTGAACACTAAGGAGTGTAGTTCACCCAACCCAATGGGTTTGGGTTTAGCCAATGACCAAACCGACCACATGCCTTGAAATGGAGCACATGGAAACCTCCTTACACTCAATTCAAGCACATGAAGTTTATCATTCCACTCATTGACCAAAATAGAATTCAAGGACATCCTAAATGGCCTAACAAACCCACTCCTTATGCTCAATTGGTTCAAAATGGTAAGGCATTGCTTCGGTCATCCAATTGCCAAAGGAGATATACTCCCCTAATTTGAATTGAATCCATCACTCTCATACTGATTGAATCTAGGGAAGTTATAGAAGCAATTTCTCACCTCCTCAAGCTCTATCAAGTGAGTTCCAAATTCCCATTTCTTGATTTTTCACGCTTGCTCCAGAAAATCAAACTCACTCAAAACCAGTAATTCCTTTTGCAAGCTCCATCTGAGCTCAATTGAACTCACTCAAGCTCTCTTAT
The DNA here is from genome assembly GCA_021442155.1 of Cymbidium sinense. Taxonomy (NCBI): domain Eukaryota; kingdom Viridiplantae; phylum Streptophyta; class Magnoliopsida; order Asparagales; family Orchidaceae; genus Cymbidium; species Cymbidium sinense. Next base: position 5,112,420 of record CM038230.1, read on the forward strand.
GTTCCTAAGGAAAGGGAAGACTCACCTTGATCAAGACCAGTTGAAGGCAAAGGGAGTTGGTCTCTAGAAGCAACCATCCAATCTCAAGAGCTCAAACTCTTAGCAAAGCTTGTCTCCACTAGGCTTCTAAGGAATTGGCAAGTGATCACCTTTGGTGAGGTAAACCATTTTTTGAGCTTAATCTAGCCATAGTGTGGAGCTTTATGAAAGAAATTTTCATTGCATGATAAACTAGTTAGATGTGATCTACATTGCATGATGAAGGTGTGGGCTAAATTTTAGCCCAATCAAGCTTCGAGCTTGGATCATGTCCTAGAACATGGACGGATCTCCTTTCCCAGGGTGCATGGATGATGAAAATCAATCCATTTGTTTTGGATGGACCAAGATTAGAACATGATGTAGCTCCCTTTAGAACCGTGGCATCTTTATCAGATCCTTGATTGGCGAGGAGAAAACATAACGTCATATCGCGGTGCTACGATTGTCAAGTTAAAGAGCTAATCCCATTGCACCACGTGGAAAGTGCATGCGTGTCTGTGCCCAAGTGGTCGATGGGATTAAATTCTTAATTAAGCTATTTAAATATTCTAATTAATCATAGAAACTTCTAAAATTTATATCTAAGCCTAAAAAATCAGCAAAACATGAAATAGATTGCATCGATAGATAATTGAATGTAGAATATTCTAAAATTGATTTCAATGGAATTTGAATAGTATTTTCTCTAAATTTAGGTTTTTATTGGTTGTATGATTTTACTAATTACCCTCTAAGTACTCCACGATTGATCTCAAACTGTACTTAATTATTGGGATGACTCTTGCCTCCCTAATTTTCTTGGAATTTATTAAGTCGCAATTAAGAGAATTCCTAATTCATTCCTTAATCTCTAATATAATTAGGTTTAATTAAGAGCATAATTAGTGGTTTAAACCTCGATTGAGTCAATTAAGTTTTGATTAAGTGAATGTGAGGTTTGTAGAATAATTTTGGGATACTTTCCTTAAGATATTTCCTAAACCTCTTTTCTTCCTTAATCCATCTTTAAGTAAGGGTTAACTTTCTGATTATGCTCTTAATTAATTTCATAAAATTCTAAAACTTTCCAGAACTCAATTATTCTATCTTGGTAGATGTTTAGGTGTTCAAGAGCCTAAGTACATTGAGGAAATAAAACTCAATTCACATGTGTGAGAGGTGGTGAAATTACTAAAAATTAATCCCCTTAGTTTAATTAATCATTAATCATGAGCCAAATGCATTAGGCCCTTTTCTTCCTAGATGCATTGGTGATTTTAATTTCTTATGTGATTTTATGTCATCTTATTGGCTCATAATTATTTATTTAATAATGCTAAGGTGGTATAGGTAAGGGGTAATTAACATGCTTAATTCATACCTTAACCTAAGTAATATATAAAATCATCTAATCACCTAAAAATTAAACTATAACAACCAACATATGTGGAAATGGGTTAGGAATAGTAAATTCACCTCACATTTCTCAAATTAAATCAAACTCAAAACAAAATCAAACCTTCTTTAAAATAATTTGAATTATATTAAACTTTTTTATTTCATGAGATTGTCTTTAGGAATTAATTAGGGTGAATATGTTTACATGCTTTCATCACTTTTGTTCTTTCTTAACATGCTAAAGGTGTATTTCATATGAACTTCATGCATTCATTCTTTTCAAAAAATAAAATGAAAGTGAAATAATTTCTTTATGTCAAATTGCATGTTTTAGCTAAAGTAAAATATGAATGGCTATTATCACTATTAAATTCTAAACTATTTTAAAATATATAAATAAAATATCCAAAATTAAAAGTGTGCTACTTATGATTAGTTATGAGCTTGCATGTGGATATAAGTATGAAGACATGCATAGTGTAGTCTTCCTTCTCTTTTCTTTTAGTATGATTTTGAATAGGTTGGCAAAGTGTATAGTTCATTTCAAAAGAACATAACACTTGCCTAATTCTCTTCCTATTCATTCATAAACTATTACTTAAGAAGGTCATCTATACTTGCACATATAAATTGCATAAACAAAAATAAATCAACCAACACAAACTTTTGCATCTTTCTTTTCCCTTCATTTCTTTTATACATATGCTTGTATTTAAGGAAAGTGGTATATTAGTTTGGACAATCCCAGAGTTCTGAGGCTTTAAGTAGCCCTACATAGATGTTGTACCTTACACCCCTGGTTAACAATGGTGTCGTACTTTCTTATGCCTTTCATACATACATGTGTGCATGTAAAAATGGATAAGAAAACCTCTACTTAAAAAATCATGCATCATAAAGAATTCAAATTTTCTTAAGTAACTCACTTATCATTCATCATATAGTGTGCCAAACATTCTCATTTATATATATAGATATGCTTAGGATGCATCCATATGCATGTTATACATGCTGGAAAAGAAATGAAGTGATGCATATTTTGTGAATTTAGTTCACTTTACTTAATCTTAAAATGCCTTTCTTTTGAATAAGTTTATTAGAGAAAATCTAAACTTAGGATTAATTAAAACACATAAGAAAACATTCACTAAACAAAACTAAACATGATTCCACTTTAGAAATTACTTAAGGTAAGGAAGGAAAGAGAAATTCTCTTCTCTTTTCCCTCTCTTTAAAACTTAGTAATTAATTGTAGGATTCATTTAAACCAAATCAAAAATATAAAATAAAATCAACCAAAATCAACTAAATACTTAAATGAAACCACCCATCTAATCAACATCTTCACACTTAGAAAATTCAAACCTTAAAACCATAGCTAAGCATACCACACAAACCTCCTAAAGCACACACATTATAAGTCATCACTTCTAGCTTTAGGTTAGGGTGATGCATGGCTTGATGTTTTCTTTGGTTTTGTGATATTTTGTTTTAGTTTGGATGTTAGGGTGAATGTGTGTGTAGAATGGTAGGATGATTTAGTCTAATCATTATTTTCTACAAGGGATTGTGCTTTAGGGCACTATAATAAAAATATAAATACTTTTTTGTAGATGCTTATACCCTAAGCATAATCTAATAGGTCGTGGACTTGGTTACCCATGTGTGGTGCTAAGTCCAATATACATGCTTAGGATTTGTATGATTTATTTACCTAATATCTGTTTGTAGGTATTAGTTAGATTTACTTTTTCTTTTCATGTAATTTTTTAAAGTTAGGATTTTGGAATGAATGCTATCAAGGATTAGGATGAGCATTGGTTATAAGATCTCATCTTATGCACCTTGTGAAGCCTTTGGAGTATCCACATTCCAACCATCCAAAAGAAGAAACCAAAGAAGAAAGGAGAAAGTAGAAAGAAGAAGGAAGAAAGGAAGAAAGTAGACCCGTAACATGAATTTTCTTATTTGATTGTAAATTAATTTATTTATAATGGGTTGTATAAGGGTAGAACTCAACTACACAATTTATTTTGGGTTTGTACGATGGTGCCCACCACAAATGGTATTTTATTCTTTTACTTTAGCTTTATAAAATGTGTGATGTTTTATTTCGTGCATTAACATGTCATGTTTTCTAGTTTCTTCCTTACTTTGATGTATGGCCTAGATGTGGATTAGACTTTTAGGAAAAATAAATTTTTTACCAAATTAATCAATTTAAAATTAAAATAAACATCTCATAACCTCATTTAAAGCCTAAGTTAAAATCAAGATAAAAAGAATTAGCAACCCCAGCTTAATGAGTATTTCTTTTATAATATCATGCACAAAAGAATCTTATTTCACTCTTGATTAGAGGGCTTCCACCTTTGCCAAAGAAACTTGGCTTGACCTTTGAGAGCTATGGTGGAAACACACCTCCCCTTCTTGTTGATTTTGGCCAATAATCTTACTTCTCATTAGGCATATGAATCCTAATGAGTCAAATGATTGTCCAAAAAAAAAAAAAACATGTAATATGTTTTGCATTAGATTTTGGTCATTTCTCATGCCCTTACATGATCTAGTCTCTTAGAGTGAGTTTAGGGACTTAGTCTATTTCTAAATAAATAATGACTAGCTATCTTGCATAAAGCATATGACTTCCCAACATGAATTTAAAATCATAAGAGTTAGTTGGCACCCTAGGTAGTTGTAAGTCTTGGTAGTTGGGTGATCTATTCTTGTGGAAGCAAACCAAATACCCATTTTCTCCTTAGATTTAGGTTATGCTTTTGGCCTCGCCAAAGCTCCTTAGATTTAAGTTTTGAGGTTGCTTCTCTCCCTATGAGCCATAAGCATAAATCCTCACCTCATAGGCATCTTTATAACCTTATATTGTAGAATTATAAGCTCTAAGCATCAAATAAAAATTCAACTCAAATGAATAATTCAATCTCAAAATGTAAAGCCCAATCATAGGATATTTTGAGATGCTCACTAAGTTTCTAGCATCTCTCTACTTATCTTCCTTCTTGATAATAACTCTCTCTTTGATCACTCCCATTTGATCTTTCAAAATAAATCGATATATAGTCCTACTATTGAAATCTTTGGAGACAATGATCACTTAATCGAGAGTATTAAGGTATTTCATTCTAATGATGTAACTAACTATATGGGTTTGCCCTTGTAGTGAACTTAATGAACCCAGTTTAAAATAAACCCTACTTTACTTTTTCATATAAAGTAGGGAAGAATCTTTGTTACACATGCCATTATCCTTAGGAGTCATTGTTGAGGTGATTAGGTCCATTGTATAGTGGTGAATTCTATCCTTCAAGATAGTACACCTCTCCTCAATGTCATACCCAATCACCAGAATAATTCTACATGGTGTCAAAATGCATAAAAGAAGAAAGTATATTTCTATCTTCACTTTATCCTGCATAGAGTAAAGATGGAAGTATATATTTTATTCTTTAGAAATTATATATATATAATTTCACCACAAATTTTCTAGCTCTGTTGGGGAATTATTCTCTCTCCATCCTTGGTAAATGATCATTGTCTCCAAGTATCGATAGTGGGTTTGTACTTTGGTATGAATCAAGACTATTTTCATTCCACTCACACTTAGCTTATTTCAACCTTAAGTTAAGCTAGCCAACATCTTTAGGTTTTAGGACCTCACCTCATGTTGATCTTAAAATCTCCATTGGGTTACCCAATGGGTAAAATAAAAAAAATAAAGAGAATTAATTAAATATTTCCTCACCATTTTCATGATAAGGAAAGGTTCATTCTAAAATAATAAAGATAAAATAAATCCTTCATAAAACTCTTTCTTTTCAAAAGCACTCTTTCAAAATGCACATAATAAAATATTTTTTTGGACAAAAGTTTTTCTAAATCACCCTCATCTAACAATCTTCATGATTGTTATATGTAGGAGCATCTTTAAAAAAAATTCCAACAATTACATTTTCTAATTATACAAATGAGTTTCTTCACTCAATTCATTTTAGGTGAAGACCTCATTTTCAAAAATAAAATTCCAACAATCATATTTTCAAAAGCATAAAATTTGAAGATGGTCGTTTCCATTCAATACATCCAAATGTGTTGAATGAATATTACAACTTTGAAAATTTCACTTAACACATTCCACATGTGTTAGGTTTGATTTTCAAATTTTCAAAAAAACACATATGAATATCTCCATTCAATACCTAAATTTATTGATTGAAAATTTCATTTTCAAATAAAGTAACATTATTTTAAAATTTCACTTAACATATTTCATATATATGATTAGGTTGAAAATTTCCATGAAACATAATTGATTTCCATCTTACATACCCAAATTTGTTAAATGAAAGTCTCCCTTTTCAAACAACAAAACAAATTTTTTTTAAAAAAAAACATTTGAAACTCTATTCTAGCATACCCCATTTGATAAAGTGAAGTCTCTCTTTTCCAAAAGCAAAATTTGAAATACACTTTTGGAATTTCATTTAGCATACTCATTTGCTAAGTGAAATATCCATTCCACAAAAATAAAAAAATAAAAAAACATTTTGGAACTTCAACTTAGCATACCCAATTTGCTAAAATGAAGTCTCCCCTTGTCCAAAATCCAAAAAAAAAAATTGAAACACCCTTTTGAAAATTCATTTAGCATACTCAACTTTGCTAAGTGAAATTTCCATTTTCAAGAAACACTTTTGGAACTTCATTCTTTAGCATACCACATTTGCCAAAGTGAAGTCTCCCTTTTAAATGAAAATAAAACACAATAATTTTTAGAACACATCTTTTGGAATTAATTTAGCATACTCAAATTTGCTAAGTGAAATTTCCATTTCAAAATTAAAACACTTTGAAACTTCATTTTAGCATACCATATTTGTTAATGTGAAGTCTCCACTTTCAATCAAAATCAAAATCAAAATCAAAAGAAACACATTAGGGATTCCCTTAGCATACTTAAATTTGCTAAGGATCTTACTTTTCAAAATCAAAATCAAAATCAAAAAACACATTATGATTTTCTTAGCATACTTAAATTTGCTAAGAATCCTATTTTAAAATTTTAAAGAACACAACTATTTCCTCATTTTTTTGCATACCTAAATTTGCTAAAATGGGAAATTCCATTTCTCTTTCAAAATCACAAAAGATTCACAAAACAAAGTAAAGAAAGAAATAAAGAAGAAATTGTTTTCAAACACCTCACTTAGCATACCCAAATTTCTAAGTGAGTGAATTCCAAAATATCAAATCAAAAATAAAACCAATTGACCCTTACTTTAACATACTCAAATTTGTTAAAGGAAAGGGTCCTCAAATCAAAATCTAATTTCAAATATGAACCTATGGAAGCATCTTTCTAAAATATTTGAACCCATTTTTACCCAAATTTGTTGAAATTGGATTCATATTCAAAAATTCTCTTTCCAATCAAATCTCTAAATCTTCTCTAAATTCATTTGAACCCCACTTAACACTTCCAAGATGTTGGATGGGTTCAAATTTTAAAATTCAAATTAAGTCAAAATAGAAATCTGATCCAAGTTTGTTTCCATTGTAGATTCTCGGCAATCTGATTTGCATTTAGTTCAATTTTAGTTGGTGGTAGCTTCATAGAAGTATGTGTTTTCTCTACCATGGACTTGGCCTTGGATCGTGCCAATCTCCCATGATCATTACACCCATCTCATCCATTTCAATAGAGGTTTTGAGGGGCGAGGATTACTGTGAGGGCACTCTCAAGCGTGTGATCGCAAAGGCAAAAGTCGGTCATTGATTGATTTGCCATCGACCGTGATATCCCCTCACCAAGAGGAAAGCAATGACAATTTTACAGTGATAGTACCATCGTGAAAGTACCGGCAGATCATTTCCGTCGCCGATAAGGGCTAGCACCCACTCATTAGCACCTCGAAGGTAAGGCTCCTCGATCTTAGAGATTTCCTCCAGCTTTTGAGGTTGGGTCTAGTTCTTACCCACTCACCCTACTAGAACTCGAGGAGGAACAAAATTGCATGATTAAGCACATACACGCATCACCGTGAGAGATTGAGGCCTACGATGGAGGATTTGCCCACTTTTTGGCCAATAAATCCATTTAATCCTCTCTAGGTTAGATAGAGAGGATGGGAGGATCCCTACTTCACCTCCACCAACGGTTCAGCACTGCAGAGTGAGGTCGTATGCCCCTCCGCTCAATTCAGTTGGTAGAGCTTATGGACGCTCGAGTCCGGGCTCAATTTGACTTGAGATGTCATCCCCATAGGGGAAACATCTATGATAGAGAGGGCCGGGAGGCCCATATCACTCACCTAGCCAAGAGGTGGAGGTTTGGTCACCGCCTCACACTCATTGATTTTCTGATCGCCGCTACTGTCCATCACAGATAGTATTCTTCTTATAGGAATGACATCACGAAGAGGGTCTGGTTTGAGAGAGTTGGTGGTGTCTCCACCACACCACTTTACCCCTGCCCACCATCACCCATTCATGCTACAAAGATCTCCACTGCCCAAGGCCATGAAGGCCACATCGGGAGAAGAAGACCGGTGATCCTGCCATGGCCAATGGATCCCATTCCATCTACACCATCTACTATGGTGAGGTAGAGCTCTACTTGACTTTCGCCCCAGCTGTGGTGAAGAATGGTGACCCTAAAGCATGGTTGTCCTTTCACCAACACCACCAATTCAAGAGACATAGAGATGGTTGGCGTACAGGAGGAGATGATAATGAAGTTACACCCATGATAGAGCCTCTTAGGAGTGTCACCCATTTTAGAGTTAGTGATAGCTAGGAGTGCATTTCAAAGAGCTCACATAAGATTGACTCCAAAGAAGGGGAGGTCCTGCCTTATAGTTCACGATGTGGATTCCATCACCACCAAAAGCATTTATGTTCTCACATATCGATCTTTATATGACATAGTAGCTCACTATTTCATGGAAAAGAAGGAGATCTTTGGATACTAGTCTGATGAGGAGAAAATTAGCTTGATACCAATGAAGATGATTTATTATGAGACTCACTAGGGTTGGTAGATAGGGGATCCCTCCTCAAAGAGTAGCGTGCTATGGAAGGTGATGAGGTTGAGCAGAAGACATAGCCCAATCATCCCAACAACACCGATATCAATTAAAGTAGAAAGATAAACAAATAGATAAGATGGCAGGCAGCTTGAAGACTTGTTAGTAGTAGTCTCAATACTTTAAATAAGCTCCAGTTCATCCTACTACAGACTAGTCAACCGAGTTGGTGCATGTCTTGACCCAACCAATTTTTCCTCCATTAGAGCAAGGTATTATCATGTGTAGAAGGTAGTGGAAAGTACCTCCATACAAGAAAGATATCAAGTCTATGGTACAGTGAAGGAAGCGTTGTCTCAAGCCCGGGAGGATCATCGGCCCAAAGGGTAGACCCTACCCAAAATTATTATTTGATGCAATCCAATATCCCAAGGGTTTTGTGCTACCTTCCTTCAAGAGTTTTGATGGCGATAAACCCTCAAAGATATTGCACATTTCTTCGTTGTTGCAACACTGAACGATGCTTTACTATTCTCTTCTTCATTAGTAGCTAGAGATAGTTTTTGATTGGTATGTTGAACTTAATAGTTCAAGAAAGATTTTCTGAGTTGGAGCAACTTTATCAAGAGATTTGCGGAGCTCAATAAAGGGTTATGTTGGCAATCTTGTAACACAATAACACCCGGTGAGTACCTTGTTGACTATATCTCATATGGCATAACATGAGTATGAAATGTGAGCCACAAACCGAACAACATGCCATTGAGATTCTTCTAAATAATATCCAAGGCCTTGCCTTCATGCTTAAGGGCTTCACCATCAAAACCTTTGAGAAGTTAATCAACAAGGTGACTAGTCAACAAGGAGAGGCCACATAGTTGCCTTTTCAAGACCACCTCAAAGCAAAGCCATAAAAGGTATACTGAAGAACCCTGTAGTAAAAATAGTAGATAAGGGGAAGAAACTAGAGATCAGTCCAGAGACCATGACCTCAAAGAACCTTCACTTCCACCTCCTCTACCACCACCGAGGCAGCTAGGCCACAATATAGCCTCCATGGCCTTGCCTCCCTTAGCCATATCATCACAAACACACATACCGCCAGTATATGGTTCACATACTCTTTTGGATAAACTTAACAAACTTTATTCATTTAAGAGAGGTAATCGAAGATCTTTAAGAATCTTAAAGAAGCACGATTTTAGCTACCCAAGCTTAGAGATCTAGAAAGTTGGCAAAAGCCTTGATCCTAACTTTTGCCCCCATTGTATGCTAGGTCATATTTTGGAGGATTGCTTCACATTTAAGGATTGGCTTGAACATAGCTTTAAGATTGATGCTATAGTTATCTCAAAGGAATACCTTGTGGAACAACCATCCAGTTCATTAGGGTAATTTGGGTATCCTTCTAAAACCAAAGAAGGTTGAGATATCTCCTTATCCAAAACCTCTAAAAAAGGTTATCCAAAAGATCGCTTTCCTTGCATGTGCTGAGTCACTCAAACCTCCAACATCAAGGAAGGTTTGCAAGTTGCTGAGCCAACTTAAGGTAAGGGAGCTCATCATCGAGCAAAGAAGAAGATGGCCCTCGAGATAGCCCACTAGCACAACCATCGATCGAGTCCAGCCTCCGCCTACCATTGCAGCCTACCACTACTTCCATAGTTTCTTCTTCTAGTATACATCTTGTATCGACGTGAGGGCATCAAATCCCTCACCCCTCTTACTTTACTTAATTTCTACTTTGTACCTCCTATAAAATTAAAGAAATTAAAGAATAAAGCTAGCTTAAATTACATATCACTTTTGATGGGTTATCTACTTTATTCTTAATGATAACTCTTCAAGTCAAAATAACTATAACAATTTTGATCTTCCTCTTTCTCATTCGTACTGGACTTTTTCTTCTCTGCCGCTACAAGAGATCACCAAAGTCAACCTCGTAGAGGGGTTCTATCATTATCAAGATAGAGAAAAATAAGTCTGAGGATCAAGAAGCCCCTCCACAGATGCTCCACCATTGATATGCTTGTGGAGGATTAACCCAAGGTGGACAATGTCCTCTCATCTAAGAAAGTTGCCATCTAAGCTAAGCATATATGCCCTTATCTTATCCAAAGAGATGAGAATTCAACTGATCCGAGATATGCTTAGCTCATCACTATCACATGAGGCACATTACACAAAAGAAGAGTGGGATTACTTTCATATGAAGACCTTCTTCTGGGACTCAAGCACAACCTCTCTACATCACAAGCTGACATGGCGATTGGACTTCAGAGTTATCATCGATCTAGGTGCATCAATGAACATTATGAGTCTAAAGACCCACATTTGAGAGTTCACATCTCCACACTCCAAGGAGATTGGATGATGTTGATAGGATTCAATGAATAGGTGAGCATGCTTTAGGTTCCATAGTGTTATCTTTAGAATAAGTGATGGAAGAGGCTGAAGCCAAGTTTTACATCATACTTCATTCACTACTTTGCTCGTTAGGCCTCGAATATATCAAAATAAGATAATTCCATCCTCCCTCCATGATTGCATCAAAGAAAGATGGGATTGAATACGTGTTAATGGAGATGAAAAGCCATTTTTTAGTTAGAGGTTGAGATTTATGAGGTTGTGACCTACTATTTTCTCAAAACAACCTTTATTGAGAACTTTGATAAAATTCAAATTCAAAAGAAAAGAAAATGGAGAAAAGTAAAGGTAAAAGAAAATGAAAAGAAAAATGAAAATCCAAGTGAACAAGAAAGGGGTGAAGAAGAAATAGATCCATATTACATTCCACCCACAATTCATTCCATCATATGGACATGTGGGTAGGATGACTCAACCTCCACCAGGCAGGGGAGGCAAAATATATTCAGGGTGGAAGACCCCCGGTTTGGTCACCAACAGGTTATGTTAGTTCATAGAGTACCCTTACTATTCACATAGACTTGGAATCCAGAATGAGTCTAATGTGATTAGTATACCATCCAACCCTCTCTCGGTGTTCATTGGAGGTGAATTTCAATCGGATAGCGATGAAGACTAGGCCTCCAAATCAAAGTATTAATGTGAGACTATTAGGCGTGGCGGGAACTTTAGCTATATAACCATCATCTCAAAAGTTGAAGGTTTAGTAGTTAAGGAAGCCCCCAAGTCTTCCAATGATATGAAGCTAAAGAGATTCTTTTGAGATCATCATCCTCAAGTCCTTGAAGTTGATGTAGAACTTGAGGATACATTTAAAGAATTAATGGGATTACCATTTGACTTTTTTTTACTTATTGTGTTTATAATCTTATATAGAAAGGTTTGGTTCCTCATACATGGTCCAAGCAGTCGGTGTATTTTGAAGAGCTATGAAATAATATAGGCAGGGAAGTAATCAAGAGCAAGACTAGGATTTGATACGTGGTTCGTCGATGATGACGATTACTTAGTTGTTACCAATCATTTGGAGTCTAATAGGTTCTTTTCACACAACATCAACTCTTATGAGAATGTATGTTTAGAAACCTCAGATGATCTAGATGATCTCTAAATTAAGGATGCACTCTAGAATTTGAAGATGAGATCCATTCAATAATTGGCAAGCTTAAAGAAATCAACTTTGGGAGAAGAAAATCCACACCCATACATGTTCATTCTTTGAATGAAGAAGAAACCAATGACTTAGTTAGCTATTACACGAGTTTAAGGGCTTTGCATGAGTTATGAAGAGATGCATGAATTATCTCCCAACGTAGCGTCCATAAGCTAGTAATAAATCTTAGCACCACTATCAAGCAAGCTCTTAGATGCATGCGATTAAAATTGAACAATAAGTCATTTAAGTCAAGAAACTAATCGATGATAGTTTCATAAGGGAAGAAAATATCCTACCGGTTAGCTTGTCATCTCATTAAGAAGAAGAATGGCCAAATTTCCATATGTGTCAATTTTAGGGACTTAAATAAGGCATGTCCAAAGGATGATCCTCTTCTATACTAGAACTAATGGTGGACATCACCTCCTCATGCATCTCTTTTGATGGATGGGTCATTTAGCTACAACCAAATCAAGATGTCTCTTGAAGATGAAAGAAATCGCTTTTCAAACCCGATTGAAATATTTTGTTATGGGTCATGCCATTCAACCTTAAAATATTGGTGCTACATGGGGCATGACTCAAATCTTCAATGAACTCATCTATCGAGGTTGAGTGCTAGATGAGTTAAGAGCGAGAAAAGAAGACCCTCTTTAACTTGAGAGTTATTTTTTGAATGGTTAAGATAATATAACCTCAAAATGAATCTCACGAAGTGTGCATTTGGGTAACTTTAAGAAAATTCCTTGGTTTGTTGTTCGACATTGGGGAATTGAAATAGATGAAATGATTAAAGTTATCTTAGAAATGTCACCTCCTAAAGTTTAACTCAACTCAGATCCTTCCGGAGGTTAGCATATCTAAGAGGCTTTATTTCTAACCTCTTGGGGAGATGCAAATAGTTCTCGACACTTGTCAAAAGGATGCCAAGTTCAAGTGGGATGATAAGTGTCGATGCCTTTGAAGACATCAGTAGTATTTGGTGAAGTCACGCCGGTTCTAGCGACCTATCAGGCCACTCATTCTCTACCTTGCATTGGATGACTCTCTCACTGTTGGCCCAAGCTAATGATGAAGGGAAGGAGAATGCTCTCTACCTCGCCATCATCTTATTCTTGTTGAAGCAAACTATCCACTATTAATATCTCTAGCTTTGATCTTTGCCTCTCTATGGCACTACATGATTCTCATAAGGTGAACTTGATCTCAAACCAATCCACAATATCTCATGACTAATGCTATCTAGTTGTTTGGCATGATGGTCATGATTCTCTCATAGTTCAATATCACATTCGTATCCTCTGTGATTAAAGGACAAGCTAGATTTTTTAGCACACTTCCTGATTCTCACTTAGTGATGATCTCCACGATGAACAAATCATGAACTTAGGGGAGGTTGACAACCATCGATGGGAGATGTATTTTGATGGTGCAACTTCTTTTTATAAAGGAGAAGCACCATGATCTACTCTAGGCAGGAAGAGGGTAGGAATAGTTCTCTTAACTCTAGATCGCGTGAAGTGATGAGATTCTCATACTATCTTTCCAACCCCACCAACAATGAAGGCGAGTATGAGGCTTTGATTCCAATCTAGAGTTAGCCATCGATGTCAAGAGCATCAACATCTTTGGGAATTCTCGGTTGGTCATCAATCGTTGGTCCTACAAGGTTCTCAAACGAACTTCATCATTACCATGAGTATACCATGAAGTTGTTGGCTTAGATTCCCAAGTCACCATCTACAAGGTTCCCCAGCAAAGAACAGTAACAGATGCTTTGGCCAAACTTGCTAAAGAAACATGTTTGGAAGATGAGTCCATTTTAATAAGGGTCCAAAATAGACAAGTTCTATCCCTTATTGATGTTGAACTCATTGAGAGACTTTCTCTTGAAGGGGAGGTTGTCATTGCTAAAATAGACAAGGAGTGGATTAGAGGTAACTATTCATAGACTATTTGAACACCGAAAACTACCTTAAGAAAAGGCATAAGCCCATCGTGAAACATAGAGCTCTCCCCATGCTCTCATTGATGACACCTTATGTATCCTTTGACCATGTGGTTACATTGTTTAAAAAAACATGAAGCCGTGGCATTGTAATGGCGAGGTGCATTGTCTATGTGAAGTGCATCAATCACATGAAGATGAAGATGAAGATCAAGAGGATATACTCTTCAATGATTATAGATTGCATGAATGTATCTAGAAGATTCCATCGGTGTGGTATGGTGTGGTCCTCCACCAACCACCAACATTCTACACCCTTTCATTGCCATTGAGTGTTGGATGCGACATTGTGGGTTCGATCGATCCTCCTTCAATGGTCATCGGTTCATCTTAGCTTCCATTACTTTTCCAAGTGGGGTGAGGCAATCTTACTTAGAGAGGTCACATTTCGCATGTGCTTGATTTTCAGAACCATATCATATATAAGTTCGGGTGCCTCGATGAATTATATCGATAATGGCATTGTTTTCAAATGCAAAATCAATAGCAGAAGACACTATAGATTGGATATACTCCACCATCTACTACCCTTTGGCTTAGTATAAGCATTAAACAAACACTCATTCAAATACTAAAGAAGACTCTTGATGATAATAAGTGCCGTGGAATAAGCGGTTGGTTGATGCCTTGTGGGCCTACTGCACCACATACCGAACTCCAACTTAGTCTCCCCTTTTCCTTAGTGTATGGGTCCAAAGTGGTTACCTTTAGATGTTCAACTCTGTCACTAAAGATAATATTGGTAGCATGATCACTACATAGCGAGAATGTAAAGTTACGGTTAAAAGGGCTCAAGGTTTGGAGGAGAGTCTGCAGGCGTGCAAAATCTCGAGTTTACAAGGCCAAAATAATTCAAGCTTACAACAAAAGTCCACTCTAGGTCTTTTCAGTAGGAGAACTTGGGTTAGTCCTAAGGAGACCAATTGTTGCCCGCAAAGGTGGGAGGCAAGTTTGAACCCACTTGGGAAGGCCCTATGTCATAGAGAAGGACTACCAAAGGATCTTACAGTTATTGATTGTAAAGGGGAACACGATGCTTCCAATTAATGGGCTCTATTTGAAGAAATATTACCCATAAAATTATGTTTGAAAATAATTCCATCAATCAACAAAAATCGATTCCATTTCATCAAAATGTTCTCTTCTTTTGAAGCGTTGTTTGCTTGTCTTGCGAATTTGTCATGACACGTTTAGCATAGCTATAAGAGTCCCCAATGGCATCCTATCCCTCTTTTATGAAACAAACACAATCAAACACAATCTCGATGCTATTTTGAATAGGTGTGAGAGAACCTAGAGGCATCCTATTTGATTAGCACAACTAAGTTAGGTGTGAGAGAACCCAAATGACAACCTTTCTTTGGAAATTTTGGTTGCCATCTCACACCATTTCATCAAGATCCCCAAGCGTGTTTAAGGTAGGTGTAGAGTCCCATAGAGGCATCCTTCCCTTTAACACATGCACAAAACAAACACATATCTTTTGTCTCAAGCTATTTTGATGTGGGAGCAAGCCCCATGGCTCTCACTCATTTCTAGGTCACATGCTACCTGCCTTGTAATGATGGTCACTTGTTTGGATTATGTGAGTCCCCACACACTTTCTTCGCTTGACCATTGCAAACCGAAACACCTTGTTACTTTGGCGGCTTCCAGCAGCTAGTAAGCTACCTCATGTTGACTTTATTTAAGAAGATGTGAGTCCTTGAGCTTTCTTCTTGAACTAGTCATCATGCACCAACTAGGTTGAGTATATTGAGATTTAGGATAAGTCTCCCGAGACTCCTTTTCTTTTGATTACAATCAAGTTGATATAAGTCCTCTAATGGAATTTACTCATGAGTAGTCATGGTCGGACGACACTGTCGAAAAGAGATTATCCCAATTGGTTCCACCATGGAGGATGTGAGTCATGAGCTTTCTTAGCTAATTATTGCAAACCAATGGGAACCTAGATTTGGTTTATTTATCGTGACTCACTTGGTGGATACACCACTCTTAGCTAATGTGAGTCCCTGCTTTCTCCTTGAGTTGACCACCAAATGCTTATTTGATATCTATCATATCTCATGTCCCTCTTTGGATAATCTCACTGTTTTAATTTTATCTAAATAGGAGGAAGAAAAAATCTTCTCAGTTTGATATCTCACAAACTAACATGGTCCATGATAAACAAACTAAACAAAATAAACAAATTAATTTGCTTCTAGATTAGGAATCCAAGCCCCAAAGGGCTCCTTTTCCAAGCGAGCATCCTATCTAGTGTCGGAAAACTCCCTATAAGAATTGCGACTACGAGTTGAGATAAATCCCGGGTCAATACACTCAGTAGTCACCCTTAGATAGGGTTCAATCTATTTTTCACGGTAGGTTACCTGTAGTCATTCCATTTTGGAAGATGTATGATGCATTCTTTCGGCATGATTATTGTAAATCGACGCAACCCTAGGTCGTTCAATTTATTTCCCAAAGAAATCATTATCCTGGTCTTTTATGAAAGATGTGAGTCCCAGCTTTCTTCCTTAAATTGATCATTGCAAAGCCACTCCCTTGGTTGGATAATTCACCCATCGGGTGAGCTACTCCCTTTGGTTGAAATCGAGATAAGTCTAGGCTAATATAAGCTCCTTCTTTGATCCATCGCAAACCAACGGAATCCATCAAAATAAATCTAAAAATGAAATGTATCTTGACTATCCTTGAGCTTATCTAAGTCTCCCGCATTCACTCAATAGCCCATAGTTTCAATCGTTGTCTTGCCAAAAGATCACTCAAGCAACTAGTCCTTACTTTGGAGGTTGTAAGTCTACTATCTTTCTTCTTAATGCAGAGATCTCTTGAAAGGCATCCCTTTGGTTGGCTAGTCCTACTATGTGTTTATTAGACTATCCCTTTGGATTGATAAATCGAGTTAGTCAGGCCACCATGGCTCCAACTTAGTGCGATCCATTGTAAACCAATAGGGTCCATATCAAAATCCAAATTTAAAAATGAAATAAAATAAACAAAATAGAAATAATCAATCAATCCAAATCAAAATCTTTTGCTTCTCCTTGAGATGCAAATCTTTATAACTCATCTAGATTTCTAATCCCTGGGTGGATTTCACAACCTTTCTTCACTTGGTGGATGACTTGGACTCGCTTTGGAGTTCACTTGTCAATCTCGATGAGTCAAAATAAACACAACTAAACAAACAAATTGAAATAAATCCAACCCTCTACCTGGTGGGACTTAATTAATCAAACCAAATTTCTTCCGGTGAGACTCAAATCAAATTAAACCTCACATCCCCTTGTGGATGACTTGAACTTGCTTCCCTGGAAGGTTCACAAACTCATCCCTAGTGGATCTCTCCTTCCCTCTCTTATGTCCTTGACATAAGTAGAGCCACATTGAACTAAGCTCGATTCCTTCTATAGCTTAGGTTGCCTCGTTAGTGCTTATGATCATTTGATATTGTTTATCATTTTGGTCAACACCAATATGTGGTGTTCTTTGTCACCTATTGGGTGCCCTTTGTTGACCTCATTTTTAGGATGATCTCTCAACCCCTCCATCTTAGACATGGACTCCTCTTAGACTTTAAGAGATCCTTAGTCCTAAGACACATCTAGTGATTAGGTGGACACTCAACCTAGCTTTAAAGACTTAGAAGAGTTAGCCATAGGAATAGGTCATGCCTTAGGGGTGTTAGGAAAATTTTCCTACCCTATATGAACCACATTCTCACTTCCTTCCTTGAAGTCAAACTCCAAATTAAATCAACATTAAACCTAAACCAATTTCATCCTAATTGATTTTCTCCAAACTCAAATCAATGCCACATGATTGAAGCCATGATTGAAACTTATGATTGAAATCCATAATTGAAATTTATGATTGAAGCCCATGATTGAAATTCCAAATCTTGCCTAAGTCCTTTAATCCCTCTTAAAAACTTAGCTAAATCATCTTCAAATCAATTCAAACTCATGAAATTTTCTCATAACTCATTTATATTTTCATTTATATTCACATATATAAATGAAATAATATCATAAGTCCATATGTGAGTTCAATCAAACTCAAATCAAGTTTGGACCAAGCCATTTGACCCACTTAGACTCACTTGACCCAAAGTGACCTAAAGTACCCTTATGAGCCAAATTTTCATCCTAACCAAATTGGATTGAACTAAGCCCACCTAAGCCTATCATCATGATCAATAATCATCATGAGATGATCAATAACTTAAATTGGGTCAAACCAAGTCAAACCTAAGGGTTGACCAAGTCAACTTAGCCAAAATGAATCCCAACTAAAATCCACCATAGGCTAAATTGATTGAAACCAATAATCTAAGTTCATTCATGATCAATGTTTGAACGACCAAGTCAACATTTGAGCCTACTAGCCCAATTGGCCACTTGACCCAAGTTGACCCAAATTGACCTAAAAAGTCAAAATATGTCAAATCTTGATATGAGCCAAATTGATTGAAACCAATGGGCCAAGTTCATCCCAAAGTGATTGTTGAACTTGACCAAAGTCTCTGGCCAACTAGACCTAACCTAGCCCAATTGACCTTGACTTGACTAAAGGGTCAAATTGAGCCAAATTCAACGAGCCAAAATTGATTGGAAATAAAGATACCAATCCATTTCATATGACCAACTAAACCTACACCTACCCATGACTCTTAAATAGTTCAAATGGGTCAAATTTGACAACTAGACCCATTTGAACTCAATGAACTCAATTGAACCAAAACCAAATCTAAACAAAATTGAATCAAACCAAAGCCACCAAAACATTTCAAATGATCATATGAACTTGACCCTTAGTTTGACCCAATTTGACCAATTGGTCAACTTGACTCATTTTGACCTAAATGGGTCAACATGAGCCAAATCACATCAAACTAACTCCAAATTCAATAAAACTTGGCCAAACCTATTCTTTCATCATACTAAACATACCCAAACTGAAATCAAGGTTAAATGACCATTTTATCCAAGGCCATAAGGTAAATTTTGCCAAATCTACTTGGAATTTGGTTAAATCCTCTCCATAAGCACTTGGCACCCTCTTAATGGATCAAGTGAACACTAGGGGAGTGTGTGCACCCAACCCAATGGGTTTGGGTTAGCCAACCAGCATGGCCAAACCACCTCATGTTTTGAAATGAAGCACATGGAATCCTCCATACACTCAATTCAAGCATGAGAAGTTCACTGGCCAAAGCGAATTCAAGGACATCCAAAATGGCCTAACAAACCCACTCCTTGTGCTCAATTGGATCGAAGCGGTAGGCATTGCTTGGCGACCCAATTGCCAAAGGGGAGATATACTCCCCTAATTTGAATTGAGTCCATCACTCTCATACTGATTGAATCTAGGGAAGTGAAGTAATTTCTCGACCTCCCTAAGCTCTCTCAAGTGATTTCCAAATTCCCATTTCTCAATTTTTAGTTTGAAAATAGAGCTCCACTTTCAAACTCAACACTCATAACCGGTGCAATTCCTTTTGCATGCTCCATCGGTGAGCTCCATCAAACTCACTCAAGCTCTCTCCTAAGTTCCTAAGGCAAGGGATGAGTTACCTTGATCAAGAACAAGCACAAGGCAAAGGGAAGTTGGCCTTTGAAGCAACTACCCAATCTCAAGAGCTCAAACTCGAAAGCTTCGTCTACTAGGCGAAGCTTCTCCAAGGAATCAAGAACCAGGTGAGGTAAACCATTTTTACGCTTAATATATCCATAGTGTGTAGCTTTGTAAAAGAAATTTTCATTGCATGATAAACTAGCCATTAGATGTGATCTACATTTCATGATGAAGGTGTGGGCTAAATTTTAGCCCAAGCGTCATTGAGCTTGGATCATGGTCTAGAACATGGGCGAATCTCCTTTCCCACCAATTGCGGGGGATGAATCTCGGCGTCAATCCATATGTTTTGGATGGATGATCGAGAATAGAACACATAGCACCACGGATCTCCCCTTTAGAACCGACTTTAATCTCAACCATTCGATCCTTAATGGATAGTTGAGGAAAGCGTGTGTACCGCCGACGTGGCACTACGATGTGATAAGTTAAAGAGTCAATTCGTCAATCGTGGAAAGCTATGGCCCATGTGGTGACAACGGATTAAATAATTAATTTATTTAAATATTCTAATTAATTATGGAAACTTCTAAAATTTATATCTAAGCTTAAAAAATCAAATAAATATGAAATAAATTGTATTGAATATATAATTGAATGTAAAATATTCTAAAATTTATTTCAGCATTTTGAATAGTATTTTCTTTGAATTTAGGTTTTATTGGGAATGTTGTTTTGCTAATTACCCTCTAATTACTCCAGCGATTGATTCAAACATCTTGTTCTTAGTGGTGGGATGACTCCTCCCTAATTTTTTGGGATTTATTAGTGGCTTAATTAGGATCATTACTAATTCATTCCTTAATCACTCCCTTAATATAATTAGGCTTAATTAAGAGCATAATGTAGTTTAACCCTCATTGAGTCAATTAAGTTTTGATTAAGTGAATGTGAGGTTTGGGAAATAATTTTGGGATACTTTCCTTAAGATATTTCATAAACCCCTTTATCTTCCTTAAACCATCCTTAATTAAGGGTTAATTCACTAATTACCCCTTAATTAATTTCATAAAATTCTAAGACTTTCGGAACTCAATTAATCTATCTTGGTAGATACTTAGGTGTTCATGAGCCTAAGTACATTAAGAAAATCAAAACTCAACTCACATGTGTGAAAGGTGTATGAAATTACTTAAAATTAAACCCCTTAGTTTTATTAATCATAATCATGAGCCAAATGCATTAAGCCTTTTTCTTCCTAGGTGCATTGATTTAAATTCCTTGTGTGGTTTTATGCCATCTCATTCACTCATAATTATTTCATTAACTATGCTAAGGTGGTATAGGTAAGGGGTAATTAACATGCTTAATTCATACCTTAACCTAAGTAACATATATAAATCATTAATCACCTCAAAATTAAACTAAAACAACCAACATATGTGGGAATGGGTTAGGAACATCAAACTCACCTCATATTTCTCAAATTAAATCAAACTCAAAATAAAATCAAACCTTCTTTAAAAATAATTTGATTTATTTTAAACTTTCTTATTTCATAAGATTATCTTTAGGAATTAATTAGGGTGAATGTGTTTACATGCTTTCATCACTTTAGTTCTTTCTAACATTCTAAATATGTATGTCATATGAACTTCATGCATTCATTCTTTTCAAAATCAAAATGAAAGTGAAATTTTTTTCTTTATGTCAAATTGCATGTTTTGGCTAAAGTAAAAATATGAATGGCTATTATCACTATTAAATTGAAAACTATTTTCAAAATCTATAAATAAAATATCCAAAACTGAAACTATGCTAATGATTAATTGTGAGCTTGCATGTGGATATAAGTATGAAGACATGCATAGTGTAGTCTTCCTTCTCTTTTCTTTTAGTATGGTTTTGAATAATTTGGCAAAGTGTATAGTTCATTTCAAAAGAACATAACACTTGCCTAATTCCCTTCCTATTCATTCTTATACTATTACTTAAGAAGGGCATCTATACTTGCACATATAAATTGCATAAATAAAAATAAATCAACCAACATAAACTTTTGCATCTTTATTTTCCCTTCATTTCTTTGTACATAAGCTTGTATTTAAGGAAAGTGGTATATTAGTCTAGACAACCTTGGGGTTGAGGCTTTAAGTAGCCCTAAGTAGGGCTTGTACCTTGCCAGTTATGATGGGCTGTACTCACTTATGCCTTTCATACATGTGTGCATGTGAAACATAGATAAGAAAAACTCTTTTTTACTTAATGAAAATCATGCAACATAAAGCATTCAATTTTTCTTAAGTAACTCATAGCATTCATCATAAAGTGTGCCAAACATTCTCATTTGTATATATAGATATGCTTAGGATGCATCCATATGCATGTTATACATGTTGGGAAAGAAATGAAGTGATGTGTATTTTGTGAATTTATTTCACTTTACTTAATTTTAAAATGCCTTTCTTTTGAATAGGTTTGTTTAGGAAAATTTAAACTTAGGATTAGTTAAAACACATAATAAAACATTCACTAAAAAAAACTAAACATGAATCCACTTTAGAAATTACTTAAGGTAGGGAAGGAAAGAAGCTCTCTTCTCTTTTCCCTCTCTTTAAAATTTAGTAATTAATTGTAGGATTCATTTAAAATAAATCAAAATACAAAATAAAATCAACCCAAATCAACTAAACACTTAAATGAAACCACCCATCTAAGTTGAACATCCTCACACTTAGAAAATTCAAACCTTAAAACCATAGCATACCACAAACCTCCTAAAGCACACACATTATGCTAGGTCACCACTTCTAGCTTTAAGTTAGGGCGTGCATGGCTTGATGTTTATCTTTAGTTTTTTGATGTTTCTTTTAGTGGATGTTAGGGTGAATGTGCGTAGAATGATGGTAGGATGATTTAGTCTAATCATTATTTTCTATAGGGGATTGTGCTTAAGGGCAGTAATAAAAAATATAAATTCTTTAGCTATGCGGTGCTTATACCCTAGACATAATCCAATAGGCTAGGTAGACTTGGTTACCTATGTGTGGGGTGCTAAGTGCAATATACATACTTTGTATTTGTATGGTTTATTTAGCTAATCTCTATTTTCAGGTGTTAGATAGATTTACTTTTCCTTTTCATGTAATTTTTTGGAATTAGGATTTTGGAATGAATGTTATGGGGATTAAGATGAGTATTGGTCATAAGATCTCATCTTATGCACCATGTGAACCTTTGGAGTATCCACATTCCAACCATCCAAAAGAAGGAACCAAAGAAGAAAGGAGAAAGAAGAAAGAAGAAGAAGAAGAGAAGAAAAAGAAGAAAGGAAGAAAGAAGACCCCATAACATGAATTTCCTTATTTGATTGTAAATATATTTATTTGTAATCTAGGTTGTATAATGGTAGAGATCGATTACCCAATTTATTTTTTGGGTTTGTGCGGTGGTGCCCGACCACAAATGACCTTTTATTCTTTTGCGTTAGTGTTAACCTCATTTTAGGATGAGCTCTCCCTCCATCTTAGACATAGGATTCCCCTTGGGCTTTAGTTTCTAGTCTTAAGACACATTTAGTAATTAAGTAGAGACTCAACCTATCCCTAGAGACTTAGAAGGGTTAGCCATAATAATAGGTCATGCTTTAGGTGTTAGGAAAACTAGCTGCCCTTAGCGACCATTCCTCACCTTCCTTCCTTAAAGTCAAATTCCAAATCAATCCTTATTGATTTTCTCAAACTCTAAATCAATCTTATTTGATTTTCTCCAAACTCAAATCAATGCCACATGATTGAGACACATGATTCAAATCCATAATTGAAATTCAAAATTTCAAATCTTTTCTAAGTTCCTTAATTTCCTCTTAAGGATAGCCAAAATTATCTTCAAATCAATTCAAATTCATAAAATTTTCTCTCAACTCATTTATATTCTCATTTATATTCACATATATAAATGAAATATAAATTCAAACAATCAAAACCACTTCCAAAATCAAACTCAAATCTATTCAAAATCCAACCTAAGTCTTTCAAGTCAAAATTTTGAACTTAGCCAAATCAACTTCAAATCAAGCCAAACTCTTGATTTTCCTTCATGTTTCAATCAATCCTACAATCATGAATCCAAATATAAATATAGACTTCAATCACTTTAAAACTCAATTCAAAATCAAACCCAAATGCATTCATTTTCTTTCTTTGAATATGAAATTGTCAAATGAATCAAAACCCATTGGACTTCAAACCACTTGCAAATGGATTTATATTTCAATCATAAGTCCATTTACAAGTTCAACCAAACTCAAATCAAGCTTTGACCAACCAAATTGACCCACTTAGGCTCACTTGACCCAAAGTGGCGTAAAGTACCCTTATAGCCAAATTCTAATCCTAACCAAATTGGATTGAATCAAAACCTACGCTCTCATCATAGTCAACAATCATCATGGGATGATCAATCAATCAAATTGGGTCAAATTAAGTCAAACTTAAGGGTTGACCAAGTCAACACTTAGCAAAAATGAAACTAACATAGCCAAAATTCATCATAGGCCAAATTGATTGAAACCATTGATCTAAGTTCATTCATGAACTATGTTTGAACTTGACTAAGTCGCATTTGAGCCTAACCTAACCCAATTGATTTTAAGTTGACCCAACTTGACCTAAAAAGTCAAAATAAGTTAAAACTTGGTCTAAGCCAAATTGATTGAAACCAATGGGTCAAGTTCATTCCAAACCACTTGTTGAACTTGATAAAACCTCAATTGGCCAACTAGACTGCTAGCCTAATTGACCTTGAACCCAACTTGACCTAAAGGGGTCATTTGAGCCAAATTTAAACTTACCAAAATTGATTGAAAATAAACATACAAATCCACTTCATATGACTAACCAAACCTAAACCTACCCTTGACCTAGCTCAATTAGGTCAACTTGACCCATTTGACCTAAATGAAGTCATATGATCCAAACTCAAAACTAAACTAAATTGAATCAAACCAAAGCCACCAAAACATTTCAAATGGTCATATGAACTTGACCCAACCTTTGGTTTGACCTAATTTGACCAATTGGTCAACTTGACAGTTGACTCATTTTGACCTAAATGAGTCAACATGAGCCAAATCATACCAAATGAATTCCAAATCCAATGAAACTTAGCCAAACCTATTTTCTCAAACCAAACATATTCAAATTCAAAATTTTACTAAATGACCATTTTACCCTAGGACATAGAATATTTTTGTCAAATCCATGGGAAATTTGGTCAAGCCCTCTTCACATCAACTTGATACAGTCTAATAGGTGAGGTGAAGCCTATGGAGGGTGGTGCACCCAACCCAATGGGTGTGGGTCAACCCAAATGGATCCAAGGTCAAAATTGACTCAAATTGGCCAATTTGAAAACCTCACTCCACTTAATTTGAAGCACATGAGAGGTTACTAATCCACTCCTTAGCTCAAGCTGACCATGTGCCAACTTCAAACATCCCAAACAACCCTTTCCATATCAGAGAAAACAAGGGAGCTTCACTCATTTCCAAATTTCATCTATACTCTTCACTTCAATTGCCTTTGCACACTCCCTTAGAAGACCAAATTGAGCTTGCACAGCTCTCCCTCAAGTTCCCAAGGCAAGGAGAAGTTTAATTCAATCAAAGATACAAAGGAGAGGAGGAGGTGTTGATCCATAGAGCAAACTACCCAACCTCGAGCTAATTCTTTCAACCACTTCATCTCAGAAGCTCCTCCGAGATCAGTCTTTGGTGATCACCTCCGGTGAGGTATGAAATTTTTTGACCATTAGACTTAAGAGGTGTTGATCCTTTGTGAAAGAAAGTGTCATGGCATAAAATTCAATCATTGGATAGGATTGGCATTAGTGTATGATGGTGTGTGCAAAATTTTATCCTAATCGAGCTCAATCAAGCTGATCAGGCTTGGATCATGGATGGTCTCCATTAATCCTCAAGGAAGAATAGGGATGATCACCATCCATCCGCACATTTTGGATGGATGACCAAGATTAACCACACATTTTATATTCGATTTAACTCTTTTAAAATCACGGGTGATTTTTTGTCGATCCTTGATAACAACGGGTATCTAACAGCGTCCACCCTATGTTTCTGCCATGATGAGATGTTTAAGTGGTGGCTCACATGTAAAGAGTGCTAACGCCCTCTTAGGCGTGTCTATGGGGCTAAGGTATTTAATTAAGGTTTTAATTAATTCTAATTAATCCTCTAAGCTTTAAAAATTCATATCTCCATAAATAAAAATGGAGTTTTACTTGAAGAAAGGAAAGTGAGCAATGGTTTAAGCTAAGAGTAGGAAAGTTTTTCACTAAGGCATGACCTATTCCATGGCTAACTCTTCTAAGTCTCAAGTTAGATTGATGTCTAATCACTAGATGTGTCTTAGACTAAGAAACTCTTAAAGTATAAGATAAGTATGTCTAAGATGGAGGGTTGAGAGCTCATTCTAAAGGAGGTCAGCGGCTCGAGAAGATCACCTTCAGGATGAAGACCATCTTTGGGGACTTGGAGCACAACCATCCCCCATACATCACAGTTGACATGGGCAGTTGCAGAGTTCTCATTGATCTAGTGCAGTAAACATTATGAGTCTAATGATCCTTGCTTATTTGAGGATAGAAATCTCCACACTCAAGGAGATCGAGATGATGTTGAGAGGATTCAATGAACAAAGTGAGTGGGCTTTGGGTTCTATAGTGTTATCTTTGGAGATAGGTGAGGCTGAAGCTAGTTTTACATCATTAATTACTTCATTCCTTTGCTTTGTTATTCCTTGGGCATCGAACAAGATCATTCCATCCTCCCTCCATCGATTGCATCAAGTTCAAAAGGATGAGATTGAATACCATGTCAATGGAGATGAAAAGCCATTTTCTTAGAGAGGTTGAGATTTATGAGGATGCGATCTACTATCTTCCTTAAAACACCCTTTCTTGTGAACTTGGATAAAATTCAAACTCAAAATCAAAAGAAAGTGAAAATGAAGAAAAGAAAAGGCGAAAGAAAATAAAAAAAAAATGAAAGTCCAAGTGAACAAGAAAGGAGAAATGAGAAAGAAATAGATCCTCATATCACATTCCACTCACAGTTCATCCTATTATATGGACATGTGGGTAGGATGGCTCAACCTCCACGAGGCGGGAGGCAAAAATAGAGGTAGTTCTAGAGGTAGAAGACCCCACGGTTGGCCATCAAGAGGTCGTGTTCCAATTCATAGGAGTACCCTATTCATAGACTTAGAATCCAACTCAATGGATGAGTCTAATGTGACTAGTATATGACCAACCCCTCTCTGGGTTCCATTGGAGGTGACTTTTGATCAGATAGAGAGGAAGATCAGGCCTCAGATAAAACAAAGTATTCAAATTAAGTTTATGTGAAACTATTAGGTAGTAGTTGGGAACCTTAGCTCGACCTTACTTACATCTCAAAAATTAAAGGTTTAGTAGTTAAGGAAGTCCCTAAGTCTTCCAGTGACATGAAGCTAAAGAGATTCTTTTGGGATCATCATCCTTAAGTCATGAAGTTGATGTAGAACTTGAGGAGGATACATTTAAAAAATTAATGGAATTACCATTTGACTTTTACTGCCTTGTGTTTATAATCTTATATAGAAAGGTTTAGTTTCTCATACATGGTCTAAGCAATTCGAGTACTTTAAAAGCTAGAATAATATATGCAAGGAAGCATAATCTAGAGCGGACTAAGATTGATGTGATGAGGTCGATGGCGATGATTACGCTTAGTTGTTACCAATCATTTGGAGTCGATAGGTTCTTCTCACACAACACCAACTCTTATGAGAATGTGTGTTTAGAAACCTCAGATGATCCGGATTATCTCCAAATCAAAGAGGCATCATCGAATTTGAAGAGGAGATTTATTCAACAATCGACAAACTTAAATAAATCAACCTTGGGATAGAAGAAAATTCACACCGACATACATCGGTTTGTTGTTGAATG
The DNA here is from genome assembly GCA_021442155.1 of Cymbidium sinense. NCBI lineage: Eukaryota > Viridiplantae > Streptophyta > Magnoliopsida > Asparagales > Orchidaceae > Cymbidium > Cymbidium sinense. The sequence continues at coordinate 5,140,066 of CM038230.1, forward strand.
AACAAGAAACCAATGACTTATTAGGCTATTGGAGTTTAAAGCGCTTTATATGGAGCTAAGAAAAATTTCCATATTATCTCGACATAGCGGTCGAAGCTAGCAATAGATCTTAATGCTACCCTATTAAGCAAGCTCCTAGACACATGCGATTAAAATTGAACAACGGGTCATTTAAGTCAAGAAACCGTCGATCTTTGGTTTCATCGGGAAGAAAAATATCATACACGTTGGGTGTCATCCTAGTTAAGAAGAAGAATGACCAAATTTACATATGTGTCAATTTTAGGGAGTTAAATAAGGCATGTCCTAAGGATGAGTTTTCACTTCCTATATCAAAATTAATGGTAGACATTACCTCATCTCATGCAATTTTCTCTTTCATGGATGGGCCATCGGCTATAACCAAATTAAGATGTCTCCGAAGATGAAAGAAACATTGCTTTTCAAACTTAGAAACATCTATTATAGGGTCATGTCTTTCGCCTTAAAATGTTGGTGCTACATACCAATGGGCCATGACTCGGATCTTTAAGGAACTCATCCATCATCAGTTGAGTGTTACATTGATGATCTAGTAGTCAAGCAGAGAAAAGAAAGACCATCTCTTTGGCTTGAGTAGTTTTGAATGGTTAAGACAATATAACCTCAAAATGAATCCCAAGTGTGCATTTTGAGTAGCTTCAAGAAAATTCCTTGAGTTTGTTGTTCGATCGGGGAAATAGATTACGAAAAGATCAAAGGCGGCATTATCTAAGATGCTTTATCTCCAACTGTCGGAGATGCAAACCATTTTAAGCACTTATCAAAAGGGTGCCAAGTTTAAGTGGGATGATAAGTATCATCATACCTTTGAAGACATCAAGTATTTGGTGAAGCCGGATTCTAGCAGCCTATCTCGGGTATGCCACTTATCCTCTACATTGATGCATTGGATGACTCTCTCTCGGTGCTCTTGGCCAATGATGAAGAGAAGGAGAGTGCTCTCTTACTTCATTTGTCATCGATTCTGTTGAAGTGAGCTACTCACTTATTGAGAAACATTACTAGCCTTGATCTTTACTTCTCAAAAGCTACGACATTATATGCTTTCTCATAAGTTGAACTTGATCTCTAAAAAAATCCACTGCGGTATTGACACAACACTATCCAACATTTGGCATGCTATTCCATGATTTTCTCACGGTTGATATCACATTTGTACCCCTCCGTGCGGTAAAAGTAGCACTAGAAGATTTCTTAGCAACACACCCACTTCCTCTTGATTCTTCACTTAGTGACGATCTCTCGATGAACAAATCATGAACTTAGGAGGCGATGGGAGATGTATTTTGATGGTGCGACTTTTTTTCATAAAGTGGAAGCACCATGATCTATTCTTCTAGGAAAGGCGGGGGTAGGAATAGTTCTTCTAACTCTAGATCATCATGTGATGAGATTATCATACTATCTTTCCAACCGCACCAACAATGAAGGCTGAATATGTGGCTTTGATTGCTAGTCTAGAGTTAGCCATCATTATTAGTGTCAAGAGCATCAACATCTTTGGGGATTCTTAGTTGGTCATCAATCAGTTATCGGTCCTACAAGGTTCTCAAATCCAAGCTTTGTCATTACTACAAGTATACCATGAAGTTGGCCCAAATTCACGAGTTACCATCTACAAGGTTCCTAGCGAGAAACGTGTGTAGCGGCTTTGGCCAAATTGCCAAAGAATGGGCAGGTCGGAAGATGAGTCCATTTTAATAAGGGTCCAAAATAGACAAGTCATATCCCTTATTGATGTTGAACTCATCGAGGGACTTTCTCTTAAAGGGAGGTTGTCATTACCAAAATGGATAAGGATGGATTGGAGGCAACCGCTCATAGATTATTTGAACACCAAACTACCTCAAGAAAAGTCACAAGCCTATCAGTGAAATAAAGAGCTCTCTCTTATGCTCTCATTGATGGCACCACTGCAAACGGTCCTTTGACAAAATATGGTTACATTTGTTTAGACAAACATGAAGCTGTGGCATTATAATCGAGGTACACTCAGTCTATATGCAACACATCGGTCCAATCGAAGATGAAGATCAAGCGACTTGGATACTATTGGCCTTCGATGATACATGCATGGATGTAGCTAGGAGATGCCATCCGATGTACAATGTGGTCCTCCACCAACCGCCCAACATTCTACACCTACATTAGCCTCATGGCCCTTTGAGTGATGGGGTGCACATTATAGGTCGATTGATCCTCTTTCTTCAAAGAGTCATCGATTCATCTTAGTCACCACTACTTTTCCAAGTAGGCAAGCCATCCCACTCAAAGAGATTACTTCGACATGTGCTTCAAATTTTTAGGAACCATATCATATAAGTTTAGGGTGCCTCGATGAATTATATCGATAATGGTATGCGTATTCAAAAAACATGAAGATCAATAGCTTCTCTAGAAGACACGGTATAGATTGGAGATACTCCACCATCTACTATCCCGAGAGAAAATGGCTTAGCGGAAGCATTCAATAAAACTCTCATCCGATTTTGAAGAAAACTCTTGATGTTAACAACGATAGTCGAATGAGCGGTTGGTTGAAGCCTTGTGGGCCTACCGCACCACAAACAGAACTCCAACTTAGTCTATCCCATTTTTTTAGCATATGGCTCAAGCCGTTCTACCCTTAGAAGTTCAACTCACGCCACTAAGGATAGCATTGGATAGCAAGATCACTACTGAGAAAAATGCAAAGTTATGGTTAGAAGAGCTCAAAGGTTTGGAGGAAAGTTGTCTGCAGTGCAAACCTTGAGTTGTACAAGGCCAAAATGATTCAAGCTCACAATAATAGTGCAGCTCTAGGTCTTTCGAGTAGGAGAACTTGTGTTAGTTCTAAGGAGACCAATTATTGCTCATCGAAGATGAGAGAGACAAGTTTTAACTCACTTGGGCAAGGAGGATCTTATCGCTTATTGATTGTAAAGGGAAACACCCAATGCTTCCAATTAATGGGCTCTATCTAAAAAATATTACTCATGAAACAAATCATGTTTAAAAATAATTATTAATAAAAAGAACAAAATCGATTCCATTCATCAAACCTTCTCTTCTTTTGAGGCATTGTTTGCTTATCTTGTGTATTCATCATGACTAGGGGTGTGCACTAGTCGGTTCAAACCAAAAAATCAAACCGAGCGAATGATATTTGGTTAATCTGGTTTGGTTTTATGATTATTATTTGGTTTTGGTTGAAGGTGTGTATTTATTTGGTTTTGGTTACCGGTTCGGTTTTAATTTTAAAAAATCGGTTTAGATCATAAAACTGATATATATCGTCTTCTTGTTCCTTAATTAGACTCCCGATTGCTTTACGCCTTCATGATTCTACAGTTCGCCTTGATTGCCTTGAGTCGGTTTAGATTATAAAACCCTATGTAAGACTCTTGTCTCCTCGACGCTTCGCCGAAGTTTGGCCTTTGGTTCCTCACTTCCTCATCTTTCATCTCCTCGATGGTCATCGCGATGCCATACATTTATTTGAGAATCGAGAGTCTCAAGTCTTGATTCAACTCACTTACTTCATTCTTTAGGAAGATTGATGGAATTAGGGCATAGGTGTTCCGGCGATTTGAGATTCAATCTTTGATTTACGCAATCCACGTTGGACTTTCATCACTTTCCTATTTGAGGCTACTCCTTTATTTTTAATTTTTTCCCTAATAGCATACCACTTTTAGGGTTTAGGGGCAATCATAGCAATGATGAAATGATCAATGTATAGATCTGGTGGTGACATTTTTTTAGTGTTATTGCCCTAAAGACTTTTGGAGTTCATTGTTTTGACCAACCGAGCACATCGAGTTGTTGTTGGTTGCTTACGGAGTTGTTGTTGCTTCTCAATAGCATTTGGTTGAGTTTTGCTATTTTCTAGATTCTCAACAAAGATTTGGTCTAGTTCTAGGTTGTTGGTGATTTGAATGATGATGGTGTTGTGAGGTAAACTCATGAATTAAAAATATCTTTGACTTAAATACATTATACATTCATGTTATTATAAAACTTTTGTTCCTTTGTTTAATGAGCTAAGCTAAACAAAGGAACAATACTTGGAGTTTGCTTGGTTGGTCGATTCTAATTGATTCAAATGGTTGTTTACAATGTCAAGTTTGTGATATATAAGCTAAAGAAGATGGAGAAGATCAACTAAGAGGATGTTGCTATAGTGGAGCCATAGAGGAGTTCGAGAATCAACCGAAGGATGCCGCTTTGTGATATGTAAGCTAAGTACACTTGTATTTTTTTCTCTTTTGTTAATTATTTATTATTTTTATATGGTGTATATTAAATTGTATCAACTGGAAAAACTCTTTACAATATGTATATAGTTAGAGTTAATAATTTTTTTTTTTTTGGAACTTTAAAATATTTTTTTAATTTGTCTATGTTATTCGATTTATGAAAAATCGAACGAATAAACCGAATTAGATTTTGGTTTATTCGGTTGGTTTATACAATTTTTTTTGTACTAATTTGGTCGATTCAATTTTTTAAAAATTAAGGTTTGGTTTATTTGGATTGATCACAACACCAACTAAATAAACTAAACTAGAATGCTCACCCCTAGTCATGACGTGTTTAAGGTAGCAAGAGTCCCCTAGTGGCATCCTATCCCTTTTACAACACAAACACAATCTCATTTGTGTAAAGAGAACTTGAGGCATCCTATTTTGATTAGCATAACTAAGATAGGTGTGAGAGAACCCAAGCGCATCCTTTCTTAGTGGGAATCCTATTTACCATCCGTGGCACCATTGCTTCAAATCCCCAAGCATGTTTAGAATAGGTGTGAGAGAACCCAAGAGGTGTCCTATTCCTTATAACACATACACAAATAACAAACATAAATCTTTTATCTTGAGCAATTTTGATGTGGGAGCAAGCCCTCGTGGCACTCACTCATTAGTTGCTCTAAGTTGTCTACATGCTACCATGCTAGTATGTCACCTGTGGTCACTTATTTGGAGGATGTGAGTTCTCACACTTTCTTTCTAACCATTGCAAACCAACGAGTGCCTTGTTAGTATGGTAGTCGTTCTTCTAGTAAGCTACCCCATGTTGACTTAGCTTAAGAAGATGTGGGTCCTCGTGCTTTCTTCTTGAACTAGCCATCATGCACCAATTAGGTTGAGTATATTTGAGGTTTAGGATAAGTCCCAGGCTCCTTTCCTCTTGACTATATTTGAGTTGATATAAGTCCCCTAGTGGCATTCACCCAATCACCCCTAGGTCATTTAGTACTGAGTCAAGATAGACTATCCTAGCGTCAATTCTACTAAAGGAGGATTGTCCTAAGCTTTCTTCCTAGTCGATTGTTGTAAATTGATGGGCACCTTAGGTTGGTTGATGTTCACTATGTCGATAGCAACTCATCCAAAGGAGCACACCACTCTTGGCGTAAGTGAGTCCCCACTCTTTCTCCTTTAGTTGGACACCAAATACCTATTGGATATATGACTAGCCATGTCATCTTCTCGTGGTGTTGGATTAAGTCTTTAGAGACCCCATCCCCTTGAGCATTCTATTTGAATCACATTCTTTGTGACCCTATTTAGACACTATCCGTGTTACTTCTATATTGGACAGCCCCTCTTTCCTAGTAGTACCCCTGTGGTTAGAGAATTTGTTCAACGGATACGTAGATTCTCCCTTGGTTCAAGAAATTTGAGATAGGTTCATGTTGATATAAGCTCCTTGATTCCTCAAACTAACGTGGTCCATTAAAACAAATTAAAAAACATAATTAATTTTCTCTTGTGGATTAGAATTCAAGCCTCCAAAGGGCCCCTTTTCCTAGCGGGCATCCAATCTTTAGAGGCGTGTCGAGAACTCTCAGAGGAACTTCCGACTACATGAGTTGAGATAAACTGGTGACTCACTCCATAGTCACCCTTAGTCGAGTTCAATCTGCTTTGCCATAAGCAGTTACTCTTCATTTTATTTTGGAAGATATAAGACAATGGCACATTCTTTCTAGCATGACTTTCGAACCCAGGTAGCCCTAGGTGTTCAATTTGTTGCCCAAAGAAACTGATCACCCTAGTGGTCTTTTGTAGTGGAAGATGTGAGTCCCCAGTATTCTTCCCCTAAATTGATCATTGTGAATCAAAGACACTCCTTTGGTGGATAATTCTCCCCATTGGCCTAAGCTACTCCCTTTGGTTCAATAAATTTGAGATAGGTCTAGGCTAATATCGCCTCCTTCTCGCCACCCATCGAAACCAACAAAATCCATCCAATTAAACTAAAAATGATACTAACTATTGACCTCATTTTCGGATGAGCTCTCAACCCCTCCATCTTAGACATAAGACTTCTCTTAGACTTTAAGAGTTCCTTAGTCTTAAGACACATCTAGTGATTAGGTGGACACTCAACCCAGCCCCAGAGAATTAGAAGAGTTAGCCATAGAAATAGGTCATGCTTTAAGGGTGTTAGGAAGATTTGCCTACCCTTAGCTTGAACCATTTCTCACCTTCCTTTCTTCAAGTCAAACTCCAAATCGTCTTATTTGATTTTCTCAAAACTCAAATCAACTCCATGTGATTGAAATCTAGATTTAAATCTATGATTGAAACCCCAATGAAATTCTTAAGTCCAAATCTTTCTTAAGTTCTTAATCTTCTTCTAAGGACTTAGCCTAAATCATGATCAAACTAATTCAAACTCATGAGATTTCTTCATAATTAATTTATATTCTCATTTATGTTCACATATATCAATGAAATATAAATTCAACCAATCAAACTAAACTCAAAATTCAAAATCAATTCATAAAATTTTCCTAAGTCCTTTAAGTTTTCCTTCATGGACTTGGCCAAAATCATGATCAAATCAAATCAAATCCTTTTCTCATAATTCATTTTAAATTCTCATTTATATTCACATATATAAATGAAATATAAATTCAAATCAATCAAATCAAATCCAAAAATAACATTTCAAATTTAAAATCTTTCCTAAGTCCTTAATTTTCCTCTTAAGGACTTAGCCTAAATCATGATCAAATCAATTCAAATTCATGGATTTTCATACTAAATCCAAAATTGAAGCTCCAAACTCTAAAATTTCCCAAGTCCTTTAAATTCCCAATGGACTTAGGCTAGATCATGATCAAATCACTTCAAATCCTTGAAATTTTCTCATGACCCATTGATATTCTCATTTATATTCACATATATAAATGAAATATAATTTCAAACAATCAAAACAAATTCCAAAAATCAAACTCAAATCCATTCAAAATCCAACCTAAGCCTTTCAAGTCAAAATCTTAAACTTAGCCAAATCAACTTCAAATCAAGCCAAACTCTTGATTTTCCTTCATGATTCAATCAACCCTACATGAATCCAAATATAAATACAAACTTCAATCACTAAATCAAAAGCCAATTCAAAAAAACCCCAAATCCATTCATGTTCTCCTTTGAATATGAAATTATCAAATGAATCAAAATCTCATTTGACTTCAAATCACTTACAAATGGATTTATACTTCAATCATAAGTCCATATACAAGTTCAATCAAACTCAAATCAAGCTTTGACCAAGCCATTTGACCCACTTAGGCACACTTGATCCAAAGTGACCTAAAGTAAACCCTTATGAGCTAAATTCTAAGCCTAACTAAATTGGATTGAATTAAACTAACATATTCCTCTCATCATGATCAACAATCATCATGGGATGATCAATCAATCAAATTGGGTCAAACCAAGTCAAACCTAAGGGTTGACCAAGTCAACACTTAGCCAAAATAAACTAACAATCCATCATTGGACAAATTGATTGAAACCAATGATCTAAGTTCATTCATGATCAATGTTTGAGCTTGATGAAGTCAACATTTGAGTCTAACCTAACCCATTGACTTAGTTGACCCAAGTTGACCTAAAAGGTCAAAATATGTCAAAACTTGATCTAAGATAAATTGATTGAATCCAATGGGTCAAGTTCATTCCAAATAACTTTTGAACTTGACCAAAGCCTCACTTAGCCAACTAGACCCAACCTAGCCCAATTGACCTTGAACCCAACTTGACCTAAAGGGGTCATGTTGAGCCAAATTCAAACTTAACCAAAATTGATTGAAAATAAAGATACCAATACACTTCATATGACTAACCAAACTTGAACCTACCCATGACCTAGCTCAAATAGGTCAAATGGGTCAAATTGCTCAACTTGACCCATTTGACCTAAATGAAGTCACATGAGCCAAACTCAAAACTAAACCAAATTGAATCAAATCAATACCAAAATATTTCAAATGGTCATATGAACCCTAACCCTTGGTTTGACCCAATTTTACCGATTGGTCAACTTGAGCCAAGTTGACCCGTTGACCTAAATGGGTCAACATGAGCCAACCCATATCAAATGAACTCCAAATCCAATGAAACTTGGCCAAACCTATTTTCTCAACATATCCAAAATATTCATATTCAAAAATTAACCAAATGTCCATTCTACCCCTAGGCCATAGACCAAATTTTGTCAAATCCATGGGGAATTTGGTCAAGCCCTCTTCATATCAACTTGATACCTTCTTAATAGGTCAAGTAGGCCCTATGGAGGTTGGTGCACCCAACCCAATGAGTTTGAGTCAGCCCAAATGGACCAAAGGCCAAAGCACATGGCTCAAATTGGCCATGTGTGAAACCTCCCTCCACTCAATTTGAAGCACATGGGGTTACCAATCCACTCCCAGCATGGCTGTACACCTAACAGCTTAAACAACCCTTCTAATCTTGGCAATTGGATCAAAACAGAAAGAGGTCATCGATTGCCATTGAGATATATACTCTCCCCACAATTCACTTCAATTTTCATAGGCTCCGAGATTGAGTAAGAGGAATTGAAATTCTTGAGTGCTCCTAAGCTTCCTAGGAGGGATTTAAATCTTGCATTTCTCGATTTTCATCCTTTGAAAATAGGAAAGTCCATTGAATTGCAAATTTCCTCTATACTTAAACTCCACCAAATTCACTTTGCACACTCCATTAGAGGGTCAAGTCGAGCTTGCCTAACCTCTTCCCAAGCTCCAAAGGCAAGGGAGATCTACTTCAATCAAAATTGACTCACAAGGAGGAGGGGTTGGTCCATGAGCAATCTACTCAACCTAGAGCTAATTCTTTCACCACTTCATCTCAACCAGAAGCTCCTCCAAGGAGTCAAGCGATGATCTCCCGATGAGGTATGGCATTTTTCGATCACTAGACTTAAGGTGTGTTGGTCCTTTGTAAAAGTTTAATGGCATAAATTTTCAACCATTGGATGTGATGACATTACTTGATGATGATGTGTGCAAATTTTTAGCCTAATTTGAGCTCAATCAAGCTCAAATCTTTCTATAATATGGATAGCCTCCATGATTCATGAGCTTAGTAGGGTGGATCTCGGCCATCCATCCATGTTTTAGATGGAAGGCGAGATTCAATGCACATTTTAAATTTATTTATCCTTTAAAATTGTGGGTTAATTCACGCCATTCGATCTTTGATCAATGACTTATATCAAATGTGTCCGCATACCACGGTGGCGAGATGTTTAATTGGTTCGCCCACTTGATGAGTGGAAAGTGCATGGCTAGCCATTGTGTGTCATATTGTGGATTAAGGGATTTAATTAAGTTTTAAATAATTATAATTAATCCTCTAAGATTTAAAATTCATATCTCTTTAAAGAAAAATAAAAAAAAATATGAGGTTAATTATCCAAATATAATTCAATCTAGAATATTCTAAAATTAATTTTAAAGGATTTTGAATTGAATATTTCTCTAATTTTGCCTTTTATTGGAAATCTTATTTTCTAAATACTCCTAATTAACCCATTGATTGATCTCAAACTTCATGAGTAGATTTTGGGGATGACTTCTATCTCTCCTAATTTTCTTGGGATTTATTGGTGGCTTAATTGAAATTACAAATTCATTTTCTAATCACCCCTTTATGTAATTAAGGATAATTAAGGGTTTGATTAGTGTTTTAACCTTAAGTTGATTAAGGTTTGATCAAGAGAATAGGAGGTTTGGAGAATAATTTTATTTCCTAAGCTATTCCCTAAACCTCCTTTTCTTAATCCTCTCTTAAGGGCTAATTCATTAATTACCCTCATAATTAATTTGTTAAAATTTTTAAAAGTTTCCAAAACTTAATTAATCTACTTTGGGTAGATTCTTAGGTGTCCAAGAGCCTATGTTCAATTAAGAAAATCAAAACCAACTCATATGTGTGAGGGGTGTTTTAAAATTACTTAAATTAAACCCTTTAGCTTAATTAACCATTAATCATGAACCAAATTGCATTAAGCCCTTTTCTTCCCAGGTGCATTTCAAATTTAAATTCCTTGTGAGATTTTATGTCATCTTATTGGCTCATAATTACCTGGTTAACTATAGGTGGTGTAGGTAAGGGTTAATTAAAATATTTAATTCATACCTTAACCTAATAAAAATTTAAAATGAATCTAATCATCTAAAAATTAAACAAAATGTCAAACACATGTGGGAATGGGTTAGGAACAGGAAACTCAATCCATATTTTGGAAATTAAATCAATCTCAAATAAAAATCACATTAAACAAACTTTGATTTGCTTTAAGCCTTCTTATTTCATAAGATTGTCTTTAGGATTTAATTAAAGTGAATTTGTTTACATGCTTTCATTGCTTTAGTTCTTTCCCCAACATGCTAAATATGTGTGTCATGTGGTTTCATGAATCCATACTTTTCAAAACCAAATTAAAAATAAAAATATTTGCTTTATGTCAAATTGCATGTATTGGCTAAAGTAAGAATATAAATGGCTATTATCACTATTAAATTCAAATTATTTTCAAAATATATGAATCAATTATCAAAACTGAAAGTGTGTTACTTATATTTTAACTATAATTTTGCATGTGAATAAAATATAAGGATGTGCTTAGTGTAGGTTTTCCTTCTCTTCTCTTTTAGTTTGGTTTTGAATAGGATTTGGCAAGGTGCATCGTTCATTTAAAAAAGAACCTAACGCACTAATTCCATATCCTATTCATTCCTATACTATTACTTCATAAGGATACCTATGCTTGCATATGTAAATTGCATAAACAAAAATAAATCAACTAACACATAATTTTTCATTCTTCTTTTCCATTCATTTCTTTTGCACACATGTTTGTATTTAAGGAAAGTGGTATATTAGTCTAGAAAATGCTGAGGTTGAGACTTTAAGTAGCCTAAGTAGGTTTTATACCTTACATCTTTGGTTAACAATGTGTTGTACTCTTATGTCTTTCTTACATCCATGTGTGCATGTGAAAATTGGATAAGAAATCCCTTTTCAATTTAATGAAGATCATGCATCATAAACTTTCAAATTTCTTTAAATGACTCACTTATAAAGTGTGTTAAACATTCTCATTGTATCTATAGATATGCTTAGGAATCATCCATATGCATGTTATACATGTTGGGAAAGAAGTGAAGTGATGTATGTTTTGTTAATTTAGTTCATTTTATTTAATCTTAAAATGCCTTTCTTTTGAATGGGTTTGTTTAGAGTTCATCTAAACTTAGGATTAATTAAAACATGTAATCAAAATATTCACTAAAAAAATTAAAATATGAATCCACTTTAGAAATTACTTAGGTTAGGGAAGGAAAGAGAAGTTCTCTTCTCTTTCCTCTCTTTATAACTTAATAATTAATTGTAGGATTCACTTGAACCTAATCAGAACATGAAATAAAATAAACCTAAAATAATGAAATCACTTAAATGAAACCTTCCTCTAAGTTGAACATGCTTCACATTTAGAAAATTCAAACTTAAAGCCATAGCAAAGCCTACCACATAAATCTCCAAAGTACATATTAGGCTAAGTCACTACTTCTAGCTTTAGGTTAGAGGCGGTGCATGATTTGATGCTTACTTTTGTTTTGTGATATACATTTTAGACTAGATGTTAGGATGTATGTAGAATGAATGGTAGGGCGATCTTAGTCTAATTTGTCTTTTTGGGGATTGTGCTTAAGGGGTGTAATAAATAAAAATATAAATACTTTTCTTGTTTAGGTGCTTATACCCTAAGCATAATCCAACATGCTAGGTGGACTTAGTCACCCATGTGAGTGATAAGTCCAATATACATGCTTGAGATTTGGTGGTTTGTTTAGCTCACCTTTGTTTTGTGTTAGTTAAATTTACTTTTTTTTCTTTTTCATGTAAATTTTACAATTAAGATTTTAGATTGATTGTTATGAGGATTAGGATGAGTATTAGTACTAAGATATCATCTTATGCACCATGTGAAGCCTTTGGAGCATCCACCTTCCAACCATCCAAAGGAGGAAGCAAAGAAGAAAGAAGAAAAGAAGGATCTTGAAATAAAGACCCATAATAATGAATTTCTTGCTTAATTGTATATAATTCATTTATAATCAGGTTGTATAAGGGTAAATCTCAACTACCCAATTTATTTTGGGTTTGTCGGTGGTACCGACCACAATGACCTCTTATTCTTTTATGATTAGCTTTATAAATTGATTAATGATTTATTTAGCTTGTGCATTAAGTGGCATCCTTTTCCTAGTCTATTCCTAGCTTTATGTATGGTCGGATGTGGATTAGGCTATTAGGGAAAAATAAATATTTTACCAAATTTAATAATTCAAAACTAAAATAAAGAACTCATAACCTCACCTAAAGCTTAGGTTTAAAATCAAGATAAAAGAATTAGTAACCCCTTTGGATGAGTACTTTTTTTTATAACATCATGCATCTTATTTCACTCTTGAGTGGAGGGCTTCCACCTTGCAGAAACTTGACTTGACTTTTGAGAGCCATGGTGAAAACACACCTCCTCCCTTCTGTTAATTTTGACCAATAATCTCATTTTTCATGCATTAAGCATATGAGTCTACTAGCTTGAGTCAAAATGATTATCCAAAATAAAAATAAAATGAAATCTGAATTACATTAGATTTAGGTCATTTAAAGCATGTTTTTACATGATCTAGTCTTTTAGGGATTGAGTTTAAGGACTTAGTCTCTTTCTAAATAAATAACAACTATCTATCTTGCATAAAGCATATGACTTGCCTACATAAATTTAAAATCATAGGAGGAGTTAGTTGGCGGCCACCCCAGGCGGTTGTAAGTCTAAGCTGTGGTGTGGTTTTCCTCTCTTAGGTAAACAAAATACCCATTTTCACCTTAGATTTAGGTTGTGCTTTTGGCCCTCACCAAAGCTCCTTAAATTTAGGTTACTTCTCCTTTTGTGGGCCATAAGCTTAAATCTTCACCTCTTAGGCATTTCCTTAATCATGTGTTATTGAATTATAAGTTCTAAATTTCTAATAAAAAATTCAACTCAAATAAATTAAATTAATTTTAAAATGTAAATCCCAACCATAAGATAGTTTGAGATGCTCGTTAGATTTCCTAGCATCGTAAGCATCTTCTAGTTATCTTCTTTGGCTTTGATAATAACTCCTCTACTTGATCAATCCCATTTGATCTTCAAAATGAACTAATCAATTGATAGTCCTTTCTTATTAAAATCTTTAAGATAATGATCATCTACCTTAATAGAGTATTCTAATGGATCCCATCCCTTAAGATGTAATTAACTATGGGGCTTGTAGGAACTTAATGAACCCGGTTTAAAATAAACCTTACTTTACTTTTCCATATAAAGTAGGAGAAGAATCTCTAGTACATATGCACTCATTGTCTTTACTAGTCTCTTATTCGGTGATTAGGTCCATTATAGGGTGGTGACTTATATCTTTTGAGATAGTACACCTCTCTATCATATCACCATCACCTTAATAAAAATATCACGTAGATCTATGTGGTGTCCTAAAAGGAAATATATTTCTATTTTCATTTATCCTCTTCAAAAAGAGATAGATGGAGATGGGAATATTTTCACCACACTAACCTTTGACTATCTTTGATCGATTTAAGTCCCCAATAGCATTCACTTAATACTCTGACTAGTCGTTTGATCTATTGCTTTGCCAAACCCAGGTGGCTTCTTGCTTTGGAAATGTAAGTCCCCATGCTTTCTTCCTAACTTGACCATTACAAACCGAAAGGCACCCCTTTGGTTGGATAGTTCTACCTTGTGGTTGGAAGACTACTCCCTTTGGATTGGTAAATTGAATTGAGTTAGGTCTAGGCCTCCATGGCCCCTACAGTTCTTCCGATGGGATCTATCATAATTAAAATAAATCTAAGAATGAAATCTACCTTTGACTATCTTTAAGTTGATTTAAGTCCCCTAGCGCATTCACTCAATAGTACTAAGGTTGGGTTCAATCTATTTCCTTGCTAATAGATTAATGTCGGTTCTACTTTGGAGGATGTAAGTTTATTATGCTTTCTTCCAAATGCAACTACACGAAAGGCATCCCTTTGGTTGGCTAGTCCTACTATGTGTTTAGTAGACTACCCCTTTGGATTGATAATCCATAGTTAGGACTAGGCCCCTGGCTCCTACTTAGTATGATCCATCCACAAACCAACATGGTCCATCTCAAAAATCCAAAATCTAGAAAAATGCATGCAAAGTAAATCTAATGAAATAAAAAAGAAACAAAATTAATCAATCTAAACTAAATCTTTTGCTTCTCCTCGGTGAGATGCAAATCTTTCTAGTCCCTATTTAAATCAATAAAACTCAAATCGAAATGAAATAATATTTAAGTAATCATTAAACAAACCTCAAATTAGAAAAATATCATCCTCTTAAGAAATTAAATTAAATATGATTAAACCTATTTAAATAAATAAAACTCAATTAAGCGATTAAATCTTAAATCAAACTTAAAATTCATTCAGGAAACTTTAACATGGGTTAAACTAGTATAATTAAACTACAATAAGCATGGAGTCTTAATCATATGAAACTCCTTAATTAATATAAATAAACTGAAACTAATTAATCATTAAATAAACTAAAAATCAAATTGATTAATAAACCAATTCAATATAATCATTTGATATTAATCAAATTAAACCAAATAAAGTTAAAGTAAACTTAATTAACATATGATTAAATCACATCCATTTAGAATAAGATAATTAATTAGCCATTAATACATAAACCTAACAACTAAATCAAGCGTGAATGAAATCTAATGATATAATAATAAATAAGAAAATCAAACATAACATGATTATGAATAATCAAGTTTGGCGAAATAAAAATAAATTAAATCACTTAATCACGTCAAATGATAATATGTAATTCTTTAATTCAAATCAAACTTAAGTAAAACACTTAACTAAATCACATCACTCACATGTAGAAAATTAAGTCATTAATTAAATAAATCTTGATTAATCTAATGATTAAAAAAGTTTAATCACCGTTAATCAAACTTAATTAATTAAACATTTAATTAAAGCTAACTTAATGAATTAATATCATCTTAATGAACCAAATTAATTTTATAAATAACATTAAAATTAATTCAAATCAAACACTTAGTTAATCTACTAATTTAATCACACTACTTAAATAAATGAATTAAGTCAATTAAATTAATCATATTAAACCTAAGCTTAATCAAACATGAATGCAATTAAATACTAATCAAATCCTAAATTAAATATAAATCATTAAGTTATTAATTACATCATTAATCTAAAACATCATTTAAATTAATAATTAACTTAAACACACTTCTTAATTAAACTAATTACCCTTAAGCTAATCCAATTGAATAAACACTTAATCAATGCAAACCTAATGAATTAATCCATCATCTTAATGAACCAAATTAACTTTTCAAATCAAATTAAATCAAACACTTATTTAATCTTCTAATTAATTTTGATCACACATCTTAAATAGCTAATTAAGTCAATCAAATTAATCATATTAAACTTAAACTTAATCAAAAATAAATGCAATTAAATACTAATCAAATTATTAAGTCATTAATTACATCATTAACCTAAATAAATATGAAATCAAATTGAAACTTAAATAAATCTTTATAATTAATACAAATACACTTAATTAAACTAATCATATAATCACATTGAACCTAAGAAAACTAATAGACTAATAAAGCTAATCAAATCAAATTAAATCAAATTAAATTAAATTAAGAAAGACTCTCATCAATTTAATATGTCAAATCAAACATCATTCAACCTACTTAAATAAGAAAATTAGTTAACTATCCAATGTTTAAAAAATAAAATACAAACCAAACTTTGATCAACATGACAAATGGATGAGATTAAAAATAAAATCCTAATTACAAAGAATCAAACTCAATTAAAATTAAAATAAAATTTTAATTAATCTAATCAAATTAAACTACAAATAAATGAACCATAAGTCTCATAACCATAATCAAAGAAAAGAATTAAATATTAATTTAAAAGGATATTGAATTATCAAGATTTAATTAAACCAAAATATCTAATCTAAAATTAATCAATCAAAAACACATGAATTTAAACAAACTTAAACTTCATTAGATATTAAGGATATTAAATTATCAAGATGTAATTAAACCAAAACATCTAAATCAAAATCAACCAATCAAATACTTAAACAAACACAAATTCTAAATTTTAAATCAAATCAAATGAATTACACAAATTCAAATGGGCTAATTAGATACTTAAGGACCTTAGTTAGACTCTTTGGGAGTTAGGATGTAGAATAGGGTGAGTTTTACAAATGGAATTCTTCTACTCTTAATTCTTGAAAATTAAACATCACTTTAACCAAATAAAAGTGAAATAAAAATGAAAACTAAATCATTAAATCATTCAAATTGAAATCACCAAAGGTAAAATTTAAACAAATTCAAACTCCAAATTGAAACTTAAACTAAAGAAGCCTAGTAAAGCCGCGCACATTAGAATACTTGTTGTCTAGTGCTAAGTTAGGGTGTTGTATGTATGATGTTGTGTTTTGTTTTGTGATGTAATATTTTAGTGGATGTTAGGTGTATGTTTCAGTTGGATGGTAGGTCGTGATTAGCCTAATCATATTTATTTCTGGGGGGTTGTGCTTAAGGGGCCTGTAATAAAAATATAAATGCATTTTCAGTTGCTTAGCCCCTAAGCATAGTGCATGTTAGGCTTGGTTACCCACATGGGGTACTAAGTCCAAATTATTCATATAACTACTTGGGTTGTATGGTGTTTAGCAAACATTTGTTTTGCAAGTGTAGCTAGATTTACTTTTCTATTTTGATGTAATTTTGTATTAGAAATTAGGATTGGTATGGGTAATTAGGTGAGTAGTGGCCGAAGGCTTAGTTCTTGGGTGCCTGATGCCTTTTGAGCAAATCAAAATCAAAAGTAAGAGAAGAAAGAAATGAAGAAAAGAAGACCCCATAGCATATATTATTTTATAATCAGGTTATATAAGGGAAGAGTTCGACTATCCTTTTTTTCACTTTTTTTAGGGTGTACGCAAAATTTGACCGCTAGCCTTTTATTCTTTTATGGTAGTCTATAAAATTATTTGATGTTGTATGTAGATTGTGCATTAGAATAGCATGCTTTTCATATTTTCTTTATGATTGATGATTGAATGTGTGGCCTGATGCGATAGGCTCTTAGGATGAAATTAATTTTTCTACCCCAATTAATAACTCATAACTAAAATTTTAAAATAACTCATAACCTCACATAAAATCCTAGGAATTAAATTAAGATAATAAAATTTTTAGCAACCCTATGGATGAATTAATATATAATATCATGCATGTCATATTCTTCCACTCTTGTTAGAGGGGTTCCATCTTTGACAAAGAATGAAGCTAACCATGAGAGCCTTTGATGGAAGAATACCCCTTTCTCTCTTGATTTGGCCCATAATCAAGTTCTCATGCATTTAGACATACAAAATCTCATAGCCAAAAGATAAAGAGTCAAAAAATCAAATAAATTTGATAAAATGCATTAGATTAAGTCATGAATGCATACCACTCATGCTCTAGTCTAGGGAATGAGTTTAGGGACTTGATCTCCTTTCTAAATAAACAACATCCTATCCATCTTGCAAAGCATAAGACTTGCCTATATGGATTTAAAGCGTAGGAGGAGTTAGTGGCCAACCCAGCAATAAGTCCAAATAGAGTGATTTATTCTCTTATGGAGGTACATATACCCATTTTGCTTTAGATTTAGGTCATGCTTTGGCCCTCGCCAAAAGCTCCTAGATTTAGGATCTAAGATTATTATTTTGTGGGAAACAAGCATAAATCCTCACCTCTTAGGCATTTCCACAATCTTATGTTATGGAATTATAAGCCCTATCAATCTAATAAAATGTCAACTCAAATAATTAAATCTCTTTAATTTCAAAAATATAAAGTCCAAATATAGGGTAGATTGGATGCTCACTAGCTTCCTAGTATCATGTGCATTTTCTACTTTCTCCTTTCGATTCCAAAAAAAATAAGTCTTCTCCTTGATCTATCCCATTTGATTTTTTAAAATAGTCAATCCTTTGATAGTATTAACATTGAAATCTTTGGAGATCCTAATTGTCTACTTTAATCAAGAGTATTCTTAAGAATTCTAATTCTTTAGGATGTAATTAACAATGGAGGCTTACCTCCATAGGGAACTTAACAAACCCGCTTAAAATAAACCCTACTTTACTTTTCCATGTAAAGTATGAGAAAGATCTCGGTATATTTGAAGACCCATCATGCTTTAGAGTCATTAGGTGATTAGGTCTATTATAGGGTGGTTTCTATCTTTCAAGATAGTACAACATTCCTTAATGTCATACTTAATCACTTCAATAAGTACCCTCTAAGATCTGCATGATGTCCCACATCTCAAAAATAAACACCACAAATTTTTTGGCGACTCATTTGGGATTTCTCTCTCCATCTTTAATAGATAATTATTATCTCCAAGCATCGATAGTGGACTTATATTTTATATAGGCCGAGACTATCATTCTTTCCATTTTTGCGTGTAGTTTATTTTATCCTTACATAAAGCTCGCCAACATCCTTTATGTTTTAGGACCTTACTCAGGTCTTAAAATCCTATTAAGTTCCCCAATAGGTGAAAATTAAGATTAATCAAACAAAGGAGATGACCAAAATTAAGAACCTATTCACCATCGATGGTGAGAAAATGTTCATCCCATGAACAATAAGAAAATAAAACCCTCTACAAAATAACATGCCTTTCCAAAAGCACTTTTTCAAAATCCACAATAAGATATCTTTACACAAAAATTTGTAAGAAATTTTCAAAAGGCAAAAAACACATATAAAAAAACCTCATTTGACAAATGCTATGATTATAACATAAAGGTTCATTTCAAAGTTAAAATCAACCATTTTTAATAACACATTTTCTTTGAAAATAGCTATCCCCATCCCACACACTCAAATTTGTGGGATGGAGATTCTATTTTGAATAAAATCATGATATAAAATTGAAACCCCTCTTAGCATACTTCATATGCTATAGTTGAAGTTTTCCCTCTTTTCAAAAATCAATAAACCATACACACATAAAGAGAAGTCAAGCCATATTTGAACCCACCACTTGACATACCCAAATTTGTCAAATGGGTGTTCCCCTTCCTTGGAGAAGGTGGAGCAAATTGAATTCTATTTGCATTTGTCGATAAATCTCCTTCTTGCCAAAGTATTGGACTTCAAGAAACATTTGGATCTCATTTCACATGTCCAAATGTCAAATGAGAATCACCTTCTTGAAAATCATAAGAATAAATTGAAATTCATTTAGCATACCTAAGTTTGTTAAACAAGTTCTTCTCTTTTCAAAATCATAAACACATTTGGCTTTCACTTAGCATATCAAATTTGTTAAGTGAGAGTTTCATTTTCAAAATTATAAACACTTTCGACTATCACTTAACATACCAAATTTGTTAAGTGAGAGTTTCATTTTCAAAATCATAAATACATTAAACTTTCACTTAACATACCAAATTTTTTAAGTGAGAGTTTCATTTTTAAAATCATAAACACATTTGACTTTCACTTAACATACCAAATTTGTTAAGTGAGGGTTTCATTTTCAAAATCATAAATACACTTAACTTTCATCTAACATACCAAATTTGTTAAGTGAGTTTCATTTACAAAAAAATCATAAATACATTTAACTTTCACTTAACATATCAAATTTGTTAAGTGAGAGTTTCATTTTAAAATCATAAACACATTTGATTTTCACTTAATATACCAAACTTGTTAAGTAAGGGTCTCTCTTCAACACACATTTGATCCCTATTTTAACATACCAAATTTGTTAAATAAGGATCCAATTTTCATGTCAAATCACCCTTGAGCTTTCACTTAACATACCAAATTTGTTAAGTGAGTCTCATTCTCAAAGAAAAATAAATGTGTATCAAACAAATTTACTTAACATACCAAATTTATTAAGTGGACTCCCATCTTCAAGGAAAAGCAAATCTATCTCACAATCACATTTGACTTTCACTTAGCATACAAATTTTATTAAGTGAAAGTCTCATCATCAAGCACAAATCAAACACATGTGGCCTCCACTTAACATACCAAATTTGTTAAGTAAGAGCCCCATTTTAAATCAAAATATCATACAATCAAACCTTAACAAGAAAAATATTTTAAATACAATCACAACCTCTTCTTAGCATACCCAAATTTGCTAAGTAAAGGTCTTTCAAACTATCAATGTTTTCAAACAAGATGCACAAAACATAAATATCTCCAAGAAGATCTCTCCTCAAATTTTAGAACCCCACCCAACCCACCTAAATCGATTGAGTATGGGTTCTAAATCAAAATCAAATGGCAAAGACTCTCCTCAATATCCAAATCTCTCCAATGAACCACACTTAACACATTTGAATCGTTGAGTGTGAGTTCAAACTCAAACTTCTACTTGTGTGGAATAAATATCAAGGTAGAAATATGATACAAGTTATATTTCATAAATGCGCATACACCAATTGAGTGATTTATAGTTTTTTTTCATGGCAACTCGTATGTGTTTACTTTTTCTTTCAAGATGGATTTGGCCTTGGATGGCGACTACAGACCGAATATGCCCACCTCATTCATTTTGGCTAAGATTTGAGGGGCTAAGATAACTTGTAGGGGACCACCCTCACAACCATCGAGTGTGGTGGCGGCGGTCATCCAGTTGATGTCATCTTACTCGAGTTTCCCTCCGAAGAGGAAGGCATGCAGTTCTCGCGGTTGTATTTCAGTGTCGGTGCACTCATTAGTTCCCCTTTCTTCCCGTAGGCTAACACCCATGCATTGGCTCCTTCCAAGGAAGGCTACCATCTTTGGGATAGTCTCCCCCACATGAGGTTGGGTCTAGTTCTCATCCGCCCCTCTAGTAGGACTCTGCCAAGATCAAGCGGAATCATGACCACATGGGAACTAGAGGCTTCCCGTCATGAGTCACCTAAGATAGTGTCTCCTCTTATCATGAGAACAAGTTTCACCCCTGCTCATGGAGAAGAAGACATTAGGAGGATCTCGTTTCTCCGCGTGGTTCATTTTGAATCTCCTATTAGTGATAGAAGAAGGTCGTGCCGACCTTAGATTAGTTACACCTTTGGCGGAACAACGAGTCGGGGCTCAATTTGATTTATGTTATATCATCCCTAGTGTGGTACACATTAGGCGAAGAGGGCCAAGGAGGCACGAGTATCAATCTGATTACTAGCAGAGAGAGATGTAGGTACACGGATAATTGCTGAACCCCGTAGACTTTCCCAATCGTGCACTACACGATCATCGATAGCATTCTATTGATGGGTACTACCCACTATGGGAGGAGCTCCGCCCATAGAAAGCTAGTGTTGCCTCCAACACCGATCCACCCTAGCCCACCATCATCTATTGTCCCACCATCCACCATCGACAAAGGCACGAGACAACATCACGGGAGAAGAAAGGCCATTGGTGATCCGGCACAAAGGGTCCCATTTCATCTACTCCACCGGCGGGTGAGGGTGAGTTCCCCACTGACCTCTGCCCAGTCTTGGTGAGTGGCGACCACATGCATTAGTCGCACCACCACCACCATCGGTAGTGATAGCGGCAATAGTAGAAGGGGAAGGGAGCAGTTCGGTCCCATGCCATGGATCTCCCGGGGACACTACTCCACCCATGAGCGACCACAAGCATGTCTCTTCCGACAATCATGACCCTCCTAGAGCCGGCACCCTATGATGCGGTGTTAAGTGCATTTTCATGTGAGCACGACCCTCCACCGGTGTGAGCATATTTGTACAAACATAATTAAAGCATTCCATAGAAGAGATTCTAGAAAAGTACTTTAGAGAAAGAGAGCTTCTAAGGAGTGACTAATCATATTATTAAGAAAAGAAAGCTTTTATCCGATGAGGATGATCTCCTTGAGGATTTCAGAGATCCACATGGTTGATACTAGGAGATCCCTTGATAGAGATTAGCATAATCAAGAAGGTATTGTGATTGAGGAAGATGGCATCGTCCATTCAACCCAACACCTCGTCGGTAAATGAAATGATGATCATATCAACTAGATGGAGAAGAGGATGGAAGACTTGTTAGCGCCCTCCATGCACTTCAAAACCGGTCCTTGATACTACATCATATACCTAGAAAGATCATCTGAGTTAGCATGTCCTAGATCATCCCAAAAGCACATCTCCGTAGATCAAGACAATGGTAGCTTGCATATGAAGGTAGTGGACAACACCTCCATGCAAGAAAAGATATCAAAAGTTGGTGGAGTAGTATGTGAAGGATGATAGGCGAGCCAGGTGGTTCATCTATTTCAAAGGGTAGACCCTACCGGAGGAATTTGATGGTGTCCAATATCCTAAGGGTTTTGTGCCTCCTTCCTTCAAAATTTTCTTGGCGGTGGGAACCCCTACATAGCACTTTTGTTTGATTTTGCAATGCCAATGGCGTGATGCACTTCTATTCCATCTCTTCATCGTAACTTGATAGGCATCGCATTTGATTGGTACACTAAACTACCCAATGGTTCAATGAAGATATTTGCTAAGTTGGAGCATCTTTATTAAGAGATTTCTTTGGAGCTCAAAGAAGCGTGGGTGATCTCGTTGTAGCTCAACAACACCCGGTGAGTCTCAAGTTGATTACATTCTTAGATGGTGCAATTTAAGTATGAAATGTAAATCCTATCTAAAAAAACATGCCATTGAAATTTTACTCAAGAATATTCATGGCTTGCCTTCATGTTTAAAGGGTTTACCATTAAGACATTTGAAATTAATCAACAAGGCGGCAAGTATATAAGGAGAGGTCAAATAGTTACCTTTCCAAGATCAGTTAGCCAAGCCCAAACCATAGGCATTTGAGAAAAAGCCGGGGTAGTCTAGTTAACAAGGTGGTAGCCGGCCAGTTGTGACCACCTCGAAACGCGGCCTCTCCTCTACCATCTCCTTTGCCACCTTAGCCATCATATTAGCCACCTCAATTTCCCACGGCCTCCACCACCACCTACTGGTATCCTCATCCACAACATCGACGCCGATCCCCACCCACAACATCGGTGGTAGTATTCTATCCACCAGTACCATTTACCTACTCTTGTCGATAAATTGAATAAATCTTATTCATTCAAGTGGGAGGTAGTTATAAAATCTTTAAGAACCTCTTAAAGAAGCCAAATTTTTTAGTTACGAGCCTAGAGGTGGAGGATATGGGCAAGAGTCATGATCCAAACTTTGCCCTACGCATGCTAGGTCATGTCTTAGAAAGACTTTACCTTTAAGGGGCTTGAGTGTAGCTATAAGTTAGGTGCCATTGTCATCCCTAAGGAATATTTACTAGAACAACCCTCCGTTCTAGGGTAATCCTTGGGGATACAAGATCTTCTCAAGATAAAGGACCCTATCCCGAACCTCCAAGAAAATTGTCTCTAAGATCGAATTTACCCTTTGCAGTGCCTAAAGTAGCTCAAACCTCCAACTCTAAAGAAGATTTGCAAGTTGCTAATGATAACTTGAAGGAGGTAGATGCCCACTAGTAGCGGCTTCCACCTTGCACGAGATAGCATAGTAGCACAACCACCGTCAGTCAGCATTCCATCCACCATTGCACTACTTCTTCCTCCACTAGCTCTTCTTCTACCAACGGAGTGTTATATCGAAACAAGAGCACTATACCCCTTACCCTTACTTTATTATATTTTTATCATGTACCTCCATCTAAGAAGAAATCAATGAAGAAATCTTTCACTTAGATCTTGTCTACAACGATACTCTAAATTTTATTCCTCTCAAAAACTATCCAAGTCTATAAAATAATAATGATAACTCTAGTTTCGATCATTCCTTTCTAATTTGGAAATGGATTTTCCATTCACAATCATTCATTCACCCATTGAGATTGATTTGGAGTCATCTAACTCGATGATCTCATAGAAGAAGCTATAGGTGAACCGAGCGGTAGAACTTTCCACTAAATCATCTCACAAGTCATTGAAGTCAACCTCCATAGTGGCAAAACTCTACCTCTAAGGTGGCACCTCGGGGATAAGGGTGAACAAGTCATTGGTTCTAACGATTAAGAAGCCCTCCATAGGATGTTCCATCCATGGATATGCTTATGGAGGATCACCTAGAGTTGACTACAATATCCTCACTCACCTAAGAAAGTTGCCTAAATTAAGCATATATGATGCCCTTATCTTATCCAAAGAGATGAGGGAGTCATTGATCAAAACTCTTCTTGATCCAAAAATATGCTTAGCTCAACTTACTGGAGAGGAGGCATGTTATTCAAGAGAAGCTCATGGAGTTAAGTTCACGAGATGAAGACCTACTTTTGGGGATAACCATGCACAATTGTCTCCTCTATATCACGTGGACATGGGTGATTCGCTCTCCTGTATTAGTTGATCAAGGTGCATCGGTGAACATTAAAATCTAAAACCTTTGCCTACTTGAGGATCGATATCTCCAAACTTTGAGGAGATGTTGATAGGATTTCAATGAACTAGGTGAGAGGGCTTTAGGCTTCATAGTGTTACACTAGAGATAGATGATTGGAAGACGAAGCCAAGTTCTACATAATAGATTGATACATCTTTCACTTTGCTTGTAGGCCTTGGATACATACAAATAATATGGTTCCATCTTCTTTTCACCATTGCATCAAATTCAAAGAGGTAGAATCGAGTATTATTTCAAAGGAGACTTGAAGTCATTCTGGGTTAGAAAGTCGAGATTTATGAAGATGTAGCCTACTATCTTCCTCAAATCAAAAAATCTATTCTCATGAGCTTGGTGAATGTTCAAAAATAAAAGAAAAGAAAAGCGAGAAAAGAATAAGATAAAGAAAAGAATAAAATGAAGAGAAAATGAAAATACAAGTGAGTGGGAATCAAACACGAGGAAGAGGTAGAGCAAGATGTTACATTCCCACTTTGTTCCTCCATATGAATACATGGGTAGGATGACTCGACCCCCACCGGTAGAGGAAGAGATAAATTGAGAGATCTAAATGTGAAAGACCTCCCTACGGTAGTAAGAGCTATGCCAACCAACCCTTTTAGCAAGTCCCTTTGAAGGTGACATTTGAGCGAAAGTGATGGAGAACAAGCCTCCAAGTAAAGCATGAATGTATCTAAATCATTATTATGTAAAATAGTCGGTAGTTTGAAACTTTAGCTCTAACCTCACTTTCTTCCTAGAAAATTGAAGGTTTAGTAGTTAAGGAGGCCCCAAGTCATCCACAAATGTCAATCCAAAGAGATTTTGTTGGAGAATCATCCTCAAGTTAGGAAGCGATGTAGAACTTAAGGATGATTCATATAAAGTTAATAGAATTATCTTTTGATTAGTACTCACCTTGTGTTCTCAACTTAGCAAAGAAAGGATTAATCCCACATACTTGGTCTAAACACATGTCAGACTACTTTGAAAGGCTATGGGACAACCAAACTCGACATCCTCAATCAAGACTAGGACTAGGATTCAAGCGATTGGGTCCAATCGATGATGACAACCATTTACGTCATTATAAATTATTTGGCATCCGATTGGTTCTCTTCAAATCATATTAACTCTTATAATGATGAGATATATTTAGAAACTTGGTGTCCCAAGTGAGCCTAAAGTTAGAATGCACCACTAGAGTTTGAAAAAGAGATCGGATCAACCATCGATGAACTTAAAGAAATCAACTTGGGAATCAAGATAATCCACATCACATACATCAATTTCTTGTTAAATGGAGAAAACCAATGACTTAGTTAGGTTATTAGTTGAGTTTAAGGACTACTTTACATGGAGTTATGAAGACATGCACGTCTATCCCTTGACATAGCGGTCTACAAACTAGCAATAGAACTTAATGCAAACTTATAAAGCAATCTCCTAAATGCATGCGATTAGACATTGAACATGTCACTTCAAATCAAGAAAGCGTCGATCTTTGGCTTTATCGGGAAGAAAATATCTAACGGTTGGCTAGTGGTGTCCTAAGAAAAGAATGGTCAAATTCTCATATGCATTACTTTTAGGGATTTAAATAAGGCATGTCCTATGGATGAATTCCACTTCCTATACCGGAATTAATGGCGGGCATTGCCTCTTCTCATGCGTATTCTCCTTTATTGGATGGGTCATCTAGCTACAACCAAATCAAGATGGACCTCGAGGATGAAAGAAACACTACTTTTGAACCCCGATCAAAATTTATTGTTATAAGATCATGTCTTTGGGCCTTAAAATGTTGGTGTCACATACCGTGGTGACTAGAATCTTTGTTAAACTCATTCATCATCAAGTTGAATGCTTTCGATGATCTCATTGTCAAAAGCAAAGAAAAGAAGACCATCTCTTTGACTTGAGAGTATTTTTGAATAGTTAAGATAATACAATCACAAAATGAACCCCGGTGTGCATTGAGTTGCTTAGAAAATTTCTTGGGTTGTTGTCGACACCTAGAATTGAAATCGACCCAAAAGATCGATACTATCTTAGAAATGCCACCCCTAAAAGTGTAACTCACCTCGGATCATTCCAATGGCGGTTGGCATATCTAAGATGCTGCATATCCAACTTATCAAGAAGATGCTAACCATTCTCAACACTTATCAAAAGGATGTCATGTTCAAGTGGGATGACAAGTGCCGGATGCTTTTGAAGACTTCAAGCACTACGATGATGTCGTTAGTTCTAGCTCCAATCCCAAAAGTCATTGATCCTTTACACCGCTATATTAAATGACTCCCTTTGCACTTTGTTGGCCCAAGCCAACGACGAAGGCAAATAAAATGCTCTCTACTACCTCGGTCATCATCTAATCCCTATTGAGGCAAACTACCCACCTATTGAAAAGCACTATCTAGCTTTAATCTTTGCATCCCAAAAGTTACGGCACTACATGCTTTCTCATAAGGTAAATGATCTCAATCAATCCATTGTAATATCTCATGACACGTCGATGCTATAAGGATGGTTTGCATGGTGGTTCATGATTTTTTATAGTTTGACATCACATTTCATACCGTGCGTGAAAAGATAAGCACTTGCGGTTTCTCAGGCATCCACTCCCTGTTGATTCTCTACTTAATGATGATATCCCCAATAAACAAATCATGAACTTAGAGGATACTAGTGCTCACTCGGGAGATGTACTTTGATGGTGTAGCTTCCTCTCAAAGAGGAGAAGAATCATAATTTACTATCCCGAGAAAAGGCAAGGATAGGAATAGTTCTCCCTAACTCTAGATTGCGATGTGATGAGAATCTCATATCATCTGTCCAATCCATGCACCAATAACGATGGAATATGAGGCTCGATTGTCGTGCGGAGTTAGTCATTATACTATTGGTCTGAGTATCAACATCTTTGAAGATTCTTAGTTAGTCATCAACCAAATTGTTGGGTCCTACAAAGTTCTAAAACTTAAACTCCATCAATACCATAAGTACACTATGGAGTTACTTGAATTTTAGAGGTTACCATCTACAAGATTCCTCAAGGAGAAAATATAGTAGTAGATGCATTAGCCAAGCTTTCCAAAGAGTTGGCATGTAAGATGAGTCCATTCCAACAAGGGTCCAAAATTGACAAGTCTTATCCCTTGTTGATGCTAAACTCATCGAGAGATTCTATCTTAAAGGGGAGGTTATTGTAACCAAAAGGATAGGAGTCATATTGGAGGCAACCATTCATAGATTTTCTAGGCAAACTACCTCAAGAGAAATCACTAGCACAGTGAAGTAGAGAGCCCTTTCCTATGCTCATGGATGGCACCTTGTACCTGTCCTTTGATCATATGTGGTTATATTGTCTAGAAAAATATGAAGCCCATAGGATCATAACTAAACACTCAAGTTTATGCGAGCACCAATCCGGTCTAAGATGAAAGCTAAGATCAAGAGGCGGGATACCACGGCCTTCGATGATCACGGTGCATGTGGTAGCTAGGTGCCACCAATGTTAGGTACGGTGTGGTCCTACATCAACCAAATATTCTACATCCTACATTGGCCTCATGGCCATTTGAGTATTAAGTGCGAGATTGTGGGTTTGATCAATCCTCCTTCTTCCAAAGGTCATCGATTCATCTAGCTACTCGGACTAGTTTTCCAAGTGGGTGCGAGGCAATCCCACTTAGAGGTCACGCTCGCATGTGCTCCAATTTTCGGAACCATATAGCATATAGGTTGGGATGGCTTGATGAATTATATCGATAATGGTACTACATTCAAGAGCACTAAAATCAATAGCTTTGCTTAAAATACAACATAAATTGGAGATATTCGCCATCTACTATCCAAGGGAAAATGGTTTAGCGAAGCTTTCAATAAAACTACCATTCAAATACTAAAGAAAATATTAGATGATAATAAATGATGATGGTATGAATAGTTGGTTGAAGCCTTATGGGCTACCATACCACATACAGAACTCCAACTCAATCTACCTCTTTCTCCTTAATGTATGTCCAGTTGTTCTACCATTAAATGTCCAACTCCCATCACTAAGGATAGTTGTGGGTAAATAAATCACAATGGAATAGAATGGAAAGCGGTTGGAAGAGCTCAAGGTTTGGATGAGAGACACCTATGGGAATGCGAACCTTGAGTTATACAAAGCCAAGATGATTCAAGCTCAAAACAAGTTGGTCCATCCTAGAGCTTTTCAATTAGGAGTGCTTGTTTTAGTTCTAAGGAGACTAATTGTTGCTCATCGAAATATGGGAGGTAAGTTTGAACCCACTTGGGAAGGCCCTTATTCCACAGAGAAAGCCTACTAAGAAGGATCTTATCAACTCATAAATTATAAGG
Source organism: Cymbidium sinense (assembly GCA_021442155.1). Lineage (NCBI taxonomy): Eukaryota > Viridiplantae > Streptophyta > Magnoliopsida > Asparagales > Orchidaceae > Cymbidium > Cymbidium sinense. The sequence continues at coordinate 5,169,391 of CM038230.1, forward strand.
AGAGCCTGATGCTTCCAATCAATGGGCTCTACTTAAAAAAATACTATCCATAAATCTTGTTTGAAAATAATCATCAATAAAACTTCTTTTCATATCAAATTCTATCTCTTATGTGTTAGAAATATTTTTTTGCTTGCGAATCTACCATGATGTGTTTAGGGTTGGTATAAGAGAACCCAAGAGGCACCTTATCCCTCTACAATATAAACACAAACTACAAAATGATCCTCTATGGCTATTATGATAGGTGTAAGAGAACCCAAGAGGCATCCTATTTCGATTAGTATAACTAAATTAGGTGTAAGAGAACCCAGAAGCGACATCCTTTCTTAGTGGAGTCATAATTGCCCCCTGACACCATTTCTTCCATTCTTTAATGTGTTTAGGATAGGTGTAAGAGAAACCAAGCGGCATCCTATTCCCTCTTTCATAACATAAATAAATATATATCTTTTATCTCGCTATTTTGATGTGGGAGCAAGCCCCCTGGTACTCACTCATTAGCTGCTCTAGGTCGCTCACATGCTACCTTGCTAGTGTGTCACCCTAGTGTTCACTTGTCGGATGTGAGTTCTCATGCTTTTGCGACTTAACCATTACAAACCGATGAGCACCTTGTTAGTTTGGTAGGCCTCCACCCGCAGTAAGCTATCTCATGTTGACTTTATTTTAGGGTGTAAGCTACATGCTTTCTTCTTAAACTAGCCATCATGCACTAATTCAAGTATATTTGAGGTTTAGGATAAGCCCCGTTGCTCCTTTCCTTCACTACTTCAAGTCTAGTCATATAGGACTTCTTGTTTAGTAATTGCCCTAGGTCGGATAGTAGCCGAATCAAAGATAAACTATCATTGCAATCGGTTCCACTATAGGGAGATGTAAGCTTGCCTTCTTTTTAGGTGATTGTCACAAATTGATGGACACCTTAGGTTGCTTGGTTATCGCTATCGTGGTGACCCACTCGATGGATATAGCACTCTTGGTAGATATAAGTCCTCGTGCTTTCTCCTTGAGTTGGCCATTGAATATATCTGAGCTTTCTTTTATAGGTCCTAGCATTGTGAGTATCTCCTACTTATCTTTCTTCGCCCCGATAACTCTCTCTTTGATCACTCCCATTTGATCTTTCAAATAAATGAATCAATTAATAGTCCTACCTATTGAAATCTTTGGAGATAACAATCATTTACCTTAATAGAGAGTATTCCTAAAGGATTTCATTCCTTAAGATGTAATTAACCATTGGGGCTTGCCCTGTAGGGAACTTAACCCGATTTAAAATAAACCTTACTTTACTTTTCCATGTAAAGTAGGGAAGAATCTTTAGTACACATGCGAACCGTTGTCTTTGAGTTCTTGTTGAGGTGATTAGATCCATTGTTGGGTGGTAACTTCTATCCTTTGAGATAGTACACCTCTCCAATGCCCTACACGATCACCCTCAATAAGAATACTGCAGATCTACATAGTGTCAAAATGCATAAAAGAAGAAAGTATATTTCTATCTTTGCTTTATCCCACATAGAGTGAAGATGGAAGTACATATTTTATTCTTTAGAAATTATATATATAATTTCACCACAAAATTTTTTGGCAACTCCAGAGGAATTGTTCCTCTCTCCATGTTTGGTAAATGATCATTATCTCCAAGTATTGATAATGAGTTTGTACTTTGGTATGAATCTAAGACTATCTTTTATTCCACTAGAACTTAGCTTATTTCATCCTTAAGTTAAGCTAGCATCTTTAGTTTTAGGACCTCATCTCATGTTAGCCTTAAAACCCCTATTGGGTTCTCCAATGGGTAAAAAATAAAATTGAAACAAAGAGAATTAATTAAAGATTTCCTCCTTGCCATTTTCATGATAAGGAATGGTTCATTCTAAAATAGTAAAGACAAAATAAATCCTTCATAAAACTCTTATTTTTCAAAAGCATTCTTTCAAAATACAAATAATAAAAAAATTGTTCACAAAAGTTTTCTAAATCACCCTTATCTAACAATCTTCATGATTGTTATATGTAGGAACATCTTTACAAAAACAAAAATTCCAACAATTACATTTTCTAAATATACAAATGAGTTTCTTCACTCAATTCATTTTTGGTGAAGGCCTCATTTTAAAAAATAAAATTCCAAAATCATATTTTCAAAGCATAAAATTTGAAGATGGGCCTTTCCATTCAATACATCCAAATGTGTTGAATGGATATTACCTCTTCAAGCAAAATCATAACTTTGAAAATTCCACTAAACACATTCCACATGTGTTAGGTTGGGATTTTCAAATTTTCAAAAAATTACATATGAATATCTACATTCAATATATCCAAATTTATTGAATGGGAATTTCTTTTAAATCAAGTAACATTATTTTGAAATGCCACTTAACATATTTCAGATATGATTAGGTTGGGATTTCCTCTTTTAAAAAACAATAATCACACACAAAATATACACCTTTGAAAAATGAAACATAATTGATTTTCATCTTACATACCCAAATTTCTTAAATGGAAATCTCCTTTTCAAAATCAACAAAATAATTTTTTTTAAAATACATTTGAAATTCCATTCTAGCATATCTCATTTGCTAAATTGAAGTTTCTCTTTTCCAAAAGAAAATTTGAAACACACTTTTGGAATTTCATTTAGCATACTTAAATTTGCTAAGTGAAATATCCATTCCACAAAAATTAAAAAAAAAAAACATATTTAGAACTTCAACTTAGCACCCCATTTGCTAAAATGAAGTCTCCCCTTTCAAAATCCAAACAGAAATTTGAAACACTCTTTGTTGGAAATTCATTTAGCATACTCAAATTTTCTAAGTGAAATTTTCATTTCACAAAATTTTCAAGAAACACTTTTGGAAGTTCATTCTTTAGCATACCATATTTGCTAAGGTGAAGTCCCCATTTACAAATTGAAATCAAAACACAACAATTTTGAACACATATTTTGGAAATTCATTTAGCATATTCAAATTTGCTAAGTGAAATTTTCAATTCATAAAATTTTCAAAAACACTTTTGAAACTTCATTTTAGCATGCCATATTTGTTAAAGTGAAGTCTCCACTTTCAACCAAAAAATAAAATCAAAATAAAAAAAGAAACACATTGGGATTCCATTAGCATACTTAAATTTGCTATGGATCCTACTTTTCAAAATCAAAATCAAAATCAAGAGAAACACATTAGGATTTTCTTATCATATTTAAATTTACTAAGAATCATATTTTCAAAATTTTAAAAGAACAAAACACACTTGGATTTCCTCATTTTTAGCATACCTAAATTTGCTAAATGAAAATTCCATTTCTCTTTTCAAAACACAAAAGATTCACAAAACAAAACAAAGAAAGAAACAAAAGAAGAAATTATTTTCAAACACCTCACTTAGCATACCAAAATTTGCTAAGTGAGTGAATTTCAAAATATCAATTCAAAAAACAAACCAATTGACCCTTACTTTAACATACTCAAATTTGTTAAAGTAAAGGGTCCTCAAATAAAAATCTAATTTCAAACATGAACCTATGGAAGCATCTTTCTAAAAATATTTGAACACATTTTCAACATACCCAAATTTGTTGAAATTAGATTCATATTCAAAATTCCTTTTCCAATCAAATCTCTAAATCTGCCCTAAATCTATTTGAACCCTAATTAACACTTCCAAGATGGTGGATGTGGGTTCAAATTTTAAATTCAAATTTAGAAGTAACAAAATAGAAATCTAATCCAAGTTTGTTTTAAATATTTGATTCTAAGCATCATTTGTACAGTTTAGTTTTTAGTTTTTAGCTAACTATAATGGTAGCTTCCGCAATGTAAGTATGTGTTTACTTTCCCTTACAACATGGAATTGGCCTTAAATTAGACCAATCTCCCTGAGTTGATTACACCGTCTCATCCATTTTAGTAGAGGTTTTGGTGGGTGAGAATTACGTGAGGGCACTCCCCTTCCAACTGTTAGTAGGACCACGGTGGTGGGCAAAAGCCGATCATTGATTGATTTGCCATCGACTGATATCCCCTCACTAAAGAGAAAATCGATAGTTTCTACATTAGTTCTAGTGATAGTACAGATCTGAGCTAGTGCACTTGGTCATTTCCGTATTGTCGTGGATAACACCCACTTAGCACCCTCAAGGGTAAGGCTTCTTTGATCCTGCCTATTTCCTCCCTAACTTTTGAGGTTGGGTCTAGTTCTTACTCCACTCACCCTAGCAGGACTAAGTGGAGAAACCAAAATTTCATGATTAAGAAATACCATACACCATCAAAGAGATGGAGGCCACTACATGGTCTGTGGAGGAGCTGCTCGATTTCCCCACTGGTTACAAGAACCCATTTCATCCTCTCTCTCTCTCTCTCTCTCTCTAGGTTTAACAGAGAGGATGCTAGGAGGATCGCTTCACCTCCACCCGATTTAGTACTGCCCACGCTTGCGAGCAAGAGGTCATATACCGCCCTGCTCAGTTCACGCCAGGTTGGCGTGAGCTTACGGATGTTTTGAGTCTCAAACTCAATTTGACTTGAGATATGTCATCCCCACGGTGTGAAACATCTACGGGAGAGAGGCCAAGGAGGCTCATACTATAGCTCATATCACTAACCGAGAGGTAGAGATTTGGTGGCTATAGCGACCTCCACACTCATTGATTTTCTTGATCAATGTCGCCTGCGTCGATCACTGATAAGATTCTGCTAGAATGACCCATCATAGGAAGAGGGTCCTAGTTTTGAGAGAGTCGGTGGTATCTCCACCACACTGCTCTACACCACCCTGTCACCCGTCACATTGCAGATCTCCGCCGCCAAGGCCATGAAGGTCGAGGAGAAGAGGACCGTTGGTGATCGGGTTACGCCAAAAAGATCCCATTCCATCTACACACCGTCGTGGTCGAGCATTGGTTATAACACCAAGTCTTATGTACCATGTGATGCCTTTGGAGCAAGCATGCTCAAATCAAGACAAAAGGAAGAAAGAAATGGAGCAAATCAAAATGAAGAAATGAAAGATGAAGAATGAATACCCTCACGGTGTTTATTTTTTGGGATGTGGCACACAACGTAGATCTTAGGGGTAATTATTGAAGTGATCGATATAATATTAAGGAATGATGTACTATCTCAAAAGATAGAAATCACCACCCTATAATGGACTTAATCACCTAATAAGGACTCCTAAGGTATGATGATTCTTGAATATACCGAGATCTTTCTCTTACTTTATATGGAAAAATAAAGTAGGGTTTATTGTAAGCTAGGTTTATTAAGTTCTCTATGGAGGTAAGCCCCATGGTTAATTACATCGAGGAATGAGAATTCCTTAAGAATACTCTCAATTAAAGTAGACAATTAGGGTCTCCAAAGATTTCAAGGTTAAGACTATCAAAGGATTGGCTATTTTAGGAAATCAAATGGGATAGATCAAGGAGAAGACTTATTTTGGAATCCAAAGAGAGAAAGGTGAAATGCTCGTGATACTGAAGCCTAGTGAGCATTCCAACCTACCCTATATTTGGACTTTATATTTTTTGAAATTGAAGAGAGTTAATTATTTGAGTTGACATTTTATTAGATTGTTAGGGCTTATAATTCCATAACATAAGATTGTGAAAATACCTAAGAGGTGAGGATTTATCTGCAAAATAAAATAACAACCTTAGATCCTAAATCTAGGAAACTTTGGCGAGGGCCAAAGCAAGACCTAAATCTAAGGCAAAATGGATATATAGTGTACCTCCATAAGAGAGAATAAATTATCCTACCTGGACTTATTATTGCTTGAGTGGCGCCTAACTCCTCCTAAGATTTAAATCCATGTAGGCAAGTCTTATGCTTTGCAAGATGGCTAGGCTTGTTTATTTAGAGAAGAAACTAATTCCTTAAACTCACTCCTAAGAGACTAGAGCATGAGTGGTATGAAACCATGGCTTAATCTAATGCAAACTTTATCAAATTTATTCAATTCTTTTAGACTCTTTGTTTTGACACGCTATGGGATATTATATGCCTAAATGCATGAGAACTTGATTATAGGCCAAATCAAGAGAGAAGGGGTGTTCTTCCATCAAAGGCCCTACGGTTAAGCTTTCATTCTGCAGATGGAAACCCCTCTTAATAAGAGTGGAAGACTATGACATGCATGATATTATACATTCATTCATCCAACTAAGGGGTTACTAAAAATTTATTATCTTGATTTAATTTCTAAGCTTTTATGTGAGATTTTGAGTTATTTTAAATTTTAATTACAACTTATTAATTAGGGTAGAAAAGTTAATTTTATCCTAATAGCCTACCGCATCTATGCCACACATTCAAAGATCAATCATGAAGAAACTAGAAAAGTATGTAATTCTGGTGCAAATCTAAACATAGTATCATAAAATTTTATAGACTATAGAAAAAAAAAAATAAAAGGCCATCACATCGGTTCTCATACACCCCAAAGAGAAGAAATAGATGGAAAGTCGAGCTCTACCCTTATACAACCTGGATTATAAAATAATACATGTTATGGGGTCTTCTTTTCTTCATTCCTTCCTTCTCTTCCTTTTGATTTAATTTGCTCCAAAGGCATCATAGGGCACCCTAGGGATTAAGCCTTCTGCCAATGCTCATCCTAATCTTTAGAACACTAATCCTAATTCCTAATGCAAAATTACATTAAAAATAGGAAAAGTAAATCTAGCTACACCGCAAAATAAGTGTTAGCTAAACACACCATATAACCCAAGCAGTTATATGAATAATTTGGACTTAACACTCCACATGGGTAACCAAGCCCATGTCCTAACATGGGTCATGCTTAGGGGCTAAGCAACTGCATAGCAAAAGCATTTATATTTTTATTCCAATGGCCCCTTAAGCATATAACTCCCTACAGAAAATATGATTAGGCTAAAATGGCTTAACATCCAAATAAACATACACCCGACATCTCTAAAATATTATATCACAAAACAAAACACAACATCATACATACAATCAATACATCGACTTAGCCTAATTTTAAGTTCGACCTAATATTCTAGTGTGTAAAAGAAGGCTTATGTAGCAAGACTTTACTAGGCTTCTTTAGTTTAAGTTTCAATTTGAAGTTCAAATTTATTTAAATTTTACCTTTGGGTGATTTCGATTTAAATGATTTAATGATTTACTTTTCATTTTATTTCACTTTTATTTGGTTAAAGTGATGTTTAAGTTTTCAAGAATGAAGAGTTGAAAGAATTCCATTTATGGAACTCACCCTATTCTAGATCTTCCTTAAAGAGTCTAACTAAGATCTTTAAGTATCTTAATTAGCCCATTTGAATTTGTGTAATTCATTTGATTTGATTTAGAATTTAGAATTTGAGTTTGTTTAAGAATTTGATTGATTGATTTTGATTTAGATGTTTCATTTTAATTACATCTTGATAATTCAATATCCTTAATATCTAATGAAGTTTAAGTTTGTTTAAATTCATGTGTTTTTGATTGATTAATTTTAGATTAGATTTTTGGTTTAATTAAATCTTGATAATTCAATATCCTTGATCTCTAATGAAGTTTAAGTTTGTTTAAATTCATGTGTTTCGATTGATTAATTTTAGATTAGATGTTTTAGTTTAATTAAATCTTAATAATTCAATATCCTTTTAAATTAATATTTAATTTTTTCTTTGATTATGGTTATGTGACTTATTTTTATGTTCATTTGATTTGATTGTGGTTCATTTATTTGTAGTTTGATCGGATTAGATTAATTGAGATTTTATTTCAATTTTAATTGGGTTTGATTCTTTGTAATTAGGATTTTATTTTTAATCTCATCCATTTGTCATGTTTATCAAAGTTTGGTTTGTATTTTATTTCATACATTGGATAGTTAATTAGTTTATCTTATTTAAGTAGGTTGAATAAGATTTGATTTGATTACATATTAAATTGATGAGAGTCTTTCTTAATTTAATTTGATTTAATTTGATTTGATTAGCTTTATTACCATGGTTTGCTTAGGTTCAATGTGATTATGTGATTAGTTTAATTAAGAAGTGTATTTGTATTAATTATAAAGGTTTGTTTAATTTTCAATTTGATTTCATATTTATTTAGGTTAATGATGTAATTAATGACTTAATAATTTAGATTTTGATTAGTATTTAATTGAATTTATGTTTGATTAAGTTTAAGTTTAATATGATTAATTTGATTGACTTAATTAGCTTTATTTAAGAAGTGTGATCAAATAAATTAGTATATTAATTAAGTGTTTGATTTGAATTTGATTTTAAAGTTAATTTGGTTCATTAAGATGATGGATTAATTCATTAAATTTGCATTAATTAGGTGTTTATTCAGTTGGATTAACTTAAGGGTAATTAATTTAATTAACAAGTGTGTTTAAATTAATTATTGAATTAAATAAAGATTTATTTAAATTTTAATTTAGTTTTCTATTTATTTAGATTAATGATGTAATTAATGACTTAATGATTTATGTTTAATTTAGGATTTCATTAGTATTTAATTGTATTTATGTTTGATTTTAGGTTTAATATGATTAATTTGATTAAGTTAATTAGTTTACTTGAGGGGTGTGATTAATTAAAATTAAATAAAGATTTGTTTAATTTTAATTTGATTGTGTATTTATTTAGGTTAATGATATAATGAATGACTTAATGATTTAAGTTTAAATCGGATTTGATTAGCATTTAATTGCATTTTATGTTTGATTAAGCTTAAGTTTAATATGATTAATTTGATTGACTTAATTAGTTTATTTAAGAGTGTGATTAAATTAATTAGTTGATTAATTAAGTGTTTGATTTGAATTAATTTTAATGTGATTTATAACATTAATTTGGTTCATTAAGATGATAGATTAATTCATCAAGTTTGCATTAATTAAATGTTTAACTAATTAAGTTGATTAAGGGTAATTAGTTTTTTTTAAATCATTAGATTTATCAAAGATTTATTTTGTTAATGACTTCATTTTCCACGTCAGTGATTTGATATAGTTAAGTATTTTACTTAAATTTGATTTAATTAAAGGATTATTGTTATTATCATTTGATTAGATTAAGTGATTTAATTATTTATTTTTATTTCAATTAAACTTAATTATTCATAATCATAGTTAGGTTTGACTTTCTTCATTTATTATGTTCATTAGATTTCATTCATATTTGATTTAGTTGTTAGGTTTATGTTTTAATGGCTAATTAATTATCTTATTCCAAATGGATGTGATTTAATTATATGTTAATTAAATTTATTTTAACTTTATTTGATTTAATTTGATTAATATCGAATGATTATGTTGAATTAGTTTATTAATCAATTTGATTTTAGTTTATTTAATGATTAATTAATATTTAATTTGTTTTAATTTGTTAAGAAATTTCATATAATTAAGATTCAATACTTGATGTTGGTTTAACAAGATTAGTTTGATTTTACATTAAAGTTTCATTGATTTATTTAATCATGAGTTTAATTTAAAAAAAATATAATCATTTAATCAATTTCATTAACTCAATTAGGTTCAACTATGTTTAAATTCAATTTCACTTGAGGGATACATGATGTTTTTCTTAAGGTTTGATTATCAATCATTTGTGTATTACATCATTTCGATTTTAATTTTGTATTTAAATTATTTCTAGATTAAATTTTAATTAATTTTATAATTGATTAAACTTTAATCTTAAGTGTTTATTTGGGGTTCATTAGGATTCAAAAAATCACATTATTTTTTAAGAGTCATAGATGTCAACTTAAGTGCTTTAAGCCATTTTGAAGATTTTGTAAATTTGGATTTTATTTGATTTATTTTATTAAAATGGATAATTTGAATTTCAAAATTTAATTTCTCTCAATCTAGAAATTTTTTTCAATTTAGATTTTTATGGTAGATGTGTTTTAGCTCTTATTTTAATCCCTAAAATTTTAACTCAATCCAACTTATATTTTTAGAGTAATTAATGAAACTTTATTTTCACAAAAACATAAATTAAGCTCAACCATTCAGGAATTTAGACATCTTTGGTTCTTTGGATTCCTCTTGGAAAGACGAATCCAACGAGCCTTATTTGTAATATTTTGCTAAGTATTTTATTTTTTATGAATTTTCAAAGTTTTAGGAAACTTAAATAATTTTAAAATCGAAAATAGGCATTTTCCCACTTAACCCAAGATCGCGGCGACAACGCATACCATGTGGCACCGCTTCATTCATGCCACGGTGCGGTGCTTGGGTCCGTGCCACGCATGAAGTGCGAGCGGAAATCACGGGATCTTAGAAAATGACGGGGTTTGATCGGTATCAACGTATGATCTACAAGATCATAGACGATTATGTCGGGTCGGGACGTAGGATCGACGTATCGAGTCGATCCAGAACATGGGATCGGACGACCACCGCTCATCGACAGGGGAAATCGGAGAAAACAATGTAAAAAAAATGTAAAATGAGTTCCGCTTGAGCTCATTTTACGTAGATTTTTTCGAAAAAATTCTACTGTATTGGGATCAAATAAAATGAAAAATGTAGGGTTTTAGCTAAGGAAAATTCCTAAAATCACAAGAAAATTAATACAAAAGTGAGAAATCCTTAGGCCAACTAAAGTTTGACAAAATTTACCTCAGAGGATGATTTTGGTCGTGGTGAAGATTTGAGTAAACTCCTATGTATGTGAGGAAGCTTTGGAATGATTTTTAATCATTGTCTCCCTTTAGAACATCGCCTTCTCCAATGTTCACCATCGCCTCTTTGGAAAAGCTTCTATTATATTTTGAGCTCAAAATGGCTCAAAGAGGTGGGGATGGGTTCCTTTTGCTTTGGGGATCTCTTGAGGAGAATGGTGGTAGGAGGAAGTTGAATGAAACCTCATTTCCCCTCCTTTAATAGTGGAAAATCCACCCTTTTGTAAATTTTTTTTCTCCAAAGTATTATCATCTTGCTTGTAGTTGGGATGGATGATGGATTGATTGAGAACTTTGGATTTTGCTCCAAAGTCCTCTCTTGCCCATATGATCACTCCATTGAATGCAAATATTGGGGAGGAGTTAAATGCATGTGATGGGGCTAATTAAATGAAATTAGGTGGAATCCTATATGGGAGAGGATCCATGAGGATTTGAATGAGTTGGGTTAATTTTGGGCTGATCCCAAATGGGTTTGGGTCAAGTTTGATCAGCCCCAATGGGTCATAGCTTGGTTTCAAGGGATTTCGCTCAATTTGGGTCATATGGGTCATATTGAGTCATAGCGTTAGGTTAATCAATTGGTCAAGTTAGGTCAAATCAAGGCTTATGTTAGGTTCAAATGATAATTTGAAGAGAGTTGGTATAATTAATTTGATTTAATTTGGCTTAGAATTAATTTTGGCTCATTTAGAATCAAATGGGTCAAGTTGACTAATTTGACCAAAATTGGCCAAATTGTCTTGGATTATGGGTTGATTCATGTTCAATTGGCTAATTGAAGATGAATGTGGTCTTTGGTTTGAATCAATTTAGATTTAATTTGATTTAGGCCAAATTGATCTTTAGGCCAATTTGGGCTAGTTGGATCAAGTTTGACCAATTGGTCAAAAGCTTAATTATGGCTTTGGGTTCAATAATAAGTTTGAAATGAACTTGAGCCATTAGTTACAATCAATTTGTTAGATCATGATTTGACCCAATTTGGTCCTAGGCTAATTTGGATCAACTTGGATCAAATGGCCAATTGGGCTTTATTTGGCTCAATTGGTGGTCAAGTAATATTTAAATATTGATTTTGGATTGATTCAAATCATTAATTTCAATCAATTTGATGTAGGATGAGTTTTGGCTAGTTTTAATTCATTTGGGCTATGGGTTAACTTGGTCAAATGACTAAGTTGACTTGGTTTGACCTAATTGATTGTAATTGATCATCCTAGAATGATCAACAACCATGATGGAAGGTTTTGGTGAGCTTGGTTCAATTCAATTTGGGTTGGATTGGAAGTTGGCTCAAATGGGTCGCCTAGGTCACTTTGGGTCAAGTGGACCTAAGTGGATCAATTGGTTTAGTTTTGGTTTGATTCGAGTTTAGTTGAACTTATATATGAGCCCTAGATTGAAATATAAATTCAACGATAATCAATTTAGAGTCCAAGGGATTTTGGCTCATTTGAAATTTTAAGTCAAAAGGCTAGGTTGGATTTGACTTGGGTTAGCTTGATTTGATTTAATGATTGTAGGTTTCATTTATATTTGGGTAGATAATTGAATGAATGATTGATTCAAGAAAAATTCATTAGTTTTGACTTTACCGGAATTTGGCTAAGTCCAAAGAATTGGCTGAGAGGGATTGGTTTGGATTTAATTTTGGATATAATTTTGGTCATTTTAATTTGGATTTCATTTATATTTTGAATACAAATGAAAGAAAAATTGATTTATAAAGAAATCAATTGAATTTGTATTGATTGAAGGATGTTTTGGCTAAGCTTATGAAGGTTGTTCATATAGCTTAGGAAGGGTCTTAGGATTTGAATTTGATTTTAGGTTTCAATCATTTAGAGTCAATATTGAAACTAGATTTGGAATTTGAATTTGAATTTGAGATTTGGTTTGAGATTTGAATCGCTATAGGGTAGGTGATTTTCTTAAGTCCTAAGGCATAGCCTAATCTTATGATTAATACTTCTAAGTCTCTAGGTTGAGTGTTCACCTAATCATTAGATGTGTCTTATGACTAAAGAAATTTTAGTGTCTAGAAGGTTCCTAAGCTTAAGTGGATGGGGTTGAGAGCTCACTCCAAAAGTGAGGTCAACACCCCATAACACTTATCATTTTATAATTATAATTATTCTTTATAATTGTATAAGGGTAGAGCTCACACCCATTTCTTTCTGGGTTGTATGATGATACCCAATCGCGCCTCCTCTTGATAGCTTTATAGAATTATTTATTGTTTTGTTTAGCTTGTGCATTAGAAAAGGATGTCTCTTCATAGTTTATTTATGATAAGTCATTATTATATGGTCATAATGCGATTAGGCTCCTAGGATAAAATTATTTTTCTATCCAAACTAATAACTCATAACTTAATTTCTAAAATAACTCATAACCTCATGTGAAAGCCTAAGTATTAAATCAAGATTATAAAATATTTAATGACCCTTAACTGGATGATTGTATGTTTAATATCATGCATATCCATCATGTTCCACTCTTGTTAAGAGAGGGCTTCAATCTTTGCCGATAGAAATGGGCTTAACCTTTAAGAGCTTATAATGGAAGAACACCTCTTTGTTTTTTTTGATTTGGCCCATAATCAACTTCTCATGCATTTATGCATACAAAATCATATAGCATGTGTCAAAATAAAGAGTCTAAAATTAAATAAAATTTGATAAGAATTTACATTAGATTAAGTCATTATTCATACCCCTCATGCTCTAGCCTCTTAAGGAGTGAGTTTAAGGACTTAATTTCTTTCCTAAATAAATAATAGCCTAACCATCTTACAAAGCATATGACTTAACCACATGGTTTTAAAACATAGGAGGAGTTAACCGGCTACCACTCCAAGTGATCATAAGTCCAGTCATGTGGTTTACCCTCTCTTATGGAGATAAATCGTATGCCCACTTTCGCCTTAGATTTAGGTCATGCTTTGACCTCGCCAAAGCTCCCTAGATTTAGGATGGACGTTGTTTCCCTTTGGGCTACTAGCATAAATCCTCACCTTTAGGCATCGACAATCTTATGTTGTTAGAGTATAAGTCCAGCTCTCTAAAAAAATTTCAACTCAAACATGTAATTTCTCCGCAATCTCAACCATATAAAGCCCAACCATAGGATTGATTGGAATGCTCACTTTCCTAATATCATGAACATTCCCTACATATCTCCTTTGGTTTCCTTTTGATCCATCCCACATGATTTTCTAAAATATAACCAATTTATTGATAGTCTTATCTTTGAATTCTTTGGAGACAATAATCGTCACTTTAATCGAGTATTCTTAAGGGATTCATTTTTCTTAGGATGTAATTAACTAGGCAAGCCCCATAGAGAATTTTAGAACTGGTTTAAATAAACCCTACTTTATTCATCCATATAAAGTAGGGAAAAATCTCTAGTATAGAAGACCCATCATGCCTTATGAGTCCTTATTAGGTGATTAGTCCATCATAGGGTAGTGACTTCTATCTTTTGATATTATACACTATTAGTTAATGTCATACCCGATCATCTCAATAAGTATATTCTCGATTTTCGTGGTGTCCCCTCACATATACACACACAACCAAAAAAATAAACACCACACCTAAACTTAGGATTAATTAAAATACGTAATAAGTCACTCACTAAAGGGAATTGATTAACTAATTTGCTTGATGTGACTTAAGATAGGGATAAAAGAGAGCGATCATCTCTTTCTTTCTCTTCATAATACTTAGTTTTTAAGTGTAGGTTAAATGAAACAAAAGAAAATATTAAGTAAAATTTGCAAATCGTTAAACCATTTAAAGTGAAACCACCCTTTCGAATTGAATGACCTTCATACTTAGAAATATTAAGTCCTCCTAGTTAGGACACACTACATTGGCCTTAACACACACAGATTAAGTCACTACTTAGCTTTATGTTAGGGTGATGTATAATTTGTTGTATGCTTATTTTGTGATGTATTATTATATACTTGATGTTAGTGTATACCTCATAAACGAATGTTAGGTCATGATTAGCCTAATCATACTTTTGCAAGAGATTATGCTTAAAGGGTGCTTAAAATAAATATAAATGTTTTGATGTTGCTTAACCCCCAAGCATAATCTACAGATCTGGACTTGGTTACCCATGTGTAGGGTGCTAACTCCAAATTATTTATATAATTGCTTGGGTTGTATGGTTTGTTTAGCTAACACTTATTTTACATGTGTAGTTAGATTTACTATTCCATTCTTTTAATGTAATTGTGAATTAGGGATTTGGTTAAGTGTTATAGGGGTTAAGGATGAGCATTGACGAGGATTTGATCCTAGGGTGCCATGTGATGCCTAAAAGCCTACTAAATCAAATGGAGCAAATCAAATGAAGAAATAGAGAGCATGAAGACTTGAAGATCCTCCATAATACTTAACATTTTGTAATTTATAATTATTCTTTCATATACCGAGTTGTATAAGGGTAGAGCTTCTACCCATATTTCATTTTGAGTTGTACATACCGCATGCACCTTTTTATTCTTTTCACTAGTTTTATAAAATTGATTGATGTTGTGTTTATGGTTGTGCATTAGAAATAGTATGTTATTTCATAGTTTATTTATGATTGATGATTGTTGTATGACGTGAATGCGATTATGTTGTTAGTATAAAAATAAATTGTCTACCCCAATTACAACTCATAATTAAAATTTTAAAATAACTCATAACCTCACATATAGCCTAGGACATAATCAAGATAATAAAATATTTAACAACTCCTTAAGTGAATGTTGTATGCTTAACACCATGCATATCATCTTGTTTCTCTTAAAATGAAGGGTCTCCATCCATTGCACATCGGGAATGCTTGACTGTGAGGGCATCCTTTGGTGGTGGAGAACACCTTTTCTATCAGATTTAGCCCATAATCAACTTTATTATGCATTTAAACATATAAAATCCCATGACTGGCCAAAATAAAGAGCCAAAATCAAATAAAATTTTATAAGATTGTATTAGACTAAGTCATTATTTATATCACTCATGCTCTAATCTCTTAGGGAGTGGGTTTAAGGACTTTAGTTTTCTTTCTAAATAATAATAACCGAGCCATCTTGCAAAATATAAGACTTTCTTGCATGGTTTTAAATCGTAGGAGAAGTTAGCTACCACTCGTGCTTATAAGTCCAACAATGGGGTAGTTTACTCTCTTAGAGGAAAACAATATACTCATCTTTTGTCTTAGATATAGGTCGAGCTTTGGCCCTTTAAAAGCTCCCTAGATTTAGGATTTGAGGTTGTTGTTTCTCTTTGGCTACAAGCATAAGTCCTCAACTCTTAGGCATTTTCATAATCTTGTATTGTGGAATTATAAGTCTTAGATTTCTAATAAAATTTTAACTCAAATATATAATTATCCTCAATTTCAAATATATAAAGCCCAACCATAGGATAGTTTGCATGCTCACTAGCATGGGCTCTAAAAAATTCACCACCTCTGATGAAGAGAGTATGATTAAATGTTGACTAAATTTTTAGCAGTAGATGAAATAGTAGATAAGACACTACCTAAAGATTTAGCCCTCATTTTATGAGGACTTTAGATCTGGTTCCAGGTTTCCTATGCAAGCACCTATATAATTAATTACCCCTCTCAAAGCTAAGAGAGAACTTTCGATTAAGGCTCGTTAGGTCACTAAATGTGTAGCGATAAGTAATAGCATGTGAAGTTTTAGAATTTAGAATTTATGAAATTCATCATTTTAACTTAAAGCATAGTTGGGGAATAATGATGTGCTCAATCTAAATCCTATGATTACGCCATCCCGTGCTATCGTGGTCCCTAGTCTACTTTGTCGAGGAGGTAGTTGACCCAACCAAAGGATCCTCAGCCCATGGGTTGCTTCCAGTAATTTGACCTAGGGTGGTGTTTGTCTAATGAGATAAGCTTAAGTCCACCTTAGCTAACAGAGGGCCTTTTCCCTATCAAGTGCAACATATAGTTTATAACTCGGTACAGAGCCATTGGGGAGCATACGCATAATAATCTAAATATAATGGTGTCATTTGACGGTAGCCACTCGATCGAGGACTCGGTCATAATCTGATCATATGTAAAATTTAATACGAAACCATAATCGAGGATACGCCCACGCCCCATCGGCATGAGATTGATTAAGAGTGAGTATGGAATACACTTGACTGATATTGGCTCATTTATGAGCTAGAGTGTTCTTAATTTATCACCGATAAATAATTATGGAATGTGGATAGATTGAGGTTTTCTTTAAGTTTTAGGTTGATGATTTTGTTAGTCATTTATAGCTCAATAGCATATTAGAATTTTCCTTTAAATTAATACTTGATTTAAAAGATTCAAATTAAATAGATTTGGAATTGCAAATATATTTTGATGATGATATCCCTCCGGTTAAAATCTCCATTCAATATAACCATCATCGAGGTGTAAATAATTGAATATTCACATTGCAATTTGATAATTTCTTTTTTTAATATAGAACTCCTTGATTAAAATCTACAATCAATGCAATCATCCTGGGAGTATACCTTGTCAACTCTACTTCTTTGTTGGAGAGGATCGAGTTTATAGCTAAAGTTTGCAATTATGTTTTCATATCAAATTAGAGAGTTTAGACTTTTAAATAAGAAATTCTTCTATTAAAACCTTTGATGGTCGATGCAAGTAAAATAGAATCTCTTAATGATTAAGCATTTGATCTAGAATCAATCCAATCAACTCCTATTTTGCAAGGAGGATTGACCGAAGTGAGACTTACTACTTCACCATATAAATAAAGCGGTCTAATTGAATTTATTTTTAATTTCATTAAATTTTGTGCAATTTATAAAATTTATACATTTTACGAGGAAATTAAGGCTATGCCTAAGACACTCGTGGAACGTAAATCACTTAAGGATGCTTGCACACTTCTTAAAGCATTACATTTGAATTTGTATCATCTCATTATATGCACAAATCTTGAAGCAGAGAAGTCAATGATCGCTTTGAAATACATGCCATATTATTTCAAAAAAATATTGGCACATATCCCAATGTATTGGATGCTAATTTTCTTCTTGGGATGTGTGCTCAATTGACTCATTATTTTTAGTTACTCATACATATATTGATATAATAATTTATGCATTACACGCCTTGAGATATGTGCATAACTTATATCTTTAAATTACTTGCATGCATTTTAAGACAATAAACTTGAATATATGATAGCCTTAAAATTATGCAGATCCTTTTGTTCATATACATCTTAATATAAATAATTTTAATTCAATATATTATCATTTCAAAATATATGCAAATTTTATTATCTTCATCCACATTATCTAGTCATCTCACACAAATGAGTATTTTACTTTTCTCTTAATTTATTTTGTCTTCACATGATTGTCATTTAATGGAGAGGATTTTATTTTACTTCTTTATAAATAAGGAGGGTGAGGAGGTTCTCTTTCTAAGATCCTCATTCTTTTATTACATCTTCAAAAGTCTTGAGTGGGTTTTGGAGATTGCCCAAGTGTTGCTTATTAGTATGTCTTCTATAGTCCTCATTTTAATTAATAATATTCTTATCTTCTTCCCTTTTTTTTTGCAATATGTTTAATATGATATTATGCTTCACTCAATTGAATTTTTTTTTATTTAAGTTATTTTAGTTACTTAAACATTTGTCCAATTTAAGTCTCTCTACATGTGTATTTTTTGGCATTACTGACAAGATTCAAGTCACCTTCCTAGGTGGAGAGTCACGAGAACACGAGCGTCCATCACGCGAAAGGTGTATGAGCGCGATTATGCTAAGAGCCATCCAACCTTGAAGAATGGCTTGAATAGGATCTTCAACGCATAAAATAGTCTATTTCTGTCACGTCAAGAGAGACGATATAAATACTTAAATTTTACAATTTTATAATTTATACTAGCACATTATATTTTTTGCAAAAGTGAGTGATGAATTTGACCATGAAACCTGCAAACAACTATATATAATATATATAATATATATAATATAATATTCTCTGTTTTAGTTTTCTCTCTTTTTATTTTATCAAATCGGAGAGAGAGAGAGAGAGAGAGAGAGAGAGATTGGTTAGGAGGAGAGTAAAAATGATTTTTTTTATATCCCTCTGTTTAGAGAGACGGCGAGAACGAGTGAGTGAGGTTGGCTGGCGGAATGTTCGCCGGAGAGTGCGATCGTCGGCAGCGATGTTGGGTAGCTGTGGTTCGGATGGATGTGAACTGTGACGAGTATGTTGGCTCGCATGAGGTTGGCTGGTGAGATGTTCTGGACGAGAGTTTGCATGGAAGCTTAGTTGGTGGTTTGGAAAAGAAAGAAGGAATTAGAGTTAGTGAGGTGGAGGCAGAGTTGTTGGGAAGAAAGAAAAGAATAAAATAACTCTCTTTTTTGTTTTGGTGAACCTGAGAGAGAGAGAGAGAGAGAGAGAGACAAGGAACTCGACATGGGAAGGAAAATGGCCAGTTGATATCCCATGAGAAAAATAAAAAATAAAAATAAAGATAACATAATAAGTTTGACTGCTCAGCTTGGAAAACAGCCGGAAGAATCTTAGCTGGTGGCGAAACTTTGATTAGTGGATAGTAGTTAGATGGTTTAGGAAAGAAGAAAAGGATGCTGCGACTTGGTGGCCGTGTGAGGTGGGCTCGCTAACGAACAGTGGGAGAGTGGCGTCGACCACCTCAGTGAAGGAGTTCGGCCAAAATCTAGATTATGAAGTTAGAGGGTGCTCTAGTGCAATAAGGTTGAGATAGGAAGTGAAGTACTAAGAATGTAGGAGGCAACGTGGAGTGAGATTCGCTGGCTAGGACCGTCAATGAGATCTTTGCCGGTGGTGGAGGCTGTGAGGAAAAAATATTATGTGCGGAATTGTATGTTCAATTTTTTTTTTTTTTAATAAAAAAAAATTTGAGCCTGACCATGCGGAGCACGTAATATTTTCTTGGCTGTGAGACGGGATCTAGAATGAACTGTTGGAAGGGAAAAATTATTATGTGGAGTCCGGATGCGTCCGGACTTCAATCAAAATTTTCTTTTCTTTTAATTTAAAAAAATGGAGCGTTCTAATTGGAGTTCGTAATATTTGCTCGTTGGACGGTGCGGGAAAATGGAGAGCTGGCTTAGAGCCGGAGGACAGGTCTGTAGCAAAAAAAAAAAATGTGAGAATTATTTGTAGATTATCTTTTCTTTAAAAAAAAATATTACGTGTATCCGGACTTTAATAAAATTGAACATATATATTTAATTTTTTATTTTTATTTTTTTAATTAAAAAAAATTGAGTCTTATGATTAGAATTCACACAAAACTACGTGCAAATTTTACCCGTAATATTTTCTCCCTTTTTGACCTGCCATCCTCATGTAAGGTTGAAGTAATTTCAAATTTTACTTTTTTTTTTTTTAATTTGACGGGATAGGAAGGACGGACTTCTCTGCACAAGGACGGCGATGGCCTATACTAATATCCAAAAAATTTTGGGATTTTGAGACGTTCTAGGTTAGCAGTTCGATTTTCTTTCTCTCTTTTTATTTAATTTTTTTGTGTTAAAGCTTACGAAATATCAATAGTTAGAATCATATGCTTAATAACTTAATGACTACATTTTTATAATTTTTAATTTATATAATGAATATGATACTCATAACTTTAATGTATGTATATTTAGCGACAGGATTAATGAGAATTTTAATATTTAAATGTTTATATATAAACATATACTTGTATTGAATCACAAAAGTTAATATTTATATTAAATTAATTATATTCTGATTAGATTTTATCATCATTCATACATTATATATATATATTAAAAAAATAAAAAATAACATATTTTATTATTATTATTATTATTATTATTATTATACACAGATATGTATGAACTTTAACTAATTAAAGATCATTTAACTTAATATTTTACTTTAATCAATTAATGAAATAAAAATAATAATATTATTATACATTATATATTTATTTAATTTACCGCTCACTTAACTGACTTAGTATTAGTAAAGCTCAATTTATTTAATTTATGATAACAACAATTTTAACTTAATAATATATACAATAGATTATATATATATATATATATATATATATATATACACACACACAACATTTGGGTAATTCGATGGCAATTGAAACTACTTAAGCTCATTTTGCACAAGAGACATTCTTCACTTGTCATCTTGAATGAGTGAAATTTGAGTGACTTTAATTGTGACCTAAATTAATCTGATTTGATCAAATAGCATTGGATCATTGCCAATTTAATTCTCCCGATTGCTTGACTTGGGGCCTTGCTCTTGTTATGGCTACGAAGGTCAATAAATGCCCCCAATATATATGATGTGCCTTGAAGCGGATCATATTTGTTGCAAGATGATCAATTTTGTGGGCTTTAGAAAATTTCATTATAGGTTTTATGAAGTTGTCTTGATTTTTAGGCAATTCATATTATTTAGATATAATGCTTTTTTTTTTTATTTGATTTCATTTATCATCTCCTCTTTTAATGAGTTTAATATGTCATTGTTGCAGGAAAATATTTAGTTGGAGGATACCGACATGCCCCTATGATGAGCCTCGAGGAGGCTATTTGGGCTATGATAGATGAGCATGATTAGCATGATTGACAGACTTGAGTAGCATGAGGCAATGTTACATGGTCGGAGCACTTATAGCGCTTTACTCGCTCACATGCTCTTCCCGATTGTGACTTAGACTCTTCCACTTACGAGAGCCTATAGGGTGGGTTAGCACTATTACATTGAAGTGTGGGGAATTCAACCCCTTGGAGAGTACTATTGATCGTTATGGGTCATGTGACATTCTAGACTGATGCTATTGAGCAGATAGACCGGATTGCTAGCGATCGCCGCTTACAACTGATTCACCATATTGGTCTCGGATTCCTCTTTAGGATAATTGTCATGCCCACCTCGAGATACATTAGATGGGCTAGATACATTTTATAGGTACATTGAGACACTTTGAGGAGAGAAGATATTTATGAGGTTGTGTATGCCTCTATGTTCAATTATGCGTGAATTCCTTCATCTTGGGTTAGAGGAGTGATGGATTGGGATTCTACTACCAACACTTATTGGGTGGGATCGGAGGAGATGACTATCACATATGGGAGTTGCAAATTATCTCGTGGTTACCGATAGTTGGACGCCACTATGAGGAGTATATACCATATGACGGAGCTTTTCCCAAGTGAGCTTCTATTGACGCACATCGGGTGAGATGACTTTACCGCGTCTTGCCACTCTTAGATCATTAGTGAGTCTGGGATAGCGGTTATCGCGACGCTCATGGGCTATCATACCTTGATGTTTGGACATGTAATTTTCTTTGAGAGGATTATTTGGATAGTTTCATCAGACGCACCTTCGGGCTTGCCTTGTCTAGAGGCGACGACCTGTGAGGGATTCAGAGCCATTTGAGGAGATTGCGCGACCCTCTTACGCCTGCATAGGTGGGGATTTACTTTTGGCGTGCTTTTAGCCATCGATTGTGCACCTTCCTCTTAGAGATGTTTATGTTCATGCTAGTGCTCTGGGTCTTGCTTTGATTTCTACCGGGGAGAGAGTTTCTTTATCTATGACTATTCTTAGTGGATTTATAGAGTTTTGAGCCATTTCGAGATCTTCCTCACTTGATATTTAGGATACTCTACCATGACAAGATGTTTATGCTTGGGTTCATATACATGTTCAAGGAGCTTTTGGCTATTTAGAGTATCTTACATTCTTCTTAGAGAGAGGCTACGGTAGTGATACAATTGACACGCTACCTCCACGTTAGAGAGAGCGATCCGCCAATTCTTCTTTGCTCTCACTTAGTGGTTGATAGATTTTTTTTTAGTTCATTACGACGCATGTGATCTTCCGACTATGTGACCGAGTTGATATGACGCTTGATCAACGTAGATATGCTTTACTTTCCGAGGTTAGTCCAAGATTGCATAGTATTTTTAGCATGAGATCCCATTGGCTATGCCACATCTAGCAGTTAGTTGTTTTAGAGGATACCATCCCAACCGAGTTGCAGCTTGGTTTCTTCAAATCTATTACAGATGATACATTGCCTCTTCTCCCGTGTGTAGGCGATGGTAGCAGATTATCTTCGCCTTTGGAGACTCGGATGTACATTTGTTCAAGGACTTGGGCTCACCTCCTAGACTAGGCACCGGCTCAACCTTCGCTTTGCTCCTTCAAATAGTCGACAAGGGTGAGTTACACGAGGTTGACGTGGCACGACCATATTTATAGCTTTCATTGAACGGGACCTAGACAATAAGAGTGATGTGTGAGGTCATTAGGGGTTCCCAGGTCCAGGCCATAACGTAGTATTTTATAGGTGACAAGATGAGTGTGATATGCTACTTTCTCCTTTCCTTCTTTTCTTTTGTAATGCTTTTATTTTCCTTTCATTATTGTTATATTTGAACATATATACCGATATCTTCTTATTATTCTTTTTTATATATAGAGCAATAATGATCTACGAGATGGAGGAGACCGCCTCCATCTAAAGTGCCCTAAAGAGCCATCTTATGTTCACAATGAGGTGCCTTCTTCAGACATAGGTGTAGACGCCTCATGTGGAGCCTCCTAGAGCTTCTATAGACTGGTCGTGAGTCCAATTTTGTGAGCTTTTGGCACCATATACCTTCGTGTTCTAGATTGTCGGTGGTGTCCCACCATCTTTGAGGATTCAAAGGAGGGAGTGCAAAATGCTTTTATTACAGAGTCCACTATTCCAGTGACACCTTTGGTGGATGCATATCCACCTTCGGATCTCTTGTTCGATACCTAGAGAGACACTTTTATGAGAGACTTTAGCACTCACTCTGTTCATTTTTCATGAGACGCCTTCTTATGGATGTATCCCCACCTATTGGTCCTTCTATCATTGCTTACAAGCATGGGGAGACATTTATCTATAGAGTTGGGGTTTACCACGCACTTACCGCTCTAGTATACTCTCCTTGACTTTTGACTTCACATCGGTGCCTCGATTGCCACCATTAGATGATCTTGTTTGCTCGAGTCACCTTTTATAGGTATTGTACTTATCCATTCATGTACTTAATTTAGTTCTACCGCTATCAATTCTTCTAATGAAAATAATTTATTTGGTTTATCTATTCGCCTATTGGAGCAGATTATTAGTCTAAGATCTATCAACACTCCTCAGTGATAAGGAACCGGTGATGCAGATAATAACCTACGATTCTTACGATTTTCTCTCTGGACCCCGGATCACGGGTCACTTCAACATTTTACCTCGATGCCAACATGCTTTTAGACTACCTTGGTCACTTTGGGTTGGAGGACATGGAGTCGAGATTCGGGAGGGCCTATGTAGGGAGGCGAGTTTATAATCCGATGGATGAGGACCCTTTCGCCTATGTGGATTAGAGAGCTACCGAGCTTTGTGAGCGAAGTCGATCCAATGGGAGGCGCAACTTGGCCCATGATGAGTTTGAGAGAAGTGCACAAACCTCAGACAGTTCGCAAAGATCTACTTGATGCCTAGATTGAGATGTTGAGCTTTTAGACAGATTCGAGGCCTATAGAGGGAGCTCATGAGCTTGATGTCTTACAACACCGACCTTGTGGAGCGGGGTAGACAAGGTTGGGAGATAAAGAAAGAGAGCGCCGATGCCGACTCTTCATTGCTCCATGATAGATGTCGAGTGCCTTAGCTCGAGGTACAGAGGAGTTATAGATGGCGTAGAGTACCGTACACTTACTATACTCAGAAGCACTGTGACATACAAGGTCGCCTTTGATGTACTTTTCTTGGTATGAGCTATGTACTCATTTCTTTAGAATAGTGAAATTTTTTATTTCTTTTGGTACTTGTACTTTCTATTGTAATATTATGATGAGCTTTGTTAGTTTGGACATTGGATTATCATTGTTGAGCTTGGTATCACTTTGTGCCACTATAGAACTTAGCTGAAAGGTATATATCATTAGCTTAATGCTGCGTACATGGACTTGGGAACTGATGTTTATAATGGATTTGGAGCGAGAGTCCTCTTGTCCCGACTTTCATTTAGAACTCAGAGGGAGTTGCCCGATTTGTCTCATTTGACTTTTCAAGTGAAAGCATAAATACTTTTGCCCTATGCTTAATGGTTTAAGTGCATAGTGAAAGATTGAGTTTCGATCATTTTAGGATTTGTGGATCCTCTTGTCCCAAAGATTATGCTTGTGTGACTCGTTGAAGTGTGCACATAGATGACACAACCTTTCCTCTTATATTAGATCTATAATATTGACTTATCGCCTAGCAATGTGTGCTTTAACAGTGATCAATAATCACTAAATTCATTTAGTTTGACCATTGCCTTTATGTGAACTATGGAATCGATTCCTTGGTCATGTGCTTTCTATTTTGACAGACTTGATGAGGAAATTGACTTTGATCTACTCTTGGTGCTTGATCAATCTATTTGAAAATTTATTAGGATTATCACCTTGCAAGCAATATAATGATTGATTTGAGGCTTTAGGTTGAGAGTTTTTAAATTGTCTGTCTATCAATCAAGTAGAAATATCTCTTAGATTGGTTGCTTGTAGTCACTAAGTCGATCTGATTTGAGATTGAATAGCCATTGTCATTGGACTAATGAGTAGGCTCTTTCACCGCAGTTTTTCTTATGGCTTGTTGAGTGAGGAGAGCGCCGAAAGGCCATTTATGGGCTTGTTTAATCGACCTTTAGAACCTACTCAAGACTTTGACTTAAGTTGTGATGGCTTGGAAGTCTTGTCATCGATTAACGAGGTTCCTTCACTATGACTTTTCTTGCTTTGTTGAGTGAGGAGAGCATCGCAACTCACTTATGAGTTTGTTGAGTTCAACCTTTACAACCCATCTGTCTTAGACTTGAAGATGTAAAGTTGATGTTCTTTCAACTTAGTTGATTGAAGCTTCTAAAATTTGGAGTTCTTTTGACTTGATCTTCAAAATTTGATAAATTTGGAAGACAAACTTTTGACATTTATGTCTCTTTTGTGTATTGAAGTAGATTTTTTTGTTCTCATAAGACCTATAACTTTAACAATAAATGCTTATAGATATATTGAGGGATTTTAGCATAACGCCGATGTCAACCGAATGCATATATAAGAAGATCTCTTGTTCTATAGGAAAGGATTGAACAACTTTGATTATAAAACTAAAAAAATGTTCCCTGCTAACAAAGGGATTGAAGACTAGTTCAAAAATGTATTACAAAGTTTGAACTTCTTTCATATAAATAAATGTAGCTCATTTTAATTATTATATATATTTATCTAAGAATCTCTTGAAGCATGATATCAACTTTTCTAAATATATAAAAATACCCCATGTCTAAGGGGCTTCAAAGAACTTGAAAATGCATTCTCATTTTATGAGAGAATCTTCAAGTGATATTACATGTGTATTTGGTATGAAAGCCTTATTAGTGCAAGATTCATTTAAGTATTTATATACTTATTTGCGTCAATTGTGATATTTCTTGAGATATCGACCATTGATTGGTGGCATCGATCGTTGACCATTCGTATCAATAAGTCAGACTCCTCTTCGTACACCTTCTCGACGTAAGGACCTTCCAGTTAGCTTCAAATTTACCATTGATCTTATGATGAGGGATGATTGGCCTTCTCGACGAACTAATTCACCTTTCTGGAATGTCCGAGGACTAACTATTGAATGCTTTGGATAGCCTCACTATGTAAATTTCTAAACTTTGTTGAGCTTGGAGTCTAACTCCATCAATCACATCCAACTCTTCCATTTGCATGTGAGAATTCTCATCTTGAGTAATATTGAATTGGATAGGTACTTGATGTGATGGAAGCACAACTTAGTGGCGTAACGCTTCAACTCTAAATATTAAAGCATAAAAGTGGTCTTAGTTGCTATGAAAGTTGCTCTATATTCCCGTGAGTGCTTCCATCATTTTAGTGTACTATACCGCCCTTTTATTCTTCGTGAGAATCTTCTTGAGTAATTTTACTAAAGTTTTATTGAAAGCCTTAAACCATTGGCCCTTGATTATAGATTGATAAATATTGCCAATCGATTTCATGTCGATCGACAAATTTATATATTTTGCACTCTTTAAATTTGAGCTATTATAAATGATTTATCGGTACTCAATCTATAGACAATATTGTTGGTGAAGAAGTCAACTCAATCGTGACTTCCTTAAAAGGAGCACCATTTGGAGAAGTAGTCGCTAATGAATCGATGTCCAGATGATGGCGATGATCGAGGATTATATTTATTCTCAACATTCAAACAACCAAGATGCTTGGATGTAGCAAATTGAGGTTGATGAATGATGTTACCATGGACGACATTCGTGGCACCTTTTGGCATGATCAATATAATCTTTCATCATCAATGAAAAATAATATCCCATTCTCTTGATTTTAATTTCCATCTTGGGACTGACGATAAGCGCCGTAAAGCCCTTCATGAATTTCATTACTTTGCTAGCTTCATCTGTCCCAAACATTGTAGCATTTGTTCAAAAGATCTACTGTCATAATGTGTATGCATGGCATAGTATTCTTTTCTTTATTTATGAGGCAAATGATTTACCACAGGTAACTTTCCTTCTTTAAAGTAGTCGATGAATGGTTGCCTCCAATAATCAAATACTTTTACTATGAAAGTTTCTTGTTGTATTCAAAACTCCACTTGGAGTTCTCTTGGGTTGATTTCTTTTGTTCTTGTAATAGGGTGTGAGGAAGAACCAAAGTTGCATCATCTTTACGCTTAACAACCCTCTTCGTGTGGGGAATGCAAATTTGTTGGTTGTAAAACTCGATGAGTAAAGACATTGATCATCACATAGTCATTATTCATACTAGCCATCTCTTTAGCTTTAGCCAAACAATCTACCTTATCATTCGTTGATCAAGAGACTGAGTCAATGTGACATCAAATTTATTTCATCAACTCAACAACTTGTTTGTGATAGGTTAACTCAAGCTTGTTGATCTTATAAATACCCAAGACTTGATTGATGACCAATTGAGAATCTCTAAAGATTTGTAAATTATTTATACCGATAGCAATAGCTTCTTGAGGCCTACTACTAATGCTTCATACTTGGCTTCATTATTTGTTTGAGGTTCGCCAATCCATAGTGTCTCATTATTCCTCCTTCTAGTGTTATGAAAATGAGGCCAATGTCAACTCTTGCTTTTGGAAGATTTGGAGGTTGAGGTGCTTGATTGACGATGCTCGTCAAAATACATCTCTAACATTTGCATCTTCTTTTTCATGGATGAGAAAAATTTGCTCATCCGGAAAATCGACATTAAGTAGAGTCTGCTATGATAGGATGTGTAGCAAGAAAGTCTCAGAACTTGTCCCTTCAATGCTTTCTGAGGGATATATATAATGTCAATTTACAAGAGTTGAACTCCCATCTAGTCAAACAAATCAATCTTGGTCTTGTCATTAAGAACTTCAATGTAACCATCTTTGAGATAAGCGTTATTTTGTGAGACAACATATAATGATGAAGTTTTTGGATAGCAAAGATCAACGCTAGGCAATTCTTCTCGATTGGAGAATATCTCACTGCTCCTTTTAATCTTCAACGATATAATAATGAACATTCTCCTTATCTTCTTCATTATTTTATGCTAATAATGTTCAGAGACTCTTCTAATGTAGTTATATACAAAATAAGAGGTTTTTCGGAATTAGTGTTGCAAGGATTGGTGGATTTAATTGATATTTCTTGATGCTATCGAACGCTTCTTGACACTATTTATCATCTCAATGCAGATTCTGCTTCATTAATTTTGTAAAGGGTTGGCATCTGCGATAGATTTGATATAAAATGCTAAATAAATGCAAGTTGTCCATGTAATGAGCGAAACTAATGCAAACTCTTCACGGTGGCATCTCAATGATTGCCTTAATTTTTGCATGATCAATCTCAATTCTATGGTGTATAATGTAGCCAAGGAATTTTCCGACCATACCCAAATGCACATTTGAGGGGATTCATCTTGAGATTGTATTTTCTTATTCTCTCTAATACAATCTTTAGATCATCAAGATGATCTTTCGATCTTTACTTTTAATGACGATGTCATCGACATAGCATTCTATCCTTTGATGAATCAACTCATCAAAAATACGAGTCATATCTAGTATGTAGCTCCAAAGATTCTTCAATCCAAATGGCATGATTGTATAGCAATATATATACCAATTGGTGTCTTGAATGATGTGATTTTCATCTTCAAGAGCCATCTTGATTTGATTGTAACCCGATGATCCGTCTATGAATGCTAACATATCATAGTTTGAAACTATCCACTAGTAATTGATATTGAAGTGAAAAGTCAACTTTTGGGAAAGTTTTATTTAGATCTCAAAAATTGATGATACATATTTGACCATTTTGCTTTCTCATACAATATTATCCAATCGCATACTTCTCTAATGAGTCCGCTTCAATGAGCTTTTAGTTTCGCAACCACCGTTTTCAATCTCCAACCTCATTCGCCTAGGTGCTTATTTAACGGGTGTTTCTTCGCTTAATAGCAAATCTATGAACTACCACATCACAAGATAAACTGGCATTTTAGAATATGTTCGGAAAAATAGTCTTTAAATTCATATAGCAAGGCTTTTATTTCTTCAATATTTTCATCGTGAAGAGCACCTTTAAAGTTGGTCGGGATCATCTTATGTTCCCAAGTTAATTTCTTTCAACTCATCCATGGTAGTTGTCTCCACCATTGTTGACCTCTTTTTAAAATGAGTTCTCAACCCCTCCATCTTAGACATAGGACTTTTCTTAGACACTAAGAGTTGCTTTAGTCTTAAGATAATTCTAGTGATTAGTTGAACACTCAACCTAATCCGAGACTCATAAGAGTTAGCCATAGGAATAGTTATGCCTTGGGGTGTCGAATATTTGTCTACCCTATATGAACCAAATCATCACTTCCTTTAAGTCAAACTCCAAATTCAAATCAACCTCAAACTCAAATTAACAATTCCAAACCAAACCTTAAATCAATTCCAATGGATTTTCTTAAATCATGATTCAATTCCAAATAATTGAAACCCGTGATTGAATTCCAAATTCTAAAATCTTTCTTAAGTCCCTTTGATTCCACTTTATGGACTTAGATCAAATCAAATCCAAATCAATTCAAATTGAAATTTTTCATAACCTATTTATATTCTCATTTATATTCACAAATATAAATAAAATATAAATTTAAATATCCAAAACTAAATTCAAAACTCAAATCCAAATTCAACTAAAATTCAACCTAAGCCTTTCAACTCAAAATCTTGAACTTAGCTGATCAACTCAAATCAAGCCAAACCTTGATTTTATTCATGATTCAATCAATCCTTCAATCATGAAACCAAATATAAACAAAACTTCAATCATCAAATCAAAACCAACTCAAAATTCAAATCAAATCAAAATTCAATCTTCTTCAAGTCAAATTCTTGAACTTTAAATCAAATTCAAATCAAGTCAAACCCTTGATTTTTCTTCATGTTTCAATCAATCCTTCAATCATGAAACCAAATATAAACATAAACCTCAATCATCAAACTAAAACTAAATTCAAAGTCAAACCCAAGTTAAACTCATGTTCACCTTTGAACTTGAAATTATCAAATGAATCAAAACCCATTTGACACCAAATTACTTGCAAATGGATTTATATTTCAATCATAAGTCCATATGTGAGTTCAATCAAACTTGATTCAAGAATTGATCAAGTCAATTGACCTACTTAGGCTCACTTGACCCAAAGTGACCTAAAGTACCCTTTGAGATAAATTTTAATCCTACCCAAATTGGATTGACACCAAATTACTTGCAAATGGATTTATATTTCAATCATAAGTCCATATGTGAGTTCAATCAAACTTGATTCAAGAATTGATCAAGTCAATTGACCTACTTAGGCTCACTTGACCCAAAGTGACCTAAAGTTTTGAGATAAATTTTAATCCTACCCAAATTGATTGAACTAAGCCCACCTCATGGTGGGCAACAATCATCATGAGATGATCAATCACTCAAATTGAATCAAACCAAGTCAAACCTGGGGTTGACCAAGTCAACACTTAGCCAAAATGAAATTTAAACTAGCCAAAATTCACCATAGGCCAAATTGATTGAAACCATTGATCAAAACCAATTTATGATCAATATTTGAACTTGACCAAGTCATCATTTGAGCCTAACCTGCCAATTGGCCACTTCACCCAAGTTGACCCAACTTGACCTAAAAGTCAAAATGTATCAAAACTTGATCTAAGCCAAATTGATTGAAAACCAATGGATCAAATTCATTCTAAACCACTTGTTGAACTTGACCAAAGCCAATTGGCCAACTAGACAACCTCCCAATGAATTATGAACCCAACTTGACCTAAAAGGTCAAATTGAGCTAAAATCAAATCAAACCAAAATTGATTGAAACCAAAGCCTACAACATATTTCAAATGACCAACCAAACCTAAACTAACCCATGACTTAGCACAATTATGTCAAATGGATCAAATTGGTCAACTTGACCCATTTGACCTAAATGAAATCAAATGAACCAAAACCAAATACAAATCAAATTGAACCAAACCAATGATGCCAACACATTTCAAATGGTCACATGAACTTGACCCAACCCTTGGTTTGACCCAATTTGAAAAATTGGTTAACTTGACAAGTTGACCCATTTTGACCTAAATGGGTCAACATGAGCCAAATGACATCAAATCAACTCCAAATTCTTTGAAATTTGGACCAACCTAATTTCAAACTATTCTAAATCGCCCAAAGTTAAATCAAAACTAAATGGCCATTTTACCCTAAGTCAAGAGGCAACCTATGGCCAATTCCACTTGGAATTTGGTCCTTCTTAATAGACCAGTGGACACTAGTGGTGTGGTGCACATGACCCAATGGGTTTGGGTCAGCCAAACCCAACCCAAGGCCAAAACCAACCACTCAAAATGAGCACATGTGAATCACTCCCACCTTATTTAGCACATGAAAACTTCTCCATTACCTCCCTCTGCCAAACCAACCACATGTTTTCCAAAATGGCCTAACCAACTCAACCCTAGGATCAATTTGATCAAAATGGCAAAGCCATTGCCGTCGATCCTTCTAGGGGAGATATACTCTAATTTCATTTCATTTTCAGACTTGCATTGATGATAGAAGCGAGCAAGCATTCCCAAGCCTCTCCAAGCATCCTCAAGCCATTTGGATTTCTCATTTTTGGTTTTCCTTAAGCCAAAAATAGGGAGCTCAAGGTAATTTCAATCTCATTCACCTCCACTAGAGCTCAATTCCTTCTTCAAGCACCTCAGGGGACCCAATCGAGCTCACCCAAGTCTTCATTTAATCTCTCAAGCCACGAAGCAGAGTTTGATCAAGGCTACAAGCAATTGAAGCCCACTTTAGTTCATAGGAAGATCCACTCAACCTCAAGCCCTCAAATCTTCAGAGGTTCATCTACTAGACGGCTACCTCGGTTGGGAGCACCGGTGATAGCCTCCTATGAGGTATGTATCAAAACTAAGCTTAGTAGGAGTTCTTAGTCCTTTATGAAAGAAACTTTCACCCCATTGCATTTTGACCGTTGGATGTCTTGTTCCTTGCGATGATGATGTGGTTAAATTTGAGCTCAACTGAAGCTCGATCAAACCTAAAGGGTGGCCCCTCTCCCGCATGTGAGCTCGGGATGGATCATGGACCATCCATCCATGCATTTTGGATGGATGGTCTGACATCGCATAGATCCTTTGATTTATCCCTTAAGAACCCCGGCATAATCCTAACGCTCGACGGATCTGATAGTCAAGGAGAAAGCGATAGCCGCCGGCCGACGCAATATTAGATGTGATAACTTAAATAACCAATCCGCCATGCCACATGGAAAGCGTGTCGGTCACGTCCACGTGGGCCGACGGATTAGTTATATAATTAGCAATTTA
The DNA here is from genome assembly GCA_021442155.1 of Cymbidium sinense. Classification (NCBI taxonomy): domain Eukaryota; kingdom Viridiplantae; phylum Streptophyta; class Magnoliopsida; order Asparagales; family Orchidaceae; genus Cymbidium; species Cymbidium sinense. The sequence goes on from CM038230.1 coordinate 5,202,165, forward strand.
ATTAATCCTTAATGACATAAACTTCAAAATTACATAACTAAATGTAAAAAAATAAAAAAAATACAAAATAAAATGCATTTTGAAGATAATTCAGGGGAATTCATTAAAATTATTTTCAATTTATTTTGAATAATGAATTTTCATTAATTAGAGTTTTATTGAAAACTTAATAACTTTAATTACTCACATTAATTGATTCCAAGTTTCTGATGTATTTAGTGGGATGATCTCGCCTCCCTAATTCTTTTGGAATTTATTTATGAGTTAATTAGAAATCAATTAATGAATCCTTAATCACTCTCTTAATATAATTTTAAAGTATGTGAATAGTGATTTAATCCCTTGATTAAGTTAATTAAACTTTGTTTAAGTGAAGAGGAGGTTTATAGAATGGGTTTGGGGTATTTTCCCAAGTCATTCTCTAAACCCCTTTCCTTCTTAATCAAAATTTAAAGGGCTAATCCACTAATGACCTACTTAATTAACTTGATAAAATTTTCAAAACATTCCAAAACTCAATCATTTCCTTCTTGGGTAGATTCTTAGGTGTTCAATAACCTAAGTAGCTTAAGAAAATTATATATAACCCATATGTGTGGAAGGGTTATGAAAGTACTTAAATTAAATCCTTTAGCTTAATTAATCATTAATTATGAGCCAAATGCATTAGGCTCCTTTCTTTCTTAGGTGCATTGCTGATGTAAATTCTTTATAATTTTATTTCATACATTGGCTCATAATTATTTGGTTAAAAAATGTTTAGGTGGGCTAATTAATGAACTTAATGAACACCTTAACATAAGTAAAACATAAAATCCACTTAAGGGTTCTAGAAATTAAACTAAAATAACATACACAAGTGGACCAACAAACCTTTTCACATTTCCTAAAATTCAAATCAAACTCAAAACCAAATCAAAATTTTCTTAAATCAACTTTGATTCACTTTAAATAATCTTATTCAGGATTGTCTTTAGGAATTAATTAGGGTGAATGAATTTACATGCTTTCATCACTTTATTTCTTTCCAAGCATGTTAAATGTGTATGTCATATGAAAATCATGCATTCATGTCTTTTGAAAAATCAAATTAAAATAAAATATTTTCTGTGTCAAATTGCATGTTTTGGCTAAAGTAAGAATATGAATGGCTATTATTATCACTACTAAACCCAAAATTATTTTAAAATTTACAAGTCAAACATTATAAATGAAAGGTATGCTATTTATAAGTACTTATAAACTTGCATGTGAATAATATGAAATGTGTTATGTGATTTCCTTCTCTTCTTAACATAGGTTTGTATAGGATTTGCCAAGTGTATAGTCCATTTGAAAGGACATAACACTTGCTTAAATCCTTTCCTAACTCCTATGTCATGACTTAAGAAGGAACTCCACATCACACATGTAAACTAAACAATCAAACCAAAATCAAACAAAGATAAACTTTTGCATAATTCTCTTCCATGCATTTCTTTTATACATGCACATGTATTTAAGAAAAGTGGTGTATTAGTTTGGACACCGGATTGAGGTTTTAAGTAGCCCCAAGTAGGTCTTGTACCTCCCCGGTATAAATAATGGTGTCGACTCACTTATGTCTTTCCTACTTGTAAATGTACATATGAAAATGAATAAGAGAATCTCTTTTCTACTTAACTAAATCATGCATCATGAAGCATCTAAATTTTCTTAAGTAACATCCCTTAGCATTCATCATTAAGGTGTGCTAAATATTTTCATTTGCATGTATAGATATGCTTAGGGTCCATCCATATGCATGTTACACATATTGGGAAAGAAATAAAGTATTGTGTGTTTTGTGATAGTAATTCACTTTACTTAAATCTTAAAATATTTTTCTTTTAATAGGTTTATTTAGAGAAAACTAAACTTAAGGTTAATTAAAACACATAATAAAATATTCACTAAACAAAAATCTTTAATGAATCTACCTTAGAAATTACTTAAGGTAGGGAGGAAAAAGAAGTTCTCTTTTATCTCTTTATAATACTTAGTAATTAATTGTAAGTTCATTCAAACCTAATCAAATAACAAAATAAAATTAACCAAATCAACTAAATCACTTAAATGAAATCACCCTCTAAGTTGAAAATTTTATACTTAGAAAACTTTAACCTTAAAGCCTACCTAAACATATAACACAAATCTTAAATAGCACAAACATTAGCTAAGTCACTACTTCTAGCTTTAGATTGGGTGGTGCATGATTTGATATTTGCTTTTACTTTGTAATGTAATATTTTGGCTTGAATATTAGGTATGTATGTAGACTGAATGGTAGGGTAATCTTAGTCTAACCATTATCTTCTATAGAGGATTATGCTTAAAGGGCGTTGTAATAAAATATAAAAAATACTTTTATTGTGTGGTTCCTTATACCCCTAAGCATAATCCAAAATAGGCTAGGTGGACTTGGTTACCAATGTGTGGGTGCTAAGTCCAATTTATTTATATACATGTATGGGATTGTGTGATTTGTTTAGCTAATCTCTATTTTATAGATTTTAGTTAGATTCCATTTTTTATTTTCATGTAATTTTGCAATTAGGATTTGGAATGATTGTTATGGGGATTAGGATGAATATTGGTTATAATACTATGTCTTATATACCATGTGAAGCCTTTGGAGTAACTACATTCCAACCAATCAAAAGAAGAAAGAAGAAAGGGGAAAGAAGAAAGAAGAAGAAGAAAGAAGAAATGAATAATGAAGAATGAAAACCCCTTAATAATGAATTTCTTTATTATAATTTATTTATTTGTAATTTGACTTGTATAAGGGTAGAGCTCAACTACTCAATTTATTTTGAGTTTGTGCGATGGAGCGACCATAAATGGCCTCTCTTATTCTTTTGCCCTAGCTTTATAAATTATTTGATGTTTGTTTAACTTGTGTATTAAGATGACATCTTTTCTAGTTTCTTCCTTGCTTTGATGTATGACTGGATGATGATTAGGCTCTTAGAAAAATAAATTTTCTATCTAATTAATCAATTCGGACTAAAAAAATAAATAACTCATAACCTCACCTAAAGCTTAGGTTATAAACAAGATAAAAGAATTAGCAACCCTTAGTTGAATGTTGTATTTTCTTTTCACATCATGTATAAAAAAGTATATTATTTCACTCTTGATGGAGGGCTTCCACCTTTTCTTAAAACTTGGCTTGACCTTTGAGAGCCATGGTAGAAACACACCTCCTTTCTGATTTTGGCCCATAATCTAATTTCTCATGCATTAGGCATATGAATCCTAAAGCTGTCAAATTGATTGTCCAAAATAAAATAAAACATAACAAAAATTTGCATTAGATTTAAATCATTAATCATGCCCTACATGATCTAGTCTCTTAGGGAGTGTGTTTAAAGAACTTAGTCTCTTTCTAAATAAATAATAGCATAGCCATCTTGCAAGAGCATATGACATGCCTATATGTATATGACATCATAGAGGAGTTAGACGTACCACCCCGTGCGGTTGTAACTCCAAATAGGTGATTTATCCTCTCTTGTGGAGGTAAACCAAACACCCATTTTCACTTTAGATTTAAGTTCTAAGGTTGCTTCTCCCATTTGTGGGTTACAAGCATAAATCCTCACCTCTTAGGCATTTTCACAATTTGTCATAGAATGATAAGTCTTAGATTTCTAAAAAAAATTCAACTCAAATAAATAAATCACTTCAACTTCAAAAATATAAAGCCCAACCATAGGATAGTTTGGCATGCTTGCTAGGCTTCCTAGTATCCTAAGCATCCCTACTTATCTTCATTTGGCTTTGATAAGAACTCCCTCCTTCGATCAACCCACTTGATCTTTCTAAAAAATAAACCAATCGATTGATAGTCCTACCTTTGAAATCTTTAGAGACAATGATCATTTACCTTAATCGAGAGTATTCTTAAGGAATCTCATTCCTTAGGATGTAATTAATTATGTAGGCTTGCCCTTATAGGGAACTTAACGAACTCGCTTTATAATAAATCCCGCTTTATTTTTCATGTAAAGTAGGGTAAGAATCTCTGTACATATGAAGACCCATATTCCTTAGAGTCCTTATTCAGGTGATTAGGTCCATTGTTGGGTGGTGACTTCTATCTTTCGAGATAGTACACATCTTTCAATATCACCATCATTTTAATAAGAACATCTACGATTCTACGTGGTATCCCAAAAGGTGTATATATATATATATATATATATATATATATATATATATATATATATATATATATATATATATATTACCACGTCATCTTCAAGTTCATCATGTGCGCTTGGCTTCTACCTCCCATCATTTATGAGATTAATTTCATAAAATTCATCTTTATTTTTAGTCTTAGTCTTAATCTCTTCTTCTATTACCACATAATGGGTTCTTCTTTAACGATTTATGCCGAATGTATCCAAGACCTTTAGTGGTGTAGTTATCCCTTTTTTATGAGGTTTGTGAGCTCTTTGTACTCTAAAGAGCATCAAAGAGGTAAGCTCACCACTTGTCTGTTCGACATCAACCTAATTTGTGCATCATTCTGGATCTTTAAAGGATTATATTTTGGCATCCTCATGGGAATTATATCATTAGATTCATCAAATTACATAAGTCAATTAGAATCTTGATGATAACACTCATTGGACTTATAGAATGAGGTTTTAGGTCTATCACTACCATGCAAAGGAGGTACATAAAAGGTCTTCAACTCCTCAACAATGTGATCTTCACATGGAGTAATTTCTTTAAAGTATTGAGAAGGGATTGGGATGACCACATCTTTGATATCAATAAATTTTTTGCTCTTATTGAAGAGGCACATTGAGTCTCACCTTCATAGGAGTATTCAAACACATAATCTATATTAGAGTATTCTACTTTCTCCTTTCCCTTCCTAGAAGATTCATAACTCTTTTAAGTTTCTGAATTTTATCTTTTCTTCCATATCACTACCCAAGTGAGGAACTAGTTTCTTTAGCTTGGATGATATTTCAGATGTTTTAGGAAGAACTGAAATCACCTTCTTTCTTCCTTTTGTTTCATATTTCTTTCTCTTCATTCAATTGCTTTGTAGTCTTTGAGATTGATGGTGTTGATTGTTGAGGCTTAGGATCTTTTGAAAAAATATTTGGCCTCTTCATAGATCTTTGCCTCATGGACAAGAAACGGTTGAAGATTGCCGGATTTTATGCTCTTCTCCATCCTTCAAATACTTCATGCATTGATGCAAAGTGGACGGAATCATTCCATTCTCGTGGAGCCGGATGACCCAAGGTTCGAATGAGGAGTCGATCTATCACATGGAACTTAGCATTTGTATAAATTTCATCAAATCTAAGTGGAAGCATAAAATATCTAAGAGTCTTCGTCCCTATTCATTAAAGCCATGAATCATTAGCTTATCTCGGCCGAGATGTTGAATGTCTAGAGATAATCCTCTTAATGCTCAGACTTATGAAATTGACCATTGGTCGATTAGAATTCTATTGATTATAATGTCATCGCTTCCGCATACACATATAATGGGTGATTGTGTTCGATGTCCCAAGCATGAGGTCTTCTTCTAAAAGGTGATCATTGGAAGATCTTGAGATTGCAAAACTTTAGTCATACATCATTCTCGCAAAATATGCTTCATATTTCTCCGGATCCTAAGAGCCTAAATCAAGGTCTCGTGGAGATCCTTTGACATCAAGAGGGCCTCATACACACTCAATTGTGGGATCTTCCTCAAATACGATAGAATATTGTAATCAATTTTTTACAAATGTTAGATTTCTTACTAGGCTATTCAAGAATGATGTTTTATTGACTTCAATATTTTTATCTTTATCTTCATTTAGTGGGCCTTTCCTTAGCGGGCGGTTGCAATGTCTTTCCACTTCTTAATTGTACTTGAGTCGCTCTATCTAACTTAGACTCTTAAAGAAGTATCACCTTCATAATAACCATTTATCCTTAAAGCTTTTGAATCACTACCCAACTTTATATGCTCCATGTGAGATTTAATTGAAGATAGTAAATCATCCCAATCGTGGAAGCATAGATCTTCTTCTAAGCCAACATCCGCTTGTCTCACCATTAGATAGGCTTCAAGATTACCTTTAAGAAATTTTCTTCTCGATGGGATAAATTTCTTGAGTTTATCCATACATGTTGTGTTTAATGAAACGTCTGATTCCCTCTATCACCAAAATAAGAGTTTCATAGATAGGCATCCGCATCATCGAGATAAGTGACATGTCTCTTTAGGCAATAATTCTTCAATGTCATCTTCTTCTACTTATCTCGATTTGGATTCCCATAAAGTCAACAAACTAAAGTTGCCTCTCGGTTATTGATATTCTTCCAAATTATTAATTGTAGTCTTCTTCTTAATTTTCTTTTTTTTTTCTTATTTCTTATATGCACTTGGTTCAATTTTGAATAGGTTGTTCGTTACAATATCGCCTTCTTAAAGTATCTTTGGGAGGTTAAAGTACTTACTTTTGGTATATATTTTAGCCAAGTACAAGCTCAAATGGTGACTTCCACTTGACATAAGGGGCACCTTCTAGTTGCTTTAGTATTTTTAATATTTTCTTTAAAATTGTAGTCTCCCATTGATCATCTTCAATTGACTTCTCTTTTGCTTTATCTTCTGCAGGGGAGAAGATAACCACCATTGTAGATTTTTTCTTTGGGTGAATAAGGACACCTGGACAACGTGAATTCACATCTCTTGTATTTACTTTCTATCGTCTTTGAATACATAAGAATCCTCAATTGGGTGGCTAACCACTCGATGATATGGGCAATAATGTGGATTATCGGTTTGATTTGATTCTTGGCCTTTTGCATTATGGTAATTTCATCCCTTTAAGTGCTTGGTGGAATAATTTAGACATGTTTCTCTCTTAAAGAGTATTCTTTGCTCATCTTTTCTTTGAAAGATGGTTGTATACGTTCCATATCTCCCATTGATTGCCTAGGTGCTCTCTACCACTTGAGAAGTTTGCTTATGGTTTGCTTCCAAAGATAAGCTTTGGCTAAGGGTTTCGGTTGTTTGACTCTTTCTTCAACATATATAGGTTGCTTTTCTTAATCAACATTGTAAACTACTCATTTTTCTTTTCATGAGTTATAAGAAGTTGAGTGTGATTCACTCCACATTGATTCTAAAGGCTTACTTCTTTTTTGTCTTGTAAATAAGGACTTTGAAAATTCAACTTCTCAAACTTAGCCACTTGATCGAGCGCTCACGAAGATAGTGATAAAAGCCATACACATATATGGTGTCATCTTATCATCAATATTTCTCATTAACAACTGGATCGCATGCTCTTCCTCTAGTTGTTGTTCACACCTCATGCTCATATTATGCCAACGTGTAATATATTTAGTTGACAAAAGTCTTGACCGAGGTTAGCAATAGTCATCTTTTTACTGACAAATTTCTTGATAAACATAGTCTCTAACTCGACAAAAGTCTTGACCGAAGTCATTTATCAATTCAGATACCATTCAAAAGCGGTTGATGTTAGTCAAATAAACCGGTGAAATAATAATCATTTCCTATAGTATTGCCACATGTTGCTTTGAACTATGCTAAGTGTTGTCTGAGATTACCATTGTCATCAAAAGTATTAAATTTTGGCATCGAATAACCTTTGGGGAATGGCGTGGTCATACTCTAGGTATGGGCGGCCTTTATTTACTAATTTTTGGTCCGCTACTTCTGATTGACTTTGATCTTCTCATTCAAAGTAGTCTCCAGGTTGAGTAGTCACATGTTGATATGTGGCCAAATTTTGAGGGTTGGTGGGATGCCAACTAATTAACTTCATTCCTCCCATCATGAGAACTATGTGATCCCAAGTTTGAGGTGTTGGCTCGGTAGATAGGTTTATAAGTATTGCATTAACGCCTAGAGATTAGCGTTGGAATGAGTGCTAGTGGCGGCGCCACTACAACATTTCTTTGCATCATCAAATTCATCTACCATCATTTCATTCATCTTCATGTTAAGCTATGCAATCTCATTATCTTTTGCCCTCATCGGCGTTGCATATGCCTTTTGTGCATATGTGTGGTTGCATCGAAATGTAAGATTCTCATCCCTTTTGATTCTTCTCTCACTCATCATCCGAGGAAGGACTTAAATGCTCTTCTTCTTCTTGTATTTTGAGAGGAGTTGTGGGTAGATGGTATGGCCAACATTGATTATAGAAGCAAATACCCGTTGATCATCATCTTGACCTACCATATAGACCACTTCTATTCCCATGGTCTCGTCATTGTCATCATGAACTTCTTCTTGAATCCTCACTTATAAGCATCATCTCCAACGGATCTCGTGCTCAAGTTGCGGCATGAACATTTCTTCAATTGGAGGGTTTCAATCAAAGTTGATTGCCTCCGAGAAGATGGAGCTACTTGTTGATGGGATTCCTTGGGGATTCTGCAAGGTGTCAATCATCCATTGGCTCACTAATAGTAATTTTCTTTTGGAACCCATTCGCCAAGCCCTCGAAGATCTCCGGGAATACAAGCCGGATGTCATGCCTTCATTACTTTCCATGATTGATTTTTCTTGAGGCTTTAGCCTCCGGTTATTTTCCCATGTCGGGACCTTTCGATGATGGATACCGGACACATGGTCTAAGTGTCACACCGATGGTCACTGCAAGGGCGCTTATAACATTCTTTAGTGTTTATTAAAGACGGCTTCCCCATTGGAGCTTTCTCGCTTCTCGATGACTAGTCTCAAATTTCTTCTTCATAAGGCCATTTTTGTTGACAACCTTCAACACTCTATGCACTCTAGTAGACAAAGTCTCAGCTTCTTCGAGGGTTAGAGCTTATCATTTTTTATTCTAAAAAGATTATTTCATTTCGTGGTATTCCTCTTAACCCATTTCAGATTTTAAATTTATTGTAGGTAGGAACATTCGCTTTAGGCTACAATGCTAGTAATGTGACGGTTCAAGCAACGTTATTGAACTTGTAGCTCGATTCCTTCTCCTTTGCTATCTTCTCTTTAGATTACCTCTAGATGAGGAAGTCTCAACATCATGCCTTCAATAGAAAATGGCTCGGTTGGTAAGAATGTAGCATTTCTTGGAGCTAATGAAATCTCGTCCAACAATAATCCTCTTTATTAATGGGACTTACGGGTGTCCTAGTCTTTCAAACACAGAGGCCCTCTTCTTTATAGCTTCAGATAGAAGTTTCAATCATGTTTCTTTCTTTGCACTAGCAAAGGTGCACATATCTGATCATTTCAGCTGGTTGAGGCCTTTGAGCTTGACTTGAAGCGGTTATGTGAATTGTGTCATGGTTGAAAGCAACAATAATTGGGAAGTCTATCGCCAAAGCGGATGGTAGCTCTTGCATCCCCGATATTGATATTAGCTAGATGGATGATGTTAACTGCGGCCTAGTTTGATGGTGAAGGTGTGTTACGGAAGTCCAAATGAAATATGGGGATTAGTATCAACAATTGATATATTAGCCCACACTTTCAAAATGCAGAGATACAAATGTAACAAACATGATGAAACTTAAGAATAAATTATGTATAAAAGATTTTGAAAACTTCGTAATTATTTTCATAATAAAAAAGAATTTGAGGTTCAATCAATTTCATTTATAAATAACTTTAAGTCTTTATTATACTCACTATTATAGCTTTGATTCGACTAGGTAAAGATTGAAAAAGAAACTTATCCCTAGTAGAGTCGCCATAAATGGCTCAAAAAATTCACCACTGACCTCATGAAGAGAGTATGATTAAATGTCGCCTAAATTTTAGAAGGTAGATGGAATAGTAGATAACTACCAGAGATTTTGCCCTCATTTTGTGAGGACTTTAGATCTGGTTTCGTGTTTCTTATGGCTCAAGCACCTATAGTTAATTACCTCTTTCAATACCGAGAGAACTCAAGGCTAGTCATTAGGTCTTTAAATGTGTAGCATATCGAAGCAACATGTAGAGTTTTAGAATTTAGAATTTATGAAATTCATCATTTTAACTTAAAGTAGATAGTTGGGGAACGATGATGATGCACCCAATCTAGATCACATGGTTTTCATCCCGAAGTTGTCATGGTCCTGGTCTACTTAGTCGATGAGGTAGTCACCAAACCTAATGAATGATCCTTGTCAATACCATGGGTTACGCGCCCAAGTAATCCTTTGTAAACTGATGGTGTTTATCTAAGGAGACAAGCTTAAGTCCACCTTAGTTAACAGAGAGATTTTACCCTATCAAGTGCATCATATAGTTTATAAGTCAAGGTATAGAGCCATTGGAGGCCATACAAGGCCACATTACCATAATATAATGGTGTCATTTGGTGACCACCATCAAAGAACTCGGTTATAATTGCATCATATGTTGAGCCATCCAAAACCACGCTGAGGAAACATACCATATTTTACCGACATGAGATTAATTGAGGGTGAGTATAGAATACACTTGACTTGACATTGGCTCCTTTGTGAGCTAGAGTTTTCTTAATTTTTCACATCCGCAAACAAGTAAGGTGGATAGATTGAGTTTTACTTTAAGTTTTAGGTTGATGATTTTCGCTAGTCATCTATCAATAGCATATTAGAATTTTCCTTCAAATTAATACTTAATTTAAAAAGATTCAAATTAAATTGATCTAAAATTGTAAATACATTTTGATGACAATATCCTCCTATTGAAATCTCCATTCAACGCAGCCATCATCTGTGAATAATTTGAATATTCACATTGCAATTTAATAATTTCATTTTAATATAGAACTCCTTCGATTGAAATCTACAATCACCAATCATCACTAGGGAGTAGACCTTGTCAACTCTACTTCTTGTTGGTAGAGGATCGAGTCATAGCTAAAGTTTGCAATTATATTTTTCATATCAAATTAGAGAGTTTAGACTTTTAAATAAGAAATTCTTCTATTAAAACCTTTGATGGTCATGCAAGTGTAAAATAGAATCACTCTTAATGATTGAGCATTTGATTTAGAATCAACTGTCAACTCTTATTTTGCAAGGAGGATTGGATTGATTAAGTGAGACTTATGACTTCACCATATAGATAAAGACCCAATTAAATTTATTTTTTAATTTCATTGAATTTTGTGCAATTTATAAAATTTATACATTTCATGAGGCAATTAAAGCTATGCTTAACTCACTCCTCATGGAACGTGTAAATCACTTGAGGATACTTGCACACTTCTTAAAGCATTACATTTGAATTTGTATCATCTCATTATATGCACAAATCTTGCAAGGAAAGTAGAAGTCAATGATCACTTGAAATACATGCCATATAATTTTTTAAAAATATTGGCACATATCCCAATGTATTGGATGCTAATTTTCTTCTTGGGATGTGTGCTCAATTGACTCATTATTTTCGCCATTACATACACATATTGATATAAAATGTATGCATCAACCTGAGATATGTGTATAACTTATTTCTTTAAATTACTTGCATGCATTTTGAGGCAATAAACTTGAATATATGATAGCCTTAAAATCATGCAAATCCTTTTGTTCATATGCATCTTAATGTAAATAATTTGAATTCAACATATTGTCATTTCAAAATATATGCAAAGCTTTATTATCTTCATCCACATTATCTAGTCATCTCACACAAATAAGTATTTTACTTTTCTCTTCATTTATTTTTCTTCACATGATTGTCATTTAATGAGGAGGATTCCATTTTACTTCTATAAATAAGGAGGGTGAGGAGGTTCTCTTTCTACCATCCTCATTCTTTTCACTTACATCTTCAAAATTTTGAGTGAGTTTTGAGATTGCCCAAGTATTGCTTATAAGTATGTCTTCTTTAATCCTCATTTAAATTAATATTATTCTTATCTTCTTCCTTTTATACAACAATACCAATATGATATTTTTCTTCACTCTATTGAATTTTTTTATTTAACTCATTTTAGTTACTTAAACATTTTTCCAATTTAAGTCTCTCTGCAAGTATATTTTGGCATTACTCAGATTGACGTCACCTCCCTGAGTCATAACGGGTTTGCCCACCATGCCAAAAAAGATATGTATAGGTGATGTGAACACCAAGGATCGCATCTTGAAAAAGATGCGTATAGGATCTTTAATATGCAAAATAGAATATTTCCACATCAATCAGAGTGTCAGTACTTAAATTTCACAATATTATAATTTATCATAGTACATTATATTTTTCCAAGAGTGGGATGAAATCTGATGAAACCTCCAAACAAGTATATATATTATATATAATATATTCTCTATTTTAGTTTTTCTCTTTTTTGTTTTATCAAATCAAAAGAGAGAGAGAGAGAGAGAGAGAGAGAGAGAGAGAGAAAGTTAGTTGGGAGGAGAGTAAAAAATGATATTTTATATCCCTCTGAGAGGTGAGAGAGAGAGAGTGAGTGAGGTTAGAGAATGTTTGAGAGAGCAATCATCAGCGATGTTGGTAGTTGTGGTTAGGATGGACGTGAACTTCATGAGTATGTTAGCTCTCTGAGGTTTTTGTGAGATGTTCGGACAAGAGTTTGCATGGAAGTTGATTGCTTGGAAAAGAAAGATGGAATCGAGTGGTGAGGTGGAGGAGATGTTGGAAAGAAAGAAAAGAATAACTCTTCTTTTTGGTGAACCTCGAGAGGATAGAGAGATAGACAAGGAACTACATGGGAAGGAAAATGGCCAATTGATATCCCATGAGAAAATTAAAATAGAAATAAAGATAACACAATAAGTTTGGCTCCTTGGAAAATGACCGGAAGAATCTTAGTTGGCGGTGAAACTTTGTTGGGTAGATAAGTTAGGTTTAGGAAAGAAGAAAAGGATCGGACTTGGTGGCAGGTGAGTGGGCTCATCGATGAAGAGGAGAGTGGCATCAGCCTAAAGAAGGAGTTTGGGAAAATTATGGAGTTAGAGGGTGCTAGTACAATGGGCGATGGAAGTGAAGTATCGAGAAAGTAGGAGTCATGGAGTTCCGACCGAGAGAGATGTTTGCAGGTGGGGGGTGAGACGGATCCAAAATGAACTGTTGGAAGGTGCAGAAAATGGAGAGTCGGTTTGGAGCCGAGGAGAGGTGGAGAAAATGTCCGAGTCCACGTAACTTTACGTCGACTCAATCCATGGCAGCGTGTCCGGATTTTTTCCCGCTTTAGTGCTAAACAGCGATCGGATGGATGGTGGTGTAAAGGGATGGCGTATTCAGATGCCATTTTCGCTTCCCACCGACCATCTTGTTCAAAAGCGGAGAAGAAGAAGAGAGATGATATTGTTGTTCGACATTCCTCATCACGAGCAGTTTAGGGCTTTCTTTTGAGGATTTTTTTCTTAGCTCCCACTCTCGATTGGCCAAGCCTTGCTCGATGATATAGCAAATCAAAATTGAGGTATTCTAGGTGACTACATGAGGTATTTACATGCATTCCCAAACTTGAATAAATTTAGGGTTTACTCTCTTCTCACCATCTAGTGAAAGATTGGTTATTTTGTATAGGTTATTTTGTTTGTACTCTGTACTCTCTCGAGGGTACATAACATTTCGGTTTTTTCTAGTTTCTTTAGCCTTTGGTTCTTGAGATTATGTTCATTACATTCTAATGGAAGCATTTGGAGGCTATTTGGATGGTTTAAGGTTTTTTGCATCAGTACTCTATACCTCCCTTGAGAGTCATTTATGATTTTTCACAATTTATTTTATCTATTTCTTGAGATTATGTTCATTACATTCAAATGTAAGTAATTTGAAGGCTTGGATGGTTTTAGGGTTTTTTTTGGCATCAGTCTCACCTCTCTTGAGGGTACATATCATTTAAGCCTACTTTTTTCAGTTTATCTTCCTTCTTCTTGAGATTATATTTAGAGCATTCCAATGGAAGCAATATGAAGGTTTGTTTGGATGGTTTCTAGGGGTATTTACATCAGACTCTCCACCTCTCTCAAGAGTACAAATCATTTAGGGGCATACTTTTTTGTTTATCTTGCATTCTTCTTGAGATTATATTTAGGGCATTCCAATGGAAGTAATTTGGAGGCTTGGATGATTTCGGGTGCTTTTCATCACTCTCTTGCCTCTTGAGAATCTGAAATATTTAGGCATTTTTTCCTTTATTTTGCTTATTGAGATTATATTTAGGGCATTCTAATGGAAGCAATTTGAAGGTCGTTTGGATGGTTTTGAGTATTTTGCATGTACTCTTTGTACCTTTCTAGAGTACAAATCATTTAGGCATACTTTTTAAGTTTATCTTGCATTCTTTTGAGATTATATTTAAGGCATTCCAATGAAAGTAATTTGGAGGGTTTGGATGATTTTTTGGGTGTTTTCTACATCACTTTTGTACCTCTCTTTAGGAACAATATTTAGAATTTTTTCCAGGTTTATTTTGCCTATTTATTGAGATTATATTTAGGGCATTCCAATGGAAGCAATTTGAAGGCTATTTGGATAGTTTCGGGTATTGCATATGTACTCTCTGCCTCTCTGGTGCAGATCATTTAGAGCATAATTTTTTTTATTTTTGCATTCTTATTGAGATTATATTTAGGGCATTCCAATGGAAGCAAATTGAAGGTTGGTTGGATAGTTTCGGGGTGTTTTGGCATCTATACTCTGCTCTCTTGAGGTGATCTTTAGACCACTTTTTTTATCTTATCTTCTTCTTGAGATTATATTTAGGACATTCCAATGGAAGCAATTTGAAGGTCGCTTGGATAGTTTGGGGTATTTTTGCATTTGTGTACCTCTCAAGTACGAGATCATTTAGACTCTTTTCCAGATTTTGCTTATTTATTAAGATTATGTTTAGGGCATTCTAATAGAAATTTGATGGTCATGGATGATTTGGATATTTTTTGCATCTACTATCCTCTTCTGAGGGTATAAAATATTTAGGGACTTCTTTTCTAGTTTATTTTGCCTATTTATTGAGATTATACATTCCAATGGAAGCAAATTGAAGGTGGTTGGATGGTTTCTGGGGTTTTTGTATTGTACTCTCGCACTCTCTTAAGGGTAGATCTTTTAACTACTTTTTTTTTTTATCTTGCCTTCTTCTTGAGATTATATTTAGAGCATTCCAATGGAAAGCAATTTAAAGGATGTTTGGATGGTTTCTAGGGGTATTTTGTATCAGTACTCTGTACCTCTCGAGGGTACAGATCATTTATGACTTTTAATTTATTTTTGTTTATTGAGATTATGTTTAGGGCATTCCAATGGAAATAATTTGATAGGCTTGGATGATTTATGGCTATTTTGCATCTGTACTCAGATCTTTGGAGGGTCTGAGAGCATTTAGGGACTTCTTTTCCAATTTATTTTGCCTTTATTGAGATTATATTTAGGGCATTCCAATGGAAGCAAATTGAGGCGTTTGGATGGTTTTAAAGGGTTTTGGCATCTGTACTCTCTGTACCTCTCTTGAGAGTATCTTTTAGCCTACCTTTTTTTAGTTTATCTTGCCTTCTTTTGAGATTATATTTAGGATATTCCAATGGAAGCAATTTGAAGGCTATTTGGATGGTTTTGGGAGGTATTTTATATCTACTCTCTACCTCTCTTGAGTACATCATTTAATGACTTTTCTAATTTATTTTGTGTGGTTCTTGAGATTATGTTCATTACATTCTAATGGAAGCATTTGGAGGTCGTTTGAATGGTTTTGGGGGTATTTTGTATATGTACTCTCTGCATCTCTTGAGGTGATCATTTATGACCAACTTTTAGTTTTTTTTGGCTTAATTGAGATTATATTTAGGGCATTCCAATGGAAGCAATTTGGAGGCTTGGATGGTTTTAGTTTTTTACATTTATACATATTGAACAATTTGGAAGATTCGCTTAGTTTTGATGGGTGATTTGCATCTCATTCTATAGACTTTTCTTTTGAAGTTTACATATATCCGGGAAAAGGATAACTTGAGATGCAACGTAGAACTGTTCGATAATATTAACGCTTTCGATGAAGCCACGACATTTTAAACGCTTCATCTCCATCAATTAGACTCCATGGAATTAAGCAATACTTAGTTGCCATTACATCGATCTGTCTTTGGACATAGAAAACAAGCTTTCTTGTTGGGTGGGTAGTGCATTCCTTTCACCCCATGAAGTTGCAATGAAGATAGGGATGCCAAACAAAGGGGAAAAGGTCTTATGGCGAAATCCCCAATAGTTCAATTCATCGCAGAATCAACTTGAGCATTTAGATGGCTCGTTTATGTACATTTGTGATACATATATTTTCTCTCAAATCTATTTTTTGTATATCAAAATTATAGGGTGGCATCGAATTGATTATATCGATGACATAGATAGATTTCTTGAATACAACTGGCAATTTGGGACTTTCTAGTTTTCTAATTTGATGTTATTACATCAAAGATTGAACAGGAGCGGTTGAGTGGCTTTGTCACTCTTGATGGTATATTCTCTATCTCCAAGAATGTGTAATATAATGCGTTGAAGTTAACTATTTTAAATATTCATTATAGATATGGGCGAGCACATAAGCATCATAAGCCGTCATTTCTATCTGAAAACCACATATGATGGGCAAAAATAGAGTTTTCAAATAATACTTTCGGTTTGGGAGGACACCGGATGACATATAATAAAATCACTTAGTTTATATAAGAATGTCTTTATTTATGTTGTATTTTTCACATTTTCTAATTGGTTTATCACAAGTGCCTTTCATTAGGACATATTAGAGGAGACAGCTCCTTAAGTCGGTCCCCTTGATAATCACATATCAAGCTTGATAGCTCTATTTTAAGTCCAATGAGTGCACCACTCTCCATATGTCTCTCCTCGATATTCTCCCCATCCAGTGTATCTAGCACGCCCTCTACTACCCCTACTTTCGGTGGAGAGGATACTTGCAGTTTGAGACTTGAAAGATGATGTCGTCTTTTCATGCAACAATGATGGAGAGGATGGATGGGCTTGATTTGGTTCTTTGCTATCGAGGAAGTTCTTGCAGGCGGTGGTCCCACCCAAGTGTGGGGAGGTTCTGTGGGGGTCACAGGAAACTCTTGATGAGGCTACAGGGCTTCCCCGTGGAGGGTACCCGGGAGGCTACACTTGGAAAGCCCCAAGGAGGCTACCAGTAGAGGAAGCTCTTATGGAGACTACCAGAGCTTCCACTGTGGGTTGGATACTTCAGCGGGAAGCCCATGTGGAGTTCATCGTAGGTGAAGTTCTTGTGGAGGCCGTCACTACATGACGATATGCAAAGCCTTTTGTCGGTAACATTGAACATGGTGTGAAGGCTGGCAGATGAGGAAGAGGAAAGCAGTTTTTTCCCCCACAAACACTTATAGGAAGTCACGAGCAAGAATAAGTGATGTGGCCTCCATTCAAGATGAGCCCGTAGAGGTATTAAGTTACTTTCTTTTAAATTTGAGATAAAAAATAAATTTCACTAAATTTTTTATAGGTTCACAAAGATGAGCCTAGGTCAATTACCCACGATTGCTATCGTTATGGTGGAGGAGCATCAATCGAGGTATGAATCATCTAGATTGATCTTTAATTTATAATGAATCTAGCTCTTCATCACTAACTTTCATCATCGATATTTTTGTTATTGACAAAGGCACATCATTTTATTAAGTTCTCATCCGAGCTATTTTAGCCGATGCTCGATCTTATTGACACATCATGCTCCGATTGAGGACAAGTAAGTCAATCTTCAATCGACTCTTTCATACATAAAATAACCTATTCGTTTAATTAAGATCACTTTAAAATATTTATCACTTGCGGTGATCGGTATTCTTGGAGAATATCATTATTGCGAGGCGGTCGATGAGTTCTTTGACAGATCAATATCTCTCAGATGCACACATTGATGCCTTGCTTCTTGGTAGAAGTATTAAACGCTTCGTCCGATGTATGTCCCCTATTTGTACATTTCATGCTTGTACATATGTTATCCCACAGAATGTTGGGTATTATGATTCAATTCTTATTTGTTTAGATAAAAGCTAGAATATATAATTGTTCTCTTCTTTCGCAGAGTTATGCCGTGTACACCCTAAAGACGGAAAGTAAAATGTTCATCCAAAGATGTCACTACAGATAGTGTGTCGAGGTCGAGTTAATCTTACGCCGCTATAGATAATCACAGACACTGGGTATAAGTTAGGGGCCTCATATTTTTACGACTCATTACCCAAACAAACCCATAAGAGCATTCTTCCTAAGATTGTAAGAACAAGCTTTCAAATTTGGTTCCTCTTAACTATTTTTTTCTCGGGCCAACTTATTGAGATTATGTTCGCTATTCATATCAAATTACTTGTTGAAGATGTCCGCCGGCGATCCTAAAATGGTCAATCGAAATGGTGAGTGGTGCCCTAACAAGGTTGACCGTGGATGTTTACCCGCAAGTACATGGAGGCAAAGAATCCACAAACTCCGAATCAAGCTAACCACCATGATCGCCAAGAAGATGAATATATTTAGTCGAAGTTCTCTTACGCTATATTTTGTTTGGGACAAAAATATAACTGAGAACTATAGGATTTAGTTTGATATAGGATTTTGTATAATGGATTGGTGGCTTCAAAGACTTAGCTATTTTGTTGAAGTGAATGGATCATTTATGGATCGAGATGATATTTTACTCTACTTTTGTTACTTCTTTTCTCTCATTTCATATAGTTTGATTTTGTTGTTATTATTATCATTTATTTATTTTATGGTATCATCTTTTATTTTATGGATTTGGTTTTGGGGCTATATTCTTGAAAGAAATCATAAAATCATTTTTATTTTATTTTTCATAATGTGTATCATCAATAATATTTGTTTTTTCATTAATACAACAATCAAGATAATCTCATTTTAATTATTATTAGGGATATTTATAAACATTGCCACTAGTCTTACATATTTAGGGTATATAAAATGCATAAATATTATTATTTTAAAATTAATGCATAATGCATAAAATTATTGATATGGTCATTTTATGAGCGTAATGCATAAAATTAATGCAGATAATATATAAAATAAATGTTATGCGAATGCATAAAATTAATGCATGAAATTAAATTAGGGATTACCCATTTTGTCGCCTTAAGATTAATGGTATGGTCAACTGTAATTTGTTCGTGGTGTGGTTTATTGCAAAATGAAGCGAGGATTTCATATAGTTTCTCCGATTTAGGTTTGTTTGGGGTGATTATCTTCTTTTTTAAATATTGATTGTAAAATTATTGTGGTTAGTAAATTTTTTTTAAAAAAAATTTTAATTTTAATTTTTTTATAATCATGATATTTTAATAGTTTTAATTTTTAAAAGTAACTTTTATTATGATTTTTAATTATTTAAAATATTAATAGTTAAATATGATTTTGATTATTTTTAGCTATTTTTTATTTTAAAATAAAGCATAAAAAAATTAACTCAAATGTATTCTTAGTATGCTCATGCTTGAGTGAAATGAAGTTCAATATTAACTTGAACCTTATCGATTGACTTGTCTATTTATTTAGATGAAACCCAAACAAAATAAGTCAATCTATTATAAAAATAGTATTTTTTTGTCTCATTGCAATATAAAAAATTTAATTCTTTTACAACTATAATGAAATTAGTTTATAATATTTAATTATATAATAATTATTTTCAATTAATGAATAGTGTAAATACAATGAGATTAAGAGGCTTTTTAAATTTGCCACCACATTATGAGATTAAATTTTCCAACTAACTTAATACTAATTAATTCTAGATATCCTTTCTTATAGATATCCATTTAATACAAATAGATTTAGTTAACTTATGCATTAGTTATACATATGTATACCTGAGATTTGTCACCATAAATGATATAGTGAGAGGCATGGATGCAAAACACCCATCCAAAACCATCCAAACAGCCTTCAAATTACTTCCATTGGAATGCCCTAAACATAATCTCAAGAATCGCAAAATAAATCGAAAAAAAAGGTCATATATGATGTATTCTCAAGAGAGTATAGAGTACATATACAAAATATCACCTAGAAACCATCCAACCAAATTTTGAAATTGCTTTCATTGGAATGTAATGAACATTATCTCTAGAATCGCAAAATAAACTAGAAAAAAGGCCATAAATGATATAAAATCGTGAGATGTATAGAGAGTAAAATATCTCCTAGAAACCATTCAACAAATTTTCAAATTGCTTCCATTGAAATGTAATGAACATTATCTCTAGAATCGCAAGATAAACTGGAAAAGGCCATATATGATCTGT
Organism: Cymbidium sinense; assembly: GCA_021442155.1. Classification (NCBI taxonomy): domain Eukaryota; kingdom Viridiplantae; phylum Streptophyta; class Magnoliopsida; order Asparagales; family Orchidaceae; genus Cymbidium; species Cymbidium sinense. Next base: position 5,222,445 of record CM038230.1, read on the forward strand.
ACTGGAGAGGTATAGAGAGTACAGATGCAAAATACTCAAACCATCCAAGCATTTCAAATTGCTTCCATTGGAATGTAATGAACATTATCTCTAGAATCGTGCAAAATAAACTGGAAAAAGGCCATAAATGATCTATACTCGTGAGGTACGATGTAAACACCCATCAATCCATCCAAACTTTCAAATTACTTCCATTGGAATGCAAACATAATCTCAAGAATCCAAAATAAACTAGATAAAAGGATATATGATCATCCCTCGAGAGGTAGAGAGTACAGATGCAAAATACCCCTAGAAACCATCCAAGTAGCTTTCAAATTGCTTCCATTGGAATGTAATGAACATTATCTTTAGAATCAAAATAAACTGGAAAAGGTCATAAATGATCTATACCCTTAAGAGAGATACAGAGAGATATAAAATAACCCCAAAATTATCTAAACAAAGCTTCAAATTGCTTCCATTGGAATGCCCTAAACATAAACTGGAACCAGCCAAAAAAAAACTATGAAAAAGGTCATAATGATATGTACCTCAAAAGAGGTATAGAGAGTACAGATATAAAATACCCTTAAACTATCCAAATTTCCAAATACTTCTATTGGAATGTAATGAATATAATCTCAAGAACCAAGCAAAATAAACAAAAAAAGTTAGCTAAATGATTTGTACCTCAAGAGAGGTAGAGTACAGATGCAAAATACCTCCTAAACCATCCAAACAAGCCTGATTGCTTCCATTGGAATGCCCTAAATATAATCTCAAGAAGAAGGCAATATAAACGAAAAAAGTAGTTCTAGATGATCTGACTCCTCAAGAGAGGTACAAAGAGTATGATGCCAAAAAAATCCTAAACCATCCAAACAAATTCCAAATTGCTTACATTTGAATGTAATGAATATAATCTCAAAAAATAGGCAAAATAAACTGGAAAAAGTCCTTAAATGCTTTGTACCTCCAGAGAGAGTAGTACATACAAAAATTACCTAAATCATCCAAGCGAATCAAATTACTTCCATTGGAATGTAATGAACATAATCTCAAGAATCGGCAAAATAAACTGGAAAAGGTAAATGCTCAGACCTCTAGAGGTACAGAGTACGATGCAAAAAAATACCCGTAAATCATCCAAGCCATCAAATTGCTTCCATTGAATGCCCTAAATATAATCTCAAGAAACAAAATAAATTGGAAAAGAAGTCCCTAAATGCTTTGTACCAAGAGAGGTATAGAGAGTACATATGCAAAATAACACTAAAATGTAAAATTCAACCAAACAACATCCAAATTGCTTCTAATGGAATGTAATGAACATATTCTCTTCAGATAGACCGAATATCACTAACAAATCGAAAAAATTGTACAAGAAACATTATGATAAATTTTTATTTAATATATCCTCGCCTAAATTAGTCGCTATTTCCTCAACGTTCTCCATCTTCATGGTTCATTTATAAAAGAAAATGAGATTTTCTATTTCTTTTTTGAGCTCGATTTGCACGAAAAAATACACCCTAAACCCTAAATCGCCATATATTTCTTTTAAGTTCCTCGCTTATTCCAACGACGCTTACGGGTGAAGCATAAACAAAGATCGTGAATATGTCATCCCTTTACCGTCTGCCTAGTCGCTTGCTAAGCACTAAAATGGAGAAAAATATTGGACAGTATTATGGATTGAGAAATCTACGTATGGACTCGGACGTAATATTTTCTGAGAGGTGTGTAGTAAAAAATGTGAGAGAATTATTTTAAATTACCACCTTTTGGCCGTCGTCCCCATGTAGGTCGCAAATGAACCAACCAAACCGAGCCAAGACTTTCAGCTTGAGCTTGGTAGCACATCGGGAGCTCGAGCTTCGAGCTCGCTTCGAAGCTTGCTATGCGGTTCGAGCTCGGTTCGCTTTAGCAACTAAGATGTTCAAGCTTGATTTGTGTTTGGTTCATCATTAATCGAGCTCTTATCGAGTAGCTTGATTGGAATTATAAACGAGCTTAATCGAGTATCTTAACGAGCACTATTATCAAGCGACGAGCTTTAACGAGCAATAAATTAAACAAGCCTTAATGAGCTTTAACGAGCCTTAACGAGCCTTACCGAAAGCAAATAAACGATCTTAAACAAGCCTTAACGAGCTTTAACGAGCCTTAACGAGCATTAATGAGTAGCAAATAAATGAGCCTAAACAAGAAACAAGCACTAAATAATTGAGCCTTAATAAACACTAAAGAAACGAGCCTAAATGAACTAATAAATGTGCATAAATTAGCATTTACCAATCATGAATAAACAAACAATATAAATTTGTAAAAGAAGAAATTTTTATTTTATTTAGGTAAGAAGAAATTTTTTACATTTAAGAAAAAAATACAAAGTCCAACAAGAAGAAAATAGATAATAGACTAAAACTAAGTATAATAAAATAAAATTACATTAACTAACATTCCAACAAAGAAAAGAAAATGAAGGAGATAAACCGCAAAGAAGGCTAAGGCAAGGCCAACCAAATTAATGGAGGTAGACATATATCATATCCCAACACCGAACACTCGAAATGCAGCTTGCTGCTGTAAGTTCCATCCTTCTTTCCTAGAATTATACACACAAGAATTATACAGGAATTATATAGAAAATTTGAAGCAGACCACCTTGTGAGTAGTATAACAAGTAGTATAACAAGTGATTACTACCTTTTTTTTGTTTCCCATTTTAGAGCTCAACTCAAATAAGTTCAATGGAAGAATACCCTTCAATCGTTGCTCTCCAACTCAAAGATGTCAATAAAGAGTATTAAAATCTTGCATTAATAAAGAAAATTTAACCCTTGCAAAGTTATTTTCTCCAAATCAATCTGAAAAATAGAAAATTTAACTGCAAAGTTCAATTCTCCAAATCAACCGTGAAAAAATAGAAAATTTATCCAGTTGCAAAGTTCAATTCTCCGGATCGATCGGTGAAAAATGGAAAATTTAACATGCATAGTTCAATTCTCCGGTCGAACCATGAAAAATAAAATTATGGCAATCAATTATGCAAAGTTCAAGCTTAGAAATGCACCGCTAGCAAAAAATAGATGGTAAATGTAGGGGAATATCCCATGACATCATTAACATTCCAACTTTCAACGTAAAGTAAAATTCACACATATAAGTATATTTCCGTAACAAAATTAGCACATCCTGAACAAAATTTCCGTTCTTTCAATAACAATGATGTGAAGTTTACTAGTTCAGCAAATTAGTTTTCAAACCAATTTTCTATTTGCATCTTAACCAAATGCATAAGAAGCTATAGCATAAATGTGAAATAAACAATCATTTTGGGATCTTAAAATCCCATCAATCAAATATAAACTTTGATGCAATACAAATCTCGGTGACCACTTAGTGGGATTTAAGGCTTGTTGTTGTCATTGTTTTGTACAAATCTTGAGGTGACTCATGACTAAACCAAAGATTCAATTTTACTCAAAAAATGAAATCGACAAACAAGCTCGAATGATGTAAAACTATGGCACAAGATCTCACTCATCACGTTTGAGTCCATCAACTCTAAAATCACAAGAACAAAACCTTAAATAACCTTGAATCGCCAAACCAATCGGGTTGAGCCAAACCATTTCAAATGATGTCGACAAAAAAAACACACTAGTAGGCTATCACTCTAATGTGCTCACTAGCATGCAAATCACCCACAAAAGTTTGAAGTTATCAAATAGTACAAGAAATCCATATAAAAATGGTGTGACATTATTGCTCTTTTCAATAACCTTGAATCAAAGACAACAAGCATTCTCAAAATTATTCTCATAAATATGATCATTGAAGCATTGATCTATCACCAATGATGCACTTGGAATCAAGATTTATGATGTCGAATATTTGAATTATTAATCAAAGATATCACAAATAATGAACGATCCAATTGTCAAAATGGGCTTACCAATCATTAGCCTATCAACCACTACATTACCAATATTCAATATGGCGACAATCAAGTGATCAATCAATATTGGCTCGAGCTTAGATAAAAATTATGCATCACATAGTATCTAGTAGCTACCATCAACTCTAAAAGAAAGGGCAACAAACATTACATTGAATATCCAAATTCTATAGAGTAAGTACCATCAGATTCACAAATACATTTTAATAGGACCTCAACATAATGGCTACCAATACTTAAAGAGAAGGGCAACTACTACTATAGTACATATCATTCATTACAACAATCACTCCCAAATAGAATCTAGAATAATATCATCATTGCTTTGCCAATCGACCAATACTATTTCAAGCATAAAAGAATAATGTAATTATGTAAACATGCATAAATAAGCATCTAGCATTCATGAATACAAATTTATAAAATTAATGTGCATAAACTCTGTACTGAAAGGTCGAAAGTTTAAGCTAAATGCTTAGTAGCACCATCTTCGATATGAAAAAATAAGTACTAATCTTATGACATTCGACTTCATAAAGAGTTCAAGAGAAAATAATAATAATACATCAAATTAGTTCAAATTCAGAGAGTTTCATTTCAAAGTTCCAAATATTGACTCCATGACATCTCAAGGTAAAAGAACTTCTTTCAACTCCTCTTTGCCCTGTACAACATAATTTACATAGATATTAATGTCAAAATTAGCTAAATTTGTAATGCATAGTAAATTAAATTTAACCACTAACATTTGCCTTTCTTTTAATTCCGTAGAAACTACAATACCGGTCACTCTCACATAATAAATATTGAACTATTTCCATCTAAAGAAGCACGATATTGATCAATGACTCTACCACACTAAAAGTTGATTCTCGGCAAGCGATGTTATTGGAATAGAAAGTATATCGAGGCCATCCTTGATAAAATATGATATTTGACCTTTGCCTTTCAACCTTGAGTTTGAGTTCTCATCAAAATTAAAGATTTAACTATTTGATTAGTATAATCTATTCCATGTAAGTCTCATACTCCCTCTTTCCATATACCGCCTCCCCTTAAAATTACAAACACTTCCCGGAACACAACTTGAATCACCTTCTAGAAAAATCTTGTGCATTATTAGCTCTATAATCCTCAACATACTCATTATAAAGTTCATATAAATTTTTGGCATTCTCACCAATGTGCATCTGCAATTTCTTGAGTACATAGAGTTGAATGCAAAATTTATCATCTTCATTTTATGGGTCTAAAATAGCACCTATTGAAATTAAAAGATTGCAACTTCCCAATATTTGTCAAATTTCCCTTTCATTCGGATTGTCATTTCTTAACATGTGGGTTCCCACTAAGAGAATTATCATCCAACATCTCTTTGATCCTCCATAATTCTAACAAAAGTAAGTTAGAGGTAGGATATTTGGAACCTATGATAATTAAAAAATTAAATTAATTTAAGTGACTATAAAGCAAATGAGTTGATTAATTAGAAAATATGTAAAGTTTAGAAGTAAACCGATATCAATTCGTGGCTTGACTAAAAAGCTCAAGAAAAGAATAAACATCCTCTAATTTTGCACAATCTCCTTGACTTGGACATAAAGTGTAACACGGATCTCTATCTTAAAACCTTGGGAAAACCTCCTTGAACTCTAGTGTAGAAGATAACATTGCATAAGTAGCATTCCATCTAGTGACACAATCTAAAATCAATTTCTTTTAGGTAAATGCAACTGTTGAGCTATCTCAACATCACTAATCGATTGAAGCGATCACATATTTGACACTATCTCTAACCAAATCAATTGTACTTTTAATTTAAATCTCATCTTGAACTAACAAATTCAAGATATGTGCACAACAACACACATGAAAAATTCTTACACCAAGAGAAAGTTTCTTGTGGAACTCTAAACTAGCTTTCAACATATTAACCGCCAATGTATTGTATGTCGCATTATCTCGTTATTGTTGCAACTTTATTTTCAATGCCTCAATCCTTTAAGCACTTATACAATATGTCATGTATATTTGCGCTCTATGAAGGCGGGGCACATCAACAAAATTAAGCACTCTTTTTGCATTTCAATCATCTACAAAATGACATGTCAAGACCATATAATGTATATCTTGACTAGATTTCCATAGATCGTTGTGACACTAACTCTATTGATGCTATCTAATAAGTGTTTCAATCTTTTCTTTTCCAATTTCATAACTTGTTACACAATCATTTCTCACAACATTCCTGAAATCCTTTCATAATGTAGACTAGCAACTTTCATGACAATGTTGAACATCTCATATTCTACAAATTTAAATGGCAACTCATGTACCATTATCATATGAGAAATTAATTCCCTTATCCTAGCATGATCATATCTCCAATTAGAAACACTACAAGCACTCACAAAGTCAATGGTACCGCAATCATAGATGGTTGAATTGAAAGATTAAGTTGCCCTTCAGGCACCATCCTCCTACCTGAAGCAAATGTCTTGTATTATGTAGTAGCACCACCTTTGCTCTTTGTAAGCTTATGCTTACAATGATTATACTATACCTTCTCAATACCATCATTGAGTTTGATCAAAGTAAAAATCTTGATGATATTTTTCTTACTTTTTTTAGCAAAAGGATCGCCTTTCTCTATCAGTCATCAATTGGTACAATTATGTTTCTCATATGCATCTCTACTTCTTGTGGGCTCGATGAGGATCCTACACTAAACTCTCTCATAGGCACATGTATAGGATTAACAGAGGTCCTATAGGACTGCATCTTTCTTTGATTGACTAGAAGACATACCTTCAATATAAAAGTAAACAAAGATGAGCATTTAAAAAAATGACATAATAGTCAAAAAAATTAATTTCATATAGCTTTATCCCAAAATGATACCTCAATTGGGATTTTAAAATAGGGTTACAATCACAAAAAAAAGGATACCAACCTATATAACATAAATTTTGAGTCCATTCGAGATTCCACACAAAAGAAGGTAGCCACCAACAACAAGAATCCAAAAAAGTCTAATCCAAAAGATCAACAAAGAATCACCATATTATAAGGCTCCAAAGATATTGTACAATAAGCGGAAAAGAGCAATAAGGAAAAACTCGACCAAGCAAGATTCTAAGGATAACTAAATGTCCTCCAACCAAACTAGCCAAGTAAAATAGCCATAAGGCAACCACTAGAGAATAGCTCACCATAAGTACCCAACAAAGGAAGCCTTCCTAATAGGCAATAGCCAAGAAAAGTAAAAAAAACCAACAAAGCACCACACAACAGAGATTTAAAAGAAGCTCGGCCACCATAGAAAGGGAATACCTACACTAGCTAAGATGAGTCAAAAAACTTAATATGATTGCAATGAAAAGTAAATAATGATTGGCTCTTTAAGATTGCATTTAGTATGAGAATTTTAAAGATTTTGAATGAAAATAATTAATAAAAGAGAATTGGTGGGACACAAATCACAATGGTTAAAGGAAGCATAACTTATTATAAACTAAGTGTAATAAAGACAAAATTCTTGCCATTAGAGAATAAAATAAGTTAATATAAGCTAAAAATGTTTAAAAAATTAGTATATAACTCAGTATAATAACAGCTGAGAGTTATGATAAAACTACCTAATTAACTCATCAAGATCATATAATTGTCCCCATCACACCCATTGTAATAAAGGCCTATCTTGACATAAGTAGGGGCGCAAACGAATCGAACCAAACCGAGCCAAGACACTTCGGGGCTTGGGCACACCAAATAAAAAAAATAAGCCACAGTGAAAAGATTGGAATCAATATCACAAGGTAATAAGTACAAAATTGATTAAAATTGGTAATAGCAACAACCATTCCAACATCGAATCCGCCAAATATTAAAAAAAAATTGAGTCCATTCGACTATTCACAAAATTTTGAGTCTACCAAGTGAAAAGCACCACAACCCCGACTGTAAGGCGACCATAACCAAGTAAGAGCCAAAATACCACTAACCAAATAACCACCAACAACATAACCTAAAACATCCACCCGTAAGATAAATTGAAAGAGGGAAAGGCCGGAAATATGCAACAATATAGCAAAAGAAGCTCAAGCTCAAGATACCCATGTCATTAGAATTGGTCATAAACAACCACCTACCAAATAACCAAATAACCACCAACAGTTACAGTAACATAAAGCAACTGATTGAACAAGTAAGAAAAATCGAAAGAGGGCATAACCCAAAATCTCAAACTGTCAAACATAAACTTAACAGAACAAAATTCCTCCTCCATAATTTGTCAAAACAATCGAAATTATTTAGGCATAACCGGGATAACCGTAAACAATGACATAATGGAAATAAACCAATCAAACTTCTCCACAAAGATTTTCCTCTCATTACTTAAGAGTTCACGACGAAATGACATGAACATGATTCCTCTCATTCGAACTCCGACATAAACCTAAATCAAAATAATAAATCACTTACCTTGGCCACAAAATATATAGTCAAACTCTATCAAGAATCCAAAATCTTTCTCTTCCGTTCATGCTCTAGCCTCGCCCCTAGGGTTTTCTTTGAGGCCTATGGAGTTAAAGAACCAAAGGAAGAGAAATGAGGCGACCGAAAGGGGAATTAGGATAGATAATGCAGTAAGCGCCTCACTTAGGGTTATCAAACGATACATATCGATCAGTCCATCATTAAATGGACGACGCCGAGCCGCCTGAGTGGTCGAACGGACGAGTCCGAGAACCGACACCGGATTAAGGACTTAGGTGAATCGGCTTAAAATGCCGATTAATATATATTATGTAATATTAAAATTAAAAATAAGAAATTTTATTACATATTAGAATTTAAACTTTTATTATATAATATTAAAATTAAATTTATATAAATATAAATATATTTTATTTAATTAATGTTTACATTTTTTTATAAAAAAACTTAAATATTTTTCCTAAACAAGTTTGAACGAGCTTATTCAGGGTATGTTCATGAACATTAAACGAGATTGTTCAGGTATGTTCGTGAACATTAAACGATATATTGTTGGTATGTTCGTCAAGCCTTATCATCGAGCTTTTAACGCTGTTCATGAACATTAAATGATACTTTCACGAACATAATCAAATCGAGCTATGAGTTATTCGACGTTTCATTTACTAATCGAGTATTCACAAAAGTGCTTGTTTGATTAATTAATCAAACGATCATGAACGATCTCTTATCGAGTCGAGCCGAGTAACTTGTTGAATGCTCGGTTCGTTAGCACCCTACCCTCATGTAAGGTTGAAGTAATTTCAAAATTTGCTCTTTTTTTTTTTTTTTTTTTTTTTTTGAATTTGATGGGACAATACGAAGAAGGACGGGACTTCTCTGCACAAAGGATTTCGTCCAAGGATAGAAGTTCGATTTCCTTTCTCTTTTCTTTAGTTTTTTTTTTTTTTTTTTTTTTGTTAAAGCTCACAAAATATCAATAGCGAGAATCATATGCTTAATAACTTAGTGACTACATATTTTACATTTTTAACTTATATAATGAATACGATACTCATAATTTTAATGCATGTATATTTAGGGGCTGCCTCTTTACATGTATTTGGAATACAATATAAAAAGAATATAGTATAAAATGAATTTAGTAGAAAAGGATTATTTTATAATTATTTGGTTGAGAATTTTATAAATACGACTTTATTTTTTTGTTTGGTTGAAAAAATATAAATAATATAATCGAAAATTTTGATGTCCTGTGATGGTGGTCAGCGGTGGAGGGGTCGACAAGGCTGCACAGTGGGTCATGCGTAATTGGTATGGCTTGGCATGTATGTGTGGCGGATGGGCGCTATGGGTGGTGAACGCAGCGGCCGCCGATCACATTATATTTGGTGTATTTGGAATTACTAAATTGTAATTCCAAATACACCCTTTTCTAATTTATTTGAAATACATTACATTATATTGGAAATTTATTTTATTTATAACAAAACACCCAAAGTTAAAATGCATTTGAAATAGACTTCAAATAATACCAAACAAAACTTACACAGCTTTACCGGATTAATGAGAAATTTAATATTCCAATGTTTATATATAAACATACACTTGTATTTAATCACAAAGTTAATATTTATATTAAATTAATTATATTCTGATTATACTTTGTCATCATTCATGCATTTTTATATCAAATATATATTATTAAAATAAATAAAAATGGCATATTTTATTATTATTATTATTATTATTATTATTATTATTTATATATACAGTCATGCATGAACTTTAACTAATTAAATATCATTTAACTTAATATTTTACTTTAATCAATTAATCAAATGATAATAACATTATTATTATACATTATATATTTATGTAATTTATCGTTCACTTAACTAACTTAATATTAGTAAAGCTCAATTTATTTAATTTATGATAATAACAGTTTTAACTTAATAATATATAAAATAGATTTTAACTTTTATATATATATATATATATATATATATAAACATTTGGGTAATTCGATGGCGATTGAAATTACTTAAGCTCATTTTGCACATGAGACATTCTTCACTTGTCATCTTGCGAATGAGTGGAATTTGAGTTACTTTAATTGTGATCGAAATTATTTCGATTTGATTGAAATAGCATTGATCATCGTCAATTTAATTCTCCTGGCTCGCTTGACTTAGCCTTTGCTCATTATAACATGAAGGTCAACATATTTAAGTATCGGAGCATCCTACTCATCTCCTTTGGCATCGATAATAAATCTCTCTTGATCTATCCCATTTGATCTTCTAAATATAACCAATTTATTGATATATATCTTTGAATTCTTTAAACAATAATTATCTACTTTAATCGAGTATTCTTAAGAAACTTACATTCCTTGGGATGTAATTACTTATGGGAGCTTGCTCTCGAGAGAACTTTAACCCGATTTAAATAAATCCTACTTTATTCATCCATGTAAAGTAGAGAAAAAATCTCTAGACATTCAAGACTCATAATATCTTAGTCCTTTAGATGACAGGTTCATCATAGTGATTTCTCTCGAGATAGTGCACTTGCATTGCTTGATATCGTACTAATACCTCAATAAGTACATCCTCAGATCTCATGCTGTCCCTCCACTCCACCCCGCCACACACACACACACACACACACATCACACATATACACATAACCAAAAATAAATACCGTAAGGACTCATATCTTGATAATTAAATTTTTAAGAAGTTTTGAATATAATGTGATTGAATAATAGAATTATTATTTGTATTTCTATAAATCTTTATACCTAGTATTATATTAGCTTCAACTAAATCTTTCATATCAAATTGAGTTGATAGAAACTCTTTAATATTATTTATAATATTGAGATTTTTACCAAAAATAAAATATCATCAACATAAAGATATAAAATAATATAATCAACAACTTAAATATAGACATATTTATCGACTCATTAATCAAAATGTCATATATCAATACTACTTTATCAAACATTTCATGTCATTGTTTGGGTATTTTTTAATCCATATAAAGATTTTACTAATTTACCAACTTTATTTTCTTGACCTTTACTATAAAATATTGAGGATGATCCATATAAATTTCTTCATCTAAACCACCATTTAAAATGCACATCTATTTGATGTATAACTAGATTATATGGTGAAGATAAAACTAAAAGCACATGAATTGCAGAAATTCTAGCAACCGGAAAATAAAATTCAAAATAGTCAACACCACTTTTTGTGTATATCCTTTGCTACTAATCTTGATTTATGTTTATCTATAGATTCATCGATTTTAATTTCTTTTTGAATATCTATTTACATCTAATAGTTTTACAATATGGAGGTAAATCACAAAGTACCCAAGTCTTATTTAATATAATAAAATCTATTTCATTATTAATAGCTTATTTCCAAAATGGTGCATTTATAGAATTCATAGCTTCATCAAAATAGTAGGATCATTTTCTAAAATAAATATTTTGCTAAAAGATAATAAAAAATCATCACCTAATATTTTCTCTTTCTAATTCTTTTACTTTTCTAAAATTTTTCTCATTATTATTAGTTAAAATAATATCATCATTATTTATTATAGAATTTTCTATTGAAGATTCTTTTGATTAATAGAATTTATAATCTAATTTTTTATAAGAAATATATCTTCAAAAAATGTAGCATCTCTAGATTCCATAATTATATTAATCAAATATTACTACGAGTTAATGATAAAAATCTATAAGTAGGGCTATTAAGAGAATATCTAATGAATACACCATCTACAATTTTAGATCTTAATTTTCTTTTTACATTCTGAATAGTTATTTTAGCTAAATAGTCCCAAACTTTTAAATACTTCAAATTGGGTTTTCTATTTTTTCAAAATTCTTAAGGTGTTTTATTAGAATCTTTATAAGGAATCTGATTTAAAAAAATACGTTAATAAAGCTTCACCATATAAATTATTTGATAAATTTGATGAAATTAGCATTGCATTTACCATATTAGTTAATGTTCTTTTTTTTTTTTTTGTTCTGCTACTCCATTAGATTGAGGAGAATATGGAGTAGTAATTTGATATATAATACCATTTTGCTTATAAAATTTATTAAATAAAAGTGAAATATATTCACCACCTCTATTCGATCTTAAAATTTTAATTTTCTTATTTAATTGATTTTCTACTTCTACTTTATATTTCTTAAATATTTCAAAACTTCATATTTAATTTTGATTAAATAAACATAGCAAAATTTTAAAAAATCATCAATAAAGGCAATAAAATATCTTTTACCTCCTCTAGTTAAATTACCATTTAAATCATAAACATCACTATGAATAAGATCTAATAAATCATTTTGCTTAACATAAATAGATTTAAATATTTTTCTAGTTTGTTTTGCTTGAGAGCAAATTTCACACTGCATCTTAATATATATCATTTTTAGATATTAAATTCATATACATCATTCTTTTAATTATTTTATAGTTTACATGTCCTAATATTGCATGCCAAATATTAGAAGGAAAAATTAATGAAATAGAAGGATTCAAGCAAAACATTTTATTGCTAGAAAATGACTAATTTAATTTAAATAAACCATTACATAAATATCCGTACCCATAAATGATCCACTTTTGGTTTTAATAACCTTATTTGTGTCAAAAATAAGGCAATAATTATGTTGAACAAATAGTAAACCACTAATTAAATTTCTCCTAATATTCAATATATACAAAACTGAATATAATTTTAAATATTTTCTTGATATCAATTTTAGATCAATATCTCTTCTTCAACCACACTAGCTAATACTCCATTGCCTATGCTTACACTTCTTGGTGTATCTTTGTAGAAAAAAAAATCAAGATTTATCAAAACTCATATGTATAGAGATTCTATCCACCAATTGGTAGAATAATAAAAAATTAATTTCAAATGATGGGCTGACATATCTCAAAGAAAGAAAATTATTGGCATTGGAAGTTATCATATTAATTTGTGATTAAGATCGATTTTACTCAAAGGTCTTATTATTTTCTTTGGATATCTTATCTTTTCAATAATAACAAGTTTTTGCAAGATAATTGGTTCTCCCACATACCCAACATTGAATCTTATTATGCTTTTATTTTTATTACTAGATTTATGTAAAATTTGTTTCTTAAACTTTTATTAAATGATTTAAAATTTTTCAGTTTAAAATTACTCTTTTCCGTTAGATTGATATATGTTTAAGATTCAATTTTAGTGAGAGTTTTATCTTTTCTTTTATTTTTCTTCTATTCTAAGTGCAATAAAAGATTGTCAAGAGACATCTTATTTCTATTATGCCAAGTGTTTGTGCAAATTAACTTCATGATTATGGTAATTTTTCTATTATCGATGAACTATAAATGCTTCCCTGCTTATGTCGTTTCTTTAGATCATGAATAATGTCTTGAATTTTATTTACTTGATCTAATACGGTGCGAATCACTCATTTTATATTCATTGAATTATTCGACCAATATTTTCTAGACCCACATCTTAATTTTCATATTTTAATTCAGATGCTTTCCAAAAGATTAAAATAATAATGTAAAAACATGTCATAAAGACGATCGAAGAGAATACTAAGAATGCTACCAAGACAAAGAAAATTAGTTTTTGTGGAGTTTTTCCTTTTCCTAACCCTTCATCGAAAGAAGAATTATTTTTCTTTCCAAATTAGGTTCGGATGAAGGAGGATTATATATTGCAAAATTATTCTAAACATGTCAACCAATATATAATTTTCTTTTGCCATCTTTTAAAGTGTATTCTATAAAATTTTTCACTTAACATCATCATGGATATTTATGTAGACATATTTTTTTATTGGTAAAATAATTAAAATCAAGAAAATATTTTGATATACTATAAGATTGTTAGAACTATAAGAAAATAAATTAACAATTAAGAATTTAATACGCATAAATAATTATCTTTTAGAGAGTCGCACCAATTTAATGCCTTTTCTACTTCAGAAGATCGTTTCTTACCTGATCGCGCATACATTACGACCGACGAAAACTGAATTAATCGTGTCTCTTTGTTAAAAAAAAGAGGAGAGAATGATAAAAAAATATGAATGGAGAAAGGAAAAATATTCATATTTTATCATCCCATTCAAGCTCATATTATCTTCTATTTATAGATGAAAGATAATAGTTAAATATTTAATCACATTATCATAATTTATAGCCATTATTAGCTATTATTTTAAGTTATAAATTAATTTATTTATATTTCTTTAATTTATGTTATAAATTATAAAATTTAATATTCTTTTAATAACATTTTTAAGAATAATTATATATATATATATATATATATATATATATATATATATATATATATATATATATATATATATATATATATATCCTTTATTTTCCGTAACATGTAACACGTGTGAAAGATTTCACTAAAGAGACATTTCAAAAAATATAATAATAATAATAAGATAAAATGATGAAATTTAGATGAGCACAGCTGTCATCGATGGTTCGAATCAACGCTGAATATATGAGGTGCAACCGATGACGTGTTTTTTTGGGTCCTTCCTCGTTTAATTAATTGATTCCATTGACAAAATTCATTAAGCATAAGATATGGATTATAGGCTATGTTAAAAACATTTAAAAATTAATTGAATTAATAGAATAAATTCGATGATTTGATTCCATGAAGATGTTTTCTCGAGTTTCATTTATTTAATCATTATTTTTCTTTTTCAAAGGTTCAACATATAATACTCTTTTAATATATATATATATATATATATATATATATATATATATATATATATATTATAAATTTTCAATATCACACAAAAAAATATCATCACTCAATTTTAAAATTAAAATATACTTTTTTTTAATATAAAAGGTGTTCTATAAATAAATATTTAAATTTAAATATTAGATATATAAATAGATAAGAATTATGTAATATATATATATATATATATATATATATATATATATATATATATATATATATATATATATATACCTTTATTTTAATAATTTTTGTGATTTAGAAATATATAAATTAAGAATTTCAATTGATATTATTTAAAATATGAGATGATTTAAACACATAAATTTATTAATTTTCTTTGATTTGACAACCCCTTGGGCTCAATTTGGGTATTCTTAGATTTTTGATATTCCTTTTCAATTTAACAACCCCTAATCTGGATATTTGGGAGCTAAAAAATGTCTACATATCCAAATTTGAGTAATCTTGAAATTTTTGAAGCAAAAAATTTTAATACGAATAAATGTATATATATAAATATTGTTAATTTCTTAATTATCATTAAACATAAATGATCATATTAATATTATATTGGGAGCTTGCATTGGTGAAGATCATAGCTAATTACTTGATGAAGCATATTACTATGTTTAGAGGAGATTTTAATCCTCAGCTTCTTCAATGGCATGGAGGTGAGGAAACTCGAAAACACTCAGCGTAGGGACTACCAAGACTGTGAAGGTTGCCACCTAGGCCCTAGCCTTATCGATGATAATGTGGCTCAAAATATTGAGGGGAGGAGAAATTGTTATATGAGGAATGAATTTCAACGCCTATACTCTAATAGTATTGTGTTATCTCGATAGTGTATATAATATGTGTACATGATTTAGATTATGTACATATGTTGTGTACACGTCATGTAAGAATGATATTGGAGTTCGAACAAAATTACATCTAGACTAAAAGTAATTATCGCTCAAGGGTGGGCCCTTTGCTGTATTGTTTAGCATCATGGCCTCATCCTATGTGCTTGTGCATGAAAACTATTGAAGATCATGGTCTTGCCTCATTGCTAACCAAAATGATTAGTCGATGTTTATGATTACACGCATCATTATCTATTTATCATCGTCATTTGACAACTAAAAGCTAATGCTTCATTCACCAAACTACCATCGCTTTGATCTTAATATTTTCATAATTTATCAACTGACATTTATGCCTGTCACCTTGCTTTATCTCTAACATTTTCATTATTCTCACATGAAATTAGAATAAAACTCTAAATTTTGCAATCTCACTAGTTCTCTAACCTTCATCCTTAAGTGAGTTATTTCACTAGATCAAATATTGTGATTTCCTTTATTTATTTGTATGAAATTTTATATAATATTAAGATAAAAAATTCATAGTGTAATGTTTCACTTTTTTTATCAAGCAACATGTAAGGTTGAAAATACTTTAATATTTATATTAGTGGGATTTACATATATACCACATAATTCTTATGTGTGTGTATATATATATATATATATATATATATATATATATTATTTATTATTTATTATTTATTATGAAAACTAATTAAATTTGTGTATTCTTCAATCTGATGGGAATGAAAATTAAGTAAATGTGTTAGAATATCCTGATTAAAAATTGCTTAAAATGAATTTAAAATTTTTTAATTTAGTTGAGATAGAAAAATGTATTGGATGCCATAAATCTGCAAAAGCACAATATTAAAAGAACAATTTCTGTCCGGTAGAAAATAATGCATGCCTCATTGTTTTGGCATCTCTTTTTTTTTTTTCCTTAAACAACAAGCATTACTATAGATTGCATTGAAATTATTCATTTAATTAATAGTATTTTTTTTCTTAATGCTGAAGATTCAATGCTTCTATTTTTGTTCACCAATTAGTACTGTCGCTTAGCAGTTAGGACAAACAAGTTTCTCTTATCTATCACATCAAAAAAATAATAATAATAATAATAATTTTGCTATTACTTTCTATCAAATATATATAAATTGTGTTTTTAATTTATAGGATTATTTGGTTTAACATTAATTGCTTAATTTGATATAGCAGGTCAATATTATCTAAAAAAATTTATATACATAGCCCATAATTCTTATGCATTTATGTATTTAATATTTAAACTTTGATGTTTATAAATATAGCTCATTTCTTATATTTGAAAAGGTGCATGTCACTTTAAAAAATTAATAAATATGTTATTTTAGATGTAATATTAAAGATTTAGATATTAGATATATAAATATCAAAATTTAAGTATTAGATGTGTAAATATATAAGAATGATGTGCAATGTAAGTAAATGCTCCTATTATTTAATTTTATATTATTGTTTGGTTCATATATGTTGACCTCCAATGACATCATAAGTCAATCATTTTTTAAGCTTTAGCGTCCACAAAATAGAAAATAGTCGAAATATAATCAAACTTCTCGTCACATTCGGAAAAAATTGATAAATATAAATCGACATTCTAACTCAATGATCAGCGGCATTCATCAACGTGTTTTTGCATCAGGATAAAATGATGTTGCCAAAAGACTTTAGTAAAATTGATTATTATCAAAATTATCAATGAGACTATTCGATTGAATATTTCAATGTCAAGTGATAATCATTTACAAATTGATATTATTTTTATTTACATGTATAAACAAAAACGTCATTTAGTTACATAAATAACTTAAAATTAATTTATATTTTATATAATTGTGTCATCACAAAATTAAAATTTCAATATATATATATATATATATATATATATATATATATATATATATATATATATATATATATATATATATATATTTATCTTAAAATAAATTCAATATTTTCTTAGAATTGTTTTGATAGAAAAATTTCCAAATTATTAAACCTATTGTACCCCATGGCTACATTATTAAAGAAGGCTATACATCTATTTTATTGATGCACGCCTAAAATAGAGTCTGCGTGGAGAAGAAATCAGTCGAATAGAGACTGCAGGAGAGGGTTTTCCAAAAAAATAGACTGCAGGAGGGGAAAAAAGGGTGTTTGATTTGAAGTGAAATGATTATAATATATTTCAAATGAAAGAGTTTTGAAAGCATTGTTACGAAGTTTGAAGCAAAAGAAATGTATATAATCACATAAAAGTCTTTGTGATGTATTTCTTATATGTCATAATTTGATAAATTTATTATATTATTATTATAGAAGTTGAGTTCTTATATTAATTAAATTATAAAGTAATTGTTAGTATAGGCTTTGAATTTAAATATCGTTATTCTTGGAAGAAAGATATCAATTCTTCCACAACTAAATACATTATTATTAATTTTAAATTTTTTTTTTTTGCAATGGGTATCCACCCAATATCACGTATCTTTGGATATGGATATCATTATATTGCTCATTTAAGCGTCTAATTTAATACATGCTATCTCTTTTACTTCATCATATCTATCTTTGGAAATCGAATGTAAAGCGAGAGTTGTCTTGTCCACTAAACGACTTAAGAGATGGTGGGTATAATTTTAAATTATTTTACTATTAAAAAATTTCTGCCGACATTGCTACGTGATCTGGCATTTTACACTTACACATGTGCAAGACTAAAGAAACATTCCAAAAAATATTTAATAATAATAATAATAATAATAATAATAATGAGAAAATGATGAAATTTAGATGAGAGGAGCGCCTATATTTAGGTGGAGAAATCGTGCGGCTATGATGAATGTTGCAGTGGATAATCATAATAATATCTCTACCCATAAGATATTATTATTATTATTCGAATTAACGTTGAGTTCCCAATTGTGCTTGTTCCTTTACAGCTGTCATCGATTGTTCGAATTAACGTTGAACATGTGAGGTGCCGACGATGACGTGTTTTCAGGTCCTTCCTAATTAAATTAATTGATTCCATTAACAAAATTCATTAAGCATAAGATATGGATTTTAGCTAAAAATATTTTAAAAATTAATTAAATTAATAGAATATATTCGATGATTTGATTCCATGAAGATGTTTTCTTGAGTTTCATTTTTTTGTCGAAAATCAATGCCATTGAATCATTTTTCTTTTTAAAGGTACAAACATTCAATGCCCTTTTTTAATATATATATATATATATATATATATATATATATATATATATATATATATATATATATATATATATATACACTAATCTTTAATATTCATCATCACTCAATTTTAAAATATGAAATATAATTTTTAAATATAAAAATATTATATAAGTAAATATTAAAATTTAAATATTAGATATATGAATATATAAAAATTAGGTAATATATATGTACCTTCATTTTAATAATTTTTATGATTTAAAAATATTTGAATTAAGAGTTTCAATAGATTTTACTTAAACTTTGGGATGATTGAAACCCATAATTTTATTAATTTTGTTTGATTTGACAATATCTTGAGTTCAATTTGGGTATTCTCAAGTTTCTAAGAATCTTTTCAATTTGACAATCCCTAATTTTGATACTTAGGAGCTAAAAAATGTCTCTATATCCAATTTTGAGTAATCTTAAAATTTTTGAAGCAAAAATTTTAATACGAATAAATGTATATATAAAAATAATGTTAATTGTTTAATTATCATTAAACATAGATGATCATATTAATATTATATTGAGAGCTAATACTTCATTGATCAAACTGCTATGCTTTCATCTTAATATTTTCATAATTGTGATTTCCTTTATTTATTTGTATGAAATTTTATATAGTATTAAGATAGAAAATTCATAGTATAATGTTTCAATTTTTTTTTATCAAGCAACATGTAAAATACTTTAATATTTATATTAGTGGGATATATATATATATATATATATATATATATATATATATATATATATATAATATTAATTTTACATCAAAAATATCATCATCATTCACTTTTTTAAAAGTGAAATATATTTTTTAAATATAATAAAATATTAGATAAGTAAATATTTAATTTTAAGTGTTAGATATTGTTGTCTTAAGATCATTCTTGAGTGAAAGTTTACACATTGATTAGTGTACACAAATTTAAAGAAAGAACTCAAAATTTTAACTAAAACCCCGAAAGAGGGAAAACCACACCCAACAAAATGTTCCACTATGTATATGCCTCGAAATGAATATTCATCGGGATTACAAGATGTATACAAGAAAACAACATATATAATATATTAAAATAGTTCTTAATAGTGATGATGGTGGAACTTAAGGTGGAAAAGCGGGAACAATTTCTAAAATATAGAACAACCACGAAATCTGAAACGATTAAATTGATGGCGATTGTGGCGAGGTGGACGTGAGGTTTGACATCGGTCTATCGTCTTCTTCTTCGAACTACTTTCCTCCTTCTTGAGCTCTCTCCTTCTTTACTTGGTCTCCAAAAGTCCCTTTTGGTGGAGTATAAAATTTATAGATTTGGAAGAGTACATTTTGTAAAATCATGGAAAATCCAAACCACTCCTGACGGTTCGACGATTCCTTTTGATCATTTGATGTATTTGAACATTTGGATGCTCAAATGAGTGAATTTGAGATCTTAGGGTTGTTAGATTATGTCGAGATGCTCGATTGTATAAATACTATATTTGATGATCATTCGAAGGTTTAATTCATGTTAAGTTTAAGCGATGTTTTATTGATCTTGATTGATTTCGACTTGGGATCGCTTTGCCTTTTTGCTTAAGCCGTCTTTAGAATAATTCGTATGTAAATACATAAGAATTATATGGTATATACATAAATTATATATATATATATATATATATATATAATTATATTTATCTTAAAATAAATTCAATATTTTTCTTAGAATTGTTTTGATAGAAAAAATTTCCAAATTATTAAACCTATTGTACTCCATGGCTACATTATTAAAGAAGGCTATACATCTATTTTATTGATGCACGCCTAAAATAGAGTCTGCGTGGAGAAGAAATCAGTCGAATAGAGACTGCAGGAGAGGGTTTTTAAAAGGGTTTTGATTTGAAGTGAAATGATTATAATATATTTCAAATGAAAGAGTTTTGAAAGCATTGTTACGAAGTTTGAAGCAAAAGAAATGAATATAGTCACATAAAAGTCTTTGTGATGTATTTCTTATATGTCATAATTTGATAAATTTATTATTATTATTATTATTATAGAAGTTGAGTTCTAATATTAATTAAATTAGAAATTAATTGTTAGTATAGGCTTTGAATTTAAATATCGTTATTCTTGGAAGAAAGATATCAATTCTTCCACAACTAAATACATTATTATTAATTTTAAATTATTTTTTTTTGCAATGGGTATCTACTTTCATATATATCTTTGTGGGTAGGGATAATTATATTGTCTAACAGGCTTCGTTATCATTCACGCCAGTCCCACTTTTATGATCTACCCCGGATAAATCGACGAGTTCTCGTCGTCTCGTCACTAAATGAGCTAAGAGATGGTGGGTATAATTTTAAATTATTTTACTATTAAAAAAGCCGACATTGCTACGTGATCTGGCATTTTACACTTACACATGCGCAAGACTAAACATTCCAAAAAATATTTAATAATAATAATAATAATAATGAGATAAAATGATGAAATTTAGATGAATCCCGTTACAGCTGTCATCGATTGTTCGAATCAACGTTGAACATGTGAGATGCAGCCGATGACGTGTTTTTTGAGGTCCTTCCTAATTAAATTAATTGATTCCATTGACAAAATTCATTAAGCATAAGATATGGATTTTAGCTAAAAATATTTTAAAAATTAATTAAATTAATAGAATATTCATCATCACTCAATTTTAAAATATGAAATATAATTTTTTAAATATAAAAAATATTATATAAGTAAATATTAAAATTTAAATATTAGATATATAAATATATAAAAATTAGGTAATATATATGTACCTTCATTTTAATAATTTTTATGATTTAGAAATATTTGAATTAAGAGTTTCAATAGATTTTACTTAAACTTTGGGATGATTGAAACTCATAATTTTATTAATTTTATTTGATTTGACAACCTCTTGAGTTCAATTTAAGTATTCTCAAGTTTTAAGAATCTTTTCAATTTGACAATCTCTAATTTTGATACTTGGGAGCTAAAAAATATCTCTATATCCAATTTTGAGTAATCTTAAAACTTTTGAAGCAAAAATTTTAATACCAATAAATGTATATATATATAAATAATGTTAATTGTTTAATTATCATTAAACATAGATGATCATATTAATATTATATTGAGAGCTAATACTTCATTGATCAAACTACTATGCTTTCATCTTAATATTTTCATAATTGTGATTTTCTTTATTTATTTGTATGAAATTTTATATAATATTAAGATAAAAAATTCATAGTATAATGTTTCAATTTTTTTATCAAGCAACATGTAAATACTTTAATATTTATATTAGTGGGATTTATATATATATATATATATATACATATATAATCTAATATTAATTTTACATCAAAAATATCATCATCATTCACTTTTAAAAAGTGAAATGTGCTTTTAAATATAGTAAAGTATTAGATAAGTTAATATTTAATTTTAAGTATTAGATATGTAAATACATAAGAATTATATAATATATACATAAATCTTTTTTTATATTATAAGATATAATGTAATGTATCTGTTATAGGTCATGATCAGTAGCGAAATTAGAATTTAAAGAGAGGGATAGCAAAATTTAAAATTGATGATGAAATCTAAGAGAATAATTAATATATTATATACAATATTAAGTTTTTAGCAAAAACTAGATTTTGTGACTGCCCTATCCTCAAGTCACCTTTTGATTCTACCACTGCTCATGATATTATTGTCAAATTTTAATTTATGATAAATTAAAAAAATATTATATATTTTAAAATATGCAACGAATAAAAAGTAATTAAATTTATGCTGTATGATTTTATATAAATGTAATAATTTTAGAATTCATATCATCCGTGTCAATTTTTTTAGCAAAATGTGCCGTCAAACATTTGAACAGAATATTTCAACGTTTTCTAAAATGGAAAACAGGGAAAAAAAATATTTGTTTCAGACGGGGCATTAGTCATTCGAGCTACTGTTCTTCGAGATAAACTCACGACCATCCCACCGCCGTGTCGCCGGCAACCACCTCGCTTTCAGAACTTTTGATACTGAACAAGAAATCCCGTCCTTTTTTTCATTTTAAAAAAAAACAAATCTTTTTCCTCCCACTTTCCCCATTTTTCCTTCCGTTGTTCAGTTGGGTTTCGTCGCATCTCCTCGTCGTCCACTTTCTCCTCTCTCTCTCTCTCTCTCTCTCTCTCTTCTGATCTCTCCTACATCTCTCTTTTCTCATCTATCCCTCTTCTCACCACGTAGTCTCTGTTCAGTAATCCCTCCCATCCAACCCAAAGCCTTCCGCTTTCCACCAAGAAACTATTTTGCCTAGGATTCTAAGGTCATCTCTATCCCCATCGACCTTTAGACGGTTTCTAACGTTTCTTCATTTAGAATTCAACGCTGACAAAAGCAACCTTTTAATAAAACCGCAGCCCGGTTTTCCCACTAGTAATTACTCCATCGATCTCTGTTCTTGAGCAGAAAACATGGGAGACTTAGCCGATCTGCGAGCGTGGGAAGAGTTGATACCAGATGCTTTGGGTTTGATCTTTCGCAATCTTTCTCTGGAAGAGATTCTCACCGTGGTGCCGAGAGTTTGCAAGGCTTGGAGCAGGGCGGTGAACGGACCTTATTGTTGGAGAGAGATTGATATTGAGGAATGGAGCAGAAATGTTGAGCCGGAGCAGATTGATGCTATGCTCAGACTTTTGGTTGGCCGGAGTTGCGGATCTTTTCGCCGGCTGGTTGTTTCCGGCCTCCCAAATGACTCTCTTTTCTGCTTCATTGCAGAACAGTAAGTGAGATTTTATCTTCAAATTCGTATCTTTTGGCACAATAAGTTGGTTTGGAAACTCTCTTCTCTGTGTTTTATCTACTTCGATTCAGCTTCTCCATTTGGAAAATTATTAATGCTTCTTCAACCCACAGCATTCAATCTTCTCAATCCATCAACTAAGATAATATTAAAAGTTTTTATCAACCATCCCTAATTTTAATATAATTTTGATCGATCAATAAATTTTGTTAATGATTAGCTGATTCCAGTTTTTCACCGAGGATTTGATGGCCACAGCTCTTTTAAAATTGACATTTTGATTGACAATCTTTCCCATCACTATCAGCACAGATGAAGTTAAACAGTTTCCATTTTTATTATATCGAGTTGGAGAACTCCACTACGAAATCAAGTTGCAGATATTTTTAGGTTTTGCTAATATGTTAATTGATTTAAACAATGCTCTAAATTCTATACCACTTATGAAAATTATAATCAAATCTTACAGATTCGGATTTAATAAATCTTTTAAATCTTAATATTGTTTAATTTAAAACATTTATATGATGTATGTTAAATTTTATCTAGTAAATATTTGTCAGATATTTTTAAAATTTATTATTTGAAAATGAGGAAAAGTATAAATCTCTTAGTATTTACTAAATTCATGATTTAGCTTAAAATAGAAGAAAAATTGCATTTAAGCAATATGTTGCTGACTTGCTTTGTATCAATTCTTGATGTTTAATTTTCTGACTCTGTTACTTGTTGTCCTGCACAAGCTCTGCTTCCCTTCGATCCCTCGAGCTTCCATGGAGCGAGATTACCGACTCGGTCGTCGAACAGGTTGCAGGAAAGCTCTCCAACATCACCTTCTTGGATATTAGCTCTTGCAACAACATTGGAGCTAGAGCCATCATGTCATTTGGCAAACACTGCCACTCCTTGGTCGGTCTCCGACGAACAATGCCGGCCCCAGATTTCGCCGAGAGTGTGTGTCGTGACGACGAAGCCTTCAATTGCGCTCACCATGCCCAAGCTTCGTCGCCTGGAGCTATCTTATCTACCGCTGACAACACAGGAGTTCTTCACATCCTTCGCATTGCCCTGATCTCGAGTTCCTCGACGTCAGGGGATGTAGGATGTGAACATTGATGAGAAGTTGATGAAGAAGTACGAAGGAGTGCGACTTATTGGCCCCGAAACTATCAATGAGAGGGAGTTATCGGATGAGTATTCCTATTATAGTGATAGTTCTGATCATTCATGGGAGTTCATAGACGATGTTTATGACGATGATGAGCTTTATGAAGATATGAGTGATGATGACAGTATTTGGAATGACGATGAAGTTGATTAGTAGAACCAAGAGAAGTTTGAAGGTTAGGTTATATGGAGCTTTTGATGGGGTTCGAATGGCTCTCTCTCCATGAGAAAGGCATTATGAAAGCTTCTATTGTCATTTCTCTTATTTGGTTTTTCTGATAGTTATGTTTGGTAGGTTTGCTGCTTTTGATAATTTGTGTGTGAATTTATGTGGATTTATTATTAAGAAGTCTACAAGAAAATTGTCTGGAAGATCCACCGCCCTTAGCTCGGTTGGTGAGGCGAGTCTGGGTCTTCACGTCGTGTTCGATTCTTGGAGGTCTTCACGCGTGGGTGAAAAGCGGGGGGCCGCATCTGTGGGCTCGGGTTGTAGGCTACGTCATGTCCAAGTTACACATCACATAATGGGTGGGATCAAGGGTGGATACCTTGTCAGCAAAAAAAAATGTCTGGAAGTAAGGGTCCATTGTGACGGCCGTAGAAAAAAATCATGAGAAAAAACTCATTTCTAAAATATAATAAGAAATATAAACATTGAGAATATGATAGAGATCTTTAAAATTGGATTAGATCGGCCAATTTTAAAGATTCAACTGTGAATCAATTCTCCAATTTACTAAATCCCAAAATTGCTTTTATTTGGACTGTCAAAACCAACAGTTGAACGATTTAGGGTTTAGTGTTTTTTATGAACTGTCCAATTTTAATATTTATTAATTTTTTATTTTAATTAAAAGCTAAAATTAAAAATAAAATAATAGAAATATCATTTCCCATAATTTCATTCTAGAATCATCGTCAAAATATTTAAATGTAAATATCGAAAATATCATTATTTTATCATCCAATTTTAAATATTTTTTACTAAATATAATAAAATTAATAAAATGGTATACAATAAAATCTATATAACAATTTTTTTATTTTTGATAAAAATTAAACCTCATAATTAACTTAAAAAAGAATCTAAAATAATTACAATAACACACTTCTTATATTTTTGATGTCATTCTCTAAGAGATATTTGAAATTGAACTCTAAATATCAAATTCCTTAAAGCTTTGGGATCATTTTTATCTTATGTTTTTTTTATTATTTTATTTTATTATATTTATGTTTTGATTTAAAATAAAATATATTTAAAAGTGATAATTATTTATAAAAAATATTTAATAATGATTTTGAGTATTCTTATATATATATATATATATATATATATATATATATATATATATATATATATTAAATTAATATATTTTAAAAAAAAATAATAAAATAAAATTCATCTCAACTGAGTCCTTTAAGATGCCCTTGAATATGATAACTTCATCATTTTCATCATTGTGTTATTATACACAATAATGCCATTTGGATCAAATACGGTACTTACGACCAAACTTTCTCCAATTTTCTATTATGAGACATTTTATTATATTTTTTCATAATTCGATATACACTGCCTTCGGAAATTAATTCGATATACATTAATGTTGCCGCGAAATTAAAATAAAATAAAATATTAAAAAATAATAATTAAAAAAAAGAAGAAAACATCCCAGTCCACCTATCCGATCAAAATCACCCACCACCACCGCCGCACCCACCGCCTCTTACCAATGCCCTCCCCAATTCCTCCGCTACAAATCCTAAATTTATTCCCAAAAGCATGACGGCTGGCGGATCATCAATTCCGGCTTCCTCCGCCGCCGCGGCGGTTCCCCGTAAATCCAACCCAGGCTCGCCATGGACGGACCAAGAGACAGCTCACCTGATCGATGCCTACGAGGAGAGATGGTACTCCCTGAAACGTGGTCAGCTCAAGGCCCAACAATGGGAAGAGGTCGCCGGCGAAGTATCCGCTCGATGCGGATTTACTGTCCCCCTCAAGAACGGCACGCAGTGTCGCCACAAGATCGAGAAGCTCCGCAAGCGCTATCGCTCCGAGCGTTTCCGCCCCGTGAAATCCTCTTGGCCCTTCTTTGACCGGATCGACCGGATGGAGCGCGGACCGGTGCCGATCTCCGCTGCCAGCATCCTCTGACGAGGACGACTATTCCGGAGAGCCGCACGGGAACAACACGCGAGTATTAATGGGATCCTACGGGAGGCAGCGCCGTGGGAGAATTCTAGAGTTTCGAGAAACCCAGGGAAGAGGAAGAGACTACCGAGAAGGAGGACGAGGAGGAGGAAGAAGACGATGATGACGAGAAGGAGGTGGAGGATGGCGGTGATGTAAGAGAGATTGCAGGGAGGTTTGGGGAGCATTATGTGAGGATGGAGAGGAGGAGGATGGATGTTATGAGGGAGATGGAGCAGGAGTGGATGGAGATGGAGGCGAAAAGGATGGAGATGATCATGGAAGCGCAGCAGACTTATGGACACCATTGCAGAGACGTTCTCGAAGAAGGCGAAGAATTCAGTGGATATGTAAGGGTAACAGGTAACTTTTCCCTCCGACGCGCCATCGGCATCGGGTTTTCATGATTTGAGTTTAAATAAGCACTGTTTGACGAGGAGATTTGTTCATTATGCCCTCCATGTCGGCAGTTTTTTTCGTTTTGAGTCTATTTTTGGCTGCTTAACGAACTATTTTTGAATGAGCAATCTTTAAGGAATAATTTTCTCAGATTTGAATTGCTGTTGGATTTTGAGCCCCTAACTGTTAGATCACATGGTTTATATACCCTCATAAAGTCGTTATAAATAAAGTTTAGTGATCTATGAATTGGTTTACCTGTTTACTATTCTGAAACTTTTATCTGCACTTTGGCTATTATAGGGGATCTTTCTACATGGTTAAAAACTGAATTTTTAAGTGATAGGGAGTTAGAATTGAGTTCATTGAGTCGAGTAACCCAGGGAAGTCTTTAAGGTTCGTTTACACTTATCTAGAAATAACAACAAATACTGAAACTTACGAGAAGCAACAATGGCTTTCTCTGGTGTTCAAGATATACATGCAAAATGAGTGTCACTGCGTTGTTTTATGCTGAATGAGGAGCATGAAAACGAGAATCATAAAAAAAGCTTTACATATTACTTACTTTTATAGTTCCTCAGATTCGTTTTGCACTTATGTTATTTTTTTAAATAGATTTTAGGGATCCTAAGCTTTCATTTCTAAGCAAAGATATGCAAAGATATTCAAAGGCAATGAGAATCATAAACAGTACAATCAAACAAATTTTATTTCAAGCAAAATATAAACAAAACAAAATAAAAATAAAAAAATAAAAGTGATCCCAAAGGGCCCCTAAGTGTACAGTGATATTTATTTTAATTGTCATTATATCATAGTTTTTTTTTCATGTTGATTTGGTTATAAACATGCCTATGATGATGATTCAATATTTTCTACAAAATATTTAAGAAATGAAATACTAGAAAGGCAAGATTGTATAAAATTATAGAGTACATTAGGATAAATGCTTGTAAATTGAAATTTTGAAAATGTTTTGTAATGGTCCAACCTTCAATATATTTGTTTTGATTTCATTTCATTAACTACTACGAATATCTCATGTGCTTTTTTTTTTTTTTTGCAGGTCCATTTTTAACATTTTACCAGAAGATTCAATAAATCTTGTTCCAGAAACTATTCTTAATGATGAGATTATATCCATTGTTAATGATATTTATATCAGATCTATCTTGTGAATTAACGTAATTGGCTTTCTTGTGATGATTCATTTAATTTACAAAAGAGACAGCAATTATGCCCAATTTTGATTGAAAATGCGCAATTCTTCTTAGCCGAACTGTTTCAAAGTGATAGAATGATTCAAATCTGAATGTCTATATTAATCAGAAATGCAATTTACTTGAGTTGAAGGCCTTTTAGTTTTCTCTTATGTTAGTGTCAAGTTTTCTCTCATTGCTTCACTATTGCTATTCTTCAACTGCTGCAAGTTCTACTGTCTACTGTAGATAGTATGATTGAGGATTTTACACCAGTAGTATTGAGGATTTCTGAATTTGCAGATCTGCTTAATGTATGGTTTCTGATTTCTGAATTTGCAGATCTGCTAAATGTGGTTTTGATTATAAATATATGGTCTCTAGGCATGCAAAAAATCATCCTATTTCCTAATAAACTGTCAGATTTTCTCTGAAACTTAGTGTAATTTTTTTTATGCAGATTTTAGTATGTGGTGCAACTATTGACATTGACTTCTAAGAGAAACTTTCTACTTGTATCAGTGTGAGTCCTAAATCCTCTATTTGATTACTTTTATCATTATTTGTTTTTGTCTACATACTCTGTGATTGATTTTGCATGTGTGATTAATGCTTGGTCAAATATACAGTAGATTGATTTTCCTTCTTGTGGGGTAAATCCTATCAATGAATGGTTTTATTTGATCTTAGATTTCTTGTATTATTTCAAGTTTGGACAATCTTTAAATCATTATTTGAAGCGAGAGAGATAATTTTGATCAGTGAAATTTAATATCCTAAGATGCGTTGATCGCTGTTTCCACAAACTTGATGACACAATTGTTTCATTGTTATCTGGTGTCTATTTTAAACTTATAATTATTAACATCTTAATATAGTTTCTATACTTTCCCTTTAATGTGAGCAAGTTTATTGTTTTGATAAAGAGAGTCATCCTTACTCCTTTATCTTTTCTTATTTTTTTATACTTGCTATTCTTCCATCTCCATGGGCGTAGCATTTAGTTTGATTTTATAACATTAATTGTATTTAATGTGTTTGGATTAATGCATCTTCGGCATTTTATATATTTTTTAAACTTGAATGTCATAATTAATATTTGGCGCTGTCATCTAAATAGTTGCCAAAAACAACACTTTGACTTATTAACTTCATTGCAATGAGTTTCAATCGATCAAGAACTCATGCTTGCACACTTTTATTTACTCTGCTCCTTGCTCCTTGTTCTAGTTCATTCCCTGTACGAAGCTTTCAAATACACTTGTATTTTATTTCTCTCAACCGTGCTGAAACTCCTGCTTGTTTTCTTTATCTAGAGCCTTTGTTGTTCTTGTTCTTTTTAGTAGTAAATAACATTATCTGACCCTTTACAATCTACATAACATCTTACAATGGACGGCCATGTTACAGGCCTACCACGATCAAGAAGTATTGAACCAAGACAATGGAATGCTAGAAATGCCCATTTCTGATATATATTTTCAACGTGTTTTCCTCCCATCATAACTTTTCCATTTATTTCTATTCATAATAACTCATATAATTCCATTCATTTCTATTAAATTGCTCCATTTGATCTTAATTCCATTTTACTAAGTATTTTTCCACATCTTCTAGTCATTTTAGCTTTGGTCTGCTTCTATTTTTTTTTTTAATCCTTCACATTAATTTTGCATGCTCATCTTTTTTTGGTGTTTTTTTTCTATTCTTCATTTTATATACCTCAAGTATAAGTCTTTTTTTAATTATAATATTTGCAATAGGTATTCCTTTTTTTATTTTTTTAAATTTTTTAATCATACCATCCTGCTCAGTTGATCACAATTTCTGTTGTGAGATTTCTGAAATTTTGTGAGAAATGGGAAGTGAAATTTGGACTTTTCTCTGTCTGATTAAATGAGACAATTTTGTTTTTTTGCGTAAATATTGCTCATTTGTGATTTAGAAAATATTTGAATGCCATTAGAGATCCAAGTTCTTCTTAATGAAAGCAACATGAACATTGTCAACTCTGCTTGGGATGGCCTTTAATAGCTAATTCTCCTTATGCTTTCCCAAACTACGATGCTTCATCAAAGATTGATAACTTCTCATTCTTGTGGTTATTATTATTATTATTTTCTTTTGTTTGGCCTTTTTTTTGCTTAAAGGTTATGCAATTCTCTTTATGTACTAATTTTTTTTTTTTTAGTAAGAGCACATTAACTTCTTGAATTTACCATAAAACTTATCTTGACTATGGCTAGAGAAGGATCTTTGCTCATAGGATATCTTGATTTGCAATAAACTTTTAGTTGATTTTTCATCTTCCTTTAGCTTAACAATTATCTTCTTTTAAAGAAATGCATTTTCTTACAACCTCTAGATTTATTATATCACATCTATATAGCACAATGTCCTAAAATTGCTTATAAGTTGATTAAAAATGTAATAATAATAATGTTTGATCCATACCATCAATATCACATCAATACTTATCAAATCTCAAGTAGTAGAATTGAATTCATTCAAATATGCATTTATCATTGTATATTATTCATATGGAGTAAACACAATTTTGCTTTTGTTTAATTTATTAGAGAGATTTTTATCATATGCATAGATTTAGCCTTGAGCCACAAACAATCAACAGCTTTTCATCCATCTATTTGTTGTTTTATTCACCCATCATGATTGACATTTGTTGGGAGATTAGATCGTGGAAATTGATTCAAATCCGAGCAAAACTTAGAATAGAAGTGAACAAAAATAATATCACAGAAAATACGGTATTTAACGTGGAAAAACTGTAGAATGAGAAAAAATCATGGAGACATATCACATAAAAAAAATCTACTATGAAGAAAATAAGGAGAATAGTACAAATTACATTTATTTCAAATTTCTCAACACTCCTCAAGCTCTAGGGCATGCATTCTCCACTTATGCTTTGAAGAGAATGGAGAAATATTGCAAGAAGTTTTGAAGAAATTGCAAAAAAAAAAATGCTTAAATACTAACTCTCTATTTGTGCTGGTATGCAATCCTAGTATCTTCTTGGCATTGTGTTTTGTCCTTTAAGCTTTTACGCAGAGTTCTAGCATCATTGTTGTAGTGCCAAGGCACTAACCTCTTTATATTGAGTCTTTGTTGCATCGATCCTAACGCCACGATGTTACCTCTGTAGTGTTGAGATATTATCTTCTCTGTCTTATTGGTACAAATACAGATCCCGGGCCAACGCTGTCCTCTTTGCACAGAGCGTTTTGTCTTCCTTTCTAAATAGGCCTCCAAGCTATAGTGCAAATGCTCTATACACAAAAAAAATTTTGATTTCAGGAGTGCCTCCTCCCTGCGAGCCCCAACAAGCTCAACCAGTGAAAACAAGAGTTGAATCAATAATATATCTCTGACGACACAATCAGGCTCCATATTATAACCGCTTCTCCAAATATTCTATTAGTGCTTTCACCAAATATTATGGTTCAAGAACCCTCTTATAATTTAGTTCACCATAGCTCAAAAGCTCTCTGAGCTATCAAATTTTTTAATTTCTAAGTTCACTATGACGGATCGTAAATAAATGTCAAATAGATCAAACACGTCAAAAAAAAAAAAAAAAGAATTGATATTCTCATAGTTCAATTTTAATCAATCGCATATTTACGGCCACACATCGATTAAATAATTTTATTTTTAGATATTTGATCAAAATTAAAATATTAAATTTTGTTCAATAATAAGGCAGGCCGATTGTTCAAAATTTAATGCATCACCAATGCAACCGCAGTCTGTGCAGAATTAAACCATCTTAAGAGATGTTCATAAATAAAAATATTTTTATTTATATAGAGCTATTTGGGATCACTTTTATTTTTTTTTTGGTTTTGTATTTTTATTTTATTTTATTTTATATTTTGTTTCAGATTAAAATATATTTGATGATTATTATTATTTTTAAAATATTCAAAACATCTAAAACTATTTTGATTATTTTAAAATAATATTTTTATTTTAAAAAATAAAAATAAAAGCACATAAAGAATACATCAAATAAATATATTTTTTTATAATAAAAAATAAAATTGATCCCAAATAGTCCTGCTAGTCGCTCCTTGAGTGTTGACCAGATGGAGAAAATTTTTATTTTTTTAATTATGCATTTAAATTTTAACTATTAAATTTTAATAAACCTTTAGTTTTTGAAGTATTCAAACTGACCAGGCTATAGTGATTTTTTTTTCTTTGTATGTTTGATTTACACATTAAATTCAATACAATAATATTCAGCTATATTCTAGGCAAAATTTTTAGATTAGCTTAATCTTGATCTTAATTAGCAAGCATGAAAAATTTTATTTAAACAATAGGCCACCGTCCAGACGACGGACGACCGGTGCCCACGCGACGCCACGCCGTTTCATCAAACACGACGAGCGCCCCTATTTCGAGCAAAACTGAGCCGAGATCGCGCGACCGCTCTTACCTCCCATTCCGCTTCCTCCGCTCCACCGGATTTCAGCACCCTACGCGACGCCAAGGGAGATCGCCGGGCCAAGGTGAGGTCGCCGTCGCTAGGAGAGCTCGCCCCTATTTCGGCAAACAAATCAGCCGAGATCGCGATTTGCTTTCTTTTCCTCCTAATCCGTCCTCCGCTCCATCGCCGGATTTCAACAACCAAGCACGCGCCGGGGAGGTCGCCGGGCAAAGGAGAGTTCGCCA
This sequence comes from Cymbidium sinense, assembly GCA_021442155.1. NCBI lineage: Eukaryota > Viridiplantae > Streptophyta > Magnoliopsida > Asparagales > Orchidaceae > Cymbidium > Cymbidium sinense. The sequence goes on from CM038230.1 coordinate 5,256,356, forward strand.
CCGTCCGTCGAGCGCGCCATGCCGAGACGGTTATTTCTTCATTTGTGCACCGATTAAAGTTTTTTTTCCTAAATGCTTAATTTGTGATAGATCTTGCTTTGTGTTGTATGATTTGCTTATTTCCTTGTGTTATTTAGCTAGATTTGCTGGACATTTGTGTTGTATGATTTGCTTTTATGTTTTATAGCATTTCATCTTGGATGTTTAACATATACTAGATGCTTATTTTGAATTTTTTTTCTTTTCTTTTTAATTTAGGTATGCTGAATGGTTAATTGTAGGTCTAGGTGGTGTATCAATGTAGATACTTACACATGTTTATTAGAGCTATTTGCTTATTTTCTTTTGTAGTGTTTAGGCATTTTTAAGGATATAAATATGTCACTTGTTTTTTAGTAAATGGGAAGGTGTGCAGAAAGCCAATCAAAACTCATGAGCTTCATATGAGGGCTAAAACCATTCATGTAGCTATGAAATTATTTGTTTATTTTTGCAAGTGTTCATTCATCTAGCTATGGATTAATGAGATGCGATTCTTCTTAGTGATTTAGGTGCAATTCCGTATGCGATATTATTCATCTTTATGAAAGCTACGATTAGAATCTACTCTCCTTCCATTAATGAGTAAATATCTCCAACCGAAATGCTAGTATTATATCTTGAAATGCTTTTCTTGTGAGGGAGGAAGGATTCTTGCTTAGAATTGTTTTTAGTTGAATATGAGTTCGAAATATGCATAGTTCTTATTATGATGACGAATCAATGTGTTGATAATTTCTTTCCAACCTACATTGATGGAAAAATATCGACCCGGATCCCACGGAAGGATTAACGCCGCTTACAAAAGCGAATGAGATCATTAAAGTTAGACCACGAAAGTCATGTGTTTATCTTATAGGTCGCTTTTCCTTATTTAGACTTGTGTAGCATTTGAATGCATGAAAATTTTTTATAAGGACGTATAAGAAATTTTCGGTTCCTTATTTAGACTTATTGAAATTTTTACGATTCGACGATATGAATTTCGTCCATCCCGACATCGTTTGACGCACGCTGCTCACGTCATTCGCGATAGCGGCTTTTGGCGCATTGCAAAATCTGCGGCCGCTAGTTGGACATTTTGACCAACGGAAAGTCATGAAAATTTTGTTACAATTCCGACGATATGAATTTCGTCCATTCCGACATCGCTTGACGCGATACGCTTAAATACAATTGCGCATCACATTTTCTCATAGCGCCTTTTGCACACGCCAAAAAATCGCGTTCTTCACCCCACGGAGTTTTGACCAACGGAAAGTCGTAGAAAATTTTGTTACGATTTCGACGATATGAATTTCGTCCATCTGCATTACACCGCTTTGATGCCGAGCACGTTAAATACGATCAGCGTCACATTTAGATAAGAAGAACTTTTTACATCGAAATCTCGCTCGCCCACTGAAGTTTTGACCAACGGAAAGTCGTAGAAAATTTCGCTACGATTCCGACGATATGAATTTAGTTTCATTCGACACCATTTGACGCCGATACGTCTAAATAATGATCACGACGCCGATATGAAATAGTTTTCTGACACCGTCAACACCAAGTATGTCGAAATGTAAGATATTATTAATCGGGCCAATAAGAAGACAATAATTTATGAAGGATTAATATTATTATTTTTTCTTATTATATTGTTATGATGTCAATTAGAATCATGCTTTAGTGTTTTTTTTAATGTCACATTCAAATTAGCTTTAAAGCATTGTTTAGCATTGTAAAACATTGTTTATTGCCTAATTCATTCCTTACAAGTCTTGTTAAATTGTTGCAAATGTGATATACCATTTAAAGGCCAGTTAGTATAGTTGTGCATGTAACTATGAGATAAATAGCGTTTCTTTCTTCTTACTTTCATTCCAAATAAAGTTTATTAGTATAGTGTACATGTTGGTTTCTCTAGTAATGGCAAGACATGGAAGATGGAGAAAAGGCAACTGATACTTTCAAATGTTGTACTACATTTTCTTTGTAAAGATTTTTTGTTCTTGTACCACAAAGTGGCTCAAGGGCTTTTGCTCTTTACCACAAATGTTATGTGATACAAGAGTGTTTATATAATTTGTTCTCCATATTTAGGCTATGAAGCACTAATCTTAAGTCGATGATTATTTCAAAGCTTTATATGAGTCAAGCTTTCATGTTAATTGGTTTGAATTCAATTGATTTGCCTTTGTTGTAGGTAGGATGTCCGAAGAAAGTGCTCAGCACGCCAGAGGCAAGACGCGAGAGAGATCAGTGGACTACGCCCTACACCACCAAGTTCACCCTAGTATAGTGGCCACGCGGTCAGAAGCACATCCCGACTTGGTAAGATTTTTTAAGCCAAGTTGTGTGTATGGATTTTTCTTATATTTTATCGAACTATAATTTCACACCGCAGGTTTCGCTCGGATATGTCATCTCATATACTTATGTTCAAAGAGTGGCCGCTGAAGCCCTAGATTGATGACCGCCTTACGAAATTTGGATTGTGTGTCCCGATGCAAAGATTCACATGATCACCACCTTCTCACAAAGATTCGGTGGAACGTTGGTTTTCGCACAAATTCATTCCATTTGCCCATTGGCGAGATGACGGTCATTGCGGGATATTGCTATGATCCTCGGTGTTCGATAGATGGCCCACCTATTATTGGGCTAATGTTGTGGTGCGGGGCTTATTGGTCGATTGTGGATGAGTTGATAGAGCACATCCAGCGCGACACTATTTACCACGATCCGATCCACCTCATATCACATCGAGTTCGAATGGGGCAAGCGACGCATTGCACTGTTGCCACGGTCGCTAGACGACATGTGGATTCTTACTTAGATCTATCGAGCTTCGCTTTAGCATGCATGTCGAGCTTACATACTTTTGCTATCATCGCTTCCTGCGCCGATATGTCGGTTCGGAGATTCATCCGCAGATATGCCCTACCGGAGGATCTTGACACATTCGAGAGTTCTCATTAGCGGTGGCTTGCTCATTTGTACGTGGGAGCCCAGGCAACGGCCGCGAACGGATATGATGGTGCTTACAATTATTGTAGGTATGGGTAAGAGCATGTTCATGTCGGTGAAAAACGCTTACATATTCCATACCCGGCATAGATGGCGAGTGGTTGTCATTGGAATGAAGGGTTTGTTCGAGAGGTGACGCCACCATATCGAGTTTACAGACAGCTAGATGGCCTACCGCAGAGTGTATATTTTTTGTAAGTGTATTTTTTGGGCCCATTTTATATGTAGATAACATAAATAATCATTTCAAACAACACGGTGATCCGGGAGCCATATGGAGTTCGATCCATACACGTGTCAGATATATGTTTACATGGGACGACATATGGGCTGAGATTGATCGCTTGGAAACAGGGTGGCACTTGCCATCGCGGTGCTCGTGCGGCCTTTCCACCCACGACGAGGTTGCACCGAGATTCTTCGCTGCGAGTGGTAGGGGAAAGCGACGACTTGGTCGATTACCACCGCATATATATTGCGCGTGAGAGAGCGTGACGTGATTTAGTTGTGGTGGTAGACTCTACCCGGGGGGGGCCCATTAATCGATACATGCGATGGTATCGGCTACATATATATGAAGGCACCTATAATACACCTAAAACTTATTACCTCGAGCTCCCGGAGATCGACTCATGCAAGCATTTCTCCAACTGTAATAATAAATTTTTTACTAATTCCATCATAATTCGAGTTCGTTAACGCGTGAGCACATATTGAATACCGATGACATATTCGACGCTATGAGAGGGTGGAGGACACGAGGTTCAACAATCAATTAATGAGTATGGCGGGGGACTTGCGACAATGTGTATATTTCGATAACCGCAGGACACTAGCATTCCGTGTACTTCATTGTTAGTGCAGGATGAGTGAATGGATATTGGTCCATCATCTCCACCGGGTACCATCTATATATACATTCACACGCCATCACAAGATACGCATGAGCTATGTGGTCACAGATGCACCCTTGGTAGAACCAGCTTCTTCCTACATATGGGCCTCCCTCATTACATATGACACCGATAGATCATCATGGTTTCGCTCGACACGCCTTTTAGTTGATATACCTAGTGCTACACACCTCTACCCGCAACAACCATCCGAGCAGTGAACAGAGGACTAGGAGCATCATCTTCGAGATCGCCACGACGCACCACCGCCCCATTACACACCCTTGATGATACGCATCGCAGACATCATCGGAGATAGTCGTCTGCATTTATTATTTTCTGTCTATACGGGATTACATTTTGTTGTATGTGTACTTTTTTTATTTAGAGGAAAAAAGTTCGAGTGGGAGTATTATGATTCAAATTTGATCTTGATGAGTTAATTTTTTTGAGATGATTGTGATATAGGAGTTGATTGCCAAATTTAGAAGAAAGTGGTGGTGCAGGCCTTGTAATACACTTTTCAGATTAGAAATACTCTTACACAAGATGTCTATGGTATATGCGATCATTGGGGTTTCACTTGTAATACACTTTAAACAAATAAGATTGATGCAATTTTCAGCGCCGCCATTTTCGCAGAGATTTGCAAAATCTGCGATCGAGCCGAATCATAAATTTCAACCCACATAAAGTTGTAGAAAATTTCATTACGATTCCAATGATACAAATTTCGCTCAATTCGAATCGATGACTGATACGCACAAAATACAATACTTCAGACTTTCACTCCACGCCACGCTCGCGACGCAATTGTAAAATCTGCCGCATCGAGAATCATAAATTTTAAACAACATAAAAGTTGTAGAGATTTAGTTACAATTCGAGATACAAAGTTCGCTCAATTCGATACCGATGACTGACGTGCAAAATATGATTCCGCTTAGAACTTTCAGCCCGTAGACGCATTTGCAAAATATGTATCGGGTTGTAATCGTAAATTTTGGCCAACATGAAACTTGTAGAATTTTGTTACGATTCCAAAGATATAAAGTTCGCTTAATTCCGAGCAGATGACTGATAGCAAAATATAATTGCGCTTCAAACTTTCACCGTAGCTTTTGCGCAAAAAATCTGCTGTGTATCGGTCGAATCGTAATTTTGACCAACATGAAACTTGTAGAATTTCGTTAAGATTTCAACGATATAAAGTCATGCACATCGATGACTGATACACGCAAAATACCGTAATCGCCTCCACATTTTTTAAAAATAAAATAAACCGCGCTGTCGTCCGTTGACGACGACGGCTCGGCCCATCGAGTACGGGCCGTCCGTCGACGGACACTAGACTATTTTGTTAAATAAAATTTTTCATGCCTAAGCGCCAGATTAGGATTAAACCTAATCTAAAAATTTTGCCCCATATTCTATAATATTTATCACATATGATCACCTTATTTTTTATATTTATAAATCAATCGCTTTTAATCTTCATTTTTCAAAGTGGCATTCAAATATTAAAATTCATAAAAAATTCTCAACAAAAAATATATTTCAAAAAATAAAATATATATTCCATGATTCAGAAATTTATTATGAGAAATCAGATCAAATTTAAAAATTTGATCAAGGCAGTAAAGAACTAAGAGGAAGTGGCATTAGTGGTTGTTGACTCCTTTGGAACCTTAGGCCATTAATCCTTCGAACTTAGGATTTGCCTTCTCCCTTAACTTCACAATCACCAAGAATAGAAATCTATACAAGAGCACCATCCCAAGCAATATTCCCAAATCAACCCACTTTGAGTATCCCATTTCCACTTGCCATATTTCCTTCAATATCTCCTCTCCTTTGATTGTAGGGGCTCTCCTGCCTTATCATTGGGAAATGTCAATCCTATAAACTCGTTCTTGTAGAATCCTTGGTTTGCATATTTGTGAAAGGCGATATAGTACATCGGATACCCAGACCGGCTTCGCAAATCATCCGCAGCCTGAAAAGCCTCCGTTGAGCATCATCACCCCTGAATGCGGCGCGTGATGATGCCCATCAAAATCAGGGACAAGGCTGGCAACTATCATCATCAGCCTTCAACGAGCATCATGCATGAAAACAACACGAGCACAAAGTATATAAAATGATCAATGCTTCTCTGCAATCCTGTTAAGTAGTAGGCAATGGCTCCTGGAATGACTGAGATTAAGGCCAAGTAGGGTGTTGCAGAGAGTGTGTTTGCTATTGTGAAGGAAGTGACACCGTAGTGTCCGTTTAATCTCTCTCTTTTGAAGATCTGTGAAAAATACATTATATCAAGGCATTCTAATATCACATCTAATATTAGAAATAAAGTCTTATATTTAGCCAAAAAAAAAAAGAAGAAGAAGAAGATTAGTTTGTATGAAGCAACATAACTTTATTCGATTTTCATAAATTCACCAACCTTCATGTCTTCCACAAAGGAAGGGAAGCCACCAATTGCCATGAATGTGAGGAATGCAGCTATAAACATAAGCATAGAGCCTCTAGCCTGAAAATCATGATGATAAACTCATCAAATTAGCTTCTCCTAATCATTTTAAACATGATTAACTTGATATCTTCATAATCAAATTAACATAATTAACTCTATTTTAATATCAAATCTGAAAGAAAAATAATCACCCGACCTGAATAGAGCCGAAACTATGGCCAACATGGTGATAAATAGTACCAACGCAGAAACAAAGAGCTACATAGATAGCAAATCTCAACCAATAATAGCCCAAATCTCTATACATATTCACAAATGATCTTCTTGTAAGAACTAAACACTGCTGTAGGAAACCAGTTTGTCTCTTTCTCTTTTTCACAGCTTCTCCTTTCTAAACAGAAAATAAATAAATAATGGACAGTATAATTAATAAATGAATTATTAATGTCTGAAAGTATATAGTTTGATTTATACCATTTCACGTATCTTAGCAATCTGAAACATTGCTTGCTTTGCCATCACAGAAGAAGTATAAGACTGGAGGAGGATCTCTACGGCTTTTTTCTGTGGACGTGGGCTCAGCTTCAGGTCCTTCTTCAATATCCTATTCACAAATTAATTAATGAAATATTAGAGTTAATGATGAGTTAATTAGTAATTAAGGATTAAATTAAAAGTTAATGAGCATAAAACTCTGTCAAAATCCTTGTTGATAGTCTTCAGGTAGTGATCTGAGGGATTTTAAGGGATGGAATGGGGAAGCCGTTGGAAGCCAAGAACTGCAAATATTCATTAACAAAAAAAATACAATTAAAATGATTTCTCATTTTTAAAAGTCATGTTTCTCAATTTGACTGATTATATTTACATTAATTTAATGTAATTCATATATATATATATATATATATATATATATATATATATATATATATATATATATATATATATATATATATATATATATATATATATATATATATATATATATATATATCTTAAATTTAGAAAATATTTAGCTTAAAGAATTAAATATAGTATATGATTATTACTTGTTCTTCATTACAATGACAGGAAAAGATATTAAGTAATTAAGTAGAAATCTGACGCAAATTAAATTTAATAAAGTTCGCCGTACACTGATAGAATAAAATTATTGTGTTATCAATTTTTTTTTTTTTACATAATCAAGTAAAATATTTAGAAATATCTTTTTTTTTATTTTGAAAAATTATAATTTAAAATATCTTTATCATGAGAATGATGAATAGATGTCATTTTCTATCCAGCATTAATTGTTCAATATTATGAAACTCATGGAATATTTCAACATTAAATTTATCAGTACTTCTAAGGATAAGAAAGAAAATAATATTTTTAAATAAAATTAATCATAAAATAATGATTTTTGTTTTATGTGAATTAATTTATTCTGATGGAAACGAATGCTACTTACCTCAGGTGCAGCGTCGGGTGGGCCGAAAAAGACGGCCCGCCCATAAGCCAGAACGCAGACCGATTTAAACAATTCAAATACCTCCGGCCCGGGCTGGTGCACGGCGGCTACGACGGTCATCTGCTCCCCACTCGCCGCCATCTTCGCGATCCGGCTGATGACGTGGAATGCGGCGGCGCTGTCGAGCCCACTCGTCGGCTCGTCGAGGAATAAAAGCTTCGGCCGCTTGATAATCTCCATGCATATGCTCACCCTTCTCCGCTGCCCGCCACTTATCCCCTCGTGACTCGGCCGCCGATCCGTAAGTCGGCGACCGCCGCCAGCCCCATCTCCTTATCGTCTCCTCGGCTCGCTCGAGCTTCGCCAAGCGGTTCATCGATGACGGGAGCTGAAGCTCGGCGGCGTACTGTACGGCTTCTCTCACCGTTAAGCTCGTCATCAAAACGTCATCTTGAGTCACATAAGCCTGCATTAACGAAATTAATAACAAAACAATAAGTAATTAACGAAATAATTCTTCATGCTTAAGAGCTGTAATTAAGCTTACTGAGGTGCCGAAGGCGAGAACTTGTATCCTGCCATTGATGAGGATACTTCCATTCTGGCTGAGATTCGGCGCCAATCGTCCTGTAATTATTTAAATAACTCCTTTTAACAAGAAATTATTAATATTATTAGAACTTGTCGGGTCTAGTTCAGTAAATCTGAAGCCGTATAAACCTAACCCTATAAATAAATAAAAATCTGGGAATAAAAAATAGTATCTAAGTCATTATCTCCTTTTGATGAAGAAAAATAGAGGACGTAAGCAATTTAAATTAGATTTATGTCTATTTAGACTTGAATATTGTTGAGTTCGTTCGATAGCGGTGCCTGAAATTTTAAAAAAAATGTTAACTTTAATTTTTTTTTAGTGGGGACTGGGGATACTTGTAAATTCAGAAATAATAGATTATTAATTCATTAAATTGACTACAAAGTTTCTAATCTGAATTTATTGATATGTTGATATCTTAAAATTTCAAAAATATGTTTATTTAATTGGATGAATTTTTAATAATGTATCAAGAAATATATCCGAGTTTTATTTTTATTATCACTCTTATTTAATTTTAATAATAATAATAATAATTTTAAAAAATATATGATCAGAAGATTTCATATTCTGCTCCAATATGTATTTTACAATGCGACTTTATGCATAAAATATTAAATTATGGAGAAATATGCGATAAGTCTATTTTTATTTCATATGTTATAATACATAAGTTTAGTTGTATCAAATAAAACCAAATATTAAGTGTAAAGTATGACTCTTATAATTTAGTTCAAATTTAAGCTACGTACAGTAACATATTACTTTTGAATTTTATTTAGTATTATTTTCGAGTAATTGTAAAATAAATTAGTTATTTATACTCTTTATGTACAAAATATAAAAAAAATACTAACCATCTACTTAATTCTTATATATTTAAAATTTAATTATTTTTCTTATTTTTTTGAACCATGAAATTCATATATTTGTATGTGCTATGATTAAATCATTGAGAAATAAAAAAAATATATTAAGTTTTGTTATGAATTTTAAGATTTGATTGTTTATTTTAAAATTATAATAGGAAGATGATTAAATTATAAATATATAAGAATTAAATATTGTGAATGTAAAATCCTCAAATTATAAATAATAATGTAATATTTATCCTATTATTAAAAAAATACTATATCTCCAAAATTTAATTGACATTGAACTCTCATCACTTAATACATCTATCAACCAAATAAAGTTTCACTGAAAAATACTTTACGTAGTTTTTCTGTAATTATAATTTATAAAATCATAATAAAGTGGCCATTCACTATGATATTAATTTTATTAATGAAAAGCAAAAAAAAAAAAAACATTTGATGAAAATCTAAATAAAAAGATCAATAAACAAATTAACGTTACCAGCAAGCGAGTCGAGAAGCGTGGACTTGCCGCATCCAGATGGGCCCATAATTGCGAGCACCTCTCCGGGTTGGGCTAGCCCGGTCAAACCCGAAAGCACCGGCACGCGGTCCCCTTTCCGGCCCGAGACGAAGACCCATAAATCCTCCCACGTGAGGAACAAAGCGCTGCCGCTCTCGCCGGAGGCATCACCCTTGCGGCGATTGAGCAGAGGAGGATGAGGGAAGGGAACGGGCCGGAAAATGGAAAGGCTGAGTTACCGCCGGAGAGTTGGAGGCTGCCGCCGGCGTTGTTTTGTGTAGGAGATGCCCTCGGGCTTGGAGACCATCTGGTAACGTTGGGCGAAGAAGCCATGGAATGTTGTGGAGAAGGAATGGCTTTGATGAAGTTGTGGAGATGGGAGACTGAACGATGGGCTGAATGTTATAAAAGTGAGATCTGTTAGAGAGTCGGTATAAATGTATAATTATTATTATTTTGGACCGTAATTATTTAGGGGATTTAAATACATACCTCACAATTTTATGTATTTATATATCTAATATTTAAACTTCAATTTTACATATATAGCATCTTAATCTTCAATATCATATCAAAAATAATACTTTATTTATTTTTTAAAAGCAAAATATATCTTTTTTAAGCATAGAAAATATTAGATAATTAAATATTTAATTTTAGATATTAGATATGTAAATACATAAAAATTATGTGATATTTATATAAATCTCTTATAGGGAGCAGAACATTGAATACTTGTCTGCATACAGCTGGCGCCAAGAGCCTTATTGAACTGATATGTTTTCTTAATTTTATGATTAGAGTTTTCAAATAATTTTATTGTTCAAATTTAGGATTCTATCAATGCATTTTGGACGATATAATTATAATAATAGTTTTTTTTCTTTCAAACGATAAAATTATGAAGAACAATCATATCTAGATATTTGTGTGAATCTTAAACCTTCAGTTTTGGAACTGTATCAGTTAGCCTTCAGTTCTAGTGTGCAACAAATGGCCTAAATATAATAATAATAATAATAATAAATAAAGATAAAAGACTAAAACAATATATATATATATATATATATATATATATATATATATATATATATATATATATATATATATATATAATAGATGAGAATGTTTTTGATATAATAATTTTGATTCTAATGAATTTTATGTTTTTAAATTCAATATTATACAAATTAATTAATTATTTTTATATCTTATGTTCATTATCTACTTCTCTATATAATTATCTTTCAGTTGACTGGTCATAACCAAAGGCCATTTCAAATGAATATTTAATGCCATTGATACCAGGTGTACCGGCGGAGCAATCTACGATGCTGGTCTCTTATAAAAATTAAGAAATTATCATAAATACTTTTATTAATTATAAATTGAGTAAAAAATCAATTACATATAATTTTTAAACATAAAATTAATTCCAAAATTCTTTTTAAAATATTTAAATAAATTTAATCATAAATTCATAAATATAATATATATGTAAGGGCTTAACTCAAAATCTAAGTTCTTTAGTATTAGGCTAATGTATCTTACACTGAATTCCAACTTCAAATAATTTATATCATAATTAAATAGATTTTAGTAGAATTCAGATTTAATAAATTTTGTGTTAATTAAAATTTAAAAATTGTTGGACAAAATATAAATTAAATTTTAATAAATTATTATGATACTTTAAATAAAATTATCATTAATGAAATTAGTGTAAATAATTTTTATTTTTTATTTTGTGGAAAAATGAAGGCTTAGACCAACATTTTAAATCGACCGCATTTTCATTTGGTGTTTGTTGTTCCTTTAGAAGATTCTTAGTGTTTAAATCGATTTCACTAAGTTCTTCCTTTTTTTTAAAATAAATAAGTGTTTTATATATCCCGTCTAGGTCTCATCGTCGAGCCATGAAGGTAACTCTCTCGGGAGGGGAAGGATGAGAATTTTGTTGCATTTCACCATACTTTAGATGAACCATCACTTTGTTCATTCCTCCCCACGCTTTATCCCGTCACACAAATGACCTTAAATCTGCGTGGATGCTTGAAGGGTTGTAAGTCCTATTTTATTGACCGATTGGAATAATTCTCCGGTGGAGGTTTATACTTAGTTGTTTTTTATCCTTATGTGGTGATTCATTTCAAACTCTCCTCGCATCATCTTCCTCTTCCCCTTCTCCCCTTTTGGTTCTATGGCTTCTACTTCTTCTAAAGTAACTTCTAATCTAACGATTAGGAGAAATAATAATTTAATCAAGACCTCGAAATGACGAGTTCCCTTTGAATGAAGAAGACCTAAATATCTCCAAAAAATTGATAAAACTATCATTTATCAATTTAGAACTTTTGATTTTAAGGAAAAATCTTCAAGAAAATTGTAGAACAAATCATTCTAGATCAAATGGACAAAGCCATTTATCTACTAATGTTTGAAGATGCATAAATATATTCACATAGGGATGATACAGATAGCATTCAAACCTTTAACCCTTAAAGGTGTAAATGCTTCTATTTTAGCAAGCCTAAGATATGATAGATGCCTTCAATGGGCTCAATCCCTAATGAGCGTTGTAGACCTCACGCCTTTTATTTCAACACTTTTCCTAACTGATTTTATGTCTTTCTAATATAAATCTTTTGAAGCTCTAAAATTATATTTACGACTTTATGGTTATGATTTTCTCCCGTGTTCTCAAACTATTGCTTTAATTTCGTAATTCATTTTTGAGTTTTAAATACTCTAAATCCTAGAGTTGAAAGTGTTCAACCAGAATGAACTACTGATTGAAACAAATTAGCATCTCATATTGCTACAGTGATTAAATGGAATGAGGTGGTATTTCCGTAATCATGGACCATACCATCTCATGCACACCAAGACCTTCCATCAATCAAGATATAAATCAAATAATTCAAACGGGTGATGGCGATGTTGAAGTCGATTCAACCCTCCGACTGTCACACTTCCTAGGGTTTCTATCCCTTCAAACCTGAAGTCTATCGGATGGTTCCCACACTCAACCATCTGGCCGAGGCCCTTCGCCAAACAGAAATCATATCTATCATTCGAGAGAAAATCAATCTCATTCCATCCGAAATGAACTTTAGTCTTAATGAGCTACAAACCGTGTTCTAAGACTAGAGAAGTGGTACTAAAGGAGTATCGAATCTAAGCATTTTCTTACAACCTCTAAATTTATTATATCACATCAATATAGCACAATGTCCTAAAAAGTATAAGTTGATTAAAAATGTAATAATAATAATGTTTGATCCATACCATCAATATCACATAAATACTTATCAAATCTCAAGTAGTAGAATTGAATTCATTCAAATATGCATTTATCATTGTATATTATTCATATGGAGTAAATACAATTTTTGCTTTTGTTTAATTTATTAGAGAGATTTTTATCATATGCATAGATTTAGCCTTGAGCCACAAACAATCAACAGCTATTGCCTTCAAAATTTATCAAAATCTTATCGCTAAACATAGTTAAATCACCAAGGGAACTTTTCATCCATCTATTTGTTGTTTTATTCACCCATCATGATTGACATTTGTTGGGAGATTAGATCGTGGAAATTGATTCAGAAACCGAGCAAAACTTAGAATAGAAGTGAACAAAAAATAATATCACGTAAAAATACGGTATTTAACGTGGAAAAACTCTAGAATTAGAAAAAATCATGGAGAGACATCACATTAAAAAAAATCTACAAAGGAGAATAGTACAAATTACATTTATTTCAAGTTTCTCAACACTCCTCAAGCTCTAGGGCATGCATTCTCCACTTATGCTTTGAAGAGAATGGAGAAATATTGCAAGAAGTTTTGAAGAAATTAAAAAAAAAAAAAAAAATGCTTAAATACTAACTCTATTTCGTAAGTCGTAGTACCGCAATCCTAGTATCTTGGCATTGTGTTGTCTGTCCTTAAGCTTTTCCGCAAAGTTCTAGCAGTGACACTTGTTGTAGTGCCAAGGCACTAACCTCTTTATATTGAGTCTTTGATCGATCCTAATGCTACGATGTTACCTCGTGGTACCACGCAAATCGGCCGCAATTGTCCTTTTGCATGAGTGCCTGTCTTTCTAAATAGGCCTCCACGCTATAGTGCAAATGCTCTATACACAAAAAAAATTTTGATTTCAGTGCTGCCTCTCTGCGACCCCCAACAAGCTCAACCAGTGAAAACAAGAGTTGAATCAATAATATATCTCTGATAAATCGACACAATCAGGCACCATATTATAACAACTTCTCCAAATATTCTATTAGTGCTGTCACCAAATATTATCGTTCAAGAACCCTCTTTAATTTAGTTCACCATAGCTCAAAAGCTCTCTTAGCTATCAAATTTTTTTAATTTCTACGTTCACTATGACGGATCGTAAGTAAATGTAAAATAGATCAAACACATCACAAAAAAAAAAAAAAAAAAAAACCGAATTGATATTCTCATAGATCAATTTTAATCAATCGCATATTTACGGCCACACAGAGATTAAATAATTTTAATTAAGCTTCTAAAGAAGAATCGAAGAGTAGTTTTATATATTGGTAGTGGGTGATTAAAGATTAGCATTTTGATGAATATAGGGGAAAGGCATAACTTCTCATCGGAGTCATGAATCAAGAAGAACATATGTGACCACTTTTGGTGACCTGCCCTGGGGATTGTTTATAGATGAAGTTTTAATATTAAATTAAGAATAAATGATCCTACAATTTCCTCAAATCAATTACATGAATCTCAGGTAATTCATTTTCTATAAATAACAAAAATTAAATTTTAATCTACGATTTGCAATAATAGGATTATTATAAGCCATATTAAGATTTACAATATAATTTAATAATACTATTTTAAATAATTCGATATATCATAATCTAATTCAGGATATTCATTATTAAATATTTTAAATATGATTTTAAAATTAAATTTAAGATAAAATGTTTTTAAAAAATTTATTTTAATTTAGTTTTTTATTTTTAGATATTTGATCAAAATTAAAATATTAAATTTTGTTCAATAATAAGGTAGACCGATTGTTCAAAATTTAATGCATCACCAATACAACTGCAGTCTGTGCAGAATTAAACCATCTTAAGAGATGTTCATAAATAAAAATATTTTTTATTTATATAGAGCTATTTGGGATCACTTTTATTTTTTTTTTATTTTGTATTTTTATTTTATTTTATTTTATATTTTGTTTCAGATTAAAATATATTTGATGATTATTATTATTTTTAAAAATATTTAAAACATCTAAAACTATTTTGATTACTTTTAAAAATAATATTTTTATTTTTAAAAAATAAAAATAAAAGCACATAAAGAATACATCAAATAAATATAATTTTTTTATAATAAAAAATAAAATTGATCCCTAATAGTCCTGCTAGTCGCTCCCTGAGTGTTGACCAGATGGAGAAAATTTTTATTTTTTTTAATTATGCATTTAAATTTTAACTATTAAATTTTAATAAACCTTTAGTTTTGAAGTATTCAAACTGACCAGGCTATAGTGATTTTTTTTCTTTGTATGTTTGATTTACACATTAAATTCAATACAATAATATTCAGCTATATTCTAGGCAAAATTTTTAGATTAGGTTTAATCCTAATTTTAATTAATTTAGGCATGAAAAAATTTTATTTAAACAAATGTCAGTCCATAATGACGGAGATGCCACGTGGACGCACGTTAGGGCCGTTCATCAAACTGACGACGGGCGTCCCTATTTCGAGCAAAACCCGTGAGCGAGATCGGCACCGCTTTCCTTACTTCCCATTCCGCCGCTCCTCCGCTTCCACCGCCGATTTCAGCACACGCCGCCAGGGAGGTAGCCGGGCCAGGGAGGTCGCCGTCGGCTAGGGAGAGCGCCGCCCCTATTTCGGGCAAACAACTGAACGAGATCGCGATTTGCTTTGTCTTTCCTCCTAATCCGTGGCTCCGCTCCACCGCCGGATTTCAACAATCAAGCACGCCGGGCCAAGGGGAGGTCGCCGGGCAAAGGAGAGCTCACCGTCCGTCGAGTGCGCCACCGCCGAGACGGGTTATTTCTTCGTTGTCGCCGATTAAAATAAATTTTTCCTAAATGCGTAATTTGTGATAGATCTTGCTTTGTGTTGTATGATTTGCTTATTTCCTTGTGTTATTTAGCGGACATTTGTGTTGTATGATTTGCTTTTATGTTTTATAGCATTTCATCTTGGATGTTTAACATATACTAGATGCTTATTTTGAATTTTTTTCTTTTCTTTTTTTAATTTAGGTATGCTGAATGGTTAATTGTAGGTCTAGGTGGTGTATCAATGTAGATACTTACACATGTTTATTGAGCTATTTGCTTATTTTCTTTTGTAGTGTTTAGGCATTTTTAAGGATATAAATATGTCACTTGTTTTAGTAAATGGGAAGGTGTGCAGAAAGCCAATCAAAACTCATGAGCTTCACATGAGGGCTAAAAAGCATTCATGTAGCTATGAAATTATTGTTTATTTTTTGCAAGTATTCATTCATCTAGCTATGGATTAATGAGATGCGATTCTTCTTAGTGATTTAGGTGCAATTCCGGTTGCGATATTATTCATCTTTATGAAAGCTACAATTAGAATCTACTCTCCCTTCACATTTATGAGTTAAATATCTCCAACGAAATGCTAATTGTATTATATCTTGAAATGCTTTTCTTCTACATGGAGAGGAAGGATTCTTTGGTTAGAATTGTTGTTAGTTGAATATGAGTTCGAAATTGTCTGATATTCTTTATTATGATATTTAACGAATGTTGTTGATAATTTCTTTCCAACCTACATTGATGGAAAAATCGACCACCCGATCCCACGAAGGATTAACCCGTTTACAAAAGCGAATCATGAGATCATTGAAGTTAGACCATGCAAAGTCATGTGTTTATCTTATAGGTCGCTTTTCCTTATTTAGACTTGTGTAGCATTTGAATGTATGAAAATTTTTTATAAGGACGTATAAGAAATTTTCAGGTCGGTTCCTTATTTAGACTTATTGAAATTTTGTTACGATTAATGACATGAATTTCGCTCCATCCGATACGCTTGACGCCAATACATGCTAAATACGATCGCCGTCATTTTGCAGATAAGGTTTTTGCATCGCGAAAATCGCCGCCCACAATGAACTTTTGACCAACGAAAGTCATGGAAATTTCGCTACGAGATATGAATTTCGCTCCATTCCGACACCGTTGACGCCGATACGCGCAAATACAATCACGATCACATTTTTTCATAGGCAGGCTTTTGCACACATGCGAAAAATCTGCGCGCTTCAGCCCATCGGAGTTTTGACCAACAGGAAAGTCGTAGAAAATTTCGTTCGATTTGAAGATATGAATTTCATTCCATTCGCATTAACCGCTTGATGCGGTACGCTAAATACGATCGCTATTCACATTTTTCATAATAAGCAGCCTTTATGCGCAAAATCTGCCACGCTTTGGCTCACGCGAGTTTTGACCAACAGGAAAGTCGAAAATTTTGTTACGATTCGACGATATAAATTTCATTCGACACCGCTTGACGCCGATACATTCTAAATGCGATCACCGACGCCGATATGAAATAGCGACACCCAACACCAAGTATGTCGAAATGTAAGATGTTATTAATCGGGCCAATAAGAAGACAATAGTTTATGAAGGATTAATATTATTATTTTTTCTTATTATATTGTTATCAATTAGAATCATACTTTAGTATTTTTTTTTAATGTCACATTCAAATTAGCTTTAAAGCATTGTTTCGCGATTGTAAAACATTGTTTATTGCCTAATTCATTCCTTACAAGTCTTGTTAAATTGTTGCAAATGTGATATACCATTTAAAGGCCGTTAGTATAGTTGTGCATGTAACTATGAGATAAATAGTATTTTCTTTCTTCTTACTTTCATTCCAAATAAAGTTTATTAGTATAGTTGTATACATGTTGGTTTCTCTAGTAATGGCAAGACATGGAAGATGGGGAAAAAGGCAACCATACCTTCCAAATGTTGTACCACATTTTTCTTTGTAAAGATTTTTTGTTCATTTACCACAAAGTGGCTCAAGGGCTTTTGCTCTTTTACCACAAATGTTATGTGATACAAGAGGTTTATATAATTTGTTCTCCATGTTTAGGCTATGAAGCGATCTTAAGTCGGGATGATTATTTCAAAGCTTTATATGAGCCAAGCTTTCATGTTAATTGGTTTGAATTAAATTGATTTGTCTTTGTTGTAGGTAGGATGTTTGAAGAAGGTGCTCATACACGGAGGCGAAGGCGTCGTGAGAGGAGGCTGGACTACCCTACTGAAGTTCACCCTAGTATAAGACCTACATGGTCGAGAGCGGCACATCCGACTTGGTAAGATTTTTTAAGCCAAGTTGTGTGTATGGATTTTTCTTATATTTTAGTTTACGAACTATAATTTCACTGCGTGTAGGTTTCTCGATATGTCATCTCATGTACTTATGTTCAAGAGTGGCGGTGGCTCTAGATTGATGACCGCCTACGGCGGTTGGATTGGATTGTGTGTCCCGGATGCATACATTCACATTCACCACCTTCTCACAACATTCGTGGAACGCGTTGGTTTTCGCAGATAAATTCATTCCATTTTCCCATTGGCGAGATCGGTCACATTTGCGGATATTGCTATGATCCTCGATGTTCGATAGATGGCTCACCATTATTGGCTGAATGTTGTTGGTGGGGGCGGCGGTGGCTTCTTGGCGGTGTTGTCGAGTTGATAGGAGCACATCCAGAGCCGCACCTATTTACCACGATCCGATCCGACCTCATATCACATCGAGTTGAATCGCGCACACGCCTGAACTATTTGCCACTACGGTCTGGGACGTATTACAGGATTCTTACTTAGATCTATCGAGCTTCGATTTAGCATGCATGTCGAGCTTACATACTTTTGCTATTGCATTTCCTTATGCCGGTCACGTCGTGTTCGGAGATTCATCTGCAAAGATATGCCCCTACCGGAGGATCTTGACACATTGAGAGTTCTCATTAGGAGCGTTGTGTTTGCTCATTTGTACAAGGAGCTCCATGAGGCAACGAGACGAATATATGGTTGCTTACGATTCGTAGGTATGGGTATGAGAGCATGTTCATTTAACGTTACATATTCCATACCGACATAGATGGGGTGAGTGTGGGTTGTCAGGAATGAAAGGTTTGTTCGAGAGGTGACGCCACCATTTGAGTTCTGACGAGCTAGATGGCCTACTATAGAGTCGTATATTTTTTTGTAAGTGTATTTTTTGGGCCCATTTTTTGTACTTAGATAGCGCTAATAATCATTTCAAACAACAGTGATCCGGGAGCCAAATGGAGTTCGGATCCGCGCGTGTCGCAGATATATGCTTACATGGGGGCGACATATGGTTGGAGAGCACCCTTGATTAGTTGGAAACCGGTTGAGTGGCACACTTGCCGATCGTGTGCTCGGCGTTCGGCCTTCCACCTACGAGGTTGCACTAGTAGATTCTTCGTTGATGCGGGGATGGTCGAGGAAAGCGGCGTGGACTTGGTCGATTACCATCGACATATATTGCGAGAGAGCGACGTGATTTAGTGGCGGTGACTACCCAACAAAGTGCGGGTACCATTAATCGATACATGCGATGGTATCGGTCTTGGGACTATATATATCGAAGACACCTATAATACCCCGCACACTTATTACCTCCGAGCGGAGATCGACTCATGGTAAGCTAGCATTTCTCCAACCGTAATAATAAATTTTTTTTACTAATTCCATCATAATTCGAGTTAATTGCTTGGCGTGAGCACATATTGAATCTGGATGACATATTTCCGCTTCTTTGGGAGGGTGGAGGACACAGAGGTTCAAAGAATCAATCAACGAGTATGAGGGGTTGTGCAGGGACTTGTAGACAACATGTATATTTCGATAGCCGTGCAACAGCATTCCGTGCTTCATTGTCGGTCGTGGATGGCCGTGGAAATTGGTCCATCATCTCCACACCTGGTCGGACCATCAACATATACATTCACACGCCACCATAGTATTTGCTTAGGGAGCTATGTAGTCACAGATGCAGTAGCAACCGAGTTCTTCCTACACATGGGCCTCCCTCATTACATATGACACCCGTATGGACTGTATCATAGTTTCTTGCTTCCGATACAGTCTTTAGTCGATGTACCTAGTGCTACACACCCTCACGCAACAAGCATCCAGTAGAATGAGCAGAGGAGCGAGGAGCATCATCTTCGAGATCGCCCACGACCGCGCCCATTACACACCCGGTGATGCGATACCGCATCCAGACATCATTAGAGATAGTTTGCTGTATTATTTTCGTCCATACGGATTACATTTTGTTGTATGTGTACTTATTTTTGATTTAGAGGAAAAAAGTTCGAGTGGGGTATTATGATTCAAATTTGATCTTGATGAGTTCTATTGTTATCGAATTTTTTTGAGATGATTGTGATATAGGAGTTGATTGTAGCCAAATTGAGAAGAAAGTGGTGATGCAGGAGCAGCTTGTAATACACTTTTTCAGATTAGAAATACTCTTACACAAGATGTCTATGGTATATGCGATCATTAGGGTTTTAGCTTGTAATACACTTTAAACAAATAAGATTGATGCTCAATTTTCATTTCGCCGTGTTTCAGATTTGCAAAATCTGCTGCGTGTCGAGCATCATAAATTTCAACCAACATAAAAGTTGTAGACAATTTTGTTACGATTCCAATGATACAAATTTCGCTCAATTCCGACCTGACTCGATACACAAAATACAATTGCTGCTCGTACTTTCAGCTCCGCCACAGTTTCGCAGCTGTAAAATCTGAGCGCTAATCATAAATTTCAAACAACATAAAAGTTGTAGAGATTTAGTTACAATTCGACGATACAAAGTTCGCTCAATTCGATCAGTATGACTCAGATAGGCAAAATATGATTCTTTGCTTGAACTTTCATCAGCGCTCATCGCGATTTGCAAAATCTGCGTGTATCGGTTGTAATCGTAAATTTTGGCCAACATGAAACTTGTAGAGAATTTTGTTACAATTCCAAAGATATAAAGTTCGCTAATTCCGATACCATTATGACTCAGATGAACAAAATATAATTGTTTGCTTCAAACTTTTCAGCTAGTAGTTTCCGCGCATTTGCAAAATCTCTGTGTATCGGGTCGTAATCGTAAATTTTGACCAACATGAAACTTGTAGAAAATTTCGTTAAGATTCCAACGATATAAAGTTCGCTAATTATGACGTACAGATACATAAAATACCAGGCTCCACATTTTTTAAAAATAAAATAAACGCTTAGTCATCCGTTTGACGGACGTCGCTCCTGGTCCACGTAGGCCAGTCATCCGTCATGCAGACTAGACCTATTTTGTTAAATAAAATTTTTCATGCCTAAATCGCTAATTCAGATTAGGATTAAACCTAATCTAAAAATTTTGCCCCATATTCTATAATATTTATCACATATGATCACCTTATTTTTTTATATTTATAAATCAATCGCTTTTAATCTTCATTTTTCAAAGTGGCATTCAAATATTAAAATTCATAACAAAATTCTCAACAAAAAATATATTTCAAAAATAAAATATATATTCCATGATTCAGAAATTTATTATGGCATATCAGATCAA
This sequence comes from Cymbidium sinense, assembly GCA_021442155.1. Classification (NCBI taxonomy): domain Eukaryota; kingdom Viridiplantae; phylum Streptophyta; class Magnoliopsida; order Asparagales; family Orchidaceae; genus Cymbidium; species Cymbidium sinense. The sequence goes on from CM038230.1 coordinate 5,277,908, forward strand.
ATTTAAAAATTTGATCAAGGAAGAACTAAGAGGAAGTGGCATTAGTGGTTGTTGACTCCTTTGGAACCTTAGGCGCCATTAATCCTTCAAACTTAGGATTTGCCTTCTCCCTTAACTTCACAATCACCAAGAATAGAAATCTATACAAGAGCACCATCCCAAGCAATATTCCCAAATCAACCCACTTTGAGTATCCCATTTCCACTTGCCATATTTCCTTCAATATCTCCTCTCCTTTGATTGTAGGGGCTCTCCTGCCTTATCATTGGGAAATGTCAATCCTATAAACTCGTTCTTGTAGAATCCTTGGTTTGCATATTTGTGAAAGGCGATATAGTACATCGGATACCGAGGGCTTGACAAATCATCCGACTGAAAAAGCCTCGGTTGAGCATCATCACCCCATGCGGATGATGCCCATCAAAAAATCAGGGACAAGGCTGGCAACTATCATCATCAGGCCTTCAACGAGCATCATGCATGAAAACAACACGAGCACAAAGTATATAAAATGATCAATGCTTCTCTGCAATCCTGTTAAGTTGTAGGCAATGGCTCCTGGAATGACTGAGATTAAGGCCAAGTAGGGTGCAGAGAGTGTGTTTGCTATTGTGAAGGAAGTGACACCGTAGTGTCCGTTTAATCTCTCTCTTTTGAAGATCTGTGAAAAATACATGGCATTCTAATATCACATCTTACATTAGAAATAAAGTCTTATATTTAGCCAAAAAAAAAAAAGAAGAAGATTAGTTTGTATGAAGCAACATAACTTTATTCGATTTTCATAAATTCACCAACCTTCATGTCTTCGACAAAGGAAGGGAAGCCACCAATTGCCATGAATGTGAGGAATGCAGCTATAAACATAAGCATAGAGCCTCTAGCCTGAAAATCATGATGATAAACTCATCAAATTAGCTTCTCCTAATCATTTTAAACAAGATTAACTTGATATCTTCATAATCAAATTAACATAATTAACTCTATTTTAATATCAATTTTGAAAGAAAAAATAACCACCCAACCTGAATAGAACCGAAACTATGGCCAACATGGTGATAAATAGTGCCAACGCACAAACAAAGAGCTACATAGATAGCAAATCTCAACCAATAATAGCCCAAATCTCTATACATATTCACAAATGATCTTCTTGTAAGAACTGAACACTGCTGTAGGAAACCAGTTTGTCTCTTTCTCTTTTCACAGCTTCTCCTTCCTAAACAGAAAATAAATAAATAATGGACAGTATAATTAATAAATGAATTATTAATGTCTGAAAGTATATAGTTTGATTTATACCATTTCACGTATCTTAGCAATCTGAAATATTGCTTGTTTTGCCATCACAGAAGAAGTATAAGACTGGAGGAGGATCTCTACGGCTTTTCTGTGGACGTGGGCTCAGCTTCAGGTCCTTCTTCAATATCCTATTCACAAATTAATTAATGAAAATTAGAGTTAATGATGAGTTAATTAGTAATTAAGGATTAAATTATAAGTTAATGAGCATAAAACCCTGTCAAAATCCTTGTTGATAGTCTTGAGGTAGTGATCTGAGGGATTTTTAAGGGATGGAATGGGGAAGCCGTTGGAAGCGAAGAACTGCAAATAGTCATTAACAAAAAAAAAAATACAATTAAAATGATTTCTCATTTTAAAAGTCATGTTTCTCAATTTGACTGATTATATTTACATTAATTCAATGTAATTCATATATATATATATATATCTTAAAGAATTAAATATAGTATATGATTATTACTTGTTCTTCATTAAATGACAGGAAAGATATTAAGTAATTAAGTAGAAATCTGCGCAAATTAAATTTAATAAAGTTCGCCGTACACTGATAGAATAAAATTATTGTGTTATCAATTTTTTTTAAAAAATAATCAAGTAAAATATTTAGAGATATCTTTTTTTTAAAAATAATAATAATAATTTAAAATATCGTTGACATGAGAATGATGAATAGATGTCATTTTCTATCCAGCATTAATTGTTCGATATTATGAAACTCATGGAATATTTTCAGCATTAAATTTATCAGCACTTCTAAGGATAAGAAAGAAAATAATATTTATAATTTTAGCCAAAGGAAGAGCCTGGTGCAAGGTCACGAATGTGGCGGCTAGGGTTTTCTGAAGGTAAGTTCGACGACCAAACTACATCTGTTCTTCCCCTCCACCTCTTCTACACATACACACACTTCCTCTACTCTATCTTTTTCACCTCAGTGAGGTCAGCTCTCACCGAGATATGGCTTTGCAGGAATTTGTCCCAAGCATCCTTCCCCTTTAGCGACTTCTCGAGTCTCATCACTTCCCAACAAGGAAAGACTTACTTCTTGCCCAAAATGAGAAGAGTAAATCTCTGTTATCCTTTATCCCTCTGAATCGTGAAGTTTGTTTTAGAAGAAGATCTGAGAGGGTCGAAAAGAATGGAACCTTTCATTGGTTGGACATGCTATAGGAAAAGGCATTATTATGGTTCCCTGAATGCAGTGAAGAAGAGATGGAAGTTTAAAGGGTCAATGGATCTTTAACGTTGGAAGGAGACTTCTTCCTATTCAAATTTTCTGCCGGAAGATTACGATCTTGTATGGGATAATGGTCCGCTTTCTCAATGGCAGCCTTTATTTTTGAAGTGGAAATGGAACTTTAGACCTACCAAAGAACAAATCAAAGAAATCCCCTCGGATCAAACTACCGAACTTTCCACTGTCGTTGGAATGAGTTGGGTTTCTCCAAAGCAGCCAAATTGGGATACCCCTTGATAATAATCTCCTGAAAGCGCATCACCTTTGCGGATCACTGTGCGATTAATACATCATCAATCTTGGGACTCCATACCAATCAACATGAATGGGCTTAAATTCAATCAGATATTGTAATGCGATTGGAAACCAGAGCTTGTTCCAAATGTCAAACATTTTCTCATGAAGAGAAATCACGCTTAATACCTTCCACCGCCTAGAGGTAGGAGTAAAAGTAGGAGGCCAAATTATAGAGATACGTGTGCACAATGTTACTCAAACAGACATTACTCCTAGGGAAGAACCCTCTTTAAGCCGCCGGGTGGGGAGGAATTGAGACCTCACGGAAGTTCTACAATCACTCTACCAAATCCAATTACGGTGACCTAAATCATCCACCCATCCAATCCCTTGTGTTGGAGATTGAAAGCGAACATGAGGAGATCCATACCAATATTGAGGTATCCGCTATCGATGTTCCCACGGAAGTCCAAAGTGAAGTGCAAATCGAGGGGTATCTATTGAAAATGATTCCAACAGGTATATAGCGAAAAATTACTTAAGATGTTGACGGCAAAATCTCTCGCCGATCGGAGACGGATCCTGGGAAAAGACCCGTAAGCCTACATGGCGTTGGAAACAACTAAAGAAAAGGCTAATCTTACCTCAAATGCGAATAAAGGTAAGAAAAAGGCGAAGCCCATATCCTCATCTTCTTAATGTACGCTCCAGTTCTAGGTTGCGGAATGTGGGGTTATCTGCGAGGCGAGTTTATGTGTTAGATTGATTCGATTTTCAGATCGATCTTCTTTGTTTGTTGGAAACAAAAATTGGTAAATCTCTCTCTCCTTTCCTTCTTAAAAATTCAATCATTCACCTCACAGTTTCTAATTTCGATTGTGGGGGTCGAATATGGATAAAGTGGTGCTGGATAAACTCGATTTTAAACCATTGATTATCACACGTTATTCACGGTATTGTTTCCATTCACGGAAATAATACATTCTATATGTCATGCATATATGCGATAATTCGCGATCCGTAATTCTCTATGGAACGTCTTGAGGTCGATTGGCAATGATATATCTCGATCCTTGGATATGGATGGGTGATTTCAATTGCTTTTGTGAAAAGTCCGGAGGGCTTCCAATTTCCTTAAACAATTCACTTGATTTTAAGGAGTGTGTAAATGATTGTGAATTGATAGAATTACCTAGTTACGGTTTTTTTTATAACAACAAAGCAACAATCCTATTCTTTCTAGGATTGATAGAGTGTGTAATACTAAGTGGCTTGACTTATTCCCACTCTCCCATTATAAAGTATCGTCACCTCTCATCGACCACTCCCCTTTAATTACCACTCTTCAACATTGTTACCTTCCCACTCATCGGTTTATGTATAGAATCATTGGTCATCACATGGGACTTCAAGGTAGTCTCAAGTCTTTGCATGGAGGGTTTTGTGTCGCACCCAATGTTTGTTCTTTCTAAAAAATTATCTCGTTAAAAGGCTTTCAAAGATCGGAAATGGGACCCTCTCCTCTGCTCAAATTATACAGAAAAAAAAACAAGAAGAGATCATGTTGAAGGCAATCGAGATCCGGAAACAAAGGCTTGATGAAGGAAGCTAATGATGCAAAACACAGTTATACTAAGCTACTCAAAATGGAAAGTATGTGGGCTAAGCAATGAGCAAGGCACATTGGCTAAGCCAATCGATGATGACACAAATTCCTCTTTTGTTCAATAAAAAGAAGAATGCCAATCGATCCATGAATTACATGGCGAGGGGTAATCTCGATCGAGGTGATGAGGAGATAAACGGTATTTTTCTAATCTATTTAATAACCATTCCTCCTTTCCGGTCAGGGACCTTCCTTTGGGAGAAACTCTTTCTCTTTGGCAAATGAAATGGAAAAGATATTAGTGATGATGAAATCATCTCTTATAAATGAAAACAAAACACCGTGGCGGTTTCAACTCAAATTTCTTTATTAAGACTTGGGAATTTCAGGAAGTATTTCTTAAGGTGCTCATCATTTTTTTAAAGAAATTACCAAGATGTTTTAAGCACACTCTCATCACCTAATTCCAAAAGTGAAACACACTCGAATCTATCGATTATTGTCCTATTTCACTTTGCAATATTTTTTATAAAGTTATTGTAAAATAGGCTAAAACATGTATACATTGTTGATAAATCATGCCCAATCGCTTTTATAAAGGAAGGGATATATCGATAGCTTGGCTATGGCAAATGAAATATCATCGAGTTTTCTTCCCCTAGTCGACCAGAACATTTCTTTGCTGGATTTAAAAAAAAGCATTCGACTCTATAAATAGAAAAGCTCGATACATAGATTAATGGCAAAAGGGATACCTACGAGGTTTGTGAAATGGGTGGAGGCATGTATTATGGATGTTCCATTTTCTATAGTACTAAATGGAGAAATAAAAGGTTGGTTTTCCTCCTCATCGGATTACAAGGGTGTCCCTTATCTCCTTTCCTTTTACTATAGCTATAGATACCCTATCTTGTCTTATGGAACGTGAAATCCAATTAAAAGGTTTATTCCCTTTTGCAAAGGTAAAACCTCCTCCTCTTTGCGATGATGTTCTAGCTATGGGCTGAAAATGAATCTATAAGATCTTTACAAGGATGTCTTACTAAACTAGAGAATTACATGGGGTTGACGGTTAATATTGATAAATCTACCATTTATTTTTCAAAAGGAGTCAAAAATGTTGAGTATTTGTTAAATATTCTCCAAATCAAGCAAACTTTTTTCCTATAAACTATCTTGGGCTTCCTGTTGTATTGGGTGCACATAAATCAGTTCATTTTAATGGATTGTTTGATAAATTACGAAGAGAATGGATGGATGGAAAAGTAAATATCTCTCTTTAGGGCGGTATCAAATGATCGATCCTCCGTCAATGGTTTACTTTCATATTGGTTTCGATCAATTGTTGTTCCAAAGGGTGTTTTAAAGAAGATTTGCTCATTCACTTGAATTTTTCTATCATAATGGGAGAACAAAAAGCTTCATACAATTTCTTGGCTCAAAACTACTCTCCTAGAGATAAAGGGGCTGGACTTATATCCTTTTCTCTCTATACATGCAAGAAATTAAAATTCTATGGAGAGTCATTAAAATGAATCCCTTTTGCTTATTGGTGTTTACAAAAATATGGAAATGTTTGGGCAATTCCAACTACTAAATGCTCCTCTTTGGAAGGAGTTAAGATCGCTAAAATATAAAGCAAAGTTTAAATATCTTGTCAATGGAAATACATTTTCTCTATTTGATCCATGGTGTAATGGCAATAACATGATTCATCGATGGGGAGGCTGCGGCCAACAATGGGTACCTCAATGATGCTAAGGTGAGTGTCCTCATCAAGGAAGGTAAGTGGTGTCTTCCTTGGTCATCTCTTTCAATTCTCTTTCGCTAGATAATATTGAAAATTGATATTTACTGAGGGAGGACATGATTATCGGGAAAATAAAAGAACCCATCCAACCGTGATTTCAAGGATGCTATTTTTGAATCTTTCCCTAGCATTTCATGGCATAAGGAAATTTGGTTTAAAGGGTGTGCTATTAATTATTATCTTGTTGGATGGCTTTTTTAGGAGGTTTGAAGACCTCGATGTGTTAGTTAAAAGAGGAGTGGGTGCCTTGGAATGCTTTGCTTTTGCTTTAATCTCACTCTCTATTTTTTGAATGTCCTGTTTCAATGGATTTGGTGCGATCTCTACTTCCAAATGGTCAATTTTTCTTGAATTCTTCCCTTCAACAAATGGGGAATGTTGATATACATGCTCACAAGATAATTAAAAGACTATACTATATGATTACGCCGTTTTGGTTTACATGATTTGGAGGAAAGAAATCAAAGGATCTTTTCCAACTCTTTTTCTTCTCTTCAATCACTTATGCAACAAGTCAAATTTGGTTGGTGCAAAAGTATCAAAGTGGAAATGGAAAGAAACATGGCCTTTGCAAATAAGGCAATTGATTTTGGCATGGAAAAGCTCAGTTGCTCCTTTATAAATATCCCTAAACTCTTATTCTCGATCGGGTTTCATTTTGCTGGTTTTTTCATTTTCTTTCGATGATGACAAGATATAGTTCAATGGGATTTATACATAAATATAGACCATGGATGACCTTCTCCAACCGTAAAAGTGCAATTTGTATCTCTTAGTCCATTGGAGGCATGAAGGTAACCACAGGTTTCGATTGGTTGATCTAAAGGTGGGGTGATGCTTCATATACTATACTGGCGTTTCTTTTTGTGTCTGAGTCAGATAGTTTATCAAACGCTTTCTTGGTTTTAGTTTGGTCTTTCAGTTAGTTTTTCTTACATCTCCCTTTAGCTTATAGTTTCTGTTAACTCAGTTTTGCCTTAGCTTTTTTTAGCTGGAAGTCCATGTTAGTCTCCAATGTTCATTTTATTTTCGTCCCTCCACTGTATATGTAATTAACTTTTATGGAATGAATTGGGCGTCAGCCCTCAATTTTTCCAAAAAAAAAATAATAAAAAAAAAAATATTTTTTAAATAAAATTAATCATAAAATAATGATTTTGTTTTATGTGAATTAATTTATTCTGATGGAAATGAATGCTACTTACCTCAGGTGCAGCGTCGGGCGGGCGAAAAGATGGCCCGCCACGCAGACCGATTTAAACAATTCAAAGACCTCCGGCCCGGGCTGGTGCACGGCGGCTACGACGGTCATCTGCTCCCCACTCGCCGCCATCTTCGCGATCCGGCTGATGACGTGGAATGCGGCGGCGCTGTCGAGCCCACTCGTCGGCTCGTCGAGGAATAAAAGCTTCGGCCGCTTGATAATCTCCATGCATATGCTCACCCTTCTCCGCTGCCCGCCACTTATCCCCTCGTGACTCGGCCGCCGATCCGTAAGTCGGCGACCGCCGCCAGCCCCATCTCCTTATCGTCTCCTCGGCTCGCTCGAGCTTCGCCAAGCGGTTCATCGATGACGGGAGCTGAAGCTCGGCGGCGTACTGTACGGCTTCTCTCACCGTTAAGCTTGTCATCAAAACGTCATCTTGAGTCACATAAGCCTGCATTAACGCAATTAATAACAAAACAATAAGTAATTAACGAAATAATTCTTCATGCTTAAGAGCTGTAATTAAGCTTACAGAGGTGCCGAAGGCGAGAACTTGTTTCCTGCCATTGATGAGGATACTTCCATTCTGGCTGAGATTCGGCGCCAATCGTCCTGTAATTATTTAAATAACTCCTTTTAACAAGAAATTATTAATATTATTAGAACTTGTCGGGTCTAGTTCAGTAAATCTGAAGCCGTATAAACCTAACCCTATAAATAAATAAAAATCTGGGAATAAAAAATAGTATCTAAGTCATTATCTCCTTTTGATGAAGAAAAATAGATGACGTAAGCAATTTAAATTAGATTTATGTTTATTTAGACTTGAATATTGTTGAGTTCGTTCGATAGCGGTGCCTGAAATTAAAAAAAACAAAAAAATGTTAACTTTAAACTTTTTTTTTAGTGGGGACTGGGATACTTGTAAATTCAGAAATAATAGATTATTAATTCATTAAGTTGATTACAAAGTTTCTGATCTGAATTTATTGATACGTTGATATCTTAAAATTTCAAAAATATGTTTATTTAATTGGATGAATTTTTTTAATAATGTATCAAGAAATATATCCGAGTTTTATTTTTATTATCAATCTTATTTAATTTTAATAATAATAATAATAATTTTAAAAAATATATGATCAGACGATTTCATATTCTGCTCCAATATGTATTTTACAATGCGACTTTATGCATAAAATATTAAATTATGGAAAAATATGCGATAAGTCTATTTTTATTTCATATGTTATAATACATAAGTTTAGTTGTATCAAATAAAACCAAATATTAAGTGTAAAGTATGACTCTTATAATTTAGTTCAGTGTTTAGAAATTTAAGTTACGTACAGTAACATATTACTTTTGAATTTTATTTAGTATTATTTTCAAGTAATTCTAAAAAAATTTAGTAATTTATACTCTTTATGTACAAAATATAAAAAAATACTAATCATCTACTTAATTCTTATATATTTAAAATTTAATTATTTTACTTATTTTTTTGAACCATGAAATTCATATATTTGCATGTGCTATGATTAAATCATTGAGAATTAAAAAAAGAAAAAATATATTAAGTTTTGTTATGAATTTTAAGATTTGATTGTTTATTTTAAAAATTAAAATAGGAAGATGATTAAATTATAAATATATAAGAATTAAATGTTGTGTATGTAAAATTCTCAAATTATAAATAATAATGTAATATTTATCCTATTATTAAAAAAAACACTATATCTCAAAAATTTAATTGACATTGAACTCTCATCACTTGATACATCTATCAACCAAATAAAGTTTCACTAAAAAATACTTTAAGTAGTTTTTTCTGCGTAATTATAATTTATAAAATCATAGTAAAGTGATCATTCACTATTGATGACACGAAAATTCTACTAGTAAACGAATCTTGATGTTAAAAGCAAAGTGATCCAAGTTGAAACTAGTCGAAATCAAGAACTTAAAATATCATTGGAAACTTTAGAATAACGTTAAACCCCTAAAAGCTCTCAAACATGGAGTGTTTATAGTCAAATCGAAGCGTGACTGGATCTAACAAGCCCAAGATCTCAAAATTAGATTTCATTTGAGCATTCAAATATTTAAAATACATCAAATGATCAAAGGGATCATTTTGAGTCGATAAAGTGAAGTGGTGCGGGTTTTGCATGTATTTCTGAGGCGTCACTCCTCCTATAAATAGCCCTCATTCCTCATATGAGGGAGCCCAAAGAGAGAGAGAGAACTCTAAAGCTTGAAGATCCTCCAAGCACAATGTCGTTATCACTTGACGGTCAACAGCCGTGCCCTCGCCATCGCCTTCGGCGGTCTCCATGTGGCGACCTTCATCGTGATTCTTGTTCCTCATTGTTCACCATCATCTAGCGGTTACCACCAACTACTAAGTAGTTGTTCCTTTCTCATACAATTCTATAATCCCATTATCGGAAGATTTTGTACAGATACATAGTGGAAGCTTTTCTTTAGGCCAGTGATTTTTTCCCACTTTGATTTTTCACGTGAAAATTTGAGTTTTCTTGTTCACTATTTAAATACACATGTGTGTGTGGATTTCCAACAAGGCTAAAGTAAACTTTTACTCTATCGCATTGGTTTTCTTTCGCATTTGGCTGTTGTGGAAGAGAACCCATCAATCACAATTTCTGTGAACATTATGGCCAATAGGCCAATACATCATAATGGAGCCTCGCTCCAACTCCCGTCACTCTCAAAATCAATCCTTGAACCAAGGGCCTTCTACCTCACTCCCCTTAATAGGCGTGACCACAGGTGAAGGCGAGGATCTCTTTAGAAGATCGTGTCCAGAATGGAAGAGTCTCAAAATGAGATGATCCAACTTTTGAGAGGAACACGGCCATTACCACGGTAAACACACCTCCCCAAGATCGATCGTTAGCAGGGAGGACAAAATGTCGATCACGCTTCACAATGAAGTTCCTCCTTTCGAGTGATCTTGATCTCGCGACTTCTAGTTACTCATCTATCAGCGGTCAATCGCTAATCCACCAATTATTCTTGGTAGATTGACACATTCTCATCCTGTTACTTGTCATGTTATACTGCATAATTACGCTTAATGCAAGGCAATTTCACCTTCAAGATAGAAATCATCTTCCCCTTACGCGCTATGAGGAATGCTCACTTTTAGAGGCTATTCTTCAACATCCTATTCGTGAGTTTCAAGCTTAGAGCATTGATTCTATGATGGGCGGTGACCCACATGAACACATCAACCATTACGGGGCTATCATGCATATCCAACGAGCTCTAACACCGCTTTGTGGTCTTTCCGTTACCCTCAAGGGGCAAGCTCGCACGGTTCTACTCCCTTCCAAGAGGATCCATCCGTACCTTTGATGAACTCGCCAAGATTTTTTGTGGAGCAGTTCATTGCAACAGAGGATCATTAAAGATTCCTCCCATCTCTCGGCATTTGTTAGAATGAGTGAATCACTTAAGGAATGAAGGTTCTCCTTAGAAGCTTCCAGAGTAGACCACACTATTAAGAGAAGTTTTCCTTGGAGGACTCAGTCCATGACCTTTTACTTGTCATTAATGCAGACACGATCCACTCATATATTTGGTTCATCGTGTGGAAATCTCTGATGAGGCTATTACTACCCATCGCAAATAATTTGAGCAATCTAGGAAAACATAAAAGCACCCAGGGAATGCGGGACGTCTATCAAAGAAGCAACAAGGCGTTGTGATCTCCCTCCAAGGCCCCATATCGACGTGAACCACGACCAAAAGGAATACACCGAACACATCTCATGTTAACCTCTATTCGAGATGAAGAAAATATCAAGTGGTCGCATCCGAAATCAAATTTAAGAAATTAGAGCAATAATATCAAGTCGTGGACATACTCGAGGCATGCAAACAACTCAAAGAAAAATTAAGAGGCTCATTCAAGAAAGATATCTATGTCGATTTGTGAAGAATCAATCGACTCAAACAAACATACCTCCAATGGGGCAACAAGGACAATCATCATAGAAACAATAAAAAATCATCAACGGTTGGAGAAATTGAAACAATCGCGAGGACCAATACTATCTAATCAAGTTCTCATTACCATCTCAAGAGCCGAGTTAAAGAAGTCTCGATCATTCTATCACTTTTAATGACTTGACTTAGAAGGTACATGTTCCTCATCAAGATCCACTTATCATCGGAGGATCGGTGACCCATGCTATAATATTAAGAGAATTTTGATTGACAATAAGAGTTCTTGATGTCTTATTTTACTCTACATTTCTTAACATGAGCACGGTTAGGAAAATCTCCAACCTTTGCGGGGATCATTACACGGGTTTGATAATGTCAATGCGAGTAGAGGGCGATCACCCTTCCTGTTGTCCTTAGTGAATTTTCTCGATAAGTGACTCATTTAATCTAATTCATGGTGGTCAAGTCAAATTCATATAGCTCTTTGGAAGGCCCTCCAATCAATTTTGGTGCATCACTTGATATCTCATCTTAAGATGAAATTTCCAACCCCATTAGAGTTGGAGTGGTTTGAAATCGAATAATCATGTTATCTCGAGACAAGCTCACTTGACCTTCACCATCGAAGATTTTAATTTTCGAGATGAATAAGTACCCTTAGCTGAAGACTTGCTCTGTTGCATTATCGGATGACCAACCACTATGAGCGTGCAAGTGGGGTCTTAGCTCAGACGAACAAAGGAAAAAATACAGACTTCTTGCAAATCAAGACATATTTACTTGGAGTCTGCAGATATGTCGGGAGTCGACACCAATGTAATCATGCACTCCCAAGATTGATCCAACATTCAAACCAATCATCCAAAAGCGAGTTTTGCACGATCGTCGGTTATTGAACAAAGTTAACAAACTCATGAAGCGGGATTTATATGAGAGGTACATTTACATGGCTAGCAAATATTATCATGGTTAATAAAACAAATGAAACATGGAGAATGTGTGATTACATTGACCTTAATAAGGCTTGCAGAAAGATAGTTTTCCTCTTCCTCGAATTGATCAAATGTTGCCGGACATCAAATGCTCAATTTTTTGGATGTTTACTCGTTACAACCAAATAAAATGAACCCAACTGGATGACGAGCTACAACATTTTCAACATATAAAGGTTTATCTCAAGTTATGCCATTTGAATTAAAAATCGATACTACCTATCAACGCCTTATGAATAAGGTTTTTAAAGACCTATTAGGTCCTGATGGAGGTATATGTGGATGACATGTTAGTGAAAAGCTTGGAAGAATCACAACATATTTCGACTTAGAAATATGCTTTAATCTTCTTCGACGTTACAACATGTGACTTAACCCAACCAAGTGTGCTTTTGGGGTTACGTCGAAAATTTCTTGGATTCATGGTAACCCAGTGGGATAGAGGCCAACCCTAAGAAAATCAAAGCTCTTAAAGATATGACTCCTCAAGAATATCAAAGAATTTCAACGCTTTGAATGGACAAATTGTTTGCGTCATCCTAGCCCGCTGGGATAAATACATGTCATTCTTTAAAATATTAAAGGGAGCTAAAAATAATAATTTTCAATGGGGATGAATGTCCTTATGCTTTTGAGTAACTAAGGGAATATTTAGCATCTCCACCCTATCCAAGCCTATTCAAGGAGAGATGCTATATTTATATCTCAGTCTCTTCCCACACAATAAGCCCAGTTTAGTGCGATAAAAAGTGGGATACAACGACCAATTTGTTATGTCGAAAATTCTCTCGATATAGAAAGTCGTTATCCATTTTTGCGATAAGGTGGCTCTAACTTTAATTTTCTCGGCAAAAATTAGTCCATACTTCCAAGCTCACACTATGTCGGCGTTTACACTCATTTACCATTAAGGCTATGCTACGTAAACCAGTATATGGGAGGTTAATCAAGTGGGTATTGGGAGAGTTTGATATAAATTTTCTACCTCGCCTGTATAAAGTCCTCTGAAACTTTATAGTGGAATGCCACCTCAACTCAAGAGGAGCTATCTCTACATGCCTTTCGTCTCCTCAATGGACCCTCATGATGATGGAGCTTGAGGGAAGTCGGTGTTGGTGTGGGAATCTTACTTACCCCAAAATACCTTAGAGTATGGACTTCCTAAAATTTTATAATAATATGGCTGAATATGAGGCTTTTATAGCGGTTGAGACTTGCCAATTGAGCTCAAGACTTAGTGATCCATGACTCTCAACTTGTCGCCTCCCAAGTTGAGGGAAACTTTAGTACTCATAATCCTCAGTGACACAATACCTCCACTTGGTGAAGTCTCTTCTTGCCCATTTTAAGACACATCAAATTATTCACATACTACGAGAGAATACTCAAGTGGCGCTCTAGCTTGCTACATCCTACTAGGGATCTATTTAAAAGAAGGCATGTTGAAGAAATATATTTTCCTAGTATCCAAGGGTCATGGATAATTCAAGCAATTAATGAGATAAATGAACATTCATGGATGGACCCCATCCGTCTTTTCTATAAGAAGGAACCCTTCACGAAGACCCAACTTGCAACTCATCTCAGAAGAAACTTCAAACTTTACTATTGAGGTGAACTATACAAACTTTTTCGGACCTCAAATGCCTCTCACCTTGAGAGACACGCATTAAGAGAGGTTCACTCAAGGATATGTGGGAAAACACCAGGCTAGCCCTTAAAATTATAAGGCAAGGGTTCTATTAGCCTACGATGAAACAAGACGCCTTGGAGTTCACAAAAAAATATGCAAGTTGTGAGTTGCACTCTAACCTCCCTCACATGCCGCATACGAGCTCTCATCCATTCAAAGCCCATAGCCTTTTGCTCGGTGGGGAATTGATATCATGGGACTTTTATATAGCATCGGTAAGTTTATCATTTTAGCCGTTGACTACTTCCTAAATGGGTGGAAGCGACGCTAAAATCAGGCAAATGTATCGATTCAATCTTCTCCGCAAAGATCATCACAACGGAACCCAATTTCGAAAAGTCTTTATGTCCTTTTGCAAAGATCTTCACATTCAATTTCTGCAGTAGCACATCCTCAAACTAATGGAAACCAGAGACTATACTCAAAGGACTAAAACACATCTTGAGAAGGCTGGAGGGCAATGGGTTGATGAGTAATGTTCTTTGGGCTTACCGCACTACATCCTTGTGAGACAGATAACTTGTGTTTTACAGCTATTATACTAGTAGATATCGGGGTTCTAAGTCCAAAAGTTCAATTATTTGATCATGACGGTAATGAAGAAAAACTCGACAAAGACCTGACTACTCCCAAACTCGTGACATGGCCTACTTGCCGGCTTCCATCACCAAAGGGTAGCTCCTCACTTCAACAAAAGAGTAAAACCGTCCATATCTATCGGTGACTTGGTCCTACGAAGTCTCAAAGGCTGCGTAAAGACCCTCAATGCAATAAACTCTCACCTCTTTGGGATAACCCATATGTGGTTATATAGCTATGGTGAAGCCAAGAACTTTCAAAAGAATCAGAGAGAAAAACTTTACCTCGAACTTGGAACACCGAGAATCTCGAAAATATTATAAGTAATTCATCTTGCATAATTATTGTAGCTTTTATTTTATCTCGTTTGTCATTTCCTTTTCATGTAGTCGACCCACTTGGGTAAAGTAAACTTATTGTTGTTATCGTCATTTCTTCTTGAAACTCATATCGTGTTAAAATCATCTTATGATTGTATCACCGAACTTATCAAAGTAATGAATTTATAACTTTTTTCTTACAAGCTTCTTCTTCTTTTAATCCTCCCACTTGAGAAATATACAACTCGTGTTGTATCTCAATCGGCATAATCAATCCCAAGGAGACTTGATGACCTCTATGTAGATAAGAAGTCAAGTAACACTATAGTTGATACTTAGGATAGGTCAAAAGATCCTTGGTGGACATCTCGACCTCTTCCATATAGGTAAGAAGTCAAGAAACACTTTGGTCGATACCTATGATAGTCAAAAGGTCCTTGGTGGACATCCTGACCTCTTCCATACAGTTAACGTCATCAAGTAACACTTTGGTGATACAGGATAGGTCAAAAGGTCCTTGGTGGACATCCCGACCTCTTCCATATAGGTTAACATCATCAAATAATACTTTGACAAACAACCTCGGATTGGTCAAAAGATTCAATTCAATTCATCCGATAAAGGTTAGCGTAGAATAATATTCCAATTACCGGATATGTAAAAAATAAAACAAGCGTATCATCTAAAATTTTTTTTTTCATTGGCATTAACATGATGATATAAGAAAGAATCAAGATTCGATACACATTAATAACAATACATAAAAAAATGCATCCTCAAGTGACGCATCATATCGTTGGTGATATCAACGCCTCGTCCTGCCAGGAGATGCTTCCTTGGACTCACTCTCAACTCCTTCATCTCCCTCGATGAAGAGTCTTCAAATACTTGGAGATAGATCCTCAATACTAGCTCGGTCTTGGTGCACTACGGATTCCTTTTAGAACCCTGATGAAGCCCTCTAAACATTGATGCTCCAAATCCTTCACTTCAACATCAAGAATATGATTACGAGCTTCTTAGACATGGACTTGATTATACCACGATAAGCCGAGTTCTTAAAGTCTTCCACGCCTTCAAGGAGATTTCATTTGCTTCGCTTATATGCTCCTTCTCAAAAGATGATCCTGTAATGCTTTCTTCTCCAATTCGAGCTCTCTTCTCAAGCAAGTGCCTCAGTCTTTTCACCTTCACGGTCTCTGTCTCACCTCTCGAGTCATGTCACCCCTTACCGGGAGAAAGAGAAGTCAACATGTTTGCTCAGCTCAATTCAGTTGATTCTCCAAAGTCGCCACTTCTTTTAACACTCATCTTTCTCTCATACTTCAGATATTTTACCTTCACAAATTCAAGATTCCACTCGTCTAAAGAGACCCAAATGAGCCATTATAATGTTTGAGTTACATATAAAGAAAAAAACTATCACAAATATTACACAAAAGAAAAGAAGGAGGAAAAGAAGAAAAGAAGAAAGAAGGAAGACAACGTAAATTCATCATCGTTTACAGTGCATATGTGATTTAATCTTGAATGTGTGGCTTAAACGAACTCCCCATCATGAGTTGAAGCTAAACTCTCGGATGCCCTGGGTGAACATCTTCTTCAGATATCGGCGTTTTCACTTGATATGTCTTCTTTTTTTTTAGGGAAAAAATATTGCCACCACCGATTTATGAGCTTCTTGAAAGAACTCTATGAATATGAGGAGACCTTTCATCACCTTTACTTGATCTCTTTAGTGGAAAAGAATGAGATCTCCTTGGATGGAAAGACCAACCTTGAACATTCTATCTTCAACTATATATTTGCTAATATGATGCAACTCATCCGTAAGCTTTCTACATCAGAACATTAAGAGTTGCCAAGATCTCATTCTCTTCAATCAAGAATGGATCCGGAAGGTCATTCAATCTTCCCATCTCTGAAGGCCCTACTCATTTTTCACAAGAATCCAATAGACCAATTTTAGAGGGATCCCGTCTGAAAATTCTATCCAATTCTTTATAGTCAGATAAAAACACGCACGAGTATCACATGTGAATCTACACATTTGACACAAGTATTTGATGTTCAAAGTAATACCATGCCCTCTAAAGAAGATAGTCAAACCAACGATGACCACTAAAGCTCGAAATGAAAATTGTGACAAAGCTACACCACATATTTTGAAGATCTCAATTAACTTCGAGCCAAAGGGAATCGCATCCACGAAGAATCATCTCGAAAAGCAGAAAGTACCTGGAGGTGAACGCTCGATCGGACTTTTAGCAACAATGACCACTAACTCATTAGGAAGTAAAATTTTCTGAACACCATTAAACTATCGATATGATAGTGGATGATATATCGTCTGTAGCCATCCGTTATGGGTTTTCTTCGCCATCACCATGTGAAAATACATGATAAATAAAGAGGAAGAAATGATAAAAATCTAGAAAATTTATGAAAATTACTTACCCAATACTTGGGCATATCCTTTTGACTCTCTAATAGCTTGGGATAAAATTTTTACTCTGATCTAACCGAAAAGATACACATATATGAGAGAGAGAGAGAGAGAGAGAGAGAGAGAGAGAAGATACTCCCTAATGATGCTCAGATTACAAACTTTGGTCGTTCGAATGATGGTTCTAGCTAACTCTTCTCTACCTGGGTTATCAATTCTGAACTCCATCAGAAGACCACAGAAGTCATTTCACGAAGAAGTTGCCTTGAGCGGTCGGTCAGACAAGGCATTCTTTTCGAGGGAAAAGCGGGAGTATGAACTACGGGTCTTGATCGCCTCCAAACCCGGTCGGTCGACAAGGGCGTAACGCCTCTTTTGAGAGGAGCCTCGCCAGTATGAACTACGGGTCTTGATCTCCCAAATTCGATCGACAAAGGCGGTCGCCTCTTTCGAGCGCCTAGTATGAACTACGGGTCTTGATCCTCCAAACCAGTCGGTTCGGCGGTCAACGCCTCTTTCGAGGGAAAAGCAGCCTCATCGATGAACTATGGGCCTTGATAGCCTCAAACCTCGGTCCTGAGGTGGGCACCTCTTTTCGAGACCTCGCCATATGAATTACGGCCTTGATTGCCCAAACCCGTGAGGGTAGTCACGCCTCTTCGAGGAAAACCGGGCCTCGTCATTATGAACCTCTTGATCGCCTCCAAACCCGGCCGGTCCGAAGGCGGTCGCTATTTTGAAAATCAGCTCAGATGAACTACGCCTGATCGCTCGACGACCTCACTCAAGAAAGAAGCTAAAGCATTGAAGAAGTGTGCCTTGGGTTTTATAAACTCTTATAGGCAAAAGATTCATCAAAAAAATCAATGAAAATCAAAAGCGCCTTTGGTTCATGTATTCGTACCCGCGTCTCTCGACGTAGCGTCGGTTCAACGACCGCCAACCAGCCCACCGGGGGCTAACAGAGAGAGGCACAAAGCGAAGATCCTCAGCATGTCGTCTCGGACTCCGGTGTCACCAGCGTCAGCGTCGTTCGCGCCTGATCCCGCGTCATCTGGCCTCCATCATGGCGATCTTTCGATGTTCGCCGTTGTTCATCAACTCATTGTTATATGAGCGACTATATAGTGTTGTTTTTTCATATCTTGATTTCCAGTTATCGAAAAGATTTTGTACTCGAAATAGATACAGTGAAAGTTTTTTACTAGTTTCGTAGTTTTTTCCTCGTTTTCCACATGAAAATTTAGTTTTTTGCTCTTTAAATACTCTTTGTGTGTGTCTGGATTTCATAATAAAAATTTTACTCTATCACAACTGATTTTCTAGCGCAACTATGATATTAATCTTTATTAGTGAAAGCAAAAAAAAAAAACAAAACAAAACAATAAACAAAAAACATTTGATGAAAATCTAAATAAAAAAAATCAATAAACAAATTAACGTTACCAGCAAGCGAGTCGAGAAGCGTGGACTTGCCGCAGATGGGCCCATAATTGCGAGCACCTCTCCGGGCTGGGCTAGCCCGGTTAAACCCAGCACCGGCACGCGGTCCCCTTTCCGGCCCGAGCCGAAGACCCATAAATCCTCCCACGTGAGAAACAAAGCGCTGCCGCTCTTGCCGGAGGCATCACCCTTGCGGCGATTGCGCAGAAGATGAGGGAAGGGAACGGGCCGGAAAATGGAAAGGCTGAGCCACCGCCGGAGAGTTGGAGGCTGCCGCCGGCGTTGTTTTGTGTAGGAGATACCCTCGGGCTTCGAGGCCATCTGGAAACGTTGGGCGAAGAAGCCATGGAATGTTGTGGAGAAGGAATGGCTTTGATGAAGTTGTGGAGATGGGAGACTGAACGATGGGCTGAATTTATAAAAATGAGATCTGTTGGAGAGTCGGTATAAATGTATAATTATTATTTTGGACCGTAATTATTTAGGGGATTTATATATATACCACATAATTCTTATGTATTTACATATCTAATATTTAAACTTTAATTTTTACATATATATATAACATCTTAATCTTTAATATCATATCAAAAATATCACTTTATTTACTTTTTTAAAAGTGGAATATATCTTTTAAGTATAAAAAATATTAGATAATTAAATATTTAATTTTAGATATTAAATATATAAATACATAAAAATTATTTAACTGACGCCAAGAGCCTTGGCGGCAGTTAAATAAAAATATATTTAATTTTAGATATTAAATAAATATATCATTGAATACTTGTCTGTATACAGCTGGCGCCAAGAGCCTTATCGAACTGATATGTTTTCTTAATTTTATGATTAGAGTTTTCGAAAAATTTTATTGTTCAAATTGAGGATTCTATCAATGCATTTTGGACGATATAATTATAATAATAATTTATTTTTCTTTCAAACGATAAAAATTATCAAGAACAATCATATCTAGATGTTTGTGTGAATCTTAAAGCTTCAGTTTTGGAACTGTATCAGTTAGCCTTCAGTTCTAGTGTTAAGACTAAAAACAATATATATATAATAATAAAATAGATGATAATGTTTTTGATATAATAATTTTGATTCTAATGAATTTTATGTTTTTAAATTCAATATTATACAAATTAATTAATTATTTTTATATCTTATGTTCATTATCTACTTCTCTATATAATTATCTTTCAGTTGACTGGTCATAACCAAAGGCCATTTCAAACGAATATTTAATGCCATTGATACCAGGTGTACCGGCGGAGCAATCTACGATGCTGGTCTCTTATAAAAATTAAGAAATTATCATAAATACTTTTATTAATTATAAATTGAGCAAAAATCAATTACATATAATTTTTAAACATAAAATTAATTCCAAAATTCTTTTTAAAATATTTAAATAAATTTAATCATAAATTCATAAATATAATATATATATCAAAGTCTAAGTTCTTTAGTATTAGGCTAATGTATCTTATACTCAATTCCAACTTGAAATAATTTATATCATAATTAAATAGATTTTAGTAGAATTCAGATTTAATAAATTTTGTGTTAATTAAAATTTAAAATTGTTGGACAAAATATAAATTAAATTTTAATAAATTATTATGATACTTTAAATAGAAATTATCATTAATGAAATTAGTATAAATAATTTTTTATTTTTATTTTGCGGAAAAATGAGGGCTTAGACCAATTATATTATCCTTAAAAGGAGTTACAATGGCATGGCTGATAAAGACAGAGAAAACTCAATGAAATACATTAGAAAATAAGACAAAGTTGGATATAAAGAGAAATTGCTAAGAAACAAAGAGCTTAGAGAAGCAAAAAAATCTGAACAATAAGCAGGCTAATATATAGAAGTTGCCAGGTTGTCGAAAGTCTATTCAATGGGCAAGCAAAACTTGATCACCATCATCATGGATACATACAGACACTAAAAGGAGAGCATATATAAACAAAAATCTTAGAGAAAGCATATATAATCCACGGTTCATGAGAGAGACTAAAAGGATAGATCATCTTAATGATCCCAACCAATAAATTTCGAGTGAATTCCCTTCTTGACGGTAAATAGAACAATGAAAAACTCTAGTTTTGATATTCAAACTTCGTGGAATTCCATTCACGCCATATATGGTAAACTAAACAACTGAGTGAAAGAAAATGATATCTTAGTTTTAAGCTGGTTATTAGTGGACAAGGTTCTCCAAAAAGAGAGAAGTTAAAAGCATGTATGATAGCAGGGATGGAAGGCAAGCCAAGGCCATTGTGCTTCTTGGTCCTATAGGTCCTTTCCTAAGAAATAAGAATAAGCTTATGCTGCTAGATATTTCCTTGATAAAGAACTTAAAGCATAGCCTATTAATAGTTTTAATGCAAACTTCAAGAATAATAGCAGCTATAATCTAGTAGGCCACAATATTCGAAATAGAGAATCTAATCAATTAAATTCTACCTGAGAAAGATAAAGTTTTAGCCTTCTAGCCATCAAGTATCTTCGTGACCTTATGAATAAGTTTTTGAAAATCAATTGCCTAAAAGTTTTGGATGAAATTGGGAGCCCCAGATACATAAACTTGCATTCTTAGGAGAAATATTGATAATGTACTGAGTTGTGCTACATTATGAACACCTTTGGAGAAGCACAAGAGATATTTGACATGATTAATGTGAAGACTGGATGCATTATAGAAGTCACAAAATTACCGATCTCGACAAATGAAGAGAGTGTGAATTTGAGATGTCTGGTGTAATTTTCGAAATGGAATAGTAGATAAGACTTAGATATTTACATTTTAGGACTATAGATTTGGTTTGAGTTTCCTATGGCAAGCACCTATAGTTAATTATCCGTCCCAATAAGTGAGATAAAACTTTCGATTAAAATCGTTAGGTTGCTTATCGTAGCATATAGTAAAACATGTTGAGTTTAAAATTTAGAATTTAGAATTTATGAAATTCATTATTATTAGCTTAAAGCGGATGGTTGGGGAATGATGAGGTGCGATCTAAATCTCATGGTTTCGTCATCCCGGTTGTCAACTTAGTTAGAGGAGGTAATGACCTGAAGGATCCTCATCAAGAACACATAGTTTACGATTCAAGAAATGTGACTTAGAGTAGTGTTTGTCTAATGAGACAATCTTAAGTCTATCTTACGAGAGAGTTGTTTGCCCTATCGGTGTATCCGATTCTCAAAGGGTAGAGCCATTAGGAAGCATACGGTGGTGATCGTAATATAATGGAGTCTTACTGCCAATAAGAGGACTCGGTCAGAATCGCATCATCAGAGCTCTGGGTCAAACCACAGTTAGAGGACACATGTCCGTCATGACATGAGATTGATTGAGAGTGAATATAGAATGATTGACTTTTGTCTTGGTAGAATTTTCTTAATTTGTCACCTCGACAAACAGTTGCGAAGGTGGATTGAATGGAGTTTATTTTAAACTTTTAACGATAGAATTTTATTTAAGCATTTTAGATTGATACTTAATTTAAGCTAATTTGATTTAAAATTAGAATCACATTTAATAATTGAAATCTTCATTCAAGTCATGGGGTTTATGAGTTTGCTTGATCCTATCTTCTCATTAGTTTAATGAGGATCGATTTTATTACATGATAAAATTAAATTATTTCTAAGCTAAAATTCATATAATAATTGAATTTTTTTGGGTTTTGTTAACGGTCTGATCAAGAGAAGCAAAAAGCATCCTCATAAGTTTAAGCATTGATAGTCCTGCGATTGTTTAATAATTCATATAATTTTATGTTTAAATTATGAGATTAATTTTATATTTTTTATTTAATTTCAAACAGCTTTCTTTTCAGAATGAAATTTGCACTTTAAATTTTTTATGTAGCATATGTATGAATTTATAAGATAATTTCATTTAATTAATGAAATCAATGACTTTGAAAATCATAATTAGAATAAAATTCCTTAATTTTTGGATTGAGAAAAGCTTTATAATTTTTTGAAGAATTTGATTTATTTTCTTCTGCCTTGCATAAAGAGTTATCCAAGGTGTAGATTTCAACTTTATATATTTGATTGAGTGTAACTTTGCTTACTTTAACTTGAAACAAAAAAAAATGACTATTTAGCTTATGCATATTGCTAGATTTTACATCTTCGCTAATCCTCATATTCAACTTTCATTCTCACCCAGACAAGTAGCATACCTCTTTCAACTTAGCTTATTAAATATAAGCCTTGTTGCTTAAGTCATGCTTGAATTGTTTATATTTGAATGCTAGCTTTCAATTTTATAATAAGCGTCTTGTGATTTTGATTATAAATTCAATTAGATTTTCTCTTAGATCATTTAAAGTGACACATTATAAGAATTATATTATTGGTAATTAACTATATCAAATTCTTTGTGTATCTCACTTAAACTTTCTCATCACTTTTCAACTGGCTCGAGTAAGCTATCAAGCAGATAAGTTCTCCATATTTAATTGTGTTCAACTGAAATCATTTTTAATTTTCTTGAAATAAGTTATAATAACTTTAGTGTTTATTGTGTGAGCCATTTAATTCGTGCATTCAAGTGGATTATCAATCCTCTTTAATTATTTCAATGCTTGAATGTTCATTGAAAAGTTTCAGTAGGCATTTGGTAAATTTCTAAAATCATTTCAAGCTTGGCTTAAGATTTCTAAGTCATTCAATATAATTAGTGAGATGAATAACTATATTCGACGACCACTAAAGGTTATATTTGTGCTCATTGGAAAGTTATATGGTTGTATTTATAAGTAAACTATCAGACTCCTTATAAGCACTTGTATTTATTTTATGCATTTATAACTTCACATTTTAGATTGTTATAACCAAAGCTTTGATTTAAGTTTTTTATTTAATTATATTTAAGCTCTTTGATTATTTCTTTTTTTTTAAATTTTCTAAGTCAAAAAATTTGTTGAAATTCAGATTTGATAGTATTATGACATCATCGCGTGAATATCTAGGCTGTTTTGGACTGCTTCTATCGAGATAGTAAAAATGTCTTCAATACCACAACCGAAGTCTTAAAACTAAGATTAGCGTTAGTGGGATATTCGATCACCGCGTAGAACATATATAATATATTTAAACCTCATCTTTTTTTTAAATTAAATTTGGTGAAATTTTTGGCAGGTAAAATCACATTAAGGTTTTGGTTTCTTTAATGCATAAAAGTCTTGAGTGGTGACATCACAACCATCTTCTCCCACTTCTATTAGGCATTGGGATCTTGACTCAAATATAAAATAAGCACACACACACACATATATATATATATATATATATATATATATATATATATATATATATATATATATATATATATATATTCCACACATTTCTTTACGTTTACAATCAACAACAATGATAGATCTATTGGAGCTTTGACGATAGGATAAGATTCTTGGAGAGATCTATTGCTTTAGGAGGCAAAGAAAATTTGGAGAGAGCATATCCGATTAGATTTTTATTTTTGTAAAGAAGAAGGTAATTGACAGGGGAAGAACTCAGATTTTCAGTTTTGCCGAAATCTAAATTCAGATTTTCAGGTTTGCTGAAATATGATTTTAGATTTCAGATTTATTTGAAAATTTGATTTCAGATTTCGTGTGGGATTAACAGGCAAGAAAAGGTTTTGAAATGGGAGGGAGCTCACTGGTTGCAGGTTTGCAGTTAGAGAAAATGAAGCCATAAATCATAGATTTCAAAAAAAAAAAAAAAGTTTCTACCCCATTTTGCCTTAAATCGTCTAATTTTAAATCAAATCCTACTAATCTGTTAATCAGAAAATTGAAAATTGAATTTAAAATCCCATTTCTAATTAGTTTTGCCAGAAATCCCAGATTTCAAAACATTAAAATCTAAATTTCAAATCCCGTTTCTACTTGTGTTTTGCCTTAAATCCCAGATTTCAAAATCCACTCAGAAAATCAAATCCTATTTCTACTCCAGTTTTGCCTTAAATCCCAGATTTCAGAAATCCACTCAGAAAATCAATTCATGTTTCTATTTCAGTTTTGCCTTAAATCCTAGATTTCAGAAATCCACTCATAAATTCAAATCCTGTTTTTATTCTAGTTTTGCCTTAAATTCCAGATTTTAGAAAAGAAAAATATAAAAAATAAAAAATCGTATCCGCAAGTGGATTTATGGAATTTACACAAACTGAAGTGAGCGAAAAGAAAAGAAGATTGGAGATGGAAGGAGGATGGAAGGAAACCAAGAGAGAGTCTCATTCTTCGATCGAGGGAAATCAGAAAAGGATGAGAGAGCAGTTCGGATCTTATCAGAGAAGAAGCGAAGTTTTCAATCGAAAAAAAGAGAAGGAGGGCTTTCAATTTTAGGGAGGAAGGAGGCTTGGAGGGAACTGTTGCTATGAAGTTGAGCAGCAATTGCTGTGCAGCGAGCAATTTCCTTGATGGAGCCGAGGGTCAAAATGTCTCTCAATAAATGTGATTCCTACATCATTTTCTTTTGTTTGATCACAATTTGCTTCATCTTTCACATAGCTTTGATGAGATTTTATTAGTGCATTTTTGGACATCTAAATGAAAGATCGATTTGTCATTATCGATAGATAAGGAGCTCTATATTCTTTCTTGGAAGATCTCTTTATTTTATATGTCATTGCGATTTGAGTTTCCTCCAACCCAAGGTGTTTGATAGAAAAATTAGTCCTTATTTTGAGATGTGGAGTTCTTTCTATCTTAGCTTTAAGCAGCTTGATAAAGGATTGACCTAATTTGTCAACATTGACTTGTCGGGAAGTGTATGCAGTCATGTGCTTGCTTCGGACTTGTTGAAGTACATGAGATGACCCCTCGCTTATATAGGTAAATATTGAGTTATCAGTTTAGCAATGTGCTTTAACGTGAATAATCACATAATTTCTTTAGTTCGACCATCTTTGTATGAATTATAGAATTATTTTTTGGTCCTGCTTTCTACTTTTGAAACTTGTTGAGATTGGCTTTGATCTATGTTATGTGCTTGATTAGATCATTTGAGAATAAATTGAAATATCACCGTGCAATATATAGATTGATTTGAAGCGACTCAATTGAGTTTTCTCAGTTGTCTTGGTTTATCGATCAAGTAGAAAAATCTCTTAGATTCCGGTTGCTTGTAGTCCTGGACTGATTTGAGATTGAACAATTATCATCATTGACCTGACGAAAGCGGCTCTTTTATTACCTTTTTTACGGCTTGTTTAGTGAGGAGGCGTCTCTTGGCCATTTATGACTTATTGAGTTCGACCTTTAGAACTACTCGAGTCTTCAACTTAAATTGTGATGGGTTAGTGATTTAGTCATCGACTAACGGGGCTCTTTCACTATGACCTTTCTCTCACGGCTTGTTGAGTGAGGAGAATGTCCGACTTCGACCATTGTAGACTGTTGAGTTTGACCTTTAGAACCCATCTGTCCTAGACTTGAGGATGTAGAGGTTGATGCTTTTCCAACTTAGTTGATTTAAGCTCCCAGAATTCTTTTGACTTGATCTTCAAAATTTGGCGAATGGGAGATAAACTTTTGATATTTAAGGTTATCTTTTCATGCATGTAAATATATTCTTTTATTCCTACAAGAACGCAACTTAAAAATAATTATTATGAATATATTCAGAGATTTTGGTGTAAAGCTCGATGTCAATTTGAATCAATATATTCAAGAATCTCATCTTATAACACGATTTCAACTTGGCTAAATATATAAAAATGCCCCTATCTTGGGAGATTCTAAAGCACTTTGAAAAAGCTCAACAATAATTCAAGAAAATATATCAATATATGAGTTGATACATTTCATGTTAAGAGAGTTTTAACATGTAACATTGATTTCATCCATGTATATAAATCTAAAATGCCCCTGTGTAACAAGAGAATTTTCATGGAAAAGTTTTTTCATCTTGAGTAAGTATATTTATTTAGGGATCTCGGCATGAAGCATGAAGTCAAACTAAATAGATATACTAAAAAAAAGTGCCCCTATATTGAGGGAGATTTATTATATCTCAAGAATATATTTATCGATAATACTTTTTTTTGGTGATGACCATTAATTGATGGCATTGGTCTTTCACTCTTTAAATTAATGAGTTGATATGCCTCTCATGATAGACTTTTCAATGACAAAATGGCCTCCTAATTAGGCTCAAATTTATCACCAAATTTTGATTTAGGAATAATTGGTCTTCTTAACACCAAGACCAATTCCCCATTTTGGAATATTGAGGACTGTATGGTCAAAATCCCGGACATCTTTGCTCAATAAACTTCTAAGTTTTGATGAGCTTACAATCTAACTTCATCAAGCATGCCGATTTCCTCCATTCTCAAATGAGCATTTTGATCTTGATGATTGTATTGGATGGTTACTCAAGTGATGGTAACTCAACTTCAAGCGGAAGAACTACTTGAGTTCCAAATACTAAAGAATAAGTGGCTTTAGTCGATGTCTTGTAGGTCGATCGTCCATAGTGCCTATTAGTTTAGTATTTCATTATTCTTATTTTTAGTAAGGAACTTCTTGAGCAGCTTGACTAATGTCTTGAAGGCCATCGCCAAACCATTTGCTCTTGGATTGTATATTGAAGAGTATTGCCAATCAATTTTGTGTCGATAAATCTATAAATCTTTATTTTTTGAAAGTCGTATCATTATCGAATTATTGACATGACACTCCAAATCTATAGACATTATGCGTAAAGAAGTTAATCACTCGATAAGTAGTAACTTCTTTAAATGGGGTAACCCTTACTTGGAGAAATAATCATTTGCTAGGATGAAGCGGTGTACGGCGATGATGGATTAATTGGTCTAATTACATCGGTACCCCAACATTCGAATGGCGATGATGCTATTGTTGGGTGTAGTGGATTTAGAGGTTGATGGATTATATTCCCATGTACTTGACATTCATGACACCTTTTAGCATGATTGAAACGTCTCTCACCAAAGATGACCAATAATAGCCTATTCTTTTGATCTTTACTACCATCTTGGGACGGCTAATATGCACCACAAAGTTCTTCATGAACTTCAACCATCATTTTGGTACCTTCATCGTATTTAGGCATTGTAGCCATATTTGTTCAAAGGATCCACAATATAAAATATTATTGAAGAAAGCAGCAATATTCTCTTCTCGATTTGAGCTACCGGTGATTTATTATTTGGTAATTTGTCTTCTTTAAAGTAGTCGATGAAGGGTTGCCTCCAATCATGTGGCTCTTAATAAAAGCTTCACCGCTTTTAAGGCAATATAAATCTTAGCTCTTATAAGTATAATTCCATGTTGATTTTGAGGAGTGTGAGGAGCAATTAGCGTCCTCGTGTCAAATTTGATAACCCCTCTACGGGGATTTGTACTTTCGGCTATAGAACTCATCGAGTAAATATTCGATCATGACATAATCACCATTCATACTTATCATTTCTTTAGCTAATTTTGTTAAGCAATCGCTGCTATTCTCGAATCAAGAGACTTCGAGTTAATGTGATATTTGGTATCGGTTCATAAGCTCGAACTCTTGTGATAAACTAACTCAAGCTTGTTGATTTTATAGGTGCCAAGTACTTGATTTATAGG
Source organism: Cymbidium sinense (assembly GCA_021442155.1). NCBI lineage: Eukaryota > Viridiplantae > Streptophyta > Magnoliopsida > Asparagales > Orchidaceae > Cymbidium > Cymbidium sinense. The sequence goes on from CM038230.1 coordinate 5,306,391, forward strand.
CGAGAATCACCAAAATATAGTTTTGAATGCCTATGAAAATCTTCTTCAAGACCATGCCACTAATGCTTCATACTTTCGGGTTCATTATTGGTCTTAGATTAGTCAATCCATATGATCGCCTCATTATCCCTCCTTCGGTGTTATGAAGATGATGCCGATCGCTCTTGCCCTTAGAAAATTTAGAGGTTGGACTTGTTTGATCGAGCAAGGTTCCATCAAAGTATATTTCTCAAATTTATGATTTTTCTCTTTCAAATGAGCATAATTTGCTCATCGACAAATTGTCATTAAGAGAAGAGTTTGCGGGATGGGATGTGTAGCAAGAAAATCTACTAAGACTTGTCCCTTCATTGCAAAATATATGTGATATCAAATTATAGAATAACGCCCATCTTGCCAACCACCAACACTCTTGTATCAAGTACTTTAGCTTAATCGATCTTTGAGATGAGGGTAATCTTGTGAGATAATATATAATGATGGAGCTTTTGGACTACAAAGATCAATGCCAAATAGTTTCTATATCTGAGAGTATATCATTTCGCTCTTATTAATCTTCGACATATAATAAAGAGCATTCTCTTTGCTTTCTTCATTGTGTTGTCAATAATGCTCCAAGGGACTCTTCTAATGTAGTTGTATAGAATGAGGGGCTTCCTAGGAGGTGCTATAAGGATTGGTGGAGTTAATTTGTAGCTTGTTGACACTTATTGTCCCACTTGAATGGAGCATCCTTCTTCATCAACTTTGCAAATGGTTGACAACATCTGATAGGTTTGATATAAATGATGGATGCAAGTCGTCCTTGTAAAGAATGGAGTCGACGCAAACTCTTCTGGAGGCATTTTCACAATTGCCTTGATTTTAGCAAGATCAATTTCACCTTTGTGACGATAATATACCCAAGGAACTTTTGGAGGATACCTCAATGCACATTTTAGAGGATTCATCTTGAGATCATATTTTCGATTTTTTCAATACAATTCTCAAGTCTTCAAAGTAATTTTCACGATTTAAGCTCTTCACCACCAAATTGTCAATATAATATTCCACCTTCCAAAGGAATCATCTTATAAAAATAGTCATGTCTCTTTGGTAGCTCTAGCATTTTTCAAACCAAAAGGCATGACTGGTAGCAAGATATACCAATTTGCAACCTAAATGATGTGTGCTTCTCATCTTTAGAGCCATCTTGATTTGTTGTATCTCGATGATTCATCCATGAATGAGAATATATGTAGTTGGAAGTATTGTCTACTAGTACTGAGAAGTAAAAGTCATCTTTTGGGCATGCCTTATTTAAGTCCCTAAGTTAATGCATACGATTTTGTCATTTTTCTTGCTAATCAACATTGGCTATCCAATTTACATACTTCTCCTCGGATGAAGTCCGCTTGATCGCTTCTTAATTTTATAATTATTTATTCTTCAATCTCCAATCTCGTTCTCCTAGGAGCTTGCTTAGTAGGCATTGCGTTGGTTTAAGGGCAAGTTTATGAACCGCTACATCGTGGATAAGCCTAACATTTGAATATATCCACGCAAAGAAATCCCTAAATTCATAAAGTAGCATTTTAGCTCTTCAACTTTCTCATCGTGAAGGGCACTAATTAAAGTTGAACGAGGATAATCCTCACCTCCTAGGTTGATTTCTTTAAGTTCATCCATAGTATGTTATTCACCATCTTCGAAGTTCTTCGTGTGCTTGGCTTCTACTTCTTCATCATTTATAAGAAAAATTTCACGGAGATCATCTTCTTCATCACTATTAGTGATCTTAGCTTCTATAATATTATAACAAACTTTATTTTGATGAGATGTGGATAAACCTAAGACCTTTAGTGATAAACTTATCACTTCTTCTTGATGCCCGAGGACTTCTTTGACTCCACATATTGTTAAAAATTTAAGTTATATGTTTAGTAGTTCCATATGAATTCTAATCTTATGCATCATTCTTCGTAATTTTTATGGATAGTATATTGGTATTCTTGGTAATCCCATCGATCTTCATGTTGAGCTGGTGATCAAAATTGTGAGGTTGAGAATCTTTAGATTTATAAAATAGAGTTCTGCTCGCCACTCTCACTCTACTGAGACATAGAATGTTATCAATTCTTCAATATTATGAACCTCTAGTGGAGTGATTTCTTTGAAATACTCGAGGGATGGGTATAATTTTGAAGGAGTCCTCAACATTGCCAAATGAGCTATCCTTCTTGATGCACACCATCTAAACTCTATTTCTATAAGTAGATTCAAAGTCATGGTCCAATAAGAATCACTTATTTCATACTTTGCCTTTCTTGAAAGCTTATAAGTTCCTTTAAGTTTGATAGAATATTTTCTTCTTCTTGTGTGTCACTTTCCAAATGAGGAACTGATCTTCTTGATTTAGATGTAGAATCAAGTGCTTTAGGAGAGTCGATTACCTTCTTTCTTTCTTTTTCACGCTCTTTCACCTTATGAAGTTACTTTTTTTATTCTTGAAGTGGATGCTACCGCTTCAAGAGGCTCTGCTTTAGGCTCTTTAGGGATAAAATATTTTGTATCTTTGTAGATCTTTGCTTTGTGGTCGAGAATGGTTGTAGGTTACCGTAAATTTTGAATTCTTCTCCATCTTTCGTACTTCATACACCGATGCATAGTTGATGGGACCATGCCATACTCATGCATGACCAACCTAAGAGAGCTCTAAATGATGCATCGACACATAAAATTTGGCTTCTATATATAAATCCCAAAACTTGAGCGAGAATAAAAGAACCCGTGATTTTCCATCTTTTCTCATTGAAACCATGAACCATCAACTTATCTCTCCCAAGATGTTGGATATCAAGTGATAATCCTCTTAATACTTTTAGACTCATAAGATTGATAAGAACACGGATCAATCAATATTCAATTGATTAAGATGTCATCACTTTCTACGCAATATATAGAGGATGATTATGATGCTATTCCCAACATAAGATCTTCTTCAAAAAATATGATTATTGGAAGATCTGAGTTTGTAATGATTTAGTCATGCATTTTTTTGACAAAGTAAGCTTCATAACTCTCCTGATCTGAGAGCGTATCAAAGTTTCTGGAGGTCTTTTGACATCAAGAGAGCCTCGCATACACACTTAATTATGCAAGGATCTTTCTTAGATGTGATAAAATATTATAATCTATCTTTTCGCTTAATTTAGACTTTAGTTTAGGATTTTGGGAATGATATATTCGTTGAATTCAATTTGTTTGCCTTTGTTTTTATTTGAATTTCCTTCTTTGATGATGGTGGTAAGACTTTACCACTTCTCAACCAACTTGAATCACTTTGTCTTGCTCGATTCCTCTCAAGAAGTAGTTTCTTTAGGTTCACTTCCTGAGGATTGACCAAAAGGGCTAGACTCATTTTCAACTTCATACATTTCATAATGATAATATTGATGAGTCCGACTCTTCTCATCGAAAAAACATAAATCTTTATTTGAATTATTTTCTTTTGTTGAGTCATTAAACAAAATTTAGATGTTAACTCCTCGTGCTCTTCTTGCTTTTTGATAAGAATTTTGATGAGTTGGTCAAGTGACTACCCTGTCATTTTGGAGTAATTGATGTTGAAGAACATCTGATATCACATAAATGATTCGATATGTCTCTATTGGACAAGATTCACCATGATCTTTTCATCCGATTCAACAATATGAAGTTTAGGCATAAAGTTTGTAAGCCTAAATGGTCATCTTATCGGTTGGTGATAGTCCTCTAAATTGTTAATAATCTTTTGAGTTATAGTCTTCTTCTTGCTTTTTTTTTCTTAGCGAGCTTCTTTGATTTATGAGGCCTACGCGTTAGTAGACCGCTCCTCATGCGTGATGAAGTAGCCTTATCAAAATGCCATTGAGAAGCCCAATTACTTAGTTTAGGTATCTCCAATATAGGTTCAAGTGGTGATTTCCACTTAACACAAGGGACGCCTTTTAGTCGCTATTTTCATGGTCTTCTTAGAGACTACGCTTCCCATTCTTCTATATGAATTGATTTTTCTTTCTTTTTGTCTTTAATGAATGATACTAAAGTGGACGTAATCATCCTTGTACACACTTTTTTTGGGTTAATAGTCGATAATGTAAATTCACATAGACACTTTCAAGCCAATCTTTGAAGACATAACAATCTTCAATATAATGACCGATCATCCGATGATAGAGATAGTAATTTGGATTACGACTTGATCAACTTCTTCACCTTTTAATTTTGGTAATCGAGACGAGCTTTGACCGCTAGTTGAAATAATTTAGCTACTCGTCCCTAAAGGAATATTCTTTGTTCATCTTTTTCTTAAGAGATGGTCATTCACTCAAAGATCTATTGTTGCTTATTTTGGATGCATTCCACCACTTGGAAAGTTTGAGGTTTATCATTGCATCCCAATTCCAATTTTGGCTATGAATTTGGATGGACAAGCTTCTTTCCCTTATCAACATTGTGCATTGGCTATTTTCTTTTATCCACATTATAGATTACTCATTTTTCACCACTTGAACTATAGGAAGTGGCATGGGTTTCATTTCTTCTTGAGTCAAGGTTTGTTTTTCTTTGACTTATCTCAGATAGATTTTAGACTTAGGGTGATTCATTTTTCAATTTGGCCACCCTATCAAGCAAGTATTGGAATGTTGTAATTGATGCCATATATAAAATGGTGCCATTTTATCATCCATATTGTCCATTAGCAATTGAATTGCATGTTCTTCTTCTAATTGTTGCTCACATTTCATACCTAGGTTATGCCATTGACTTATTAATTTTGTCGCTAACTCATCTTTTCTCTTGAGAGATTGAAGATCCATTTTCTATTTGCTTGTGGAAGACTCTTCTTCATAAACGCGTCAAAGCTTAGTTCCTTGGATCCATGTTGCCGAGAAAAGTTCATCCATATCTTCATGTAGAAGACTTCCACTTCCATAGTGTCTTCTTTATCGCCTTCTTTTTTACACATGAATTTTTGATCGATGTTTCCAAGGGATCTTTGGTTCGGTATGAAATAAACACTTCTTCAATTAAAGGACTGCGATCAAAGTCAACCTTCTCTTGTGGGGTGAATTTGATCGACGATGGGATCCCCAGAGGATTCTCTTGTGTCGACAATCATGTGTTTTATCAATGATAACTTTTCTTTTAGGTATCCACTGATGAGTTATTTTTGAGGCATATTTCAGTATATGTATCGATGTCACATCTCTTTCTTTCTTCGAGTTTCATTACGAGGCCTTGGCCTCCATACCGCTTATCCTTTTGCTGACCTTTTGGGTGGATTCTTGGACATGAGGTCCGAGTGTCACCGATGCTCACCGTGCGAATCATACTTGATGACTAATTACCATAAGAGATAACAACCTCCTTGGTGGAGCTTCGTATTTTCAATCACCACGCCTTTTAAATTTTCTTTTCATCAAGCCTCTTTCCTTGGCTACTTTAAGTACTTTATGTATTCTAGAGGCGGTGTTTCGTTGTCTCCTCTGTGGTGGAGCTTGATGTTGTTGAGTCCGTAAGACCGATTCACATCACTAGTCAAGCTTTTCCTTTTACCCATTTTAGATTGTTAAAGTTGTTATGGGTATGAATACTCACTTTGACGACAATATTGTTTGTTCACCTGGGTCGCTCAAAGGGGATCTATTGAGCCGATTTCTTCTTCTTCTTTGCCTTCGTTAATTTGTTCTGAGGAAGCTTCATGATCGCTTTCTAGTACAAAGGTTTAGGGTGAAGTAATTGTATCATGATGCATCAAAGATATAGTTTATCCGCTAACGATTCTTTTCATCATGGGGGGCTTCAAATTGACCTAGTCTTTAAAAGCTGAAGTTCTCTCGTGGAGAACTCCTTAATAGCGATTGGTTGCGAACTAGTTGGGGCATGACTAGTGGGAGCTTAAACTAAGGCCTCCGCATGACCTGGATGAGTGGCTGGGTACCAGAGTTGTAGCTATAATGGAAAATTCAAGCTACCAAATTGAATGATAGCTTCAACATCTCCTGTGTTGATGACGACATTAGTGATATTTACACCACACCCTAGCGAGAGTGCTCTATAGATCTATTCTGCAAGTGAAAGATGTGAATTAGTAATCAAATTATTATTTCATCCCATATTTTCAAAATGAAGAGGTACTACGAGTAAACAAATAGTGTAATAAAATATACTCTACTGAATAATTCATTCACATGAGCCTCATATATTAGTAATTTGAATTTATTACACATTTAAATCACCATTTTTATTTTGAATTTTAAATATTTTATTGCTACTATAGACATATGACTAGCCAAAGATGGAAAGATAATCCTATCCCCAACGGAGATGCCAAATCTATGGGCTCTAAAAATTCACCACCGATCTCTACAAATGAAGAAAGTGTGAATTTGAGATGTGTCTGTAATTTTCGAAAATAGATGGAATAGTAGATAAGACACTGTAGATTTCACCCTCAATTTGTGAGGACTTTAGATCTAGTTCGTGTTTTCTATGGCACATATAATTAATTACCCTCCCAATAAGTGAGATAGAACTTTGATTAAGGCTATTGGGTAAATGCATGCATATAGTAGTAGCATGTGGAGTTTAAAATTTAGAATTTAGAATTTATTGAATTCATCATTATTAGCTTAAAGCATGATTGGGGAATGATGAGGTGCCTCGATCCCATGGTTCCGTCTCACTGGTGTCACTACTTAGTCGGAGGAGGTACGACGAAGGATCCTTATCGGCCACACATGGGTTACGTCGTTGAAGAAATCCTTATAGACTTGGGGTGATGTTTGTCTAAAGAGACAATCTTAAGTATATAGCTAATAGAGGGGACTTTGCCCTATCGGTGTACTATGATTCACAACTCAAAGGGCAAAGCCATTGGGGGCATCTGGTTATGGTTGTGATAATATAATGGAGCCTCGACAACCACTCAATCGAGGACTCACGTCATGCATCATCTGTGAAGCTACCACCAAGCCATGCTCGAGGACACGGTCCGTCCTTAATGAAATGAGATTGATTGAGAGTGAACAGTAGAATACTTTATTTGACTTTGGCTCCTTTGGCTAGAGTTTTTTAATTTGTCACCTCAACAAACAATTGTGGAGGGTGGATTGAATGGAGTTTGCATTAAGCTTTTAAAGAGAGAATTTCATTTAAACATTTTAGATTGATACTTAATTTGAGCTAACTTGATTTAAAATTAGAATCACATTTTGATAGAGTATCCCTCCAGGAAATCTTCATTCAACACAACCATCATCTCGATTTATAAGTTTACTTGATCCCGTCTCTATTAATTTAATAATAGAGGATCGAGATCTACATACGACATAATTAATTTCTCAAAAATTTCAATAAGTTAAAATTCTTATAATAATTGAAATTTTAGATTTTGTTAACCCCCACTGGTCCTAAGACTCTAGAAGCAACCCGTGTAGCATCCTCGGATACTAAGTTTAAGGATTCAGTGGTGTCATGGCCCATGGTGTTTAATAATTCATATAATTTTATGTTTAAATTATGAGATTAATTTTATATTTTTTATTTAATTCCAACTTAGCGCACAACCTTTTCAACCATTAAAATTTGCACTTTAAATGTCTATGTTCGAGCATTAGAATTTATACTAGATAATTTCATTTATTTAATGAAATCATTGACTTTGAAAATAATAATTAGAATAAAATTCCTTAATTTTGGATTGAAAGAAGCTCCATAACTTTTGTAGAATTTGATTTAGTATCGCCTTGCTTGTATAAAGAGTTCAGATCTTGTGGCATAGATTTCAACTTTATATTTTTGATTCAAGTAGTGTAACTTTGCTTATACTTAACTTGATAGCAAAAATAAAATGGCTATTTAGCTTATGCATATTGCTAGGATTTTACATCTTTGCTAATCCTCATATTCAACTTTCATTCTCACTCATAGACAAGCTAACATACTTCTTTCAACTTAGCTTATTAAATATAAGCCTTGTTGCTTAAGTCATGCTTGAATTGCTTATATTTGAATGCTAGCTTTCAATCGTACTATAAGCATCTTGTTATTTTGATTATGAATCTAATTATATTTTCTCTTAGATCATTTAATGTGACACATTGTAAGAATTATATTCGTGATAATTAACTATGTATCAAATTCTTTGTGTATCTCACTTAAACTTTCCCATCACTTTTCAAGCTCGAGTAAGCTATCAAGCTTGGATAAATTCTCCATATTTAATTGTGTTCAATTGAAATCATTTTAATTCGCTTGGAATAAGTTATAATAACTTCAGCGTTTATTGTGTGGATTTAATTAGTGCTTTCAAGTGGATTATCAATCCTTTTAATTATTTCAATGCTTGAATGTTCATTAAAAGATTTCGTAGGCATTTGGTGAATTTCTAAAATCATTTCAAACTTGACTTAAGATTTCTAAGTCATTCAATTTAATTAGTGAGATGAATAATTATATTCGATCACTAAAAGTTATATTTGTGCTCATTGGTAAATTATATGGTTGTGTTTATAAGTAAACTATCGACTCCTATAAGCACTTGTATTTATTTTATGTATTTATAACTTCACATTTTAACTTGTTATAACCAAAGCTTTGATTTAAGTTTTTATTTAATTCTATTTAAGCTCTTTGATTTTCTTTTTTTTTTCTTTTTTATTTTTTTATTTTTAAGTCCAAAAAATTTGACCAAATTCTGATTTCGGTGATTATTCACATCGTGGCGTGATACATCCTATTTTGAACTGCTATGCATTGGCGTAAGCGTCGATGTTTGCGACAAAAGTCTTGCATTGCTATTAAGCATTAGTGGAATCTTCGATCACATGTGTGAAATATATATAATCACATATTTAAGCCTCCTCTTTTTTTTAAGTCGGATTTAGTCAAAATCTTGATATTTCGACATAAAAATACCATTATCTATTGTTTTTTTTTCGGTATCATTGAAACTGTGAGCGGTATCTTCGATCTGTATTTGCTCTCTTCACACCCACTTCTGGCCTCATTAGCGAGTCTTAAAACCTACGTATAGAGTAGAAGTATATATATATACATATTCCACACACTTTTTACGTTTACAATTAACAATAATGATCGATCTATCGGAGCTTTGACTGCAGGATAAGATTCTTGGAGAGATCTATTGCTTTAGGAGGCGAAGAAAATTTGGAGAGAGCATATCCAATTATATTTTTGTTTTTGTAAAGAAGAAGGTAATTAACATGGGAAGAACTCAAATTTTTAGGTTTGCTGAAATCTAAATTCAGATATTCAGGTTTGCTGAAATCTGATTTCAGATTTCAGATTTATTGAAATTTCGATTTTAGATTTCGTGTGGGATTAACAGGCAAGAAAAGGTTTTGAAATGGGAGGGAGCTCGCTGGTTGCAGGTTTGCACTTAGAAAATGAAGCCATGAATCACAGATTTAAACAAAAAAAAAAAAGTTTCTACCCCATTTTGCCTTAAATCATCGAATTTAGGAAATCAAATCCTACTGGATTTTAAATCCCATTTCTACTCTATTTTTCCTTAAATCCTAGATTTCAGAAAATTGAATTTAAAATCCTGTTTTACTCTGTTTTGCCAGAAATCCCAGATTTCAGAAAAATTAAAATCTGAATTTCAAATCCCGTTTCTACTCCTGTTTTGCCTTAAATCCCAGATTTCAGAAATCCACTCAGAAAATCAAATCCCATTTCTACTCTAGTTTTCCTTAAATCCCATATTTCAGAAATCCACTCAGAAAATCAAATCATGCTTCTATTTTAGTTTTGCCTTAAATCCCTGATTTCAAAATCCACTCAGAAATTCAAATCCTGTTTCTATTCCAGTTTTGCCTTAAATTCCAGATTTCAGAAAAGAAAGAAAAAAAATCGTATCTGCAAACGGATTTAGGGACATCACACAAACTGAAGCAGTGAAGGAAAATTAGAGGAGATTGACGGGAGGATGGAAGGAGAACTGAGAGAGAGTAGGGTCTCATTCCTTGGGATCGAGGGAAATCGGAAGAGGACGAGAGAGCGGGAGTTCGGATCTTACCGCTTGCGGTTGAGGGAGAAGGGTTGAACGAGAGAGTCGAACGAAGAAGGGCGAATGAGGCAAAAAAGTCTTGCAGTTAAGGGAAAGTTGAAAAAATGAAGAGAGTAAGGGAGGGCTTTGGTTTTAGGGAGGAAGGAGGCTTGGAGGGAACGGTTGCTGCGAAGCCGAGCGGTAGCGATTTCCTTACGGGAGACGGAGCCGAGGGTCCACAAGAAGGACATTAGAATTTCCTTCAGCTTATGAAATTATTAAGATTAGCTTTACCAAAGACAATTAGATCATCAATATAAAGCAAATGAGAAATATAACAGCCATTATGTTTGCTGCCTTCAAAATGGTTAGAAATAGACGTATCATCTAAAACCATGATAAAACATCAATTGTGACACAAAATTAGAAAGGATATAGTGGATGTCACTGCCTAATCCCATTAGAGGAATCAAAGAAACCATCAAGGGAACTATTAATACAAACAAAATAGTGAATATCTTCAATGCAAAATTGAATCTAATTTGCAAACATATCCGGGAAACCTTTTGCTTTAAGTCTAAATAAGATAAAATCTCTGCTAATAAAGTCAAAAGCCTTTTGATATCAAGCTTAGCATAGATGCCTTGCCTAGCGAGGATAAGTAAATTATTGAAGTATGCTATTTACTAAGATAATATTATATGTAAAAATCCTTTGTTGTATGAAACCAACTTGATCGGGTGTATAATGAAATGCATTACCTTTTTCATCTTATTGGTAAGAATCTTAGCAATGATTTTATAAATAGTATTATAGAGGGATATAGGTCTGAATTAGATATGTCATTAGCATGATAGTTTTTAGGAATTAGAATAATTTGAGAAGCTTTAATAGTATGGATGAGATTGTAGGTTGAAAAGAAATGCTTTATAGTCCAACATAAAGACTCCCAGTAATATCCCAAGGATATTTGTAAAATTCAAAAGTGTGTTAAATGTGGAGTCAAATTCCACATATTTTTTCTTTTATCGAAGTTAGGTAGCCACCAAAATTGAATTGTTTCACACTTGAAATTCAAAATTTGGCTAGATGGTCAATTAAAATTATTTTTCCTCCTAACCTATCCTCTTCATCTTAGCCTATAAAAGGGGAGAAAATCCATGGGAGGAGGTATCCCAAAATTTGTATCTTCTCCTAAGCTCATTATAAGAGAGAAATATAGTGAGATCCTGATGCAGTGTGGACATAAGCAAGGCAACCACGAAATCTTCTTGTGTTTCTTTTTTGTGTGTGTGAGATTGTGCTCTTTACTCCTCTCCCTCTCTTTCCTCTCTTAAATTCCCAATAACTAATATCGAGTGAGGTCTTGCTAATAAGAGAAAGAGATGGTTGATGAGGGAAGGTTTAAATTGATAAGTTCGATGACAAGGCTTCAATTTACGGAAGATGAAGATAGAGGACTATTTGTAAGAAGAAGTTGCATGAACCCCTTCTAGGTGGTCAAAGAAGATGAGCCAAGAAGAGTGAGAGTTTCTAGATCGCCACTAGGTGTGATTCACTTGGCGTTGATGATAAATCTTTCAACATTATCAAGGAGAAGACAATGACTAATTTGATGAAAGCTCTATCCAACATGTATGAGCCATCGGCATTAAATAAGGTATTTTAATGCGTTGTTTATTTAATTTAAATTTGGGAGAAGGTGCATCTATTTTTGACCACATCAACGAAGTTCAATGTGATTATGACTCAATTGAGCTCCATAGATATTACATTTGATGATGAGATCAAAACACGATCTTATTATCATCCTTCGGAGAGTTGGTCGCAATGGTGACCGCATAAGTAGTTCATTGGGTAACACCAAATTAAGGCTAAATGATGTGAGACCTAATTTTAAGTGAGGACATTCTTAGAGAAGTCGTCAGAGAATGTTCTATCTCGTGTTCTACTCTTAGCAATGAGAGCAGAGGAAGGAGCCATAGTAGAAAAAAATCAAGAAAGATCAAAGTCTAGAGGGAAGTCCAAGAATCGTAAGGATATTATGCATTTGGAATTATCGGAAAAAAGACATTTCTCAAGTCGGTGTAAAGCACCTTGTGGTGTTTATTTTTAGATCGTATATAAGGGACACCATGCGATGCGGTGGTACTCATTGAAGTGACCAGTACAACATTGAGGCATGATGTACTATCTCGAAGGTAGATGCATCACCATTCAATGAACCTAATCACTTAATAAGAACTCCTAAGGCATAATGGGTCTTGAATATACCAAAGATTTTTCTCCCACTTTACATAGATGATTGTAGGGTTTATATTAAAGCGGGTTCTAAAGTTCTTTATGGGGGCAAGCCTGGGTTAATTATATCATAAGGAAGATGAATTCCTTAAGAATACTCGATTAAAATAGACAATTATTATCTCTAAAGATTTCAAGGGTAAGACTATCAATAAATTGGGCTATGTTTAGAAAGCTAATTGGGAAAGATCAAAAGGAGAGACTTATTATCAAAACCAAAGAAGAAAGCAGTAGGAATGCTCATGATACTAGGAAGTCTGATGAGCATTCAATCTATCCTATAATTGAGCTTTATATATTTAAAATTGAAGAGAGTTATTTGGTTTGAGTTGAAATTTTATTAGATTACTAGGGCTTATAATTCACCAACACAAAGTTGAAATGCCTAAGAGGTGAGGATTTATGCTTATAGCTCAAGAAAATAACTACCTTAGATACTAGGGAGCTTTGGCATAAGCAGCACGACCTAAATCTAAGTGAAGATGGGTATATAGTTTATCTCCATAATAGAGAGTAAACCTAACTATTGGACTTATAGCGCATAGAGTGACTAACTCCTCATATGCTTTAAAACTATGTAGGCAAGTCATATGATTTTGCAAGTTAGTTGGGTTATTATTATTTAGAAAGAGACTAAAGTCTTTAAACCAACTCCTTAAGAGACTAGAGCATGAGTGGTATGAGCAATGACTTAGTCTAATGCAAATCTTTTCAATATTTATTTGATTTTGACAGTTTATTTTAACAAAGGCCATAGGATTTTCATATGTCTAAATGCATGATGAAAATGGATTATGGGATAAATCAATGGGAAATAAGTGTTTTCTACCATAGGAGACCCTCAAAGGTCAAGCCTTCCCTTATCGTTAAGGATGAAAACCCTTTCTTTGCAAGAGTGAAGCAATATGAATGCATGATATTAAACATATAATATTCGTTAAGGGGTTGCTAACTCTTTTAATTATCTTGATTTAATGCCTAGGTTCTATGTGAGATTATGAGTTATTTAAAACTTTAGTTATGAGTTATAGTTGGGGTAGAAAAATTAATTTTTTCTTGAGCCTAATTGCATCCAGCCAACAAATCATCATTCATAAAGAAATTAAAAGGCATGTCTATTGCACAAACTAAACATAATATCAATCAATTTTATAAATATAATGTAAAAGAATAAGAGGTGCATTTGGTACCACCATACAACCCATAAAGAGAAATGGGTAGCAGCTCTACTCTATACAACCCAAAATATGAAAGAATAATTACAATTTATAAATGAATAAATGCTATGGGGGTCTTCTTATCTTCATTATTCATATCTCCTTCATTCCTTCTATCTTTTCTCTTTGATTTGGTAGGCTTCAAGGCATCACATGACACTCGAGGATTAAGCCTTCTAACCAATGTTCATCCTTATCCCCATAGATAATCTTAATTCTTAATACAAAATTATATTAAAATAGGAAAAGTAAATCTAACTACACCACAAAATAAGTGTTAGCTAAACACACTATATAACTTAAAAGCAGTTATATGAATAATTTGGACTTAGTACTGTGCATGGATAACTAAGCCCACCGTCCCTAACTTGGATTATGCTTAGGGGTTAATCAACCTACAAAGAGAGCATTTATATTTATTTTAAGAACCCCTTAAGCTCCAACAAAAAAATATGATTAGGCTAATCGGCCTAACATCCGTCTATGAAACATACACCCTAACATCCGTCTAAAATAATACATCATAAAACTAAACATACATCACTCCATGCACCATGTTAACATAAAGCCAAGAATGGTGACTTAATTCTAAAGTGTGTGTATTAAGGCTTATGGGCATGCCTTAATTAAGCTTTGTTATCATTTTTTAAGTATGAAAGGGGTTTAATCATAAGAGGTTGATTTCACTTTAAGTGGTTTAATTGATTTGAGAATTTTACTTAGCATTTTCTTTTATTTTATTTGACTTACCCTTAGCAACTAAGTGTTATAAAGAAAAGAAAGAGAGGATTACTCTCTTCCATCCCCACCTTAAGTCACATCTAAAGCATATTAATTTAATCAATTCTCTTTAGTGAATGACTCATTAAATATTTTAATTAATCTTAAGTTTGGGTTTGCTCTAAATAATCATATTTAAGAGAGTCATCCTAAGATTAATTGGAATGAATTACTATAACATGACACATGTTCATTCATTTCCTTCCATCATATGTAACATGCATGTGACTAAATCCTAAGTATACCTACACACAATATGTCTTAGCACATTAAATGATGGATGTAAGCATATACTTTTGGAATTTAGATGTTTCATTTGATTGAATTATTTTATTATATTAATTTAAAGCTCTATCTAAATCGATATAAAAATACATGAGAATGAAATTAGATAGGTACGTGTCATTGTTAACTAGAGAAGTGAGGTAATCAAATGACCTCCTCGGGTTAACTAAAGCCTCGTGTTCTCGAATGTCCAAACTATATACCCATTACATTCAAACATATGTAAGTTTATACACATGAACATAAGAAAGAATACTTTAAACCATATGATCAATCAATTCAATCACTTGAATAAATATGAATGCATGTCTTTTTTTAGTAGAAAAGGGGATTTTTTATTCATTAGCTAAATGCACATACAAGTGTATAAAAGTTTTAAGTGGATACTTCATCATTGTTAAACTAGGGGGTGAGGTAAAGACCTCCTTGGGGTTACTTAAAGCCTTGAGTCCTTAGAATGTCCGGACTAGATATATCCACTACTCTTAAATACACATGAATGTATAAATAACTACAAGAATGAAAAATCATGCAAAAGTTATATTTTGATTTAATTGAATGAAGATTTGCATTCATTAGCTAAATGCACACATAAGTGTATAAAAGTTTTAAGCGGATACTTTGCCATTGTTAAACCAGGGGAGTGAGGTAAAGACCTCCTTGGGGTTACTTAAAGTCTTGCGTCCCCGGAATGTCCATACTAGATGTACCCACTATTCATAAATACACATGAATGTTCAAATAACTACAATAATGAAAAAAATATGCAAAAGTTGCATTTAATTTATTTGAGTTATTTATATATATATGTAAGCTAAAGTTCTATCTAAGTTCCAACATAGAGGTACATAGGAATGAATCTAAACAAATGTTGTGTCCTTTTCAAATGAACTATACACTTATTAATATTCAAACTTCATGTAAATCCATGTAGAATAAAGAAAGAGAACTCCATATCACATATTCTAAACCATAGGCATATGAAAGCTTATGAATATTCATAACTATTGTCACTCTATATATTATAATTGATTTATATGCTTTTGAAAATAATTTTAATTTAGTATGATAATAGTGTGGTGTTTATTTTTTGAATATGTGTATGGGGACACCACGAGGGTATACTTATTGAGGTGATCAGTGCGACATCAATGGTACCTGTCTCAAAAGATCAAAATAAATACCTATAATAGACCTAATCACCTAATAAGGACATCTAAGACATGATGGGTCTTGAATATACCGTAGACTTTCCCGCTTTACATGGATGAATAAAATAAGATTTATTTAAACCGCTTCTAAAGTTTCCTATAGGGCAAACCCCATAGTTAATTACATTTTAAGGGAGGTGAATCCCTTAAGAATACAATCAATTAAAATAGGCAATTATTGTCTCTAAATATTTCAAAGATAGGACTATCAATAAATTAATTATATTTAGAAACTCAATCGGGATAGATAAAAAAGGAGAGACTTATTGTCAAAGCTAAAAGGATGAGTAAAAAATGCATATGATAGTAACAAACCTAGTGAGCATTCCAATCTATCCTATAATTGGGCTTCATATATTTGAAATTAAGGAGAATTATTTATTTGAGTTGAATTTTATTAGATTGTTAGCTTATAATCCGATAATACAATATTATGGAAATGCTTAGGAGGTGAGGATTTATGCTTGTCAGAAGAAAAAATAACCTCAAATCTAAAATCTAGGGAGCTTTAGGGCCAAAGCATGACATTAATCTAAGTGAAAGTGGGCATATGGTTTACCTCCATAAGATAGAGTAAATCACGGACGGACTTATAACCACGGAATGACAACTAACTCTACACTTTTAAAATTATGTAGGCTAGTCATATGACTTTGCAAGATAGTTGGGTTGTTATTATTTAGAAAGAGACTAAAGTCCTTAAATCTACTTCCTAAGAGACTAGAGCATGAGTGGTATGAATAATAACTTAGTTTAATACAAATCTTATCAACTTTTATTTAATTTTTGACTCTTTATTTTGATAAAGGCGTAGGGCTTTTTTATGTCTAAATGCACGTTGAAATGAAGTTATTGGATAAATCAAAGAGAAAGAGGTATTTTGCATCATAGAGGAGACCCTCAAAGGTCAAGTCTTCCCTTATCGTGCAAGGATGGAAATCCTCTCTTAGCAAGAGTGAAATAATATGGATGCATGATATTAAGCATACAATTATTTAAGGGGTTGCTAAATCTTTTAGTTATCTTATTTTAATTCTAGGCTTTTTATGAGGTTATGAGTTATCTAGGAAACTTAGTTATGAGTTATAGTTGGGGTAGAAAGTTTATTTTTCCCTAAGAGCCTAATCGGATCCAGCCACAAATTAAATCATAATATAAGTAAGAAACTAAGAAGAGGCATCTTTTTTATTGCATAATTATAAACAAAATATCAAATAATTTATAAATCCAACGTAAAAGAATAAAAGGTCGATGCGGTGAGATGCCATATACAACTGAAAAGAGAAATGGGTAGCATAGCTTTACCCATATACAACCCATATATGAAATAATAATTACAAATTTACACATGAATAAATGCTATGAGGGTCTTCATTCTTTATTCTTTATGTCTTCATCCTTATCTTTCCATTTGATTTGATTTACTCCACTTCAAAGGCATCACATGGCCTTCCAGATCAAATCTTCGCCAATGTTCATCCTTAACCCCATAACACTAATCATACTTCCTAATGCAAAATTACATTTAAAATATGAAAAGTAAATCTAACTACACCTGCAAAATAAATGTTTGCTAAACACACCATACAACCCAAGCTTATATGGATAATTTGGACTTAATACCCGAGAAAATATGATTAGGCTAATCACGCTAACATCCAGTCAAGCATTCACCCTAACATCCATCTAAAATAATACATCATAAAATAAGACATTCATCACACCATGCACCACCCTAACATAAAGCTAGAAGTGGTGACTTTATTGTAAAGTGTGTATATTAAATCTTATGTGGTATGCCTTAACTTGGCTTTGTTGGAATTTTCTAAGTATGTAAGGATTATTGTTGGAATTTTTTAAGTATGCAAGGATGCTTAATCATAAGAAGTTGATTTGAATTTAAATGATTTAGTTAATTTGGAAATTTTTACTATGTTTTCTTTTGTTCCACCCGACTTACTCTTAACAACTAAGTGTTATAAAGAGAAGAAAAGAGAGGATCACCCTCTTCCATCCCTACATTAAGTCACTTCTAAAGCATATTAATTAAATGAATTCTCTTTAGTGAATGGTTTATTACATATTTTAATTAGTTCTAGGTTTAGGTTCACTTTAAATAATCTCATTCAATAAGAAAGTCATCTAAAGATTAATTGGAATTAATTATTATCACATAACGCATGTTTATTCATTTCTTTCCATCATATGTAGCATGAATATGACTAAGCCCTAAACATATCTATAAATGCAATATGTGTTGGCATACTTAAATGATGAATATGAACATGTACATTCAAGGTTTATATTTTCCTTTTGAGTAAATTATTCTTTATCATATTAATTTAAAGCTCTATCTATAGTCTTAAAATACATATGAATGAAGTTAAGCAGTACATGTCATTATTAACCGTGGAAGTGAGGTAATCAAATGACCTCCTTAGCTACTTAAAACCTCGTATTCTTGGGATGTCCAGACTAAATACCATTTGCATTCAAACACTTGTGAGTTTTCATACATGAATGTAAGAAAGAGAGCCTTTAATCACACGATTAATTAATTCTATCACTTAAACAATTGAAAATGCATGTGTTATTGGTAGAAGAAAGAGGGGTTTTGACTACATAATTAAATACACATACACATGCATGAGTGACATAAGATAGTACATGCCATTATTAACTAGGGAAGTGAGGTAATCAAATGACCTCCTTGGAGCTAGCTAAAGCCTTGTATTCTGGATGTCCAGCTAAATATTTATTTTTCTCAAATACATATGAATGTATACATAATTTAAGGAGAGAAAACCATGCAAAAGTTGTACTTTTATTTGATTGAAAAGGTTTATGCACATGGAGTAAAGTCTTATTTAAATTCTAATATTGAAATATCTAAGAATGAAATCAAATGGAGATGCGTGCCATTATTAAACCAGGAAGTGAGATAATCAAATGACCTCTTTAGGGCTACTTAAAGCCTCATATTCTCGGATATCCGGACTAAATATCCATTAACATTCTTACTTACATAAATCAATATATGAATGAAAGAAAGGAATTTTACTTCATGTACTTAAGCTATAATCATTTGCATTTTCTATGTATTTATAATTAGCATTCATAGCATATGTAATGATTTACTTATAAGATTTGGAAAAATGATTTGGATTTAATAATGCTAGTAGACACACATATATTAATTTGGATCAACACGCATAAGTTTGATATAAAGGAAATCATTTATTTTAACTAATTTTGAAGAAATGAATGCATGAATCAAGTGGCATACAATATTTTAATATAAAGAGACACAAGCATGTAATTTCATTCAATCCAACTAATTCCTAAGGACAATCATATTAGTTTCTAATTGCACAATGTTTTAATCACATTGATGTTTTATTATGTATATGGGTAGAGCTCGCTACCCATTTCTCTTCGGGTTATGCTGATACTCGAATGCGTCGACCTTTTATTCTTTTACGTTGGATTTATAAATTGTTTGTTATTTTATTTATAATTGCATAATAGAAACAACATACCTCTTCTTAGTTTCTTACTTATATGTTGATTTAATTTGTGGCTTGGATCCGATTAGGCTCTCGAAAAAAACTTTCTACCCCAACTACCTAAATTTCCTTAATAACTCATAACCTCATATAAAGCCTAGGAATTAACATAAGATAACTAAAAGATTTAGTAACCCCTTGAATGTTGTATACTTAATATCATGCATCTATATTATTTCATGCTTGTTAAGAGGATTTCCATCCTTGTATGATAGGGGAAGACTTGACCTTTGAGGGTCTTCTCTATGGTGAAAACACCTCTTTCTCTTTGATTTAGACAATAACTTCATTTCAATATGCATTTAGACATATAAAAAATTCTTACTTTTATCAAAATAAAGATTCAAAAAATCAAATAAAAGTGATAAGATTTGCATTAGACTAAGTTATTATTCATACCACTCATGCTCTAGTCTCTTAGGGAGTGAGTTCAAGGACTTTAGTCACTTTCTAAATAATAACAATCCAACTATCTTGCAAAATTATATGACTAGCCTACATGGTTTTAAATGCATAGGAGAGTTAGGCGCCACTCCAGAAGTTATAAGTCCGGTTGGGTCATTTACTCTCTCTTATGGAGGTAAACTATATGCCCACTTTAGCTTAGATTTAGGTCATGCTTTGGCTATCGATAAAACTCCTTAGATTTAGGATCTGAGGTTGCTATTTTGTTTGGGCTACAAACATAAATCCTCATATTAGGCATTTTCATAATATTATATTATTGGATTATAAGCCCTAACAATCTAATTCAACTTAAATAAATAATTCTCCTCAATTTTAAATATATAAAGCCTAAGTGTATAATAGATTGGAATGCTCACTAGGTTTCCTAGTATCATGAGTATTCTACTCAACCCTTTGGCTTTGATAATAAGTCTATCCTTTTGATCTATCCGATTGATTTTTCAAATATAACCAATTTATTGATAGTTTTATCTTTGAAATCTTTAGAGATAATAATTTCTTACTTTAATCAAGAGTATTCCTAGATTCACCTCCCTTAGGATGTAATTAACTATGGGGACTTGCCCTTATAGAAAATTTTAGAACCCACTTAAATAAACCCTACTTTATTCTTCCATGTAAAGTAGAGGAAAAATCTCGTATATTCAAGACCCATCATGCCTTAGGAGTCCTTATTAGGCAATTAGGTCCATTATAGGGTGGTGATTTCTATCTTTGAAATAGTGCACCATTCCTTGATTTCATACCCGATCACCTCAATAAGTAGACCCTGGATCTACATCATATCCCCAAACACATATTTGAAAATAAACAGATAAATTTTTTAGACTCCACTAGGGAGTGTTCATCTCTCCATCTCTAGTAGATAATTGTTATCTCCAAGCATTGATAGTGGATTTATATTTCATATGAGAGACTATCTCTCTTTCCATTGACACTTAGCTTATTTCATTCTTAAGCAAAGCTAGCCAACATCCTCTGGTTTTAGGACCTCACTCCTTGTAGGTCTTGGAACCCCTATTGGGTCCCCTAAGGTAAAAGATAAAATTAACTAATGAAAGGAGATGGTGTAAATTTAGAACCTCTTTACCACTAGCTTGGTGAGGCAAGGCTCATCTCATATTCAAGAAAATAAACCCTCTTACAAAATAGCACTCCTTCAAAAGAATTTTTTTTTTTAAATTCACATAATAAAATATTTGAACAAAATTCATAAAGAATTTTCAAAAGCACAAAATTCATATAACCAAACCTCATTTAGCAATTCCAATAATTGTTACATGGAGGTTCTTTTCAAAATCAAAATCAAATTTTTTTAAAACCCCTTTTCAAAAGCACATTTTTTGAAAATAGCTATCTCCATTCAACATACCAAACTTGTTGAATGAAGGTTATACTTTTAAATAAAATCATAACATAAAATTGAAACTCCACATAACATGTACCGAGTTGGAGTTTTCCTCTTTCAAAGGCAAGAAATCACACATAATCAAGGCATATTCAACCCCATTTAATATACCCAAATTTGTCAAATGGGAGTTCCCCTTTCTTTGGAAAATCAGCAAATTGAATTCTATTTAACACACTTGCATTTGTTAAATAGAATCCCTCTTTCCAAAGTCTTTAAAATTAAAATGCATTTGGACTCCATTTGATATACCCAAATTATTACACACATGACCAATTTTCACAAGCAAAGATATTTCCACAAAATTTTTAAACACATGACTGAAAACCTCTAGCATACCTAAATTTTCTAAGTAAAGTTTTCCAAATTAAATTTTCAAACAAGACATACAACACATATATATTTCCAAAGTCTCTCCAAATATTTGAACCCCACTCAACCTACCTAAATTGGTTGAGTATGGGTTCCAAATAAAAAACTATATGGCAAAGTCTCTCCTTGTATATCCAAAATCTCTTCAAAATTCAATGAACCCCACTTAGCATACCTAAATTTGATGAGTGTGGGTTCAAATTCTAAATCAATCTATGGGTCAATGATCGAAGATAAATACTAAACTAAGGGTTTAACTCAATTACATTTCAAATGAATGTAGTGATTTGTACATTCAATCTTTCCGCCACCGTGAGCGGTGATCATGGCTCCCGGTTCATCATCTCCTTCCCTTGGTGTAATCGGCATTGGATCGGGCAATCACACCATGACTAATGGCACACACCGATCTACTTTGGTCATGACTTTGAGAGGGTCCATATTACTTATGAGGGGAGAACCCTCACTGGCGTTAGCAGGAGGAGGTGGTGGGGCAGACACCACTCATCCGCTTGGATATTCCTGATTATGAGTTTCCCTCATTCAGAGGAAGGCGCAGTGGTTCCCACACCCGCTTAGTGTTAGTGTTAGTACCAACTTCTTCCACACATCAGATCGGTCGCCTCTACCATAGCTCCGGTGAGGCGTTACCTCTCTTTGGTCACCCCAAGGCTATCTTGGCTTCGAGATAGTCTCCCTTGTTGGTTAGAAAAATTTATATTAAGTGTTGCCATCAAATCTGTGGAGAGAAGAGAAAGGAAAGACTATAGAAATTCTTCTTCTTTTAGGATGCCAATGATTAGTAGATGTGCATTATTAGGTGATTCAAGGGCATAGTGTACTATCTCAAAAGATAGAAGTCACTTTCCTTTAATGGACCTAATCACCTCAATAAGGATGATGGGTTTTGCATATGTATTCTTCTCCGCTTTACATGAAAAGTAAAGCATGGTTTATTTTAAACCGGTTCATTAAGTTCCATATAGTGACAATCCCCATAGATTAAGGTAAATGATCATTGTCTTTGAAGGTTTCAATAGGAAGAGACTATCAATTGATTAGTTCATTTTGAAAGATCAAATAAGATTGATAAAAAAATGGAGTTATTATCGTGAATGGGAGATAAGTAGGAGATACCCACGATGCTAGAAAACCTACGAGCATCTCTATCCTATGGTTGGGCTTTACATTTTTTGAAATTGATTTAGCTTGTTTGAGTTATATTTTATTAAAAAATTTAGGACTTATGATTCCTTAACACAAGATTAAGGAAATGCCTAAGAGATGAGAAATTATGCTTATGGCCCACAAGAGGAGAAGCAACCTTAGAACCTAAATCTAGAGAGCTTTGAGGCAAAAGCACAACTTAAATCTAAGGTAAAATGAGTAATTGGTTTGCCTCCACAAGAGAGGACAAACCACGATAGATTGGACTTACAACTGGGGGGTGCGCCAACTAACTCCTCCTACGATGTTAAATAAATGTAGGCAAGTCGTTATTCTTATGCAAGATAGCTAGGCTATTATTTTTTTAGAAAGAGACCAAGTCCTTAAACTCACTCCTAAAGCTAGATCATGTAAAAGGCATGCTTCAAATGACCTAAATCTAATGCAATTCAAATTTCATTTTATTTTTATTTTTGGATAATTATTTTGACTCAAGCTAATAAGATTCATATGACTAATGCATGAGAAATTAAGTTATTGGCCAAAAATTAGAAGGGAGGAGGTGTGTTTCCACCATGACTCTCAAAGGTCAAGCTAAGATTCTTTGGCAAAGATGGAAGCCCTCCAATCAAGAGTGAAATAAGATGCTCTTGTGCATGATATTATAAAAGAAATGCTCATCTAGCTAAGGGTTTCTAATTCTTTTATCATGATTTTAAACCTTAGTTAAGGTTATGAGTTCTTTATTTTTAATTTGAGTTGTTAAGTTTGATAAAAGATTTATTTTTCCCTAAAGAGCCTAATCCACATCCAGCCAAACATAAAGCAAGGAAGAAACTAGAAAAAGTGTGCCACTTAATGCAAAAGCTAAACAAATCATCAATCAATTTATAAACCTAATTGCAAAAGGATAAAAGGTTGTGGTGGGCACCGCACAAACTCAAAATATCAAATTTTGTACGAGATCTACCCTTATATAACCGGATTACAAATGAATTAAATTATAATTAAGCAAGGAATTCATTATTATGGGGTCTTCAAGCTTCATTTCTTCTTTCTTCTTTTCTTCTTTCTTCTTCTTCTTTCTTTCTTCTTTTCTTTCTTTTGGATGGTTGGAAGGTAGATGCTCCAAGGCATCAAATGGTACATAAGATAGGATCTTATGACCAATGTTCATCCTAATCCCCATAATAATCATTTCCTAATTGCACAAATTTACATGAAATGAAAAAGTTGAAATCTAATTAACACCAAAATAAAGGTTAGCTAAAATAAACCACACAAATCTTACATGTATATTGGACTTATCACCCCTCACATGGGTGACTAGGTCCACCTTATGCTTAGGGTAAAAGCACCACAAGCACACATTTATATTTTTTATTTATGATAGCGGCCTTTTAATCACAACCTCTAAAGAAAAGAATAGTTAGACTAAGAGTGTCTTAACATTCATTCTCTGAGTATACACTCTAACATTCAGTCTAAAATATATATCACAAAATAAAATAAAATAATAAACCATGCATATAACTAGAAGTGGTGACTTAGGCTAATGTGTGTGCTTTGAAGGTTTATGTGGTATGCTTATGGCTTTAAGTTAAAGTTTTCTTAGTGTGAAAGTATATTCAACTTAGAGGAGGGTTTCATTTAAGTTGTTTAATTATTTTGGGTTGATTTTATTTCATGTTTTGATTATGTTCAAGTGAATCCTACAATTAATTACTAAGTTATAAAGAGAGGGAAAGAGAAGAGAACTTCTCTTTCCTTCCTTCTAAGTAATTTCTAAATTATATTCACTTTTTTAGTTTTGTTTAGGTGAATATTTTGATTAAGTCTTTTAATTAATCCTAAGTTTAGATAAACTCTAAACAAACCTATTCAAAAGAAAGGTATTTTAAGATTAAAGAAAATGAACCAAATTCACACACATTACTTCATTTCTTTCCCAACATGTATAACATGAATATGAATGAATCCTAAGCACATCTATACAAACTAATGAGAATATTTAACATACTTTGTGATGCTAAGTAATCCATTTAAGGAAATTTAGAAGTTGAATATGAATGATTTTTTCTTAAGTAGAAGGGGTTTCTTTATCAAATTTTTCATATACACACATGAAAGTAAGAAAGGCATAAGTGTCATGCCATTGTTAACCAGAGATGTAAGGTACAAGACCTACTTAGGGCTACTTAAAGCCTCACAAACTCATGGTTTTCTAGACTAATATACCACGTTCCTTAAATACAAACACGTGCATAAAAGAAATGAAATGGAAATGGAGAATGAAAAGGTTGTATTAATTGATTCATTTTATGTTTATGCAATTTATGTATGCAAGCATAGGTAGTCCTTCTTAGGTGATAGCATAGGGATGAATAGGATGTCGAATTGGGTGAGTGTTAGGTTCTTTTCAAATGAACCATACACCTCACTAATTCTATTCAAAACTATGCCAAGAAAGAAACCTATGCTAAGCATACATTGTTTCACATGCAAGCTTTAAAATATAAGTAACATACTTTCAAATTTAGTATTTAATTTATCGTTTTAAAATAATTTGGATTTAGTAGTGATAATAGCCACTCATATTTCTAGTTTAGCCAACATATACAAAATTGACATAAAGTAAACAATTTCATTTTTAAATTTGAATTTGAAAAACATGAATGCATGAAACCACATGACATACAAATTTAACATGTTGGGGAAAGATTCAAATCAATGAAAGCATGTAAACAAGTTCACTTCACTTAAATCCTAAAGACATTCTTATAGAATAAGAAAGTTTAAAATATATCAAAGTGAATTCAAAGTGATTTTTGTTTAGTTTAAAATTTGATCTAATTTTAAAAATGTAGATGAGTTTTCTATTCCTAACCCATCCCACATATGTTTGATATTTTTATTTAATTTTTAGATAATTAGATCCATTTTTAAGTATTGAGTAGGTGAAGGTATGAATTAAGTAACTTAATTAACCTTTACCTACAACAGAATAATTAACCAAATATTATGAGCCAATGAGCTAAAATAAAACTCACAAGAAATTTAAATTTGTAATGCACTTAATAAGAAAAGACCTAATGCAAGTTGGCTCACAATTAATTGTTAATTAAGGGGTTTAGCTTAAGTAATTTTAAAACACCCTTTCACACTTATGAATTGGGTTTTGACTTCCTTAATTGAACTTAGGCTATTAAATAACTAAACATCTACCCAAGTAGATTAATTGAGTTTTGGAACTTTTTAGAATTTTTAGAAATTAATGAAGTGGATAATTAATGAGTTAACCCTTAATTAAGAGGAGATTAAGGAGAAAAGGGGTTTAAGGAATAGCTTAAGGAAAATGATTGAAAATTATTTCCTAAACCTCCTATCCATTGGATATGATCTTAATCAACCCTAATCATGGATTAAAACCACTAATAATACCTTAATTATCCTTAGATTAAGGGAGTAATTAAGAAATCCATATACAATTCCCCAATCAACCTTCAATAAATCCCAAGAAAATTAGGGGAGGTAGAGGTCATCCCATAAAACATACCCAAGAAATTTAGGATTAATCAAAGGCTTAATTAAAAGGTAATTAGCAAAATGAAGTTTTCAATAAAACCCAAAATCGAGAAAATCATAATTCAAAACTCATTGAAATTAATTTTAAAATATTCTAGGTGAATTATCTTTCTATAGAATTTTATTTCATCTTGTTTGAATTTTCTAGAGGAGTTATGAATTTGAAGATCCCTAGGTTAATAGAAAATAATTAAGGCATTTTAACTAACTAATCCTCAGTGTGTGATGGTAGCTTTACATGCATCGCATTGTGAGGGATTAAGTTGTCAAATTCAAGGTAGTTGGTGGCGACGTGATTTAACTCTATCATCATCCGATCAAAGATTGGACGGTAGGATCTCCCATGGTTTTAAAATAGATAAGGGATTTCTAAACGGAATTATCTCAGTCCATCCAAAATGAGCAGATGGATGACCGAGATCTTCCAGTTCTTTCCCTTGATCAATAGAGACCATCCATGATCAAGGGAAGATTCCTCAATCTAGCTTAGATTCAAACCAAACACCCAAAACATCTAAGGCTAAAGAGCGACAAATCCAACGGTAAAAAAATCATGGGATTAAAATTTTTTTCATAAAGTTTCACACCACATTGAGTTTAATGGTTGAAAAATCTCATACCACACCGAAGGTGATCACCACTCGATTCCCTTGAAGAAGCTTCATCTGGTTGAGCGTGTTGAGAGTATGAGCACTTGAAGTTGAGTAGATTGGTATATGGACCACCTCCTCCTTAGCTAGCTTGTAGCCTTGATCTAATTTAGCTCTTCCTTGTGGGAACTCTAAAGTAAGCTTGGGTGCACTCAACTTAGCTCCTTGATGAAGTGTGCAAAAGCAATAGGAGTGAAATTGAGTGAAGAGGAAATTCAAAGCTGGATTGAGCTCCCTATTTTCACACTATGCAATCGAGAATATGAGATTTGATTTCTCTTTAGGAAGCTTGAGGAGGCTGAGGAATGGCTTCTCGGCTTCCCTAGGTTCAATCAAATTGAGTGCGATGGATTTGAGTTTGTTTAGTGGGAGTATATCACCCCTTGAAGGATCGGACGACCACAAGCCATTATGCCATTTTGATCTAATTGACCATATTGGGGGTTTTTTTGGCTATTTTGAGTTTGCACATGATCGGTTTGAGCCAAGGAGTGGATTGCCAACCTCCCATGTGCTTGAATTTGAGTGGAGAGGGAGTTTGAATTTTGAGTTTTGACCCATGGGGTCGAGGTCTAGGGACCAATTGGGCTGACCCAAACCCATTGGGTTGGGTGCACCACTCTTCACTAGGCCCCTTGAGCTTTTAGGAAAGCCTCAAGTGAATGTGAAGAGGGTATGGCTACCCATGGATTAAGCCAATATTTTATTCTATGGCCTAGGGTAGGATGGTCATTTTGCTAATTTTTCACTTTGAGTATGTTAGGTATGTGGAGAAACTATGTTTGGATAAGTTTCATGAGATTTGGAATTCATTTGATAGGGTTTGGCTCATGTTGACCCATTTAGGTCAAAATAGGTTGACTTGGTCAATTCAATTGGTCAAACCAAAAGGTCAAGTTCATATGACCATTTGAAATGTTTTGGTAGCTTTGGTTTGATTTAATTTGGTAAATGGGTCAAGTTGACCTATTTGGTTAAGTTGGTAGGTCAAGGGATTAGGTTTGGTTAGTCATATGGAGTGGATTGGTATCTTTGTTTCCAATCAATTTTGGTTAAGTTCAAATTTGGCTCAACATGACCCCTTTAGGTCAAGTTGGGTCTAAGGTCAATGGGAGTTAGGTTTAGTTGGTCAATTGAGGCTTTGGTCAAGTTCCACAAGTGATCGGACTTGACCCATTGGTTTTAATCAATTTGGCTTAGATCGTTTTGACACATTTTGAACCTTTAGGTCAAAATGGGTCAACTTGGGTCAAGCCAATTATAGGTTAGGCTCAAATGTTGGCTTGGTCAAGTTCAAACATAAGTCATGAGTGAACTTAGATCAATGGATCAATTTATGGTGGCTGGCTATGCTAAGTTTCATTTTGGGTAAAGGGTTAATTTGGTCAACCCTTAGGTTTGACTTAGTTTGACCCAATTTGATTGATTGATCATCCCATGATGATTGTTGATCATGATGAGAGGGATATAAGAGTTTGGTTCAATCCAATTTTATTAGGATTAGAATTTGGCTCATAAGAGTACTTTAGGTCACTTTGGGTCAAGTGAGCCTAAGTGGGTCAAATGGCTTGGTCAAAGCTTGATTTAAAGTTGGTTTATCTTGTATATGGAGTCATGATTGAAATATAAATCCATTTACAAGTGGTTTGAAGAAGACAAATGGGTTTTGATCCATTTGACAATTTCATATTCAAAGGAAGAATATGAAGAAGGGTTTTAGCTTGATTTTTGAACTAGGTTTTGATTGTTTGATTGAGGTTTGGATTTATATATGAGCTCATTATTGTAGGTTTGATTGAATCATGAGAGAAAATCAAGAGTTTGGCTTG
Source organism: Cymbidium sinense (assembly GCA_021442155.1). Lineage (NCBI taxonomy): Eukaryota > Viridiplantae > Streptophyta > Magnoliopsida > Asparagales > Orchidaceae > Cymbidium > Cymbidium sinense. The sequence continues at coordinate 5,335,269 of CM038230.1, forward strand.
ATTTAAAATGATTTGGCTAAGTTCAAGATTTTGACTTGAAAGACTTAGATTGGATTTTGAGTTGATTTGAGTTTGATTTTTTTGGAATTGATTTTGAATTTATATTTCATTTATATGTGAACATAAATGAGAATATAAATTGATCATTAGAAAATTTCAAGGATTTGAAGTGGTTTAATCATAATTTAGGCTAAGTCCATTAAGAAGGAGGACTTAGGAAAATTTTAAAGTTTGAAGTTTGAATTTCGTTTGATTGATTTATATTTATATTTCATTTATATATATGAATATAAATGAGGATATAAATGAGTTATGAGAAAAATGACTTTGAGATGGTTTGATCAAGATTTCATTTGATTGATTTATATTAGTCCAAAGCATAGTAGATCGATCACTTGACATATTAGCGGACAACTTTGCCAAAAAAAGATAGATTTTGGGAGTGACCATTGGTCGAGGAGGATAGAGTTAGCTTTGATCGATAAGGATGACATGTTGGATGAAGCTAAGGTCCACATGGTTGATGCAGATCCTTACAGTGAGATCCAACCAAGAAGGTGATGTGCTCGAGGAAGGTGACATATCTCACTTGACTCGGCACCTTCTAGCTTAAGCGGAGGGATGATCACATTGACAGATGGAGAAGAAAGTAAAGGAGTTGATTGGTTTTAGCATTAGACTTCAACCCGTTTCATAGCCTTCTCCCATGGTAGTTGATAGACCATAGTTGGTGCATACTTTAGATCATTCTAGGTGCACTCCCATAGAGGAAAATGTTGATAGCTTGCATAGGAATGTTACAGATGGCACCTCCATGCATGAAAAAGATATCAAGCATATGGTAGACCAGGATGAGGGAAGCGATGGCACAAGCTAGGGGAGCTCATCCATCCCAATGGGTAGACCATACCCGAGGAATGTAGTTCAATTCCCCAAGGGTTTTGTGCCACCTTCCTTCAAGATCTTTGATGGCGGTGGAAACGCATCGATATATTACATATTTTAGAGCGATTGTTGCAATCGGTGGTAGTGATGCACTCTTGTTCACTTTGTTAGCAACCTAGCGGGGTTGCATTTGATTAGTATGTTAAACCTCCTAACAATTTGGTTAGGACTTTTCGAGTTGGAGCACCTCTTCATCAAGAGGTTTCTTTGGAGCTCAAGAAAGAGTGTGGGTGACCTCGTTGTAGTGACATAAATTCCCAATGAGTCCCTTGTTGATTATATTCTTAGGTGGTGCAACCGAGCATGAAATGCCACATCTATTCAACAACATGCCATTGAGATTCTTCTCAAGAATATTCATGGCATGCTTAAGGGCTTTACCATCCGACATTTGAGAAACTAATCAAGGAAGCCAAGGTTGCCCTTTTGGACCAATCATCTCACCCAAGCCTCATAAGGTGTTTGAGAAGAAGCTAGGGGCGGTTGTGCCAGTGGATAGAGGGGCCTTGAGTTCGATGAGGCCGAGAACTCAATAGCCTCCTTTGCCACCACCTTGGCCATCATATCATCCGTCATAATGGCCATTCCCACCACTACCCAACAATAATATTTCTATCCACCGCCGGTAGCTATTATCCACCTACTCTTGCGATAGATTGAATAAGCCATATTCATTCAAGAGGGAGGTAGTTAGAAAAATCTTTAAGAATCTCTTAAAGAAACTTGACTTTCGATTCGAAAGAGGAAGTGGGTAAGAGTAATGATCCTAACTATTGCCCCACCACATGATTAGTCATGTCTTAGAGGATTGTATTACTTTTAAGGATTGGCTTAAGCATAGCTACAAGTCAAATGCTATAATTATCCCTAGAAATACTACGAATAACTATCCGGTTCTATTAGGGTAATTCTTGGGGATACTTAGGATCCTCTTAAGATAAAAAAAAGGTTGGGATATTGCCTTATCCCGAACTTCTAAAAAAAAGTTTCTAAAATAAAAAACTCTCTTTATAGGTGCAGGTAGCTCAAACCTCCAACATTAAGGAAGATTTGTAAGTTTCCAAAGACAACTTGAAGAAGGAGACAACCCAACAGCGGATATCCACGATACTTGAATAGTTCAACACATAACCACCGTCAGTCTAGCACTCCATCCACGATTCATTACTACTTCTTCTTCCACTAGTCTCTTACGCTAGCGAGTGTTCTATTAATGGACAAGGGCATTAAATCACTTAATTTACTTTATTAGATTTCTATCATGTACCTCCACCCAAAAGAAATAAATGAAGAAACCTTTCACTTACATCTTGTCCACTTACGATACTTTATATTTTATTCTTTTGAAAACTCTCCAAGTTTAGAAAATAATAATGATAGCTCTACTCATTTTGATCCCCTTTCTTGATTCAAAATTAAAATTTTCTTTTCTAAATCAATCGTTCACCTCTTGAGATTAACTTGGAGTCAAGCGACTCAGAGGATCTCATAGGAGAAGCGTAGGTATACTGATGAGAAGGTATAACTTTCCACAAGTTCATCATTTCAAGAAGTCACCGTTAACCTACGTGGTGGCAAAGTTCTACCTCCTAGGGTAGCACCTCAGGATAAGGGTAAATAAGTCATTTGTTCCAGGGAGATAGCCCATCCACGGATGCTCTACCTATGGATATGCTTGCGAAGGACCAAGCCATAGTTGATTACAATGTCCTAACACATCTTAGAAAATTGGCGGCTAAGTTAAGCATATATGGCCTTGTCTTATCCAAAGAGATGAGAGAATCTCTAGTCAAGGCTCTTCTTGATCCGAGAGATATGCTTGGCTTGACTCTCTAATGAGGAGGCACACTCAAGGACATCTTAGGAGTTACATTGGATGAAGGCTTGCTTGGAATGACCAAGTACAACCGCCCTCTTTACATTACGGTGGACATTAGAAGAGTTATCAAGAGTTCTTGTTGACCAAGGTACATCAATCAACATTATGAGTTTGAGAACCCTTTCCTACTTGAGGATCGACATCTCCAAACTCCAAATATAGATGATGGTGTTGAGAAGATTCAATAAACAATGCGAGAGGGCCTTAGGCTTCATAGTGTTGCCATTGGAGATTGATGATTGGAAGAGGCTGCCATGTTTCATATCAGACTTCGGATACATCTTTCAATGCTTTGCTTGAGACCATTGTTACATGAAAATAACACAATTCCATCCTCTTAACATCAGTGCATGAAGTTCATGAGAGATGGAATTGAGTACTATGCCAAAGGAGATCTCAAATATTTTATAATTCCGTGGTATATGAGGATGCAACCTATTTTCGTCGAAAATCAACAAGTTCATTCTCATGAATTTAGTCAAGATCCACATGAGGGATAAAAGAAAGAAAAAAGAAAAGAAAAACAATTATAATAAGAAAAGAGAAAGAAAAATAAAATAAAAGAAGCGAGACATGGACTCGAGGAAGATGAAGAGACATTAGATTCCACGTTCATTACTTTATAGAACATATGGGTAGGATGACTCGACCTCCACCAGATAGAGGTAGAGGATAGTTTAGAGGTATCCCCAAGGTGTAAACTCTCTTTGTGGCCACCCAATAGGACATATATCCCATCCACCAAGAGCACACCTACTATCCACATGACTTAGAATCTAGTTCAAAGGATGAGTCTTATGTGGTTAGCACATCGACCTTCTCAATAGCGTCCATTTTGAGGTGACATTTGAGCATGATAGTGATGAAGATCAGCTCTAAAGCAAAGTATAAATGTATCCAAGTCTACATATAAGACAGTCGGGCATCGGTTGGGAACCTTATCTAACCCCACTTTCTTCACAAAATGTTGAGGGTTTAGTAGTTAAAGAAGCCCCTAAGTCTTCCATAGATGGGAAGACTCAAAAGTTCTTGGAAGCATCATCCCCAAGTGAGGAAGTTGATGTAGAACTTGAGGATGATTCATAAAATGATTTAATACAATTGCCTTTTGATTGGTATTCATCTTGTGTTCTTAATTTAGCAAGAAGGAATTGATCCCACATATTTGGACTAAACATAGGTCATACTACTTTGAAAGGTTATAGGACAACCAAAGTAGACATCCTCAATCAAGACCGAGGAGATTTGATATAGTCTAGTTGATGATGACAATCATTGCCTAGTCATCACCAATCATTTAGAATCTAATAGATTCTTTTAAATCATGCTAACTCATATTAGGAGGTGTGTTTAGAAACTTGAGATGATCCAAATGACTTTAAAGTCAAGGATGCACCACCCGAGTTTGAAGAGGAGATCGAGATAGACCATCAATGAGCTCAAAGAAATCAACTTAGAACACGAAGATAATCCATGCGACATACATCTTCTTTATTGAGTGATAAAACCAATGACTTAGTTAGTCTATTGTGAGTTTAAGGACTACTTGTAGGAGTTACAAAGAGATGTTTGGTTTATCTTCACGTAGCAGTCCACTAGCAATAGAACTGGTGCTAACCCTATCAAACAAGCTCCTAGATGCATGTGATTATAAATTGAACAACATCATTTCTAAAGTCAAGAAATTGATTGATGCTACCTTTATCAAGAAAAAATATCCTACCTAGTTGGCGGTGTCATTCTACCTAAGAAAAAATAATGGCCAAATTTGCATATTCGATTTTAGGGATCTAAATAAGGCATGTCTAAAAGACAAATTTCCACTACCAATCTGGCGATGGTGGACATTGCCTCATCTCATGTCTTCTCTTTCATGGATGGCTCATCTAGTTATAACTAAATAAAGATGGCCCTTGAGGATGAAAGAAACACTGCATTTTGAACCCCAATTAATCTTTTGCTATTGGGTCATCATGCCTTCAAAATACCAGTCTTCATATGGGATCAGTCTTTGATGAACTCATTCATCATCAAGTTGAATGTTATGTTGATAATCTTGTAATCAAAAGTAAAGAAAAGGATGACCATCTCTTTGACTTGAGAGTAGTTTTGAATGGTTAGAAAATTTAACCATAAAATGAATCCCCTAAAGTGTGCTTTGAGTAGCTTGAGAAATTCCTTGGGTTTGTTGTCACCATGGAATAGAAATTAATCTGGAGAAGATCAAGACAATATTAGAAATTCCACCCCTAAAAGTCTAACTCGAGATCATTTCAAGGGCGGTTGGTATCTAAGATGCTTCATTTCTAATATATTAGGGAGCTTTACTTACACGCCTAAAGATAAGATGCCTTCTTGGGAAAAGGTCCCTGGGGTGTCCTCCTAATCCACAAGAAAATATATATTTTGATTATATGTTTGCATGGACCACATTGAGGGACCACCGAAAGGGATTATACAACCTAGTCCTATCTGGGACTTATTGGACTAAGGGAGAATGCATATCCACAGGCAGACTCTCCAACCAGGGGTGGCTACTAGGAAAGGGAACAATTCAATCCAAGAGTACCTAGATAGTGTCTAAATGGGGTGCTAAGGTGACCCAAGTAGAGTGTCCATAAGGGAGGTGCCACTAGGGATTTTGCTAGGACCCTATAAAATAAAGCCTATAATTATATGGCGACCAACAGGGAGAAAGCTTGTAGACTTACATCTACCATGAGTGGTGTATCCATCGGGTGGGTCATTATCACATAGTGAGAACTAACCAACCGTGCCCATCGATTTGCGAAGATCAATCTAAGAAGAAGGCTTGTAGAATTACATCTTCACGGACAAAAAATGATCATCGGGATAGTCATCAATGGGATAGATGCTATCCGACCTGAGACTACCTGGGAGTCCGTGTAAGGAGTCCCATGTAAGGGGCGGATCGAGACTTGAAGTAATCAAAAGGAAGAAGCCACAGAGGACTTATCCTAAGCCTCAAAATACTTGACCCGTTAGTGCATGATGGCTAGCTCAAGAAGAAAGCGTGTAAGCTTATGTTCTCTTAAATAAAGTCAACATGAGGTAGCTCGTCAGCTGAGGCCTACCAAACTAATAAGGCACTCGTTGGTTTGTAATGGTTAAGTTAAGGATAATGCTTTTAAACTTATATTCTCTAAATAAGGAACCACTAGGGTGACACACTAGCAGGGGTAGCATGTCGACCTAGAGTAGCTAATGAGTGAGTGCCATGGGGCTTTATCCCACATCAAAAGTAGCCCAAGATAAAAGATATGTGTTTTTATGTGATTGTGTGTAGTTTATGTTGGTATTGTGTAATTAAAGGATAGGCGCTTGGGTTCCTTACACCTATCCTAACACATCGTGGTGATTCACAAGCAAAGATGTTTCTCACTAATATGAAGAGTTAAAATTTAAGATGAAAAGAAATTTTTTTGATAATTATTTTGAAACATGATTTATGGATAATATTTTTTTAGGTAGAACTCATTCATTGGAAGCATTAGGCTCTCTCCCTTATAATTTATAAGTTGATAAGATCCTCCTTGGTAGGCCTTCTCTATGAGAATAGGGCCTTCCCAAGTGGTTCAAACTTGCCTCCCATCTTTTGACGAGCAACAATTGGTCTCCTTAGAACTAAGAAGCTCTCTATTTGAAAAGCTCTAGGATAGACCAACTTGTTATGAGCTTGAATCATTTTGGCTTTTGTACAACTTCGGCATGCTGGAGGTGTCTCTCCTTTAAACCTTTGAGCTCTTCTAACTGTAACTTGGCATTACTATGTTGTGATCTTACTACCCACATCTATCGTTAGTGATGGGAGTTGGACTTCTAATGGTAAAATAACTTGAGACCCATACACTAAGAAAAATGGGGTAGATTGAGTTAGAGTTCGTATGTTGTGCGATAAGCTCAACTTCAACTAACGCTCATGCCACTATCACTTATTATTATCGAGTGTCTTCTTTAATATCTGGATGAGAGTTTTGTTGAAGGCTTCGCTAAGCCATTTTCCCTTGGGTAATAGATGGTAGAATAACTTCAATCTATACCATGTATCCGCAAAAGTTGATTTTAGTGCTCTTAAATGTGGTACTATTATCGATATAATTCATTGAGGCACCTGAACCTATATATGATATGGTTCACGAAAAATTGGAGCACATGTGACCTCTCTAAGTGGGATTGCCTCCTCCCACTTTGAAAAGTAGTCATTGGTAGCTAGAATGGATGACCCTTGGAAGAGGGAGGATCGATCGGACCTTGTCAAGCATACCCCAATAGTCAAATGGCTATGAGGAAGGGTGTAGAATGTTGGGTGGCTAATGTAAGACCACACTATGTACGACATTGGTGGCATCTCTTAGCTACATCCATGCAATCTATAATCATCAGCTAACAAGATCCTAGTCTCTTGATCTTGGCTTTTATTTTCATACCGGATTGATGTACTCTGCATAAACTTGAATGTACCTCGTCCGCGATCTTACGAGCTTTGTGTTTTCCAAACAATGTAATCATATATGATCGAAGGATCGCCGGTAAGGTACCATCTGAGAGCGTAGAAAAGGGCTCTGCTTCACCTAATGTGCTAGTGACTTCTCTTGAGGTAGTTTGCCTATATTTAGATAATCCATGAATGGTTGCCTCCAATCCAACTCCTCGTCCTTTTGGTAGTGGTAACTTCCCCTTCAAGAGAGTCTCTCGATGAGTTCAACGTCAACAAGGAATAAGACTTGTCTATTTTGGACCCTTATTGGTATGGACTCATCTTCCATACATGCCAACTCCTTGGTGAGCTTGGCTAAAGCATCTGCTATGACATTTTCTCCTTGAGAAATCTTATAAATAGTAACCTTTGGGATTTAGGCCAATAAATCCATAGTGTACTGTGTTAATGATGGAGATTAGGCTTTAGAACTTTGTAAGACCCAACGATTTGGTTGATAACTAATTGAGAATCCCAGATATTGATACTTTGGAAGTATAGTGTAATGGCTAACTCTAGAGACAATCGAGCCTCATATTTAGCTTCATTGTTAGTGCATGGATTGGACATATAATATAAGAATCTCATCACATCGCGTCCAAAGTTAGGAGAACTATTCCTACCCATGCCTTTCCTTGGAGTAGATCGTGGTTCTTCTCTTTTTGAGAGGAAGCCGCACCATCAAAATACATCTCCCAATGGTGAATGCTAGTTTCTCTTAAGTTTATGATTTGTTCACTGGAAGGTCATCACTGCGGGGAATCAATAGGAAGTGGGTGTGTTACTAAGAAATTCACTAGTGCTTATCCTTTCACCATCGGAGGGTATAAAAGTGAGGTCAAGCGTGACAAAATCATGGACCAACCAACCATCTAGATAGTGTATTACCATATCATGAGATATTGTAGTGGATTGATCTTAGAGATAAAGTTCACCTTATGATAAATTATGTAGTGCCATAGCTTTTAAGATGCAAAGATTAAAGCTAGGAAATGCTTTTGATATATGGGTAATTTGTCCCGATAGGAATTAGACTATGATTAAGATAGTACGTGCATTCTCTTTCCCTTCATCATTGGTTTGGGCCAACGTGCTAAGGGAGTCATCTAATGCAGATTATATAGTATCATTGGCTTGTCCAGGGATAGGTGCTACTAGAACTGGCGGCATCATCGGTAGTGCTTGATGTCTTCAAGGCATGTTGACACTTATCATCCCACTTGAACATGTCATTCTTTTGATAAATGCTGAAAATGGTTGGCATCTTTTTGATAGATTGGAAATGAAGCATCTTAGATATGCCAAAAGCCTTTAAAATGATCGAGTTGAGTTAGACTTTTAGGGGTGACATTTCTAATATCGCTTTGATCTTATTTGGATCAATTTCTATTCCATAGTGCCGGACAAACCCAAATAATTTCCATGAAGCTACTCAAAGCACACTTAGGATTCATGTTAAGGTTAAATAGTCTTAACTATTTGAAAACTACTCTCAAGTCAAAGAGATGATCTTACTTTTTTTACTTTTGACTACAAGATCATCAATGTAACATTTGACTTGATGATGAATGAGTTTGTCAAAGATCGACTTATGGCCGGTATGTAGCAGCATTTTGAAAGAAAAGCATGACCCAATAGCAAAATATTTTGATCGAATTCAAAATGCGTGTTTCTTTCATCCTCGGGGCCATCTTTATTTGGTTATAACTAGATGAGTCATCCATGAAAGAGAAGATTACATGAGATGAGGCAATGTCCACCATCGGTTCGAGATTGGTAGTGGAAATTTATCTTTTGGACATGCCTTATTTAGATCCCTAAAATTGGCCTATGCAAATTTAGCCATTCTTTTCTTGGCTAGAACGACACGGGTAAGATATTTTTTTCGATAAAGCCCATCGATCAATTTCTTGACTTTAGAAATGACTTACTGTTCAATTTCTAATCGCATGCCTAGGAGCTTACATGATAGGGTTAGCACTAGGCTTTATTTCTAGTTTATGGACTACTATGTCGAGATAAACCGACATCTCTTTATAACTCCATGCGGCGATCCTTAAACTCAATCAATAGCTAACTAAGTCATTGGTTTCATAACTCAATAAAGAATTGATGTATATGGACATGGATTATCTTGAGTTTCTAAGTTGATTTCTTTGAGCTCATCGATAGTTGTTGATCTCCTCTTCAAACTCGTGGGACATCCTTGAGTTTAAGGTCATTTGGATCATCAAGTTTCTAAACACACCTCCTCATATGAGTTAGCATGATTTGAAAAGAATCTATTAGATTCTAAATGATTGGTGATGATTAGGCAATGATTGTCATCATCACTATGCAATCAAATCCTAGTCTCTTGATTTAGGATGTATGCTTTGGTTGTCCTATAACCTTTCAAAGTAGTCCAACCTGTGTTTAGACCAAGTATGTGGGATCAATCCCTTCTTTACTAAATTAAGAACACAAGGCAAATAACAATCAAAAGGCAATTGTATTAAATCAATTTATGAATCATCCTTAAGTTCTACATCAACTTCCTTACTTGAGGATGATACTTCCAAAAAAAGAAGTCTTCCCATTGGATGACTTAGGCTTCCTTAACTACCAAACCCTCAATATTTTCAATAAAATGGGGTTAGAGCTAAGGTTCCCAACTTATGCCCGATTGTCTTATATGTAGACTTGGATACATTTATACTTTACTTTAGAGCCTAATCTTCATCACTATCATGCTCAAATGTCACCTCAAAAGGATGCTATTGAGAAGAGCTAGTGTGCTAACCACATAAGACTCATCCTCCTGGACTAGATTCTAAGTCTATGTGGATAGTAGGTGTGCTTATTGTGGAGATATATGACCTATTGGGTGGCCAATAGGTAGGCTTTCTACCTGAGCTTCCTCGAGCTGTTCTTTACCTCGATGGAGGTGGTCATCTAATCCTATGTTAGTAGAAGTGGGTAGAATCTAATGTCGCTCTACATCTTCCTCGAGTCCATGTCTCAGCTTTTCTTTTCTTATTCTATTTATTTTTCTTTTCTTTTTCTTAACACTACCATTCGGTCCCAAGTCCCATGTGAAAAGTGGAGGTTGCGTTAGGTAGTTGACGACATAAAACTTGTCAAAATAATCATGACATGAATCCTTTAAATCATTGTGTTAATGCTAGGGCATCCCAGGCAATTCTTGAATATAGTGAAAATGTGCTAGAGCCGCTACATCGGGTGCGATGTTAAATAAGTAAGGGTTTCCACATTATGGAAGAATGCGGAAAAGAAGTTAGTCCATGAAACTAGAATTAGGTTAGGAGCTTGGAATATAGGTACTCTTATAGGTAAATTAATGGAATTAATAGATATTATGGTTCATAGGAAGATAAATATTTTATGTGTTCAAGAAACTAAATGGGTTGGGGAGAAGGCCAAGGAGATTGATAGTTTAGGTTTTAAACTTTGGTATTCGGTAAAAGTCGAACTAGAAATGATGTAGGTGTGATTATAGATAAAAGTTTGAAGGATAATGTTATAAATATTAATATATGTAGAGATAGAATTATAGATTTAAAGATTATTGTTGATACTAAGATTATCAATGTTATAAGTGTCTATGCTCCTCAAATAGGTTTGGAGGTAAGCACAAAAGAAAAATTTTGGAATGAATTAGAGGGATTAATATAAAAGATACCTCTTGAAGAAAAAAATATTTATTGGAGGAGATTTAAATGGACATATTGGTAGAGTGGTAGAAGATTTTAAAAGTATTCATGGTGGTTATGGATTTGGAGTGACTAATGAAGAAGGTAGGACTATATTAGATTTTGCTTTAGCTTATGATTTTGTAGTTGCTAACACTTTATTTAAGAAAAGAGATGAACATATTATTACTTATAAAAATGAATCTAGTAAAAACAGATTGATTATTTTTGATAAGAAAAATAGATCGCTTTAGATTGTAATGATTGTAAGGTCATTCCAAGTGAAAATCTAAGTACCCAACATTGATTGTTAGTTTTAGATTTTAAGATGAAAGGTTGTAAGAAAAAAAATAAACTAAATTATTGTCCTAAAATAGATGGCAACACTTAAAGAACATAAATAAAAATATTTTAAGAGCATGCTACAAGAGATTAGAATTTGGGATGTTCATGAGGAAGCTAACATTATGTGGGAAAAAATAGTAAGTGAAATTAAGCAAGTTGCCAAAGATGTGCTTGGAGAATCAAAAGGAAAAGCTTCCTTTAATAAAAATAGTTGGTGGTGGAGTCAAAGTGTGCAAGAAAAGAAAAAAAAGAAGTATTGTTATAAAACTTGGTTTAGATGTAAAATTTGGAGAATTGGGAAAGATATACGATGGCTTGTAGAGATTCTAAAAAAGTCGTATATGATGCAAAAAAATTTAGCTTTCTTGATTTATACAATAGATTAGATACCAAAGAAGGTGAAAGATGTATGTATAAGTTAGCCAACAAAAAAGATAGGAGAAGTAAAGACATAGTTCAAGTGAGGTGTATTAAGGATGAAAATAATAAAATACTTTTTTTAGAAAATGATATTGAAAATAGGTGGATGAGGTATTTTGATAAACTTTTCAATGAAGGATCTAAAAGTACGATTGATTTTAGCAACCTTAATACTAAACAAAAAATAGAGAATTTCATTTTATCATCATCATTAGTAAAGTTAGTGAAGCTTTAAAGAAAATAAAATGAAAAGTAGTAGGACTAGATAATATTCCAATAGAAGTGTGAAAATGTTTAGGCGATCAAGGTATTTCTTGGCTTACAAATCTTTTAATGTCATTTTAGAGACTAAAAATATGCCAGATGAGTGGAGAAAGAGTTTGTTGGTTCCTATATTTAAGAATAAAGGTGATGCACATGAGTGTGCAAATTATAGAGGAATTAAGTTAATGTGCCATACATTAAAATTATGGGAGAGAGAGTAATTGAGCATAGGTTATGATGTGATACAAGAGTTTCTCACAATCGGTTTGGTTTCATGCCGTAGATCTACTATGGATGCTATCGTTTGTTAATGGTTTTGATGGAGAAGCATAGAGAAAGTAAGGAGGATTTACATATGATATTTATTGATTTAGAGAAAGATTATGATAAAGTTTCAAGAGATGTTCTTTAGAGAGTTCTAGAACGAAAAGAGTTAATAATGATTATATTCAAGTCATTAAAGATATGTATACTAGAGTCTACTTGTGTCCAAACACAAGGAGGATTGAAAAATATTTTCCTATTTTAGTTGGATTACATCAAGGATCAGCTTTAAGCCCTTATCTTTTTTTACTTTAGTTATGGAAGCTCTTACTAGGCATTTACAAGAAGATGTTCCTTAGTGTATGCTTTTTTGATGACATTCTTCTTGTTGATAAGACTAGAGGGGAGTCCAAAACTTGAATTATGGAGGTCAACTCTAGAGTCTAAAGGTTTTGTTTAAGTAGATCAAATATATGGAGTGTAATTTTAGTTGTAGAAGTTCTAGTGATAGTGTTGTGACATTAGGCGAACAAGTCATTAATAAGAGTGAGTGTTTTAGATATTTAGGCTCTATTGTTCAAAATGATGGTGAAATAGATGGAGATGTTATTAGTAGAATTCAAGTTGGATGGTTGAAGTGGAGGAATGCATGTGGCCTATTATGTGATAGAAAAGTTCCACTTAAACTTAAGGTAAAATTTTATAAGATGGTGGTAAGACCAATTACTTTTGGTGCAAAATGTTGGCCAATAAAAGAGAAGCATAAGACTAAGTTAAGTGTTACTGAGAGATGAGGATGCTTAGGTGGATGAGTGGCTTTACTCTTAGAGATAGAATGCAAAATGAGTATATTGAAAAAAAGTTGGAGTAGCTCAGGTGGTAGATAAGATTAGGAAGAGTCGCCTTAGATGGTTTGGCCACATAAAGCGTCTGCATGATGACACAATTAGGAGAGTAGATACATTAGATTTGCCTTATGTTAAGAAGGTAAGGCGACCTAAAAGACTTGGTTAAGATGTATAAAAAATGATCTTAGTATACTTGATTTAAATGAGAATTTGACACATAATAGGACATAATGGAGACAAAGTATCCATGTATGACCACCTAGTGGGATTTAAGGGTTGTTATTATTGTTTTGTTGTTTTCTTTCTTTTTTTTTCATGGGGATCTTGACTAGATTCATGAGAATGAACTTGTTGGTTTTGGGGAAGCATAGGCATCCTCATATATACCGACCTTATTAATTGTGAAAGGTATGAGATCTCCTTTGACATAGTACTCAATTCCACCTCTCATGAACTTCATGCATGTAAAGAGGATGGAATTATGTTGTTATCATGTAACCATGGTCTCCCAAGCAAAGCATTGAAGGATGTATCGTCTTTGTTATAAAACTTGGCTTTTATCTTCCAATCATCAATCTCCAAATGGCAACACCATGGAGCCTAAGGCCCTCTTGTCTTGTTCATTGAATCCTCTCAACATCATCGCCCCTTTTGAAGTTTGGAGATGTCGATCCTCAAGTAGGCAAGGGTTCTTAAACTCATAATGTTGACGATGCACCTTGTTCAACAAGAACTCTTGATAACCTATATCTGCTAATGTCCACTGTAATGTAAAGAGGGAGGTTGTACTTGGTCTCCTAGAAACAAGTCTTTATCACCGAATGTAAGTCCTAAGATGTCCTTTGAGTTTGTGTGCCTCCTCTTGAGATCAACTAAAGCATATCTCGGATCAAGAAGATCCTTGACTAGAGATTCCCTCATCTCTTTGGATAAGACAAGGCGCCATATATGCATAACTTAGGCTCAATTTTCTAAGATTTGCTAGGCCATTGTAATCAACTATGACTTGGTCCTCCATAAGCATATGCATAAGTAGAGCATCCTGGAGGGATATCGCTCACTGAACTAATGACTTGTTTACCCTTATCCTAAGGTGCTATCCTAAGAGATAGAACTTTGCCACTATGTAGGTTGACTTGTGACTTCTTGAAATGATGAACCCGTGAAAAGTTCTACCTTCTCATCGTATACCTACAACTTCTCCTAATTATCTCCAAGAATTACCCTAATAGAACCTGGATAGTTATTCCTAAGTATTCCTTGGGGATTACTATAGTGCATGACTTGTAGCTATGCTTAAGCCTTTAAAAGTAATACAATCCTCTAAGACATGACTAATCATGCGGTGGTAGGGGCAATAGTTAGGATCATTACTCTTACCCACTTCCAGAGCCTTTGGGCTCTAGAAAGTCGGTTTTTTAAGAGATTCTTAAAGATTTTCCTAACTACATCCCTCTTGAATGAAAATGGCTTATTCAATATATCGGAGAGTAGGTGGGTAATAATACCGCGGTGGATAGGAATTCTTCATTGGCTATGATGTCAGGTGGTGGGAATGGCCATTGTGGCGCTAATATGATGGGTGGTGGCGAGGAAGTGGAAAAGGAGGCTGTGAGCTTGGGGTCTCATACTAGAATTTGGTCGCTTCCCTCATCCACACAACTATCCCCGGCTTCTTCTTGAACACCTTATGCGGCTTGGGAGATGATTGGTCAAAAGGGTAACTATTTGGATTTCTATTATAGGCTAGCCACCCTGTTGATTAGTTTCTCAAATGTCTAAATGGTAAAGCCCTTAAGCATGAAGGCGGGCCATGAATATTCTTGAGAAGAATCTCAATGGCATCTGATCGGATAGCTCGCATTTCATGCTCGGGTTGCCACTTGAGAATATAATCAACAAGGGACTTGTTGGGAATTTGTGTTGCTACAACAAGGTCGTCCATAGTCACTCTTTCTTGAGCTCCAAAGAAATCTCTTGATGAAGAGTTGCTCCAACTCGGAAAAGTCCTAACCAAACTATTGGCGTTCAACATACCAATCAAATGCAACCCTAGGGCTTGATAAAGAGTATGAACAAGAGTACATCACTATCACCAAGCTCGACTCTAAAATGTGCAATATGCTTACACGGGTTCCCACTATCATCAAAGATCTTGAAGGAAGGTGGCATAAAACCCTTGGGGTATTGAACTACATTGAATTCCCTCGGGTATAGTCTACTCATTGGGATGGATGAGCTCCCCTTAGCTTCTACCATCACTTCCCTCATCTGCTACTCTACCATATGCTTGATATCCTTTTCATGCATGAAGGTGCCATCTATAGCCTTCCTATGCAAGCTATCAACATCATCCTCGTGGTAGTGCACCTAAGATGATCTAAATTATGCACCAATTATTGTCTATCGCTACCATGGGAGAAGGCTATGAAACTAGGGTTGAAGTGCAATGCTAAAACCATTGCCATCAACTTTTACTTTATTCTCCATCTTATCAATGTAATCAACCCTTTTAGCCGGTGGAGGAGATCGAGTGGAGTGAGAAGTGTCACCTTCCTCAAGCATATCACCTTCGCTAAGTTGATCTCGTGTAAGGATCCTCGTATGTCAACCATGTAGACCTCAACTATGTCGCCCAATATGTCATCCTCATTAGGATCAAGCTAAATCTATCCTCCTCCTGACCAATGGTCACTCCCAAAAATCTATCTTTTCTCGAAAGTAGTCCGCTAACATGTCATCTAGTGATCGATGTACTATGCCTAATTGGATTAATACAAACACCCGCTAAGCTAGTAGGACTATGCTCTTCTACCTCTATGCAATGGATGCTACCTACTATAAAGGCTTCCTCACCGGGAGGATCAATCATGGGGACTATATCCTCTCCCCTCACCGATGGTGGTGATGTGATGATGATGCCCTTGGGTCACCACTCCTTCTTGACCATAACTAAGGTAGAAGGTCGAGCGGGAGCTCAATCGAGCTCAATAGGTGGAGTGGATGGAGTGGGATCCTTGGGCCATGGCGGATCACCGTGGGATGGTCTTTCCTCGATGGGGCAAGATTGAAGGGAGTGGTAGATGTAAGTGAACAGTGATGGTGGATGGTGAGGGGAGTGGTGTGATGGTAACACCGACTACCTCTCAATTGGAGATCTTCTCTGCGTTGTACTAGTAAAAAAACAATAATATCGAATGATTGGCCCCGGCTGATGATCGGAAATCCATTACGAGGTCGCATGCCGCATTCCTCCGCCACTCTCTTGCTTGCTGGGTAGATACACGAGCCTCCACGCTCTTCCATGTGGATTTGACCCCTAGTGCTCCTAAGGATCATGGATCTCAAATCAACAAGGTACTAGGCTTTGAACGTCCGTAGCTCATCGAACTAGCATAGAACCGTCCTAAGTTCAACGTAGGGATTCCTATGCTCCCTAGCTGTCTTATAGTATGCAGTGGTGGAGGTGATGTAGCAATCCTTAGTCTTCCTCCAACCGAGAGGCGGGGTGAAACCTCGCCAGAGTGGAGAGGTCTCACAGGAGAAACCTCCGCCTATGTGGAAAACAACGTCAAGCTCTTTGGCTACCGCTCATGATCTGCTTAATCTTTTAATTTTATTACATCATTTGGTGCGTGAGAAAAGCTGGGAGCTGGAAGCTACCGGTAGGAGACTACCTTGGGGTGACCAAAGAGGAGGCAACAACTCACCGGAGCTATGGTAGGCACTGATCCTATGTGGAAGAAGTTGGTACTAAAATTGACACTAAACTAGGTGTGGAAACCACTGGCCTACCTATTGAATGAGGGTAACTTAGAATCGATGGAATATCCAAGCGGATGAGTGGCATCTGTCCCTCCACCTCCTTACTAACATGAGGCTATCCCTCACAAGTACTGGACCCTCTCAAAGCCACACCAAAGTAGATCATGATTAGTCATGGTGTGATTTCCGATCCAAGGCCGATCTACACCAAAAGGGAAGGAAAAGATGAACTTGTGAGAGCCATGATCACCGCTCTAACGAAGGCTAGAAAGACCGACTGCATCAAATCACTGCATTCATTTGAAATGTAACCGAGTTAGACCCTTGCTTTAGTATTTGTCTTCAATCATTGACCCTTAGATTGATTTAGAATTTGAACCCACACTCAACAAATTTAGGTATGCTAAGTGGGGTTCATTGAATTTTGAAGAGATTTTGGATATATGAGGAGAGACTTTGCCATATAGTTTTATTTGGAACCCATACTCAACCAATTTAGGTAGGTTGAGTGGGGTTCAAATATTTAGAGACTTTAGAAATATATGTGTTGTATGTCTTGTTTGAAAATTTAATTTGGAAAACTTTACTTAGCAAATTTAAGTATGCTAGAGAGGTTTTCAGTCATGTGTTTGAAAATTTTTTGGAAATATCTTTGCTTGTGATGATTGGTCATGTGTGTGATAATTTGGGCATGTCAAATGGAGTCCAAATAAATTTTAATTTTAAAGACTTTGGAAAATTGGGATTCTATATAACAAATTCAAGTGTGTTAAATAGAATTCAATTTTTGATTTTCCAAAGAAAGGGGAACTCCAATTTGACAAATTTTGGTATGTCAAATGGGGTTCAAATATGCCTTGATTATATGTGTGATTTCTTGCTTTTGAAAGAGGGAAACTCCAACTCTAGCACATGCTATGTGGAGTTTCAATTTTATGTTATGATTTTATTTGAAAGTAGAATCTTCATTCAACAAGTTTGGGTATGTTGAATGGAGATAGCTATTTTCAAAAAATGTGCTTTGTAACAAAAAATTGATTTTGATTTTGAAAAGAACCTCCATGTAACAATTATAGGAATTGCTAAATGAGGTTTGGTTATACAATTTTATGTTTTTGAAAATTCTTTATGAATTTTGTGCTAATCTTTTATTATGTGAATTTAAAAAAAATTGCTTTTGAAGGAGTGCTATTTTGCAAGAGAGTTTATTTTCATGAATATAAGATTAACCTTGCCCACCAAGCTAGTGGTAAAGAGGTTCTAAATTTTTTTGCCATCTCCTTTCATTAGTTAATTTTATCTTTTACCTATTGGGGGGGACCTAATAGGGGTTCCAAGACCTACAAAGAGTGAGGTACTAAAACGATGTTGGCTAGCTTTGCTTAAGAATGAAATAAGCTAAGTGTCAATGGAAAGAGATAGTCTCGTGACTCATATGAAATACAATTCCACTATCATTGCTTGGAGACAACAATTGTTTATTATAGATGGAGAGAGGAATACTCCTAGTGGAATCGCTAGAAAAATTTATGGTGTTTATTTTCAAATATGTGTATGGGGATAATGAGATCTAAGGGTGTACTTATTGAGGTGATCGGGTATGAAATCATGAAATGGTGCACTATCTCAAAAGATAGAAATCACCACCTATAATAGACCTAATCACCTAATAAGGACTCCTATGACATGATGGGTCTTCAAATATACCGTAGATTTTTTCCCTACTTTACATGGATGAATAAAGCATAGTTTATTTAAACCGGGTTCTAAAGTTCTATAGGGGCAAGCCCCATAGTTAATTACATACTAAGGGAGGTGAATCCCTTAGGAATACTCTTGATTAAAGTAGGCAATTATTGTCTCTAAAGATTTCAAAGATAGAACTATAAATAAATTGGTTATATTTGGAAAATCAATGAATAGATAAAAAAGAATAGACTTATTATCAAAGTCAAAGGGGATGAGTTGGGAACACAAATGATACTAGGAAACCTAGTGAGCATTCCAATCTATCATACACTTGGGTTTTATATATTTGAAATTGAGTAGAATTATTTGTTTGAGTTGAATTTTATTAGATTGTTGGGGCTTATAATCCAATAATAAAAGATTATAAAATGCCTAAGAGGTGAGGATTTATGCTTGTAGCCCAAATGAAATAGCAACCTTA
This sequence comes from Cymbidium sinense, assembly GCA_021442155.1. Lineage (NCBI taxonomy): Eukaryota > Viridiplantae > Streptophyta > Magnoliopsida > Asparagales > Orchidaceae > Cymbidium > Cymbidium sinense. Next base: position 5,354,359 of record CM038230.1, read on the forward strand.
GATCCTAAATCTAGGGAGCTTTGAGCTAAAGTACGACCTAAATCTAAGATAAAGTGGGCATATGGTTTACCTTCATAAGAGAGAGTAAATCACCCAACGCTAGACTTATAACCGCCAACTGGCCCAACTAACTCTTCCTATGCATTTAAAACCATGTAGGCTCATATGATTTTGCAAGAAAGTTGGGTTGTTATTATTTAGAAAGAGACTAAAGTCCTTAAACTCACACCCTAAGAGACTAGAGTATGAGTGATATGAATAATAACTTAGTCTAATGCAAATCTTATCAATTTTTATTTGATTTTTTGAATATTTATTTTGATAAAGGCTATAAGAATTTTTATCTATCTAAATGCATATTGAAATGAAGTTATTGGCTAAATCGAGAGAAAGGGGTGTTTTCCACCACATAGGAGACCCTCAAAGGTCAAGTATTTCCCTATCGCAAGGATGGAAATCCTCTCTTAGTAAGAGTGAAATAATATATGCATGATATTAAGCATACAACATTCAGCTAAGGGGTTACTAAATCTTTTAGTTATCTTATTTTAATTCCTAGGCTTTATATGAGGTTATGAGTTATTTAGGAAATTTAGTTATGAATTTTAGTTGAGGTAGAAAGTTTGTTTTTCCCTAAGAGCCTAATCGGATCCAGCAAATTAAATCACCATGTAAGTAAGAAACTAAGAAGAGGCATGTTGTTTCTATTGCACAATTATAAACAAAACATCAAAAAAATTTATAAATCCAACATAAAAGAATAAAAGGTGTGGGTACTCAGATAACCCGAAAAGAGAAATGGGTAAAATCTCCACCCTTATACAACTTAGTATATGAAATAATAATTACAAATTTATTCATGAATAAATGCTATGAGGGTCTTCATTCTTCATTCTTATGTCTCCATTTGATTTGATTTACTCTACTTCAAAGGCATCACATGGCCTTATAGGATCAAACCTTCTAGCCAATGTTCATCCTTAACCCCATAGCACTAATCTTAACTCTTAATATAAAGTTACATTAAAAATAAAAAAACTAAATCTAACTACACCTGCAAAATAAATGTTAGTTAAATACACCGTACAACCCAAGCAGTTATATGGATAATTTAGACTTAGCACCCTACATAGGTAACCAAGCCCACGGCTTACATTGGATTATGTTTAAGGGTTGAGCAACCCAAAAGAGAGTATTTTTATTTATTTTTTAAAGCACCCCTTAAGCATAATTCTCTACAAAAAACATAATTAGGCTAATCACGACCTAACATCTAGTGTCTAAGCATACACCTAATATCTAGTCTAAAACAATATATCATAAAATAAGACATTCATTCATGCATGCACTACCCTAACATAAAGCTATAAGTGGTGACTTAATTCTAAAGTTTGTGTATTAAGGCTTTTATGGTATGCCTTAGCTTTGTTGGAATTTTCTAAGTAAGCAAGGGTGCTTAATCATAAGAAGTTAATTTCACTTTAAATGATTTAGTTAATTTGGAAATTTTTTTGTAAATGTTTTATTTTGTTCCACTCGACTTACTCTTAACAACTAAGTGTTATAAAGAAAAGGAAAGAGAGGATCACCCTCTTCCATCCCTACCTTAAGTCACTTCTAAAATATATTAATTAAATGAATTCTCTCTAGTGAATGACTTATTACATAATTTTAATTAATCCTAGGTTTATGTTCACTTTAAATAATCTCATTCAATAAGAAAGACATCTTAAGATTACAACAACAACAATAACAACAACAAGCCTTTATCCCACTATGGGGTGTGGCTACATGAATCCTTCTCCATTGTGTCCTTTTGTGTCAAATTCTCATTTAATTCAAGTATATTAAGAACAATTTTATACATCTTAACCAAGTCTTTTTTGGTCTACTTCTACCTTTCTTAACATAAGGAAAATCTAATGCATCTACTCTCCTAATCGGGTCATGATGGTACGCTTTATGTGGCCAAACCATCTAAGCGACTCTCCCTAAACTTATCTGGAGCTACTCCAACTTTTTCCCGAACATACTCATTTTGCATTCTATCTCTATGGGTAAAGCCACTCATCCACCTAAGCATCCTCATCTCTGTAACACTTAACTTAGTCTTATGTTTCTCTTTTTGGCCAACATTTCATAAGTCATTGCAGTCTTACCACCATCTTATAAAATTTTCCTTAATGTTTAAGTGGAACTTTTCTATAACATAATAGGCCGAGGCATTCCTCCACTTCAACCATCCAACTTGAATTCTACTAATAACATCTCCATCTATTTCACCATCATTTTGAACAATAGAGCCTAAATATCAATAGCTCACTCTTATTAATGACTTGATCACCTAAAGTCACAATACTATCACTAAAACTTCTACAACTAAAATTACACTCCATATATTTAGTTTTAGATCTACTTAAATGAAAACCTTTAGACTCTAAAGTTGACCTCCATAATTCAAATTTATGTTGGACTCCTCTCTAGTCTTATCAACAAGAAGAATGTCATCAACAAAAGCATACACCAAGGTACATCTTCTTGTAAATGCCTCGTAAGAACATCCATAACTAAAGTAAAAAGATAAGGGCTTAATGTTGATCCTTGATGTAATCCAACTGAAATAGGAAAATATTTTGTCAATCCTCTTTGTGTTTGGACACAAGTAGACTCTAGTATACATATCCTTAATGATTTGAATATAACCAATATTAACTTCTTTCTATTCTAGAACTCTCCAAAGAACATCTCTTGAGACTTTATCATAATCTTTCTCTAAATCAATAAATATCATATGTAGATCCTTCTTATTTTCTCTATGCTTCTCCATCAAACCTCTTAACAAATGTATAGCATCCATAGTAGATCTACGGCATGAAACCAAATGAGAAACTTACGTATCACATCGTAACCTATGCTCAATTACTCTCTCCCATAATTTTAATGTATGACACATCAACTTAATTCCTCTATAATTTGCACACTCTTGTGCATCACCTTTATTCTTAAATATAGGAACCAACAAACTCTTTCTCCACTCATCGGCATCTTTTAGTCTTTAAAATAACATTAAAAGATTTGTAAGCCAAGAAATTCCTTGATCTCCTAAACATTTCCACACTTCTATTGGAATATTATCCGGTCCTTGCCTTTCCACATTTCATTTTCTTTAAAGCTTCACTAACTTCAGTTACTAATACAATGATAAAATGAAATTCTCTTTTTTTGTTTAGGGTATTAAGGTTGCTAAAATCAATCGTGCTTTCAGATCCTTCATTGAAAAGTTTATTAAAATACCTCATCCACCTATTTTCAATATCTTTTCTAAGAAAAGCACTTTATTATTTTCATCCTTAATCACTTAAACTATGTCTTTACTTCTCCTATCTCTTTGGTTGGCTAACTTATACATACATCTTTCACCTTCTTTGGTATCTAATCTATTGTATAAATCACTAAAAGCTAAATTTTTTTGCATCATATATTGCTTTCTTAGAATCTCTACTGGGCCATTTTATATCTTTCCCAATTCTCCGAAGTTTTACATCTAAACCAAGTTTTATAACAATGCTTCTTATTTCTTATCTTTTCTTGCACACTCGACTCCACCACCAACTATTCTTATTAAAAGAAGCTTTTCCTTTTGATTCAAACATCTTTAGCAACTTGCTTAATTTCACTTGATATTTTTCCACATAACGTTAGCTTCCTTATGAACAACCCAAACTCTAATTTCTTGTTGCTTGCTCTTAAAAATATTTTTATTTGTATTCTTTAAGTGTCGCCATCTAATCCTAGGATAATAATTTAGTTTATTTTTCTCTTACAACCTTTCATCTTAAAATCTAAAATAGTCGATATTGGGTACTTAAAATTTCACTTGGAATGACCTTACAATCTTTACAATCTAAACGATCTATTTTTCTTATCAAAAATTATCAATTTGTGTTTTACTAGATCTATTTGTATAAGTAATAATATGTTCATCTCTTTTCTTAAATAAAGTATTAGCAATTACAAAATCATAAGCTAAGGCAAAATTTAATATAGTCTTACCTTCTTCATTAGTCACTCCAAATCCATAACCACCATGAATATTTTTAAAATCTTCTACCACTCTACCAACATGTCCATTTAAATCTCCCCAATAAATACTTTTTCTTCAAGAGGTATCTTTTGTATTAATCCCTCTAATTCATTCCAAAATTTTTCTTTTGAGCTTACCTCCAAACCTACTTGAGGAGCATAGACACTTATAACATTGATAATCTTAGTATCAACAATAATCTTTAAAGCTATAATTCTATCTCCACATCTATTAATACTTATAACATTATCCTTCAAACTTTTATCTATAATCACACTTACACCATTTCTAGTTCGACTTTTACGAATACCAAAGTTTAAAACCTAAACTATCAATCTCCTTGGCCTTCTCACCAACCCATTTAGTTTCTTGAACACATAAAATATTTATCTTTCTATGAACCATAATATCTATTAATTCCATTAATTTACCTGTAAGAGTATCTCTATTCCAAGATCCTAACCTAATTCTAGTTTCATGGACTAACTTATTTGCGCATCCATCCATAATGTGGGAACCCTTGCTTATTTAACACGCACCGGCATGTCGGCTCTAGCATATTTTTCACGTATTCAAGCCATACATAAACTTCAGGGATGCCCTAGCATTAACACAATGATTTAAAGGATTCATGTCTTGATTATTTTGACAAATTTTACGGGTTGTCGACTACCTAATGCAACCCTCCACTTTTGCATCCGGACTTGGGATCGGCAATGGTAGTGTTAAGAAAGACATCTTAAGATTAATTAGAATTAATTACTATCACATTATAAATATTTATTCATTTCTTTCCATCATATTCATATGCGATGCATATGAATAAGTCCTAAACATATCTATACATGCAATATGTGTTGGCATACTTAAATGATGAATATGAACATGTACATTCAAGTTTATATTCCTTTTGATTGAATTATTCTTTATCATATTAATTTAAAGCACTATTTAGATTCTTATGCTAAAATACATAGGAATAAAGTTAACAGTACATGTCATTATTAACCGGAAGTGAGGTAATTAAATGACGTCCTTAGAGTTACTTAAGCCCTCATATTCTAGATGTATAGATTAAATACCATTTTCATTCTAACACATGTGAGTTTGCATACATGAATGTAAGAAAGAGAGCTTTTAATCACATGATTAATTAATTTTATCATTTAAACAATTGCAAATGCTTGTGTTTTGGTAAAAGAAAGAGGAGTTTTGATTCCATAATTAAGTACACATACACATGTATGAGAGACACAAGCTAGTACATGCCATTATTAATTAAGAAAGTGAGGTAATCAAATGACCTCCTTGGGGCTAGCTAAAGCCTCATATTTAGATTTACAATATATTTGCTTTTCTCAAATACATATGAATGTACATAACAAGGAGATAAAACCATGCAAAAGTTATACTTTTATTTGATTAAAAAGGTTTATGCACATGGAGTAAAGTCTTATTTAAATTCTAATATTAAAATATGTAAGAATGAAATCAAATGGAGTATGTCGTTATTAAAATAGGGAAGTGAGGTAATCAATTGACCTCCTTGGGGCTACTTAAAGCCTCATATTCCGGGATGTCCAAATTAAATACCCTTTAACATTCTTACTTACATAAATCAATATATGAATGAAAGAAAAGAATTTTACTTCATGTACTTAACCTATAATCATTTGCATTTTATATGTATTTATAACTAGCATTCATAGCATATGTAATCATTTACTTATAGGATTTGAAAAATAGATTTGGATTTAATAATGATAGTAGCCACACATATATTAATTTGGATGTTTACATGGAAGCTTGACATAAAGGAAATCAATTATTTTAATTAATTTTTGAAGAAATAAATGCATGAATCAAGTGGAATACAATATTTTAATATAATTAGAAAGAAATAAAGAGACATAAGCATGTAATTTCATTCAATCCAACTAATTCCTAAGGACAATCATATTAAATAAGCTTATTTAAAATACACCAAAGTTTCTTAATGTCACATTTGATTTTATGTTTAGCTTGATTTTAGATGTGAGAAAGATGTGCTAATCCTAATCTCATTCCCCATATGTGTGGGTTAATTTAATTTGATAAGAAGTAATTAGATTGATTTTATGGATTGATTAAGTTAAGCATAGATTAAATCAATTAACCCTTACCTATGTTACCTTAAGGTGACTGATTAAATGATTATGAGCTAATGTAATATGCAAATACACTGAAAAGTAAATAGCAATGCTCCTATGAAGTGAAAAGGGCCTAATGTAATTAGCTCATAATCATTTATTAATTAAGCTTAAGGAACTATTTTAATTACTTTTATGATTTTCTCACACATGTGAGCTAATCATAATTTCATTAAACCTCTTTAGGTTCTTGAACACCTAAAGCTATACCCAAGATTAAATTATAGGAAATAAGATTTTAATTAGGTGATTAATCCATTAATTAATTTCTTTTTAACTAATTATCAAAGTTAATTTATTATCTTGAAATGAAATGGGCTTAAGGGAAAAAAGGTAGGAAAGAGGTCCCAATCTAATTACATAAGCCACCCACTTGATCAAGCATGATTTAATGTGATTTGAATTTTAACTTAACTAATTAAGTCATTAGTTAATTAATTAATCATTAATTAGCATTTTGGTTGAAAGAGAAGGGAATTAGGAAAAAATATTAAGAGGGAGGCCCCAATCCAATTCCCTAAGCCCCTTAGAGTCCAAATAGTTAATTAATTTCTATTCATATGCTTAATTTTGCTTTAATTAAGTTAAGAAGATAATTAGGGCTTAATTAATCAATCCTCCTAATTTAATAAGTAATAAATCTCAAGAAAATTAGAGAAAGTAGAGGTCATCCTCTTAAATAATCTCAAAATTTTTGGATCAATCACTTGAATGATTAGAGAGTAATTAAGATATTTAAGTTTTTAATTAAACTTTAATTAAGCTATGTTTACTATTTAAAACCAATTGAAAGTATTTTTATTAAATTTGTCTCTGAAATACCTTTAAAATGAGCCATTATTCATATTTTTTTGGATTTTTCTATAATTAGTTATGAATTATAGAAATTTTAGCCTTAAAATCTAACTAATTAGACTTAATTAAGCTTAATCTCATCTACGCCATGTGGCATGTGACGCTTTCAATGTGGCACCGTGGGATTGATTTGTTTAAGTTGTCACATCCATGCAGAAGTTAACCGATAGACATAGTATTGATCTCCCGCTTGATCTCGGTCGGACGACATAGATTAAACCCGCGGTGTAAAGGGATAAAATAAGGAAAATCTAGCATGATTTGATCGAGCCGTCCATTCTAATCATACTAATGGATGGTCCATGATCTTTCTTCGTGTGTGATGAACGCAGCATCTGTTCACCATGGATCATTCGATTCGAAGCTTACCCAAGCTTGAATGAACTTCAAAATCAACCGCCATCCGGGAAGGAATTTAAACACATATAATGGTCAAGATCAACTCACATGCAAATTTCCTTCAAAAGCTCGACCAAGATTTTTTATTTCTATGATTTTGAGGAATTATCTCATTGGAGCTTAAGAAGCGGTGGGATCGATGGAGGTAACCGTTTAGCGAGAGAAGAGGCCCTATTGAGCACACAAGCCAATTTCCCTTGATTCACTGGGTTGATCAAGTTCCATCATTTTGGAGCTTGGTGGTGATCTAAGTCCCTCCTCGGTGGCTTGGATGCTTGTGAAAAGACGGGTGGCTTCACGATGTCGTGGAGGTGTGTGCAAGAGTAATTAAAGTTTGGTGGTAAATTGAGGGAGCTTTGATCGGATTGGAGTGACCTATTTTGGTTTCACATGGGGAGGTGCAATCGTGAGAAGGAAGCTTTGGATCTCGAACTCATAAGGAAGCTCATAATTGTGTTAGAAGCTTGCACAAAATGAATTGATGCAAATCTCCTTCAAATTAAGGGGTATACCCCTTGGTTTGTTGAGTTTGATAGCGGGATGGCTTCCCATTTTTTGGCTAGCCACCACCGTTAAAACTGAGGGGTCTTATTCGAGTTCACATGGCTCACGTGGATTGGGTGAAGCTATGGTAGGATGCTCCAAGCTTGATTTGGGGAGATTAGGTTTTCTTGGATCCTTTGGGTTTCAGTTTGTAAGAGGTGAGTTGGCTCACCTCTATGGTTCATGGAATGTCCTAGCACCTTGTAGAGTGGGCTGGGAGGCTTGATCCCTCATTTGGAAGTTGGATGCCGCCAAGGTGAAAAGAGGGTGGGCTTTTTTTGGCGAGAATCCCACATGAGGGAGAGGATCCATGGAAGATTTTCATTGGGCTTAGCTTCAAATGGGTTTATGCTAATTTTAGGCTGATCTATGTTGAGTTTGAGTCAAGTTTGGCCACCAAAGTCCCATGAGTTGGTTTTATGGGTTTTGGCTTCATTTGGTCAAATGGGTTCACATGGTTCATGTTGGGTTGGGTTCCAATTGGTCAAATTGAGTCAAACAAAGGCTTTAGATTCAAATGATGATTTGAAGAGTTTTGGCTCAAGTGGTTTCAATCAATTTGACCTAGGTTTGATTTTGGCTCATTTGAAATCAAATTGGTCAAATTGGTCAAGTTGACCAAATTGGGTTGGGTTAGTTGTTAACTTATGTTCAATTAGTCAATTAAAAATGATTGTAGGCATTGGTTTGAATCAATTTGGATTTAATTTGATTTTAGCCAACTTGACCCTTTAGGTCAATTTGGGCTAGTTGTCAAGTTGATGAATTGGTCAAATTGGGCTCAATTATGGCTTTGGTCGAGTTTAATAATCAATTTGGAATAAACTTGAGCCATTAGTTGCAATCAATTTGGGTTAGATCATGATTTGACCCATTTTGACCTTTTAGACCAATTTGGGTTAACTTGGGTCAAATGACCAATTAGATTTGGTTTAACTCAATTGAGGGTCAAGTCATGTTCAATCATTAATCATGAGTTGGTTTGAATCAATGGTTTCAATCAATTTGGTATATGGTGGGTTTTGGCTAGTTTAAGTTTCCTTTAGGCTAAAGGTTTACTTGGTCAAAGGACCAAGTTGACTTGGTTTGACCTAATTTAAGGTGATTGATCATCCTTAGGTGATTGTTGATCATGATATGAGGCTTGGATGGGCTTGGTTCAATCCAATTTGGGTTGGATTAGAACTTGGTTCAAAAGGTCCTTTAGGCCACTTTGGGCCAAGTGGACCAAAATAGGTCAATTGGTTTGGTTTTGGCTTGATTTAGTTGAACTCATATATGAGCCTAGGATTGAAATATAAATCTAACTACAATCAATTTGGGCTATAATAAGTTTTGGTTCATTTAAACTTTTCAAGTTCAAAGAGCTAACTTGGGCTTGACTTGAGTTGACTTGAGCTTGGTTTGATAATTATAATTTTTATTTATATTTGGCTAGATAATTGAAGGGTGATTGATCCAAGAAAATCCATTAGTTTTGGCTTGATTTGGATAAATTTTTATTAAGTCCAAAAAATTGGCTTAAAGGGTATAAATTGGGTTTTGGTTTAATTTGGTTTTAGTTTTGGCTATTTGATTTATACTTCATTTATATTTAGGAATATAAATGGAGATATAAATGATTCATGAGAAAATCACTTAAGTTTGGAGTGATTTGGAAATTTTGACCAATCTTAAGGATGTAGGTCAAAAGGCTTAAGTAGGGAATTGATTTAGTTTGATTTAATTTTTGTCATTGGAGGGTGGGTTTCATTTAAATTTATGAATATAAATGAAGGAGTAAATGATTTATAAAGAAACCTTGATTTTGGATTGATTTGGGTTAAGATTTGATTAAGCTTATGGAGGTGTGTCCATAGGTCTTAAGAAGGGATTTGGCTTAGTTTGATTTAGTTTGATTTTGTTTTAGCTATTTGAGTTTATTTCATTTATATTTGTAAATATAAATGAAGATATAAATGATTCAAGAAGAAATCAATCAAATTTGGGTTGAATTGGGTGGAGATTTGGTGAGCATATGGAATTCAATCATAAGGCTTTATGGAGGATTTTGATTTTGGATTTAATTATGGGTTCTAATCATTTAGTTTGGAATTTGGAATTGGATTTGGTAAATGATTGAGGATTGAATTGATCTTGGAGAAAGTCAATTGAATTTGGATTGATTTGAACTTGGCTAAGGTTAAGTCTATAAGATGAAATAAAAAGGCTTTGGAAGAATTTTGATTTTGGATTTGATTATGAACTTAGAAATTTGTTTTGGAATTTGGTCAATTGAGGTTTGGCTTGAAGGAAAGCATGGATTGGATTTAGGCTATAGAGGCACAAGTTTCCTATGTCCCTAAGGCATAACCTATCTTTATGGCTAACCCTTCTAAGTCTCTTGGCTTAGGTTTAATGTTTGCTTAATCACTAGAAGTGTCTTAGGACTAAGGAGCTCTTAGTGTCTATAAGAGTCCTAGATCTATGATGATGAAGTTGAGAACTCACTCTAAAAGTGAGGTCAACAAATCGCCACACATATTATTAATTTAAATCAACACATGCAAGCTTGACATAAAGGGAAATCATTTCGCTTAATTTATTTTTTGAAAGAGATGAATGCATGACTATAAGTGACATACAACATTTAATATGATTGGAAAGAATTAAAGGGACATAAGCATATGGTTTCATTCTCAATTTATTCATAAGGACAATCATACTAAATAAGATCACTTAAAATAAACCAAACCTTCTTAAAGTCACTTTTAATTTCATGTTTGCTTTGATTTAAGAAAAGAGAGAAAGAGATTTGCTAATCCTAATCCCATCCCATGTGTGAGTTAATTTGATTTAATGAGAAGGTAATTAGATTGACTCTATAGATTAATTATGTTAATGTATGAATTAAATTAATTAACCCTTACCTATGTTACCTTAAGGTAATTAATCAAGTGATTATGATCCAATGTAATATGCAAATGAATTGAAAATTAAATAGCAATGTTCTATGAAATGAAAGGGGCTTAATGAGATTAGTTCACAATCATTGATTAATTAAGCTTAAGGAACTTACATTAGTTACTTCTATGGTTTCTCACACATGTGAGCTAACCATAATTTCACTAAACCTCTTTAGGCTATTAAACACCTAAAGACCTACCCATGAATTGATTAGGGAAAATCAGATCTATTTTAAAATTTAATTAATCTAATTAAGTAATTAATTAATTAATTTATTTCGATTAATTTCTCTTGAAAAGTAAAAGAAATTTAGGAAATGATTAGAGAATATGCCCAATCACATTCCCTAAACCTCCCTACTAATCAAGCTAAATGAGTCTAATTTATTAGTTAATTTCTGTTCACATGCTTAATTGATTCTTAATTAAGTTAAGAAAGTAATTAGGGCTTAATTAATAAATTTCCCTAATTAAGAATCCAATAAATTCCAAGAAAATGGGGTAGGCGTCATCCCCAATGCAACCTCAAATTTGAAACCAATTGGATGATTAATTGGGAGTAATTGGTTATTTAAGCTTTCAATTAAGCCTTAATTAAGCTAAAATTACTATTCAAAATTAATTAAAGATAATTTTAATAGATTTCCTCCAAATACCTTTAAAATGAGCCTTTATTTATATATTTTTAGATTTTCCTATAATTAGTTATAAATTATGGAAGTTTCACCCTTAAAAATTGATTAAATTAACTTAATTAAGCCTTAATCCCATCGGCCATGTGGCATGCTTTCCATGTGGTGTCGCAGATTGACTTTTAAGTTGTCACATCCGTAGTCGACTGGATAGAGGCTGAGGCCATTTGATCTAAGATCGACGGTCCGCGATCAAACCTCAGAAGCTAAAGAGGGATCAAACAATAGATCTAGCATGATTTGATCGGCGTTCATTCAAATCATGTGAAATGGATGGTCCGTGATCTCTCTTCCTACAAGAGACAAACGATGGAGCCCGTTCTCCATGGATCGCCGATCCAGCTCACCCGAAGCTTGGATTCACTACAAAACAATCCCACACCTTGGCGTGAGAGATCTACAAAGATCCAACGGCTAGGATCGACTCATATGTAACTTTCTTCCCAAAAGACCAACCTATTTTTACCTAAAGTTCAATTTCATGGATTTACCTCACTAGAGCTAAGACCAGTTCACATGCTTGAAGAAGCTTTAATTAGTTGAGACGAACCCCTGTTGAGCGAATTGGATTTGTTCCAAGTGGATCGCTTGATTGGCCAAGAACGATGGTTTGGAGCTTTAGATTTAATCAAGTCCAAACTCCGGTTGATTTGAAGCTTGGAAAATGGCTTGGGTATCTTTGATGAGGTATGTGGAAGGTGTGTAGGAGGAATTGAGCTTTAGTTGAGAGAGGAAGAAGTTTGGATCGATTGAACTCTCCTATTTTAACGTGCATGGGAGGAGAAAATATGAGTTGTCTAGCTTTGCTTAAAGATGAAATAAGTTAAGTGCTAACAAAAGAAAGGTAGTCTTAGGCTTATATAAAATATAAGTCCACTATCTATGCTTGGAGATAATAATATCTACTAGAGATGGAGAGAAGAACACTCCCAATGGAGTTGCTAAAAAAAATCGTGGTGTTTATTTTTGGTATGTGGTACACCAGATCTTAGGGGTACTTATTGAAGTGATTGGATTTGACATTAAGGAATGATACACTACCTCGAAATATAAGAATCATCACCTTGTAATGGACCTAATAACCTAATAAGGACTCCTAAGACATGATGAGTCTTGAATGTACTAGAGATTTTTCTCCCATTTTACATGAAAAAGTAAAGTAGAGTTTATTTTAAGCTCGTTAAGTTCTTTATGGAGGCAAGCTCCATAGTTAATTACATCCTAAAGAATGAGAATTTTTAGAAATACTCATTAAAGTAGATAATTATTGTGTCCAAAGATTTCAAGGATATACTATCAATAAATTGGCCATGTTTGAAAATCAATTGGGAAAACTCAAGTAGAAGACTTATTATTGAAACCAAAGGGAATAATTTGGAAATGCTCATGATACTAGGAAACCTAGTGAGCTTTCAAATCTATCTTATGATTAGGATTTATATGTTTGGAATTGAAGATATTAATTTTATTGAAGTTGAAATTTAGAAAGCTAACTTATAATCCAACAACACAAGATTATGAAAAAGCTTAAGAGGTGAGGATTTATGCTTGTGGCCAAAGAAAATAGCTACCTTGGATCCTAAATCTACAGAGCTTTGGAATAATCCAAAGGATGACCTAAATCTAAGCAAAAATTGGTATATTATTTACCTCCACAAGAGAGGCTAAACCACCCATGCCGGGCTTACAACCGGAGTGGCAATCACTAACTCCTCCTATGCTTTATATTCATGTGGTCAAGTCTTATAGTTTTCCAAGATAGTTAGGTTGTTATTACTTAGAAAGAGACTAAAGTCCTTAAACCCACTCCCTAAGAGACTAGAGCATGAGTGGTATGAGTATTGACTTAATCTATAAATATAAATCTTTTAAATTTTATTTGATTTTGGACACTTCATTTTGACCAAGGCCATAGGATTTTCATATGTCTAAATATATGATGAAATGGATTATTGGCCAAATCAGAAGATAAGAGGCTAAGCTCTATCGTAGGAGTTGATCTCAGGTTTCCCATGTGCAAGAATGGAGGCCCTCATTTTATAAGAGTGGTAGAAGATGCATGATATTAGACATACAACCATATAGCTAAGGGTTGCTAAATCTTTTAATTATAATATTTAATTCCTAGGCTTTATGGTGAGGTTATGAGTTATTTAAAACTTTAGTTATGAGTTGTAGGTTGGTAAGATTTTTCTCTAAGAGCCTAATCGCATCCCAACAATACAACAAACACCAATCATAAAGAAACTATAAAAGACATGTAATTTCTAATGCACAAACTAAATATAATATCAAACATTTTATATCTACCACAAAGAATGAAAGGTCGATGCGTCGGGTACCACAGACAACCCGAAAAGAGAAAATGGGGAAGTTCTACCCTTATACAACCCAAAAAATGAAAGAATAATTTACAATTTGAAAATGATGAATGATATGAGGGGTCTTCAAGTCTTCATTGTTCACGCCTCTTTCATTTCTTCATGTCTTTCTCTCTTTGATTTAGACTTCAAGGCATCACATGGTACCCAAGCCTTCTAGAATGCACATCTTTATTTCACCATAATACTAACCCTAATTCCTAATGCATAATTACATTAGAAATAGGAAAAGTAAATCTAACTACACATGTAAAATAGAGGTTAGTTAAATATACATACAATTCCAAGCATTTATATTTATAATTTGGACTTAGCACCCGCATACATGGGTAACCAAGCCCATATGTCCTAACTTGGATTATGCTTAGGGGCTTAAGCAACTTGCAAGAGAGCATTTATATTTATTTTTACCCCTTAAGCACAATCAGAAAATATGATTAGGCTAATCACGCCTACCATCCAATCTATGAAGCATGCATCCTAACATCTAGTCTAAAACATTACATAACAAAATAAAATATACATCAAACCAAGCATCGCACTAACATAATGTAAGTAGACTTAATTCTAATGTGTGTGTTAAGGCTTGTGCAATATGTCTTGCTAAGCATTAGAGTTGTAGGTATCTAAGTGTAGAGAGGAATTTAATTTATCCCCAAAATATGACTTTATTTCAAGTTGTTTAGTTGATTTGGAAGTTTTAATTTATGTTTACTTTTACTTCATTTGATTACACTTAGCAACTAAGTGTTATAATGAGAGAAAAGAGAATTGCTCTTTTCATCCTTTCCCTAAGACTTTCTAAAGCATGTTAATTTGATTTATTTCTCTTTAGTGAATGGCTTATTATACATTTTAAATTAATCCTAAGTTTAGGTTCACCTTAAATGATTGCATTCAACATAAAAGGCTTCTTAGATTAACTTAATTGAATTACTATCATATGACATATATCAAGTTATTCCTTTCCATCACATGTAGCATGCATATGACTTAATTCTAAGTACAACTCTACATGCAACATATTTCTTTTAGCACACTTTAAATGAAAGATGCATATGTGTATTTTTTAGAAAATAGGATTTTCACTCATAAGCTAAATGCACATTCAAGTGTATAAAAGTTTTAATCAAGACCTCCTCAGGCAACTTAAAGCCTTACATTCTTGGAATGTCCAAACTAGATACACCCACTATTCTTGGATACATATGAATGTACAAGTGCCTACGAATGGAAAAAATCATGCAAAAGCTCATTAAGTTGGAAAGAAGATTTTATTCATTAGATAAATGCACATACAAGTGTATGCAAGTTTTAAGCGATACTTAAAGCCTTGCATCCCGAATGGTCAAACTAGATATACCCACTACTCTTAAATGCACATGAATGTACAAGTGACTATAATGAATGAAAAAAATCATGCAAAAGTTGTATTTCTTTCAATTGAATTATTTAACATGTAAGCTAAAGTTCTATCTAATTCTAACATAGAGATACATAGAATGAATTCAAACAAATGTTATATCCTTTTCAAATGGGCTATACACTTGTTAACATTCAAACTTTATGTAAATCCATATAGATTAAAGAAAGAGAACTCCATATCACATGTTTTAAGCCACGCATATATGCAAGCTTATATATATTTATAATTATTAGCACTCCAAATATTATAGTTGACTTATAAACTTCTAAAAATAGATTTTGATTTAATAGTGATAATAGCCACACATATTCATAGGTTAATCAACACATTCAAGCTTGACATAAAAGAAATTCATTTAAATTTAAATATTTTGAATACATGAATGCTTGAAACCACATGACACACATCATTTAATATGGTTGAAAAGGAATAATAAGACATAAAACACATGTTTCATTCAATCAAGCTAATTCCTAAGGACTATCACATCAAATAAAAGCATTTAAGGAAAACCAAATCTTGTTAATGCCATCTTTCATTTTATGTTTTGATTTGATTTAATGAAAAGAGGGAAAGTTTGTCGATCCTAACCCATTCCCATGTTTGTGATTTAATTTAGTTTAATGAAAAGTAATTGTAATATACATTAAATCCATTAATTAACCCTTACCTATGTTGCATTAAAGTAATTAATTAAATAATTATGAGCCAACATGATATGCATGGAAAATAACTTGCAATGATCCTAAGAAATGAAAGGGCATAATACAATTAGCTAATAATTAATAAATAATTAGGTTAAGGAACTTAAATAAGTGCTTTTATAGTTTTCCCACATATGTAAACCATAATTTCCTTAAGTATCTTTAGGTTATTAAACACCTAAAGATCTACCCATAAATTGATTAATTAGGTTCGATTTATTTTAAATTTTAATTTGATTAATAGAATCATTAATCACTTAATTAAACTTAATTGCCACATGGGTTAACTATCCTCCAAATGAAGTAGACTGGGAAAAGATTAGGAAAGAGGCACCAATTTAATCACTAAGTCCCTCACTATTAAGTAGTGACAAATGAGCTCACCAATTAATTAATTTACGCTCATGTGAGTAATTAAACTTTAATCTAGTTAGAGAGTAATTAAGGCCTAATCAGCTAATTCTCCTAGTTAATTAACTAATAAATCCCAAGAAAATTAGGGGAGGTAGAGGTCATCCCCAAGCAATCTCAAAAAATTAGGATTAATTAATTTATTATTTAAGGAGTAATTAAGTAATTAAATTTTAAATTAAACCATAATTAAGCTCTACTATCCAAATCAATTAAGGATATTTTTAATAAATTCCTCTCTAAAATACTTTCAAAATGAATATCTATTTGCATTTTTATGATTTGTTTATGATTTGTTATGATTTTCCAAACTTTCTCATTTAAATGATTTTTCATGATTTTAGAAAGCCTTTTAATTTATTTTAACTAAATTAGACTATTTGAGCTTCAAAATGCAAGATCTCTCAATCCTTAAGTCATTTTATTTGAAATTTTATGATAGATGTATTTTAACGTCATTTTCCATCCCTAAAAATTTTAAATCAATATGATCTGAATATTTAGGTAATTAATGAAATTTGATTTTTACTAAAACTCAAATTAAGCTCAAAATACTTAGTGAAATTTAGAGATTTTAGTTTTTGGATTCCTCTCAAGAAGATGAATCCAATGAGCTCTTATTTACAATTTTGTTAAATATTTTATTTTTATGAATTTTAAAGTTATAAGTGATTAAATTAATTTTAAAATAAAAAATCAATTTCATACTTAACCCAAGACTGGTATCTCACATGGAACGCTGGTGAATGCGTATCACACGCAATTGAACCATGGGCCATGCGGCACACGCTGCCATGTGATTGATGGTACCACGAAACAAGCGGAAAATAGTCCGTTCATGGGATCCATCGATCCGATTATGGATTGATGGTGCGATCGATCGTGATCTAATGGGTTGAAATGCATGATTTAGGCTATAATCATTTGATTCGTTGAATGGGAAATTAGATGATTATTATGCCTTCTCCCGAATGAAAATGACGGATGAATAGTAAACCGATTAAAAAAATGAGATTTTATGAAAACCGAATGAAATCTTGTCCAAATGGGCTTGATTTCGATTCACATCAGAACCTTTATATTCATATTGAGACTAAACAAAATAAAAAATGCAAGGGTATTTTAAGAAAATTCCTAAAATCATGTAAGAATCATCACAAATAAAAGCTCCTAAGGACTACGGTTCTTGAAAATTACCTCATTAGGGATAATTTTGGCGGCGGTGATGATCCGAGCATGCCTGAATACAAGAAGATGCTTTGGAATGGATCTAGACCTTTTCCCCTTTAGAACGATGTATCCACCAATGGCCATCGCTCACCGCTTGATTTTGATGGTTTTCACTCTAAAATAAAGTGGGAATGATTGTTAGGTTTGGGAGCTAGGGGTGAAATGAGGTCATGAGGAGAATTTTAGGCTTCTATTTTCTTGTGTTTGGTTTTAAAAGTCCCCTTTCATTGTGATTTTGGCCCCTAATGGATGTCCTATGTGATTGGGAATGGTAGGGAATCATCCAAGTTGGCTTCACTTGAGTCGAGGGAATGCAACCAAGGTAAGAGGAGGTGAGTCCAATGGGAGAGGTGAGATGAATTCACCTCTCCATAAGTCCCCAACCACCTGCTCAGAGCCAATTTGAGTGCCAAGTGGGCAAGGAAGAGAATGATCATTTATATGGGTGTTTTGTCTTATGTGATACCCTTAGACCAAGGGTAGAGTAATCATTTAGCATTGAATTTGATTTGGATAGATTCAAAAGTGAGTTGGACCAAATTTTATGTCATTTGGAGTTCATTAGGTTCAATTTGACTCAATTTGACCCATTCAGTCAAATTGGTTGACCAATTAGTCAAATTGGGTCAAACTATCAGTTCAAATGACCATATTGGTTTCTTTAGTATGGTTTAATTCGCTTTGAATTTGATTTTGGCTCATTTGAATTCATTTGGGTCAAATGGGTCAAGTTGACCAATTTGACCCAATTGACCAAATTGGCTTGGTCATAGCTTGGTTTGGGTTTGGTTGATCATTTGGATTATATTGTGCTTTGGTTGAGTTTAATTTGGATTTGATGGGTTCTTGGGTCAGTTTGACCCTTTAGGTCAAGTTGGGTTCAGCTTGATCAAGAGGATCAATTGGGTTTAGTTTGGCTCAATTGAAGGTCAATTCATGTTCAAATGTTGGTTTTGGGTTGATTTGAATAATTGATTCAATGGATTTATCTGATTAGTTGACTTTTATGATAATTGATTAACCTAGGATGATCAACAATCATGACATGAAGTGTGGATTGGATTAACTCACTTTGATTTGGATTGAATTGGATTGATTCATGTAAGTCAAATTGGCCACTTTGGGTTAAGTGAGCTAATTGGGTTTAGACTTGATTTTGGGCTTAGTTTGAGTTAGATGAGTTTATATATGGATTTGAGATTGATATATAAATCTAATTGCAATTTGAGGTTCAAATGAGTTTTAATTCATTTAAAGTTTTCAAAGTTAAAAGGGCTAACTTGGCTTGACTTGGGTTGATTTTGGTTTGGCTTGATGATTGTAGGCTTCATTTATATTTGGATAGATGATGAAAGGAATGATTGATTCAAGAGAAAATCCATTGGTTTTGATTTGATGGATGGGTTTTGCTAAGTCCAAAAAATTGGTTTAAAGGGCATCAATTGGGCCATGTTTTGATTTTGGATTTGGTTTTGCTATTTGAATTTATATTTCATTTATATTTGGGAATATAAATGAAGGTATAAATGGATTATGAGAAAATAACTTGAGTTTGAGTGATTTGAAAGCAAATTTGACCAAGTTCATAAAAGAAGGTCAAGATGGCTTAGAAAGAAATTTTGAGTTTGATTTAGTTTTGATCATTGGGATGGTGTTTCATTTATATTTGTGAATATAAATTAATGAATAATTGATTTATAAAGAAATCAATTGATTTTGATTGATTTGGGTTAAGATTTGGTTAAGCTCATGGAATTCAATCATAAGGCTTTAAGGAGGATTTTGATTTTGAATTTGATTATTGTAATCATTTGATTTGGTGTTTGATTTAGATTTGGTACATGATTAAGGGGTTGAATTGGTCTTGGAGAAAATCAATTGAATTTGGATTGATTTGAATTTGGCTAAGGCTAAGTCCATAGGATCTGATCATGGGCTTGGGAATGATTTGATCAAGGGCTTCAATAATTTGATTTTAAATTTGGATTTGGATTTGGATTTGAATTTGAGTTTGAGGTTTGGTTGGAAATTTGGATTTGAATTGAATTTAAGATGGTGTACTTGGATTGATATTAGCTATATGGTGGGATTTTCCTAAGTCCCTAGGGCATGGCCTAATCCATGATTAACCCTTCTAAGTCTCTAGGTTTAGGCTAAGTGTTCACCTAATCTCTAGAAGCGTCTTATGACTAAGGAAACCTTAGTGTCTAGAAGATTTCTAGATCTAAGAAGAGAAGGTTAAGAACTCACTCCAAAAGTGAGGTCAATAAAGGGGTGCCCTGGTGTAACGACAAGGCACACCGCATGTATTGGGCAATCAAAAGATCAACAACATCCAAAAGATTGCAAACACTAATGAGAATGATCTAAACCTAAACCCAAGAGATAGATAGAATCATGATCTCAAAGACAATGCAACTCAACCAAATCAGGGGCATAAGAGAGTAAATAAGGAATTTTATAAGAACCCATATCAAGGATATGGAGGGAGATCTTAAGAGAGATCACACATGCATTGGGCATGACATGTGAGAGGTTTATGCTAAGGGCATAAGGAGGAATCCAATGGGGATGAGAGTTTGGTGTGTCCATATGATAAATTTGACTCACTAGAGAGGTTGGTTTGATTTGTTTTAAATTTTAAATTTTAGATTTTGAGATGGACCTTGTCATTTGTGTTGGACCACACCAAAAGGGGCTATGTTAGCCTTGACCTATCTCGATTTATCAATTCAAAGGGGTAGTCTACCAACCACATGGTAGGACTATCCACCTAAGGGTTTTCTTTCTATGCTGCTACAACTATACTTAAGAAGAAAGCATAGTAGACTTACGCCATCCAAAATAGGGTTCAACTGGGTGACCCTGATGGCACAACAGATCAACCCAACCTAAGGGTGGCTACTAAGTGAATGATGAGGCACTTATATCAACTCAAAAGTAGTCAAGATTAATTTTTTTATTTTATTTGATAGATCCCATGAGTTTGTGATGGACCTGAGGGGGGCTATGTAAACCTTGGCCTATATCTCAGATCGACTCAAAGGGGTATATCTACCGAGGGCTACCCATCGATTTGCAATGATCGTGAAAAGAATGCGTAATAGACTTACATCTTCCAAAGCAAGGATGACCGCCAGTGGTAACTTGTTGGTAGAAAAATAGATTGAACTCAACCTAAGGTCGATTAATGAGAGTGCCGTGGGGACTTAGGCCGATTCCTATAGGGAATTTTGCGACACCGCCTAAAGATAGATGTCTGCAGAAAAGTACTGGGGCTTTAATTCCTAATCCACAAGCAAATTTATATTTTGTTTTTTTATTATCATGGACCGTTGGTGTGAGGGGCCACACTAAGAAGGGGCCATACTTTAACCTATCTTAGATCGGACTAAGGGAGAATCTATGCATCACCGAACAAATTCTCTAACCATGGGGTGGTTACTAGAAAGGGGACCGCCCAATCCAAAAGTAACATGGGTAGTGTCTAAATGGGGTCACAAAGGGCATGAGCCAAAGTAGAGTGCCCATAGGGGGCCACTAAGGGCTTTATCCCATCAAGAAAATAATGCATGTAGGTATATGGTGGCCAACTCAAGGAGAAAGCAGTGTCTTATATCCACCAACAAGGGTGTATCTACCATGTGGTCACCACAAGATAAAAATACCAACCAACCTAAGGTGCCCATCGATTTGAGACAATCAGAAAGAGGGCTTGTAGACTTACATCTCCCTAAAGCGTAACTCATGTGATAGTTTGTCTTTGGCTCGATAGGTGCTAACCGACCCAAGGTTGCTCATCGATTTGTAATAGTATTCGAAGAAAATATAGCAGACTTACATCTTCCAAAGTTAGGATCAACCGGGTGACCCATTAACGCACATAGATCAACCCAACCTAAGGGCTTACTACTAAGTAGGGAGTCACAAAGAAGGACTGCACTTGAAGTAGTCGAGGAAAGAAGCCATCGTGGGACTTACCCTAATCCTCAACTCGACCAAGTCATTCATGATGGCTAGTTTAAAAGAAGGCATGTAGACTTATATCCTCTTAAACGAAGCCAATCATGACGGTATTTACGACCGCACGAAGGTTACTATGCTAACAAGGCATTCGTTGCAGTGGTCAAATGAAAAATAGTACAAGACTTACATCTCCTTGAATGATGGACCAGGGTGATGCACTAGGAGGGTAACACGTCACCGACCTAGAGCATAATGAGTGAGTGTCAAGGGGCATTATCCCCATAAAAGTAGCTCAAGATAAAAGATGTCTATTTGTGTGATGTTTGTTTGTGTGTTGTGGAAAAGGAATAGGATGCCGCTTCTCTTACACCTACCCTAAACACATCAAGTGGATGAACTGGTGCCATAGGGGCAATGGTGACTCCACTAAGAAAGGACGCCGAAGTTCTCTTACACCTAACTTAGTTGTGCTAGTTGAAATATGATGCTTATTGGGTTTTCTTACACCTATCCTAATAGCACACAAGAATTGTGTATAGTTTGTGTTTATATTGATGGAGGATAGGATGCCACTTGGATTCTCTTACACCTATCATAAACACGTAGTGATTCACAAACATGCAAATAATGCTTCAAATGAAGAGAAGATTTGATGAATGGAAAGATAGAATTTTATTGATGATAATTGTTTTCAAATATTATTTTAAGGATAATATTTCTTTAAATAAATCCCATTGGTTGGAAACATCGCACTCTTCTTTATAGTCAACCGATATGATCCTCCTTAGTTGCTCTATAACAAAAGGGCCTTCCCAAGTGGGTTCAAACTTGCCTCCATCTTGCGATGGGCAATAATTGGTCTCCTTAGAACTAAAATAAGCTCTCCTACTTGAAAAGCTCTAGAGGGACCAACTTATTATTAGCTTTAATCATTTTGGCTTTATAAAACTCGAGATTCTAGCATGCGTAGTATTTGCTGTGTTTATTTTGAATATGTGTATGGTCGATACTATGCATCTTAGGATGTACTTGTTGAGGATCTACATATTAAAGAATGGTGCACTATCTCGAAAGATAAAATCACCACCCTATAATGGACATTATCACCTAATAAGAACTCCTAAGGAATGATGGGTCTTCAAATAGAGATTTTTCTCCTACTTTACATGGATGAATAAAGGTGGCTTATTTAAACTGGGATCTAAAGTTCCCTATGGGTGCAAGCCCCATAAGTTACATTACATCCTAAGGAAGGTGAGTTCCTTATGAATACTCGATTAAAATAGATAATTATTGTCTCCAAAAATTTCAACGATAAGACTATCAATAAATTGGCTATGTTAGAAAATCAATCATGATAAATAAGAAAAAGGAGAGACTAATTATTAAAGCCAAAAGAGAATGAGTAGAAATGCTCATGATAATAGGAAGCCTAGTGAGCATTCCAATCTATCTTATGGTTGGGCTTTTATATGTTTGAAATTGAGGAGAATTATATGTTTGAATTAAAATTATATTAGAGGCTGGGACTTTGTTGACCTCACTTGCGTACTCCCAACTTCTTCATCTTAAACATATGACTCCTCTAGATACTAAGAGTTCCTTAATCTTGAGACCCTTCTAGTGATTAGGTAAACACTTAACCCAACCCTAGAGACTTAGAAGGATTTATCATAGTATTAGGCTATGCATTAGGGATTTAAGGCAACCACTTACTCTATAGTTCAAAGCCGCTCATGTACACTCCTTCAAACCAATCCAAATCAAATCTCAAATCAATTCCAACTCAATTGATTTTCTCAAATCTCAAATCAATCCTAATTCAATTGGGTTTCTCAAATCCAAAATCAACTCAAAATTCAATTCTAATCCCAAATAAAATCAACTCCAATTCAAGTTAATTGAAACCCATGATCAATTTCATATCCAAAACCTTCCCAAGCCTTATGAATCACATCCATGAGCTTAGCCAAACCCTTCAAATCAATCCAAATCCAAGTGATTTATTTATAAATTACTTATTCCATCATTTTATTGACAACTATAAATGAAATTGGCATCCAAATTAACCAAATCAAGTGAATATAAATCAAACCAAATCAAAACCCCTTTTTCAAACTTTTGACCTACCTTAGCCAAATTCACAATCAAATCACTCCTAATTTACATGATTCTCTCATGGATCATTTATATTCTCATTTATATTCACAAATATAGATGAAATATAAATTTAAATGACCAAAATGAAATCAATATAAATTCAAAACTCAAATCCAAACCCAATTTATATCCTTTAAGCCAATTTCTTAGATTTAGCCAAATTATTCTCAAATCAATACAAACCCTTGAATTTTCTCTTCAAACAATCACTTTTAATGACATGCCCAAATATAAACATAAACTACAATCACCAAGCCAAAATCAAACTAACCCAAGTCAAACCCATGTTTATCCTTTTGACTTGAAATTGTCAAATGAACCAAAACCCTTTTGACTCTAAACCACTTGCAATTGGATTTATATTTCCATCATAAGTCCATATGCGAAGTTCAACCAAACTTGAATCAAGCCTTGATCAAGTCAATTGATCCATTTAGGCTCACTTGACCTAAAGTGACCTAAAAGACCTTTTGAGCTATACTCTAATCCAACCCAAATTGGATTGAACTAAGCCCATCCAAGCTTTACATTATGATCAACAATCATCCTAGAATTATTAATCACTCAAATTAGGTCAAACCAAGTCAAAACATAGCCCAAATGAATCCTAAATAAGCTAAAATTCACTATGAGCCAATTGATTGAAGCCATTGATCTAAACCAATCCATAATCAATTATTAAACATGGCTTAGGAGAAATGTCCTAAATTATTCCTAAACCTCTTATTCACTGGATCAAACCTTAATCAACTTCAATAAGGGATTAAAACACTAATCAAACCCTTAATTATCCTTAATTACATGAAAAGGGTAATTAGGAAATGAATTAGCAATTCCCAATTAAGACCCCAATAAATCTCAAGAAAATTTATTATCCAAAAGTCATCCCCAAAATATACCCAAGGAGTTTGAGATTAATCAATGGATTAATTAGGAGTAATTAGCAAATTAAGATTTCTAATTAAAGGCAAAATGAGAGGAAGATATAATTCAAAATCCATTAAAACCAATTTTAGAATATTCTAGATTAAATTATATTTCAATGGCAATTTACCTCATATTTTTGTAATTTTTTTGAAGGAGATTTGAATTTTAAATTTTAGAGCATTAATTAGAATTATTTAATACCCAATTAATCCTTAATCCATAGTATGACACGCAATCGAGTAAGCACTTTCCACATCTACCGTGACAAAGTCGCCATAGACATGGCTGAGCCATGTGGTGAGCCGCTCGATCATGATCGAATGGCCATGAATTAACCCACAATTTTAAAAGGTGAAATAGGATTTAAAATGTGCGTCTCAACCATGCATCCAAATGCATGGATGGATGACCAGATCATCCATGTTCTTTCGAGGAGTAATGGAGACCGCCCACTTTCAAAGGGAAGATCCAAGCTTGGATTGGGATCAAACTTTGCACACACCATCTAACACTAATGGCAAGCCTATCCAATGGTTAAATTCTCATGCCATTAAAATTTCTTTCATAAAGAACCAACTCCCGAGAGTTTAGTGGTCAAAAAAGTCTAACCTGGAGGTGATCACCGTGCTCGATTCCTTGGAGGAGCCAATGGTTGAGACAAAGTTGTGGTAAAAGTATTATCTCCTCGAGGTTGAGTAGCTTGCTCTATGGACCAACCCCTCCTTAGCTCCTTTGTGGTTTTGATGGAATTGGATCCCTTCTTGCCTTTGGAGGTTGGGGAAGATGTTAGGTAAGCTCAACTTGATCCTATGGTGGAGTATGCAAAGTGAATTTGGCAAGTTTGAGTGTATGGCTACTTTAGATTCAATGGACCTCCCTATTTTCAAAAGATGAACGAGAAATGCCAAATTCAAATCCTTCTAGAGAGCTTAGGATCACTCTAAGATGGTTCCTATGAATCTCCTTACTCAATCGACAGTGAGGATGTTCAATTCAAGTGAAATTAGGGAAAGTATATCTCCCTTATGGCAACCGATGACAAGTATTGTTTGCCATTTTGATCCAATTGTCGATTGAAGGTGTTTGAGTGCAGAAGTTGGCACATGGTTTTGGGCTAGGGAGTGAGTGGTAACCTCCCATGTGCTTCAAAATAAGTGGAGGGAAGTTTTTCATATGGCCAATTTGAGCCATGTGCTCGATTTTGTCCATAGCTCAATTTGGTGACCTAAACCCATTGGGTTGGTGCACCACCTCCATAGGGTCTACTTGACCTATGGAAGGTATCAAGTTCATATGAAGAGGGCTTAACCAAATTTCTGTGATTTGACCAAAATTTGTTCTATGGCCTAGGGGTAGAATGGTCATTTGGCTAATTTTTGAATTGGATATGTTGGGAATGTTGAAAAAATAGGTTTGGCCAAGTTTCATTAGATTAGGAGTTCATTTGATATGATTTGGCTCATGTTAACCCATTTAGGTCAACTTGGGTCAAGTCGACCAAATGGTCAAATTCAAACCAAGGGTTGGGTCAAGTTCATATGACCATTTGAAATATTTTAGTGGCTTTGGTTTGATTCAATTTGGTTTAGGTTTGAATTTGGTTCATATGACTTCATTTATGTCAAATGGGTCAAGTTAACAATTTGACCCATTTGACCTATTTGAGCTAGGTCATGGGTAGGTTTAGGTTTGGTTAGTCATATGAAGTGGATTTGTATCTTTGATTCCAATCAATTTTGGTTAAGTTTGAATTTGACTCAACATGACCCTTTAGGTCAAGTTGGGTTCAAGGTCAATTAGGCTAGGTCTAGCTCGCCAATTAAGGCTTTGGTCAAGTTCAACAAGTGATTTGGAATGAACTTGACCCATTGGTTTCAATCAATTTGGCTTAGATCAAGTTTTGACACATTTTAACTTTTAGGTCAAGTTGGGTCAACTTGGGTCAAGTGGCCAATTAGAAGGCTCAAATGTTGACTTGGTTAAGTTCAAACATAGTTCATGAATGAACTTAGATCAATGGTTTTAATCAATTTGGCCTATGGTGGATTTTGGCTATGTTAGGTTTTATTTTGGTTAGGTGTTGACTTGGTCAACCCTTTGGTTTGACTTTGACCCAATTTGATTGATTGATCCTCGATGATGATTGTTGATCATGATGAGAGGCATAGGTGAGTTTGATTTAATCTAATTTGGTTAGGATTAGAATTTGGGCTCATAAGAGTACTTTAGGTCACTTTGGGTCAAGTGAGCCTAAGTGGGTCAAATGGCTTGGTCAATGCTTGATTTGAGTTTGATGAACTTGTATACACATGATTGAAATATAAATCCATTTGCAAGTAGTTTGAAGTCTCTGGGCTAGTAGAGTGTTCACCTATTCACTAGAAGTGTCTTAAGACTAAGGAACTCTTAAAGTCAAGAGAAGTCCTATGTCAAGATGGAGGGGTTGAGCTCATTCTAAAATGAGGTCAACAAAGGGCACGTGGTGTTCAAAAGGAACACCATATGTATTGGTGTTGAAAATGATCAACAACACCAAAAGATCACAAGCACAAACGAAACAATCTATGCCTAACCCAAGGTGTGGAATGAATCTAGAGCTTTACAATGTGGCTCTACTTATGTCCAAGACATAAGAGAGAGGGAAGAATCCACTAAGGGATGAGTGTGAACCTTCCACTAGGGAAGAAGTTCAAGTCATCCACAAGGGGATGAGAGGTTTGATTTGATTTAAGTCTCACCGAGAAGAAATTTCCATTGGGGAAGAGGTTGAATTTATTTCAATTTTAGATTTGGGATTTTAAGATGGATCCTATTGGTTTATGTGGATGATAGAGCCAAGTGAGGCCTGATCTAACTTACAATCCAAAGGGTAGTCTACTAAACACATAATAGGACCAACCAACCAGGGATGCCTTTTTATGCAGAATCATTAAGAAGAAAGCGTAGTAGACCATCCCAGAAGCCGGGGTAATCTATTGGAAAGATATGATTGAACCCAACCTAAGGCTAACTATTGAAATTCTGGGGACTTAGATCAACTCAAAGATGTTCAAGATTAATTTTATTTTTTGATTTGTTTTGATGGATTCCATTAGTTTGCAATGGATCAAATCGAGAAATAATATCGCCTAGAGCTATCTCAAGTTTCTGAACCAAAGGGAGTAGCTTCCTAGTAAGAACTATCCAACCAAAAGAGTGTCTTTCATGCATCAACTATACTAGGAAGAAAGCTTAGTAGACTTACATCCTCCAAAGTAGGGATCAAGTAATCTATTGATAAGATAACATATCAAGACCTGGTGACTATTGAGTGAATGCCACTGGGGACTTAAATCAACTCAAAGATAGTCAAGATTAATTTCATTTTAGATTTATTTTGATGGATTTCGTTAGTTTGTGATGGATCAGAGAAGGAGGTTATATTTTAGGTCTATCTCATTTATTGAACAAGGGAGTAGCTTCTCCGATGGGAGAACTCTCCAACCAAAGGAGTGCCTTTGGTTGCAATGGTCAATTCAAAGGAAGAATGCTTGGGGACTCATGTATTCTACTATAAAAGACCACTAGTGATCGGTTGCTTTGGGTAATAAATTGAACCCGACCTAGTCGTCTTCGATTTGGGGACTGCTAGAAAGAACATCATAGTCTCATATCTTTCAAAGCGGAATGATGCGTGGTAACCGCTATGGAAAAATAAATTGAACCCAACCTAAAGATGATTATAAAGTGAGTACCGACCTAAGGATTTATCTCAGTAGTCGACAATTTCTATAGGGAGTTCACGACACCTAAAGATAGGATGCTCGCTTGGGAAAAGAGGCCCTTTGGGGCTTGGATTCCTAATCCACAAGCAAATTAATTTTTGTTTGTTTAGTTTATTTTTTACATGGACGCTAGTTTAAGGGATTAAACGAGAAGGAGCTTATATCGCCTAGACCTATCTTAGATTTATCAATCAAGGGAGAATCTGTGCATTCAAAAAAATTCTCCAAACATAGAGGTGGCTACTAGGGAAGGGGGACCCCCTATCCAAAAGTAACCTAAGTTTTGTCTAAATGGAGTCACAAAGGATGTGAGCCAAATAGAGTGCCCATGGGGATGTGTACACTAAAGGGCTTAATCTAAAACCGGAGAAATGACATGGTTAGTCATATATCCAAAAGGTATTCGATGACCAACTCAAGGAGAAAACTTGGGGACTCACATTTGCCAAGGGTGGTATATTCACCGGGGTGAGTCAAAGATAGCAACATCAACCAACCTAAGGTGCTCATCGGTTTGCAACAATCACTTAAGAAGAAAGCTAGGGGACTCACATCCTCATATAGTGGATAGCAGATAGTCTATCTTTGGCTCGGGGTGCCATCCAACCTAGGGTGACTATTGAGTGAACAGGGACTTATATCAACTCAATTGTAGTCAAGTGGAAAGGAGCCTAGGGGATTTATCCTAAACCTCAAATATACTTAACCCGGTTAGTGGATGATGGCTAGTTCAAGAAGAAAGTATGGGGACTCACATATTCTTAAGTGAAGTCAACATGAGGTAGACGGTTGGGCGAAGATTATACTAACAAGGTGCTCATTATTTGCAATGGTCAAGTTAGAAGAAAGCTGGCTCACTTTTTCAAATAAATGGCCAATAGAGTAACATACTAGCAATGTAGCATGTAGACTGACCTAGAGCTTAATGAGTGAGTGCCACATGGGGCTTGCTCCCACATCAAAATATGGAGATAAAATATATGTGTTTATTTTGTGCATGTGTCAAAAGGAATAGGATGTCTCAACTCTTACACTTACCTTAAACATGCTAGGGGTTTGATGAAATGGTGCCAGGATGGAAAATGGGAATTCCCACTAAAAAAGGATGTCGCTTGAGTTCTCTCACACTTAACTTAGTTGTGTTAATCAAATAGATGCTCTCTTACACCTATTCTAAAGCAGAAATTATGTTTGTGTTGTGAAAGAGGGATGATGCCACTAGGGGACTCTTACACCTACCCCTAAACTGACAGATTCAAGATAAGCAAAGAACACTTCAAAGAAGAGAAGATTTCATGAATGGAATCAGATTTTTTTATTTTTTTATTAATAATTATTTTCAAACATGATTTATTTCATGGGTAATATTTCTTTAGATAGAGCCCATTAATTGAAGCATCTGTTCTTTACAATTAATAAGCTAATAAGATCCTCCTTGGTAGGCCTTCTATGACATAGGGCCTTCCCAAGTGGGTTCAAACTTGCCTCCCATCTTCGATGGAAACAATCGCTCTCCTTAGGACTAGCACAAGTTCTACTACTAAAGACCTAGGGCAACCAAATTTATTGTGTGCTTAAATCATTTTGGCCTTGTATAACTCAAGATTCTAGCATGCAGGGCGACTCTCCTCCAAACCTTGAGATCTTCTAACGCAACTTTGCATTTTGCTTTATAGTGATCTTGCTACCCAATGCTATCCTTATGATGAGAGTTGAACTTCTAAAGTAAATGCTTACCCATACACTAAGAAAAAATGAGGTAGACTAAGTTGGAGTTCTGTATGTGGTGCGGTAGGCCCACAAGGCTTTAACTAACCGCCGCTCCACTATCGCTTGTTATCATAATCTTCTTCAGATGGATGAGAGTTTTGTTCAATGCTTCGCTAACCCATTTGCTCTAGTAGTAGTAGATGCGGAGTATCTCCAACCTATACCATATCTTTTGGCAAAGATGTTTATCTTCATGCTTTTGAATGCGCATCATTATCGGATATAATTCATCGAGGCACCGAACCTATATATGATATGGTTTTGAAAAATTGAAGCACATGCTAAGTGTGACCTCTGAGTGGGATGGCTTCCCCACTTGAAAAGTAGCCGGTACTAAGATGAATTGATGCCCTTGGAAGAAGAAGGATGATCGGACCCACAATGTCGGTACCCCAACACTCAAAATAGCCATGAGGTCAAAGTAGGGTAGAATGTTGGGTGATTGGTGGAGACCACACCGTGTTCAAATTGATGGTATCTTAGCTACATCCATACCGTAATCATCGAAGGCAGTATCCAAGCATGATCGCCATCTTCATCTTTGATTGATTGATGTGCTCGCATAGACAGTGTACCTCGATTACAATGCCATGGGCTTTGTGTTTGTCCAAACAACGTAACCATAATTGGTCAAAGGATCGGTATAGGGTGCCATCAATAAGAGTGTAGGAGAGCTCTTTATTTCACTGATGGGCTTGTGACTTTTCTTGAGGTAGTTTCCGGTGTTCAAATAATGTATGAATGGTTGCCTCTATCCAGCCTCCTTGTCCATTTTGGCAATAGCAACTTCCCTTCAAGAGAAAGTCTCTTGATGAGTTCAACATCAATAAGATATAGGACTTGTCTATTTTGGACCCTTATTGGAATGGACTCATCTTCCGGACACGCCAATTCTTTGGCATGTTTGGCCAAAGTATCCATCGCGTTCTCGCTCGGGAACTTGTAATGACTTAAATTTGGGCCAACAACTTCATGGTAGTATGACAAGCTTGGGTTTGAGAACCTAGTAGGATCCAACAATGTTCATGACAAACGAGATTCCCCAAAGATGTTGATGCTCTGACACCGATAGTGATGGCTACTGACTGCAATCAAAGCCTCATATTGCCTTTGTTGTGGGTTCAAAAGATAGTATGAGAATCTCATCACATCGTAGTCAGAGTTGGGAGAACTATTCCTACCGCCTTTCCGGAAGAGTAGACTATGGTGCTTCCATTTATGGAAAGAAGCTATACCATCAAAATACATCTCCCATTGGCTTGTCATCCTTCCTTAAGTTCATGATTTGTTCATCGGAGATCGCCACTGCAGAATCAAATGAAGTGGCTAAGAAATTCGCTAGTGCCCCTTTACCGCACTAAGGGGTATGAATGTGATATCAAACTATGAGAGTATCATGGACTAGCATGCCAAATGTCCTGACAAGGTCGCGGGCATGAGGTATGCAGGGATTTATTCGAGATCAAGTTCACCTTATGAGAAAGCATATAATGTCGTAGCTTTTGAGAAGCAAAGATCAAAGCTAGGTAATGTTTCTCAATAGGTGGATAGTTTGCTTCACTAGAATCGATGACAAATGAGGTAATATATTCTCCTTCCTTCATCATTGGCTTGGGCCAACAGAGCACGAGAGAGTCATCCAATGCAACAGTAAAGAATGAGTGGCGCGAGATTGGACTGAACTGGCTTCACCAAATCCGCTTAATTTCTTGAAGGCATCGACACTTCATCCCAATTGAACTTGGCATCCTTTTGACAAGTGCTAAAAAATGGCTTGTATTGCCTCGATAGGTTGGAGATAAAGCATCTTAGATAGGCCACCATCCTTGGAAGGATCCGTTGAGTTAAACTATTGGGAGGTGACATTTTTAAGATAGCTTTGATCTTTTCAAAATCTATTTCTATTCCTTAGTGTTGAACAAAACCCAAGGAATTTCTCCAAAGTTACTCAATGCACACTTGGATTCATTTTGAGGTTATATTATCTTAACCATTCAAAACTACTCTCAAGTCAAAGAGATGGTTTTCCTTTTCTCTCTTGATTACTAGATCATCAATGTTGCACTATACGATGATGGATGAGTTCATTGAAGATCCGAGTCATGGTCTTTGGTATGTAGCACCAAAGATTTTAAGGCAAAGGCATGACCTTATAACAAAAGATTATTGAGGTTGAAAGCGGTGCTTCTTTCATCTTCGTGAGACATCTTGATTTTGTAGCGATGACCCATCCATGAAAGAAAATATGCATGAGATGAGGTGATGTCCACCATTAATTGTATGGGAGAGGAAACTCATCCTCATGCCTTATTTAAGACTTAGGGACTTTCTTAACTATTAAACCTTCAACTTTCGAGATGAAAGTGAGGTTAGAGCTAAGGTTTTCAGCCTAATAGTCTCACATAAACTGATTGAATACTTTGCTTTGTCGAGGCTGGTTCGCCTCTCGAAAGTCACCTCCAATGGAACTGAGAGGGTTGGGGTATACTAATCACATTAGACTCATCCTTTGAGCTAGATTCTAAGTATATATGAATAGTAAGGGTACTCTATGAAAACATGACCTTTGTTGGTTGATGGCCAACAAGGTCTTCCATCCTCTATTTCTACTCTGCTTGGTAGGTTGAGCCATCCCTCACATGTCCATATGATGGAATGAACTGGAATGTGATAGAATATATTTCTTTCTCACTTTTTCATTTCTTGTTCACTTGGATTTTCAATTTTCTTTTTTTATTCATTTTCTTTTTCTTTTACTTTACTTTTGAATCTAAATTTTGTCCAAGTTCATTGGAAATGGTGTTTTAAGAAAGAGAGTAGCATCCTCATAAAGCTTAACCTCTTTAACAAAAAATGGCTTTTCATCTCCATTGACACGATATTCAATTGCATATTTTTTGAACTTGATGATGCACGATGGAGGGAGGATTGAATGATCTTATTCTAATGTATCCAAGGCTACAGCAAAGGAACTAAGAATTTGAATCAATGATATAAAACTTAGGCCTTTCCCACCCATCTCTAAGGTAACACTATAGAACCTAAAGCCCGCCACCTTGTTCATTGAATCCTCTCAACATCATCCCATCTCCTCGAGTGTGGAGATGTCGATCTTCAAATAAGGGTCTTTAGACGATAATGTTCATCGATCCATGAGAACTCTAGCAAGTCTAAACCTTGTCCATGTCAACTATGATGTAGATGGACGTGCTCAAGTCCCCATAAGAAGGTCTTCATCTATGAAGGTGATCCCTTGAGCTTCTTTTGCATAATGTGCCTCCTCACCTATAGCGATCAATTGAGCTAAGCATATTTCAGGATCAAGGAGGGCCTTGATTAGATTCTCTCATCTCTTTGGATAAGACAATGGCATCATATATGGTTAGCTTAAATGGAAACTTCCTTAGATGAGAAAGGACATTGTAGTCCATCCTTTGGTCCTCCACAAGCATATCCAAGGGTGGAGCATCCTATGGAGGGGCTTCATCCTCTGTACTAATGACTTATTTCCCTCATCTTGAGGTGATTCCAGGAGGTAGAACCTTGCCACCACGGAGGTTGACTTGATCTCTTGTGGTAGGGTAATGGAATGTTCTATGCATTAGCCTCACCTACAACTTCTCCTATGGGACCCTTAGAATGATGATTCTAAGTCTATCTCAAGAGGAAAACCTATAGTATTAAGAGTAAGACACCAACTCAATCGAAAAGAAGAAGATTAGAATTATTATAGTTATTTTGACTTGAAGAGTTATCATTAGGAATAAAAGGTTGTAGTATTAAGCCTTCTTTTATTAAGCCTTCTTTTATTCCTAATGCAAGGAAGAAATTGAATTACAATTGTTCTTGGTCATAAAAATAAAAGGCCGTTGTGGTCGGGCACCACCATAAATCCTAAAATATCAAATGTGGTAACCGAGCTCTACCCTTATACAACCCAAATTACAAATGAATTGAATTACAATTAAGCGAATTCATTATTATGGGGTCATCAAGCTTTATTCTTATTTCTACATTTCTTCTTTCTTCCTCATTCATTTCTTCTTTCTTCATTTTGGATGATTGGAAGGTAGATGTCTAAGGTTTCACATGGTGCATAAGATAGATCTTATGACCAATGTTCATCCTAATCCCCATAATAAATCATTCTAAAATCCTAATTGCACAAATTTTACATGAAAAGAAAAGTGAAAATCAAACTAACACCGCAAAACAAAGGTTAGCAAAAATAAATCACATTAATCTCAAGCATGTATATTGGACTTATCACCCCACCCATGGGTGACTAAGTCCACCTTTTATGGATTATGAGGTATAAAGCACCTGCAAGAAAGCATTTATATTTTTATTTATGATAGCCCTTAAGCACAATCCCTTATAGAAAAGAATAGTTAGACTAAGAACGCCCCATTCATTCTACGAGCATATACCCTAACATCAGTCTAAAACATATATCACAAAAAAAAAAATCAAACCATGAATACCTAACCTAAGTGGTGACTTAGGATAATGTGTGCTTTGAAGGTTTGTGTGTATGCTTGGTTATGGATTTAGGTTAAAATTTTCTAAGTGTGAAGAACATGTTAAACTTAGAGGAGGGTTTAATTTAAGTTGTTTAGTTATTTTGGGTTGATTTCATTTCAAGTTTTGATTTGGTTTATGTGGATCCTACAATTAATTACTAAGTTAGAAGAGATGGAAAGAGAAGAGAACTTCTCTTTCCTTCCCTAACCTAAGTAATTTCTAAAGTAGATTCACATTTTAGTTTTATTTAGGTGAATGTTTTCATTAAGTCTTTTAATTAATCCTAAGTTTAGATAAACTCTAAAACAAACCTATTCAAAAGAAAGGCATTTTAAGATTAAATAAAATCAATCAAAATTCACATAACATACATTACTTCATTTCTTTCCCAACATATATAACATGCATATGGATGGACTTTAAGCATATCTATGCATACAAATGAGGATATCTATCACACTTTGTGATGCATGCCAAGTATTCCATTTAAGGAAATTTAAAGTTGAATATGCATGATTTTTCCTTAAGTTGAAAAGGGTTCCTTATCCAAATTTTCACATACACATGAAAGTAAGAAAGACATAAGTTAGCTACCATTGTTAACCGAGGTGTAAGTTACAAGACCTACTTAGGACTACTTAAAGCCTCATAATCTGGTACCACTTTTCTAAAATACAAACATATGTATGAAAGAAATGAAATGGAAAAGAAGAATGCAAAAAAAAAAAAATTGTTTAATGGATTCATTTTCTTTATGCAATTTATGTATGTAAAACCCTACTTAAGTGATAGCATAGGGATGAATAGGGTATGGAATTAAGTAAGTGTTGGGTTCTTTTCAAATGAATCCCACATCTTACCAACTCCTATTCAAAACTATACCAACATAAGAAAGAAATGAAACCTATGTTAAGCATACCTTTATATTCTATCACATGCAAGCTTATAATTAAAGTGAAAGTTGCACATTTTTAGATTTGGTATTTTATTTATAATTTTAAAAATATTTTAGATTTAATAGTGATAATAATATATTTTTACTTTAACCAACACATGTAAAGTTGATATAGTAAACAACTTCATTTTAAAATTTGAAAATGAAATTATGAATGCATGAAATCACATGCATACAACTTAACATGTTGGGAAACATTCAAAGTAATGAAAGCATGTAAACAAGTTCTCAGCACTTTAATCCTAAAGACATTCTTATAGAATAAGAAAATTTAGAATAAATCAAAGTGAATTCAAACTAATTTTTTTGTTTAGATTGAAGTTTGATTTAATTTTGAAAAGGTGAGATGAGTTTGCTGTTCCTAACCCATTCCACATGTGTTTGATATTTTTGTTTAATTTTTAGATAATTAGATCCATTTTTATGAGTTGATTAGGTTAAGGTATGAATTAAGTAGCTTAATTAACCCTTACCTACACCACCTTAGAAGAATTAACTAAATAATTATAAGCCAATGAGATTACATAAAAATTGATAAGGAATTTAAATTTACAATGCACCTAATAAGAAAAGAGGCCTAATGCAATTTGGCTCACAATTAAAAGTTAATTAAGCTAGGGTTTAGCTTAAGTAATTTCAAAACACCCTTTCACACATGTGAATTGAGTTTTGATTTCCATAATTGAACTTAGGCTATTAAACACCTAAGCATCTACCCAACATAGATTAATTAAATTCTAAAACTTTTTAGAATTTTAGAAATTGATTAAGGGTATAATAAATGAATTAACCCTTAATTAAGAGGAGATTAAGGAGAGAAGAGGGGGTTTAGGGAATAGCTTAGGGAAATGCCCCAAAATATTCCATGAACCTCTTACTTACTGGATTTGATATTAATCAACCCTAATCATAGGTTAAAATCACTAATCATACCCTAATTATGCTTAATTACATAAGTAGGATAATTAAGGAAACCATATGCAATTATTCTAATAAAGCTTTCAATAAATCTCAAAAAATTAAGGGAGGTAGAAGTCATCCCCAAAAGCATACCCAAGAATTTTAGGATTAATCGAGGCTTAATTAAAAGTAATTAACAAAATAAACTTTCCAATAAAACCCAAATTCAGAGAAAAGAATAATTCAAAACTCATCAAAATTAACTTTGAAATGATCTAGGTTTTATTATCTATCCATTGGATTTTATTTCACATTTTTTGATTTTTTTAGCAAGAATTATGAATTTTGGAAGATCTCTAAGTGAATTAAGAATTAATTAAAGCATTTTATTAATCCCTAACTAATCCCCGGCTCACGCATGCAGTGGTGGCGTGGTTAGCTTCGCTTACACATCGCATTATGAGGGATCACTTAAGTCATCACATCGAGGGCGGCACACGCTTTAATCCTCTACCATCCGATCAAAGATCGACCGGGGATCTCCCCACATTTTAAATTGGATAAAGGTTATAACAGAATAATCTTATCCATCTAAAATGGATGGATGGTTGAGATCATCCAAGTTCTTCCCCTTGATCAACATAGTCCATCCATGATCAAGGGAAGATCCAAGCTTGATATAGCATGGAATCAAACCAAATTCAACCCACACCATCTAAAGACAAGAGTGGCAAATCCAATGATAAAAAATCAATGGGGTGAAAATTTCTTTCACAAAGCTCCACACCACATTGAGTTTAATGGTCAAAAAATCCCATACCTGGAGGTGATCACCGATGCTTGATTCCTTGGAGAAGCATCAGTGAGAGAAGATGCCTTGTTGAGAGTATGAGCACTTGAGGTTGAGTAGATCAATGTATGGACCAACTCCTCCTTGCTTGAGCTTCAACTTTGATCAAATTCAATCCTCCTTTCCTTTGGAACTTGAATCAACTTAGGTGATCTCAACTTGGTCACCTAAGTGTGCTTGTAAAAGGAATTGGAAGGAAATGAAGTATGGAAGAAGTTGGCAATTGGCTTCCCTATTTTCACTATTTCAAAATTGAGAAATGAATGGAATCAGCTCTAGGATGCTTACTTTCACTATGGCTCCTAGGTCTCACCAAGCACTCAATCAATTAGTGGAATTATGCATTTGAGTTTGTTTAGGGGAGTATATCTCCCTTTGAAGGATCGGATGACAAGGAATGCACATGCCATTTTGATCCAATTGACCTGCTAAGGGTTGTTGTTTGATCAGTTGAGTGTGCACATGGTTTGAGCCAAGGAGTGGATTGCCAACCTCTTATGTGCTTGAATTTGAGCATTGAGGGAGTTTGAATTTTTTTTGACCATAGGGTTAGGTTTGGTCTAGGGACCAAATGGGCTGACCCAAACCCATTGGGTTGCACCACTCATCACTAAGTCCCCTTGAGCTTTTAGGAAGCCTTAAGTGATTGTGAAGAGGGTATGACCAAATTACCCATGGGTTAAGCCAAAATTTGTTCTATGGCCTAAGGGTAGATGGTCATTTTGCTATTTTTATCACTTTGGACATGTATGTGGAGAAACTAGGTTTGGCCAAGTTTCATTGGATTTGGAATTCATTTGATAGAGTTTGGCTCATGTTGACCCATTTAGGTCAAAAAAGTCAACTTGGGTCAAACCAAGGGTTGGTCAAGTTCATATAACCATTTGAAATGTTTTGGTGGCTTTAGTTTGTTCAATTTGGTATAGTTTTTGGATTTGGCTCATATGACTTCTTTTTAGGTCAAATGGGTCAAGTTGACCTATTTAACCCATTTGACCTATTTGAGGTAGGTCAAGGGTGGGTTTAGGTTTGGTTAGTCATATGGAGTGGATTGGTATCTTTGTTTCCAATCAATTTGGGTTAAGTTCAATTTTAGCTCAACATGACCCATTTTGGTCATGTTGGGTCTAAGGTGAATTGGTTAGGTCTAGTTGGCCAATTGAGGCTTTGGTCAAGTTCCACAAGTGATTTGGAATGGACTTGACCCATTGGTTTCAATCAATTTGGCTTAGATCAAGTTTTGACACATTTTGACCCTTTAGGTCAAAATGGGTCAACTTGGGCCAATTAAATTGGGCTAGGTTAGGCTCAAATGTGGCTTGGTCAAGTTCAAACATAAGTCATGAGTGAACTTAGATCAATGGTTTCAATCAATTTGTCCTATGGTAGAATTTGGCTATGTTAGGTTTCATTTTTGGGTTAAGTGTTGACTTGGTCAACCCTTAGGTTTGACTTAGTTTGTTTTCATTGATTGATCATCCCATGATGATTGTTGATCAAGATGAGAGGGATATATGAGTTTGGTTCAATCAATTTGTTAGATTAGAATTTGGCTCATAAGGGTACTTTAGGTCACTTTGGGTCAAGTGAGTCTAAGTGGGTCAAATGGCTTGGAAAGCTTGATTTGAAGTTGGTTGATCTTGTATATGGACTCATGATTGAAATATAAATCCATTTATAAGTGATTTGAAGTCAAATGGGTTTTGATCCATTTGATAATTTCATATTCAATGAAAGAATATGTAAGGGTTTTGGCATTGACTTTTGACTTTAGTTTTAATTGTTTGATTAGTGGATTTATATATGAGTTCATGATTGTAGGGTTGAATGAATCATGAGAGAAAATCAAGAGTTTGGCTGATTTGAAATTGATTTTGCTAAGTTCAAGATTTTGGCTTGAAAGGCTTAGCTTAGATTTTGAGTGGATTTGAGTTTGGTTTTTTGGAATTGGTTTTGATTGTTTGAATTTATATTTCATTTATATATGTGAATATAATTGAGAATATAAATGGATCATGAGAAAATTTCAAGGATTTGAGGTGGTTTAATCATGATTTGGGCTAAGTCCATTAAGATGGATTTAAAAGACTTATGATAACTTTTAAGTTTGAGTTTGAATTTGGTTTGATTGATTTATATTTATATTTCATTTATACATGTGAATATAAATGTGGATATAGATGATTTATGAGAAAATCCCATTACTTTGAATTGATTTGATTTGTTTAGGTTAAATCCATTAAAGGGAATTTAATGGATTTAAGGAAATTTTAAATTGAAATTTAATTCTTGGATTTGATTTGATTAATTTATATTTATATTTCATTTATATATGTGAATATAAATGAAAATATAAATGAGTTTTGAGAAAATCCCAAGATTTGAATTGATTTGATCATGTTTAGGCTAAGTCCATTAATGGAAAGGGACTTAAGGAAAATTTCATGAATTGATTTAGAATTTTGAGTTTGATTTGATGGGTTTGAATTTATATTTCATTTATATATGTGAATATAAATGAGAATATCATTATGAGAAAATCTCAAAGGTTTGAATAGGTTTGAATCATGATTTTGGTTAAGTCCTTGGGAAGATTAAGGATTTAGGCAAAATTTGGACTTAGGGATTTTGATGATTTTGATCATGGGTTTCAATCATGGAATTAATTTGAGTTTGGAGAAAATCAAATAAAATTGATTTAGAGTTTGACTTGAATGAAATAAATGTGAGGAGTGGTTCAAGCTAAGGTATGCAAATTTTCCTAACACCCCTAAGGCATGACCTATTCCTATGGCTAACTCTTCTAAGTCTCTAGGGCTGTGTGAGTGTCCACCTAATCACTAGATGTGTCTTAAGACTAAGGAACTCTTAAAGTCTAAGAAGACCTATTTCTAAGATGGAGGGGTTGAGAGCTCATTCTAAAAAATGAGGTCAACAGAGGGCCTAATAGGTATGGTGTGACCGAGGAACAGACATATTGGTGTTGACAAATGATCGACAACACCAAGGGATCAAAAGCACTAACAAAACAATCTATCCTTAACCCAAGGCATGAGTGAGTCCATAACTTAGTGCAATGTGGCTCTACTTATATCCAAGACATAAGAGAGAGGAAAAATCCACTAAGGGATAGAGTGTGAACCCTTCCACTAGGGAAGGTGTTCAGTCAACCACAAGGGATGAATGGTTTGATTTGATTCTCACCGAGAAGAAAAGATTTGATTTTTTATGCTAGGGAAGTGGGTTGAATTTGTTTCAATTTTGTTAGGTTTGAATTTTTAGATGAACCCTGTTGGTTTGATATGTTGCACTAAGTAGAGCCATGGAGGCTCCTAACTTAGATTTACCAATCCAAAGGGGTAGTCTACTAAGCACATAGACTAACCAACCAAAGGTATGCCTTTGGTATACAACCATTATACTAGAATGAAGCATAGTAGACTTACACCTCCAAAGTAGAGACTAGTTGGGGTAATCTATTGGCAAGATAACGATTGAAACATGACCTAGGGGCTAACTATTGAGTGAATGCCGCTAGGGGACTTAAATCAACTCAAAGATAATCAAAAGATTGATTTCAATTTTAGATTGGTTTGTTTTATTACGACCAAGGATGAAAAAATGAGCAATACGTAACCGAGCCATGGAAGCTAGACCTAACTTCATTTATTGATTCAAAGGGAGTAGTCTACCAATGTAGGGCTATCCAAGGGAGTGCCTTTGGTTTACAATGGTCAGTATTAAGAAGAAAGAGGACTCACATCTTCCACTAGAAAAGAATATTGGGGTGATGGTTGGTAGGCAATGGGTGAACCCGACCTAGAGCGCAGGTGAATTTGGGGACTTAAATTAGCTCAAGTGAAAGATTTATTTATTTTTTTTTAGTTTTGTTCATTTTATTATGAATCCCATGGGTTTATGATGAACTACCAATAGGAAGAAAGCAAGGGGACTCACATCTTCTTAAGCGAAGTCAATCATGAGGTAGCTTACTAGTTAGAGGTGAAACTACCAAACTAACAAGGCGCTTGTTGGTTTGCAATGGTCAAGTTAGGAAGAAAGCTTGGAGATTCACATCCTCCAAACAATGACCAGGGTGACATACTAATGAGGTAGCATGTAGACCCGGGCTAGAGACTAATGAGTGAGTGCCACGGGGCTTGCTCCCACATCAAATAACTGAGACAAAAGATTTATGTTTGTGTTTGTGCATGTGTTAAAAGAATAGGAGTCTAGAGGACTCTTACACTTAACCTAAAAACACTTGGGAATTATAAAATGATGTCACGGATGGCAAGATTCCCACTAAGAAAGGATGCGGGGACTCTTACAACAAATTTAGTTATGCTAATAGAAATAAGATGCCTCTGGTTCTCTCACACACCTTTCAAAACATCAGAGATTGTGTTTATGTTGTGGGATAGGATGCCAGACTCTTACCTAAACACATCGTGAATTGTAAGATAAGAAAACAACACTTGAAGAAGAGAAGGTTTGATGAATGGAATTAGATTTGTGTTCTTTTTTATTATTATTTTCAAACAAGTATTTTTCATGGATAATATTTCTTTAAGTAGAGCCCATTAATTGGAAGCATTGGGTGTTCCCCTTTACAATAAATAAGATGATAAGATCCTCTTTGGTAGGCCTTCTCATGACATAAGGGCCTTCCCAAGTGGGTTCAAACTTGCCTCCCATCTTTTGCAACAATTGATCTCCTTGGAAGTTCTCTTACTCAAAAGACCTAGGTGCACCGACTTGTTGTGAGCTTAAATGATTTTAGCCTTGTACCTCGAGGTTTGCACCATAGGTGACTCTCCTCCAAACCTTTGAGCTCTTCTAACCACAACTTTGCATTCTTCTTGGTGATCTTGTTACCCAATGCTATCCTTAGTGACGAGTTAAACTTTTAAAGGAAGAACTTATACACTAAGGAAAGAAGGGTTGATTGAGTTGGAGTTGGTATGTGGTGTAGGCCCACAAGGCTTCAACCAATTTCGTTCCATTATCATTTATTTCATCAAGAGTTTTCTTAAGTTTGGATGAGAGTTTTGTTGAATGCTTACTAAACCATTAGCTCTAGGGTAGTAGATGGTGGAGTATCTCCAATCTATCTTGTCTTCGGAAAAGTTGTTGATCTTTGTGCTTTTTTAATGCGACATTATCGGATATAACTCTTTTGAGGCACCCCAAACCTATATACGATATGATTCTAAAAAAATTGAAGCACATCTTGAGCTATGACCTCTCACGAGTGGGATGGCTTCCACTTGGAAAAGTAGTCGTGGCTAAGATGAATCAATTCCCCTTGGAAGAAGGATGATCATACCTACAATGTCGGTACCCCAACACTCAAATGGCCATGAAGCCAAAGTAGGGTGTAGAATGTTGGGTGGTTGGTGGAGGACCACACCATACACGACGATGGCATCTTCCTACATCCATGCGATCATCAAGGCCGTAGTATCCCGTCTTGATCTTCATCTTCATCTTTGGACTAGATTGATGAGCTCCATAGACCTAAATGTATCTGGTTATAATGCCACGACTTCATGTTTG
Organism: Cymbidium sinense; assembly: GCA_021442155.1. Classification (NCBI taxonomy): domain Eukaryota; kingdom Viridiplantae; phylum Streptophyta; class Magnoliopsida; order Asparagales; family Orchidaceae; genus Cymbidium; species Cymbidium sinense. The sequence continues at coordinate 5,397,593 of CM038230.1, forward strand.
TCTAAAAACAATGTAACCATAATTGGTCAAAGGACCTACGAGGTGCCATTAACAAGAGCATGGGAGAGCTCTCATTTCACTGATGAGCTTATGACCATTCTTGAGGTAGTTTGTTGGGGTTTAAGTAATCTATGAACGATTGCCTCCAATCCCTCCTTGTCCATTTTGACAACGATAATCTCCCCTTCAAGAGAAAGTCTCGATGAGTTTTAGAATCAATAAGGGATATTGCACTGTCTATTTTGGACCCTTACTAAAATGAACTCATCTTAGACATGCCAATTCTTTGGAAAGTTTGGCCAAAGCATCTGCTATTACATTCTCCTCGAGAACCTTATAGATGGTGGGAATCACGGGCCAACAACTTCATGGTATACACATAGTAATGATGAAGTTTGGGCGAGGACTTGTAGGACTCGACAATCGGTTGATGACCAAGAATCCCCAAAGATGTTGATGCTCTTGACGATAGTATTGGCTAACTCAAAATTGACAATCAAAGCCTCATACTTAGCTTCATTGTTGGTGCGGGGTTGGAGATAGTATGAGAATCATCAGTTTAGAGTTAGAAGAACTATTCTTAGCCTTTCTTAGGAGAATAGATCATGGTGCTTCACCTTTAAGAAAAGTAGCACCATCAAAATACATCTCCCATCGATGATTGACCTCCCCAAGTTCATGATTTGTTCATTGGGAGATCATCACTAAGCGAGAATCGTGAGAAGTGGGTGTCGCTAAGAAATCTGCTAGTACACTCCTTTTATGCATGGAGGGAACAATGTGATATCAAACTATGAGAGAATCATGGACCAATAAGCCAAACATCAAAAAGCATTGGCCATGTCATGAGATCTGCGGTGGATTTGTTGGAGATCAAGTTCACCTTATGAGAAAGCATATAATGTCATAGCTTTTGGGAAAGCTATATAATATTTCTCAATAGGTGGATAGTTTGCTTCACAGAATTAGGCGACGGCGAGATAGTAGAGGCACTCCTTCCCTTCATCATTGGCTTGGGCCCAGAGGCGAGAGTAATCCAATGTATCAATATGAAGGATTAGTGGCGCCGGGATAGAGCTGCTAGAATTGGCGGCTTCACCAAGTACTCTTTGATGTCTTGAATGCATGCGACACTTATCATCCCATGAACTTTCTTTTGACAAGTGCTGAAAAGCTTGCATCTCGATAGGTTTGAGATAAAGCATCTTAGATATGCAACCATCCTTGAAAGGATCGAGTTGAGTTAAACTCTTAGGAGGTGGCATTTCTAAGATGGCTTTGATATTTCGATCTATTTCTATTCAGGTGTTGAATAACCAAGGAATTTTTTTAAAGCGACTCAATGCACACGATTCATTTTTATATTATCTTAACCGTTTGAAAACTATTCTCAAGTCAAAGAGATGGTCTTCCTTTTCTATGCACTTGACTACTAGATCATCAACATAGCACTCAACTTGATGATGGATGAGTTGCATTGAAGGTCGAGTCATGGCGTTGGTATGTAGCACCATTTTAAGGCTAAAAGGCATGACCCTATAATAGAAGATTTGATCGGGGTTTGAAAAGTAGTGTTTCTTTCATCTTCAAGAGACATCTTGATTTGGTTATAGCCAAATGATCCATCCATGAAAGAAAAGACTACATGAGATGAGGCAATGTCCACCATTAATTCGGTATAGGAAGGAAACTCATCCTTAGGATATGCCTATTTAAGTCCTAAAATTGATGCATATGTGAATTTGGCCATTCTTCTTCTTAACTAGGATGACCAGCTAACGGTAGGATATTTTTCTTCCCGATGAAACTAGCATCGAACAATTTCTTGACTTAAATGACTATTGTTCAATTTCTCACATGAGTCTAGGAGCTTGCTTAATAGAGGTAATGTTAGGGTTTATTGCTAACTTGTGGACTGCTACGTTAGGAGATAATCCAAATATTTTTCATAACTCCATATGAAGCAATCTTTAAACTCAATAGCCTAACTAAGTCATTGGTTTTTCTTCATCATTCAGAATGAACTAATGTATGTCGCGAATTTTCTTCTATCCGAGGTTGATTTCTTCTTTAAGCTTGGTCAATTTTTTGAATGAATTTCTTCTTCAAATTGGTGGTTCCTCTTGACTTGGAGATCATCGAGATTTTTAAACACACATTCTCATATAAGTTGGTGGTGTGTGAGAAGAACCTATCATACTCCAAATGATTGGTAACAACTAGAAATAATCTTTGTCATCTTGGACCCATCAGAATCTAGTCCTGATTGTGCTTCCCTTGTATTGTTCATAATTTTTGAAGTATTCACTTCTTGGACCATGTGTGAGAAACTAAACCTTTCAGTATAAGATTTTGAACACAAGATGAGTAGAGTCAAAATGTAATTCCATTAATTCTTTAAAAGTATCCTCCTCAAGTTTACATCAACTTGGGACTTGAGGATGATGAACCCAAAAGAACTTCTTCTACTTCATGTCAGAAGACTTAGGACTTCTTAACTACTAAACCTTCAACTTTAGAGGTGTAAATGAGGTAAGAGCTAAGGTTCCCAACTGCCTAATAGTTTCATAAACTTTGATTACTTTGCTTTGCTTGGAGGCCTGGTCTTCATCTCTGCGGATCAAAAGTCACCTCCAATGGAACCCAGGAGAGGGGCTAGTATACTAATCACATTAGACTCATCCTCGAGCTGGATTCCAAGTCTATGAATAGTAGGGGTACTCTATGAACGGAACATGACCTCTATTGGTGAAGGCCAACTAGGGTCTCCCACCTCTGAATTGCCTCTTTCTACCTCTGCCTCTCTCTGGTGGAGGTTGAGCCATCCTACCCACATGTCCATATGATGGAATGAACTGTGGGTGGAATGTGATATCTTGGTCTATTTCTTCTTCAATTTCCCTTTCTTTTGTACTTGGACTTTCATTTTCCTTTTCATTTTCTTTTATTTTTTGCATTTGAATTTTGTCAAGTTCATGAGAAAGGGTGTTTTGAGGAAGATAGTAGGTTGCACCTCATAAATCTCAACCTCTCTAACTAAAAATGGCTTTTCATCTTTGTTGACATAATATTCAATTCCATCTTTTGAACTTGATGCCTTGATGAGGGAGGATGGAATGATCTTATTGATGTATCCAAGGCCTACCAAGCAAAGTTGAATGAAGTATTCAAATCAATGATGTAGAACTTGGCTTCAGTCTTCATCATATATCTCCAAAGGTAACACTATAGAACCTAAAGCTCGCTCACCTTGATCATTGAATCCTCTCAACATCATCCATCTCTTGAGTGTAGAGATGTCGATCTTCAAATAGGAAGGGTCTTTAGACTCATAATGTTCACCAATGCACATGGATCCATGAGAACTGGCAAGTCGAACTTGTCATTGTGATGTAAAGGGGATGGTTGTGCTCCAAGTCCCCTAAAGAAGGTCTTCATTTGTGAAGGTGATCCCTTGGGCTTCTTTTGCATAATGTGCTTCCTCCTATAGCGGTCGGTTGAGCTAAGCATATTTCAGATCAAGGAGGGCCTTGATTAGTGATTCCCTCATCTCTTTGGATAAGACAAGGGCATCATATATGCTTAGCTTAGATGGCAACTTTCTTAGATGAGAAAGGATAATGTAGTCCACTTTGGGCTGGTCTTCCACAAGCATATCCAAGGTGGAGCATCCCAGGGCTTCTTGATCTTTAGTAGACTTATTTTCCTATCTTGAGGTGCTGCCCAGGAGGTAGAACCTTGCCACTCTGAGGTTGACTTTAGTGATCTCTTGAGGCAAGGTGATGGAAGGTTACACACTGTTCAGCTCACTCTGGGACCCTCAAAATCAAATGATTCCAAGTCTATCTCAAGGTGAACCCAGTATTTGAGTTGGAAAGTCTAACTCAATTAGAAAGAGGAAGATCAAATTATTATAGTTAGACTTGAGAGTTATCATTAGGAATAGAAGACAACTCATCGAGACATAGATGTAATTCAAACTAGCTTTATTCTTCAATTTCTTGGAATTATTTGGAGGTACAAAGTAGAAGTCAAGTAGAGTGAGTGGAGTAAGGGATTTGATGCCCTTATCTGATACAAGAGTTCTACTAGTAGAAGAAATAGAAGAGCTTGAAATGGAAGAAGTCAGGTGTGGAAACTATAACTGGAGGCTGGACATTGGTGGCTGCTAAAGGCCAGTTGACACATCTCTCTTGAGCTCCCACTTTAGAGTTGGCATTAACAACCTTCATTAGTGTTGGAGGTTTGATCTAACTCGAACACAAGGAAAGCTTCTTGATCTTGATAATCTTCTTAGAGGTTTTGGACAAGAAATGTCTCAACCTTCTTTGGTTTTGGTAGGATCACATGTATCCCCAAGGATTACCCTAATGTGGACAATACTACTTGGCAGGATGCATGGTGGTATGGTATAGGCGAGGTGGTGGCTATGTGGCCATGGAGGCTTCTTGGAGGCGGTAAAAGCCTCAGGTGGAAAAAAGAGGTGGAAAGTTGAGGTTGTGTTCACCGATCTCTAGTTAGCTATTTCCACTTTGGCAAAGTAGCATCCTTTGCCAGGCATCTTTTTCATAGACTCTGACTTTGCTTTGGCTAATCTTGAAAAGGCAATTTGTTTGGTCTCTCTTTGTAGACTTAGCCTTGTTGATTAGCTTCTCTAATGTCTCTTGATAGTGAAGCCCTTAAACATGAACCGGGCCATGGATATTCTTCAAGTGAATCTTGATGGCATGTTGCATTGCCGGTTCACACTTCATACTTAGGTTGCACCATCGGAGAATATAATCAACAAGTGACTCTCGAGTCTTTGTTATGCTATACGAGATCACCTATAACCCTTTGATGAGCTCTAAAATCTCTTGATGAAGAGTTGCTCTAACTCAACAAATGTCTTTACTAAATTATTGATTCAACATACCAATGAAAAGTAATACCCTAGGCTACTAATAAAAGTTAGAAGAGCAAAACATCAGCCACCTACGTTGCAACAATAAATGTGCTATGTGTTGCCTTGGGTTTCCACCATCAAAGCTTTTGAAGGAAGGAGGCATGAAACCCTTGGGATCTTGGATAACATCGAATTCCTCAGGTAGGTCTACCCTTTGGAACCGATGATCCTCCCAGCTTGAGCCAAAGCTTCCTTCACTGCTCAACCATGGATTTTATATGTTTTTTTCTTGTATGGAGGTACTTTCCACTACCTTCTATACTGTAGTCTACCTTGCTCAAGAGGTAGAGTCTTGGGGTCTAAGACATGCACTAACTCAGTGATTGCATTATAGTAGGATGAACTAATGGGGCTTGTTTAAAACGACTTGCTAACAAGTCCTATCCGTACCATCTTATCAATCTTGTCCTTTTGCCTCGATGTCAGAGGTGTTGGGGCGATTCTGTGTCTTGATCAACCTCATCACCTTCCATGGCTTTGTTCTAGAGATCCCCTAATGTCAACCATGCACTCTGAATCCCCATTAAGTCATCTTCGTTGGGATCAAAGCGACTTTCTCTTCATCAAACTAGTACCCCAAGATCTCCTTCTTTTCCATGAAATAATGTACAACTATCTCATCTAAGGAATGATCCAACTCGAGTATAAATAATTTAGGTGGCCAGGTGTGATCACTATCATGTATTGAGAGGCACGGACCTCTTCTAGAGTCAATCTTGTGTGAGTACTCACGAATGAATGATACTCACTATTGGTAATGGGTGGGGTAGCAATCCTAGGATCTTCCCCTGCTTGGCTGACTATCATCTAGAATATCTTTGTAACTACCACCATCTCCACATGCTGTATGGGCGAGTTGGTGAAGGAGCACCATGATGCGGGTTGATACTCCTTCACACCACCATTAGGGTATAAGGTCAAGCGGAGAGCTCGGCCTACCACAATGGGTGGTGTAGAAGGGGTAGGATCCCTTGGCCATAGCGGATCACCAACGGTGTGCTTTTCCCAAATTCATCCTTCATGGCCTTAGATGGAATGAGAGATGTTATAACTATATTGGCGATGGAGAGCGAGGGGTAGAGTAGTGGGGTGGACACCACCGACTCTCTGCATAGAAGCCCTATGGTGGTTTATCCATGAGAAGAATACTATCGGTATGGTCGGTAGTGCACTGGAAAATTAATCGACCAAGCGATGGGTGAACCTCTCTCCTTGTAACTTGTGTCATGTATGGGCCTGAGCCCTCTCGATGAATTTCTCTCCCACACTATGGTATATCAAATAGAAGGTCAAACATGCGGACTCAGCATCCATATGCTGCTACTAGCATACAATAGATCGAGGCGGCATGACCTCTACTCCCAAAATTCTGGCTAAAACTACACCATTGGAGGAGGTGACAAGCATCCTCTAGCATCCTCTCTCACAGAGAGGATGAAACTAGTTTTCAACCAATGGTGAAGTGATGATGGACTCATCCATGGTGATCAGGCTCTAGCTCCCTAGCTATCTAGTGTGGAACGCTTGATCATCGATTCTTATTCCTACACTAGGTATGTAGGATGGGAGGAGTGCAAGCTAGACCCATACTCAAATGTGGGAGGCAAGCCTACGACTAGGGGAGCCTTACCCTTGAGTGCAGATGGTAGGGTACTAGCCCTGGGGCAACATAAGCAACTTTGGGATGAATTACAACTGATGCTGGTGTCACAGATGGCACTATAACAAGCAGTCAGTACGCCATAGCTTTCCTCTTTAATGAGGAAGATCAGAAGGTAAGTCAATCCGATGACCTTACGTCATCCTTGGTCACTTGACTATGGTGAGGGGTGCTCTCACAAGTGATCGGCTCCAAATCCACGACCAAAGTGAATCAGTGGGTATGGTCTAGATGGGGAAGTCACGATATAAAGCTAGATCCATACCATGTGGGGAAGGTGAAACAAACTTAGAACCATTTCATTAGTATAATAGACTAAAATTGCTATATATTGACGTAAAAATGCGCAATGAGAGATAAACTTGTATCATATTTGTCTCATAAATTTTGAATTTTGAATTTGAAAATTTGAACCCACATCTTGGAAGTGTTAAGTGGGGTTCAAATGGATTTGAGAAGATTGATTGAAAGAGAATTTGAATATGAATCAACTCAACAAATTTAGGTATGTTGAAATATGGATTCAAAATTTTGATAAGGATGCTTCCATAGGTTCATTTTGTTTTCAATTTGAATTTTGATTTGAGGACCCTTTCCTTTAACAAATTTGGGTATGTTAAAGTAAGGGTCAAATGATTTTGTTTTGTTTGATTATTTTGAATTTTCACTTAGTAATTTAGGTATACTAAGTGAAGTGTTTTGAAAGTGATTGTTTCTTTTTTATGAATTTGTTTTGATTTTGAAAATTTGGAATTCTCACTTAGCAAATTTAGGTATGCTAAGTGAAGAACCTAAGTGTATTTTTTGTTTGATTTTTAAAATAGGATTCTTAGCAAATTTAGGTATGCTAAGAAAATCCTAAGTGTTTCATTTGTTTGATATTGATGTTTTGAAAGGTAGATCCTTAGTAAATTTGGTATGCTAAGGGAATCTAAGTGTTTCATTTTATTTGAAATGTTTTAATTTTTTGAAAGTGGGATCTTTAGCAAATTTGGTATGCTAAGAATCCTAAGTGTTTCATTTTATTTTGATGTGTTTTGAGACTTAACTTTAGCAAATTTGGTATGCTAAAAGTATGGTTTAATGGAAATTTCATTTAGCAAATTTGAGTGCTCAAATGGTGTGTTTAAAATTTTGATTTGTTTATTTTGAAAATGGAAACTTCTCCTTAGCAAATTTGGTATGCTAAGGAAAGAAGTTCAAAGGTGTTGAAAATTTTGGTTTTGACTTTGGAGACTTCACTTAACAAATTTGGGTATGTTAAATGAAGTTCCAAAATGTTTGAAAATTTTGATTTTGGATTTGGAGACTTCACTTAATAAATTTGAGGATGTTAAATGAAGTTCCAAAATGTGTTTAAATTTTGGATTTGGAGACTTCACTTAACAAATTTGAGTATGTTAAATGAAGTTCCAAATGTGTTTGAAAATTTTGAAATATGATTGTTGATTTTGATTTTGGATTTGGAAATTTTACAAATTTGATTATGCTAAATGAAGTTCAAATGTATTTTTTTAAAAATTTTGGATTTTGAATTTGAAGACTTCACTTAACAAATTTGGATATGTTAAATGAAGTTCCAAATGTGTTTAGAATTTAGAATTTTGGATTTGGAGACTTCACTTAACAAATTTGAGTATGTTAAATGAAGTTCCAAAATATCTTTGAAAATTTTGGATTTTAGATTTGGAGACTTCACTTAACAAATTTGGGTAGGTTAAATGAGGTTCCAAAATGTGTTTTTTGATTTTGGATTTGGAGACTTCACTTAACAAATTTGGGTATGTTAAATGAAGTTCCAAATGTGTTTGAAAATTTTAGATTTTGATTTGGAGACTTCATTAACAAATTTGTATTATGAAATGAGTTCCAAATGTGTTTAGATAATATGATTTGATTTTGATTTTGATTTGAAAACTTCACTTAGCAAATTTGATATGCTAAATGAAGTCCCAAAATGTGTTTAAATTTTTTGAAAAGGGGACTTCCATTCAATTTAGGTATGTAGAATGAGATCAATCTTATTTTGAAATATGAAATTTTGTTTTGTGTGTGATTGTTGATTTTGAAGAGAATTCCAACTTAAAACATATGTGAGATATGTTCAAGTGAGATTTCCTAAAAGATATTTATTTTTAATTGGGAATGAAATCTTTACTTAATAAATTTAAGTATATTAAATGAAGATATTCTTGTGTGCTTTTTTTTTTTTGAAAAGTTTAATTTTTTTAAAATGAACTTTCCATTCAATAAATGTGAGTATATTGAAATAGAAGATTTATGTGTGCTTTTGAAAACTTTATGATTATGATTGTCATTTTTTGGAAAGATGATTGTTCATTTTATTTTGAAATCTCATCAAGTGAATTGAAAGAAGATGTTCATTTGTGCTTTTGGAAAATGTTATTATTTTTTTGAAAATCCTACATGTAACAATTATGAGAATTGTTAAATGGGGTGATAAAATTTTGTGGAAAATATTTTATTAAGTGCATTTTGAAAAGGTGCTTTTGAAAAGCAAAGTCTTTATAAGATTTATTATTTTAGGATGAACCTTTCCTTGTCATAATGATGTAAGGAGGAAGTCTTTAAAATGTTTTCTCTTAGTTTAGATATTTTCATTTTACCCATTGGAGAACAGCGGGGTTTTAGACTAACAAGGAATGCGGTCCTAAAACCTAAAGATGTTGGCTAACTCAACTCAAGAATGAAATGAGCTAAGTGGAAAGAAGGATAGTCTTGGATTCATACCAAAGTACAAACCCACTATTGACTCAAAGACAATGATCATTTACTAAAGATGAGAGAGAGGAACCATCCCTGGAGTAGAAAAAAAATCGTGGTGAAAAATTTCTATAGTATGGTTGTTTGCCTTCAAATCTTTGGTGATGAAAGAGGATACATGGACCTATAGAAATTCATCTTTTTTAGGATGTCACGTAGATCCAGATGTGCTTATTTGGTGATCATGCGTCATCAAGGAAATAGTGTACTATCTCAAAGATAAGTCACTACCCTTTGGACCTAATCACCTCAATAAGGACTCTAAGGATGATGAGTGCATATGTACCAGATTCTTCCCTACTTTACATGAAAAGTAAAGCGGGGTTTATTTTAAATGGGTTTGTTAAGTTCCTTATAGGGGCAAGCCCCATAGTTAATTACATCCTAAGGAAAGATCCTTAGGAAAACTCTCGATTAAGGTGATCATTGTCTTTGAAGATTTTTTATAGGAAGGACTATCAATCGATTGGTTTATTTTGAAGATCAAATGGGATTGATCAAAGAGGGAGTTATTATGAAAAATGGAAGATAAGTAGGAGATGCTCACGATGTTAGAAACTTCGAATATTTCAAACTATCATAGTTGGGCTTTACATTTTGAAATTAATTTAATTTGTTTGAGTTTATTTTTCATTAGAAATTTAGGACTTAAAATTCCTTAACACAAGATTAAGAAATGCCTAAGAGTGAGAATTATGCTTATGGCCCACAAGGGAGAAACCTGAACCTAAATCTAGGGAGCTTTGGCGATAGCACAACCTAAATCTAAGAAAATGGGTAATTGGTTTGCCTCCAAATGAGAGGACAAACCACCCAGCTTGGACTTACACTGGGGTGGGCGCCAACTAACTCCTCCTGATTTTAAATACATGTAAGCAAGTCTTTATGCTTTAAGATAGCTAAGTATTTTTTGTTTAGAAAGAGACTAAGTCCTTAAACTCACTCCCTAAAGAGACTAGATCATGTAAAGGCATGCTTCAAATGACCTAAATCTAATGCAATTCAAATTTCATTTTATTTTCATTTTGGACAATTATTTTGACTCAGGCTAATAGGATTTTATGATGCATGAGAAATAAGATTATTGGCCAAAATTAGAAGGAGGAGGTGAGTTTCCACCATGGCTCGAGGTCAAGCCAAGTTCTCAGCAAGGTGGAAGCCCTCCAATCAAGAGTGAAATAAGATGCATGATATTACAAAAGAAATGCTCATCTTGCTAAGGGTTGCTAATTCTTTTATCTTGATTTTAAACTAAGCTTTAAGTGAGGTTATGAGTTATTTAATTTTTTTTTATTTGAGTTGTTAAGTTGGGTAAAAGATTTATTTTTCTAAAGAGCCTAATCCTCATCCATACATACATAAACCAAGGAAGAAACTAGGAAAAATCTACGCCACTTAATGCAAAAGCTAAACAAATCATCAATCAATTTATAAAGCAATCAAAAAAAAGAATAAAGGTTGTTGTGGTGACCAGCACAAACAAAATATCAAATGTGGGTAAACTATACCCTTATATATAACCAGTTACAAATGAATTAAATTACAATTAAGCAAGAATTCATTGTTATGGGGTCTTCAAGCTTTATTCTTCTTTCTTCTTTTCTTCTTTCTTCTTCTTTCTTTTCTTCTTTCTTCTAGATGGTTGGAAGGTAGATGCTCCAAGGCTTCACATGGTGCATAAGATAGGATCTTATGACCAATGTTCATCTAATCCCCATAAAAAATCATTCCAAAATCTTAATTACAAATTTTACATGAAAAGGAAAAGTAAATCTAACTAACACCTACAAAAAAAGGTTAGCTAAAATAAATCACACACAAATCCAAGCATGTATATTGGACTTATCACCCCACATGGGTGACTAAGTCCACGACTATGGATTATGCTTAGGGGTATAAAGCACCGCAAGCAAAAGCATTTATATTTTATTTATGATAGCTTTCCTTAAGCATAATCCCTCTAAAGAATAATTAGACTAAGAACGTCCACCATTCATTCTATGAGCATACACCACATCCAGTCTAAAACATATATCATAAAATAAAAATATCAAACCATTCACCACCTAACCTAATAGAAATGGTGACTTAGGCTAATGTGTGTGTGCTTTGAAGGTTTGTGTATGCTTAGCTATGGCTTTAGGTTCAAATTTTTAAGTGTTAAGAACATGTTCAACTTAGGAGGGTTTCATTTAAGTTGTTTAGTTATTTTGGGTTGATTTTATTTCATGTTTTGATTTGTTTATGTAGATCCTACAATTAATTACTAAGTTATAAAGAGAGGGAAAGAGAGAGAACTTCTCTTTCCTTCCTAACCTAAGTAATTTCTAAAGTAGATTCACATTTTAGTTTTATTTAGGTGAATGTTTTGATTAAATCTTTTAATTAATCCTAAGTTTAGATAAACTCTAAAATAAACCTATTCAAAAGAAAGGCATTTTAAGATTAAATAAAATGAATCAAAATTCACATAACACACATTACTTCATTTCTTTCCTTTGGAAATTTAGAAGTTGAATATGCATGATTTTCCTTAAGTAGAAAATGGTTTCCTTATCCAAATTTTCACATACACATGAAAGTAAGAAAGGCATAAGTGAGTGCAAGCCATTGTTAACGAGGTGTAAGGTACAAGACTACTTAGGGCTACTTAAAGCCTCACAACCTCAGGTTGTCCTAACTAATATACCACTTTCCTTAAATACAAACATATGTATAAAGAAATGAAATGGAAAAGAAGAATGCAAAAGTTGTTTAATGGATTCATTTTCTTTTATGCAATTTATGTATGTAAGTATAGGTAACCTTCTTAGGTGATAGCATAGGGATGAATAGATATGGAATTAAGTAAGTGTTAGGTTCTTTTCAAATGAACATCTTACCAACTCTATTCAAAACTATGCCAACATAAGAAAGAAAGGAAACCTATGCTAAGCACCTTTATATTCTATCACATGCAACTTATAATTAAAATATAAGTAACACTTTCAGATTTATTTTCATTTATAAGTTTTGAAAATAATTTGGATTTAGTAGTGATAATAGCCACTCATATTTCTACTTTAGCCAACACATGCAAATTTGACATAAAGTAAACAATTTCATTTTAAAATTTGAAAAAATGAAATTATGAATGCATAAAATCACATGGCATACAACTTAACATGTTGGGAAAGATTTAAAGTAATGAAAGCATGTAAACAAGTTCACTTCACTTAAATCCTAAAGACATTCTTATAGAATAAGAAATTTAGAATAAATCAAAGTGAATTTCAAAGTGATTTTTTTATTTAGTTTGAAGTTTGATTTAATTTTGAAAAGGTGAGATGTGTTGCTATTCTAACCCATTCCCATGTGTTTGATATTTTTGTTTAATTTTTTAGATAATTAGATCCATTTTATGATTGATTAGGTTAAGGTATGAATTAAGTAGCTTAATTAACCCTACACCACCTTAGAAGAATTAACTAAATAATTATGAGCCAATGAGATGACATAAAACCCATAAGGAATTTAAATTTATGCAATGCACTAATAAGAAAGATGCCTAATGCAATTTGGCTCATAATTAAAAGTTAATTAAGTAAGGGGTTTTGCTTAAGTAATTTCAAAACACCTTTCACACATGAATTGGGTTTTAATTTCCTTTAGGCTATTAAACACCTAAGCATCTACCCAAAGTAGATTAATTAAGTTTTGGAAACTTTTAGAATTTTTTATAAATTGAATAATGGGATAATTAATGAATTAACCTTAATTAAGGAGATTAAAGAGAAAGAGGGGTTTAGGGAATAGCTTAGGGAAATGCCCAAAATATTCCATAAACCTCTACTTACTAGATCTACCTTAATCAACCTAATCATAGTTAAAATCACTAATCCTAATTATGCTTAATTACATAAGGAGGTAATTAGAAACCATATGTATTATTCTAATCAAATCAATAAATCCCAAGAAAATTAGGGAGAGAGTCATCCCTAAAACATACCCATGAAATTTAGATTAATCAGGTGCTTTCCAATAAAACCAAATTCAGAGAAAGGATTAATTCAAAACTCATCAAAATTAATTTTAAAATGTTCCGTTTAATTATTTCTATCCATAGATTTTATTTCATATTTTTGAATTTTCTAGAGAGTTATGAATTTTAGAAGATCTCTAAGTGAATTAGAATTTAAAATTTTTTTAATCCTAACTAATCACGCTCACGGCATGCATGGTGGCGATGGTCAACGCTTTACACGTGCATGAATGAATCCTTAAGTTATCACATCAAAGGGGTGGTTGGCGTGCGCGCACAATCCTCTATCATCAGATTAAGGATGGGGCGAAAATCTCCCACATTTTAAATGGGTAAAGGATATCTAAACAATAATCTCGGTCCATCTAAAAAATGTGCGGATGGATGAGATCATCCAGTTCTTCCCCTTGATCAGAGGTCATGATCAAGGGAAAGATCCAAGTTCGATCTAGCATGGAATCAAACTAAATTCAACCCACACCATCTAAAGATAAAAAGCGGCAAATCCAATCAAAATGATGGGGTGAAAATTTATTTCATAAAGCTCCACACCACATTGAGTTTAATGGTCAAAATCCCATACCTCGTCGAGGTGATCCTTCGATTCCTTGGAAAGCTTCATGGTTGAAATGAAGCCTTGTTGAGTATGAGCACTTGAGGTTGTAGATGATCATGGACCAACTCCTCCTTGCTTGAGCTTTTTAATCAATTCAATCCTCCTTGCCTTTGAACTTGGGAATCAACTTAGGTGAGCTTGACTTGGTCACCTAAGTGTGCAAAGGAATTGCAAAATGAAGTGTGGAAGAAGTTGGAATCAATTGAATTTTATTTTCACTATTTCAAAATCGAGAAATGAATGAAATTCTCTAGGATGCTTGCTATCACTCTCGATGGCTCCTAGGTCTCACTAGCACTCAATCGATTGGGAATTTGCATTTGAGTTTGTTTAGGGGTATATCTCCCCTTGAAAGATCGAATGGAATGCATTTTGATCCAATTGAGCTTAGGTGAGGTTGTTTGATCAGTTGGTGTGCACATGGTTTGATCTTGAGTGGATTGCCAACCTCCATGTGGAATCTGAGAGAGAGTTTGAATTTTTTCAATTTTGACCATGTCGGGTTTGGTCTAGGAACCAAATGGGCTGACCCAAACCCATTGGGTTGGGTGCACCACTCATCACTAAGTCCCCTTGAGCTTTTAGGAAAGCCAGTGATTATGAAGAGGGTATGACCAAATTACCCATGGGTTAAGCAAAATTTATTCTATGGCCTAGGGGATGGTCATTTTGCTATTTTTTTTCAATTTGGACATGGGTATGTGGAGAAACTAGGTTTGGCCAAGTTTCATTGGATTTGGAATTCATTTGATAGGGTTTGGCTCATGTTGACCCATTTAGGTCAAAATGGGTCAACTTGGGTCAAGTTGACCAATTGGTCAAATTGGGTCAAACCAAGGTTGGGTCAAGTTCATATGACCATTTGAAATGTTTTGGTGGCTTTGGTTTGATTCAATTTGGTATAGTTTTGGATTTGGCTCATATGACTTCATTTAGGTCAAATGGGTCAAGTTGACTATTTGACCCATTTGACCTATTTGAGGTAGGTCAAGGGTAGGTTTAGGTTTGGTTAGTCATATGGTGGATATCTTTGTTTCCAATCAATTTTGGTTAAGTTCAATTTTGGCTCAACATGACCCCTTTAGGTCATGTTGGGTCTAAGGTCAATTGGCTAGGTTAGTCTAGTTGGCCAATTTAGGCTTTGGTCAAGTTCACAAGTGATTTGGAATGGACTTGACCCATTGGTTTCAATCAATTTGGCTTAGATCAAGTTTTGATACATTTTGACCCTTTAGGTCAAAATGGGTCAACTTGAGTCAAGTGATTGGGCTAGGTTAGGCTCAAATGTTGGCTTGGTCAAGTTCAAACATAGTCATGAGTGAACTTAGATCAATGGTTTCAATCAATTTGGCCTATGGTGGAATTTGGCTATGTTAGGTTTCATTTTGGGTTAAGTGTTGACTTGGTCAACCCTTAGGTTTGACTTGGTTTGACCAATTTGATTGATTGATCATCCCATGATGATTGTTGATCATGATGAGAGGATATATGAGTTTGGTTCAATCCAATTTGGTTATCAATTTGGCTCATAAGGGTACTTTAGGTCACTTTGGGTCAAATAAGCCTAAGTGGGTCAAATGGCTTGGTCAAAGCTTGATTTGAAGTTGGTTGATCTTGTATATGGACTCATGATTGAAATATAAATCCATTTACAAGTGGTTTGAAGTCAAATGGGTTTTGATCCATTTGATTTCATATTCAAAGGAAGAATATGAAAGGGTTTTGGTTTGATTTTGACTTGGGTTTTGATTGTTTGATTGAGTTTGAATTTATATATGAGCTCATGATTGTAGGGTTGATTGAATCATGAAGAAAATCAAGATTTTGGCTTGATTTGAAAATTTGGCTAAGTTCAAGATTTTGACTTGAAAGGCTTAGATTGATTTTGAGTGGATTTGAGTTTGATTTTTTGGAATTGGTTTTGATTGTTTGAATTTATATTTCATTTATATATATATATGATTATAAATGAGAATATAAATGGATCATGAGAAAATTTCAAGGATTTGAAGTGGTTTAATTATGATTTGGGCTTAGGAAAATTTTGAAGTTTGAGTTTGAATTTTTGAATTTGTTTGGGATTTATTTATATTTCATTTATATATATGAATATAAATGAGATAAATAACTATGAGAAAATCCCATGACTTTGAATTGATTTGATCAAAGTTTAGGTTAAATCCATTAAGGGAATTAGGATTTAATGAAATTTCAATTGAAATTTAATTTTTGATTTGATTTGATTTATTTATATTTATATTTCATTTATATATGTGAATATAAATGAATATAAATGAGTTTTGAGAAAATCCAAGGTTTGAATTGATTTGATCATGTTTAGGCTAAGTCCATTAATGGAAAATTAAGGAGAAAATTTCATGATTGATTTGGATTTTGAGTTTGATTTGATGGGTTTGAATTTATATTTCATTTATATATGTGAATAAATGATAATATAAATTCATTATGAGAAAATCTCAAATGGTTTGAATCATGATTTTAGTTAAGTCCTTAAGGGAAGATTAAGGATTTGGCAAAATTTGACTTAATTTTTGGTGGATTTTGATCATGAGTTTCAATTGTTTCAATCATGGATTTCAATAATGTTAATTTGAGTTTCAAGAAAATCAAATAAAATTGATTTGAGTTTGACTTGAAAGGAAAGGGAGGTGGTTCAAGCTAAGGGAAAATTTTCCTAACACCCCAAGGCATGACCTATTCCTATGGCTAACTCTTCTAAGTCTCTAGCTGGTTGAGTGTCCACCTAATCACTATGTGTCTTAAACTAAGGAACTCTTAAAGTCTAAGAGTCCTGTCTAAGATGGAGGGGTTGAGAACTCATTCTAAAATGAGGTCAACAAAGGGCCCAATAGGTGTGGTGTGATTGACAAGGAATACCGAGTGACAATCAAATGATCGAAAGATCACAAGCACTAAAATAATCTATCCTTCAAGGTGTAGAAAGAATCCAGAGCTTAGTGAAATGTGGCTCTACTTATGTAGACATAAGAGTGAGGGAAGAATCCACTAAGGGATAGAGTGTGAACCTTCCACTAGGGAAGCAGTTCAAGTCATCCACAAGGGGATGGGAGGTTTGATTTGATATAAGTCTTTGTGAGGAGAAATCCCAGGGAAGAGAGTTGAATTTGTTTAATTTTTTATAGGTTTGAATTTTGAGATGAGCCTGTTGGTTTTGCGATGGAATATCTTGGTAAGAACCATGGAGGTCGACCTAACTCGATTTACCAATCAAGGGGTAGTCTACTAAGCACATAGTAGGACTAACCAACCAAAGGGATGCCTTTGCATATATAGCAAGTATTAGGAAGAAAGCATAGTAGACTTATCCTCCAAAGTAGATCGATTTGTTGGGGTAATCTATTGGTAAGACAGATTGAACCCAACCTAAGTGACTATTGAGTGAATGTCATTGGGGACTTAAATTCAAAGATAGTCAAGATTTCAAGATAAAGTTTCATTTTTTGATTTGTTAGTTTTGATGGATTCGTTGGTTTACGATGGATCAACGAGAGGAGATTTGTAGAAGCCTAGACCTATCTTAGATTTACTAAACCAAAGGGAATAACCTCTTCGACGATGGGAGAACTATCCAACCAAAGGTGTCTTTGGTTGCAATGATCAATTCAAGGAAGAAAGCTCAACTCACATCTTCCACTAGAAAAGTCCACTGGAGATCGGTTGCTTTGGGAAATAAATTGAACGACCTAAGGCTACCCATTAGTTTGTGATAATCATGCTAGAAAAGAATGCATCAAAGTCTTACATCTTTCAAAGTGGATTGACTTGGTGGGTAACTGCTTGGTAAAATAGATTGAACGACTGGGGCTATGGAGTGAGTCTTGACAGGGATTTATCTTCAGTGGTCGAAATTCCTATAGGGAGTTCTATTGACACGCCCTAAAGATGGGATGCCTACTTGGGAAAAGGGGCCCTTTGGGGCTTGAATTCTAATCCACAAGCAAAAATTTTATTTATTTTGTTTATTTTATAGTGGACCCTATTAGTTTGCGAGGATCAAATTGAGAAGAAGCTTATATCGACTAGACCTATCTCAGTTCTTGAACCAAGGGAGAATCTACATTATCCGTTGAACAAATTGTCCAACCACAAGGGTGGCTAATAGGAAAGGGGAATGTCCAATCCATAAAGTAACTCGGGTAGTGTCTAAATGGGGTGCAAAAGACTTGATCCAAATAGAGTGCCGCAGGTGGGTTTGCTAAGGGCTTAATCCAACACTTTTGAGAAGATGACATGGCCAGTCATATATCCAATAGGTATTGATTGTCTAACTCAGGAGAAGTGACTCATATCTGCCAAGAGTGGTGTATCCATCTGTGAGTCGCCGCATAGCTAACATCAACCAACCTAAGGTGCCCATTTGTAATAATCGCCTAGGAAAGCTCGGACTCACATCTTCCTATACCAAAAGATTGTTGGATAGTCCTTTCGATAGGTGTTATTCGACCTAGGGTGACTTGGTGAATGCCACCGGGGACTTATATTAACTCAAACGTAGTCAAGAGGAAAAGCCTCGGGACTTATCCTAAACCTCAAATATACTCAACCTTGTATGATGGCTAGTTTAAGAAGAAAGAAAGGGGACTCATCTTCTTAAGCAAAGTCAACATGAGGTAGCTTACCGGTCGGCAAGAAGACTACCAACTAACCAGGCTCTTTGCAATGATCAAGTTAGGAAGAAAGCAAGGGGACTCACATCTTTCAATAAATGACCATCGGGTGACATACAAGGGTAGAGGTAGACCAGCAACTAATGAGAGTGCCACAGGGCTTGCTCCCATATCAAAGTAGCTCAAGATAAAATATTTTATGTTTTTTGTGTTAAAAGGAATAGGATGCCTCTGGGGAATCTTACACCTACCCCAAAACACACAGGGAATTTGATGAAATGGTGCCACGATGCAAAACAGATTCCACCAAGAAAGGATGCCGCTGTTCTCTCACACTTATCTTAGTTGTGTTAATCAAATAGGATGCCTGCTTCTCTTACACCTATTCTAATAACGATGGGAGATTGTGTTTGTATTGTGAAAGAGGGATATGATGCCACTGGGGACTCTTACACCTATCAAAACATGTTACATGATTCACAAGAAAAGTGACAACACTTCAAAGAAGAGAAGATTTGATGAATAGAATCAAATTTTTATTCTTTTATTAATGATTATTTCAAATATGATTTGTTTGTAATATTTCTTTAGATAGAGCCCATTAATTGGAAGCATCGGTGTTCCCCTTTACTATCAATATGTCGATAAGATCCACCTTAGTAGGCCTCTCTATGACATGGGGCCTTCTCAAGTGGGTTCAAACTTGCCTCCCATCTTCGACGGGCAACAATTGGTTTCCTTAAGACCAAGTCCCTACTTGAAAAGACCTAGGATGGACCAATTGTGGGCTCAATCATTTTGGCCTCAACTCGAGGTTCGCATGCCCGTAGGCACTCCCCTAAATCTTGAGCTCTTCTAACTTTGCATTCTTCCCAGTGATCTTATTACCCAAATGCTATCCTTAGTGATGGGAGTAGAACTTCGAAGAATGGCCCACCCATACACCAAGGAAAATTGGGAAGAGTTATATGGTAGCGCCACTCAATTTCAACCAACCGCTCATTCCACTATCTTTTCATTCATCAAGAGTCTTCTTATTATTTGGATGAGAGTTTTGTTGAATGCTTCGCTATGCCATTTGCCTGGGTAGTAGATGGTGGAGTATTCTAATCTATACTATGTCTTCGCTGCTATCGATCTTGCTTTTGAATGTAGTACCATTATCGATATAATTCATCTAGGCAACCTATATAAGATATAGTTCTAAAAATTGAAGCACATGTCGTGTGACCACTGAGTGGATGGCTTTACCACTTAGAAAAGTAATGGTGGCTAAGATGAATCGATGCCCCTTGGAAGAAGGAGGATCGATCGGACCTATAATGTTGATACCCCAACACTCAAATGGCCATGAGGCCAATGTAAAGTGTAGAATGTTGGGTGGTTGGTGGAGGACCACACTGTGTACTTGACATTGATGGAACCTCCTAGCTACATTCATGCACCGTAATCATCGGGCTAGTAGTATCCAAGTTGCTTGATCTTCATCTTCATCTTTGAATCGATTGATGCTCCACATGACTGAGTGTATCTCGATTACAATTCCATGGGCTTCATGTTTGTCCAAACAATGTTACCATAATTGGTCAAAGGACCTGGATAAGTGCCATCAATAAGAGCGTAAGAGAGAGCTCTTTATTTCAACCCGATGGGCTTGTGACTTTTCTTGAGGTAGTTTGGTGTTCAAATAATGTATGAACGGTTGCCTCCAATCCTCCTTATCCATTTTGGCAATAGAAACCTCCCTTCAAGAGAAAGTCTCTTGATGAGTTCAACATTAATAAGGGATAGGACTTGTCTATTTTGGACCCTTATTGAATGGACTCATCTTCCGACATGCACCTTGGCAAGTTTGGCCAAAGTATTTGCTACCGTTCTTTGGGAACCTTGTAGATGGTGACTTCAAGAATTTGGGCCATGGCATACTCATAGTAATGACAAAGCTTGGGTTTGAGAACATGGTAGATCCTGAATCTGGTTGATGATGAACGAGAATCCCCAAGATGTTAATGCTCTTGACACCGATAGTGATGGCTAACTGATCGACAATCAAAGCCTCATACTCCTTCATTGTTTGTACAGGTGGGTAAGATAGTATGAGAATCTCATCACATCATTGTTTGGAGTTAGAAGAACTATTCCTACCCCGCCTTTTATGGAAGAGGATTGTGGTGCTTCACCTTTAAGAAAAGAAGCAACACCATTAAAATACATCTCCCATCGAATTTTTTGGCCTCCTTAAGTTCATGATTTGTTCATCGTGGAGATCACTAAGTGGGAAATCCAGAAGTGGGTGTGATGCTAAGAAATTGATAGTCATCCTTTTACCACAGGTACGGATGTGATATCAAACTAGAATGTATCATGGCGGTGCCAAATATCCTGATAGCATTAGTCGTGTCATGAGGTACTAAAGGGAATTGTTCTAGAGATCAAGTTCACCTTATGAGAAAGCATAAAATGCCATAGCTTTTGGGAATCAAAGATCAAAGCAAATGTTTCTCAATAGGTAGATAGTTGTTTTAGCAGAATTAGATGATGAGGTAGTAGAGAGCATTTTCCTTTCTTCATCGTTAGCTTAGCTGAGCACAGAGAGAGTTGTCCAATGCAAATGTAGAGGATGAGTGGCCTACCCGGGATAGGGCCTAGAACTAGTGGCTTTACCAAGTACCGCTTGATGTCTTCAAGGCATCCGCCACTTGTCATCCCACTTGAAATTAACATCCTTTTGACAAGTGCTGAAAATGGTTTGCATCCCCGATAGGTTGGAGATAAAGCATCTTAGATGCACTAGCCATCCTTAAAAGGATATGAGTTGACCTAAACTCTTAGGAGGTGGCATTTCTAAGATAGCTTTAATCTTTTAGGATCTTTTCTATTCCCATGTCAAGCAATAAACCCAAGGAATTAGCTACCCAAATGCACACTTTAGGGGATTCATTTTGAGGTTATATTATCATAACCATTTGAAAACTCTCTCAAGTCAAAGAGGTGGTCTTCATTTTCTCTACTCTTAACTACAAGATCATCAACATAACACTCAACTGATGATGGATGAGTTCATTGAAGATTTGAGTCATGGGCTTGGTATGTAGCACCAAAGATTTTAAGGTTGATAGGAATGACCCTATAAGAGAAGATTGATCGGGTTTGAAAAGCAATGTTTCTTTCATCTTCGTGGAGACATCTTGATTTGGTTATAGCATGATCCATCCATGAAAGAAAAGATAACATGAGATGAGGCAATGTCCACCATTAATTCTAGTATAGGAAGAGGAAACTCATCCTTAGGACATTCCTTATTTAAGTCCCTAAAATCGCATACATGTGAATTTGGCCATTCTTCTTCTTAAATAGGATGACACTAGCTAACTAGGTAAGATATTTTCTTCCCGATGAAACCAAAGACGGCCAATTTCTTGACTTTGGAAATGACCTTGTTCAATTTCTAATCGCATGCATCTAGGAGCTTGCTTAATAGAGTAACAATAGGATCTATTGCTAGCTTATGGACCGCTACATCAAAAGATATATCATAATGATAAATTTAACTAAGTCATTGATTTCTTCTTCATTTAAAAAACAAGATTTCTATTTAAGATTTTCTATTGTTGAATGAACCTCTTCTTCAAATTCTTCTTTAACTTGGAGATCATTTGGATCATTTGATATTTCTAAACACACATTCTCAAGAGTTGGTGTTGTGTGAGAAGAATCTATTAAACTCCAAATGATTGGTAACAACTGTAGTAATTGTCATCATCGATCGATCCACCGTATCAAATCCTAGTCCTTCTTGATTGTGATTCCCTACCTATATTATTACACTTTTCAAAATACTTTGACTTGTGCTTGGACCATGTGTGAGGAACTAAACCTTTCTATATAATATTTTGAACACAAGGCAAAAAGTCAAATGGTAATTCCATTAATTCTTTAAAAGTTTCATCCTCAAGTTCTGCATCAACTTCAAGACTTGAAGATGAAGAACCCAAAAGAACCTCGAGAGAATGATCTATCTCAACGAGAATAAATGATCTAGTACGGCAGTGATCATTATCGCACCGAGAGCACCAAACCTAGCCATCGGGAGTCAATCCTATGTGGAGTACTCACTAGATGAAAGACACTCACGCCACTAGGTATGAAAGGTGACAATCCGGAGGTTCCACTATCACCGGTGCGTTGGACAATCACCATAATATTCGAAATAATCACCATCTCCACATCCCGTAACCGGTGGAGTTGGTGAAGGGATGACCACGATGCTTTGTCACCACTCCTTCCGCACCACGCGTGAAGGTCAGAGAGTCGCCTCACCACAATGGGTGTAGAAGGGGTGGGATCCTCAACTATAATCGGATCACCAACAGGTGTGCTTCTCCTGATATGGCCTTCATGGCTTTTTGGAACATGAGATGTTGTAACTGGACTAGTGATGAGATGAGGGTAGAGAGCGGGGGGTAGACACCACCGACTTTATACATAGGAGCTCCTCATGATGACTAGTCCCAGAAGAAGGATGCTCTCAGATGGTCGTGTGTGTCAAGTCGGAAAATTAATAAGAGCGGATGTAGACAAGTTGAACTACCACCACCTCTCTAATGGTAATATGTGTGTATGGGCCTCTCTCCTTGGTGGATATGCTTCCCACACTATGGGGAATGATGGATCGAGATCAAACCGAGTTCTCACTCAAGCATCCGTAAGGTGCCTATATGGCATAGCAGATCGAGGTGATGACCTCCTTCTCCGGTAAGTGTCAGCATGCACCTATAAGAGGTGATGAGTGAATCCTCCTAACATATTCCCTAACCCCAAAGAGAGGATGGAACTAGTTTGTCAGTAACAGTGGTGAAGTAACAACGCGGAACTCGACAAGAATGAGCTATTGCCTCCATCTCCCTTGTGATCCTGTGTACCGCTTGATCATGTAGTTCTTATTCCTACACTATGTCCTAGTAGGATGGGAGGAGTAAGCTAGACCCATACTCATAAGTATAAAAGCAAGCCTTAAGACCAGGGAGCCTTACCTTTAGAGGGTACATGAGATGGTACTAGCCTGCTAAGAAACCATGGGGGATTTTAACACTGGTACATGCTATCATAATCAATCGTGGGACTGCACTACTTTCCTCTTTGAGGAGACATCGAGTCGAGGGTAAATCAATCCCGATGACCGCTTCACTCTCACCGTGGTCTTTTTAACTATAGTGAGGGGAGTGCCCTCACAAGTAATCTTGGATCCCTCAAATCCCCTACCAAAGTGAATGATGCATATGGAGGGAAGTTGGCTTGGTCCAAAGCCAAATCCATACCATGGGGAAGGTGAAAATGAACTATGAACCGCCATCTCAATAATCAGAAGACTAACAACTGAACGGCCACTATCACTATAAGAATCGTAATGAGAAATGAGTTTGTATCATTTCTATTTTTATAGATTTTTTGAATTTGAATTAAAATTTGAACCCACATCCAAGAACTTGGAAGTGTTAGGGGTTCAAATGGATTTGAGAAGATTTGATTGAAAGAGGAATTTTGAATGTGAATCCAACTTCAACAAATTTAGGTATGTTGAAATATGGATTCAAATATTTTAAGAAGGATGCTTCCATAAGTTCATGTTTGTTTGAATTTGAAATTTTGATTTGAGGACCCTTTCCTTTAACAAATTTGGGTATGTTAAAGTAAGGGTCAAATTGATTTTTTTTGTTTGGTGATTTTGGAATTTTACTTAGCAAATTTGGGTATGCTAAGTGAAGTGTTTTGAAAATGATTATTTCTTTTGGTAAATTGTTATTTTGATTTTGGAAAATTGAATTCCAACTTAGCAAATTTAGGTATGCTAAGTGAAGAACCCAAGTGTGTTTTGATTGATTTTGAAAATAGGATTCTTAGCAAATTTAGGTATGCTAAGAAAATTCTAAGTGTTTCATTTTGTTTGTTGGATGTTTTGATTTTTTTTAAAAGTAGGATCCATAGCAAATTTAGGTATGCTAAGGAAATCTATGGTGTTTCATTTTGTTTTGATTTGATTGAAAGTGGAGACTTTACTTTAGCAAATTTGGCATGCTAAGAATGAAGTCCCACTTAGTTTAAATGGAAATTTCATAGCAAATTTGAGTATACTAAATGAAATTCAAGGATGTATTCAAAACTTTATTGTGCTTTGGTTTTGAAAATGAAAACTTCTCCTTAGCAAATTTGGTATGCTAAAGAATGAAGTTCCAAAGGTGTTTGAAAATTTTGTTTTGAATTTGGAGGCTACACTTAGCAAATTTGAGTATGCTAAGTGAAGTTCCAAATGTGTTTTGAAAACTTTGATTTTGAATTTGGAGACTTCACTTAGCAAATTTGAGTATGCTAAATGAGGTTCCAAAAGGTGATTGAAAATTTTGATTTTGATTTAGAGACTTTACTTAGAAAATTTGAGTATGCTAAGGATGAAGTTCCAAATGTGCTTTGAAAATTTTGATTTTAGATTTGGAAACTTTACTTAGCAAATTTGAGTATGCTAAATGAAGTTCCAAATATATGTTTGAAAATTTTTGATTTTAGATTTGGAAACTTCACTTAGAAAATTAGAGTATGCTAAATGAAGTTCCAAATGTGTTTTGAACATTTTGATTTTGGATTTGGAAACTTTACTTAGCAAATTTGAGTATGCAAAAATGAAGTTCCAAAATGTTTTGAAAATTTTGATTTTGGATTTTGGGTTTGGAAACTTCACTTAGCAAATTTGAGTATGCTAAATGAAGTTCCAAATGTGTTTGAAAATATTTGATTTTGGATTTGGAGACATCACTTAGCAAATTTGAGTATGCTAAATGAAGTTCCAAATTGTTTTGAAAATTTTTTTTTTTTGATTTGGATTTGGAGACTTCACTTAGCAAATTTGAGTATGCTAAATGAAGTTCCAAATGTGTTTTGAAAATTTTGGATTTTTATTTGGATTTGGAGACTTCAGTAGCAAATTTGAGTATGCCAAATGAAGTTCCAAATGTGTTTTAAAAAACTTTTGATTTTGGATTTTGATTTGGAGACTTCACTTAGCAAATTTGGGTATGCTAAATGTAGTTTTAAATGTGCTTTAAAAATTTTAGATTTTAAATTTGGATACTTCACTTAACAAATTTGAGTATGCTAAATGAAGTTCCAAATGTGTTTGAAAATTTTTGATTTTTGAATTTGGAGACTTCACTTAACAAATTTGATTCTGTTAAATGAAGTTCCAAATGTGTTTTGAAAATTTTGAATTTTGAATTTGGAGACTTCACTTAATTAAATGAATTTTCAAATGTCTTTAGAATTTTGAAAGTATGATTGTTTAAGTTTTAATTTTAAAAGAGGACTCTCCCATTTAACAAATTTGGGAATGTAGGAATGGGAATCAATCTTATTTTTAAAATGTAAAGTTTTATTTTGTGTGATTATTGATTTTGAAAGGGGAATTCCAACTTAATCATATATGAGATATGTTTAAGTGGGATTTCCAAATGATATTATTTTTAGTTGAAATGAAATCTTCATTTAATAAATTTGAGTATATTAAATGAAAATATTCATATGTGCTTTTGAAAAATTTAATTTTATTTGAAAATGGAACTTCCATTCAATAGGTGTGAGTGTATTGAATGGAAAGGTTCATGTCTGCTTTTGAAAACTTCATTTTGATTTTGATTTTTGGAAAGATGATTGTTCATTTTATTTTGAAAATGAAATCTTCATCAAAGTGAATTGATGGAAGATGTTCATTTGTGCTTTTGGAAAATTTATTTTGATTGCAATTTTTTGAAAAGATGATTGTTCATTTTATTTTGAAAATGAGATCTTCATCAAAATGAATTGAAAGAAAATGCTCATTTATGCTTTTGGAAAAGATTGTTTAGTTTTTTTATTTTGAAAACTCTTACATGTAAAGAGATTCTTCCCCTACTTTACATAGAAAAGCAAAGCGGGGTTTATTTTAAATCAGTTCGTTAAGTTCCTACATGGGCAAGCCCCATAGTTAATTACAACCTAAGGAATGGTGATTCCTTAAGAAAACTCTTGATTTAGGTAAATGATTGTTGTCTTCAAAGATTTCAATAGGAAAGGAATATCAATCGATTGGTTTATTTTGAAGATCAAATAGGGTTGATCAAAGCGATGGAGTTATTATTGAAGCCAAAATGAAGATAAGTAAGAGAAGCCCATGATGCTAGAAAATCTAGTGAGTATCTCAAACTATCCTATAATTGGGCTTTACATTTTGAAATTGATTTAGTTTGTTTGAGTTGAATTTTTTATTAAAATTTAGGACTTATGATTCCTTAACAAAAGATTAAGAATTACCTAAGAGGTGAGAAATTATGCTTGTGGCCCATAAAGAGGAGAATCTCGAACCTAAATCTAGGGAGCTTTGGCAAGGCCAAAAGCACAACCTAAATCTAAGACAAAAATGGGTAATTGGTTTGCCTCCATAAGAGAGGATAAACCACTTGGTTTGACTTACTCACGGGGTGGCAACTAACTCCTTCTATAATTTTAAATACATGTAGGCAAGTCTTTATGCTTATGCAAGATAGCTAGGCTATTATTTATTTAGAAAGATACTAAGTCCTTAAACTCACTCCCTAAAGAGACTAGATCATGTAAGGGCAAGCTTCAAATGACCTAAATCTAATGCAATTCAAATTTTATTTAATTTTCAATTTTGGACAATTATTTTGACTCAAGTTAATAGGATTCATATGCCTAATACATGAAACAAAGTTATTGGCCAAAATCGGTGATAAGAGAGGAGGTGTGTTTCCATATGGTCAAGCCAAGTTTCTCGACCAAGGTGGAAGCCCTCCAATCAAGAGTGAAATAAGATGCATTTGTGCATGATATTGTAAAAGAAATACTCATCCATGAGGGTTGCTAATTCTTTTATCTTGATTTTAAGCTTAAGCTTTAGATGAGGTTATGAGTTCTTTATTTTTTAATTTGAGTTGTTGAGTTGGGTAAAAGATTTATTTTTCCTAAGAGCCTAATCACATCCAGAGATACATAAAGCAAGGAAGAAACTAGGAAAAGATGCCACTTAATGCAAAAGCTAAATAAATCATCAATCAATTTATAAAGCTAATAAAAAAAGAATAAAGGCCATTGTGATGGGCACCATCGACAAACAAAAATAATGGGTAGCTCTATATACAACCGACTACAAATGAATTAAATTAAAATTAAGCAAGGAATTCATTATTATGGGGTCTCTAGCTTTATTTCTTCTTTCTTCTTTTCTTCTTTCTTCTTTTTTTTCTTCTTTCTTCTATTGGATGGTTGGAAGATAGATGCTCCAAGGCTTCACATGGTGCATAAGATAGGATCTTATGACCAACTCATCTAATCCCCATAACAATCATTCCAAAATCCTAATTGCACAAATTTTATGAAAAGAAAAGAATGAAAATCTAACTAAACTTACAAAATAGAGATTAGCTAAAACAAATCACATAAATCCCAAGCATGTATATTGGAATTATCACCCCACACATGGGTGACCAAGTCCACGACCTATTGGATTATGCTTTATAAGCACCAGAAACAAAAGCAATTATATATTTTTTATTTATGATAGCCCTTAAGCACAATTCAATCTAGAAAATAATGGTTAGACTAAGATCTACCATTCATTCTATGAGCATAGAACTAACATCAAATCTAAAACATATATCATAAAATAAAATAAAACATCAAACTATGCACCACCCTAACCTAAAAGAAGTGGTGACTTAGGCTAATGTGTGTGCTTTGAAGGTTTGTGTGGTATGCTTTCTATGGCTTTAAGTTAGAATTTTCTAAGTGTGAAAACATGTTCAACTTAGAGGATT
Source organism: Cymbidium sinense (assembly GCA_021442155.1). Classification (NCBI taxonomy): domain Eukaryota; kingdom Viridiplantae; phylum Streptophyta; class Magnoliopsida; order Asparagales; family Orchidaceae; genus Cymbidium; species Cymbidium sinense. Next base: position 5,426,128 of record CM038230.1, read on the forward strand.
TCATATAAGTTGTTTAATTTTTTTTTGAGTTAATTTTATTTATGTTTTGATTATGTTCAAGTGAATCCTACAATTAATTACTAAGTTATATAAAGAGGGAAAGAAGAGAACTTCTCTTTCCTTTCTAACCTAAGTAATTTCTAAAGAAGATTCATATTTTAGTTTTGTTTAGTGAATGTTTTGATTAAATATTTTAATTAATCCTAAGTTAGATAAACTCTAAACAAACCCATTTAAAGAAAAAGCATTTTAAGATTAAATAAAATGAACCAAATTCACAAAACACAAATTACTTCATTTTTTTCCCAACATATAACATGCATATGAATGAGTCCTAAGCATATCTATACACACAAATGAGAATATTTAACATACTTTATGATGCATGCTAAGTAGTTCATTTAAAGAAATTTGGAAGTTTAATATGCATGATTTTCTTTATGTAGAAAAGATATTTGTTATCCACTTTTCACATGCACACATGAAAGTAAGAAATGCATAAGTGAGTACAACGCATTGTTAACGGAGGTGTAAAACACAAGACCTACTTAGAAACATAAAATCTTCCTCGGGTTGTCAGACTAATATACCATTTTCTTTAAATACAAACATGTGTACAAAAGGAAATGGAAAAGAAAGAATGCAAAAGTTTATTAGTTGATTTATTTTGTTTATGCAATTTATATGTGCAAGCATAGGTTTTCTTCTTAAGTAATAGCATAGGGAAGAGTAGGATATGGAATTAGGCAAGTGTTAGGTTCTTTTCAAATGAACCACACATCTTACCAAATCTACTCAAAACTATAAAAGAAAAGAGGAAGACCTACACTAAGAACATCCTTATATTCTCTCACATGCAAACTCATAATTAAAATATAAGTAACACACTTTCAGATTTGATAATTGATTTATATGTTTTGAAAATAATTTGAATTTAGTAGTGATAATAGCCACTCTTATTTCTACTTTAGCCTACAAATTTGACATAAAGTAAACAATTTCATTTAAAAATTTGAATTTGAAAATATGGATGCATGAAACCACATGACATACAAGTTTAACATGTTGGAGAAAGAATCAAAACAATGAAAGCATGTAAACACATTAACTTTAATTAAATCCTAATGACATTCTTATGAAATAAGAAAGCTTAAAATAAATCAAAGTGTATTCAATGTGACTTTTGTTTGATCTTAAGTTTGATTTAATTTTGAAAATATGGATTAAGTTTGCTATTCCTAATTCCCACGTGTTTGATATTTTTTTTAACTTTTAGATGATTAGATTCATTTTATATATTAATTAGGTTAAGGTATGAATTAAGCAAGTTAATTAACCTTACATACACCACCTTAGCGTTAACCAAGTAATTATGAGCCAGATGACATAAAACTCACAAAGAATTTAACCATGCACCTAGGAAGAAAAGGCATAATGTAATTTGGCTCATGATTAATGGTTAATTAAGCTAAGGGTTTAAGTAATTTCAAAACACTTCACACATATGAATTGGGTTTTGGTTTCCTTAGTGAACTTAGGCTCTTAAACACCTAAGCATCTACCCAAAGTAGATTAATTAAGTTCTGAAAGTTTTAGAATTTTTGAAATTAAGGGATAATTAATGAATTAATCCTTAATTAAAGAGGATTAAGGAAAGAAAAGGGGATTTAGGGAATAGCTTGGAAACACCCCAAAATTATTCCATAGTCTCTATTGGATCTAACCTTAATCAACCTTAATGAAAGATAAAATACTAATCAACCTTAATTATCCTTAATTAGATTAAGGGAGTAATTAGAAAATACATTTGCAATTCCCTAAACCATGATCAAACCAATTCAAACTCATGAGATTTTCTTATAACTCATTTATATTCTCATTTATTCATATATATATATATATATATATATATATATATATATGAAATATAAATATAAATCAATCAAATTTAAATCCAAAATTCAAATTCTACTCAAAATTTCCTATGTTCTTTAAATTTCCTCTTAAGACTTAATTTAAATCATGATCAAATCAATTCAAATTCCAAATCAATTCAAATCCCAACTTGACCTAAAGTCAAAATGTGTCAAAACTTGATCTAAGCCAAATTGATTGAAACCAATAGGTCAAGTTCATTCCAAATCACTTGTTGAACTTGACCAAGCCCTCTCTAATTAGCTGATTGACCCAAACTTGTGAAGGGTCATGTTGAGCAAATTCAAACTTAACCAAATTGATTGAAAACAAAGATACTAATCCACTTCATATGACTAACCAAACCTAAACCTACCCATGACCTCAAATAGGTCAAATGGGTCAAATTAGTCTTGATCCATTTGACCTAAGAGTCACATAAACCAAATTCAAACCTAAACCAAATTGAATCAAACCAAAGCCATAAAACATTTCAAATGGTCATATGAACTTGACCCCTTGGTTTGACCCATTTTGACCATTGGTCAAGTTGACCCATTTTGACCTAAATGGGCCAACATGAGCCAAACTATATCAAATGAACTCCAAATCTAATGAAACATGGCCAAACTATTTTCTCAACATACCCAACATATCCAAATTCAAAATTATCCAAATAACCATTCTACCCATAGGCCATAGAACAAATTTTGGTCAAATCCATGGGGATTGGGTCAAGTCCTCTTCATATCAACTTAATGCCTTCCTAGGTCAAGTAGACCATGGAGTGGTGCACCCAACCCATAGGTTTGGGTTAGCTCACCCAAGGCCAAAACTTAATGATTTCATATGATACTTCTCCACTCTTGAAGCACATGGGAGGTTACCACTCCACTCCAGCCCAAACTCACCATGTGCTTCTAAGCTCAAATAGCCCCTTAATCTTGGCTTGGATCAAAATGGCAAATAATACTGTCTTATTGCCATGGGGAGATATACTTCCCTAATTTCTGAATTAATCATCTCTTGATTGTAAAGTCATAAGAACCAGTGATCCAGCTCTAAGGGGATTTGAATTTAACATTTCTCAATTTTCATCTTTTGAAAATAGGGAGTCCATTGAATCCAAAACTCCAACTACACTCAAACTAGTCACTTTTGCATACTCCACTGGGGATCAAGTGAGCTTGCAACATCTTTCCTAACCTCCAGGCAAGGGGATCCAATTCCATCAAATTGCAAGGAGCTAGGATGGGTTGGTCCATAGAACAACTACTCAACCAGAGGTAATACTTTCTGCATTCAACATAGCTCCTCAAAATAGAGTCTGGTGATCACCTCGATGAGGTTAGATATTTTTTGATGACTAAACTCTCTGGTGTTGGTTCTTTATGAAAGAATGTTTAATGGCATGAGACCATTGGATGCTTGTTGCTTGATGGTGTGTAAAGTTTGATCAATAAGAGCTTGATCAAATCTTTTTGAAAGTGGGCGGTCTCCATTACTTGTTAGGGAAACAGGGGATATGTTGTCCATCCACATTTTGGATGGATGGAGATTAAACACATTTTAAATCCTATTTCACCTTTTAAAAGCGTGGGTTAACTCTTGGCCATTTGATTCTTGATCAAATGAGATATAAAATCATAGCGCATATCATCTTTGTGATGGGATGTTTAAGTAGTTGCTCTCGTTGATTGGAAAATTCACTTGACTGATTATGCATGTATGGATTATGAGATTAGTAGGTATTAAATAATTCTAATTAATCCTCTAAACTTAAAAAATTCATATCTTAAGAAAAATCAAAATATGAGATAAATTGCCACTAAGATAATCTAAAATATTCTAAAATTGGTTTTAATGGATTTTAAATTATATCTTTCTAATTTTGACATTTATTGGAAACCTTAATTTACTAATTACTCTAATTAATCATGATTAATCTCTTGGGTACATTTTGGGGATGATTTCTCTAATTTTCTTGGGATTTATTGTGGCTCAATTGGAATTACTAATTCTTTTTGAAATTACCCATTTCTTATAATTAAGGATAATTAGGGTTTAATTAGTGTTTTAATCCTATTGAAGTTAATTAGGTTTGATCCATGATATGGGAATAATTTTGGGGCATTTCCCTAAGCTATTCCTAAACTCCCTTTCTTTAATCTTCTCTTAATTGGGGTTAATTCACTCATTACCCTCTTAATTAATTTCTTAAAATTCTCAAAACTTTCCATAACTTTATTAATCTACTTTGGGTAGATGCTTGGGTGTTCAAGAGCCTAAGTTCAATTAAAATCAAAACTCAACTCATATGTGTGGTGTTTTGAAATTACTTAAGTTAAACCTTTAGCTTAATTAACCATTAATCATGAGCCAAATTGCATTAAGCCCTTTTCTTCTAGGTGCATTTCAAATTTAAATTCCTTGTGTGGTTTTATGTCATCTCATTGCTCATAATGTTTGGTTAACTATGCTAAATGGTGTAGGTAATAATTAACATATTTAATTCATACCTTAACTAATCAAAATATGAATAATCATCTAAAATTAAACAAAATGTCAAACACATGTGGAATGGGTTAGGAACAACAAACTCAACTCACATTTTTAAAATTAAATCAAATTCAAAATCAAACTAAAATCATACTAAATAAACTTTGATTTACTTTAAATTTCTTATTTCATAAGATTGTCTTTAGGATTTAATTAAAGTGAATATGTTTATGCACTTTAATTACTTTAATCCAAACATGTTAAATATGTCATGTGGTTTCATGCATCCATGCTTTTCATATTTTCAAATTAAAAAATGAAAATATTTTTTATGTCAAAATTGTATGTGTTGGCTAAAGTAAGAATATGAGTGGCTATTATCACTATTAAATTCAAATTATTTTCAAAATATATGAATCAATTATCAAAACTAAAATTTTGCTACTTATGTTTTATTTATATAAGCTTGCATGTGAGTAAAATATAAGGATGTTAATAGTGTAGGTTTCCTTCTTTCTCTTTTAGTATAATTTTGAATAGGATTTGGCAAAATGTATGGTTCATTTGAAATGAACTTAACACTTGCCTAATTCCATATCCTATTCATTAATATACTACATTCAAGAAGGATACTTATATTTGTATAAATTGCATAAATAAAAAATAAATCTAAATAATTTTTTCCTTTCATTTCTTTTGTACAGTTTGTATTTAAGGAAAGTGTTATTAGTGAAAATCTAGTTTAGTCTTTAGTAGCCTAAGTGGGTCTTGTACCTAACATTTGGTTAACAATGGCATGTACTTTTTATGCCTTTCTTACTTTCATGTGCATGTGAAAAAATTAGATAATAATTTATTTTCTAATGAAAATCATGCATCATAAACTTTCAAATTTTCTTAAAGGAATCATAGCATGCATCATAAAGTGTGTTAAACATTCTCATTTGTATGTATAGATATGCTTAAGACTCATTCATATGCATGTTAACATGTTGGGAAAGAAATGAAGTAATGTGTGTTTTGTGAATTTAGTTCATTTTATTTAATCTTAAAATGCCTTTCTTTTGAATAGGCTTGTTTAGAGTTCATCTAAACTTAAGATTTATTAAAAAACTTAATTAAAACATTCACTAAATAAAAGTAAAACATGAATTTACTTTAGAAATTACTTAGGTTAGGGAAGGAAAGAAGTTCTCTCTTTCTCTTTATAAGTAAAAGTCACTTGAACCTAATCAAAACATGAAATAAGATCAACCCAAAACAACTAAATCATTAAATGAAACCCTCCTCTAAGTTGAACACACCTAGAAAATTATAACTTAAAATCATATAAGCATACCAAACCTCAAAGCACACACATTAATTAAGTCACCACTTCTAGCTTTATGTTAGGATGGTGCATGATTTGATGCTTTTTTATTTTTTGTGATATATTTTTATTTTGAATGTTAGGATGTATGTGCATAGAATGAATGGTAGTAAGTCTTTAACCATTATTTTCTATAGGGATTGTCCTTAAGTGTTGTAATAAATAAAATATAAATGATTTTATTGTAGGTGCTTATACCCTAAGCATAATCTAATATAGGTGGACTTAGTCACCCATGTGTGAGTGATAAGTCTAATATACATGCTTGAGATTTTGTGTGATTTATTTGGATTTGTGCGGTGGTACCCAACCATAATTCTTATTCTTTTCATTAGCTTTATAAATTGATTTTTGATTGTTTAGCTTGTGCATTAAGTAGCATTCTTTTCTAGTTTCTTCCTTGCTTTATTTTGGCTGGATGTGGATTAGGCTCTTAGGAAAAAAAAATAAATCATTTACCAAATTTAACAATTCAAAATTAAAAATAAAAACTCATAACCTCAGCTTGGGTTAAAAAAATCAAGATAAAATAGCAATTTGTTGGATGAGTACTTCTTTTATAACATCATGCATAAATGCATATATTTTCACTCTTGATTGGAGGCTTTCACCTTTGCCAAAGAAGCTTGGCTTGACCTTTAAGAGCCATGGTGGAATCACATCTCCTCCCTTCTTTTAGGCCAATAACCTCATTCCATGCATTAGGCATATGAATCTATTAGCCTAAGTCAAAATAATTGTCCAAAAAATGATAATAAAATGAAATCTAAGTTGCATTAGATTTAGGTCATTTGAAACATGTCCTTACATGATCTAGTCTCTCTTTAATAGAAATACTTGACCTACTATCTTTTGCAAAGCATATGACTTGCCTACATGAATTTAAAATCATAGGTAGTCACCCAGAGGATTATAAGTCCAAGTAGGGTGGTTTGTCCTCTTGTGGAAAACTAAATGCCCATTTTGCCTTAGGTTTAGGTTCATTCGACAAAGCTCTAGGGTTGAGGTTCTCCCCTTTGTGGGCCATAAAACATAAATCCTCACCTCTTAGACATTTCCATCTGTGTTGTGGAATCATAATCTAAATAAAAAATCTTCAACAAATTAGATCAATTTCAAAATGTGAAGCCAACCATAGGATAGTTTGAGATGCTCCTAGGTTTCTAACATCATGGGCATCTCCCCTTATCTTCCTTTTAGTTTATAACTCCTCTCTTGATCAATCCCATTTGATATTCCAAAATAATGATTGATAGTCCTTTCCTATTGAAATCTTTGAAGACAATGATCATTTACCTTAATCAGTTTTCTAAGGAATCACCATTTCTTAGATTGTAATTAACTATTTGCCCTAAACAACGATTTAAAATAAATCATGCTTTACTTTTCTAGAATCTCTTTACATGTAGAATTTTCAAAATAAAACTAAACAATATTTTTTGCATAAATGAGCATCTTCTTTTAATTCATTTTGATGAAGATCATTTTCAAATCTGAACAATCAAAAAAAAATCACAATCAAAATAAGTCTTCCAAAAGCACAAATGAACATCTTCCATCAATTCACTTTGATGAAGATTTCATTTTCAAAATAAAATGAACAATCATCTTTCCAAAATCAAAATCAAAATGAAGTTTTCAAAAGCACACATGAACCTTTCCATTCAATACACTCACACCTATTGAATGGAAGTTCATTTTCAAATAAAATTAAATTTTTTAAGCACATATGAATATTTTCATTTAATATACTCAAATTTATTAAATGAAGATTTCATTCCATCTAAAATAATATCATTTGGAAATCTCACTTAAACATATCTCTATATGATTAAGTTTAATTCCTTTCAAAAAAATCAATAATCACACACAAAATAAAACTTTACATTTCAAAATAAGATTGATTCCATTCCTACATACCCAAATTTGTTAAATGGTCTCTTTTCAAAATTAAAACTTAAACAATCATACTTTCAAAATTCTAGACATTTGAAACTTCATTTAATTAAGTGAAGTCTCCAAATTCAAAATTCAAAATTTTCAAAACACATTTGGAACTTCATTTATAATCAAATTTGTTAAGTGATGTCTCCAAATTCAAAATCAAAATTTTCAAAACACATTTGGAACTTCATTTAGCATACTCAAATTTGTTAAGTAAAGTATCCAAATTCAAAATCTAAAATTTTCAAAACACATTTGGAACTTCATTTAGCATACCCAAATTTGCTAAAAATCTCAAATCAAAATCAAAATTTTTCAACTTCATTTGGCATACTCAAATTTGCTATGTGAAGTCTCCAAATCAAAATTTGCAAATTTTAGTCTCAAAATCCAAATCAAAATCAAAATTTTCAAAAACATTTTGGAACTTCATTTAGCTCAAATTTGCTAAGTGATGTCTCAAAATCAAATATTTTCAAACACATTTGGAACTTCATTTACTCAAATTTTATGAAGTTTCAAAAAATCAAAATCAAAATTTTCAAAACATTTGGAACTTCCTTTTAATACTCAAATCTACTAAGTAAAGTTTCCAAATCAAAATCAAAAAAAATACATTTGGAACTTTATTTAGCATACTCAAATTTGCTAAGTGAGTTTTCAAATCTAAAATCAAAATTTTCAAACATTGGAACTTCATTTAGCATATAGTTTCCAAATCTCAAAATCTCAAACACATTTGGAACTTCATTTAGCATACTCAAATTTTCTAAGTAAAGTCTCTAAATCAAAATCAAAATTTTCAAACACTTTGGAACTCATTTAATACTCAAATTTGCTGAAGTCTCCAAATTCAAAATCAAATTTTCAAAACATTTGGAACTTCATTTAGCATACTCAAATTTGCTAAGTGTAGCCTCAAATTCAAAACAAAATTTTCAAACACCTTTAGAACTTCATTCTTTAGCATACCAAATTTTAAGGAGAAGTTTCCATTTTCAAAACAAAACACAACAAAATTTTTTGCATCCTTCAAATTTCATTTAGTATACTCAAATTTGCTATGTGAAATTTTCATTTCACTAAGTGGGAATTCATCTTAGCATACAAATTTGCTAAAGTCTCCACTTTCAATCAAATCAAAAAAAAATGAAACACCATAGGATTTCCTTAGCATACCTAAATTTGCTATGGATCCTACTTTTAAAAAATCAAACATCCAACAAACAAACACTTAGGATTTTCTTAGCATACCTAAATTTGCTAAGAATCCTATTTTCAAAATCAAAAACACACTTGGGTTCTTCACTTAGCATACCTAAATTTGCTAAGTGAATTCAATTTTCAAAATCAAAATAACAATTCACCAAAAAAAAACAATCATTTTCAAACACTTCACTTAGCATACCCAAATTTGCTAATTAAAATTCCAAAATCACCAAACAAAAATAAAATCAATTTGACCCTTACTTTAACATACCCAAATTTGTTAAAGGAAAGGGTCCTCAAATCAAAATTCAAATTCAAACAAACATGAACTTATGGAAGCATCCTTCTTAAAATATTTGAATCCATATTTCAACATACCTAATTTGTTGAAGTTGGATTCATATTCAAAATTCTCTTTCAATCAAATTTTCAAATCCATTTGAACCCACTTCCAAGTTCTTGGATGTGGGTTCAAATTCAAAATTCAAAAAAATCTATAAAGGCAATCACATACAAACTTATTTCTCATTAATTCTTTATTCTTTAGGTTTTCGGTCTTTCTTATTAGATGGATGGTTCAAGTTCATTTTCACCTTCCCCATGGTATGGATTTGGCTTTGGACCAAGCCAACTTCCCCGACTAGACCATATGCATCTTCACTTTGGTAGGGGATTGAGGGATCGATTACTTGTGAGGCACTCCCCTCACATAGTTGACCAGTGGCCAGGATTGAGGATTTACCCTCCGACTCTAATGTCTCCTCTCGAAGAGGAAAGTAAGTAGTCCCATAGGATTGATTATAGCATCAGTATGCAGTGTGCCCAATTCATGGTTTCTTGTGCTAGTGAGGGTTACCATCTCATTTGTACCCTCAAGGTAAGGCTCCCAGTCTCAAGGCTTGCTTCACTTTTTTAGTATGGGTCTAGCTCCTACCACATAGTGTATAAGAACATGATCAAGCGGTACCACACTAGGATCGCTAGATGGGCAAGCTCATTCTTGTGAGTTCCCGTTGTTACTTCACCAGTTACAAACCAGTTCCATCCTCTCTGGGTGGAGTTAGGGGAATATGTTGTTCTCTCATCACCTCTTATAGTGGTACAACATTGCTTCTAGAGGCGGAGGTCATCATTCGCCTTCAATCTATCTTATGCCGGGTAGCGAGCTTAGGATGCTCAGTCGGAACTTCGGTTTGATCTCGATCCATCATCCCCATAGTTTGGGGAAGCATATGCCAAGCAGAGGCCCATACAACACATATTACTAGAGAGAGGTGGAGGTTCGTTAATTGGCGACATGCTTATTGATTTTCGGCTTGACACCTACGTGACCATCGAGCATCCTTCTTGGGACTAGTCATCATAGGAGGATAGCTCACGTGTATAGAGTTGGTGGTGTCTCTACCCCGCTCTACTCCATCACTAGTCAGGTTACAACATCTCTATTCCATAAAAGGCCATGAAGGCCATGGGAGAAGCACCATGTTGGTGATCCGTTATAGTTGAGGATCCCACCCCTTCTACACCACCCATTGTGATGAGGCCAAGCTCTCTCTCGACCTTACGCCGTGTGGTGCGGAAGAGTGGCCAAAGCATCGTGGATTCCTTCACTCCACCATATGTGGATGGGTGATATCATAAATGATAGTCAACCGGTGATGGAAACCTGATTGTCACACCTTTCATACCAGTGAGTCGAGTGTCATTCATCTAGTGAGTACATCCACATAGGATTGACTCTCGATGAGAGGTTTGGTGCCTCTCGATTGCATGATAATGATCCACCTAGATTTTATTTCTATTGAATAGATCATTCTCTCGAGATAGTAGCTCAGAAGGAGATTTTGGGGTATGATTGAAGATGAGAAAGTCGGCTTTGATCCCAATGAAGATGACTTGTTGGGAGACTCGGTTGGAGTCAGCGTAGACACTAAAGGATCTCTTCTCGGAGCGGAAGCCATGGAAGGTGATGAGGTTGATCAAGAAGACATCAGATGGTAGCAGCACCTCATAGTAGTGAAGTAGAAGGATGAGCAAATAGATGGATGGCATCAGTTAGAGGACTTGGTAGCAAGTGAAAAAGCGTTAGCTTTCAAGGGGAGGATCATCGGTTCAAAGGGTAGACCCTAGATTTAATGCTATCCAATATCCCAAGGGTTTTGTGTCACCTTCCTTCAAAAGCTTTGATAGTGAAACCCGGCAACATATAACACACTTGGGGCGATTGTTGCAATGTAGGTGGCGGCGCATTTTGCTTTTTCTTTGTTAGTAGCCTGGCGGGTATTGCTTTTGGGTATGTCAATAATTAGTAAAGATATTTCTTGAGTTAGAGCAACTCTTCATCAAGAGGTTTCTTTGGAGCTCAACAAAGGGTTCTTGTGGGTGATCTCATTATAGCATAACAACACCGTGAGTCCCTTGTTGATTATATTCTCGATGGTGTAACTTGAGTATGAAGTGTGAATCATAGCTATCTGAGACATACCATTAATATTCTCTTGAATATCCATGGCCGGTCACTTCATGCTTAAGGGATTCACTATCAAGATATTTGAAAGCTAATCAACAAGGCGGCTAGTCTACAAGGAAAGGCCAAATAATTGCCTTTTCAAGATCAGTTACTAAAGAAAATCCACATAAAGTCTGACAAGAAGCGGGGCAATCACAATGATTGATAAGAGCGACCAGTAGAGATCAATCTAGAGACCATGACCTCGGTGACCACCACCTCCTTTGCCACCTCGGCCTCCACAGCCTCCACAGCCACACGCACCATCACCATGTGCATACATGTACCAGGTAGCTATGGTCCACCTACTCTTTTAGATAAGTTAAACAAACCTTATTCTTTTAAGAGGGAGGAAATCGGGAAGATCTTTAAGAATCTCTTAAAGAAACTGATTTTCAACTATAAGCCTGGAGGAGGAAGTAGGCAAAAGTCATGATCCAAACTTTTGCCCTTACCACCATATGCTAGGCCACATGTTTTGGAGGATGGTTTCACATTCAAGGATTGGCTAGTTTCAAGATCGGTGTTGTAGTTATCCCAAAGGAATACCTTGTGGAACAACCTTCAGTTCCATCATGGTAATCCTTGGGGATACATGTGATCTACCAAAAATAAAGAAGGTTGGGATATTTCTCTATCCAAAACCTCTAAGAAGATCATCTAGAAGGTCAAGAAGCTTTCTTGTAGGTGCTTGAGTCTCAAACCTCCAACACCAAGGAAGGTTTGCAAGTTGTGCCAACTCTAGGAAAGCTCAGCGCATCATGTCACCAGATAGCCCTTTAGCATAGCCAGCGACCATGTCCAACCTCAGCTATAGATAGCTTCCACACTTGGCTTCTTACATTTCACTATTTATTTCTTACTAGTATAACTCTTGTATCTGGATAAGGGCATCAAATCCCTTACTACTCACTTTACTTGATTTCTACTTTGTACCTCAAATAATTCCAAGAAATTGAAGAATAAAGCTAGTTTGAATTACATCGTGTCACGATGGGTTGTCTTCTTCTATTCCTAACAATAACTCTTCAAGTCAAAATAACTATAATAATTGATCTTTCTCTTTTGATTTAGAGTTGGACTTTCCAACTACTACAGTTCACCTCTTGAGATAGACTTGGAATCATCCGATTGAGGGTCCCATAGGAAAACCGTAGGTGAGCTGATGTCGGGTAGAACCTTCCATTACCTGCCATAAGATCACCAAGTCAAACTCCATGGTAGTGACAATACATCTTCTCAGCACCTTAAGATAAGGAAATAAGTCATTGGTATAGAAGATGAACAAGATGCTCCACCCTTGGATATGCTTGTGGAAGACTAGCTCAAGGTTGGACTACAACGTCCTTTCTCATCTAAGAAAGTTTCCATCTAAGCTAAGCATATGATGCCCTTGTCTTATCCAAAGAGATGAGGGAATCACTAATCAAGGCTATCCTTGATCTTGAAATATGCTTAGCTGATGCTATAGGTGAGGAAGCACATTATGCAAAAGAAGCAGGGGTCACCTTCATGAAAACCTTCTTGGGGACTTGGAGCTGTCCCCCTACATCATTGACATGGAGGTTGACTTGCGAGTTCTTGTGGATCAAGTGCATCGGTGAAATTATGAGTCTAAAGACCCTTGCCTATTTGAGGATCAACATCTACACTCCAAGGAGATGGGATGATGTTGAGAGGATTCAATGAACAAGGTGAGCGGGCTTTAGGTTCTATATGTTACCTTTGGAGATAGTTGAAGAGCCAAGTTTTACATCATTGAATACTTCATTCACTACTTTTATTGGTTGGATACATCAGACAAGATCATTCCATCCTCCCTCCATGCATCAAGTTAGAAAAGATGGAATTGAATACCATATCAAGAGATGAAAAGTCATTTTTAGTTAGAGGTTGAGATTTATGAGGATGACCTACTATCTTCCTCAAATACCCTTTATCATGAACTTGGACAAAATTCAAATGCAAACACAAAAGAAAAGAAAATGAAGAAAAGAAAAGCCAAAAGAAAATGAAAAGAAAAATAAAATCCCAAGTGAACAAGAAAGGGAATTGAAGAAGAAATAGATCGCATATCACATTCCACCCAGTTCATTCCATCATATGGACATGTGGGTAGGATGGCTCAACCTCCACGGTAGAAGCAGAGAGGTAGTTCAGGCGGAGACCCTTGGTTGGTCATCAGTAGAGGTTGTTCTAGTTCATGAGTACTACTATTCACATAGACTTGGAATCTAGCTGGGAGGACAATGTGATTAGTATACCGACAACCCTCTTAGTGGGTTCCATTGAAGGTGACTTTTGATCAGACATAGACAAAGACCAGGGCCTCCAAGCAAAGCAAAGTATTGAATCTTTATTTTGAAACTATTAGGTAGTAGTTGGGAACCTTAGCTCTTTCCTCACTTACATCTCAGAAAGTTGAAGGTTTGATAGTTAAGGAAGTCCCTAAGTCTTCCAATGACATGAAGCGAAGAGGTTCTTTTTGGGATCATCATCTTTAAGTCTTGAAGTTGATGTAGAACTTGAGGATACTTTTAAAGAATTAATGGAATTACCATTTGACTTTTACTCCTTGTGTTCAAAATCTTATTTAGAAAGGTTTAGTTCCTCACACATGGTCCAAGCACAAGTCAGTATTTTGAAAAGCTATGGAATATAGGTAGGAAATCACAATCAAGAGCGGGACTAGGATTGATCTGATGGTCGGTTGATGATGAAATTACTAGTTGTTACCAATCATTTGGAGTTTAATAGTTCTTCTCACACACATCAACTCTTATGAGAATGTGTGTTTAGAAATATCAGATGATCAAATGATCTCCAAGTCAAAGAGGCACCACCGAATTTGAAGAAGATGTTCATTCAACAATAAAAGCTTAAAGAAATCAACCTCATGATAGAAGAAAATCATGCATACATCATTCGTTGAATGAAGAAGAAACCAATGACTTAGTTAGTATTGATTGAGTTTAAAGACAGCATGGAGTTATGAAGAAATGCATATATCTTTTGATAGCGTCCATAAGCTAATAGATCTATTACACTAAGCAAGCTCCTAGATGCATGCGATTAGAAATTGAACAATAGGTCATTTTAGAAGTCAAGAAATTGACGTCTTTGGTTTCATCGAGGAAGAAAAATATCTACCTAGTTAGCTATTATAATCCAGTTAAGAAGAAGAATGGCCAAATTCACATATCGTCAATTTTAGGGACTTAAACAAGGCATGTCCTAAGGATGAGTTTCCTCTTCCCTAGAATTAATGGTGGACATTGCCTCATCTCATGTCTTTTCTTTCATGGATGGGTCTTCATCCAAATCAAGATGTCTCTCGAAGATGAAAGAAACATTACTTTTCAAACCCCTAATCGAAATCTTCTCTTATAGGGTCATGCCTTTCAACCTTAAAATCTTTGGTGCTACATTATACCAGCGCCATGACTCGGATCTTCAATGAACTCATCCATCATCAGTTGAGTGTTATGTTGATGATCTTGTAGTTAGAAGGAGAAAATCTTTGACTTGAGAGTAGTTTTTGATTAGATAATATAACCTCAAAATGAATCCCAAGTGTGCATTGAGTAGCTTGGAAATTCCTTGGGTTTTTTTGACATTGGGAATAGAAATAGATCCTAAAAGATTAAAGCTATCTTAGAAATGCCACCTCTAAGAGTTTAACTCAACTCATCCTTTTTAAGGATTGCATATCTAAGATGCTTTATCTCAAACCTATCGGAGATGCAAACCATTTTCAGCACTTATCAAAAGGATGTTAAGTTCAAAGATGACAAGTGCGACATGCCTTGAAGACATCAAGCATTATTTGGTAGCCAAGTTTAGCGACTATCGGTAGGCCACTCATCCTTTTGCGTTACATTGGACAACTCTCTGATGCTCTTTGGCCCCAATGATGAAGGAAAGGAAAATTCTCTCTATCTCAATCATCGTCTAATTCCTAAAACTATCACCTATTGAAACATTGCCTAGCTTTGATCTTTGATTCCCAAAGCTATGGCATTATATTCTTTCTTATAAGGTGAACTTGATCTCTAGAATAATCCCTTTGCATCTCATGACGCCATCTATCGGACATTTTGGCATCGGGCCATGATACATTCATAGTTTGATATCACATTTGTACCCCTCAGGCGGTAAAGGATAGGCACTAAATTTCTTTTCATCACACCCACTTCCTGATTTTTCCACTTAGTGATGATCTCCCGATGAACAAATCATGAACTTAGGGAGGCCAATCGATGGGAGATGTATTTTGATGGTGTTGCTTCTTTTCTTAAAGGTGAAGCACCACAATCTACTCTCTAGAAAAGGCGTAGGAATAGTTCTTCTAACTCCAAATAATGATGTGATGAGATTCTCATACTATCTTTCCACCTGCACCAACAATGAAGCAGTATGAGGCTTTGATTGTGGTCTAGAGTTAGCCATCACTATCGGTGTCAAGAGCATCAACATCTTTGGGGATTCTCGGTTCATCATCAAGCAGTCTACATCTACCATGTTCTTTGTCATTACTATGAGTATGCCATGAAGTCACCATCTACAAGGTTCCTAGCGGAGAATGTAGCAAATACTTTGGCCAAACTTGCCAAAGAATGGCATGGAAGATGAGTCCATTTCAAGGGTCCAAAATAGACAAGTCCTATCCCTTATTGACGTTGAACTCATCGAGAGACTTTCTCTTGAAGGGGAGGTTGCTTGCCAAAATGGACAAGGAGGCTGGATTGGAGGCAACCATTCATACACTTGAACAGATAAACTACCTCAAGAAAGGTCACATGGTGAAATAAAGAGCTCTCTCTTGCTCTTGTTGATGGCACCTTATACCGGTCCTTTGACCAATTATGGTTACATTGTTTGGACAAACATGAAGCCCATGGCATTATAATCGAGGATACATTCGGTCTATGAGCACATCAATCGATTTGAAGATGAAGATGAAGATCAGCGACTTGGATACTAGGCCTTGATTACAAATGCATGGATGTAGCTAGGAGATGCCATCAATGTCAAGTACGATGGTCCTCCACCAACCACAATATTCTACACTTGCTCATGGCCATTTGAGTGTTGGACATTATAGGTCCGATCCTCCTTCTTCCAAGGGCATCGATTCATCTCATCGACTACTTTTCCAAGTGGGTGGAAGCCATCCCACTCAGAGGTCACATTTCGAATGTGCTTCAATTTTTTAGGAACCATATCATATATAGGTTGGGGTTCCTCGATGAATTATATCGATAATGGTACGCATTCAAAAGCATGAAGATCAATAGCTGCGGTATAGAAAGAGATACTCCACCATCTACTGCACAAATGGCTTAGCGAAGCATTCAACAAAACTCTCATCCAAATACTAAGAAGACTCTTGATGATAAAAAGATAGTGGAATGAGCGGTTGGTTTGAAGCCTTGGCTCTTGCATACATATCGAACTCACTCGGTACCCCATTTTCTTAGTGTATGGGTGCAGCCATTCTTCCTTTAGAAGTTCAACTCCCATCACTAAGGATAGCATTGGGTAATAAGATCACTTGAGAGAATGCAAAGTTGTGATTAGAAGAGCTCAAGGTTTGGAGGAGAGTCCCTGGGCATGCAGAACCTCGAGTTGTACAAACCAAAATGATTCAAGCTCACGTGGTCCATCCTAGGTCTTTTCAAGTAGGAGAACTTGTGTTAGTCTTAAGGAGACCAATTGTTGCCCATCAAGATGGGAGGCAAGTTTGAACCCACTTGGGAAGGCCCCATGTCATAGAGAAGGCCTACTAAGAGGATCTTATCGACTTATTGATTGTAAAGGGAACACGATGCTTCCAATTAATGGGCTCTATCTAAAGAAATATTACCCTTGAAATAAATCATGTTTGAAAATAATCATTAATAAAAGAATAAAAATTTGATTCCATTCATCAAATCTTCTCTTCTTTGAAGCATTGTTTGCTTTTCTTGTGAATCCGTCAATATTTAGGGTAGGTGTAAGAGTCCCCGGTGGCATCCTATCCCCTTTCACATACAAACACAATCTCCATCTATTAGAATAGGTGTAAGAGAACAGAGGCATCTATTTTGATTAACATAACTAAGATAAGTGTGAGAGAACCCGCGCATCCTTTCTTAGTGGGAATCTGTTTGCCATTCATGGCACCATTTCATCAAATTCCCTTGTGTTTTTTGGTGTAAGATTCCCCAGAGGCATCCTATTCCTTTTAACATGCACAATAATAAACATAAATATTTTATCTTTTACTTTGATATGGGAGCAAGCCCCATGGCACTCACTCATTAGCTCTAGGTGGGTACACATCTACCTGGTATGTCATGGTCATTTATTGGAAGATGTGAGTCCCCATGCTTTCTTCATCTAACTTGACCATTGCTAATGGCCTAGTTAGTTTGGTAGTCTTCACCCCAGTTACCTCATGTTGACTTTGCTTAAGAAGATGTGAGTCCCCTTTCTTTCTTCTTGAACTAGCCATCATGCACTAACTAGGTTGAGTATATTTGAGGTTTAGGTAAGTCCCAGAGGCTCCTTTCCTCTTGACTACTTTTGAGTTGATATAAGTCCCCCAGTGGCATTCACTCAATAGTCACCCTAGGTCGGATAGCACTGTCGGCGAAGCAGACTATCCGTGTCGGTGGTATAAGAAGGATGTGAGTCCGAGCTTTCTTCTAGGCGATTGTTGTAGCGATGGGCACCTTAGGTTGGTTGATATTGCTATATCTTGACTCACGTGGATACACCACTCTTGGCATATGAGTCCATGCTTTCTCCTTGAGTTGGACCAATACCTATTGGATATATGACTAGCCATGTCATCTTCTCAGTGTTGGATTAAGCCCTTAGCCCCATCCCTACGGGCACTCTATTTGGATCAAGTCCTTTGTGAGACCTAGACACTACGGTTACTTTTGGATTGGACATTCCCCTTTCCTAGTAGCCACCATTATGGTTGGAAGAATTTGTTGGATGTGTAGATTCTCCCTTGGTTTAGTAAATCGAGATAGGTCTAGGCGATGATATAAGCTCCTTCTCAATTTGATCCCTCATAAACTAATAGGGTCCATGATAAAACAAACAAAATTTTGCTTGTGGATTAGAATTCAAGCCCCAAAGGGCCCTTTTCCCAAGTAGGCATCCTATCTTTAGAGGCGTGTCAGAGAACTCCCTATAGGAATTTCTTGACCTGAGTTGAGATAAATCCGGTGTACTCACTCCATAGTCCCTTTGGTAAGGTTCAATCTATTTTTCCACAAGAAGGTTACCCACAGTCATCCGCTTTGAAAGATTTAAGACTTTGATGCATTCTTTCTAGCATAATTATTGAAATGGGCGCCTTAGGTCAAGTTCAATTTGTTGCCCAAAGCAATCTCCACAGTGGTCTTTTCTAGTGGAAGATGTGAGTCCGAGCTTTCTTCCCTTGAATTGATCATTGCAAACGAAAGGCACTCCTTTGGTTGGATAGTTCTCCCATTGTGAGAGGTTACTCCCTTTGGTTTAGTAAATCTAAGATAGGTCTAGATTCTAAAATCTCCTCCGGTTTGATCCATCACCAATGAATCCATCAAAACAAACAAATCAAAAAAATGAAACTTTGACTATCCTTGAGTGATTTAAGTCTAGCCATTCACTCAATAGTAGTCACCCTAGGTGGTTCGATCTGTTGCCCACCAACCGATCACCCCGTGATTCCTTGTTTAGAAGATGTGAGTCCACTTTCTTTAAGACTTGACCATTGTATACTAAAGGCATTTTGGTTGGATAGTCTTACCGTGGTTGGTAAACTACTCCCTTTGAATTGGTCTGAGTCAAGTCTAGGCCTTCATGGCTCTTACCAGTCATCATCAAAAATAGATCCATCTAAATCAAAACAAGAAAAATGAAAAATGAAATTCTTGACTATCTTTGAGTTGATTTAAGTCCCCAATGACATTCACTCAATAGTCCTTAGGTTGGGTTCAATCTTGTCTTACCAATGATTGCCCCAGTCTCTACTTTGGAGGATGTAAGTCTACTATGCTTTCTTCCTATTGCTACATATGCAAAGGCATCCCTTTGGTTGGTTAGTCCTACTATGCTTAGTAGACTACCCTTTGGATTGGTAAATCGAGTTAGGTCTCACCTGTGGTTCTTACTATGCTCCATGAAACCAGGCTCATCTCAAAATTTAAACCTATAAAATTAAAAAAATTCAACTCTCTTGTGGGAATTCTCCTCAGAGACTCATATCAAATCAACCTCTCATCCCCTTGTGGATGACTTGAACTACTTCCCTAGTGCATGGTTCTACTCTATCCCTTAGTGGATTCTTCCCTCTCTCTTATGTCTTGGCATTAGAGCCACATTTCACTAAGCTCAATTCTTTCTACACCTGTTAAGGATAGATTATTTCATTAGTGCTTGTGATCTTTCGATGTTGTTGATCATTTTGATTAACACCAATTCATCTCGTATTCCTTGTCAATCACACCACACTATTGGGCACCCTTTGTTGACCTCATTTTAGAATGAGTTATCAACCCCTCCATCTTAGACTTTAAGAGTTCCTTAGTTTTAAGACATGTCTAGTGATTAGGTGGACACTCAACCTAGCCCTAGAGACTTAGAAGAGTTAGCTATAGGAATAGGTCATGCCTTAGGAATGTTAGGAAAATCTACCCCTTAGCTTGAACCATTCCTCACTTTCCTTCCTTCAAGTCAAACTCCAAATCAATCTATTTGATTTTTCTAACTCAAATCAACTTCATGTGATTGAAATCCATGATTAAAATCCATGAAATTCCAAGTCCAAAAATTTCCTAAGTCCTTAAATTTTTTTTAAGGACTTAACCTAAATCATGATCTAAACCAAAATGAACTCATGATATTTTCTCATAATTCATTTATATTTTCATTTATATTCATATATATAAATGAATATAAATTCAAACCAATCAAACTAAACTCAAAATTCAAAATCAATTTGAAATTTTCTAAGTCCTTTAAGTTTTCCTTCATGGACTTAGCCAAAATCAAATCTAAATCAATTCAAATTCATAGGATTTTCTCAAAATCATTTATATTCTCATTTATATTCACATACATAAATGAAATATAAATACAAATCAATCAATTCAAATCCAAAATTAAATTCTAAATCTAAAATTTTCCTAAGTCCTTTAAGTTCCTTTGGACTTAGCCTAAATCATCTTCAAATCAATTCAAATTCATGGGATTTTCTCATAACTCATTTATATTTTCATTTATATTCACATATATAAATGAAATATAAATATAAATCAATCAAACCAAATTCAAAAATTCAAGCTTCAAACTCCAAAATTTCCTAAGTCCTTTAAATTCCTTTTAATGGACTTAGCCTAAATCATGATCAAATCATTTGAAATCCTTGAAGTTTTCTCATGATTTATATTCTCATTTATATTCACATAAATAAATGAAATATAAATTCAAACAATCAAAACTAATTCCAAAATCAAATTCAAATCCACTCAAAATCCAACCTAAGTCTTTCAAGTCAAAATCTTGAACTTAGCCTAATCAACTTCAAATCAAGCCAAACTCTTGATTTTCCTTCATGATTCAATCAACCCTACAATCATGAATCCATATATAAATACAAACTTCAATCACAAAATCAAAATCAAATTCAAAATCAAACCCATATCCTTTATATTCTTCTTTGAATGAAATTGTCAAATGAATCAAAACCCATTTGACTTCAAACCACTTGCAAATGGATTTATATTTCAATCATAAGTCCATATACAAGTTCAATCAAACTCAAATCAAGCTTTGACCAAGCCATTTGACCCACTTAGGCTCACTTGAGTGACCTAAAGTACCCTTATGAGCCAAATTCTAATCCTAACCAAATTGGATTGAATCAAACTCACATATGCCTCTCATGATTGATCAACAATCATGATAATCAATCAACCAAATTGGGTCAAAACCAAGTCAAACCTAAGGGTTGACCAAGTCAACACTTAGCCAAATGAAACCTAACATAGCCAAATCATCCCATAATTGATTGAAACCATTGATCTAAGTTCATTCATGAACTATGTTTGAACTTTACCAAGTAAACATTTGAACCTAACTTGTATTCAATTGACCCAGTTAAGTTGACCTAAAAAATTAAAATGTGTCAAAACTTGATCTAAGTCAAATTGATTGAAACTAATGGGTTAAGTTCATTCCAAATCACTTGTTAAACTTGACCAAAGCCTCAATTATCCAACTATATCCAACTGGCCCAATTGGCCTTAGAATGACTTGATAAAGGGTCATGTTGAGCCAAATTTAAACTTAACCAAAATTGACTAGAAACAAAGATACCATTCCATTCCATATGACTAACCAAACTTAAACCTACCCTTGACCTAGCCAAATAGGTCAAATTGGTCAAATGGTCAACTTGACCCATTTAACCTAAATGAAGTCATATGAGCCAAATTCAAAAGTAATCAAACCAAAAGCCACCAAAACCTTTCAAATGGTCATATGAACTTGACCCAACCTTGGTTTGACCCAATTTGACCAATTGGTCACTTGACCCAAGTTGACCCATTTTGATCTAAATGGGTCAACATGAGCCAAACTTATCAAATGAATTCAAAATCTCATGAAACTTGGCCAAACCTAGTTTCTCCACATACCAACATATTCAAATTGAAAAATCTATAAAATGACCATTCTACCACTAGTCCATAGAACAAATTTTGGACTAATCCATGGGTAATTTGGTCATACCCTCTTCATATCAACTTGATGCCTTCCAAATAGCTCAAGTGACCAAGTGAAGAGTGAACCAACGGGTTGGGTCATCCAAAATGAAACTAAGGCCAAAATTGACCCATGGGTCAAATTAGCTCATTCTCCACCCAATTTGAAGCACATGGGAGGTTGACAATCCACTCAAGACCTGTGACCATGTGCAAACATATGACCTAAACAACCCCTCCAATGTGATCAATTGGATCAAAATCATAAGAGAGTCATCTAAGTTTTCTAAGAGGTATTTGAAAAGTGATCTTCTCGATTTTCTCCATTAAGAGCTCACTTGAACCTTCAACTTTCCTCTTCACTCACATCCCAATTCCTCTTGCACTCCCTTGAGGATCAAGTGCACTCAAGCTCTCATTTGAGTTCTCAAAGTAAGAGAGCCTTATTTGGATCAAAGCAAAAGAGTGTGAAGTAGGAAGATTCACTCAACCCCAAGGCTTGAAAATTTCAGCAGGCTTTGTCTCCACTAGATGAAGCTACCTCATTCGAGCTCGAGTGGGTGAGATATAGAATTTTCCACCACTTAGCTTAGGAGGTGTTGGTATTTTGTGAAAGAAATTTTCAAGTCATGAGAAATCCATTGGATAGACTTCTCTTTAGCTTTTGATGGTGTGGGCATTTTCATTCTAATCCAAGCTCAATTGAGCTGGATCTTCCCTAGATCATGGATGACTATTGATCTAAGGGAAAAACTGGGAGATCGGCCATCCATTCACACATTTTAGATGGATGGTCAAGATTATTCCCATGTTTTAGAAATGATTCACCCTTTAAAAACCTCGGGGTGATCCGTTGACCCTTGATCGAATGGCGGGGATCAAAGCGCGTCCGCCACACACCACCTAACGTGATGTTTAAGTGAATCCCTCACCATGACATGTAAAGCGCATTGATCACCGCCGCATCTTGTGAGGGATTAGTTAGGGAATTTAATTAATGTTGATTAATCTCGATCTTCAAAATTCATATCTCTCTATAAAAAAAAAAATATGAGATAAAATTCTATGAAAATATAATTCAACCTAGAATATTTTAAAATGATTTCAATAGATTTTGAATTATGCTTTTTTTTTTAAGTTTTAATAGAAATCTCATTTTGCTAATTACCTCTTAATTAATCTCGATTAATCCCAAACTTATTGGGTATGTTTTGGGGATGACCTACCTCCTAATTTTCTTGGGATTTATTGAAAGTGGAAATTACAATTATGTTTTCTAATTACTCCCTTAATCTAATTAAGGATAATTAAGGTTGGATTAGTGTTTTAATCTTTCATTAAGGTTGATTAAGGCTAGTTCCAATGAAAAGGCGTAGGGAATAATTTTGGGGTGTTTCCCCAAGCAATTTCCTAAATCCCCTTTTATTTTTTAATCCTCTCTTAATTAAGGGTTAATTCATTAAGTATCTCTTAATTAATTTCTAAAAATTCTAAAACTTCCATAACTTAATTAATCTACTTTGGGTAGATGCTTAGGTGTTTAAGAGCCTAAGTTCAATTAAGAAATCAAAACCCAATTCATATGTGTGAATGGGTGTTTTGAAATTACTTAAGCTAAACCCTTAGCTTAATTAACCATTAATCATGAGCCAAAATGCATTAGGCCCTTTTCTTCTTCTAGTGCATTGCAAGTTTAAATTCTTGTGAGTTTTATGTCATCTCATTACCTCATAATTACTTGATTAACTTTGCTAAGGTGGTGTAGGTAAGGGTTAATTAACTTACTTAATTCATACCTTAACCTAATTAATATATAAAAATAAATATAATCATCTAAAAATTAAATAAAAATATCAAACACATGTGGGAATGGGTTAGGAGAATAGTAAACTCAATCCACATTTTCAAAATTAAATCAAACTTAAGATCAAACAAAATCACATTGAATACACTTTGATTTATTTTAAGCTTTCTTATTTCATAAGAATGTCTTTAGGATTTAATTAAAGTGAAAGTGTTTACATGCTTTCATTACTTTGATTCTTTCCCCAACATGTTAAACTTGTATGTCATGTGGTTTCATGCAACCATATTTTTCAAATTTAAATTTTAAAATGAAATTGTTTACTTTATGTCAAATTTGCATGTGTTGGCTAAAAGTAGAAATATGAGTGGCTATTATCACTACTAAATTCAAATTATTTTCAAAACATATAAATCAATTATCAAATATGAAAGTGTGCTACTTATATTTAATTATAAGCATGTGAGAGAATATAAGGATGTGCTTAGTGTAGGTCTTCCTCTATTTTTTCTTTGGATAGTTTTGAATAGGATTTGATAAGATGTGGTTCATTTGAAAAGAACCTAACACTTGCCTAATTCCATATCCTATTCATCCCTATGCTATTACTTAAGAAGAAAACTTATGCTTGCACATATAAATTGCATAAACAAAATAAATCAACTAATACAACTTTTGCATTCTTTCCTTTCCATTTCATTTCTTTTGTACACATGTTTGTATTTAAGAAAAGTGGTATATTCGTCTGGACAACCCGAGGTTGTGAGACTTTAAGTAGCCCTAAGTAGTTCTTGTACCTTACACCTCTGGTTAACAATGGTGTTGTACTCACTTATGCCTTTCTTACTTTCATGTGTGCATGTGAAAATTGGATAAAACCTTTTCAACTTAAAGAAAATCATGCATATTAAACTTCCAAATTTCCTTAAATAAACTACATAGCATGCATCATAAAGTATGTTAAATATTCTCATTTGTGTGTATAGATATGCTTAGGACTCATTCATATGCATGTTGTACATGTTGGGAAAGAAATGAAGTAATATGTGTTTTATGAATTTGGTTCATTTTATTTAATCTTAAAATGTATTTCTTTTTTGAATGGGTTTGTTTAGTGTTTATCTAAACTTAGGATTAATTAAAGATTTAATCAAAACATTCACTAAACAAAACTAAAATGTGAATCTACTTTAGAAATTACTTAGGTTAGGAAAGGAAGAGAAGTTCTCTTCTCTTTCCCTCTCTTCTAACTTAGTAATTAATTATGATTCACTTGAACATAATCAAAACATGAAATAAAATTAACCCAAAATAATTAAATAACTTAAATGAAGTCCTCCTCTAAGTTGAACATATTTTCACACTTAGAAAATTCTAACTTAAAGTCATAGCTAAGCATACCAAACCTTCAAACCACACATTAGCTTAAGTCACCACTTCTAGCTTTAGGTTAGGGTGGTGCATGGTTTGATGTTTTATTTTATTTTGTGATATATGTTTTAGACTGGATGTTAGGATGTATGCTCATAAAATGAATGGTAGGGTGATTTTTGTCTAACCTATTTTTTTTGTAGGGGATTGTGCTTAAGGGCGCTATCATAAATAAATAAAATTATAGATGCTTTTGCTTGCAGGTGCTTATAAGCATAATCGATAGGCCAGTGGACTTAGTCACCCATGTGTGGGGTGATAAATCCAATATACATGCTTAGAATTTGTGGGTTTGCTTTTCTAATCTCTATTTTGCGGTGTTAGTTAGATTTCCATTCTTTTCCATTTCATGTAAATTTGTGCAATTAGGATTTTGGAATGATTGTTATGGGGGGTTAGGATGAGCATTAGTCATAAGATCTATCTTATGCACCATGTGAAGCCTTGGAGCATCTACCTTCCATCCAAGAAGAAAGAAGAAAATAAGAAGAAAGAAGAAATGATGTTTGGAGACCTCCATAACAATGAATTCCTTGCTTAATTATAATTTAATTTATTTATAGTTGGTTGTATAAGGGTAGAGCTTCGGCTATCCACATTTGTTATTTTTGGGTTTGTATGATGGTGCGATCTTTTTATTCTTTTTTGCGATTAGTTTTATAAATTGATTGATGATTTGTTTAGCTTTTGCATTAAGTGGCATCTTTTCCTAGTTTCTTCCTTTCTTTATGTATGGCTGGATGTGGATTAGGCTCTTAGGAAAAAATAAATCTTTTACCCAACTTAACAACTCAAATTAAAATAAAGAACTCATAACCTCATTTAAAGCTTAGGCTTAAAGCAAGATAAAAGAATTAACAACCCTTAGATGGATAAGTATTTCTTTTATAATATCATGCACAAATGCATCTTATTTCCCTCTTTATTGGAGGGCCTTTGCGGAGAAACTTGGCTTGACCATTGAGAGCTATGGTGGAAACACACCTCCTCCCTCCTCGATTTTGGCCAATAACTTTGTTTCTCATGCATTAGACATATGAATCCTATTAGATTGAGTCAAAATAATTGTCCAAAATGAGAATAAAATAAAATTTGAATTACATTAGATTAGGTCATTTTAAGCATGCCTTACATGATCTAGTCTCTTTAGGGAGTGATTTAAGGACTTAGTCTCTTTCTAAATAAATAACAACCTAACTATCTTTCATATGCATAAAGACTTACCTACATGTATTTAAAATCATAGGAGGAGTTAGTTGGCCACCCCGTCAGTAAGTCCAAGCGGTCGGGTGATTTGTCCTCTCTTGTGGAGGCAAACCGATTACCATTTTGCCTTAGATTTAGGTTGTGCTTTTGGCCCTTGCTAAAGCTCCCTAGATTTAGGTTGAGATTACTTCTCCCTTTGTGGACCATAAGTATAATTCCTCACCTCTTAGGCATTTCTTTAATCTCATGTGTTAAGGAATCATAAGTCCTAAATTTCTAATGAAAAATTCAACTCAAACCTAAATCAATTTCAAAATTTTAAAGCAATTATAAGATAGTTTGAGATGCTCGATGGGTTTCCTAGCATCATCGCATCTCCTACTTATCTTTCATTTTGGCTTCAATAATAACTCCCTCTCTTTGATCAACCCTATTTGATCTTCAAAAATGAACCAATCGATTGATAGTCCTTTCCTATTGAAGACAACGATCATTTACCTTAATCGAGAGTTTTCTAAGGAATCTCCATTCCTTAGGATGTAAACTATGGGGTTGCCTAGAACTTAACGAACGATTTAAAATAAACCACGATTTACTTTTCATGTAAAGTAAGAGAAGAATCTCTGGTACATATGTAAACCCATCATCCTTTGTAGTCCTTATTGAGGTGATTAGGTCCATTAAAGGGTAATGACTTCAATCTTTTAAGATAGTACACTATTTTCTTGATGATGTACCCGATCACTGAATAAGTACATCTGCTGATTACGTGGCATCCTAAAAGATGAATTTTTATATTCTTGCCTCTCTCTTTCTTACCAACAAATTTGAAAGGTGACCTCATAGAAAATTTTCTCCATAGGGATGGATTTGTCCTTGGACCGTCGACCTCCCCAAACGATTTTGCTCATTTACTATATTTTGGTGAGGATTTGGGGAGCTAGGATTACTTGTGGGGCAACCCTCACCCTTGTCGATGGGTATGTGGTGGCTTGGAAGAAGCAGTCATCCGTGTGAGATGCCCTTAAATTTTGAGTTTCCCTCATTGAAGAGGAAGGTGGTAGGAGTTCCAATAACTTACAGTTCGATTACACGGTCGGTTGTTCCCATCCTTTGTCGGTGTAGGCTAGTACTCATTAGCATCCTCTAAGGAAGGCTATCCTAGCTTGAGGGGATAGTTTTGCCTACCTTTGGTAGGGTCTAGCTCCGTCTTGCTCCACCTAACCCGAACCAGTCTTCTGAGCCACAAGATCAAATGGCACCATATGCTCATTGCAGGGAGATAGAGCTAGTATCTCACATTGCAGAATGGGTCACCTAGAAAGGTTTCTCCTTTGCTTACTCGAATAAGTTCCATCCCCTTTTCAATTCTAAAGGAGAGGAAGATGTCAAGAGGATTGCGGTATCACCTCTACCTCGGCTTATTATGAGACACTGTCGAGATAGGAGAAGGTCATATGTTGGCCTTATGACGGTTTACATCAAGTTGGTAGGGCTTATGAATGGTGAGTCCGGTGCATTAATTTATGATCGGTTATTCCTCACGGTGTAGGCTAGTAGATCCGTTGGGAGAGGGCTAGAGGCCCAAGTATCAATTCACATCACTAGAGAGAAAGGCAAAGATATGCTAGGCGGTCGTGACCTTAGCCCTCATAGATTTCCCTAATCGGTGCTACCCATGTTGATCACAGTATTGTGTTGGTACCACCCATCATAGAGGTGAACCCGGCGTCGGTGTTGTCTCCACCATTACGCTCCACTCCATGTCCTCATCGCTAGTTCAAGTTCCATCTTCTGGTTCCACCCAAAGCCATGAGAGTAGCATTAGGGGAGAAAGAAAGCTGATCCAATTCTGACCAAGGGATCCCACTTCATCTACTCCATGGCCGAGGTGAGGGAGATTCTCTGTTGACCTCTACTTGATTCGGTGAAGAATGAGTGGCAACCCTGCAGATATTATAGTCGTACCACCACCACCATCACCTCATTGTGGAATAACATTAGCAAAGGGAAAGGGGCAGTTATCATCCCCATGATGATAGAGCAATACTTCACCCATAGTAGTTGATAGTCATGAGCATGTGTGTCTTCCAGCAGCCACGGATTAACACTCCGGGAGGTCGGGGTGTATCTCCATTAATGAACATAATCCTACTACCGGTTAGCAGTATTTGTAGGCATAGTTAGACTTCTCCTTGGATGATATATTGGCAAAATATTTTACCAAAAGAAAGAAATCTAGGGTATGATTGGTCTCAAAGAGGAGAATGTTAACTTTGACTCGGCGAGGATGATTTGTTGGAAGACTTGGTAGAGGTACACATGGTTGATACTAGAGGTTCTCTCCTTGAGGATCATCATAGTTTAGAATGTGTTAGCAGGATGATACTGACTTATGACCCAACACCTCCTTCAACAACTCAAGCATAAGATGATGACAGTTGATAGGATGGGAAGGAGAGTTGAAGATTTGTTAGTGGCAATTACGGTACTTTATAATCAAGCTCTAGCAGTACAACCTACCATTATAGAGGCGAAGACTGAGTTATTGCATGTCCTAGATCAACCCAAGAGTTCTCCTCCAATAGGCGAGGCGGTAGCTTGTATAGAAAGGTACTATATAGTACCTCATGAAAAAGACATCAAACTCATGGTGGAACAACAAGTGAAGAAAGTGTTGGCGTGGCAGGGTTCATCGGTTCCAAAGGGTAGACCCTACCTAGAGTAAATCAATGCTATCCAATATCCTAAGGGTTTTGTGCCTCCTTCTTTCAAAAGTTTTGATGGCGGTGGGAACCCTCAATATATAGCACACTTTAGGGCCAATTATTGAAACACTTGGTGGTAGCGATGCATTATTGTTATGTCTTCTTGTGATCTAGTGGGCATAGCTTTTGATTGGTATGATCAACTTTCTAATGACTCAATGAAGACTTTTGCTAAGTTGGAGCAACTCTTTGGTAAGAGGTTTCTTTGGAGCTCGATAAAGGGTAACTATGGGCGATCGTTGTAGCTCAATAGCACCACGGTGAGTCCTTTGTTGATTACATTCTTAGATGACATAATTTAATCATAAAATAAGAACCACAATGCGAACAACATGATATTGAAATTACATTAAAATATTCATGGCCTTCATGCTTAAAGGTTTCACCATTAAGACAAGAAATTAATCAACAAGGCGCTTGTCTACAAGGGGGTTTCCTTTTCAAGATCAATCATTAAAGCCAAAACCATAGAGCATGAAAAGGATAGATTGATGGGGGAGACCTCGAGCCAATAGCCTCCTTTACCACCACTTTGACCATCTTATTGATTCTAGCTTCCATGACCCCCTCCTCCAGCCTCAGCGGTATACATAACCCGTAGCTATCACCCACATACTCTTTTGGATAAATAAACAAATCTTATTCATTTAAGAGGAGATAGTCAGGAAAATCTTTAAGAACCTCTTAAAGAAATCTGATTTTTTAAGAAGCCTGGGAGAGTGGGTAGGAATAATGATCCTATTTACCATGTGTTTTGGAGGATTACTTTATATTTAAGGACTAGCTTGAGCATAGCTACAAGTTGGGCACTATAGTTATCCCTAAAGAATATTTAATAAAAACAACCAGTTAGGGGTAGTCCTTGGGGATACATGTGATCCTCTCAAAATAAAAGAAGGTTGGGATATCACTTTATCCCAAACCTCTAAAAAATTATTTCTAAAATCAAGAAACTTTCCTTCAACAACATCAAGGAAGGTTCATAAGTTGCCAAAGATAACTTGGGGAAAGTAGGAGCTCAAGTAGCAGTAGCCCATACTTGCCCGGGATAACAAAGTAGTGCAACCACAAGTCCACCTCCATTCCACCATTGCATTGCTTCCTACTTTAGCTAGTTCTTCTTCTAGTAGACATCTTATATCGGTGGATGAGGGATCATACTTTTACTTTCTACCATGTACCTCATTTTAAATCAAAGAAATCAAGGATGAAAACTAGTTTGAATTACATCATTCCACTTTGGGTTATCTCGATTCTACTCTTTTAGTAAACTCTTGAAGTCTTAATAATTATAACAACTCATCATCCTCTTTCTAATTAGAGATGGACTTTCCTTTTTTGAATAATATGGATTCACCTCTTGAGATAGACTTGGAATCATCGATTCCAAGGGTCCTATAGGAGAAAGCGTAGGTATTTCTACGAGATGGTAGAATCTTCCACTAACCCACCACAAAATATCACCGAGTTAACCTTCGTGGTGGCAAGGTTCTACCTCCTAGGAAACACCTCAAGATAAGAAAGTAAGTCATTTGAGCAAGCGGTCCCTCCATAGAATGGTCCACCCATGGATTTGCTTATGGAGGATCAGCTAAAGTTGATTATAATGTCCTCACATCTAAAAAGTTGTCAACTAAGTTAAGTATATATGATGCCCTTATCTGTCCAAAGAGATGAGAGAATCATTAATCAAGGCCCTTCTTGATAAAATATGCTTAGCTGTGATCATTGTTGGAGAGGAGGCACATTATTCAAGAGAATCTCGAGTCACATTCACCGATTAAGACCTTCTTCGGGGATATGGAGCACAATTGTCCCCTACATCATAGTGGATATGGGAAGGTTTAGACTTTCTAGGTGTTGGTTGATCCAAGGGCATCGGTGAACATTATGAGCTTGAAAACCCTTGATTTGAGGATTCATATCTCTAAACTTCAAGGAGATCGGATGATGTTGAGAGGATTCAATGAGCGAGAGCTTTAGGCTCCATAGTGTTACCTTTAGAGATGAAAATTGAAGCCAAGTTCTATATAATTAATTTGAATACATCATTCCTTTGCTTTTACTCGGTAGGCCTTAGATACACACGAATAAGAGGGTTTCATCCTCTCTTCATCAATGCATCAAGTATCAAAAGATGGAATCGAATGTATCAAAGGAGATGAAAAGCCAATCTTAGTTAGAGAGGTCAAGACATATGAGGATACGACCTACTATCTTCCTCAAAATCAAAACATCTATTCTCGTGACTTAGCTAAAATTTGAATACAAAAGAAAAAAGAAAAGAAGAAAAAGAAAAAGAAAAAAAATAAAAGAAAAAATAAAGTACAAGTGAGTGAGAAAGGGACAGAGGAAGAGGTAGAGCATGTTACATTCCACCCTTTCGTTCCACCATCTGGACATATGGGTAGGATGACTTGACCTCCATTGGGTAGAAAGGTAGATCTGTAGTTTTAGAGGTGGAAGACCCCTGGTTGGCGACCAATAGCGTCTCTAGTTCACAATACTTCACATGAATCTAGCTCAAAGGATGAGTCTCATGTGATTAGCATACTAACCCTCTCAATGAGTCTCATTAGAGGTGACACTCGAGCAAAGTGATGAAGACCATGCCTCCAAGCAAATCATAAATGTATTTGAATCGAATTATGTAAAACCATTAGGTAGCGGTTGGGAACTTTAGTTCTAACCCCACTTTCTTCTTAAAAGTTGAGGGTTTGGTAGTTAAGGAAGCCCCTAGATCTTCCATGGATGTCAAGCCAAAGAGGTTCCTATTGGGATCATCATCCTCAACTCAAGAAGGAGATGTAGAACTTGAGGACAATTCATATAAAGATTTAATAGAATTACCTTTTGATTGGTATTCACCTTATGTTCATAATCTTATGAAGAAAGGTTTGATTCCTTACACATGGTTCAAGCACAAGTCGAGTATTTTAAGAAGTTGTGGGACAACAAAGGTATGGATTCACAATCAAGACCGGATTGATGCAGTGGGTCTACATGATAATGATGATTATTGCTTAGTTATCACCAATCATCAAGTCGATATGATCTTCTCAAACCACACTAAGTCTTATGAGGAGGTGTGTTTAGAAACTTCAGATCACGATGATCTTCAAATCAAAGATGCACCTCCAATTTGAAGAAGAAATCAATTCAACCATCAAGCTCAAAAAAACCAACCTCGAGATAGAAGAAGATCCACACCCATACATCAGTTCTTTGTTGAATGAAGAAGAATCACTTAGTTAGGCTATTGATTGAGTTTAAGGACTACTTTGCATGGAGCTATGAAGAGATTCTAGATTATCTCTAACATGGCAGTCCACAAACTAGTAATGGCTTCTTAACCCTATCAAGCAAGCTCCTAGATGCATGCGATTAGAAATTGAACACAAGTCATTTTTTTGAAGTCAAAGAAAGCATTCGATGCTAGCTTTGCTCGGGGAAGAAAAATATACCTTGTTGTAGAAATGTCATCCCAATTAAGAAGAAGAATGGCCAAATTTGCATATCGTCAATTTAAGAACTTAAATAAGGCATCTTAAGGATGAATTTCCACTTCCTATACAAGAGTTAATGGTGGAAAATGGACGGTCTCATGCAATATTCTCCTTCATGGATGGGTCATCCTACCAAATTAAGATGGATGATGAGAGGAATATTTCTTTTACATCATCTATTATTATAATATCATGCACTTGACCTTAAAATGTTGGTGCTACCGGCTATGACTCAAATTTATGATGAACTCATTCATAATCAAGTAGAATGCTACATTAATAACCTAGTTATCAAAAGTAAAAGGAGACCATCTCTTTGACTTGAGTAGTTTTGAGCGGTTAAGATAATTCAATCTCAAAATGAACCCCTAAAGTGTGCATTCATAGTAGCTTAGAAGTTCCTTAGGTTTATTGTCTAACACCAAGGAATAGAGATATAGAAAAGGTCAAAGCTATCTTAGAAATGACACCTCCTAAAATCTAACTCTTCGGATCATTCCTGGAATATCAGGTTCTTTATCTCTGAGGTGTAGGCCATTTTAGCACTCAAAAAAGTTCAAGTCAAGTGTGAAGCCACCGGTTCTAGCAGCACTAGTAAGCCACTTATCCTTTATATTGCTACATTGGATGACTCCTTTGGCTTTGTTGGCCCAAACCAATGATGAAGGGAAGGAGAATGCTCTCTACTATGTCATCCATCATCTAATCCCTACTAAAACAAACTACCCACCTATTGAGAAACTTTACCTATCATCTTCACATCCCAAAAAGCAACGGCATTACATACCCTCTCATGGGTAAACTTGATTTCAAGAACCAATCCATGCGTATCTCATGACATGATTGTGGGTTTAGAAATTATAACATATCTCTTCATCTATCCCCTATTAGAAGAGGATAAATGAAAATAGAAATATATATATATATATATATATATATATATATATATATATATATATATATATATATAACACCTTTTCAAGATGCCACCGATTCACGGATGTTAGTTGGGGTGATGGATGACATTGAGGAAAGGTGTACTATCTCGAGAGAGATAGAACCACCCTATAATGGACCTAATTACCTTAATAAGGACTCCAGGAAGGTGGGTCTTTGGAATGTACCAGAGATTCTTACATGGAAAAGTAAAGCGAGTTTATTTTAAATCGAGTTTGTTAAGTTCTTGATAGGAGCAAGCCCCATAGTTAATTACATCCTAAGGAACAAGATTCCTTAGGAATACTCTCGATTAAGGTAAATGATCATTGTCTCCAAAGATTTTAGAAGGGTAGGACTATCAATTGATTAGTTTATTTTTAGAAAAGTGGGATTGATCAAGAGTTGGGAGTTCTTATCAAATCAAAATGAAAATAAGTAGGGGATGCTTTAAGAATACAAAGCATCCAAAACTACTATGGTTGGGCTTTACATTTTAAAATTGAATTAATTTGTTTGAGTTGAATTTTTTTATTAGAAATGTAGGGCTTACAATTCCATAATACAAGGTTATAGAAAATTCTTAAGAGGTGAGGATTTATGCTCATAGCCCACAAAGGGAAGTACTAACCTGAACTAAATATAGGAAGCTTTGGAGGCCAAAGGCACGACCTAAATCTAAGAACATGGGTATTTAGTTTACCTCCATAAGAGAGGATAAACCACCCAACTTGGATTTATAATGCTTTGGGGTGGCCAACTAACTCCACCTATGGTTTTAAAATATGTAGGCAAGTCAAATGCTTTTGCAAGATAGCTAGGTTGTTGTTTATTTAAAAGAGACTAAGTCCTTAAACACACTCACTAGGAGACTAGATGTAGGACATACTTTAATGACTTAAATCTAATGAAAATTTTGTTACATTTTATTTTTATTTTAGACAATCAATTTGACATAAGCTTTAGGATTTATATGTCTAATGCATGAGAAATTAGATTATGGGCCAAAATCAGAAGATAAAGAGGTGTGTTTCCACCATGGCTCTCATAGGTCAAGCCAAGTTCTCTAGTAAAGGTGGAAGCCCTCAATCAAGAGTGAAATAATATGCTTTTTTTATGCATGATGTTAAAAAAAATAAGACAACATCCACTAAGTGGTTGCTAATTCTTTTATCTTGATTTTTTAGCCTAAGCTTTAGGTGAGGTTGAGATGTTTAGTTTTAGTTTTGAGTTGATTAATTTGGTAGAAGATTTATTTTTCCTAAGAGCCTAATTGTCATCCAAGTCATACATCAAAGCAAGGAAGAAACTATGAAAACATGCCATTTCTAATGCATAAGCTAAACAAAATATCAAACATTTTATAAAGTTAATGCAAAAGAATAAAAGGTCATTTATGGTTGGGCTCCATCGCATAAACCAAAACAAATTGGGTGCTCCACCCTTATACAACCTGGATTACAAATGAATTAATTATAATCAAGTAAGGAAATTCATGTTATGGGGTTTATTTTCTCTTCTTTTTCTTTCTTCTTCTTTTCTTCTTTCTTCTTTGGTTTTGTCTTTTGGATGGTTAGATGTGCTCAAAGGCTTCACATGGTACATAAGATGAGATCTTTGACCAATGTTCATCCTAATCCCCATAATAATCATTCTAAAATATTTTGTAAAAGAAAGGAAAATCAAATTAACACGCAAAATAGAGATTAACTAAACAAACCATACAAATCCCAAGCATGTAAGCATGAATTAGACCTATTTGGACTATGTTTAGGGTACATGCAACAAAAGCAATTATATTTTTTATTAGCCCTTAAGCACAATCCCTGTAGAAGAAAATGATTAGACTAAATCATCCTATCATTCATTCATCATCAATTATAAATAAAACAAAACCATGCTAACCTAAAGCTAGAAATGTGTGTGCTTTGTGTGTGGGTTTAACTATGGCTTTAAGATTTAAGTTTTCTAAGTATGAAAATGTTCAACTTAGAGGGTTTGTTTCATGTAAGTGATTTAGTTTCTTTGGTTTATTTTATTTTTGTATTTTGATTTGGTTTAAGTGAATCCTACAATTAATTACTAAGTTGTAAAGAGAAGAACTTCTCTTTCCTTCCCAATAAGTAATTTCTAAAGTAGATTCATGTGTGATTTTGTTTACTAAATGTTTTCTTATGTGTTTTAATTAATCCTAACTTTAGATTTTCTAAACAAACCTATTCAAAGAGAAAGGCATTTTAAGATTAAGTAAAAGTGAATTACTATTTACAAAACACACAACACTTCATTTCTTTCCCAACATGTATAACATGCATATGGATGAATCCTAAGCATATATATACATACAAATGAGGATGTTTAGCACACTTTCATAATGAATGCTAAGTGATATTACTTAAGAAAATTTGGATGCTTTATGATGCATGATTTTATTAAGTAGAAAGAGATTCTTTTATCCATTTTATATGCACACATATATGTATGAAAGGCATAAGTGAGTACGGCATCATTGTTAGTACCAGGGGTGTAAGGTACAAGACCTACTTATGGCTATTTAAAGCCTCAACCCTAGGGTTGTCCGGAATAATACCACTTTCCTTAAATACATATACATGTATAAAAGAAATGAAGGGAAAAAAGATGCAAAAGTTTGTGTTTGTTTGTTTTATTTATTTATGCAATTTATATGTGTAAGTGTGGATGTCCTTCTTAAATAATAACATAGGAATGAATAGGAATGGATCTAAGCAAGTGTTGTGTTATTTTCAAATGAACTCTATACTTTGTAATCTATTCAAAACTATGTTAAAAGAAGAGAAGGAAAGCTACACTTTGCACATCTATATTTTACTCACATGCAAGCTTATAAATAATTATAAGTAGCATACCTTTCAATTTTATATTTGATTTATGAGGTTTGAAACTAATTTTGGATTTAATAGTGATAATAACCATTCATATCTTTACTTTAGCCAAAACATGCAATTTAACATAAAGGAAATATTTTATTTTTTTAATTTAATTTTCAAAAGCATGAATGCATGAATTTCATAACATTCACATTTAGCATGCAAGGAAAGATATAAAGTGATGAAAGCATGTAAATTCATTCACCCTAATTAATTCTAAAGACAATCCTATGAAATAGAATTATTTAAAACAAATAAAATTTGGATTTAAAGAAATTTTGTTTTGTTTGAGTTTGATTTTAATTTGAGAAATGTGAGATTACTTTGCTGGTCCTAACCCATTCCACATGTGTATGATGTTTTAGTTTAATTTTTAGGTGATTAGATCAATTTTATACTTTGGTTAGGTTAAGGAGAGAATTAAGTGTATTAATTACCTTACCATACCACTTTAATATATTTAATCAAATAATTATGAGCCAATGATATGACATAAAACCACACAAGGAATTTAAATGAAGCTAGGAAAGAAAGGGCTAATGCAATTAGCTCACAATTAATGATTAATTAAGCTAAAGGGTTTAATTTAAGTACTTTCATAACCTTCTCACACATGTGAGTTAGATATTGATTTCCTTAAGCCACTTAGGTTATTGAATACCTAAGCATCTACCCAAGGTGGATTGATTAAGTTACGGAATATTTTGATTTTAAAATTTTTGATTAATTAAGCCATTTAATTAAGTTATTATTGGTTAATTAATTTTGTCGATTTTAATCCAAATAAGAGGGAAAGATATATCATTATCTAAGTCCACTCACTATTCTAAAGTAATTAGCAAAATTAATTAGTGGATTTATCACTATTTAAAAGGTTAATTAATCATCTAATTGATTAAGAGAGTAATTAGGAATGAACTAAGTAATTATCTCAATTAAACCATTAATAAATTCCAAGAAAATAATTGGAGGCAGAGGTCATCCCATTAATCAACCTTAGAAAGTTTGGAATTAATGGTAATAATTAGAGTAATTAATATAATTACATTCCATAAAACCTAATTTAGAAAATAAAACTATTCAAAATCAATTGAATTTAATTTTAGATTATTTCTCTTTTAATTATCTTTCCAATGCTTTTTATTTTGTATTTTCTGATTTTCTATAATTAGTTATGAATATTTGAAGTTTCCAAGCTTTTAGGTAATTAATCCCTAATTATGTGACTAATCATGTCGGCCACATGGAGGCTAAGCGGTGTGCACTTTCCATGTTGCACGATAAGAGAGGTCACTCAAGTTGTCACATCATAGCGTTAGCGGTGGCACTACACTTTCTCCTCAGTCAATCTAAGATCGGATGGTTGAGATAAAGCCCATTATTAAGGGATAAATCGATATTCCTACATCTTGATCATGGCCGTCCATCCAAAATGTATGCGGATGGATGGCCCATGATCCCACTGAGCTTCATGCGGGAGATCCATCTTTCATGGCATGATCAAGCTTCGATTGAGCTTATTGAGCTCAAACTCACCATCATCATGCAAGGGGATCAAGATCTAGTCTATTTCACTTGGGGTGAAACTTTCTTTCCAAAAGACCAAAAAATTGAAATTATGCTTGGTTTTGATTAGTACCTCACTAGAGGCTATCACTCGAATCTTGGTAGCTTAGTGCAGTGGAGGAAGCTCGGAAAGTTTCAAGCCTTGGGGTTGAGTAGATCTCTATGGACCAATCTCACCTTCAAATCCTTATGGCCTTGATGGTCCCACTTCCCTTGCCTTGAGAACTTGGATAAAGCTTTGAGCAAGTTGATTGAGAATGAAGCTTGCGGAGGAATTAGCTTGATTTGAATGGATGAGTTGGATTTTTACTTGAGCTCCCTATTTTTGGTTTAGAGAAACTCAAAATGAGAGGAAATGCTTAGAAACTTTGGGGAGCTTGGAATCACTTCCTCAAGTTCCTATGCTTTTGTCAATAGGAGAGTGAAATTCAAGTGAAATTAGAGTATATCTCCCCTAGGTGAATTGGATGGCCAAGCAAGGCTTCGTTATTTTGATCCAATAAACCTCCTTGAGTGGGTTTGTTAGGCCTTTTGGGGTGGAGTGGGAGGAGGTAGTGGAAGTGTCATGGGTGAAGGAATGATTCTCATGCCCATGTTCAAGCAAGTGGTCAATTTTGACCTTGGGTTGGGTTTGACCCAAAACAGTCATGTGCATCATGTCCATTAGTGACCATTTGATCCAGAGGTGTCAAGTGTCCATGAAAAGGAATTGACCAAATTCCAAGTGATTTTGGATTTTGGATTTGAGTATGTTTGGTATGATTTGAGCCAGTTTCAATGGGTTGGGGTCAACAGGTCAAGTTGACCAATTGGTTGGTGGGTCAAACAAAGGGTTGGTTCAAGTTCATATGACCATTTGAAATGTTTTGGCATCTTTGGTTTGGTTCAATTTGGTTTAGATTTAATTTTGGTTCATTTGATTTCATTTAGGTCAATGGGTCAAGTTGACCAATTTGACCCATTTGACCTATTTGGGTTAGGTCATAGGTTGGTTTAGGTTTAATTGATCATTTGAAATGGATTGGTATCTTTGTTTCCAATCAATTTGGCTTATATTTGGATTTGGCTCAATTTGACCTTTTAGGTCAAGTTGGGTTCAAGGTCAATTGGGCTAGGTTGGTCTAGTTGGCCAATTGAGGCTTTGATCAAGTTCAACAATCATTTTAGAATGAATTTGACCCATTGGTTTTAATTGATTTGGCTTAGATCAAGTTTTGACACATTTTGACTTTTTAGGTCAAGTTGGTTCAACTTGGGTCAAGTGGAAAATTGGGCTAGGTTAGGCTCAAATGATGACTTGGTCAAGTTCAAACATTGATCATGAATGAGTTTTGATCAATGGTTTCAATCAATTTGGCCTTTGGTGGATTTTGGCTAGTTTAGGTTTCATTTTGGCTAAGTGTTGACTTGGTCAACCCTTAGGTTTGACTTGGTTTGACCCAATTTGAGTGATTGATCATCTTATGATGAATTTTGCTCACAATGTGAGGCTTAGTTAGCTTAGTTCAATCCAATTTGGGTAGGATTAGAATTTAGCTCAAAGGGGTACTTTAGGTCACTTTAGGTCAAGTG
This sequence comes from Cymbidium sinense, assembly GCA_021442155.1. Lineage (NCBI taxonomy): Eukaryota > Viridiplantae > Streptophyta > Magnoliopsida > Asparagales > Orchidaceae > Cymbidium > Cymbidium sinense. Next base: position 5,466,015 of record CM038230.1, read on the forward strand.
AGCCTAAGTAGATCAAATGGCTTGGTCAAAGCTTGATTTGAGTTTGATTGAACTCACATATAGACTTATGATTGAAATATAAATCTATTTGCAAGAGATTTGAAGTCAAATGGGTTTTGATTCATTTGAATTTCAAGTTCAAAAGGGTGAACATGAGTTTGACTTGGGTTTGATTTTTTTTGATTTTTTTTTTTTAGTGATTGAAGTTTGTATTTATATTTGGATTCATGACTAAAGGATTAATTGAATCATGAAAAATTCAAGGGTTTGACTTGATTTGAAATTTATTTGTCTAAGTCAAGACTTGGGTTGAACTTGGGTTGAGTTTGATTTGGATTTTGGATATTTGATTGAAGTTTGTATTTATATTTGGATTCATGATTATAAGATTGATTGAATCATGAAGAAAAATCAAGGGTTTGGCTTGATGTGATTTGGCTAAGTTCATAAGATGAGATCAAAATGAAAAGAAGAATTTGGATTTGATTTTGGGTTTAGTTTGATTTGAATTTATATTTCATTTATATATGTAAGTATAAATGAGAATATAAATGGGTTATGAAAATTTCTTGAGTTTGAATTGATTTGATTTGATTTAGGCTAAGTCCATAAGGTGGAATCAAAGGACTTAGAAAAGATTTTTTTTGGAATTTGGATTTCAATTATAAGCTTCAATCACTTGGGTGATTTGAGCTTGATAAAATCAATTAAGTTGAAATGATTTAAGTTTGAGAAAATCAATTTTTGAGAAAATCAATTAAGTTGGAATTGATTTAAGTTTTGATGTTGATTTGATTTGGAATTTGGAGTTGGTTTAAACTTGATTTGGAATTTGACTTGAAGGAAGGAAGTTGAGGAATTTGGTTCAAACTATAGGGTAGGCAAACTTTCCTATCACCCTTAAGCATGACCTATTTCTGGCTAACCCCTTCTAAGTCTCTCAGGGTTCCTATGTCTAAGATGGAGGGGTTGAGAACTCATTCCAAAATGAGATCAACAATGTGTATTATGAAGTTCTCTTTCCTTCTCTTAACATAGATTTATATAGGATTTGTAAGTGTATAGTTCATTTAAAAAGAACACAACACTTACCTAAATCTATTCCCATCTCGATATTAAGACTTAGGAAGGATCTTCATATTACACATATAAATTAGACAACTAAATCAAACATAATCTCTTGCATGATTCTTTATCCATTTGTTTCTTTTGTATATCTACATGTATCTAAGAAAAGTGGTATATCGTTGGATATCACGGTGTGAGGCTTTAAGTAGCCAAGCAAGTCATGTACCTTACGGTGTAGAAAACAATGGCACCTACTCACTTATAACTTTTTTACATGCAAATGTGCATTTAGCTAATGGATGAAAAATCCCTATTTTCTACATAACAAAGACATGCATTAATGATCCAATTAATAAATGGAATATCCAAATTTTCAAATCACATCTTTTGCATTCATCATCAAAGTCGATAATATTTGTATTGCATGTATAAGTATGCTTAGGATTATTCATATGCATGGTATACATGTTGGAAATAAATGAATGGGTGTGTTATGTGATAGTCCACCCTAACTAATCCTAAGATGTCTTTCTTATTGAATAGGATATTTAGAGAAAATATAAACTTAGGGTTAATTAAAACACATAATAAACCATTCACTAAAGGAAATTCATTAATCAATCTACCTTAAAATGCTTTAAGATTGGGATGAAAGAGAGCACTCTCCTATTTTCTTCTCTTCATAACATTTAATCACTAAGTGTAGGTTCATTCAAACCAAATCAAATCATCAACTAAAATTGACAAGTCAACAAAAATAACTTAAAATGAAACCACCATCTAAATTGAATCTTTCATACTTGAAAAATTTCAACCTTAAAGCCCAAACATACCAAACCAATGACACACACATAAGCCTAAGTCACCACTTCTAGCTCTATGTTAGGATGGTGCATGGTTTGATGCATGATTTTGTTTTATGGTGTAATGTTTTATGGATGTTAGGGTGTATGTGCATAGGCGGATGATAGGACGATCTTAGCCTAATCATATCTTCTGAGGATTGTGCTTAAGGGGCATGTAATAAAAGTAAAAATAGAATTTAAATACTTTTGTTGTGCAGTTGCTTAGCTCTAAGCATAGTCCAAATTAGGGCAGTGGACTTGGTTACCTATGTGCAAGGCTTAAGTCCAAATTATTAATGTACCTGCTTGGTGTTTAGCGTTTAGATCTTTGTTTTGTTTAGGGGAAATTTGGATTGTGGGATTGATGAACATTTTATGTTGTTTGGGTGAACCAAATCAAAGAACAAAATGGAGGAAAGCTTGAAAAAATGAAGACACCCCATAACATGAATTTCTTTTAATTGTAATTATTCATTTGTAATCCAGGTTATATTAGGGTAGAGATCGATTATCAATTTCCTTTTTTGGATTGTGCGTGGACACCCGACCTCTTATTCTATTACGCTAATTTTATAAATTGATTGATGCTATGTTTATGAATATGTAATTAGGATGACATGATTTTTCTAGTTTCTTAATTATTTGATGATTGTTGAATGGTGGATGCAATTAGACTCTTAGAAAAAGTAAATTTTCTATCCAATTAATTATTTCAAAATTAAACTAAATCTCATAATCTCATCTAAAGCCTCATAAAATTAAATTTAATAATTTAGCAATGTTGTATGTCATATCTTGCATAAATTATATTATCTCTTGCCAATGGAGGGCTTCCACCTTTGCAAGAGAAAATAGCTTGACCTTTGAGAGCCATGATGGAAACACACTTCCTTCTTTTTCGATTTTGGCCCATAATTTACTCATGAATTAGGCATATAAAATCCCATAGCATGTGTCAAATAAAATGTCCAAAATCAAAATAAAACTTGACAAAATTTACATTAGATTTAGGTCATTATTTAAGCCCTTCATGATCTAGTCTCTTAGAGTAAGTTTAAGGACTTAGTTTCTCTTCTAAGTAAATAATAGCTAGCCATCTTGCAAAGCATAAGACTTACCTATATGTATTTAAAATCATAGGAGGAGTTAGTTAGCGGCTACCCAGGCGGTTGTAAGTCCAGGGTTGGGTGGTTTATCCTCATGTGGAGATAAATCATATCTTGACTTTTACCTTAGATTTAGATCGCTTTGGCCCTCGTCAAAGCTCCCTAGATTTAGGATTCAAGGTAGTTGTTTCCTTTAGGCTACAAGCATAAATTTTCACCTCTTAGGTATTTATATAATCTTGTATTGTGGAATTATAAGCCCTAGATTTCTAATAAAAAATTCAACTCAAACATATAATTCTCTTCAATTTCAAAATATAAAACCCAACCATATGATGGTTTGGGATGCTCACTAGGTTTCCTAATATCATGAGCATCCCTTACTCATCTCCCTTTGGTTTTGATAATAACTCTCTCCTTTTGATCAATCCCACTTGATTTTTTTAAAAATAACTAATTGATAGTCTGAAATCTTGAAATCTTGGGAGATGATGATCAATTACCTTAATCAAGAGTTTTTCTAAGGAACCTCATTCTTTAGGATGTAATTAACTATGGAGGCTTTCCTCCATAGGAACTTAACAAACTTGGCTTAAAATAAACCCTACTTTATTTTCCATGTAAAGTAGGGAAATATCTTTGGTACATTCAAGACCCATCATGCCTTAGGAGTTCTCATTAGGTGATTAGGTCCACTATAGGATAGTGACTTCTATCTCTCAAGATAGTACATTATTCCTTAATATCACACCCAATCACCCTAATGAGTACATCTAGAGTATCCTTCACACAAATACACACCAAGATAAAAAATAAAATAAACACCATTAATCCCATCCCACAACACAATGTTGTGAAAATGCCTAAGAGGTGAGAATTTATGCATGTAGCTTGAAAGAAATAGTAACCTCAGGATCCTAAATCTAGGGAGCTTTAGCTAGGGCAAAAGTACATCCTAAATATGAAGATGGGTATATGGTTTTACCTGGTAAGAGGGTAAACCATCGATTGTTATTTATAACTACTTGAAGTAGTAGCCTAACTCCTACACTTTAAAATCATGTGGTCAAGTCATAAGTTTTGCAAGACAGTTAGGTTGTTATTATTTAGAAAGAGACAAAATTCTTAAACCCACCTAAAGAGACTGAGTAATGATGAGTAATGACTTAGTCTAATGTAAATATTTTTAAATTTTATTTTTATTTGACACTTCATTTTGACAAAGGTTGTAGGATTTTTGTATACCTAAATGCATGTTGAAATGAGTTATGGGTCAAATCAAAAGAGAAGTGGGTGAAGCTCAGTATGAGTTGCTATCACAAGTCAAGCGGTTCCCATATGTGCGGAGCGAGGCCCTCATTTTACAAGAGTGATTCAAGATGATATACATGAGATTAGACATATAATCATACAGCTAAGGGGTTGCTAAATCTTTTAATTATTTTGTTTTAATTCTATACTTCATGGTGAGTTTATGAGTTGTAGTTGGATAAAAAGATTTATTTTTCCTAAGAGCCTAATCGCATCCAAGCCACACATTAAATCACCAATCATAAAGAAACTATGAAAAGGTATGTCATTTTAATTTTGCACAAGCTAAACATAACATCAAATATTTTTTATATATAGTAAAAGAATAAAAGGCTGTCAATCTGCATAACTCAAAAAAAAAAAATGTGTGAAGCTCTACCCTTATATAACCTAGATTACAAAAGAATAATTATAATTAAGGATGAATATATGCTATGGGGTTTTCACCTTCTTCAAATTTTCATGTCTTCTTTCTTCCTTTGACTTGATTTGGATGTGCTTGCTTCAAAGGCATCGTGGCCTCCCAGACAAAGCCTTCTAGCCATCTAATCCCCATAACACTAATCCTAATTCCTAATTGTAAAATTACTTTTAAATAGAAAGAGTAAATCTAATTACACCTACAAAATAGATATTAGCTAAACATACATTCCACCTAAGTAATTATATTTATAATTTGGACTTAGCATCTCCACACATGATCCATGTCCTAACTTGGATTATGCTTAAGAGATTAAGCAACCTATAAAGAGAGCATTTATATTTATTTTGGCAGCAGCCCTATGTCCCCTACAAAAGACATAATTAGGCTAATAATGTAACATCTAGTCTACAAAACATACTCCCTAACATACTGATCTAAAATAATACATCATAAAATAAAACATACATCAAACCATGCACCACCGTAACATAAAGCTATAAGTGGTGACTTAATTTTAATGTGTGTGTTAAGGATTGTGTGGTATATCTTGGACTTGAACTAGAGACCTCGCCATGAAGTAAATCATCCTACGATCCAACCAATTGGGAGAGAATCAATAGATTCTTTTCGAGCAATTCATTATTCCCGACGCGATACAACTCACCATTGTCAAGGCTCTTGTGTGCTTGTTCCCCTTCTCCCTTACCATGGTAAGTCTTTGTGAAATCACTTGATGGGAAGAAAAAAAAGAAAGCATTAAGAGAACCTCTTGGCATAGACACTCCAAGATTCTTTTTCAAACACGCCTCCCATTTTGAGTCAAGAGATAGATAAATAGACACATCCCATTGCCTTGAGTGCTAATGGAGGAGGTCAAAACCAAGAAGTGAGTCAAGCATTATTCTTATGTTATGGCTATATCCAATCTCCGTCCCCGGACGGAAAAGAATTTCATGTTCTTCCTTTCGAGAAGGGAGGATTGAAAATCCTATTGATTGCTACTTTCTTCAAACCTCGGCATAAAAAAAAAGGCTCTAATGGTATGATCCCTCCGTCACCCTAGAGTGAAAGGGGCAATCTTGGTTCTCGTGAAGATGTATTGTTAGGTGCTCCATTTTCTCATTGAGGCCAACCTCAACTGCTTAAGAGCAGTCCATACACCGATGGGTGTATGGATTCTCGAGAGGAGCCATGGGGTCACCCCACTGCATCCCATGAGTGAATAGAAAGTTCAATCTCCATTGGATCTCACTTGAATGCCCCATTTATCCTCCTAAGAAGAGATGAAAGCTAGAGCAAATGGGATTAGATACTAATAGTCTTAGTCACGATGGATACTAGGCATTATGTCTCGACCCATGATGCACTAATAATGCATTAAGTATCCCGTACATTCATAAGAATGAAACTCAAAGGAATTGATGGGGGCATGTGCATGGAGCATGTGGTTTAAATTGATGCAAAAGCGAAGAACCTTGACATACCGTGAATCCTCTTGAAAGAAGGGGTGCCGGGATGCGGAAGCAGTGGTGCATGGCGTCATCAACTCATGTTGTAAGGTGTTGGGTTAAGTCCCGCACCCCTCATGTTTAGTTGCCGCCATTAAGTTTGGAACCGACAATTATCGATGATAAGCCGGAGGAAGGTGAGGATGATGTCAAGTCATCATGCCCCTTACAGGCTACACACATGCTACAATGGCGGGACAAAGGGTCACGATCCCGGGGTGAACTCAAAACCCAACCTCGGTTTGGATTGCGCACTTCTGCATGAAGCCGTAAGCGCTAGTAATCTTTGGCCATAAGGTGGTGAATTCATTCGGGCCTTGTACACCTTGCAGTCACACTATGGGAGCATGCTCGTGGTTACCTTAACCGCAAGGAGGGATGTCGAAGGTAGTGCTAATGAGTGAAGTCATAATAAGGTAGTCTTGGAAGGTCGGTGGATCTCTCTTATGCTTGTTGGGTATTTTGGTTTGACAGCTTGACACCCAAAAGAAGTGTGCTACATCCGCTAAGCTTGGATATGGAAGTCTTCTTTTATTTCTCGATGGTGAAGTAAGACCAAGCCCATGCAATTATTATCTAGGTCATAATAAGTTAATAAGATCTCTTTTGTATGTCCCCATGTCCCTCCAGCATGGGGACGCATAAGAAAGAGAGGGATAGGGTTTCTCTCACTTTTTTTGGCATAGCGGCCTCCCTCGGGAGGCCCACATGATGGGCTATTAGCTCAGTAGAAGCACCTTGATAATTATGTCATTGTACGGGTTGTGAGATCTCTTAGCTACATGGATAGTTCAATATGCTCATGGTGCGACCCGAGATGTGGATCATCCAAGGCACATTAGCATGGCATACTCTATTCAAATTAGAATTTGAAACCAAACTTCTCCTCAGGGAGGATAGATGAGGCGATTCAGGTGAGATCAAACTTTTTATTCACTGTGGGGATCCGGCGGTCGAGGGGACCCCTTACAATCCCTTATAAAAATACATAACTAGCTAATAAAACCTAACATCTAGTCTACAAAACATACTCCCCAACATCTAAAATAATACATCACAAAATAAAATATACATCAAATCATGCACCTAACATAAAGCTATAAGTGGTGATTTAATTTTTAATGTGTGTGTTAAGGCTTGTGTGGTATGTCCTAACTAGGCATTAGAGTTAAAATTTTCTATGTGTAGAAAGATTCAATTGAAAGGGTGGTTTCACTTCAAGTGCTTTAATTGATTTGCAAGTTTTAATTTGTGTTTTCTTGTTTTGTTTCATATGAACTACACTTAATCTCTAAGTGTTATAAAGAGAGAAGAAAGCGGATTGCCCTCTTTCATCCCTACCTTAGCCATTTCTAAAGCATGTTAATTTACCATATTTCTCTTTAGTGAATGGCTTATTACATATTTTAAATTAATCCTAAGTTTAGGTTCACTTGAAATAGTCTCATCAATAAGAATGACATCTTAAGGTTAATTGGAATTAATTACTATCACATAACACATGTTTGTTCATTTCTTTCCATCATATGTAACATGCATATGATTAAGTCCTAAACATATCTATACATGTAATATATATTTTATCACACTTAAATGATGAATGTAAGCAAATGCATTTGGAATTTAGTTATTTCATTTGATTGAATTATTTTGTCATATTAATTTAAAGCTCTATCCAAATTCTTATACAAAAATATAAGAAAAGAACTCTAAATCAAGTGGATAATCAATTCAACCACTTGAATAAAATATGAATGCATATCTTTTTTAATGTAAAAGGGATTTTCATTCATTAGTTAAGTACACACAAGTGTATAAAATTTCTAAGTGGTACGACACCATTATTTTGCTTAGGAGTGAGGTAAAGACCTCCTTAGGGCTAAAGTGCATCCTAAAGTTCAGACCAATATACCCACTACTCTTATATACATATGAATGTACAAACAACTATAAGAATAGAAAACCATGCAAAAGTAGAATTTAATTTAATTGATTTATTGTGTGAATGAATTAAAGTTCTATCCAATTCTAATGTCAAAATGCATAAGAATGAAATCAAACGACATCGCCATTATTTTTCACTAGGGAGTGATGTAAAGACCTCCTTGGGGCTACTTAAAGTCTTGCATCCTGAATGTCTAGATCAATATACACTAACATTCATACTTATGCAAATCAACATATGAATGAAAGAAAGAAACTTCACTTCATACACTAAGCTTATATTCACATGCACCTCTTATACATGTATATAATTAATGTCATGTATTATTATTTGTTAATAAGCTTTTGAAAATACATTTGAGATTTTATAATGATAATACACATATTTTAATTTAAGCTAACACATGCAACTTGACATAAAGAAAATCATTTCATTTAATTGATTTTTGAAAAGGATGAATGCATGATTACAAGTTCATACAACATTTAATATAATTGGAGAAATAAAAGAACATAAGCACATAATTTCATTCAATCCAATTAATTCTAAGGATCATATTAAATAAGGTTATTTAAAGTAAATGAAAGCTTCTTATTAAGTTATTTTTGGATGTTTGATTTGATTTAGAGAAGAGAGGAGATTCAATCATTTGCTACTCTAACCCATTTCCATGTTTGTGATTCAATTTAGTTTAATGAAAATAAATTAAGTTGATTTTATAGATTAATTAGGTTGCAATATGAGTTAAGTCCATTAATTAACCCTTGCTATATTACCTTAAAGTAATTAATTAAATAATTATGAGTCATTACGATAGCAATACGTAAACTGAACGAAGATCCTAAAAAATGAAAGGGCCTAATGCAATTAGCTCATAATTAATAATTAATTAGGTTAAGGAACTTAATTAAGTACTCTTATGGCTTCCCCATACATGTAGGTTATAATTTTTTAAATAGCTTTAGATTATTAAACACCTAAAGATCTACCCAAAAGATAATTAGATGAGATGAATGATTATGATTTAATTTGATTAATTAAGTCATTTTAATTAATATTAAACCAATAATTAGTCCCAAATTAATTAATTTCAAGTTGAAATGAACTTAGGGAAAAGAATGGGAAAGAGGTCCCATTTCATTCCTCATTCACTGTTCCATAATGATTAGCAAGCTTAATTAATGGTTTACTTTAGAATGTTATTAATCTAATAATTAAGAAAGTATTAAGGATAAGACAAATAATTTTACTAATTAACCAAGCAATGAATCTCAAGAAAATTATGAAAGGGGTCATCCCACTAATCAACCACGAAAGTTTGGAATTAATAACTTGAGTAATTAGGGAGTAATTAAGCTAACTAAGCTACAATTAAACCCAAATTAAGCCTTAATTACTATTCAAAATTAATTGATTAATTTTAAATTAATCTCCTCTGAAATACCTTTAAAATAAGTTTTATTTATATTTTATGATATTTATGATTTGTTATGACTTTTGAAAGTTTTTCATTTAAGTGATTTTCATAATTTTTTTTATAAAGTCCATTAATTTATTTTACCATTTGAACTTAATTCAATATCTTTCAATCTAGAAATCCTTTTGACTTGAAATTTTATGGAAGGTAGATTTTAACTTTAATTTCAATTCACGAAAATGTCAACTTAATCTTATTTTTAGTTTAATTAATAAAATTTTATTTTACTAAAATTGAAATCAAGCTCAAAATATTTAGAAAATTGGGGATTTTGGGATTGTTAGATTCCTCTCAAAAGATGAATCCAATGAGCTCTTATTTGCAATTTTTATTTAAATATTTTATTTTCTCATAATTTTTGAAGTTTCGTGATTTAAATAATTTTTTTAAAATCAAAAATCTGGAATTTCTCACTTAACCCAATCAATGTTGATGGCACGCGCCATGCTGCGCGCAATTGACCTTATGGCTGATGCGACCATGAGCGAAACCATAGAACACGCAGTTATTGATTCCATTGATCGGATCGAATGGTCCAAATCGATCCGTGAGATCCGGGGTCAAAATGCATGGGTATGTGTGATCTAGGTTGTCCAATCACTTGAGCCGTCGAGATAGGTGTTGCTCTGAGAAAATAGTGAGAAATTGATCGGGAACACTATTCATAGTGAAAAATGTGAAATCATCGATTTAACATCAATTTTCATTGGAAAACCTTTTGATTCATATTAGATTGTATAAAATAAAGAATACAAAGGATTTTTAAGAAAATTTCTAAAATCGCACCAAAATCATCATAAAACAAGAAATCCTAAGGCCTACAAGGTTTTTTAAATTACCTCACCGAGATGATTTTCAATGGTGGTGATGGTCCAGCATGCTCTTGAGTGAGGGAAGAAGCTTTGGAATGAGCTTAAACCTTCACCTTCACTTTGAATGATGTGTCTACCGCTGGTTGCAACTTCCTCGAAATCCACTTGATTTTGGTGGTTTTAGTGGGAATGATTGCTAGTTGGTTTAGGAGCTCTAAAGGATAGAAATGAGGGGAATATGATGAGAATGAGGGTCTCTATTTTCTATGCTTTGGTTTTGGCCGAAAATCCCTTTTCATTTTTTATTTTGCAAATGGGTGTCCTTGGCAGGGTGGTTGGGAATGAAAGGAATTATCCTAGGTGGCTCATTTTGGTTAGTTAAGGCATTGTAAGTGGATGCCAATAAGGAGAAAATCCATTGGCTTTGATTTGATTTGATATGATTTGGCCAAGTTCAAGGAATTGGCTTAAAGGGTATGGATTTAGTTTGATGTTGGATTTGGTTTTGGATATTTGAATTTATATTTCATTTATATTTGGGAATATAAATGAAGATTTAAATCATTCATGAGAAAATAACTTGAGTTTAGTGATTTGGAAGCAAATTTGACCAAGCTCATGGATGTAGGTCAAAAGGTCTTAGAAGGAAATTTGGTTGAGTTTGGATTTGATCATGGGATTGAATCATTGGAAGTTAGATTTGGGAATCGATAGTTTGATTGAAAGATTGAATTTACATTTGAGAAAATCAAATGAATTGAGATTGATTTGAATTTGGTTAAGGCTATATCTATAAGATGAAATCAAAGGGCTCAAATAGTTCTAAATTTAATCATATGGTTTTATGGAGAAATTTTGAGCTTGAATTTGATCATGAGATTGAGTGAGTCTTGGAAATTTGGTTTTGGTTTGGTATGAATTTGAGGTTTAGTTTGAGAAGGAAAGTATGGATTGGGTTTAGGCTATAGGGTGTAGTCTTCCTAAGTCCCTATAACACAACCTATTCCAATAGCTAACTTTTTTGTCTACCTTACGTTTGGTTCACTCAATCACTAGAAGTGTCATAGGCTAAGGAGCTCTTAGTGTTTATAAGAGTCCTAGATCTATGATGAGGAAGTTGAGAACTCACTCCAAAAATGAGATCAACAAAAGGACCCCAATAAGTGTGTGAGACAAAGTATATCGATGTATTGGCGTTGAGATGATCAACAATTTCCATAGATCATAAGTGCTAACAAAAATGATTTATCCTTAACCCAGAGGTAGATAGAATCATGATCTTAGTGCAATGCAACTCAACTTATTCCAATGGCATAAGGGAGGGAGGAGGAATATGGATTGAGTATGTGAACCTTCCACTAGGAAAGCGAGTTTCCACCGAGGATAAGAATTTGATTTGGTTTGATTTATGATTGTGTTCTAGGCGTTAAGGGGCCTAAATCAATTTGCACCTCAGGGAGAAATTTGATCGATCTGGTGGGCATCCAGGATGAGAATATGATTTGATTTGTTTATGATTTTGGGCTCCCCAGGAGAGGATGTGATTTAATTTGGAAGAAGTGGAGAGTATATTGGAGATAATTTGATCCACTAAGGAAATAAGGTGGATTTGATTTATGGCTTTCTTTGGTTTATTTGGGAAGTATCCACTAGGGATAAGAATGGATGGATTTAATTTAGACTCCATTGGGGAAGGATGGTGGATTTAATAAAATGGCCCTTGTCGGTGTAATGGATCCACTAAGAAGGGCTATATCGCCTTGTCCTATCTCATTTACAAATCCAAAGGGAAAGTATGCCATGAGGTAGGACTAACCAACATAAGGGTTTCTTGGTGCATGGTCAAGTCAAGAAAGCTTACATCCTTACAAGGAACCACTGGGTGATCTGTTGGTAGCATAACAAATTAAACTCGACTAGGGTGATTATTGAGTGAATGCTATTGTAGACTCATATCAACTCAAAATAGTCGGTTAATTTCATTTTAGATGGACCCATCGATGTGTGATGGATCCACTAAGAAGGGCTATATCTTGTCCTATCTTAGATTTATAAATCCAAAGGGATAGTCTACTGTGGGGTAGAGCTAACCAACCTAAGGGTGTCTTTGAGTGTGTCAAGTCGTGGGGAAGGTTGTAGACTTACATATTCTTAAATAAGAAACCACTAGGGTGATGGTTGATAGCACAACAAATCTACCTAGTCATGGTGTGCAAAGATCGTGCTAGAGGGTAGACTTATATCTTCCAAAGCAAGGATGACCACCAGGTGACCTATTGGTGCCACAATAAGTCAACGACCTACTGAGAGTGCACCAGACTTATCTCATCTCAAGAGTAAGTATTCCTAGGGAGTTTAACGACACTAAAGATAGGATGCCTACTTAGAAAAAAGTATCACTAGTGTCCTCCTAATCACAAGTGAATATACATATATATATATATGTTTTATTTATATATTTATGTGGACCCTGTGTGTGAGGGACCACGAGAAGGACTTTATCGCCTAGTCCTATCTCGGACTTACTAGACCAAGGAGAATCTACATAACAAGATCAATTATCCAATCACAAGGGGTGGCTACTAGGAAAGGGGGCTGTCAATAGAGTCTAAATGGGATCGCTAAGGACGTGATCCAAATAGAGTGCTCAGGGAGGTGCCTAGGGCTTTATCTAGGACCGTAAAAGAAAGTCTAGGTATGATGGCCAACTCTGCAAGAAACCTTGTAGACTTACATCATGAGTGGTGTGTATCCACCAGTGGGTCATTATCGATAGTGCTAACCAACCAACCTAATGTGTCTCATGGATTTGCAATGATCAATCTAAGAAGAAGGCTTGTAGACTTACATCCTCATGGGCAATGATCACGAGATAGTCGTCATTGGGATAAATGCTATCCGACCTAGGGTGACTACTTGCGGAAGTCATTAAGGACTAGATCCACTTAAAGTAGTCAAGAGGAAAGGAACTAGGGGACTTATCCTAAGCCTCAAATATACCCAACAATAGTGCATGATGGCTAGTTCAAGAAGAAAGCATGTAGACTTATATTCTCTTAAATAACATCAATGTAAGGTAGCTTACCTGTGCAGAAGGCCTACAAAATTAACAAGGCACTCGTCAGAATGGTCAAGTTAGGAAGAAAGCTTATAGACTTAGATCCTCCGGACAAGTAACCACTGGTGACACTAGTAAGGTAGCATTTCACCAACCTAGAGCATCTAATGAGTGAGTGCCATAGAGACTTTATCCCACATCAAAGTAGCACGAGATAAAAGATATGTGTTTATTTTATATGTGGTTGTGTGTAGTTTATGTTGGTGTTGTGATGACATAGGATAGGACAAGAGTTCCTCACACCTACCCTAAACACATCGTGGTGGATTACAAGCAAAGATGTTTCTTAACAACATGAAGAGATGAGATTTGAGATGAAAGGATGTTTTATTGATAATTATTTTCAAACAAAATTTATGAATAATATTTCTTTAGGTAGAGCCCATTGATTGGAAGTATTGGGCCTCTCCTATAATTTATAAAGACAAGATCCTCCTTGGTAGGCCTTCTCTATGGCTAAAGGGCCATCCCAAGTGGGTTCAAATATGTCTCCCATCTTGAGGGCAATAATTGGCCTCCTTAGAACTAAAACAAGCTCTACTTGAAAAGCTCTAGGTGAGACCAACTTATTATGAGTTTGAATCATTTTGGCTTTGTATAACTCAAGGTTCTAGCATGCCTAGCGTCTCTCCTCAAACCTTGAGCTCTTCTAACTGTAACTTATGTTGCTCTGTGGTAACCTTACTACCCATAGCTATCCTTAATGATGGGAGTTGGACTTATAATGGTAGAACTACTTTAGGCATACAGGAGAAATGGGTAGATTGAGTTGGAGTTTTGTATGTGGCGGTAAGCCACAAGGCTTCAACGCCCACATGCCGCTATTGTGTTGAGTGTTTTCTTTAATTTTTGGATGAGAGTTTTATTGAAGGATTAAAGCCATTTTCCCTTGGGTAGTAAATGGTAGAATATCTCTAATTTATGCTAAGTCTCCGTGAAAAGCGTTGATTTTAGTGCTCTTGAATGCGGTACCATTATCCGATATAATTCATCGAGACACCCGAATATACGATATAGTTCCTAAAACCCTAGAGCATAAGGCGAGTTATGACCTCTCCAGTGGGATTGTCTCTCGACTTGGAAAGTAGTGGTGTGTAGAATGAATGACCCTTCAAAGAAGGAGGATCGATTGGACCCACTATTTTGGTACCAACACTCAAATTGCCATGAGGCAAATGTAGGATGTAGAATATTGGGTGGTGTAGGACCACACCATGCACCGACATTGGTGGCATCTTTTAAAGCGTCCATCATCGCTAGTTATCTTAGTCTCTTGATCTTGGCTTTCATCTTTGGACCTTGATGCTCCACATAAACCCACGAATGCACCTCGATCACGATCTTACGAGATTCATGTTTGTCTATATAACATAACCACATATGATCAAAGGATTCGTACAAGGTGTCATCTACTAGAGTGTATGAAAAGGCTCTTTGGTTCACTTGATGTGCTAGTGACTTCTCTTGAGGTAGTTTGCCTATATTTAGATAATCCATGAATGGTTGCCTCAATCTTACTCATCATCCTCGAAATGATAACCTCCCCTTCAAGAGAGAGTTTCTTGATGAGTTCAAGTGTCAATAAGGGATAATACTTATCTATTTTGAAATTTTATTGGTATGGACTCATCTTTGGACATGTCAATTCCTTAGCAAGTTTGGCTAAAAGCATCTACTATTCTCTCTTTAAGGAATCTTATAAATGGAAACCTGGGATTTGGGCCAACAATCCATAGTATACTTATGGTAATGATGGAGCTTAGGCTTCATAACTTTGTAAGACCTAGAGATTTCATTGATGACGAGAATCCCTAAAGATGTTGATACTCGGATGCATAGCGTGTAACTCTACCGATCGGAGCCTCATATTGATTCATTGTTGGTACATAGATTGAATAGATGATATGAGAATCTTATCACATCACAGCCTAGAGTTAGAGAACTATTTCCCTTCGCTTTTCCGGAAGAGTAAATCGTGGTTCTTCTCCCTTTTGAAAGGCGCACCATCAAAATACATCTCCCAATGGTGAATGCTAGTGTCCCCTAAGTTCATGATTTGTTCATGAGGTCATCACTAAGGGGAATCAATAGGAAGTGGTGTATGCTAAGAAATCCATTAATGTCATCCTTTCAATCTTGTGGGGTGCAAAGTGCTACCAAAGCTGCGATAAAATCATGGACCAACATACCAACCGTGATAGTGTGCCATTGTTGACCTCATTTTAGATGAGCTCTCAACCCCTCCATCTTAGACATAGGACTTCTCTTAGACATTAAGAGTTCCTTAGTCTTAAGATACTTCTAGTGATTGGTGAACACTCAAACCCAAGACTTAGAAGAGTTAGCCATAGGAATAGCTCATGCCTTAGGGTGTTAGGAAAATTTGCCTACCCTTGAACCAAATCCTCACTTCCTCCCTTCAAGTCAAACTTAAATCAATTCCAACTTGATTGATTCTCAAGGCTCAAATCAATTCCAATTGATTTTCTCAAACTCAAATCAATTCCAAATGATTAAAATCTAATTCAAAAAAAAAATCTTTCCTAAGCCACTTTGATTCTATCTTATGGACTTAACCTAAATCAAATCCAAATCAATTCAAATTCAAGAAATTTTCTTATAGCCCATTTATATTCTCATTAATATTCATAAATATAAATGAAATGTAAATTCAAATATCCAAAATCAATTCAAAATCAAATCCAAATTCAACCAAGATTCAACCTAAGCCTTTCAAGTCAAATTCTTGAACTTAGCCAATCAAATTCAAATCAAGCCAAACCTTAATTTTTCTTCATGATTCAATCAATCCTTCAATCATGAATCCAAATATAAACATAAACTTAAATCTTCAAACCAAAACTAAATTCAAAAATCAAACCTAAGTCAAACTCATGTTCACCCTTTGAACTTGAAATTGTCAAATGATTTAAAGCCCATTTGACTCCAAATCACTTGCAAATGGATTTATATTTCAATCATAAGTCCATTTTGAGTTCAATCAAACTTGATTCAAGCCTTGATCAAGTCTGACCCAATATTGGCTCACTTGACTTAAAGTGACCTAAAGTACCCCTTTGAGCCAAATTCTAATCCTACCCAAATTGGATTGAACTAAGCCCAACTAAGCCGACATTGAGCAACAATCATCATGGATGATCAATCTCAAATTGGGTCAAACCAAGTCAAACTTAAGGGTGGACCAAGTCAACACTTAGCCAAAATGAAACTAGCCAAAATCCATCATAGGCCAAATTAATTGAAACCATTGATCAAAACTCATTCATGATCAATGTTTGAACTTGACCAAGTCATCATTTGAGCCTAACCTAGCCCAATTGGCCACTTGACCCAAATTGACCTAAAAGTCAAAACTTGTCAAAACTTGATCTAAGAAAAATTGATTGAAACCATTAGGTCAAGTTCATTCTAAATCACTTGTTGAACTTAACCAAAGCCTCAATTGACTAGACTCAACCTATCCCAATTGACCATGAACCCAACTTGACCTAAAAGGTCAAATTGAAAAAATCAAATTAAACCAAAATTGATTGGAAACAAAGATACCAATACATTTCAAATGAGTAATGAAACCTAAACCAACCCATGACCCCCAAAAGGTCAAATGGGTCAAATTGGTCAACTTGACCCATTTGACCTAAATGAAATCAATTGAACCAAATCTAAATATAAACCAAATTGATTGGAAATAAAGATATAGAATCAATTCATATGGTCAAATGAATTTAACCCAACCTTGGTTTGACCCAATTTGACCAATTGGCCAAGTTGACCCATTTTGACCTAAATGGGTCAACATGAGCCAAATATATCAAATCAACTCTAAATTCATTGAAACTTGGCCCAACCCATTTTTAATCATACCAAACATATTCAAAATAAAATCCAAGCCAAATGACCATTTTACCCCTAGGTCAAGGGATAAATGGCCAATTCCACTTGGAATTTGGCCATATCCTTCTAGTGGTCACTTGGTATCCTCTTAGTGGACCAAGTGGATATTAGTTAGCATGGTGCACTTGAACCATTAGGTTTGGGTCAACCAAACCCAACCCAAGGTCAAAACCCACCACTCACTTGAAACAAGCACATGGGAATCACTCCACCTTGTTTTGCACATGGCAACTTCTCCACTACCTCCCTTTGGCCAAAACGAACCATGTGCAAGTTCAAATAACCAAAACAACCCATTGAATGAGGCTAATTGGATTAAAATAGCAAAGGAAAGCACCACCATCCATCCACCTAGGAGGACATATACTCTTCCTAATTTTACTTCATTCACACACACTCATACCCGATTGACTAATAGAGACCTGGAAAGCTCCCCAAGCTCCCTTAAGCAATCCTCAAGCATTTGGCATTCTCCATTTTGATTCCTTCAAACCAAAAATAGGGAGGCTAAGGCAATTCCCAACTTACTCAATACACCATATAAATCCAATTCCTTTTGCAAGAACTCTTGGGGACCAATCGAAGTTCACCCAAGTCAAGTTCCAAGCTCAAGGCATGGGAAGGGAAGTTTAATCAAGGTCAGCTTGAAGAGCATTTTGGTCAATAGATAGATCCACTCAACCTCAACACCTCAAACCTTCAATAAGGCTTCAACTCTACTAGATGAAGCTACCTCAATGGGTGGGCGTGGTGATAGCCTCCAATGAGGTATGCCTTCAAACCGAGCCTAGAATAGGGAGTGTGTGGTCCTTTGTGAAGAGAATTTTCATCTCGGTAAAATTGATCATTAGATGTCTTCCCCTTGCATGATGATGGTGCGTTGAATTTGAGTTCAATCCGCTCAATCGAGCTCGGATCTTGCCCTAAAGGGTGGACGGATGTCCTCTCCAGGCAAACTCTGATAGATCATGGACCATCCATCCATATCTTGGATGGACGGTCCTCAAGCGCATAGGATCCTCTAATTAATCCCTTAAGAACCGGGCTCAATCTCAATTGATCCTCAACAATCGAGAGAAAGCACGTAGCACCGTCGACATGCCGGATGTCACAACTTAGGTGATGAATCGTGCACCACATCGGTGTCCACATGGTGCCAACATGATTTGTTAATAATTAGGGTTTTAATTTTAATTACTAAATCTTCTAAATAACATAACTAAATGTAGAGAAATCAAAAAATACAAAATAAAATGCATTATAAAGATAATTCAATAAGGAATTTATTAAAATTATTTCTAATAGATTTTGAATTGTGCATTTTCCTTAGGGTTTTAGTGAAAACTTAATAATCTTAATTATTCCCTAATCACTTCATTAATTCATTTCAAATTTCTCGATGCATTTAGTGGGATGACCTATGCCACCCCTAATTTTCTTATGAATTCTTGGTGAGTTAATTAGGAAATCAATTAATGAATCCTAAATCACTATCCTAATGTAATTAAGCTTAATTAGACATGTGAATAGTAGTTTAATCCCTTTATTATGCTAATTAAGCCTTGCTTAAGTGAAGAAGAGGTTTATGGAATGGGTTTGGGGAATTTTTAAGTTATTCCCTAAACCCCTTTCCTTCCTTAATCCAAACTTAATTAAGGGCTAATCCTAATTAACTACTTAATTAACTTGACAAAATTTTTGAAACATTTAACTTAACCAATTCATCTTGGGTAGGTGCTTGGGTGTTCAATAACTTATGTAACTTAAGAAAATCAAAATTCAACTCACATGTGTGGGAAGGGTTATGAAAGTACTTAAATTAAACCTTTTAGCTTAATTAATCATTAATTATGAGCCAATTGCATTAGGCCTTTCTTTCTTAGGTGCATTGCGATTTAAATTTCTTATGTGGTTTTATGTCATACGTTGGCTCATAATTAATTGATTAAATATGTTTAAGTAGTGTAGTTAAGGGTAATTAATGCACTTAATTCATATATTAACCTAAATAAAATATAAAATCATCTAATGGCTCTAAAATTAAACTAAAATAGCATACACATGTGGGAAATGGGTTAGGACCAGCAAACCTCTTTACATTTCTTAAATTTAAATCAAACTCAAACAAAACTAAAATCTCTTTAAAACAAATTTGATTTTCTTTAAATAATCCTATATAATAAGATTTTCTTTAGGAATTAATTAGAATGAATGAATTTACATGCTTTCATCACTTTATTTCTTTCCTAGCATGCTAAATATATATTTCATATGAAAATCATGCATTCATTTAAAATCAAATTAAAATGAAATATTTCCTATATGTCAAATTGCATGTTTTGGCAAAAGTAAGAATATGAATGCTATTATCACTACTAAATCCAAAATTAATTTCAAAACTTATGAATCAAACATCACAACTAAAAATTGCTACTTATAATTATTTATAAGCTTTCATGTGAATATAAAATGTGTTATGTGATTCTCCCTCTCTTGTTAACATAGAATTGTATAGGATTTGCAAAGTGTATAATCCATTTGAAAAGGACATAATACTTGCTCAAATACATTCTATACACTCCTATGTCATGACTTAAGAAGAAATTCCACATCACACATATAAACTAAACAATCAAAATCAAACAAACAAACTTTTTCATGATTCTCTTTCCATGCATTTCTTTTTGTACATGCATATGTATTTAAGAAAAGTAGTATATTAGTCTGACAACCCGGTTGCTGAGACTTTAGTATCCCTAAGTAGGTCTTGTATATCTTACACCTGCTAACTATGGCATACTCACTTATGTCTTTTTGTACTTGTAAATGTGCATATGAAAAATGGATAAAAGAATCACTCTTTTTCTACTTCATAAAATCATGCATCATGAAGCATCCAAATTTTCTTAAGTAACATCTAGCATTCATCATTAAGGTGTGCTAAACATTTCCATTTGCATATATATATATATATATATATATATATATATATATATATATATATATATATATATATATATATATATATATATATATATATATATATATATATATATATATATATTTTGTGTTTATAATAGTATTTCACTTTACTTAATCATAAAATTCCTTTCTTTTTTAATAAGTTTATTTAGGAAAATCTAAACTTTAAATTAAAATACATAATAAAACATTCACTAAACAATAATCAAATATGAATTTATCTTAGAAATTACTTAAGGTAGGGAGGAAAGAGAAGTTTTCTTCTCTTTTCCTCTCTTACAACTTTAGTAATTAATTCTAGGTTTATTCAAATCTAATCAAATCACAAAATAAAATCAACCCAAAGCAATTAAATCACTTAAAGAAAACCACCCTCTAAGTTGAACATTTTCATACTTAGAAAACTTCAACCTTAAAGCTTAGCATACCACACAAACCTTAAATAACATTAGGCTAAGTCATCATTTCTATCTTTAGATTAGGGCGTGCATGGTTTGATGTTTTCCTTTATTTTGTGATATTTTGTTTTAGTCTAGATGTTAGGGTGTATGTGCGTGAATGGTAGATCTTAGTCTAACCATTATCTTCTGGGGATTATGCTTAAGGGGCATTGTAATAAAAAATAACTACTTTTATTATGCAAGTGCTTATACCCCTAAGCATAATCCAAAATAGGCCAGTGGACTTGGTACCCATGTAGGGTGCTAAGTCCATTTATATATATACATTCTTGGGATTGTATGATTTGTTTAGCTAATCTCTATTTTGTAGGTTTTAGTTAGATTTCTTTTTCCCATTTTCATGTAATTTTGCAATTAGATTTTGGAATGATTATTATGAGATATTAAAATGAGCATTGGTTATAAGGCTATGCCTTATGTACCATGTGAAGCCTATGGAGCAACATTCCAACCAACCAAAAGAAGAAAGAAGAAAGAAGAAAGAAGAAAGAAGAAAGAGGAATGAAGAAATGAAGAATGAATGAATTCCTTCTTGATTGTATTTAATTCATTTGTAATCCGGGTTGTATAAGGGTGAGAGCTACCCAATTTATTTTGGTTTGTGCTGGAGCGACCATAAATAGCCTCTTAATCTTTTACATTAGCTTTATAAATTTATTGATATTTGTTTAGCTTGTGAATTAAGATGGTATGTTTTCCTAGTTTATTCCTTGCTTTGATGTATGGCTTAGATGATGATTAGGCTCTTAGAAAAATAAATTTTCTATCCAACTAATTAATTCAAACTAAAATAAACAAATCATAACCTCACCTAAAGCTTATGCTATCAAGATAAAAGAATTAGCAACCCCTTAGGATGTTGTATTACTTTTTCACATCATGCATAAAAAGCATATTGTTTCACTCTTGATTGGAGGGCTTCCACCTTTTCAGAACTTGGCTTGACCTTTGAGAGCCATGGTGGAAACACACTTCCTTATCTTACTAATTTGTCCCATAATTTCTCATGCATTAGGCATATGAATCCTAAAGCTGTGTCAAATTGATTGCCCAAAATGAAAATAAGATGTAACAAAATTTGCATTAGATTTAAGTCATTAAATCATGTCATACATGATCTAGTCTCTTAGAGTGTGTTTAAAGACTTAGTCTCTTTCTAAATAAACAATAGCTTAGCTATCTTACAAAAGCATTTGACTTGCTACATGTTTTAAAATTATAGGAGGAGTTAGTTGGCACCCCAGTTGTAAGTCCACAGTGGTTTATCCTCTCTTATGGAGGTAAATAAATACCCATTTCTCCTTAGATTTTTGGTCGTGCTTTTGGCCCTCAAAAGCACCCTAGATTTAGGTTAGAGGTTGCTTCCTTTATGGGCCATAAGCATAAATCCACCTCTTAGGTATTTCCATGAGATTGGATCATGAAATTGTAATCCCTAGCATTCTAATAAATTAATTCAATTTCAAAATATAAAGCCCAACCATAAGATAGTTTGGGATGTTTACTAGGCTTCTAGTATCTTAAGCATCCCCTACTTATCTTCATTTGGCTTCAATAAGAACTCCCTCCTCTTGATCGATCCCACTTGATTTTTTTTTAAAATAAACTAATCGATTGATAGTCCCCTTTCAAAATCTTTGGAGACAACAATCATTTACCTTAATCGAGAGTATTCCTAAAGAATCTTATTCTTTAGGATGTAATTAACTATGGGGCTTGCTCAGGAACTTAATGAACCGAGTTTAAAATAAACCCCTTTACTTTTCATGTAAAGTAGAAAAGAATCTACATTCAAGACCCATAGTCTTTAGGAGTCCTTATTAACGTGATTAGGTCCATTGTAGGGTGGTGACTTCAATCTTTTGAGATAGTATGCCTCTCCTCAATGTCATACCCGATCACCCTAATAAGAATATCTATGGATCAGTGCATCCACAAAGGAATTATATTTCTATTTTCATTTATCCTCTTTTAAAGAAAGGGGATGGATGAAGGTAGAATATATTTTCTATCATAGATTTTTCCGGTGACTCGTGAGGATAGTTCCTCTCCATCTTTGATAAATGATCATTGTCTCCAAGTATCGATAGTGGGTTTGTACTTTTGTATGAATCCAAGACTATCTTTCTTTTCGTTGGTACTTAGTTTATTTCATCCTTAAGTTAAAGCCAACAACTTTAGATTTTAGGACCTCACCCGTGTTGGTCTTAAAACCCCCATTAGGTTCCCAATGGGTGAAATTAAAATTTAATAAAAAAAAATAATTAAAGACTTCCTCCTTACCATTTTTTATGGTAAGGAAAGGTTCATTCAAAATAAAGATAAAATAAATCATTCATAAAAGTCTTACTTTTCAAAAGTACTTTTCAAAATACACTTAATAAAATATTTGCACTACATCTAACAATTTTCATAATTATTACATGTAGGAACATTTCAAAAGTAAAACCAACAATCATATTTTCTAAAAGCACAAATAAACGCCTTCACTCAATTCATTTTGATGAAGACTTTATTTTCAAAAATAAAATTTTAACAATCATAAACTTTCAAAAGCACAAAATTTGAAGATGGGTCATTCCATTCAATACATCCAAATGTGTTGGATGGATGTTAAATCTTCAAGAAAATCACAACTTTGAAATTCTACTCAACACATTCCACATGTGTTAAGTTGGAATTTTCACCTTTTCAAAAAAGCACATATGAAACCTCTCCATTCAATATACCCACATTTATTGAATGGATATTTCATTTCAATCAAAATCAAAATTAATTTTCAAAAGCACATATGAAACCTTTCCATTCAATATCCACATTTATTGAATGGAGGTTTAATTTCCAATCAAAATCAAAAATAAACTTTCAAAAGCATATGAACATCTCCATTCAATATACCCAAATTTATTGAATGAAGATTTCATTTCCAAATAAAATGACACTATTTTGAAATCCCACTTAACATATTACATATATATGATTGGTTGGAATTTCCTTTTCAAAAGCAATACTCACAAACTACATCTTGAAAAAATGAAACATAATTGATTTCCATCTTACATAACTACATTTGTTAAATGGAAATCTCTCTTTCAAAATCTCAAAACACAAAATTTTCAAAACATATTTGAAACTCATTTTAACATACCACATTTGCTAAAATGTAGTCTCCATTTTCCAAACAAAATTTTCAAAAAAACATTTGGAACTTCATTCATACCATTTTTGAATGAAGTCTCCATTTTCAAAACAAAATTTTCAAAACACATTTGGAACTTCATTTCAACATATCACATTTTCTAAAATGAAGTTTCCATTTTCAAACAAATATTCAAAACACATTGGAACTTCATTTAGCATACCACATGTGCTAAAATGAAGTCTCCATTTTCAAAACAAAATTTTAAAAACATTTGAACTTCATTTTAACATTGCTAAAATGATGTCTCCAATTTCAAAAGAAAATTTTCAAAACACATTTGGAACTTCATTTTCATTTGCTAAAAGTGAAGTCTCCATTTTCAAAACAAAATTTGACACATTTTGAGCTTCATTTTAGCTGCACACATTTGCTAAAGTGAAGTCTCCATTTTCAAAACAAAATTTACACATTTTTGAATTTCATTTAGCATACTCAAATTTGCTAAGTGAAATCTCCATTTCACAAAATCTAAAACACACTTGGAACATCATTTTAGCATACCACATTTGCTAAATAGAAGTCTCCATTTTAAAACAAAATTTGAAACACTATTGGAACTTCATTTTATCATACCATATTTTCTAAAGTGAAGTCTCCATTTTCAAAAACAAATTTTGAAACACATTTTGGAATTTCATTTAACATACCCAAATTTGATAAGTGAAATCTCCATTTTACAAAATTCAAAACACAACTAGAACTTCATTTTAGCATACCACATTTGCTAAAGTGAAGTCTCCATTTTAAAACAAAATTTACAATACAATTAAAATTTTATTTAGTAAATTTGAAGTTAGTGAAGCTTTAAAGAAAATGAAATGTGGAAAAGCATACCGATAATATTCTAATAGAAGTGTGTAAATGTTTAGAGATGAAGGAATTTCTTGGCTTACAAATCTTTTAAGAGTGATCTAGTCATTAATAAGAATGATTGATATTTAGGTTCTATTGTTCAAAATGATGGTGAAATAGATGGAGATGTTATTAGTAGAATTCAAGTTGGATGGTTGAAGTGGAGGAATGCATCGGCCTATTATGTGATAGAAAAGTTCCACTTAAACTTAAGGAAAATTTTATAAGATGGTGGTAAGACCAATGACTTATGGTGTAGAATGTTGGCCAATAAAGAGAAGCATAAGACTAAGTTAAGTTATAGAGATGAGGATGCTCAAATCTGGCTTTACTCTTAGAGATAGAATGCAAAATGAGTATGTTTAGTTGGAGTAGCTCTTGGTAGATAAGATTAGGGAGTCATGGTTTGGCCACATAAAAAAAATCATGACCCAATTAGGAGAGTAGATGCATTAGATTTGCCTTATGCTAAGAAAGGTAGAGGTAGACCTAAAAGACTTGGTTAAGATGTATAAAAAATGATCTTAGTATACTTGAATTAAATGAGAATTTGACACATAATAGGACACAATGGAGACAAGGATTCATGTCCCACCTAGTGGTATTAAGGCTTGTTGTTGTTGTTGTTGTTGTATACTCAAATTCTGAGTGAAATCTCCATTTCACAAAATTCAAAACACTTTGGAACTTCATTTTTTATACCATTTGCTAAAGTGAAGTCTCCATTTTCAAAAAAAAACTTGAAACATATTTTGGAACATCATTTTAGCATACCACATATGCTAAGTGAAGTCTCCATTTTCAAAATAAAATTTGAAACACATTTTGAATTTCATTTAGCATACTCAAATTTGCTAAGTGAAATCTTCATTTAACAAAATTTAAAACACATTGGAACTTCATTTTAGCATACCCCATTTGATAAAGTGAAGTCTATTTTTAAAACAAAATTTGAAACACATTTTTGGAATTTCATTTAGCATACTCAAATTTACTAAGTGAAATTTCCACACAAAATTCAAAACACATTGGAACTTCATTTTTTTAACATACCATATTTGCTAAAGTGAAGCCTCCATTTTCAAAATAAAATTTGAAACAAATTTTTTAGAACTTCATTTTATATCACATTTGCTAAAAGTGAAGTCCCATTTTCAAAAAAAATTTTGAAACACATTTTTGGAATTTCATTTAGCATACTCAAATTTGCTAAGTGAAATCTCCATTTCAAAATTCAAAACACATGGGAACTTCATTTTAGCATGCCACATTTGATAAAGTGAAGTCTCCATTTTCAAAACAAAATTTGAAACACATTTTTTGAATTTCATTTAGCATACTCAAATTTGCTAAGTGAAATCTCCATTTCATAAAATTCAAAACACATTGGAACTTCATTTTAGCATACCACATTTGCTAAAGTGAAGTCTTCATTTTCAAAACAAAATCCAAAATTTGCTAAGAATCCTATTTTCAAAATAAAATAAACAAAATCAAAAGAAACACATTAGGATTTCTTTAGCATGCCCAAATTTTCTAAGAATCCTATTTTCAAAAAATTTCAAAAACAAAACACACTTGGATCCTTCATTTAGCATACCCAAATTTGCTAAATAAGGATTCATTTTCAAAATCACAAATGATTCATAGAATAAAGCAAATAAATAAAAGAAGAAATTGTTTTCAAACACCTCACCTAGCATACCCAAATTTGCTATGTGAGTAAATTCCAAAAATCTCAAATCAAAAACAAAATCAATTGACCATTTACTTTAACATACTCAAATTTATTACTCAAACTCAAAAATCAAATTCAAACATGAACCTATGGAAGCATCTTTCCAAAATATTTAAACCCATTTTCAACATACCCAAATTTGTTGAAAGTGGATTCTACATTCAAAATTCCTCTTTCCAATCAATCTCAAAATCTCTTCTAAATCCATTTAACTTGACTTAACACTTTCAAGATGTTGAGTGTGGGTTCAAATTCTAAATTCAAATTCAAAATCAACAAAACAAAAATCGATTCAAGTTTATTTTCAACATTACGACTTTTCGGTGTTGATTTCAATTTCCTGATTTCAATGGCAACGCAGTATGTGTTCACATTTCCTCATGGGATGGATTTGGCCCTGATCAGCCGCCTTCCACGATCTAACTATGCCCACCTCATCCACTTTGGTCGAGGCTTTGAGGGGGGGATTACATGAGGGCACCCCTCACATTGCAAGAGCATGGTGACGGCGAGAGCCGGTCATCTAGATCAACTGCCATCGATTCAAATATCCCCTCACAAGAGGAAAGCTATGGCGGTTCCCATAGCGGTAGTATGATGCCGATCGGCGCTGGTTGTTCCCCATGCTAGAGGTTGCGCATTCACTAGCACCCTCTAAGGGAAGGCTCCCCATCTGGATTGTCTCCCCTACTTTTGAAGTTAGGTCTAGTCCTACTGCTCAACCTACCAAGCAAAGAAACAAGAATCGCATGATCAAGTGGTATCACACTGCATTGCTATGCAGGATGGAGGTATACTATCAGTAGAGGATCTACCCAGATGGTTTCCGGACACAAACCGGTTCCACCCTTTCTCGATCAAGAGAGGATGCGAGGATTTTGCCACCTCCACCGGTGGTTCCGTGCCTTAGTCGAGGAGGAGGTCATATGCCTCCAATCAGATATGTCAGTAGGTGGAGCTTACAAATGATCTAAGTCCGGGGCTCAATTTGATTTGAGATCGGTTATCCCCACATTATGGGTAGGTAGCTTAGCAGGAAAGGGCTAGAGGCCCTTAGTTCATTTACTAGAGGAGCATCGAGGTATAGCGCCCCGACCTGCACTTGTGAATTTTCCGGATGCGTCTACCTAGATATCACAAACATCTTACTCACGGGACTACACATCATAGGAGAGGAGCTCTATCCCGAGTCGGTGGTGCCTCCACCACACCCTCTTCTCCCCGTTCTCCATCTCTCATGTCCCAAAGATCTACTATTATAGCCAAGGCCATGAAGGCCACATCAATGGAAGAGAACCCCATTGGTGATATGCTGAGAGATCCCTGCTTCATCTACACCATCTACTGGCGAGCTCTCTTACGACCTTCTACCCCGTAGTGGTGAAGAATGAATGGTGACCTCAGTATCATAGTCATCCCTGTCACCACCACCACAGTAGGATGTAGAGATGGTAGCGGCGGTTGAGGGAGGAGGACAATTCGGTATGGCTATAGATCCTCCTAAGAGTGCCACTCCACCAAGATCGCAAGTCATGAGTATCTTTCCTCTAATGAGCAGTCCTCACAAAATTAGCTCAGCGACATTAGAGGTTAGGTGCTACACTGCATGAGTGATCCCATTACGGTCGGTCGATCTTTCATGCATGTTGGGTTGGACGATCCCTAGATGACATAGTAGCTCAAGATAGTGGAGAAGAAGGAAATTGACATGCGGTCGATTTAGAGGATGAGAAGATGGCTTTGATCCAAATAAGGATGAAATGTTAGAGGATTTCGGGGTACATATGGTAGATACCCCGGTTCTCTCTCGTGAGTAGCAGACTTTGGAAGGTGTTGAGGTCGCATGAAGACACAACCTACTCGACCCAACACCTCCATCGCAGCTAAAATAGAAAGATGAATAAATAGATGGGATGGAAGCGACTTGAGAAATTGTTAGCATAGTCTTAGCACTTCAAAATAAGCACTCCATCTACTATAGCTAAGACTAGTCACCAAAGTTGGTGCATGTCTTAGATCCAACCAAGACTTTACTTCCAAGAGCAAGGTAGCACTAGCGTATAGGAAGGTAGTGAATAGTACCTTCATATAGGAAAATGATATCAAACCATGGTTGAGCAGGTGAGAGAAGTGTTGGGTCAAGAGGAGGATCATTAGTTCCAAAGGTAGACCCTACCGGAGGAATTGATGTCATCCAATATCCTAAGGGTTTTGCCTCCTTCTTTCAAAAGCTTTGATGGCGTAGAACTGAGACATATTACACACTTGAGCTAGTTGTTGCAACGTGGTGTGATGACACTTTATTCTTTCTCTTTGTTAGTAGCTTAGCGGGCATAGCCATCAATGGTATCTTGAACTTCTCAATAGTTTAGTGAAGACTTTTCGAGTTGGAGTAACTCTTCATCAAGAGGTTTGGAGTTTGACAAAGGGTGGTAGCATCTTATTGTGGCTCAATAAAACCTTGGTGAGTCATTGATTATATTCTCGGATGGCATAATTTGAGTATGAAATGCAAGCCACAACTATTTGAACAAGATGCCATCAAGATTCTACTTAAGAATATCATGGCTCGATCACCTTCATGCTCAAAGGTTTCACCATCAAAACATTTGAAAACTAATTAACAAGGTGCCTAGCTTCTGAGGAGAAGCCAAATAGATACCTTTTCGGATCAATCGATAAAGCGTAAAGCATTTGAGAAATAAGCAAGGCATGATAGTAGACAAGGGGAAACGGCCGAGAGAGCGTTTGAGACCTCTCCACACCATCACTTCCACCTCCTACCACCAGGCGTGCTATCACCACAACAACCTCCATGGCTGCCTCCTCCTCAAATCAAATCATCAAGCAGTGGTCCACATACATGCGAGTAGACTACTTTTGGATTAACTTAACAAGTCTTATTCCTTTAAGAGGAGGTAATCGAAGATCTTTAGAATCTCTTAAAGAAGCCCGATTTTACCTGCCAACTTAGACCGGAGGAAGTGGGAAAAAGCAATGATCCTAACTTTTACCCCTACCACCATAGGTCATGTTTTGGAATATTTCTTTTCATTCAAGGATTGACAGCATAGCTTTAAGACGTGCTATAGTTATCAAGGAATACCTTGTGGAACAACCATCCGGTTCCATTGGGTAATCCTTGGGGATACTTGCAATTTTTCCAAAAAACTAAAGAAGGTTGGGATATCTCCTTATCTCATACCTCTAAGAAAATCATCTCCAAGATCAAGAAACTTTCCTTGTAGGTGCTTGAGACAGCTCAAACCTCCAACATTAAGGAAGGTTTGCAAGTTTGAGCCAACTCGGAAAGGGGTAAGCTTAGTAGTAAAAACTACATTGCTAGAAGTAACCAAAACAGGTCAACCGACCTCAGCCTTAGTCCATAGTTGTATTACATCAATGACTACCTCTACTTCACTAGCTCTTCTAGTAGATATCTTGTGGATGATGGCATCAAATCCTCTCTCACTTACTTGATTTCTACTATGTACCTTTTAAAATCCAAGAAATTAAAGAATAAAGCTAGCTTGAATTATATCTATGTCACTTCGATGGGTTGTCTAAATCTATTCCGATAACTCCAAGTCTAAACAATAACTATAATAATTTGATCCTCCTCTTTCTAATTAGACTTTCCTAAATACTATAGTTCTCCTCTTAGATAGACTTAGAAACATCCATGAGGGTCCCATAGGAGAAGTTGTAGGTGAGCGACGTGCAAGTAAAATCTTCCATTACTCTACAAGAGATTAACCTCAGTGGCAAGGTTCTACCTCCTAGGCGACCTCAAGATAGGGAAATAAGTCATTGGTTATGATTGAGAAGCCCCTCGATGCTCCACCCTTGGATATGTTTTGGAGGATCAACCTAAGGTGGACTACAATATCCTCTCACTAAGAAAGTTATCATCTTTGCTAAGCATATACAATGCCCTTATCTTATCCAAAGAGATGAGGGAATCACTAATCAGGCTCTCCTTGATCCAAAGATATGCTTAGCTTGACGCTATTGTTGAAGAGGCACATTATTCTAGAGAAGCTTCACTTTCAGATGAAGACCTACTTAGAGGACATGGAGCACAAATCCCCTACATTATAGTGGACATGGGCAAATTCAAACTAGTAGTTCTTATTGATCTAGGTGCATCGATGAATATTATAAGTTTAAATACCCTTTGTTGAGGATCAACATCTCCACACTCGAGGAGATCGATGATGTTGAGAGGATTCAATGAATAAGGCGGCTTTCTATAGTGTTACCTTAGATAGGTGACTAGACTGAAGCCAAGTTTTATATCATTGATTTAAACTTCATTCACCACTTTGTTCAATAGGCCTTGGATACATCAAACAAGATGATTCCTCCTCCATCGGTGCATCAAGTTGAAGGATGGGATTGAGTATTGTGTCAAAGGAGATGAAAAGCCATTTTCGGTTTGAGAGGTTGAGATATATGAGGATGTGACCTACTATCTTTCTCAAAATACCCTTTCTCATGAACTTGGGCAAAATTTAAATTCAAAATAAAAAAGAAGAAAAAAAAGTAAAAGAAAAGGAAAAGAAAATGAAAATCCAAGTGAACAAGAAAGGAAAATTGAAGAAAAATAGAATATCACATACTACTTTTGAACCCCGTCGATCTATTGTTCTGTCTTTTCCTTAAAATGTTGGTGCTACATACCAACGGGCCATGACTCAAATCTTCAATGAACTCATCCATCATCATGTTGAGTGCTTGATGATGTAGTCAAGAAAAGAAAAGGAAAATGATCTCTTTAACTTGAGAGTAGTTTTGAGTGTTAAGATAATATAACCTCAAAATGAAAGTGTGCATTGAGTAGCTTCAAAGAAATTACTTGGGATTGTTGTCCAACAGAGGAATAAAATAGATCCTAAAAAGATCAAAGCTATCTTAGAAATGCCACCTCCAAAAGTTTCTCAAATCTTTCCAAGGATGGTTGGCGTGATTTGAGATGCTTTTATCTCCAACCTATGATGCAAGCCATTGAGCACTTATCAAAAATGCCAAGTTCAAGTGGGATGATAAGCGTCAAATGAAGATATCAAGCGGTTGATGAAGCCGGTTAGCTTAGACCACTCATCCTCAACTGCATTAGATGATTCCTTGGTGCTTTGTTGGCCCAAGCCAATGATGATGGGAAAGAGTGTTCTCTCTACTACCCATTATCGATTCATTTAACTACCCACCTATTGAGAAACATTACCTAGCTTTGATCTTTGCATCCCAAAAGCTATGATATGTGCTTTCTCATAAAACTTGATTTCTAGGACCAATCCTTTAGTATCTCATGACATGAACAACACTATGGATGTTCATGATGGTCCATGATTGTATCATAGTTTGATATCACATTCATACCCCTTTGCGGAAAGGATAAGCACTAGGGATTTAACACCACTTCATTCTCCACTTAGTAATCTCCACAAATCATGAACTTAGGGTAGGTTGACCTTGATGGGAGATGTATTTTGATGGTGCAACTTCCTTTATAAAGGAGAAGCAACATAATCTCTTCAGAAAGGTAGGGTAGGAATAGTTCTCTTAACTCCAGATCACGATGTGATGAGATTCTCATATTATCTCTCCAATCCCACCAACAAAGCGATGTCTTTGATTTTTTTTGAGGTTATCACCATGTGTCAGAGCATCAACATCTTTGGGGATTCTCGGTTGGTCATCAACCAGTTATTGTCCTACAAGGTTCTCAAACCCAAGCTTCATAATTACGAGTATACCATGGTTCTTGAAATCACCATCTACAAGGTTCCCGGCAGAGAACGCGTGCAGATGCTTTGGCCAAACTTGCCAAAAAAATATGTCAAGATGAGTCCATTCTAATAAGGGTCCAAAATAGACAAGTCATCATTGATCGAACTCGAGACTTTCTCTTGAAGGGAGGTTTTATTTCCTATAAGGACAAGGAACTAGATTGAGGCAACCATTCATAGACTATTTGAACACACAAACTACCACAAGAAAAGTCACAAGCCCATCAGGTGAAGCAGAGAGCTCTCTCTATGCTCGTTGATGGAACCTTATCGACGGTCATTTGATCAAATGTGGTTATGTTGTTTAGATAAACACAAAGCCAGCATTGGGATCGGTACATTACATTCTATGAGGCATCAATCAAGAAGAAGAAGATGATATCAAGATACTAAGATACTAATGGCCTTGAATTACTACATAGATGTAGCTAGGAGATGCCATCAATGTCAAGTACATTGTGTGGTCTTACATCCACCCAATATTCACCTACATTGGCCTCATGGCCATTTGAGTGTTGGTACCAACATTATGAGTTCGATCGATCCCTCCTTCTTCAAAGGGTCCTCGGTTCATTCTAGTTGATGTTGTTACTTTTCCAAGTGGCGGAGGCAATCCCACTCAAAGAGGTCATAATGCATGTTTAGTTTTGAAACATATATATATATAGGTTGGACTTCGATGAATTATATCCAATAATGATCGCATTCAAAAGCACCAAGATCAACTTTGCTAGAAGACATGGTATATATATTGGAGATACTCATCTACTACCCTAGAGCAAATGGCTTAAGCATTCAACAAAACTCTCATCCAAATACTAAATAAGACTCGGTGATAAGTGGCGTGGCATGAGCGGTTGGTTGAAGCTTGAAACTATCACCACATATAACTCCAACTCATCTATCCCATTTTTCTTAGTGTATGGGTTGAAGTCATTCTACCTTTGAGTTCAACTCCCATCACTAAGGATAGCATTGGGTAGTAAGATCACTACAGATCAGAATGCAAAGTTACTTAGAGCTTGAAGGTTTGGAGGAGAGTGCTATATGGGCATGCCAAAATCTCGAGTTATATAAAGCCAAAATGATTCAACTCACAATATGCTGGTCGCCTAGGTCTTTCCAAGTAGGAGAACTTGTGTTAGTCTAAGGAGACCAAATGTCCATTGAAAGATGAGGCAAGTTTAAACTCACCCTATGACATAGATAAGACCTACAAGGAAGATCCTATCACTCATTGATTGTAAGGGGTGATGCTTCCAATTAATGGGCTCTATTTGAGAAATATTATCCATAAATCATGTTTGAAAGTAATTATCAATAAAAACAAAAATCTAATTCCATTTCATCAAAATCTTCTCTTTGAAGCATTGTTTGCTTATCTTGCAAATTTGCCATAATATGTCTAGGATGGTGTGAGAGAACCAAAGAAGCATCTTATCCCTCTTTCATGACATAAATACATCTCCTAGGCTATTACAATATGTGAGAGAAGCGGTCTTATTTTGATTAACATAACTAAGTGTAAGAGAAGAAAGATTCTTTCTTGGTGGGAATTCTAGTTGCCATCCATGGAACCATTCCATCCAATTCCACAAGTGTGTTAGGTAGTGAGAGAACCCAATTGGCATCCTATTCCCTTTAACACACAAACACATATCTTTTCTCGTGCTATTTTGATGTGGGAGCAAGTCCCGAGCACTCACTCATTAGCTCTAGGTGTTGTTGTTACTCCCATCACCCAAGTGGTTCCTTGTTTGGAGGATGTGAGTCCACTTTCTTCCTAACTTGATCATTGTAAACCAAAACCTTGTTAGCTTGGTAGTCTTCTCTAGCCCATCTACCTCATGTTGATCTTGTTTAAGAAGATGTGAGTCTCTACTAGGTCAAGTATCCTTGAGGTCTAGGTGTAAGAGTCCTCCAAAGGCATCTATTCCTTCAAGCACAAAATAAACACATATCTTTTATCTCAGGCTATTTTGATATGGGAGCAAGCCCACATGGTACTCACTCATTAGCTACTTTAGTCGTCTACATGCTATTTCGCTGTTAGAATGGTTCCTTATTTTAGAAGATGTGGTTCCCTCTTCTTCCTAACTTGACCATTCCAAATCAATAAATGCCTTATTAGTTTGGTAGTCTTCACTCAATAAAAACCTCATGTTGACTTTGTTTAAGAAGATGTGAGTCCCCACTTTCTTCTTGAATTAATCATCATGTATTGATAAGTATCCTTGAGGTTTAGGTAAGGGTCCCCAAGTGGCATCATAATACTTCAAGAACAAATACACATATCTTTCGTCTCGAGCTATTTTGAAGTTGGAAGCAAGCCCCTGTGGCACTCACTCATTAGCTCTAGGTGGGTTTACATGCTTGCTTGCTAGTATGTCACCCTATTTATTGGAGGATGAGTCCTCGTGCTTTCTTATCTTGACCATTACAAACCAACGGCGCCTTGTTAGTTTGGTAGTCTTCACTACCCTCGATAAGCTACCTTATGTTAATTTTCTAAGAAGATGTGAGTCCCCAAGCTTTCTTCTTGATAACCATCATGCACTAACTAGGTCAAGTATATTTGAGGTTTAGGATAAGTCCCCTAGGCTCCTTTTCTCTTGACTACATTTGAGTCGATGTAAGTCCCTTGGCCATTCACTCAATAGTCACCCCTCGAGCTTTTGTCCTCAAGATAAACTATCACAGCAATCGTTCTTAGAAGATCTAAGTCCCGAGCTTTCTTCCTTGGTTGATTACAAACCGGCGGGCACCGGTTGGTTGATGTTTGTTATGTGGCGGTGACTCACCCGTTGGTTTCCTCTTGAATGTGAGTTTTTATTTCTCCTTGAGTTGGCCACAGAATACCTATTTGATATATGACTATACATGCCATCTTCTATAGGGCTTTGGATCAAGCCTTAGCCCTCTCTCCCATGCATTATATTTGGATCACATCCTTTGTGACCCCATTTAGACACTAAGGTTACTCTTGGGATGAGTCCCCTTTTCGGTAGCCACCTTGGTTGGAGAATTTGTTTGATGTACAAATTCTCCCTTGGTTCAATAAATATATGAGATAGGTATAAGGCTATAAGCTCCTTCTCTTTTGATCCTCATAAACCAACAAGGTCCACAATAAACAAACTAAACAAATAAACAAAATATTTGCTTGTGGATTAGAATTCAAGCCCCCCAAAGGGCCCCTTCTCCCAAGAAAGCATCTATCTTTAGGGCGTGTGAAACTCCTATAGAAATTATTTGACTACTTGACATAAATCCCAGTGAGACTCACTGTAGTCACCTTAGGTTCAATATATTTTGCCATGATCAAGTTACCGGCATTCTTTGAAAGATGTAAGATTATGATGCATTCTTTCTATCATGATGTAATTGAGCAACCCAGGTCGTTCAATTTATTGCCCAAACAACCAATCACCCATCTTTTGTAGTAGAAGATGTGAGTCCCGTGCTTTCTTCCCCTTCGATCATTGAAAATCAAAAGGCACTTGGTGGATAGTTCTCCCAGGTGGCTACTCCCTTTGGTTGTAAATTTGAGATAAGTTATAATCTCCTTCTTAGTGTGATCCATCACAAACCAAATCATCCACTAAATAAAAAATGATATTAATCTTGACTATCTTTGAGTTGATCTAAGTTCCCCGACATTCACTCACACTCGACCCTAGGAGGGTTCGATTTATTACCCAAGCAATTGATCACCCTAGTGTTGTAGTGGAGGATGTGAATCCCAGCTTTCTTCCCAATTGATCATTGCAAACCAAAAGGCACTCCTTTGGTTGGATAGTTCTCCCATCGGTTGGGAAGCTACTCCTTTTTTAGTTTAGAATTGCGATATAACCTCCTTCTCGGTGTGATCCATCATACCAACGAAATCCATCAAAATAAACTAAAAAAATGAAATCAATCTTTACTATCTTTGAGTTGATCTAAGTCCCCAGCTATTCACTTAGTAGTAAGCCCTAGGTATGGTTCAATTTGTTGCCTCTCCAACCAATCGTGGTTCCTTGTTTTGGAAGATGTGAGTCTCCATGCTTTCTTCCTAACTTGACCATTGCAAATTGAAAGACACCCCTTTGGTTGGATAGTCCTACTATGTGATTGATAAACTACTCCTTTAGATTGGTAAATTTATGTTAGCTCTAGGCCTCCATGGTCCATACTAGCAATCCATCGAAATCAATGGGATCCATCAAAATAAACTAAAATGAAATTAATCTTTGACTATCCTTGATTTAAGTCCCCCATTCGCTCAATAGTATCTAGGTTGGGTTCAATCCATTGCCTTGTTAATGGATCCCAACAACTAGTCCCTACTTTGGAGGATGCAAGTCTACTACACTTTCTTCCTAGTATAGCGATGTACATCAAAAGGCATTCCCTTTGGTTGGTTAGTCCTACTATGTGTTGATAGATTACCCTTTGGATTGGTAAATCAGTTAGGCATGGCTCTACCAGCAGTCCATCATAAACTAATAGGGTCCATCTTAAAATCTTTAAAAAATCAAACAAATCAATCAATCTCCCTAGTAGTCAAATCAAAATAAACAATCAAATCAATCAAATCCAAATCCTTTGATCTCTCTCTGTGAGATGCAAATATTTCCCTCAATGGATCTTTAATTCTAATCCCTCTGGTTTTCAAACCTCTCATCCCTGTGGATGACTTGAACTGCTTCTAGTCAAAGGTTCACATACTCTATCCCAAGTGGATTCCTCTTTCACTCTCTCCTGTCCTTGACATGAGTAGAGTCACATTGCACTAAGCTGGATTCCTTACACCTTGGGTTAGATTATTTCTATTAGTTCTTGTGATCATTCATGTTGTTGATCATTTTGGTCAACACCAATATGTGGTGTACCTTGTCAATCACACCACATTTGTGTTGACCTCATTTTAGGATGAGCTCTCAACCTCCATATTAGACATAGGACTTCTCTTAGACATTAAGAGTTCCTTAATCTTAAGATACTTAGTGATGAGGTGAACACTCACCACTAGAGACTTAAGTTAGCCATAGGAATAGGCCATGTCTGGGGTGGAAGTAAAATTTGCCTACCCATAGCTTCAACCAAATCCTCACTTCCTCCCTTCAATTCAAACTCAAATAAATTCCAACTTGATTGATTTTCTTCTCAAATCAAATCCAATTGATTTTTCTCAAATCAATTCCAAATGATTTAAATCTAATTCCAAAAAAAATCTTTCCTAAGTCACTTTGATTCTATCTTATGGACTTAGCCTAAATCAAATCCAAATCAATTCAAATTCAAGAAATTTTCTCATAGCCATTTATATTCTCATTTATATTCATAAATATAAATTAAATATAAATTCAAATATCCAAAATCAATTCAAAAAAAATCAAATCCAAA
Source organism: Cymbidium sinense (assembly GCA_021442155.1). Classification (NCBI taxonomy): domain Eukaryota; kingdom Viridiplantae; phylum Streptophyta; class Magnoliopsida; order Asparagales; family Orchidaceae; genus Cymbidium; species Cymbidium sinense. The sequence goes on from CM038230.1 coordinate 5,503,959, forward strand.
TTCAACCAAGATTAAACCTAAGCCTTTCAAGTCAAATTCTTGAACTTAGCCAAATTAAATTCAAATCAAGCCAAACCCTTGATTTTCTTCATGATTCAATCAATCCTTCAATCATGAATCCAAATATAAACATAAACTTCAATCTTTAAACCAAAATTAAATTCAAAAATCAAACCCAAGTCAAACTCATGTTCACCCTTTGAACTTGAAATTCAAATGAATCAAAACCCATTTGACTCCAATCACTTGCAAATGGATTTATATTTCAATCATAAGTCCATATGTGATTCAATCAAACTTGATTCAAGTCTTGATCAAGTCAATTGACCCACTTAGGCTCACTTGACCCAAAGTGACCTAAAGTACCCTTTTGAGCCAAATTCTAATCCCACCCAAGTTGGATTGAACTAAGCCCAACTAAGCCTCACATTGTGAGCAAATCATCATGAGATCATCAATCACTCAAATTGGGTCAAACCAAGTCAAATAAGGGTGGAACAAGTCAACACTTAGCCAAAATCTACCATAGGATAAATTGGTGAAATCATTGATCAAAACACATTCATGATCAATGTTTGAACTTGACCAAGTTATCATTTGAGCTAACTTGCCCAATTGGCCACTTGACCCAAGTTGACCCAACTTGACCTAAAAAATCAAAATGTGTCAAAACTTAATCTAAGCCAAATTGATTGAAACCAAGTGCATTCTAATTCACTTGTTGAACTTGACCAAAGCCTCAATTGTAGACCTAGGTGACCATGAACCCAACTTGACCAAAAGGTCAAATTGAGCCAAAATCAAATTAAATAAAAATTGATTAGAAACAAGATACTAATACATTTAAAATGAGTAATGAAACCTAAACCAACCCATGACCTAACCCAAACAGGTCAAATGAGTCAAATTGGTCAACTTGACCCATTTGACCTGAAATCAAATGAACCAAATCCAAATATAAAACAAATTGATTGGATACAAAGATACCAAAATAATTCATATGGTCATATGAATTTGACCCCCTTGGTTTGACCCAATTTGACCAATAGGTTAACTTGACCCAAGTTGACCCATTTTGACCTAAATGGGTCAACATGAGCCAAATGATATCAAATCAACTCCAAATTCATTGAAACTTGGCCCAACCCATTTTTCAATCATACCAAACATATTCAAACTGAAATCCAAGCCAAATGACCATTTTACCCCTAGGTCAAGGGTAATATGGCCAACTCCACTTAGAATTTGACCATATCCTTCTAGTGGCCACTAGGCACCCTCTTAATGGACCAAGTAGACTAGTGAGCATGGTGCACACCCATGGGTTTGGATCAACCCAACCCAAGGTCAAAAGCGACCACTCACTTGAAAACAAGCACATGGGAATCACTCCACACCTTATTTTGCACATGGTAACTTCTCCACTACTTCCCTCAAAACAAACCATGTGCAAGTTCAAATAGCCAAAAAAAACCCATTGAATGTGGTGAATTGGATCAAAATGGCAAAGGGAAGCATGGTTATCCACCTAGGGGAGATATACTCCCCTTATTTTCACTTCATTCATACACACTCATACTGATTAATTAAGAGAGACCTAAGGCAAGCTCCCTCAAGCAATCCCAAGCATTTGGCATTCTCCATTTTTTTCCTTCAAACCAAAAATAGGGGATGCTAAGGCAATTCCCAACTTACTCAATACACCATATCAATCCAATTCCTCTTGTAAGCACTCTCAACTCGAGTTCACCCAAGTCAAGTTCAGCTCTCAGGAGAGGGGTAGTTGATCAAGGTGAAGCTTTAGGAAGAGCATTTTGATCAATAGAGATTCACTCAACCTCAACACCTCAAACCTTAAATGGGCTTCATCTCTACTAGATGAAGTTGCCTCGATGGATTGGAGCACCGATGATAACCTCCGGTGAGGTATGCCTTCAAACAATATGGAGTGTGTGGTCCTTTTGAAGAGAATTTTTATCCCAAGTAAAATTGATGTTGGATGTCTTCCCCTTGCATGATGCTTGGTATGAATTTGAGTTCATTAAGCTCAATCAATTGAGCTTGGATCTTGCCTAAATGGTGGATGGATGCCCTCTCCAGAGCAAACTTCGATGTGGATCATGGATCGTCCATCCACGCATTTTGGATGGGCGGTCTTGATCAAGCCGTAGGATCCTCGATTAATCCCTTAACGTGGGCTCGATCTCAACCATCGATCCTTGATCGACAATCTAGAAAGCGTAGAAGCCACGTGACACCGGATGTGACAACTTAAGTGACAAATCCTATCGCCGCGTGGAAAGAACGTGCCGTATGTGGTCCACATGGCATCGATGAGATTAGTTATAATTAGGGGTTATAATTATTATTAATCACTGAATCTTCAAAATAACATACCTAAATGTAGATAAATTAGAAAAATACAAATTAAAATGCATTGTGAAGATAATTCAGTAAGGAATTTATTAAAATTATTTCTAATGGATTTTGAATAGTGCTTCCTTAATTAGGGTTTTATTAAAACTTAATAACCTAATTACTCTCTAATTACCTCATTAATTCATTTTAAATTTCTCGAATTTAGTGGTAGATGACCTCCTCCCAATTTTCTTGGGATTTCTTTGAGTTAATTAGGAAATCAATTAATGAATCCTTAATCACTCTCTAATGTAATTAAGCTTAATTAAACATGTAAATAGTGGTTAAATCCCTTTAGGAAGTTAATTAAGCCTTGCTTAAGTGAAGAAGAGGTTTATGGAATGGGTTTGGGGAATTTTCCTAAGTCATTCCTAAACCCCTTTCCTTCCTTAATCCAAACTTAATTGGGCTAATCTACTAATCACCCTTAATTAACTTGATAAAATTTTCAAAACATTCTAGAACTTAACCAATTCATCTTGGGTAGGTGCTTAGGTGTTCAATAACCTAAGTAACTTAAGGAAATCAAAATCCAACCCACATACATGTGGAAGGCTTATGAAAGTATTAAATTAAATCTTTTAGCTTAATTAATCATTAATTGTGAGTCAATTGCATTAGGTCCCTTTCTTTCCTTGGTGCATTGCTGATTTAAATTCCTTGTGTGGTTTTATGTCATATATTGGCTCATAATTATTTGATTAAATATGTTAAAGTATTGTAGAAGGGATAATTAATTCACTTAATTAACCTAAACAAAATATAAAAATCACATAATGGTTCTAAACTTATACTAAAAAATAACATACACATGTGGGAAATGGGTTAGGACCAGCAAACCTCATAACATTTCTTAAATTCAAATCAAACTCAAACCAAACTAAAATCTCTTTCAAATAAATTTGATTTGCTTTAAAAATAATCCTATCTAATAAGATTGTCTTTAGGAATTAATTATGGTGAATTAATTTGCATGCTTTCATCACTTTATTTCTTCCTAGCATGCTAAATATGTATGTCATATGAAAATCATGCATTCATGCCTTTTAAAATCAAATTAAAATGAAATATTTCCTTTATGTCAAATTGCATGTTTTGGCTAAAGTAAGAATATGAATAATATTATCACTACTAAGTCCAAAATTATATTCAAAACTTATAAATCAAACATCACAACTAAAAGTATGCTACTTATAACTATTTATAAGCTTGCATGTGAACATAAAATGTGTTGCATGATTCTCCTCTCTTTCTTAACATAGAATTGTATAGGATTTGCAAAGTGTATAGTCCATTTGAAAAGAACATGCTCAAATTCATTCCTATACACTCCTATGTCATGACTTAAGAAGGAATTCTACATTACACATATAAACTAAACAATCAAACCAAAATCAAATAAACACAAACTCTTTGCATGATTCTCTTTCCATGCATTTCTTTTTTCATGCACATGTATTTAATAAAAGTGGTATATTAGTGGACAATCTCGGGTTGTGAGGCTTTAAGTAGCCCTAAAGTAGGTCTTATACTTTACACCCCTGGTGCTAACAATGGCGATGTACTCACTTATATCTTTTATACTTGTAAATGTGCATATGGAAAATGGATAAAAGAATCACTCTTTTCTACTTAACAAAATCATGCATCATGAAGCATCCAAATTTTCTTAAGTAACATCCCTTAACATTCATCATTAAGGTGTGCTAAACATTTCTATTTGCATGTATAGATATGCTTATGATTCATCCATATGCATGTTACACATGTTGGGAAGGAAATAAAGTGTTGTGTGTTTTGTATAGTATTTCACTTTACTTAATCTTAAAATACCTTTTTTTAATATTTTGTATAGGGAAAATCTAAACTTAGGATTAATTAAATTGCATAATAAAATATTCACTAAACAACAATCAAACATGAATTTACCTTAGAAATTACTTAAGGTATGGAGGAAATAGGGTTTTCTTCTCCTTTCCTCTCTTTACAACTTTTATTAATTAATTCTAGGTTTATTCAAATCTAATCAAATCATAAAATAAAATCAACTCAAAGTAACTAAATCACTTAAATGAAATCACCCTCTAAGTTGAACATTTTCATACTTAGAAAACCTCAACCTTAAAGCCTAGCTAAGAATACCACACAAACCTTAAATAGCACACATTAGGCTAAGTTACCATTACTAACTTTAAGTTAGGGGTGGTGTGTGATTTGAAGTTTGCTTTTGTTTTATGATATTTTATTTTAGTGGATGTTAGGGTGTATGTGTGTGAATGATAGGGTGATCTTAGTTAACCATTATCTGATTATGAGATTATTTATATATATATATATATATATATATATATATATATATATATATATATATATATATATATATATATATATATATATATATATATATATATATTTGTGTGTGTGTGCGTGTGTGCTTATACTTCTAAGCATAATCCAAAATAGGCCAGTGGACTTGGTTACCCATGTGTGGGGTTAAGTCCAATTTACATATATACATGCTTGGGATTATATGGTTTGTTTGGCTAATCTCTATTTTGCAAGTTTTACTTAGATTTCCTTTACCCATTTTCATGTAATTTTGTAATTAGGATTTTGGAATGATTGTTATAGGGTATTAGGATGAGCATTGGTTATAAGGCTATACCTTATGTACCATGTGAAGCCTTTGGAGCAACCACATTCCAATCAACCAAGAAAAAGAAAAGAAAGAAAGAGGAATGATGAAATGAAGAATGAAGACCCATAATAATGAATTCCTTCTTAATTGTATTTAATTCATTTGTAATCCAGTTGTATAAGGGTAGAGCTCGGCTACCCAATTTGTTTTCTAGTTTATACATGGAGCTCGACCACAAATGGCCTCTTATTCTTTTGCACTAATTTTATAAATTGACTAATGTTTGTTTAGCTTGTGCATTAAGATGACATCTTTTCCTAGTTTATTTCTTGCTTTGATCTATGGCCTCGATGATTAGGCTCTTAGGAAAAGTAAATTTTATATCAATTAATCAATTCAAACTAAAATAAATAACTCATAACCTCACCTAAAGCCTAAGCTAAAATCAAGATAAAAGAATTAAAACCCCTTAGCTAGATGTTGTATTACTTTTTCACATCATAATAAAAAGCATATTATTTCACTCTTGATTGGAGGGCTTCCACCTTTGTCGGAGAACTTGGCTTGACCTTTGAGCCATGGTGGAAACACACCTCCTTATCTTCTTGATTTTGGTCCATAATCTAATTTCTCATGTATTAGGTATATGAATCCTAAAGCCTGTGTCAAATTGATTGTCCAAAATAAAATAAAAGTAACAAAATTTGCATTAGATTTAAGTCATTAAATCATTCCCTACATGATCTAGTCTCTTAGGGAATGTGTTTAAGGACTTAGTCTCTTTCTAAATAAACAACGACTTAGTTATCTTGCAAAAGAATTTGACTTACCTACATGTTTTAAAATCGTAGGAGGATTTAGTTGGCGGCCACCCTTAGGTTATAAGTCCAACAGTCGGGTGGTTTATCCTCTCTTGTAGAGGTAAACCAAATACCCATTTTCACCTTAGAGTTAGGTCATGCTTTTGGCCCTCGCCAAAGCTCCCTAGATTTAAGGTTGCTTCTCTCCTGCGGACCATAAGCATAAATTCTCACCTCTTTGGCATTTTCATGACCTTGTATTATGGAATTGTAAGCATTCTAATAAAAATTGAACTCAAATAAATCAATTCAATTTCAAAATGTAAAGCCCAACCATATGGTAGTTTGGGATGTTTACTAGGCTTCCCGATTCTAAGCATCCCCTACTTATCTTCATTTGGCTTTGATAAGAACTCCCTCCACTTGATTGATCCCACTGATTTTCTAAAAAAAAACAATTGATTGATAATCCTACCTTTCAAAATCTTTGGAGACAATGATCATTTATCTTAATCAAGAGTATTTCTAAGGAATCTGTTCATTAGAATGTAATTAACTATAGGGGCTTACCCTGTAGGAACTTAACAAACCCAATTTAAAATAAACTTTGCTTTACTTTTCCATATAAAGAGAAGAATCTCTAGTACATTTGAAGACCCATAGTCCTTAGAGTCCTTATTAAGGTGATTAGACCTCTATTATTGGGTGGTGACTTTTATCTTTGAGATAGTACTCTCTCCTCAATCTGTACATCACCTAATAATAAAAAATCTTGAGATCTGCATGGCATCCCACCAAGGTATTATATTTTTATTTTCATTTATCCTCTTTCCCAAAAGAAAGGGGATAGATGAAGGAGGAATATATTTTTCAACCACCATGTCATGAGATATTGTGGATTAATCCTAAAGATCAAGTTCACCTTATGAGAAAGCATATAATGTACCTTTTGAGATGCAAAGATTAAAGCTAGGCATAATGGGTGGGTAATTTGCCTCAAGGGATTTGACATTTCTTGAGATAGTATAGTGCATTTTCTTTCTCTTCATCATTGGTTTAGGCTAATAAAGCCCCAAGGAGTCATCTAATGTGGCGATATAGTATAAGTGATTTGCAGAGATAGACTTGGCGGCATCATCGTAGTGCTTGATGTCTTTGAAGGCATGTCGCACTTATCATCCACTTGAACTTTTCATCCTTTTGCAAGTGCTAAAAATAGTTGGCATCTTCACGATATATTGGAAATGAAGTATCTTGCATGTACCCTTGAAATGATGAATTGAGTTAGACTTTAGGGGTGGCATTTCTAATATCTCGTTGATCTTCTAGATCGATTTCTATTCCACGGTGATGGACAACAAACCTAAGGAATTTTCATGAAGTTACTCAATACACACTGTGGGATTCATTATAAGGTTAAATTATCTTAACCATTCAAAATAACTCTCAAGTCAAAGAGACAGTCTTCCTTTTCTTTACTTTTAACTACAAGATCATCGATGTGTCATTCGACTTGATGATGAATAAGTTCATTGAAGATTCGAGTCATGGTGGTATGTAGCATCGGCATTTTAAGGTGAAAGGCATGACCTATAGCAAAAGATTCGATGGGTTCAAATGCGTGTTTCTTTCATCCTCGGGGCCATCTCTTTTGGTTATAACTATATGAGCCATCCATGAAAGAGAAGACGCTTGAGATGAGGCAATATACACCATCGCTTTGGTATTGGTAGCAAAAATTCATCTTTTGGACATGTCTTATTTAAGTCCCTAAAATTGATGCAAATACAAATTTGGTCATTATTCTTCTTAATTGGGATGACATTGGCCAACCAGGCGATATTTTTCTTCTCGATAAAACTAGCATCGATCAATTTCTTAATTTAATTATTGTTCAATGTCTAATTGCATGCATCTAGAGCTTGCTTGGAGATTAGCATTATGCTCTATTACTAGTTTAGCCACATCAAGAGATAAATCGATCATTTCTTCATAACTCCATGTGAAGTAATCCTTAAATTCTCAATAATAATTAATTCATTAGTTTCGTCATTCAATAAAGAACTGATGTATGTCGCGTGAGTTATCTTCGTTCTAAGTTGATTTCTTTGAGCTCATCAACGGTTGATCGATCTCCTCTTTGAACTCGGTGGTGCATCTTTGACTTTAAAATCATTTGAATCATCAAAAGTTTCTAAACATAGCTTCTCATATAAGTTAATATGATTTAAAAAGAACTTATCAGTTATAAATGATTGGTGACTAAGCAATAATTATCACCATTGTTTGGACCCACTATCAATCCTAGTCCCGGTCTTGATTGAGAATGTTTGCATTTATTATCCCATATCCTCTTGAAGTATTATAACATGTGTTTAGACAAAGTATGTGGGATTAATTCCTTCTTTGATAGATTAAGAACACAAGGTGAGTACCAATCAAAAGGCAATTATATTAAGTCTTTATTTGAATCATCATCAAGTTCTACATCGCCTTCGACTTGAGGATGATGCTCCCAAAAGAACCTCACCTTCACATCTTTGGAAGATTTAGGCTTCCTTAACTATCAACCCTCAACTTTCTAGAAAAGTGGGGTTAGAGCTAAGGTTCCCAACCGATGCCTAACCTGTTTCACATATAGACTTGGATACATTCATGCTTTGCTTTGGTGGTCTTCAACATTGTTCGCTCAAGTGTCACCTCAAAAGGAATCTACTAAGAAGAGCTAGATGGTGTGCTAACCATATAAGACTCATCCTCTAAACTAGATTCTAAGTCTATAGATAGCAGTGTACTCTTAGTGGATATACCTCCCATTGGGTGGCCAAGGAGGCTTTCCACCTACTACCTCCTGTCCTCTTCCTCTACCAGGTGGAGGTCGGGTCATCCCACATGTGTTGAAATGGAGTAATGAACTGTGGGTGGAATCTAATGTTGGGCTCCACTTTCTCCTCCAAGTCTATTTCTCGCTCCCTTTTACTTTCTTTTTCATTTTCTTTTTTTTCTCTTTATTTTTTTTCTTTATTTTGAACTTTGGTCAAGTTCATGATAACAGACTTGTTTATTTTGAGGGAGGTAGTAGGCATCTTTATATATGCCTACCTCATGAATTGTAAATGGCTTGAGATCTCCTTTGACACAGTAGGCATTCCCACCTCTCACAAACTTCATACGATGTAGAGAGGATGGAACGTGTTATTTTCATGAATCCACGGTCTCCCAAGAAAAGCATTGAAGGATGTATCCAAGCCTATAATGTGAAATCTAGCTTCAATCTTCCAATCATCTATCTCCAAAGGCAACACTTTGGAGCCTAAAGCCCTCTTGCCTTGCTCATTAAATCCTCTTAACATCATCCTTTTCGAATTGAGTTTGGAGATCTTGATCCTCAAGTAGGCAAGGGTTTTAGACTCATAATGTTGACGATACACCAAGGTCAACCAACACTCTGGATAGCCCTGAATCGCCCATGTCCACTATGATGTAGAGGGGGCGATTGTGTCTGATTATCCCTAAAAGTAGGTCTTCATCACTAAATGTGACTTCTGGGATGTCCTTGAATAGTGAGCCTCCTCTCCAATAGGGTTAGTTGTGCTAAGCAAATCTTAGGATCAAGTAGAGCCTTGATTAAATATTCTTTCATCTCTTTGGATAACATGAGGGCATTATATATGCTTTTTAGTTGGCATCTATCTCAAGTGGACAAGGATGTTGTAATCCACTTTATGTCCTCCACAAGCATATAGGTGGAGCATCTTGTGGAGGGCTAACCGCTCACTAGAACCAATGACTTATTATGGTGTTTATTTTGGTGTCATTTGTGTGTGATATATGAGGACACTACGATTTGAGGATGTACTTATTGAGGTGATTGGGTATGACATCAAAGAATAGTGCACTATCTCAAAAAATAGAAATCACCCTATGATGGACCTAATCACCTAATAAGGACTCCTGGCATGATGGGTCTTTGAATATACCAAATATTTTTCTCTACTTTACATGGAAAATAAAAAGGTAGTATATTTAAATCGTACTAAAGTTTCCTATGGGGTCAAACACCATAGTTAATTATATCCTAAGGAATGGGTTCCCTTAGAATACTCATTAAAGTAGGTGATTATTGTCTCCAAAGAATTCAAAGATAGACTATCAATAAATTTGTTATATTTGAAAGATCAAATGGGATAGATCAAGAGAGAGTTATTATCGACCAAAGAGATGAATAGAGAGTGCTCATGATACTAAGCCTAGTGAGCACTCTAATCTATTTTATGGTTAGACTTTTATATATTTTGAAATTAAGGAGATTTATTTATTCAAATTATAGTTTTAGAAATCTAGACTTATAATTCCATAATACAAGATTATGGAAATGCCTAAGAGGTGAGGATTTATGCTTGTAGCAAAACGAAAACAAATAATCTCGATCCCAAATCTAAGGAGCTTTGGTGATGGCCAAAGCACAACCTAAATCTAAGAAGTGGGTATATATTTACCTCCACAAGAGAGAGTAAACCACCCGCCGGACTTATTATCACTGAGTACCTAATTCTTTTCTATGCTTTGTGTAAGTCATGCTTTCATAAGATGACTAGGTTATTATTTAGAGAAGGAACTAAGTCCTTAAATTCACTCCCTAAGAGACTAGAGCATGAGGGGTATGAATAATGACTTAAATCTAATGCAAATTTTATCAAATTTTATTTTATTTAGACTCTTTATTTTGACAATATGGGATTTTGCATATGCCAAAATGCATGAGAAATTATGGGCCAAATCAAATGGGAAAGAGGTGTTCTTCCATCATAGGCTCTCAAGGGTTAAGCATTCTATCTCGAAAAGATGGAAGCCCTCTCTTAAAAGAATGAAACAAGATGGTTATGCATGATATCAAACATACAATCATCTAGCTAAGGGGTTGCTAAATATTTTATTATCTTATTTAATGCTTAGGCTTTTATATGATGTTATGAGTTGTTTTAGAAAGTTTAATTATGAGTTATTAGTGGGATAAAAATTTATTTTATCCTAAGAGCCTAATCGCATCAAGGCATACATAATCACCAATCATAAATAAACTACAAAAAAACATACTTTTTTCTAATGCACAAGCTAAACAAAGCATCAAATAATTTTATAAAGCTATCGAAAGAATAGAAAGTCGGCAACGTACTATCATAACCAAAAAAGAAATGTGGGTAGCACCCCTCTTATACAAACGATTACAAGAAAATAATTACAACTACAAATGATGAATGTTATGGGGTCTTCTTCCTTCTTCATTTCTTCATCTTCATTTCTTCATTTGATTTGCTCCATTTCTTTCCTCCTTTTGGCTTGATTTGATGTCCTGCTAAAGGAATCACATGGTACAGACTTAGTCTCATAACCAATGCTCATCCTAATCTCCCATAACATTCATCCTAATTATAATGCAAAATTACATTAAAATAATGAAAGTAAATCTAGTTATACCTGAAAATAAATGCTAAACACACCATACAACCCAAGTATATGAATAATTTGTACTTAGTACCCCACACAAGGGTAACCAAGCCCACCTGTAACTTGATTTATGCTTAGGGCTAAGCAACCCGCATAAAAAAAGTATTCATATTTTCTTTATTATGCCCCTTAAGCACTACCAGAAAACAAGATTAGGCTAATATCGACCTAACATACGACTATGTGCATACATCCTAACATCTAGTCTAAAATAATACATCACAAAATAAGCATACATCAAACCATGCATACCTAACATAAATGGTGACTTAAATGTGTGTGAATTAAAGCTTGTGGTATGTCCTAACTAGGCTTTAGAGTTGTAATTTGCTAAGTGTGAGAGATTTAATTTATAAAGGGTTGATTCCTCTTTAAGTGATTTAATTGATTTGAAGATTTTATTTAATATTTTTTATTTCATATAGCCTACATTTAACAACTAAGTGTTATAAAGAGAAGAGGAGAGAGGAATCTCTTTCATCCCTACCTTAATTCACTTCTAAAGCAATTAATTAATGAATTTTCTTTAGTGAATGGCTTATTATATGTTTTGATTAATCCTAAGTTTAGTTAGTTTAAATAAACTCATTCATAACAAAAGACATCTTAAGATTAATTGAATGAATTATTATCACATACACATATTCATTCATTTCTTTCCATCATTTATATATCATACATGTGAGTAAATCCTAAGTATATATATACATGCAATTTAGATTTCTAGCAAACTTGAATGATAAATGCAAGAAAAGTGTATTTAGAATTTAAATATTTCATTTGATTGAATTATGAATACATGCCTTTTGATAAAAAAAGGATCCTTCATCCATTAGAAAATACACATCCACATGTATAAAAGTTTTAAGAGTAGTATGGCATCATTATTTTCTACACTGAAGGTACAAGACCTACTTAGGTTACTTAAACCCTCGTGGGATGTCCGACTAATATATCACTTTTCTTAGATACATGTAGATGCATAAGCAACTATAAGGATAGAAAACCCATGCATAGTTGCATTTAACTTATTTAATTTATCTAATTTATTATTCTTATTCATTGTCCACATCATACATACATATGTATAAGAGTTTTAAGTGAGTACGACACCATTCTTTTTCTACACCAGTGCATAAAGTACATGAACTACTTAGGCTACTTAAAGCCTCACACTCAGATGTCCATACTAATATACCACTTTTCTTATATACATATGAATGTATAAAAAGAACCACAAGGATAAGAAGTCATGCAAGAAGTCATATTTGATTTGATTATATGATTTATATATGTGATATGAAATTCTTCCTAAATCTTAACATGGAGATGCATGGGAATTGATTTAGGCAAATGTTATGTTCTTTTAAATGAACTATATATTTGTGAATCCCATGGGAATCCATGTAAGATAAGGAAAGAGCTTCATATTACATATCTATTACCAACACATGCAAACTTATATATTTTGTAATTTGCATCACTATATATTATAATTGATTCATACACTTTTGAAAATAACTTTTGATTTAATAATGATAATAGCACCTATTTAATTTAAATCAACACATATAATTGACATAAAAAAACCATTTCATTTAATTAATTTTAAAAGAAATGAATGCATGTTTAGGCAACCAACATTTAGCATGATAGGAAAGAAATAAATGACCATAAACACATGATCTCATTCATTCCAATTAATTCCAAAGGACAATCATACTAAATAAAGTCACTTAAAATAAACCAAAGTTCTTTAATATCATTTTTAATTTTAAGTTTGATTTATTTTAAGGAATGTGAAAGAAGTTTGGTGGTCCTAATCCCATTCCTCGTGTGAGTTAATTTTGATTCAATGAAGAAGTAATTAAGTTGATTTTATATTTTGATTAGGTTAGGTATGAATGGGATTAATTAACCCTTACCTACACCACACTAAGTTAATTAACTAATTAATAATGAGCCAATATAATATGCAACCACATGGAAAGTAAATTTGCAATGCTCCTAAGAAATGAAAGGGGAATAATGCAATTGGCTCATGATTAATAATTAATTAAGCTTAGGGATCTCACTTAACTATCCATATGATTTTCTCACACATGTGAGCTAACCATAATTCCATCATCTCTCACTTTGGGTTATTGAACACCCAAAGAGCTACCCTAGATTAGAAAAATTAAGTTCAATTGAATTAACCAAGTTCATTAATTAACTACTAATTTAATTAACCTTAATTAATTAAAATGAGATGGGCTTAGAGAAAGACAAAGAAAGGAGTCCAAGTTTCAATCAAATCCTCTCAATTAATTAAGGTTCATGTATGATTTGGATTTTGATTAATCTTGTTAATTAATTAATAAGGGTATTAATTAATTACTTAAGGGATTAGAGAATATTTAAAGAAAAGATTGGAAGAGGGAGTACCATTCCATTTCCTTAGACTTCATCATCACAGGTTCATAACCTTGATTGATTGATTAATTTATTGTTTATTTGCTAATTATCACTAATTACATTAAGAAAGTGATTAATACTTAATCCATTGGTTCCCCTAATTAACAAATAAAATCCTAAAATAGAGGCGAGGTCATCAACACAATAAAAAAGTTTGAGATTAATTGGATGGTTAAATAGAGAGTAAAAGTTAATTACATTTCTAATTAAACTTTTATTAAGCCAAATCCACTATTCAAAATTAATTAGTAATAATTTTCCTGAATTCTACTCTAAAATATCTTTAAATGAGACTAAGTTTATATTTTTGGATTTTTATATAATTGCTACAAATTTAGGAAGTTTCGTGATTAGAAATAAATTAATAGCTATTTAAAGCCTTAATCCCATCGCCATTGGCGCGGCGGCTTTCCATGTGGCATAATGGGATTATTTAAGTTATCACACATGAGTACGACCGGATGGTGCATGCATCTCCATGGGCCATCCGATCTAAGATCGACAACGATCCAAAGCGTGGTTTCAAGGATTAATCGAGCTGCCGCGTGATTCAATCGTGACCATCCATTTTGATCACGTGAGATGGATGGTCCATGATCTATCTCCTCGGCATCAACAATGGCTATCGCCCATCGATCGCCACTGATCTAAGCTCACCGAAGATGGAGATGAAAATGATCCCACACCGGGAAGCACAACAATCAAATCCAACAAATGGAAATCACATGACATGAGAATTTCTTTCACAAAAGATGAAGCTATTTTAATTAAAGGATCTATTTTAATGGCATACCTCACTAGAGCTTGTGACCCAGTTCCAATGATTAGGAAGCTCGTGGTAGAAATGAAGCTCTGAACCACATGATTTGTGGTTTGCTTGGAAGACCAAAGCACTAGACGTAGTGGTCGCCTTGATCAAATCTAACCTTCTGGGGATGCTTGGAAAAGGATTTGTTCTTTCTCTTTTCACTCTAAGGAATGTGTTTGCAAATTTAAGCACTTTGGTGGATAATTAAGAAAATGGGAAATATGGTGATCTCCCTATTTTGGTTTCACGAAAATAGAAAATGGAGATTTGGGGAAGCTTGGGAAGGCTTGGAAATGCCTCTGGATTCCTCTCCTTGGCCTCTAAGGTTGAATCGAATGTGATTTTCTAAGTTTGAATGAGGGGGTATACCCCTCATTCCTTGATCCACAACCATGGTTTGTTTGGCTTCTCCTTTTCATTTGGCCATTTCAAAGGGTAATGGAGGTCCTTGGGTGGATGATGGCTCGATTTGGTTGGGTGAGGCTGGAGGTGCCAAGGGAGGTGGTACTTGTAAGTGGTTTGAAAACCCTAATGGGGATGGGGAGGTAATTTCATCTCCTTGGATCATGGCTTACCCAACCACCTTTGGGTCAAGTTAGCCATGGTCCTAGCCTAGGTGGACCATTATTGAAGTGGCCATGTGGAGAGAATGACTCAATGTGCATGTGTCTTATGCCCTAAACCCAAGGGAAAAATGGTCATTTGGCTATCAATTTGATTTGGGCAAATTTGGAATGGGTCAAAAGTGGGTTAGCCCAAATTTCAAGTGGTTTGGAGTTTTTTGGTTTGATTTGGCTTAATTTGACCTTATATCAAATTAGGTTGGGTCAAGTTGACCAATTGGCCAAATTGGGTCAAACCAAGGGTTGGGTCACCACATGACCAATTTGACCAAATTGATTAAGTTATGTGTTAAGTTCAATTACAATTGAAATTTATTATAGGTTTTGGTTTGGTTTAATTTGGGATTAATTTGGACTTGGCTAATTTGACCATTTAGGTCAATTTGGGCTAGGTCAAGTTGACCAATTGGTCAACTTATGCTCAATTATGGTTTGGTCAAGTTCAATAATTTGAGATGAACTTGAGATGTTGCAATCAATTTGAATCAAATCATGATTTGACCCATTTTACCTTTTAGGCCAATTTGGGTCAACTTAGGTCAAATGGCCAATTAGGAGTTTTGCTCAAGGTTTGGTCATATTCAATCATTGATCATGAGTGAGTTTGAATCAAATGTTTCAATCAATTTGGCATATGGTGGATTTTGGATAGTTTGGGTTTCATTTGGGCTAAATATTAACTTGATCAAAGAGTTTGACTTGGTTTGACATAATTTAAGGCAATTGATCATCCTTGGGTGATTATTATGTTGTAAGGTTTGATGGGCTTAGTTCAATCTATTTGGGTTGGATTAGAACTTGGTTCAAAATGGTCCTTTAGGCTTTCACCAAGTGAGCCTAAATGGGTCAATTGGCTTGATAAAGGCTTGATTCAAGTTTAGTTGAACTTACACATAGATTGAAATATAAATCCAATTACAATTGGCCAAATGGGTTTTGGTTCATATGATAATTTTAAGTCAAGAGAGGTCAACATGGACTTGACTTGGGTTGATTTAGGTTAGGGATTTGATTTGGTAATGGTGGTTTATGTTTATATTCGGTCAATGATTGTATGAATTATTGAATCATAAAGAAATCCATGAGTTTTGAATTGGTTTGATCATTTAGCCAAGTTCAAGAATTTGGCTAAAAGGGCTAAAAAAATTGAGAATTTGATTTGGTTAGAAGGGTTTGAATTTGGATTTCATTTATATTTGTGGATATAAATGAATGAAAGATTGATTTATAAGGAAATCAACTAAGCTTGAGTTGGTTTGAAGGAGTTTTGACAATCATATTAAGGTGGTTCATAGCTTAGAGGAGATTTTGGGATTTGGACTTAATCATGAGTTTCAATCATTGAATTTGGAATTGGTTTATGATTTGGAATTTGATTGAAGATTTGAATTTGAATTTGAGGTTATCAATTGAATTGGGATTGATTTGAATTTAGTTAAGGCTAAGTCCATAAGATAAAATCAAAGGGCTTAGGAAGGGATTTAGAGTTTGAATTTGATTATGGGTTTTAATCATTTAATAGTTGGATTTGATTTTGGATTTTGGATTTGGATTTGATATTTGATTTGGGAAGAAGGAAGTAGGATTTGGTTTGGGCCATAGGGTAGGCAAGTCTTCCTATGTCCCTAAGGCACAACTTATCCTTATGGCTAACTCTTCTAAGTCTCTAGGTTAAAGTGTTCACCTAATCACTAGAAGTGTCTTAAGACTAAGGAACTCTTAGTGTCTATGAGATAGGCCTATGATAAGAAAGTTGAGAGCTCACCCAAAAGTGAGGTCAACAAAGGGCAATGGGTGTGGTGTTAATGACAAGGCACACCGATGTATTGGTGTTGACCGAGACAATCAACAACGCCTAAAGGATCGCAAAACACTAAGAAATGATCTACTCTAAACCCGAGATGTAAGGAATCAAAATCTTAGTGCAATGTAACTCCACTCATGCCAAGGGCATAAGGGAGGAAGAACGGATCCACTAAGGGACCAAGCATGAGAACCTTCCACTAGAAAGTAGGTTGGGTTATCTAATAAGGATAAGGGGTTTAGATTTGAGTGCAAGATATGATTGGTAGAGTATTCACAAGTGATTACAATGTATTACTCAGGATAGATGCATGAACCTTCCACTAGGAAGCGTTCGTTATCCACTAAGGTTAAGGACTTGATGAGATTTCTTTTAAGGGTGCACTAGGGAATGCAAGTTTGAATTAGATTTAATTGACTCCAGGTTAGGATGATTGATGTTTCACCGGGAGAAGTTGGTTGATTGTTTATTTTAAATTTAAATTTTGAGATGGACCATGTCGATTTGATAGACCGAGAAGGGGCTATGTATAGCCTATCTCGATTTACCAATCCAATGGGATACTCCACCATGGTAGAACTATTAGACATAAGGGGTTGCCTTTCTGCACAATGGTCTTGTAGAAAGCATAGTAGACTTACATCTCCAAAAGTAAGGGACAACCACTAGGGTGTTCTATTAGATGCAACAAATCAAACCACCCAGACAACCGAAGAATGCTATTGGGGACTTATATCGCTTCAAAAGTAGTCATAATAATGTCATTTGATTGAATTGTATTTATTTTAAATTCATTTGTTTTAATTTTATGGATCCCCTATGCGATGGACACACTAAGAAGGGCTAATATCATCCTAGACCTATCTTATATTTACAAATCCAAACAAATAGTCTAGCAACCGAATGGTAGAGCTAACCAACTAGGAGTGCCTTTCAATTTGCAATGGTCAAGTTTGGAAGAAAGCACTGGACTCACATCCTCCTACACAAGAAACCACTAGGGTGATTGGTTGCTTGCAAAAATTGAACTCAACCTAAGACTCATGGTTTGTAACGTCTTCCCGGAAAGAATGCGTAATAGAATTATATATTTTCAAAGTGAAGACACGCTGGGGTGACTTGTTGGTGGCACAATAAGTTGAACTCGATCTAAGGATGGAGAGAGTGTCACGGACTTATCTTAACTCAAAGTAGTCGTAATTCCTATAGGGATTTTGTTGGCACTACCTAAAGATAGGATGCCTACTTGGGAAAGGGGTCCATTGGGGCATGAATTCCAAATCCACAAGTTAAGACATATTTTGTTTGTTATTGTGGACCCTATTGGTTTGTGGACCACAAGAAGGAGCTCATATTAATCCTATCTCGGACTTACTAGAACAAGGGAGAATCCGCATACCAAATGAATTCTCCAACCACGTGGTGGCTACTAGAAAGGGGTTGTTCAATCCAAAAGTAATCAGTAGTGTCTAAATGGGGTCACTAAGGACATGATCCAAATAAAGTGCCCATTGGGGAGGTGCCACCGGTGGCATTATGCAAAACCAAAAGAAATTCTATAGGTATACTGGTCGACTCAAATATAAAGTACTCACATCTACCAAGAGTGTGTGTATCCACCAAGTGGGTCATCATGAGCATGGAGATAACCAACTAACCTAAGGTGCCCGATTTGTGACAATCGCCTAGAAAGAAGGACAGAGCTTACATCTCCTAAAGCGAACTGACACGGGATAGTCTATCTTCACTTGATAGGCTATCTCTAGGGCGACTACTTGAGGAGTCTTGTGGTACTAAACCTAAGCTTGAAGTAATCGGGAGGAAAGGAGCCACCGAGGGACTTACCCTAAACCTCAAATATACTCAACCTAATTAGAGTATGATGGCTAATTCAAGAAGAAAGCATAGGTTTATATCTTCTTAAACAAAGTTAACAGAGTAGATTATTGGCTACATGGTAAGGCCTACCGTCGACAATGCACCAGGTTTGCAATGGTCAAGTTAGGAAGAAAGCGGGGACTCACATCCAGGACAAGTGACCACGGGTGACACACTAACAAGATAGCATATCACCACCAGAGTAATTAATGAGTGAGTGCTTTGCTACCACATCAAAATAGCTCGAGACAAAAGAAATGTGTTCGCTTGTGTTTTGAAAGAGGGAAGATGATGTTATTTGGGTTCTCTTAAACCTACTCTAAACACTAAGAATGGATGAAATGGCATCGTAGAGGTAATTGAGACTCCACCAAGAAAGGATGTCGCTTGGGATCTCTTACACCTAACTTAGTTGTACTAATTGAAATAGATGCCTCTTGGGTTCACTTACACCTATCCTAATAGCATTGAAGGATCATTTGTAGTTTGTGTTTGTATTGTGGAGGGATAGGATGTCACTGTTGTCTTACACCTACGCTAAACACGCCATGGCGGATTTGTAAGCAAAAGATATTTCTAACACATAAGAGATGGAATTTGATATGAAAAGAAATTTTATTGATGATTATTTTCAAACAAGATTTATGGATAGTATTTTTTAAGTAGAGCCTATTGATTGGAATCATCCACTCTCCTTTACAATTTATAAGTCGATAAGATCCTCCTTAGTATGCCTTCTCTATAGCAAAAGGGCATTCCCAAGTGGGTTCAAACTTGCCTTTCATCTTTCAACTGCAATGATTATACTCTTAGAACTAAAACAAGCTCTCCTACTTGAAAAGCTCTAGGATGGACTAACTTGTTGTGAGCTTGAATTATTTTGGCTTTATACAACTTGAGGTTTTGCATGCTTGGAGGTGTCTCTCCTCCAAACCTCTGAGCTCTTCCAACCAAACTTAGCTCGCTCCATTGTGATATTACTACCCACTATCCTTAATGATGGGAGTTAGACTTCTAATGGTAGAACAACTGCACCCATACACTAAGGAGAAAGGGGTAGATTGAGTTGGAGTTCTAGCGGTAAGCCCACAAGCTTCAACTAACCGCTCATGCCACTATCATTTATTATCGCTGAGTGTCTTCTTTAATATTTGAATGAGAGTTTTATTGAATTCTTAAGACCATTTGCCCTGGGTAGTAGATGGTAGAGTATCTTCAATCTATGATGTGTCTCTCAGCAAAGGTTGATTTTAGTTCTCTTGAATGTAGTACCATTATTGAATATAATTCATCGCTGGCACCCCAATCCTATATACAATATGGTTCTTGAAAAATTGGAGCACATGTCGAGTGTGACCTCTCTAAGTGGGATTGCCTCTACACACTTGAAAAAGTAGTGTGGCAACTAAAATGAACCTGACCCTTGGAAGAAAGAGGATTAATCATACCCACTATGTCGATACCCCAACACTCAAATGGCCATGAGGCCAATGTAGGATGTAGAATATTGTGTGGTTGATGACCACATCATGCACCTAACATTCGTGGCATCTCCTAACTATATCTATGCACCGCAATCATCAAGTAGTATCCTAGTCTCTTGATCTTGGCTTTCATCTTGACCGCATATGTGCTCCATATAAATGAGTGTACCTCAATCAAATTCTACGAGCTTCATGTTTGTCTAGATAATGTAACCATATATGATCAAAAGACCGCCGGATAAGGTGCCACCTACAAGAGCGTAGGAAATGGCTCTCTACTTCACCTAATGTGCTAATGAATTCTCTTGAGTTAATTTGCCTATAATTAAATAATCCATTAATGGTTGCCTCCAATCACACCTCATTCTTTTGGTAACGGCAACCTCCCCTTCAAGAGAGAATCTCTCGATGAGGTCACATCAATAAGGGATAAGACTTGTCTATTTTGGACCCTTATTAGAATGTACTCATCTTCGGACATGCCAACTCTTTGTCAAGCTTGGCTAATGCACTATTGTGTTATCTCCTTGAGAAATCTTGTAGATGGTAACCTCGGGATTTGGGCCAACAACTCCATAGTGTACTTGTGGTAATGATGGAGCTTAGGCTTCAAAACTTTATAGGACCCATGATTTAATTTATGATGAGTCGAGAATCCCTGAGATATTTATACTGGACACATAGTGTAATGACTAACTAACCTAAAAATCGAGCCTCATATTCAGCCTTCGTTATTAGTACATGGGTTGGATAGATGATATGAGAATCTCATCACATCGCATCGAGTTAGAGAACTATTCCTACCCCGCCTTTCCTAGAAGAGTAGATCGTGTGGTTCTTCTCCTTTTGAAAGAAAGGCACCATCAAAATACATCTCCCGGTAAATGCTAGTGTCCCTAAGTTCATTATTTGTTTATCGGGGAGCTCATCACTAAGCGGAATCGGAGGAAGTGTTGTGTCGCTAAGAAATCGCTAGTGCATGTCCTTTCACCACAGTAGGGTATGAATGTGATGTTGAACTATGATAAAATCATGGACCAACATGCCAAGCCCGAATAAATTTCCGCCATGTCATGAGATATTACGTGGATTGATCCCGGAAGTCGATTTACCTTATGAGAAAGGATGTAGTGCCGCCCCTCGAGTTCGAGATGTCAATCCTTAAGTAGACAAGGGTCTTTAAACTCATAATGTTCACTGATGCACTGGATCAACTAACACCCTCGAGAGTTTGAATCATGTCCATCGTGATGTAGGGGACGTTATGCTCTTGTCCCTAAAAGAAGGCCTTCATTAGTGAATGTAACTCCACTGCTTCTCTTGAATAACATGTCTCCTCTCTAATAGCTTTGAGCTAAGCATATTTTTGGATCAAGAAGAGCTTTGATCAATGACTCCTTATCTCTTTGGATAAGACAAGGGCATCAAATATGCTTAGATGGTAACTTTCTTAGGTGGGTGAGGACATTGTAGTCAACTTTGGGCTGGTCCTCACAAGCATATCCATAGGTGGAGGGTCCCGTGAAGGGGCTCACTAGAACCAATGACTTGTTTACCTTTATCCGAGGTGTTATCTTAAGAGGTAGAACTTTGCCACTCTGAGATTGACTTTAGTGACTTCATGAGATAGTTTAGTGGAAAGTTTTACCTACTCATCAAATTCACCTGCCTTTTCCTATGGGATCATCTGAGTCCCATGACTCCAAATCAATCTCAATGGTGAAACCGAAAGTGATTCAAGAATGGAAAATCCATTTCTAAATCTTAAGAAGAGGAATGATCAACTAGAGTTATAATTATTTAGACTTGAAGAGTTTTGAGAGGAATAAAATCTAGAGTATCAAAAGTGGACAAGGTGTATGTGAAAGATTTCTTCATTGATTTCTTCTAAGGAGGTACATGATAGAAATCTAATAAAGTAAGTGGGTAAGTGATTTGCTTATCCACCGATACAACGCCTCTCGTAAGAGCAAGAAGTGGAGGAAGAAGTAGTAGCT
Organism: Cymbidium sinense; assembly: GCA_021442155.1. Classification (NCBI taxonomy): domain Eukaryota; kingdom Viridiplantae; phylum Streptophyta; class Magnoliopsida; order Asparagales; family Orchidaceae; genus Cymbidium; species Cymbidium sinense. The sequence continues at coordinate 5,526,374 of CM038230.1, forward strand.
ATAACGATGGATGGAGTGTTGGACTTGACGATGGTTGCGCCACTATGCTATCCCGTGCAAGTGGAGGTGTGGCCGCTTTCTACCTCCTTCAAGTTATCCTTAGCAACTTGCAAACCTTCCTTAGAGTTAGGTTTGAGTCGCTCCTACAAGGGTAACTTTGATCTTAGAGATGATTTTCTTGGAGGTTGAATATGGAGATATCCCAACTTTCCTTTGTCTTAAGAGGACGCATGTATCCCTAAGGATTACTCGACAAAATTAGAAGGTTATTTTAATAGGTATTCCTTGGGGATGACAATGGCACGACTTATGTACGCCGCAAGCCTTTAAAGGTAATGCAATCTTCTAAGATATGGCCTAACATGCGATGGTAAGGGTAATAGCTTGGATCATGACTCTTGCCCACTCCTCCGCCTCTCGGGATCTCGTAACTAGAAATTCAACTTTTTAAGAGATTCTTAAAGATCTTCCGACTACCTCCTTCTTGAATGAATAAGATTTATTCCGCCTATCGACAAGAGTAGGTAAGTAATAGCTACTAGCCGGGTAGGAATATTATTGCTAATGATGCTAATGAGGAGATGGTGGTGCCACGTGATAATTGAGGTGGCTAGTATGATGGTCGAGGTGGTGGTGGAGGAAGTGGCAAAGGAGGCTACTGAGCTCAAGGCCTATCTAATTGAACCCTAACCGGCTACTTCCCTTATCAATTATTATGAATACCCTTAGTTTTTCTTAAATTCCTTCGAGGTATGGGCTTTGGTCCTACAAAGGCAACTTTTGGCTTCTTCTTGCAGACTAGATGCCTTGTTGATTAATTTCTTGAAGGTTTTGATTATAAAACCCTTGAGCATGAAAGCAACCAGGCCATGGATGTTCTTCAAGAGAATCTATATGGCATGATGTTCAAACAATCAGTGGTCCACATTTCATACTCAAGTTTCACCACCGAGAATGTAATCAACAAGGGACTCGTTGGGACTTATGTCACTACAACAAGATCACCTACAATAACCCTTTGATGAGCTCCGAAACCTCTTGATGATGAGGTGCTCCAACTCAACAAATGTCTTTATTGAGCTATCGGACAATTGCATACCACCAAACGTAACACCCACTAAACCGCTAATAAATAATCTAAAAGAAGGGCATCACTACCTCTACCGTGTAGTAGGACCTTGGAATGTACAATGTGTTGGCAAGAGTTCTCACCGCCATCAAAGATTTTGAAAGAAGGAGGCACAAAACTCTTAGGATATTGGATAGTATCAATTCCTCTAGGTAGGGTCTACCCTTTGGAACTGATGAGTCACCCTGCTTGTGCTGCTTCTCTCACCCGCTGTTCGCATGTGTAATATATCCTTCTCATGCATGGAGGTCCCATCCACCACCTTCCTATGCAAGCTACCACTATCTTCCTCTATGGGAATGCACCTAGGATGATCCGAGATATGTTCTAACTCGCTCTTGACTATTATGGGAGAAGGTCAGAACTGGGTTACGCAATGTTGAAACCACTACCATAAACTCCTCAATCTTCTTCCCCATCTTATCAATATGATCATCTCTCTATCTAAGCCGGTGGAGGAGGTCAATTAAATGGATGGCATCATCCTCTTCAATTATAATACCTTCGACTCTACCGGTCTCTATGGAGGGAGCTCCTTGTATTAATCATGTGGACCTCGACGAGTCTTCCAACAAATCATCCTCATCAAGATCAAAACTTACCCACATCCTAATCGAGCAATCACTCTAAAAAATTTGTCTCTTATCCGTAAAATACGTGAATATCATCAAAGGAATGATCTAACTGCTAGTACAAATGCTCACATTAACCGGGTAGTAGGACGTGCTCACTAATAGAAATACATATAACACGCCTCACTAGTGCTATCTCTGGGAGGACCATAGTCTCTAGAAGATATATACGCATGATAGCCCACTAGAGAGTGCTACCTTTGGGGGATCTACTACCATAGGGACTAAACTATCTCCTCCCCTCTGCTACTACTACTACTACCAACTACATGGAGATCGTGGAATGACTACGGCGCTCTTGGGTCACCATTCCTTCTTCACCATAGTTGAAGTAGAAGGTCGAGAAGGAGAGCTCGAGCTCACTTTAATAGGTGGAGTAGATGGAATGGGACCACGAGGTCATAACCAAGCACCAATGGGGCTTTATTCTCCCATACTATCTTACGTACCTTAGTCGGCATAGGGGATGAAACATGTACCGGTGAAGGTGGACAATGAGTGATGTGGTGTGGTGGAGACACCGACTCCCACGCCAGAACTCTCCTCCTACGACTAAGTGCTCATGATTACTATACTATCGGTGGTCACTCATGTAGCCCTAGAAATCTAAAAGAGCGAGGTCAATGTCAGCATACCTCCTCCTCTCTCTCTCCTATCTACACCGCTACTTAGGCCTCAGATACTGTCTTTGTGTATCTGATCCTTGAAACTCCTAGGGATCAATGACCTCAAGTTGAATAAATGCATGCACTCCAACCATCCATGTGCCTATCTGGGAATAGTGCTCATAATCCAGTGTAGAGCCTCCTCCTCTCCCTCCTGTCTCATACTAAGGGTGGTGGAGGTGATGCTACTATCCTCCCATAGTTCTTCTCTCTATAAGCTGAGAGGGGATGGAATTTACTACCACTAAGGGAGAAACCTGAGTTGAACCCTCCTCAACATGGGATGCTACTCTCACTTGCCACATTGAATATGAGTAGTAAGTGAGGGGCAGATCGTGAACCTACCTCAAGGTGGGGAGACTATCTCGGCTAAGATAGCCTTCCCCTTTGAGGGACCAACGAGGAGGTGTCACTCATCGGGAGGCGAATGAACAACCGGTGGAAATGAGATAGGGAACCACTAACACCGCTGATGCTACAACTAAAGTTAATTATACTAAAGCTATGCTCTCACTGGGGACCTCTACTACCTCTTCTTCTTGGAGAAAACTTGAGGTCATTAGGCATGTCAAAATGAATAAGCGATGTGCGTCCTTCCACCACCTCCCTAGGACTATCATGAGGGGCGTCCCCTCACATGTATGCATAGCCTCAAACTCATGAAAGCAATTAGACCCATAGTGGGTGAAGTGAGCTCGACTGATCCAAGGCCAAGTGAAGACCGGGTTAGGAGCGAGAACACAAACTTGCTAAGAGTCATGTGTACTAAACTAAACCGAAGCGGTAACTCTTTATTGAAAACATAACGATCCCTTTTTTCCTTGACATTTGATTTTAGAAAGAGATTCTAGACTTGATTTGGAAATTTGAACCCACACTCAACAAATTTAGTTATGTTAAGTGGGGCTCATTGCGAGATTTTGATATGTGAGGAGAGTCATTGCCATTTGATTTTAATTTTGAACCCATACTCAACTAACTTAAGTAGGTTGAGGTTCAAATATTTGAAGAGATGTTTGTGTTGTTATCTTGTTTGAAAATTTTTTATTTTGAAAAACTTTACTTATCAAATTTAGGTATGCTAAGGAAAGGTTGTGATTATATGTTTTGGAAATTTTGTGAAAATCTTTGCTTGTGGTGATTGATCTTGTGTGTGATATATGTTGATTTGATTTGAAAGTGGGGCTTCTTGCTTAACAAATTTGGTAGTAAGAACCAAATTTAATTGACATGTATTTGTTTGATTTGAAAATGAGGCTCTCCACTTAACAAATTTTTATGTTAAGTAAGAACCAAATGTGATATGATTTGAAAATATGATTCTCACTTAACAAATTTGGTATGTTGAGTGGAACTAAATGTGATATGATTTAAAAATGAGATTCTCACCTAATAAATTTAGTATGTTAAGTGTAAATCAAATATGGCATGATTATGTGATTCTCACTTAACAAATTTGGTATGTTAAGTGGGGATAAAATATGATTTGAAAATGTGATTCTCACTTAACAAATTTAGTATATTAAGTGGAACCAAGTATGATATGATTTGAGAATGGGATTACACTTAACTTGGTATGTTAAGTGAGAATCAAATGTGATATGATTTGAAAATGTGATTCTCACTTAACAAATGGTATGTTAAGAGAGAATCAAATATGACATGATTTAAAATGAGATTCTCACTTAACAAATTTGGTATGTTAAGTGGGAATCAAAATGGCATGATTTGAAAATAAGATTCTTGCTTAACAAATTTGGTATGTTAAGTGAGAATCAAATATGGCATGACTTAAAATGAGATTCTCACTTAACAAATTTGGTATGTTAAGTGGGAATCAAATATGGCATGATTTGCTTTTGAAAAGAGGGAAGCTTCTAACATATGTGAAATATGTTAAGTGAAGTTTCAATTTTATACTTTGATTTTATTTGAAAATAGACTCCTCATTCAACAATTTTGAGTATGTTGAATGAATATGGTCATTTTCAAAAATGTGCTTCAGAGATGGAAACTCCAACTTTAGCATATGAAATATGTTAAGTGAGTTTCAATTTTATGCTATGATTTTATTTGAAGATAGACTCCTCATACAATAATTTTGAGTATGTTCAATGAATATGGAAATTTTCAAAATATGTTTTGAAAAGAACCTCCATGTAACAATCATGGGGATTGTTAGGTGAGGTTTGGTTATATGAGTTTTGTGCTTTTGAAAATTTTGTACAAAATTATTTGTTATGTGAGTTTTGAAAGAGTGATTTTGAAAGTAACATTTTGCAATAACATTTTGCAAAAGAGCTTGTTTTCTTAATCGTTAAGATGAACCTTACCAAGCTAATGGTAAGGAGGTTTTAAATTTTGTCATCTCCTTTCATGAGTTAATTTTATTTTTTTTGCCTATTGGAAAACCCAATAGGGGTTTTAAGACCTACAAGGACTGAGGTCCTACAACCGAGGATGTTGGCTAACTTTGCTTAAAATGAAATAAGCTAAGTGCTAAAAGAAGGAAAGATAGTCTTGGACTCACGTGAAATACAAATCCACTATCGATGCTTGGACAATAATTATCTACTAGAGATGGAGAGGAACTATCCCTAGTGAGTCTCTAGAAAAATCGTGGTATTTATTTTTGGTTTTGTATATATTTGTGATGTGCGTGTGTATATAGGGGAACACCATGCAGATTTGAGGGTGTACTTATTGATGTGATCGGGTAGGATATCAAGGAATAGTGTAGTATCTTGAAATATAGAAATCACTATCCTACGATAGATCTAATCACCTAATAAGGACTCCTAAGGCATGATGGGTCTTCAAATGTACAGAGATTTTTCCCATACTTTATATGGATGAATAAATTTGGGTTTATTTAAATCGAGTTCTAACTATGGCAAGCCCCATAGTTAATTACATCCTAAGGAAGGTGAGTTCCTTAGCAATACTCTCGAGTAGGCATTTGTTGTCTCCAAAGAATTCAACGATAGGACAATCAAAAAATTAGTTATATTTGGAAGAACAAATGGGATAGATTGAAAGGAGACATTTATTATTGAACCCAAAAGGAGATGAGTAGGGGCGCTCATGATACTAGGAAGCCCTGAGCATCCCAAACTATCCTATGGTTGGGCTTTATATGTTTGAAATTGAGGAGAATTATATATATGAGTTGAAATTTTATTAGAAATCTAACTTATAATTCCACATTACAAGATTGTGAAAATGTGTAAGAGGTGTGGATTTATGCTTGTATCCCAAGGTAAATAGCAACCACGGATCCTAAATCTAGGGAGCTTTAGCGAGGGCCAAAGAACAACTTAAATTTAAATGAAGATGAGTATATCATTTACCTCCATAAGAGAGGGTAAACCATCACATTGCTAAACTTATAACCTAGAGTGGCGACTAACTCCTCCATGTTTTAAATCCATGTGATCACGTCATATGTTTTGTAAGATGGCTAGGTTATTTTTTACTTAGAAATAAATTAAAGTCCTTAAACCCATTTCCTAAGAAACTATAATATGAGTGGTATGAATAATGACTTAGTTAACACAAATCTTATCAAATTTTATTTGATTTTTAACTCCTTATTTTGACACAAGTCGTGATTTTATAGGTCTAAATGCATGTGAAGTTGATTATGGGTTAAATTTGGAGAAGAATGTGTTCTCCACCCCTAAGGGATGCCCTCAAGCATTCTTTTGATGTGCAATGGATGGAGACCCTTCATTTTCAAAAGAGGAACAAGATGATATGCATGGTGTTAAGCATACAATATTTAAATTAAGGGTTGCTAAATATTTTATTATATCATAGTCTTTATTTGAGGTTATGAATTATTTTAAAAGCTGATTATGAGTTGTAATTAGGGTAGAAAATTTATTTTTTCTAAAGTCTAAAGCGGATCCAAACATTAAATCATCATATATGAAGAAACTAGAAAAATACATGTCATTTCTATTACACAATGTAAACAAATCATCAAACAATTTACAACCTTAATGTAAAATAATAATAGATGGTGTGATTCATACAACCCGAAGAAAAATATTGGTAGTGAGTTCTACCCTTATACAACCTAGTAATGTAAAAGAATAATTATAAATTATGAATGATAAGTGTGATGGGGATCTTCAAGTCTTCATGATCCCTCCATTTCTTCATTTGGTTTTCCACATTTGATTTAGTAGGCTTAGGCATCACATGGCACCTCAGTTAAACCTTCTAGCCAATGTTCATCCTTAACCCCATAACACTTAACCAAATTCCTAATACATAATTACATTTAAAAGAATGGAAAAGTAAATCTAATTACTATAAAATAAGTGTTAGCTAAACACACCATACAACCCAAGCAGTTATATGAATAATTTAGACTTAGCACCCTCCATATGGGTAACAAGTCCACGTCTAATATAGATTATGCTTTTGGGTTAAGCAACTGTTAAAGAGAGCATTTATATTTATTTTAAGCCCCTTAAGCATAATCTTCTGAAAATATTAGGTTAATCATGGCTAACATCGGTCTAAACATACACCCTAACATTACATAATAGTTCATCACAAAATAAACATACATCAAACCAAATCTAATATAAAGCTAAAGTAGTGATTTAATATAATGTGTGTGTTAAGGCTTGTGTGGTATATCTAGGCTTTAGAGTTAATATTTTCTAAGTATAAAGGACATTTAATTTGAAAAGGTGGTTTCACTTTAAATGGTTTTCTTGCAAATTGTACTTAATATTTTCTTTTGTTTCATTTGACCTACACTAAATAACTAAGTGTTATGAAGAGAAAGAAAAAAAGATCACTCTCTTTTATCCCTACCTTAAGTCACATCTAAAGCAAATTAATTAATCAATTCCTTTTAGTGAATGACTTATTACATGTTTTAATTAATCCTAAGTTTAGGTTCAATTTAAATAAACTCATTCAATAAGAAAGGTATCTTAAGATTAGTTGGAATGAATTACTATAATATACTCTATCCTTAGATACATATGAATGTATAAATAACTACAAGAATAGGAAGCCATGCAAAATGTATTTTATTTGATTGATTTATTTTATATAAATGAATGAAAGCTCTATCTAAATTCGATGTATAAATGCATAAGAATGAAATCAAAAGCAGCCATAAGAATGAGGTAAGAACCTTCTACTTAAAAAGTGCGTCCTTGGGATGTCCATTTAACTAATATTCTTACTTATACAAATCAACACATGAATGTAAGGAAGAGACTTTATTTCATACTAAATTTATATTCACATGCATTTCTTATGTATATATAACTAAAGTTATAATATATATATATATATATATATATATATATATATATATATATGTATATTCATTCATTAAAAACTTTTGAAAATATATTTGAGATTTAGTGATACAAGCCACACATTTTTAATTTAAATCAACACATGCAATTTGACATAAAAGAAATTATTTTATTTAATTAACTTTAAAAGAGATGGATGCATGAATCATATGACATACAACATTTAGCATTATTGGAAAGAAATAAAAGAGTGTGAGTATATAATCTCATTCAAATCAATTAACTCCCAAGGACAATCAAACTAAATAAGATTATTTAAAATAAACCAAAATTCTTTAATGTCATTTCATTTTCATGTTGATTATATGAGAAAGGTTTGCTAATTTTAATCCCATTCCCCATGTGTGAGTTAATTTAGTTTAATGAAAATAAATTAGGTTGATTTTATGGTTTAATTAGGTTAGTGTGAATTAAGTCAATTAATTAACCCTTACATATGTCACCTTAAGTTAATCAACTAATTAATAATGAGCCAATATGACATGCAACTACACAAAAGTATATTAGCGTTCTAAGAAATAAAAGGGGCTTAATGCAATTAGCTCATGATTAATAGTTAATTAGCAGGGATTTAATTAATTATTTTTTATAATTTTCTTACACATGTAAACTAACCATAATTTCATTAAATTCCTTAGACTATTAAACATCTAAAGGGCTACCCAAATTAATTATAAGTAGTTAGATGTGGATTTTAGATTGAGTTAATTAAGCTCATTAATCCATTTGGTTAAGCATTAAGCATGTTAAATTAATGAAATAAAATTAAATTAAGGAAAGAGATCAAGAAAGAGGCCTTAATCTCAATCCCCAGTCCTATATTTGATCACTTAAGCTTTGATTTCATCTTATGATTAATTAATTAACTAAGCAATTAATTTTTTAATCATTAATTAATTTGATTCCAAAAGTAGAAAACTTAGGAAATGAATTAAAATAATATCCCAATCACATTCCCAGCTCCCTTATTCAGCGAGGCAATTGGGCTTAAATAATTAATTAAGTTACTATTCATTTGCTAATTATCACTAATTAAATTAAGAGAGTGATTAAGGCTTAATTAATTAATTTTTTTTAATTAAGCGACTAATAAAATCCCATAAAAATAGGGGATGCGAGGTTATCCCCTAAACATCCATAGAAAATTTGAGATTAATTGGGTGATTATTTAAGGAGCAATTAAGCTAATTAATTAAATCTTAATTAAACCAAAATTATTATTCAAAATTTATTAATAATAATTTTCCTAGATTCTACTCTAAAATACCATTAAAATGAGCCCTAGTTTGTATTTTTTAGATTTTTCTATAATTAATTATAAATTTTAGAAGTTTTGACTTAAAATGGATTAATTAACCTAATTAAAGCCTAATCCCATGTGGTATGCCACGCTTTCCATGTGGCGAGCGAGTTATTTAAGTTGTCACATCACCATCGACTTGGATGGCGTCGTGCTTTCCATGGACTTTCATATCTCACATCGATGCCATGATTCAATCCTTGATTTAAAGGAGAGATCTAATACAATTAGATCACGTCCCATCATGCGAGAATGGATGGTCGTGATGTCCCATTCATGAGCGGTGAAAGATGAATGTCCATTTTCCCCATTCAATCCAAGCTCACCCGGATTATCTCCAAATTGATCCCACACCTTTGAGGAAGGGAGGCACACATACAATGGCTAAGATCAATTGAAAATCAAATTTGCTTCACAAAACCAACCTATTTTGAGAGCTTGTTTTGCAAAACTACCTCACTAGAGCTAATGTCCTGGTGGGATCGATGGAGGTAGCTTTGTCTAGTAGAGATAAAACTTGTTGAGAAGATTTGGGTTTGATTTGGTGTAGAATGCTCGATCAACCAATCCATGTGCCTTGGATTCTCAACCTTGATCAAATTCTAGTCTCTAGTGGTGGAAGGATTGAGGATGACTCAGTTGTCTTGATGATACGAGGATGGTGTGCACAAGAAGAATTTGGATTTGGTTATGAAATAGGAGAGTATTGATCAAAAGGACCTACCCATCTCGGTTTCACACATGAGGGAAATTCTAATTTGGGGAAGGCTTGGAATCACTCACGAGATTTTGAAATTGCTTGGGAACTCGAAAATCTTGAATGTCATGTTTGCCACTGAATTGGGGGTATGCCCCAGATTGTATGTGATGGATGGATGAGATCACTTTCAAAATTTGATCGATTCACCACCGTCTGTCTGAGTCATCACCATTGGTGCCACCTAGCTCACCATGAGTGGTTGAAGCCATCTAGGCTTGAGGGAGGATTTGGCGTGGTGGGTGATTGCCTCCTCCCTTGTCCATGGTGTATGGCCATGAGAGAGGAGAAAGGAGAGATTACCTTTGGTCCATGGCCAATCCTAGGGTGTGTTTGTAGGAAGGCTTAAGCTTGCTTCATTTAGCAAGTGAAGGGTTATCATGGGAAGGACAAAGTGGACTTTTCCACTTATTGCAATGAAAGAGCTTGTCCATTGGTCAATTCCTTGGGTTGGGTCTAAGTGGATTTAGGCTGATTTGGGAGTGATTTATGGCTAATGTGGATTGAGTTTGATCAGCTTTTGGCATCCCATAACATGTCTTTGAGTGGTTTGGCTCAATTTGGTCATATGGGTTCAATTGGGTCCATATTGGGTTGGGTGAACCAATTGGTCAATTGGGTCAAACTAAGGCTTGGGTTAGGTTTATATGATGATTTAGAATATTTTGGCGTGATCAATTTGGCTTGGTTTGGCTAGCTTAAGTTTGACTCATTTGAATTCAAATGGGTCAAGTTTATCAATTTGACCAATTTGACCAAATTGGGTTGGTTAGGTTGAGTCAAGTTCAATTGGTTGATTAAGAATGATTGTAGGCTTTGGTTTGATTTTGTTTGGGTTTAATTTGAATTTTGGCCAATTTGATCTTAAAGGATCAATTTGGGCTAGGTTAGTCAAGTTGATTGATTGCTAAAATTGGGCTCAATCATGGCTTTGGTCAAGTTCAATAAGTGATTTGGAATGAACTTGAGCTATTTGTTGCAATCAACTTGGATCAAATCATGATTTGACCCATTTTAGCTTTTCGCCAATTTGGGTCAACTTAGGTCAAATGGCCAATTGGTATTGGTTTGGCTCAATTGATGGTTTGGTCATGTTCAATCATTGATCATGAGTGAGTTTGAGTCAATGGTTTCAATCAATTTAGTATATGGTGGGTTTTGGCTACTTTAGGTTTCATTTGGGCTAAAGGTTGACTTGGTTTGACCTAATTCAAGGTAGTTGATCACCTTAGAATGATTGTTGATCATGATATGAGGTTTAAAAGGGCTTAGTTCAATCCAATTTGGGTTGGACTAAAACTTGGCTCAAAAAAGGGTCTTTAGGTTATTTTGGGTCAAGTGGACCTAAATGGGTCAATGGTTGGGTTTTGGCCTATTTTAAGTTTAGTTGAGCTCACATATGGGTTTATGATGAAAATATAAATCCAATTGCAATTGGTTTGAGTCAAATGGATTTTGGTTCATATGACAATTTCAAGTCAAAATGGGTTAATCATGGGCTTGACTTGGGTTAACTTGGTTTGGTTTGATAATTATTAATTGTATTTATATTGGAATAATGATTGAAGGAATGATTGAATCATGAGAAAATCCATTGGTTATGAGTTTATTTGGTATCATTTAGCCAAGTTCAAGAATTTGGCTAAAAAGGCTAAAATTGGGAATTTGATTTGATTTGGGTTTGATTTTGGCCACTTGGATTTATATTTCATTTATATTTATAAATTTAAATGAAGATATAAATGATTCATGAGAAAATCACAGGTTTGGAATGATTTGGAAGCAAATTTGACAAAGTTGAGGATGTAGGTCAAAAGGGTTTAGTAGGGAATTGATTTGGTTGATTTACTTTGATTTGATTTTAATGGTTTGACTTTAGATTTCATTTGTATTTTTTAATATAAATGAAGGAATTATTGATTTATAAAGATCAATCAAATTTAATTTAGTTTGAAGGGGTTTTGGCTAAGCATATAAGGTGGTTCATGGCTTAGGAAGGGATTTGGAATTTGAATTTAATCATGGGTTTCAATCATTGGAGTTAGATTTATTTGGAATTTGGGTTGGGATTTGATTTGGGATTGAATTTAATAATTGATAAAATCAATTAAATTAGAGTTGATTTGAATTAGGTTAAGGCTAAGTCCATAAGATAAAATCAAAGGGCTTGGGAAGAGATTTGGAATTTGAATTTAATCATGGGTTTCCATTTGATTTGGGATTGGATTTATGATCTTAGATTTGAATTTTAGGTTTGGTTTGGAAGAAGGAAGCAAGGATTGGGTTTAAGGCTATGGGGTAGGCAAGTCATCCTAAATCCCTAAGGCATAACCTCTTCCTATGGCTAACCCTTCCAAGTCTCTAGGCTTAGGTTAAGTGTTCACCTAATTAAAGTGTGTCTTAAAACTAAGGAGCTCTTAGTGTTCACAAGAGTCCTAAATCTATAATGATGAAGTTGAGAGCTCACTCCAAAAGTGAGGTCAACACACATAAAAGTGTATAAAAGTTTTATGTGGGTACTTCACCATTGTTAAATTAGGAGAGATAAAGACCTCTTTAGGGCTACTTAAATCCTTGCATCCCGAATATCTAGACTAGATATACCCACTCATAAATACACATGAATGTACAAATGACTACAATAATGGAAAAATTATGCAAAAATTACATTTCTTTCAATTGAAATGAGATTTTCATTCATTAGCTAAATGCACATACAATTGTATGAAAGTTTTATGCGGATACTTCACCATTATTAAACCGTGGGGAGCAGGTAAAGACCTCCTTACTTAAAAGCCTTATGTCCCCGAATATCCGACTAGATATACCCATTACTCTTAAATACACATGAATGTACAAATGACTACAATAATGGGAAATCATGTAAAAATTATATTTCTTTCAATTGAAATGAGATTTTATTCATTAGCTAAATGCACATATAAGTGTATGAAAGTTTTAAGTGGATACTTGCCATTGTTAAACCCGAGGAGTGAGGTAAAGACCTCCTTGGGACTACTTAAAGCCTTGCATCCCGAATGTCCATACTAGATATACCCACTACTCTTAAATACATATGAATGTACAAGTGACTATAAGAATGAAAAAAATCATGTAAATGTTGTATTTATTTCAATTGAATTATTTATACATGTGAGCTAAAATTCCATCTAAATTCTAACATAGAGATACATATGAATGAATTCAAACAAATATTGTGTCCTTTAAAAATGGTCTATACACTTGTTAACATTAAAACTTTATGTAAATCCATATAGATTAAAGAAAGAGAACTCTATATCACATGTTCTAAGCTATAGACACATGCAAGCTTAAAGATATTTATAATTATTATCACTCTAAATATTATAGTTGACTTGTAAAATTTTGAAAATTTATTTTAATTTACTAGTGATAATAGCCGCATATTCATAGGTTAATCAACACATGCAAGCTTGACATAAAGAAAATTCATTTAAATTTAAATATTTTGAAAACATGAATGTATGAAATCACATGACACACATCATTTAATATGATTAGAAAGGAATAAAAAGACATAAAATATATGTTTTATTCAATCAAACTAATTCCTAAGGACAATCACATCAAATAAAAACATTAAAATAAAACCAAATCTTGTTAATGGCATCTTTCATTTTATGTTTTTATTTGATTTAAGAAAAGAGGGAAAGTTTGTTGATCCTATCGATTCCCATGTTTGTGATTTAATTTGATTTAATGACAAGTAATTAAATTGATTTTATGGGTTAATTAAGTTATGATATGCATTAAATCCATTAATTAACCCTAGTCTATGTTGCCTTAAAGTAATTAATTAAATAATTATGAGCCAACATGATATGCAGAAAATAACTTGCAATGATCCTAAGAAATGAAAGGGCCTAATGCAATTAGCTCTGTTGATCTCACTTTTGAGTGGGTTCTCAACTTCCTCATCATAGATCTAGGACTCTTATAGACACTAAGAGCTCCTTATTCTTAAGATACTTCTAGTGATTAAGTGAACACTTAACCCAAGCCTAGAGACTTAAAGAGTTAGCTATTGGAATAGGTTGTGCCCTAGGGACTTAGGAAGACTTGCCTACCCCTATAGCCTAAACCTAATCCATACTTTCCTTCTCAAACAAAATCTCAAATTCATACCAAACCAAAACCAAATTTCTAAGACTCATAATCAATCTCATGATCAAATTCAAGCTCAAAATTTCTCCATAAAACCTCATAATTAAATTCATAACCCTTTCTAAGCCCTTTGATTTCATCTTATGGACTTAGCCTTAACCAAATCCAAATCAATCCTATTGATTTTCTCAAATGTCAATTCAATCTTTCAATCAAACTATCGATTTCAATTCAAATCAACTTCAAATGATTCAATCCCATGATCAAATCCAAACTCCAAATTTCCTTATAAGCCCTTTTAACTTACATCCATGAGCTTGGTCAAATTTGCTTCCAAATCACTCCAAACTCAAGTTATTTTCATGAATCATTTATATCTTCATTTATATTCCTAAATATAAATGAAATATAAATTCAAATAGCTAAAACTGAATCCAAAATCCAATTTATACCCTTTAAGTCAATTCCTTGAACTTGGCCAAATCCTATCTAAATCACATCAAAATCGATGGATTTTCTCTTGAATTAATCATTCCTTCAATCATCTATCCAAATATAAATGAAATCCACAATCATCGAGCCAAATTAAAATCAACTCAAGTCAAACCCAACCTGCCCATTTGACTTGAAATAATCAAATGAACCAAAACTCGAACCCAAATCAATTGAAATTGAATTTATATATTCATCCCAAATCCATATACAAACTTAAATCAAACTCAACTCAAAATCAAGCCAACAAAACCCAAATGGTTCACTTGACCCAAAGTGGCCAATTTAACCTACATGAACTAAAATCCAATTCAATTCAAGTCAAAGTTAATTAAGCCAATCCAAACTTTATGTCATGATTGTTGATCATCCTAGGTTAATCAATTATCATGAATTGGGTCAAACCAAGTCAACCTAGCTGACCAAGTCAACCCTTTAACACATATGAAACCAAACTAGCCAAACGCAACCTAAATCAAATTGATTTTCAATGGCTCAAGTTCATTCCAAATTGACTATTGAACTTGACCAAAGCCTTAATTGAGCCCAATTGATCAATTGGTCAACCTAACCCAACTTAGCCTAAATTGACCTTAAGGGTCAAATCAACCTAAAAAAGAAATCAAATCTAAATTGAATTTAACCAAAGCCTACAATATATTCCAAATGATCAACCAAACTCAAACCAAGCCATGATTCAAACCAATTGATCAATTGGGTCAAATTGATCAACTTAGCCCAAATTGACCTAAAGGATCAAATTAGCCAAAATCCAAATTAAACCAAATTGACTAAAACCAATTAAACCAATGCACTCCAAATGGTCATTTGAACTTGATCCAACCCATAGTTTAACCCAATTTGACCAAATGGTCAACATAACTGATTTGACCCAATTTGGCTAAATGGGTCAAATTGACCCAAATTAAACCAAATGAACTCCAAATGACATGAAATTTGGTCCAACTCACTTTTGACTCATTTCAAATCTGTTCAAATCAAATTTAATGCTAAATGACCACTTTGCCCTTGGGTCAAGGGCATCCCATGAGAAAATATATTTGCCCAAATGGTCATTTCTCTTCCTTGGCCACTTGGCACTCATCTATTAGTCCACCTAGGCACCAAGGACACCGATAATCTAACTCAAGAGGTGGTTGGGGTATACATGACTCATGGGGAGGTGAATTCACCTCTCCCATTAGAACACTTAGCATGAAGGACCTTGTGAGGACACCCATTTGTCCTTCATGAAAACTACATGCCTTAGCCAACCAAAATGAGCCACCTAGGATGATTCCCTTTCCATTCCCAACTAGCTGCTAAGGACACCCATTTGGAGCCAAAATCAAAATGAAAGGGGAATTTTTGGCCAAAACCAAAGCGTAGAAAATAGAGACCCTCATTCTCATCCTATTCCCCTCATTTCCATCCCTAGAGCTCCCAAACTAACCAAGCAATCATTGTCACTTGATTTTGAGCAAAACCATCAAAATCAAGTGGATTTCGAGGAAGTGGTGACCATCGGTAGACACATCATTCTCAAGTGAAGGCAAAGGTCTAGGCTCATTCCAAGGCTTCTCCCCACTCAAAAGCATGCTCGGACCATCCGTAAAATCATCCCCGATAAGGTAATTTCCAAAAAAACTCATAATCGCCTTAGATTTCTTATTTTGTGATGATTTTTGTGCAATTTTAGAAATTTTTCTTAAAACCCCTTGCATTCTTTATTTTATACAATCCTAATATGAATCGATGGTTTCTTGGTGAAAATCAATGCAAATCGAGCTAATTTCAGATTTTTGGCAAATGATTCTCGAATTTCTTGTTATTTTTGTCTTGGCCGAGTGATGTAGCCATCGATCCGCATTCAAGGGATTGAATGGCATCATGTCAACCCATCCATTGACCCCAAGATCTCGACTATTGATTTGGACCATCCGATCCATGATCGAATGGGGATCAACCGCATCTTTGTCCCGCTTCCCGCTCACGCGGGTTGTGTCAACACCATGCGACTCAATCGAAGCGAACCGCGATAGCTCCTCGTCACACAGACCGGGCCCAATCGCATGTGTGTTGCCCCATCGACTGATTAGGTTAACTCGAAATTCTAGATTTTTTGATTTTAAAAATTATTTAAATCACTTGAAACTTCAAAAATTCATATAAAAAATACTTAACTAAAATTACAAACAAGGCTCGTTGGATTCAACCTTCCAAGAGGAATCTAACAAACCAAAATCCTCAAATTTCACTCAATATTTTGAGCTTAATTTGAGTTTTAGTAAAATCAAATTTCATTAAATAAATCAAAAATACACATCAAATTAAGTTGAAATTTTGAGGATTGAAATTGAAATCTACCACCATAAAATTTCAAGTTAAAAGAGTTTCGGATTAGAAGATGCATCAAGTTCAAATGGTAAAATAAATTAATGGACTTTATAAAAAAATCATGGAAAATCATTTAAATCAACTGAAAATTTGAAAAATCATAACAAATCATAGAAAATCATAAAAATCTAAATAAATATTCATTTTAAAGGTATTTTATAGGAGATTAATTTAAAATTAATCCCAATTAATTTTGAATAGTAATTAAGGCTTCATTTGAGTTTAATTAAAACCATAATTAGCTAATTACCCTCTAATTACTCAAGTAATTCCAAACTTTCTAAGGTTAATTAATCGGATGATCCCTACCTCCCATAATTTTCTTGAGATTTATTGCTTGGTTAATTAGGAAAATTGCTTATCTTAGGCTTAATTAATTTCTTAATTAATTGGTAATTAATTAACATTCTAAATAGCAAGAAAATTATTAATTAAACTAATCATTGTGGAATAGTGAATGGGCATGGGGAATGAGATTGGGACCTTTTCCCATTCTTTTCCCTAAGTTAATTTCACTTGACTTGAAATTAATTAATTTGGGACTAATTAATGATTTATTTATTAATTAAAATGGCTTAATTAATAAAATTAAAATTATAATCATTCCAGATCTCATTTAATTAAGTTTTGTGGAAGATCTTTAAGTGTTTATTAACCTAAAGCTATTTAAGGAAAATATGGCTAACCTACATATGGGGAAGCCATAAGAGTACTTAATTAAGTTCCTTAACCTAATTAATTATTAATTATGAGCTAATTGCATTAGACCCTTCCATTTCTTAGGATCATTACAAGTTATCTTCCATGCATATCATGTTGGCTCATAATTATTTAATTAATTACTTTAAGGTAACATAAGGGTTAATTAATGGACTTAACTCATATTGTAACCTAATTAATCTATAAAATTAACTTAATTTCTTTTCATTAGACCAAATTGAATCACAAGCATTGGAATGGGTTAGAGTAGCAAATGATTGAATATTCTCTCTTCTCTAAATCAAATCAAACATCCAAAAATAACTTAATAAGAAGCTTTGGTTTACTTTAAATGATCTTATTTAATATGATTGTCCCAAGAATTAATTGGATTGAATGAAATTATGTGCTTATGTTCTTTTATTTCTCCAATTGTATTAAATGTTGTATGCCACTTGTAACCATGCATTCATCCTTTTCAAAATTAATTAAATGAAATGATTTTATTTATGCCAAGTTATATGTGTTGTGTAAATTAAAAATATGTGTGCTATTTATTAAATCTCAAATGTATTTTTAAAAGCTTATTAATGAATAATATATATGTTGTTACATTAGTTATACATGGGAGGTGCATCTAAATATAAGGTTAGTGTATGAAGTGAATTTTCTTTCTTTCATTCATATGTTGATTTGCAAAAGTGTGAATGTTAGTGGATATTAGTCCGACATTCAGGATGGATGGTTTTAAGTAGCCCCAAGGAGGTCTTTACCTCACCCTGCAAAATAATGGTGATGTACTGTTTGATTTTATTCTTATGCATTTTGACATTATAATTTGATTTGCAAAAGTGTGAATGTTAGTGGATATATTAGTCTGGACATTAGAGAAGGCTTTAAGCCCCAAGGAGGTCTTTACCCCCCCCCTAGTGCAAAATAATGCATATTTGATTTTATTCTTATGCATTTTGACATTATAATTTGGATAGAGTTTTAATTCATTCACACAAATAAATCAATTAAGTTAAATTATACTTTTGCATAGTTTTCTATTCTTATAGTTGTTTGTACATTCATATGTATATAATAGAAGTGGGAATATTAGTTTGGATATTCTAGGGATGCTTTTAAATAGCCCCAAGGAGTTCTTTACCTCACCCCTTGTGCTAATAATTGGCATCATATCCACTTAAATTTTTTTATACACTTGTGTGTACATTTAACTAATGAATGAAAATCCCCTTTTCTATTAAAAAAAGACATGTATTCATATTTCGTTCAAGTGGTTGAATTGATTAGTTACATGATTTAGAGTTCTTTCCTTATGCTTTTGTATAAGAATTTGGATAGAGCTTTAAATTAATATGATAAAATAATTCAATCAAATGAAGCATCTAAATTCAAATGTATTTGCTTACATTCATCATTTAAGTGTGGCAAAATATATTATATGCATAGGTATAGGACTTAGACATATGCATGTTATATACCTGGAAAGAAATGAATGAATATGTGTCATAGTAATTAATTCCATAACCTTAAGATGCCTTTCTTATTGAATGAGACTATTTAAAGTGAACCTAAACTTAGATTAATTCAAAATATGTAATAAGCCATTCACTAAAGAGATCTAAATTAAATTAACATGCTTTAGAAATGGCTTAAGGTAGGGATGAAAAAGGGTAATCCTCTTTCTTCTTTTACAACACTTAGAGATTATGTGTAGGTCATATGAAACAAAATAAAACACAAATTAAAACTTGCAAATTAAAGAAATTTTTGTTCACCTTGTCAACTTTTTATAACTAGACTCCTTTTAGTGATTTCAAGAACACTAAGCCTAAGACCCAAAAAGGGTTGGCCATGGAATAGGTTATGCCTTAAGGATTTAGGAAAACTTACCCAACCTATAGCCTAAACCCAATACATGCTTTCCTTCTCAAACCAAACACCCAATCCAACTCAAATACCAAATCTAAATCCAAATTCTAAACCAAATGAATGAATCCCATAATCAAATCCAAATCAATATTCTTCCTAAGTTTTGATTTCATCCTACTGGCCTAAAATTCAAATCAATTATTCAATTAATTTTTCAACTATCAATTCAATCTCAATCATTTATCAAATCCCAACTCAAACCCAATTCCAAATGATTGAATCTCAGCTCATATATGAAACCAAAATTCCTTCTTAAGTCTTATGACTCTCATAAGCTTAGCCAAATCTCCACCTAAATTATTCAAAACTTGATTGATTTCTTTATAAAATAATTATTCATTCATTTATAATAACAAATATAAATGACATCCATACCCAAATGACCAAAACTAAATCAAACTAAATCCAAATCCCTCTTAAGCCCTATGGACCTACCTCCATAAGCTTACTCAAATCTTAAACCAAATCAACCCAAAATCAATTTGGTTTCTTTATAAACCAATTACTCCTTCATTTATATTCATAAATATAAATGAAACCCATCCTCCAATGACCAAAATAAATCAAATCAATTCCTACGTAAGCTCTTTTGATCTACACCTTAAGCTTAGTCAAATTTTCTTCCATCACTCAAAACTCAAGTGATTTTCTCATGAATCATTTATATCTTCATTTATATCCCCAAATATAAATGAAATATAAACCCAAATAGCTAAGATCAAATAAATTAAACCAAAACCCAATTCAAGCCTTTTAGCCAATTTCTTGAACTTGGCCAAATTGTCCAAATCAAGCCAAAACTAATGGATTTTCCATGAATCAACCATTCCTTCAATCATCTACCCAAATATAAACATAATTATCAAACCAAACTCAAGTCAACCCAAGTCAAGCCCAAGTTAGCCTTTTGACTTGAAAACTTCAAATGAGCCAAAATCCACTAGACTCCAAATTGATTGTATTTGGATTTATATTTCAATCTAGGTTCATAGATGAGTTTAAATTTGAATCAAGCCAAAACCAAATTAATTGACCCATTTAAGTCCACTTAACCCAAAGTGACCTAAAGGCCCTTTTGAGCTAAGCTTTAATTCAACCCAAATTAGATTGAACCAAGGCTACCCAAATCTCATATCATGATCAACAATCATCCTAATGATCATCACCCTCAATTGGATCAAACCAAGTCAACTTAGTCCATTGACCAAGTCAACCTTTTGCTCAAATGAAACCTAAACTAGCCAAAAAATACTATATGCCAAATTGATTGAAACCATTGATCCAAGCTAACTCACAATCAATGATTGAACATGACCAAACCCTCAATTGAGCCAAACCAAGTCCAATTGGCCATTTGACCTAAGTTGATCCAAATTGACCTAAAAGCTAAAAGGGGTCAAATCATGATTAAACCCAAATTGATTGCAATTAATGGCTCATGTTCATCCCAAATCATTATTGAACTTGACCAAATCCATAATCATGCCTAATTTGACCAATTGGTCAACTTGACTAACCCAAATTGACCTAAAAGGTCAAATTGGCGAATTCAAATTAAACCCAAATTGATTCCAATGGATCAAGTTCATTCCAAATCAATTATTGAACTTGACCAAAGCCATAATCAAGCCCAATTTGACCAATTGGTCCACTTGACCCAACCTAGCCCAAATTGACCTAAAAGGTCAAATTGGTTAAAATTCAAATTAAATTCAAATTGAATCAAACCAAAGCCTACAATTATTTTCAATTGACCAATTAAACATGAACCAACACCTAACCCAACCTAATTTGGTCAAATTGATCAAATCGCCAACTTAGCTCATTTGACCTATTTGAATCCAAATGAGCCAAAATCAAACCTAAGCCAAATTGATAGAAACCACTTGAATTAAAACTCCCCAAATCATCATTTGAACCTAACCCAAGCCTTAGTTTGACCCAATTTGACCAATTGGTCAACCCAACCTAACATAAATACATATATACTCATTTGACCAAATAAAGCTAAAGCACCTAAAACCAACCCATGGGGCCTTTGTGACAACCCAACCCAAATTGACCCTAGGTCAACCCAAAGTCGCCCATAAGCAAAGTGGGACCTATCCAAGGGATTAGCCATTGGACAAACACTTTGCATTGGATTCCATCCAAAGAGCCAAAGTCCACTCTCCCCTTTCCTTAGTAGCCCTAAACTTTGCTATTTAGAGTATCATCTAGCCCAGCCTACCCTAAGCAACCCTAGGACCAACCATGGACCAAAGGGAATCCAACTCCTCCTCACTCAAAAGCGAACCCCATGGACAAAGGGAGGAGGAAATCAGCCACCACCCGCCCAAATCTTGTCTTGGACCTCTTGCCATATTTTCCTCCATTCTAGTGGCCATGTGGACTCGATTGAGACCCCTCTGCAGGTCGTAGTGAAGGCCAAAATTGGGATAAATCCCCGCCCATTAGGCTGATAGAGGGTATCCTCCTTCAATTCTTATAGGGATTGACATAATTGAACACACGAGCTTCTGAGTGTTTGCAAAATCAGAGCCTCGCCAAGCCTTCCCAAGTTTCCTTCAAATTCACCATTCCCATGTGGGAGAAATAAGGCATCATCCTTCAAGCAATTCTCTTCCTCCAAATAACAAAACTTCAATTCCTCTTGTGCACACCATCCTCGTGTCGAATCCATTCAAGCCTTTTCCAAGCTTTTAAGCCACCATGGGGAGTTCGATCAAGACCAAAGCTCCAAAGCACCTATCTTGGTCATTCGAGGGATCTACTTTAAATCAAGGCCCAAGCTTCTCAATAGGGCTTCACCAACAAGGGCTACCTCCATCGATCCCACGCCAGCCTTGAGCTCCAGGTAGTTCCTCAAAATTATAGCTTTAAGAAAAAGTGGTTGGTCTTTTTAAAGAAAATTTGTATATCATCTGATTTTGATCATTGCATGTGTTCCTCTCCTTCCTTTGATGGTGTGAGATCATTTTGGGAGCAATTCAAGCTTTGGTGATGATCAAATGGAGAAAGATGGATGGCATCCATCTTTCATCTCAAAGGAGAAAGATCAGGGTCATCCGCTTTGTGATCGGAATGGATGGCCATGATTAAATCACACTTAAATCTCGATTTTTACCTTCTAACCAGGCTTAATTATTGCCATCTAATCTTAGATCGGACGCCCATGAGAAAGCGCATCTTCCACCTGATACGATGTGACAACCTAAATAACATATCCCATCGCACACGTGGAAAGTGGCCGCATCGCACCACGAGACAAAGATGTTGCAAGAACGCGTAACGACAGGATTAGAATCTTAATTAAGGTTAATTAATCTATTTTCAAGGCTTAAACTTCTAAAATTTATAACTAATTATAGAAAAATCAAAAACATGCAAATAAGGGCTTATTTTAAAGATATTTCAGTGAAGAATTTAAAAAATGTTTCCAATGGATTTTGAATAGTTAATAGAGCTTAATTAGGGTTTAATTAAAAGCGAATTAGCTTAATTACTCCTTAATTAATCATCCAATTGATTTCAAACTTTTTTGAGGATGTTTAGGGGATGACCTCTATCTCCAATTTTTCTTAGAATTTATTGGTTGCTTAATTAAGAAAATTGATGGATTAAGCCTTAATTACCCTCTTAATTTCATTAAGTGGTGATTAAGCAACAAAGTGATTATTAATTATTTGGACTCTCTAACCACCATTGAACAGTAAGGAGACTTAGGGAAGTGGGTTGGAACATCCTCCTAATCCCTTCTCTAATTTTCCCTCTCTTTCAACCAAAGTCCTTATTAATTAATTAACTAATTAGAAACTTGATTAGCTAAATTGAAATTCAAATAATTTTAAATCATGCTTAATCCAGAGATGGCTTGTGGAAATAGGTGGGGCCTCTTTCCCTACCTTATCCCTTAATCCCATCTCATTTCAAGATAATAATTAACTTTGGTTAGTCTCTTTAAGAGAGGTGAATTAAGGGATTAATAGGTATAATTGATTTCAAAATTTTAATTAAATTTGATTTTCCCTAAATCATTCTTGGGTAGATCTTTAGGTGTTCAAGAATCTAAAGAAGCTAATGAAATTATGATTAGCTCACATGTGTGAGAAAATCATGAAAGTAATTAAAGTTAGTCCCTTAAGCTTAGTTATTAAATGATTATGAGCTAATTGCATTAGGCCTTTCATTTCATAGAGCATTGTTATTTACTTTTAATTTATTTGCATATCATATTAGCTCATAATTGTTTAATTAATTACCAAAAGGTAACATAGGAGGTGCATGTAAATATAAGCTTAGTGTATGAAGTGAAGTTCCTTTCTTTCATTCATATGTTGATTTGCATAAGTACAATGTTAGTGGGTATATTAGTTTAGATATTTGGGGATGCACAACTTTAAGTAGTAAGGAGGTTCTCACTCCCTCTAACAATGATAATGCATACTACTTTATTTCATTCTTATGCATTTTGATATTAGAATTTAGATAGAGCTTTAATTCATTCACACAAATAAATTAATTAAACTAAATTCTACTTTTGTTTGGTTTTCTATTCTTATAGTTGCTTATACATCCATATGTATTTAAGAATAGTGGGTATATTAATCTGGATATTCTGAGGATGCACTACTTTAAGTAGCCCCAAGGAGGTTCCTACCTCACTCTAGTACAAAAAAAATGGTGGCATACTTGCTTAGAACTTTCATACATTTGAATGTGCATTTAGCTAATCAATGAAAATCCTTTTTTCTATAAAACCCATTTATGCATCCTGCATTTAAGTGTGCCAAAATATATTGCATGTATTGATATATTTAGGACTTAATCATATGCATGTTATATATGATGGAAAGAAATGAATGGATATGTGTCATGTGATAGTAGTTATTCCAATTAATTTTAAGATGCCTCTCTTATTTAATGAGATTATTTAGAGTGAACCTAAACTTAGGATTAATTTAAAATATGTAATAAATCATTCAAAAAAATTGATTAATTAACTTGCTTTAAATATGGCTTAAGGTAAGGATAGAAGAGATGATCCTCTCTTTCTTATTTTATAATACTTAAGTGTAAATCAAGTGAAACAAAAGAAAACATTAATAAAACTTACAAATCAATTAAGCTACCTAAAGTAAAATCATCCTTCAAATTAAATCTTTTCTTACATAAAGAACAAATCCTAGTAATGGCATACCACACAAGCCTTAATACACACACCTTAGATTAAGTCACCACTTTTAGCCTTATGTTGTACATGCATGGTTTGATGTATATTTAGTTTTATGATGTATTATTGTAGACTGATAAATGTGTATGCTTGTAGACTAGATAAGAAATTTGATTAGCTTAATTATATTTTTTTGTAGAAGATTGCATTAAGTACTCAAAAATAAAGATATATTTCTTTTGTAGGTATTTAAAGCATAATCTAAGAAATTTTTGGATTCTTTATATGTGGTGCAAGTCCAAATTATACATATAAGTTTATAATGTGTTGAAGAACATTCTTTTATTTATTAGATTTAATTATTCTATTTTTATTGTAATTTTGCATAAGAAATTTATTATAAGGTAATTTAGATATGGGGTTAAATTTTATTATTTACAATAAATAAAAATAAATAAAGGTTTTAAATTAAGATAAAAATAAGCTCCCCATTAAAGATTTATGTTTTATATTCATAATTATTTTTCATATATTGGTTTGTATAATGCTATCTTGCACCTTTCTTTTTTTTTAATATTTAACAAAACCCTTTTTTCTTTTTTTTTTATAAATTATTTCATCATGCATTTATACTTAGTCCAAAATAAAGAGTCCAAAATTAAATAATTTGCTCTAAGTTATTACTCATACATAGTCTCTTAGGAATGGGTTTAAAACTTTTCTTTCTAATAAAACAACCATAATTATCTTGCAAAAATATATGACATCATGATTTTAAATTAAAATTAAAAGTTTACTGCCACTCTAGAAGTTATAAATTCAGAGTCATCTTACTCTTTTTAGGGATATACCCCTCATCAAAGCTCCCTAAACTTAGGATTTGAGGTTGTTATTTTCTTTGAGCTACAAGCATAAATCATCTCTTAGGCATTTCCACAATCTTGTATTATGGTATTATAAGTTCTAGTTTTCTAACAAAATTTCAGCTCAAAAATATATAATTCTCTTTAATTTCAAACATATAAAGTCTAGCTATATGATAGATTGGAATGTTCACTAGGTTTCCTAGTATCATGAGCATTCCCTACTCATCACCCTTTGGCTTTAACCATAAGTCTCTCCTTGTTGATCCATCCCAATTGATTTTCTAACATAGCTAATTTATTGATAGACCTATCTTTGAAATCTTTGGAGATAATAATTGCCTACTTTAATCAAGAATATTCCTAAGGAATTCACCTTTCTTAGGATGTAATTAACTATGGGGGCTTGCCCCATAGGGAACTTTAGAACCTAATTTAAATAAACCCTACTTTATTCATCCATGTAAAGGAGGAAAATCTCTAATAAATTCAAAGACTCATCATATCTTAGAGTCCTTATTAGGATTAGGTCCATTGTAGGGTAGTGTGATTTCTATCTTTTGAGATAGTTCATAATACTTGATGTCAAACCTAATCACCTCAATAAGTATACTCGATTTGGGTATTATCCCCATACATATATTTAAAATAAAAATCACAACTTACAAAATCTTAACTCTAAAGCTGTAGACATACCACAAGCCTTAACACACACATTAGAATTAAGTCACCACTTTTAGCTTTATGTTAAGGTAGTGCATGGTTTGATGTATATTTTGTTTTGTGATGTATTATTTTAGATTTGATGTTAGGGTGTATGTTTCATAGACTGGATGTTAGTCGCTATTAGCTTAATCATGTTTTCTACAAGGGATTATGCTTAAGGGACCGCTGAAAAATAAATATAAATGCTCTCTTTCAGGTTGCTTAAGCCTCTAAGCATAATTGGTTACCCATGCAGGGTGCTAAGTCCAAATTATAAATATAATTACTTGGGTGGAATGTATGTTTAGCTAACCTCTATTTTGCAAGTGTAGTTAGATTTACTCTTTTCATTTAAATGTAATTTTGTAATTAGGAATTAGGATTAGTGCTATGGGGAATTAGGATGAGCATTAGCTAGAAGACTATGTCTTATGTGCCATGTGATGCCTTGAAGTGAGCCAAATCAAAGAAGAAAGAGGAGAAAAGAAGACATGAAAATTGAAGAAGATGAAGACCCTCATAGCATGTATTCATCCTTAATTGTAATTATTCTTTTATAATCTTGGTTGTATAGGGGTAGAGCTCGACTACCCATTTTTCTTTTAGGTTATCTGAAAATTGTGATCGACATTTTATTCTTTTGTGGTAGCTATAAAATGTTTAATGTAATGTTTAGCTTGTACAATCGAAATGGCATGCCTTTTCATAGTTTCTTTATGATTGGTGTTTGTTGTATGGCTTGGATGCGATTAGGCTCTTAGGGAAAAATAAATCTTTTACCCAACTACAACTCATAATTAGATTTCTAAATAACTTATAACCTCACATAAAGCCTAGGAATTAAACCAAGATAATTAAAAAATTTAGTAACCCCATAGTTGTATGGTTGTATGTATAATATCATGCATGCATCTTATACCACTCTTGCAAAATGAGGGCCTCCATTCTTGCATGCATGGGAACCATTTGACCTATGAGAGCAACTCCTACCGATGGAGCTTCACCCTCTTCTCTCTTGATTTTGTCCATAACTCATTTCAACGTGCATTTAGGCATACAAAATTCAAAGCCTTTGTCAAAATGAAGTATCAAAAAATAAATAAATTTTGAAAAGATTTGCATTAGACTAAGTCATTACTCATACCACTCATTCTCTAGTCTCTTTAGGGAGTGGGTTTAAGGACTTTAATCTCTTTCTAAATAAGAACAGCCTAACTATCTTGCAAAATCATATGACTTGCCCACATGATTTTAAAGTGTAGGAGGACTTAGTTGGTGTCACCCGTGTGGTCGTAAGTCCTACAATTGGGTGGTTTATACTCTCTTATGGAGGTAAATCATATACCCATCTCTGCTTAGATTTAGGTCATGCTTTGGTTCTATCCAAAGCTCCCTAGATTTATGAACCGATGTGGCTATTTTCTTTGGGCTACAAGTATAAATCCTCACGCCTTAGGCATTTTCACAACCTTGTATTGTGGGATTATAAGTCCTTTCTAATAAAATTTCAATTCAAATATATAATTGTCCTTAATTTCAAACATATAAATCCCAACCATAAGATAGATTGGAGTGCTCACTAAATTTCCTAGTATCATGAGCACTCCCTACTTATCTCCCTTTGGCTTTAATAATAAGTCTCTCCTTTTTTTATCTATCGATTGATTTTCTAAGATAGCCAATTTATTGATAGTCTTATCATTAAAATCTTTGGAGACAATAATTGCTTACTTTAATCGAGTATTCCTAAGAAACTCATCTTCCTTAGATGTAATTAACTATGGGGCTTGCCACTAGGGGAACTTTAGAACCCGATTTAAATAAACCTTACTTTACTCATCCATATAAAGTGGGGAAAAATCTCTAGTATTTTCAAAGACCCACCATGCCTTAGGAGTCCTTATTATATGATTAGGTCTATTATAGGATAGTGATTTCTATCTTTCAAGATAGTTAACCATTCCTTAATGCACACCCGATCACCTCAATAAGTACACCCTCAGATCTGTGGTGTATCTCATACACACATAATATCAAAAATAAACACCATGATTTTTCTAGTGACTCCACCGGGAGGTTCCTCCATCCATCTCTAGATAATTATTGTCTCCAAGCATCGACGTGGACTTGTATTTCATATGAGTACAAAACTATCTTTCCTTCATTGGCACTTAGCTTACTCCATTCTTAAGCAAAGCTAACCAATATTCTCTAGGTTTTAGGACCTCACCCTTGTAGGTCTTGAAACTCCTATTAGGTCTTCAAGGTAAAAGATAAAATTATCTAATGAAAGGAGATGAAAAAATTTAGAACCTCCTTACCACTAGCTTGGTGAGGCAAGGTTCATCTTATATTTAAGAAAATAAACACTTTTTCAAAATGTCACTTTCTAAATGCACTTTTTCAAAAAATTCACATGACAAAAGATCTTGCAAAAAATTCACAAGAAATTCTCAAACCTCAAATAACCAAATCTCATCTAACAATCCCCATGATTATTACATGGAGGTTCTTTTCAAAATCAAAATCAAAATCAAAATCACTTTTCAAAAGCATCTTTTGAAAATATTTATCTTTATTCAACATACCCAAGTTTGTTGAATGAAGATCTATCTTAAAATAACATCATAGCATAAAATTGAAACTCCACTTAACATATTTCACACATAAGTTGAGTTTTCCTCTTTTCAAAAGAACACTTTTGAAAATGACCACCTCCATTCAAGATACTCAAATTTGTTGAATGAGGATTCTATTTTAAATAAAATTATAGCATAAAATTGAAACTCCACTTAACATATTTCACATATGCTAGAGTTGAGGTTTCCCTCTTTTCAAAAGTAAGAAATCACACACAAAAATCAAGATATAATTGAACTTCCATTTAACATACCTAAATTTGTCAAATAAGAGTTCCCCTTTCTTTTGAAAAAATTTAAACAAGTTGAATTCTATTTAACACTCTTACATTTGTCAAATAGAATTCCTCTTTCCTAAGTCTTGAAAATTAAAACACATTTGGACTCCATTTGACATACCCAAATTTATCAAATGAGAGTCCCATTTGCAAAAAAATCAATTGAACTCTACTTAGCATACCTAAATTTGTTAAATAGATTTCCCTTTTTTAAAAATCATAAATACACTTGACTCCTACGTAACATACCAAATTTATTAAGTAAGAGTCTCATTTTCAAAAGCCATAAATACACTTGACTCTACTTAACATACCAAATTTGTTAAGAGCCCCATTTTCAAATCATAATACATTTGACTCCTACTTAACATACTAAATTTGTTAAGTAAGAGTCTCATTTTCAAATCATAAACACACTTGACTCCTACTTAACATACCAAATTTGTTAAGTAAGAGCCTCATTTTTAAATCATAAACACATTTGGTTTCCTACTTAACATAACAAATTTGTTAAGTAAGAACCTCATTTTCAAAGGCAAATAAAACATATCAAAACACACTTAACTCTTACTTAACATACCAAAATTGTTGAGTAAGAGTCTCATTTTTCAAATCATAAACACATTTGGTTTCCTACTAAACATACCAAATTTGTTTAGTAAGAACCTCATTTTCAAAACAAACAAAACATAAATCAATTACATTTGGTTTCCACTTAGCATACCAAATTTGTTAAGTGAGAGTCTCATTTTCAAAAAATAAATTAAATCACATTTGGCTCTTAACATACCAAATTTGTTAAGTGAGAGTCTCATTTTCAAAAAAATACAAATTAAATCATCTTTGGCTCCCACTTAACATACCAAATTTATTAAGTGAGAGTCTCATTTTCAAAACACAAATTAAATCATATTTCTCCCACTTAACATACCAAATTTGTTAAGTGAGAGTCTCATTTTCAAAACACAAATCAAATCACATTTGGCTCCTACTTAACATACCAAATTTATTAAATGAGAGTCTCATTTTCAAAATACAAATTAAATCACATTTGTCTCCAACTTAACATACCAAATTTGTTAAGTAAATGTCTCATTTTCAAAAACAAATCAATCACATTTGGATTTCACTTAACATACCATATTTGTTAAGTGAGGGTCTCTTTTTCAAAACAAATCTATCACATTTGGCTCCCACTCAACATACCAAATTTGTTAAGTGAGAGACTCATCTTCAAAACAAATCAAATCACATTTGGCTCCTACTTAAGCATTCAAATTTGTTTAAGTAAGAGCCTCATTTTTCAAGTCAAACAAACACATATCAAACACATTTGGCCTCTACTTAACATACCAAATTTGTTAAGTAAAAAATCCCCACTTTCAAATCAAATCAACATATATCACACACATGATAATCAACCATCACAAGCAAGGATGTTTTCAGAATTTTCAAGCATACAATCAAAAACATTGCATACCTAAATTTGCTAAGTAAAGGTTTTTTTTCCAAATCAAAATTTTCAATCAAGACATACAATACAAATATTTTCAAAGGTCTCACCAAATATTTGAACCCAACAACCTTAAAAAATTGGTTGAGTATGAGTTCTAAATCAAAATCATATAGCAAAGTCTCTCCTCACATCATAAATTTCTCCAATAGAACCCCATTTAGCATACCTAAATTTTTTTAATTCAAAAAGATAAATCAAAATCAACAATTCAAGTCAACATCAAGGAAAAAGCTTCCCTCCAATTCTACAAATCTCTCCATGCAATTTGAAACCCATTCAACATAACCAAAATTATTGAAATTTGGGTTCTAACTCAAGATCAAAAGATAAAATCAAGTAACAACAATTGAAGCAATCAAAGGAAAGGGACACCACGCAGCTCAATTCAAAAGAAGGTTAGGATATTGCCTTATCCCTAACCTCTAATTTCTAAAATTAAGAAACTCGCACAGGTTCCTAAGGGCTCAAACCTCCAACATCAAGAAAGATTTGCAAATTGCTAAAGACAACTTGAAGAAAGTGACAACCCAAGAGATAGTGTGAGTTCCACCTTACTTGCCATGATAGTTCACACAACCACCATCTAAGTCCGACTCTATCCATATTTGCATACTACATCTTCCTCCACTAGCTCCTCTTCTACCAATAGAGTATGGACAAGGGCATTAAATCCCTTACCCCTCTTACTTTGTTGGATTTATATCATGTACCTCCACCTAAAAAGAAATCAATGAATAAAACTATCACTTACATCTTGTCCACTTCTAATACTTAAGATTTTATTCCTCTTAAAACTCTCCAAGTTTAGAAAACAATAATGACTCTAGCCATTCGATCCACTCTCTATTGATTCATATTGAACTTTCCTTTTAATTAGTCGGGTTCACCTCTTGAGATTGACTTAGAGTCAACTAACTATGAGGATCCCATAGGAGAAGTCGTATACCGATGAGAAGGTAGAACTTTCCACCTCGTGATAAGGGTAAATAATTCATTAGTTCCAAAGCGATAACCCTCCATAGGATGCTCCACCCATGGATATGCTTGTGGAGGACCAAGTCAAAGTTGATTACAACATCTTAACACATCTTAGAATGCCTAAGTTAAGCATATACGACACCCTTGTCTTATCCAAAGAGATGAGGGAATTTATACAAGGCTCTTCGTGATCCGGAGATATGATTAGCTCACCGACGCTACTAAAGAGGAGGCACATAGCTCAAATGACATCTTAGAAGTTACATTCAGTGATGAAGGCTTGCTTCTATGAATGACCAAGCACAATTGCCCTCTTTATATTACGTAGATGTTGGCGCATGATATCAAGAGTTACGGTTGACCAAGATGCATCGGTCAACATTATGAGTTTAAGAACCCTTGCTTACTTAAGGATCGACATCTCTAAACTTCAAAAGGAGAGGATGATGTTTAGATGATTCAATGAATAAGGCAAGACGGTCTTAGGCTCCATAGCCATTAGAGATAGATGATTGGAAGATTGAAGCCAAGTTTCATATCATAGACTTGGATACATATTTTAATTTTTTTGGGAGACCATGGATACATGAGAATAACACATTTCCATCCTCTCTACATCGCATGAAGTTCATGATAGGTGGAATTGAGTCGATCAAAGGAGATCTCAAACCCTTCACAGTTCATGAGATCGATATATGAGGATGCCCTATTTTCCTTCCCAAAATTAACAAGTCCATTCTCGTGAATCTAGTCAAGATCCCCATGAGGGAGAAAATAGAAAAATAAAAAGAAAAAGAGTTTGAAAATAAAAAGAAAAAGAGAAAGAAAAATAAAATAAAAGAGAGCGACATGGACTTAGGGGAAGATGTAAAGCGACATTAGATTCCACCCACGTTAGTACTCCATTCAACACATGGGTAGGATGACCACCTCCACCGTGTAGAGGTAGAGGATAGTTCGAGGCAACCCCAAGGTGGAAAGCCTCCATATTGGCCACCCAATAGGAGGTATATCCTAGCCACCGAGTACACTTGCTATCCACATAGACTTAGAATCTAGTTGAGGATGAGTGTTAATAAATTCCTTATAGAGTCGCCTTTCAAATATGTGGAGAAAAGAAAGAGGAGACCTATAGAAAATCATCTCTTTAAGATGCCACATGATTTGTAGATGAGCTTATTCATGTGATCGAGTACATCATCAAGGAAAAAGTGTACTATCTCAAAGACAAATCACTACCCTTTAATGGACCTAACCATCTTAATAAGGACTCCTAAGGATGATGGCTCGCATATGTACTGAGATTCTTTCCCTACTTTACATGGAAAAGTAAAGCAAGGTTATTTTAAATCGAGTTCATTAAGTTCCACAGGCAAGCTCACATACTAATTACATCCTAAGGGACGGATCCCTAGGAAAACTCTCGATTAAGGTAAATGATCATTGTCTTTGAAGATTTCAATAGGAAAGGACTATTAATCGATTGGTTTATTTTTTGAAGATCAAATGGGATTGATCAAAAGAGGGAGTTATCGAAGCCAAAATGAAAGATAAGTAAGAGATGCCCATGATGCTAGGAAACCTAGCGAGCATCTCAAACTCTCCTATAATTAGGCTTTACATTTTAGAAGTTGATTTAGTTTGTTTGAGTTGGATTTTCATTA
Organism: Cymbidium sinense; assembly: GCA_021442155.1. Lineage (NCBI taxonomy): Eukaryota > Viridiplantae > Streptophyta > Magnoliopsida > Asparagales > Orchidaceae > Cymbidium > Cymbidium sinense. The sequence continues at coordinate 5,559,699 of CM038230.1, forward strand.
GAAATTTAGGACTTAAGATTCCTTAACATAAGGTTAAGGAAATACCTAAGAGGTGAGGAATTATGCTTATGGCCCACAAAGGGGAGAAGCAACCTCGTAACCTAAATCTAGGGAGCTTAAGACGGCCAAAAGCACAACCTAAATTTAAGGCAAAATGGGTATTTGGTTTGCCTCCATAAGAGAGGATAAACCATAGCTTGGACTTACAACCTAGGGCCAACTAACTCCTCCTACGATTTTAAATACATGTAGGCAAGTCTTTATGCTTATGTAAGATAGCTAGACTATTTTTTATTAAAAGAGACTAAGTCCTTAAACTCACTCCTTAAAGAGACTAGATCATGTAAAAGGACATGCTTCAAATGACCTAAATCTAATGCAATTCAAATTTCATTTTATTTTTATTTTTGGATAATTATTTTGACTCAGCTAATAGGATTTTATATAACTAATGCATGAGAAATAGATTATTGGCCAAAATCGCAAGAAGAATGGAGGAGGTGAGTTTCCACCATGGCTCTCACAAGTCAAGCCAAGATTCTCGGCAAAGGTGGAAGCCCTCCAATCAAGAGTGAAATAAGATGCATTTATGCATGATATTATAAAAGAAATGCTCATCCATAAGGGTTGATAATTCTTTTATCTTGATTTTAAACCTAAGCTTTAGGTGAGGTTATGAGTTATTTAATTTTTATTTGAGTTATTAAGTTGGGTAAAAGATTTATTTTTTTCTAAAGAGCCTAATCCACATCCAGTCATAAAAGAAAAGAAGAAACTAGGAAAATCATGCCACTTAATGTAAAAGCTAAATAAACCATCAACTAATTTATAAAGCTAATCACAAAAAAAATAAATGGTCGTTATGGTCGCACCTCCACACAAACCCAAAAATATCAAATGTGGGTAGCTAAGCTCTACCCTTATACAACTTGGATTATAAATGAATATTACAATTAAGTAAGGAATTCATTGTTATGGGGTCTTCAAACTTTATTCTTTGCTCTTCCTTCTTCTTTCTTCATCTTTTCTTCTTTCTTCTTCTCTTCATTGGTTCCTTCTTTTGGATGGTTGGATGGTAGATGCTCACTCCACATGGTGCATAAAATAAGATCTTATGACCAATGTTCATCCTAATCCCCATAACAAATCATTCCAAAATCCTAATTGCACAAATTTACATGAAAAGGAAAAATGTAAATCTAACTAATACCTACAAAATAAAGGTTAAAAAACACACCACACAAATTCCAAGCATGTATATTGGACTTATCACCCTACACATGGGTGACTAAGTCCACCTCTATGGATTATGCTTAGGGGTATAGAGCACCGCAAGCAAAAGTATTTATATTTTTATTTATGATAGTGCCCCAAGCACAATCCTAGAAAAGAACAAGTTAGACTAAGAATGTCCTACCATTCATTCTACAGCATACATCCTAACATCCGCCTAAAACATATATCATAAAATAAAATAAACATCAAATCATGCACCCAATAACATAAGACTAGAAGTGGTGACTTAGGCTAATGTGTGTGCTTTGAAGGTTAGTGCGGTATGCTTAGCTAGGGCTTTAGGTTTAAATTTTCTAAGTGTGATGAACATGTTCAACGAGGAGGGTTTCATTTAAGTTATTTAGTTATTTTGGGTTGATTTTATTTCATGTTTTGATTTGGTTGAAGTGGATCCTATAATTAATTACTAAGTTATGAAGAGATGGAAAAGAAGAAAACTTCTCTTTCCCTAACTTAAGTAATTTGTAAAGTAGATTCACATTTTAGTTTCATTTAGGTGAATGTTTTGACTAAATCTTTTAATTAATCATAAGTTTAGATGAACTTTAAACAAACTTATTCAAAGAGAAAGGCATTTTAAGATTAAAAAAATGAATCAAAATTCACATAACATGCATTACTTCATTTCTTTCCCCAACATATATAACATGCATATGGATGGACCTTAAGTATATATATACATGCAAATGAGAGTATTAACACACTTTATGATGCATGCTAAGTAATCCATTTAAGAAATTTTAGAAGTTGAATATGCATGATGTTTCTTAAGTAGAAAGGGTTTCCTTATCCAAATTTTACAAACACACATGGATGTAAGAAAGGTATAAGTGAGTACAGTGTCATTGTTAACCGAGGTGTAAGGTACAAGACCTAATTATCGCTACTTAAAGCCTCACAACCTCTGGATTTTCAAACTAATATATCACTTTCCTTAAGTACAAACATATTGTATAAAAGAAATGAAATGGATAAAGAAGATGCAAAAGTTGTTTAATAGATTTGTTTTGTTCATGTAATTTATGTATGAAAGCATAGGTAAACCTTTTAGATGGTAGCATGGGGATGAATATGATATGAGATTAGGTGAGCATTAGGACCTTTTCAAATGAACCATATACCTCACCAAATTCCTATTCAAAACTATACCAACATAAGAAAGGAAGGAAACCTATACCTTCATAATATTCAATATTTCACATGCAAGCTTATAATTAAAGTATAAGTAGCATACTTTCAGATTTGCAATTTTATTTATGAGTTTTGAAAATAATTTGGATTTAGTAGTGATAATACCAACTCATATTTCTACTTTAGTCAATACATGCAAATTTGACATAAAGTAAACCATTTCATTTTAAAAAAAAAAATGAAATTATGAATGCATGAAATCACATGGCATATAACTTAACATATTGGGGAATGATCCAAAGAAATGAAATCATGTTAACAAACTCACTTTGCTTAAATCCTAAAGACATTCCTATGGAAAAGGAAATTTAGAATAAATCAAAGTGAATTTAAAGTGATTTTGTTTGGTTTGAAGTTTGATTTAATTTTAAAAGGTGAGATGAGTTTGCTATCTCTAACCCATTCCCACATGTGTTTGATATTTTTGTTTAATTTTTAGATAATTAGATCTATTTTTATGTATTGATTAGGTTAAGGTATGAATTAAGTGACTTAATTAACCCTTACCTACACCACCTTAGAAGAATTAACTAAATAATTATGAGCTAATGAGATGACATAAAACCCACAAGGAATTTAAATTTGTAATGCACCTAATAATGAAAAGGCCAAATGCAATCTCACAATTAAAAGTAATTGGGGGTTTAGCTTAAGTAATTTCAAAACATCCTTTCACACTTATGAATGGGGTTTTAATTTCTTTAATTGAACTTAGGCTATTAAACACCCAAGCATCTAGCCAAGGTAGATTAATTAAGTTTTGGAACTTTTAGAATTTTAGAAATTGATTATGGGGATATTTAATGAATTAACCCTTAATTAAGATGATATTAACTACGTAAGAGAGGGTTTATGGAATGGCTTGGGGAAATATTGCAAAATTATTCCATGAACCTCCTACTTACTAGATCAACCCTAATGAGGGTAAAACTACTAATCATATCTTAATTATGCTTAATTACATAAGAATGGTAATTAAGGAAACCATATGCAATTATTCTAATCAAGCCTTCAATAAATCCCAAGAAAATTAGGGAGGCCTAATTAAAAAGTAATTAGCAAAATACACTTTCCAATAAAACCCAAATTCAAAGAAAATCATAATTTAAGACTCATCAAAATTAATTTTAAAATGTTCTAGGTTTAATTATCTATCCATAGGATTTTATTTCATATTTCTCTAAATTTTCTAGCAAGAGTTATAAATTTTTGAAGTTCTCTAAGTGAATTAGGAATTAATTAATGCATTTTATTAATCCGCTCACATGCATGATATATGGCGGTCGAGCACTTTATATGTGTCGTGAGGGGTAACTTAAGTTATCACATCCCAACGGTGGCGGCATGCGCTTTAATCCTCTATCGTCGATCAAAGATCGAAAGAAGGATCTCCCCATGATTTAAAATGGTAAATAGATTTCTAAACATGCTAAATAATCTCGCCGTCCATCTAAAATGTGCAAATCGATGGGATGATCCAGTTCTTCCCCTTGATCCAGAGATCGCCCATGATCAAGGGGAAGATCCAAGCTAGATCATAGAAAATCAAACCAAGTTCAACCCACACCATCTAAACACAAAGAGTGGCAAATCCAATGGTCAAAATCAATGGGGTGAAAATTTCTTTCACAAAGCTCCACATCACAGAGTTTAGTGTTTGAAAAATCTCATACCGCCGAAGGTGATCACGGCTCAATTCCTTGAAGCTTCATCTTTGAGACAAGCCTAACTGAGTATGAGCACTTGAGATGAAGTGGATCAATGTATGGAACAACTTCTCCTTGCTTGAGCTTTGATCCAATTTGATCCTTCCTTATTGTGGAAACTTCAATAGAAGGTGCACCGACTTAGCTCCTAGATGAAGTGTGCAAGAGCAATTAGAAGAAAATTGAGTGAGGAAGAAATTGGCTAATGGATTGAGCTTTGTTATTTTTGCACTATGCAAAATCAACAAATGGGGAATTATAATCCTCTCTAAGAAGCTTGGTAGTGTTCTATGATGATTGCTCTAAGTTCCTTAGCTTCAACATGGGGCAAGTGAGAATTGAATTGAATTAGGGGAGTATATCTCACCCCTTGAAGGATCGACTGAGCAATGCTCTTGCCATTTTGATCTAATTGATCATATTAGGAGGGTGACTATCTATTTTGAGTGTGCACACGCATTTGATCCAAGGAGTGGATTGCCAACCTCCCATGTGCCTTAATTTGAGCTTAAGATGGAGTTTGCAAATTTAATTTTGAGTAAGGGTTTGGTCTAGGGACCAAATGGGCTGACCCAAACCCATTGGGTTGGGTTCACCACTCATCACTAAGTCCCCTTGAGCTTTTAGGAAAGCCTCAATTGTGAAGAGGGTATGACCAAAATACCCATGGGTTAGTCCAAAATTTATTCTATGGCCTAGAGGTGGGATGGTCATTTTGCTATTTTTCCACCATAGACATGTTGGGTATGTGGAGAAACTAGGTTTGGCCAAGTTTCATTGTATTTGGAATCCATTTGATAAGGTTTGGCTCATGTTGACCCATTTAGGTCAAAATGGGTCAACTCAAGTTGACCAATAGGTCAAATTGGGTCAAACCAAGGGTCAAGTTCATATGACCATTTAAAATGTTTTGGTGGCTTTGGATTGATTTAATTTGGTATATATTTGGTTTTGGCTCATATGACTTCATTTAGGTCAAATGGGTCAAGTTGACCTATTTGACCCATTTGACCTATTTGAGGTAGGTCAAGGGTATATTTAGGCTAGTTAGTCACAGTGGATTGGTATCTTTGTTTCCAATCAGGTTAAGTTCCATTTTGGCTCAACCGGCCCCTTTAGGTCATGTTAGGTCTAAGGTCAATTGGGCTAGGTTAGGTCTAGTTGGCTTGGTCAAGTTCAAACATAGGTCATGAGTGAACTTAGATCAATGGTTTCAATCAATTTGACCTATGATGGAATTTGGTTATGTTAGGTTTCATTTTGGGTTGTTGACTTGGTCAACCCCAGTTTGACTTGGTTTGACCTAATTTAATTGATTGATCATCTCATGATGATTGTTGATCATGATGAGAGGAAATATGAGTTTGGTTTGATCCAATTTGGTTAGGATCAAAATTTGTCTCATAGGGTACTTTAGGTCACTTTAGGTCAAGTTGGGTCAAATGGCTTGGTCAAAGCTTGATTTGAAGTTAGTTCATCTTGTATATGGACTCATGATTGAAATACAAATCCATTTACAAGAGGTTTGAAGTCAAATGGATTTTGATTTCATTTGAAAATTTCATATTCAAAGGAAGAATATGAAAGGCTTTGAGTTTGATTTTTGAACTAGGTTTTGAATGTTTGATTGAAGTTTGGATTTATATATGAGCTCATGATTGTAGGTTTGATTGAATAATGAGAGAAAATCATTTAGCTTGATTTAAAATGATTTGGCTAAGTTCAAGATTTTGACTTGAAAGGCTTAGATTAGATTTTGAGTTGATTTGAGTTTGATTTTTGGAATTGGTTTTGATTGTTTGAATTTATATTTCATTTATATATGTGAATATAAATGGATCATGAAAAATTTCAAGGATTTGAAGTGGTTTAATCATGATTTTGGCTAAATTCATTAAAGGGAATTTAAAGGATTTAAAGAAATAAATTTTAAATTGAAATTTAATTTTTGGATTGGATTTGATTTATTTATATTTATATTTCATTAATATATGAGAATATAAATGAGAATATAAATAAGTTTTGAGAAAATCCCATGAGTTTGAATGGGTTTGATCATGATTTTGGTTAAGTCCATTAAAGGGAATTCAAAGGATTTAAGGGAATTTTAAATTGAAATTTAATTTTTGGATTAGATTTGATTTATTTATATTTATATTTCATTTATATATGAGAATATAAATGAGGATATAAATAAGTTTTGAGAAAATCGCAAGGGTTTGAATAGGTTTGATCATGCTTTAGGTTAAATCCATTAAAGGGAATTCAAAGGATTTAATGGAATTTTAGATTGGAATTTAATTTTTTTGCATTGGATTTGATTGATTTATATTTATATGTCATTTATGTATGAGAATATAAATGAGAATATAAATAAGTTTTGAGAAAATCTCATAAATTTGAATTGGTTTGATCAAGGTTTAGGATTGATTTTGGCTAAGTCCTTTAATGGAAAATTAAAGGGACTTAAGAAAACTTTCATGAATTGATTTAGAATTTTGAGTTTAGTTGGATTTGAATTTAGATTTCATTTATATATGTGAATATAAATGAGAATATAAATGGATTATGAGAAAATCTCAAAGGTTTGAATAGGTTTAGATCATGATTTTGGTAAGTCCTCGGAAGAAGATTAAGGACTTAGGCAAAATTTGGACTTAAGAATTTTGATGGATTTTGATCATGGGTTTCAATCATAGATTTCAATCATGGATTTCAATCATATGGAGTTGAATTGGATTTGAAGGAAATCAAATAGAATTGATTTGGAGTTTGACTTAAAATAAGGAAAGTGAGGAATGGTTTAAGCTAAAGGGTAGGAAATTTTCCTAACACCCCTAAGGCATGACCTATTCCTAGGCTAACTCTTCTAAGTCTCTAGGGGTTTGAGTGTCCACCTACTCATTAGATGTGTCTTAAGACTAAGGAACTCTTAAAGTCTAAGAAAAGTCCCTAATATGGAGGTTGAGAGCTCATTCTAAAAATGAGGTCAACATTGAGTCTTATGTGGCACACCAGCTCTTCTTCTCAATAGAAAATCCCTTTGACGTGACATTTGACCATGATAGTGATGAAGACTCCCAAAGCAAAGCATAAATGTGTCCAAGTCTCAGATATGAGATTGTCGACATCGCTGGGAATCTTAGCTCTAATCCTACTTTTCTCACAAAATGTTGAGGGTTTGGTAGTTAAGGAAGCCCCTAAGTCATCCAGATGGGAAAAGCAGAGGTTCTTTTTCATCCTCAAGTCGTGGAAGGCGATGTAGAACTTGAGGATGATTCATATAAAGATTTAATACAATCACCTTTTGATTGGTCGCCTTGTGTTCTTAATTTAGCAAAGAAGAGATTAATCCCACATACTTAGTCTAAACATAGGTCAAATTACTTTGAAAGGATATGGGACAACCAAAGTAGATATCCTCAATGAAGACCGGGACTAGGATTCACATTGGTACCGATGATGACAATCATTACCTAGTCATCGCGAATCATTTGGAGTCTAATAGGTTCTTTTCCAATCATGCTAACTTATAGAGGAGGTGTGTTTAGAAACTTTAGATGATCCAAATGACTTTGAAGTCAAGGATGCACCACAAGAGTTTGAAGAAGAGATCAAGTCAACCATTTATGAACTTAAAGAGATTAACTTAGAATCAAAGATAATCTACGTTTGACATACATCGTTCTTTGTTGAGTGTGAAACCAATAACTTAGTTTGGTTATTATGAGTTTAAGCTTTGCATGGAGTTATGAAGAAATACTCGTTTATCTCTTGACGTGATAATCCATAAACTAGCAATATAACCTAATGCTAACCCTATCAAGCAAGCTCCTTGACACATATGATTAAACATCGAATAGTAGGTCATTTCAAGTCAAGAAACCGATCGATGCTAGCTTTATCGGGAATAAAAATATTTTACCGGTTAGCTAGTTTCATTCCGTTAAGAAAAGAATGACCAAATTTGCATATCGATTTTAGGGATCAAAATAAGGCATGTCCAAAAGATGAATTTTCACTATCAATGCCGAATTGATGGTGGATATTGCCTCATCTCATGCGCCTCTTCTCTTTCACGGATGGCTCATCCGGATATAACCAAATAAATATGGCCCCTAAAGATGAAAGAAATATTACGTTCAATGCCAATCGAATCTTTGCTATAGGATCATGCCTTTCGCTTTAAAATGCTAGAGCTACATACCGTACATGACTGGATCTTCGATGAACTCAATCATCATCAAGTCAAATGTTACATCGGTGATCTTGTAGTCAAAAGTAAGGAAAAGGAAGATCATCTCTTTGACTTAAGAATAGTTTTGAAGGGTTAAGATAATTTAACCTCAAAATGAATTCCTTTAAGTGTGCATTTAGAGTAGCTTCAAGAAAATTTGGTGTATCTAAGATGCTTCATATCCAATCTATTAGGGAGATGCCGCCATTCTCAAAGACTTATCAAGAAGGATGCCAAGTTTAAGTGGGATGACAAGTGACAACATGCCTTCAAGACATCAAGCACTACATGATGATGTGTCGCCAGCAGCCCCTATCCTAAGCCAATCATATTATATATATCGATGCATTAGATGACTCCCTTGGCACTTTGTTGGCCCAAACCAATGATCAAGGGAAAGAAAATGCACTCTACTATCTCGTCATCATCTAATCTCTGGCGAGGCAAATTACCCACCCATTAAAAGTATTACCTAGCTTTAATCTTTGTATCCCAAAATCTATCGAATTACATGCTTTCTCATAAGGTGAACTTGATCACTAGAATCAATCCACTACAACATCTCATGACATGACTAATGCTATCCGATAGGGCACATTGATCCATAATTTTGTCACGCTTTGACATCACTTTCGCATTCTCCTCGCATGAAATGATAAGCACTAGGATTTCTTAGCAACACACCCACTTCCTACCGATTCCCGCTTAGTAATGGCCTCTCGATTAATAAATCATGAACTTAGAGGACAGCATTTGCGACTAGGAGATATATTTTGATGGTGTGGCTTTCTTTTAAAAGGCGGAAGAACCATGATCTACTCTCCCGTGACAGGGTAGGAATAGTTCTCTAACTCTAGACCGTGATGTGATGAGATTCTTATATCATCGTCCAATCCATGCACCAATAACAAAGTGAATATGAGGCTTTGATTATTGATCTAGTTAGCCATTACATTATGCATCCAGTATCAATATATTTTAGGATTCTCACTAGTCATCAACCAAAATGCTATAGGTTCTAAAGGTTCTAAGCTGCTACATCACTATCATAAGTACACCATGGAGTTGTTGGCCCAAATCGAGGTCACCATTTACAAGATTCCTTAAGGAGAAAACATAGTATCATATGTATTAGCCAAGCTCGCCAAGGAGGCCGGCAAGTCTGGAAGATGAGTCCATACCAATAAGGGTCCAAAATACACAAGTCTTATCTCTTGTTGATCTTTGAACTCATCGAGAGACTCTCTCTTGAAGGGGAGGTTGTCATTGTCGAGAGTTGGATTGGAGGCACCATTCATGAATAATCTAAATATAGGCAAACTACTTAAAGAGAAGTCACTAGCATATCGTGAAGTGAGAGCCCTTTCATACACTCTGGATGGCACTTTATACCAACGGTCCTTGATCATATGGGTTACATTGTTTGGACAAACATGAAGCTTGTAAGATCATGACCAAGGTGCTGGTTAATCGAGTGCATCAATCCGTCCAAGATGATAGCCAAGATCATGAGACTAGGATATTAGTGGCCTTCGATGATCACACCGCATGGGCATAGCTAGGAGATGCCACCAATATCGTGCATGGTATGGTCCTACACCAACCCAACATTCTACCTCCTTGGCCTCATAATCATTTGAGTGTTTAAGACATAGTGGTTCGATCGATCCTCCTTCTTCCAAGGGTCATCGATTCATTCCGCCACCCACTACTTTTCAAGTAGGTGAAGGCAATCCGATAGATGTCACAAAATGTGCTCTAATTTTTGAAACCATATCGTATATAGGTTGGGGTGCCTCGATGAATTATATCTTAAAATGGTACTACATTCAAGAGCACTAATATCAACGATTTCTAGAGACATAGCATAGATTTGAGATATTCTATCATCTATTACCCAAGGAAAAATGGTTTGGCGTAAGCCTTCAATAAAACTCTCATCCAAATATTAAAAAAGACACTTGATGATAATAAGCGATAATGGCATGAGCAATTAGTTGAAGCCTTGTGGGCTTACCGCACCACTTACATAAGAGACTATATTACCGGCCTTCGATGATCGATCGCATAAACGTAGCTAAGAGATACCATTAATGTCACATGGTCCTACACTAACCACCCAACATTCTACATCCTACATTAGCCTCATGGTCATTTAAGTGTTGGGGTACCGACATAGTGGGTCGATCGATCCTCCTTCTTCCAAGGGTCATCGGTTCATTTTAGTCGCCATCGACTACTTTTCAAGCGCGAGGCAATCCCACTTAGAGAAATCACAACTCAAAGATGTGCTCCAGCTTTTTAAGAACCATATCATATATAGGTTGGTGTCTCAATGAATTATATCCGATAATAATGCATTCAAGAGCACTAAAATCAACGCCTAAAGACACAACATAGATTGAAGATATTCTACCATCTATTACCCAAGGGAAAATGGCGAAGCATTCAACAAAACTCTCATCCAAATATTAAAGAAGACACTTGATGACAATAAGTGATAGTAGGCTAGTTGAAGCTCGGCTTACCGCTTACGTAACTCCAACTCAATCTACCCCTTTCTCCTTAGTGTATGGCAAGTAATTCTACTATTAGAGTCCAACTCCCATCATAATGGATAGTAAGGTTACTATGGAGTAGAATGCTGCGTTAGAAGAGCTAGAAGGTTTGGAGGAGAGATGCCTCGCATGCTAGAACCTTGAGTTGTACAAAGCCAAAATGATTCAAGCTCATAATAAGTTGGTTCATCCTAGAACTTTTAAGTAGGAAAGCTTATTTTAGTTCTAAAGAGACCAATTGTTGCTCACAAAACATGGGAGGCAAGTTTGAACCCACTTGGGAAGGCCCTTTTGCCATAGAAAAGGCCTACCAAGGAGGATCTTATTAGGTTATAAGCCAATGCTTCCAATCAATGGGCTCTACCTAAAGAAATACTATACATAAGTCTTGTTTGAAAATAATTATCAATAAAACTTCCTTTCATCTCAAATCTCATCCCTTCATGTGTTGAGAAACATCTTTGCTTTTGAATCTTCCATGATGTGTTTTAGGTGTAAGGAACCCAAGCCCCTATCCCGTGTCATCATAACACAAACATAAACTATACACCACCACATATAAAACAAACACATATATTTTATCTTAAGCTATCTTGATGTGGGATAAAGCCCCATGGCACTTACTCATTAGTTGATCTAGGTCGGAGAGAATAATAGACTTATATCTTCAAAAGTAAGGATGACCGTCGGGTGACTTGTTGGTGGCAAAATAAGTCAAACTTGACCTACTCAGAGAGAGTGTCGCTGGGACTTATCTCAACTCAAGAGTAGTCGTGATTTTATAGGGACTTTTACTAGACCGCTCTAAAGATAGGATGTCTACTTGGAAAAGGTATCATTGGGGTGTTCTCCTAATCCACAAGTGAATATATATTTGTTTTATTTATATGTTTGTGTGAACCTGTTGGTGAGGGACCACACGAGAAGGAACTTATATCAACCTACTCCTATCTCGACTTACTAGACCAAGGGAGAATGCATATCTGTAAGATAAATTCTCTAATCACAGGGGTGGCTACTAAAAGGGGACTGTCTAATCCAAGAGTAACCTGTGTCTAAATGCTAAGGACATGATCCAAATAGAGTACCCATAAGGGAGGTGTCGCTAAGGGCTTTATCCAAGATCCCGTAAAAGAAAGCCTATAGGTATACTGGCCAACTCGGGAGAAAGCTTCTAGACTTACATTTGCCATGAGTGGTGTATCCATTGGGTGGGTTATCACAACATAGCAATAACCAACCAACCTAAGGTGCGATTTATGATGATCAATAAGAAGAAGGCTTGTAGACTTACATTCTCACATACAAAATGATCACCGAGATAGTCTATCATTGGAGGGATAGATGCTATTCGACCTAGGGCTACTAAGCTGGAGTCATGTGGACAGACTTAAAGTAGGAGGAAAGGAACCACTGGGGACTTTTCCTAAGCCTCAAATATACTCAACTCGCTTAGTTCATGATAGTTCAAGAAGAAAGCATAGACTTATATCCTCTTAAAGCGAAGATAACATAAGGTAGCTTACAGCATAGTAAGGCCTACCAAACTAACAAGGTGCTCATCTATTTGCAATGGTTAAGTTAGGAAGAAAGCTTGTAGACTTACATTCTCCGGACAAGGAATTGTTGCACTGGGCAGCCCTAGGTCGAGTTAGATTTGTTGTCCGATCAACCGATCACCTTAGAGGTTCCTTGTTTAAAAGATGTAAGTATACAAGCTTTCTCCCCGACTTGACCATTGCACACCAAAAGGCACCCCTTAGGTTGGTTAGCTCTACCTGCGGATGGTATTCCTTTTTATAAATCTAAGATATGATAAGGTCGATATAGCCCCTTCTTAGTGGATCCATCGCCCATTAATGGGTCCATCTAAAATTAAATTAACTCTAACTATTTTTGAGTTAATATGAATCCAACAAAGATTCACTCAATAGTCTCCCTAGGTTGGGTAAGTGGTTATTTAGGAGGATGTAAGCCTATAAGCTTGACCATTTGGCAGTGGAATTTTGGGCTAGTAGTCTATTTTTGTGGTACTTTAATAAAAAAAATACCAAATCCATAACCACCAAATAAAATCCATCCACCTGGATTTCTAAATAAATTTCCACTCCCTTCTAAAAAATCATATATCTGGGAACCCCAAATCATAAATATATTCTCATCTTCTGGATGCCCTAATGATCGATCTCCCTTGAGGCGTAAATCGATTAACGCCTGCGGCCTAGAACACAATCATAAATCAAACCAAATCAAATTCTTATCTCTGGTGGATAACCTACTTCCCTAGTGGAAGGTTCACATACTCAATCCCTTAGTGGATTCCTCCTCCTCCCTTATGCCCATGGCATAAGTGCATTGTACTAAGATAGTGATTCTATCTACCTCTCGGTGTAGGGATAGATCATTTTGTTATCACTTATGATCCTTTATATGTTTTGATCATCTCGATCAATACCAATACATGTGGTGTACCTTGTCAACATTACACCACTTATTGGGGTCCTTTATTGCCACTATTGGGTGAGTTCTCAACTTTCTCATCATAGATCTAGGACTCTTATAAACACTAAGAGCTCCTTAGTCTTAAGACACTTCTATGATTAAGTGAACACTTGACCAAGCTGTAGATTTAGAAGAGTTAGCTACTAGAATAGGTTATTCCTAGGGACTTAGGAAGACTTGCCTACCCTACGCCTAAACCCAATCCATACTTTTCTTCTTAAAACAAACCTCAAATTCATACCAAACCAAACAAAATTTCCAAGACTCAAAACCAATCTCATGATCAAATTCAATTTCTCTCCATAAAACCTCATGATTAAATTTAGAACCCTTTCTAAGCGTTGATTTCATCTTACGGACTTAGCCTTAACCAAATCCAAATCAATCCCAATTCATTTGATTTTCTCAAATGTCAATTCAATTTTTCAATCAAACTATCATATTACTATTCAAATCCAACATCAAATGATTCAATCCCATGATTAAATCCAAACTCAACTTAATTTTCTTCTAAGCCCTTTTGACCTACATCCATGAGCTTGGTCAAGTTTGCTTCCAAATCACTCCAATCTTGAGTGTTTTTCTCATGAATCATTTTGATTTATATTTAAAAATATATATATGAAACATAAATTCAAATAGCCAAAACCAAATCCAAAATCAAACCAAAATCCAATTTATACCCTTTAAGCCAATTCCTTGAACTTGATCAAATCCTATCCAACTCAAATCAAAACCAATGAATTTTCTCTTGAATCAATCATTCCTTCAATCATCTATCCAAATATCAATGAAATCCACAATCATCAACCCAAATCAAAATCAACTCAAGTCAAACCCAACCTAGCCCATTTGACTTGAAATATTCAAATGAATCAAAACTTCGCTTTGAACAAAATCAATTACAATTGAATTTATATATTCATCCCAAATCCATATATAAACTCAACTAAATCAAACCCAACTCAAAATCAAGCTAAACCCAATTGGCTCGCAATCCAAAGTGACCAATTTAGCCTACATCAACCAAGATCCTATTCAATTCAAATCAAAGTGAATTAAGCAAATCCAAACTCATGTCATGATTGTTGATCATCTAGTTAATCAATTGTCGAATTGGGTCAAACTAAGTCAACCTAGCTCATTGACCAAGTCAACCCTTTAACCCATATGAACCCAAGCTAGCCAAATTGCAACCTAAACTAAATTGATTAAAACCAATGGCTCAAATTCATTTCCATATTGATTATTGAACTTGACCAAAAGCCTTAGTGAGCTCTAATTTGATGCGTTGGTCAACCTAACCGAACTTAGGCTAAATTGACCTATAAGGGTCAAGTCCTAAAACTAATAAAATCAAATTGAAAACTTAACCAAAGCTTATAATATATTCCAAATGATCAACCAAACTCAAACTAAGCCATGATTCAAGCAAATTTGGTCAATTGGCTCAAATTGGTAAACTTAGCCCAAATTGACCTAAAGGATCAAATTGGCCAAAATTCAAATTAAACCAAATTGATTGAAAGAAATTGAACCAATGCACTCTAAATGGTCATTTGAACTTAATCCAATCTTTGGTTTAACTTAATTTCACCAATTAGTCAACCTAACTTGATTTGACCCAATTTTTCCCAAATAGGTCAAATTGACCCAAATTAAACCAAATGACATGAAATTTGGTCCAACTCACTTTTGACTCATTTCAAATCTTCTCAAATCAAATTCAATGCTAAATGAACACTTTGCCCTTGGGTCAAGAGCATCCCATGAAAAAAGACACTTGCTTAAATGGTCATTTCTCTTTCTTGGCCACTTAGCACTCATCCATTGATCCACCTAAGCACCAAGGACACATCATCTAACCCAAGAGGGGTAGCCATGACTCATGGGGAGGTGAATTCACCTCACCTCTCCCATTGGAACACTTAGCATGAAGAACTTCCACCTCTCCTTGCTAGGACACTCATTTGTCCTTCATGGCCCACTTCTCATGCCTTAGCCAACCAAAATGAGATCTAGGATGATTCCCTTCCATTCCCAACCACCCCAAGAAAAGGACACCCATTTGGAGCAAAAAATCAAGAATGAAAGGGGATTTTCGGCCAAAACCAAAGCACAAAAAATAGAGACCTCATTCTCATCCTATTCCCTAATTTCCATCCCTAGAGCTCCCAAACCAACCAAAGAATCATTCCCACTTGATTTTGAGCAAAACCACCAAAATCAAATGGATTTGGCAGGAAATGATAACCACTGTAGACACATCATTCCAAAGTGAAGGAAAAGTTCTAGGCTCATTCTAAGGCTTCTTCCCCACTCAAGTGCATGCTCGACCATCACTGCCAAAATCATCCAGAGGTAACTTTCCAAAAAACCTATAGCCTTAGGATTTCTTATTTTGTGATAATTTTATGCGATTTTAGAAGTTTTCCATAGAAATCTCTCGCATTCTTTTTTTTTATACAATCCTAATATAAATTGGAAGGTTTTTCAAGAAAAAATCGACCTGAAATCAAGCTAATTTTGCGCTTTTTTTCACCGAATAGTGTTCCCAATAGATTTCATAGTTTTTGCTAGTCAAAGAGCAATGACCATCGATCCGCATTCAAGGGATCCAATGGCCTGATCACATCGTACCCTACATGTTTTGACCCCTAGAACTCGCATGATTGATTTGGACTATCCATTCTATGATCGGACGGTCCGGATCGAATTGTCCTTCCGCTCACGAGTCGCCGCCACGTCCCCAATCTTGCGGCATCGCTGGTGTTGCGTTATCGGGGACCACATAACCCAATCATGCGGTGCCACATGGAGCTACATTGCCCCATCGCCGCTGGATTTAAGTGAGAAATTCGGATTTTCTAATTTTAAAAACTATCTAAATCACTTGAAACTCCAAAATTTTATATAAAATAAAATACTTAACTAAAATTGTAAACAATGGCTCGTTGGATTCATCTTTTGAGAGGAATCTAACAAACCTAAAATCCTCAAATTTCACTAAATATTTTGAGCTTAATTTTAGTTTTAGTAAAAATCAAATTTTATTAATTAAACCAAAAATACACATCATATTAAGTTAAAATTTTCAAGAATTGAAATTGAAGCTAAAATCTACATAAAATTTCAAGTCAAAAGGATATCTCGATTAGAAGATATTGCATTAAAGTTCAAATGGTAAAAATAAATTAATGGACTTTATAAAAAATCATGAAAAATCACTTAAATCAACTGAAACTTTTGAAAAATCATGAAAATACAAATAAATACTCTTTGTAAAGGTATTTGAAGAGATTAATTTATGATTAATCCTAATTTATTTTAAATAGTAATTAAGGCTTAATTTAGGTTTAAATAAAATTTTAATTATAACCCTCCTAATTACTCAAGTAATTAATTCCAAAAAAGTATAGGTTGATTAATGGGATGACCCCTACCTCTCATAACTTTCTTGAGATTTATTGCTTGGTTAATTAGGGAAATTACTATCTTAGCCCTAATTTCTCTTAATTAATTAGGTGATTAATTAACATCTAAACAATAAGAAAATTATTAATTGCTTGTTAATCATTGTGGAACATTGAATGGGCATGGGGAATGAGATTGGAATCTCTTCCCATTCTTTTCCCTAAGTTAATTTCACTTGTCTTAAAATTATTAATTTGGGACTAATTAATGGTTTAATTCATTAACTAAAATGGCTTAATTAATCAAATTAAAATTATAATCATTCCAAATCTCAACTAATTAAGTTTTGTTTGATCTTTAGGTGTTTAAAACCTAAAGCTATTTAAAGAAATTATGGCTAACCTATATGTGTGGGAAGCCATAAGAGTAATTAATTAAGTTCTTTAACCTTAATTATTAATCATGAGCTAATTACATTAGGCCCTTTCATTTCTTAGGATCATTGAGTTATTTTCCATGCATATCATGTTACCTCATAATTATTTAATCAATTACTTTAAGGTAACATAAACAAGGGTTAATTAATGGACTTAACTTATATTGCAACCTAATTAATCTATAAAATCAACTTAATTTCTTTCATTAAACTAAATTGAATCAAAAACATGAGAATGGGTTAGAGTAGCAAATTATTGAATCTCCTCTTCTCTAAATCAAATCAAACATCCAAAATAACTTAATAAGAAGCATTGATTTACTTTAAATGATCTTATTTAATATGATTGTCCTTAGAAATTAATTGGATTGAATGAAATTATGTGCTCATGTTCTTTTATTTCTCCAATTGTATTAGATGTTGTATGCCACTTATAACCATGCATTCATCCTTTTCAAAATTAATTAAATGAAATGATTACCTTTATGTCAAGTTGCATTTGTTGGTTTAAATTAAAATATGTGTGGATATTATCACTAAATCTCAAATTTATTTTCAAAAGCTTATTAATGAATAATAATACATGTTGTGGCATTAGTTATTCATACATAGGAGGTGCATGTGAATATAAGCTTAGTGTATGAGTGAAGTTTCTTTCTTTCATTCATATATTGATTTGCATAAGTATGAATGTTAGTGGGTATATTACCTGACATTCCGGGATGCAAGGCTTTAAGTAGCCCCAAGGAGGTCTTTACCTCACTCTCCTAGTGCAAAATAATGGTGACATATCCGTTTAATTTTATTCTTATGCATTTTGACATTAGAATTTGGATAGAGCTTTAATTCATTCACACAAATAAATTAATTAAGTTAAATTCTACTTTTGCATGGTTTGCTATTCTTATAGTTGTTTGTACATTCATATGTATATAAGAGTGGTGGGTATATTAGTCCGGAAATTGGGACTCAAAGCTTTAAGTAGCCCCAAGGAGGTCTTTACCTCACCCCTAGTGTTAACAATGATGTCATATCCACTTAAAATTTTTATACACTTGTGTGTACATTTAACTAATGAATGAAAATCCCTTTTCTATTAAAAATGACATGCATTCATATTTTGTTCAAGTGGTTGAATTAATTAGTCATATGATTTAGAGTTCTTTCCTTATGCTTTTGTATAAGAATTTAGATAGAGCTTTAAATTAATATGATAAAATAATTCAATCAAATGAAACATCTAAATTCAAATGCATTTACTTACATTCATCATTTAAGTGTGCTAAAATATATTGTATGTGTAGGTATACTTAGCACTTAGTTATATACATGTTATATATGATGGAAAGAAATGAATGAATATGTGTCATGTGATAGTAATTAATTATAATTAATCTTAAGATGTATTTCTTATTGAATGAGACTATTTAAAGTGAACCTAAATTTAGGATTAATTTAAAATATGTAATAAGCCATTCACTAAAGAGAACTAAATTAAATTAACATGTTTTATAAATGGCTTAAGGTAGGGATGAAAGAGGGTAATCCTCTTTCTTCTCTTTACAAGACTTAGATTAAGGTAATATGAAACAAAATAAAACACAAATTAAAACTTGCAAATCAATTAAAGCACTTAAAGTGAAACCACCCTTTAAATTGAATCTTTCTACACTTAGAAAATCTTAACTCTAAAGTCTAGTTAGGACATACCACACAAGCCTTAACACACATTAAAATTAAGTCACCACTTCTAACTTTATGTTGGGGAGATGCATGGTTTGGTATA
Source organism: Cymbidium sinense (assembly GCA_021442155.1). NCBI lineage: Eukaryota > Viridiplantae > Streptophyta > Magnoliopsida > Asparagales > Orchidaceae > Cymbidium > Cymbidium sinense. The sequence continues at coordinate 5,578,825 of CM038230.1, forward strand.
TGTTTTATTTTGAGATGTATTATTTTAGATTGGATGTTAGGGTGTATATTTTGTAGACTAGTCGCTATTAGTCTAATCATATTTTCTAGGAGAATATGCTTAAGGGCCACCAAAAAATAAATACAAATGCTCTCTTGCAGATTACTTAAGCCCCTAAGCATAATCCAACCTAGGATAGTAGGGCTTGGTTAGTGCATGGTGCTAAGTCCAAATTATAAATATAATTACTTGGGTGAATGATGTTTAGGTAACCTTTATTTTGGGTATAGTTAGATTTACTCTTTCCATTTAAATGTAATTTTGTAATTAAAAAATTAGGATTAGAGCTATGGGGTAATTAGGATGAGCATTGGTTAAGACTATGTCTTATGTGTCATGTGATGTCTTGAAGTGAGCCAAAATAAAGAAGCAAAAAAAGGAAAGAAGGCAAAAATTTGAAGAAGATGAAGACCCCATAGCATGTATTCATCATTAATTATAATTATTCTTTTGTAACTGGGTTGTATAAGGGTAGAGCTACCCATTTTCTTTTGGGTTATATAGTGATACGACCACATCGACCTTTTATTCTTTTGTGTATGAAATATTTGATGTAATGTTTAGCTTATGCAATAAAATGGCATGTCTTTTCATAATTTCTTTATGATTGGGGTTTCTTGTATGGCCTAAATGCCATTAGGCTCTTAGGAAAAATAAATCTTTTTCTAACTATAACTCATAATTAAATTTTAAATAACTTATAACCTCAGCCTAGGCATTAAACCAAGATAATTAAAAGATTTAGCAACCTCTTATGATTGTATGTCTAATATCATGCATGCATTTTCTACCACTCTTGCAAAATTGAGGGTCTCCGTTCGCGCGCATGGGAACCACTTGGCCTATGAGAGCAACTCCTTGACAAAGCTTCACCCTCTTCTCTCTTGATTTGGCCCATAACTCATTTCAACATGCATTTAGGCATACAAAATCCTAAAGCTTTTGTCAAAATGAAGTGTCAAAAAATAAATAAAATTTGAAAAGATTTGCATTATACTAAGTCATTACTCATACCACTCATGCTCTAGTCTCTTTAAGGAGTGGGTTTAAGGACTTTAATCTCTTTCTAAATAATAACAACCTAACTATCTTACAAAATTATATGACTTTCCTATATAATTTTAAATTGTATGAGGAGTTAGTTGGCTGCCACTTCAAGAGGTTATAAGCCCAGGATGGTTTATCCTCTCTTGTGAAGGTAAATCATATACCCATCTCTGCTTAGATTTAGGTCGCATTTTGGTTCTTGCCAAAGCTCCCTAGATTTAGGATCCGAGGTAGCTATTTCCTTTGAGCTACAAGCATAAATCCTCACCTCTTATGCATTTTCACAACCTTATGTTATGGGATTATAAGTCTTAGCCTTCTAATAAAATTTCAATTCAAACATATAACTCTCCTCAATTTTAAACATATAAAACCCTATCATAAGATAGATGGTTTCCTAGTATCATGAGCACTCCCTACTTATCTCCCTTTTGGCTTCAATAATAAGTCTCTCATTATTTATCTATCATTGATTTTCTAACATAGACAATTTATTGATAGTCTTATCATTGAAATCTTTGGAGATAATAATTGCTTACTTTAATCGAGAGTATATTCACAATGAACTCACCTTCCTTAGGATGTAATTAACTATGGGGCTTGCCCTCATAACAAACTTTAGAACTTAGTTTAAATAAACCATGCTTTATTCATCCATGTAAAGTTGGAGAAAAATCTCGGTATATTCAAGACCCACCATGCCTTAGGAGTCCTTATTAGTGATTAGGCCCATTATAGGTGATTTCTATCTTTTGAGATAGTGCACCATTCCTTAATGTCATACCGATCATCACAACAAGTACACCCTCGATCTGCATGGTCTCCCCATACACATAATATCTAAAACAATCACCACAAGCTCATAATTAATAATTAATTAGGTTAAGGAACTTAATTAAGTACTTTTATAATTTTCCCACATATATGAGTTAATAATAATTTTCTTAAGTGCCTTTAGGTTATTGAACACCCAAAGATCTACCCATGAATTGATTAATTAGATCGATTTGTTTTAAATTTTAATTAGATTAATGAAATCATTAATCATTTAATAAAACTTAATTGTCACATGGGTTAATTATCCTCCAAATGAAGTAGACTTAGGGAAAAATTAGGAAAGAGGTCCCAATTTAATCTCTAAGTCTCCTCACTATTAAGTAGTGACAAATGAGCCCAATTAATTAATTAATTTACTATTAATGTAATTAATTAACCCTTAATCAAGTTAATATAGTAATTAAGGTCTAATCGCTAATTCTCTAATTAATTAACCAAAAAATCCAAAGAAAATTAGAGGAGGTAGAGGTCATCCCTAAGTAATCTCAAAAAATTTGGGGTTAATTAATTAATTATGGAGTAATTAAGGTAATTATTTTTAATTAAACTCTAATTAAGCTTTAGTTACCACTCCAAATCAATTAAAGATATTTTTAATAAATTTCTCTCTAAAATACCTTCAATATGAATATATATTTGCATTTTAATGATTTCTATGATTTGTTATGATTTTCCAAAGTTTAAGCTAATTTAAATGATTTTTCATGATTTTTTTATAAATTCTATTAATTTATTTTAACTAAATTAGACTATTTGAGCTTCAAAATGCACTATCTCCCAATCCAAAATTCTTTTGACTTAAAATTTTTATGATGAGTATATTTTTTAACTTTAGTTTCAATCGAAAATTTCAAATCAATATGATGTGTAATTTTAAAGTAATTAATGAAATTTAATTTTCACTAAAACTCAAATTAAGCTCAAAATATTCAGTGAAATTTGGAGATTTTCGTGTCAATGCAGTGTTGTACCATTGGACCTCACCGGGATGATTTTCGATGAAGATAACAAAGACGCTTGAATGCAAGAAAAAGCTTTGGAATGGATCTAGACTTTTGCCTCTCTTTAGAATGATGTATCCGCTAATCATCGCTCGTCAAAATCCACTTGATTTTGATGGATTTCACTCAAAAATAAATTAGAATGGTTGTTGGTTGGTTTGGTAGCTCTAGGAGGTGAAATGGGGAGAATTTTTCGTGCTTCTATTTCCTTGTGTTTGGTTTTGGCCAAAATCCTCTTTCATTGTGATTTTGACCCCTAGTAGATGTCCTATGGCTTGAGGTGGTCGGGAATGGCAAGGAATCATCCTAGGTGGCTTTACTTGAGTGGAGGAAGGTGTGACAATGCAGCCAAGGCAAGAGGAGTGGGAGTTCTTGCTTGTCAAGTGTTCCAATGGGGAGGTGAGGTGAATTTAGCTCTCCATGAGTCATGGTGACTCAACCACCACTTGGGTCAGGTTGTTCAGTGTCCTTGGAGCCTAGGTGGACTAATGGATGAGTGTCAAATGACTAAGGAAGAGAAATGACCATTTACATGGGTGTTTTATCTCATGTGATACTCTTAGAGCAAGGGTAGAGTGGTCATTTGGCATTAAATTTTATTTAGGAAGATTTGAAATGAGTCAAAAGTGAGTTGGATCAAATTTCATATCATTTAGAGTTCATTAGGTTCAATTTGACTCAATTTGACCCATTTAGGTCAAATAAGGTCAAATCGGTTAGGCCAATTGGTTAAATTGGGTCAACCTAATGGTTTGATCAAGTTCATATGACCATTTGGAGTGTATTGGTCTTTGGTTTGGTTTAATTTGGTTTGTATTTGATTTTGGCTCATTTTAGTTCATTGGGGTCAAATGGGTCAAGTTGGCCAATTTGACCCAATTGACAAAACTAGCTTGGGTCATGGCTTGGTTTGGGTTTGGTTGATCATTTGGAATATATTGTAAGCTTTGGTTGAGTTTAATTTGAGTTTGATTGATTCTTGGGTTGGTTTCACCCTTTAGGTCAAGTTGGGTTCAATAGGTCAAGAGGGCCAATTGGGTTTGATTTGGCTCAATTGAAGGTCAATTCATGTTTAAATGTTAGTTTTGGGTTGATTTGAATATTTAATTTCAATGGATTTGGCTTAGGTTGCAATTTGGCTAGTTTGGGTTTATATGGGTTAAAGGGTTGACTTAGTCATAGGCTAGGTTGACTTGGTTTAACCCAATTCATGATAATTGATTATCCTAGGATGATCAACAATCATGACATGAAGTTTGGATTGGCTTAACTCGCTTTGATTTGGATTGAATTAGATTTTGGTTCATGTAGGTCAAGTAAGCCAATTTGGTTTAGTTGGCTTGATTTTGGGTTGAGTTTGATTTAGTTGAGTTTATATATGGATTTGGGATTGATATATAAATACAATTGTTGATTTGGGTTCAAATGAGTTTTGGTTCAATTGAAGTTTTCAAGTTAAAAGGGCTAACTTTGGCTTGACTTGGGTTGGTTAATTTTGGTTTGTCTTGATGATTGTAGGTTTCATTTATATTTGGATAGATGATTGAAGGAATGATTGATTCAAGAGAAAATCCATTGGTTTTGACAGATTTGCATGGGTTTTGGTTAAGTCCAAGAAATTGGCTTAAAGGTTATAAATTGGGTCTTGATTTGATTTTGGATTTGGTTTTGGCTATTTGAATTTATATTTCATTTATATTTGGGAATATAAATGAAGGTATAAATGGTTTAAGAGAAAATCACTTTAGTTTGGAGTGATTTGGAAGCAAATTTGACCAAGTTCATGGAGAAAGTTCAAAAGGGCTTAGAAGAAAATTTGGTTGAGTTTGAATTAGTTTTGATCATTGAGATGGGGGTTTCATTTATATTTTGAATATAAATGAAGGAATAATTAATTTATAAAGAAATCAATTGATTTTAGGTTGATTTAGGTTAAGATTTGGTTAAGGTCATGGAATTCAATCATAAGGCTTTAAGGAGGATTTTGATTTTGGATTTCACATTACAATAATTTGGTTTGGGGTTTGGATTTGTATTTGGTACAAGATTGAGGGGTTGAATTGGTTATGGATAAAATCAATTGAATTTAGATTGATTTGAATTTGTCAAGGCTAAGTCCATAGGATAAGATCATGCTTAGAAAGGATTTGATCAAGGGTTTCAATCATTTGATTTAGAATTTAGATTTGGATTTGGATTTGGATTTGAAATTGAGTTTGAGGTTTGGTTGGAAATTTGGATTTGAATTGAATTTAAGGTGTACATGGATTAGGTTTAGGCTATAGGGTGGTGATTTTCTTAAGTCCCTACGCATGGCCTAATCCATGATTAAATCTTCTAAGTCTCTAAGTTTAGGCTAAGTGTTCACCTAATGTCTAAAAGTATCTTATGACTAAAGAAACCTTAGTGTCTATAAGGTTTCTAAATCTAAGAAGAGGAGGTTGAAAAATCACTCCAAAAGTGAGGTCAATAGGAGCTCGAGGAATCGAATGCAAGTGAAATAATTAAGGGGTATATCCCTCAATGAGGTGGATAGACAAGATTATCTCCCATTTTTTGGCTAAGCCCATAGTCGTGGGAGTAGTGGTCGCCATCATGTCCACGTGGCTCATCTTGGTTGGAGGAAGGAGTGGGGTGGCTTAAGGCTTGATATGGGCTTATCTCCTTACTTGGATCCAATGGGTGCTCAATTTGGTCCATGGCAAGTCCTAACCCACTTAGGGTGGTCTAGGAGGTTAGTCAAACCCCAAATAGGGTGAGTGCGTCAAGTGATGGGAGAGTGCACTTTGCCATTTATGGGTGGAATCCCATGTAAATAGGACTTGACCAATGGACAATGGCTTGGACCAACTTAGCTTTGTACTGACTTTAGGCTGACCAAAGATGGGTTTGGGTTTTTAATGCCTCCAATGGGTCATGGGTTGGTTTCATGAGTTTTAGCTCAATTTGGTCATATATGTTCAATTTGGGTCATGTTGGGTTAGGTTGATCAATTGGTCAAATTGGTTAAACCAAGGCTTGGTTAGATTCAAATGATGATTTGAAGTATTTTGATTCAAGTGGTTTCAATCAATTTTAGGTTTGATTTTGGCTCATTTGAATTCAGTCAAATAGTTGACCAATTTGACCAAATTGGCCAAATTGGCTTGGGGAGTTGGTTCAAGTTCAATTGGTTAATTAAAATGATCGTAGACTTTGGTTTGAATTAATTTGGGTTTACATTATTTTGGACAATTTGACTTTTCGGTCAATTTGGGCTGGTTGGGTCCAATTAACCAAATTAGAGCTTTGGTCAAGTTCAACAATGCAATTGGAATGAACTTATTCCATTGGTTATAATCAATTTGGGTTTAATCATGATTTGACCCATTTTGTCCTTTTAGGCCAATTTAGATCAACTTGGGTCAAATGGCCAATTGGACTTGATTTGGCTCAATTGAGGGGTCATGTTCAATCATTGATTATGAGTTGGTTTGAATTAATGGTTTCAATCAATTTGGTGTATGGTGAGTTTGGATAGTTTAAGTTTCATTTAGGCTAAGGGTTAACTTGATCAAATAATCAAGTTGACTTGGTTTGACCCAATTCGTAATTGATCATCCTATGGTGATTGATAATCATGATATGAGGCTTGGATTGGTTTGGGTTGGTCCAATTTGGGTTGGATTAGAACTTAACTCAAAAGGTCCTTTTGGGTCAAGAGAGCCTAAGTGGGTCAATTGATTTGGTTTTGGCTTGATTCAAGTTAGGTTAGATTTACATATGAGCCTAGAATTAAAATATAAATCCAACCGCAATCAATTTGGGCTATAATAGGTTTTGGTTCATTTAGAATTTTCAAGTCAGGGTTAAGTTGGGCTTGACTTGGGTTGACTTGAATTTGGTTTGATGATTGTAGGTTTCATTTATATTTGGATAAATGATTAAAGGAATGATTGATTCAAGAGAAAATCTATTAGTTTTGACTTGATTTGGATAGGTTTTGGCCAAGTTCAAGAAATTAGATTAAAGAGCTTGAATTGAGTTTTGATTTAATTTTGGATTTGGTTTTGGCTATTTGAATTTATATTTCATTTATATTTGGGAATATAAATGAAGATATAAAGACTTATGAGAAAACACTTGAGTTTGGAGTGATTTGGAAGCAAATTTGACTAAGCTCGTGGAGATAGGTCAAAAGAGCTAAGAAGGAAATTGATTTTGTTTGATTTAGTTTTGATCATTGAAATGTGGGTTACATTTATATTTGTGAATATAAATGAAAGAATAATTGATTTATAAAGAAATCAATTGATTTTTGATTTGGGTTGAGATTTGATCATGGAGGTGGGTCCATATGGCTTAAGAAGGGTCTTAGTTTGGTTTGATTTAGTTTGATTTTGTTTTGGTCATTTGAGTTTGGATTTCATTTATATTTAAGAATATAAATGATGGAACAATTAATTTATAAATAAATCAATTAATTTGGATTTGGTTTAAAGGTTTTGCTAAGCTTATGAAAGTGGATCATAAGGCTTAGGAGGGATTTTGGAGCTTGGATTTGATTTTGGGTTTCAATCATCTATGAGTTTGAACTTGGTTTTGATAAATGATTGAGGAGTTGATCTTGGGAAGATCAATTGAATTTGGGTTGAATTGATTTGGCTTTAAGGTCATGGAATTCAATCATACTTATGAAGGATTTGGAAACTTAATTTGATCATAGGATTAATTGTGAATTTTGGAAGTTAGAATTTGAATTGAATTTGAGGTTTGATTTGAGGGATTGAATTGAACTTGAAGAAAATCAATTGAATTTGTATTAATTTGAATTTGGTTAAGGTTGATGCCATAGAATTCAATCATAAGGTTTATGAAGTGTTTTGATTTTGTATTTGATCATGGGATTGATTATGAATTTTGGAAGTTGGAATTTGAATTGAATTTGAGGTTTGATTTGAGAAGTAAAGCATGGATTGAGTTTAGGCTATAGGGTAGGTAAATCTTCCTAAGTCCCTAAGGCATAACCCACTCCTACTAAATCTTCTAAGTCTCTAGGTTTAGGTTGAGTGTTCACCTAATCACTAGAGGTGTTTTAAGATTAAAGAACTCTTAGTGTCTATAAGAGTCCTAGATCTATGATGAGGAGATTGAGAACTCACTCCAAAGTGATGTCAACACACCTAAAAAAGAAAAGAATCAGAACAAGATGAGGAGTCCACAAACTCGCTAATTGAAGATGACTTTGAAGCACTAGTATGTTGCTTAAGAGTCCCATCGAGCCTTGGATTCTTGACTCGTGTGTGTCATTCCATTCTATCTCTTCCCGTGAAGTGCTATATAACTATACCGCAGAAAATTTGGTAAAGTCTATCTTACGGATGATGAGCCACTTGAGATTAAAAAAGGAAAAGTCCATATCAAAGCGGAAATGGAGGAAAGTGGGTCTTACAAGAGGTAAGATATGTTCCAAACCTCAAGAGAAACTTGATATCAATGAGCCGATTGATAATTGTGGATACACGACAATGTTTGGTGGTGGATCATGGAAGGTATCTAAAGGAACATTGGTCATGGCTAGAGGCAAGAAGATAAACAAACATTATACATGACCTCAAAAGGTAAAGACTTAGTGGTGGATTCGATAGTGGGAGCTCGGATTATGGTATCAAAGACTTGGACACATGAGCAATAAGAGAATGAAGATCATGGCATCAAAGGAAAGCTTTCAACTAAAGTCTATAAACTTGGAGCGTGCAAGAATTGTGTTCTTGCGCGAAAAAGGTCGATTTTGAAAAACTCAAGGACTTCTAAATCTAAAACTTGAATTAGTACACTCGATATCTCGAGACCACCCGCTCAATCCCTTGGTGGCTCATTGTATTACGTCACATTCATTGATGACTCAACAAGAAAGGTATGGATTTATTTTTTAAAAAATGAATCGATGTATTTATTACTTTTAAGAAGTGGAAGCTAGAAGTGGAAACTCAAACAGAAAAGTAAAGTGTTTAAAATTGAGTATGATAGCGAGAATTCATGGCTTATTGCTTATAACATGGAATTCATATGTTGAAAATTGTTCCAAGAATGTCATAACAAAATAGCATTGCCAAAAGAATGAATAGAACTCAACGAGCATGCTAGAGTATGAGATTGCATTGCTTGTCCAAGATATTTTGGGCGTCAACACGACCTACTTAATTAATAGAGGACCATCTATTCTATTGGGTTTCAAAATCCTCGAGGAAGAATGGAGTGGAAAAGAGGTATGGCTTTCATATTTAAAGTTTTTTGTTGTTTCATATGTGCATATCAATTTTGAATTTGGAGATAAGCTTGATACAAAAGAAAAGAAGAGTTACTTCATTAGATATGGTTATTTTTAGTTATCGATTTTAGGATGACCAAAATAAAAAAAGTCATAAGAGCCAAAGATGTAACATTTGATGAACACAAGCGATATAAGGATTAATCAAAAGTAGCTACAAAGCATGAGGAAAAGCATGAAGAAGTCATCCTTAATGATATCAAGATTGAAAATATTGACAAAAACTTAGAGGGTTCTAGTATTTATCCAAAAGTTCATATACAAGAGGCTCAATCTACTCCTATGACATTGAGAAGATCTACTAGATAATCTAGGCACGCAAAGGTATTCTCCACCTTTATATTATCTATTATTGACATATAATGGGGAGCCATAGCATTACTTGGAAGCATGAGAGATTCAATATAGTGGGAGAAATCCATGAAAGAAGAGATGAACTCTTTGGAGAAGAACAAAACTTGGACATTAGACCTATTACCCAAAGGCAAAAAAAGTATTGTAGAACAAGTAGGTGTATATAGTGTTTATTTTTGGAATGTGGGACATCATGTAGATTTTAGGGGTACTTATTAAAGTGATTGGGTACAACATTAAGGAATAGTACACTATCTTGAAAGATAGAAATCATCACCCTATAATGGACCTAATCACCTAATAATAACTCCTAAGGCATGATGGATCTTCAAATGTACCGAGATTTTTCCCTACTTTATAAAAAAATAAAAGCGGTTTATTTTAAATCGGGTTCGTTAAGTTCCCTTTGGAGGCAAGCCCTCATAGTTAATTACATCCTAAGAAATGAGAATTCCTTATTAATACTCTCAATTAAAGTAGAAATTGAGGTCTCCAAAGATGTCAAGGGTAAAACTATCAATAAATTGGCTACATTGGAAAATCAAGTGAGAAAACTCAAAGAGAAGTCTTATTATCGAAACCAAAGGGAATGAGTAAGAAATACTCATGATTCTAGGAAACCTAATGAGCATTCCAATCTATCATATGGTTGGGCTCTATATGTTTGAAATTGAAGAGATTGATTTTATTAAAGTTGATATTTTATTAGAAAGCTAGAACTTATAATCCGACAACACAATGTTATGAAATTGCCTAAAAGGTGAAGATTTATGCTAGTTGCCAAGGAAATAGCTACCTCGGACCCTAAATCTAGGGAGCTTTGGCATAATCCAAAGCATAACCTAAGTCTAAGAGAAAATGGGTATATGATTTGCCTCCACAAGAGAGGATAAATCACCCAACTCTTGGGCTTATAATGCATGGAGTGATAGCCTAACTCCTCATACAATTTTAAAATGATGTAAGCAAATCCTATGATTTTGCAAGATAGTTAGGTTATCATTTAGAAAGTGACTAAAGTCTTTAAACCCACTCTCTAAAGAGACTATAGTATGAGTGGTATGAGTAATGACTTAGTCTAATGCAAATCTTTTCAAATTTTATTTGTATTTGACACTTCATTTTGATAAAGGATTTGAGATTTTCATATGCCTAAATGCATGTTGAAATAAGTTATGGGCCAAATCAAGAGAGAATAGGGTGAAGCTCCAATAGGAGTTGCTCTCATAGGTCAAGTTCCCATGCAAGAGCGGAGGCCCCATTTTGCAAGAGTGGTAGAAGATGTATGCATGATATTAGACATACAACCATACATAAGATAAGATAAATCTTTTAATTATCTTGATTTAATGCCTAGGCTTTATGTGAGATTATGAGTTATTTAGAAATTTAATTATTAGTTGTAGTTGGGTAGAAGATTTATTTTTCTAAGAGCTTAATCGCATCCGTGCCATACAACAAACACCAATCATAAAGAAACTATAAAAGGCATATAATTTCTAATGCACAAGCTAAACATAACATCAAATATTTTATAGTTACCGAAAAGAATAAAAGGTCGTGGTCTTTGCACTTCCATACAACCAAAAAGAGAAAATGGGTCTACCCTTATACAACCCAAAAAATGAAATAATAATTATAATTTACAAATGATAAATGCTATGGCGGTCTTCAAATCTTCAAGTCTTTATGTCTCCTTCATATCTTTTCTTCTTTGATTTGATAGGCTTCAAGGCAACACTTGGCACCGTGACTAAGCCTTCCGCCAATGCTCATTCTTATCTCCCATAACACTAATCATAATTTCTAATTACAAAATACATTAAAATATGAAAAGTAAATCTAACTACACCTATAAAATAGAGGTTAGTTAAACATACATACAATCCCAAGAAATTATATTTATAATTTGGACTTAGTACCTGCATATGGGTAACCAAGCCCACCGCCCTAACTTGGATTATGCTTAGGGGTTTAAGCAACCTACAAAGAGAACATTTATATTTATTTTAGTGGACCCTTAAGCATAATCTCCTCAGATAAAATATATAATTAGGCTACTCACTTAACATCCAAAAAACATATACCCTAATATTCGGTCAAAATAATGCACCAAAAAACAAAATATGCATCAAACCATGCACCGCCTAACATAAGGCTAGAAGTGGTGACTTAATCTAATGTGTGTATTAAAGTTTATGTGGTATGTCCTAACTAGGATTTAGAGTTAAGATGTTTTAAATGTAGAAAGATTCAATTTAAAGGGTGATTTCACTTCAAGTGCTTTAATTGATTGGTAAGTTTTAATTTGTGTTTTCTTTGGTTTCATATGACTTACGCTAGAACTAAGTGTTATAAAGAGAAAAAAGAGAGTTTTCCTCTTTCATCCCTATCCTAAACCACTTTCTAAAGCATGTTAATTTAATTTATTTTTCTTTAGTGAATGGCTTATTACACATTTTAAATTAATCCTAAGTTTAGGTTCACCTTAAATGATTGCATTCAACATGAAAGGCTTCTTAAGATTAATTTGAGTGAACTATTAACGCATGACATACATCAATTTATTCCTTTCCATCATATGTAGCATGCATATGGCTTAAATCTAGCATAACTATACATATAACATATATCTTTTATCACACTTTTAATGAAATATGCATATACATATTTTATAGAAAATAGGATTTTCACTCATTAGCTAAATGCACATTCAAGTGTATAAAAGTTATAGGCAAGTACTTCACCATTGTTAAACCGGGGAGTGAGGTAAAGACCTCATTGAGGCTACTTAAAGCCTTACATCCAAAATGTCTAGACTAGGTATGCCCTATTTTTTGGATACACATGAATGTATAAGTGACTACAAGAATGAAAATCATGCAAAAAACTCATTAAGTTGGAAAAAGATTTTCATTCATTAGCTAAATGCACATACAAGTGTATGAAAGTTTTAAGCGATGCTTCACCATTGTTAAACCGGGAGTGAGGTAAAGACCTCCTTAGGGCTACTTAAAGCCTTGTGTTCTTGAAATGTCTAGATTAGATATACTCACTACTCTTGAATACACATGAATGTACAAATGGCTACAAGAATAGGAAATCATGCAAAAGTTCATTAAGTTGGGAAGGAAATTTTCATTCATTAGCTAAATGCACATACAAGTGTTTGAAAGTTTTAAGTGGATACTGATATTGTTAATCAAGGGTGTGAGGTAAAGACCTCCTTGGGTCTACTTAAATCTTTGCATCACCGAAATGTCCAAACTAGATATACCTACTATTTTAAATACACATGAATGTACAAATGACTACAATAATAGAAAATCATGCAAAAGTTGTATTTCTTTCAATTGAATTATTTATACATGTGAGATAAAGTTCTATCTAAATTCTAGCATAGAAATACATAGGAATGAATTCAAACAAATGTTGTGTCCTTTTCAAATGAATTATACCCTTATTAACATTCAAACTTTATGTAAATCTATATATACTAAAGAAAGAGAACTCCATATCACATGTTCTAAGCCATAGACACATGCAAGCTTATAAATATTTATAACTATTATCACTCCAAATATTATAGTTAACTTAAAAACTTTTGAAAAGAATTTTAATTTAATAGTGATAATAGCCACACATATTATAAATTAAATCAACACATGCAAGCTTGGCATAAAGGAAAACTATTTAATTTAATTAATTTTGAAAAGATGAATGTATGATTTCAAGTGGCATACAATATTTAACATGGTTGAAAAGGAATAAATAAACATAAACATGTGATTTTATTCAATTAAATTAATTCCTAAGGACAATCATATCAAATAAAATTATTTAAGATAAACCAAAGCTTCTTTAATGTCATTTTAATCTCATGTTTTGATTTCATTTAAATAATGAAGGGAAGTTTGATGACCCTAACCCATTCCCATGTTTGTGAATTGATTTGGTTTAATGGAATGTAATTAAGCTGATTTTATGGGTTAATAAAGTTGTGATATGCATTAAATCCATTAATTAACTCTTGCCTATGTTGTCTTAAAGTAATTAATTAAATAATTATGAGCCAACATGATATGCATGGAAAATAACTTGCAATGATATTAAGAAATGAAAGGTCCTAATGCAATTAGCTCATAATTAATAATTAATTAGGTTAAGGAACTTAATTAAGTACTTTTATGGTTTTCTCACACATGTGAGTTAACCATAATTTTCTTAAATATCTTTAGGTTATTGAATACCTAAAGATCTACCCATGAATTGATTAATTAGGTTATGATGTGTTTTAGATTTTAATTAGATTAATGAAATTATTAATTACTTAATTAAACTTAAACTTAATTGCCACATGGGTTAACTATAGGGTGTGTTCGAGCGATTTTTTTTGGCCGGCCCGAAATCACTCGAAAATTGGTAATTCAGAGCTCGAGTGGTGGCTCAAAATTTTGAGTTCGAGCAGGGATCGAATTGAGCTTGAGCTCGATCCGCTCGATCAGAAACGCCGACTCAAAATCTAACTGCGTTCGAAATCTAATCGAACCTTGAAATGCAAATGGGCTCGAAATGCAAACGAGCCTACGCTTGGCTTGAAAATGAAATCCGTGGAATTTTTAATAGCAATTTTTGGCATATGTAATAATATAAATTGCAATTAATAGCAAACTATAATTTTATAAATTACAAATACAAATCTAGAAAATGATACAATTTTGCATGAATTTTTCATCAAGATCATAGCCACTTTAGCACAAATACTTGTGATTGATGCTATCACTATTATCAATTTTTTAATAATGAAACTTAATTTGAATTTATCATTTTAGAGATATAATCTTTTCATTGAACTAATTAGCAAGAGATAATCACTATGAATTTACTAAACCTCTAACCAACTCCCTTTCTATAATATCATTTCTGTCATAGCATTTGCCAACAATTAAGCATTTCATAAAATAAAAAAAATTATAATACATCTAAACATTGAGTTTAAAATACAAATAGAAAAAAAACAAAAATATGAAAATGTCTTTTGTTTGTGGGACTCAAAGTCAAAGAAAGTAATATCCATCTTCAAGCATTTGCAATTAGCGAAAATTTATAATTTTATATTTTACTTCAATAATTGTATGCTCCAACCTCTAGGTTGCCAAAGCCATCCATTAGAGCCTTAAAGATAGAAAATAAATCCCTTACAAAAGTGACAAAACCTTTCAAATCGAAATATCATGCATTAATATAGAGAGTCGAAAAGAATAAAGGCTCAGTCACCATCCAATGAGGCTTGTTAGCCACCAATAATGAAGCAAAACAAATGAATTTGCCCAAATTACAAATATATTCTCTTCTTATCATCGTAAAAATTAAAAAGCAAAATTCTCCATGATAAGCCCACTCAGCTTGAGGTTGACTATGGGTCGCCATGAGTCAGTCGAAATGATAAGTAGAAGTCTAGAATCCAAAATAAAAATAGTAGAAGATAAGTAGCATTAGGGAGAGAAAAGCCATAGTAAAGAGAGATGAAGAGGGGATCCGAAATTACTATTAAAACCACCACTAAGTCACCAAAAGGAAAGAAAATCCACCACCAAGGCACCAACCAAGAGACAAATATTATAAAATTAGAGCTAACTAAACCAAATGGAGTCAATACCAATAGCTAACATAAATCTCAAAACACCAAGCCATGGAATAAGCACCCAAAGCAAGATAGCATACAAAAAAACCTCACAAAAAGACCACTAGATCTCATATCCTCCACTCCACCACCACCAACATGGCAACAAGGCAACAAAATAACAAATAAAATCACCCACCCAACACTGGAATAAGCACCCAAAGCAAGATAGCAATAAAACCCCAAAAAAAGACCAATAGATCTCATATCCTCCACGGCTCCACCACCACCAACAAGGCAACAAAATAACAAATAAAACCACCTGTGCCAATAAATGAAACAAATAGGATGAGTGAAGAAGCCAAAGCTAAGAGCAGATCGCAGATCGTTCAACCCAAAATTCATTAACCAACAACACCACCCAACAACACACCCATCCAAAATAGCCAACCAAGTGAACCAACATAGCCAAAATAACCAACAAAAAGTATCCAACACGTTAATATAATAATAGACAAAGCCATAGCCCACGACCCTGGATAGCAGGACGAGGAGATCTCCGAATAACCAATGCTTGGCCAAAGGCCCAAAAGGAACAAGGTTAGAGCCAGAGGCAAACAAAAACTCTTCAAATTCCCAAAGAGGCTAGAGGACTATCTACAAAAGGGAAAATGCAAAGACAACAAACAACCATGTAAGAATGTAGAAATCTCCAAGCCAAACCAGAAAAGAGAATAACAACCACCAAAAAATTCAATCCAAAAAGGCCACCAAAAATAGCAACAACCAATAGAACCAACCATATGCGTAAATCCAATTAAAAAAGGCCAAAAAATGCATAGAATCACTCAAAAAACATAAATACTGATCAAACTATTATTTTGAACAACAAATCATGATGGACCAATTAATTAAAGACTAGATTAGA
Source organism: Cymbidium sinense (assembly GCA_021442155.1). Classification (NCBI taxonomy): domain Eukaryota; kingdom Viridiplantae; phylum Streptophyta; class Magnoliopsida; order Asparagales; family Orchidaceae; genus Cymbidium; species Cymbidium sinense. The sequence goes on from CM038230.1 coordinate 5,594,964, forward strand.
AGAAAGATCAAAACCAACCAAGAAATCTACTTAAAGATTGATTATACATAAAAGATCCCCATATATTTACAACCAAGAAATCGATCTATCAACATCTACCAACATCGAGTCAACAACCAAGTTACCAAAGCGGCAAAGGCATGTGAACATCATAACATGTCCCATGAATGCACAATACCGTAAACAAGTAAACAACCTTTAGCACCAAATAACCTCCAACGGCATACAAATAATCAAAGAATACCTACTACCGGCTAGAGTGTCGAGTAACGACATTCAAGAGGTAGAGATGCCCGCAGTAGTGAAACAAATACAATTAGGAAATGAAATAATGGCCAATGGGGAAGTATTTCTAATTAGAATTATAAAGTTTCAAGTCGAACCGGCAGTAGAAAGTAAAGGCAAGAAGGACTATGAGGAGAGGGCATTAAAGTGAGTTACGTAACAACATGAAGTTATAGAACGTAATGAGATCAAAAAACAACATCATCTAATGCAAATTTGCAACGCCACAACATTCAACAGTAATCGTTACAAACCCATGGCTAACCCAGGGGCGAACCAAAATAACCCCAACGCCAACATTAACCTAAAATAGTGAAATAATAGAGACAATTGAAACCCAAATTGCAAGTACCCTAACCACAAAAAACATAGATATGAATGATTAAAGAACAAACATCCTCAAATCCAATAGTAACCTCAAATAATGGAATAATGAAATAATTGAAATAACCAACATCATGATTCCATGTAATACTTAATCGAAATGAAACGAAATCGAAAGTATTTAGGGAGCAAAACCAAGCACACAAGTGATACTGACGACCACCGATCAAAATCAAGCAAACCAAACACTCACCGATCGACGATGATATCCGAGAAGGCGACGCACGCCGTACAAGCTGGGTACGGGAGAAGGAGAAGTGAGAAAGGAGGGAGAAGAGAACCGAAGTGAGAAGTGAGAAGAGTCTGGGTCGGGGCCCGAGTCGAAGTATTAGAATAGGGATTTTAGAGAATTAATCTAATCGAATTAATCGACGCCATTCACTTTCGCTCCTGCTCGCTTTGATCCGCCGAAGCGCAGCCAGCCCGCCTGGGTCGCTCGAAATAAATTTGAGCCACATTTGGCTCAAAATCGCTCGTTGCTTTGAGTCAATCTTGATTGAGCGATTCGATCGAGCTTTCGAGCCACGATCTTCGAGCTAATTTCTCATCCCTAGTTAACTATCCTCCAAATGAAGTGGACTTATGGAAAAGATTAGAAAAGAGGTCCTAATTTAATCCCTAAGTCTCTTCACGTTACAAATCAAATGAGCCCAATCAATTAATTAATTTACTATTCATGTGATTAATTAACCCTTAATCAAGTTGGGAGAGTAATTGAGGCCTAATTAGCTTATTCTCCTAATTACTTAACTAATAAATCCCAAAAAAAAAATTAGGAGAGGCAGAGGTCATCCCCTAAACAATCTCAAAAATTTTAGGGTTACTTAATTAAATAATTAAGGAGTAATTAAGGTAATTAATTTTTAATTAAACCCTAATTAAACTCTAATTACTATTCAAAATTAATTAATGATATTTTTATAAATGCTTCTCTAAAATACCTTTAAAATGAATATATATTTGCATTTTTATAATTTGTTTTTGTCATGATTTTTCAAAGTTTCAGCTGATTTAAATGATTTTTCATGATTTTTGTAAAATTCATTAATTTATTTTTAACTAAATTAGACTATTTGAACTTAATGTAATATCTCCCAATTCGAAATCTTTTGACTTGAAATTTTTAGGATATACATATTTTAACTTCAATTTCAATCGAATATTTCAAATCAATGATTCATATTTTTGATTTAATTAAAGAAATTTTATTTTACTAAAACTCAAATTAAGTTCAAAATATTCACTATAATTTGTGGATTTTGGGTTTGTTCGATTCCTCTCGGAAAGACGAATTCAATGAACACTTATTTATAATTTTGATTTAGCATTTTATTTTCTATGAATTTTGAAGTTTCATGTGATTTAAATAATATTTTTAAAATCAAAAAATCCGAATTTCCTACTTAACACAAGACCGCATGGCGTGGCAATGCGGTCTCATGCGCGCCACATGATTAAACACGCTTTAGCATGATTTTGCATGGCACGTAGTGCCACGCTGCAGCGCAATTGGATGATGTGGTGTCGCCAACAAACGAGTGGGAAAATGGATCGCTCCACGGATTGAATTAGACGATCCGGATAGATTCAGCGATTTGATGGGCTAAAATGTGTGATTTGGGGATCGGACCATCCGATTCTGAGTGAAAAATCGGATTGTTATTGCGTCTCTTCCCGAATGAAAACGATGAGCAAATGAACAAGAACCGAACTAAAAAAATGGGATTTTCACAAAATTTAACGAAATCTTGTCAACAGTTCGATTTTGCGTCAATTCTCACCGGAGAACCTCTATTTTTGTATTGGGACTATGTAAAATAAAAAATGCAAGAGTTTTCTAAAGAAATTCTTAAAATCATTCAAGAATCATCACAAATAAAAGATCCTAAGGCCATTTTCTTGAAAACTACCTCATCGGGAATGATTTTCAATGGCGGTTGTTGATCCGAGCATGCTGAATGCAAGAAGAAGCTTTGGAATGGATCTAAACCTCTCCCTTTGAAATGATGTATCCAACAATGGCCGCAGCTTCCTCGCCAAAATCCACTTGATTTTGATGGTTTTCACCCAAAATGAAGTGGGAATGGTTGCTAGTTGGTTTGGGAGCTCTAGGGAAGTGAAATGAGGACAAGAGGGGAAATTTTATACTTTTATTTCCTTATCTTTTTTTGGCGAAAATCCCCTTTCATTGTGATTTTTTGGCCTCTAGTGGATGTCTTATGACTTGAGGTGGTTGGGAATGGAGGAATCATCTTAGGTGGCTTCACTTGAGTGGAGGAAGGTGTGAGAATGCGCCCAAGGCAATGGAAGTGAGTGTCCTTGCTTGCTAAGTGTTCCAATGAGAAAGGTGAGGTGAATTCACCTCCCATGAGTCATGGCGACCACCTCTTGGGTCAAGTTGGTCGTGTCCTTGGAGCCAAGGTGGACCAATGAATGAGTGTCAAGTGACCAAGAAAGAGAAATGACCATTTACATGGGTGTTTTATCTTATGACCCTTAGCCTAAGGGGTAGAGTGATCATTTGACATTGAATTTAATTTGGGCAAATTTTAAATGAGTCAAAAGTGAGTTAAACTAAATTTTATGTCATTTGTAGTTCATTAGGTTAGTTTGGCTCAATTTGACTCATTTGGGTGAAATCAAAATGGGTTAGGTTGACCAATTAGTCATATTGGGTCAAACCAAGGGTTGGGACAAGTTCATATGATCATTTTGAGTGTATTGGTGTCTTTGGTTTGGTTTAATTTGGTTTGAATTTGATTTTGGCTCATTTGAGTTCATTTAGGTCAACTAGGTCAAGTTGATCGCTTTGACCCAATTGACCAAATTAGCTCATGGCTTGGTTTGGGTTTGGTGATCATTTGGAATATATTGTAAGCTTCTTGAGTTTAATTTGAGTTTGATTTATTCTTGGATTAGTTTGACCCTTTAAGTCAAGTTGGGTTCAATAGGTCAAGAGGGATAATTAGGTTTGGTTTGGCTCAATTGAAGATCAATTCATGTTCAAATGTTGGTTTTGGGTTAATTTGAATCATTGGTTTCAATGGATTTAGCTTAGGTTGCAATTTGGCTAGTTTGGATTCATATGGGTTAAAGGGTTGACTTGGTCAACAAGCTAGGTTGACTTTGTTTGACCCAATTCATAATAATTGATTAATCTAGGATGATCAACCATCATGACAAGAAGTTTGGATTGGCTTAACTCACTTTAATTTGGATTGAATTGGATTTTGGTTTATGTATGTCAAATTGGTCACTTTGGGTCAAGTGAGCCAATTGGATTTAGTTGGCTTGATTTTGGGTTGAGTTTGATTTAGTTGAGTTTATATATGGATTCGTGATTAATATATAAACTCAATTACAATTGGTTTGGGTTCAAATGAGTTTTGGTTCATTTGAATATTTCAAGTCAAATGGGCTAAGTTGGGTTTGACTTGAGTTAATTTTGGATTGGCTTGATGATTGTAAAGTTCATTTATATTTGGATAGGTAATTGAAGGAATGATTGATTTAAGAGAAAATCTATTGGTTTTGGCTTAATTTGGATGGGTTTTGTTAAGCCCAAAATTAGCTTAAAGGGTATAAATTGGGTTTTGATTCAATTTTGGATTTGGTTTTAGCTATATGAATTTATATTTCATTTATATTTATGAATATAAATGAAGATGCAAATGATTTATGAGAAAATCACTTGAGTTTGAGTGATTTGAAAGCACATTTGACTAAACTCATTGTAGGTCAAAAGGGCTTAAGTAGGAAATTAATTTAGTTTGATTTAGTTTTGATCATTGGGATGGGGGTTTCATTTATATTTATGAATATAAATGAAGGAATAATTGATTTATAAAGAAATTAATTGATTTTGGGTTGATTTGGGTTAAGATTTGGTTAAGCTCATGGAATTCAATCATAAGGCTTTAAGAAGGATTTTGATTTTGGATTTGATTATGGGTTACAATCATGTGGTTTGGTGTTTGGATTTGGATTTGGTAATGTGATTGAGGGGTTGAATTGCTCGGAGAAAATCAATTGAATTTGGATTTATTTAAATTTGGCTAAGGCAAAGTCCATAGGATAAGATCATGTGGGCTCATGAAGGATTTGATCAAAGGCTTCAATCATTTGATTTGGACTTTAGATTTGGATTTGGACTTGGATTTGAAATTAGCTTTGAGGTTTGGTTGGAAATTTGTATTTGAATTGAATTTAATAAGGTATACATGGATTGGGTTCGGCTATTAGGTAAGTGATTTTCCTAAGCCCCTAAGGCATGACCTAATCCTATGATTAACCCTTTGAAGTCTCTAGGCTTAGGTTAAGTGTTCATGTAATCACTAGAAGTATCTTATGACTTGGGAAGTCTTAGTATCTAGAAGACTCCTAAGTCTAAAAATAAGGGTTGAGAACTCACTCCAAAAGTGATGTCAACTGTATATAGAGTGAAAAAGATTATTATGGGAGTAAAAGATATAAGGCTAGATTGGTGGTCATTGAATTTCAAAGAACTATGCGAGATCAATTACACAAAGGTGTTCTCCGGTGGTAAAGATGATTACCATCATAATGGTCTTAAGTATTGTTTAAAGACTTATATCTAGAGTAGATGTGAAGACTATTTTTCTTCATGGAGATCTCGAGGAAGAGATCTATATGGAACAACCGAAGGATTTATTATTCGGAAAAGAAAATTTAGTGTGCAAGCTTTAAAAAAAGTTTATTTGGGTTGAAGTAGGTACCAAGATAATGGCATACACAATTTAAAGACTTCATGTACAAGAATGGGTTCACTAAATGTGAGATAGATCACTCGCTTCATCAAGAGGTTAGATAAGTCATACATTATTTTATTGATTTATGTTGATGATATCGGGTTGTAGGAGCAAGCATAGTAAATTAATAAATTAAAAATGCAACTATCAAAGGAGTTTTAAATGAAAAACTTGGGAGCAACAAAGCAAAAATCCTTGGCATGAGGATTGCTGGGATAAATCTAAAGGGACCTTGGAGTTATCCCAAGAGAAGTACATCTAAAAGGTTCTAAATCAATTCAATGTTTAGAATGCGAGCCAATAGAAACTCCTTAGGTAGTCATTTCACGCTATCTAAAAGCGGTCACCAAAATTTGATGAAGAGTGGCCATGGAGAAGGTACCATATGCATCTATAGTTGGTAGTTTAATGTATGTTATGGTATGTACAGATAAGATATAGCTCATGCAATAGGAGTTGTGGCGGTTATATGTCTAACCAGGAGAGAAGCATTGGGAAGCCATGAAGTGGATCCTAAGATATTTAAAAGGTACTTCTAATATAGCTCTTTACTTTAGAAAGAATCAACTAATTAGGGGATACTGGATCTTTGACTTGGGAGGAGATTTAGATGGTCGCAAGAGCACATCAGTTATGTGTTCACACATGGAGGAACTGCAATTAATTGGATGTCTAGACTATAGAGAGTGTCTCATTATCCACTCAAGGCGAGTATATGACAATTTGAAGCAAACAAAGAGATGATATGGCTAAAGAATATTTTACAAGAATTAGAAAAGCAAACTAGTAGCACCCTCTTCAATGGATTCAGGCGTCATCCACCTATGAGGATCCAATTTTTCATGCAAGGATAAAACACATACTACGATATCATCATATCGGAAGACTAATTATTGATAGAACTCTACAATTGGAGAAGATTCATGGAACAAAGAATCATGTAAATATGTTGACCAAGGTAGTGACCATCTCGAGGTTATGCATGACCTAAGTTGGCCTCAATAAATCATGATGATGGAGGTGCACTAGGAGCATTGGTGGATCTGCATGAGAGCATATTGAGAGAAGTATTCAAACATAATATATTTATTGACTCCAAATGAGAGATTGTTAAATGTGGAGTCAAATTCCACATATTTTTTTCTTTTATCAAAGTTAGGTAGCCACCAAATTTGAATTATTTCACACTTGAAATTTAAAATTAGTGGTCAAATGATCAATTAAAATTATTACTCCTACAAACCTACCCCCTTCATCTTAGCCTATAAAGGGGAGGAAATCTATGGGAGCAAGTATCCCAAAATTTGTATCTTCTCTAAGCTCATTGTAAGAGAAATATAGTGAGATCCCAGTGCGGTGTGGGCAAAACAAACCGAACCGTAAATTTTCTTGTGTTCTTTTTTTTTTTGTGTGTGAGATTGTGCACTTTACTTCTCTCTTGTCTTTCTCCTCTCTTAAATTCCCAACAAAGTGAAAGCTCGAATTAAGGCTAGAGTTTTAAGAGTAGTAAAAACAACATTCTTAATTTCTTCCAAAGAAATGGGAGCAATTAAGTTAGACAACATATGAATTGGAATAAGTTTTCCAATAGGAAAATTCATCTTATTTGAACACAAGATTTGGTTCTAATTGTAAAGTCATTTAAAATAGAATATAATGGCTATGAAAATATCAACATGAGATAAAACAATTGCCATCGATGAAAAAATTTCTTTAATGAGATTTAAATTTCTTATGCCCTTTATCTTGGAGAAGTCTTAAGTCATCTTCATAGTATGAAAGCATTTGGACTTGGTTCTTTGAGTAAGCCATGAAAGTTATAATATGATTCATTAAGTTGCTCACTTATGATTTTAGCTTGTGAAAGTAAAATGGATTATAAAAACTATTTCTAAATCATGAAGAATTTTAGATTGTTTGAGTTCAAGATACTTAATATGATTTTTCAAAAGCTATCATTTTGATTTGTTTGATGAGGGATTTTTTAAACAAAATTAGTTTAAAATTAAAAACATAGATATGATCCCCTTGAACAACTTTGGACCATATATGCTAAATGATGTGTAACTTAGTCCAATAATTTTGAATTTAAATCTTTTCTCAAAAGAGCATTCGTGTGTGAATACTATAATAAGGGAGAGTGATAAGAACACCTTGGGGAATCAATCTTATAATAAGATAAAGAAAAAATATATCCAACCAATTGTCATTGGTGAGAACCCAATCTAATTTTATATGAATAAGATATTGAGGTCTATTATTGGACCAAGAAAATAAGAGCCCTACAAAGGAAATATCTCTTAAACTTGCTTCAAAAATCATCCCATTAAAGTCCCAATTTATTATTTGGAATCACATTATCACCTTGTTTCTCATTATGATACATACAACAATTAAAGTCTCCAAGAATTATCACAATATCTTATCAATAGAGATTTCAATTAAGTTGCTCCAAAGAGATCTTCTACCAACAAAAGAATTGTTTGAATAGATAAAAGTGAGATAGATGTTGGTATTGAAGCCGTAATGAACTTCCCAATGAATAAATTGAGGTTCGACTAAAATTGGATGAAAGAAAATACTATGGGAATTCCATTTAATCCATATCCTTCCATTTATGAAAATATGCGATAAAAAAGGGTATGAGAAAAAAATCACGAATTTTGCAAACTATAGATGGATATGTTGTTGTAAATAATATTTTGATTATTTATTAGATGGTAAATTAATAAGCAAAATTAATTCAATAAATCTATAAGGTTAATTATTAATACATAAAATGAATTATTAATTAATATTTTTTATTAATTTATATTAATTATCAATGCTAGTTTAATGTGTAATTAGCAATTTATATTTAATTTGTTTCATTGATTATTAATAACATTAATTATTTTATCAAACTACCTCTTACATTAATGAAGATTAGAAGAAAAAAAATTATGCTAAAGATCTCCAATAAAACATCTCATATTAATATGAGTCTCTAAAGAGAATATTCAAAATCACTTTTATTTGTCTCTTCATCTTTTTGGTGTATCATAAAAGATGAGAGAAGTCTTTAATGATTATTCAATTGATGGTGAATTATTTGATAAATAAAGTCTAATAAAGCAAGCAAAGTTATGTGTAATACTTAGAGTAAGAGAATATGATCACCTACAAACTTGACTCTTAAAATGGTAGGGAGGACCACATAGAGGACATCAAAAGCTTTTAAATATGCATAATAAATTTATAGTGATTGATACGCTCATAGAGATTAGTTTGCCCATTATAAAGATTTATAGCAAGTATCTTAAATCCTATTAAAATAAATGTTAGAAAATTTCATTAATTTAGCTAAACCAAGGTAAACTAATGTCTATCCATAATAGAAATTTTCTTGAATGAAATATAATAACTCATCTTTTAACATATTGCTTGGGTCCACCAAACTTGTAGGATGATTGTGAGTTGGTTGAGTAGAATGAGAAATTTTTTTTGAACTTGATGAGTTTGAATTAAGCTATGATGGTGAAACTTCAATGTGATGGCTAAGAAATCTAGTATGAACATCCTCAAAATGATAAGCCCTAGCTTATTAATGTTATAGTTTTAATCTCCATCTCTATGATGCTACCTTTACTGGCCAACCTCATTAAAGAGTTAAAGAATCTATCTTAATTTCTCTATTGATCATTTAAGAATAAGCCTTGAGTGATTACCCTCCTTATTTCAACTTTCTTGGTTGATTTTATGGTTTCTTGATTGATGGGTGATTTAGGGCAAGAAAATACATTGATGTGAGTATTGCACATGTTAGCTATTAAGTTGTTGCTTATAGAGGATTGGGAAATGCTTCTTACAAAAGATTTTAAATAATTCCATGATAAAATAATTATGACAATAAAAGAAGAGCAATTTGTCAACATTGAATATCAAGTTGAGGTAGATTTCTTTAAATCGATGAGCTCTCTCTATTCTTCTATCTCGATTCTCTTCTTATATATATAAAATATGGGTTTTATAGTATTTTAGAATGACATTTTTTATAAATTTAATTAAAATTTTATAGCATTTATTGGAAGATCTATATTAAATCTTTTAGTTATAAATCATTTATCAAGCATTTAAGTATTTTCAATAACTCCCAATTTTCTCCCATGCATTTTCACATGGTTTTGTTAATCAAAATCTCTCAAATTGTTAAATTTGAAAATTTTGTGATAAAATCTGCATAAATCTTGATTAAATACAACTACCAAACATCTTTTGAGTTTATGTTTCTAGAATAATGGGTAAGATGCATTAGAAGTTTGATTCAATGTAAAATGTAGTTAATAGATAATTAATTTTATATATATATATAATATTGGTATGTTATCTAAATATATATTTGACCAATGACAAATTCTTATATAAAATTTTAGTTGCAACATTCTAAAATTATATATAGGACATTCTAAATTTTGATTTCAATAAATTTAAAAATAAACTAATTTTTTTTAAAAGTAAAATACAAATTTTCAAATTCATAAAAAATGCTATTTTTGTAAATATAAAATAGTATATGTTAAAAATGTAAATACACAAGAATTGTGTGCTATGTATGTAAATCTTCAACATAAAATCAAAAAATTATCATGAAAAAAGTGATTAGTATAAATCTCAAAATCATTGAATCTATTTTTAAAATTAGTATAATATTAATTATGTATATATTTATTTATTTATCTCAAAATAAGGCTTTAAAATTAATTCAGATCAAATTTTGATGGGATAACATATAACAAAACTTTTGGGAAGATTTAAATTGATGTCACATAATTCTTATGAATTTGCACATATAATGCCTAAAATTTGATATATAGTATTTTTTATACATGAATTTTATATTTTATAAAATTTATGATAATAGTATTTTTGATGTAATAATAAAATTTAAGTTTTATTATATAAATCTTAAAATTTATATTTTCAATTTCGGTTTAATCATTAATACTTTTTTATTTTTATGGTTTTAACAATTTCATTATTTTTATATTCAATTTTGATTATATTTTAATTATTTTGTTATAAAACATAAAACATATATTTTAGATAAGAGCAACATTAGAAATTAGTTTTTGATTACTATGATTCTTAATATTATTATTTTATTTTTAAGATAAATATAATATAAACTTTAATTGATTCTTATTTTTTAAATAAATTAAATTATTTTTAGACCCAATTTTTTATTAAAATTGATCAGTATATTTTGGTGTAATATAAAATTAAAAAAAAATTAGATAGAAATTCAACTTATAATATATAAAAATTTAAGCATAACGCCATAATAAATTTTTGATAGAATTTTGAGATATAAGTGATAGCTATCATCCTTCTTACACCAATAAAATAATAATAATAAATAAATATTTTATTTTTATGTTATTATTTTTGAATATTTAAGTCAATTTAATGATAAATTCATATATAATAATTTTAAAAAAAAAAAACCACTCAAACTCTTTTGAGGGATGATGGCGATGTTGTATAATCTGCACCACATAATAATATTATTCGATGCGCTATATTTTAATTATATTTTAACCTTATTTTGAAAAAATTTTAATAAAAATAATTATTTTTAATATAATATAGCTATCTTGGTGTGATTTAATTTTTTAAATTAAAAAATTTTATACTTATCCTAATCAGTAACTTTTTTATTAACATCTTAATCACTATATTTTTTTTAATAAAGCTGTAGCTTTGCAAAACATATTCTAAATAAACTCTCAATCATTTTCGCATTTTTTTCGAGCTGTTTAAATACAGTAATAATAAATTTTAGTAGAATTTCTTCTTTTTTCTCAGTTTATATAATTATTACTTTTCAGTTGTCCCTCCCAAAAGGCCAAAATGGCCATCAGGAGTTCACTAGTCCTCTCTTTTAGAAAGAAAACCTCGCATTTTAAGCTTTCGCCTCGTTCGCTTACCTTTCTTCTCACCGGATTCTCGCTGCTGGCGACATCGAAGGCGATGGCTTCCTCAACCAAAGAAGAAAGCGTCTATATGTCTAAGCTCGCCGAGCAGGCGGAACGCTACGAAGAAATGGTGGAGTTCATGGAGAAGGTAGTCAACTCCCTGCCCGACGGCGAGGAGCTGTCAGTGGAGGAGCGCAATCTCATTTCAGTAGCGTACAAGAACGTTGTCGGCTCTCGCCGTGCCTCTGGCGCATCGTCTCGTCAATCGAACAGAAGGAAGAAGGACGCGGCGCTGCCGACCGAGCCGCTGCTGCTCGCGACTACCGCTCGAGGATCGAGTCAGAGCTGTCCGCGATCTGTGCTGGAATCCTTCGACTGCTCGATTCTCGGCTTGTTCCCTCCGCCGCCACGGCTGATTCCAAGGTTTTTTACTATAAGATGAAGGGCGATTATCACAGATATCTCGCGGAGTTTAAGACTGGAGACGAGAGGAAGGAGGCGGCTGAGAGCACGCTCTCTTCTTACAAGGCGGCGCAGGTGATTGGGATTCCGATCTGTTGGATTTGAGACGAGCTAGGGTTAGGGTTAGGGTTAGTGTTAGGCTAACGTTTGAGAATTGGATCTTCTCACGGTATGTAGATATTTTCAGGATATTGCTGTGGCAGAGTTGTCCCCACTCATCCGATCCGGCTTGGGCTGGCGTTGAATTTCTCGGTGTTTTACTATGAGATCTTGAATTCACCGGATAGGGCTTGTAATATGGCGAAGCAGGTTAGAAGTAATCACTTTCTATGCTTCCATTTCCGTCACTTTCTTGTTAAATGTGTTCAGGATCTTCTGTTATTTCCATTATTCTGGATTTGTGGCAACGGAGCAATTCTTGTGGTGATGATATTACGGTGGAATTTGATAATATTCTTTCAGCTATTGATTATTCTATGGCTTGGCATATGTTTTACTTATTTGCTTCTAGTATTGAGACTTTAGAACATCCATTGCAGATGTAGGGTTATTTAGTTTTCTGATTACTGGATAAATAAGGCTTTGTGTTTATTTTCTTTCATGTATTTAAGACGGTGTATTTTTTTTAATGTATAACACATCCTGTTTCTCATATCATTTTTGACTAAAATGCTTAACAATATCAATATAACAGGCTGGTGAATTTGTGAAGTTGCTTGAAGTTGATTAAGGATTGTGTCAATTATTTCTAAAAAAATACATTTTTGCTAAAACAACTTTGCATATGGATTTATTTGTTTTTTCATGTGCATTGTAGCCATGAGCTGTTATTCCATCTGTTTTGCTACCATAAACTTCCCTTGAATCAGGTTTCATTTTAAAGTAGAAAAGTTTTTCTGTTTGAAGTTCGACTTACCTTATCTTTCAGTTCTTTTTTTAAATCCAAATATAAGTCAATTTGAACTTTTTTTCCTTTTAAATGGATGTATATTAGCATCAAACTTTTTTTAAAACATTGATATGTAATGGAATGTTGGCTGGGATATTGATATATAGAGTGATGCCATGTGAAATTTGTGGAAGCCTTGAGAAATCATTGAAGAGAGAAGAGGAAGAATAATAAGGCATATTTCAAGAAAAGGAAGATGCATGTAATGTGCCATTTCCATTCTAATAACCAGAACCCACCATTATAACCCTTGAACTGCTATTTATAATAAAATATCCTACAAGACTAAATACTTAAACTTTTCCTACACTAAAGTATGATGTTACTATCACTGATAATTAAATAATGGCAAGAGGCCAATCATAATCTAAGAAAAGAAATACAATAAAATGGCTTGCCATACTATGGCAAGACTTATGAATTTTCTTGTTATGCATTACTTCTTTCAACGGAAAGTATATTCCAAAGAGTTTGAATGTTACTCAAGAAAAAAAGTAAAAGGTATCTTATTAAAGTGCCAAAGTAATGAAATATTTCTCATTAGGAACACACATCTGTGAAAAATAGTCATTCCTGATTAAGAAGAAATGAAGAGACTACTTTCCCATATATATATATATATAGAGAGAAAGAGAGAGAGAGAGAGAGAGAGAGATACACAACTCCTTTTGTAGCTCATCCATCAAAGAATCAAATTGTAGAACCTATTAAAAAAACAATTAGCTCTGAAATTAGTTTCTTTAGTTTAGAATTATAGTTGAAATAAACTATATGAACAAAGGGTAATTTTGATGTAGATTTAGACCTAATTGATAGATGGAGAAAATCCATATACTTTTATTATATTTTTTGTTTTTTTTTATCCCTAATGACTCATGGATAGGTTTAGGATTCATGATTTCATGCCTAGGGTTAAGTTTTTATTTATTTATGTGTAAAAGATGGTTGGGGATATATAGAGATAATGTATCAGAATCAGTCTAAAGAGAGAATGGGTAGAGTGAGAGAGAGGAAAAGGGTGGTTTTCTTGGGAGTGGAGTATTTGTAGTGAGACAAAGGAGTGGGGATTAACTATATGAGGTAGAGATGTGCACTTTTTTGGTATTATGATTAGGGAACAAAATTTAGAGAGAGGAGCGGGGGTTTGTTTCTTTAGGAATAATTTGAATTACATAGCTAGAAAGTTCCTATTTTTTTAAGTGAGAGTTGGGGATTTAAAATTTTGTAATTTAAATTTTAAGTTAAAATTACTCTTTTTTGTAATGATTGTTAGTCAACTACTGAAGAAAAATATAACAAGATGCCTTGGGCTACTATGGGAGATTAAGCAAATGTTCTTTGGATTAAGTTTTGGTTGGCTAAGGTAATTATGAACCGTGCAAATTATAGCCATTATAATGGTCAATTTCCTAAGAATGGTAACAAAATGTATACTATTGAAATTTGAAGGTGCCTTTAGGAATATTCTGAATTAGATGATTAGAAGTTCCTTTTGTGGATCGGGGATAGTTTTTTAAAACTCTTGAATTTAAATTCAAATTAGTTTAAAATGTCTTGTTTTGTGGAGGCTTCTAGAGATGGGGAAACGGATTAGAAAGAGAACAAACAATGACGGAAAAGCTATTATGGGAGATCAAGGGTTTTGGGAAGGAGTTCTAGTTTTGCTAGGGTAATTGTAGTTGATGGCTTAAGAGTGAAAATCAAAAGCCCATTGAGAACTTCAGACATACCTTGAAACAATTGTTTATTATAATATTGATTATCATTTTATTTAATCGTCGATGAAGATTTTTTAATGTAGTTTTATACTAATTTATTTAGAGTGACACATCAGATTATTTATGAGAACTTTGAAATTGAGGTTGTGGGGAAGCTAGGAAAGCAGATACAAATAGAGAAGAAGATGAAGAACTAAATACATAGACTAAGAGTAACGATAAGCATCTTTTTCAATTATTGTAATCCATCATTGCATATCTCTTAGGCTTTGATTTATTAGAAAATCCTACAAAATAAGACAAAATACTTATTTCTAAATTATTCAATGACTTTTGCCTTGATAATGAAAAGGAATATAAGTAAAGACAAAACATGAAGCGAAGAAAATAAATAGGATAATATTGACACCAGAAATGTTGGAACATGATGCATAATTCATACTTATTTTACATCCAATATGCTTGGTATTTATTGACGGACCAAAATTGTCTTAGTTTAAATAAGCTTTCAAAAGACTAGGAGAAATGCAAGCTTATTTTAATAGGTTTTTTTGTATGTTATATATTTTTCATGCCATAAATTTATGATTAGAAAATACAATAATTACAACAAAGATAGGTAACAAGAATTGCTAGAGAAAAATGAAATACATTAGATAAAATAATTATAGCATGGATGCATAAGTAACCATCATAGTTTAAAACCCAATTAGTTGGGATGCCTAGCTTGAAGCCAGGAAAGTGATGATTGATTTTTATCATATTTAGGCCTTATCTGATGAATAAGATATTAAATCTTCTATTCATTAGTGCTCACCATTTAGGAAGCTCTCATTTGAATCATGAGAATGTTATGAAAGATGATCTTTTGAGACTGCACCAATATTAGGAGCTTCCAATTAAGGTGGATCAATATCTAATGTATTATTTTGTAAGCAATGTAGTAATATAGTTGTAACTACTAGTAAGGAGGGGCAACAATTTTAGTTTCCAGAGAAAATCAATTGGACTATGATTCTAAGTGCAAATCTCAGCTAACAAAAGAGCAATAGTCACTATAAGAGCAGGAATGATTTGACCATTTGAATGTAACTCTTAATCTTGAATGTTTTGTTTCCTTAAATCAATATGGGCTTTGAAGCAACCAATATAATTGTGGTAAAGACCTTGAACAATATTGGAGGATGCCTCAACAACTCAACCTTCTACTAGTAATCATAAACTAATGTGCCTCTACGCTCTTCTTTATAAAGTGGAAAAGTAATTTCCATTTCACTAGGACCTTGACCACTAATTACCTTGAAAGTCGGATGTGTGGCAACATTATGAAAGTTAAATTAAAGAATGATTATATTAAAGGAATTGTTAGAGTAACATTTATTAGGATTTCCAAGATTAACAACCTTATTTCATATCAAATGAACATATTAAAGACAGATGTTCTCATCATAAGGCAATTCCTTTAATATATTCTTTAATCATAAGGCAATTCCTTAATTATATCATTACCCTTTATATCTAAATAATATTATTTGATTATCTTATTAGAGTTATATTAATTTCATGAGAACATCTTTATTAGACAAATTATGCAAATCATGCAAATGATATAAAGAAAAACACAAATACAATACTAATAATGATTTATAATCTAGTCTCATAAGATAAAATGATAAAAACAATTGAAAACATACATGCTACACAAATATGAAATGCATATGTAGATGAGCAATCTCCTTGAAAAAGTTTCTCAAAATGACTTAAATATTAGTGAAGATGATTTAAACACTTTCAAATTGAACTAAATATCAAAAGTCAAATTTCTTTTATTGTTGTTGTTATTAACAAATTTATTGAAATATTGATGAAATCTCACTCTCACTAAATCTTTATTTATGAAGTTGTGAGTAAAGAAATAAAAAAATTTCACCCATTAGTAGGCTAAGGTTTGTACACCGTCACATCTAAGAGTCACCTTATCAATTTGTTCAATTGCTCTTCAACTACAATAAACATGATTTGCTCACTCCCATATTTAAGAGTAATTTCTATTTCACAAAGAAGCTAATATTCACAATCAAGATTAGATTCAAATTCTATATAAATTTTTGGTTCAATTTTAATGTTAAATTCAATATATTATTGTGACTTACACTCAAAATTAATCAAATATTCCAATGTAATTCATATCTCTGGCTCACATTCAATTTCAATCTTTGTTTAAGTATATGTTTAGTTTTATATTAAATAGTTTCTATGAGAAGTTTAAATTCATAATCAATGTTATAATGAATCAAGAGTTTAAACTTATAATCAACATCAAGTTCAAGTTCTAATTTAGGTTCAAATATGATTATAGGCTCAATGTGAACTGCAATGTCAATTTATAATGATGTTTAGATTAATCAAATTCAATCTCAAATTTTGGCTTCAGCTCTTGTTCAAGTGAAGATAAAGGCAGATGGACTAACATAGATATATATTCAAAATCCAGATCATCAAAAAAATTAATTTGTAACCCTAAATCACAATATAATTCATTTTCAAAAGATATTCACAAACGATGATTTCCTAAATAATAAGAACTTTGAACACACATGATTTTTATATTTGGGTATGTTTGAAAGGCTTTGAAGGAGAAGATAATAATTTCTCAATAGATACTTTAAGTATATGCTATAGTCACGAGAAGCAAAGTATTGTTGCTTTCAATTTTCCATCATACTCCTTCCTAATCCTTTAACACTAATTTCATATATTCATTTAAGAAGGACATTTATCCTTTAATATACATAACCAATTTATCTAAATATATATTCAATCATAATGATTATTTATAAATGTTACTCTTAACAATTCCTTTAATATAACCATTTATCAGGGTTTCCAAGAAGAACATCCTTATTTCATTTGATTAATAATGATATATTAAAGGAATTGTGTTATGATGAGAGCATTCGTCTTATTAGATCACTTTGAATGGTTTTCATTTAGATCTGTAGTGGATTAAATGTAAGAAAAAATGAGCCATATAAAGTCAAATGATATATCGAGATAAATGCTTATGAAATTGAAATTTTCAGAAGCCCTAATAGTATGATAAACTTCAATGTACCGTATTTGATTTTATCATAATCTTGCTACAAATATAGTGGATTCTTTTCTATTTTTATCTTGTCACGAAAATGTATCTAGTATCTTATCAAACATATTTACTCATCTTGTTTTAGAAGCTATTTTATGACTTATATATAAAGGATTATATCCATTATCGGTAGTGGATATCACTAGTTTCTTGTTTCTTAGGATGATTGATTTATATGTGATGATTCATTGATTATTGCACAGGATGCACATCAATTTAGCCAATTGTCATGAAAAATATCAAACATTTAATGTGTCAATGCCACATTTTTTTAAGTAAAATAAGGCAAAACTAAAGGCAACACTATTATGTTTTGCAAACTATAACATTCATGGATTTTCCAAGACTCATTTGATTCACAAACTGCATTAATCAATAACCTTATATTCCTAGGATTGTAACAATCTTCTTTATAGGTTTCTCTGTTTTTTATTCCTTCTTGGGATTCTACTTCCTAGGATTTTAGCATAGCTAATTTTTATTTTTCTTTTATTACTTTATTTTTTTAGGATTGTGGCAATCAATGCATCTTTACTTACTTTAGTTGCTTCTCTACTATAATTCTTTTTTTAGCTTTTCTCTACTTCGATTCTTTTTTGTATTTGGCTACTTTAGCCAGTTGTTGCAAACACACAAATTTTGTTCATGTGCTGGAACTAAGACTTCCATGTGCTAGAATTCATAGAACTTATTTTACTTGAGCAAATTTTAATGGACTCTGAATGTTTTTGTATTTTAGCACTTTGGATTATACATAAAATCTCGATTTAACAAAATTCCAGATTTTTTTTTCAATGCTTGTATGTATTGTTGCTGTGAATTATTCAAGTGCTTTAGAGGTCTTAGTGACTACTTCTTGGAGTTAGTTTTTATGTACTTGCATAAGACCTGGATCTCTTATTGAATGATTTTTTATACTTATCAAGATTGTGATAACAAGACTAGATGAGAGAAATCATAATGAGTAAAGTATAGTGATTGAGGCACTAGATGATGTAATAAATAGTAAGATTATTTAAATATGATCTGAATGATGTAATAATTTAAATATATGATAAATATCGATAAAAAAATAAATAGAACTTATATATAAATAATATGTTCAATATTTTTAAATTTAAAATTGGTATAAAGCTGGTTAAGCTATAATTATATTTAAATTTTAAAAATATGTTATAGATTTATAAATATAAATATAATTTATAATAATAATATAATTTGCAAAATATTTATTAAATATTTTTTATAACCTTTATATTATTAAAAAAAAATTTTATATTTTGAGTTATAATTTATAAGAAGACTACAAAGTTAAAATTAAAACGTTTTTTTATGTTCTTGCATCAAGCCCATTTAACATTTCTGAAGTCCAAATCATGTAACCTAATTCCTCATTCTCATAATTTAATTTAGATTTCAACATATTCATAGTTTTTTTTTAATCTCATGTCATAGGAGAGAGTTAATGTTACATTGGTATATTAAAGAAGAGCTTTATAATATGAGTTTATAACTCATTTGGGTGGAAGCCTGGTGGGCATGATATGAATTAGCTTGGCCTAAGCTCATGTGAATGAGATTTAATATAATAGTTCAGGTTTTATAATATTTATTTTAAAATATTTAAAATTAAAATATTATGTTTAAAGATTGGTCGGATTGCCATACTACTGGTTCATTAGGACCTTATAGTCTAGTTTTACATCCATGGTTATAAGTTTAATTTAATATAATTTATAGATTTAAATTTTATAAGAAAAATTTAACTATTGGATTGAGAATTAAAGGTGATTAAAAGGGTTAGATTTTGACCTATGATTCTACATATAATCATGATCAGTTGGCTTATTTGTTGGCCTAAATAGTGATTCAAACTGTTTTTATCGATTTGACACGAAAATGATTTTTATGATTACTCAGAATAATCTTATTCTTGGTTCACAATTGAATCAGTTGAATCTTATCTTAGGTGTTCTAATGTATTATGAGTATAGAATTAATGAAATATAGTGGTTTTGAATTTGTAGATGTCTGGTTGGGAGTAAAACCAGTTTGAAGTAATTTTGTGGCAAATTTAGAATACCATACTTAGCTCATTTTCAATCCATTCTCTTTGCATAAATTAGGCAATTTCAAAATACAAGTTTGGAAATCTTCACAGACCCTCGCAAACAATGTAGAACGTGACCTCTACAACCTATGTCCTCGCACTTATCTAGTGCCAACGTTGTATGCCCTCGCACTTATGTAGTGCCAACGTTGCATTTATTAAGCATTCACCTTGCAAACCCTCACCTCCGCCAAGCATTGATCTTGTTTCTCTTGATTGTTGATCTCATGTAAACTCTCACTTCAACCTTCAACCTTCAACCTT
Source organism: Cymbidium sinense (assembly GCA_021442155.1). NCBI lineage: Eukaryota > Viridiplantae > Streptophyta > Magnoliopsida > Asparagales > Orchidaceae > Cymbidium > Cymbidium sinense. The sequence goes on from CM038230.1 coordinate 5,615,004, forward strand.
ACGTTCATCGGGCGCTGATGTTACTTACAACATATTTTCTATGTTTTGAATTTCATCAAAACAAATAGAAAATATTGTTTCATTGCAATTGATTTTCATTAGCAAAACAAGAACCCTAATTCAACTTACAAAGCATTTCGCTTTGTATTTTAAATGCTTTCAATCAAATAACCCTTTAAGTTACATCTAGAATCAAGTCCATCCGATCAAGTCGACCTAAAATTATGTGGGCATTAGTTCAAATGATTTGTAAAGAATATGTTTAACTCTTCATACAGTAGTGACAAAGAACAAGTGAAAAAAAAAAAGGATTGATGAAGCCAATCCCAAACAGTTTAGATAAGGTTGTTCATGATGGTGATAACACTTAAGTGTAATGCTCTATGCTTTGCTATTAACCGTATACAATTCATTTTGTGTGCATTCATCATGTAACATTCATATGGTCCAGCATCTAATTTGCATTCTCTGTATGCGCACCTATTTTTATTGTTTGAAAACTGCTCTTAAATCATCAATTAAGAATTGTCACAAATATTTTCTCTGTTTTTCTGATCTTCCCCTAATTTCCTCTCTTTGATCTTCAAAAGAATAATGTTGACTTAATCTTATTGTTCTGTTACTATTTACTCTTCCATTCAATTTCCCAATTCTTTGTTTTTTTTATTTGAAACTTCAAATCTAATTTTATATGACCAATCTTCAAAACAATTGTTCTCTTCTGCTCTCTGTTATCAGGCATTTGATGAAGCTATTGCAGAGCTGGACTCCCTCGGAGAGGAATCATATAAGGATAGCACTCTCATCATGCAGCTTCTTCGTGATAATCTCACCTTATGGACTTCTGACATGCAGGTCCCTATTCATTTTTCATGTTCTCCTCTCTCTCTCTCTCTCTCTCTCTCTCTCTATATATATATATATATATATATATATATATATTATAATATGTCTGTATTTATATTTTAATGGCTTATACAGGATGAAGGGGTTGATGAGATGAAAGAAGCTTCCAAACCTGAGAAAAAATAGTAACAATGAACTGGCATCCTGATTACCCGTGTTTGCTTGTGGTCTAGTCTTGTGTTCTTATTATTAGGAATGGCAGATTGGCCATCCTAAGTTTTTTTTTAAAAAAATTATTAGCTTTGACTTAAATTGTCATGTTTAACGGTATAGTTTATGTGCTTGTGCTGTGTTTTAAATCCAGCTTCTATTGTCTTGTCTTGTTTCATCTGAGAAGGCTATTCTTAAGGTTTTCTTTTTTCTTAGTCTGATTCTCAGCCTTTTGAGTCTTTTGTTTGATATATGGGTTATTTGTGCTTTAGTATATTATTAACATTTCCCCTTAGATCATAACAAATTATGCATTGTGGTCATCTTTATCCCATGCGGATTGAATTTTGTTCATTAAAGTTTTTTTTAAGGATAATTTACATACATATTGCCCAATTCTTATACATTTACATATCTAATAACTAAAATTAGATATTTATTTATCTAATATTTTGTTATGTTTAAAAATGTGTATTTTATTTTTAAAAATAAATGATAATGATATTTTGATGTGATATTGAAGATTAGAGTGTTATGTATATAAATAAAAAAGTAAATTTTAGATGTTAGATATAATATATAAGAATTGTACTATATGTATGTAAATATTCATATTTTTAATTAAATATGTAATAAAATGTTTTTTTAATAATTTTTTAGGGCTTATAAATTATATTAAATAATATTTATATATTTATTTATTTATTTATTTATTTATTTATTTTGTAAAAGGTTGTGTTAAAACAACAATAGAAAATAGATTAGGGCTTATTCTGTTTAACTCCTCAATTACAAATCTTTTAAAGAAAATTACATTCCAATCACTCATTTTAAGAAGGCCATTAGTAACTTTGATTTTATTTTATTTTATTTTTCTGGTTGGTGTGCATTTTCTCGAGATGAGCATCAGAGCTTTTAAGGCTTATTTTTTAATATAATTGTTTATTCTAGAAAATTAGTATTTTTTTAAACTACTATGAATATTATATTTTTCTTTTCTTTAAAAGGTTGGTGATATGAATCTGGTTCGGTGAGAATTAGTTATTCGAGTTGACTCACTGGTGGAATCAACCCTACTGAAGTGATTATCAAGGGAGATGATCAGTGCCTTCAACCTTGGATGCTTTTCTTAGCCGTTAGCAAGACTTGGATTGTCTTTTGAGCTACGCCTTAAACCGCTTTGATTTGTATTATTCTTTTTCTCGCCTTGGATCGCTCGATCGCGCGCTCGGATCTCCTTTCTTACTGTGGATTCCACACGCGCCTTCTCGCTTCGCTCGATTGACCGTGCTCCTTGGATTGAATCGAGCCTTGAATGGGGTTTACCAGTTTCTTGGTCATGTGATGAAGCTTCTAGGGAAGCTTGCTTTAACCCTTTCTTTTGTTTTGTTTCCTTGACAATTCAGTGTCGAATCACCTGAGAGAAGGAGGAGTGCAGGAGCGGAGGAGAAACTTAGGGTTTTGTCGAGGGAAGATGAGCGGTGGTTTCGAGGATAACCAGAAAAAACTAAGGAGAGGAAGGAGAAGAAGATAGAAGAAGAAGTTTTCTTTGAATATTTGATTACCCTCTGTTGGGATTTATACCTTCTATTTATAGTTTTCTTTTCTTTCTATATCCTAGATCTAGACCTTCTATACCGCTAACGGTTTTCTGTTACGATGTTCTTATTCTTGCTTCTATCGTTCGGAAGTTTACGTAACTGTTGTTACTTACTCTTCTTAGTTTCTTTGATCACTCGCATTTGGTAGTTAATTGTATGGATTTATTTTACTTTCGGGGGGCTGGACATATTTGTCGTTGATTGCTTTTGTTCTTGGTCTTGTATTATTAAAGTTTGTATATATTTTGTTTGACCTTTGATAACCGTTGTAGATATTCTTTATTCTCGATCTTGTTGTAACACCGCTATTCGCTTGGTTTTAGTCTGTAATTTATTTGGTCGAATGTTTAATTTTAGTCTCGTTAATGTTATATTTTGGGATATTGGTGAAATCTTTTAGCCAACTTGGCCTTCTTCTATCCCTTTTATTTTTGTTGTTAATTTGAGGATATGGATTCATATCATTACTCCTCCTCCCACATTGACCTTGTCCTCGCGTCAAAGTCGAAAATGTTTCTTTTATTTCTTCCTCGATACCCAGGAAGCCTCTAGCTAGAAGTCCTTCCCATTGTATTAAGACTTATTTAATTTGATGATCTCCTTGTAGTATTGTTACGTGATCTCTAAAACTTTCATAGGCTGCATCGCCTCTTGAACTAAGTTGCTACTTTTGCTAGGTGGATTGTAGAATCTGTATTGCTTGATGCGGATACATGAAATACATTCTTATGTTTGACAACTCTATTTTATATGCAGCAGTCCTATCTTACGTAGAACTTTGAAAGGACCATATATTTTCTTTGTAGTTTTATGATTCACGAGACCAAGTTTGTCTATGTAGTTTAACTAATACCAAATCCTTTACTTTGAATTGAAGTTCTCTTCATGTTTACCATTAGCTTCATTCTGAGCTTCTGTAAATTTGTTTTAAGTAGTAGTATTCTATCCCTCTTGTAACACTGCTTTCTACCCTGATAGTTATCTTCGCTTATAATGTATTTCAAGAGGAAGTCGCCATATACTATTTGAAAAGGAGTCATCTTTGTGGAAGTCTTGATGGATGTATTATAGGAGAATCTAAGGAAAGAATTGTAACCACATCCTTGGTGTCTCTAATACAAAACTCCTTAGATATTGCTTTAGATTCTTTGGTTACCTCCTTGACCATCATTCGAGGATGGTATGCACTATTGTGTTTTAATTTGGTTCCACTTGACGCAGTTCTTGCCGAAGTTGCTCAAAAAATTGGGTCTCTATTTGAGATTATACCTTGTGGTATTTCATGTAGTTTTATAATGTCTGTAATGAAAATCAGCTATATATGATCAGAAATTATTTGGAAGAGAAGTGAGTATTTTGATACTATCAACCACTACTAATATAGTTATTTTATTGAGACATGGGTAGTCGCGATAAAATCCATCGATACTTCCTCCCAAATGGCTTGGTATGTAGAGGTTGTAGTAATCCTGGCTTTTGAGTGTCATACTTGACTTGTTGACAAATAGAGTTAATACAAAGTGTTTAATATCTTTATTCATACTCCGGTAGAATTGTTGCTTAATTTTGGCCAAAGTCTTCGAATTCCTCCATGGCCTCCTACCGGTGTTGAATGTAATTCTCTTATAATAGTATTTTGTATGTTGAATCTTTGGCTATGACAATCCTATCTTTATCTTGTATCAACCCATTAACTAGTGTATATTTAGGAAATAAACTTGGATGATATTTTTCTATAAAGTTCTTGTAGTTCAAGAGTACTGTGTTTCCTCTGTGATTTATTGTATTATAGTATTGAATTTTGAGTATAAACAACTAAGTGAATGACATAAGTGATTTAGATTTGTCAACTGTAGAATTATCAGATGTAGAGCTTTTCCGGATAAGGTATCACCGCTTTGTTTGCAATCTCTAGTTTATATTCAATAGGTAGTTATATCCTAGAGCTTAATTAAAATCTTTAGAGTCTCAATTATTTGTTGCATTAATTCCCTTATGCTCTTTTGATCTGTCATGATGGTAAACTTGTTACCTAGCGATATTATCTCCACCTTGCTATTATTTCTATTATAGCATACAATTCTCTTCATATGTTGATTTTTTTGTAATGATGGTGATAGCTTTACTAAAATAAGCTATAGGATGGTGCTTTGTATTAAAACAGCCCAATCCGTATGCATCTGCCTCTATGATAAAAGGTCGAGAAAAATTTGGATAATATTGGGTAGATGTCATTGCTTGTTTTAATTGTAAGAATGCTATTTTTGCTTTTGTCCATTGAAACCGCCGCTATTAACATAGAAGTTAGTGGAGGCAATGGCTACATAGTTTTTAATAAATTTTCTATAATAGCCGCTTAAACCCAAAAAAATCTCTTAAGCTTGATAATTGGGTAAAAGCCATGCTTGATCGCTTGAATTTTTTGGGATCCACCGCTATACCCGTGGATAAAATGTGTCATAAATACTCAATTTTGTCTTGTATAAATGAGCATTTAGATGATATAACAATGAATGCTTTAGTTGTTCCAATACCTTTTGGAGATGAGTTTGATGTAACTCCAAGGTCTTGCTATATATAAATATATCATCAAAAATATTAAGACAAATTTTCTTAAGAAAGGTTTAAGATCGCATTCATTAAAGCTTAGAATATTGATGGTGCATTTGTTAATCCAAATGGTATAAACTCATAGTCCCTCATGGGTTCTAAAAGTCGTTTTGTAGATGTCTTCTTCACCATTCGATTTGGTAATATCCCGATCTTAAGTCTAATTTTAAAAATATTGTGGCTCCATATAATTCATCCATAAGTTCATCCTGAGTGGAATAAGAAATCACGTATTGTTACTTTATTTAAAGCTGTAATCCACAGAATCTCCAAGTTCCATCCTTCTTTTGATTAAAAGTCTTTGGAGAAGAGGGGGCTAATGCTTTCTCTGATTATGCCATCCCAACATTTCTTTAATTAATTTTTCAATTTCTATTTTCTAAAAGTGTGGATATCTGTAATTTTTTACTCTCACCGGTTGAGTTTCGTGGCGTATGGATCGATGGTCTATATCCTTTCTTGGAGGTAAGCTTGGGACTTTGAAATAGTTCTTGATATTGGGATAATAGTTGTATCCCCGCAGTAAGTTATCAATTCTTTATAGAGGAATATGTTCCCTATCATTTCTCTAACTGGAAATATAAGACTATTTTCTTCTTTTCGCAATTTGGTGAACTGATGGAATGAAATGCTATTCACGTGGAGGTCGTATCCCATTGTAACTATACTAATCTGTCATTAAAGTAGAATTTTATAGTTAGCTTTTTATAGTCAATTGTACATTCACCCAATTGTTCTAATTGAACACCCAAAATCACATCTACTCCTTGCATGGGTAACAAGAATCGCTGGTAAAGGTATTCCTCAGGTTGGATAGAATATTAGAACATATTCCTAAACATTTTAAGGTTTCTCCATTGCTATTAATACTTGAAAACCGAATGCGTGTGTTACTTTATACAATGAATTTTGCTAGTTTTGACTTAATGAAATTGTGGGTCAACAATCAATCAAGACTTGTACTTTTGTTTCCAATCACCTTGTAATCTTAAAGTTCTAGGATTAGACACGTAAATGCATTGAGATTGGAAATTCATCCGTAATATTTGCATTTTTAGATTCTTCGCATATATTGCTCTTGATTATCATTGATCACCATTAAGGCAAATAATTTGGATTTGCATATGTGACCTCTGTGATATTTTTCATTATAGTTAAAACATAATCCTTTCTTTCTTCTTTCTTCCAACCGTATTGTTTTTAATTTACGGATTGGGATGTTTTGTTGGTCATATTATTATTCGGTTGGACTAGGGTAAAGTAAAGGTGGTTGGTATATCGTGGTTGTTTTAGTGGTAAAGCTTGATTGGCTCGTAATTTCTTGTCATGGTAATTTCATTAGCTAGCCTATCTTCCATTAGTTTAGCTAATTGAAAAGCTTGTAGGGAGTTGAGGCTCTTACTTCCCTTTTAATATCATGTCTTAGCCTGATTCAAAACAACTTTGTAAAATTGTGTGGAATCACGAAATTTGATTAGCTAGCTCTTCAAATTCTTTGTAAAATTAACTGTAGATTTCTAGCTTGTCCAATTCTCCTCTCAAATCTAGATAGAGATGGACCAAATCTTTGAATGACCGTTCTTGGAATTGTGTCCATGAGTGCAACTGTTTATTTAAGTGCATCCACCGATACCGCCTTAGTCGTACATCCATGTAAACCGATGCAATGAGAAATTTCGGTCTTCGATATATAATAAAAAATTGGTCCGCTTTGAGCCCAATCTCGGGTTTTCCATTGAACCGATATATCTACTTTTGTGTCTACTATTTTGTCAGTATATGTTGTCTGCTTTGGAAAGAAAATTTCATGAGAAGGAGTGCATACTGTGATTATTGTTATTCTTGATGATTATTTTCCAAATTTTCTTCTATAGAAGATAATCTTCTTGATACTTCATTTAATATCATAGTGATTGAAGACATATGTTCATCTGTTTTATTGAGTCTTCCTACACACTCATCTATTGTCTTGTAGGTGTCTTGTTCCTTCGCCATTTTTTTTCGAGTGATGTAGTCAACAAGAGCACCAATGATATGAGTCGGTGAGAATTGATTCTGGTTCAATGAGTTGACTCACTCGAGTGGCATGAACCCTACGAGTTAAGTGATTATCGGGGAGATGATCGGTGCCTTCAACCATTGGATGGCCTTTTACTTGGATCTAGCACTTGGATTGTGTCTCTTTTGAGCCTGAACCGTCTGATTTGTATTGTTCTCTTCGCCTTGGATCTGTCGATCGTATGCTCGGATCTCCTTTCTTACGGTAGTGGATTCCACGCGTGCCTTTCGCTGATTCGATCTTTTGCCTTGATCTGTTCCTTAGAATGAATCGAGCCTTCAATGGGGTTTACTACCGTTTTGGTGATGAAGCTTCTAGGGAAGCTTGCTTTAACCCTTTCTTTTGTTTTGTTTCCTTGACATGAGTCGAATCACTCCAGAGAGAAGGAGGGGAGTGCGGAGGAGAAATTTAGAGTTTTTTGCGAGGGAAGATGAGCGGTGGTTTTCGGTGAGGATAACTAGAGAAAACTAAGGAGATGAAGGAGAAAAGAAGATACGTAAGAGAAAAGTTTTCTTTTGAATATTTGATTACCCTGTTGGGATTTCTACCTTCTATTTATAGTTTTCTTTTCTTTCTATATCCTAGATCTAGACCTTCTATACCGCTAACGGTTTCTGCATACCGTTTCTTATTCTTGCTTCCGCCCTGGAAGTTTAAAATGCAATCTGCTGTTACTACTCTTCTTGGTTTCTTGATTTATCGACTGTCCTTTGGTAGTTTCATATGGATTTATTTTACTTTCGGGGCTCGACATATTTGTCTGTTGATTGCTTTTGTCGAGTCCTGAGTCTTGTATTAAAGTTTGTATATATTTTGTTTGGTGGCATTGTAGATCTTCTTTATTCTTACTGATCTCTATGTAACACTACTATTCCGCTTGATTTTAGTCGGTAATTTTTTCTCGGTCGAATGTTTAATTTTAGTCTCTCTGATGTTATATTTTGGGATATTGGAAATCTTTAAATTAACTTTGCCTTCTTGTCCCCTTTTATTAATTTGGGGATATGGATTCATATCAGTTGAATAATAATTTTAACTAGTTATTGTATTCTGATTATATATATAGTATATTACACATATTTTATAATTTTAAATTTTATTTTGATAAAAATTGTATAAAAATATATTGAGAGTTTTTTTGTCATTAATTTATATTGGCGCTTTTATATTCTTTCAATTTTTCCGTGGTTCTTTTGACTTTAAAAGTTAGGAGGATTTACATACATATCACCCAATTTTTATATATTACATATCTAATATTTAAATTTCAATATATATATATATATATATATATATATATATATATATATATATATATATATATATATATATATATATATATATATATATATATATATATATATATATATATAACATAACAATCTTCAATATCATAATCATTCATTTTTTAAAAATGACATATAGTTTTAAAATATAGGAAAATATTAAATAAATAAATATATAATTTTAGGTGCTAGATATATAAATACATAAGAATTATATGATATGTATGTAAATCTTCCTTAAATCTATTTAATGGAGCAAAATGAGCTAAAGGCTACATAAATTTATTATCAAAATGACTATCTCATTGAGATAATTTCAATGATTATAAAACATCTAAATATGATAATGCGAAATGGATAAACTTGGTGAACTAAGGTGGAGATGTTTGGGTAATCTTTGCTAAAATTTCAAAATATTTTATCATAGTGTGCATTAATTCTCTTGATGATAGATTGTTCTTGAAATATTTAAATATTTTAATGATCTCATAATTGAGCAATCTTGAACGCGTTGAATTCTTCTCATTAAAATGCATATTATGATTATATGCATGTGAAATTCAGATGTTATTTAGCACAGAGGTTAGTATCATAAAATTTCTTAATATACTTTAACTATTTAATTTAGGATCATTTGAAGTCAAATTGAATCACTTTTGATACTATTAAGTTTATCTCATTGGAATGTCTAATTATACTGTACCTTTGTTGAAAATGAAGTTTAGATAATTTTGCATTTAATTACAAAATTTTCTAATTTAAATGATTGTATAATATTTGATAAAGACATAAAATTCTATTTTTTTTATTGCTACAAATATTTTAACTCGTAATAATTGTTAAATTTATAAAATAAGTTAATAAATACTTGAATCATCATTAAATAAATAGTTTATCAAACAAGATATTGTTAAAAATTATAAAACCATTATAAATAAACCAATAGATTGTTATTAAATAAACAATCAAATTTAAAGTTTTAGATATAAAATATATAATAATCGTGTAAGTTGCATGTAAATCTTATTAAATTTTAATAATTATATAATTATAAGCGATTTTAATGTCAGAAATTTTAAACTATAATAACAGAAGTAACCGCCATTATTTGTCTTCAACAGCAGTGGCGGCGGCGAACATCTTTACAGCGGAGAGTATTCAAAGGAGAGGCTTTGTGGCGATTCTCAAACGGTTTAGAGCTATCCTTAAATTCACGGATTACACGTATCACGTAATTTTTATATATTTACATTTATAATATCTAGTTAATTTATATATTGAATACTTTTCTATGTTTAAAAATATATTTCATTTTTTAAAATAAGTAAAGTAATATTTTTAATATAATATTAAAGATTAAGATGTTATATATATATATATATAAATTAAAATTTAAATATTAGATATATAAATATATAAGAATTTGATCTATAACTTATTATAATAGATTACTATAGTTGATATGACACTTAAAATATTACTAAAGCACTAATCTTGATGCAAAAAAGCAAGCTAATCCGGTTGAAATTGGAGATCAAGCACTTAAAATATCCTTGAAAATTTTGGGATATCGCTTAAATCCCTAAATTTCTTAAACATGGAGTGTTTATAATCCGAAATCCTCGACAAACCTAATATAACGAGTGATCTCATAATTCGACTTCATTTGAGCATTCAAATACTTAAAATACATCAAATGATCAAAGGAATCATTTTGAGTCGTCCATGGAGAGAGTGGTTCGGATTTTCATATATTTATAAAGACGCCACTCTTCCAATCTATAAATAACCTCTCATTCCTCATATGAGGACCAAGAAGAGAGAGGAGAGAGCTCTAAAGCGAAAATCCTCCAAGCACAATCGTGCCACCACTGACATATCAACCACCACCGCCACCGTCACCGCCGATCCTCGCCATCGTTAATCTTTGCCTCCATATGACCTTCATCGCCGGGCCGATGCCCTCGCCGTTCACCATCATCCGCTACCACTATCAATTGTTACCACCAACGTGACTACATATGTTGTTCCCTTATCATATACACTAATCCCGTTATCGGGAAAAATTTTGTACTCAAACATACATAGTGGAAGATTTTCTTTGGGTTAGCCTTGTGGTTTTTTCTCTCTTTTGAAGTTTTTCCACGTAAAATTTATGGAGTTTTCTTATTCAATCTTTAAATACTGTGTGTTAGATTTCAATAAGGCTAAGGCGTAAACTTTTACCCTACCGAACTAGTTTTCGAGCACGCATAGTTTGAGACCGCTTTGTAAAAAAATTGATTCACATTATTTCATCATGTACACCAAGTTTCCCAACAAGATCAAAACCACCATCGAGGTGGAGCATTTCAAGCTTTTAAGGAGCGCAAGTGAAGAATGAAGATTCATCAAACTTCGCTCTTTCAGACTGTCGAAATTGGGGCAACTCTTAATCTAAGATCGCCATGTTAATATGGTAAGCATCTAATCAATTACCATCCCAAGAAACAAGTCAAAGTTGGAGGATATTTTAACATTGAGAAGAGATATAACTTTACAAATTATGATTTTCCAATCATACTCATGGAAAAACAAGACCAAGGTTAAGGAGCAACTTTGGCTACAACCACAAATGGATATTTTGATTCGAATTCTTCCATACGTTAACGCCATCGAGTCACACTCGACAAACAACTTAGGATAGGTCAAAAGGTCCTTGGTGGACTTCCCAGACCTCTTCCATACAGTTAACGCCATCGAAGTCACACTCGACAAACAACCTGGATAGGTCAAAATCCTCAAGATATTCAATTCGACCTCTTCCATACGTTAACGCCATCGGGTAACACTCTCACAACAACCTGGATGGGTCAAAAATTCTCCGATTCAATTCGACCTTTCATACAAGTTAACGTTATCGGGTAACACTCGACAAACAACCTGATAGGTCAAAATCCTCATCGGATTCAATTCGACCTCTTCCATACGTTAACGCCATCGAAGTCACACTCGACAAACAACCTCGATAGTCAAAATCCTCGATTCAATTCGACATCTTCCATACGTTAACGCCATCGAGCAAACACTCGACAAATAACCTAGATAGTCAAAATCCTCGGATTCAATTCAACATCTTCCATACGTTAACGCCATCGAGCAAACACTTTGACAAACAACCTCGGATAGGTCCCGATTCAATTCAACCCTTCCACACTGTTAACGCCATCGTAACACTCGACAAACAACCTCGATGGGTCAAAATTCTCGCCGATTTAATTCAACATATTCCATACAGTTAACGCCATCGTAACACTCAAAAAAACAACCTCGAGGTCAAAATCCTCAACGGATTCAATTCGACCTCTTCCATAAGTTAACGCCATCGAGTCACACTCGACAAACAACCTGGATAGTCGAAAATATTCAACGGATTAATTCGACCTCTTCCATACAAGTTAACGCCATCGAAGTCACACTCGACAAACAACTTCGGATAGGTCCTTCAACGGAGTCCATTCAACCTAGTTAACGCCATCGGTAACACTCGACAAACAACCTCGATTGATAAAATCTTCAATAGTTAACGCCATCAAGTCACACTCGACAAAACAACCTCGGATAGGTCAAAGAAAACCGCAATTATCGCCGCAATCTCCGCCGGTACCACTATCGCTGCCGCTTCCACGCCGACTATCGCGCTGAATTGCACACTGCCACCCGCCACCATTCTTGCCGACCACCCCATTCGCCAACCACTATCGCCGGCCACCGCCAGAATTATCGCTGCAATCTCCGCTATTACCAGCATTCATCTCGCTGATTACTGATGTTACGCGCGCCGCTGCTTTGCTGCTGACCATCCCGGCTAACCACTGTTGCTGGTCCTACATCAATATTGCACCGGCTGGTCACACCATCCGGTTATCTCGGATTATCGAGGCTATTGATATTTGCGATTATTGCTGACCACCTCGCGGTGAATCACTGCCGGCTCGCTGGCACATCGTATCCGTATTACTACCATCGTTGCTGTTATCTCCATCCATTAATACCTGGCTACACGCTGACTATTGTTAGTTGCTAACACTTTGCTGCACCACTGTTGCCACCACCACCACCATCACGGTTACCGCCGCCACCATCGCCGGGCCATATCCACGGGTTGCCACCATCGCCGCTGGTTATCTGCTGACCACCGCCGCTGCCGGCTGCCACCACCATCGCCGTATCGCCAACCCCGTCTTCGGTTATAGCCGCTGATGATCGCTCGAATCCGGCCCATCCGACGAGTAGTTGATGCCTCTTCGAGGGAAAATCTGACACGACGATGTGCGCCTTGATCGCCTGAAGCCCGGCTGGTCCGACGATAGCTTGACTCTCTTCGAGGGAAATCAGACACGTATGCATCGCCTTGATCGCCTTCGAACCCGGCCGGTCCAACGAGTATACTGCCTCTTTCGAGGGAAAATTGTAAAGACGTATGAACTACGGGTCTTGATCGCTTCCAAACCCGGCCGGTCCGGCGGCCAACCCTCTTCGAGGGAAAACCGAGTTCGCCAGTATGAACTACAGTCTTGATCACCTCTCAACCGGTCAGGCGGGCCAACGCCTCTTTTGAGGGAAAATCGAAGCTCGCTGATGAACTACGGGTCTTGATCGCTCCAAACCCGGCCGGTCCGACAAGGACAACGCTTCTTTCGAGGGAAAACCGAGCTCAGATGAACTACGTGTCTTGATCGCTTCCAAACCCGGCCGGTCCGACAAGGGCAACGCCTTCTTTCAAGGGAAAACCGAGCCTCACCGTATGAACTATGCGCCTTGATCACCTCCAAACCCGGCCGGTCCGACAAGGGCCAACGCCTCTTCGAGGAAAATCGAGCCTCGTCAGATGAATCCATCTGATCGCCCAACGACCCTCACCCAAGAAGAAGACAAATATTATAGCGGAAGAAGTGTGCCTTTCCTCTCTGGGGTTTTCATAAACTTCTTATATGGACAAAATCATCAAAACGCAAATTCGCCAAAATCGCCAAAATCGCCAGATTCTCCTCATCCTCAGATCCGCTGCCCGCGACGCGCTCGCGGCTGCAAGCCAACCACCAACGTGCGCAGCGCTAACCGCCACCCGCGCGATGGGCCCGCGACCACCGGTCGGTGCCACCACGACGGGCGCCCACAACATCCATGGGTGCGCCGACGATCCGCGACACATCGCGTCCCGCACTCGCTGCGGATCATAACCTCAGCTCCCATGAAGATATGTTCTCTCAAAATATATGGTTAATGGACCCACAAATTTCATTGAAGAATGTGTTATTTTCAAGTATTTGATATATATATTTTGGATGATTGAAATAATATCATCCAAAAAGTGATAACCGATACACTTAAAATACTACTTGAAACATGAATCTTGATGCAAAAGTAAGTTGATCCGAAAACTGGTCGAGATTAAGCACTTAAAATATCTTTGGAAACTTTGGGATTTCGCTAAATCCCTAAATAGCTCTCAAATATTTAGTGTTTATAATCAAATCGAAGCCTCGACGATTTATTTAACGAGCCAAATATCTCATAATTCGACTTCATTTGAGCATTCAAATACTTAAAATACATCAATTGATCAAAAGAATCATTTTGAAGTCAGATGGAGAGTGGATTTTTCATGTATTTACGTAGACGCCACCTCCAATTTATAAATAGCCTCATTCCTCATATGAGGAGACGCAAGAGAGAGGAGAGAGCTCTAAAGCTTGAAAATCCTCCAAGCACAATTATTTCGACGGCCATCAATCACCGCCGCCGATCCTCGCCGCCAATTGCCGCTCCATCATGACCACCTTCATCGTCAATCACGATGTCACTGCCATTTACCATCATCTGCTATCACTATCAACTGCTTACCACCAACGTGATTACATAGTTGTTTCATTCTCATATTCAATCAGTAATGCCCTTATTGGGGAAAATTTTGTACTCAAACTGATACATAGTGGAAGATTTTCCAGCAGTGATTTTTCTCTATTTTCGAGGTTATTCCATGTAAAATTTGAGTTTTCTTGTTCACTCTTTAAATCTACTATGTCTTTGGATTTTGCAACAAAGCTAAGGTGTAAACTTTTATCCCATCAACTTTTTTCGAGCACAACAATTGTGTTAAAGGTTAATGGCTCCAATTATGCCAAATGGAGACAAATTAAATTACGCTTAAAGTAGAAAATTAAGTTAATATTTTTTATACTTGATATTTTTCTAAAATTTATAAATTAAATGTGGATCTCAATTTAAAATATATATACAATCAAATTAAATGATTTAGTGAAAAGAGCCTAACAATATTAGAATTAAGTCAAATCAGTCCAAATGAGCTCAAATCAAGCTCAAATACTACATGTGAAATTTCAAAATATTGAATGATCAAATGCTACATGTCAAATTGTGATATATAGTGAAACATCTTTAATGTGTTAGCCTCGTGATTTAATACCCTATTCCGAGATTTTTTTAAAAAAATTCTAATTTCTTACAACTATTTACATATATGCTAAATTTCTCAATAAAGCTAGAATGTGAAATTTTATTTGTACTGTAACTAAATTTTTTGATATGCAACAACACTTATTATTTGAACTTAATTTATTATAACTGCGTGAAAGTTGAATTCTATGTGTAGTGTTTACTGAGAATATTTATTCGAAGAATTTGATATTTGTCCTCATTTATTTTTTTCTATAAATAGAGATAGAAAAATTTAAATCGGAATATTCAAATTTAATTTAATTAATATTTTTTTACACTTATTTTATATATATATATATATATATATATATATATATATATAATGTTGCTTGCGTAAATTTGTTTCCATTTGGAGCATCCACTGCCTTTAATACATTCTATATACATCAAATCATACAGTAATCTATATTATATAGACCGAATTGTTAAAAAAAAAAAAGAAAAAGATACTGATATTTAATTTATAAAAACTGATATTTGTATTGTATTTTGAATTATTTGAACAAAAATAATAGTTAGAAAATAAAAAAAAAATAACTCAGCATCTTTTAAGTTCGACAAAATGCATTTTAAATAAATAATTTATTATGTAATAATGTGATCTAAAAAAAGAAAAACAAAGTAAAACAATGTAATCATATACTTATTCAAATTGTAACAAAAATAATTTTTTTAAAATTTATTATTATATATCCGAATTTACTCTGAAGAAATGACTGAATGAACAGAATTACAAAATAATTTTAATAAAATATAAAATTTACACAAACATCAATCGAAGCATCCATATGTCATTAATATCAATAATCTTACTTTTGTATTATAAGTTTTGAGCTATTGGTTTTACATATTTTAGGCAACATATTTTCATTTTATTTTTGGCAATATATTATAAAAATATAATACTTGCAGTATATATTAATTTTAAAAATATAAAAATACTGCCTATTAAATATTTCATTCATTCTCAGAATTTAGTTATAGTTTTAAATAGAATCAGCCTTCTTGTAAATCTTACTTCTTCCTTTAATAAAAAAATAAAAAAATATTTTGACTTACGAGTTAATTTGTTTAATAATTAATTAATCTATTTTTAAATAGTGATAAAAAAATTTAAAAAATAAATAGTTACTAATTATCATTCAATACAACAACAACAACAACAAGCCTTAATCCCACTAGGTGGTGCCACATGAATCCTTCGTCTCCATTATGTGTATTAAATTCTCATTTAATTCGAAAGATACCAAGATCATTTTTTATACATCTTAACCAAGTCTTTTTCTAATTCTACCTTTCTTAACATAAGGAAAATCTAACGATCTACTCTCCTAATCGTCATCTGACTACCGACGCTTTATGTAATAAACCATCTAAGGCGACTCTCCCTAATCTTATCTATCACGAGCTACCCAACTTTTTCCCAACATACTCATTTTGCATTCTATCTCTAAGGGTAAAGTCACTCATCCACTGAGCATCCTCATCTCTCAGAATAACTTAACTTACTCTTATGCTTTCTCTTTATTGGCCAACATTCTGCACTATAAGTCATTGCGTCTTACCACCATCTTATAAAATTTTCCAAGTTTAAGGAACTTTTCTATCACATAATGCGCCGATGTATTCCTCCACTTCAACCATCCAACTTGAATTCTACTAATAATATCTCCATCTATTTCACCATCATTTTGAACAATAGATTTTAAATATCTCAATCGCCACTCTTATTAACGACTTGATCACAAAGTCACAACACTACCACTAAAATTTCTACAACTAAAATTACACTCCATATATTCAGCTTTTAGATCTGCTTAAATGAAAACCTTTAGACTCTAAAGTTGACCTCCATAATTCAAGTTTCTGTTGGACTCCTCTAGTCTTATCAACAAGAAGAATGTCATCACCAATTATCATTCAATGTTGAATCTAATTTCGATTAGTTGCCTAAGAAGCATCGATGTATATATATAATTGGATCGCATCAAGCCGAAATAGAAAACGTGAATAATCACTCACCGTCCGATGAGAAGGCCCCGATGAAGATCGTACGGTCCTAATTTCTCAAAATCCATGGACTATTTCCTCCTCTTTCTTTCACGGACGGCCCGTCAAGTCTGTGAGTGACTCTACAACTTCGAAGAAAATCTCTCCTTTCAGAGAGAATCCTTCTGAATTTTGAAGATTGGAAGAATCAACGCAGAGAAGTGGTTAATAAGAGCCTTCGAGGTATTGAAGTTTCTCAAGTCTTGGCCTCGGTATCGTCTACCCTATCTATTTATAGTTTCCGCCATTTTTTGTGATTTTTTGCTCCATTTTTTGTGGATCCTGAAAGCGTTAATGGATTTCAGGAGAAGACAGGGACTTTGAATTGTTCGGAATGCAAGGTTCTAGGTCAAGGTAGTGGAAAGTTCCCTCCTTTATCTATTCTTTGAGTAGAATTTACGGAAGATAGATTTTATTTTTTCTTCTGCTCTGATCATTTTCTTCTTCCCTTCCTCCATCAAGCAATTTAAGACCCGGGTCTTCTGAAATGCAACAAAAAAGCTCCTCACCCTCCCCCAATCAGAAGAGGAGCCCTTCGCCGAAAATAGCAAGAGGTTCTTCCGCTTCGTCCGAGTCCATTGATTCTAGGGTTTCGAGGGTCTCCGATCGGAAGCCTTCTCCCATGTCGCAATCTTTCCAAGAGGTACGGATCAACAGTCTCCTCCTACAACTTTGAACCAATTTTCTTCTACTTGTGCTTATTGATGCTGCTATAATTTTTATAGAAGCAAAGAACTACGCGAATTTCTGAGATGCAGCAGCAACTGGGCAAGGTTCTGGTAGATATGAAGAGGGCAAAGGAAGAGAGATCCCAAGCACTCGAAGAACTTGCGGAACTGAGGAAAAGAATGAAGGATTCGCGCAGTTCAATGAGAGGATAATGATGTTAGAATCGGAAGTTGAAAAGGCCAAGGAATCTGAAATGAAATTACTGGAATCATTGATTTCCCAGACCAAAGAGCTCGAGCAAGCCAAGATTTTGCTCGAAGAGGCCAAACTAGAGATACGGAACCTCAGGGAGAGCCCAGGTGCTCCAGAGAAGAAAGGATTATTAGCATCTGTTCAGAGTATTCAAGCCCAAGAGGAGATCAGGATGCTCAGGAATGAGCTTAGGTTAGCACTAGAGGCAGAAGAGAAGAGCAAGAAAGCAATGGATGATTTTGCAATTGCACTGAAGGAAGTGACTACTGAGGCTACCCTTTCAAAGGAAGAACTTGATGTGAGAAAATCTGAGTTGGAGATTGTTAGAGCAGACGCTGAACACGCCAAGTCTTTGTTGGAAAGCACTGAGCAGAAGCTACACATGGCTGTGGAGGGATATAATAAGCTGAAACTGGAATATGAGGAAGCTGCCATTGCTTGGAAAGTAAAGAAGATAGCTTTATAAACTGCATCAAGATTTCGAAGAAGATATGCAGAAGAGGGAAGAAGAGAACAGTAAGCTTGTTGACGCCCATAAGGTGGCCAAGGAAGAGATTTCTAAGCTGCGGGATATCATCAAACAAGCAGTGAATGAAGCCATGGTAGTAAAGGAATCTCTGGCAATTGCACGGAATGAAAATTATGAGCTTAAAGAACAACTCTCTGAGAGAGAAAGTGCTTTGGAGAAAATCAGACAGGAGTTTGAAAGCCTCAAAGTCAGTGAGACTGCTGCCCTTGCTAGAGTGAGGGAGATGAAGAGCCTACTTAGCTCATCTTCAGGTACAGATTCAAAAAGGCCTCAAATTTGTTAGATATTGAGCCATTTGAGCAGTCAAAAGCAACCAGCGATGAAAGAAAGATAAGCAGGAATATGAAGAAGTTCTCTTCTGATCGTTGGGAGAACCCTCCGATCCAGAATGGCTACAGACGTTCTGTTGGAGAGGCAGACATCTCGAAAAATCGGTCGTTAAATAAGAAAGGAGCATTTGATAACCATGACAAGCGATTAAGCTCTGACGCTTTTGATCATTTAGTTGGAATATCATTCCATGAATCGGACAATGTTAAGCAGAAGAAAAAGAAGACAGTCTTTGGGAGGTTTGGAGATGCTTTGAGGAGAAGGAGCTTTCGCAAATCATAGTCTATAATATTAGGTGCGCAAAAAAATTGACTTCTGATTGTTATTTATTTTTTTTAATATGAAATTGCGTTCCTTCTGTGCACTTCTAGTATTCAAAGTTAATAAAGATTAGGGGTGTGCGTTTGATTGATTTGGATGAATTGAATGATAAATTTTAAAACCGATTGGATTCAAAAAATATTGAATCAAATTGACAAAATAAAATGAAACCAAACAAACCTAATAATAATTTGCGATTATTTTGGTTTGGTTTTGATAAATCGAAGTTAATACATTTAAAAAATTATTTGCATAATTTTTTATTATATAATAAAATGCAAAACAATATAAACAAATATACAAATACAATTAACTACTCACGCTAAAAAAAGTAATTTTACAACGAGCGATGTTTGATAAATCATATTATCTAAAATATTTTGAAAAATCAATAAATCCTCTAAAAGCATCTATTGATTCAAAAAAAAAAATAAAATATAGATAAATACATTATACATAAATTAATAATATCAGATTACATATAATTAATTTGATTTATTTGATTCTATCCAAAATTTTATTTAACAAATCGATCCAAAATTAAAATCAAAGTTTTCATTAATTAAAATTAAAATCCAAATTACTGAGTTCAAAAATGAACCAAATTACTCAAAGTTGGTCAATAGGCCCTTCTCATTAAAAAATAAAATCTTTGAATATGTCAAGATTAAAAACACACCAAATATAAAAATATCAATGAAGTATAGAGGGCCAATGCACCACCAAGTGCATCTTGTTGGCTTTTTTACAATTAATTTGTTCTTGCTCCATTACAATTTGTCTTTATACCTCTATACCAAATAGAATAATTAAAACATTTGAAATAAAATAAAATAAAAATCATATTAAAATACAATGAATAATTATTTTAAAAGATTTATTTAATTTTGAATATTACATTCAATATCATAAAAGATCACTTGGTATATGATGTTTCATAAGACACTTAGGTTAAAGAAAATTCAAAATTATCATTTATTTGTATATTCGAATAACTTTAAGGTTAAAGTCAATCAAACATTAATAAGCGCATATAAGAATTAAGATTAAGATCAACAAATCGAAGATAATTCAATTTTGACAACTTTAAAATGATAAACAGAGTTTCATGTTGAAGCTTAAGAGCATTTATTTTATTATTTATGTAATTAGTTAGAAAAAAAAAAGATAAGGTTTCTTTTATTATAATTATGATGAGAATATATACATATATATATATATATATATATATATATATATATATATATATATATATATATATATATATAAAGTCGTTCCAAAAAATTTCAAAAATCATTCCGGGCCGGCTGGCCACATTATAAATACCCGCATTTAGGAGGCCTGGAGTCTTCCGGCCCGCCTCTTACGAGTAGTTGTCCGTAACAAGAGACCGCAGCTGCCTGCGATGGCAGAAGCGGAGCAGCAGGAGAAGATTCCGGGTCTGACCGAGGTTAATGTTTCCTCCTTCTCTTTCTCATGTCTCTCAACTGGATTAGGTATACCTTTCTTGTGCGCGGATTTGCGTATTTTTAGTCTTCTGGCATTCGTCGTCGTTCTGTTCGCTGTTTTCGGATCTGTTGATTGAGCTTTATTTTTCGATCGATTTCTGGATTTAGATCTCAGCGGAAGGGGTATTATTGGGATATTTTGTTTGTAGCCAGAGAGTTTGTAGGAGGGGTTTTATGGGATTTGCTTGTTTATTGTCTAATTAGACAAGGAGGCTAGGGTTTGTGTTCTTTTGTGGAATGTGCGGGAGGGATGATGTTTCGATGTTTTTAAAGACAGGAGAACTAATTAAAAGAAAAACTTATAATAATTGCAAGATACTTTGAATGGAAATAAGGGGAAAGGAAGAACTCCATGTAGACATCTGCTGGGTGATATGGTGATATATTTCTTTTCTAATGTAGGTTTCTCTTAGTATGGAATTATATTTTCGCATCATTGTAAATCCTTGATTTGATTTGTTTATGTGATTCACATAACATGGCAATCATGTAATTACTTATGCGAGAATTGTGAGAGGTTTCATGGTATTTCCAAATTTATATAAATTCTCATCGATATATATACCTCCATTTGGTTGCTTAAAATTTCACACCACGGAAACACAACAGAAATAAAGAGAGGTAGAAGAGTTCAATCACTGTAGCATTGGGGACATTGTAGCAATCGAGGTATTGCAGCAAACGAGGTACTAGAGTAACCAAGAAATACAGGACAGTTTTGCCCTTTTCTACTGGGAGGAGTCTTTGATCTGAGCGAAAGTGTTTCTCATTTCCAAGAAGAGTCTTAGTAGAGCAAATCACTTCGAAGAATAACATCAATGAGTGCCATGGTGATTTTGTTTGTGTAGTAGAAATATTTGTCTTTCAACTTTAACAAGCAAGGCAAGTAGGCATCTAACTTTATTTTTGTATGGTTCGTTGTATCTTCTTCCAAGTCCACATATGTATTTATAACCATCTATAACATCATGAATAGATATGTTGCCTCTTTTCAGGAAATGCATACTTATATACTCCATCACGCACGACTATTCAAGCTTTGGTTTCCTTCCCTGAAAAATATAAATAAAACTAAAATAATGCACATATTATGTAAGTTACAAACCTTAGTATCTTGATAGAGTGTAAGAGTGTTACCTAAACAAGTAAAGTGCTAATAAAGTGATTAATCACAGCAAGAAGATACCAACATTTATGTGATTCAGTCAAAACGGTAGCTTACGTCCATGGGAGAGGAACAAGGCCAGTTCTAAGTGGGGTTATGTAAGGCTTCATACTCACATAAATTATTTTAAGTGCACTTGAGAGATTAGAAAAGATTTAAATCAAGAAATAATTCTTGGACATGCTGGCGATATATGTTGTTTACATTATAAACTATTAGTCAAATTGATTGTATAAGAACTCACAAATCTTATACTCTTTAATATATATATATATATATATATTGCATTAAGGCTACTAGTAATATATGATTTTTTTTTAATAATAAAAGTTGGTCAATAGGCCCTTCTCATTACATATGTCGAGATTAAAAACACACCAAATATAATAATAATAACAATGAAATATAGAGGGTCAATGAATAATTATTTTAAAAGATTTATTTAATTTTGAATATTACATTCAATATCATAACACATCACGTGGATGTTTCATAAGACACTTTAAGGTCAAAGTCAATCAAGTATTAATAAGCGCATATAAGAATCAAGATTAAGATCAACAAATTGAAGGTCATTCAATTATGTGAACTTGGCATTCATCAAAATGGCAACTGTCATCCCTAAGTTCAACAATTCCAGATTCATCAGTTCGGCATTCCAAATATAATTTAGAATGATAAACAAGAGTTTCTTGTTGAAGCTCAATATCATTTATTTTATTTTTTTTGTAATGACACATAAGTAAATATTAGAAGACTTTGTATTGATCTAACTCTATTAATAAAGGTCAAATATTTTAAAATTAGTTAGACATTCTTATCGCTCAATCATTATACTAGAGAACTTTTTTATTTGACATTTAAAATATTCTTCCCCTCTAGATATTATGTTTCTAAATTTTTTAATTCTAACATTATTGATGATAAATGGAATTGTCAGTAGCTATATATTAAAATAAATAAAGTCATTCAAAAAATTGCAAAATCATTTCGGGCCGGCTTGCCACATTATAAATACCCGCATTTAGCAGGTCTAGAGTATTCCGGCCCGCCTCTTACGAGTAGTTGCCCGTGACGAGACCGCAGCTGCCTGCGATGGCAGAAGCGGAGCAGCAGGAGAAGATTCCGGGTCTGACCGAGGTAAATGCTTCCTCCTCTTTCTCTTGTCTCTCAACTGGATTGGGCATAGCTTTCTTGTGTGCGGATTTGCGTATTTTAGGCTTCTGGCATTCGTTGGCGTTCTATCCGCTGTTTTCAGATCTGGTGATTGAGCTTGTTTTATTCATGCTTTTTTTCCGATTTCTGGATTTAGATCTCGACGGAAGGGGTATTATTGGGATATTTTGTTTGTAGATTGTGTTTCGTGCCAGAGAGTTTGAAGGAGGGGTTTTATGGGATTTATTTGAATTTTGTCTAATTAGACAAAGAGGCTAGGGTTTGTGTTCCTTTGTGGGATGTGGGAGAGGGATGATGTTTTGATGTTTTGAAGACAGGAGAATTAATAAAAAAACTTAAAATAATTGCAAGATACCTTGAATAAAAATAAGGGGAAAGGAAGAACTCCATGTAGATATCTGCTGGGTGATATGGTGGTGTATTTCTTTTCTAATTTAGATTTCCTTAGTATGGAATTAAATTTTCACATTATTGTGAATCCTTGATTTGATTTGTTTTGTGGATTACTTATGCGAGAATTGTGAGATGTTTCATGGTGTTTCCAAATTTATATCAATTCTCGTCCATATATATACCTCCATTTTGTTGCTTAATATTTCACGCCACGGCAACCATCGACAACAGAAATAAAGAGAGGTAGAAGAGTTCAAACACTGTAGCATTGGGGACATTGTAGCATTCAGGGCATTGTAGCAATCGAGGTATTGCAGCAAACTATTCAATATTAGAGTAGAAATATTGGTCTTTCAACTTTGGATACCTCGTTCTATCTAATATTGATTTGGTCTTGCATTGTAGTAGAGATATTGGTCTTTCGACTTTAACAAGCAATGCAAGTAGGCATATAACTTTTTTTTTTTTTTTTTTTTTTTTTGTATGGTTCGTTCTATCTTCTTCAAAGTCCACTTGTGTATTTATAACCATCTATAACATCATGAATAAATATGTTGCCTCTTTTCAGAAAATGCATGCTTATATACTCCATCACGCACAACTATTCAAGCATTGGTTTCCTTCCCTGAAAAATATAAATAAAAGTAAAATAATGTTCAAATTATTGAAGTTACAAACCTTAGTATCTAGATAGAGTGTAAGAGTGTTACCTTAACAAATAAAGTGCTAATAAAGAGATTAAACACCACAAGAAGATACCAACATTTATGTGATTCAGTCAAAACAGTAGCTTACTTCCATGGGAGAGGAATAAGGGCAGATCTAAGTGGGGTTATGTAAGGCTTCATACTCACCTAAATTATTTTAAGTGCACTTGAGAGATTAGAAAAGGTTTAAATCAAGAATTAAATCTTAGACATGCTGGCAATATATGTTGTTTATATTATAAACTATTAGTGAAATTGATTGTACTATTTTCCTCAATAATTGATGTACTTGATATTGTTTTAGAGCATTTTATAAACTCTGAGAAAAAAGTGAGGCATATGCATTATTAGAGTCAATGATATTGCGAATGCTATTTCTTTGGTTCAAATATCTAGCAAAATTGCAATATATGAGATGTAATAAGTGAGGCTATTTGTTTAATAAAGTATCTTTATTTTATGAAAAACATAATATTATGGTTCCGCATATGAATCATTAATAGGTAGATTAAGGATACCCTCATTGTAAAATTCAAGGCATGAAAATTTTATAACATTATTGTGTTAAAGTATTCTAAATAATTTTTAATTTGCAACTTCAAGAATTAACTAATCATTTTATAGAAGCAATCATTAAATTGTTTCAATCAAGTACCACAAAGCAGAAGTCCTAATCTCGTTGGACAGATAAATGAGAGAATAAAACATGAAAGATAATAAAAAACAATTCTCCACTTGAAGGTCCTACAAAACTTTCTTTCTTGCCTAAATTTTTTTGCAATATTTCATGTATCATTGTGCTTACACAACGTGAAGATGTCTTTTCACAGTACAATTCACTTTCTACGTTCTCTTCTTTTTATTAACTCTTTTTATCTCTCTATATTTCTTCTCATAACTTTTCTTTTTTTGTTATAAATTATTTTCTTCACACAACTCAACCACCAATGATTTTCTTTTTCATTGCTTAAAGCATCATTGGATAAAAATTCAAGGAAATTGAATTTTTGTCTCATGCACAATTGAGCTTCAAAGTACCCAGTGGTTGATCTTGATAGGTACCTCGAGGCAATTGCATTCATTATTTACATATAATCTCTCCATGAATTTTAGTATTTCACAATGCATTCATTCACCATTTTGGATTAATTTATATAGTTTAGAAACTAAATTTGAGAAACATGATAGTCTTGCACTAAATTGGCCACATATGAATTTTTTGAATGAAAATTTAAATCCAATTTTATAAAAAATTGCGGATAATTTGTCCCATTCAAAATTTTTCTTTTTAAGAAGGCAGTAGAGTCTGAAGCATTAACTTTTCTTGAGACATTTTTTTAAACGTGGAGTTTTTAGATAAATTTATACTAGACATTTTAAGTTTCTATCTTTTGGTAAGCAATTGTTTGTCATTTATTAATGATAAGCTCACTCTTTTAGATTTTATTCATTGAAGGTGACGAAGTTCTTTATGATAAATTAATATACTTATGAGCAGAATGAGAATAGTCTTGTTTGTTAAGGAATAGCCTCATAGCTAGACCACAGTTGTCTTGAATTGAATTTTATTCTAGATTTACCTAAACTAGCTCAGCTATACCATGAGATTCATTAAAAGGTTGTTTTACTTCTACCAGGCGTGAGGAATCTAGAAAATTTATTCTTCTTTATATCCAAACGACTTGCAAGAGCCTATGAAGCACTAATGCATCTTTTGTGTTTATTTTGGGTATGCATGCCTCCAATACACCCTAACACATCTGGCATACTAAAATCATATATGATGTATTTTTTATCAAAATTATAATCAAACATGAAAGGCTCTCATAATCTGTACCTTTCTTAATAGGCCTTCTTCAAACTCTTTTCTCTCCCTGTGGAGAAATTGCTTTTGAAAGAAGAGTGATTGTGGCGTGGAGTTTGTTGCTCAGTTATGATGCATTATGTGTTATATTGTGTGATTATTTTGAAGATTACATATCTTTTTTTTCTTTTTTTTCATGTTTTTGTATATAATACAATATTGACATTGATAAAATCATGTTTAATGATTAGTACTAAATGTTGAAATTTTAAAATCATACTAATGTTAGTTTTTCTTTTCTTTTGTTTGTCCTTAAAATTTTAACTACACACACACGACTTGGCATTAAGTGTTTCATCACATATTTTATTTTAATAATTTATAAAAAAATAATGTAGATACAACATGTCCTCATGTTTGTCTTTGTTGCATCCATGTCTCATGTCGGTTTCTATGCTTCATAGGTAAGAAGGTAAGAACATTGAAAATTCAACTCTTCCTGATATTTATTCAAGTTGAAATTGCAGAATATTGCTAATTTTTTCCTTTATGTGAAAGGAATGTCCCTTCAGAATATTTTGAGTTTTTATCCTCTGTTGATGTCGTTGTTATGACCATCATATATCAACTATTGAATATAACAAACTTTTCAACAAAAGGTAATTGGTTAAATAATGACATGATTTTTTATCATAGTAAATTACTTCTTTGATAGACTGGTTTGGTCATTAACTGCCATGAGCTCTCATTTCTTTTCCCATTAAGCAGGGCTACACTTCTTTAGAATTACTGTTTGTTGCTATTAAATAATAGAACAAATTATTTATTGTGATAACATAAGCTTTTGGAAGCAGCACTACATTTTAGTAAACTTCAATCTTCGATGTTATACATGTAGCAATGGTTACTCGTGGATAAAGATGAGCTGGATGACCATAGCAATCCTACCGAACAAGGAACTGAGGAAATTGTTGCAAAGAAAATTGAACAAGCCCCCCCACCTACAGGTGAGAATGGCGCAACCTCTAAGCTGGAGGCAGAACTTACAAAAGTGGAAGAGAAACAAGAAGCGAGTGAAAACGCCCCTATTCTAAAGGAGAATAGCGTTGCCCCTGAACAGAACGCAGAACCATCACAAGAGGTAGAAGAAAAGCATGAATCCGTGGAGACTGCCTCTACTGCAGAGGAAAAGACACAGCAAGCGCAAGAAGAAGAAGGAGAAAAGAAGAAGAAAAGGACGAAGCCGAAGAAGAAACTCCACTAATCAAGGTGCTTTTCTCAGCATTGATTTGGCTACGCGTTCATTTAATTCACCTGCTAACTATGGTATCTTCTGAAACCTTAATATTTCTCGGTGATTTGTTGATGTGTTACGGATTATTTCAGCTTGAGACTGCCCCAGCTGATTTCCGCTTCCCTACAACAAACCAAACGAGGCATTGCTTTACCCGCTACATTGAGTATCATAGGTGATATAACAACTTCATCATATCTTTAAGTACATAGCATATAGGTTTAGGTTGTTGCTATTGAGAAGACGCTTTTAACTTGAATTTGAGAATTCTTATGTTACCTGATTGTCAATCTATTCATTCTTTCAGGTGTATAAATGCTGAAGGTGAAGGTGCACCAGAGTGTCAGAAATTTGCAAAATATTATAGATCTCTTTGCCCTGGTGAATGGGTATGTACATCTACTTTCTTTTGCTAAGTAATTTTTTCAAAGATTTACATACATACCACACAATTCTTAAGTATTTACATATCTAATACTTAAAATTAGATATTTACTTATCTAATACTTTCTTATGCTTAAAAGATGTATTTTATTTTTAAAAAATGAGTGATGATGATATTTTTGATGTGATATTAAAGATTAGAGTGATATATATGTACAAATTAAAGTTTAGGTGTTAGATATGTAAATACATAAAATTGTGGTATGTATAGCACATAATTCTTATATATTTATATATCTAATACCTAAATTTTCATATTTATTTAAATAGCACTCAAATATTTATTATTACATAAAAATAGCATAATCATTACTTTTAGAGTGAAATGCACTTTTTAGTCATAGGAAAAAAATGCTATTTTATAAATATCAAATTTTTGGAGTGCATCAGAATTGTGCTGTATGTAAATTTTCCTGTCAAATTATTTTTTTATCTTGGTTGCGTTAAATTTTATTTGATTTTATGCCAAAAATATTTATTATAGAATCGATTCTTTTGTCAATTCAATATCTAAGTATAGATGGAAAGGATAAGGTCTTAAGATAATTTTAGTTGATCTTGAAACGGTAAATGGTCCTCAAAAAAATTATGTGCTTTGTGTTTAGGAGAAAGGGTGTTTTATGTTGGGAAGTTATTAAAGGTTGGTCGTGACCAACAATGAAATAAGTTACTGAATGTCATAGCATTCTTCAGTCATAGCAAGCTACGTCAAATGACCATAGTCAAATTTAGATCTTTTTTATATTAGTTACGGGTTTGTTAACTTATAAATTTTTTTTTTAATTAGATATATTTATATAGATCTGTTGTATGTATGAGATTTAAGATTACTACAATGACTCAAAGTGTATGATTTGTAATATGAGTATTTAAAATGATAATTATAATTATCAATGATTGATATTTATAGACTAAAGATTCATTTAGGATAGTTGTAATTTTTGAAGATTTGATTGTAAAATTGTTATAAAGAAAATAGTTTTTTTTTGGAAAGTTATTGTATTTATTATAAATATATATATATATATATATATATATATTTGAAAAATTCAAATAACAAATTTTCTGATGGTAATCATATTTTAATAATTTTGATTCTTAAAAAATAACTAAAAATTTAATTGTCAAATGCAATTACATTGTTTTTTAGATATTTTTGAAAAGTTAAGCAATCAAGTCTTAAATGCATACTAAGAGTCTTTTGAGATGATTGTAGTTTTTTAAATAATTGGTTGTAAAAGCACTGTAGGGAAATCAATATTTTGAAAAATTATTGTTTGTGTTACAATTTTTTTTTAGTTCAAACATCAATCACCTAACAATTATCACACTAATAATTCTAATTTTTAAAACAATTTTTTATGATAATTTTTGAAAAGCAATTAAAAAATTAGCAGTTTATTTTTTGAAAAATAAAATAATCATAAAATTGTCTCAAATGAACCTTTAATATAATTTGGTGTGAGTGGATTAAATATTTTATATTTATTCTATTTATAAACTAAAATGAATGAATCAATTTATATACAAATAACACATGTTCATTTAGGCCATCACGCTGACAATAAATTTCTTTGTATTCTGGACTTCATCTTTGACAGATTGAACGATGGAATGAGCAAAGGGAGAATGGTACGTTTCCTGGGCCTCTGTAGATTCCGCAAAGTCCTTCCTATCTTCCTGAATCTGGCGTCTGAAAATTTTAATTTCTGTGAGATGAAAGATCGACAGGACGGTATTTATGTCGAAAATTTTTTGTACCAATAAAAAAGAAAATTGCTAGCTTCGGTTCAAATGAAATGCCGAAACACATTTTTTTTAAATCAAATCTCGTACTGATCCACAAGTTCAGCGAAGATGAAATAATTAGCTTATTTGTTTTGTGTGTTCACTCTGATTCATACCTTTATCATTTACGGTTATACTGATTGACATATGCTTGACATGTTTTCTGTTAAAGGTAGTGTATTGATCTATAATGCTTACTCAGCTGAAACAATCGAGACTAAATTTGATTTTTAATTTGTTTATTTTATTTCATGACCTGACTTAACATTTCTGTAGGCATTTAGGTGCACTGCACTTCCAAATCTTTTCAGTGTTGATTATTTAAAATGTTATACGGTCCTTGCAATTATTTGCTTTGAGTGAGTCTATTTTTATCTTATTTTGAGTCTCTCTGTACTCGAGCTAATTCAGGTATATGCACTTTTTTGGTTCTGCATTTAGAGTGCGATGTAAATTAAATCGATATATTTTAACTTTTTAGGTATTTGATTGGAAGTAAAGTAAATTTTTTATTGTAATGTAATGTATTTAAAATCATTAGAAAGGTCATTTTAGAATTAAATCTTAATATAAAAGTGATCGGTCATTTGTCGTCGCTCTTCGCCATGTCACCGTCGTCGTTATAATTATTATAGAATTGAATATTTTATATTATATTTTTTAACTAAACAGAAAAAATAAAATCATAAATTTATAAAATTTTCAACTAAATAATTATAAAATAATCTTTTTATATTATATTTTTTTATACTGTAATCTAAATACAGATAACTAAATAATCCCTTAGTGTTAGTTGCTTCTTTTTCAATGTAATTGTAACTCATCTCAAGTGGAAGAAATTTTTAAAATAAGTATTAAATAAGAAATAATTATTATTTTATGTATTTATTAAAAAAAATTTGAATTTAGGTATAGTTGTTTTATAAGTGAAGGATTTTTTTTGCTATTTTTTTTTAAAAAAGAGATTTTTTTTATTAGAGCTTGTTTGTAGTTTTGCATATAAATTCAATCAATTGTTAGCATCAAATTTAGACTATTTTATATAAAATTATTATACTACTAAATAAATTATACAAAAAAATTTTATTCATATGTTAAGTAAACTCATTTACAAATATCTGATAATACAAAATTATAGAAATATTCAAATGACAAATATACAATATATACATCTCTACGTATGGCGTTTATATCTTATCACAAGACTTATCTAGAGTGTAGTAAGTGGTTCGATGGATGATCACGCCATGGGAGATATCATGGTCATGCGGCGCAACTTCGATCTCATCTTTGGCTATGTGTCTCAGATACCTAATCAGTGATAGTCTGGCGTCCATATAATCGACCGACTCTCTCACGAAAAGTGGATGGCTTGGATCGGCGTAAGTGGATGGGCGCACTCATATCGCTCGTCTGTAATCAGGCGAATGTAGCCAACGAGATGCTTTGTTATGGCGATGTTGTAGCTTGTAGTCGTTGATGTTCTCAATCTCGGATCTGGCATATCTCTTTTCTTTATACTTAAGTCACCGAGCGTCAAAAGAAGCGGTTGAAAGATGTCTTCCGTTGCTAAGATGCTCCATATTTAACAAGTTTAAAATGTTACTATGAAAATTTGTAGATACAATAGTTAAGTAAATTTATAGATTGTAGTGTTATTTTAAATTGATATTACGAAAGAATCCTCCTCAACATCGCTATCATCGATCGTTTCTTGATTCGCTATTCATCGTTTCATACCTCAGACGATTACTGATGAACTAGGTTGCTCATGCACGGTGAGTTCTATGTCAACAAAGTTATAATCCTTTACAAAAATAAAAGATAGTATAACCAAAAAATGAAGACACAAATTGTTGTTGAGGTAATTGCTAACCTTACTTTTGAGTCATTCGTAGTAGTATTGTGGTACATCGGTTGTTAACAAAGTGAAATCATGGCGTGTCAGACGGAACATTACGTGTAAGATCGATATCGATTTAATTTTGTAGCGGTACATTGTGGCTTGACTACATAAATAACTAATGTCCGATGGGAAGCATCATCTCTGACTCTTCATCATCGAATCGTGAAAGCATTATCCGTGTCGATAGGAAAACAATACGTAAGCTCCACTGAAGTTATCAACATCATAACGCATAGATCTAAGCACTTCTATTTTAAATTTTCTAAGCTTGCATGGCGGAAACATTGGACGATTTTTGCCACGATATAATTTGGAATAAATCATCAATGATCGGTTGGCCATCAGAGAATTAAGGAAACGAAACCACTCATCTCAGTATATGCTCAACAACCTAATTTCTAAAGCAACCTAAAATTAACTCATCACTCATCAAAATAAATAGTAGTTATGATGTAACATGTGATGATGAAGTTTTATAAGTAGTATTAATGGAAGTCAGCCAAAATACTTTAATAATAAATGTGAAAATTGTGCTTATTAAGAATGATAAACATAACATAGAAAATATTATCATTGTCTACACACATGTTTTAACTTTTGTATGACTTATACCCTTGGCTTATCTACATTATTTATGAAATGCATATAAATTTATTAACCAACACTCTAAATTAGTTATTAGTTTAATACTAAATTTTCTAGTAATATACTATATTCAGCTTTTTTTTTTAAATAAAAAAAAAAAACTTATTGGCTCACCCATTATCATTGGATGCACATGGGATAGTTAAATTCACATAATAATATTTTCTTTAGAATGTTATCTCATGAATCTAAATCTTTTATGGATTATCCACTATCTCCTCCATATATGACTATTATAATAGGTTAAGTAGACATTAATATTTGAGGCCTAACTTCCTTCCGTTGATGAAGCATTTAAGATAATAAGCATTGCATCTAACAATGGATGTAATGATAATGATTATGACATAAAAATATAGATGATAATAATAATATTGAGCTTTTGAGACATGAGGTAAAATAATTATAAACTTGCCAATGCAATATTTATGTATGTTGTTGACCTCAATACTTGTTTATCCCAAAATATACCTTCGAGGCGGGTCATGCGAGCTAGAGTCAAGCTTAAGGAGGCTGGAGCCGAGAGAGTTGGAGCCGGGACTTGCGGTGGAGCCCGATCGAAATTTTGGGTGGAGCCAACACTTGCGATGGAGTCAAACCTAAATAAAATGTGGGAGTGTGGGGTCAAAATCATCCGGTCGAATCGAGCGAGTTGAAATCATTGTCATGGGGGAGCTGCAGTCCAAAACTTAAAAGCAAAAGTTAGTGAGCGGCGCTGGATACTCCCAGGTGTTCAATTCTCTTCGAGGCGACTACACGCGTGGATGAAAAGAAATGAGGGGTCGTGACTGTGATCTCGATTGTCGGCATCGCGATTTAATCAGAAATCACACACCAAATGAGTGAGATCGAGGCGAATCATCATCATAAAAAAAAATAAGAATAATAAAATATATGACAATATCATGCCGACGGTCAGAATATTTTATTAAGATGGTAAAAATTGATATCAGAGAAGAAACGTGATTTATTGTAGTCCAGATAAATACAAATATTTTATTAATTTTACAATTGAGTTTGTTGAAGGAAAAGAAACATCGTAGCGCTTTTAAATAAATGGATTGCTGTGCATAATGTGCCTTTATTGCGATGTTTAGAGGCGTGTTTGGAGTTGTCAAGGAAACAGAGAGTTAGTGGAGATCCGATTAAATGGATTTCCATTGAAAGTAGGTTTTGCAACAATCTTGATCTGGAACCTATAAGCCATAAATTCAAATTATTAAAAAAAAATCACATCTTTTCAAGTAAGTTTTGAAAATATTACTATCAAAATTTTATTAGTACATTTTAAAATTCTACAAATAATTTAAAATAAATATAATATATAAATACTTAATCAACATTTATATTGCACTTATCTAAACAAAAAAAATCTAGAAATTTTAAAATCTATTCAATTTTAAAATAATTTTGAATCAAAATATGCTTACCCATATTTTCCTATTAATCTAAAATTCTAATAAAAAAATTTAAATTTTTTAATATTTTAATATAGAAAAAAATACATATAAACCACACAATTCTTATATATTTACGTATCTAATATCCAAAATTTAATCAAACATTTTACTTATAAATATATATTTCACTTCAAAAAAAATGACGATGATATTTTTGATGTGATATTAAAGATTAAAATTTAGTATATAAAATTATGTGATACGTATTTAAATCTCCTAAAAAAATATTAGAATTCTAGATTTGACTGACTGCAACTAAAAAAAAGATAAAAACTTAGAAGCAAACCTAAAATTCTAATTCCCTCTTTCTCTCCATCAATTTCTAATTCTTTTTTTAATCCCACGCCACAACATTGCAGAGGCATCTAACCAAAATACTACTAATCAAAATTAAATAGGCATTTTATAGGATCAGCTAAACTGCAGGTTAGTAGTAGATCCACGTTTCTAATTGTTCAGCACTGTCGCACCATTTTAGTTGGAAAAGTTCATCTTACCTTCACCTTCCATCGGCGCTGCCTTTCTTCTCAATAATTGAAACTTTAGTGATCGCAGGAATGGTTCAGTTCTCCATTATGAGAAAATTGAACTCCTGTTGTGGGAAGCTACTACGGTCGGAGCATTCACTTTCATTTTGAGAAAATTGAACTCCAATGCCAGTAGAGGCTTCGACAACAGAATCGAAATGCAACGGTTCAACCTGTTGTTGTCCTCTGACAACTCAAGGTCAGGCTTACCCTCATCATCAGTCTTGCTCGTAGGACCTGAAACCTTCGCTATCATCACAGCCTCATCATCCTGTCAAATTTATATATGACAGATATATACTATTCACTAATAGCTTTCTTTACATTTATTTCAGGCTTCATTAGCAAAAAAGACTCAAGGACTGAAAAGAAAATTTTCCCCACTTTGTTAATTGATGCAAAACAACGTTAAAGAACATGTAGATAGCCATCATGATCCTTGCCAGAGTTAACAAAACTATATTCTTAAAAATAGATTTTATTCATTCATCATTCTATAAGACTATATATAGATTCACACATACGATGAAGTAAAATATATGAGAATTCCAATGGATGATCAATCATAGAAAAGGATTTTGCATTGCATGTGAGGATGGTTTGAGGCATCATTAATGAATTTTCAAGATAAAAAAAAATGAAGCATTTATGGAGAGGAGGTGAAGGGGTTCAGTTTTTTTATTCACTTGTCTTGGTTTTCTGAGCTTTCAGAGGTAAAGATGATAGGATTTAGAGAAACTTTCTTCTAACAAATTGCCCAACTCATTGAGCTTATGAAAATCGATTATAAAAGATGAAGTTTTAATCAAAATACTAAAACATAATCAGATGAGGAGTTAAGGTAAGGTTTGTCTTCAGGGATATTTGGTTATCATATGTTAAGAGGATTGACCAACTAATGATATTATACCACACGTCTCAAATTACATTCTCGACTCTATTACAACCGACATTATGTTTAATTATATGCATATTGAGGCTCTTCCACACTAGTATTCAAAAAAAAAAAAAATGCCCCTGCATCACCAATGTTCATTCCATTAATAGAGAAGGCTGATGAGGAATGCTTAAGAGTTATAATTTCCTATGTTAAGCAAAGACTAGAGAGTTTCTTAGAAGAAATAAAGCATTAGTTATGTATAAACTATGATTCTTCCAATTTTATCTTTAAAAAAAAATACTCCTGCATCACTAAAACTGAGACTCTTCAAAATTAGCTGTTACAAATGCTTCTGCATCACTAACGTCCATCCATTAATAGAAAAGGCTCATTAGAGAAGGTTAGTTATGATTTCTTAATGTTACCTTAACAAAATAAACATAAGAGACTTATGGTTGTGACTGGAATAAAAATATTTCATAATGTTACCTTACCTGCATTCTATCTGGCAAGCATACTTTAGAAGAAGGGGATTGTGAATGGTTCGTCCACTGAAATATAAATAATATTAATAAAATATCCTGCATATGTCAAACATTACAGTGATTAAAAGCATCCCGCTAAAGATCTGTAATGTAAAGCTCACCTAAAACTAGGAAGAGACATTCTGATCTTCGGACCCATCCATTTGACTTCACCATGCAACTTTGGCTCTGTGATTTGAAGCCCACGGTTAATCAAAGAAATCAATACGAAATGAACTTTCTCCTTTAAAAACATGGTGATATAGGCTACTGCAACAAATTATTAATCAAATGTCGTACCAAAATTTTTTGTTATTAATAATTTTATTTCAGCATAAGATTTTGTAAACTGTAAAAGATATTTTATCAAAGTATTTAATTGGGTTGCCTGAGCACTATATTTGCCTCAAAGTGTTTGAGATGAGAACAAGTTTCTGGAGTAGAAAAATGCCGACAAGGATATTACACACTCACCGAGAAAAGGAGTGCTAATGCTACATAAGGACATTATGTTGGAATCATTAATCTCTGATATTTTGACTTCAGTATGTTCTTTCCTGCTATTGGAGCCGACGCCAATCTTGTTCAGGAAACTACTGTACTTGTTTGTGGACTTCTCTCTCACTTCTGCAGACTTTTGCTTTAAACAAAAGAAAAAAAATTAAAAGAGTTTGAAGTTTTCTTAATTTATACGGACTGTAATTGATGTAGATAAGAAATGAGGGAATAAGAGAGAAGATAGGACAAGAAGATTCAAACTTTTAATTCATCATTCAACAAACCAAAATACAAGCCAAGAATGTCCCCAATTACAGAGATGAAGTTATGAAAAAAGATAATACTGAAATCAAATAAAATCTAATATGATCTAATAATTCAAATTCAAGCCTAATATTATCCAAAAGATATATAAATGTTATTTCGACTAAAATAAAATCCAAAAATCCTAATTTAAATTAAATTTATAAAATAAATCCTGAAGCTAATTTCATGTATTGCAACAATTCCTCTAGGCGAAATAAAAAAAAAGCTATTGTCATGAGGAGTTCCACAGAACTTTGGCATTGGTGGAGAAAGTGATGGGATAGATTCATGTACATCTTTTAGGGTTTCTTCTAAGATCATATAGTTATAAATGAACAAAACTTCAGGTAGCAAATCATTAAAAATGCAAACTACCAAGATCTATATGTGAGTTATGATGTATGATACGACTTCCTAGTAGCATCTATGACAAAAGTGAATGTGGGGATCAAAGAGTACATGTGGAAAACTAATTCGAGCAATTCAGAGCATATATGGAACAAATGAAACTAAAGTAAAAGCAATCACACAGAGAAATAATAGATTTAACATAAAAAATCTGAAACAAGAAAAATTATAAAACCACACCACCAAGAAATCTACTATGAAAGAAAAACCAAGAAAAATACTATAGATTACACTTACCTAGAACCTCTCCACACTTCAATCACTCTAGTGCACTCACTTCACTCTCATACACAAGAGAATTTTAAAAGACACAGAAAAACTACTGAAATACAAATTTTCTTGACTCATATTGCCAGCGACTCACGGCTAGCTCGTTGCTCTCCTCAAGCTTTTCATGGGTTCAACGCATGACGTTGCTCTACATCGGACGGCCTCTCTGTTATTTTGCTTTGGTGCCCTAGTCTTAGCTGCAGCATAGCCTCCTAGCGTCGAGGTGTTGACTTCTCAATCTTCTAGTGCAAATACATGGATCCTAATGCCATAGCACTATCCTTCTTCAAGGCCTCCTCCTCTGTTTTTAAACCAAGATCTCCTATTTTAGCATGGAGGTGCTACACCCAGAAAAAAAAATTTCTGGGCACGGAGGATAGAGGGCTAAGTCAACATTATATCTCAGTTGATTGATAAAATCAAGCTCCACAAAATAACAATAAAAATATGAACTCTATATCAAGAACTAAGAAGGAATGAAGTTAAACAATCAATCATGGATTATCCAAAAATAACAACTCTACAAGTGATCTCAATTTTAGATTCATTATCCATCACTAAAAGAGAATCAGGCACAGGTACTATCTCAATCCTTTATCAAACAGTTTCAACTTCAGGTTAATCATCACTATCATCTTATAATAATTCATCAATAAAATATGAGCTAAATCTCAAAAATGGTACCCCAACTATTATCATGTGACCAATTTAATCCCATGTCATTATATTTCTCCAATTTAGTCTCCTACTATATAAGATTGATCCAAAATAGTCTCTCGAGGACTAAATTAGAACCAATTTTGTATAGTTGAGGAATTAAATTGGGATCAATTTTGCATCACTATTTCTACATGAGAGACTATTTTGGATCAATTTTGTGTAGTTAGACTAAATTGAAATAATATAATTCTCTAGGATTGAATTGGCTACATGCAAATAGTCGGGGACTATCTTGAGAATTATTACTACAAAATATGGATCATTATAAGAATAAATTTCATACATACTCTAAATAAAGATCAAATGTTAGAACTTATGAAGGTTACATAAATAGCTTAACAATTGGAATTGACATAGGTGTATGAATTATTAAAGCTTGAAATATTGTTTTATAATACAATCGATCACCATGATAAAATCTATAATGATGAATAGCTTGAAGTTCAAGATGATAAAGATTATAATGCATTTAAATATTTCTATAGATCCTATATATATTTTGCGTATAAGCATCCCATCCATCCATAGTTTGAGAATGGGTAACAAATCTGAGAATATTTAAATTTTAGAGAACCACTCTATGTTAAGATTAGAACAGTTCTAACAATCAGAACAAAACCTGATCAGATTATCCAAATATTTAGGGATTTAAATCTTGAGCTATTTAGTAAACTAGCTCATCATCATAACGCCTACCTTTGAGAATATCCCAACATTGCTTGGGAGACCAATTTCCTACAAAATTAAAAAAAAATGTTTAACTTCATTAGGTAGAGTAATGATAGCAACACTACCAAGAGCAAGATTTGTACAAGATGCTTAGAATACCTTCCGCCCATGCCTACAAGCTTCCTCATTGTTCACTAGCACTCTGGCAGCCCACCTGTGCGGGAAATATAAAGACAAATGGCGAAGAAACTACTCATTTGTTACATGCATCAATAATTCAATACTAATTATGATAACTGAACTAAAGAGTATGAACAAGAGCGCGCTTCTTTTGCCAAAAAATTTCATCAAGAAAACATTAAAACGGTGCTTACGCGCAAGAACTTGGGCGGCTCCACACAATGCCTGCAATAACCACTAGCTAAGAGTAAGCAAATGAATAACATTGTGTCAGGAAATAGTTTCAAGAATAAGCATGTCTCACAAAGAATATTACAGAAATTCAAAGTTGGTAAGATGGTGCATGCATAAACCTCAAAACATCAAAGAAATCTAAATAATATGTCCTTTAAGAAAGCAAACTGTAAATAAATTTTGTATAGGTTTTGGAGCATAAACACTTATAGGGAGATCAACATTAGAACCTCATCAAACTTTGCCACCGGGCTATCATCATAGCGAGCAAGGAAGAAACCTCCAAGAGTATATCTGCTAAAATAAGTTAAATCACATCTGACTGAAAAAAAAAAAAAAAACAGGACAATAATTTCCCGTGCGTAAAACTATGAAAATAATATCCGAATAGCATTTAAATACCCAAATGCTTCAACTAGTTTAAACTCCTTTGGAATGAAAACACGAGCAACTTCTGCTTTCACAAGATGCAATTGGTACAGTGCACTGAAAATCAAATACATCAAATTGGGTGAAATAACATCTTTGCTAATGCATTACGGAAAGAGCCAGATGGAATCATGATGCTAAATACAAAAATTCAAAAAAGTAACTAAGATAGTGTAAAATAGCTTGCCTGCCTTTGAATAACCAAGGCGGTCCCATAGCATATCCAGAAGACAATTGTGTTTTAGAATCCTCCATGGGGCTCTTTCCTTTGATAACGCTATATCTAGTCCATCCAACATGAAAGAATGAAAACATTCTTTAGCATTTAAATATTTAATGGCAACTGCACTGAAAAACATGAAGTGGAAATGCCACCAAGATTGAGAACTATGCACCACCACAAACAAATAAGAAATTATAGAGAAGATGCCCACAAAAAAAAGACACCAAAACTTATATAGTTCGACTTCAATTAAGTCTACATCTACAAAAAAAAAAGGAGAAATGTTCATATCCACTAGAAAATAAACCTACAATTACATATGTAAATGACAACACTCGCTGTTGTTCAAAGATTTCAGGCACAACCACACTCAAAAGAAGAACAAACATAAAGAATTTCACGGTACGAGAGTACCTCACAAAAAATCTTTCCTTTATTGCATGCACCACTAAAGTCACCAAACTTCTAGAAACCATGGATCAGAGTGAGTATGTGAGGAACCAAGAGTGACCTTTAAGTTCTTAAGTTTCTTCAAACCCTCATAAGGAACCTCCACATAAATCCGTTAGCACAAACCATGATTTTATATAATAATGTGCATGAATCCCAAAATGCTTCATACAAATTAGTAAGGTGGCATAAAGAAGGCCTATCCAATGCATCTAATCAAATAAGGGCAGAATCTAAATATTTAGTCACATTTTAATAATTCCCACCTTAATAGCATGGCAGTAATGGTTGTCTATAACTCTTTCCAAGCCAAACATTATAAAATCCCAGAGAACTTAGCATCGCACACATATGTTTGGATGCAAAAGACATATATGTGCAATTTATTTTAATCAAATTTAATACAATTTGATTGTCAATTGATGCTCCATGCAAATTGGTTATGACCAATTTGTGATTTGAATGGCTTATTGGAAATTATTTTAATTTTAAGTGAATTATTTTTTATTTTAAAGAAAAGGTAGAATGGCATTTTGACCATTTTAATAGATGCAACAAACCACTTTTAGATTTATAAACAACACTTGAAAGGCTAGATTTCCCAAACATAAGCATGTTGGCTATACACCTTCAATATTTATGTCTTGACATGGGGATTAGATGAGTTCAAGATGTTCTACAACAACTCACTCGAATAAAAAAGAAATCTTTACCAACTAAGGATATATTCTAAACGTCAAAGTTATTCTTATCTTTTAAACATAATTAAATAAAACTCCAAAGCAAGTGAATCTTATTTAATCCCTTCCAATCCCATAAATACAAAAGAATAAAGATAGTGTATAGCAGTTAACTGTTTTTCCCTTAAATTGAGTAGCATGTCCTCTCATAAGGACTTATGTTTTCAATTTAATCCTATCTTGTATGTAATACAAGATGGACCTAAACATGAACTTTCCCTGATTGAAAAATAATCTACCTAATAAGCTTTTCGCTTGTTAAAATATAATTGAATTGAACAGATTTATATTGGTGACAGCAAACATGTCAATTTTAAGAAGTTGCAAATCTAATTGCTTACGACCCATAAATCAATTATAAAGAATTCCTAATTCAAAGTAATTACGGTTTACTATCATAAGATCAATCCAAGTAGGATTACCCGGAACTGACATTTCAATTAAGTTATAGAAGTAGACCACTTACAGAATCTATAAACAAACTAATAAAGATAAATCTTTAGCGTTTAGGATTTGCCTTTGTCTCAAATACTAAAGGATTGGCACGACACAAACCCTAGCAGTAGGTAAGAAGGCGAAAGAAAATACAAATTGAAGCAGTTCATTGTAAACCCTAGCTCTAAGATTTATCTAAAAGAAAAAGTAAAATCTTTAATAAGAAACCAATTATACCCTACATTAACCTGTGGAATAGGTGAGTTATGACATATCCAAAGTTCTTGTCAGGTACTCGATGATGTTAGCTTTGTGGGTAAAGTATACTATTTAAGGTTGTTTGTCGAAGTATTCTGAGACATTTAACTTGTGTGGGGAGGTCAAATAAAAAATATCCTTTGAGGTTGTTGCCAAAGTTCTACTTGATCTTTCTTTTTTATAAGTATTACCAGGTTGTGAAACCGACCGGACGTAATGAGGCAGAGAGAGGTTGAGTTTAAAGGTCGAGCGGGGTTGAATCGGTCCTCCAACCGGATGATATAATAAATATTAAAATTATCTAAATGTTTGGCAAAATCAAATTATAAAATATAAAAAATACAAAATTAAATTAAAAATTGTTAAATATGAACTAACAAATACAATTCATTTATACATATTATGCTAAATACAAGTTTTGATGAATATTCATATGTTAAACCTATGAACAAACAAATTAAATCATATATGCATTTTAAATCATATATGCTTTCAACAGACCGACTTACTGATTTTTTTAACTTTACTTTCATGACTCTCAAGTAAAGTCAAACCAGCACAAAACAAACAAATGTTTGGCAACAAAATAAGGCCTAAGCCATATAACATATCAGGCCTCACATTTTTATCTCTAATCCAATTACGTAGCATGCGAAAAAGTATTTCGTCGAGCCCATTTCATTCAAGAGTAACCCAAATAGCAAAATACAACTTAGGATTGAGTAGAGACAACCTGAAAATCCGATTTGAAGGAGGGAACAGAAGAAATAGAGGGCTGCTCAGTTTGCTCGATGTAGACGGTCGAAAGAGAGGGAGATTGGCTCGGTTCGGCTGATGCTAAAAGCCGGAGCAACTTACCCGACTGCTGCAGAAGAGACGGGAGTAGGGAGCTCGAGAGGGAGCAACTCGTTTCCTAGGCTAAGATGCGGGAAATAGGGAGCTCGAGAGCTTCGTGTGCTGCTAGGCTCATGCGACCGGAAGGAAGGAATGGATCAAGAAGGGATTGCGGACCGGCTGACCGCGGGCTGGTTCCGCGGTTAAACCGCCGATCCGTTGTCAGAACTGTCGATTTTGTCAGCACAGTGACCGGTTGTCGAATCGGTCGAACCGGCCGGTCGATCCGATTTTCAAACCGAGTATTATTGACTTCTCGAACTGATAATCAATTAGATATTGAGAATATTAATTTGGGTGATTTTTAAGATTAAGAGTTGTCCTCGATCAGAATGATCGAAGTTTAATGAATCTTCATTCTTATGTGTTTCGAGTAAGATTTTATTCATCATATAGGTAGTCTTTATTCAACATAAAGTCGATGTCAATCATTGTAAAGATGTAAAGGAATGTTTCACGAGATGGCCAAGTGCGTCTTTAGAAAAATCGGTTGTGATAAAATAAAAGTTTCGCTTAGATTTGTGAAATCCAATGCATACAAATAATTGAAAGAGAATAGACACAATAGATTTTATTTGAAAAATCAGAAATAGGAAAAAAATCACAAATTTAATAAAATATTCTCTATATATATATATGTTTTGTGAAACAGTTTAAGTTTTTCCGATAATGGGATTACGAGTTATATGTGAAAGCATAACAATCGAAATCAGTGACAATATTTATCATTTATGTTGCATAACGGTAGTTAATTCTGATTAGTGATAGTGAATAAATACTTTCGGTGATGATCGATATTGTCGAGTGATGGTAAAAGCGGTAGTGGCGGTGGCGGCCAGTCGATGTGATCAAACGATGAAGTGGCGGCAGTGGCACCGTGGTGCGTGATATTCGGCGGTGGCGAGATCAGCGATAGTGGCGGCAGCGGTGGTCTGGCTGGTAACCACAACAAGACGGCGAAGAGGCCGGCGGTGGTGGCAGCGATGTCGATAAGTGGTGGCGGTATGGGGCGGTGGCGACGGTGATGACCGATGGCGATAATGTATCGGCAACGATTATGCTTGAAGTTCTTCAAGCCGAGCTCTCTATTCTTTTCTTGACCTCCTCATGTGAAGAATATTATGAGAGTTGCACCTCTTTAAATCTGGTAAAATCCAAACTACTCCATCGGACGGCTCAAATGATTCCTTCAATCATTATATTTTAAGTATTTGAATGTTCAAATGAAGTCGAATTAGGAGATCTTAGAACGTTAGATCGAAGACGCTTCGAATTGACTATAAACACTCTATATTTAGGCCGTGATATGAAGTTTTCAATTATATTTTAAGCGCTTGATCGAGGTTAGTACTCATAATTAGATTGATTTTGACATCAAGATTCGCTTCGACTTGTAGAATTTTCAATACCATATCAATACTTAATATCTCATTTAGCTAGTTGACTAATAGCTCGATAGTGTGGCTTGTTAATTTGTCCTATAAGTCACATGTTTTTTACTAAAATAAACCACTTATTTAAAACTTGATAAGCATGTGTATGAGCCAAATTTGAATAATTATGATTTTAAATTAATCAAGCTTGCATAATCACATAAATTTAAATCAAATATAATTTTGATAAATGAGCTCAAACACGATTAAGCTTCTTAGAGCCCATAGTTCTTACCAATATGTGAATTTGTTCCATATTGTTTGGTCATATTTTTTTTGGGAATTCAAAATTATTTATATTACAAATTTAACACCCAATTTTCAAATATGACAAAAATAACACCTTATTAACGGAGCTCAACTTCTCGTTGACGATCTCCACACCCCGCAACAAACTCTGCAACTCCCTTGTCGTTAGTCTATCGTCGGCGAAGTCAATCTGCCATCGCCTCCCCTCGTTGAAGATCACTGCTGTCATCATCTCCATCTGAAAACTGCTTTATGCGGAATCAATCCATCATCCTGCTTTTCGTCGGCGATAGTGTTTGGCCCAACATTGCTCGCCACA
This sequence comes from Cymbidium sinense, assembly GCA_021442155.1. Classification (NCBI taxonomy): domain Eukaryota; kingdom Viridiplantae; phylum Streptophyta; class Magnoliopsida; order Asparagales; family Orchidaceae; genus Cymbidium; species Cymbidium sinense. Next base: position 5,659,203 of record CM038230.1, read on the forward strand.
TTGCTTATCGATTGGCAGGAAACACCGATTGAAAGAAGGTGAAGCTATTAAGCCTAATTATGATCCAGTTACTTTTCTGTCGAAAGAATCGGATGAAATTGAGCTCGCTAAATTGTCGTTGACGTCTACATAGAGGACAAATTAGCTATGAAGGATATTTTATTGGGGTGAAGATCGGCACCACATCCAGTAAATACTTTTGAACCGAAATACTTAAGGGAGATAATGGTGGGGCTTCCTCTGGTGATAGTATGTTGCAATAAGCTCAAATGACGTTGCCGGAAAAAGCTTAAAAAATCTCCCAAATGAAGTTGCTCAGCATGAAAAGACAATGCACATGAGGCGTCTCCTTCATGCTTTTATTCTTCATCCATTATCTCTTGTTTATATGGTAACTGTTATTATTATTCATCTGATTCTGAGTGTATTGCTTTCATTATCAAAGCTTGTTGGGTTGGAGCTTTCAAGTCCATGCTTCAATTTCTGAGCTTTAGGCGCAGGATAAGATGCCCACGACAATGAGGGTTGTTTTTGTGACTTAGGCTCCGTTTGGTTAGTTTTTTGGATTCGAAAATTTGGTTTTAAAGTCTTCCCTTAAAATTTATTTATCTTTTCTTTTGAAAGTAAAACGAACTTTAGTGAGATGAAGTAAAACTTAGTTTAAAATATTCAATTATCAAAATTAAAATTGAAAGCTCTAAAAAAAACGAAGCCTAATTGCGATGATGGGATCGACTCGCGTGTGACGGGTTATAAATTTAACGGAGGAGAGTGTTATTTTGTAATATTTAAAATTTAGGCATTAAATATGTAATATAAAGAGTTTTTTAGTGTTATGTTTGAAAATCCCCGTATATATATATTTTTTTTGGTATTAAGTGAGTGGCGTTTATCTTAACGTCTTCCCAACTATTCACTTTTATCCTCTATTAGTTATTTTACTCATTTATCTATTAATTAATCAAATTAAAAGATCCTCACGGCTAATTTTAAAAAAGCTTACATGAATTTAATGTTTGATTTCAATATTTTCAATTTAAGATAGAAATGTGATTTAAATTGGTCATCTAACTTTAATTATTATAAAATTTAATTATTTATTAAATACTATGAAATTCAATAATAAACTGAACAATTTTCTAAAAAAAATAAGAGAACATTGCATATAAATCATAAAAAATATGTAAGCAAAAATAAAAAATAAAAAATTTATAAATTTATTAAAATAATTAAATTATGTCATTTTAGATTAGATTATTAAGAATAAAAATTAAAAGCATTGCAGTGAATTTTAATATTAATTTAATTATATATAAATAAACATAATTTTTATGATTATTTTTAGATATTAAAGATTTTGATAATCCACATGAAATTGTCTCTGTATATAAATATAAATTTATCTTAAAATTTTTTAACCTTAATTAAAAGTTTTATAATTTTCTTATCCTTCTAAATTAAATTGGCATTATCATTATTTACATCAAAATAAAATTAACATCATGTGATGAAAACAAAATATAAATCTGATGAATTTTTTTATAAAAATATCATTTTAAAATACATTGGAATTGGGCCTAGTTCAGCTGGTTCCATGAAACACCAAAGCTCTAAGTAGATTATAAGCCCACATTTGGCCCATTTGTGAATGCAGTTAACAGTTTTAAATAAAGAAAAATTATGAACCGTTGGATCTAATTCAAATCATTAAAAATTTCTCATAGAGTAAATAGATGATTTTACATCAATCTCCAATTAATTTATTCAAATAATGTATTCTTAATTTTATAGTGCTACATCAAAGAAATTAGAAATTTTGTCTAATTCATAAAAATAATTATGATTTGGAGCAGCTCTACTAATTTTAATTCAATTACTAGACTTTTTAAAGTATTATTATTCATCAAATGGTCAAAAACCTGAAGTTTTGTTTATAGAAAATTATATATTTATATATATATATATATTATATATATATATATATATATATATATATATATATATATTTAATGTATTATTCAGCAAATGGCCTTTAATATTATATTACATTGTTTATGTTTCCATCAAATAATTTAATGTATTATTTAGCAACGGTACATCGAAATAAAACAAATAATTATAAGAAGAATTTAAGCTACTATTTATAAGAATTAAAAGATTAACATCAGATTATTCTTATTTAAATTTAATTTATTTATGTCATATAGTGATGGGGCTAATGATCATTTGTTTATATATGTAATAAAATGCAGTAATTAATTCAAAATTGGCTGTCTAAGAATTTATTTGAGATAACTGTAGTTATATGAAAAACAGTGAATTGAAATGCTGCAAAAGTAGATATTTTTTTTTATTTGAGATATTTAATTTAATGTAACTCATACACATAATATATATATAATGAAGCAGGCAAGGCGTATTAGTTGAGCGTCAACTACTTGCATCTTACACATTATAATAGATATATAATTTTTTTATTTTATAAAATTTAAATTATAACTTTCTAGTCATTACAGTTTATCCAATCAAATTGTAAAATACAACTATCTCACTAAATATTTTTTCAAAATATAATCAGAATATAGTACTCAAATGATACTGCGATGTAGTTGACACTGTCTCTCAAAGATGACGGTTGGCATTGGTCCCCAATTTGGGCTCCACCAGTCATAAATTTTATGTTATTTTTTTATTTTCTCAACAAATTCCGTCGCATGATAGGGATTTACATACATACTATACAATTCTTATGTATTTACATATTTAACACCTAAACTTCAATTTATATATATATATATATATATATATATATATATATATATATATATATATATATATATATATATATATATATATTCTTCTTCAATATCACATCAAATATATCACTTTATTCACTTTTAAAAGTGAAATACACATTTTAACCATAGAAAAGTGTTAGATAAGAAATATCTAACTTTAGGTGTTAGATATGTAAATACATAAGAATGTGTAGTATGTATCTAAATCCCCTACATACATACCACACAATTCTTATGTACTTACATATTTAAAGTTAAAGCGAAAACGATCCGATTTTGGTAGATCCGGGGACTAGCTCGAAATCAAATGTATTTTATGGTGGCAATTGGATCGTAGCTCGTAGACATTGCTTCGAGCCTGGATCGAATGAATCGAGCTTCGATCCGGTTCGAGCCAACTTCGTTTGATGGTTTAGCTCAAATTTGGACTTTTTTTGGCTCAAAATTAAAAGCGAGCTTCGTTTGATTTAAGTACTTAATACACGGCGAAAAAAAATCACATAAATTGAAATTTGATTGAATTTCTTGTATAAAATTGAAATTTATATCAATATAATAATTACATTGTACATATTTAATTGGGTTTAGCCAATACAAAAAAATCAAGTTTACAAAATATAACTAATCTCAGACTCTCGGTTTCCTTAATTCCTACTTTTTTGATCAAATATCGATTTTTGGTTTGAGAGAATGTTCGATCTGTAAGAAAAAAAGAGGTGGGCTATAATAAAACTAATAATCCGTCCGATTAGTGAACTTGGAAGTTGGAACTCCTATACTTAGTAGGAAAGCGGACATGGGACATCATGTTGTTTTCAACTGTGTATTCCAAGATTTGGGGCTGCCTTATGAGTATCCTTTTAATATCTCTAAGTTTGACACCGATCCCTATATATTAATCTTTCCTTTCTTTGAGCGAGGTTTATCTAAAGAGATGCCATATGCCTCTCATAAATGAAGATGGAGTGAGATTCTTTCATCCCAAATGTGCTCAAGTAATCAATCAAAGGAAACCATCTCTCATCAAAGTCCAGTTCTTCTATTAGTTCACAGAAACGCTCTTGGCGAACCTTCCACAACTTATTTATAAAACATAAACAATATGAGAATGTTTGTGCTTTCAATCTCATTCAAGGTAGGTTTGGGGTTTATCAACATTTATTGATCAAATTAAAGGTGAAAATAGAATAAAGTGAGTGAATTATAGAATATCTAATGAGCGAGCTCAGCTCAGTCACACAAATTTGGGGCATCCACAAACATAAGCATCCAAACTTCTAATGAAGGGTTACATCACGAGTCTTATTACCAACTAAAGATGAGTGAAATCATCCCAGCCTTCATACACGAGGTGGAACAACTTTCATTTGGAGGAGTTGATATGGTCTTTAATACACGCATACACAATAGAAAAGAAGACCTGACCGGATATAGCGGAAGGTCACAAAAATAGCATGAGCACCACCTAGAAAGGGAAAAAAACCCACAGTGCAACCCAACATCAATCATACAATCTAGATATTGAAATTGAATCCGATAATGCTAGGAAAAGCGACCCGTGACAAAGCGACCAACCACAAGAAAAGTAGCAAGAGAGGATTTATCTGAGATATCTATAAGCGACAGCAGACAACTTATATAGAAGATATTTCCTAACTAAGGCGGTTCAAACACCACAAAGCCAAAGCTAAGCATGTCATACATCAAAGCGACCATCTCGGATGTAATAATTCCGGAAAGCGATGCTGAGATGAGTATTGATCCCATATTTCCATATTGGTACAAATAGGTGATAGCAAAAAAGACAAATGAGTAAACCAATGGCTTGATTTAATTTTTTGTTATCAAGCAACGCGATGGAGATAATATTGAAGGTAGTGGCGACAACAAATTGTCTTAATTTTGAATGCCAATTTATCACAAAGACATTTCATAGCAAGTTGTAGGATAAATTCAGGAAATGACCTAACAAACTATTAACATATTGAATTTAATAGTTCTCACATGTATCAATCTCGGATCAATCAAACAATTGTCAATATGATTAATTCATTGTTTAAATGCCTATAATGGGAGAAAACTTGGCATCTCAATTACTTCAAAGCACTACAAAGCTTTAAAAAAAAAAAAAATTTAATGTTAATAAGTTTTAGTTTTTGACCTATTTACAAGTTTCTATTATACTTTAGATTCAAAATTTAAAAGCCCTCGATTAACGATTTGAGTCTAGTTAACCCAAACTAGTTTTAGAAAAAAAAATTGTCTTAAAGATAAACTAATCCTAAACCATATCCGCTTTACCTTCTATGATCTAATCGATCACAACTAATCTTAACCAAAGCGCATCTCACAAAATAAATGCATCAATACACAAGATAAAGTGCCAAAAACATAATATGGTAATAGCATGTTGCTTATTTGGCAAATGATTTTCTATCATATTTTAGATTCAAAATTTGAATTCATTGTATAATTGACTTGAATCCGAAATACAATGAGATAGAGATGGTCCAAAAGGTTACAAAAAATCGATTGACGAAAACTCTTAACCACTCTATCCTTTACAATCATGCAAGAACGATTTCATCTACACACCAAAAAATCACCTCATAAGCAATACATCAATGGAGTCATCACAAACAAAATCCGCCAAAAGTATCAATGTAAAAATATCATGATGTCTAGTATTGAACAAATGTCTTAGGAACTACTGAAACACAAACACGAAAAACATCTATAACATATTGATAATTAACTATTATTGAAACACAAACACGTGAAACATCTATAACATATTGATAATTAACTATTATTGAAACATAATTACACAAACACTGAAACATCTATAACACTTAGCTATTAAGCCTATTATCAATGTTTTGTTCAATAATCGAGGTCATCGTTAATTGTTAAAGTCTACGATATCTAAAATAGTAATTACAACTTACAACTTACAAAAGCATATTGTGAAAGCCCATAAAACAATATTACCCTCGTGAAATTCAAATTTGCGAATCCACACTCAAGCTTCCAGCAGATATAACTAAGTTTTCTTTAAGATGTCAAACTGGAAATACAAAAAGCGTTGTTTTTATTGAAAAATTAAATAGAATGTAATTTCACTATATAAAAAAATGATGAACACAGTACCATAGGATCTTCGAATTTATACAAGTAATTTGAGCGTTGCCTTTTACCCTTTTATCATCTATACAAGTAATTTCATCAACACTTCAATATCATTTTGGCGTTTGATGAGGTTGAGTTGAGAACTATTTGATTTACTTTGAGAGTGACTTTCCATTATATCTATACAAATATAATATGATTTAATTATAAACTTGCATGTAAAACAAGAAATAATTATAATTTGTATGTGAATAATTGATTTTAAGAGTTTATAAGAAAGCTTAATATAACATCAACCATATGTAATTTAAGATGCTATTTAAATAAATCAGGGTTCAAATATCAAACTAAATTGTTGGCTAACAGGGACAATCCACGATTAATTTTAAGATGACATAAATATAATCTTTCTTTCACAAGATGTACATGAGAAGTGGTACCACAAAGGGACAAGCAAGTATTAATCAAATATAGCAAGATGCATGAACCACATATATTCTTGAAGAAGCCAAAATGAATGTTATTTGTCAAAAAAAAAAAATCTTGATTTTGGAGAGAAAGGAAAAAAAAAAGTTCATGCATCATCTTATATTCCGAGAACTCCGAATCGGATCTGAAGGATTCATAACCTAGCATTCAACTATTAAAGCCTAAATCAACCAATGAAAAATATTTAGGCATTAAAATTTATCCACATATTTATGGATGAACCACACCAACTACGTCGATGTTTCAAGCTAACTTTTAAGTTTTAACTTCTTGAAGAGCACTTGCATTATAAAACCCACAATAATCCCATTTTCTTAGGTAAAGAAACAAAAAACTCTACATTAATACCATTCCAAGTCCCATACTCTCATACTAATAGCCATACCCCATGTTTTATGCTAGAAAAAGCCATTCTTCTTTACAAAAAAAAAAAGCCATCTACCATCAACATCATCTTACAAGTTATACTTTCAGGTCCACACTAACAATGGGATTAGAAATTTTATGAAGGCAATAAAGCCCATAAATTTATTACCCAATAATAGGATTGTGAAAGTCCACACTTACATCATCTTACAACTTATGATCAATAGGATTGGAAATTTTATGAAGACAATAAAGTTTTCTTTGAAGAAATGAGAAAGAAATAAATGTTTAGGGATAAATTCTTCAAGTTTTAAACTGAATTGTAGCTTAAGTATATCACCGACAACCATATATATAATAATAACAATACAAGTGCAAATAAAATTTGCTCGATTTAAATTATACAAAATTTTCAGCATACCATATTCCATATTGAATAACATGTCAAGACTCAAGAGGTGTATTTATCACTTATTAGTGGAGCGGTGAATCGGTGAATGGTGATACACAAGAAATCAAGAATCATCTCTTCATAAGTCATATGATTTTGCCTTATTATCTCACATTCATCCATAAATGTGAGAAAGCGACATGAAATATGATATTGTTCTTTTTCACGAAAGTTGAGTCAAAGAATAAACATACTTCACTTACAATAGAGGATAATACATTGATTGTATTGATTGTTGATCGACTTTGAGCCTTTGAGAGTGCCAAGACTCAAGAGTAATTAAGATATGAACAAATGAATAATGAAACTATACTATATAAAACTAATAACTAATGAACATCTATGCCATAAACTAACCAAGAAAATTAACCGATATAGCTCTGTACTGTAGAAATGATCAAATGAGACTTCAACAAAGAAACAAATCGAACGGGCGGCGGTTGAGCCAAGTAACCCAAGTTGCAAAGTTAAGAAATAATAATAACTCTACCACGAGAAAAAAATAGCCACCGACAGTGCAAGGATTGCCGAGATTAGTAAGAAATAAAGCACGATTCACGGAATCAATGTAGATTGCAGAAAACTTGAGGAGATCGTGAGGAGTGAGGACCAAAGAGGCTAAGAGGTGAAGAGGTGAAGAATAGAGAATCGTTCGCTCTCAAGAGTCAAGCCCCACCCGAACCAAGAAGATAAGAAATGAGAATGAGAGAAAGAACTCAAAGAAGTTATCCCTCACAGATGGAAATGAAGTGTCGGGGAATTTGAAAGTGTAAAATTGAAATCAGTATATCAAGCTGCGTTCACCTTTGATCTCACGGTGGACTCGAGAGGCGAGAAGGAGAATCTCCATTCGAATTGCTTGTGATTCCGTTTTCCAGTCGAAATCAGTATTCGAGCCGTTTGAAAAATCAAACGAGCGATTTAACTACGGATCAAAATTGGCTCAAACTTAAAATCGAGCCAACAAATCGCCTAGTGGCTTGACTTGCTTTAGCTCGATTCAAACTCGATTCGAGCAAAAAATGAGCCGACTTTTGGCGATTAACGATCTTCGAGCAAATTTCTCTACCTAAAATTAGATATTTACTTATCTAACACTTTTCTATGCTTAAAAGGTGCATTTTACTTTAAAAGTGAATAAAGTGGTATTTTGATGTGATATTGAAGATTAGGGTGTTATATATATAAAATTGAAGTTTAGGTATTAGATATGTAAATACATTAGAATTGTGTGGTATGTATGTAAATCCCCTTTTTAATTCAAAAAAAAAATATAAAAGTTCGTATGAGACTTGTGGATGGGGTGTGCATTAGAGCGGTTCAAACCAAAAAATCGAATCAATCGATGTTAATTGGTCGGTTTGGTCTGATTTTTATATTTATTATTTGATTTTGGTTGAAATTATGGGTTAATGCGGTTTCATGGTTTTGGTTTAGTTTTACGTTAATAAATTTCAATTTATACGGTAAAACCAATTATTTCATTATAAGGCCTTCGACTTGAGTTCACCTCTCGCCTCGAGTTCAGACCACTTGAGTTGAGTCGCTTGAGTCGAATAGTCGATTTAGAGATGCTTGGAGTTGAGTGTGGACTTTCATTCCTCGACTCCTCGATGGCGGATGCGATGCCATACACTTCTTCGAGGATGGAGAGTCTCGAGTCTCGACTAGGGCATAAGGCATTAGGCATTCCAGTCCGGTTCCTGATTCCAAATCTCCGATCTTTCTGCTTTCATCACTTTCCTATTTATCATCGACTTCTCCTTTCTTTTTTTTTTGCCCTAGCGGATATCTGCCTCAGTGTTCGTGACTTATGTCTTCACTCTTCACTTTCACTCTTCACATCTTATTTCAAATTTAAGTATCTTTGAGTCTTTGAGAAGTAACAAACCAACAGATAAGAACTAAATCACATTATTTCAAATCCTCTCTCTCTCTCTCTCTCTCTCTCTCTCTCTACTCCTTCCTTTGTTGTGGTTGTTGATGGTTTGAATCATATCAGCTGGGCAATCGCCGTGGACTTTATTGGTTATTGATGGTTTAGAGCTTTATGCTATCTATCTATCTTGTTGGTTATACTTTCGGAAATCTGGAAGAGTCCTTTTGGAAGAATTTTTGAATTTCTTTTTTTTATTATTGATAAAGAAAAAATAGCTTCAAGTTATTGACATATTGTTGATATTATGTTATGCGCCTTCAAGTTATTGTTGGTTAGTGGTTACTAGCATATGTCGATATTCAATGTTTCTATTATGCACTTATGTTATGCTCTATGTCGCTTATGCCATTGCTTTTAAGCCTTCTTATCTTACCTTACGACCCACATGTTATGCCTATGTCAAGGGCTTTATGTCGATATTCAATTTATTGTTGGTTAGTGGTTACCGATGTTAAGAATGATTTTAGGCCTTTTACTCTTTGACCTCTTTTGGAGTGTTGGGTTTGTGTTTGTCTTTGGTTACGCTTAGTACCGCTAGTGCCTATGAAATATGAACATGCTAACATGGAATTACATGCCCTTTAGTCTTTACTCTTTACTCTCTATTTGATCAAAAATGATATGAGTATACATTCAATAAGATTATGTATGTATGCATCATGCATGCATGCATATGTTAAACAATGTACTAGGATGAGCGAGATAAATATGCAAAGTGAAGACTATTAAAACAACAATTTCTTTTTTGTTGTTAATCGTTTCATGGTATTAGAAAGAATACCTCATGGACCATGGTATCATCGCCTCAATAAGTTCTACTTATTATTCCTTCAAAAATTCTTCTTAATGAATTCTCCTAACAATCCATTTAATACCACCAAAAGCATTACCTTAGTCCTGAAGTATATGACATAGAAAACACAAACTCCACCACCTCAAATTCTCGATGTCTTTTAATATCAAAATGGTTACTCCACTTAGTGCAGAGAACCATCCCATTTGGAAATCTCAATGTAAATAATTTTAGGAACATATATACATCGTGGTGACTTTTTTTGGTCATTTCATCATTACTATCGAATATAGTATAACATATGATTTGAACTATCGGTTATCTCTATTCTCAAGGATAATGTTGATGCTTCATTCTAGTATGGCATGATGCATGTCTTGGAAAAATAATGTAAGCCTTATGATATTTTTTTTTATCTTAGTGTTTTTTTAATGCAACTATGCAAGTAATACAATTTGATTTATTGATGGCTTTAATAAAACAATATTGAAGGGTAATGTTGAGAAATGTGATATTATATTATAATATTTGGGATACATTACTAGATGGATGATGGTGTTGATTGAGCATTACAATTTATTAACATGATTCACATGAATTAAGTTCAATTATATGATTCATGCCTTTTTTCTTCTCAATATTGTAGTATCCAAGCGTTCTTTAATTGAAGTAAGTTTTTTGATGTAATTTATTAAAGCATATTTTTTCATTTTTTAATTTATTTAATTTTTATATTCTAGAAGTAGAAACATGTCACAAGTTGGAGATAGTTCAAACACCGTTAGTTCCTCTAGAGCTATGACCACGAAGTTCAACTTACAGGTGAGATGCGGTTGATGAGAAACCACCAATTTCAAAGAAAAAAAGAAAAGCTCCTAGACCTAGATCGATGTTTGGGATCACTTTGTGAGGTATACTAATGAGGAAGGAGAAAAATGGGTAAGTGTAATTATTATGGGAAATCATATCACGTGATCCAAAGATTAATGACACTTCAAACTTAAGGAAAATCTTTCTCAGTGTCAAGAATCCTCTTAAAATGAACCAAATCAAACTAAACTTGCATTTCAATTTAGTGGTAAAGGTGAGGAGCATTCGCAAGTCTTAAGGCATGGAGATTTGACCAAGAAAATGTAAGGAAAGCTTTAGCAATGATGGTTATTAGATGAATTACCTTTCAAGCATGTAGAAGGTTAGGGGTTTAAACATTTCATGTCTTAGTTATCTAATATTTCAAATACCTTCAGGTGGACATTGACAAGTGATTACTTTAAATTTTATCGGGATGAGAGAGCAATTTTAAAAAATCTATTCAAAAGTCTTGCCACAAAGTTGTCTTACTACTGATATTTGGACATCAATTCAACGAATTAACTATATGTATCTGCATATATTGATGATGATTAGAAACTCAATAAAGAGTTATAAACTTTTGTCCAATCTATAGTCACGGGGAGAATTACTCAACAAGTTGAGAAGTGTCTTGTAGATTGAGGGATTGAAGCAATTTTCACTATGACTATTGATAATGCAAGTTCTAATAATGGCATCATCACGCACTTACAAAAAATTTTGGCAAAAGGGAGGTAGTATTCTAGATGGTCGCTTCTTACATATGAGATGCATAGCTCATATGTTAATTTAATTGTGCAAGATGGTGAAAGAGATATCTAAATCTATCTATCATGTTCAAGAGCAAGAAGATATATTCGTCAATCACCTGCAAGGTTACAAAATTTAAAGAATGCATTGAAATTGAAAAATAAAACTAAAAGCATATTATGCATAGATGTTCCTACAAGATGGAATTCCACATTTTTAATGTTAAATGTAGCTTAAGTTGGAGAGAGTTTTGAAAGGTATGAGGAGATTGATACTCAATTTAAATCGAACTAGAGAAGGATGATGATGAAAGTCATATTGTAAATGGTGTTTTAAGTGATGATGATTGAAATAATGTTAGAAGATTGCTCCTTTCTTGAAAAATTTTATGAACTCACTTTAAGAATTTCGGTTCTTTGTGACATCAAATACTTTTTTCATGAAATTGCGTAAGTTCTTTATCTACTTCAAAATTGGCAAATGGATGGTTATCCAAATGTGAGAAGTATGGCTTCCAAAATGATGATAAAATATTGGGGTGTCATAAAAAATGAATTTGAATATATATCTTGCTATTGTTTTAGATCCCGCTTCAAGCTTCGTTATGTAGAGTTCTTTGTTATGGATATGTATGAAGGACTAATGGTGTTGCTCAAGACAACTTATTAGGTCATCATGCTATGATATGTTTCATGATTTACAAAATAAAAGTTCTTGGTGAAAGCCAAATAGGAAGTTGTCTCCATGAGAACTAAATTTTTAAGGGTCTGTTTTACAACCGCAATCTTCTGGGATAAGATATTCAATGATAGAAATTCAAAAGATCTAATTTTGGCAAGGATGATGTAGATAATAAATCGATCTAGATAAGTATTTGGAGGAGTCAAGTGATGACCGATCGTTTGATATTTTAAATTGGTGGAAGGTTAATGCACCAAGATTTTTATTCTCTCATACATGGCTCGTGATGTTTTAGCTCCAATTTCAACCGCGTTTACCGAGATGTGGTCGTATTCTTGATGCATTTAGAAGTTCATTATCCCCAAAGATTGCACAAGCTCTAATATGTGCACAGTGATTGAGCAAAATGGACTATAAATCTAGTAAATGTGGAATAAAATATTAATGACATTGACAAGTGTGATGAAGATATTTTTATGCTTAAATTTACAATGATTTATTTTTTAATCATAATTAGAAATTTAGAATAATTAATGATTCATTTGTTTTATAGATTTAGCAAAATTAACAAGTGAAACATAAACTTCTTGGCTTGTTATGATGAGGATTGAATGCCGATTCCAATATGGGATATAGTCTTAAAGACTTTCGATTTCAAATTTCATTGGTCTAATGGTCTTCCTTCGCTTTATCTTATGTTGCTATTTTTTGCTTACATCTCTTATATATAGTTGGATTGTAATTTTGGTTTGGGTTAGTTTTATCTTAAGGTTTTCAATACAAATAGGCTTTTTTTATGGTTTAGGGGCAATGATAGCAATGATGAAATGATCAATGTATACATGCGGGTGACTTTTTTTTTGGTGTTATTGCCCTTTTAAGTCTTAAAGGCTTAGAGGCGATTTCTCAAAATTATTGATGTCCGTATGTATATATGGTGATCATATTTTCAGATATTACACTTGAATCTTGATAATAAAAGATATTTTATATTGAGCCAAAATATAAATTACAAATATACAAGAAGTATATATTATTTATTCTTGTAGACTATTAGACAGGATGTTGGATGACACTAAATATTTGTAATCTTTTCTTGATCAAATAGAGTAGGTGATGGGTTTAGGTTAATTGAAAGAAGATGGCATCCTTTTCTTGATGGGTAGGTGGGTGAATTTAAAACTAAATGGTTTTCTTGGTGGTATTCATCAATTTGTTAACGGTTAGCTTAATTGGAAGAAAGGCGATGGCATCCTTCTATTGGTGGATGTCTGATACTTGGTGGGTTTTACATTATGGTGATTTTAATGGTGGTGATACTTGGTAGCTTTTTTGGTGCTTAGTTGCTAAGTTGATGGCATCCTTTTCTATTTTAGTGGTACGTTGGCTATTATTTGTGTATATAATTTGTATTATTTGTTGTTGGTGCTTTGGAATTGGTTTGTCTTTTAGACTTTTACAAATCTTCCTCCTTTCTTACTTCTTTGGTGGTGAGTGGCTATTTCATAGGCCTTGATGTATCTTTTAGGTGTGGGTGTTTGTGATTGGTTTAGTGGATGTTATTTGTGTATATTTGTATATTTATTATTGGTGCTTTGAAATTGGCTTGTCTTTTAGACTTTTATAAATCTTCTTCTTCTTAGTGGTGGCTCTATCACGACCTTGTTGAGTTGTTCTCTGTAGACTTTATGTTTGTATCTGGGTATTTACTAGGTGTTTTTTTTTATTATATAGCATTTGTTGGTTATTTGGTAGCTATTTATTTGTTGTGTATGTTTGTATTATTTGCTTTGTTATACTTTGGAGTTTGGAATTGCGAATTAGTTTGTAAGTTGTCTTTTCAATTCTTTTTTCCTTCTTATTACAACTTCTTTGTAACTGGTGGTGGCTCGATCGACCTTGCGTATCTTCTTATTTATGGGTGGTTTGGGTGTTTGTGATTGATCTCTACGATTTTATTTCAATTTAGTGGTTGTTGGCTCTTGGCGGTTTCTTGTGATTGCTTCTTTATCTTATCTGAGGATCTAGAAACTTTTTACTTGCTTTACCGGGATAGACCACCACAGTCTCGACTTCTGCACTTGCCCATCTTGTTTATCTGATTCATGAAGGCACTTTGCTCATTTTGAGCAGTGAACACTAATTGCTTAAAATTTTTGTTCTTTTTTTTAATTCTTATCTGACATAGCGTCATGAATCTTGAAGAACGGTATCTGAAGATGGAGATGAATATATTATTTATATGAACAGCCTGGAAGGAATTGATTTGCGTCGTCTAAACATAGTAACTGTGCTGGCATAGTCTATCTTTGGATTCCTTTTGTGCTCAATAAAATTAAATTATGTTGTACTATTTTTTCTTTCTTTGTTAATTGTTTAGAATTTTTATTTGTACATGAAATTGTATCGATATGAAAACTATTGTTATTAAAATTAAAAACCTTAAATTCACCATAAAAAATGCTAGTCCTAAACTAGCAAATTGTAGTCTTTGAAAGAGCATTAGTATATACAATACAGCTTAATTAACCTTTTATTTTCTCTTTGCAGGGTGTTGCCATGCCTGCCATGAATAATATCCTTTCAAAATGGATTCCTGTATCTGAGAGAAGCAGATCACTTGCATTAGTATACAGCGGTATGTTCCTTGGTTCTGTAACGGGTTTGGCCTTTTCACCGATGTTAATTCACAAATTTGGTTGGCCTTCTGTCTTTTATTCATTTGGATCACTCGAAAGTATCTGGCTCACAGTGTGGCTGAGTAAAGTAAGTTATTTTTCATCTAAACTCTAGCATAAGATGTCTAGCATATCTTTTAATTGGCTTGAGTTTAACAAAAAACATATGCCGTTATATCTGCTTTTGAGTTCATGGCTATCATTTTGACTTTCCAAAGCCATTCACTATCTTTTCAGGTTGTCATCTATATTTTTTGGGATCCAATTACAAAGTTTTTTCTTCATTTGATTTACTGATTTTAAAGAACCAAATATCTCTCGCTTAGATTCAACCATTTTTCCATCCATCACACATGAACAAAGATATTATGAGTTGTAACAAATTTTTTCCTTAACAGGCGTACAGTTCTCCCAATGAAGATCCTGAACTTTCTGTAGATGAGAAAAGGCTTATTTTAGATGGGAATAAATTGTATCAATATGTATACAGTTAGTTTAGCTTTAGTTAATAAAATTTCTTTATTATTTGTTTGTTAACTTTAAAATCCTTTTTTTAAATTTGTCTATGTAATTCGGTTTAGGAAAATCGAACAATAAACCAAATCTAATTATTTGTTTATTGGTTGGTTTATCTGATTTTTTGTCTTCTTTGGTGGTTGGTTTTTTTTTTTGAAAATAACGCTTTGGTTTATTTGGTTTTGACCAGAATAAATCACCAAATACCCCTACTGTGGAGAGAGAGCTTTCAGTGTTGGCTATTTGGTTAAATTTTAAAACTAGCGTCTTTTAAATCTTAATTAGCGAAATATACTTAAATTTTTTTTCAAAATAGTCAAGTCGCCGTTTAATGGGTGACTGGCGCTGACTGTACGTGCACAGTCAGCGCCAGTCTCAACCTAAAAAAATTTTTTTAAAGGGAATTTATATATATATCACAATTCTTATGTATTTACATATCTAACATCAGCTTAAAATATATATAGATTTTTTTAAAAAAAAGAATTTACATATATCATTTCTTATGTATTTACATATCTAACATCTAAAATTAGATATTTACTTACCTAATACTTTTTATGCTTAAAAGATGCATTCCATTTTAATAAGTGAATAAATTGGTATTTTTTGATGTGATATTGAAGATTAGGGTATTATATATATAAAAATTGAAATTTAGATGTTAGATATATAAATATATAAGAATTGTGGTATGTATATAAATCTCTAAAATACTAATTTTGTAATTTTGCTCCTAGACCTCAAGTTTAATTTATCTTTTTTAATAAATATCTAAATTTCATATTTAAAATATATTTATTTTTATATACATAAAAGATAAATTTTACTAAAATTTAATTATCTTTTTATATAAAATTAAAAAAATTTATAATATTTATGTAACTATTAAATTTTAAATTTAAATATGTAAAATCTGAGAATGGAGTTCTCTGTTGAGGATATGTTTAAAATATATAATAAATTTATAATAATAAAGTATTAGCTGAAGATTATAAATTTATTATACATATATCCTAGCTAACTGAACTTCTATTTAAATTTAAATTTCATATTACATAAATATTATAAATTTTAATTTTATATAATAAATATTATTAAATTTTAATAAAATTTATCTTTGTATATATAAAATAAATATATTTTAAAAATAAAATTTATATATTTATTAAAAAGATATAAATTAAATTTGAACAAAATTTAGTATTTTTTGAGGGATTATATACATACAATTCTTATGTATTTATATATCTAATACCTAAACTTCAATTTTTACATATATACATCTTAATCTTCAATATCACATCAAAATATCACTTTATTTACTTTTAAAATGAAATATACATTTTTAAGGTAAGTATTAGATAATATCTAACTTTAGATGTTAGATATGTAAATACATAAGAATTGTGTGATATGTATAAATTTCTTTTTTTTAAATAAAAAAATATTTTAGGTTGAGTGTGATGTTAGATATGTAAATAGATAAGAATTGTGTGATATGTATGTAAATTTTCATTTAAAAAAAAAATTATTTTAGGCTGTACGTACAATCAGCAATAGTTTGAAAAAAAAATTTTAAGCTTATTTTGCTAATTAAAATTTAAAATTACTTAGTTTAAAAATTTTGCCATTTCTTTCTTGGATGGGGCCACATGGTTTGGTAATAGACCCGACCGTGAGGCCACGAGCGACAATGGTGTCACCTTTGAGGATCTTGTTAGTGATTACAACGGATTAAAGTCTATTTGAGGTTCTTATAATTTTTTTTAGAATTAATTATAAAATTATTACGAATATTATAAATATTTTATTTAAAAATTTTAACAATAATTTTCTTATATTTATCACACATTAATAATAAATTTAAATCTCAAAAGTAATTTTTTTATCATAATAATTTTGAAAAATAGTAAGAATAAAGTAGATAAAAACTCCACACACCAATCAATAAAATAAAATAATGAAAACATTATCTTAAATTGACTTTTAATTTAAAATTAAAATACCATCGGTCTAAACTAAAAGAAAAATTTATAATATTAGAAAATAATCATATATATATATATATATATAATAGAATAGATAATTTTATATATTTTAATAATGATAAGCAAAAGTGTGAAACTTAAGCTACATTTAAGATAATTTTTGATTATTTTATTTAGAAAGTAGATAAAAAACTAAACAATTTCGTTTTACTATTTTTCAAAAATTTTATAGTGAAAAAAAATTATTTTGAAAATCAGTATTAAAATATAATAGCTGTTGAAAACTATTCTTAAATTTTTCTAAAAATAAATATATTTGTAACATAATAATTTTATATTAGTTTTTCAAAAGCTACAACTACTCTAAATATACTCTTAATTCTCATAAATTTACTTTGAAACAAAGAGCAGAGTTAGAACTTAGAACTCATTGCTATGTGCAGTTTAAGCTCAAATAAATGCATTAACTTTTATTTTATGTAAACCAAAAAGTTAAAAAAATCACTATCCTAAAAAAATAATTAACAAAAAATATCATTAATTTCAAAATTAAATTTATTTTAAAATAATCCAATTGAAAAAAAAAATTTACCATCAGCGAAATCTACTCAACACTATTAATGAATATTAATTAATTTGTGCCCATAAAATTGGTGCCAGGCTGGCAGACTCAAGACAAAATCTATACTGGATTTTAAAGATAAGGAGGGGCCCCAAACCATTAACTGACTCATCGAATGAGTTATACATAGCTACTGTTCACAAATTTTGTCACTCTCCATGCAATTAATATGACAGCACATAATTGATTTTGACAGAGTTTTATGATAAGACTTAGTTCATTTCTTCTTTTTTACTTTTTTTTTTTAATTTTAAATCTGTGATATTAAGTCGGTCTTCCCACTCCAAGTGCATGGGAATAGCATTAATTTTATTTTAAACAGTAAAAATTATTTTACATTTACACATTATATATATATATATATATATATATATATATATATATATATATATATATATTTATTTATTTATATATTTAACAATAAATGCTTAGATACATTTTTATTAAGAGTGCTCATTCAAGTTAAGGAGCTAAGTTTGAATTTACTTGAATTTTATTTGACTCGAATAAGTATAATTTGAAATAGACTCTTTCATTAAAGAACTTAAAACTTTGATCTAAGTTCAATCCATCTAATCTATATGACCAAAGTATAATCGATTTGAGCATGTATTTCAATTTAAAATTTGAGAAAATTTTTACGTCAAATATGAGTTGAGAGATAAAATTAGGTAAATCTAAACCTGGTTGGTTAAATTCAGAACAAATTTAGGTTAACAATAGAAATTGGACTAATTTTGAGTTACAGATCAACTTAAATTATTTTGAAAAAAAATAACTTTTAAATCTAATTTTAACCTAAAGTTAATCGAGTCAATCAGAACTGAGATTTTTTAAGATCAAGTCTATATTTGATTATCACATTAGGTCAATTATAAACACACTTAATTTTTAAACATGCCAGGTGAATGCTTGCTTTAATAAATGATATTTCACTTATAGAATGATTAAAGAATTCATGATTAAAATTTATTAAAATTAAGTTACTTGAAATAAAAAAATGTGAATTAATTAGAAGGAAAGATTTATAAATGAATTAGAAAATTGAACCTAAAAAAAAAAATTCTTTGTGATATGTATATGTGATATAATTGTTTATGGAAAATATTGATTAAAAGATTAAAAATTGAGGAATAGTGGGATGATCAATCATATGAGTTATAAATATTAAAATTTCAACTAAATCTTAAAAAAAAAAAACCCTAATTTATAAAATGTGAGGTGAAAACAACTCTTATCTATGTTGGATCTTTGATATAAATAAATAAATAAATGTCAATCTTAAAATAAAAATAATTTAATAAAGAACAAACTCATAACAAAAGGAATGATTGAATAAATATCTAAAGACTAAAGTATTTTATTTTATGGTATGATATATAACAATTTAATATATTGATAATTATAATTATATACTTTAGTAGAAAATTTTGAAGTAATTTTGTATTTTGTTTGACTCACATTAATTATTATAATTATTTTAAATGAGCATAATTTTGTTTTTTATTCTTCTTAAATTTTAAAATGTGAGAGATAGTATATGTAATTTATTGTATTATACTATAAATGTAGTAAAATTTTTCAGCACAAAAAAGCAAATATGGTATTTATATTATAAATGACTCATGCTTCAACCTGAATCAGACACCCCTTTGGCAAAAGTTCTTTGTGACCCCAAGGCGATCCTAAATCTTCCGGTATCCATCCATGTTGGGCTAAAACCTTATTGTTGGCGATTCATTAAGTTAACTTTATTCTTTCCTATACTTATACTGAGACGTGGTGTCACGATCTTTAGAACGGGACTCTTGAGATTCGAGAATAGTAGGCCGCGGTCCGTGAGGGCGATGGGTAGGAAACTCTTATCTAGATCTGAAATAATGATTTGAGTTCTCTAAACAATCAAACCCGAACACCTCTCTCCCATCTATTTACCCCTTTCCAAAAATAATAGATCTAATCTATGAGCTTGGACTATCTTCTCGATCGATATAAAACTACACTCCATCAACTGATTCTATTGATCCTCTCCGGATTCATAAATCCTCAATCACGTCTAATAGCGCTCTTGCCTTACCCTCATTAAACAAAATAATACCATAATCCAACTCTTATTGGCTAGCATCGAGAAGATTCGGCACCTAGAAGACGCTGAATCAACTCCAAGCATCTCCTAGAATAGCGTAGAAAACATCAAACATCCATATCTTCTGGGATCAACTTCAAAACTCACTAGGAAAAGCTACCACACCTAAAACCTCCAGTCCCAAAGGCAAGCTATTTGTCTTTCAAAATCAAAGAAATTTTCCAAAAGGAAAAACAAAATCCTCAAATTAAAATGGCCTCCTCTTCTACTGGACAAAGTTATCATCCACTTTATTCAAACCAACCTCCTAACTTTCAGAAGATCAAATCGAGGATCAATGAGATCAAGATTAGTATGAACTTCAGCATGCAGAAGGATCAACCTCTAGAAAGTCAACTTCATCCGCAACTACGGATCTCCCAAGAACAAAGGGCAAATTTAGTGCCGAGACCTATATGAAGACGGATGGTGGGACAGGTGTATACCAACATTACTCAAGAAAGAATTCTATTTGATAATACCCAAATAAACTTGTCATTCATCGACATCTACCAAAGGTTACTCCACACGAAGGGATGCGATCCACTCAGGGTAATCATGGTCAGAATCCACACTTTACATAGAAGAGATGTTGGAACCACGGCTTGATAGTCCTCCGAGTCACCGATGGCTCATATCTATAATAGGCACCAAGAAGGTGATCTATCGGTAGAAATGGCGGTATATATTGCTCCACACTAATGCTCTCATCCACGACTTCATGAATCACATCTGGTCATCCTAACACACGGTTATGCGGTGCAAGGCGAATCCAATCTCTTAATCACGAGCTTTGGTGTACGCACAAATATCTACTGCGGTTTCGTCTGACATCTCGAGTAGCTACTTGGCATCTCGCGAAATCTCGCCTTCGGACGTCGCCACTCCATAATCGAGCTCAAGGCGTCATGGAACCTAAAACCATCGATGCCCCATCCCCTACCAATCTCTCCAAACCCATCGATGAGCGGCTCTATCCGCTTCTCATTTCTCGCACTCCCCTACACCTAGTCATCAATGAGCCACCCTCCACTTCTTATGATCATGATGACGGCGAGTACGCACTCATGGCCTACTCGACGGCCCCGTCAGGATCAAGCGATCGATGGAGTCGATGACTGATTTTTCCTTATTTCTCTATCTTAACAATTGCTTAAACGAAGCTCTTCCGACTAGAGATGGTGGGAAGAATCTTGCCATAACTGCTCAAAACTGAACCGAATTCTTGTCATACCTTGAACCTGCAGTCACCAAACCAACTGAATCGACACCCCTTAACTCCAGCAAATGACTCATGCTTCACCCGACGACCTAAATCTTCCGGTATCGAGCCATGTTGGGCTAAAACCTTGTTCTAGGCGATTATTAAGTTAACTTCTTTTAGTCTTTCCCATCTTATCTATACCGGTAAAGGCCGTGTCTGATCTTTCCTATACCTTTATATCATCATTGTTTTAAGCCAAAGAGCATTAACTTCGATAAAAAAATATTCATTAACATAATTTTAATCAAACTTTATTAGTTTCCAATTAAATTATTTAATCTTTTAGGATTAGCTTAAAACTAACTTAGGATGATACATAAATTACATTTAAATAAAACAAAAATAATACTAAAATAATAACAAATATGATCTAAATAAATGCTCCATGACATAAGCATATTTATTAAGATAATAGAAAAAAGAAAGTTGAGACAAAACTATGGTTAGCCATTTGCATACTCCATTGTTCTTCAGAAATAGACAAAGAAGAGAGAGAGAGAGAGAGAGAGAGAGAGAGAGAGAGAGGTCCTTTTCAATTATTAACTTTTTAGTAAATGAGACTTCCCATTTGTTATATATTTTGGCCTTTATATTCATAGCTTTTCAAAACCTCGACCCTACCAATGAAAGCTAAATGCCACCAACCGAATTAATATAATCTACTAATCCATGAAAGAGAAAGATAGGGCTATTTGATAAATATTTTAATAGGAAATCTTCTTTAATTTTAAAATAAAAAAATGTTATAAATGTTACAAATGAAATAAAATATATTAAGTTTTGCTATTTGATAAATGGTTAATTTCTTTTCACAATAATGTAATTATTTTTTATGGTAAGAGAATTATTTTATTTTAATCATATAATGCATATAATTTGATTTCTTAAATCATTCCTATTGACATAAATAAATAAATAAATAAAAGTTTTATTTTAGATAAAAAAAGTAAGAAAACTTTAATATAAATTAGAAGAAAAAGATTTATATTCAACAAAAATAAATTTGAGGATCATTTCACAGAGTTTTATATAATTATGAAATCATAAATTTAGGGGATTTTGAAGTTTAAAACTATCAATTTTTAATCATTTAACTAAAGATTTGATTTGGACAAACATAATAGACAATTAAATTAAGATCCGTTAATTGCACATAAAAAAATTAATAATAATCTTGCATAAGTTATTAAAGTTTTTTCATATTAAAACTCGGCATAAAATTCATAAAAAAATAAATATGTCAGCTTAAATAAAATATTATTGAGCTATTATTGAGCTCAATTTGTATAAAATTGACAAGGACAGGAGCTCAAAAAATAAAATAAAATAAAATATTAAAAAATTAAGATAAACTAACAGACTCTTCGTTCTTCATCATTCAAACTGCAAAGGGAAGACTAGATTTTTTGCTAATTAAGACAAATTACAGGCCCGCAATAAATCTATTTTTTAATATCGCAACAAGCCCAAAATAAATATTGAAATTCGAATATCCTTTTAAAATATTAAAAAAATTAAATCACTGAAACTATATAAAATAAGATCACAAACATACAAAAGAAAACAAACCGAATAATCAGAATAACACATATAAAAAATTAATATAATATTTAATTGGAATTTTAAAATTGAGATAAATATTATAGTTAGATCATTTCGGATAACAATAAATTAGAAATTTTCTTTGGATCACAATAAATTCATATATATATATATATATATATATATATATATATATATATATATATATATATATATATATATATATATATATATATATATATATATATATATATATATATATATATATATATTGCAGGCTAGAAAAATGTTCGGTAGAATAAAAGTTCTGGCAGTTTTGTTGTGAAATTCACATATATGTTTGAAGAGTTAATAAAAAACTGAAATTTTTACGTAGAAAACTTGAAAAGAGAGAAAATCACTGGCAAGAAAATCTTCTACTATGTATTTGTTTGAGTATAAAATTTTCCGATCCGATTACTGAATTTTATATGAGAAGAGGCGACAATGAGAATCTCGAATAGATATAACAAATATATATAGTGGTTAGGTTGTGGCGGTTGTTAGTGGTAGTTAATGATGGTGGTGATAGATCGGCGGTCGGCCGGTGGAGTGATGGTGATGATGGCGGAGATGGCCGGTGATGGTCGGCGCGAATCAGCGGTCGGCAGCAGTAGTCAGCGATGCGACGGCAGCTGGTTGATAACAATGATTGATGGTGGTGCGGCACAACGGTTAGCGACAAGCAGCCGGTAACCGATGGTCGATAAGCGGTGGTCGATGGTGACCGGTGGCGATTGATGCCGATGTAATGGCAGCGGCGATGGTTGGCAATGCAAACAACGGTGGCGGCGGCAAACATCCCAGATTGGCGACAACGGTTGGCGTTAGCGGTAACAGCGGTGGCAGCGAGGTTGGCGGCGGCGGTGGTCGCAACCGTCAGTGTGCCACGATTATGCTTGGAGGATTTTCAAGCTTTTATTATTCTCTCCCTTCGTATGAAGAATGAGGTATTTATAAATTAGAGAGTAGTGTTTACGTAAATACATACAAATTGACCACTCTGGACTCAAAATGATTCTTTTGATCATTTGATGTATTTTATTTGAATATTTGAAGCTAAATTATGAGATTTTGGACTTAGATCCGTTGTTAGGTCAAGGCTTCAATTTGCCTCATACGTGTTTAAGTCGATTGATAATAAGCTTGATGGTTGTCTTGATTGATCAGTTGCTTTACATCAGATTCGTGAGTAAATTTTAATGTTATATATATATATATATATATATATATATATATATATATATATATATATATATATATATATATATATATATATATATGTATGTATCATTGAAATTTTAAAAGATCTTAGAGAATGCTTCTCCATTATTGATAAATCTTTATTTTTTATATTAAAATTTTTTAAATATTTTAAATATTTAATTTGAATTATAAAATCAATTGAATGAATTTTACATTCATTAATTACAGTAAAAAATTGATGAAATGACTATTATATATTATTATTTTAAAATAATTCTATTTATCGTAACTACAATTTAATATAAGATTAACTAAATTTAGATAAAAAAATAAGTAACTTCACTACATAAGTTTTGATCAAATTGATTTTTTTTTTTTTAGTTTCTATTACAACTTTTAATAATTAAAGTTTATAACAAAATGTCTTTAAAAACGTAGGAAGTAGATTTTAAATTAAAATAAAAAACCTAATTTGGTCGGAAATGCCCTCCGAGATGGTCACATTAGATTCATGGTGCTACATCAATGACTAAAAAAAAGTCTTTCTAAGAGGCATTTTCACTCTTTTAAAAGTTTCTCATATTAAAGTTCTTATCGCTAATATGGGGTGTCATTTTAGTTCATGTGTTTGAGTTTAGGACTACCAAATTTGACCTGACTCAAACTACTTGATCCGAGCCAACCCAAATATTATACGGTCTGAAAACCCTGACCAAAACTCGACTCGATTGACTTATTTAGACATATTTTTTGATCAAATTCAAATTTAAAAATCGAGTCATTCTTGACTTGGTGGGCCAAATTAATGATTAATTTTGGATTTACGGGCAACAATCTAGTCAATTTCAAGTTATTAAGTTAAACAATAACCTATAAAGTTAAATGGGCCAAATACCTTGACTTGAATTCCACTCAACCTATTTTTTTTAAGTCGAGTTCATACCGGATTATCAGGTTGGTCAATTATTAACACTCTTATCACTAATTTATATCTCTTCCATACTCTTTTGAATTTAGCGTAATAATTATGTGCATGTAGGTGTGTTCGAGCGAGCCATAGTCCTCAAATCGTAAAATTGGTAATTATCGAGCTCGAAGTCGCGGTTTCAAAATTTCGAAGTTCGAGCGAGTCGGATCGAATCGAGCTCGAGCTCGATCCGCTCGAATGTGAAACGAGTTCAATCGGATCGTCCGCGTCGTTAAATCCAATCGAACTTCGAAATGCAAACGAGCCGCTTTGGCTCGAAAATGAAATCCAGGGAATTTTAATAGCAAATTTTGGCATATGTAATAATATAAATTGCAATTAATAATAATAGCAAACTATAATTTTATAAATTACAAATACAAATCTAGAAAATGATACAATTTTGCATGAATTTCTCATCAAGATCATAGCCACTTTAGCACAAATACTTGTGATTGATGCTATAACTATTATCAATTTTTTTTAATAATGAAACTTAATTTGAATTTATCATTTTAGAGATATAATCTTTTCATTGAACTAATTAGCAAGAGATAATCACTATGAATTTACTAAATCTCTAACCAACTCCCTTCTATGATATCATTTACAGATTGCCAACAATTAAGCATTTCAAAAAAAAAATTTATAATACATCTAAACATTGAGTTTAAAATACAAATCTAGAAAAAAACAAAAATATGAAAATGTCTTTTGTTTGTGGGACTCGAGTCGAGAAAGTAATATCCATCTTCAAGATTCGCATTATAATTAAAATTTATAATTTTATATTTATAATAATTAACCACTAGGCCAAAAGCCATCCATTAGAGCCTTAAAGATAGAAAAATAAATCCCTTGCAAAAAGTGACAAAACCTCACAAATCAAAAATATCATGCATTAATATAAGAGATAAAAGTTAAAGGCTCTTCACCATCCAATGAGATACTTGTTAGCCAAATAATGAAGCAAAACAAATGAATTTACCCAAATTACAAATATATTCTCTTCTCATCATCAAAATTAAAATTAAAAGCAAAATTTCTTCATGATAAGCCCACTAGATCTCATATCCTCCACCACCACCACCAACAAGGCAACAAAATTACAAATAAAACCACCCAGCCAACAGCCATGCCACCAACACCAACAGCAGGATGAGCAGAGTCAGAAGAAACCAAAGCTAAGAGCATCGGTTCAAATCAATCCAACCCCAACAACCAACACATACCACCCACCAACACATCCACCCATCCAAATTCCAAAATAGCCAACCAAGTGAACCAATCAACCAACAAAATAAAATAACCAACCAAGTCCAACAACCAAAAAATCCAACACGTTATAACCAATAAATCCAACAGTATAATAACCAATAAACGTGCAGCAAAGGCCCAAAAGGAACAAGCAAGGTTAGAGCAGAGGCAAAAAAAAACTCTTCAAATTCCCAAAGAGTGAAAGAGAGAAAGACGCCAGACTATCACTATAAAAGGGAAAATGCAAAGACAACAAACAACCATGTAAGAATATAGAAATCTCCAAGCCAAACCAGAAAAGAGAATAACAAATTAAACCACCAAAAAAAATTCAATCCAAAAGGCCACCAAAAATAAGACAACCACATATGATCGAAAGATAGATACCGCATGGGAAGCTCAACATAATCTTGAATGAAACTTAAATCATTTGCTACAACTCTCCTCAAGAAATCTTATAAATGGTAACCTCTAACTTGTGCCCTCAAAAACTGAGTTGAGTTCTTTATTTTAGGATGTGACTAACTAAGCAAGCAAAATGCCAAAATAAGGCTCCAATCATGTAAGAATGTAGAATGCATTAGTACATAAAATATAGTAAGAATGTAAGTTTGTAACTATGTAAGATGACAAGATGAAGCAAATAGGTTTGTAAAGTCAAAATAAAATTGCAAACCAAAATTTTTATATTATTGCATGCATCAAGATAAAATATAGTAAGAATGTAAGATGAAACAATATGTTTATAATGTCAAACAAAAATTTCAAATCTAGGTGAAACTTACATACAATATCAACTATCAAGTAATATACTAATATGTCACCTCAAACGATGAAATGGCCTCAAAGTTAGATCATCGACCAAATCATTTCACTATTAGTATAAAAAATTAATCACGAAAGCCTCCATTAATCAATCTCGCTTCAATTTTATCATTGGGCATCATATCGCCATCCCACTATCATAAAATATTAAAGCACAAAAGCAAAGAAAAAAATATAATGTGATGCTACATACATTGCTCAAAAAAGAAAATAGTCTCCAAAAATATATACAACAGTATAGTCACATAAAATGATCAAATAGTCATGGTAAAAGTCTCCAAAAATAAAGAGAGCATAATCAAAATGATATCACCGATTTTCATATTTCGAGTGGATAAACTTTCGTGTACATTTATAACCAAGTTATCTTCCACAAGAACATCAAACTGAAATTGCAATAGATTAAAAATGAAACTCATATATGAATAAGAGACTAGAGAATTGTACTATAAAATAAAAAAGTAAGATAATATTACCAATGGATCTTTTGATGATTTATATGCATAATCCAATTTTCACTACACACTAAAGCATCTAATGTTCTTGGTGAAATTGAACTTCTATAATCGCTAAGACACACCAAGATTAAAAGTCGAGTAAACTGGTTATTGGATGGTAAAAATATCTTTGGCCATCTGAGAGAGTCTTATATTTCATAGCGCATTTTCCACCATTCCAAAATGTCAAATCGAACTGGCATTTCACACATGCTTCATCAAGGTATATCTCTGATCGACTGTGGTACCAAGAGGCCGAGAATCTATAAAGTCATACAAACCCGCCAAATCATCAGCTTTACCACCTTCAATTGTGTTTCTTTAAGATTGAGAGGTGGATGCTTGAGTTTCTTTGCCGTAGGTCGCATCAACAGAGTAATAAGAGTATAGCTCAAAAAAGTTTTTACAAGTTCTTCTTCTCATTCACAATGTGAACATCATAAATTTGTGGGTAGTAGTAATTGATAGCAAAAGTTTCATTCTAGGATCTAAAATGCAAGCAATCGAAAATAACAATGAACACTCATTCAAGACTTATCAAATTTAGTCTTCATGCTACTTGCCATGTTTGAAATAAAACAAGACTAGATGAGCATTCTCGATCCAATATTCTCTTGATCATAACTAGATTGGGAAGCAATCTATTCACGTAGATAGGATGAACCTGAAAAAATTTCGAATGCGATGAAAAATCAAGCAACCTCTTACTTTCTCAAAATTAACCCAATCTTCTTGAGAGGGCAACCATATATAATTCGATCACGCAAAGCATATTGGAAACACATTCTTATAATAAAAGCGACTCTAACATCTTGTATGTGGAGTTCCAATGAAGTTGGCACATCAATGCAAAGTGCCTTTGATGTGATAAGCCAACTCTGCTATCTCTAAATTTATCGACACGAGATCTTTTATAAATAAAATAGACTCTCTTACCCTTTCGTTATTGAACTGATTTCTTTCACCCATCCCGCACCATTAAGTTTAAAATATGAGCATCGAACATGAAAGAAATCACCCATCAATAGAAAACCAGATCTTCTAATGAATAAATCTTTCTGATTTCCGCTACATCATTAGATGATGCATTGTCCAAAGTTATGGTACTAACTTTGTTTTGTAGACCCCATTGCAACAAACTTTCTAAATTATCTAAGAAATCACACCTATGAGGAGGATCCAAATCAATGAAACTAATTATCCTAGATTGTAATTTCCAATCGTAACTAATGTAATGCAGAGACACATATAACCAATTATTTGATTTGATGTCCGTAGTCACTAGTAATCAAACTCTCTCAACAACTTTCAAACTTTTTTTCAACTTATCTTTTTCACTTCATAAACTTTCATACACTCCTCTTGATGCCAAATCTTGAAATTTTATGATAATTTGGATTCATCGATTTCATCGTAATATTGAACCATAAATGTTCAACTATCATAAATGGATATTCATGAATAATCATCTTAGCCACAATATTCTTTATTCTAGAATGATCATAAACACATAAACTAGATATTGAACTAGTTCTAAATCCTCTACATCGGATCAAATAGTTTTTGCTTCTTTCCCTTGTTATCAACCTTGCTATAGTGATTTGATTTGAAGTGTCTACTTAAGCGAGATGTGGTTCCATTTTTGTTTCACATATGATTTAACACAATAATTATATTTAAACTTCGCACCATTTTTTCCTTTTCGTTAGAATTTCATCAAGTGTTGCCAAACTTCGATCGTTGTCTTTATCCTTGATCTTAACGCAAAGCTATTTCACCTATACTCATTTTGAGTTGTTGCATTATCATCAATAGTAGGCTTGAGTCACTTGAAAACTAATAGATTTACTTTGAGAAGGACTTGCCATTGTGTCTATAAGAAATGAAACAAAAGCAATGCATAGAATCACTCAAAACCAACCAAGAAATCGCTTAAAGACTGGATTATACATAAAAGATCCCCATATATTTACAACCAAGAAATCAGATCTATCAACATGACAACATCTACCAACAATCAAATAACAACCAAGTTACTAAAGCGAAAGGCATGTGAACATCATAACATGTCCCATGAATGCACAACAAAGACTAAACAAGTAAACAACCTTTATAGACCAAATAACCTCCAACTGTGCATGAGGCAACAAGAATCAAGAAAGCCAAGTACCTAGGTACGAGGCAACATTCAACAGGCAGATGCGCCCACAAAGAGGAAACAAATACAATTAGAAATGAAATAATGGCCAATGTGGAAGTATTTCTAATCAATTATAAAGTTAGTCACTAAGTCGAACCCGTAAGAGAGGTAATTAGGCAAAGCCGCAGAGTAGTCGAGGGCATTGGCAAACCGGTTAAAGATTATCAAGTTACAAAACAGTAATGAGATCAAAAAACAACATCATCCCAGAATCGCAAGTTTGCAACCCACAACATTCAATGCATGAGCAACAGAAACAATCGTTACAAACCCGTGACGGCCGTAACTAAAACAACCCAACGCCAACATGCTAACATAAAATCATATAAACCCCGCGAAATCAAGTACCTGTGTCCCCAACCGCAAAAAAAATATATACGCATGATTGACATGAATGATTAAAGAACCAAACATCCCCAAATCCAATAGCGAACCTCAAATAATGGAATAACGTAAACAATTGAAATAACTAACATCATGATTCCATGAAATACTTACGTAATCGAAATGAAAGAATCGAAAGTATTTCGAGCAAGGAAGCAAACCAAGCACACAAAGGATACGATCCACCAATCGATCAAATCAAGCAAACCAAACACTAATCGATCGACGGCCGACGATATCCCGAAGAAGACGCGACGCCGCAAATGTAAGCTGGGCACGCATAAAGTGAGAACGGAGGAGAACCGGAGAAGAGAACCGAGAAGGCGAGAAGTGAGAAGTGAGAACTGAAGAGGTCGGGCCCTGGGGTCGAATGATAGAATTAGAATTAGAATAGGATTTTAGATCGCCGCAATTAATTTATTCGCCGCTCGGGCTCGCTGCCCGCTTCTCGATCCGCTCAAGGAATGGAGCCACTGGTTCAAGTCGGCTCAAATAAATTCAGCCACAATTCTCAAAATTCCATTTGTTTCGACATCCGATCTGAGCCCAGATTCGAGTCCTTTCGAGCGAGTCACGATCTTCGAGCTAATTTCTCAACCCTATGTGCATGGTCTAGAATAATACTATCTGCTCTACTAACCACGGGTTATAATTTTCTCTTTACAAAGGCTATTATCGCATGGTGCAGAAATCTAATTTTTAAATATTTGAGATGGTACAAAATAACATTTTAACATATTTATAATGTATTTAAAATACATTAGAATAATTATTTTTAATGTATTTAGATTTAATCTAATTTGAGTGAATTTTAAATATACTTGTTGCGTCTGAAAACCGGTTCGGTAGAGTAAAGTTCTGCCTTAATTTCTTTGGGAGTCAAGCTCAGATATTTAAAAGCGAAAATTAAAACTCAATTTTACGTGGAAAACCTCAAAGAGAGGGAAAAATCACGGCTACAGAAAAAACTTATGTATCTGTTTCAGTACGATCTTCCGATAAGAAATTACGAAATTGTATATGAGAAATGACAACGATCATTCTTAATAGACAATTTTGGCGACGATGTGGGCGAAGTTGGCACGATATTGGCAAATTGATGAAGATGATGGCGATGTTGGTTGATGACGAGTTGGCACGGGTTGACGCCGAAGTTGGCGATGATGACGCCGAAGTTGGCACGATGTTGACGCGAAGTTAACGACGATGTTGACGAAGTTGGGCAACGAGGATCGGCGGTGGCGAGCGATGGAGGTGGCCGGCGGTGGTTGGCACCATCGAGTGGCGGCAGATTGTGCTGGAGGATCTTTGAGCTCTCCTCTCTCTTGCTCTTCCTTCTCCCTTCCATACGAATGAGGAATATTTATAGATTGAAGGAGTGGCGTCTGTAATACATGCAAAACCCGCACTCCACTTCCCGACGGCTCAAAATGATCCCCTTGATCATATGATGTATTTTGTGCATTTGAATGATCAAATGAAGTCGAGTATGATCTTTGGCTTGTTGGAACCGTCGAGAGACGCAATTTGACTATAAACACTTCATATTTGAGAGCTATTTAGGGATTTAACGATATCTCAAAGTTTCCAAAGATATTTTAAGAGCGATCTCGACCGTTTCAACTTGGATCGCTTTAACATCAAGATTCACGCTTGACTAAATATATTTTAAGTGACATATCAATACTAACCTGTAAAATGTATTTTGACTATTATCGGCCGCAGCCACCTTCGTCACCAAGTTAAAGGCCAACGTTGTGTCGGTCGCCGCGACAATCGATCGCCACGGATGCCGCCGGTGGCCGACAACTTCTCACCATGGTCGATCAACGTCCGTAATCTCAAAAATATTTTATATTATATTTATTTTTCTAAAAAAAATTTATATATTTATAATATTTTCAATCAAATATGTTAAAATAATTTAAATATACTGCATTTTTTTACTGCATTTATTTATATATTTTTTTTTTGGGGCAACCAAATAACTCTAAAACAAATTTGCATATTTTTTTTAAAAATTTAATTAATTTATTCAGGCCTAAATTTTATTAAAAAAAAGAAATTTTGCAAATATTTTGAACGTAAGTATTAAATTTAAAATTTTGAGTTATTAATTTATTATTATTTTACCATAAGTATTAAATATAACATTATAATATTCTTAAAATATTTATACAAAATATAACGACTAATAAGTAATGATGAAGAAAATAAATTAACATTTTTTTAAAAATAAATATTAGCAAATTACAAAACTTTTCGAAAAATAAAATACAAAAACTGAAACCACGGGACAATGCTCACGTGGCCCATTCTATTCGTGGGCCCCACTTCAATTCAGTGGCCTGTAGCGTTAGCCCATGACTCGGAGCCGTCACGATCAGTCAATGGTGCCATCTCGTCCATGAAAGGAATATTAACGTGCGCACGTCTGCGATTGCATCAATAAATTAAATTATATATTTACAATATTAAATTTAATGTATATAAATTTTGATCATAAATATACACACACAATTTTTTCTATAAAAATTTGAAGATAAAAACATAAATTCGTGCAAGAGTAAATAAGAGCTATCGTAGGATTCACTTACGAAGTTATTGTTAGAACTATAAAATAAACTAATAATATAAAATTAAATATAAATCTAAGATAATTAAGTACCTAAATCCTAAAATAAATGAAATTGAAATAGCCTGACAGAAAAACGTCCAATAACACTATTTTTAGAGTAGATCATGTTTTATGTGTGTATTAATTTGAGGCTCTTTCATGCACATGAAATATAATTCACCCAATTATCTCGATGTGCATTCTAATCGATAAAACTTCAAACTATTTATGTGTTATAAGTATTAAATTACTAGAATGACCTCTAAAATAAGTGGCTATTAAGATAAAATATATATACGATTATCATGTTTAGAGAAGTACAAGATAATGACAATGTTACAATAATACGACAATGATACAAACTTTATGTGAAGAATCTTATGATAATGAGTATAAAAATAACTCTAACATAATCACTAAAGAATGTATGCTTTTTTAGTACTCACCTTAGTTATGGAGGTTGGGCAATGTATAGTATTGAGTGGTATGTCTTTTAGAAATAGTCATTTGTGTGACGTGTCTGTGATTCCCCATTGTGTGAGTTGAGATTTTTGGTGGCTCTTGCATCAAATAAGTCTTCTTATAGTGATTGTCTACACTTCTTCGAATGAGTTTGGACTATCTGGTGGTGATGAGATACGAGTATCTGAAATGCCAGCCTAGTCTCCATTAATATAGTCTTTGTAGCTTGCATGAGAGTTCTATTTGTTGACTTTGTATCTTCTAGCAAGTGTTCTCATGAACTTTTGGGTGTATAATTTTATTTTTTAATTACTTAAACTTCTAAAAAATATGTTTAAAGTTTTATCTCTTGTAGATTTGAATCAAATCATTTGTGATATCATTGAGCTTATTTCATTAAAATATTTGATTTGATTATAAATCTATAAAATCAAATGTTGGATCATTTTTAAGTCAATTCTAAAAGTTTTCAAAATTCAACTCAAATTTTTTTTTCTCGAAGATTCATATTTTATCAAAAAAAAATTTTAGTCATATATCAACACTCTATTAGATTTAGTTATAAAAAACCACTTCAATACCATATAATTTTTAAAAAATAATAAAAAATTAGTAACAAAATAACAGTATGAAGTGAGTTAAAAAACAAAATATTAAAACGTCTACTCTAAATAAAACCATAATTAGATAAATGAAGCCACAAAAAATAAGATGTAAACTTATTGATTATCATAACATAAGCAAGTTGATAATAAAATAAAATTTTTATTTCATTTAAGAATATTTTTTTTATTAATTAGATAAATAAAATGCTGAAATGAATAACAAAAAAAATTGAAAATTTTGCAAATAATAAATTATTTTTAAAGAGGCACATAAAAAAAAGAAGAAGAAGAAGCAAAATTAGCTCTCTCAAAACAACTTAAGGAAGTCTACTGGTTATTGAGTGGAGCTTCACTCATTCTTTTGGTGTTGCCATCTTAACCTTCTTCAGAGAAGGTTTTATATTTTCAACTTTCTTTTGCTGCTTCAATTGCTCTCTTGTACCTCTCTAAATTGCTTCTTAAATTGAATAAATCTTTTCATATTTTTCAAGAATGCCGAAGAACAAAACAATTGTAGATCTCTAATGAATGGAAATTAAGAAAAATTAAATGGTTCAGATGATTAAGCCAACTATTTGTATTTATAGTTTTAGGATTGATGACATATTAGTCGACACATCTATCAGTATTACAATTTTTTAGAAAAAATGCTATAATTTCATAAAATCTTCTTAGATAGAATAATTCATTGATTTTTTTTTAATATTTATTCTCCTTTTCTTCTTGACTTCTCAAAAGATTCAAAAGAATCAAGGAACTAAAGCACAGTTATCTTTTCTTAAATTAGGTTGATCAAGTCATATTGATAATCATAATTTAAGTTCTACAACTTGTTTAATATGAAATGTCTTAATTTGCTCACAATTTGCCAAACTTTGAAAATCATCCAAAACTTTTAATTCATCAACTATTCTTACTCACCTAAGATTTAGATTAAAGAAGTCACCAAAGATTGAAAAGTCTACTTCTACCTCATATCT
This sequence comes from Cymbidium sinense, assembly GCA_021442155.1. Taxonomy (NCBI): domain Eukaryota; kingdom Viridiplantae; phylum Streptophyta; class Magnoliopsida; order Asparagales; family Orchidaceae; genus Cymbidium; species Cymbidium sinense. The sequence goes on from CM038230.1 coordinate 5,694,228, forward strand.
CAGTATTATACTGAACTTGCTTAGGTAACTTCAAAAAATCATATGCCTCATAATCACGCTATCCTCAATTGTTAGAGAATCTTACTATGTATATTCACTCATTAAATAAAAGTTCTTTCTAAAACTCCTTAAAAATTCTTGCTAGGGTTACTCTAGCTTTGAAAATAAACTACAATTCTTGCCTAATGGACTCCTTATTTCTGATTTACTCACTAGAAATGATCACACCAAGATACTTCAATACTTTTTTTTTTATTATATTATGTCATATTTTGCATTGGTAGCCTTATCCATGCATATAAATAGGGATCAGTGATCATCCTCATATACATGCAAGACTATCACAACATTTTAACCTTTCGATCAATTCTCTACCCTCATGATTTTCTTAAGGATTCTCTTTATAATTCATGTAATCCTCAGTTAATCCTTCTCTCTTAAGGTTATTTAAATTATCTATAATTCTTAAATTATAGAAAATCTCTATTATTATAAGACAAATATAAAATAAGATTATATAATGACTTTAAAGGCACCGTTAAATCCAACCATTAGATTATAAATGCACTTTTTTTACAAACATGCTTTTGTAAAAAAAAAAAAACAAAAAAAAAAAAAAAGTGATTTTAGGTTGTCTTATTAAAACATTTTTACGTTCAAATAAATACTTCATATAGTATAAACATGAGTATTAACCTACACAATAATCTTATCATATAAATGGTTATTTCTCTTAGAAGATTTGCTTACATTCCACACAATTCTTTTGTGTTGCATATCTAATATCTAAATTTTATATATTATACTTTTTTATATGCATAAAAAGTTAAATTTAACTTTTAAAAAATTAGTAATAGTGATATTTTTAATTAACATTAAAATTTAAATATTATGTATGTAAGTATTAGAAAAATCTACATACATATAATTTTTTTAATTACATATCTAACATCTTGATGTTAGATATTTACTTATCACTTTTCTATGCTTAAAAAAAGTATATTTCAATTTTTTAAAAAATAAATGAAGATAATTTTTTGATGTGATATTGAAGATTAAAGTGCTATATGTATGAAAATTAAAATTTAGATATTAGATATATAAATATATAAAAATTATGTGATATATATATAAATTCTCTTAATATTAAAGTTGGGATGTTAGATTTATAAATATATATGAATTATATGATACTTATATAAATCTTATTTTAATCTTGAAAATTCTATAAACCATCATCTAATACATATATATTTATAATTTAATCACATTATATATATATTTTTGAATTATTAGACTCATATATTTGTGTGTGATATAATCAAAACATTGAGAATTTAATAAAAATAAAAAAAATATGAGTTGAATTTTTGTCATGAATTTTAATATTTGAATGCAAATTTAGAAAATGAAATTTAAAAATGATTGATTTATAATTATAGAAGGATAGGATGATATGTAAAAATCGTTTTATCTTTAATGATAGAAAAGAATACAATCCACTTTAGTTCCTACCCTATTATTCGAGATAGAAAGTAGATTAAAGTTGCTTTTCATCTTCATCTCTCGCACTTCTTATTCGTAGACGTCAAAGGAGCGAGCTTTTTTTACAGAGGAAGTGGGAAGGTAGGCACGAATTCAGTAAAATCTAAAATACACTCGCATTTCACAAAAATTTTCCATCAAGGAAAGAAAAAAAGCAACCCGCCTCGATTCCCCACCTTAGTTGGCCAAGTCATCGCCATTATCACTACCCCTTTTATTACCAGCCGCCGCCCCGCCGGTGGAGGAGCAGAAGCCAGAGTCGACCCATGCTCGTCGGCGAAAAGCTCGGCCTCCTCCCAATCCTCCTCCACCTTAAACACATCCTGAGTTAACACAGCACTCGAATCGCTCTCGCACGCTCCGTCGACGCCACCACCTGCGGCTTATCCTCTCCCTGCCCCTCACCGTCGCCGGCGAGCTTAGACTTCAACGTGGCGAGCTGCGCGACGAGGGAGTGGTTGTCGCGTCAGTGAGTCGAAGTCGAGCCTGAGGGCATCGTAGCGCGACTTCAGAGCGGAGAAATCGCGTTCGAGCTGCTTCGTCTTCCACCTCGCGCGCCTGTTCTGGAACCAGACGGCAACTTGGCGAGGCTGGAGGCCGAGATCCTGAGCTAAGCGAGCGCTCCGGCTCGAGCCGGTTTTCCACGTCGAAGCTCTGCTCCAGAGCGCGCACTTGCACTCCCAACCTCCTCTTCTTCGCCGCTGCAGTGGTAGCAGCGCCGCCGCAGCAAATTCCGTCGTCGTCGTCTTCGAAGATCATGTCCGCTGATCTTTCATCTGCAAAATGTTGAAAGGTAGCAGTTGTAGTTCATTTGATGGAATTGATTGCGAGAAGGTGGAAGGAAAATTGGGAATTTTAGCAACTGACCGCAGGGGAGGAACGCTGGGCGCTTCATTTGAAGAATGGTTGAGAGTTTGGGATTTTGGATTTAATTAATGATTAATGATTGCCTTTGTGCCAAGAGGAGGGGTTTCTTCTTCTTCGAAGCTTGCTTGGTCTCCTTCGTCTCCTCTGTCGCTTGAGTTTCCATTACCGAACTGTTTCTACTCTTTTGGAGATTAATATGGCCTTTTCTGTGAATTGGAAGAAGAATTCATGGGTGGAAGAGAAGGGAGGAGGAGAGGGAAAGCAGTAGATTCGAAGCGGTGGGGGGAGAAGGAAATGGGCGTATAAATAAAAGGAGAGGGGTTTTGTTACGGAGCTAACTAAGGTCAGCTGATGCCTCGGATTGTGAAATGAAATTTTGGGGCGAAATTAATTGGAAATGAAATGCAGGGATCGATGTTAATTTTGTTTAATTTGTATTTAAATAATGTGATTATTAAATAAAGCGACTTATGGAAGAAATGAGGGCCATGGAGGAAAAGGGACGGATAGGGCCGTAGATATTTTGAACTTTGGCTCTGTAAGGGAGTTTTGCTTTTCTGCTTTTAAATAATAGTAAGTGTGAGTTGTTTGAGTGGATGTTATTTATGTTTGGGAGCAGTTAAGATGGTATTTGATAAATTTATTTTAAAAAATTTATGATGAAAAAGTTATATTTTCAGATATGATCTAGTAAAATGCATTGATTGTCAGAAAATTACGATCTGATTAATTTCAAAATAAAAAATTATAATACTTATTAGTGTAGATACTTTTACAATAACTCAGTCATTAACTATTTTAAATACACCCAAAATATGTTTAAATATTTTTTAATTAATAGAGCAAATTTTTATTTTTAAATTTAGGAGAGAAGAGAAATGATGACATAGCTTAGGTAAGATATTATGATAATGAAGCGAAAGGCGAGAGGATCCAATTGAGTCTTCAAGGGGATGCAAGTAAATAGATAATTTTAAGTATTTAAATGCTCAAGTCAATCAAGAGATCTTGAAACTTTATTAGATCCAAGCAAATTTCAATTTCACTATAAACACTCTATATTTATTTTTAGGATTTGGTGATATCTCAAATTTATATTTTAAGATTGATCAGCTATTAATCTCAACAATATCGGATTAAAATTTTATTGTAATTTTCATATATATATATATATATATATATATATATATATATATATATATATATATAATTTTAATCTTTTAAATATTTAATTCAGAAAATCAAACCGACAAAATAATGACTAAAGAAGAGAACAAAATTATTGGTAATCTTTTCAGGATAATATTATGTTATTAAGTGCTCTCCTCCAATTCTGCGGTCTCATAAAACAGCTGAGGCCAATAGCCCTTAAATTAATCCCCATGACCATATAATTCATTGGCATTTTTTTCTTTGTCGTTAGTTTTGTTTTAGACACGAGGTCAAACTAATCTCACGACTTAGAAAACTATTTTTTTTTAAAGCTATAATTCTATAATTTCAATATCAAATTAAACCTATAAAGGAGTTGGTTAGGAAAACAAAAAAACAACAAGGAGGGTCTGATTTGAAACAAAACTAATCATTATTCAGGCCAAAAGTGTAATTGAGTGAGTATAAACTTAGGCTCTTTTTTGGGAATTCAAATCAAAAGTGTAATTAAATGAGTACTCTATTAATAGCTTATAATGCAAACTCAATAAACTAATAGGCTATTAGGTTGGATGTATTTGAAGTAAAGTAAATCAAATATCAGGATTTTAAAATTTTAAGTGTTTGGTATAGTGTAAATTAAACTTCATGACATTTACAATGTATTTAAAATGCATTGAAAAAAAATGATTTATGAGGTGTATTTGAAATTGCCTAAATTTAATTTCAAATATATCTAATCAAGATGAGAGAATGACCTTTCTCTCAACTAAAGGTTTTGCATTGCGCTCTCGCCATTAATGTCTTCACTAGCCTAGCAAACCTTCCATCTCTCGCAATCCCTCACTCTTTCCTATCACATGGCAATCACCATTACCACCGCCCCTACTTATCGGCGCCACTACCGGTCTTAAAAAAAATCTTTATATTATATTTATTCTACATAAAGAAAAGACAAATACATTTACTTATAAAATTTTCAATTAAATAATTTAAAATAATGCAAATATATTATATTTATTTTACGCTAGAGCTAATTTGACATCAATTTTATTTTATGTTATTTATTTATTTATTTTAATTTTGAACAAATATATGCTTGGTGCATGCCAATCTCAATTCAACTCATTGAATTAGCTCTTTTAAAATATGTTAATTTAAAACAAATTTAAAATATATTAAAATTCATGAGTTTAAAATATTTAAAATTTTAACTCTCTTAACTCAACTAATAAATCTTTATTATGTCTCTTTTAAATCTCATTCTTTTATCATTTTAAATTATAAATTATCTTCTTTCTATTTTCATATTAATTGAAGCAACACGTTTGCCGGATCAAAATTGTAAAATATAACTCATGCTCCATCAATGATACAAGCTTTCACCCCACATCTAAAGTTATCTATAATAATAATAATAATAATAATAATAATAATAATTATTATTATTATTATTATTATATTATTATTATTATTATTATTATCATTATTTTATAAGATTTTGACCGATTAATACATTTTTTAATACAAGCTTTGAAAACTTTTATATCATAATACTTGATTGAAATTTAGATGATGACAAGCTTTATAATTTTTGAATATATTTTAAAATAAATATGATTTATAAATAATTAATTTTGCCTTTATCTTAAAATACATTTAAGAAATTTTAAATTCATCTTCTTCATTTATTTTGATAGGACATCATTATAAAAAAAACAAATCATTCAAGAAATATTACCCTATTTGCTTAAACTCACTCGAAGGTGACCGCAGACCAAACCTTCCTCTGCAGTTTGCACACGTCGGCTTAAAGTACATAGAAAGTGAAGTTAAAGAAAAGGGTGACGTTACAAATATATAGGGCAGTAATCTGAAACAAACATTTCTGAGGGGCCAGCTGAAAATTATGAAAAAGGATTCTCTTAATTTTTTAGATTAAATTAATCGACGAGGAGATAAGCTCTCCGGTGTCCAACTGTTCAATGGAAAGGGAAGGCCGGGCACCGACGGAAATACTCCGCCATGTAATTAACTTTAATTATGGCAATTTTATTATCACTAATTACTTCTCTAATATCTTTTAAATGATTATTTTAGATAAAAAGTTGTTTAGGCAGTCAAAAAAAATTGGGGGCATGCCCTCATTAAGTGTGCAAGTAAATTTAATTTAATGATTAAAAATTTTGATTTTTGATTAAGAGATCTTAAGTTTAAATATATATATATATATATATATATATATATATATATAAAATTAAATTTGATCAGTAATTATTAGCTCATGACGTGTCTTTATCTCTTCTCACTTGATCCCTCGGTCTCTATTGAGTCCAAATCCAACAATTTTTCTAATAATAATATGGCCCACGAAGGAAAGTTTCGTAAAAATAAAGATTTATAATTTTATTTAAATAAATATATTATTCAGATATCAATATTATATATTATTTATTATGTATTTAGCTTAGCAATTTTTTTTTAAATCATTAAGTTTTATTTAAATGATCAGTAATTATTATTATCTATTTTTTATTGTCATTTCTTTGACCATCAAATGGCCTTATATATAGATATTGTTAATTTTAGGCTACATATAAATATCAATAAAGTAGAATTTAATTATTATTGATGTTAAAATTTCTTGATAAATAGTATCTTAAGGTATGACTATTTTATAATTAGTCATTAATTTTATGTATCATTCATTTTCATCAATATAACTAAATTATTAGACAAATACAACAAGATTATTAATCAATTAAATACTTTTATAAAATTATAATTTTAAATATTGACTTAATTATATTTATTCAATAATTTAATTATATTTTAAAATGATTTAAATATATTAAAATATAGTATATGATGTGTGAAAGAAATGATATGTATAAAAAAACTAATTATAAAACAAAATATATTAAAATATTATGATATCTTTTAATCTCACATTATTAACTTTTTTTACTCTTATTAGTAAAAAGATTACAAACATATTTCTTTAGCACACCTTTACGAGTAGCCAACTCCAATTGGAAACTAACGGCATTTATTCCATTCACTATAAAGTTTAAAGCGCTTCATTCGAAGAGTTTATCATATAATTAATTAAAAAACAACATTAATTAATAATTTGCATATAAAATGTTTTTTAATGATAAAAAATATTAATAAAGTTAATGTAAATTAGTAAGCTTAAATTTAATTTTTTATTAAAATGTTAGAATTATCAATCACTTGGTTACCGTTCTAACTGCTAAACCCTAATATTCCTTCTACAATAGTATTAAAAAGATGAAAAATAAAAAAATTAGTAATGATTCACATGAAAAATGAGAAATTTAATTCATGATAAATCTTTAAATATAGTTTTTCAATACAAAAGTCAAATATTGGTCTCAACTTCCAACAACCAAAAGAACAATTAATAAAGTAATATTTATAATAGTGAATAGGGTGGTCATAAAATAGGCATTAAGATAAGATAAAAGGATAGGGTGATCCCTTCGTCCCAAATCATTTATTTCAAATTAATAGATTTAGGTCAAAGAAAATTTGATTGTTTGATCATTAGAAATTATATTTAGATTATTTATAGAATAAATTATATTTTCAACATATGAGATGGAGATATTTAAATCATATAATTTTTTAGATCTATCTTGAGTTTGAAATGCCCATCATTTAATGAGCATTTTGATCTTTCAAAATAGGTAAAATATAGTTACATGATTTTTTTTTAATTTTTATTTGATTATATGACCTAATTATGAAGAATTAGAAAATAATGATCCGAGATATAGAATTAGCCCTTGATGGAGATCTAAATCAGGCAATTTGATCTATGCAAAGCTTGAGATTAATGTTGTTAAAGATCGTAATTGAATGACTAACTTTATGCCCAATTTTTTGAGAATTGTATTGAATGATTGTGTTGTAATAAGATCATATGGTGAAACCTTTAAAGTTGTTAAAAAAAAAAAACCATAAATATTTCTTTAAGCTTATTGAATGAATATTATTAGAACAAGATTCATAAAATATCTGATCAAATGGTTGAACTTCATTATAATTTTATTTATGGCTATATTATAAATGTGAAATCTAAAAAAAAAAAGAAAGAAGAAAGCACTATCATTTAATGTACTACCTCGTATATAGCACATCTTTGATAGGTTTTCATGCACAAAAAAAAAAAAAATCTATGAAATATATCAAACACACAGACACACATATATCATATATATACATATATATATATATATATATACATATACATATTATATTATATATATATATTATACATATACATATTATACATATATATTATTATATACATAACATTACATATATATATACATATTATATAATATATATATATATAATATTATATATTATATATATATATTATACATATTATATGTTATTATTATTAATATTATTATACATATATGTACGTACATACAATAATATATAGCATTACATAATGCATAGCATATGACGCATTATGTAGCAATGTATGTATGTATGTATGTACATGTACGTAGCAACGCGGTATGTATGTACGCAACGTGCATGTATGTATGTAAACGTGTATATATATATATATATATATATATATATATATATATATATATCAATGATTAGAAAATGATTTTAAAAATAAGATTGTATTGACAAATTCAATCGTGAGTTAGCCCTTTGTACAACTTCAACCAATCCCAAAACCAATTTCATATAAACTAGTCAAAACTTATAGTTGAACCTATGAACTGAACCAACTTTTGATAAGCTCTCATGATAAGCTACTTAGTTCTAATTTTAATCAATTATATTTACTATTTCATTTTGATTGGATAGTTAAAAATAAAAGATTAAATTAGAAATAAAGAAAATAACTAAAATATTATGTTCCATAATTTTAATTTAGAATTATATTCAAAATATTCAAGTATTTAATGTCCTAGATGGTAACATTTTATATCAAATTGATAAAAATATCATTATTATATAATTATTATATCATTTAAATTATATTTAAATAAATTTAATAATTATTACATCAATCTATTCAAACACTAATTTAACTCCAATTGATCCTTTGACAATTAAACATTTTTTCCCTCGATTTAATATTTACTCCAATTTTTTATAATCATGATTATTGCATCATCTGATTAATGTCATTACAGTCCAATCAAAATCAAGATATTAAGAGTTATTTTCATCAAAGGTCGATATCAAGATGAGAACTAACAAGTTTCCAATAGTTGATCAACAAAAAATGCTAACCTTTTGTTTGATTAAAACTTTATCATATTATTATTTTCATAAAATTTATGAGATTTGTGATTGTATTATTATAATTAATTCAAATATTTATGACCTACTATATATCAAATTTTTGTATTATCTAATATAATCTTTTCTATCAACCCAAACTTCATTTCTAATCACTCAAGCTATTTTTTTTTTCGTCCTACATTAGATGACACAATAGGACACAAATGATAACGATCTATATACCACCCCACCTAGTGGGATTAAGGCTGTTGTTGTTGTTGTACATTAGATGACACATTTTGATCACACTTTTCTTAGAAAAATGCTTAAGAATATGCACCCTGACATATTCCTACCTATGTACATGGAGATTATGTTTGTCTGATTATTTACCAATAATGAGGGATATCTAAACATATCTCACAATTGCTAGCTATGTTTGGCTCTATTTTTTTGCTAACTTGGAGAAGACAAAAGTCTATCACCTCTCAGCTCCGCCCAAAGGGTTGGAATTGTTGGAACCCCTCACCCAGTCTTTATAAATGCCTTCTTGTTCGCAATCAAAGCTAGTGACCACCTTCCAAAATGAAAACAAATTGGCGACATTCAAGGGGTGCACAACAAATGAAGCTAATAGCCCTCGGATGTCACCACACTCACATGACATATTATGTCCAATTGTGGTAATTTAATGGTCTTTTCCAAGCCATCGTCAATCCCTCTAAGAAAAAAGTTGTCATTAAACCCTCCATGCCATACCATGATGGTTGAGAAGGTCTACCGCCATTAGTATGCTCTATAGGTTTCTTGGAATGAAACCACTAGTACTCCATAATTCTAAGAGGACATACCACATAACCTCAAAGCTTAGAGAAGCCCTTTACAGCGTGTGTAACTCACCCAAAGATAACCATAAGCTCTTATGAGAAGATCCGACAATGATTCCAAGCAGAAACTATCAACTCCTTAAGCTAGCATGTTGTCTTTTCAAGACACCCCATCAACTCCGCCCAATATACCTTTTCTTATATAGGCATAGTCAATCCTACCCTCACCAAATTCTCTTGCATGCCTTATTGATGCCTTATCTTCTAAAATTCCTCTTTATCGACACTCTTAAGACCTCCCATGGCACGCTATGACAAGTTGCCACTCAGTGCCACCCAAATCGATGACTTCAAACCGATCCACCACCTCTCTTGTGGTTTGGCTATGTAGCTTATCGCCTTCCATTAGAGCCATCTTTGACGCATTGATCAGCGAGCTTCTTTCTCCTAGGAACATCTCCCACTAATCCCTTTTATCATTTGATTTTAATTCAAAAGATAAATGAAAACTATAAATTCATAGACACTTAAATGTCTATGAAAACATTGATTGCTGATTTCTTTTATTGCTCGCATAGCTAAACTCTTTTGAATTATTCTGTCACTTTATCAATTTTTCTATATCTTATATTACTAAAAGTGCACACAGTGATCAAAGATTTAAAAAAAAAAAACTGTCACACGCTAAGACAAGTTGCCTCTTAGTATATCACACTAACTATAAACTTAATGTTAGTTATACTAAATTTGAAATAACAGTTTTTTTATTATTTCATGAGGCCATTATAATATTTAAGAAAGTAATTTTTCTTTTCTTTTTTTCTTTTCTCTCTCTGCCAGCTGAACTCTACAGCTCATCATAACTTTTTTTTTTAAATTTTAAAAACGAAGTGAAGTCATCAACCACTCAAATTTAAGCCAGACATGCATGAGATGATTGCATTAAATTGCTCAAATATCCCAAAAAAAAAAAATAAAGTCATTTTTTATACATTATATTCGGTTATTTTTGCATATTCTATTAAAAAAAGTGCACAATCAAAGCAAAAATAGGATAGATGAAGCTTTGAGTGGTGGTTAATGACTCCATACCACTAAAAGAATGGCACCTTTAAGCTGGTCCATACTCTATATGGATTCTTCACTCTCTTTCTCACTTTGTATTCTAGCCTTATTCTCCTTCATCTTTTCCTTTATCTGCTTTATATAAAGCTATTATGAGAAGCTTTAATAAGTAACTTGACACAGAAGAAAGTTAGCTTGTTTTACTCAAACAGGACATTACTTGAGCATGGTAGTTCATGGACTCATCATATTTTAGATGATGGGGATCATGAGTATAACCACATGCATATGAGAGAGAGAGAGAGAGAGAGAGAGAGAGCGTGTCATATAATCCTATTTATAAACCTTGTTAAGCTCCAAGGATTATTATTCTAATTTAAACACAATTTTTAAACAGAAGCTTTGAATAAACAATTTCTTTCCTTGTGCCTTTAATGGGATGAAGTGGATTAGGGTTAAGAAGGCACATCACCTTTTGATAAGGCATCTAAAGTGGTTCCTAATAATGTCTATTCATATACAAAAGTTGAGTGACACCAAAGCTGAACTGACACTTCATATTATACAAAAGAACTGAAAAGGTTTCAAAGTCCCCAATTTTGCTTTCCCTCTCACCAAGCTGGCAGGGTTTCCATATTCAATAAAGTCTAAAGGAGACAAGATGTCATCTATCATTCCCCACCTATATCCTCCCTTTTCCCCTCTCTCTCTCTCTATCTCTCTCTCTCCTCTCTTCTCTGGAGAGAGAGAGAGAGATTAAATATCATATAATTCTTATGTATTTATAGATCTAACATTTTAATATACTTAAAAGTTACATCTAATACTTTAATATGCTTAAAAGTTACATTTCACTTCAAAAGTGGTGATTATGATATTTTTGATGTGATATTGAAAATTGAAATATTATATATATAAAAATTAAAATTTAGGTGTGTTAGATATGTAAATACATAAGAATTATGTGGTATGCATGTAAATCTCCCATATATATATATATATATATATATATATATATGGATTTTATCAAATCTATATTTTCTCTATTCCTTTTTTATTTTTTGGAAAGCTATTCCTCTATGCAGTCAGAATCAATTGCCACAATGAGGTTTGGAACTAAATGCCAGGGTCAGTGCATGGCTTACGGCAAAAGGTATCATGCTCATTTGTTTTTTTTCCTGAGACACAACTTTTGTAGATAAAAAAATGTTATTGTAATTATTATGAATCTATGGGGCTAAATGTAAGATAAAAAAGACGATAATAGAAGCGTGAAAAAATGAGCCCACTCCTGTTCTTTGATATGCAATCTACTGTTTAGGCTTTGTTTTAATTGAACTTTTTTTTACATATTGAAGAACCGCAAAGGGATTTGAAATTAAGTAATGGGGATGATTTAAAATATAATATTGATATTGAGATTAGAATATTTGATATTTACATGTTTATATTTGATATTCACATTGTATATTTTGTAAGCATATTAGATTATAGCAATCTATATTTACATGTTTATATTTTTTCAGGCGTTTTGTTCATAAAAAATAATAATACATGATATTATCATTAGATTTATCACAACTCTTCTACGGCCATTGCAATTCTAAGCTCTCTTGAGAAAATAAAAAATTGACATTAATTTTAAAGTAATGTGATGATGTAGAGCACATTGAAAGAGTCAATTACGGTGTATTTAAAATTAATTTGAGAGAATTCTAAATTCATCTACCGATAAAGTGCTTATCGCCCTCACTCGCCGGCCGCCATGCCACCGTCAGGGCTCAAAAATTCTCCGACCTCTTCAATAAAAGTGGTTTAAAGTGTCGGTATAATTTTAAGGGGATGAGATAGTAGATAACACACTACCAAAGATTTCGTCCTCATTTGGTGAGAACTTTAGATTTGGTGTGTTTCTTATAGCAAGCCCATATATTTAATTACCCATCCAGTAAATGAGAGAGAACTTTCGACAAGGCTAGTCATTAGATCGCAAAGCGTGGCGTAAGAGTAGATGTAGAGTTTCAAAATTTAGATTATGAAATTTATCATTTCAACTTAAACCGATGGTTGGGGAATGATGACGCGTCAACCTAGATTCCATGGTTCCGTCATCCCTGCGTGGTCCCTAGTCTACTTAGTGGAGGTAGTCGACCCCCGACAAAAAGGATCCTCATCGAAACACATGTGTTACATCTCAAGAAATCCTTGTAGACCCAGGGTGTTTATCTAAGGAGACATGCTTAAGTCTATCTTAGTTGACGGATGGTCGCTCTATCAAATATACCCTATGATTCACAACTCAAAGGCGAGCCATTGGGAGCATCTGACCGTGATCGTAATATAATGGATTGACCAAAAACCACATCGAGGACCCCGGTCATAACTACTTCATCTTTGGAGCCTTGGCCGCCATGCAGTCAGAGGACACGCCACGCCCCACCGGCATGAGATTGATTGAGTGAACATAGTATAACACTTGATTTGACATTGACTCTATGTGTATAGTTTTCTTAATTTGTCACTCACAAATTGGAAAGTAGATAGATTGATTTTGATTTAAGTTTTAATGATAGAGTTTCATTTGAATAGTTTTGGATTAATATTTAAAAATTGATTTGATTTGATTTGAAAATTTTGATTAATTTGAGTATGTAGCTTTAGATCTCAACTGCTAGCTAACATAGGATTAGATCTACCGTCATCCGACATAATCAATTTTTCACCGATTTGAAACTCTTTTTATAGGTTTTAGATTTTGTTAACCCTGATCCAATCTAAGACTAAAACAGAACTCGCAAAGATCCTCGACACTTGAACTTAAGTATTCAAGTGTCGGGCACATCGCGGTGTATTTGTAATTTTAAGTAATTTTGTGTTTGAATTATGACATTGATGTTATATTTTCGTTCATTTTTTTATTCCAATTTAGCATGCACCTTTTTAGACATTAAAATGTGCACTTAAAATCTCTATGTCCAGCACATGTAGAATTTATAGCTTATCTAATTTCATATAATTAATGATTTCGTTGATTTTAAAGATCATAATTAGAATGAAATTCTAATTCTTGATTGAAAGAAGCCTCATGATTTTTATAAATTTTGGTTTTGTATCGCTTTTGTCAACTTGAACAAAAAAGTTGCAGATCCATGGCAAGAAGCGTTTTGATTTAGATTATAATTTCACACATTTCTTGCACTTAGCATACTTATTGAGTTTTTGTAATTTTTTAACATGATTATACTCAATTTACATCAATTTTGATAATTTATCCGATTTCAACATTTATTGCTTTAACCACACTTATGCATATTATTGATAGTCACCTCCACATTCATATAAAAGTTATTAAACCCAATTTGAATTCATTCTTAGATTTTGAATTTATTGTAAGTTTGTTATGAGTTTAGTATTAGTCCTCTCTCAATTCCAATTAAAGCTTGCTTATTTGAGAATTTGTAAGAAAAGAGAACTCACTTTGCCACTTCAATTTAAGCCATAAGGAATTGCAATTAGAGCTTGTGAATTTAATAGTAGCCTCCCCAAAGTTTATAAGTTCAATATTGATCTCCCACAAATTTCACTTAAATTTTAAATGAATATTCTATTTTTCCAAAATTTGCTTTAAAGGCTCCACCTTTTTTTATTTAACGTTATAAAATTAGATGTGTTTCTACTTAGCGTTCCTAAGTTAGCTCATTTCATTCTCCCATTTTTCTAAGTCAAAGATTTGACAAAATTTCTAGCCTCTCGGCGTCATCGTGTAAGATGTGTTTTAGTTTGCTCTGCATGTTGAAGGATGATGTCTTCACACCATAACCTTTTTTTTTCATCCCATCGCCTCACCGAGCACAACGCGGTCTTCAACTGCAAGAATACATACAATGCAATATATATAATTATCCCCTCTTTTTTTTCTAAGTTTAAAAATTAGACAAAATTTCTGATTTCCTGTGGGGAGCGATATCTAATAACTTGTTTGGCTTTCGACGCTTCTTGAGTGTAGCGAGTGGTATCTAATGACACCACTGCCATCCCGTCGGCCTCTACCGAGCACAACGAGGTCAAACCTGAAAAGAACATAAAGATATATATATATATATATATATATATATATATTCACATTCACAAAATCACCACATGTTCTCAAATATTTTGCGGGCGATGTAGTGTTGGGCAAAGGAATGGGGTTGGATTGGGAATGTAAGAGGTGGCGATCAGAAAATCGAAGGAAGAATTCTTACCGACGACATTCTTTCCTCGATTCGACAACTAAAACTGGCTAAAGCAAATAATGTGCCGAAGTCAAGGAAGAATTCACCCATCGACGATATTCTTCCTCGATTTCGGCACAATGGAACGGTGAAAGCAAAAATCGACGGAAGTCGAAGCCACCGACATTCTTCCCCGATTTATACGCAATAAACGGATGGCTTAAAGATCGCGACGCCGAAGTCGGGAAGAATTCGCCTGTGACGATATTCTTCTCCGATTCGGCGAAAAAAAAGGATTTGCGGGTTAGTGGGACGCAGCTGGCTGGGTTGGCGTAGAACGGGCCAGAACAGCGGTTTGAAGGGCTGTGGGCCAGAGCGGGTCGGGTGCGTGGAACGCGGGTTCGGAGCGCCGGCAACGGGTTGAGCAGCGCGCGGGCCGTGCGACAGAATGTGCAGTGGAACGGGTCGGGCCTCGGGTTGAGAGCGGGACGACGGGTCGGCGGTAGTGCGCGCGTTGCGTGCGGATCAGGCTGAAGCAGAGCGGGCCGCGGTTTCACACGTCGGCGGCGGATCGGGTCAGGGGAAACCGGTGCGGGCCTGCAGGACGCGCGGGCTGGCACGGGCTTGCGGTTTCGCGGGTTGGAACAGATGTAGCGGGCCACAGAGCGGTGGTTCCGGCCTGTGCGGAGGGGTTCTTTGTGGGCTGCGGCCATGGGCTGCTGTGCGCCGTCGGCGGCAGTTCATGGGCTGCGGAACGGCGGATCAGATGGGAAGTGCGGATCGGTTCGTGCGGAACGGCCGGAGGTGAGAGCGGGCGACGGCGCCGTGCCGCAATGACAAACGCCGCCGGCAGAACAGCCTAGAACAGAGGAAAATTCAGATGGGAGGGATTTTTTTTTACCTCTTTTTGTTCTTTCTGACGGAAGAGAGAGAGAGAGAGAGAGAGAGAGAGAGGAGGAAAGTGCAGGAGAATGAGGGAGGAAGTTGAGGGAAATGAGGGGTTGTTTTTTCGTTCCAGTTTTTTTTTTAAAATTTTAAATTAAAGTAGTTTTTCAAAAAACTGTAGAGGAGAAAGGTTATTGCATGAGAGGGCAATTTAGGAATTTTTTAAATTAATTTAAATGATTTTAATATGGGTTTAGATAAATGTAATATATATATATATATATATATATATATATATATATATATATATATATATATATATATATATATATATATAAATTTTAATTTATTTCATATTTATGAATCTGATGGCGATTATGTCGCGATCGAATTTGGTTGAATTAATGAGTCAATTTTAGCTCGAAATACGTCGCGTTTTTTTGCTGATTTTCTGACTTATCCGAATTGAGTCAGCGATCTTATGATAGATTTGGCGTTTGAAGCCGATAGTATGATCAATTTATTCTGAGCGGTCGTTTGACTGCGGTCAGCTGATATATGCATGCGGGTTCGAACGGCTTAATTGATTGATGGTTAGATTTTTGCGATATCATATTCGATCCGTTCAACGGTGAAATCCGTTCGTCGGAGGTCATTTCGACCATTTTCGGTGGCGTAGTGTAATTTCCGATTTGACAGCCGCTAGAAATTCATCAATTTAACTTGTGAGTTTGTTGATATATATGATATATGTGGAGGTCAACATTTGTCGCAAGCGGCATCAAAAAATACTTTATAATACATTGATTCTATCAAACAGAAGAAAAAAACTCATATATTTATAAAATTTTCAACCAAACAATCTTAAAGTAATTCAAATATATTACATTCACCTTACATTATATTTTTTTTTTTAGGTATTGAAACAGATCCTAAAAAAACAAAAAACAATAATTCAAATGCATATTCTCTTTATGATAAAATAGTATAGTTTACAGTTTCCTTTTCCCGTCTTTTTTTACTTACAAAGTAATTTATCCATCGCTATAA
The DNA here is from genome assembly GCA_021442155.1 of Cymbidium sinense. Taxonomy (NCBI): domain Eukaryota; kingdom Viridiplantae; phylum Streptophyta; class Magnoliopsida; order Asparagales; family Orchidaceae; genus Cymbidium; species Cymbidium sinense. The sequence continues at coordinate 5,711,116 of CM038230.1, forward strand.
ATATTACAATGGTTTATACTCTTTTAACATAACAATAGCAGAAATATTAATAGAAACGAAGCTCAAACCTAGTCAAAAGCTCGTTGTTAATGAGCAGTGTTAATTGATATTTATCGTGTTGGCTCGTTAGTTAAGTAAATGAGCACAGCGAACAAATATTTGGCCGATTTATAAATGAGCGAACCAATCCTTTGTTCTGATCGTGTTCGACGATTTTCGAAATAAATAAAAATTTATATTAAATTTTATATTTATGTCATTAAATATTTTAAAATTGATATTTAATTTAATTATAAAATTAGTTAAAATTTTTTAAATAAAATAAGCTAAAATATATTAGTAATTATTATTATAGGTTTTATAATTATGCATTTATGCTTACTGTTTATTATTTAGATTTTAGGTGGTATTAGTTAATCCCAGTAGTAGGAATTTATATTAGCACGGGATTTAAAAGAACGGACGGGGCGGCGGCGGCAGTCGGCGGCATCTCGATATTGCCCTAATCCCTTTTCTCGACTGTTCATTCTCGACCTCTGACTCTCGCCTCTTCTCTCACTCGACTTTTCTAATCTCACGTAAGTCTCTGGTTCGCATTTGATCGACTCTGCCTCTCACTCTTCTGCACGCCTAATCACAGTCCCTCGACTCCTCTCGTCTCGGTGTTTTGGGAATTTCTACTCTTCTTAGCAAGAGTCTTACTACTTACTAGTTGTGAGTTTTTGAGTTGCAAATTGCAATGGTAATATCTCATAGCAATAGCACCTGGATGCGATCTCTGGATTTCTAGGGTTTGGTACCATTATTTTCTTGTTTTTATGAGGCTTCTACTTGGGTTATGCCATATGCGATATTCTAAATCTTATCACTATGCTTGTTGTGGATGATTGGTTATTCTTTGTAGGTTATCTTTGTTGCGAAGTGCTTTTCGGTTTGACAAGTCCATTATTCTCTCTGTCTCATATTTGGCTATATATTGATGTCTGTTTGATTTCTCATTTTCTTTTTCTTCTCTCGTTCTGTTATTGGTATATATTACACATTTGCACTTCTCATTCTAAATTGTATTGTCTATTACTCTGTGTCTGGTTTGTCTGTTGACCATGACTCTATCTCTCATTATTTTGGAAATATATGTAACATGTTGCGAGCTCTTTCCTTGTTAAGATCGTCGGCTTGGCATGGATAGTTTGATACTATTTATTCTCTTATCTCAAACTAAGTATGTTTGTGCCGCTTTATTTTGTTTTGGGGAGATCTGTTTGTTTTTTTTGGAAATTGGTAAATTTAAGCGAGATTTGAAATATTACATGCTCTTGTTCTTGGGCAATCGTGTCTTTATACCATTCAATGATAAGTTTGATACTATTTATTTTTCAGGTTTGTTGGCATGGATAGTTTGATACTATTTATTTTGGTTGCCATTGCATTGTTATCTCTTGGCATGGATACTATTTACATTGACCATTATTTTTTGTTTAGTCTGTTGGCATCAATGTCATGGATACTATTTATTGAGTGATTTGGTGGTGAATGGTGATAGTAGATTAGCTTAATTATGCATAGCTTGGAGTTGCAATTTTTTTTGAGCTTATTAAATGAGAAGAGTACATATTGAATATGAAGTTTACTATGGAGATTGGAGAGTGTATGCATGTGGTCCTTAGTGGATCATCACAAGCAATTGGCGTGCCCTTTTCATCAAACTTATGTATGTTAGGATTTTGCGGTTTTTGTTGTTCTTGTTCTATTCACCATCAAAATCGATTTACAAATATATTTGGAGGAAGGATTATTTATGAGCATGAGTAGTGATTCTTTTGATGTTCTTGAGTGGTGGAAGATGAATACTCAAGTATCTATTTTGTCCAAGATGGCTAGGGATGTTTTAACAATCCTGCAGTTGCATCGAATCGCATTTAGTCTTTGGTGGTAGAGTTCTTGATGATTATAGAGCTCTTTATCACCAAAAGCAGTCTTGTATGGTTGGATTAGAGCACCCACATTAAAGATCCTTTGGTACTTTTCCAACTTAATTTAGTTTATTTGATAAATTTCATTCTATAATGTTATTATCCAATTTTTTTTAAGAGTTAATGGAGGAGGAGAACCTTTATGTTAAACTACCGAAAATATTTAGCTTTGGAGAAAGATACAACCATATCAAGCGGTTCGAAAGATATTACTTATGTTGTTTCATTATCTTTGGTTGTAATACTTATTTTGATGATTAACTGTTGTAATACTTATCTTTGTCGCGTGTATTTTGTTGCTTTGATTAGTGGTTTGTTAAGGTTGGCGATGATTACGCCACTATATTGTTTCCTATTTGCGGCTTAGTTTTTTTTTCTTTTGCGGTGGCTTGGGTGGCCACCTTAGTTTTGGTTATTGGTCGAATTTTTTGATGGGATTTAATTTAGTGTTGGTTGATTAATCGCATGCTTTAAATTTTCGAGAATATTGGATCTTTCACATTCCAACTTACTTAATTTGTTTCTTGTTCTTCTTCTTTGGAACTAAGAGTCTGTACCTCTGTTTCTTATTTGTTGAACTTGGTTTACATGTTGATGGTTTAAGAATTTATGGTTGATAGGTGATCCGATGGATTCATGAGAGCGATTGATTAAGTGGAAGATTGTTGTAGAACTCACGTCTGGCGTGACTTGGTTTCTGTTTTTTAAACATGATTTAACGGTTACTAAAGTGAAATAAAATTGTGATCTTTTAAAGTTCGGTCTTTGATTATGACAAAAACTTCGGTTTGTCGGTTAACTCTCATATATGCAAGTAATTTTTTTTACTCAAAATTATCAGCTTTGTTAATTTTAGCTTTATATTCGATATTTGTGTTCCTTGTATTCTTGAGGAGTTTGGTTTCAAATCTCGGCATGATGTCTTCAAAGTGCGGTGTTTCTTTCACGATATACTTTTAATGAATATCAAAGAAAATACTTTCTTATTTACATTTTGAAGATGTTTGTTCCTCACATATCTTTGGTGATTTTGTTCTTTGCATCCTTATTGGGCTATGGTAAGATCTTTTGATCTTACACTTGGATTTGGAGCAGATCTACTTATTAATGTGTAATATCACTTGTGATATTACACATTAATATAGTAAGATCTTTTGATCTTTACACTTGGTCGATTTGGAGCAGATCTTCTTTGTGTAATCTGTGATATCATTAATAACTATAGTAGATCTTTTGATCTTTGCTTGGTGATTTGGAGCAGATCTTCTCTATTAATGTGTAATATCACTTGTGATATTACACACATTAATATTATGATAACTATAAATAGATGTATGAGATGCAACTTAGCTTGATATTTGGCGTATGTATTTTTAAATATTTATTTTAATGTTTTGAGATTACATTTTGTCAATTTTGGATATCATCATTTGGAGCAGAACATTTATTTTCATTTTTTTTTACATCTGTCTTATTAATATTAATCTTTCATTTTATCATCTTTTGATTTTTGTGATTTTATTTTGTCGATTTGGAACAAATCTTACACTTTTTCTATCACAGTCTTTTTATTAATCTTTCATTTTATTGTCTTTTAATATTCTATTTAACATATTTGGCGTCAAATGATTATTTATTTTAGTTTTGGCCATTATAATTTTATTATAATTGTTTTGTAAGTCAGATTCTTTTGAAGATTCAAGATTGGTTGGATTTTGAAGATAGGAAAGTTTGAAGAAATAAAACTTTGACATTAAAATGAAATGATTTGATTAGAAATTGATATTTGGAAATTGTAAATTTTGTATTTTATTAGCTTTTTTTGAAATTGTAAGGTATGATCATATAAAATTTTATGAATTTATTTTAGCTTAATTATGTATAGCCTAGTTACAATTTTTTTTTGCTTATTAAATGAGAGAGTATATGTATGTATGTCTATGTGGTCCATTGGTCTAAATACTAACTCATATTTTCTTTTTTAAGTTGTGTTCAATTTGTGTAAAAAACATGATTTTTTTTGTATAACAAAGCTTTTTTAGGCTCGAAAAAATAATAATTATGTTGTATATAATTGTATATTTTTAGCTTTAATTTTTGTCACTAGTATTTCAGTTTTCATTGCATAAGATTTTAATAATTATTTTTAATTTAAAATAAAAAATAAAATTATAAAATATAAAATCGAGTAATTTGAACAAAGCGAAACGAATATTTTTTTAAAGAACGACAGAATTTAAGCATTTCGAACCAGCCGATTTCACAAAATAATAATAATAAACGAATAGAATGATTAATTTCGGCTTTCGAAGTTCAACTCGTTCTACTCAAACCCTCCAAACTGCCTAATTCTAGGATTATTTTTAAAATAAATATTAACTTTAATTATTTAGACATCAAAATTTTATTTATGAAAATAGGCACAGTCGTCGTCAACGGACAGCTTTCCACGTCAGATGACGACACTTTGCTTTGTAACGGCGGGTGGAGAGAGAGAGAAACGGCGGGAGAGAGAAACGGCGGGAGAGAGAAAGAGACAGAGATAGGAGATTTTTTTTTAATTTTTTAAATAATATAATTTAAATATTTATATAATATTAAAAATTAATTATTTATATATATATAATTAAATATATAATTTAAATATTAATTATATATATAAATTTATAAATTTATTTAATATTTTTTATATATAATATATATGTATAATATATATTTTTATTAATTTTTTTGTTAATATATAATATAAAATTTTTTAAAATATATAAATAAATAATAAATAAATAAAGAATAAATTTTATAAATATTTTATAAACTATATAAAAGTAATTATATATATATATATATTTATAAATTTATTTAGTTATTTATATGTTTAAATTATATAAATATTTTTATTATATTATAAAAAATAATTTTTATAGAATATTTTAATTATATATAAAAATATATATATATATATATATATATATATATATATATATATATATATATATATTTATTTATTAATATAAGTCTTTAATAATAAATAACAAAAATATAAAAATATAAAAAAATAAATAAATAAATAATTTTTTTAAATGAATAAATAATGAATAAATATATATATATATATATATATATATATATATATATATATAATAAATAAATAACTAAATATTTTTATAAATATTTAAATAACTAAATATTTTATAATTTACAATTATTTATTTATTTTTATTATAAAATATTTAGTTATTTAAAAATTGTATATATATATATATTTTGGTTATTATATAAAAAAATTATTTATTATATAAATGGTTATATTTAAAAAATTATTTATTTTTTTTATATTTTTATATTTTTTTTTTTTTGTTATTATTATTAAAGACTTATATTAAATATATATATATATATATATATATATATATATGTTTATATATAATTAAAATATTCTATAAAAATTATTTTTAAATTATTTATATAACTTAAAAATATTTATATAATTTAAACATATAAATAACTAAATAAATTTATAAATATATATATATATATAATTACTTTATTTATATAGTTTATAAAATATTTATAAAATTTATTCTTTTTATTTATTTATTTATATATTTTAAAAATTTTATATTATATATTAACAAAATTAATAAAAATATATATTATACATAATTATATTAATTAAAAAAATATTAAATAAATTTATAAATTTATATATATAATTAAAAATATTTTTAAATTATATAATTATATATATAAATAAATAAATTAATAATTAAATATATAAATATTTAGTTATTAAATATTTTATAAAAAATATTTTAAATTATATACTTTAAATAATTATATTATTTAAAAAAAATTAAAAAAAAAATCTCCTATCTCTCTGTCTCTTTCTCTCTCTCTCTCTCTCTCTCTCTCTCTTTCTCTCTCTCTCCCCGTTTCTCTCTCTCTCCCCGCCGTTTCTCTCTCTCCACCCCGCCGTTACAAAGCAAAAAAAAAAAAAAAGAGTGACCAGTCGTCCGTCGGACGGACAGGCCTATTTTCATAAAAATAAATTTTTTGATGCCTAAATAGTAATTAAAATTAATCTTTATTTTAAAAAAATCCCATATATCTATTATCTACAGGCCAACTTAATACAAATCTCATTTAAGTTTTGGGGTTTTTATATACATAGCGTCAAATATGTTTATTTACGTATTTCATTTAAAATATTAACATAGTCTAAAATGTAGTTGTAAAAATGAAACTTAGTTACTTTTTAGATGTCAGGTGAACTTTCTTGCGTGAAAATTGACGGAGGAACAGAGTCTTATGTAGTAATATTTAAGTTTGATGTCGAATATATAAATAGATATATTTTAGATCTGTATGTAAAACCCTTAAGTTTAAGGGATTATCAATGGATGATTTATACAAGTTATTATTTACACAGACAGTAATATGATCTAACATCTTTGATAAAATTTCTGTAGATTTGCAGACCCAGAAAACTTCAGAGGATGTAAGATTAGGCATTAATATAAAATGAAAGATTTCTGAATTGTATGAAGCAATAGAACTAAAGTGAAAAGTGAAGAAGAGTTACCTCTCAACGTCTCTTTGGATTAAATAAAGTGATTGGTCGCCCTTCTGCTATGTCTCTTTCCAATAGCAGTAGCAGTTGGCTTAATTTTATTTATTAAAACTAATTAGCTAATTAAGAAAATTTAAAATAGGTCAGTCTGAGGCTGACTGGATTGCCAGTCCTTACTGACATTGTTTATAAATAATAAAAAAAAAAATCACGGCGCAGTTAACGTCTCCCTCTCTCTCTCTCTCTCTCTCTCTCTCTCTCTCTCTCTCTCTCTCTCTCTCTCTCTCTCTCCCCGTCTCCTTCCTAAAATCCAGAAACAAAAAATATATATTTATATAAATTTATTTAATTATTTATATATTTAAATTATATAAATATTTTTAAGTTATATAAATAATTTTAAAATATTTAAAATATTTAAATAAATAATTAGTTATATATATATTTATTTAATTAGTTATATATTTATTTAAAATATATAATTAGTTAAATAAATAAATAAATAAAATTTAAATTATATAAATATTTAGTTATTTAATATATTTATAAAATATTTATTTATTATATATATTTATTCCTTTCTTTATTTATTTATTAAAATTATTTATTTATTTATTTTTTTAATATTTTTTATATTTTTGTTATTATTATTATTATAGACTTATATAAATATGTATAATATAAATATATATATATATATATATATATATAATATATAATATATATAATTAAATATTTTTGAAGATAAATAACTAATTATTATGGACTTATATAAAAAAAATATATTATATATTATATATATATAAAATAACAATAATATATTTATTATTTATGTTTTTAAATATTTTAAATTTTTAATTCTGAAAATATTTATATATTTAAATATATAAATAACTAAATATTTGTATATTATTGTATTATGTTTATTTGTATATTATGTTACTATTATATGTAATATGTATAATAATAATATATATGTATATTAATATATGTATATATATAATATATTAATAATATATATAATATTATATAATATATTTATAAATATATATATATATATATATATATATATATATATATATATTATTTTATATATATATAATTTATATATTTATAATTTATAAAATATTTATATTTGTTTCTTTCTTTATTTATTTATTAAAATTATTGTTTATATATTTTAAATATTTTTTAAATTATATTAACAAAATTAATAAAAATTATATTTAAAATAATTATATTAATTAATAAAAATTATTAAATAAATTTATAAATATATATATATATAATTTTAAAATATTTTTAAATTATATATTTAATTATATAAAATATAAATAAATGAATAAATAACTAAATATATAAATATTTAATTATTAAATATTTTATAAAAAATATTTTAAATTATATATTTTAAATATTTTAAATAATTATATTAATTAAAAATTAAACTTCTCTCTCTCTCCTCTCCTTCTAAATCGCAAAAAAAAAAAATTTCATGACGGACATTGACGTGGATCTACGTCGACGTCGGTCGTGGCATTATCTTTTATTTTAAAAAAAAAAAATTTATTTGCCTTTAATTAAGATTAACGCTTATTTTAAATTAGTTAAATAAATTATTAGTTAAATATTTAATTAGTTATTTATTTATTTAAAATATATAATTAGTTAAATTAATAAAAAAATTTAAATTATATAAATATTTAGTTATTTATATATTTATAAAATATTTAGTTATTTATATAATAATAATAATAATAACAAAATATAAAAATATAAAAATATTAAAAATAAATAAATAAATAATTTTTAATAAATAAATAAGAAAGGAATAAATATATATAATAAATAAATATTTTATAAATATATTAAATAACTAAATATTTATATAATTTAAATTTTATTTATTTATTTATTTAACTAATTATATATTTTAAATAAATAAATATTTTTAAATAAATATATAACTAATTAAATAAATATATATATAACTAATTATTTATTTAAATATTTTAAATATTTTAAAATTATTTATATAACTTAAAAATATTTATATAATTTAAATATATAAATAATTAAATAAATTTATATAAATATATATTTTGTTTCATGATTTTAGGAAGGAGACGGAGAGAGAGAGAGAGAGAGAGAGAGAGAGAGAGAGAGAGAGAGAGAGAGGGAGACGTTAACTGCGCCGTGATTTTTTTTTTTTATTTATCATAGTCATGTCAAACGGGCGACTGGTATTCTGAGTTTAAATTTTTTTTTAATTAATTACTATTACGGTTTTTTAAGGGTTATTTTAAAAATTAAGCCGTAGCAGTTCGTGGGATACAGGAAAAGAAAAAAAGGTAGAAGTGAGGACAGTGAGATGGAAAGTTAGAATTTTTTTTGTTTATTTAATAAAGTTGAACGCTAATCATAACTAGATTATAAATTAATAATTAGTGATTTAGAATGTATTTTGAATTTAGATCTCCTAATTAGAGAGAAAGCACTCTACCAACTTCTTTAAACAGCAAACACTAAATTTGGTTTTCTCTTCAGCTACGTAAATAAAATCTACGAAAAACTATGTAATATATATATATATATATATATATATATATATATCACAATTATTATGCATTTAGATATCTAATATTTAAAATTTGATATTTAAAAATATAGCACTTTTATGCATGAGAAGATGTACTTCTTTTAAAAAAAATTAATGATGATGTTATTTTTTGATATAATATTAAAGAGCTTAGTATTATTTATGTAAATATAAAAATTTAGGTATTAGATATGTAAATATATATATTTGAATTATGTGCTTATTGACCTCTCTGGTATCCCATTCTTTTTTTTGGGAATAAAAAAAATAGTAACAATAATAGTGTGTAAATATATTTATATTATATATATATATATATATATATATATATATATATATATATATATATATATATTATAAATATAAATAAATATTAAAAAAAAGAGAAAAAAATAATAAATAAAATATATTGCTGTTAGTAATAAAAAAAAGAAAAAAAAAGAGAAGAAAAAGAAAAAGGATGCCACACCTATGTTCAAAACAAATTCCTCACAAGCAAGCAGCTCTCGTTCGTCTCCTTAAAAAAGAATTCGGAAATTCAAATTTTTTTGGCTTCTCAACTGTTCCTAAACTACTCCTGCTCTCCCGTTCAATTTCCTCCCTTACAAGAAACCATTCCCCTTCGCCCTCAGCTCCTTCTCCCTCAACCGTAAGGAGCAAACTGCAGAAGAAAATTTTAAATTAAGTATATTTTAATTAATAATTAATAGATTAAGTATCGATAAAAAAATTAACTTTAGATACGATCCGATAAGGAGATTGATCGATCATCGCCGAGGTGGCATGACCATCGCGTTATCGACTCTGCTCGATTAGTTAACTTGGTTTGAAGAAACCGCTAACTTATCGGACTAGTTGGCAGCCCGATAAGTGGCGTTAACGTTTTATTTTTTTTAAAAAAGAAGTTATAATTTTTACAACGAAAATCAATTATTCAATCAACACCAAATGTACATCCAAGTAAAGATTGTATTCTAAACAAAGACACAACTAAGTCTTTGAAATAAATAACCATTCACAATGAAATAGAGGAGAATCATATGCTCTGGAGAAAAAATGAAATAAATAGCTGTAAAAATCTAATTATAACTCAATAGCTACAAAATAATTGTTCCTCCCATATGCTTCGTCGGCGACAATACATATCCAGACTATTTATGGAGTATAGAGCTCGGTAAACGAGCGATCAGCATGGCCGATGGAGACATCATATGTCCTCGAGCTTGACTCGCATCATCCGACATAAGGTCCGGCGGTCTTAAGATACCAATCACGAGACGGGTGCTCTTTAGAAAAGATGATGGTCCCGGATCAAGGCGTGTGGATGGCTGCGCCCAGTATGCGCGGTCTGAACGAGGCGAGAATCGTGACATGTGTCATATACTCTCTGCAATGCCCTTGACCCCAGTCGATATGTGCCAAGCTCGATCACGCATCATATGCTCGTACTTTTGATCTGGCGATAGTACGCCATCGAGCGTCCAAGACAATTAAAGATCCTCCGTCACAAAAATATGCTCCCAGAAAACCGGTTTAAAATATTACTACGTAAATATGTGGAAATAATAACTAAGCAAATATACAAATTATAGAGTTATCTTAACATATGCTCGCTCGGCGGGTGCTCGGGTAAATGCGTCGTCGGTGGTCGCCGGCCCGCTAGTCGACGAAAACCGGATAATGTCTCGAGGGTGCATCGATGTAAGTATACCAAAGAAGGTTATCTCTGCCGGCCTCCCATGAGCGATATGCTGGCGATGTACGCGATCACGTATCACTTTCCCTCGCCATCTACTCGATGGCAGGGGTCCATCGAGGCTATATGATCTTGGTAAGTGACCAAGCGATGAAGGACTCTGTCGGAAGGTGCCACTCCACCCTCTTCCAACTAATTCAGTGGAACTTCGTCTTAGATGTCCCATGTGACAAATATCGCCAGGCGACTTAATATGAATGTCGATGGCTCCCAAGTCACTGTATGTGTCACCATGTTAGATAATGGTTTGACATTTGTTGAGAATAATGTATAATAATTAAAAGAAGTGCACGGCAGTAGAAGCTAACTCATCCCTAAAAAAAAAAATCGTGTGCCAAAACGACATCTAACACATATCTCTTATTCTACCCGATTAAAAAAATATCATATACAAGTCGTTAGTTGTATGTCATTATTTTAAAAGCTATAAAGATATTAATTACCACGAACGTCGAGCCATCGAGATCTCTAGGGTAGGGGACATGTAACGCCGGTCTACCAACATGCACGCTCTCAAGACTAGATCAGAAGCGAAGACCCATGATTGCCCCTCCTTGGCTCATGCAACTCCTCAGTGGGTTAGCCGCCATGATAGATAGTCTTGAATATGTCAAGCTCCTGTAATGGGAGATCACTCACTCCTGTTGATGTATTGTGGTAAAACTCCCAAGAAAGAATAAAAAATAAGCATGCCGATGAAGTCTAACTGGGGAGGTGTGGACTCTAAAATGTCCAAATGTCCAACGTGGGTGCATCTGGCGTGCCCTGCCCATCTGAATGTACGGTCAACGGGTCATGATACAATTGATGCCCACCTATAAGCTCATCGCGTAGTCCAACTCTTCCACCTTACCATGTCCTACAATAGGGGCAAACCGCAGGTGAAACTTATTATTGCAATATCCTCACAATGTCATTATCATCTCTCCCATAGCAAAATAAAATGTGTTAGTCAGGAGATCAACGCCAATTAGTCTTTGTTAGCATGTGATGGTCAAGTCGATGTACCGCGGTACACAATAAAGTCAAAGTGGTGAGAGCTGGGCACTTGACGGGCCACTCTCGAACATAAGAAGATGAGATGCCCAAAATAGTTGCACGCAATATGAAAAAGTTTAGGTCAAGTAACAAACGTCTGAAACGTAATAAAACTAGCAAAAGTATATTCATATCATATCTGGATATGCGCCTGTGTTTGCAAGGTAAAGTATCTTTGGGATGAACCTCTACAAAGTGGTCTAGGTGTGTCATCAACGCTCCGACGCCTCCTGGCGATCTAGAAGGCTCCCGCCATCGTATCTATAACAAGAAATGAAAATTTATTAGAGTCGATATAATTATAGAGATAAAGAAAAAACTATGCAAATTCGGTTATGATGTATCTAAACACAAACTAAACTCACTTACTACTAGAAGGGTTATGTGCACGTTGTCGAATGATCGATTGATTTACAACTAGTACACATGTGATTGCTTTGTGATGCTCTCATGTGTTCTTGTACGTGATCGTAGCTGCACTTTAACCACCGGTGGCATCAAAGGATCTCCGTTGCGTCGTATACACTGTGTTTTGATCATGCGACATGGAAATTAGAAAGAGTATGTCGCGCGTCGACATGGTGTAATAGCTTGACACATAAGCGGATGATTGATTCTCATGTATTAGAGCTTACATAGTATGACTACGACATATGATTAGTGGTGTACAACCGCAGTTGAATTGATATTCCGTGAAATCAACTCACGGGGCTACAATTCACACACTTCGCACCTCATGTTATTTGTGGGAAATGTAGCCTCTCAAATTTGCTTAGGACTATTTGGGTTCATGGATAGAAGGTGAATTCTTGGGCGTTCATCAATCAATTGAACTTGCCCGCTTATAGAATAGACTCAGCGATGTTATAGTAAATTGCAATTATCAATGCTTGAATTGGTAGTCCGCGCTTTAAGTACACCATTAAAAGATGCATTTGTGGTCATGGTACCATAACGCTTCCCACCATCATGAATCAATGTCCACTTCTCCACATCACATTCTACCAACCAGCGATATGCTTCTAGTTTAATTTTTTGATGTCATGTTGCGGTTAAATATGTTGATGTCATCTCCCACCAAGAATATTTTTTTGCACATAAACTCAACATCCAATACCCATTTTTCTCGCCTTCTTAAAGTTTTTCCTAAGATGTCACAAGTAATGATGATGTGCCCATGGAAATACATGGCACTCTAACCAACCAGCTTATCTAAGATTACACAAAAAATTACCTCTTGATGAAAAAAATTGGCGTGATTCAGTAGGCACATAATGAACGAGCCGATTCGTTATTCTCATATTTGACCACAAAATAAGGGAAATAGACCATTATTTGCATCAATAACAATGATGTGAGCAGCGTACCCGATGCTTGCCCAAAAGGAACGTGTCCATCATCGACGGTCGATAATATCCCATAGTAATAGATGGTCCAAAAGCTCTAGAACAATCTTTGAAACCTACATGTATCGATGACATAATCACCTAAGCATTCGGGCGTAGAGCATAACAAATCCATAAATAATGGAGCGATATGACTCCTCCAAGCCAAATATTTCTCGATACTCTTATATCGCATCCCAGGCCTTCATGTAAGAGACCTTGATGCTAAATTTTGATTCCATCCTTCCTATGATCTCTCCGGGTTTCAAGTCAATTTGAAATCGCATTCGACATTATGAAGTAACTAATAAACTTAGAAGTGCATTGATGTCTGAACCCATGGTGGGCAACACATGTGTGCGGAGAACCTAAAGTTGATAACCTCCGGGCACCTCCCAACCTCAACATGCGGCATCGCCATTGGCAAGGTCTGCTAGCTACGATGCACACATATAACAAGTGAAATTTTTTTCGATTGGATGTTAATGAATTGGACATTATTAAGAATGGACTGCCGATTCGTGGTGCAAGCTCCTTCTTATTTGAGAAACACATACCTTCATATAACTCTATCGAAACTTCAACATCATTTGAAAAACCTAAGCTATCGATGGACCATCAAACACAATATATACATCCCAATCTTTTGTGGTCTAACATGGCGAATGTACTCATTAGTGGAAATCATAACATCGCGATCCGTCAAATTTGGATTGAATGACTCAAGAAGATCATGACCGATGCGTCACATAAATTGGCATTACCAAGCAAAGACTCATCATCGACGCTATCATCGATGCGTGTTTGATTCACTATTCATCATTTCATACATCATCATCAGTTGTCTAAATGAACTAGGTTGATCATGCGGTTGTGCTTGAATATGCATCGGTTACGCATTTAAACATATATAATCTTCTTAAAAAATAGAAGATACCCTACACAAAAAAAATAAAAAATACCAACGGTGATGTCGGTGAATGCCCACATTATCTCGCTCGTGATAGTATTATTGCGATTGCTGTTGGCCAACCCTCGTGAGCATAACCGAGTGTACATTCTGCGGCATGATATCGTGTTAGTTTGGGCCATGTACATTGTGGCTTTATTTCCACGTAAAGAATCAATATTTGGTGGAAGCTTTCAATGATCTGCGACATCATCATCATCAGCGGTACAATTTATGTATCCTGCATACAGAAAATGATATGTAATCTTCGCAAAGTTATCAACGCGTTATAACGTAGAGACAGCACTTTTGTTTTATCTCCTAAGCTTGCATGGCCGATACTCATGGGCGATTTTTGCCATAACTTGGAATGACCATCATCAGTTGCCCATAGAACATAATTAAGGAAATGAGATCGACTCATTCTATTAACTCAACAACCAATGTTGTAACAAAACCTAATAATTCACTCAAAATTCATTACAAAATATATATTGCTCACCTACACCAAACAATTAAGTAAAGCAAAAATGAACTACCAAATTACCTCCCGTAATGGTATACCCACAACCGATAAAGGAGAATAATTATGAAAAATATGAAAACTTTCCTTATTGCTAATTCAAATAAGTAAGGAAGAAAAAAAAAACTTACTGGGTCATGTGAAATGACCATTAGACCAGGAAAGCTGACCAAGAAATTCATTTGGTGGAGTCGGTGAAAGTCTGAGCTCCAAAATGGTGGAGCGATGGGGTCTCGTCTGAAGGAGGTTGAAGGAGGGGGAGCACTTTAAAAATGAGAAAAAATGAAGGGGGGGGCTGGGTCGGCGATTAGGCCCATTTAGAAATCTCCTTATCGGCGATTATTAACTATAGTCGCTCGATAAGTTAGCGGGTTTCTCTGAAACCGGTCGTTAACTAATCGAGGCAACTCGTTAAGTTTGATAGTGGGCTGATAATGGGTGGGACCGATCGCCACTTATCGGTGTGCATCTAAAGTTAAATTTTTTTTATGCTTAATCTGTTAATTATTAATTAAAATACTTAATTTAAAAAATTAGTTCTTGAAAGTTCTTATGCCAGAGGTTTCTAGTGAGTCAATGCTTTTCATAATTCTGCGTTTGGAGGTGTGGTTTCATGGGAGGGTGATGGTGCTCCTTTTAAGCAGATGAGGATATCACCCATCGGTTGTTGATAGGCCATCTATTGGTCATAAGTTTCTTTCTAGAGAATATGTTCAACCACAATGGATCTATGATTGCATCAATGCTTGCATAATACTACCCATAGAGCAATATTTTGGGAAGGGTTCCTCACATTTGCCACCTTTTGTAAACAATGAGGTGAAGGCTATATTCTGAATATGTTGAGATAATAAAGCGTTGTAGGCGCATAAGACATGTTTTACTTTATCCATGTATGGATGCTATGGATTCAACTAACCCATAAAGCCAAGTGAAGGAGTTATTGATCTGAGGAAGCTAAGTCAGCAAAGACAAAAGTTGTTAAAGCTTGGCGGTACCATGACGGGTTGAACATGGAGCTTGGGGGTTACTTTCTACACATCTACATGAAATTAGGTCTTTGTTGGAGATGATTGATGAAAGTACAAGGAATGTGTTGGATCAGTTAGAAGATGAACTTAAACTTTTAAAGGTTCTATGTCACATAGCGATAGGCTTATGGAAGCAATATATATTGGCAAGGAAAGGAAAAGGACCAAGGTTGAACTCCTCAAGAAAAGAAATAAAAGTCTTCGATGCAAAGAGGAATCGATGTTGTATTTATATTCTTTCAAGTATGAGGACCTCATTACCTCATTGTGCCAGGGATGAGATGAAAAAATAGTATGGTGTTGCAAGACATTGCTATTTATATGTGATCGAGTAAACCAGTTGTTAGATGTCGGTAGGCAATCTTTGCCAAATTTTATCTAATTTCCGGACTTAGAAAAAAGGGGATGAATATATATATATATATATATATATATATATATATATATATATATATATATATATATATATATATATATATATATATATATATATATATATATATATATATATATATATATATACATGTATGTCTTATTTGGTTTGAAGGCTCTCATACTGTGGGAGATGAAAAAAATTGATTGTCGCGACACCACTCATTCAGTGAGGGGCATCGAAACAAGCCAAAATACCCCCGATGCTCACACTGGATGGCTGAGGCTGCCAAAATTTCATCAAATCTTTTGACTTAGAAAGATGGGAGAATGAAATAGTAATTTAGGAGCTAAGTAGAAAACGCATCTAATTTTATAACGTCAAATAAAAAGGGGAGCCTTTAAAATAAATCTTGAAAAGAATAGAATATTCATTTAAAATCTAAGTAAAATTTGGAGGAGACTAATATTAAACTCACAAACTTTGGGGAGGCTAATAATAAACTCATAAACTTTGGGGAGGCTAATATTAAACTTACAAACTTTGGAAGAGGCTAATATTAAATTCACAAACTTAGAGGAGGCTAATATTAAACTTACAAACTTTGGGGAGGCTAATATTAAATTCATAAACTCATGACAATCCTTTATAAATTAAATTGCGGTAAAGTAAGTTTCCTTTTCTTGTAAATTCCTCAAAATTAAACAAGCTTTATTTGGAATTTAGGAGGGACTAATGCATAACAAACTTGCAATAAACTCAAAATCTAAGGATAAATGCAAATTGAGTTTAATAACTCTTATATTAATATGAAGGTGATTACTATGCTAATTAATAAATCTAAATTGGCATAACTTATCAAAATTGATGTAAATTGAGCATAATCAAGTTGAGAAAATTACAAAAATTTAACAAGAAAACTAAGTGCCAATAGTATTTTAAACTACAATCTAAATCAAAATGCTTTCTTCGCCATTGGATCTGCAACCCTTTGTACAGGAATGCGATACTAAATCCAAATCTATAAAAATCATAAGACTTCTTTTAATCAAAATGGAATTTCATTCTAATTATAATTTAAAAAATCAATGAAATCACTAATTGTGAAATTGTCTAAGCTATAAACACCCACATGGGCCCCGAATATATCTTGAATGCCTAAATTCAAGTGTCTGAGGATGTTCGGGTTGCTTCCGGTTTAGTCTTAGGGGCAGTCTAGATTAACAAAACATAAAACCTATAAAAGAGTTTCAAGTCGGTGAAATATTTAAAATTGATTCTCATGTGATGGGTAATCCTCATTAATAAACTAAGCGAGTTGACAAGATCTAAAACTCTTAAACATATTCAAATTAATCAATTTTTAAATATCAATTAAAATTACTTAAATGAAACTCTATCATTAAAAACTTAAACCAAACTCAATCTATCCACCTTAAAGTTTATCGGGGTGACAAATTAAGAAAACTCCACTCGAGCAATACCAAATCAAGTGTTATGTTCACTCTCAATCAATATCTTGGCGTGGCGTGTCCTCGAACTACATTGGCAGCGGTAGACTCCACGAGATGAAGAAGTTATGTCCGAATCCTCGATCGGTGGTTTGGCGGTCACTATTATATTATGATAACGACCGTAGCCGTATGCTCTCCAATGGCTCTACCCTTTGAGTTATGAATCATAGGGTATACTTGATAGGGAAAATAACCCTCTGTTAAGGTAGACTTAAAATTATCTCCTTAGACAAACACCACCCAGTCTATAATAAGAATTTCTTGGGCGACGTAACCCATATGTTGTTGATGAGGATCCTTCTATGAGGTTGGGTCAACAACCTCCTGACTAAGGTAGGGGCCTAGGGATGATGGAACCATGTCATCTAGATGGCATGTCATCATCCCCAACCATCCGGTTTAAGCTATAATGATAAATTTCATAATCTAAAATTTGAAACTCTATATCTTTATTATATGCTACGCATTAAGAAATCTAATGGCTAGCCTTAATCGAAAGTTCTCACTTATTGAGGAGTAATTAGTATAGGGGCTTGCACCTATAGAAAACGAACAGATCTAAAGTCCTCACCAAATGAGGACAAAATCTGGGTAGTGTCTTATCTACTATTCCATCGCCTTCTAAAATTACACCAACACTTTAAACCACCCTTTTCATGAAGGGTCGGTGGGGAATTTTGGAGTCCACAGATTCTAGTGACTCGTTGGACAGATTCTCTTTCCATCTTTAGTCAAATTTAAGCTATAAGGATGGATCATGATAAAATTGATATTTAGAATCAATTATCAATGAAATTAAATTTAAATCAATCATATTCTTATGACTAATCTATTTGTTCTATATCGATGGATCTTCAAACACCGCTTATCATGCTAGGTCGCCAATATCCATCTAACTAATCGTAATTAATCGGGAATGTTAGAACTACTATTCAATTTGATAGTATAGAATTCCCGGCCATGACCACGCAAATAATCCTCCACTTGAAGCATCGTATTGTACACACCAAGCAATAGAGGACAATTGGAATGCCCACTACTATTATTGAGGTTCTTCAAAAGAGAGCCTTTGTACTTAAAAGATCGATTAATTTTGAAGTGCCATGAAGAGAACCTTCACGGGTAAAAGTTTCAATCATACTTGTGTATGTGATAACTGCCTTGAACCTTTCACACTAGTAAGGTATACCAAGCCTCCTCTTCTAGAGAAAAATTGAGTAAAAGGCAAAATGAGAAGAAACACTAAACTGTGAGCTTAGTAGTTCGTCAATCACAAGTCATACAACCGACCTTATAAGCGTATTTCTACAATAAATTTGAAAATTTTGAGATGGGTGAAAGGAATAACTTTCTTGGTGATGTTAAGCGCTTTTTTGGGCTTAACATCGGTTAGCTTCAACATTTATGAAGAAACAACATGAAACTCTATCTACTCAAGCACATAGAGTTCTAAAGATTGTTAAGGAAAATGTCTTATGAAGAACAAGTATCAAATGTCAATTATCAAAGAAGCCAAAATGTACCACTACAAAGGCTACAATTAGTGGTAGTAGAGCTCAAGATTATTCTAAGCAATTCTACATGGTGAACATTGGGTGACACCGAACCACATGTTCAAGAATTCTCTACCAAAAGTCCCGGTAAAAGGATAACAAATATGAAGGCCAAAGCCTCGAGAAGAAGTTACGACGTAGAAGCTTCTTCATAAAGCTAATCTAAAGATAGTGGAGAAAGAGAAATGCTAAACTACATGCTTAACAACTATCGCTCTAGTAAAAATTGTACAACCGTGGAATTAGAAGCAAGTGTTCCAACCCATAACAAGTTTGACAACCTAAGATGGGTAAAGTGGACACTCTATTATCAAATCAAGCAATCCTTCTAAAATGTTAGTTCCAACTTCTTTGTGAGGAAGCTCAAAATTGTATATGCAAAAAATCGGGTCCTCAAAGTTGCTCAAGAAATGACCGATAAAAGAAAATATGAAAGTCCTATCCGTAAGGAGACTAGAGTTGCTCCCTCTAAAGAGACCTCCTACAACCCAACAAAATGCTACTAATTCAAGTCCCGGTGAGCATCGATGTGACACTTGGACCACATGTCCAAGAATCCATCGCTGAAAGGTCCCGATAAATAGGTGAGCAAATTTGGAGGCCAAAATCTCAAAGTGAAATTCCCTTATAAATAGACAACAACGTGACATCTAGATTGTACTCCCACAAAATTCACTCCTCATGCTAAAGTATTTGAGTCGTCTTTCCACTTGAAGTTGAAGTACCTTCACTCAATAGTCATTCAACATAATCTCACTCAAGATGAGAATGTTTCTGATGTGAGAATTTGATGGACTTGACGGTCGCACCAAGCTCAACAAAATCTTAAAGTCTAGAGCAAAGATGTCCAAAATCTTCACCATTATATGTTATCTCAAAAGATTACACTCATCTCAAGAATTGATCTGCTAAAGTACTTGATGACAAGACCATGTTGACAGTCACTTGACAAGATGGGCGATTACTTTTATAATTTTATATCACATGTTCCACGAAAGTAGTGAAGGGACAAGCCTTAGCAAATTTTGTGTACATCCTATTCCTGGACTCTTCTCTTAATGATGATTTGCCCGATAAGCAAATTATGCTCATTCATGTAAGAGAAAAATCGAAATTTGGAAAATATACTACGATGGAGCCTCATCGATCAAATAAGTCCAACATCTAAATTTTCTAAGAGCAAGAGCGAGAATCGACATCGTCTTCATAACACCGGATGGAGGGATAATGAGATGATCATATGGATTGAATGAGCCAATAACTAATAATGAATATGAAGCATTGGTGATAGGTCCGAAGAAGCTATTTTCATAGGCATTGAAATTTGCATATTTTTGGTGATTCTTAGCTTATTATAAATCAAGTATTTGGCATCTATAGAATCAACAAGCTTAAGTTAGCTTTCTATCACAAGCGAGTTCTTGAGCTTATGAAGTAGATACCAAATATCACACTAACTTGAGTCTCTCGATCGAGAATAGTAAAGTCGGCTTAACTAAACTAGCTAAGGAAATGATAAGTATGAACGATGATTATGTCATGATCGACATATTTACTCGGAGTCTTAGAGCTAACAAAGTATCAATCCCCAGTAGAGGGGTTACCAAATTTGACCCAGGATGTGACCCATTGCTCCTCATACTCTAAAATCATTAAGAAGTTGTACTAAGAAGAGCTAAGAATGACATTACCTCAAAAGCAAGTGAAGCCTTTGTTGTAGAAGAGTCACATGATTGGAGGTAAGCCTTCATCAACTATTTTAAAGAAGGCAAATTACCAAGTAATAAATCAGCTCAAATTGAAAAGAGAATGCTACACTACGCTTTCATCAATATCACTTTATATCATTGATCTTTGAACAAATGTGGCTACAATGCCTAGGTATAGATGAAGCGGCAAAGTGATAGTCAAAGTTCATGAAGAATTTTGTGGTGCACATCGGTCAGTCCCAAGATGCCGGTAAAGATAAAAAAAGGATGGGTTATTGCGGTGGTGGGATTGTATTAATCATGCTAAGAAGTATCATGAGTGTAAGTACATGGGGATCTCATCCATCAACCTCCAAATCTATTATACCCAATAATAGCATCCGGCCATTTGAATGTTGGGATACATATGTAATGGACCAATTTGATCCACCAGTCACCGACATCGCTTCATCCTAGCATCGATTGATTATTTCTCTAAGTGGGTGAGGCTACTCCATTTAAATAAATTACTCGACCAAGTGATCAACTTCTTCACACATAATGTAGTCTATAGATTTGGAGTGTCACGTAATAATTTCGATAATGACACAACTTTAAAAGTGTGAAGATTTATAGATTCGTTGATTGTCATAAATTTGATTGGCGACACTCTTCAATATATAATCCAAGAGAATGGTTTGGCGAGGCTTTCAACAAGATATTAGTCAAAGCTGCTCAAGAAGATTCTCACTAAAAATAAGAAAGAATGACATACCAAGCTAGTAGAGGCTCTATGGGTGTATCAAACTACCTACAAGATGCCGACTAAAGTCACTCCCTATTCATTGGTATTTGGAACCTAGTTCTTGAAGTTGAGTTGCCTTCAGCCATCCAATACAATCTAATCAAGATCAAAATGCTTGTTTGAGAATGAGGAGCTCGACATGCTTGATGAAGTTAGATTGCAAGCTCATCAAAATCTGAAGTCTATCGAGCAAAGATGTTCGATTTTGACCATGCTACCTCGAACATTCCAAAAGAGAATTGGTCACGTGTGAGAAGACCAATTATTCTAATCAAAATTTGGTGGCAAATTTGAGCCTAACTGGAAGACCCTTTTGTCATTGAAAAAGTGTATCAAGGAGGGACATACCAACTCATTAACATAAAGGGTGAAAGACCAATGCCGCCAATTAATGGGTGATACTTGAAAAAAGTACTATACTTGACCACATTCACATTCAATAGAAATCCCACAAGATGGGGACATTTTTTAGTATACTATTTAGGTTGACATCGCATCATGTCGAGATCCCTAAATAAACAAACTCTAGATGAAAAACTTTTCATAAAATTCCCTATTACACATGGGGCATTTTAGATTTTCATATACTGATAAAATCAATGTTGTATGTTAAAATTTCTTTTAGAGTACATCAATTCAAATATTGATGCATTTATGTATTTTCATCTTGAAAAATTCTTCTAAATGTGCTTTAGAATTTCCCAAGGCATGGGGCATTTTTTTAGTTTATATTAAGTTTATTTGAGTTGACATCGCCGAGGAGATCTTCAAATATATCCCTATTTAGGTTGACATCAAGCTTTATGCGAAATCCACGGATATATCCATAATTGTTACTATTAAGTCAGTCTTGCAGAATAAAAGAATCTATCTCTATGCATGAAAAGACACCTAAATATCAAAAAATTTATCTCTCGACTTGCCAAATTCGATATCAAGTCAAAAGAACTCCCAATTTTAGAAGCTTCAATCAAGAAGTTGGAGAAACATCAACCTCTACATCCTAAAGTCTAGGACATGGAAGGGTTCTAAAGGTCAAACTCAACAAGCCCACAAATGGTCGAGTTGTTGATGCTCTCCTCACTCAACAAGCGCAAGAAAAGACCGCTGAAAGAGCCCCATTCATCGATCCAAAAACGTCAACCCACTATAGCTTAAGTCGAAGACTGAGTAGGTTCTAAAATTTGAACTCAACAAGCCCAAATATTGTCGAAGTTCGACGTTCTCCTCACTCAACAAGCGCAAGAAAAGGCCATGTGAAAGAGCCCTTACTAGTCAATTCAATGATGATACGTCAATTTTAAATCGATCTAGCTTAGTGATTATAAGCAATTGGGATCCGAGATATCTCGCTTGATTGATAGATCAAGGCAATGAGGAAACACTCAATGTGCTACCTCAAATCAATCTTCATATTACCGCAGGTGATATTTCAATTTATTCTCAAATGATCGATCAAGCTCAAAGCATCAAAGCCTATCTCCTCATCAAGTCCAGTCAAAGCGAAAGCATAGGACCGAGGAAGCAATTCTATAGTTCAAACAAAGGATGGCCAAACTAAAGGAATTTTGTGGTTATTAAGTCTATTAAAGCATACGTTGCTCTAATAACTCAACATTGACCCTGTCTAAGGGCGGGTCATCTGTATGTATCCTTCAACAATCCACAAAAGCGTAATGTGGTTCATGGCATACATACACATCCCGACAAGTCAATGTTGACAAATCGTAAATCCTTCATCAAGTCCATCAAGCTCAAAGCTAGGATAGAAGGAATTTCAAATCGATCAAGCACGGATAAATCGATTCCTGAGTCCTTCATCAAAATAACAGACTAATTGCTCCATCAAACCCAACCAAACATGAAGCTAGGGTTCGAGGAAACTCAAATCAGTAATGACATAAAGAAAGAGATCTTCAAAAAGCCATTGAAGCAAATGGTATATGATGTAAGAGTTCTTATCAATCCGACAAGTCGATTCTAACAAATTGATCAAGCTCATTTAGTATATCCCGAATAAAGCATATTAATGATAAATCCTATCAAAGCTCCATAAGCTATTGCAATTAAACCTAAAATGATCCAAGTTCTAGCGGATACAAATTAAACCCAAAGCATAAAGCATATAAATTAAATCCAAAGCACAAAGTATACAAATCAAGCCCATAACACAAATCAAAGCGATTTCTCATCAAATCCCAAAAGCAAAAGTACAAAAGTAATAGAGGAATGTGACATCCACTAATACAACAAGAGGATAAACGATACATGATTGATAAAGAAAAAGAGAGAAAAGTAAAGTACATCATGGGATCCTACTATAACTCCAAGTAAATAAACGCTAAAGATTGCTACTCACTCTCGACAACTATAAAGCATCATTAGCTCTAATCAAAATAGCCTCGGATCTACCATATCCCTGATGTAGTAATCTGCTACTCACGATATAGCCGAGCTCTTCTGCTCAACTTGCGACTCTCGATCTGGCAATGATCTTAGAAGAAGCATCTATCTAACTCGGCGATCATGTTGTAGAGCCTCAACACTCTCCTCAAACTCATCATGTGCTGGTCCATCTCCTTACGGCATGACGCTCCTGCTTTGTCGGTAAAGTGCTGAGCGAACAATCGAGTGATCTCATCCGGATCAAGAACCTATGTCTCTACAAAGAGTCTCCAAATACCGAGAACGCTTCTCCAAGCATCAAGCTAAAGGTTCAAAGCGATGTTCACATAAGATGTGAAGTCGTCGATGACTTTGGTGAGTCCAAGGCAATCCAAAAACACATCCCTCAAAAACACCAAGATGCAATCCATGCTCTTATCACATGGATTTGGCCTATAAGGATATCGACGGTAGATCTTAGACTCATAACCTACATCGAACCGCAAGGAACAAATAAAAATAAGCGGATAAAGTAGAGCAAGAAATATAAAAGAGTGCCACTAAAGAATAAAGAGAGAAAGAAAATACATGAACATGATGAATCCTGAACCGGTGTATCGTAAGCAATGTAATCCTCGAGACCACTATCGATGAGCTCTAGGGCTATGTGTTGGCTCAATAGAAACTCTACTATGAATGAGATCTCTCACCTCGAAGTCTTGCCAAGACAATGAGCAAAGTCGACTCATTAGAAAAGTGGTTCCATAGAAGGAATAGCAAAATCAAGTGGAAGTATCAAAGGCGACACACATGGCTCAATTCTAGAGTCCTCCATAATATCTCCAGTGCTACACACTTGTGGCACTTCATCAAGTCATAAACCGTCATGGAAGCACTCGTGGAACAATCGGTTGAAGCTCGAACATGCTCAGGTTGAGTACACCATGTCTATGTGATGTGAAGAAATCTCGGTATAGCTAGGAGCGTAATCCCTCGACTGCTATGAGGAGTGGTGTCCTCACCTAACTACCTAATCAACTCGCACATCTGTCATGAATCACATCAAAATATCGATATATTGAATATATTTTAACAATGAAGAAGATGACGTAAGGTGGAAGGAGAGAAAGATAGTGATCATACCTCTAATCGCTATCTCCAATGGTGAGCGATGATGGGTCCTCGACCTCGAGAAATTCAAAGGCCTCACTCATGCTCATATCTCTTAGGCCATGCTCGTGAAAGGACCAAAAGATAATCGCATTACCCAAGTGAGGTGAGTATAGGTGACCCATGTGTGGATTTGTGGAGGAGCTATCCAAAAATGAGAGCTAGTACCAAGTCTCGGAATGTAGCCAAACTTCTAAGCGAGAATAATAGCATGTTTCAAGAGGCCGCCTAGTCTTCTTGACATCTACTATCCCGGATGAATGGTACCTTCATGAGCATCGAGAAAATCCAAACTGTCATGCAACACGATTTGGTAGCCCTCAATGATAACGACCAAACGCAACACAACTAGACATGTGTTGAAAAACTCGACCACTCTCAATGTTATTCGACCACAAAGTAGTGAGACTCTACTACTCTCATCAAATCCATCGATAAGATCGGTCTCATCAAGTGGGCAAACCAAATGTATGGTGAACTAGCAAGAATCGATCACGACCAAGTGAGGTGCAAAGAAGAACGTATCGATCCCTCTCAAAGGTAGATGATGCTCGACATGAATAATTATGAGATATCCTCATTCTAAAAGTATCTGGGTACTCAAAACACGATAGGCTCCATGTATATGAAGGTGAATCCAAGCATATAAGTAATGCCAATGCAATGTAACATCACGACTACCCAATGAATCGCCTCAAAATCACCTCAAGAACTCAGAAACTCTAGCTATCCTGGAGCTAATGAAATCTCACCTCATGAAATCCTGGCTACTAGTAGAACACAAATGACTTATCACATGTCGGTAGCATAAAGATGCAAAGCCAAGTAGCTATGAACCCCTAAGAGTAACTCCTTGCTTAAATCTTGTATATGAGAAGAGTTCCCAACCGGTAAAGAAGGCTCTAGTATCCTTAGACAAACTCATTTGATACTCCCAATTCAAATGGATCATGTAGAAATACCGACTCCTCGGACAAAGCATGCTCGTAAGAAACTCAATCCATATATCCACGGAAGTGTAGCACGTGAACGCCTAGAATATCCCAAAGCCTTGAAAGTCCGGTGGTAATGGCTCAAAAGATCAATATAAGCTAATGGCATGACTAATCTACCTCGTCACGCCGTCAGGATGAAGGTCGTCAGAAATAACTCCTTGTCGTGGAACACACTCATCAGTAGTAACCAAACACTAGGAGTCGACATAGTCTGTAAGTCCCAAAGTGTGATCAACTCCTCCAAGCCTATCCAACATGTGTTGCATTATCCCAAAACTCCACAACTCCGTAAGCCCAAGCGGGGAATGACACTACAATTAAATATAGACACATACACTCATAAATACTAGGCGTGTAAGGCATCTCGTGAGCCCAAGATGTACTTGATGTAACATATCCACGAGAAAGACTAGGGTTTTCGCCAATGGATGAATCTTGAAGCAAGTCTAACGAGCTCATTATAGTTGATGGTGGCTCAAGTCTAGAATGTCTCTGCCTCAATCGTTAGAAGCGGTCGTAAAATATCACAATATCTAGAAATGACACTATGCCATCTAGAGGATTATAGTCTCCGCATTTCACTTAGTGGTGACACCCACCTATGGGATCCTCGGCAAGAGAGTCAAGCATAGTCAAGTAGGGGAGGGGATCATGCAAAGAGACCCTATAAAATCACGCCCCTCAACATATCGGTATGCTTCGATTATCCCGATATCGTCATCTGCGGATCATGCCTATCAATCTCCACCAAATAGCCTCTTAGCTAGGCTCACTAGACAAGTCGCTTGATCTTCTCCAAGAAAAATCCTCCGTTAAATGATCGATGAAACACATATAAGAATTGGTGAAAGCATGACAACACATAAACAAAGAGAGAATAAAAAAAGCTACACTAAGGAGGCGTAAATTAGCTGCAATAAATGATTGGCGTCATGCGCTCATATTTATTGGGGCATGTTGACCCTCTATCCCATTCTTTTGAGAATAAAAATAGTAATAATAATAGTGCAAATATATTTATACTATATATATATATAAACATAAACAAATTCCTCACAAAAGCGACTCTCGTCTCTTTAAAAGAAATCTGAAATTCAATTTTTTGGCTTCTCAACCATTCCCTCTTAGCATAAACTACTCCAACTCTCGTTCAATTTTCTCCCTTAATTGCAAGAAACGTTCCCCTTCGCCTCTGCTTTGTCTCCCTCAACCATAAAGAGAAAAGCATGCATGAAGAAACTTATGTAACTCCTCCCCTCTCTCTCTCTCTCTCTCTCTCTCTCCATTGGCGTCTCCTATGCTGTGATCACCGATGGCCTCGCTTTTTTAAGAATGCATGCAACAAAAAAAAACTCCTTTCCTCTTTTGATCGATTTCCCTCAATCAAGCAAGAAATTGATGAAGCCCTCACTCTTGTCTTCCGCTCCTCCTCTCCGGTCGCTCTCTCTCTAGCTCCACAATCGACCAATAAGTCATCGTGCTTTGCCAATAAATTTTAGAACAAAATTTTAAATTAAGTATTAATTAATAATTAATTAACAAATTAAGTAATGTTAAAAAAATTTAATTATAGTGCTCACCCAATAAGTGGATCGGCCACCTCGACTTAGGGTGGTGCATCGCCACTTATCGGGCTGGGTAAACTTAAGCCGGTTTCGATGTATAGCGGCCTAAAGTGAAGCCAGTCTGATTATCATGATCTTTCTCATGCGAGGCCGACCCTATTCGACAAACCTATATCCTCGACCCACCCGACCATCAGCGACTCGACCCTCGACCCGCAAGCAAATTTTGGCTTCCTATAGGTTAACGTTGACCCCCCCTCCCCACACTCATGAGCCATCACTATCACCGGCTCCACCGTCTGTCGTTGGCTCCACCAAGACCGTAAGTCTCACTAAGGTAAAGGTTTTTATGTATCTTTTCCTTTCTTATTTCAATTGGCAATAATGTAGAGTGAAGTTTTTCATAATTTTATAATTTTTTCCTAAAATTTGCTTGGTTAGGGTATACAAAATGCTTGGATTAGTTAATTTGGTTGCTCAGATTTTGCTTTGCTAAATTGTTAGGTGTATAAATAGTGAGCAATGTACATATCGATTAATATTTTTTATGAATTTTGAGTGAATTGTTAGGTTTTGTTAGATCTTTGGTTGTCGAGCATATAGTAGAATGAGTCGAGCTTGTTTCCTTAATTCTCTTCTGACGATCAACTGATCATTGGTGGCAAAATCGATCCATGAAGTTTCAAGGTCATGAAAGCTTAGGAAATTTAAAACAAAAATGCTCGTGTCTCGTTATGATGTTGATAACTTCACGGTGAAGATTACATGCCGTTTTCCGTAGGTGTGGGATACATAGCTTGTACTATTGATGATGATGAAGTCCGATCGCAGATTGACGAAGCTTCTTATCAAACATTAATTCTTTATGTGGAAATAAAGTCATAATGTTCGCGGCGATCGATATCATGCAACAAAATGTACACCGATTATGCTCATGAGTTCGGTTGCCAATAGTCGAATCACAACAAGCTATCACGCAAGAAATAATGTAAGCATTTACCTCAACATCCTTAGTGTTTTTTTATTTTTTTATGTAGGGTATCTTCTTTATTAAAAGATTATATCCTTTAAATGCGCCATCTGTTCAAGCATAACTACATAAGCAACCTAGTTCATCTAGACTAGTACCCATGTGACGAAATGATGAATAACCAAGCATTGCATCGATGATAGCGATCTGGCGATGATTCTTTGATCGCCAATTTATGTGACAATAGTATTGGTCATGAGCTTCTTGAGCCATTCAATGAATTCATCATATCACGATGTTATGATTTCCAATAATGACTATGTTCAATAAGCCAAACAACGAAAGATTGGGATGCGATATTGTGTTTGATGGTCCATCTAGTTCAGTTTTTGATGACATCGTTCCGGTAGTTATATGAATGTATGTGTTTCTTAAATAAGAAGGAGCTTCAATTAGTAGCGCTACCGAGCTAGGTACTATTCTTAATTGTTATACCTCATTCTTAGTAAATGTTATCACACCATTGTCTAACATGCGATAATACAGTGACTTGGGAGCCATACCATATTCAGCTTTAGAGGTCGGATATTTTCTCGGCCGAGAGGCTATCCGGTTTGCATGAGTTCCATTAATTAGCTAGAAGAGGGTGGAGTGGTACCTTCCTAATAGAGTCCTTCATCAATTTGGTCACTTACCCGATGTTGCTCGATGGACCCTGCCAAGAGAGTTGATGGCGAGGGAAAGCTATCTGAGGACTAGGTCTCATACCATCGTGATACATCATTTTGTGAGAGGCTCGCAAAAGATCACATTGCTATGGTGGATGACACTTGACACAGGTCCTTATAGCATACATGATCGGTTTAGGTCATGGCATCATTGTACTTCTGAGGCGCTATTGACCCGACAACTTACTATCCCAGCACTTGCAAAGCATATGTAAAGATAACACTACAATTTGCAAATTTATTTGGCTATTATTTCCATAGATTTTGTAGTAAAATTTTAAACCGGTTTCTTCAGTGAGCATATCTTGGGTGAGGACCTCTTTTTTCTTTGGGCGTCCGGTGACGACTTCTAGTTGGCCATAAATAAGTACTGAGCATATGATGCACGATCGAGCTTGATGATGCATATCGAGACTACGTGTTTCATCCCAATAGAGCATATGTCACAAGATATGCCACATGTATATGATTCTGACCTGACGAGACATGGGCACGGGCCATCCACCTATCGATCCAAGACCATCTTTTTTTTCCGAGCACCCAGTTTTGTACCATATAGACGCATCGTCATAGGATTGGGTATCTCTAGACTCAGATCATACATCGAGATGTTGCAAGCGTGCTCAAGGAACATATGATGTCTCCCCATTTATGCGATCATCCGTTACCACGAAAGCATACTCCAGTAGTCGCGATAAGATATAGATGGCATCGTCGACGATAGCCTACTAATAAATTTTTGTTCATACATCTTTGCATATTTGAGTGGAAATTGTATGGGAGGAACCATTATTTTGTAGCTATTGAGTTATGGTCTTAAGGCTTTTCATGTCCGAGGACCTCGTTTGTGCTCGTAGGTGCTAAGAGATGAAAAATAGGCCATGGTATTGAAGATACCACTTCACGCCAGACGCATAAGTAAGCCACCGGTTGTTAGATGTTGCTTCCCCTAGATGAAATCTGCCAAAATTTTGTCTAATTTTCGACTTAGAAAAGGGGAATGAATATATATATTGCATTGTATGTCTTCTTTTGGTCCAAGGCCTTGTTGTGCTCAACAGGCATGATGAGATGAAAAGCGGCTGCGGTGTCAGACACCACTCTCGCTACACTCGGTAGGGTGTCGAGCAAGCCAAATACCCCTCGACCTCCTACACCGGGGATGGCCAGAGGTCAACAAATCTTTGACTTAAAAAATGGGAGAATGAAATGGGCTAATTTAGAGCTCTAAGTAGGAAAACCAACTAATTTTATAGAGCCAAATAAAAAAAATGGGGAGGGGAGCCTTTAAAACAAATCTTGGAAAGAATAGAATATTCATTTAAAATCTAAGTAAAATTTGGGGAAGATTAATATTAAACTCACAAACTTTGGGGAGGCTAATATTAAACTTACAAACTTTAGGGAGGCTAATATTAAATTCACAAACTCTAATGATAATTCTTTATAGCTTAAATTGAAGCGATAAAGTTAATTCCCTTTTGTAAATTCCTCAAAATTATACAAGCTTAATTGGAATTTGGGACTAATGCTAAATACATAACAAACTTACAATAAACTCATAATCTAAGGATAAATTCAAATTAAGTTTAATATCTCTTATATTAATATGGAGGTGATTACTATGCTAATTAATAAGCAAAAGTGGAGCCAAAATAACAAATAAATTAGCATAACTTATCAAAATTAATGTAAATTGAGCATAATCAAGTTGGGAAAATTATAAAAACTTAACAAGTAAACTAAGTGTCAATAGTATTTTAAACTACAATCTAAATCAAAATGCCTTTTCGCCACCGATCAGAACCCTTTGTACAAGCGCATGGCGATACTAAATCCAAATTTATAAAAATCATAAGGCTTCTTTTAATCAAAATTAAGGAATTTCATTCTAATTATGATTTAAAAAAAATTAACAAAATCACTAAGTGAAATTGTCTAAGCTATAAACATCCGCATGGGCCCCAAGATGTCAATGCCTAAATTCAAGTGTCAGGATGGGTTGCTTCCCGCTTTAGTCTTAGGACTAGGTTTGGGTTAACAAAACCTAAAACCTATAAAAGAGTTTCAAGTCGTGAAATATCTCAAAAATTAATTCTACACAGATCTAATCCTCAGCTAAGCGAGTTGATAGGATCTAAAACTCTTAAATATATTCAAATTAATCAATTTTTCAAATATCAATTGAAATTGCTTAAATAAAACTCTATCATTAAAAACTTAAACCAAACTCTATCTACCTTCCACAATAGTTTATCTGGGGTGAAAAATTAAAAACTCTAGCTCACAAGAGCCAATGTTAAATCACTCTCAATCTCTTGCCAAGAAAGACATGGCCAGGTCCTGAATCATGTGGTTTGGCTAGTAGGCTCCAGAGATGAAGCAATTGGACGAGTCTTCGACGGGTGGTTTGGCTAATCCAGCTCCATTATATTACGATGATTGTAGTAAGCTCCCAATGGCTCGCCTTTGAGTTGTGAATCATAGGGTATACTTGATAGGGCAAATAGTCCTCGTTAGCTAAGGTAGACTTACAATTATCTTCTTAGAAAACACCAGATTTATGTCATACAAGGATTTCTTGGATGACATAACCCATGTAACCTGCGGGACGTAGAATATGGGATGCCATGTCATCATCCCAACCATCCGATTTAAGCTATAAATTTCATAATCTAAAATTTGAAACTCTATATGCCGCTACATTAAGCAATCTAATGACTAGCCTTAATCGAAAGTTCTCTCTCACTTATTGAGAGGGTAATTAACTATAGGAAACCTGGAACCGATCTAAAGTTCTCACCAAATGAGGAAAATCTAGGTAGTGTCTTATCTATTATTCCATCTATCTTCAAAATTACGACACTTTAAACCACTATTTTCATCAAAGAGGTCAATGGCAAATTTTTGGAGCCCACACTACTATGTATGTAAATGCCACATATTTGGGTAAAATCATAAAACAAGGAAACACAACAAGACTGGATTAAGAATGAAAAAAAAAATTATGGAAAAAACTAGGGATATGTTGGTGGTTCTGTCAGATTTGAAATAATCGTTGTGTGTAGAACTTTAAAGAAAGTTCTTTGAAATCTTTCACCCTATGATCAAGGTAATATATATATATATATATATATATATATAATTAAAATATCAAATAACAAACCATGTTTATGGGTAGTTA
Source organism: Cymbidium sinense (assembly GCA_021442155.1). Lineage (NCBI taxonomy): Eukaryota > Viridiplantae > Streptophyta > Magnoliopsida > Asparagales > Orchidaceae > Cymbidium > Cymbidium sinense. The sequence goes on from CM038230.1 coordinate 5,743,870, forward strand.
ATTTTTTCTTTCATGTTAATCCCTCGCTTCATCACGATGCCCTCAAGTTAAGATTACCGTAACGCAAGTTACTCGATAAACTCAAAACAAAGAAATCTTTCAACTAGAAATATAAAGGATTACATAGACCGCTTCGATATGTATTAATGACAATAAATTGTTTAGATCAATCACTTCAAGTTTCATTTCAGCTCTTACCCACCAAAGCTCCAAAATATGATAGAAACTTTTATACTATCATCATCACCACCATTAGCTTTGTCTCAACAATTTAAGATCGTAATAGTAAAAAACTCTTAGAATCATAACATTAATTGCGTATGCAATTTAAAGAGCTTGAAAACTAGCCAAAACTTCGTTTGAGCAAATATGAATTCAACATATTTAACATTCAATGTGAGGCCCATGATTATATACGCACCATGCATCGAGAGGTCTTAACCAAGCCACGCACTCAATGTAACTATTTAATGAGTAACACACCGGTTATCCTAAGTGTAATAAGACAAAGATCCAAAAGGAAATTATGAGTGCATTTGTAGCAATGAGAAAAGTTCCACGGGTGCCTTTTAGACCTTTTAGAAAATTTATGATGAAAAAGTATATCTTTTAACTTGATTTATTAGAATATAGTGACTTCAAAAATTAATATCTTACTTTTAAATAAAATTTTTTAATATTAATCATAATTTTTAGAAAACAGATTCATTACTATATTTTTATATCATATAATTAATTCTTTGTCAATGAAGCCCTCATTCTCCATATACCACTTCTTTAACCCTTAATCTTACTAAATGGTCATCCATCACTATTATTTTGGTATTAGATCAAAGCCTAGAAGGATTAAAATTGATAAAATTCTTCTAAAAAAGGTCCATTTTTTGAGGAACTCGTATGTTTTTAAAAAAATTCAAGAATGCTTCGATAAAACTTATTAAAATATGAAGAAAATATAAATATGATAAGAGAAGATAACAAGTAAATGAAAGATGGGCTAAAATAAATATCCACATCTATCAAAATATAAAACAAAATTATCAACTTGAAGGGAGGAGTGGAAGGAAGGGTTGTGAAAGAAAATACACGATAATGGGAATTGGGAAGGGGAAGCAAAATGGATCATAGCAGAGGAGCTAGGGCTCCCTTCTTCCTCCGGCTCAAAATGGATCTTAAGTTTTCTTTCCTAACTAATTTTTTGTTTTGGTGGTTTTGCTATTGGTTTGTCTGCATGCTTTTAGTTCTCTCACTCTCACCACCTACTGCTTTTCTAGCTTTTCTCTGGGTTTTATTTTTTGCTTTTGCTAATGGATCTAGCATCCTTGTCATCTTACCCACTTCTCTCCCGTCTCGAAGCTCGCCCTAGGGCCAACCCACACATAACCCAACCGGGCTCCATTTTGTGTAACTGGAAAGCACTACTTAACTTGAATCGTGATAACTCAAACAATGTATCCTTAACCTATATGCCTTCTTGGATTCGAGATTTCTTTCTCCAGGAGGAACTAGTGGAGGGACAAGAAGAATGGGAGCTATCTCTTGTTGGGCATGCGATTGGCAAAAGACCCTATTATGATTCCCTCCAAGCTGCTATTAAACCAAGTGGTCATTCAAAGGGCACCTTGACTTACTCACCCTAGAGGGAGACTTCTTTCTTTTTGGTTTTCTTGCAAAGAGGATTTTGATCTTGTGTAGGACGGTGACCCTTGTTTCCTAAATGGTAGGCCGCTCAGTTTTAGGAAATGGTCTTGGGATTTTAGTTAATTAAGGAGAATTTCTTTGAAATTACAGTGGATCAAGCTCCCCTAATTTACCATTGTGTTGTTGGAACGAGGAATCTCTGTTGCCGAAAGTGGGGATCCCACCGGTGGTTTGCCATCTAAATCTAGACTTACATTTGCTCAAATTGTCCTCTACCACTCTTCTAGATTTTGTGACTTTGAATTTCAATGGAGTGAAATATGAGAAACCAATTGTCTATGACTGGAAACCTAATGTTTGCCCTAAATGCTCAACTTTTTCCCATGATCACATAAAGCCTCTAAATCTCACATTACACTCTCCTCCTGAGGAGTAGAAGACCTCAAAACCCCCCCCATCTGACCTCCTTTCTGGTTCTACCCCCTACACCTTCCACAACTACTATCATACCTCCTCGTGCCCAAACCACTCTACTGAGGATCCCTCTTCACTCAGATTTCCCTCCCTAAGACCTTACCTCCACATATCCAAACCTCGCAAATGGCCTAAACCAACTCCCACCCAATCTCTCCCATACTAGATATGGAGGAGCTTGACCTATCCTTCATGAAGAGATGACTCAATCCCATACCTTCACTATCCCAAACTCCTCCTACACCATTACCACCCACTCACCATCTCGCTTCTCCACCTAAAATTCAACCACTAAATCTCAAGAGTCCATTCCTAAAACTGGAAACTTCTCTTAGAGAAAGACATCACCAAATCCCCAACGCCTCCTTCCTTCCCCAAAAGGCAAAAGAAAGGTAAAAATCATTAATCTATTGCCATGTCTCTCCCCAAATTCGAAAGTTGGAATGTGTGGGATTGTTTATGAAGGCAGGATCGTACTCATTATCAAGGAATTCCACCTTGATATGTTATGCCTCTTGAAACTAAGATTAATTCAAACTCCTAGTCAATCCTACTTTTATGAAGAAACTTACCTTGTTCTCCTCTCAAGGCGTGACAATTTTGATCATTGCTCGGTGGCATATGGCTAAAGTGGAACACGGATGTTGTCTCATTCATCCCCACTATTATTGGCCCCCAACTCATTCATGGAAAAGTTTTCCTCCCTTCCGAATTTCTTTGCTACATGGATCTACGCCATAATGCTAGTGAAAGAAAAGAGCTGGACCACTATCAATCACATATCTATCTCTATGAAGCGAACCTTGGCTTATTCTTGGGGACTTCAACCGTATTCTTTATTCTCATGAGAAATTGGGAGGTAACCACCCCCCCCTAGTCGTTATCCGATTTTAACAATTGTGTTAATGAAGCCGTTAATGGATCTAAATAGTTCTAAAATTTTCTTCACATGGTCTAACCTTCGGGTAGACTATCCAATCAAGACAAAGATTGATAGAGTATTGTGTAACTCCTTCGGATTTCTTTCCCTCCTTCGCTTACAAGGTACCTCCTCCCTTATCTTTGGATCACTCTCCGATCATATCCTAAACAACCAATCCACTAGAAAGCACCGCTTCATTTTTCAAAATTACCGGGTTCAACTACCCAATTTTCAGTCTTTAGTCGGTGGCTTGGTCTAAATATGTGTTTGGAGATCCTATTATGGTACTTCTCAAAAGCTTCAATGCTAAAGAACTTCTCAAATTTAAGTCGGATTCATCCCCTCTTGAGCACCAAATTTCATCTTTAAAAGCATCGAGAAGTATCCGATGCTCCTAGAAAGTGAGCCCTCAAATGTCCACTACATACATGAATGAGATAAATTCTAAATACCAAGAGGCTATCACTAGAAAGTCTTTGGGTGAAATAAAGAGCAAAAAATTCTTGGCTTTCAAATGTCGATGATGATCTTAAATTCCTCCACCGCCCACTAAGGAAAGGAGAAACAATAACCGATTAACTCCCTACTTGTGGATAGGGTACTATCACGCCATCGAAATGGCTTCAAATTTGTCTCTTCTACTCAAATCTCTTCAACAAACATTATCCTGAGGATTTAACTTGTTTGGATATTCCCGTGGGCTCTACTATTAGTTCTACTTGTTTGGATGATATTGGGGCCCTATTAAAGACTTAGAGATTATTATTAACTTTCGCATTAATGAAGATAAAACTCATGGTCCTGATGGTTTTACTTCTAAGTTTATCATTCATTCTGGGATATTATTGGAAAACAATTCTTACTTATGGCCCACCATTTTTTTAGTACTGAAAATTGCTTGATGCTTTCAAGCATAGTGCCATCACTGATTCCAAAATCAAACACTCAAATACCTTGGCTAATTATAGACTAATTTCCCTTTACAACACATTCTATAAAGTGATTGCCAAGGTCCTTGCGAATAGGATTAAGCCAATCCTTCCCTCTATCATCCATCCTACCAACCTTCATTAAAGGAAGAGATATTACAACATTGGCTCATGAAATTTGTGCTAACTTCGATAATAGATGAACTTAAAACCTTTTCTTAAGATTGGCCTTCATAAAGCTTTCGATAGCGCCAATAGGAAACTTGTCATCCAAAGGTTGCTAAAGGCTTTCCCAAGATTTTGTGGAGTGGATTGAAGGATGTATCTACATCCCTTTCTATTATTTTAAATGGGCAATTAGAGATTCTTCAATTCTTTAAATGGCTTAAGGGGTTGTCCACTTTCTCCCTATCTCTTTGTCATTATAATGGATATGTTCTCCTATCTTACGGAAAGAAAAGTGGAAGAATCTTCCATTAAATCGATTGTGTGGGTAATTACTTCATTTCCCACCTCCCATTCATGATGATATTTTAGTGGTTGGTGAAGTCGAGCCTTCTTCTGTGAGGAACTCAAGGATGTTTTAGAGTGTCTTTCCTCCCAAATGGGTCTTAATGTGAACTATGCCAAATCCCAACTTTGCTTTCCACTTTCCTATGGTGGCATGAGTAATATATGCAACATTCTCAACATTGAGGTGGAGAAATTCCCCTTAAATATCTTGGCCTTCCCCTTATTGCAGTCCCCTTAAATCTACTCTTGTCTGTTATGCTCGATAAGCTAACCAATTAGCTCGCAGTTGGAAATCAAAATGGCTTTGGGGTAGACTCCAACTCATACCTTCCTCCATTAATAGCTACCTCTATTGACTTGCCTCTAGTGGTCCCTAAGTGTATCCAAGAAAATCACCTCCCTCACTACTAAATTCTTTTATCATGACGACGGTAAAAAAAGTTTCATCCCATCTCGTGATTTAGGACTACTTTACCTAGAGACAAAGGTGGCACTGGGTTGGTCTCTATTAATACTCAATGTATTATGCAAAACTAAGGTCTTGTGAAAATTGCTTAATCACTCTTCAACCTTGGAGTAGGAACAAATATGGGGTTATTTGGGAAAAGGCTCACATCTTCTTCTCTTTGGAGGGAGCTCCAACTTTGTGATACTAGATTTAAAATAAATATTCTTTACTCCGTGGGAGATGGCTGCCATTTCTCCCTATTTTGATCCCCGGTGCAAGGGTAACTCCCTAATTGAGGTGTGTGAATGTTTCTCCTTGATAAACCTTCCTAATGATTCTTCCCTTAGTGGTCCTGATCCGGAATGGGGCTTGGGATATTCCCGATTCATTCTCCAAGTCTTTTCAATCTTACCCATATAATTAGACACATTACCTTACACCTCGGGCATGACACCGTTAGTTGGAATGGTGAGATGGGTTTGAGAACAACGTTTCTTGAAGAGTATCTATGATTCTCTGGTGGAGTGGGGCGATGACATTTGGTTTATAGGCTATGCTATAAACTTTACTATTTTTTGCTAGATGGCTACTTAAAATGGTCTCAAAACCTCGATATGCTTAATAGAAGAGGTCTTGGATCTATCCTAGACGCCCATTATGCAATTTTAAAAGGAATCTCATACTCACCTATTCTTTGGTTGTCCTTACTCTTTAAGTATCATTAGATCTCTCGCCCAATGGCAATTTCTTCCTTTTCCACCCACTCTTTATCTTGTTCTTCTGCTTCTCTCATGGACCATAAAGTTCTTAAGAGACTTTACTTATTAATTATGGCGTGTCGATTTACTCTATCCGGTGTGAGAGAAATAAAATGCTTTTGCTAACGGAAGTTGTTCTTTTAATTCCATTTCTCTTGCTATTAAAGTGAAAGTGACTGCAAAATCCATCGTTGGCATGTCAAAGACTCGGCCTTTGAGGTGAGAAGAATGTTAAATACTTGGACCTGTATTGGGAATTCGGTCTTGCTTGATCGCCCCTTAAGGGTGTTTCTCTCTTTCTTTTCTTTTACACTGGAATCGAGCATATTTCTTGGGGTCTTTTCAAGTTATGTTGGGTTTATTCACTATCATGTAATCCTTTTGGGTTTTCTTCTTTCACGGGTGGTGGGTTGTTGGCTTTCTTTTTGTCTTGATCTATTTTTTGGCTGGTCTATTTTGGGTGGGCGGATCGCTCTATGGTACTTTGTGGTATCTCCGGCTAAGCTCTCCTCTTGTGTGGGTTGATCTCCCTTGGGTTGTGTAGTTCGGTTTCCTATGTTGGCAGTGGATTGTGTCTTTAGTTTGGGTTTTGGTCCGTGCATTGCCTCTATGGGGTCTTCCCTTGGTTTATTTGTCGTGGGAGGTTTCCTTCACTTGGCATCTTTGTTTGGCGTCTGGGGGTCTATGGTGGGTTGGTTTTCCATTGGTGCTTGTTGTTTCTTCCGGTGGGGCTTGTGCTCGTGGGCCTGTTCCTTTAGGATTCTGTTGTTTCAGCCTTCCATTTTTTGGCTTGATTTGGGTTCTCCGGTTCTGTTCTTCTTGTGGTTCCCTTTGGGTTTTTCGGATCAGACCGGTTGTTTTTTTTAGTTTAGTTCTTCTCCGCTCTGTTTTCTGGCATTCATCTATTGGATCCCTTCATTCGGTGGAAATTTGGAATGGACAATGATGAGACTAGATGTCTGGTCTCTATACCTCTTGCGACTTGGTGCTCCTTCTAGATGGATTGCATCGCACTGAACGCTAAATTTCGGGGCCCCCCTCTCAATTACTATGGATCCGGGTTCCATTAGCGGTAGATGTCACAACCGTGGTAGCATCTTTTGGCTAAATGATCCGATTGTGCTTATTGTCTCTTTTGTAATTGGTCTCGAGTCCATTGAGCTCAAGCTCCTTTTGACTAGATTGTTAATATGTTATAGTTTTCCCTTGACCCCCTTTTATTATTTTTGTAATTGTTACTTTATTTTATACCTTGGAATGAAATTGGGCTTTTTCCCTCAAATTTTCCAAAAAAACCCACCTACCAAAAAAAAAAGATGCCGATGAGTTGTTGTCTATCCTAGAAGTTTGAGCCATTACCTTTTTTCCAATCAACATCGAAAACAACTTTCCCCATTAATGTAAAAGTAATTATTACTACTAGCTTTTACATTGCGTTGGAATAATATTGTACCTTGGTGAGTGAGAATGTTCTCCTGTATATAAGATATTTTAGTATAATAGTTGAGAATTTTGACTTTAAATCAAGAATTTTTGAGTTTAAGTTCATGCATATACATGATTTATGTGAGTTTGTTATTAAATTCATTTAAATATCTCCCTCCCAAAAAAAAGAATGCTCTACGATTACAATGATAACCTAGAAATGTAGATGGAGAATATCAACCATCAATTCACTTTGGATGGTCGAGATTCAAACCATTCTTTTAAAGCCTCAAAACTTTGATGAGATGAATCTCAACAATCCAAAATGAATTGGATGGCTAGATTCTCCAATTACACTTCTACAATTATCATGATAGTGAAGAGGATCCACACTATTAAAAAATACATGTTTGTTTTTTATTAGCTTAAGAATAACTAAGATCTTTTTAGGACATAAATAAGCAATAATATGAATCTAATAAGAAGTGATTAATTGAGAAGGAACTTATAGAGAGTTTTTCTATAATAATAAGACCTAAGTTCAAACCACATACAAACCATTAACATTTAATTTAAGTACTTTCACAAATAAGCAATGCTTCATTATGAAAAATAAATTAACCATAATTCAAGCGAGTGTCAAAATCAACTTTGTTAAAAAATTATAGCGCACGAGTGCATAATCAATGCATAAACTAAAATATTTTGAGACTAGCAACATCATCACAAATATTTCTAATAAATATCTAATATTTTCATAAGGGAAACTAAAATGTTATAAATCTCAATAAACTTCTAATATTTTTAAGAGAACAATCACTATGGTACATATGCAGCAAAACATTTTTATTAAATTTTAGTTTGTTACTAAATATAGACCACATGATAGAATATGTGTATGCTCATATCAAAATATAGCTCTATATTTGCCCTCCATAGTGTAATTACCTTTTATAAACAAATAACTCCATGTCCATTACAGAACACAACCGCTACTCTTCAATATTTTGTTGATTGGTTGGATCAATCTGTACATAACAAAATCACAACTATAAAGTGCTAGGAAAAGCCTAAATAAGTTCTAATATATAAAGAAAATTTATAAATACATTATAAAGAGGAACATTTAATTATCAAAGAAATCAAGATCTTAAATAATGATCTTCATTTATTTATGTTCTCACCTAACTCTAAAATGAGTATCATAGTGATGTTAATGTTAGGCTTCTTTAAAGAAGAGGTAGATATTCATGGAATAAGTAATTGCATGAGTAGATACAAGTTTTATCTTAATATATTACCTCAATATTGTAATTGCATATTTACATCAAACTACTTTGTTTTAAAAAACTATGTTAGCAAGTTAAGAATGCTTTACAAGAAACACCTTTGAAACGCATTATTTAGAAAACTCTCACCGCCAATGGTATCATCATCACCCTTCTTCAAATAGCTCCATATGCATCCACCATACATTCACTCTCTAACATTATTAGAACATCACTTAGACTCATTTGCACCAATGAAAGCTAAACACACAACATTTATTTATTTATTTATTACTTTTTTATTTTATGAGTATGGGAGTTATCTTATTCCTCTTCGTGAACTTAAAAATATTTATATTGTGATACTTTACTTCCTCGTATGTATGAGCCTTATGTAAATTTACTATAATTTTGGATAATGATAAAAGAGCTCTTCTCTTCATAGAGTGTGCAGTGTATCTAATGGCTACTAAGTCAAAAGATTTTATTTCATTCTTGTTGATTATTTTACCAAGCGAGTTGAATCACATGTACACTTTCAATTACCAGTTGATATCGATATGGTGTCAACTCGTTTGAAGTCTAATTTAAAATTAGCTCTACTAAAATATGCTTGATTTGAAGTTGATTTATTTATTATAGAGGTCAAAATATTTGATCCAAAATTAACTCGATGTAAATCTCATCCTCATTTATTATATGGATCATATAATTTGTTTAAAATCATCATGACCCAATTAATAAGAATATGACATGTTAACCTAATTAATCCAACCCAAACGCATCTTACCCAACTTGAATAGTAATCAAGTGCTTCAAATTGATTTTGGTTAATCAAATCAATCTAAACTCAAAGAAAATAATAATTGAGTATATATTTAAATCCAAAGCGAGCACAATTATAATCGTTAGTCTAAACTATAATTTTCGAGTTTGTCTGTGACATCTTTAGATATCAATTTTCTTAAGCATAAGAGTTTCATATCCTTGATTGTCTTTAACAAACATTACGTGGGCTTCAAAAATTCGCCACCGACCTCTCGATGAAAAGAGTGTTTTAAAGTATGTAATTTTTAAGGCGGATGGAATAGTAGATAAGACCCTACCAGATTTCATCCTCAATTGGTGAGAACTTTAGATATGGTTCCAAGTTTCCTATAAGCAAGCCCCTATAGTTAATTACCTCTCAATATGTGAGAGAGAACTTTCGATTAAGTAGTCATTAAATCACTAAATGCATAGTATAGTAGCGATATAGAGTTTTAGAATTGAAAATTTATGAAATTTATCATTTTAGCTTAAATTGAATGGTTGGGGAAATGATGACATGCCCGATTAGATCCCATGGTTTTGTCATCCGCGTGCGTCCTTAGTCTACTTAGTCGAGAGGAGGTAGTCAACGTAAGGATCCTCATCGCAACACATGGGTTACGCCATCCAAGAAATCCTTGTAGACCAGGGGTGGTATTTGTTTAAGGAGACATGGTTAAGTCTACCTTAGTGAGGACTGTTTATTAAGTATACCCTATGATTCACAACTCAAAGGCGAGCCATTGGGGGGCATACTACGATCATGATCATAATATAATAATCGGGCCAAACCACCTCGAGGACTCGGTAACGCTTCATCAGCCACTCTGGACAAGCCACGTGGTCAAAGGACATGGGTCATATTCTTACCGGTAAGAGATTGATTGAGAGTGAACATAGAAGAACACTTGATTTGATATTGGCTCCATTATGAGCTAGAGTTTTTTAATTTGTCACCCCGATAAATAGTTGTAAGGTGGATAGATTGAGTTTGGTTTAAATTTTAATGATAGAGTTTCATTTGAACAATTTTAGATTACTATTTGATTTGAGTTAATTTGATTAAAAAGATTGATTAATTTGAATATATTTTAGAGCTTTAGACCCTATCGACTCTATTTGCTAACGAGGATTATATATCGTCGACATAATCAATTTCTCATATTTCACCGATTTAAAACTCTTATTATAGATTTTAAGGTTTTGTTAACCAAACCTAGTCCTAAGACTAAACCGGAAGCAACCCGTAGTATCCTCGACACTTGAATTTAAGCATTTAGCATAGTGTTGGGGCACATGCGTGTATTTAGAATATTTGCATAGTCTAAGACGCGTTAAAATTTTAATGATAAAGTTTCATTTAAGCAATTTCATTGATATTTGAAAATTGATTAATTAGTATATGTTTAAGCGCTTTAGATTCTATCAACTTTGCTTATGCTAATAGAGGATTTGATCTACGTCATAGAATTAATTTCTTAGATATTTTATTGATTTGAAACTCTTATTATAGGTTTTAGATTTTGTTAACCCGCACATCCTAAGACTAAACCAGAAGAAACCCAACATCCTCGACACTTGAATCTAAACATTCGCATAATATCGGGGCTCATGCGTGTGTTTGAAAATTTAGGCTTTGTGTTTGAACTTTGATATTGATTTGAGATTTTTATTTAATTTCATTTTTTTAGACATTAAAATTTGCACTTGAAATCTCTAAGTCCCAGCACATGCAGTGTTTATAGCTTAGATAATTTTCTCTTAATTAGTGATTTAGTTAATTTTGAAAATCATAATTAGAATAAAATTCCATAATTTTGATTAAAGAAAGCCTTATATTTTTTTTTGTAAATTTTGGTTTAGTATCGCTTTCTGCGCTTGTACAAACGGTTGCGGATCCGTGGTGAAAAGATGTTTTAATTTAGATTGCGCTTTAAACATTACGATGCTTAGTTTACTTATTGAGTTTTGTAATTTTTCAACTTGATTATACTCAATTTACATCAATTTTAATAAGTTATGCGATTTCAATGTTTATTGCTTTAGCTTGATGCTTATTAGCTAGCATAGTAATCACCTCCACATTCGTAAGAGTTATTAAACCTAATTTGGATTCATCCCACATTTTGAGTTTATTACAAGTTTATTGTGAATTTGGCATTAGTCCCCCAAATTCCAATTAAAGCTTGTTTTTGAGAAATTTACAAGAAAAGAGAACTCACTTTATATCTTCAATTTAAGCCATAGAGAATTGTAATCGAGTTTATGAGTTTAATATTAGCCTCCCCAAATTTTACTTGCATTTTAAATGAATGTTCCATTTTTTTTAATTTGCTTTAAAAGCTCCCCTTTTTCTTGTTTGGCTTTTAGTTTAAAATTAGTTGTCGGTTTCCCCCTTAGCGTTCTTAAATTAGCTCATTTCACTCTACCCTTTTAAGTCAAAAGATTTAACGCAATTTTCTCCTCAGGATCATCCCCATAGGGGTCATCGGGGTATTTTGGCTTACTGGACGCCTCTATTGAGCATAGCGAGTGGTGTCTTAATCATGACGATTTTCATCTCGTCGTGCCCTATTGAACACGACAAGGCCTTTAAACTAGAAAGAAGACATACAATATATTCCTCCCCATTTTTTTAAGTTTAGAATTTAGACAAAATTTGGCCTCCGGATCATCCCCAGTGTGGGGCGTCGGGTGTTTTAGCCTACTTTACTGTTGAGCATAGCAGTGGTATCTTGTGACATCGCAACCGGTTTTCATCTCGTCGCCTTGTTGAGCATGATGAGGTCTTTAAACCCGAAGAAGACATACAATGCAATATATATTCCTCCTCCTTTTTTCTAAGTCCAAATTAAACAAATTTCAGCATTTTGTCTAGGGGTGACTACATCTAACAAGTGGTGGCTTACTCTGCCTTGTTGGAAGAGAGGTGTCTTCTGACGCCCTATTTTTCATCTCGTCATACCAAGCACCGAGATCTTCAAACCCTGAATAAACGAAGCATATATATATATTCACATTCACAAATTCCACATATTATGCATTTTTCGACGCTTGGCTAAGAAACGGTTAGGTAGTAATTGGGAATGTAAGACAAAGAGTGCGACGCCAAGAACCAAAAGAAGAATTGCTGATTGTGATGTTCTTCCGTGTTTGTGGCGAGCGGAACAACTAAAGCGAGTGCGATCTAAATCGAAGGAAGAATTTGCACGTTGGCGATCTTCGATTCTGGTGAAGATAATAAAGTAAGAAGTGCGATCTAAATCAAAGAAAGAATTAATTGACGATCTTCCTCGATTTTCAAGAAAATGGATGACTAAGCGAGGTGCCACAAAAAATCGAAGGAAGAATTCTCCTGATGATGATGTTCTTCCCGATTTGTACATGAAAATGGTGAAATTTGGATGTTCTTGAATGCGAAGGATTGCGTGAATGTGCTAGGTTTGGGGTGATTGCCCGACGGGCTTAGTCAGTTTGAAGGGCTGATGGGCCAATGAAGGAGGGTGCAGGGGCGATGGAAGCGGGCCGGGCCTCTGGAGGGAAGAAGCGGGCAGACCTGATGGGCTTTTGTGGAGTGAAACAGCGCTTCTGGGCTTTTGGTCTCGCGTGGGATAGAAAGCGTGCAGTGGAATCTGGGTAACTAGAAATGTCAGTGGCCGAAGTACTTATGGATTGGACTTGGCTTGGACAAATTATAAGTTGTTCATGTTCGAGTTCGAGCAGCTTCATGGATGTTCAAGCTTGGTTTGCTTAATTTTATCTATGTTCAAGCTTGAATTGTACTTGACTTGTTTGAAATAAGCTTAAATAGTTAAGCACTGCTTTGAATTTGGATGAACCGAGCAGTAGAGGCATAGAAATAGAGCTTAAGTTTTAACTTTTAAGTCACCCATTTCATCATTTACAAATTAAATAAAATAATTTATTAACTTTAATTAAATTTTAAATAATTAATATGAGTTTCTTTTATTTTTTGTGTATTTATCTTATAATTTATAAACTATAATATTAATTATATTTTATAAAATTTAATTAAATATATCATATATTTGTATAGATTATACTAGTAAATTTAGTAAATTATAATATTTTTATTAAATATATAATTAAAAATTATAAGTTATATTTACTTATATTTTAAATATATGAATTATTATCAAATTTAATATCAATTAATTAATAAATTACTTGTAAACAATAACGAGTATGTTCAAAACACAGTAAAAGATCATGTTCGTGTTCGGTTCATTTAACATCCGAAGTTTTCAAAAGCTGCTCGCTTGTTTGTTTATTAAAGTGAACAAACATGAACGAGCATTAATCGAGCGAGTTCGAGTAGTTCAACGAGTGCACTAGTTCATTTACCCTAGCGGCGGTTTTGAGGTGGGCCGGCGGCGCTATAGCGCTTTGTGGGAGAGAACAATCCGGATTGAACCGACGGCGGATCTGGCTCGGCGGTCGTCGTAAGGTGTCGCGGTAAGCTGATCGGTTTAGGTCGACGGTTGGCCGAGAGTCACGGGCGTTAAGCGGAGTTGGACACGGAGCGGGCAGCCGTTCACCAGTTTGTCACGGTTCGATGGGTTTTGACGAATTTAGTGGGAAGGTTTTGGAAGCGCTGAGGAACAAGCAAGAGGAGAGAGGGAAAATTTTTTTTTTTATCTTTTCTTGGGCGTGAGAGGAGAATGCAGAGAAATATGAGAAAATATGAGAGAATATGAGAGGAAATGGGGGGTGGGGAGTGGTTTCATTTTTATTTTTTTAAATTTTCTTTTTTAAAACTAAAATAGGGGAAAGGTTGAGCATGGGGTAATTTGAAAATTTTAAATTAATTTTAAATTAATTTTAATTATTTTAATTTAGATTTTGTGCCGATAAATACATAGTCAATATATATATCGATTTAGGGTAATTCCATTGTTCGACGTAATGATCAGTTGCTTTGCGATCGGAGTTTGGTTCAAGTTGGCAATTGAGTTAAATTTAGCTCAATCTTGCCGCTTTTGATGCCGATTTTCATGCAAACTCGTCAAATTGAGTGCAAATAATCTTATTTGATAGGTTTTGAGTTTCAAAGCTAATGGCCGATCAATTTCGTGAACGTAGTCGCTTTGATTCTCGCCTCCCGACCTCGATATGCGTGCACGTTGATGACTCGGCTTCGATTTAATCATCAAAATATTTATATCCCATCTAATTTTGGCGTTACATGATGACAAAGTCGGTTCATCGGAGGTTATTTGAGTTGATTTGAGTGATGTCCAATACATTTCAACCTCGATTTTTGCGTCACTTCAAATCACTCGACATTTTGCACGAACTTGTCCTTGAGCACGAAGTATCATTTGATAGATTTTGATGTTTTGAAGTCGGACGTGATCAATTTTATGAACGGAGGTTGTTGGACATCATCACTTCTCGACTTCGATATGCGTGTGATGCCTTAGCTCGGTAATTGATTGATCGTTAAATTTTGCTTTATATTCGATCAATTTTGATATTCAATGCAACAATGAAGTCTGTTTGTCAATCGGTTATTTTGATCATTTTTTGATGTCCAATGCATTTTGAGCCTCGATTTATGCATTGCTTCAAGTGTTGAACTAAACTTGTGAGCTTTTGACTTTGTGGCTATATGGAGGTCAACAAATGCCCCAACAAATGTGATTTATGGACGAAGCGAGTCACGCTTGTTGGAAACTAGTTGACCTTTTAGTCCTCTTCTTCTTATTTATTTATTTATTTACTCCTTTTGTATTTCTTCTCTTTTCTTTTTTTTTTAGCATCTTGAACTAGTGGACATACTTGATTACCGTTATTTAAATTTTATGTAATGTTTCTTTTATCACTTGGTAGGAGAATGTTCTGAGGAGATCCATGATCGTCACTTGATGATCCTCATGGGGATGTCGATATCGAGGCTCCTTTGCACGCTCTTCCCTACCCCGATTGTGCTTTAGATTCTTTTATTTTGAGGATTCTCGACTAGGTAACTACCCTTAAGGCGTGCGGTGACTACAATCCTTTGGACAACATAGTAGTGCAAGTTAGTTCGATATTGTGATGTCTTTACTGCTTCTAATTGACGAGACAATCTAGACTCCGAGCCATCGTACTAGGCTCACTAGATGCCTTGAGATTCTTCTATTGTGATTCCTACTCTTCCCCATGGATATGTCACATGGGTTAGGTATATTCTACAAGCTCACAAAGATACTTTCTCAATCGACATTTATGAGGCAAGATATGCATCTTTGTTTGACTTTGGTGGTATGCCTTCTTCTTGGGCTCGTGGAGTAGTAGAGTTTTGGGATCATGGTAGTAACACTTAATGGATGGGCTGAGGAACCGATAGTCACACTTTTGGATTTACGTGTCGTCTTCCGTATTTGGTTATCACTACAAGTGTGTTCCACGATGGAGAGTTATTTTGTAAATGACCCTCGATAATTGTAATCGGAGTAGGCTATGCCTTGCCTATATTAATCTCTCTAGACTATTATCACCGCACCTTCCGTCTCAAGGCATTCTATATGATCATGGGCTGAAATACTTAGTAGTACATGGATCCGAGCTTCTTGCAGATTATGCTCTATCGAGGAGGCTGGCGCATGACCCTTTTGATTGAGTGTGTCTAAGGGTAGTACTTATCCAGGAGAGGCTAGCCTATTTTACAGAGCCACTTCCCAAAGACTATCGAGATTGAGTGAGGATCTATTCTTGGCCGCTTTATAGTGATATGGCTCGCATTTTTTTGCTCCCCATTATAGAGGGCTTAGTTCACCCAAGCACTTTGTTAGCAGCAGGGGTCTCTCAAGGTGGAAGTTTCTCTTACAGCAATTATTAGCCTTTATAGGGTATTGGGGTGATTTACTGATTCTCTAGAGCGAGATATAATGCTAGCTATGGGTTCATCTCCATGTACATGGCCTTTGCTTATTTTGAGTATCCAACATTCTTTCGAGCGAGGGTATCCTATAGTCTTTTGTTATCAGCATTCTACTTTGGAGATGAAGAGGATTCACATGCTCTTTTTCTCCTCATTTGGTCAAAGATCAATTTTGTTGGTTCACTAGCCGGATATATCCTACCCTTTGGCGCGATGATTGATCTCATTGATAGTGATGAATAATGAGATATTCCTTACTTCATGGTCGGACAAGAGCGGCGTACCTTTTATGCTGGATGGTTTTGTTATTGATTGATTGCGCGTTATTATAGATGGCTACCTTAGTTGCTGTTTGGTTTCTTCCATCGGCCTGCGATGGCGGACCACTCATCCCCGGTGTAGTGGATTTTAGGAGGATCGGGGATTCCCCCCGCGTTACTTTCGCTTGACCATCGCTAAATTCGAGGCTTGATGCGGTGCTCATTTTGGATAACTTCTCCACATAGTCGCATGGGGTTAATTATACTTACCTGGTACGACTATCTTTTAGCCCTTTCCTAGCTGGTTCCAGAGATATGAACACGTGATGAGGTCCTTGGCATTCCTCAGATCGAGGATCCACCGTCAATTACCATTAGTAGGAGATTATAGCTAGGTATAATCACTATTCTCCTCTCTTCAATACTTTTGTTCTTTTCAAAACATGTTTATTGCATCGATACTAATCGATTCACGATAGATACACAAGTTGGCGGCGGGTTAGGAGGATACCACTCAGTAGTTAGAGCTAGAGATTCTACCCCAGCTACATTAATGTTTTTCACTCACCGTAGGTGTAGCCAACCCACCGAATTGGTTTTGATTGATTTTTCCACAGTGCACATGACCATTTATGACTTTCGATGAAGTGCCACGGTGTCGACCTGGAGATGTTATTGAGGATTGAGTTGGGTTGTCCCGCATTGATATTACCACTTTGATTTTACTATCCCTTATGTGGTGCCACCTTTTCCTCTTGAGCGAAGTTTGCCCCTTTGGGGAGACTTGAGGTGAGAGACCTCATGCCTAGCGCTTCTTGGAAATGCCATGAAGTTTACCAAATAGTGAGGGTCCCCGAGGATTATATCACTTACGATACTCTCAATCGATTCATCATGTTTTGGTACTTTCTCCCTCTTTATTTATTTATTTTTATTAATTGCACTTCTTTATATCACTTTGTGTTGACTATTTGCATTTGTTCCTTGAGGTGTAGGTTATGAGTGAGATCTATCATTGACATCCCTATAGGCTAACTCCATGTGATAGAGCATGAGATTGTGACTTGGTGTTTTGAGGGACATGGTTTCTCAAATTGCCTTGGATTCACGAGTCCTTTCGACGTTTATGCAAACACCACTTTGGACCTTTTAGCTCATCGCCCTGGAGGAACAGGCTCTCTATCTGGAGATTCTTTGTAGAGACATAGAGTTCTTAATCTATTGGATGAGATCGCTCGGTATTGTGTTCTAGCACTTTGATAGAGCTTGAGGAGCGGGCAGCTTCATAGGGAGGCTCTAACTTAGCATGATGAGTTTGAAGGTCGAGGCTTCGACGGACCGTCGAGTTAGATAGATGATTCTTTTGAGTTATACTGATTGATTGCCGTGTCAGAGGCTGCAAGTTGAGTAGACAGAGCTTAGGCTATGAGCGAGCAACAATATTCAACTATCGTGCCATGAGATCTTGTTTGATTAAATCGATGCTACATGAGGATGAGCGACCATCTTTAGCTTATTTATTACGCTTGAGTTCTGATAGGCTCCCATGATGTACTTTATTTTCTCTCTTCTTCTTTTATTATTAATGTATCATCTATCTTTTATATTAGTGGACTTTAGCATTCTCCTGTTATACACTTTTGTACTTTTATGAATTTGATGAGAAGATCGCTTTGATTTGTGCTCGGGCTTAACTTGTATGCTTTGTGCTTTGGGTTTAGTTTGTGCTACTTGATCATTTTAGCTTTGAAACATTTACTTTCTACTTCAGCTTTTATCAAAGGTCTCTTTCTTTTATGTACAGTTTGAGCCTCCACGGACCTTGGCTTCATGCTTGATTGGGTTTGATGGAGGAATTGGTCCGCTTATTTTGTTGAAGGACTCCATTGGGGAATTGGTTTATCGGCTTGATCGGTTGCAATTCCTTCTATCCTAGCTTTGAGCTCGACTTGATGAAGGATTGACGATTTGTTAACATTGACTTGTCGTGAAGTGTATGTATGTCATGAACTCTTTCGCTTTGATGGATTCGTTGAAGGATACATACGATGACCCAAACATATAAGGTCAATGTTGAGTTATTAGTCTAACGCGTGTGCTTTGAATAACCATAAAATTTCTTTAGTCCATCGGCTTTTGTTTGAACTATGGAATCACTTCTCGGTTACTTTCGCTTTGACGGACTTGATGAGGAGAAAAGCTTTGATCTGCTTTGAGCTTGATTAGATCATTTAATAATATATTGAAATATCACCTGGATAATATATTGATTGATTTGAGGTAGCCACGAAATGAGCATTTCCTCGGTTTGATCTATCGATCAACTAGAAAGATCTCTTAGATCTTAGTTGCTTGTAATCACTAATTTGGACCGGTTTGAGATTGAACAACTATCATCATTGAACTAACAGTAGGGCTCTTTCACTATATCCCTGTTGAGTGAGGAGGCGTGAACTCAACCATATTTGGGCTTGTTGAGTTCGACCTTTAGAACCTATTCAAGTCTTTGACTTAAGCGTAGTGGGTTTGTGATTTTGTCATCAGGCGATGAATGGGGCTCTTTCACTTTGGCCTTTTCTTGTGGCTTGTTGAGTGAGGAGAGTGTCTCGCCATTTGTGGGCTTAGTTCGACCTTTAGAACCCATCCATGTCCTATACTTCGATGTAGAGGTTGATGTTTCTCCAACTCAGTTGATTGAAGCTTCAAATCGAGTTCTTCGACTTAATCTCCGAATTTGGAAAATGGGATAAATTTCTTGACATTTATGATTATCTTTTCATGCATAGAAATAGATTCTTTTTGTTTTGCAAGACTTTACAACTTAATAATGATAATTATAGATATATTCGTGGATTTTGGTGTGGCCGATGTCAACTTGAATCGAGTATATTTGAGGATCTCGTCTTATGGCACAATGTCAACCCAAATAAACTTGATATAAAATAAAAAAATTCTCCTGAGGAATTGTAAAGTATATTTAGGATAATTTTCAAGATGAAAATATACAAATACATCTATATTTGAATTGATGTACTCTAAAGGAGATTTTAACAAACAACATTGATTTCATCTATATATAAAAATCTAAAATGCCCCTGTAATAAGGAAATTTTCACGAAAAAAGCTCTTCATCCAGTATGTTTATTTAGAGATCTCATGAAGCATGATGTTAACCTAAATAGATATACTAAAAAAATGATTCTGTCTTGGGGATTCTATTGTACCTCAAGAATGTGGTCATCAAGTATACTTTTTCAAGTATCTACCATTAATTAGCGGCATTGGCCTTTCATCCTTTATGTTAATGAGTTAGTATGCCCCTCCTTGATACACTCTTTCAATGACAAAGGGCCTTCCCAATTAGGCTCAAAGTTTTCACCAAACTTTTGATTGAGAATAATTGGTTTTCTCACCGATCAATCCTCTTGGAATGTTCGGTCGCCGTATGGTCAAAAACCTTGGACATCTTTGCTCAATAAACTTCCATTTTGATGAGCTTGTAATCTAACTTCATCAAGCACGCCGAGTTCCTCAATTCTCGATGAGCATTTTGATCTTCAATTAGATTGTACGATGGCTACTCGAAGGTAACTCAACTTCAAGTGGAAGAAGCCGATTCCAAATACCTGAATAGGAGTGACTTTAGTCGCATATTGTAAATAGTTTGATGCCCATAGAGCCTCTACTAGCTTGGTATGGCATTCTCTTTTATTTTTAGTGAGAATCTTCTTAGCTTGACTAATGTCTTTATTGAAGGCCTCGCCAAACCATTTGCTCTTGGATTATATATTGAAGAATATCGCCAATCAATTTTATGTCGATGAATCTATAAATATTTACACTTTTGAAAGCTATGCCATTATCAAAAATTATTCGTGGCACTCCAAATTTATAGACTATATTATGCGTGTGAAGTTGATCACTCAGTTAGTAGTAACTTCCTTAAATGGAGCGTTCCACTTAGAGAAATAGTCATACTAGGATGAAGCGATGTCGGTCCAATGATTGGATCAATTGGTCCAATTATATATGCCCCAACATTCAAATGGCGGATGCTATTGTTGGGTGTAATTGATTTGGAGATTGATGGATGAGATTTACATGTACTTGACACTCATGACACTTCTTAGTGATTAATAGTCTCACCTAGATGGTCAATAATAACCCATCCTTTTGATATTTATCGCCATCTTGGGACCTAACGATGTACCACAAAGTCCTTCATGAACTTCAATCATCACTTTGCTTCATATTACATCTAGGCATAGCCACATTTGTTCAAAGGATCTACGATATAAAGTGTTGTTGACAAAAGCATAGCGTAACATTCTTTTTACGATTTGAGTTGCCGTTGATTTATTATTTGGTAATTTATCCTCTTAAAAGTAGTCAATGAAGGTCGCCTCCAATCACTGACTCTTCGCAACAAAAGCTTCACACTATTTTTTTGAGGAATGTCATTCTTAGCTCTTCTTGGTATAACTCCTTGTTGATTTTGGAAAATATGAGGATCAACCGTCACATCCCTGTGTCGAATTTGGTAACTCCTCTACTTGCGAGGATTGATACTTTTTGGCTCTAGAACTCATCGAATAAATATGATCATGATATAATCACCATTCATATTTACCATTTCCTTAGCTAGTTTTGCTAAGCGGTCGTCTTACTATTCTAGGATCGAGAGACTTCGAGTTAGTGTGATATTTGGTACGCTTCATAAGCTTGAGAACTCGCTTGTGATAGAAAGCTAACTCAAGCTTGTTAATTATAGATGTCAAGTACTTGATTTATAATTAGTTGAGAATCACCAAAATATGCAAGTTTAATGCCTATGAAAATAGCTTCTTTAAGATGTACTAATGCTTTATATTCGATTCATTATTAGTTCTTGGTTCGGTCAATCCAATTGATTGTCTCATTATCCCTCCTTCGGTGTTATGAAGGCGATGATTCTGCTCTTACTCTTGGGAAATTTGGATGTTGGACTTGTTTGATCGATGAGGCTCCATCAAAGTACATTTCCCAAATTTGTGATTTTTCTCTTTCATGAATGAGCATAATTTTTCTTATCGGGCAAATCATCATTAAGAGAAGAGTTCACATGAATAGGATGTGCGCTAGAAAATCTAAGACTTGTCCCTTAAGCATATGTGATATCAAATTGCAAAAGCAATCGCTCATCTTGCCAAGCAACCTATCAACACCGGTCTTATCATCAAGTACTTGGGATCGATCCTCGAGATGAGGATAATCTTGTGAGATAACATATAATGATGAAGCTTTGGACATCTTTGCTTTCGTAGACTTCTAGATTTTGTTGAGCTTGGTGCACTCTCAAGTCCATCAAATTCTAACATCTGTAGACATACATTCTCATCTTGAGTGAGATTATATTGAATGACTACTCAGTGAAGGTAGTTCAACTTCAAGTGGCAAGACAACTTGACTCCAAATACTTTAGCATAAAGTGGATTTTTGAGTACAATCTAGATGTCATCGTTGTCTTTTGTAAGGGAATTTCACTTCAAGATTTTGGCCTCCAAATTTGCTCACCTATTTGTCGACCTTTCGTGGTGAATTCTTGAACATGTGGTCCAAGTGTCATGCATCGATGCTCACCGCGAGACTTGAATTAGTAGACATTTTTCGTTTGTAAGAGGAGGTCTCTTTGGAGGAGCAACTCTAGTCTCCCTAAGGATAGGACCCTTATTTTCTTTTCATCAGTCATTTGTTCTTAGCAACTTTGAGGACCCAATACACTCTTGCATATAAAATTTTGAGTTTCCTCACTAGAAAAGTTGGAACCGTCATTATCGAAGTCTAGAAGGGCTGATTTGACCAGTAGAGTTCCACTTTACTCATCTAGTCATCAAACCTATTATAGGTTGGAACACTCACACCTGGTTATAAAATTTTTGCTTGAACAATGATGAGCATGCGAGATTTCTCTTTCTCCATTGTCTGGATTAACTTGCTTCCGGATGAAGAAGCTTTTGTGTTGCAAATTCTTCTTGAGAGCTTCCTCTATATTTATTTTTTCTTATTGGGACCTTTGGTAGATTCTGACACGATTCGTGTCACTCGATACTCACCATAGAAGTTTCTTAGATCGATCTTGAGCTCTTACTACCTGTAGCTTTTGTTGTGGAGCATTTTGACAACTTTGATAATTGACATTTGATACACATTCTTCATAAGACATTTTTCTTAACAACCTTCAACTCTATGTGCTCGAGTAGATAGAGTTTCATATTATTTCCTCATAAAGGTTAAAGGCTTCTTGAGCCCAAAACACCACTTAACATCACAGTGAGCTATTCCTTTTCACCCATCTCAAAATTTTCAAATTTATTGTGGGGTAGAAATACTTGCTTTTGGTTGTAAGGTTAGTTGTATGACTTGTGATTCATACAACAACTCTTGAGCTCGTAGTTTAGTGTTTCTCCTCTTTTGCCTTTACTCAATTTTCCCTGAAGAGGAGGCTTGTCATACCTTCCTAGTGAGAAAGGTTCAACCCGGCGAGTTGGTGCATTCACATGTATGATTTAAACTTTCATGAAGGTTCTCTTCATGACGCCTCAAAATGAATCAATCTTTTAAGTCAAGGCTCTCTTTTGAAGAACCTCAGTAGTAGTAGTGGTCATTCCAATTATCCTCTTTTCGTTGCGTTGGTGTGTAATATGTAGATGCTTGGTGGAGGATTATTTGCAATGGTGATGGTGGAAAGTCTACACTATCAAATTGAATGGTAGCTCCAACATCCACATTATTGATTATAACGTTAGCTAGGCGGATATTGGCTCTGACTGTGCATGATAAATAGTGTTTTGAAGATCCATCAATATACAAAACAAACATTAGTCATAAGAATATAATTGATTTAAATTTAATTTCATTGATGATTGATTTTAAATATCAATTTTATCAAGCTCCACTCGACTATAACTTAAATTTAGCCAAAGATAGAAAGAGAATCGTCCCTAGTGGAGTCACCATAAATCTGAGGCTCCAAAAATTTGCCACCAACCTCTTGATGAAAGGAGTGTTTTAAAGTGTTGGTGTAATTTTTTTAGAAGATGGAATAATAGTAGATAAGGCACCACCCGATTTCATACTCATTTGGTGAGAACTTTAGATCCGGTTCCGGGTTTCTTATAGGCAATAGTTAATTACCCTCTCAATAAGTGAGAGAACTTTCAATTAAGGCAAGTCATTAAATCACTAAATGCATAGCGTTTAGTAGCATATAGAGTTTTAGAATTGAGAATTTATTAAATTTATCATTTCATTAAACTAGATGGTTGGGAAAATGATGGCGATCTAGATCCCATGGTTCCATCATTCGGACGTCGTGGTCCTTATTCTACTTAATCGAGGAGGTACCCAACATGAAGGATCCTCTTGGTAACACATAGATTACGTCGTCAAGAAATCTTTGTAGACACGGGGTGGTGTTTGTCTAAGGAGATAGCTTAAGTCTACCTTAGGAGGCTATTTGCCTATCAAGTATATCCTATGATTCAAAACTCAAAGGCGAGCCATTGAGAAGCATACAGCTACGGTCATGATCGTAATATAATGGAGCCGGAATGGCCAAACCACTGATCGGAGGATTCTTGGTCATAACTGTTTCATCTATGGAGCCTATTAGCCAAGCCAATGGAGGACATGGGCCACATCTTTCTTGGCAAGAGATTGATTGAGAGTGAGCATAGTAGAACACTTGATTTGATATTGGCTCCTTTGAGCTAGAGTTTTCTTAATTTGTCACCCCACAATAAATAGTTGCATAAGGTGGATAGATTGAGTTTGGTTTAAATTTTTTAGTGATAGAGTTTCATTTGAACATTTTAGATTACTATTTGATTTGAGTGATTAGAAAGATTGATTAATTTGAATATGTTTTAGAGCTTTAGACCCTATCAACTCTCTTTAGGCTGTAAGGATTAGATCTCGTCACGACATAATCAATTTCATATTTTACTAATTTAAAACTCTTATTATAAATTTTAGGTTTTGTTAACGGACATCTAAGACTAAATCGGAAGCAACTTAAACATCCTCGACTTGAATTTAAGCATTTAGTGTAGTGTATTGGGCACAGTGTATTTAGAATATTTGCACAATTCTACGTTAAAGTTTTTAATGATAAAGTTTCATTTAAGCGGTTTTAGATTGATATTTAAAAATTGATTAATTAGAATATGTTTAAGCACTTTAGATCCGTAACTCTACTTAGTTGCTACAGAGGATTAGATCTACGTCACGATAGAATTAGTTTCTCGGATATTTCACCGATTTGGAACTCTTATTATAAGTTTTTAGGTTTTATTAACCAAGTCCAGTCCCAGACTAAAGCGAAAAATAACCCGTGCAACATCCTCGGACACTTGAATCTAAACATTCATAGTGTTGGGGCTCATGCGGTGTGTTTGAAAATTTAGATAGTTTGTGTTTTAACTATGATATTGATTTATTTTTATTTAATTCTATTTTAGCTGCTTTTCAAACATTAAATTTGCACTTGAAATCTCTATGTTCGAGCACATGCGGTGTTTATAGCTTAGATAATTTTTACTTAATTAGTGATTTGTTGATTTAGAATGAAATGCCCTAATTTTTTATTAAAGAAAGCCTTATAATTTTGTAAATTTTGGTTTAGTATCGCATTTCTACTTGCACAAAGGATTCTGATTGGTGGCAAAAGATATTTTGATTTAGATTGCTTTAACACACTACTAATGCTTAGTTTACTTGTTGAGTTTTTTTAATTTTTTAACATTATACTCAATTTACATCAATTTTAATAAGTTATGCTAATTTTAGTGTACTTTAGCCCCACTTATGCTTATTAGCTAGCATAGTAATCACCTCCACATTAGTATAAGAGTTATTAAACCCAATTTGGATTCATCATCGATTTTGAGTTTATTTCAAGTTTGTTGTGAATTTAATTCAATTAAAGCTTATTTAATTTTGAAAATTTTATAAGAAAAAAGAACTCACTTTATCGGTTTAAGCCATAGAGAATTGTAATTAGAGTTCATGAGTTTAATATTAGCCTCCCAAATTTTAGTTGCATTTTAAATGAATGTTCCATTTTTTTAATTTGCTTTAAAGGCTCCCCTTTTTCTTATTTGATGCTTTTGTTTAAAATTAGTCGGTTTTCCTACTTAGCGTTCTTAAATTAGCTCATTTCACTCTCCCCTTTTTTTTAAGTAAAAGATTTGACGTAATTTCAGCCTCCTCGTCATCCCTACATGGGGGTTGCGTCGGTGTTTTGGCTTTTCGATGCGCTCATTGAGCGTGTGATGTCTCAACATCGTGATTTTTTTTCATCTCATGCCATGATGAGCGATAAGACCTTTAAACACGAAGAAGACATACAATGCAATATATATTCCTCCCTCCTTTTTTTCTAAGTCTAAAATTTAGACAAAATTTGGTGTCTCGGCTTCATCCCCATGTAGGGTTGCATGGTATTTTGTCCACTCGGTATGCCCTGTTGAGCACGAGATCTTTAAACCTAAAGAAGACTTACAATGCAATATATATTCCTCCCCTTTTTTTTCTAAGTCCGAAATTAAATGAAATTTTGGCGATTTAGAGGGGTAGCGACATCTAACAAGTGGTGGCTTACTCAGTGCTAATGGGGAGAGTCTCGACACCACAACCTACTTTTCATCTCGTCGCATACATTGAGCACCGAGGTCTTGAAACCGAAAAAAATACAAGTATATATATATATATATATATATATATACACATTCACAAATCTCATATGTTCGATGTATTTTTTTTTGACGCAAAGCGAAGCGGTTAGGTAGGTAAATGGAATGTAAAAGCAGGAGTCGACGAGAACCAAAAGAAGAATTTACTATTCGATATTCTTCCCGGTTTACGATGGAGCGAGCAAATGGCTAAAGCGAGGGGTACGGAAATTGAAGGAAGAATTTGCCTGATGTTCTTCCTCGATTTGTGGCGAAAAAATGGGATGACTAAAGTGAGGGGTTCCGTTAGAAATCAAAGGAAAAATTTACTGACGATGTTCTTCCTCGATTTGAGCGAAAAAGGATGACTAAAGCGAGGGTGACGTCATCGAAGGAAGAATTTGCTGTTGATGATGTTCTTCTCCGATTCGGCAAAATGATGAAATTTTGATAGGTTGTGAGCTTACGAAGGATTATGAAACGGTCTAGGTTAGTGCTAGGTGAATGAGCAGACGGCTCAATTTGAAGGTCAGACCCAAGGAAGGAGGAGCGGAACAGGCCGATTGCAGCGAAAGGGCGGGAACTGGAAGGAAGAAGTAGATCTGGTGTTGTTTGGGCTTGCTATGGAGTGAACAGTGGCGGCTTGGCTTCACGGGTCATGGGTGGGATAAATGCAGTGGAATTTGTTTCAACCCGCCCGCTTGGAATACCAAAGGAGAAGATAACGGATAAAAGAAAAATTTACATAACAAATTTTTAAAATCTCCAATCATACAAGAGTACCATCTATAAATGACTTAACAATTTATCCATATATATATATATATATATATATATATATATATAAAGTTCATGAAATACACTTTAAACATAACTCGACAAAATTGACATAATTACCATCTCACAAGTCCTACCGATAAACATGATTTTCCCTTATCGGTCATTTAGTTAGGATGGTTTCACGAAAAAAAAATTTAAGCAACTAACAAATAAATAAAATTCAATGGGTCAATTATGTTGTTACATTATAGTAAACAAGAAGGTAGAACTAGTATGCATGCCAATTTTTTTTTCACATGTACATAAAAGAATTTTGCTCAAACAATCAAACATATGTGAGGTAGGTATACACAAATATTTTGTATGAACTTTTACTTTTACATTTATCATCCGTCTTGGAGTCATCATCAAAACTTTTACCAATACTCATCCAAAGGACAAGTAGCCATTATCATTACCATTTGCCAATTTTATTGACCTTTTTTTATCATTTCGTATGGGTATATTACGTCCGCCGTCTATAAGGGGTGAACTCCACTTTCAACATGCACATTTATAGCATATAATTATACTACTATGCATATTAATTCATAACTAATAGTAAATCGCTTAACTTTAAAACATGATGGGTGGCGTATGATTTAGTATTCAAGTTATTATCCAACATAAAGAAATAATAAACTATATCACAATTTATGATGAAGCGGAAAAATCATCACAACTTGCGGTCTGAAAAAAATCATAATCATATGAACATGCATTTCATCACAGAAATTAAAGACATTTTACCATAAATGTAAGAACATAATTACCCACTTTAATTTGTAGTTTTCTCTTGAACATTCTTTCCTTTAACGCTTCCTTCCTTAATTGAAATTCCTATAGAATCAAATTTTAATTATTAGAATGACTTAATATATTTCATTAAATATTTATCATACCCCTAAAATAATTTTAATTTAATTAACATATTATAAATAAATTTTATTTTCATTTAGTGTTTAACATTTCTCTTAAAATGATTTTAATCTAATTAACGATAATATAACTTAGCATAGGTTCAAAATTTTATTCAATTTGCAATCATATTTTTATATGTGAGGGTTTAATACTTAAATTACTTAACTTTGATTTATCATACATATTCCTAATTTACATTTGTTGAAATCTATAAACCCTAAAATAAACTTGAAATAACATTAAAATTAAAGCTAATAAGACTAAAATCAAATTTCAATTAAATATATATTTATAAAATTTAATTACTTACCCTCCTCTTGGTTTTGCCAAAAGACCCATGCCGTCGGCTTTAAGTCATGCACACACGCTTCTTCCCTTTTCTTCCTTGGCCACACACAGACTTGGCTGGCGCCTCCTTCATCTTCCTTGGTGACGACACACACAAGACTCGCTAGGGCACACCCTCCTCTTCTTCTCCTTCCTCTCTCTCCCTCTGCGTGTTTTGGGGATTCAATTTTGACAACCAAACCAAGCCCGCTTTCAATTTCTTCTCCTTACAACTAACCTGTGGCTATTTATTATTATTATTTTCTTTTTTTTCTTTTTTTAGTTATTACAATTTCTCCCTCTTATAAAATTTTATCCTTGAAATTTAAATGACATTAATAAATTAACATACCTTTAATTAAACAATTGAGGATAAAGTTCTCGATTTTGATTCCTTTTCCCCATAGCTTCTCGATCGATCCATGTTTTCATAGTACAGACAAATGGAATTTCCTATTCACGAGATGCTTAATATCATAATCTATAATTCTTTTCGGCTCCTCCATAAAAGTGAGATCTAGTTGAATATCAATAGGATCCATAATAATTTTGTTGGCTTCATCACTAATATATTTTGTAAGAGAAATATGAAACACATTGTGCACTCCTTGCATCCGAAGGTAAATCCATCTATAAGCCACTTTCCCAATTCTTTCCAAGATTTCATATGAACCAATATAAGCGTGGGCTCAACTTTTCAACTTTACCAAATCATTTTATACCTTTCATGGGGCTAACTTTAAGAATACAAATTCTCTCACTTCAAACTCTCTTGGTGATGTTTAGCATCATAGTATTTCCTCGCCTATCTTGAACAACTTTTAATATATCACGAATCAATAAGATCTTTTGATGGCTTCATCTACTACATCACCAATGATTCTTCTTTCACCTATCTACCCAACAAAGCTGTTCGCATTTATTTCTATACAATGCTTCATAGGGAGCCATACCAATACTTGCTTGAAAGCTATTATTGTAGGCAAACTCAATCAAAGGCAAATGAATTTCTCAATTTCCTCCAAAATCAAAGATACAAAGTCTAAGTAAATCTTTAAGTGTTTGAATTGTTCTTTACTAATATCGGTTTGAGGATGTAATGCGACTAAAGTAAGCTTACTCTAAAGCTTCTTGAATTGATTTCATAGGCACGAGAAGCACAAATTTATTATAACCGTTACACATCAATCAATGTAATCATATGTAATTCTCTTCATAAAATTTATCATCTTCCTATACCGTTTGATTATGATTATACTTATGTCCCTAATTATAAAACTTTGCTCGATACCACTCTTGTCATGACCTGAGCTTGGAATACCAAGGTGGAATGACTCAGGATAAAAGAAAAACTTACATAACACTTCAAATTTTTTTATAAAATCTCATACAAGAGTAACTTCCACAAATGACTTAAAATTTATCCACATATATATATATATATATATATATATATATATATATATATATATATATATATATATAAACAAAGTTCATAGAAATATACTTTAAAAGAACTTGACATAATTGACATAATTACCTATCTCTTGAAGTCCCTCTGACGATAAATATGACTTTTCCCATTTAGTTAGGATGGTTTCCAAAAAAATTTAAGCAACTAATAAATGAATAAAATTCAAGTCAATTATCTTTGTTACACTATAGTAAACAAGAAGGTAGAACTAGTATGCATGCTAATTTTTTTTACATATACATAAAAGAAATTTTCTCAAACAATCAAACATATGTGAGGTAGGTATACATAAATATTTTGTATGAACTTTTACTTTTACATTTATCATCGTCTTGGAGTCAACGTCAAAACCTTTACCAATACTCATCCAAAGGACAAGTAGCCATTACCCCATTTGCCAATTTCATTGGCCCTTTTCATCATCATTTAGGTGTGCGAGTACTTTCGTCAACTAGTACCATAAGGTGGTGAACTCCACTTTCAACATGCACATTCATAGCATACAATTATGCGGTTATGAATATTAATTCATAACTAATAGTAAATCGCTTAACTTTATAATATGATGGCATGACAATATGATCTAGCATTCAAGTTATTATCTAACATGAAGAAACATTAAACTATATCATAATTTATGAAGAAGCGTAAAAATTATCACAACTTGTAGTACAAGAAAAGGTCATAATCATATGAACATGTATTTTTACCATAAATGTAAGAACATAATTACCCACTTTAATTTGTAATTTCTCTTTAACCTCTTTTCCTTTAACGCTTCCTTCCTTAATTGAAATTCTTATAGAATCAAATTTTAATTATTAGAGTGACTTAATATATTTCATTAAATATTTATCATTCCCCTTAAAATAATTCTAATTTAATTAATTAGCATTATTATAGATAAATTTTATTTCATTTAATGTTTAGCATTTCTCTTAAAATGATTTTAATCTAATTAATGATAATATAACTTAACATACGTTCAAAGTTTTATTAAATTTGTAATCATATTTCATATGTGAGGGTTTAATACTTAAATTATTTAACTTTGATTCATCATACATATTTCCAATTTACATTTCTGAAATCTATAAACCCTAAGTCAACATTATAAACCCTAAAATAAACTTGAAATAACATTAAAATCAAAGCTAATAACACTAAAATCAACTTTCAATTAAACATATATTTATAAAATTTAATTACTTACCGCTCCTCTCGATTTTCCCTAAGACCCGTGGTAGTGCTTCAAGCCGCATACTTCTTCCTTTTCTTCTCTAGGACGCTGCGACTTAGTTAGCTGTGCTCTCCTTCTTCTTCCTTGGCGACGACACCAGGCTGGTAACGCCCTCCTCTTCTTCTCCTTCCTCTCTTCCTCTATCGATGTTTTTTAGGGTTCGATTTTGACAACCCAAACCGCCATTTATTTCTTCTCTCCTTACTTGTCGTCGAGATGGTTTATTATTTTTTCTTTCTTTTTTTTTTTTTATTACATGGTGGGCGGGGCCGTGGGTTTGGAGGTGGACGAGCGTGGCAGAGTGCGCTTTGTGGGAGATAGAATGATCATTGTGGAACACCCTGCGGAGAACGGCGGGATCCATGGATCTGCAGCTATTAATTTTAAATTAATTGAAATTATTTTAATTTAGATTTCATGCCCATAAATACACATAGTCAATATATATATATCAATTTAGGGTAATTCCATTGTTCGCAATGTGTGTCTTTTCACGATCGAGACCGCTTTGGTTGAGTTGGCAAATTGAGTTAATTTATTTCGTAATGCGCTTTATTTTGACCCTTGATTTTCATGCAAACTTGTCCTGAGTGTGAACGTCTTATTTGATACATTTTGGCATTTAAAAGCCAATAGCCATCAATTTTGCTAACATAGGTCATTTGATTCTCGGCACTCGACCTCGATATGCATCGCACGCTGGCTTCGGCGGCGGTTGATCATCAAGTCGTGTAATATTTATATCGACTAATTTTGACATTCGAGCGAGATGGAGAAGTCCGTTCGTCGATCGGAGATCATTTGAGTTGATTTTGGTGATGTCCATACATTTGAGTCTCAATTTGCGTCTTTGTCACTTCAAATCACTCGACATTTGCACTGGTCCAAACGGCGGATAGTCTCATTTGATAGATTATGATGTTTTGAAGTCAACGGGTAATCAATTTTATGAACGGAAGTTGTTGGACATCATCACGCTTCCTCGGTATGCGTGTCAATGCCTTGATAACTCTAGCTTATCGATTGATCGTTAAATTTTGCAATATTTATATTCTCAATTTCGGCGTTCGAATGCAACAATGAGTCGTTTGTCGATCGAGGTCGTTTCAACCATTTTCTGGCGCCCATATATTTTGAGACGATTCTGTACGACGAGTCTGTCGAACTAAACTTGAGAGCTTGACTTTGACTTTGACTTTGTGGCACATATGGAGAATTACCTATAATGGTTCATAGTTTTCTAGCAAGAAACTTACTGAATTTTGAAATTCTAATGAGGTTGACCTCAAATCAACTTCCATCGGTTAACCTCAAAGTAATAGTCAAGCGCTGCCTTTAAAGCAATTCATCATCTTCTGAGCAAACTCTCTGTCAAGAAAATTTGTGGACAAATGAGTTGCCATCCAGTATAGGAGCTTACAAAACAACTTCATAAAGAATTATTACAAAATCGTCATACTATCTTACATTTTGCATTAAGGCAGTTATCCCAGCTAAATATATAATCCTTCATCCTGAATCAAAGAAACAATCTTATTGTAATAGAACATATTTCACGTTGATTGCACAACAGTGCTGTCGACTTACAAGACAGACTTGATCTTCTTCTTGAGCTTTACTTTTCAAATTGTTCAAGTGGAAGATGGATTGAGCAGAATTTTAACTCTTAAGTTCACACTTAGAGAATTCCAACTCGATGATTTAATTCGCAGAAAAGTTAAGAACTAGTGAAAGGGAAGACTTCTTTGACGTGGAAAGGACTCTATATTGTCAGAGAAAACAGAGAAAACAGAGGAAACAGAGCCTACAAACTACAAATAAGCGATGGCTGCTTACTTCTAATAACTATGAATTATGACGATCTAAAGCTATTTCATGCAGAATCCTATACCACTACCTCTATGGTTCTTTACAGGATCAATGTTGTTGATCAACAATGGCGAAGGTAAGTCAGGACAAGATATCTTTTCCGAGCTTAGACTTAAAAAATGTTCTTAGTTCTTAGTAAGTCTTCAACTGGAAAATTTACACTCTCGTTCTGTTTTCTTTTGTAAGGCAAATGTATTATTCTTTTGTTATTGTTTCATCTTCAACACAAAACAATGCAACTTTCATTAATTTCTTTATCGAGTTTTTTTTTCCTAACGTATGAAATAGCTTGTTTGAGATTCTGAAGTCGCGACAGAAATAAACTGAAGTAAAACAGTTAAGGATAACTCTTGTTTTTATTACATGACCTTAAGAGATCTATTCTTAGTAATCCATTTGCATATCTCATACAAACAGCCATTCCCAGTAAGAAATAGAGAGCATATAAGGATTCGTCTGGAGAATAGCACACCACAGAAACTAAAAGCGGCCTCTTCTCCATGTTCTTAGGACAAACCATAGCATAACACAGATAATAACAACGAATAGAACTACAAGCCGAAAAGAAAAAGTCGCAATGAATCCAGCGCGGAGCTGAGCCATGACTTCAGCACTTTCAGCGCCAACTACTTCGGCTAGAACACGGCATATATATATATATATATATATATATATATATATATATATATATATATATATATATATATCACACAATTATTATGCATTTACATATCTAATATTTAAAGTTTGATATTTATAAATATAGCATTTTTTTATGTTTGAGAAGATGTATTTCTTTTAAAAAAATATAATGATGATATTATTTTTTGATGTAATATTAAATATTTGGGTGCTATTTATGTAAATATAAAAATTTAAGTATTAGATATGTAAATATATATGAATTATGTGCTATGACTGTAAATGCCACATAATTGGGTAAAATCATAAAACAAGTAAACACAACAAGACTCGGATTAAGAATGAAAAATAATAATTTTGAGGAAAAAAAAAACAGGAGATATGTTGGTGGTTCTGTCTCTGTATTTAAAATAACTGTTGTGTAGAACTTCAAAGAAAGATCTTGCCGAAATCTTTCCACCTATAATCAAGGTAAAAAAATATAATTAAAATATCAAATAACAAACAATGGTTATGGCTAGTTTATTTTTGCTTTCATGTTAATCCCTCTGCTTCATCACAGAAGTCCTCCAAGTTAAGATTACCAGGTGCAGTCTTAACTGGCAAGTTACTCGGATAAACTCAAAACAAAGAAATCTTTCAACTAGAAATATGAAGGATTACATAGACCGCTTCTGGATATGTATTAATGACAATAAATTGTTTAGACTGAATCACTTCAAGTTTCATTTCATTTCTCTTACCCACCAAAGCTCAAAAAAATATGATAGAAACTCTTATACTATCATCATCACCATCATTAGCTTTGTCTCAACAATTTAAGATCAGAATAGTGAAAAACTCTTAGAATCATAACATTAATTGCGTATGCAGTTTAAAGAGCTTGAAACTAGCCAAAACTTCAGTTTTCTGCGAGCAAATCTGAATTCAACATATTTAACATTCAATGTGAGGCCCAAGGGGATGATTATCTGCACGTTAGTTCATGCATCAGAGAGGTCTTAACCAAGCCACAGACCACAGTGTAACTATTTAATGAGTAACACATACAACTGGTTGTCCTAAGTGTGATAAGACAAAGATTCAAAAGGAAATTATGAGTGCATTTGCAGCGGCAACGAGAAAAGTTCCACGGGTTCCTTTTTGTTAGACTGCTTTTAGAAAATTTATGATGAAAAATTATATTTTTAAATTGATTTATTAAAATATAATGACTGCTCGAAAATTAATATCTTACTTTTTTAAACAAATTTTTTAGAAAATAGATTCATTACTATATTTTTATATCATATAATTAATTCTATGTCAATGAGAAGCCCTCATTCTCCGTATACCACTTATCTCTTTCTCTCTCGTTTTACTAGATTTGTAACACTTAGATAGTTTTTTTTTCAGCAAAAGCTATATCGTTTTTTTTTTTGGAAAAAATTTGAGGACTGAAGCCCAATTATATTCCAAAATAATGGTTACAAAATGACAGATATTAATCTCTTGAAGGACATAAGAGATAAGTAAAACTAAAATTACAAAACAGAACTATATCCTGCAGCAGAAAACTATAGAAACAAAAAATAGAAGGAAGAAGACTGATAAGACTATAGACTCAGAGCCACAAAACTCATCAAAATAGATGATTAGATAAGCACAAAGCGTTCGAATCAAGCAGGAGTTCCAATCATAGAAAACCCACTCACTGTAATCAAAAATCGCCTTCCAGACGATTCCCCAAGGAACCAGCCATGCGACAGAAAAAGAAACCAAACTGAGAAAGGGAACCGTGGTTGCAGAGATGATCATCCAGGTGAGAGAGACATAATGCTTGGCAATAATCAGATATATAGTGCTTGGAAAAAGACTCATCATCGTCCGAAATAAATATATAAAAGAAATCAATATCAGGACTCTTTCAGAAGATAATCTCAAGAGCAACAGAAACTCCATAGAACGATATAGAAATCATCCAAAAAAAACCGCAGGCAGCTATTGAAGCTATCGAGAACCCATCCACTACCTTCCAGATTAGGCAAAATTATGGAGGCTTATAATTTCTCCACTTTTGTAGCAGCTCTTGAACATAATTAGGCCGGGTTGGTTTTATTTTCCAGCTAAGCATTCTAGCAGAAACCCTTTCTCTGTAGTTAACAGAGGAAAAAGTTCTAGAAGAAGAAGAGTATACCCGGTTATTCCTTTCTCCATAATGTGTAAACAAGTACAGCAATGATAAGGAAATGTAGCCTATGCAATAATTTATGCTCAGCCTCATCAATGAAATTTAGCACCTGTTGAAGAGAGGATTGGAGAAGTAGAAAGCTTCCTCAGGAATAAGAGCTCTAACCAGTTTCATAGGCATGGACATTCAAAAAATAAATGATGTGATTCAAAAACTGAATACAAAACAACAATGAATTGGGCCAATTCCTTTTTTTCAAGCATATCTGAAGTTTTCAGCCCATTTTAAAAGTCATCCAATAATAGAGAGATAGCTAATAGCATAACCCTTAAACCAAATACCGTTAGTCCAATCCAAAGATGGATGGGAATCAAAATAGCATCTCTAAATTCTTTAGAGGAAAGAGATTTGGAGCTGTATCAATAAATAAGATTCTCATCAATTTTAATAGAGTATCTAATATTATTTGAGCACACAAAATATTTGAGACCGTGAGAGTAGAAGGAGTAACAGCTATATCGTTTTTTTTTTTGGAAAAACAGCTATATCGTTAAAAACTGAACAACTTTTCTATTATGTCGGTATCTGTATCACAGTTTTAATGGCCGCCAGGAGAAGAAGGTAACAGAACATTGAACCCACGTGCTAAAAAAAAAAAAAAAAAAAAAAAAAAAAAAAAATGCCAGATGAGTTGCTGTCTGTCCTGGAAGTTCGAGCCATTACCTTTTTTCCAATCAACATCAAAACAGCTTTCCCAGTTAATGTAAAAGTAATTATTACTACCAGCTTTACAGCATTGCGTTGGAATAGTATTGTACTTAGGTGAGTGAGACTGCTCTCCTGTATATAAGATATTTTAATCTAATAATTAAGAATTTTGACTTTAAATTAAAATTTTGAGTTTAAATTTTTGTATATATATATATATATATATATATATATGATTTATGTGAGTTTATAATTAAATTCGCTTAAATATCTCTCTCCTCTCAAAAAAAAAAAAAAAGAATTCTCTATGATTATAATGATAATCATAGAAATGTAGATGAAGAATATCAACCATCAATTCACTTTGGATGGCTGAGATTCAAACCATTCTTTTCTAAAGCCTCAAAACTTTGATGAGATGAATCTCAACAATCCAAAATGAATTGGATGGCTAGGATTCTCCGATTACACTTCTACAATTATTATGATAGTGAAGAGGATTCACACTATTAAAAAAATATATGTTTGTTTTTTATTAGCTTAAGAATAATTAAGATATTTTAGGACATAAATAAGCGATAATATGAATCTAATAAGAAGTGAGTGAATTGAGAAGGACCTTATAGAGAGTTTTTCTATAATAATAAGACCTAAGTTCAAACCACATACAAACCACTAACATTTAATTTAAGTACTTTCACAAATAAGCAATGCTTCATTATGAAAAAATGTAACCATAATTCAAGCGAGTGTCAATCAACTTTGTTAAAATTTATAGTCGACGGGTGCATAATCAATGCATAAACTAAAATATTTTGAGACTAGCAACATCATCACAAATATTTCTAATAAATCTCTAATATTTTTCATAAGGAAACTAAAATGTTATAAATTTCAATAAACTTCTAATATTTTTAACAGAACAATCACTATGGTACATAAGCCTGTGGCAAAACATTTTTATTAAATTTTAGTTTGTTACTAAATATAGACCACATGATAGAATATGTGTATGCTCATATCAGAATATAGCTCTATATTTGCCCTCCATAGTGTAATTACCTTTTATAAACAAATAACTCCATGTCCATTACAGAACACAACTGCTACTCTTCAATATTTTGTTGATTGGTTGGATCAATCTGTACATAACAAAATCACTACTATAAAGTGCTAGGAAAAGCCTAAATAAGTTCTAATAAATAAAAAAAATTTAGTACATATATATATATATATATATATATATATATATATATATATATATATATATAAAGAAAATTTATAAATACATTATAAAGAGGAACATTTAATTATCAAAGAAATCAGTGTCTTGAATAATGATCTTCGTTTATTTGAGTTCTCACCTAACTATAAAATGAGTATCATAGTGATGTTGATGATAGGCTTCTTTAAAGAAGAGGTAGATATTCATGGAATAAGTAATTGCATGAGTAGATACAAGTTTTATCTTAATATATTACCTCCATATGCATCCACCACACATTCACTCTCTAACATTATTAGAACAGCACTTAGACTCATTTGCACCAATGAAAGCTAAACACACATTTATTTTCCATTTTTTATTGCTTTTTTTGTCTTATGAGTATGGGAGTTATCTTATTCCTCTTTGAAAAGAACTTTAAAATGCGGATATTGAGATACTTTACTTCCCCTAATGCATAAGTCTTATGTAAATTTACTATAATCATTGGATAATGATAAAAGAGCTCTTCTCTCAAGCTGTTGACCTCCACATATGTGTCATAAATCAAAAGCCCACAAGTTAAATTCGATGGACTTGGCGATAGTCGCAAATCGGGTTCAAAGACATCATCGAAAATGGTTGAAACGACCTCCATTCAACGAACTTCACCGTCGCGTTGAATGTCGAAATTGATCAATATAAATATTGCAAAATCTAATGATCAATCGATTAAGCCGAGCTATCAATGTGTCGACACGCATATCGAAGTTAGGAAGCTGCGGCGAGGACTAAATGACCTCCGTTCATGCAATTGATTGGGCCGTTAGCTTCAAAATGTCAAAATATATCAAATGAGACTATCTCGCTCAATTGACGAGTCTGCAAATGTCAAATGATTTGAAGTGACGCACGTAAATCAAGCAAATGTATTGGGCGTCACCAAATCAACTCAAATGACCTCCGATCGATGAGCGGACTTCTCCATCGTATTCGAGAATGTCAAAATTGGCCAAGATATAAATATTGCACGACTTGATGAACAGCCGATCAAGCGGTCGAAATGCGTCACGCATATGTCGGTCGAGGCGACGCAAGTCAAATGATCTCTGTTTGCAAAATTAATCACACCATTAGCTTCAAACGCCAAAATCTATCAAGTGAGACTATTCACACTCAATTGGGCAGTGCAAAATCGGCGTTGAAGCGGTGACGCGCATTTTGATGATTGATTCAATTTCAAATGGTCTCGATCACACGGATGCACCATTGAGTTTAGAATAATGGAATTATCCTAAATTGATATATATATATATTGACTATGTGTATTTACGTGAAATCCAAATTAAAATAATTTAAATTAATTTAAAATTCCCAAATTACCTCCATGCCCACCCATTGCCCTCATATTTTCATTTTTGAAAAGAGCCTAATTCAAAAAAAAAAAAAAATTGAAAAATAACTTCTCCCCTCTCATTCTCAGCCCATTATTTGGCTTTTTTTCCTCTCATTTTCCAATTTTTCATTTCTCCCTCTTGCCCTCTCTCCGTTGGAAAGAAGAAAAAGAAAATAAAAATAGAAAGTCTCCTCCTCTGAAATTTCCTCTTGATTTTCGATCCGATTTGCCATTATTGGCCATCCAGGTGTCCCAATCCAATTCTCGCCGATGAAATCGCACTCACTGTTGTGGCGAGAATTCAGCGATCTTCGTCGGCCCGATCCAACCCGCACAAACCCATCCGTGAACCCGTCCGCCTCTGCGTAGCTGGACCATCAGCGTGACCTTCGCACTTCAGCGTCTGCGCTAGACCCTCGACTCGCTCTCCCGCGCTCAATATCGACTGCGTCCCCGGTCTGTAGCCATTCAACGCCACGCCCACCTTCTTTGCTGGTCGGTCAGCCATTTTAACCCCAAAGCCGTGATGCCGCATCCAACCAGAACCCTCAACCCGCCTTGACGACCTTCATTTTGTCTGCTTGCGCATTTTTTTACGGCGGACCATTTCAAGCGAATTCGGCCCTGCCATTCTATTCAGGCCATCACCTTCAACGACCTAAACTTCGGCACATTACGCCCCAATCCTTCCCAGATATCGCCACGCTCGCCATCGTCTTGAATAAGTCTACCATTTGATAAAGATTTATGTTGAAACAAGTCGTAGAAGAGGCAAAGAAGGTGTTTGATGAAATATCGAAGAAAAAAATTATATATGCATATGCTTATCTTTATGCAGTTTGAAGGCCTCATCATGCTCATCGACGTGGATGAAATTCGGCCGTAGTGTTCGGGACACCACTCGTTATGCTCATCGTAGGCGTGCAAGTGATTGAAGGCTCGTCATGCTCATCGGTACTAGATGAAATCCATGTGGTGTCGAAGAACCGCCGCTACGCTCATCGATATCGTTATTGAAGGCCTCGTTATGCTCATCGGGGCATGGCGAGATGAAAACCGAGAGGTGTTTCAAAACAAACCGTCATGCTCATCGAGGTGTGACGGGTAAGCCAAAATAGTTCGATGTAGCCCCATGGGATGAATGAATCTTGCCAAAATGCTACCAAATTTGGAATATTTGCATATATATATTTACTTTTATGCTGATTGAAGGCCTCGTGCTCATCGTGTAACGGATTAAAGGTCGGCCGAAGTGCTTCAAAATACCCGTCATGCTCGTAGGCGTTCGGGTAGGCCAAAACGATTGTAGCCCTTTCTGCGGGGATGAAGGCTGGAATCTTTGCCGAAATTTGTAATTTAATTAATTCTGAATATATTGCTTGCATTTCTTCTTGCGACTTTTAAGATCCTGCTAATGCCCATTAGGCGTAGTGGTGTGAGCAGTGGTGTCGCACACACTTATGCTCATTAGGGTGTGCAGAGTAGGCCAAAACACCCTCGATGCATCTATCTTGGGGATGCACGGAGGTTGCCTAAATTATGTCAAATCTTTTGACTTAGAAAAAATGAAAAATAAAAGAATCAACTTAAGAATGTCAAATGAAACCTAAAGCTAAAATTCAAATTAAAAACTCTAAACAACAAAAGGGGAGGAAAAATAGAATACAACAAACACAAAAGTAAAATAAAAGAAGAGAGGAAATGAAAGCAACTATCACGGATAAATCTTCTTTTAAAATAACAAATTAAGCTCTTTTGGAATCAAAATCAAAATGCATTCTTACCGGATCATGCAACTCTTTGTACAAGCGCATGGAAAGGCGATACTAAATCAAAATCTACAAAATCATAAAGATTTCTTTGATAAAAAATTAAGGAATTTCATTCTAATTGATTTTCAAAATCAATGATTTCATTAATTAGATGAAATTAGTTCAAATTTATAAACATCTGCATGTGGACATAGAGATTTCAAGTGCAAATTTTAATGTCCTAAAAGGCTACATAAATTAGAATAAAAATAAAAATACAAAATCAATCTTATACCTATGAAATAAAAAAGCTAAATTCTTAAATACACTCGCATGGGCCCCGATACTATCTTTGAATGTTTAAATTCAAGTGTCTGAGGATGTTGCTTGCTTCTGTTTAGTCTTTTGACTTGGTCGTTAATAAAACCTAAAACCTATAAAAGAGTTTTAAATCATGAAATATATGAGAAATTGATTCTATCTAGTGATAGTAGATATAATCCTCTATTAGCGACTAGCGAGTTGGCAGATTTAAAGCTCTTAAACATATTCAAATTAATTAATTTTCTAATCAAATTAACTCAAATTAAATATCAATCTCTAAAAACTATTTAAATGAAATCTAATCATTAAAAGTTTAAAGCAAACTCAATCTATTCATAATTAAGAAACAAACACTACATAAAGTCTTAAATACACTCGCATGGGCCCGACACTATCTTTGAATGCTTAAAATCAAGTGCCTAAACATCTTTGTGGTTGTTTCCCGGTTTAGTCTTATGACTGTCGGGTTAACAAAACCTAAAACCTATAATAAGAGTTTCAAATTAGTGAAATATCGATAAATTGATTACGTCAGTGACGGTAGATCTAATCCTCTGTTAGAGCTAAACAAGTTGGCAGATCTAAAGCTCTTAAATATATTCAAATTAATCAATTTTTCAAATCAAATTAAATAAAAATACAAAATAAATCTCATAATTCAAACATAAAATTATCTAAAATTATTATACACCGCCCCGACACTACCACGAGTGCTTAAATTTAAGTGTCTCAGGATCTTTTATGTTGCTTCCGATTTAGTCTTAGGATTGGTGAGTTAACAAAACTTAAAACCTATAATAAGAGTTTCAAATTAATGAAATATCTGATTACGTCGTGGCAATAGATCTAATCCTCTATTAGCGACTAACAGTGACGATCTAAAGCTCTTAAATATATTCAAATTAATCAATTTTTCAAATTAAATTAAGTAGAAATCTAAAACTTCTTAAATGAATATTTATCAATAAAACTTAAATCCAACTCAATCTATCTACCTTATTTGCTGTGGCTAAGAAAACTTTAGCTCACAAAGGAGCCAATGTCAAATCAAGTGTTACGCTATGTTCACTCTCAATCAATCTCACGCTAATAAGGGCGTGGCTCGTGTCCTCGACTACGTGGCTTGGCCAAGTAGGCTCCACAGATAAAATAATTACGAGAGTCCTCCGATCGGGTGGTTTAAATTCGACTCCATTATATTATGATCACGAGTGTATGCTCCCCAATGGCTCGTCCTTTGAGTTGTGAATCATAGGGTATACTTGATAGGGAAAATAGCCCTCTGTCCCAAGGTAGACTTAAGATTATCTTCTTAAATAAATAACTAAGCTATAAACACCTGTGGGCCCCAAAACTTTACTAAATGCTAAAATTTAAATAGGATCTTTTGTGGGTTGCTTCCAGTTTAGTCTTAGGACTTGGTAGGGTTAACAAAACTTAAAAACTTATAATAAGAGTTTCAAATCAAGAAATATCTAAGAAACTTATTTTATCGGTGACAGTAGATTTAATCCTCTATGTAGCTAAATAGAGTTGAATCTAAAGCTCTTAAACATTCAAATTAATCAATTTTTCAAATCAAATTAAGTAGCAAAAATCAATCTCATAGCTAAAAAATAAAACTACCTAAATTCTTAAATACACCCACATGTGCCCCAACACTATCTTTGAATCAAATTCAAGTTTCTATTAGTCAACAGCAAAATTAAGAGTCTCAAATCAAGAAAATATCTGAGAAATTGATTCTATCGGTGATAATAGATCTAATCTGTTAGCGCTAAGCAGTCGTTAGGATCTAAAGCTCTTAAACATATTTAAATCAAATCAAATCAGTAATAAAAGCTGAAATGAAACTCTATCATTAAAACTTAAATCAAACTCAATCCATCCACTTTTGTAACTTTTATTGGGGTGACAAATTAATAAAACTCTAGTTCACAAGGAGCCAATGTCAAATCAAGTGGTGCTATGTTCACTCTCAATCAATCTCATGCCGGAAGGACGTGACCCATGTCCTCGAGGTGTGGCCAAGGCTCCACAGAAGCAAGCAATTATGACCGAGTCCTCCGATCGTGGTTTGGCCGCCCGCTCCATTATATTACGATCACCACCGTAGCGTATGCTCCCCAATGACTCCGCTCTTTGAGTTGTGAATCATAGGGTATACTTGATAGGCAAACAACCCTCGTCAAAGGTAGACTTAAGTCTATCTCCTTGACACACCCAGTCTACAAGGATTTCTTGGATGATGTAACCCATTTGTTGCATGAGGATCCTTCTATCGGTTGGGTCGACCTCCTCGACTAAGTAGACTGGGACCGCATTGCTTCGGGATGATGGAACCATGGGATCTAGATTGGGCACGCCATCATTCCCCAACCATCCGAGTTTAAATGATAAATTTCATATCTTAAATTACTATATATGTTGCTACTATATGCTATGCTTATCTAACGACTAGCCTTAATCGAAAGTTCTCTCTCACTTAGGGAGGGTAATTAACTAGGGGCTTGTGCCTATAGGAAACCTAGAACCGAGATCTAAAGTTCTCACAAAATGAGGACTAAAATCTTTGGGTAGTGTCTTATCTACTATTCCATCCGTCTTCAAAATTTCACATTTAAAACACTCTTTTTTATTGAAGAGGTTGGTGGCTAATTTTGGAGCCCACACCTACAGGTGCATGTACCACCTATTTCTAATGGCTACTCAATCGAGAAGATTTCTTCTCATTCTTGCGATTATTTAACCAAGTGAGTTGAAGCTATCTCAACACTTTCAATTACCAAGTTGATATCAATAGGGTGTCAACTCGTGTATCGAATTACCCAAACTTGAATAGTAATCAAGTCCATTTCAAATTGATTTTGAGTT
The DNA here is from genome assembly GCA_021442155.1 of Cymbidium sinense. Classification (NCBI taxonomy): domain Eukaryota; kingdom Viridiplantae; phylum Streptophyta; class Magnoliopsida; order Asparagales; family Orchidaceae; genus Cymbidium; species Cymbidium sinense. Next base: position 5,787,633 of record CM038230.1, read on the forward strand.
AATAAAATCAATTTAAACCCAAAAAATAATAATTGAGTATATATTTAAATCCAAATTGGCGTGAATAATCGGTTAGCCCAAGCCCCATTTTTTGAGACAAGTTTGGGCTTGGTCATTTGTTTGACATCTTTAGATATCAATTTTCTTAGGTATAAGAGTTTCATATCCTTGATTGCCTTTAATAATCATTACCTTCAATGGTTCATAATTCTATAACAAGGAGCTTATTGAGTTTTGCAATTCATCAACCTCAAGTAAACGTCCATCGCTTATCCTCAAAGTAGGTTAAGCGCCATTGAAGCAATTCTTCATCTTCTCAACAAACTCTTTGTCAAAATTTTTTGGACAAATGAGTTGCCATCCATTCTATGAGCTTACAAAACAACTTCATAAAGAATTATTACGTAATCGTCATACTATCTTACATGCATTAAGTCGCTATTTAAGCTAAATCTATAATTCTTCATCCCGAATCAAAGAACGAAACTTATTGTAATGGAACACATTTCACATTGGTTGCACAATAATGTTGTCGACTTACAAGACAGACTTGATCTTCTTGTTGAGAAATGAATGTTTGGAAAACTCTGTAATCTGGCCGCACTTTATGAGAATGACCGAAATGTTCTGTATATATGAGCTAAATAAATTTAAGCGAATGAACAAAAATAAGATAACTAATACTCATATGTAGTCATAACTCAACTAAATTATATTGACAAATTCACATCATTTAATAAATAATACTAATTAATAACACTAATATTAAAAGTACAAGTACAACAACTAGTGCAATCAAAATATTAAGCCTAATATCATGTTGATCAAATCTTTTTAAATTTTTTTCCATTGCTACCCTCTTAGCATGATCACTGTTTGATGTGTCACCCTCATATTCATCAATCTATCTAAAATAGTTGTAATCATCTCTGTTCTATTTCTTGGACACCGAGAAATTTTCTCCCATAATTTTCTTCCCTATGTGAAGTGAATATATAATATTGCAAACCACAATTGCAATACACAACTCGGACTCGGAGAGATCCTTGAAGTCATAGTTCATAAAAAATTGTATTAGCAAAAAATATTAAAATGAGGATGGGTGATATTGCAAAATATTTGATTCTATTTCTTACATGTCCGACATGAAACTAAGCAGACATGAAACTAAATGAAGAGATTCAAGGTTCAAAAATTATATCAACGTTGAATTGAAAGTTCAATTGAATGATGTAGCACATTAAAAGACATAAATATAGACATTACATTCATAGTTTTCCCTCAACACTTGTATGCAATGTGATTAAATTAAAGTAGGTACAATAACTAGATAGAGCTAATAAGGTTATACATAAATGCAAATGTATAAATTTATTTTACTAAATATGATAACAATGAGCTCTAGCGTATTTAAATAAGTTGTTAATGGGTCGCAACAAGTTTCATCTAGGATGAAAACATTGTTTTCTATATTTATTTGAGCTAAAACATAATCATGCTATTAAAAGAAGTATAAATACTTAAATATGATAGAAATTTAATGAACTTAATTGAGAATATTTAAGTTCATGCCAATACTTTTATCTAAAGTACATTTGGATTGGCCAAAAACATGAGATTTAGATCAACAATGATTCAAAGGGAGAAAAGAGTCAAAATAGTCTCTAAAATATTTAAGAGGCTAATATGCCTAATTTAGTCTATTGACTACTCAAATCAAATCGATCTAAAATAGTCTCGGGCTTCTCAAATATAATACAAAATAATCTAAGAAGGGACTATTTTAGATCATACTCGAGGGTCAAGAACTATATCAAATACATTTGCAATTGGAGACTAAAGATCCCCATAAATAGTTTGCAAACCATTTTACTCTTTTCTTGATTCAAAAGTGTATGCATAAATAATGTTGTAAGTAACTCTCTTCAAAATCTTTCTTATTAAAACAAAAGACAAAAAATGGATTACAAGAAGACTGCTATATGATGAGACATGTTAAAAGAAATTGGAAGCAAAGAGATATTAATTCATGATTAAAATCACCATTACAAATCGAAAATGATAAGAATCACTTGATTTAGAGGACAAGTAGATTGTTTGTGGAACATAAGAAAAGAGAAAACTCTTATCCCTTCAAAGAATGTCATTTTAATTTGTATTAAAGAATAATGGCTCATATAACATGTAGATATATTTTCATATTGCATACAATCATGCTTCATACCTTCATAGGCACCTTATTAATAGGATATCCCCTATTTTTATAAGTAATAACTTCTTGGGTTAAGTACTATAAGAAACATCCCACTTTATACTTTTGCAAGAATTCATCAAATGACCAAAAAAACATTTTTTATTTTATGACATTTTAAACAATTTACATGAAAATTTTCAATTATTACATGATGCTAAAAGAAGTCACATTAAATACATGTGATAAATCAAATGGCAATACAAAATGAATAAAACTACCATTGAGCCATGATTTGAGGTGTTACTGAAAGCATAATGATAATTTTAGTTTAATGACTATATTACCTCTTTATGTTAACATATATTTAATGTGGCATGTTCTATCATTGCATATTTGATATTTTCTATGAGAAACAATCAAATTATCATCAAATTTGTAAACACAATAATTATGTCATTTTTAAAATGTTAGCGACCAAACTATAAAGTAGATTAAATTGGATAATTTTTAAGTACTTACCCTAAAAGCAAAGAAATAATTGTTGACATGATGATGAGACCTAATAAATAATAATTTGAAGAGTCGACATCATCTATTCACCAAAATGCCGATATCTCATTTTAGATAGATCTTAATCTCAAATTATGCACACTAAGTATGTATGAATGCTAAATTCTAAACCGGACATAAGTGATGGATCAAAGTCTCGTAAGATGTTTATTGTGAATGCTCTATATTGAAATTAGCATTATGGATGCTTCCAAAAAAATGACTTCCATTTTTCTTCTAACAAACAAGTAACAAATGGTGCGATTTAATATATGGAAGCCTAAGTGGGCATGCGTATTAGGATGTAATGACAAGCAAATCACTAAATGTGTATATGCCAACGATAACATATACAAGAAAACATCATAATCCTTTAATGGAAAATAACTTCACTCTTTACTGGTAAATGAACAAGAGCACAAAGGCAATACTAAATGGAATGTCCTAAATGCGAGGACAAAAAAATCCTCGTAGGTCACAAATCAATTGTCACAATCACATTCAATCATGGCATCCAATTTTATGACATAATGCACAATAATAGTTAATGATAATAAAAAAATCTATCCTAAAATTGTTTAAATATTAGCATTTCTAAATAAGGTGCAAATGCATGAAAAACATAAAATTATGGAATCTAAAATAAAAAAAATAATAAAAAAATGTAATCCATTTGGAAATTGTTAGCTCATAAACATCAAATAGAAAAATAAAAGGACCATGCCATCAATCTAAGAGAAGAATCAAAAGACCTTTAAGGAACAAAATTTGATTGTGAAGCTCTAGATGGCTTCCTAGAGAATGGCATAGCATAGTTGTATGTCAAAGCTCCATCTTTTCTAGGAGAGGTACTTCTAGAAATTCAGGTCATTATAGAGTGCATAGATTCCTCATCATCATCAAATTTGCAATAGAACCCTTACCAGGAACTAAAATGGTCTCTCTCTTGACTATGTGATGAACTGATACTTCTTGAACTAGTTGGTGAGAAAAATTTCCCTCCATGTTTCATTGATAATTCCCTCTCATTTGTAGATGCTAGAGAAGAACCTCTCACATGTGAAACTGGGCAGCTTTAAGTTCATGAAACAAAATTCAATTTAGGGAATTCTTACCGCTATTGTGTTCACGTTAAGCTGAATTATTGCCTTGCACATCGATTGAGATTGCCTAATTCATTCTGGGCTCTCCATGGTGAATTCTTTGTCATTAGATGTGCTTAAGGATTATTTAATTGCTTTTCAAGGAAAAACTTATTTTTATTTTGTTTTCACTATTTTACCTTTGAAATCAATACATTTAAGAGATTTTGAAAGAAATTACGAGTTTAAAACCAATGTTGACTTCTAGGCTCTAGCTACTTCCAATCAAATCCAGATCAAACAAAATTTTCCCTTTCTTAAAAATATATTTTTAACCTTCAAGCAACCAGAGAGTTCATATGTTACGTAGAACTCTCATGCAAATTCATGTATTACGCATCAAAATAGGATTTTGATAAGTCTGTTGTGGTATTTGGTCGATGCTTCTTTACCTTCATGAATGGTGCTAATATTTTGTTTACTTTAGAAATGTTTGGATGTTCCTCAACCAATCTTTTGTCTTCTCGGTGTGTGTGTGTGTATCAAGTTATTTGATATTATCTTGCTCGCTTGTTAGAACATTTTCTTTCATTTCTTAGTTATAGATAGATGTGAGAAGATAGATGTACTAGCGACAAAGCAAAAAACCTTCGCATGAGTCTACTCTCCATCTTCCAGGGACCTTTTCAATCGCAATATTAACTTAACAATTATCTTTAGAGACAAGTTAGGAAAAAGATGTTAATTAATCTCATTTCAATTAATTTCCTTTCAAATGAAATGGACTTAGGAAAAGATTAGGAAATAGGTCCTCATCCCATTTCCTTTGCCCATTCACCATTCAAGTTAATTATTTAACATGGCCAACAACACATGGCATTGAATGCTTATATTTTACGTAGGTTAGCTAAATCGATGATGGTATTGTGGGGTTTTTCTTTATAAGTACTTACTTGCAACTTATGTAAGAGGAGCATTGTGGATTATTCATGACTTCTAAAAAAAACTATTTTTTGTAAGAAGAATCTTCTAAGTGAGTTAAGAATTAAGATCGACATAGTTTCCCTAGACAACCTAAATGCATTCAATGTCATCTTACTTCATCTTTTCCTAAAAGATGTATTGTTTGTATTATTTACGTCTTTTCATTAGTAACATTTGAATCCCTCCTTTTCCTATCTCATATGAGACCTATATAGTATAATCAATCATCGATATAAGTACCATGTCAAGCTTGATCATTCAAATCATAATCTTAACAAGAATATAATCATACGTAAATGTGATCTTTTAATCTTTTGTGAGCATAGCATATTCTTTAGGCACACAATTTTTCTTGTCTTTCTAAATATCCAACAACCAATGCCAAACAGAAAGAGAATACGTTCTGACGGTTGAGTCTTGAAGAATAACTACAGTTGAAAGTGGATATTTGAACTTCTCTTTTGTTTCCTCAAATCCATACATTGATAACACCTTTTTATGCGGAGCAGTAGGCATTCCATCTCCACCAAATAGCGAACAAATTGTTAAGTTAATTAGTTTATTTTCTATTTTAATTATGAGCAATAAAAATCATTTATTCCATCCACTAAATCACAAGTTGTTTTACCTGAATTTTAGTTGATAAATATTTTTAAAAAATATCGAACTTTAAGATTAAACTTTTCTCGGATCAAATTTGTGCTTCAACATTTAAATAAAAAACTTGCCAAATATTAAACAATCGAGATTAAACTTCAAAGGTAAATCAAACAAATAAGGTATGTAGAAGCTAACAAACACTTTATAAATGTTGAAATATAACACTATCTAAGGCATCTAATTTACTCGTAACTCTTTCATCTCCTTAGCTCCTTCTCCGTGTCTCTAATTGGGTATGTTGACTGGCTTCTACCATTGAGTAGCCCAACCGATATTCGAATGCTTGGTGGAACAAATGATTGGTCGTTGTTCACTATGTTGAACACAACATCATGGTGTGATGGGTTATGACATATATAATTATGCAAAGCCATTGTGTACCAACTATTTTAACTTGCTTGTTGAAAGAGTGGGCCTATCACGTAGAATAACCCATTTCTTCTTTCACACTCAATTACACCACGCAATAATGTGTGCCATTTATTAAATAATTCTTTCCATCCCCTGGTGACTTGGTGATGTAGAACATCATGAGGATTCATAAATTAGAGCTCAAGGTCCATTTACAAGATCTCAAGCTAAAGCCTAAGAAAATTCAAGAAGAAGAAGGCTTAGCCCATTAACTAAGACCCATTTTATGATTTCATCTTTTTTTTATTTATGTAATTTTTAATTTTCTTCTAGAAACTCCATGTTTGAAATTTTGCATTTAAAAATTCAAAGCATGACATGTGAGGTTGTTGAATCCACATAAAATAATAACATGTGAAATGGGTGGATGACACAAAATAATGAGGCAATTTAATGCTTCACATTAATGTGGCCACCCACTTTCTCTCTATTTTTTGAATTCTTTCTTTTGATGATATTGAGAGAGGAATTGGAGGTGAAGGAAGAGGATATGTTGGATAACTAGCTCCCACCAAGGATTGCCAAAGTTTGGCCACCAAGCTCTCAAACCACAAGAATAACTCAAAATTTTATAATTGCCAAAAGATCTCTTTTATTCTAGTAAGAGGGCTATTTATAGCCATTACAAGCATCTTTCAAAAGAAAAGAATTCAAAACATGGAGGGAAAGGTGGGTGACCACATTAATGTGAAGCATTAAATTGCCTCATTATTTTATGCCATCCACCCATTTCACATGCTATTATTTTATGTGGATTCAACCACTTCACATGTCATGCTTTGAATGCAAAATTTCAAACATTGAGTTTCTAGAAGAAAATTAAAAATTACATAAATAAAAAAAAGATGAAATCATAAAATGGGCCTTATGCTAATAGGCCAAACCTTCTTCTTTCTTGAATTTTCTTGGGCTTTAGCTTGAGATCTTGTAAATGGACCTTGAGCTCTAATTTGGATCCTCATGATATTCTACATCAACTCCCAGGCTCAATTGAACTAACTCTCCAGAGTTGAAATCTAAGAAGTCTTACTAATTGTGGGGCTAAAGTCTCCAAATCGATGTCAACCATGTGTCTTTAGTGGCTTATTCTTCCAAGCAATTAGAAAACGATATTCAAAAGCTAGATTAATGGGCTTCCTTGGTTATAATATAGTCAACTTACGCAAGTCGGTGCTATATCTCTAAAGGGTTAGACTAAACAAGCGGAGGTTTTCTAATTCCTTCATATGATAGAATATCTTCAATATTTGGATGAATGAACATATCGTAGGCAAATCAAGGTGATAAGCATTAGTTCCAATTTTCTTGAGAATTTTAAATGGACCACAAGCTCGTGCATGTAATTTCTTATATCTAGTAGTTTGATAACTTCAGTGAATAATCAATACATAATCACCTTCTTTATATTCTTTTATTGAATGATTATGATTTGCTTTAGAAGCATAGTTATCATTACTTATAGTAATTTGTTTTCTTATATCTTCATGGAGGCTTTAAAATCTTTAGTAAATGAGAATGTTGCATCAAAATACATGAGTTGGTAGGTTTGCTACATCTATTGGTCATCGTGGGTTTTGACCATAGACTATCAAATGGTGATTTTTTTGTAGTTCTAGATATAGTACTATTATAAGAAAATTAGGTTGGTAAATGTAAATCCTAATTTCCTAAACTTTTACCTACTAAACATCTAAGCAAATTTTCTAAGGTCGATTAACAACTTCCTGTTTGTCCATCAATTTGTGGGTGAAAGAAGAAAATTTTAATTTGGTACCTAATAATTTCCATAATGTTTTCCCAAAATATGAGACAAACTTAACATCTCTATCAAAAATAATGGTTAAAGGGAGACCATGAGTCGCACTATTTTCTTAAAAAATAATTTGGTTATATAAGAAGCATCATTTGTTTTGAACAAAGTAAGAAATGAGCCATTTTGAGAACCTATCCACTACAACAAAAATACAATCATGTCCTCGAATGTCTAGGTAATCCTAGAATAAAATCCATTGATAGGTCTTCCCAAGGCCTATAAGGAACATAGTAAAGTAGTGTATTGTCCGGACCTTTGTTTGATAGTTTTAGCTTGTTTATAAATTAAACATTGAGCCACCAATTTTGAACATCTCATTTTAATGAAGGCCAATAAAATCTATTTTCTAATAAACATATGATCTTATCCTTTCCAAAATGACCATACACCCCGACATGTAGCTCAATGATAAGGAATTCTCTAAGAGAAGCTCGAGGAATGCATAATTGTTTTTCTTTATATAAATATCCATTTATTATCAAGAATGTCTCTTGTAAAGTTATTGGTTTATCTAGGTGTTCAAGATAAATTAGGTGAAAGTCGGGGCACAATATAATCATCTTTAATTCTATCAAATCCAGATTCTTAATTCTAAAGAGGAAATCATTAGGTTTACCACGGATAAAGCATCAACAGCTTATTCTCAATTACAGCTTATGCTTTAGAGCAAAAGAGTAGTCTTGTAAAAAATTCAACCCATTTTGCATGCATATGATTTAATTTTTGAGTATTAATGAATTTTAAGGCATGATGATCAAAATTAAGTATAAATTCTCTATGTAAGAGATAGTATTGCCAATGCCTTAAGGATTGAATTACACATAAAACTCTATCATAAGTGGAATATCGTTGTTTAGCTTCATTTAACTTTTACTAAAGAATGCTATGGGATGATTCTCTTAACTTAAAATTCCACCTATCCCAATTCCTAAAGCATCACATGTCACTTCAAAGGCTTTAGAAAAATCAAAAGCCTAAGGATTGGTGCAAGTGATAAGAACTTTAATTTGCTTTAAGGCCTTTTGTGCATTAGAAGTTCAACAAAATTTATATAATTTTAGTATATCGGTTATGAGTAGCAATGGTACTAAAATTCTTAATAAATCTCAGATAAAAGTGGCTAACCCATGGAAGGTTCTAACTTCAAGAAAATTTTAGGTGATGGCCAATCTAAGATTGATTTCACTTTAGAAGGATCAAGTTTAAGTCTAGTAGTGGATATAATAAAGCCTAAAAAGATTACCTCGCTTGCAAATAGAAACACTTTTAAAATTAATGTATAATTTCTCTTATCTAAGTAGTTCAAGACCTTTTGTAGGTGTTATAGATGTTCACTTTCACTTGGACTAAAAATCGAATATCATCAAAATATACCAAAAATTTACCTATATATGGTTTAAGAATAGTATTCATTAGTCTCATAAATGTGCTAGGAGCATTTGAAAGCCCAAAGGGCATGACAAGCCATTCATAAAGTCCATCGTGGGTCTTAAAAGCTATCTTCCACTCATCTCGATCTAATCAATTTGATGATATCCACTTTTAGATCAATCTTTGAAAAAAAATTTGCTCGAGATTAAATCTAACATATCATCTAATCGTAGGAAACCTATATTTGATATTAATTTTATTTATTACTCGACTATCAACACACATTCGTCATGTTCCATCTTTCTTTAGAGTTAATAATCTTTGGGACCGCACAAGGGCTAAGACTCTCTTGAATAAAATTCTTTCTTAATAATTCCTCAACTTTTCTTTTAATCTCAACATGCTGGTAGGGTTCATCCTATAATGTGAAAGATTAGGAAGTTGAGAACGAGAACTCAATAGCATGTTGAATGTATCTTAGAGGAGGTAGCTCATGTGCAATATCGTTAAAATCGAGAAGAAGAGAAGAGACCACAATAGGTATGTGAGTCTCATTAGTCAGTATGACTCCTTTTACATGTAATATGTGGAGAAGAAATGGACCAAAAAATTCTTTTAAGTAAAGATCCAAAACCTGTTATTTCTATCTTTGGGGTCAAAGGAGGAAGAGTAGGTGTTTTAAAGTAAGAATCGAAATGATAGTATTAGGCCTAATAGTAGGATTTTCTATGATAATTAATTGAAGTTTGGCATTTTTCTTCAATAAAGGCTTAGGTTGCAAGTCATAAGTTATTTTTTGTGGTGTTATGGAGGTGTTTTTCTCGGCTTTATTGGTAGGAGTTTAATAGTCTTATTATTATGTTTAAAAACATAAGTATTTTCTCTACCATAGTGAATAACATTCATATCATATAGCCAAGGTCCTATGAGAATATGAGCAATGTCCATAGGAAGAACATCACACCAAATTTGATCCTCATAGCTTCCTATTTTAATAGGAACTAAACACCCAGGATGATGGGAAGAGATGTATGATTTACCCAACTAGCAAGAAATGGTTGGGTGAGGTTGATTTTAGGTTGGCTCGAGTTAAGGTGTGTGTTAAAATGACATTCATAGCACTCCCTCCATCTATAACTAATCCACATCTCTTTTTAATACACAAAACATACATGCTAAAATGTTCTTTCTCCTCCAATCTTCATTTTTTTTAGTAAGACATCTCATCACATTAACATGAGGGTCATCGTTAAATCCAATTCTTCATCGATAATGGGGTGTCATCATAAACTTCTACTAGATTATCATCTATTGGATTTTCAACTTCTTCTAAAAATAAGATTTGAGCTTTACATTGATTTTGCATATGACCCTTTTATGACATTTAAAACATATTACTTCCCTAATGTTCTTAGAGCTTCCTTCAATTAAAGTTTTTGGTAAAGGGGCCATTTGGATGGGTATAACAATAAATCTATAGGATGAAATGGAAGGTACTTGACTTTTAGTTTTAGAGGGAGCATTTCTTTTGTTGTTCAACCAATAATGCATAATGAAATGCTTCCTCTAAAATTGTGGGTTAAATTATTCAACTTCATTTCTAATGTGTCCCAAGTCCAATAAAAAATTTATTAGATAATTGCCAATCATTTTCAGCACAATCAATTCTAAAACTAGATCTTCAAAATAATTCAAGTATTCGTTACAAGATAATTACCTTGTCTCAAATTTAATAATTGACTATGCCTTCTTATCATGATGCCTAGACAGTACTTTCTCTTAACATTTCTTTCATTTTTATCCAAGTGAGGTTTGTCCTTCTTAATCTTTATTCTTTAACTAAAGTATTTGTCCAATAAATTTTAGCATGCCCTATCAATTTCATTTTAGCAAAAGTAACCCTTTGGTAATCATCCTTTTATACCAATCAAAGTCGTCCATTTGAACTAACCAATCGAGAAATTTATTTGGGTCATGTATACCATCATAAGTTGGGGTTTCTACTTTAACTCTTTGAGATGGATCATTAGAGTCTTTTATAGTCTTAAAATAATTTTCTCCCCTTCCACCATTTCTAGCAATTGATGCTCTTCTAAGTGGTTGATTTTCTCTATGGTTTGGATATGAATCTTCTTCATCTATTCCTTTTTGGCTTTGAGATTGGGAGGAGTTGGTACTCTATTATTTTGTAGATGCTATAAGAGTTTGCATTTGTTGTTTAAGTTCTTGCATTTGATTGTTACTTTCTTTCTAATATTTGTTGAGTTTTTAATTCATTATCTTGGATCCTAAGATCTAAGGCATCAACTAATCTAGTCAAATGTTCAACTTGATCTTGAGGATAGATTTTGGTGCCATGAGATTTTTTTAAGGGAAAAAAAAAGATATGAAAAAGAAATGAAAAAAAAACACAAAAAACAAGTATAATATAATTGTGAAATCAGAGTGAAATATTAGGCTAAGAGAACTTCCATGTGAGGAGGGTACAATACCACTTAAATCCCAAGCTCTCCTTAGTTTAAGTCTTTTGACAAAGTTCTATTTAGCTTCCAAAATCACTAGGCTTAACACACTTATATTATTATGCATGCATATATTTTTTATTTTTTAATGCAATGAAAAATGGTCAAATTTATCAAGCCTCTTTTTTTCTTTAGAAAACAAGGTATCATAAGTTAATTAAAAACTTCTAAAATTAACCATAAACAATAACAAAGATAATAAAGCAAGAAATTGATTTTGATTTGCACTAATGACTAGGTTGTTTTAGGTGAAGAACTACCTCACTAAGGTGCTCTCTTAATTTTTTTTTCTTGGAGGGGGGGAGTTGTACAAGTTCAATTGGAAAATGGCTAATATATAATGGAGCTTACTAATTAAAATTTTATCACTATCACCATAAATTTGCAAGTAATATATATCTTTCCAAGCTACTAATATGTATTTAAACTATCATATAAAAGAAAATTAATTAACATCACAAGTACAAGAAAACTCACAAGTTTGAAGACAAATCCAACTTGAGATGCTCCTTTGTTGAAACAAACTTTTGACCAAATTTGCTCATTCAGGGCTTTGCTATACCAAATTTGATGGAGGTGGGCATTCTTTATTTTAATGAGATTGAGAGAAGCGAGAATTGGAGGTGAAGGAAGAGGATATGTTGGATAACTAGCTCCCACCAAGGATTACCAAGGTTTGACCACCAAGCTCTCAAACCACAAGAATAACTCAAAATTTTGTAATTGCCAAAAGATCTCTTTCATTCTAGTAAGAGGGCTATTTATAGCCATTAGAAGCATCTTTCAAAAGAAAAATTCAAAGCATGACATTTGAGGTGGTTGAATCCACAAAAAATAATAGCATGTGAATTGGGTGGATGGCATAAAATAATAAGGCAATTTAATACTTCACATTAATGTCCTTATGCTCCTTTCAAAATTAGGAATATGATATTTTGTTTTTGAAAAGGATTCAGAACCTTCGTTGCATTGGATAACCAGATCAACAACGTAATATTTTCTTATTTACATTTGTAATTAAAAGTTGTAAAAAATATCATATTCTTTGTACTCAATGGATGATTCATTCCGATACCTAGAGGAGGTAATGGGAAGTTGTTTCTCTATGGGGTACAACATTATTGAATATCGACTATCATGTGTACTTCCTTCCCATCCCATTAAAAAGTCAAGCACATATTGAAATCACATACTTCCATCACATTATTGTAGGTGCATCACATCGACCAATGTAAGTGACCTTTTGGTTGATGGCACACGGGCATCGACATGTGTTCCGTCAATTGCTCCAATACAATCCTATAATAGAATTTGTTGTGAACTTAGGTGATAATCAATGCTTATTTTCAAATAAACTTACAAATGAAGTATGCCTTGAAATATGGCATGTATCGACAATCATGCAATCTCAGGTATATTCGGAAAGTTGAATCTATCGCCTTTATAATTTTAGTTGATAAACATATCAAAGCATCAAGGAAAATAGAGAAGTATCTACTCATGGTTTGATGAGTGCTGAAATTGCTCGCTAGCCACCCTAATAGATTCATTATGCAATAAAATATATAGTGCTATGACCAAGACTTCTCTAGTTGTAGTTCTAGAAGATCCATAAAGGTCATGTAAATTTTCTAATTCTTGCGTCTGAAAATAACTTATGACATATGAAACATGTTATAAAATATCCTTGGGTGCCTTGCTAGTAACTCGATCTATTTTTCACCAATAAATAAGGAAGTCATACATGGAGTCTTGCAAACATAAGTCTCATAGTACTCATGTATTAAGCATCTGCGTAATAATAGATCATAGGTTGATCGTCATCGTCTATCCATAACTATAACTAATGACAAAAAAATATACGTACTTTATTTTCCATTACTGATTAAGGTACTAAACAAAATTCCCGTAACATATGAGATATAAGGTACCGCTATCACATAATTTCGAAGAAGTTCAACATATAACGAAACAAGTACATCAACTAAAAGAGCAAAATCTTCACTACTAGATCACGAAGAAGTTTAAATTTTGATAGATCGAGAAAACATCTTTTACTAAAGGTAACCTAGCTAAACATCACGTGTTTCAAAATGATAGCATAGATAATGAACTCTCCGCTCTGCCATAAACAAAGATCTCGCTTGTTTGCATCTTCAAGCAATCTCGTTGAATGCGATAAAGTGGAATATCTTCAAACATTTTAGTGATTTTATCTAAAATAGTGATCGCCTCGGATAGTGATGGTGGTGCAATTTCCTTATTCACTCACGGAAGTGCATGCGACTAACTCGATATTTAATGTTAGAGGAATCCAACTCCTCCTCTTTTTTTTTTATGACCTCTCGTGAGCTAGAGGCTGGTGAGCGGATAGAATGACTAGATTCGGTGTGGGAATCTATGGCATGTAACAATTCATTATCAATCATTAGAATCGACCTTTGCTCATAATAATTTTGTTCTTGCACATTGTTCGCTTCTTGAATTGGTGTCCAAGAATGGGCACATGTGGCAACCATCCCATGAGATCTAATTTCTCTTTAATTTCAAGGTCTAAGCCACAATATCTAAATTTCTTCACATTTGGTATATCTGCAAGAACACATGCAATTATGTTCGTGTTATGTTCATATGAACTCTTTGTGGAGTTATTAGAGTGGACAAGTATGTATACAAAATTTACCAGATATTTTCTTCGCCAATCGTCGTCAATCATCTTCTTTGTCGATCCCATCCCAAACAAGTTGATCATTGTTTCAACTCTTTCCATAATTTCCAATCCTTCTTTAAGATCCCATTTATTTTTAAGTTGTATCTTGTTGTACTCCCTTCCAGTTCTCTCCTTAAAATTTTTAGTTAAATTATTCCAACCCTCTTTATTAAAATAAGTATTCGATCTATTACCCAAGTCTATCTCCTTGAACAAAGATCACAAAATATTATTTTCACATCTCTCCCAAGTAGCACCGCTCCACCTTTCCTTGGGGTTTCTCATTTTAAGATCCTATCATTATCATACAAGCAATGAAACCTAGATGAATCAAACAGAGGATTGTAATTATTTAATTTGATTAGGCAATACTAAACATATAACATAATAGCGAATAAACCATGAGTTCTTTAAAACTTGATCAACATCATATTGCATGTGTACTAAGTGAATATAATTTTTATCAATTGTAATGTGTCATAATAAAGTATCTTAGTTATTGTTCATAATCTTTTTTCAAGTTCATAATATCTTATCATATAACTAACACAAAAATATGAAACAATACATATTTTGACTCAAAATAAGATTATATATATCGATGAAAGTAAAATCAAAGCTTGAGATAAACCATGTACAAAGATACAATGTACTAAATCTTGAATTTGATTATTCTTATTTAATGTTTAATAATTAATTAAATCAAACCATTCAAACATGCCTTTATGTAAGTAAAAGGAAGAAAATAGGAATCATATAATAAACTAAAGAGAAAATGAAAGAATAAGGAGGAGAACCATTCAAACATGCTAATCTTTTTTTGATTCTGATCGAGAAAAGGTTCTTTATTATGATGAAGAAACAATCGAAGTTACCAATAGGTATGTATCATCTTAAAACTAAATCAAATGCATAGCAAGAATGTAAGGTATTGCCTCATTTTGCATATAAAATGATGAGGTAAAACCTCTTAAAAGAATTTGATTTCTCTAACACCGATGTTGTGATTTAAAATTATAATACTTGTGCTAGCTACTATTTAATTTACCGGTAATCTAATATTTCACAAAAAACATAAATTGAGATTAATTTTTATTTCATATGAGATGGCATGTTAGCAAATAATATTACCAATTTTTTTTTTAACTAACAACTTGTTGATCTGCATGAAGATCTTATAATCTCTTCAATCTTTCATATTATAAAACAAGTTAACATCTCATTGATGTACATCCTCAATATAAAGAATGTTAACATAAGATAGAAATATTTAGAAAAACCTCTTACACATAGCTATTGGTATTAACTTCCCTCTTACATTGCATTTCTTCTTAAAACATTAGTTCAAAAAAGCTAAATTAAGGCTAAAGTCATCGTAATAATCAATCGGTAGGATGCTTAGCTTCAAATTCAATAAAAGTTACTATACATAATACATAATTTCTCACAATAAAATAGCCATCAAGAAATATATATGGCTGAACTAGCCTTAGCTCCTAGGAGGGACAAAGAAGCTCTCCTTACTACTACTATTGTAGTAGCTCTTATCACAATAGTTGTTGATAATATCAAAACTTTTAACATGTAAACTACATATGAACTTCTATTGCTCTCATCACAATAACATATAAAAATTTCAGAATATAAAATTAAAAATCTTAGAGCTTTAAAAGCAAAAAAATAATAATAATTAGAATCAGTAATATTGATGATTATTACTTTTAGCATAAATAATTACAACAACAATAAAATAACTATTTTAAACATATGAAAAGTATACCATAACTACAACAATGACTCCAATCAAAATTTTGAAATTGGTGGGCCTCAAATTTCATTTTAGTCATCTCATCATGATAGGTGATTGACACAATATGTTATGTATTGATGATTCAAATTCATCCACCTAATTGAAAATTTTTGATCGATTCTGGGCATTGAAAACATTTTATTCCATAATTTTATTCTCTATAATAAGTAGGTAAAATGCATTGTAAGTTGCATCAACAACTATTTTGGAACCAAAATTTTATAAAATCAACACTTTGACTAAAAAAAGATTATGTAAAAAATATAACAAAACAAATCAACACTCATAGAGCACCAATTGTTCAAAGCAAAATCAAATAAGTCGACCTTCAGATCCATCAAAATGGGAGAAGATGCTGAAGACATGCTTACCTTCACGATGACCGAAGGCGACAAAAGAGAGGTTGGAAAACGGAAGGAAGAGATTGAAGCCCTAGACTCTCAGTTTGTCGATGCTCGGTAAAGAGAAGGAGGAGATCGAGCCTAGATCAGAGCGGAGAACAAAAGATCCAGACGCGGAGAGCAGTTCTTGTCATGGGCGGAGGGGTAGTTTAGATAAACTTTTTTTCACGCCGACACTCCCTTCGATCCATTGGAGCTTCTTGCAGACTTCATGTCGGTTTCCCAAATATCACGGAATCAAGCGGATGAGGCACATGGGCCACACCGATGAAATGGTGCCCCAAAGCAGCCCATAGAAAGCCCCGATAAGGAGATGACATGTCCACGTGAGAGAAAGAATTCCCCACCATTCAGGTTGAAAATCAATAGACAATAGGAGCTTAAAGGCACCCTTGAACTTTGGTTTGATTTGAGGGAACTAAAAGAAGGATTTGTAATAATATTTAATTATTTAAGAGTGAGGTCTAATTTTTTAAAATAAAAAATTAAAATTCTCACATGAATATTTTGGGGAATTACATACCTACCATATAAAACTATTAATATATATATCTAACACCTAAATTTTAATATTTACTTTTCTACCACTTAAATCTCTATTCACTTATCAAATATACCATTCTTAAACCCGGTGTGCTCTGTCTACTTCAGCTGCTCTTCATTCATTCATCAGTCGGTCCTTGCTCGCTAAATCTGAGGTGAATCTTGTCACCATTAGCTTCATTTTTTCATCGATTTCTTGATTTTGGAAGTCACCCTTCCTTTTCTTATCTTGCTCACCTTGCACAGATGCTAGCTCTTCCTTATTGCTATCTTCTTTGAACATAACAACACCACTTCATCCCTCTCACTTGACATTTCTTCATTGCATGGAGAGGTGAGACTCCATTATTTTATGTTCTACCAAAAATTTCCTCTCTATTTTTTTTTTGTCATATGCTATTAGAATTGTTATTTCTTTGTTTAAATTTATGTTGACCTCCATATATGATACATGAGTCGAGTCAAGCCTATAAGCCAAATTTAAAGAGCTTGAGATGTAATAGTGTGCAAATCAGCTATAATGTCTTTGGATTTCATTGAAATTAGATGAAATGATATCCATCGATGAGCAAACTTCATCATTGCATTCGTAATATCAAAATTGATCGAATATAAATATTGCACAATCTAGAAATTGATTAAGAGATAGAGCGTTAATGTGACATGTATATAGGAGTAGGGAAACTATGATGATGTTGAGATGACCTCCGTTTATAAAATTGATGGCACTGTTGGCTTCAAAATATTAAAATCTATCAAATGAGATAGTCCACGATCGATTCAAGCGAGTTTATGTGAACATCAAGCCGTCGAGTGATAATACACATTTTGGTGAAATTGACTTGATTCGATCTGAATCAAACCTCCATCATGAAATAGACTACGTCGTTTAAAAACGTAATAATCTAAAATATATATTTTTTATATAATAATGTGTCGATTAAATTCCATATTGGGTTTAATTAAACACTAAAAAAATTAATAATATATATATATCATATCTAACCCTAACCATGTCTCTATTAGTAGCACAAACCAAGCTTGATTAGGATGATCACTCACATGCATCTTTCCTTCTCCTCACATGCGGAGACGATCCAAAGGCTCTCTCTCTCTCTCTCTCTCTCTCTCTCGATCTTTTTTGCATTCACTCGACATGATCTGCCTCCTTCAAACCACACACTATCCTCACATGTTCCTCTCTTTCTCCCATTCATGGGCATCAAATCACAAGCTCGATCCCATTTTATTCTTAAAGCCAAAGGGTCATTTGATTCCTTCATAAGGATTTCATTATCCTAATTTTCGATCAAGCCTCAAGTCACAAGCGCAAACTCCCTATTTCGTTCATCAGTTCTCCATTCCTTCAAATCATAAGTCTCTCAATCCATAAAACTCTTCTCACGATTTTCTTCAAACCAAAGGCTCTCTTCCATTTCCTCAAGCGCAAGCCCCAACCCGTCATTCCCTTTTGACTACATGGAATACTATTTATTAATATCAAACACAACACATTACATTTTCTTATTTAGTTGTCTATTGACCTTCACATATGCTACACAAAGAATCGATCTTATAAGGTGAATGATCGATTTGATACTTTAGAGCACAAATCAGTAGATCGCCAAACATCGAAATAAGTCCAAATGACTTTTGATTGACAAAACGGACTTTGCCATCGCATTCATAACATCGAAATTGGTCAAAATATAAATATTATATAATGTAAAGATCAATCAAGCGTCGAGTTATCAACATGCTAACATGCATAGAGTCAAGAAGCTATGATGGCGTCCAAACAACCTCGTTGGAAATTGATTATGCCCTTTTCAAAATATCAAAATCTATCAAGTAAGACTACTCTCACTCAATTAGTCTCAGAAAAATCAGAGGTCGAAATAATAGCATTTTGAGTTGAAATTGAACCAATTTGATGCCGACTTGAACTAAAGCGACCTCACTTGTGAAACGGACTACACCGTTGCATTATTGCAATAACTTTGAATCAACATATATCAACCTTATATTGAGGTTGAAACAAAGTTCATATTAAAGTCAATTAAGCAATAAAAATATTATATAAAAGATCTAAATCCCCTAGCATTGGCGACTATTTTACATTGCATTCAACCCGAGCTCCCCTTCATGCACATGAACCCATATCCATGCGCTAGATCTCCTCTTCTCGAGCCCTTCTTCTTCAAGCCATGACTTGGGCTCCCACAACCACTCCCCAGCTCCTCTTCAACCATTCCCTCTTCTTCTCTTCTTCTTCTTCTCATGCAAGCCAAAAAATGGAAGTTCCCTCTCCCTCATGAAAATAAAATGGTAAGGGATTCTGATTTCTCTCATCCAAGCCCAACTCTCACATCTCCTCTCTCATTTGAACCACAATCAAGGTAGGTTTCCTCCTCCTTCTTCTTCTTCACTCTTCCTCCTTCCCCTTCTTCTTGATAAAACCAAATTCTTGTTCCTTCCTTCTTCTCACAAACTGAATTCTTCTTCCTTCCCTTATTCTTCTCACAAATTGAATTCTTCTTCCTTCTTCCTCATTCTTCTTCTTCCTCTTCTTCCATAAAACTCCTCCAACCAAATTTCCCTTTGCCAAAATCTGAAAAATCCCTTTGCCAAATTTGAAAATTTCCTTTACCAAATTTGAAATTCTCCTTCTTGAAATTTGAAATTCTCCTTTGCCAAACTCTACAATCCTCTTTGCGAATCCACCCTTAGCCAATCTCTTTTCTTTTACAAGAGGGTTAGAGAGGCAACAGATCATCAGGCGGGTTTCTCTGGTATACCTCCTCACTTCCTCCTCTAATCAAGCAATCCTGAATTTCCTTCCAATTCCCTTTGGTAGTTGGAACACAATCATTATGTGGGTTGTTCTCTTGGTTTCGACATCTCCTTCTCCTCTCGACCTTTCCTTTTTCAAAGCGAGAGGAGCACCATCATCAGTGGATTCTTCTCTTGGTTTTATCTCCCTCTCCATCTCCTTTGATCATTCCAAGCACGCAGAAAAATAAGTCCGAACATGTGTGATGTGAATGTGAAAGTATATATATTTTGTTTCTTTGTAGGTTTGAAGGTCTTGTCATGCTCATTAGGGAATGACGAGATGAAAATTGGTCAAGGTTTTAAAACTAACACGTGCTCATTAGGGACGAAGGCCTCCAAGAATTGTTAGATGTCGCCTCCACAACTAAATTTCATCAAATCTTTGACATAGAAAAATATGGAGGAATTAAAAAAGAAACTTGCTAAAGAGAATTAAACAAAGAAACCTAAAGCTAAATTCAAATTAAAAGAGTCAAATAAAAAAAGGATGGAAAAGAACTTACAAAGATCCGAATGTACATTTGAACTTGAGGACAAAAATAATTTTACCTCTCTTTCTTTCCAAGTGGTGAATGTGGATAAGTTGATATAACTTCTAATTTATAGAAGTGGGTGAGTCTTGCATTCACTTGATATAACTTCTAATTTATAGAAGTGGATGAGTCTTACATTCAGAAGTATTTAGAAAATATTTGTATGGTACACATGTACAAACCTTATTTTTCATAACTTCAACATAATAGTAGATGAGATTGCCAATAGAATTGTAAATTAAAATTAATGGAAGATGAATCTAGATAAGATGAGTTAAAGGGTATTGATTGAATATACATAAGACTTATAAGGGTTTTGATTTAATACCAAATGAAAAATGATTAATGATGAATCTAAATGTCCAAAAATTAAAAATAAAAGTGTGTAAGTAATTTGATAACTTTCTTACAAGCACAAGTTCAATTAGGTAACTCACGAGCAACCATGAATGTAGCCTTTAAAAGAACATTTGGAGCTTGCATTTAAAATTGAATTTGAAGCACTTGTGATATATCTATTGTTTGTCTTCAAAATTAATGAAGTCCAAATGAAATCCACAAAATGATTTATAAAGTGGCTTTCCAATTAACAAGTGAATTATGTTCTAATTCATATTGAATAAATTTGAAATCAAATTGGAGAAATATAAATAAGACTCACAACAAATTGGGAAGCTCGCCAATAAGTGTCTTATTGAATACATATATTGTAATATCTCGATTCAAATGAATTGAAGAATGCTTCAATTGAATTGTAAGCATGGGGTCTACAATATGTAGTATACTTTCAAGTAAGAGTAGAACCCAAGTGCAACCTAGTTACAAAATTAGGATGTAAATATAGTGGTGGATCGAGCTCACACCTCCTTAACTTTCGACTTCGCTTCCTTCCGTCTTTACGCACCCGAGGGTTGCAACACATCGCACAAGCAAATAGAAGGTGTTAATTAAAGCTCCAATTGAAGTAGGATTAAAACTCAAATTCAATGTTTCAAAATTATGCAAGCATTCTTAAATACACCGCATGAGCCCGACACACTATCTCAATATTTTGATTCAAGTGTCTAAGGATCTTTGCATGGGTTGCTTCCCAATTTGGTCTTAGGACTCCAAGGTTAACAAAACTTGAAAATTCAATTATTATAAGAATTTTAACTTATTGAAATATAGAAGTTAATTTTATGTGGCATTAGATCAGATCCTCTATTAGGAGCTAAATAGAGTTGACAAGATTTAAAGTTCTCAAATATATTCAATTCAATCAATTAACTACCTCGATGATGATGTGTTGAATGGTGATTTCAACCGGGGATACTTCTATCAAAATATGATTCTAATATCAAATCAAATTAACTTAAATTAAGCACCAATCTAAGAATTGCTTAAATGGAATTCAATCTCTAAAACTTAAAGCTAAAATCCAACCCATCTTCTACAATTATTTATCGAGGTGACAAATTAAGAAAACTTTAGCTCACAAAGCCAATGCTAAGTGTTCTATTATGTTCACTCTCATTCAATCTTATGCCGATGTGGCCCATGTCACATCATTTGGCCAAGAGGCTCCACAAATGATACTTATGACCAAAGTCCTCCGATCGTGGCTTGGCTAGTAAGACTCCATTATATTACGATCACGATCGTAGCATATGCTCCCCAATGGCTCTACCATTTGAGTTGTGAATCATAAGGTATACTTGATAGGGAAAAAACCATCTATCGCTAAGATAGACTTAAGATTGTCTCCTAAATAAACATCACCCTAGGTCTATAAGAATTTCTTGGATGACGTAACCCATGATGAGGATCCTTTTGTTAGATTAATACCTCCACTAACTAAGTAGACTAGGGACCGCTGACCCGGGATGACAAAACTATCTAGATCAAGCACGCCATCATTCCCTCAACTATCCGCTTTAAGTGAAAAATAATGAATTTCATAAATTAAAATTTCAAAACTTCATATCGTTATTATACCACAATTAGTAATCTAACGACTAACCTTAATCGAAAGTTCTCTCTGATTGAGAGGGTAATTAACTTAGGTGCTTGCCTATAGCAAACCTAGAACCGGATCTAAAGTCCTTACAAAATGAGGGAGAAATCTGGTAGTGCCTTATTTACTATTCGCCTTTTGAAAATTTCATTGATATTTAATCTACTCTCTTAATCAAGTGGTGGCAAATTTTGAGCTCATAGACTCGCATGGGACATGGTTCTCTTTCCATATTTTACTAGTCATATATATAAGTAGCAACAAAATATTTAAAAATTTAGAACAAAATGGTGATCTAAATGTGTAATAAATTC
Organism: Cymbidium sinense; assembly: GCA_021442155.1. Taxonomy (NCBI): domain Eukaryota; kingdom Viridiplantae; phylum Streptophyta; class Magnoliopsida; order Asparagales; family Orchidaceae; genus Cymbidium; species Cymbidium sinense. Next base: position 5,810,361 of record CM038230.1, read on the forward strand.
AAATTACTAATGTACAAGGCTCTATGTTGAATGAATTATTCAGAGTATATCTTTATTACACTATTATTTTGTTTTGTAGTACTATGCATTTTGAAAGTATGGGGAGAAATAATGATTACTAATTACTAATCCTCATCTTTCACTTTAATGGATCTGAGTACTCCTTTCACTATTTAACTAGGGCATGGAGCAAACATCAATCGCATCATCAACAGGAGATGTTGGGGCTACCATTCAATTTGGTAGCTTGAATTTTCTATATTATATGAACTCAAGTACCCACCCATGGTACACTCATCCAAGGCCATGCCGGAAGGCCTCGGGTTAATGAAACTCATACTAGTCATGCTCACCAACCAGTTCAACAAGAAATCGCTATTAAGGAGTTCTCCGAGAAAAACTTCAGCTTTTAAAAGACCAGTCAATCTAAAGCCACCGTGATGAAAAGAACGATCAAGGGCTATTGACCTCACTTTGAGGAGCTCTTAACCTCCTCTTCTTAGACTTAGGACTCTTCTAGACACTAAGAACTCTTGAGTCATATGACACTTCTAGTGATTAGGTGAACACTTAACCTAAGGTTAGAGACTTAGAAGTGTTAATCATAAGATTAGGCTATACTTTAGGGCTTAAGAAAATTACCTATCTCATAGCCTAAACCCAAATAGATACACTTTTTTTGAATCAAACTTAGATTCAATTCTCAAACCAAATCTCAAATCAAATTCAAATTTCAATACTAATTTCAAATTTGACTCCAAATGATTGAATCCTAAAATTAAATTCAAATTCTAAGACCCTTCATAAGCCATATGAACCACATTCATAAGCTTAGCCAAAAAACCCCTTTAGATCAAATCAAACTCGATCTCTTTATAAATCAATTATTCTTTCATTTATATTCATAAATATAAATGAGATCTAAATTTAAATGACCAAAACTATATCAAAAATCAAATCCAAACTCAATCTAAGCCCTTTAAGCCAATTCTTTGGACTTAGCCAAATTCAATCCAAACCAAGTCAAAACCAATGAATTTTCTCAATCAATCATTCATAAAATTATTTATCCAAATATAAATAGAACTTATAATCATCAAACCAAATTCAAGTCAACCCAAGTCAACTTAGCCCTTTTGACTTAAAACTATCAATTGAGCCAAAATCTATTGGACTCCAAATTGATTGCTTGAATTTATATTTCATTATAGGTCTCATAAGTTCAACTAAACTCAATCAAACCGAACCAAACCAATTGACCCACTAAGGTCCACTTGACCCAAAGTGACCTAAAGGACCCTTTTGAGCCAACTTCCAATCCAACCCAAATTGGATTGAACCAAGCTCACCAAAACCTTCCATCATGATTAGGATAATCAATTGCAATCAATTGGGTCAAACCAAGCCAACTTAGTCATTTGACAAAGTCAAATCTTAGCCCAAATGAACCAAAACTAGCCAAAACTCATCCTACATCAAATTGATTGAATCCAATGATTTGAATCAACCAAAATCAATATTTAAATATGACTTGATCACCAATTGAGCCAAACCAAGCCCAATTAGCCATTTGATTCCAAGTTGACCCAAATTGGCCTAAAGGACCAAATCGAGTCAAATCATGATCTAACCCAAATTGATTGCAACCAATGGCTCAAGTTCATTCCAAATTGATTATTAAACTTGACCAAAGTCATAATTAAATTTAATTTGATCAATTAAACCCAATTGATCAACTTGACCCAACAAATTGGCCTAAAGGGTTAATTGGGCCTAAATCCAAATTAAATCCAAATTAATTCAAACCAAAGACCACATTCATCTTCAGCCAATTGAACATGAATCAATAACCCATAACCCAAGCTAATTTTGCCAATTTTAGTCAAATTGATCAATTTGTCCCAATATGACCCATATGACACAAATTGAGCCAAATAAGCCAAGACCCATTGGGGCTGATCTGACCCAAACCCATTTGGGATCAATCCAAAATCAACCTAACCTATTAAATCCCTCATGGATCCTCCTCCACATAAGATTCCACCTAGCCCCATTTAATTCTCCCCATCACATGCTTAACTCCTCCCCAACATTTGCATTGAATTGAGCTGATCATATGGTAGAAAAGAGGACTTTGGAGAAAAAATCCAAAGTCCTCAATCCATCATGCATCCTTACCACCCCAAGCAAAATGACAATCAATTTGGAGCCAAAAAATTCAAAATAGAATGGATTTTAGCCATTATAAAAGGAGGGAGAAATAAGAACCTTCCTCCTACCACCATTCAGCCCCAAGCTCCCCAAAGAAAAAGGAACCCATCCCCAACCTATTTGAGCCAATTTTAGCTCAAAACACAAATAGTTGTTTTCCGGTGAGACGATGGTAAACATCGAAAAGACGACGCTCAAAGGGTTAAAGATCATTCCAAAGCTTTCTCACATATCTAGAGTTCGCCAGATCTTCACCACCCGAAACCATCCCCGACGAGGTAAATTTTGCCAAACTTAGGATTTCTCACATTTTGTGTTCATTTTCTTGCAATTTTAAGAATTTCTTCTAGGTAATCATGTATTTTACTTTAAATCATTCCAATTAAAAAATAGAATTTTTTGGTGTGAATCAATGTGAAAATGAGTCAATTTGGATAAGTTTTCACTTAGAAAACTTTTTTTCCTTTAAAAGCTTATTTTTACTATTCACTATCCGATGAGTTACGCCATCCATCCGATCCATTTGCGATCGATCGGATCACGCATGAATCGCGCGATCCGTGCCGGATCGGTGATGCGATCGACCATCCCGTCGGCGGTTAGAGCGATCGGATGGCTCATCGGCGGGATCCGCCTCTAGTTTACGATCGATCTAGATCGTATGATCTATGATCGAGACGGTCTAAGCGCCACGGGTTGACCGGTCTTCATACGCATGACATCAACGCCGCATTTTTTTTATTTAAAAAACTAATTTAAATGACATAAAATTCAAAATTTCATAAAAATAAAATACTTAACCAAAAATTATAAGCAAGGGCTCATTGGATTCATCTTTTGAGAGGAATCCAATAAAAAATCCCAAAATTTCACTAAGTATTTTGAGCTTAATTTGAGTTTTAGTGAAAATCAAATTTTATTAATTAAATCAAAATATATGTCGATTAAGTTGAAATTTTCAAGAATTGAAATTAAAGTTAAAGTACACCTATCATAAAAATTTTAAGTTAAAATGCCTTTTGATTGGGAGAAATTAAAATTTGAAGTTCAGATTATCCATTTTAATAAGATAAATCAATTAAAATTCAGAAATTTACAAAAATTTTCAAAATGGCTTAAGTCACTTCAATTGATATCTAGGACTCTTAAGAAAATAATGTGATCTTCAATCCTAATGAATCCCAAACAAACACTTAAGAGTAAAGTTTAATCAAATAAGGAGTTAATTAAAACATAATCTAAAAATAATTTAAATATCAAATCAAAATCGCAATGAAATAGCACTTAGCAATCATTAATCAAACCTCAAATCAGAAAAATATCATCTTTAGGAAATTAAATTAAATGATTAAATCCTTAATCAAACTCAAAATTAATCTAGAAAACTTTAACATGGGTCTAACCATAACTAAACCTAAGTATGGAATCTTAACCATATGAAACTTCTTAATGAGTATAAATAAATGAAACTAATTAATAATTAAATAAACTAAAAAATCAAATTGATTAATAAACCAATTCAACATAATAATTTGATATTAATCAAATTAAACCAAATAAAGTTAAAGTAAACTTAATTAACATATGATTAAATCACATCCATTTGGAATAAGATGATTAATCAACTATTAAATATTTCTACCTAATAACTAAATCAAACATGTTAATGAAATCAAGCAACATAATAAATGAATTAAAATCAAATAAAACTCTAATCATAAATAATCAAACTTAATTGAAATGAAATAAATAATTAATTCACTTAATAACAATGATGGTAATAATAATAATCCTTTAATGAAATAAAACTTATGTAAAACACTTAACCAAATCAAATCACTCACATGTGAGAAATTAAATCATTAATCTCTAATTAAACAAACCCTTAATTAATCTATTGATTTAAAATTCAATTACCTTAAGAATTTAATTAATCAAACATCTAATTAATGCAAACTTAATGAATTCCATCATCTTAATTAATCAAATTAATTTAAATTATTTACATTAAAGCTAACTCTAAAATAAATCAAACCCCTAATTAAATTTAATAATTCAAAGTAAACTAATCAAGTTAATCAAATTAATCACATTAAACTTAAGCTTAATCAAACATAATCAAAATTCAAATAAATACTAATCAAAACCTAAATTAAATCTAAATCATTAAGTCATTAATTATCATTAAGAATTAAATAAATCTTTATTTAATTTAATAATTAACTTAAAACACTCCTTAATTAAACTAATTACCTTAAGCTAATCCAATTGAATAAACACCTAATTAATGCAAATTTAATAAATTAATCCATTATCTTAATAAACCAAATTAACTTTATAAATTAGATTAAAATTAATTCAAATCAAACACTTAATTAATCTTATAATTAATTTGATCACACTTCTTAAGTAAAATTTAAATCAATCAAATTAATCATATTAAACTTAAACTTAACCAACCATAAATGCAATTAAATACCAATCAATTCTTAATTTAAACTTAAATTAATAAGTCATTAATTACATCATTAACCTAAAAAAAAAATATGAAATCAAATTGAAAATTAAACAAACCTTTATAATTAACATAAATACACTTCTTAATTAAACTAATCACATAATCATATTGAACATAAGCAAACCCATAGACTAATAAAGCTAATCAAATCAAATTAAATCAAATTAAGAAAGACTCTCATCAATTTAATATGTAATCAAATCAAATCTCATTCAACCTACTTAAATAAGATAAACTAATTAACTATCCAATGTATGAAATCGATTGCAAACCAAACTTTGATAAACATGACAAATGGATGAGATTAAAAATAAAATCCTACTTACAAAGAATCAAACTCAATTAAAATCAAAAATCTCAATTAATCTAATCTAATCAAAGTACAAAATGAACCATGATAAACATAAAATTAAATCACATAACCATAATCAAAGAAAAGAATTAAATATTAAATTAAGGATATTGAATTATAAAGATTTAATTAAACCAAAACATCAAATATGAAATTAATCAATCAAAAATACATGAATTTAAACAACTTAAACTTAGATATTAAGGATATTATAAAGATGTAATTAAAAATCAAAATCAAAATCAATGATAAAATACTTCAAATTCAAATTCTAAATTAAATCAAATCAAATAAATTCAAATAATTAAGATACTTAAGGACCTTAGTTAGATTCTTAAGAGTTAGGATGTAGAATAGGGTGAGTTCTCATCTACAAATGGAATTCATTCTATTCTTCATTCTTGAAAACCTAAACATCATTTTAACCAAATAAAAGTGAAATAAAAAAAAAAAAATAAATTATTAAATAATTTAAATTGAAATCACCCAATGATAAAATTTAAATAAATTCAAACTCTAAATTGAAACTTAAACTAAAGAAGCCTAGTAAAGTCTTATCACACAAGCCTTAAGCACACATTATAATACTAAGTCACCACTTATAGTGCCAAGTTAGTATCATATGTATATGATGTTGTATTTTATTTTGTGATATAATATTTTAGACTAGATGTTAGTGTTTGTCATAGGATGTCGGTTATTAGCCTAATCATATTTTCTAGGGGGTTGTGCTTAAGGGGCCACTATAATAAAAATATAAATATGTGTGGGTTGCTTAGCCCTAGGCATAACTCATGATGTTAGAGTGGGGTTTGCTACCATGTGTGGGTGCTAAGTCTAGATTATTCATATAACTTCTTGGGTTGTATGGTGTGTTTAGCTAACATTTATGTGTGTGGCTAGATTGACTTTTTCTATTTTTGATGTAATTTGGCATTAAGAATTATGATTAGTGTTATGGGCGATTAGGATGAGCGTCGAAGGCTTAGTCCCTAGGGTGCCCTATGATGCCTTTGGAGCAAATCAAATCAAAAGAAAGAGAAGGAAGAAATGAAGAAAAGAAGACCCCATAACATGTATTATTTTTTATAATCCAGTCAGATATAAGGAGCTCGACTACTCATCTTTTTTCTCTTTCTGGTATGGTATAACTCAATCGAGCCTTTTTTTTATTTTTTAGTCTATAAAATTATTTGATGTTGTGTTTAGAACAGAACATGTTTTTTATAGTTTTTTATGATTGATGCTTGAATGTGTGGCTGGATGCGGTAGGCTCTTAGGATTAAAATTTTCTACCCCAATTAATAACTCATAACTAAAATTTTAAAATAACTCATAACCTCACATAAAAGCCTAGAATTAAATCAAGATAATAAAATTTTTAGCAACCCCTTAGTGGATAAATGAATGTATAATATCATGCATGTCATATTATTCCACTTTTGTTAAGAGGGCTTCCATCTTTGCGAGAATGAAGGCTTAATCTCGAGAACTTTTGATGGAAAACACCCCTTTCTCTCTTGATTTGGCCCATAATCAAGTTCTCATGCATTTAGGCATACAAAATTCAATAGTATGTGTCAAAACAAAGAGTCCAAAAGAATCAATGAATTTGATAAAATTACATTAGATTAAGTCATGGTTTCATACCACTCATGCTCTAGTCTCTTAGGGAGTGAGTATAAGGAGTTATTTTCCTCTCTAAATAAGTAACAGCCTAGCCATCTTGCAAAACATAAGACTTGCCTACATGGATTTAAAGCATAGGAGGAGTTATCCGCCACTCTAGCATAATAAGTCCAACAAATGTAGTTTATTCTCTTGTGGAGATACACCATATACCCATTTTGCCCTAGATTTAGGTCGTGCTTTGGCCCTTACCAAAGCTCCCTAGATTTAGGACCTAAGGTTGTTTCCCTTTGTGGGCTATAAGCATAAATCCTCACCTCTTAGGCATTTTCACAATCTTATATTATGGAATTATAAGTCAAGCAATCTAATAAAATGTCAACTCAAATAAGTAACTCTCTTCAATTTCAAATATATAAAGCCTAATTATAGGGTGGATTGGAGTGCTCACTAGGCTTCCTAGCATCATGAGCACTTCCTACTTTCTCTCCTATGGATTCCAAAATAAGTCTTCTTCTTGATCTATCCCATTTGATTTTCTAAAATAGCTAATCCTTTGATAGTATTAACCTTGAAATCTTTGGAGACCCTATCAAGAGTATTCTTAAGGAATTCTCATTCCTTAGGATGTAATTAACTATGGGGGGCTTGCCTCCATAGGGAACTTAATGAACTCTTAAAATAAACCTTACTTTACTTTTTTATTTAAAGGGAAATATATCTGTATATTCAAGACCCATCATACCTTAGAGTCCTTATTAGGTGATTAGATCCATTATAGGGTGGTGATTTTTATCTTTTGAGATAGCACATCATTCCTTTATGTCATACCCGATCAATTCAATTAGTACCCCTAAGATTTGCATGGTGTCCCACATCTTAAAAATAAACACCACATGGGCAACGTGTCTTTAATGCCTCATGACACAATTGCTTCACCCATTGAACCTTTCGCACGGAAACCATGATCATGAAGCTTCCTCATCAAGAAGCAAATTAGCCGGAGGTAGAGAAGAAGAAGAAATGTTGACAGGGCTTAGTAGATCTCATTCAAGCGACTAGTGAGCAAGCAATACTACAACAAGCGAGTATTCCTACCCATAACAACTTTGACAATCTAAAATGAGTTAAAAGAAATAGCTCTACTAGTGAGGTGAAGTAGTCTTTATTGACTCAATAATGTCAAGCTCCACCACTATAGAGGAGACATCAAACACGTCTTCTAAAATACATAAAGTTCTTAAAGTAGCCAAGGAAAGAGGCTTGATGAAAAGAAATTCCAAAGGGCTATAACAATTGAAAATATTGAAGCCATGCCAAGGAGGTTGCCATCTCTTATGGTAACTAGTCATCGAGCTAAGTTTGCTTTGCATGGTGAGCATTAGAGCATGACACTTGGATCACGTGTCCAAGAATCCGCTATTGAAAGGTCTGGCGAAAGGATAAGGTGTATGGAGGCAAAGGCCCGTAATAAAACTCAAAAAAGAAAGAGGTGTGACATCCGATATATATACTCATAATATGCCTCAAAAATAACTCACGTAAGTGGATACCTAAAAGAAGGGATATCACGATGAAAGACATGATGGTTTGAGACCCCAGAGAATCCTTGGGATCCCATCATCGATATTCACCCCACAAGAGAAGGTTGACTTTGATCGATTCCTTTAATAAGAAGTGTTTATTCTTGAGCGAGATTCACCGGAAACATCGATTAGAAATTCATGTGCAAGAAAAAGGTAATGAAGAGGACACCATGGAAGTGGAAGTCGTTATATGGTTAGAGATAAAGATGAACTTTTTTGCTCAATACTATCGAAGCAACATGGATCCGTGGAACATGAACGAATTTGATATTTATGAAGAAGAGTCTTCATAGAAGTAAGTATAAGATGGATCTTCAATCTCTGAAGATGAAGAAGAAGAAGATCAAAGTGAAAAATAGATCATGGGTGTTGAAGTTGTTTATATGGTTGAACTAGGAAATGATCAACCTAGTACGCTTTTATAATTAATGTCATCATTCAAACAAGCAACATCTACAAATATACAAGGATAAGGACAATCGAGTTCTTCCCCGGAGATAAGCAAGGAGCATAACAACAATAAAAAATAAGAAAGAAGAAGAGAATGTACTTATTTACGTCATGACACTAGCTAAAGAGCAAAGAAAATGCAACGTCAAATGAAAGTCAAAGATAAGAAAATTACGCTTGGTACTAAGGTGAATGACATAATGGTACAAATGAATATCATGATGGATATATTGCGAAGAATATCACATCAACTATAACACCTATTTTGTCTACTAATCAAGGTAGTTAATAATACAATTTCTATACCGATCTAATATCTCAAGCTCCTACAAGCATACACCAAGTAAGGAATGAAGTTAACTAACTACCTCTTCACCGATAATTCAAAATATGGCTAGCACACTTAAAGTGGTAATGGTCGCTTGACTAGAAATAATAATCAATGAAATGATAAAGACAGTTATAGCTTTAGAGCAAGTTGAAAAGTTGGTGAGTAAGGGTCTCCCTTACCCAATCGATTATGATCAAGTGCCAAACCCGAAAGGTAACTTCGCCAAAATCTATACTTTGTGGACTTGGTAACCCAAAGCAACATCTAGCCCAATTTAAGATTACTTGTGGTAACAGGAGGGAATGATGCATTACTTTTTTTGTCACTTGGTCAAGAACGACCTCAACCTCTTTCAAGTGGTATGCAATTGCCAAATGATTTGATTAAAACCTTTATCGAGTTAGAGATAATATTCATGAAGAGGTTCGCCAATGCATCCAAAAAATAACAATCACCGACTTTGCCTTGCTAAAAGGAGAAAAGATGAGTCGTGAAAAAAAATTCATAAGTCATTGGTGTAACCTAAGTATGAAATGCAAGCAACAAAAAACATCCAATTGATAGTGGGAAATATGGATGATAAAATGACATCATTTTTATGTATGACATCGATTGCAACATTCCGTGCTCTAAAATTTTCCACCAACCTTTCGACAATATGTTTGAAGTGAGTATGATTTAAAGTGTAATTTTCAAAAGGTAGAGGAGATAGATAAAACATTACCTGAGATTTCATCCTCATTTGGAGAGGATTTTAGATCTAGTTTGGGGGTTCCTATAGGTGTAAGCCCTTATAGTTAATTACCCTCTTAATAAGTGAGAGAGAAATTTTGATTAAGGCTAGTCATTAGATCCCTAAATGTGTAGTATAGTAACAACATGTTGAGTTTAAAATTTAGAATTTAAAATAATAAAATTCATCATTTCAGCTTAAATTAGATGGTTGGGGAATGATGGCGTTCGATTTAGATCCCATGGTTTCATCATCCGCTATCGTGATCCCTAGTCTACTTAGTAGAAGAATGACCCAACTTGATTGAATGATCCTTATCGTTACACATGCCACGCCATCCAAGAAATCCTTGTAGACTGGGTGGTGTTTATTTAAGGAGATAGGCTTAAGTCTACCTTAGGCGATAGAGGGTTGTTTGCCCTATCAAGTATACCCTATGATTCATAACTCAAAGGCTGAGCCATTGGGTGTATGGATATGATCGTGATCATAATATAATGGAGCTACCGCCAAACCACCCATGAGGACTCGGTCAGAATCGCCATCCGTGGAGCCTACTGCCAAGCCACATAGTTAGAGGACACAGCCACATCCTTATTGGCAAAAGATTGATTGAGAGTGAACATAACATAATACTTAATTTGACATTGGCTCTTTGTCATAGAGTTTTCTTAATTTTTCACCTTACAAACAACAGGAAGGTGGATAGATTAAGTTTTGTTTTAAGATTTTAATGATTAAATTTTATTTAAGTAGTTTTAAATTGATATTTAATTTGAGTTAGATTTGAAAATAGAATCACATTTTGATGGAAGTATCCTCTGGTTGAAATCACCATTCAACAGCCATCATCGGGGTAGTTAATTGATTGACTTGAATATATTTGAGCTTGATCTTGTCAACTCTAGCTTCTAACAAAGGATTAGATATACTACCACATGATAAAATTAGCTTCTCATATATTTTACTAAGTTGTAATTCTTATAATAGATTTTTAGGTTTTGTTAACGACTCCCTATGACTAAGGGAACAACTCGCGATCCTTAGACACTTGAATTTAAGCATTCAACATAGTGTCGAGGACCATGAGGTGGATTTGAAAATGTCCTAATTAACGTCTTCAATTTGCTTACACGATGTTGCGATCCGGCGTATTTACTTAGAATTTTTAAATGATGCCTCGCTTGCATTTGAGTATTGCAGTTCTGGTATCTAAGGCATGTTAAATTGATCTAATAGCTTGTTAGATCCCTTGAAAATAATATTTAATTTTTTTCTTTTATTTATAGTTGTATAGTCATTGAATCTTCAATAGACTTTCATCTATATCTATTGACAATCCCAACTCATTTAGTCTTTCAATTTCATTAGAAATTTTTGATGGATACTTTTATTTTCTTTAATTTATTTGGAGTAAATTGTGATTTGAAAACTACTTTTGAATTCCAAGAATATCTTCTATATCCTCATTGGATAGTTGGTCAAATCATCTTTTAAATCGATTGAGATGAGATATTGAAGTGCTAAATTTATATTTATTACCAAAATATCCAGTTCACTTCAAATTCATTGAAACATCCTTCATAACAAGCTATTTGGGGTTACCAAAATCCTTGTTATTATTAGCTACTTAAATATCAAAATTCACATTTGCTAGTAAGCCATATAATCAAGCCTTCATTTGCAAACCAATTTGTAGAACTTAATGCAAATTTATTTGCAAGTTATTTCCATTTAATCCTTGCTTGAAATTGAGTTTTAGATTCAATTGATTTCTATTGAAAGCACTTACCAATCTATTTTGAATTTTACATTTGAAAGCTATACTTCAATCATATTATAAGCTTTCGATAATCCAATCATACATTCAAATGGATTTATATTTGTAAAGTATCGTTCATCTTCACTTAGTCAATCTTTTATGTTTAGATTTGAATCTTATAAAGGTTATTTTCCCCAAGCCTTACAATTTTGAATTTAATTTGATGTCATCATTAATTTATATGTTTTAGCTCGAGTTACAATCAAATCGATTTATTTTGAGTTCAAATTTTATTGAGAGCATAACCTTCAATTTTATCTCAAATTCATTTCAAGTTCATTTACATTTAATTTTCAATTTATTTATTTAGGACTTTATATTTTATATTTAACTTAACATTAAATCTCTTTTTTTTGTTAGGTCCCAAAAATTTGAGTAAATTTTAGCCTCCTGGCATCATCCCACGTAGGGGCTACATCGTAAGTATTTTGGCTTTCTCGGTACCCTAATGAGTGTAGAGAGTGTGCACACCACAACCATCTTCACATCTGCTATGCCCTATGAGGCATTAGCGAGTCTTGAAACTTACATTGGTGTCCAAACATAGGGATTAGAAAAATAAATTATGAGAAAATTTTGGCTAGCTGACATCTAATAATTTGTTTGGTTTGCTGATGCCCTATTAAGTGTGGCGATTGGTGTCTTGAGACACCACACCATCTTCACCACTATACCCTATGGGGCATTAGCGAGGTCTTGGAACCCGCAAAGAAAGATAGAAGCACATATGTATATATCTTTCCACATTCATATTTTCTCCACTACACCATATGGGGCATGTCTTGGAACCGCAAAAGAAGACAATCACATATATTTTCACATCACACATGTTCGACTCATTTCTTTTATGCGTTGCAATGATCAAAGAGAGAGTTGGAGATGGAGACCAAGAGAAGAACCCACCTAATGATGTTCCTCTTGGTGCCAAGAGGAAAGAAGGGGACAAAATGCCGAAGCCTAGAAGAACCTAATGATGGTGTTCTTCTTATACGATAAAAGAAAAATGTCGAAAAGTAATGGAAATGGCGATGCCAAAGAGAGAAGAACTTAATGACTTGTTCCTCTCCAGCGGCAAAGGAAAAATGGGAACTTCGATTAAAGAAATGAGGGCATTTCTCGCACCATTCTTAACTTTATCTTTAGTATAATCGGTTTATGATTACCATCAAGTTCCATATGTAAACCGGTATCTAAAAGCTTGCCTTTGGTTGGAAATATAATTAGAAACTTCTTTAGCTTCTCAATTAGACTAGTATTTGTTGTTCTCTATACCTAGAGTCTCTTAAACACGAGACAATAGTTCATTATCTGAATAGAAGAAATAAGGATTTGATATGACACAAATGCTATATAAAAAGTTCTGCTCCAAGAACTCTTAGTTTTAGATCTCCTCTAACCTCCGGAACTTATGGAGAATTACTAGTCGCCTATGAAACATATGATGCATCCGAGAAATAACATTCGACTCAACATCAACATCATAGCGGTCATTCTTCCTATCCTTCTCATGGTTCATAATGAACTTTTGTTAGTCAATTGATGTTAGAACCATCCATCTCACCAACTAATTCCATGCGATTCTAGCCTCATAGGATCACGCCTTATGTGAATAGATTTGGCCTTTGGTGTGGACTCCAAAAGGCGACGAGCAAATATGAGATTAACTTCATGATTGCAGATGGTGTTTTATTTAATTTTGCATTAGATTGCTTCACCACATCAGCTTGTATATGCTCATCAAGGTTATTTTTCTCAATCAACTCTACATATTTAACGATCGAATGTCGAGTCCTAACAATTGCTTGTAGTTTGATAATGGCTCAATGCAACTCAAAGTTCCTCCACCATCTTCTAACTAAATACCACACTGAAGCTTTACAACATACTTAAGTTTATGGAGATCCGAGCCAAGTATCAATATAAGTTTGGATAACAATGACAATATGTGGAATGTTGTAATCGACTAATAGAGTAGATGTCTTGGATGATTCCTTATGTACTATGGATGAAACCAAAGCTAATGGTAATTACTGATTGGACTTTTTTATTCCACAAGGGACACTTTCTCGAATTAGATGGAGCCTTTTATGAATAGAAAGTACGAATTTGCTTTTCGCCGATTTTGAACAAATATTGGCTAAGATTTTAAAATCGTAGCGTTGATTGGTACATGATGCCCAATAATTTTCTTCCAGAAAACTTCACCTCTACTTCTCTAGTGATGCTTTAATGGTTGAGATCGATAGACAAATGAGTGGGGATGTGTAAGGAACCATGGGGAGGGAACGGTTTTGAAGGAGGGAACGATCGAAAGTTCAAATCATGGTACATGGAGGAAGTTGAGCGTGGGAGGGTGGAAGAGGAAGTTGTTATGAAGAGGAAGGGATCTTGTTTGGTTGTGTTTGTGGATTAGGTGAACGAAAGTGAAGGGAAGACCGATCGTGGAGTAGGAATATGATTAGATGTTTTCAAATTAATTTTTAAATATCTAATCAACTTTAATACAATTTCACATCAAAAAAGTATATATTTGATATATATATCAATCTTAATTTATTTTGATGTTCCAAACGCATACGATTGTTTCACGGAGGCTATTTGATTCAAGTCGATCAAATTGATTTCATTTTAGCTTAAAATGTGCATTATCATTTCCAACCACTCAATTTTTATACGATTTATCCAATTGAATGTGAATAGTCTTACTTGATAGATTTTGATATTTCAAAGCTAAATGGCATCTCGACCTCGATATACATGAAAATGCATTGATGACTTGATCACTTGATCATTAGATTATGTAATATTTATAGTCGCTTTGATATTACGAATATAATTGTAAAGTCCATTCATCGATCGAAGGTCATTTTGGCTGATTTTATGACATCCGGCATTTCAACCTTGATTTGCATGCTATCACTTTTGATCATTCGACATTTGCAAAGACTTATCTAAGTTGTGGAAAGTCTCATTTGATAGTTTTCAACATTTTGAAGTAAGCGACATGATCAATTTAATGAATGGAGGTTGTTCAAACATCATCGTAGCTTCCTAACTCGATATGCATGTCGATACATTGATAGCGATCACTCGATTGATCGCTCTTTAGATTATGCAATATTTATTTTTCGATCAATTTTGACATTTTGAATATGATGGTAAAGTTTGTTTGTCGATCGGAGGTTGTTTCAACCATTTTCGGACGCCTAGTGCATTTTGAGCCTAGATTTGCATTGTGACTTTTGAAGTTCATCAAATTCAACTTGCGGGCTTGACTTGACTTATGACATATATATGGAGGTCAACAACTACCCCAACAAATGTGATTCGTGCAAGGAGCCATCATGTTTGTTGAAATCGATTAACCCTTTTGGTGGCCAAAATTTGGATCATTTCAAATTTTGATTATAATAGCTTAAGCTTTGATAGGATTTATCATTAGTATGGTGATTTATTTAGGACATGCTAAATGATGAAATTTACCAATTTGTCGAATTGACTTGTCGATAGATAAGAGTTCTTACACCATCTCTCGCTTCAATGGCTTTGCTAAAGATCTCTTTCTTTTATGTCATTCTGGTTTGAGTTTCCTCCAACCCTAGCCTTGTGCTTGGTTGGGTTTAATGGAGGAATTGATCTACTTATTTTGATGAAGGACTCGCTAGGGAATTGATTTATCCATGCTTGGTTGGATTTGAATTTCCTTCCCCTAGCTTTAAGCTTGAAGGACTTGACCAAGGACGACTTGATTTGTCTATATTTACTTGTCTGTGTATGTATGCCATAATTCTCGTGCTTGCTACTTTGATGGATTCATTGAAGGGTGCATCTGATGACCCACTTTGGCTTATAGGTCAATATTGAGTTATCGGCCCGCAAAGTGTGTAGGCGAATAACCACATAATTCTTTTAGTTAGGCCATCGACTTTGTATCAACTATGGAATTGCTTCCTCCCTCGCGTGCTTTCCGCTTTGACTTGATGAGCAGATTGTCTTTGATCTGCTTTGAGCTTGATCGATCATTGGAGAATAAGTTAAAATATCACCCTACGTGCAATATAAAGATTGAATTGAGGCAACCAATTGAGAGTTTTCATTATCTTGATTTATCGATCAAGTAGAAAGATCTCTTAGATCTTGGTTACTTATAATCACTAATTTGGATCTAGTTTGAGATTGAATAGCTATCATCATTGACCGATGAGTGGGGCTCTTTCGTTGTGGCCTTTTCTTATGGCTTGTTGAGTGAGGAGAGCATAAACAACTCGACCACATTTGGGCTTATTGAGTTTGACCTTTAGAACCTACCGAGTCTTGACTTAAGCGTAGTGGGTTGGTGGTTTTGTCATCGAACGGGGCTCTTTCACTATGGCCTTTTCTTACGCTTGTGGAGTGAGGAGAGTATCACCAACTCGACCATTTGTGGGCTTGTTGAGTTTGACATTTAGAATCCATATGTGTCCTTGACTTCAAGATGTAGAAGTTGATGTTTCCCCAACTTATGAAGCTTTGAAATTGGGAGCTAATCCTCTTGATTCTGCACTTAAAAAATGGGAGATAAATTTCTTGACATTTAGGGCTATCTTTTCATGCATAGAAATTGATTCTTTTTGTTCCTATAAGAACAGCAACTTTAATAATAATAATTATATATATATATATATATATATATATATATATATATATATATATATATATATATATATATATATATATATATATATATATATATATATATATATTCGGATCTCGCATAAAGCTTGATGTCAACATGGTGTCAACTCAAATAAACTTGACAAAAAATTAAAAAATGCCCATTGTCTTATGGGAATTCTAAAGCATATTTAGAGGAACTTTCAAGATGAAAATACATGAATACATCAATATTTATATTTATATGCTCTTAAGAGGGTTTTAACATGTAACATTGATTTCATCTATATGTAGAAATCTAAAATGCTCCTTGTGTAACTAGGAAATTTTCATGGAAAAGTCTCTTCATCCTGAGTGAGTATATTTATTTAAGGATTTCGACATGAAGCACGATGTCCCTAAATAGATATACTAAAAAAATGTCCCCTATCTTATAGGGGATTTTATTGTACCTCGAGAATGTAGTCATCATGTATAATACTTTTTCAAATATAGACAATTAATTGGTAGCATTGGTCTTTCACCCTTTAGTTTAATGAGTTGGTATGCCCCTCCTTGATACACTTTCTTAATGACAAAAGGGCCCTCCCAATTAGGCTTAAATTTGCCACCAAATTTTTAATTAGGAATAATTGGTCTTCTTAGCACCAAGACAAATTCCTTTTTTTTGGAATGTTAGGTGCAGTATGATCGAATGCTTTAGACATCCTTGCTCGATAGACTTCTAAATTTCATTGAACTTAGAGACTAACTTTGTCAAGTGCGTCATGCTCTTTCATCCATAGACGGACATTCTCATACCGAGTGAAATTGTGTTGAATGACTACTGAGTGAAAGTAATTCATCTTCAAGTGGAAAGACTACTTGACCCAAATACTTTAGCATAAGGAGTAGATTTTGTGGGAGTCTAGATGTCATGCTATTGTCTTTCTTTAAGGGAATTTAACTTAAAGATTTTGGCCTCCAAATTTGCTCCCCTATTTGTCGGACCTTTTGATGATGGATTCTTGGACCTATGTTCCAAGTGTCACGTCGATGCTCACTGAGAAACTTGAATTAGTTGACATCTTGTCGGTTTTAGGAGGAGGTCTTTTGGAGGAGCAACTTTAGCCTCCCTAAAGATAAGACCTTCAGTATTTTATTTTATCAATCCTTTCTTCTTAGTAACTTTGAGGACTCGATGCACTCGCATATATAGTTTCAAGTTTTCTCACGGAGAAGTTGGAACGACATTATCCGGGTTTAGAAGGACTATTTGATTTGACCAAGAGTCGTATTTATCCATCTTAGGCTATCAAACTGTTATGAGTTGGAACACTTACTTCAAGTTCATAGCTGGTTGTACAATTTTAGTTGAATAATGGCTATTGAGCATGTAGTTCAAGATTTCTCTTTCCCCGCTATCTCGGGTTAGCTTGCTTGATGAAGAAGCTTCTACATCATAATTTCTTTATGAGGCTTTTCCTCCATATTTATTTTTCTTTCTACGGACCTTCGGTAGTGAATTTTGAACATGTGGTTGGTGTCATGCCTAATGTTCATCGTGGTAATTATTTAGCGGTCTTGAGCATTACCCATTGAGAGTAGCCTTTTATGAAGTTTTATCATATTCTCTAAAATGCATTGATACTTTTCTTCATAAGACCCTTCTCCTTGACAACTTTCGATCACGCCTGAGAGAGAGAGTCTTAGGATGCCTCCTTTGTGAGGTTATAGCTTGGTGTTTCGCTCCCAATGATTATTTGATATCACCAATAAAGTTATTCTTTTCACTTGAGATTTTCAAGCTTTTGTGAGTGGGAACACTTCTAGCATCAAATGATTGCATGGCTAGTGATTCAAGAAACAATTACCGAGGTCATAGTTCAACATTTTCTCTCCTTTGCCTTCTACTCATTTTTTTTTCTAGAAGAGGTTTTAGCATCATGCCTTCCTACAGAAGGGTTCCATTGATAGAGTGGTCACATTCACAAGTATGAGAAACTTTACACCCTTCTTTTCATGGCGACACCTCGAATGACACAACCCTCGAATAGAAAAGCTCTCGAGGAACCTCGAGTAGTTCCATTCCAATCATTCTCCTCCCTTATGCAGTCTATTTATATAATATGCGGTGTACTTGTGTAGAGGAGTGTTTGTAGTAATGGCTAGAAGGTCTACACTACTAAATTGAATAGTAGCACTAACATCCCTAGTATTGATAAGAATAGCTTGGAAAATTTTGGCTCATGACTAGCTTCATGATTCATGATGAATGCGTGCTCAAGATCCATTTCATAGAGCAAATAGATTAGTCATAAGGATTTGATTAGATTAATTTCATTGATAATTGATTTTACATTTCAATTTTAATCATGCTTTATCTACTATAGCTCAACTTTGACTAGCCAAAGATGGAAAGAGAATCATGTTCTCAGAATGCGAAATCTATGGCTCCAAAAATTTGCCACCCATCTCTGATACTATGTTTGAAGAGAGTATGATTTAAAGTGTCGTAATTTTCAAGAGAGATGAGATAGTAGATAATGCACTACTCATTGATTTTATCCTCATTTGGAGAGGACTTTAGATCTAGTTATAGGTTTCCTATAGGCATAAGCCCCTATAGTTAATTACCCTCCCAATAAGTGAGACAAAACTTTCGACAAGGCTCCATTCGATTAAATGTGTGTGTAGTAGCATGTTGAGTTTAAAATTAAGAATTTAAAATTAAGAAATTCATCATTTGAGCTTAAATCGGATGGTTGGGGATGATGATGTGCCCAATCTAGATCCCATGGTTCATCCCGTGTCATTGGTCCCTAGTCTACTTAATCGACCCAACCCGATCAAGGATCCTTATCAATAACACATGAGTTATGTCATCCAAGAAATCAGACCTAGGGTGGTATTCAAGGAGACAAGCTTAAGTCTACCATGAGAGGGGTTGTTTGCCTTATCAAGTATACTCTATGATTCACAACTCAAAGGGCGAGCCATTGGGGAACCCATGGGCTACGGGTGATCATAATATATAATGGAGCTTGACCAAACCACTGATGAGAACTCGTTGTATCGCTTCATCTCAGAGCCTATCGGCCAAGCCACATAGTCGGAGGACACGGGTCATATCCTTATTAAAAATAGATTGATTGAGAGAACATAATAGAACTCATGATTTGACATTGGCTCCTTTTTGAGCTAGAGATTTCTTAATTTGTCACCTTGACGAATAGTTATCAAGATAGATACATTGAGTTTTATTTTAAGCTTTTAATGATTGAATTTAATTTAAGCAATTTTAAATTGATATTTAATTGGAGTTAGCTTTAAAAATAGAATCACATTTTGATGGAAGTATCCTCCGATTGAAATCACCATTCAACACGACCATCATCGTGGCGTTAATTGATTGTCTTGAATATATTTGAGCTTTAGATCTTGTCAACTCGTTTAGCTCTTAATAGAGGATCAAATATACTATCACATGATAGAATTAGCTTCGAGATATTTTACTAAGTTGAAATTCTTACAATAGATTTTTTACATTTTGTTAACCTATACCTAGTCAAGACTAAACCGGAAAGAACCAGCGCATCATCCTCAAACACTTGAATTTAAGCATTCAACGCAGTGTTGGGGACCATGGTGCATTTAAGAATGCCCTAATTAACATCTTGGTTGTTTGCGATGTGTTGGATGATGGCATATTTACTTTGAATTCTCAAATGGTTCCTTACCGCTTGCATTTGAGTATTGTGGGTTTGGTGGCATCGAAGGCAATTTAAATTGATCTAATAGCTTGTTAAATCTCTTGAAAGTAATATTTGATTACTTTCTTCTATTCATAGTTGTATAATCATTGAACCTTCAATAGACTTTCATCTATATATATTGACAATCCCCAACTCATTAAATATTTCAATTTTATTGGGAATTTCCTATGGATTCTTTGATTTTCTTTAATTTATTTGGAGTGAATTGTGATTTGAAAACTACTTTTCAATTTCAAGAATATCTTGCTCCTCATTAGATAGTTGATCAAATCATCTTTTAAATCGATTAAGATGAGATATCAAATTGCTAAATTTATATTTATTACCAAAATATCCAATTCACTTCAAATTCATTGAAACATCCTTCTTAATAAGCTATTTGGGTTTACCAAAATCTTTATTCGTATTAGCGTTGAAATATCAAAATTCACATTTGCTAGTGAGCCATATAATCAAGCCTTCATTTGCAAACCAATTTGTAGAACTTAATGCAAATTTATTTGTAAGTTATTTCCATTTAAGTCATGCCTTAGGGGTGTTAGGAAAATTTCCTACCCTTAGCTTAAACCACCTTCCTTCCTTCAAGTCAAACTCCAAATCAATTCTATTTGATTTTCTCCAAACTCAAATCAATTTCATGATTGAAATCCATGTTTGAAATCCATGAACAAAATCCATCAAAATTCCTAAGTCCTTAATCCTCCTAAAGGACTTAACGAAATCAAGATTCAAATCTACTCAAACCTTTGAGAATTTCTCTTAACTCATTTATATTCTCATTTATATTCATATATATATATATATATATATATATATATATATATATATATATATATATATATATATATATATATATATATATATATATATATATATAAATGAAATATAAATTCAAACCAATCAAACTAAACTCAAAATTCCAAATCAATTCATGAAATTTTTCTTAAATCTTTTAAATTCTCTTTAATGGATTTAACCTAAATCATGATCAAATCTATTCAAACTCTTGAGATTTTCTCAAAACTTGTTTATATTCTCATTTATATTCACATATATAAATAAAATATAAATATGAATCAATTAAATCCATTTCAAAATTAAATTCTAATTTAAAATTCCTTAAATCCTTTAAATTCCTTTTAATGGATTTAGCCTAAATCATGATCAAATCAATTCAAAATCATGAGATTTTCTCAAAACTTATTTATATCCTCATTTATATATTCTCATATATAAATGAAATATAAATATAAATCTATCAAATCCAATTCAAAATTAAATTTCAATTTAAAATTTCCTTAAATCCTTTAAATTCCCTTTAATGGATTTAACCTAAATCATGATCAAACCACTTCAAATCCTTGAAATTTTATCATGATCCATTTATTTTCACATATATAAATAAAATATAAATTCAAACAATCAAAACCAATTTCAAAAATCAAAATCAAATCCTTTCAAAATCCAACCTAAGCCTTTCAAGTCAAAATCTTAAGCTTAGCCAAAATAATTCTAAATTAAGCCAAAATCTTGATTTTCTCTTATGGTTCAATCAATCCTACAATCATGAGCTCATATATAAATCCAAACCTCAATCACTCAATCAAAACCTAGTTCAAAATCAAATCCAAAACCCTTTCATATTCTTCC
Organism: Cymbidium sinense; assembly: GCA_021442155.1. NCBI lineage: Eukaryota > Viridiplantae > Streptophyta > Magnoliopsida > Asparagales > Orchidaceae > Cymbidium > Cymbidium sinense. Next base: position 5,832,051 of record CM038230.1, read on the forward strand.
TTTGAATATGAAATTTTCAAATGGATCAAACACATTTGACTTCAAACCACTTATAAATGGATTTATATTTCAATCATGAGTCTATATACAAGATCAACCAACTTCAAATCAAACTTTGACCAAGCCATTTGACCCACTTAGGCTCACTTCACCCAAAGTGACCTAAAGTACCCTTATGAGCTAAATTTTGATCCTAACCAAATTGGATTGAACCAAACTCATATATACCTCTCATCATGATCAACATCATCATGGGATGATCAATCAATCAAATTAGGTTAAACCAAGTCAAACCTAAGGGTTGACCAAGTCAACACTTGCCTAAAATGAAACTAACATAGCCAAATTCCACCATTGGCCAAATTGATTGAAACCATTGATCTAAGTTCACTCATGATTCATGTTTGAACTTGACCAAGCCAACATTTGAGCCTAACCCAGCCCAATTGGTGAACTTGACCCAAGTTGACCCATTTTGACCTAAAGGGTCAAAATGTGTCAAAACTTGATCTAAGCCAAATTTATTCAAACCAATGGGTCAAGTTCATCCCAAATGACTTGTGGAACTTGACCAAAGCCTCAATTGGCCAACTAGACCTAACCTAGCCCAATTGACCTTAGACCCAACTTGACCTAAAGGGGTCATGTTGAGCCAAAATTGAACTTAACCCAAATTGATTGGAAAGGATACCAATCTATTCTATATGACGACCTAACCTAAACCTACCCTTGAACTACCTCAAATTGGTCAAATGGGTCAACGTCAACTTGACCCATTTGACCTAAGTGAGGTCATATGAGCCAAAACTAAAAATATACCAAATTGAATCAAACTAATGCCACCAAAATATTTCAAATGATCATATGAACTTGACCAAACCCTTGGTTTGACCCAATTTGACCTATTGGTCAACTTGAGCCAAGTTGACCCATTTTGACCTAAATGGGTCAACATGAGCCAAACCTAGTTTCTCCACATATCCAACATGTTCAAGTGAAAAAAATAGCAAAATGAGCATCCTACCATTAGGCCATAGAACAAATTTTGGCCTAACCCATGGGTATTTTGGTCATACCCTCTTCATAATCACTTGAGGCTTTCTAAAAGCTCAAAGGGGGCTTTGTGATGAGTGGTGCACCCAACCTAATGGGTTTGGGTCGCCCATTTGGTCCCTAGACCAAACCCGATCCCCAGCTCAAAATTGAAATTTTAAACTCCCTCTCAAGCTAAAATTGAAGCACATGGGAGGTTAGCAATCCACTCCTTGGCTCAAATAGACCATGTGCACACTCTAGCCAAACAACCCTCATATGATCAATTGGATCAAAATGGCTTGTCCATTCTTGTCCAATCCTTCAAGGGGAGATATACTCTCAAATTCACTTATGTTTTCTTTCACTCAAGGTCGATTGAAGGATAAGAAGCCGGAGGAGCCATTGGAGATTGATCCTAAGCCTCTAGAGCTCTTCATATTTTTTTCCTTTTCTCGAACGAGTGAAAATAGGGGAGGTAGAGTGAAATTCCAACTTCTTCTACATTCCATTTGAATCCAATTGCTCTTGTACACTCCATCGAGGTCAAGTCGAGCTTACTAGGCTCTCTTTGAAGTTCTAAAGGCAAGGAAGGATCCAATTCAATCAAACACTCAAGCAAGGAGGAGTTGGTCCATACATTGATCTACTCAACCTCAAGTGCTCATACTCTGAAGGCTTCATCTCAACTAGATGAAGCTTCTCCAAGGAATCGAGTCGATGATCACCTCGATGAGGTATGAGATTTTCGATCACTAAACTCAATGTGGTGTGGAGCTTTGTGAAAGAAATTTTTTACCCCATTGATTTTTTTTGTGGATTTGCTCTCCATCTTTAGATGGTGTGTGTTGAATTTAGTTTGATTCCATGATAGGTCTAGCTTGGATCTTCCCTTGATCATGGGCGATTTCTATTGATCTAAGGGAAGAACTTGGATGATCTCGGTTGTCCATCCATTTTACATGTTTGATGGATTATTAACATGATAAGATATCCATTTATCCTTTGTAAAATCTGGGGAGATCCTTAGCGATCGATCTTGATCGAATGGCGGATTAAGCGTGTACCATCGCCACCACACGGGGTGATAACTTAAGTGACTCCCCTCGGCATGATGTGTAAGTGCATTGACCACATGCATGTCATGAGCGGGATTGATTAGGATTAGTTAAAATGTTTAATTATTTTGATTAATCAAGGTCTTCTAAAATGCATAATTCTTTCTAGAAAATTTAAAGAAATATGAAATAAAATCCTATGGATAGATAATTAAACCTAGAACCTTTTTAATTTTGATAAATTTTGAGATATGCTTTTATGAATTTGGGTTTTATTAGAAAGTTTATTTTTATAATTACTTTTAATTAAGCCTATGATTAATCTCAAATTTCTTGGGTAGGTTTTAGGGATGACTTGCCTCCCCTTATTTTTTGAAATTTATTGAAGGCTTGATTAGAATAATTGCATATGGTTTCCTTAATTACCCTCCTTATGTAATCAAGCATAATTATGGTGTGATTAGTGGTCTTAACCTATGATTAGGGTTGATTAAGGTTAGATCAGTAAGTAGGAGGTTTATGAAATATTTTTGGGGCATTTCCCTAAGCTATTCCCTAAACCCCTTTTCTGTCCTTAGTTTCCTCTTAATTAAGGGTTAATTCATTAATTATTTAAGCAATTTCTAAAATTTTAAATGTTTAGAACTTAATTAATCTACTTTGGGTAGATGCTTGGGTGTTTAATAGCCTAAGTTAAATTAAGGAAACCCCTTTCATAAGTATGAAAGGGTGTTTTTTTAATTACTTAAGCTAAACCCCTTAGCTTAATTAACTTTAATTGAGCCAAATTGCATTAGGCCTTTTCATTATTAGGTGCATTGCAAATTTAAATTTTTTTTTTGTGGGTTTTATGTCATATCATTTCTCATAATTATTTAGTTAATTCTTCTATGGTATAGATAAGTGTTAATTAAGCTTCATAATTCATGCAAATATGGGTTAGAACAACAAACTCATCTCACCTTTTCAAAATTAAATCAAACTTCAAACTAAACAAAATTACTTTGAATTCACTTTAATTTATTCTAAATTCTCTTATTCTATAAGAATGTCTTTAGGATTTAAGTGAAGTGAGTTTGTTTACATGCTTTCATTGCTTTGGATCTTTCCCTTAACATGTTAAGTTGTATGTCATGTGATTTCATGCATTCATAATTTCATTTCTCAAATTTTAAAATGAAATTATTTACTTTATGTCAAATTTGCATGTGTTGGCTAAAGTAGAAATATGAGTGGCTATTATCACTATCAAATATGAAATATAATATGAAAGTGTGCTACTTATACTTTAATTATAAGCTTGCATGTGATAGATTATAAAGGTATGCTTAGCATAGGTTTCCTTTCTTTCTTATGTTAGGATAGTTTTGAATAGGAGTTGGTAAGATGTAAGGGTTCATTTGAAAGAACCCAACACTTAATTTCATACCCTATTCATCCCTATGCTATCACCTAAGAGGGTTGCCTATACTTGCATACATAAATTGCATAAACAAAAATGAATGAACAATTTTTCCATTCTCCTTTTCATTTCATTTCTTTTATACATATGTTTGTATTTAAGAAAAGTGATATATTAGTCTGGATAACCTCAATGTTGTGAGGCTTTAAGTAGCCTAAGTAGGTCTTGTACCTTACACCTCACTTAAATGACGCTCACTTATGCCTTTCTTACTTTCATATGTGTATGTGAAATTTTGGATAAGGAAAACCTTTTCTACTTAAGAAAAATCATGCATATTCAACTTCAAAATTTTCTTAAAGGATTACTTATCATGCATCATAAAGTGTGTTAAATACTCTCATTTATATGTATAGATATGCTTAGGGTCCATCCATATGTATGCTATATATGTTGGGAAAGAAATGAAGTAATGTGTGTTATGTGAATTTTGATTCATTTTATTTAATCTTAAAATGCCTTTCTTTTGAATAGGTTTGTTGAGAGTTTATCTAAACTTAGAATTGATTACAAGATTTAATCAAAACATTCACCTAAATGAAACTAAAATGTGAATCTACTTTAAAATTTCTTAGGTTAGGGAAGGAAAGAGAGGTTCTCTTCTCTTTCCTCTCTTCATAACTTAGTAATTAATTGTAGGATCAACTTAAACCAAATAAAAAATGAAATAAAATCAACCCAAAATAACTAAACAACTTAAATGAAACCCTCCTCTAAGTTGAACATGTTCTTCACACTTAGAAAATTTGAACCTAAAGCCATAGCTAAGCATACCACAAACCTTCACACACACATTGGCCTAAGTCAACTTCTAGCTTGGGTGGTGCTTGGTTTTATTTGTATTTTATGATATCTATTTTAGACTGGATGTTTGGGTGTATTCTGATAATGAATGGTAGGCGTTCTAAGTCTAACTATTCTTTTCTATAGGGATTGTGCTTAAGGGCTATCATAAATAAAAATATAAATACTTTTGCTTGGTTCTTTATACCCTAAGCATAATCCATAGGTGAGGTGGAATTAGTCACCCATGTGTGGGGTGATAAGTCCAATATACATGCTTGGGATTTGTGTGGTGTTTAGCTAACCTTTCTGGTGTTAGTTAGATTTCCACTTTTTTCTCATGTAAAATTTGTATAATTAAAATTTTAGAATGATTATTATGGGGATTAGGATAAGCATTGGTCATAAGATCCTATCTTATGCACCATGTGAAACTTAGCATCCACCTTCCAACCATCCAAAAGAAGGAACAAAAGAAGAAAGAAGAAAAGAAGAAGAAAGAAAGAAGAAAAGAAGAAGAGGAATAAAGCTTGAAGACCCCAATAATAATGAATTCTTTGCTTATAATTTAATTCATTTGTAATCGGGTTGTATAAGGGTAGAGCTGGCTTCCCAATTTGATATATTTGTTTGGGTGCTGAACGACCATTTATTCTTTTGATTAGCTTTATAAATTGATTGATAATTTGTTTAACTTTTGCATTAAGTGGCATGATTTTCCTAGTTTCTTTCTTGCTTTATGTATGACACGGATGTGGATTAGGCTCTTTAGGCAAAAAAATAAATCTCTTAACAACAATAAAATTAAATAATTCATAACCTCACCTAAAGCTTAGGTTTAAAATCAAGATAAAAGAATTAGCACCCTTTGAGCATTTATTTATAATATCATGCACAAATGCATCTTATTTTACTCTTGATTGGAGGGCTTCCACCTTTGCTAGAGAAACTCATTGACCTTTGAGAGTTGGAAACTCACCTCCTCCCTTCTTCGATTTTGGTCAATAATTCTATTTCTCATGCATTAGTCATATGACTCCTAATAGCCCAAGTCAAAATAATTATCCAAAATAAAAGTAAAATAAAATTTGAATTGCATTAGAATTAGAACATTTGAAGCATGTCCCTTTACATGATCTAGCCTCTTAAGAGAGTGAGTTTAAGGACTTAATCTCTTTTTAAAATAACAACAACCTAGTAATCTTGCATAAGCATAAAGACTTGCCTATATGTATTTAAAATCAGGAGGAGTTGGCAACCCAGTAGTTGTAAGTCCAAGATGTTGGGTGGTTTGTCCTCTCTTGTGGAGGCAAACCAATTACCCATTTTTAGATTTAGGTTATGCTTTTGGCCCTCGAAAGCTCCCTAGATTTAGGTTAGGGCTTCTCCCCTTTGTGCCATAAGCTTAATTCCTCACCTCTTAGGCATTTCCTTAATCTTGTGTTAAGAAATCTTAAGTCCTAAATTTCTAATAAAAAAGATACAACTCAAACAAACTAAATCACTTTCTAAAATGAAAAGCCAAACTATAACATAGTTTGAGATGCTCGCTAGGTTCCCTAGCATCATGGGCATCTCTTACTTATCTCCCATTGTGGCTTCAATAATAACTCCTTCTTTTGATTAATCCCATTTGATCCTCAAAAATGAATCAATTGATTGATAGTCCTTCCTATTAAAATCTTCAAAGATAATGATCATTTACCTTAATTGAGAGTTTTCCTAAGGAATCCCATTCCTTTGGATGTAATTAACTATGGGGGCTTGCCTGTAGGAACTTGAACTGATTTAAAATAAACCCTATTTTATGTAAAGGGGAAGAATCTCTAGTACATACATCATCCTTAGGAGTTCTTGAGGTGATTGGGTCCATTAAAGGATAGTGACTTATCTCTCAAGAGAGTACACTATTTCATTGATGACACTCGATCACTGAATAAGCACATCACTGGATCTACGACCTCCAAGATGAATATTTATAATGTCTCTCTTTCATTTCTCACCAATAATTTGAAAGGTGACTCCCTATTAGGAATTTTTCTCCCACAATGTCCAAGAAATTCTTGTAGACCTAGGGTGGTGTTTATCTAAGGAGGCAGCTTAAGTTTATCTTAGTTGAGAGAGGTTATTTTCCTATCAAGTATACCCTATGGTTGACAACTCAAAGGGTGCATCTATTGGGGAGCATAATGGTTATGATTGTGATCATAATATAATGGAGCCTAACCCGACCAAACAATCCTGTGAGAACTCGGTCATAACTACTTTATCAGAGCCAATCTGATAAGCCACATAGTCAAAGGACACAGGCATGTCCTTACTAGAAAGAGATTGATTGAGAGAGAACATAGTAGTACACTTGATTTGACATTAGCTCCTTTGTGAGCTAGAGTTTTCTTACTTTGTCACCTTCGAGAAATATGTGGATAGATTGAGTTTTGTTTTAAGCTTTTAATGATTGAATTTCATTTAAGCAATTTTAGATTGATATTTAATTTGAGTTAACTTTGAAAATAGAATCACATTTTGATGAAAGAATCCCCTGAAATCATCATTCAACACCATTATCATGATAGTTAATTGATTGACAATATATTTGAGCTTTAGATCTTGTCAACTCGCTTAGATCTTAATAGGATCGATCAATCGTCACATGAAAAATTAGCATCTCAAATATTTTACTAAGTTGAACTTCTTATAATAAATTTTAGGTTTTGTTAACTGGACCCGTCGTAAGACTAAACTAGAAACAACTTATGCAAAGATCCTCAACCACTTAAATTTAAGCATTCAAAGATAATATCGGGGCCCATGTGGGTGCATTTGAGAATGCCATAATTAACATCTTCGCTTGTATGATGTGTTGGATCCGTGGCATATTTACTTTAAATTTTTAAATGTTACCATCCGTCGCTTGCATTTGAGTATTGGGGTTCTTGGCATGAAGGCATTTTAAATTGATCTAATAGCTTGTTAGATCTCTTGGAAATAATATTTAATTGGTTTTTTTAATTCATAGTTGTATAGTCATTGAATCTTCAATAGACTTTCATCTATATTTGTTAACAATCCCCAACTCGTCGATCTTTCAATTTCATTAGATTTTCCTATGGATTCTTTGATTTTCTTTAATTTATTTGGAGTGAATTGTGATTTGAAAACTACTTTTCAATTTGAGAATATCTTTTGTGCCCTCATTGATAGTCGATCAAATCATTTTTTAAATCGATTGAGATGAGATATTGAAGTGCTAAATTTATATTTATTACCAAAATATCCAATTCACTTCAAATTCTTTGAAACATCCTTCTTCACAAGCTATTTTGGTTTACCAAAATCCATGTTCATATTAGCTACAAATACCAAAATTCACATTTGCTAGTAAGCCATATAATCAAGCCTTCATTTGCAAACTAATTTGTAGAACTTAATGCAAATTTATTTGCAAGTTGTTCCATTTGTACATGATGCCCAAAGATTTTCTTCCGTAAAACTCCACCTCCGCTTCTCGGTGATGCTTTAACGGTTGTTATCGATGGAAGAATGAGGGAAGTGGGAATGTAAGGAACCGAGCAAGAGGGAATGGTTTTGAAGGAGGGAGCGGTTGGCGAGCCGTTCAATCGTCAGTGGAGAAAGCCGAGCGTAAGGGAGCTGGAAGAGGGAAGCTCATCCATAAAGTGGAAGGGGATCTCATTCATTGTGTGTGGATTAGTAACGGTGAAGGGAAGATCGATCGGGTCACGAGTAGGAATATGATTAGATTTAGGTTTTAAATTGATTTTTTAAATGTCCAATCAGCTTTAATGAAAATTTCACACCGATAAAATTGCATAATTGATATATGATATATCAATATTAGCTTATTCGATGTTTTGAATGCAATGGTACAATCCGTTTCACAATCGAGGCCATTTGGTTCAAGTTAGTGTCAAATTGAGTCCATTTCAGCTCAAAATGTGCATTATCATTTCCATCCACTGATTTTATGCGACTTATCCGAATTGATTGCAAATAGTCTTACCGATAGATTTTATGTTTTGAAACTAATGACACAAGCAATTTTATGAATGAAGATCATTTTGTTTGATCGATGCTTGCTAACTCAATATAATGCAAGCACATTGACGATTGCTTAATTGATTGATCACTAGATTATGCAATATTTATGTCTTACCGCTTTTGAAGCAAATCATAAATCAATTTCTTATATGAAGGTCATTTGGTTCTATTTTGTGATGTCTAGTGCATTTCAACCTTGATTTGTGTATTATCACTTATGATCATTCGACATTTGTACACTCATCTCAATTGAGCGGGAAGGTCTCATTTGGTAATTTTCAATATTTTGAAGCCAATGGAGTAATCAATTTCATGAACAAAGGTCATTCATACATCATCATAATTTTTTGACTCTAATATGCATGTAGACACATTGATAGCTCAATTGCTTGATTGGTCACTCTTTAGATTATGTAATATTTATATTCTCATCAATTTTGATATTCAATGAGATGACGTAAGTCTCTGCTTATCAATCGAGGTTATTTCACCATTTTCTGAGACATTCAAAGGCATTTTGAGCCTCGATTTGCATTATTATCACTCCAAAGTCAATCTAATTCAACTTATGGGCTTGACTTGACTTATGGCACATATATGGAGGTCAACACTCAATAGGGTGGCTAAATTTGAAAAGCTTAATGGTTCTAAGTGAAATCTATACGATAAAGTAAAGAGAAACAAACCTTGACTCAAGAAGAAATGAAACTTATGCCACTTTCTACAACTCAAGTGGTAAAAGCGGTGTCTTTAATGTTGACAAAGAAAATAGCCAATGTATAATGATGATATGGGAAAGAAGCTTGTCCATCCTAATTCACTCAAATGTACGGGAGGCAATGATAAATCTCGACTTTTCCAAGTGGTGGAGAGCATCCAAAATAAGCAACAAGAGATGATAAGAAAATGCGGTCATCTCTTAAGGAAAAGATGAATAAAGAGTATTCCTTTAGAAGGGATAGTGTAGCTAAATTATTTGTGGCTAAAGCGGTCTATAATCACTAGAAATTAAAAGGCAGAATGAACAAGTTAGTAATCAAATTACTTTCCTATCATCGATGATCATTCATCCTATTGAAGATTGTTATGTCTTCAAAGATTAGCCAGAAAAGAAGTATCACCGAGGTGAATTTACATTATCCGATTATGTTCTAGTCAACCCAAAGAGAGTCTACAAGGATGATTATGTCCTCTTTCATATCATCCATTAAAGACAAAAGAAGGAGAAATTAGCTCAAAAGCTGAAGAATGGGAAATAGTAGTCTCCAAAAGACCATGAAAATGAACCGACTAAAAGAAGTCCTTAGTGTTAAGTGGAAATCACCACTTGAACCTATATTGGACTTAGAGAGATGTCTAAACAAAGTATTTAGGCTTCTCAATGGAATTTTGATAAGGCTACTTCATGACGACATGAGGAGTAGTCTACTAAACACGGACCTCATAAATAAAAAAAAGGCTAAGAAAAGAAGATCAAGAAGAGAATTACAACTCAAAAGATTATTAACAATTTAGAGGAATATCACGCAGACAAGACAACCATTTAGGCTTGCATACTTTATACCTAAACTTCATATTGTTGAATTAGATGAAGAAGATAATGGTGAACCTTGTTAGTAGAGACATGTCAATCATCTATGTAATATCGGATGTTCTTCAACATTAGTTACTCAAATGATAAGGGTAGTCAACAGACTCAACCAAGAAAATTCTTATTAGGAAAATAAGAAGAACACGAGGAGTTAACATCAATTTTGTTTAATGACTCAACAAAAGTTAATAGTTGACGAAGATTTATATTTTCCCAATAGAGAAGAGTCAAACTCATCGATATCATCACATATGAAATGTATGTTGAAAAATGAGTCTAGCCCTTTTGGTCAATCCTCTAGAATAAGCGAATTTGAAGAAACTACCTCTTGAGGAGGAATTTGAGCAAGATAAGGTGATTCAAGTTCAATTGAGAAGTGGAAAAGTCTTACCACCTTCATCAAAGAAGGGAAATGCAAATAAAGATAAAGAAAAATAAATCAAAATCAATGAAGATATCATTCCCAAAATCCTAAACTAAAGCCTAAATTGCGAAAAGATAGATTATAATATTCTATCACATCAGAAAGATCCTTACATAACGTGTATGAGGCTCTCTTAATGTCAAAAGACCTCGAAATTTTGATACAGATCTTAAAGATTCAAGAATTATGAAGCTTACTTTGTCGAAAGATGCATGGCCAATAATTTCAAACTCAAGACCTCCCGAATCATATTTTTTAGAAGATCTTATGTTGGGAATAACGGATCACAACCATTATCTATATGTTACCTCGAGTGATGGCATCTTACTCAGCATCTTGATTGATCCAAGTTCTTATCAATCTTAGGAGTCTACAAGTATTAAGAGGATTATCAATTGATATCCAACATCTTGGGAGAGGTAATTTGATGGTTCATGATTTCAATGAGAAAGGGTGGAAAACTGGTTCTTTTATTCTCCGCTCAAGTTTTGGAATTTATATCTGACTAAATTTCATGTGTCGATGATTCATCATTTAGAGCTCTCTTGGGTGTATGCGCATGAGTATGGCATGGTCCCATCAACTATGCATCGGTGTATGAAGTACCGAAAGATGGAGAAGAATTCATAATTCCTTAATCTACAACTATTCTCATCCATGAAGCAAAGATCTATGAAGATGCAAAATATTTCATCCCTACAACAGCCTCTTAAAGCGGTATCATCCACTTTAGGAACTAAAAAGCAATCACAAGGTGAAAGAAGCAGAGGAAGAAAAATCATCTTTGACTTTTCCTAAAGCACTTAATTCTACATCTAAATTAAGAAGATCAGTTCCTCATTTGGGATGTGACACACAAGAGGAAGAAGATATTTTGTCAAACCCAAGGGAACTTATAAACTTTTATGAAAGGCAAAGTATGAAGTAAGTGATTGATTTAGACTATGATTTTGAATCCACTTATGAAAATAGAGTTCGATGGTCGCGATAGCTCATTTGGTAGTGTCGAGGACTCCTTCAAAATTATACCCATCCCTCGGTACTTCAAAGAAATCAATCTAATAGAGGTTCATAACATTGAAGAATTGATAATATTCTATGTGCCATCGTCAGTGAGAGTGGCGACAGAACTCAATTTTATAAATCGAATCTCGACCTCACAATCTTGATCCTACTCAATATAAAAAATAATGATGAGATAGTGCCAACAAGAATACTAATATACTATCCATAGAAAATATGAAGAATGATGCATAATCTTGAAATTGATATTGGAACTACTACAGAGAACTCAAATCTTTACAGATGCGAGCCAAAGAAGTCCTCAAGTATCATGAAGAAGTGATAAGTTTATCACTAAAGGTCTTGTGTTCATCCACAAATCTCATCAAATAAAGTTTGTTATAATATAATAGAAGGCGAGATCAAAGCTAATAGTGATGAAGATGATGATCTCCATGAAATTCTTCTTACAAATGATGAAGAAGTAGAAGCCAAAATTTTGAAGAACTTAAAGATGGTGGACAAATGACTATTATGGAGTGAGGATGACCCAACTTTCATCACGCACTTCTACCGATGAGAAAGTTGAAGAGCTAAAAATGATACTTTGTGAATTCAGGATTGCTTTGCTGGACATATTCACAAATGCCGGGCTTATCCCCATATAGCTTCATAAACATCGATGCACTAAGAAAACTCTTGGTGAATGAGATTGGAGATTGAAGAATAGGTAATTGCGAACTAAGAAGTTGATCGGGGCTTCATCCGGAGGAGAAGTATGCGATTGGATAAATAATATTATCCCAGTTAGGAAGAAGAATGGTCAAATCCATCTGCATTGACTTATGAGACCTAAATAAGGTGTACCCAAAGATGACTTTTGTTTCCAATATCAAAACTATTAGAAGACAATACTTCCAACTTCGATATGTCTTATTCATGGATGGATCATCGAGATATAATCAAATCAAGATGATGCCTAAAGATGAAAGACATACATCATTCATAACTCTATTGGCATCTATTGCTACGGTCATGCCTTTTAGCTTAAAAAATGCTTTACATACCAAAGAGCCATGACACGTATTTTTGATGAGTTGATTCACCATAAGGTGGAATGTTATGTTGACAATTTGGTGGTGAAGAGCTTAAATCATGAAAACCACTTTGAAGACTTGAGAATTATATTGGAGAATCAAAAAATATGATGTTAAGATGAATCTCTAAAATGTGCATTCGTTGACCTCATTTTTTGAATGAGCTCAACCCCTCCATCTTAGACATAGGACTTCTCTTAGAATTTAAGAGTTCTTTAGTCTTAACACAAATATAGTGATTAGGTGGACACTTAACCTAACCCTAGAGACTTAGAAGAGTTAGCCATAAGAATATGTCATGCCTTAGGGGTGTTAGGAAAATTTTCCACTATAGCTTGAACCATGTTCCTCACTTCCTTTCTTCAAGTCAAAACTCCAAATCAAATCAACATCAAACCTAAATCAATTCCAACCTATGATTTTCTCCAAACTCAAATTAATGCCTCATGATTGAAACCGTGATTTAAACTTATGGTTGAAGCCCATGATTGAAATTACAAATCTTGCCTAAGTCCTTTAATGTCTCTTAAGGACTTAGCCTAAATCATCTACAAATCAATTCAAACCCATAAAATTTTCTCATATAAACATTTATATTCTCATTTATATTCACATATATAAATGAAATATAGATCCAAATAAATCAAACTAAATCCAAAATTCAATTCCATGCTAAAAATATTTCCTAAGTCCTTATTTCTCTTAAGGACCTCCTAAACCAAGTTCAAACCACCTTAAATTCATGAAATTTTCTCACAACCCATTTATATTCTCATTTATATTCACATATATAAATGAAATATAAATTCAAATTCAAATCATAAATCTTTCCTAAGTCGTCACTTTGATTCCCTCTTAAGGACTTAGCCTAAATCAAGATCAAACCACTTGAAATCCTTGAAATTTTTTGATAACATATTTATATTATCATTGATATTCACATATATAAATGAAATAAAAATTCAAACAACCAAAACCAACTCCAAAATCAAACACAAATTCAATCTAAATCCTAAGCCTTTCATGTCAAAATCTTGAACTTAGCCAAATCAACTTCAAATTAAGCCAAAGTCTTGATTTTTCTTCATGATTCAATCAATCCTACAATCATGATTCCAAATATAAATACAAATCTCAATCACTTAACCAAAACTCAATTCAAAAAATTAAAAGTCAAACTCATGTTCACCTTTGAACTTGAAATTGTCAAATGAATGAAAAATTTTGACTTCAAACCAATTGCAAATGAATTCATATTTCAATCATAAGTCCATATGCAAGTTCAATCAAACTCAAATCAAACTTTGACAAAGCCATTTGACCCTCTTAGGCTCACTTGACCCAAAGTGACCTAAAGTACCTTTTGAGCCAAATTCTAATCCTAAATTGGATTGAACTAAGACCACCTAAGCCTCTCATCATGATCAACAATCATCAGATGATCAACCACTCAAATTGGGTCAAACCAAGTCAAACCTAAGGGTTGACCAAGTCAACACTTAGCTAAAATGAAACCCAATATAGTCAAAATCCTATGCTAAATTGATTGAAACCAATGATCTAAGTTCATTCATGATTAATGTTTGTATTTGACCAAGTCAGCATTTGAGCCTAACGCCCAATTGGCCACTTGACCTAAGTTGACCTAAAAGTCAAAATGTGTCATAACTTGATTTAAGATAAATTGATTGAAACCAATGGGTCAAGTCCATCCCAAAATGATTGTTGAACTTGACCAAAGCCTAAATTGACCAACTAGACCTAACATAGCCCAATTGACCTTGGAACCAACTTGACCTAAAGGGTCATATTGAGCCAAATTCAAACTTAACAAATATTGATTGAAAACAAAGATACCAATCCATTTTATATGACCAACTAAACCTAATCCAACCCATGACCTAACCCAAATAGGTCAAATGGGTCAAATTGTTCAACTTGACCCATTTGACCTAAATGAACTCAATTGAACCAAATTCAAACCTAATTCAAATTAAATCAAACCAAAGCCACCTAAATATTTCAAATGGTCATATGAACTTGACCCAACCCTTGGTTTGACCCAATTTGATCAATTGGTCAACTTGACCCAAGTTGACCCATTTTGACCTAAATGGGTCAACATGAGCCAAATCACATCAAACTAATTCCAAATTCAATGAAACTTGGCCAAACCTATTTTCTCATCATACCAAATATGCCCAAACTAAAATCAAGATCAAATGACTAATTTACCCTATGCCATAGGGTAACCAAAAAATTAAAACCATTTGGAATTTGGTCAATTCCTTTTCATGGACTCTTAGCATCCTCTTAGTGGACCAAATGGTCACTAATGGACCTAGCGAACATGACCCCATTGGGTTTGGGTCAGCAAACCCAACCCAAACTCAAAACTAACCACATGCCTTGAAATGGAGCACATGGGATCCTCCTTCCACTTGAATTAAGCACATGGGAAGTTCACCATTCCACTCACCCTTAGGCCAAACCAAATTCAAGGACATCCAAGCCTAACAAACTCATGGCATAAGCTCAATTGGATAAAAATGGTAAGGAGGCTTACGAACATCCGATCCTTTAAGGGGAGATATACTCCCCTAATTCAACAATCTCCACTCTCCCTAATTGATTGAAGCATAGGAACTTAGAGCAAGCCCTAGCTACTCTTCCCAAGCTTCCTAGAGTTTGAAATCTCATCTTCTCGATTTTGATAGCTTGAAAATGAGGAGCTACACTCAAAATCTAATTTACTCCACACCTAAAATCAAGTTGATTCCCTTGCAAGCTCCTCAGGGGACCCCAATCTAGCTTGCCCAAGCTCTTTCCCAAGCTCCAAGGCAAGAGGGGTGTTAGTTGATCAAAGCCACAAGGATTTCAAGGTGGAGATGGCCTCAAAGCAACCACCCAATCAAAGGACCTCAAACTCATCAAAGCTTCATCTCCACTCAGAAGCTTCTCCAAGGAATCGTGCGTGATCACCTCCCAAGGTAAACCATTTTTCTAAAGCATCCGTAGTGTGGAGCTTTGTAATTGAAATTTTCATTGCATGATAAACTAGTTGGATATGATCTCCATTGTATGATGAAGGTGTGGGTAAATTTTGCCCAATCTTAGCTCAATCAAGCTTGGATCTTGCCCTAGAGCATGGATGGTCTCTATTGCTCACGAAATTACAGGATGAATCTCTGTCCATCCATGCATTTTGGATGGGCGAGATTAAAACACGTAACACCACGGATTAACCCTTTAGAAATGCAGCTTTAATCTGTCCGATCCTTGATCGGATAAGCGAGGAAAGTGTGTAGCATTGCCATAGGCTGACACTATGATGTGACAAGTTAAAAACCCAATCCCATCATGCCACGTGGAAAGTGCATTGTGCATCAACGGTCCATGTTGCAAGGATTAAATACTTAATTATGCTATTTAAATATTCTAAAATTATGAAAACTTCTAAAATTTATATATCTGAGCCTAAGAAAATTAAAAAAATATAACATAAATGACTTTAGATAGATAATTGCATATAGAATATTCTAAAATTGATTTCAATGGATTTTGAATAATATTTTTCTCTAAATTTGGATTTTATTGGGAATGTTATTTTTAATTACCCTCTAATTACTCCGATTAATCCCAAACCTTTGTGCTTAATTAGAAGGATGACTCCTGCCTCCCCTAATTTTCTTGGAATTTATTGGTGGCTTAATTGGGAGAATTACTAGTTCATTCCTTAATCACTCCTTTAATGTAATTAAGCGATTAAGGGCATAATTAGTGGTTTAATCCTCTAATTGAGTCAATAAAGTTTTTATTGAGTGAGGTTTAGGGAATAATTTTAGATACTTTCTTGAGATATTCCTTAAACCTATTTCTTCCTTAATCCATCCTTAATTAAAGGTTAATTCATTAATTACCCCTTAATTAATTTCATAAAATTCTAAAACTTTCAAGAAGTCAATTAATCTATCTTGGGTGGATTCTTAGGTGTTTTAAGAGCCTAAGTACATTAAGGAAATCAAAACTCACATGTGTGAGAGGTGTTATGAAATTACTTAAAATTAAACCCCTAGTTTAATTAATCATTAATCATGAGCCAAATGCATTAGGCCCTTTTCTTCATAGGTGCATTATTTATTTAAATTCCTTGTGTGGTTTTATGTCATCTCATTGGCTCATAATTATTTGATTAAGTATGCTAAGATTATGTAAATAATTAATTCACCTTAACCTAAAAAGCATAAAATTGATCTAATCACCTAAAATTAAATGAAAATAATAACCATATGTGGGAATGGGTTAAAAACAGAAAAATCCTCACATTTCTCAAATTAAATCAAACTCAAGACAAAATCAAACCTTCTTAAAAAATAATTTGATTTATTTTAAACTATCTTATTTCATGAGATTGTCATATGAATTTTACATTCATTCTTTTCTAAAATCAAAAGGAATATTTTTTTTTATCAAATTATGTTTGGATAAAGTAAAATATGAATGGCTATTATCACTATTAAATTCAAAACTATTTTCAATCTATAAATCAAATACCTAAACTGAAAATGTGCTACTTATAGTTTATTTATAAGCTTGCATGTGAATATAAAATGTGTATGTTTACTTCCTTTCTATTAATATGAATTTGAATAAGATTTGCAAAGTGTATAGTTCTTTTAAAAGAATATAACATTTGCTTAAATTTATTCTTGTTCTCTTCAATGTTATGACTTAAGAAAGATCCTTACACTTACACATATAAATTGCATAAACTAAGTCCAAACATAAGTATAAACTTTTGCATCTTTCTTCCCTTCATTTCTTTTATCATATGTATTTAAGAAAAGTAGTATATTAGTCTAGATAACCTGGTTTTGAGGCTTTAAGTAGCTCTAAGTAGGTCTTGTGTCTTACACCGTTAATAACGTCATACTCACTTATGCCTTTCATACATACATGTGTGCATGTGAAAGATGGATAAGAAAACCTCTTTTCTACTTAATGAAAATCATGCATCATAAAAAAAATATTCAAATTTTCTTAAGTAACTCAGTTAGCATTCATCATAAAGTGTGCTAAACATTCTCATTTGTATGTATATATATGCTTAGAATGCATCCATATGCATGTTATACATGTTGGGAAAGAAATGAAGTGATGTGTTTTGTGAATTTAGTTCACTATACTTAATCTTAAAATGCCTTTCTTTTGAATATGTTTGTTTAGGAAAAATATAAACTTAGGATTAATTAAAAACATAATAAAACATTCACTAAATAAAACTAAACATGAATCTACTTTAGAAATTACTTAAGGTAGGAAGGAAAGAGAAGTCTCTTCTCTTTTCCCTCTCTTTAAGACTAATTAATTATAGGGTTCATTTAAACCAAATCAAATTATAAAATAAAATCAACCCAAATTAACTAAACACTTAAATGAAACCACCCATCTAAGTTGAACATCTTCACACTTAGAAAACCCAAACCTTAAAACCATAGCTAAGCATACCACACAAACCTTCTAAAGCACACACATTAGGCTAAGTCACCACTTCTAGCTTTAGGTTAGGGCAATGCATGGATTGATGTTTGCTTTTATTTTGTAATATTTTATTTTAGTTTGGATGTTAGGGTGAATGTGCTAGAATGAATGTTATGATGATTTAGTTTAATCATTATTTTGAGGATTGTGCTTAAGCTTTAATATAAATATAAATTCTTTTCTTTTTCGGTGCTTATACCCCTAAGCATAATCCAATAGGCCAAGTGGACTTGGTTACCCATGTGTGGGGTGCTAAGTCCAATATACATGCTTGGGATTTGTATGATTTGTTTAGCTAATCTCTATTTTAGGTATTAGTTAGATTTACTTTTCCTTTTCATGTAATTTTTTGCAATTAGGATTTTGGAATGAATGTTATGGGGATTAGGATGAGCATTGGTCATAAGATTACATCTTATGTACCATGTGAAAAGCCTTTCCACCTTCTAACCATCCAAAAAAGAAGAAAGAAGAAAAGAAGAAAGAAGAAAGAAGAAATGAAGACCCCATAACATGAATTTCTGATTGTAAATTAATTCATTTGTAATCAGGTTGTATAAGGGTAGAGCTTCGGCTACCTAATTTATTTTTTGGGTTTTGGTGGTGCCCAACCTCAAATGGCCTTTTATTCTTTTACGTTAGCTTTATAAAATGTTTGATGTTTTGTTTAGCTTGTGCATTAAAATGACATGTTTTCTAGTTTCTTCCTTGCTTTGATGTATGGCCTGGATTAGGCTCTTAAAAAAATAAATCTTCTACCAAATTAATCAATTCAAAATAAAATAAATAACTCATAACCTCACTTAAAGCTAAGTTAAAATCAAGATAAAAGAATTAATAATAACCCCTTATTTGGATGAGTATTCTTTTATAACATTATCCATAAAAGCATATGTCACTCTTGATTGGAGGGCTTCTACCTTTGCGAGAAACTTGGCTTGACCTTTGAGAGCCATGGTGGAAAACACCTCCTCCTTCTCTGATTTTGGCCAATAATCTTAGTTCTCATATGCATTAGGCATATGAATCCTATAAGCCCAAGTCAAATAATTATCCAAAAAAAAATTAATAATGTGACTTACATTAGATCTAGGTCATTTCTCTTCACATGATCTAATCTATTAGAGTGAGCTTAAAGATTTAGTCTATTTTTAAATAAATGCTAACTATCTTGAATAAAGCATATGATTTGATGAATTAAAATTGTAGGAGGAGTTAGTTGGTACTAGGTGCTTGTAAGTCCAGCAGTGGTTTGTCCTCTCTTGTGGAGGCAAACCAAATACCCATTTCTCCTTAGATTTAAGTCATGCTTGGCCCTCGCTAAAGCTCCCTAGATTTAGATTTTGAGGTTGATTCTCCCCTTCTATGGGCCATAAGCATAAATCTTCATCTCTTAGGCATTTAACCTTGTATTATGGAATCCCTAAACTTCTAATAAAAATTCAACTCAAATAAATAATTCAATTTCAAAATGTAAAGCTCAACTATAAGATAGTTTGAGATGTTGCTAGATTTCCTAGCATCATGAGCATCTTCTATTTATCTTCCTTTGGCTTGATAATAACTCTCTCTTTGATCAATCCCATTTGATCTTTCAAAATAAACCAATCGATTGATAGTCCTAATTGAAATCTTTGGAGACAACGAACATTTACCTTAATCGAGAGTATTCTGGATTTCATTTCTTAGGATGTAATTAACTATGGGGCTTGCCCTAGGAAACTTAATGAACTGATTTAAAATTTACTTTTTTATGTTTTTGTAAAGTTAGGAAAGAATCTTTGGTACACATGCACCCATTGTCTTTGGAGTCCTTGTTGAGGTGATTAGGTCCATTGTAGGGTGGTGACTTCTATCTTTGATATAGTACACCTCTCTTCAATATCATACCGATCACCCTCAATAAGAATATCTCTATCTATCTTTGGTAAAAGTGCATAAAAGAAGAAGTATTTCTATCTTCATTTTATCCCATAGTGAAGATGGAAGTAAATATTATTCTTTAAAATTATAAAATTTCACCACAAATTTTTCTAGACTCCGTGGTGATTGTTCTCTCTCCATCTTTGTAAATGATCATTGTCTCTAAGTATCGATAGTGGGTTTGTACTTTTATGAATCCAAGACTCTCTCATTCCATTGGCACTTAGCTTATTTCATCTTTAAGTTAAGCTAGCCAACATCTTTAGGTTTTAGACCTCACCTCATGTTGGTCTTAAAACAGTTGTTCCCAATGGGTAAAATAAAAATTGAAACAAAGAGAATTAATTAAAGACTTCCTCTTTACCATTTTCATGTCAAGGAAAGGTTCATTCTAAAATAATAAAGACAAAATAAATCCTTCATAAAACTCTTACCTTTCAAAAGCACTCTTTCAAAATGCACATAATAAAATATTTTGCACAAAATTTTCTATATCACCTTCATCTAACAATCTTCTTGATTGTTATATGTAGGATCATATTATAAAATAAAATTTAACAATTACAAAGAACAATGAGTTTCTTCACTCAATTCATTTTGGTGAAGACCTCATTTTCAAAATAAAATTTCAACAATCATATTTTCAAAAGCATAAAATTTGAAGATAGGCTTTTCCATTCAATACAACCAAATGTGTTGAATGGATATTACCTCTTCAACTTTGAAATTCCACTTAACACATTTCACATGTGTTAGGTTGGTATTTTCATATTTTCAAAAGCACATATGAAACCTCTCCATTCAATATACCCACTTATTGGGTGGAGGTCTCATTTTTTAAAAAATCAAAATAAATTTTCAAAAGTACATATGAATATCTCTATTCAATATACCCAAATTTATTGAATGGAAATTTAAATAAAGTAACATTATTTTTAAAATTCCATATTTCATATATGATTAGGTTGGGATTTCCTCTTTCAAAGCAATAATCACACACAAAATATACACCTTTGAAAAATGAAACATAATTGATTTCCATCTTACATACCCAAATTTGTTAAATGGAAATCTCCTTTCAAAATCAAACAAAATTTTCAAAATACATTTGAAACTTCATTCTAGCATATCCCATTTGCTAAAATGAAGTCTCCCTTTCAAAAAAAATTTGAAACATACTTTTGGAATTTTATTTAGCATATTCAAATTTGCTAAGTGAAATATCCATTCTACAAAAAAATTTGAAAACTTATTTGGAACTTCATAGCATGCCCATTTGCTAAAATGAAGTCTTTTTCAAAATCCAAAACAAAATTTTGAAACACCCTTTTGGAAATTCATTTAGCATACTCAAATTTGCTAAGTGAAATTTCCATTTCACAAAATTTTCATGAAACACTTTCGAACTTCATTCTTTAGCATACCATGCTAATTTAAAGTCTCCTTTTCAAAATCAAAACAAAATTTGAAACACATTTTGGAAATTCATTTAGCATACTCATTTGCTAAAATTTCCATTTCATAAAATTAAATGAAGCTTCTATTTTTGTTTTCTTCAAAAAAAAATCAAATCAAAATAAGAAACACATTAGGATTTTCTTAGCATACTTTTGCTAAGAATCTATTTTCAAAAATTTCAAAAGAACAAAACACTTGGTTCTCATTTTAGCTTACCTAAATTTTTCTAAATAGAAATTTCATTTCTCTTTCAAAATCACAAAAGATTCACAAAATAAAGCAAAGAAAGAGACAAAGAAGAAATTGTTTTCAAACACCTCACTTAATGTACCAAATTTGCTAAGTGAGTGGATTCCAAAATATCAAATAAAAATAAAACCAATTACTTTAACATACTCAAATTTGTTTAAGGAAGGGTCCTCAAATCAAAATCTAATTTCAAACATGAACATATGGAAGAATCTCTAAATATTTGAACCCCATTTTCAACACTTCAAATGTTGGATGTGTGTTCAAATTTTAAATTCAAATCAAATCAATAAGACAAAATATCCAAGTTCATTTTCAATATTCGACTCGTTAAAGATAAGTCATAGTTACAAGTTTAGTTTTCCAATTGATTGTTGTTTGGCTTGGTACATGTTTTCTTTTCCGAGATGGACTTGGGGATCGGCCGCCTTCTCATGCTAATTATGCTCATTTTAAATGAGGCTTTTAAGGGGGGCGAGATTACAGAGGGCATTCCCCCCCTCACCTTTGTGACCACGTGGCGGTAGAAGATGATCATTCATTGACTTGCCATCGACTCGATGTATTCACTTGAAGGAAAGAAGCGGTGTAATTTTTACATCATCAGTGTTAGTACCATCTCATGACAGCGTGCTATTTTTTCGTCTTTGCCAGTGAGGGCTAGCCCACTCATTAGCACCCACTAAGGTAGCTCCTATAGATTGCCTCCCACTTTTGAGGTTGGGTCAGTTCTTACTCCTCACCCTAATCTTAGAGGAGGAACAAAATCACATGGTTAAGTATGCCATACGTGAATCACTAGGGAGATGGAGGCCACTACGGTGGGTTGTGGAGGTTTACCCCATTTACAAGGAACCCATTTCATCCTCTCTCGGTGCGGTTGAGTGGATGCTAGAGGATCCCACTTCACCTCCACTAGTTGTTACCATCCCATAGTTAGCAGTAGGATATGGCCTCCATTAGTTCTACGCCATGTTTGGTGGAGCTTGGGATGTCGTCAGGGATCAATTTGACTTGAGATCTTTCATCTCCGGTGTGGGAAACATCTACGAGAGGGGGCTAGGGAGGCCAATATTCAGCCATATCACTTGGAGAGAGGGTGGAAGTTTGGTGGCGACCTTCACACTCATTTTCGATGCACTACATCCCACGAGATATTCTACCACAGGATGACCATCAGGAAGAGGGTCCCTATTTTGAGAGAGTGGTGTGTCTCCACACCGCCACCCCTCGTCACCATCGCGTTCACATTGATCTCAGTTCAGGCCATGAAGGCCACATCCCGGGGAGAAGAGGACCCGTTGGTGATCACTCGACAAGGATCCCATTCCATACACCACTTATGGCGAGGCCAAGCTCTCCGCTGACCTTACGCCCTAGTTATGTTGCGGAAGGAAACTCAAGCATAGTGGTCGTCCCTTCACCAACACCACCCTTAGACATAGAGATGATTGGATTCGAGGGAGGAGATAGCCAGTTGAACCCATGGTAGAGCCTCTAGGAGTGTCATTTTTGTCGGTGACCATGAGTGCATTTCTTTTTAGCTAGTGTCCTCACATTGATTCTCTAGGGGGGAGGTCCGGTGCCTCTGACATGATGTGGATCCCATCAGGTCAAAAGCATTTTAGATTTTGATTCGTATTTAGATGACATAGTCTATTTCAAGAAAAAAAAGGAGATCTAGGGTCTGATGGATGATGAGGAAGAATATTTGATAAGATGATTTGTTGGGAGACTTCGGGGTTTGCATGGTAGATACTGGGATCCTCTCAAGAGCAAGCTATGGATGGTGATGAGGTTGAGAAGGAAGACCAAATCAAACCCTCATTGATATGAATTAAAATAGAAAGATGAACAAATAGATAGGATGACAAGGTAGCTTGAGAACTTATTAGCGGTCACAATACTTCAAAATAAGCCCGGTTCATCTACTATAACTAAGACTAATCATAGTTGGTGCATGTCTTGGAACTAAGACTTTACCTCATTAGAGCAAGGTAGCACTATCATTTATAGGAAGGTAGTGGAAAGTTCCTCCATATAGAAAGAAAGATATCAAGCATATGGTTGAGCAACAGTGAAGGAAGCATTGGCTCAAGCACGGGAGGATCCTCCAAATGGTAGACCCTACCTGAGGAATTTGATGCAATCCAATATCCCAAGGGTTTGTACCACCTTCCTTCAAGAGTTTTGATGGCGTGGAAACGAGGCGACATATTACACACATTTGCCGGTTGTTGCGCTAGTGGTAGTGATGCTTTGTTATTCCTCTATTAGTAGCTAGAGGGTAGCTTTTGATTGGTATGATGACTTCCTAATAGTTCAATAAAGACATTTCTTGAGTTGGAGCAACTCTTTATCAAGAGATTTCTTTGGAGCTCGAAAAGGGTTCATGTTGGCGATCGTTGTAGGACAATAACACCCGGTGAGTCCCTTGTGACTATATTTAGATGGCTAACCAGTATGAAATGTGAGTAGTATTTGAGCGACATGCCATTGAGATTCTTCTAAAGAATATCCATGGCGATCGCCTTCATGCTTAAGGGCTTCACCATCAAAACCTTTGAAGTTAATTAACAAGGTGGCTAGTCTACAAGGAGAGGCCAAATTGTTGCCTTTTCAAGACCAGGTTAGCAAAGTCAGAAGGTATATGTGAAGAAGCTGAGTGATAGTAGAAGATGAGGGAAGCAATGCTAGAGATCAATTTGAGACCATGACCTTAGCGACCTTGCTTCCACCTCATCTACCACCACGAGGCAGCCCTACGGCCACATAGTAGCCTCCACTGTACTTAGCCTCCTGACCATATCATCAATAGCGGCACATACCGCCAAGTAGCTATGGTCCACCTACTCTTTTGGATAAACTCACCAAGCCTTATTCATTTAAGAGAGGTAATCAAGAAAATCTTTAAGAATAAAGAAGCGATTTAGTTACTCAAGCTTAGGAGATCGATGGAAGTGGGCAAAGTCATGATCCTAACTTTTCCCCTCCACCATATGCTAGGTCATGTTTTGGAGGATTGCTTCACATTTAAGGGCGACTTGAACATAGCTTCAAGGTGTGCTATAGTTATCCCAAAGAATACCTTGTAGAACAACCATCCAGTTCCATTAGGGTAATCCTTGGGGATACTTGTGATCCTTCCAAAACCAAAGAAGGTTGGGATATTTCCTTATCCAAAACCTCTAAAAATTTCAGATCAAGAAATTTTCTTTCAGTGCTTGAGTCAACCTCCAACATCAAATAAGGTTTACAAGTTGCTAGAGCCAACTCAAAGGAGCTCAGCAAGCATCACCATGTGACATGAGATAGCCTAGTAGCCGGGAGTCCTCTAGTCTATCATTAGCTAACACATAGCTCCACTTCCTTACTAGTTCTTTATTCTTCTAGTAGACATCTTGTATCGGTGGATGAGGGCATCAAATCCCTCACCCCTCTTACTTTACTTGATTTCTACTTTGTACCTCCTATCAAATCCAAGAAATTGAAGAATAAAGCTAGCTTGAATTACATCTATGTCACCATGGGTTGTCTACTTCTATTCTTAATGATAACTCTTCAAGTCATAACTATAAAATTTTGATCTTCTCTTTCTAATTCAGTTGGACTTTCCTAATTTATGGGTTTACCTCTTGAGATAGACTTGGAATCATCCATTTTGAGGGTCCCATAGAGAGAAGGCTGAAGCGTGTAGAACCTTCCATTAACCACAAGAGATCACCGTCAACCTCCATAGTGGCAGGTTTTACCTCCGAGGCACCTCAAGATGAGGAAATAAGTCATTGGTATAGAGGATCAGCCACTCCATAGGATGCTCCACCCTTGGATATGCTTGTGAGGATTAGCAAGGTGGACTATAATGTCCTCTCATCTAAGAAAGTTGTCATCTAAGCTAAGCATATATGATGCCCTTGTCTTATCAAAGAAATGAGTTAATTAATCAAGGCTCTCTTGATCATGAGATATTCTTACTTCACTATTGGTGAGGAGGCACATTACATAAAAAAAAAATACTAAGGGATCACTTTCATATGAAGATGTTCTTGGGACTTGAGCATCCCTCTACATCAGTTGACATTGGACTCACGAGTTCTCATGATCAGTGCATCGGTGAACATTATGAGTCTAAAAGATGCTTGCCTATTTGAGGATCATCATCTCCACACTCCAAGGAGATCGATGATGTTGAGAGGAATCAATGAACAAGGTGCGGGCTTTAGGTTCCATAGTGTTACTTTGGAGATAGGTGACTAGAAGGCTAAGTTTTATATCATTGATTTGAATACTTCATTCCTTTCTTTTCTTGGTAGGCCTTGGATACATCGAATAAGATAATTCCATCCTCCCTCCATCGGCATCAAGTTCAAAGAATGGGATTGAATATAGTGTTAATGGAGATGAAAAGCCATTTTCAATTAGAGGATGAGATTTATGATGATGCGACCTACTATCTTCCTCAAAATACCCTTTCTCGTGAACTTGGACAAAACTTAAATTCAAAAAAAAGAAAAAAGAAAAGGAAAAAAAAAGAAAAAAGAAAAGAAATGAAAATCTAAGTGAACAAGAAAGGGGAATTGAAGAAGAAGTAGATCATATCACATTACACCTAAGTTCATTTCATCATATGGACATGTGGGTAGGATGACTCAACCTCCACGCAGGAGAGGTAGAAATAGGGATAATTCTGGGGTGGAAGATGCCACGGTTGGCCATCACCAATAGAGGTTATGTTTGGTTCACGGGAGTACCCTACTATTCATATAGACTTGGAATCTAGCTTGAAGGACAAGTCTAATGTGATTAGTATACTAAACCCTCTCAACAGTTCCATTGGAGGTGACTTTCGATCCAGATAGTAACAAAGGCGGGCCTGACAAAGCAAAGTATTTGAATGCATGTAAAATTATTAGGTTGCATGGGAACCTTAGCTTTAACCTCACTTTCATCTTAAAGTTGAAGTTTAGTAGTTAAGGAATCCCCTAAGTCCTCCTGATATGAAGCCAAAGAGATTCTTTTGGGATCATAATCTTATAATCCCTAAGTCACATTTAAAGAATTAATGGAATTACCATTTGACTTTTACTGCCTTGTGTTCATAATCTTATACGAAAGGTTTGGTTCCTCATACATGGTCAGCATGGCGAGTATTTTAAAATGCTATGGAACAATATATAGGGAAGCACAATCAAGAGCGGATTAGGATTTGGTATAGTGGGTCGGTCGATGGCGATGATTGCTTAGTTGTTACAATCATTTGGAGTCGAAGGTTCTTTTCACACAACACCAACTCTTATGAGAATGTGTGTTTAAAACCTTAGATGATCCAGATGATCTCCAAATCAAGGATGCACCTCTAGAATTTGAAGAGGAGATCATTCAACAATTAACAAGCTTAAAGAAATCAACCTCGATAGAAGAAAATCCATGCGACTTACATCATTCATTTGAATGAAGAAGAAATCAATGACTTAGTTAGGCTATTGAGTTTAACGCTTTGTGAAGTTATGAAGAGATGCCATTATCTCTAATGTAGTAGTCCACAAGCTAGCAATAGATCCTAGTGCCAACCCTATCAAGAAAGCTCAGATGCATGCGATTATAAATTGAACAACGGTCATTTTTGAAGTCAAGAAACGATCGATCTTTGGTTTCATCGGGGAAAAAAAATATCCTACACAGTTGCTTGATTCATCCCAATTAAGAAGGATGGCCAAATTTACATATGCATCAATTTTAGGGACTTAAATATGGCATGTCTAATGAGTTTCTCTTCCTATACCGTAATTAATGGTGGACATTGCCTCAACTCATACAATTTTTCTTTCATGGATGGGTCATAACTACAACCAAATGTATCTGAAGATGAAAGAAACACTACTTTTGAACCGATCAGAATCTTCTATAGGGTCATGCCTTTTAGGCCTTAAAATCTTTGGTACTACATACCAATGGGGCATGACTCGGATCTTCAATGAACTCATCCATCATGTTGAGTGCTTGTTGATATAGTAGTTAAGAGCGAGAAAAAAAGACATCTCTTTGACTTGAGAGTAGTTTTTGAATGATTAAGCAATATAACCTCAAAATGAATCCCATGAAGTGTGCATTGAGTAGCCTGAGAATTCCTTGGGTTGTAAAGGGAATAGAAATAGATCCAAAAAGATTAAAGCTATCTTAGTACCTCCTAAGAGTTTAACTCAACTGATCCTTCCAAGGATGGTCATATCTAAGATGCTTTATTTCTAACCTATCGAGATGCAAATATTCTCAACACTTATCAAAAGAATGCTAAGTTCAAGTGGGATGACAAGTGTCAACATTCCATTTGAAGACATCAAGGTATTTGGTGAAGCCGTTCTAGTAATCCCTATCAGGCAAGCCACTCATTCTTTACACTCTTGCATTGGATGATTCTCGATGCTCTATTAAAATGCGAAGGAAGGAGAATTCTCTCTACCTCATGTCATCTTATTCCTATTGAAGCAAACTATCCACCTATTGAAACATTGCCTAGCTTTGATCTTTGCTCAAAATCTATGACAACATGCTTTCTCATAAGGTGAACTTAATCTCGAACTAATTTGATGCGTATCTCATGACCATGGAAATGCTATCGGACGGTTGGCACCTTGGTCCATGATCCTCTTGATTTAATATCACATTCATACCCTCCATGCGATAAAAGGATAAGCACTAGCAAATTTCTTAGTACACCCACTTCCTCGATTCTTTAGTGATGATCTCCTTGATGAACAAATCATGAACTTAAGGGAGGTTGACAACTACGATGGGAGATGTATTTTGATGGTGCAACATCTTTTCATAAAGGAGATGCACCATGATATACTCTTCCAAGAAAGGCAAGGGTAGGAATAGTTCTCTTAACCAAGCGCAATGTGATGAGATTCTCATACTATCTTTCCAACCCTGCACCAACAATGGAGTATGAGGCTTTGATTCCGATCAGGTTAGCCATCACTATCGGTGTCAAGAGCATCAACATCTTTGGGGATTCTTAGTTGGTCATCAATCAAATTGTCGAGTCCTACAAGGTTCTTAAATCCAAGCTTAATCATTACCAGTATACCATGAAGTTGTTGGCCCAAATTCCCAAAGTCACCATCTATAAGGTTCCCAAGCAAAGAATGTAGAGGTGCTTTGGCCAAACTTGCCGAATGTCGAAAGATGAGTCCATTTCAATAAGGGTCTAAAATAGACAAGTCCTATCCCTTATTGATGTTAAACTCATCGAGACTTTCTCTTGAAGGGGAGTTTCCATTGCCAAAATGGACAAGGAGCTGGATTGGAGGAAACCATTCATAAACTATTTGAACAGCAAACTACCTCAAGAAAAGTCACAAGTCAGTGAAACAAAGAGCTCTCTCCTATGCTCGTTGATGGCACCTGCCGATTCTTTGACCAATGTGGTTTCATTATTTAGAAAAACATGAAGTCGTGGCATTGTAACTAATGTACATTGTTACATCGGGCATCAATCGATGAAGATGAAGATGAAGATCAAGAGACTAGGATACTAGCCTTTGATGATTACAAAGTGCATGGATGTAGCTAGGAGATGCCATCAATGTTAGGTATGGTGTGGCCCTCCACCAACCACCTACATTGGCCTCATGGCCATTCAGTGTTAGTGACATTATGGGTCCTTGATCCTTCCCAAGGGTCATCGGTTCATCTTAGCTATCAGACTACTTTTTTGAAGTGGGCGAGGTAATCCCACTCGAGAGAGGTCACAACCATGTGTTTCAATTTTTGAAACCATACTATATATAGGTTTGGGGTGCCATGATAAATTACATCCAATAATGGTACATCATTCAAAAGCACCAAAATCAACACTTCTTGGAAGACAGTATATATTGGAGATACTCCACCATCTACTATCCCGAGCAAATAGCTTAGCAATTCAACAAAACCCTCATCTAGATTCTAAAGAAGACTCTTGATAATAAATGATAGTGGAGTGAGCGGTTTGTTGAAGCTTTGTGGGCCTACCGCACCATACCAAACTCCAACTCTACCATTTTCCTTAGTGTATGGGTCCAAAGCCATTCTACCTTGAAGTTCAACTCCTCACTAAGGATAACATTGGGTAGTAAGATAACTATAGAGTAAAATGCAAAGTTATGGTTAGAAGAGCTCGAAGGTTTGGAGGAGAGTCACCTATGGGCATGCTAAAACCTCGAGTTACAAGGCCAAAATGATTCAAGCTCATAACAAGATGGTCCACCCTAAGTCTTTTTTGAGTAGGAGAACTTGTGTTAGTCCTAGACCAAGGAGTTTTGTCAAAGATGGGAGGCAAGTTTGAACTCACATGGGAAGGCCCTTATGTCATAGAGAATGCTACAAGATGATCTTACCGACTTATTGATTGTAAAGGGGAACACTCGATGCTTCCAATTAATATGCTATATTTGAAGAAATATTACCCATAAAAAATCATGTTTGAAACTAATTCTATTAATCAATAAAAATTTGATTCCATTTTATCAAAATCTTCTCTTCTTTGAAGCATTATTTGCTTTTCCTATGAATTCTCATGGCGTGTTGGGTAGGTGTTAGAGTCCCAGTGGCATCCTATCCCTCTTCCATAACACAAACATAAAAAATAAACACATATCCTTTGTCTGCTATTTTTGATGTGAGCAAACCCCATGGCACTTACTCATTAGCTTCTCTCTAATTGGTCTACATGCTGTAGAAACTGTCACCTAGTGGTCACTTGTTTGGAAGAAGTGAGTCACAGCACTTTCTTCCTCACTTGACCATTGAAAATAAATGAGTGCCTTGTTGGTATGGTAGATTTTCTTTATTACAACCTCCTCATGTTGACTTTGTTTAAGTTGTAGTCATGCTTTCTTCTTGAACTAGTCAATGCATAGGTTGAGTATATTTGAGGTTGAGATAAGTCTCCCGACTCCTTTCCTCTTGACTCTCACATATATAAGTCCTCTGGCATTCACTGAGTCATCCTTGGTCGATGGCTTTATCGAGCAAAGGCAATCCCAATCAATTTCACTATGAGGATGTGAGTCCGCTTTCTTTCTAGACTAGTATTTCAAATTGATTAGCATCTTAGGTTGGTTGATGTTCATTATGCTACAAAACTCACGTAGATACACCACTCTTGGCGATGTGACTCCCATGTTTCTCCTTGAGATGGCCACTTGATATATGACTAGCCACGTTATCTTCTCCGGGGTTTTGGATTAATCCCTTTAACCCATCCCACTCAATTTGGATCACATTTACGACCCCATTTAGACACTGGTTACTTTTGGATTGGGCGGTACCCCTTTCCTAGCCACCCACGTGGTTGAGAATTTATTCAATGGATGCACAAATTCTTTCTTAGTTGATAAATTTGAGATAGGTCTAGAGGCGATATAAGCTTCCTCATTTTGATCCCTCATAAACTAACGGTCCATGATAAACAAACAAAACAAACAAAACAAACAAATTAATTTGGTTGTGTTAGAATTCAAACCCCCAAAGGGCCCCTTTTCCCAAGCGGGCATCCTATCTTTAGGGTAGTGTCAGCAGAACTCCCTATAGAAATTGCCGACTACAGTTGAGATAAATCTTGGGTACTCACTCCATAGTCACCCTTGGGGTTCAATATGTTTGCCATAAGCTTTTCGACAATCATTTTGCTTTGGAATATGTAAGATTATGCATTCTTTCTAGCATGACTATCATCAACAGGCGACCTAGGTCGGTTCAATTTATTTCCCAAAGCAATCAATCACCCCGGTCTTTTATAGTGAAAGATGTGAGTCACGAGATTTCTTCCCTTGAATTGATCATTTGCGAAAGGCACTCTTGGTCAAATAGTTCTCCCATCAGGAAGCTACTCCCTTTGGTTGATAAATTTGAAATAGGTCTAGGCTAATATAATCTCCTTCTCTGTGATCCATCACAAACTAATGGAATCCATCAAAATAAACTAATGAAATTAACCTTGAGTTGATCTAAGTCCCCAATGACATTCACTCATTAGTCAGCCTAGGTTGGGTTCAATCATTTTTGCCAATAGATCACCAACAATGGTCCTTACTTTGGAGGATGTAAGTACTATGCTTCTTCAGTATACTTGCATCGAAGAGCATCCCTTTGGTTGGCTAGTCCCACTATGTTTAGTAGACTACCCCTTTAGATTAATAAATCTAAGGGCTTAGGCCTCCATGGCTCTACTTAGAGTCCATCACAAACCAACAGGTCATCTCAAAATCCAAAATCTAAAAATCAAACAAATTCAACAAAATAAATCAAATGAAACAAAGAAACAAAATAATCAACTAAAATAAATCAAAATATCTTGCTTCTCCCTGGTGAGATGCAAATCTTTCTATCTACAGATCTAGAATTCTAATCCCTGGTGAATTTCATAACCTTTCTTCACTTGGTGGATGACTGACTTCCTTGGTGAAGAGTTCACTCTATCCTTGATGGAGTCAAAATAAACACAATTAAACAAATAATAAAAAACAAATTCAACCCTCTTCCCTAATGGGACTTAATTAATCAAATCAAATTTCTCTCCTGAGACTCAAATCAAATCAAACCCTCATCCCTTTGTGGATGACTTGAACCTGCTTCCCAGTGGAAGGTTCACATACTCTATCCCTAGTGGATTCTTCCTTCTCTCTCTTATGTATTTGACATGAGTAGAGTCACATTGCACTAAGCTCTAGATTCCTTCTACACACCTTGGGTTAGAGTAGACCATTTAGTGCTTGTTATTGTCAGTGTTGTTGATCATTTTGGTCACACCAATGCGTGGTGTTCCTTATGGTCACACCACACTTATTGCCCTGTTGACCTCATTTTTAGAATGAGCTCTCAACCCCTCCATATTAGATATAGGACTTATCTTAGACTTTAAGAGTTCCTTAGTCTTAAGACATATCTAGTGATTAGGTGGACACTTAATCTAACCTTAGAGACTTAAGAGTTAGCCATAGGAATAGGTCTTGCCTTAGGGGTGTTAGGAAAATTTACCTACCCAATAGCTTGAACCACATTCCCACTTCCTTTCTTCAAGTCAAAACTCCAAATCAAATCAACATCAAACCTCAATTCCTTGTTGATTTTCTCCAAACTCAAATCAATGCCACATGATTGAAACCCATGATTGAAACTTATGGTTGAAGCCCATGATTGAAATTCCAAATCTTAAGTCCTTTAATCCCCTCTTAAGGAATTAGCCTAAATCACCTTCAAATTAATTCAAAATCATGAAATTTTCTCATAGCTCATTTATATTCTCATTTATATTCACATATATAAATGAAATATAAATACAAATCAATCAAACTAAATCCAAAATTCAATTCCAAGTTCAAAATATTTCTTAAGTCCTTAGGACCTCTTAAGTTCAAACCACCATTATGAAATTTTCTCAACCCATTTATATTCTCATTTATATTCACATATATAAATGAAATATAAATTCAATCAATCAAATTCCAAATTCAAATTCAAATCACAAATCTTTCCTAATTCCCTCTTAAGGACTTAGCCTAAATCAAGTTCAAACCACTTCAAATCCTTGAAATTTTCTCATAACCCATTTATATTCTCATTTATATTCATATATTAAAATGAAATATAAATTCAAACAACAAAACAAACTCTAAAATTAAACTCAAATTTAATCAAAATCCAACCCAAGCCTTTCAAGTCAAAATCTTGAACTTAGCCAAATCAACTTTAAATCAAGTCAAACCATTGATTTTCCTTCATGATTCAATATCTACAATCATGAATCTAAATATAAATACAAACTTCAATCACTTAACCAAAACTCAATTCAAAATCAAACCCAAGTCAAACATGTTCACCCTTGAACTTGAAATTGTTAAATGAATCAAAATCCATTTGACTTCAAACCATTGCAAATGGATTTATTTTCAATCATGAGTCCATATGTAAGTTCAATCAAACTCAAATTAAGCTTTGACCAAGCTATTTGACCACTTAGGCTCACTTGACCCAAAGTGACCTAAAGTACCCTTATGAGACAAATTCTAATCCTAACCAATTTGGATTGAGCTAAGCCCACCTAAGCCTCTCATCATGATCAAAATCATCATGAGATGATCAACCACTCAAATTGGGTCAAACCAAGTCAAACCTAAGGGTTGACCAAGTCAACACTTAGCTAAAATGAAACTCAATATAGCCAAAATCCACCATAGGCCAAATTGATTGAAACCAATGATCTAAGTTCATTCATGATCAATGTTTGAACTTCACCAAGTCAACATTTGAGCCTAACCTAGCCCAATTGGCCACTTGACCCAAGTTGACTAAAGTTGACCTAAAATGTCAAAATATATCAAAACTTGATCTAAGCTAAATTGATTGAAATCAATGGGTCAAGTCCATCCCAAAATGATTGTTGAACTTAGCCAAAGCCTCCCAACTAGACCTAACTTAGCCCAATTGACCTTGGACCTAACTTGATATAAAGGGTCATATTGAACCAAATTCAAACTTAACTAAAATTGATTGGAAATAAAGATACCAATCCATTTCATATGACCAACTAAACCTAAACCAATCCATGACCTAAGCAAATAGGTCAAATGGGTCAAATTGGTCAACTTGACCCATTTGACCTAAATGAACTCAATCGAACCAAATTTAAACCTAATCAAAATTGAATTAAACCATAGTCACCAAAATAATTCAAATATTCATATGAACTTGACCCAACCCTTGGTTTGACCCCAAGTTGACCCATTTTGACCTAAATGGGTCAACATGAGCTAAATCACATCAAACCAATTCCAAATTCAATGAAACTTGGCAAAACCTATTTTCTCATCATACCAAATATATGCTTAAGCTAATCAAGACCAAATGATCATTTTACCCTAGGCCATAGGATACCCAAATCAAAACCACTTGGAATTTTCCTTTTGATGGACACTTGACATCGTCTTAGTGGACCAAATGGTCACTAATGGACCTAGGACATGACCCATTGGGTTTGGGTTAGCCAAACCCAACCAAAACTCAAAACTAACCATATGCCTTGAAATAGAGCATATGGGATTCTCCTTGCACTTGAATTAAGCACATGGGAAGTTCACCATTCCACTCCTTGCCATGAATGCAAGGACATCCAAAATGGTCTAACAAACTCATGACATAGGCTCATTAGATCAAAATGGAAAGGAGGTTTGCCATATCCTCAAGGGGAGATATACTCCCCTAATTCAGTGAATCTTCACTCTCCTTAATTCAATTAAAGCATAGGAACTCGAGCAAGCAATAACAACTCTTCCCAAGCTTCCTAGAGAGAGTTTAAAATCTCATCTTCTCGTTTTCATAGCTTGAAAATAGGGGAGGTCCACTCAAAATTTAATTTACTCCACACCAAATCAAGTCGATTCCCTTTGCAAGCTCCTTGGGGACCCCTCGAACTTGCCCAAGCTCTTTCCTAAGTTTGGAAGGCAAGAGGGGTGCTAGTTTGATCAAAGTTGCAAGGAGTTCAAGATGGAGTTGGCCTCAAAGCAAACCCAATCTCAAGTCCTCAAACTATCAAAAGCTTTATCTCCACTAGAAAGTTTCTCCAAGGAAATCGACCATCGTGATCACCTCAGATGAGGTGAACCATTTTCGAGCTTAATCTAGCAATAATGTGGAGCTTTGTGAAAGAAATTTTCATTGCATGATAAACTAGCCATTAGATATGATCTCCATTGTATGATGAAGGTGTGGGCTAAATTTTGCCCAATCAGAACTCAATTGAGCTCGAATCTTACCCTAGAACATGGATGGTCTCCATTGCTCATAGGAAATTATAGGGATGAATCTGGCGTCCATCCACGCATTTTGGATGGACGGCGAGATTAAAACATGTAGACCATGGATTTACCCTTTAGAACCACAACTTTAATCTCAAACCATCGATCCTTGATAGACATGCGTTATTGATGCGGTGCTATGATGTGACATGTTAAAACCCAATCCCATCATGCCACGTGGAAAGCACATGTTGCGTCGTGGCCGACATGATGTGGGATTAAATACTTAATTAGGCTATTTAAACATTCTAATTAATTATGTAGCGTCTAAAATTCATATCTAATTTACTAGTGTTAGTTAGATTTACTTTTCATTTTCATGTAATTTTTGTAATTAGGATTTTGGATTAAATATTAAGGGGATTGGGATGAGCATTGGTCATAAGATTACATCTTATATACTATGTGAAGCCTTTGGAGCAACCACCTTCCAACCATCCAAAAGAAGAAAGAAGAAAGAAGAAATGAAGACCCCATAACATGAATTTACTTACTTAATTATAAAATAATTCATTTGTAATCCTAGTTGTATAAGGAGAGAGCTTAGCTACCCAATTTATTTTTTGGGTTTGTGCGGTGGTACTCGACCATAAATGGTTTTATTCTTTTGCATTAGCTTTATAAAATGTTTGATATTTTGTTTAGCTTGTGCATTAAGATGGCATATTTTTCTAGTTTCTTCCTTGCTTTGATGTGTGTGTCACGGATGACGATTAGACTCTTAGGAAAAAAATAAATCTTCTACCAAATTAATCAATTCAAAATTAAAATAAATAACTCTTAACCTCACTTAAAGCCTAAGTTAAAATCAAGATAAAAGAATTAGCAACCCCTTAGTGGATGACTATTCCTTTTATAAGATCATGCATAAAAAAGCATATTGTTTCACTCTTGATTGGAGGGCTTCTAGCTTTGCTAGAGAAACTTGGCTTGACCATTGAGAGCTATGGTGGAAACACACCTCCTCCCTTCTTGTTGATTTTGGCCAATAATCTTACTTCTTATGCATTAAGCATATAGTCCTATAAGCTTGAGTCAAATAATTGTCCAAAATTGAAAATAAAATTTAATGTGAATTGTACTAGATTTAGGTTATTTATCATTCCTTTATATGATCTAGTCTCTTAGAGAGTGAGTTTAAGGACTTAGTCTCTTTCTAAATAAATAACAGCCTAGCTATCTTGCATAAAGCATATGACTTGCCTACTTGAATTTAAAATCATAGGAGGAGTTAGTTGGCCACCCCAGGTGGTTATAAGTCCAAGCGGTTGGGTGGTTTGTCCTCTCTTGTGGAGGCAAACCAAATACCATTTTGCCTTAGATTTAGGTTATGCTTGGCCTTTTCCAAAGCTTCCTAGATTTAGTTAGATTTCTTTTCCTTCTATGGGATATAAGCATAAATTCTCATCTTTAGGCATTCCCATAACCTTGTATTATGGAATTATAAGCCCTAAACTTCTAATAAAAATTCAACTCAAATAAACAATTCAATTTCAAAATCTAAAGCCCAACTATAGGATAGTTTGAGATGTTCACTAGGTTTCCTAGCATCATGAGCATCTCCTACTTATTTTCCTTTGGCTTTGATAATAAATCTCTCTCTTTGATCAATGTCATTTGATCTTCTAAAAAAAACTAATCAATTGATAGCCCTACCTATTGAAATCTTTGGAGACAATGATCATTTACCTTAATTGAGAGTAATCCTGGGATTTCATTTCTTAGGATGTAATTAACTATAGGGACTTGCCCTCTAGGGAACTTACTTTGATTTAAAATAAATCTTACTTTACTTTTCCATGTAATGTAAGGGAAGAATCTTTGGTACACATGCACTCATTATCTTTAGGAGTCCTTATTGAGGTGATTAGGTCCATTGTAGGATGGTGACTTCTATCTTTCGAGATAGTATACGTCTCCTCAATGTCATACGATCACCCTTAATAAGAATATCTGTGGATCTACGTGGTGTCAAAATGCATAAAAGAAGAAGTATATTTCAATCTTCATTTTATCCGCATAGAGCAAAGATGGAAGTAAATATTATTCTTTAGAAATTATAAAATTTCATCATGGGGTATCCTCTAGAAAATTCCTTGGGTATATTATGCGTCATAGATGAATTGAAATTGATCCGCTAAAATCAATACAATTATGGAGATGCCTCCACCAAAAAGTTTGCGTCGGCTCTATTTTTTAAAAGATAGCTTCCATTCATCCATCAATTTATATCAAACCTATCGGGATATTTTCAACCATTTGCAAAGTTGATAAAGAAGGATGCTTCATTCAAATGGGATAAAGAGTGCCAAGAAGCTTTCAATAGCATTAAAAGCTACTTATTAAATCCACCAATCCTAGCACCTACTCTTGGGAAGGCCCTTATTCTATATACAACCATATTAGAAGAGTCCCTTGGAGTAATTTTGGCCCAACATAATGAATAAAGCTAAGAAAATGCTTTTATTATATCAATCGGAGGATGATAGTAGCGTAAATGAGATAGAAGCACTACTTGAGATTGATCTTTGCAATCCAAAAGCCCCATCATTATATGTTATCTCACAAAATCACTCTCATCTCAAGGATCAATCCGCTAAAGTACTTGATGATAAGACCAAAGATGACGGGTCACTTGGCAAGATGGGCGATACTTCTTCAATTTGATATCACATATATTCTCAGTAGAAAGTAAAGGGACAAGTCTTAATAGATTTTCTTGTTGCACATCCCATCTCTGGACTCTTCTCTTAATGATGATTTGCTTGATGAGCAAATTATGCTCATTCATGAAAGAGATAAATCATAAATTTAGAAAATGTACTTTGATGGAGCCTCATCGAACAAATAAGTCCAACCTCTAAATTTCTCAAGGGCGAGCGAGAATCGACATCATATTCATAACACCTAAGGAGGGATAATGAGATGATCATATGGGTTGACCGCCACAAACTAATAATGAAGCGAGTATGAAGCATTAGTGGCGGTCTTGAAGAAGCTATTTTCATAAGCATTCAAAACTTGCATATTTTTGGTGGTTCTCACTTATTATAAATCAAGTACTTGACATCTATAAAATCAACAAGCTTGAGTTTTCTATCACAAGCGAGTTCTTGAGTTTATGAAGCAAATACCAAATATCACATTAACTCATGTCTCTTGATCCAAAATAGCAAAGTAGATTGCTTAGAAAAATTAGCTAAGGAAATGAAAAGTAAGAATGGTGATTATGTCATGATCATATATTTACGATGAGTCCCAGAGCTAGTAAAGTACCAATCCTCACGGTTGAGGGGTTATCAAATTTGACACAATAGGATGTAACTGATTGCTCCTTATACTCCTCAAAATCAACAAGGAATTATACCTAAGAGCTAAGAATGACATCGCTTTAGAAAAGCAATAAGAAGCCTTTATTGTAGAAGAGCCACATGATTGGAGGCAACCCTTCATCGATTACTTAAGGAAGGAAAATTACCAAATAATAAGTCAGACACCAAATCAAGAAGAGAATGTTGTGTTATGCTTTTGTCAACAACACTTTATATTGTAGATCTTTTGAACAAATGTGGCGATGATGCCTAAATGAAGATGAAGCTAGCAAAGTAATGGTTGAAGTTCATGAAGGACTTTATGGTCGGTCAAGTCCCAAGATGGCGAAAGATCAAAAGGATGGGCTATTATTGGCCATCTATGATGAGAAATGTATCAATCATGCTAAGAGGTGTCATGAATGTCAAGTATATGGGAATATAGTCCATCAACCTCTAAATCCACTACACCCAACAATAGCATCCTAGCCATTCAAATGCGGGGTATAGATGTAATTAGACCAATTGATCCACCATCATCATGGACACGCTTCATCCTAACATGACACTATTTTGCTAAGTGGGTAAGCTACACCATTTAAAGAAGTTCTTGTTGATCGAGTGATTAACTTCTTTATGCATAATGTGGTTTGTATATTTGGAGTGTCGCGTCGAATAATTTTTAATAATGACACATCTTTTAAAAATATAAAGATTTATAGATTCATCGATCGACACAAAATTGATTGGTGATATTCTTCAATATATAATCCAAGGGCAAATGGTTTTGAAGCTTTGAACAAGACATTGGTCAAACTCAAGAGGATCCTTATTAAAAATAAGAGAGAATGACATACCAAACCAATAGAGGCACTATGAGTTTATCAAACCACCTACAAGACACCACCAAAGCCACTCCTTATTCTTTGGTATTTGGAAGTAAGTACGCTTTAAGTTGAGTTTCCATCACTTTGAATAGCGATCCAACATAGTCTAAGTGAAGATCAAAATGCTCATTCGAGAATGGAGGAACTCAATGCTTCGATGAAGTTAGGTTGTAAGTTTATCGTGCAAAGATGTCCAGGATTTTGGTCGCACCTCAAACATTCCAAAATGGGGATTTGGTCTTGGTCTCGAGAAGACCAATTTTTTCCAATAAAAAATTTGGTGGTAAATTTGAGCCTAATTGAGAAGGCCCTTTTGTCATTGAAAAAATGTACCAAGGAGGGGCATACCAACTCATTAACTTAAAGGGTGAAAGACCAATGCCTCTAATTAATGGTCGATACTTAAAAGTATTATACTTGATGAATACATTCTCGAGGTATAATAGAAATCTTCTGCAAGACATGGGGTATTTTTTATTATATCAATTTTGGTCAACATCATGCTTCATGCCGAGATTCCTAAATATATATACTCTCAAGATGAAAAAGCTTTTCCGTGAAAATTCTCCTGCTACATAGGGGTAATAGGGGGCATTTTATATTTATATACATAGATGAAATCAATGTTACATGTTAAAACCTCTTAAGATCAAATGTATCAACTCATACATTGATATATTTTCTTGAATTATCTTTGAGCTTTTTCAAAGTGCTTTAGAATTTCGTAAGACAAGGGGCATTTTAAAAATATATTTAGCCAAGTTAAAATCGTATAAGATGAGATCCTCGAATATATTGATTCAGTTGACATTGAGCTTTACGTGAAATCCTTGAATATATCCATAACTATTATTGCTAAAGTTACAAGCTCTTGCAATGAACACAAACAATCTAT
This sequence comes from Cymbidium sinense, assembly GCA_021442155.1. NCBI lineage: Eukaryota > Viridiplantae > Streptophyta > Magnoliopsida > Asparagales > Orchidaceae > Cymbidium > Cymbidium sinense. Next base: position 5,872,661 of record CM038230.1, read on the forward strand.
TTCTACCTATGAAAAGATAGCCCTAAATGCCAAAAAATTTCTCTCCAAGATTCATCAAATGTCAAGGATCAAGTTAATAACTCCTAATCTTGGAATATTCAATCAATTGAGTTGGAAAAACATCATCCTCTACATCTTGAAGTCTAAGACATGGATGGGTTCTAAAGGTCAAACTCAACAAGCCTAAAAAATGTCGAGTTGCTTACGCTTCCTCACTCAATAACCCGTAAGAAATGGTCGTAGTAAAGAGCCCCATTCATTAGTCCGATAACCAAATCACCAACCCATCATAGCTTAAGTTGAAGACTCGTAGGTTCTTAAGGTCGAACTCAATAAGCCTAAATGTGGTGAGTTGCTCATGCTCTCCTCACCCAACCACCATAAGAAAATGTTGCAATTAAAGAGCCCTCGCTCATCCCAATGATGATAGCTATTCAATCTTAAATCAAATTTAGCATAGTGAGTACAAGAAACTAGAATTCAAGAGATCTTTCTACTTTATTGATAGACCAAGACAATGGGAAGCTCTCAACCCGAGTTGCCTTAAGTTAATCTTTATATTGCTGGTGATATTTTAATCTATTCTCAAATGATTTGATCAAGCACAAAGAATAGATCAAAGCCAATCTCCTCATCAAGTCTCCAAAGTAGAAAGAACAGACCAGGGAACAGCCCATGGTCTATACAAAGCGATGGTCAAGCTAAAGGAATTCTACATTTATTCAAGATGTTAAAGAACACATTGCTGACAGATAATTCAACATTAACCTTATATAAGCCGAGGTTTGGGTCATCTCAGTATGTACCCTTCAATGAATCACAAAGTAGCAAGCACGGATCCATGGCATACATACACTTCGATAAGTCAATGTGGATAAATCGGTTAGTCATTCATCAAGTCCATCAAGCTTAAAGCTAGGACGTAAGAATTCCAAATCTTATAATAAGCGGACCAATTTCTCCATCAAACCCAACCAAGCATAAAGCTAGGGTTGGAGGAAACTCAAATGCAATGACATAAAAGAAAGAGATCTTCAAAGAAAGCCATTGAAGCAATGAGTAGATGGTGCAAGAACTCTTATCTATCTCGATAAGTTAATTGACAAATTGGTCAATCCCGTCTTTAGCATGTCCTAAATAAGATAACAAATAAATGATAAATCCTATAAAAGCCCGTAAGCTATTCCAATTAAAGCTAAAGCGATCCAAGTTCGTACCCAAAGGGTCAACCAATTTTCAACAAACGCAACTTGCTCCATGCATGAATCACATTTGTTGGAGGCATTTGTTGACCTTCACATATGTTACACAACCGAATCGAGTTGATAAGGTGAATTTGATCAATTTGGATGCTTTAGAGCACAAATCGAGAGATGCATCAAACATTGCTAAAATCACCCAAATGACCTCCGATCGATGAGCGGACTTTGCCATCACATTCAAAATATTAAAATTAGTCAAAATATAAATATTGCATAATCTAAAATCAACCGATCAAGCAATTGAGTTGTCAATATATTAACACGCATATTAGAGTTACGACGATATCCAAATGACCTCATTTAATTGATTGTCGTTAGCTTTGAAACATCAAAATCAATCAAGTAAGACTATTCACACTCAATTTAGACAATGCATGAAAATCGGTGATCGAAATAATAATGCACATTTTTTGAAATTGATTTGATGCCGACTTGAACCAAATGACCTCGACAGAAATGATCGCACTGCGTGTTCGAACATCAAAATAATCTTGAATCAACATATATATCAACCCTATATTGAGGTAACATAAAGTTCATATTAAAGTCGATTATGAAATAGAAAATATTATTTAAAGTCCTAAATCCCCTAACTGATTGGCAGCCCTATTTCTCTCGACCCAACCTGCTCGACTCCCTTCACGGTAATGAGCCCATCTCCTCAAATGCTCGACCTCTTCTTCATGCGAGCCCTTCTTCTTCACACACATGCAAGCACTCTCCACGTGAACCACTCGGCCTCCCAACCACTCCCGCTTGAGCTCCTCTTCAATTGTTCCCACTTCTCTTCTTGTTCTTCTTTATCATAGCCAAAAAAAAAGGAAGTTTCCTCTCCCTCGTGAAGAACAAAATGGAAAGGGCTTCTCAATTTCTCTCATCCAAGTCACAAACTTTCACATCTCCCTCGTTTGAAGCAAGAGTAGGTTTCCTCCGCTCATCTTCTTCTTCTCCTTCCCCTTCTTCTTGACAAATTCTTCTTCTTCCCTTCTTCTTCTTCAAAACTAAATTCTTCTTCCTTTTCCTTCATCTTCTCAAAACTGATTTTCTTCTTCCTCTTCTTCCACAAAAAAAAACTCCTCTAATCAAATTTTCCTTTAAAATCTAAAATTCCCTTTCCCAAAATATAAAATTCCCTTTGTTGAAATCTAAAATTCTCCTTCATTGAACTCTACAATCCCTTTACCAAATCCACGATCTCTATTCTTTTCATAAGAGGAGGAAGACCATCATCGACAGTTCCTCTTGGTATACCTCCTCGCTTCCTCCTCTAATCAAGCATACAATCGAATTACCCATCCAATTATTTTACTGAGAGGAACGCCAGTCATTAGCGGGTTCTTCTCTTGGTTTTGACATCTCGCTCTCCATCTCCTTGACCTTTCCTTTTCCACCCGAGAGGAGCACCATCATCGCCGGTTCTTCTCTTGATTTTGGCATCTCCCTCTCAGTCTCCTTGCCCATCATTGCAAGCTGTAGAAAAATAAGTCCGAACATGTGTGATGTGAATGTGAATGTATATATATATATATATATATGTGTGTGTGTGTGTGTGTGTGTGCTTATGTTTCTTTATAGGTTTGAAGGGCTCATCATACACATTAGGTCCGACAAGATAAAATTGGCCATGGTGTTATAAAACACCAAGTCATGCTCATCGGGCATGACGGAAGGCCTTCAAAAATTGTTAGATGTCGCCCCTCCTCAAATGTCACTGAAATTTTGTCAAATAATTGGACATAGAAAAAAATGAAGGAATCAAAAAATAAACCGGCTTAAGTGCACTAAACAAAGAAATCTAAAGCTAAATTCAAAATAAAAGAATCAAATAAAAAAGAGGGGAGGGAAAAGAACTTACAATGAATTGTAAATATTTGAATGTACACTTGAACTTTGGGACAAGAATCATTTTACCTCTCTTTCTTCCCAAGTGGGAAATGTGGATAAGTTGATATAACTTATAATTTATAGAATTGGGTGAGTCTTACATTCACTTGATATAACTTCTAATTTATAGAAGTGGTGAGTCTTACATTTAATTGAAGTATTTAGAAAATATTTATATGGTACGACATGTACAAACCTTATTTTTCATAACTTCAACATAATAGTTGATGAGAATGCAAACTTAGCAATGAATAGCAATTGTAAATTGAAATTAATGGAAGATGAATCTAGATAAGAAGAGTTAAAGGGTCTTGATTGAATATACATAAGACTTATAAGGGTTTTGATTTAATACCAAATGACAAACGATTAATGATGAACATAATTGTCCAATTCCAAATTGAAAATAAAAGTGTGTAAGTAATTTGATAACTTTCTTACAAGCATATGTTTAATTAGGCAACTATTGACCTCATTTTTAGAATGAGCTCTCAACCCCTCCATCTTAGACATAGGACTCCTCTAGACACTAAGAGTTCCTTAGTCTTAAGACACTTCTAGTGATTAGGTGAATACTCAACCTAACCTTAGAGACTTAGAAGAGTTAGCCATAAGAATAGGTCATGCCTTAGGGGTGTTAGGAAAACTTGCCTACCTTACAACTTGAACCAAATCCTCACTTCCTTCTTTCAATTCAAACTCCAAATCAAATCCAAACAAACTTCAAATTCAAATCAACCTCAAATTCAAATCAACTTCAAATCAAAATCAACATCAAAACTAAAATCAATTCCAACTTAATTGATTTTCTCAAATCCAAATCAACATCAAAACTCAAATCAATTCCAATGGATTTTCTCAAAGCATTAATCAATTTCAAATGATTGAAACCCATGATTGAATTCCAAATTCTAAAATCTTTCCTAAGTCACTTGGATTTCATCTTATGGACTTAGCTCAAATCAAATTCAAAAGATTTTCATAACCCATTTATATTCTCATTTATATTCATAAATATAAATGAAATATAAATTTAAATATCAAAACCAAATTCAAAACTCAAACCCAAATCCAATCAAAATCCAACCTAAGCCTTTCAAGTCAAATTCTTGAACTTAGCCAAATCAAACAAAATCAAGCAAAACCCTTGATTTTTCTTCATGATTCAATCAATCCTTCAATCATGAATCCAAATATAAACACAAACTTCAACCATCAAACCAAAACTAAATTCAAAAATCAAATCCAAATCAAACTCATGTTCACCCTTTTGAACTTGAAATTGTTAAATGAATCAAAACCATTTGACTCCAAATCACTTGCAAATGAATTTATATTTCAATCATAAGTCCATATGTGAGTTCAACCAAACTTGATTCTAGCCTTGATCAAGTCAATTGACCAGAGGCTCACTTGACCCAAAGTGACCTAAAGTATCTTTTGAGGAAAATTTTAATCCTACCCAAATTGGATTGAACTAAGCCCACCTAAGCCTCACATTATGAGCAACAATCATGAGATGATCAATCACTCAAATTGGGTCAAATCAAGTCAAACCTAAGGTTGACCAAATCAACACTTAGCCAAAATGAAAGCTAAACTAGCCAAAATTCACCATAGGCAAAATTAATTGAAACTATTGATCAAAACTAATTCATGATCAATGTTTAAACTTGACCAAGTCAACATTTGAGCCAACCTAGCCCATCAATACTTGACCCAAGTTGACCCAACTTGCCTAAAAAAGTCAAAATGTGTCAAAACTTGATCTAAGGCAAATTGATTAAAACCAATGGGTCAAGTTCATTCTAAATCACTTGTTGAAGTTGACCAAAGCCTTAATTGTCCAACTAGGCCCAACCTAGTCCAATTGACTATGAACCAAACTTGACCTAAAATGTTAAATTGACCCAAAACCAAACCAACCAAAATTGATTGAAACTAAAGCTTGCAACATAATTCAAATGACTAACCAAACCTAAACCAACCCGTGACCCAACCCAATTGGGTCAAATGGGTCAAATTGGTCAACTTGAGCCATTTGACCTAAATGAAATCAAATGAACCAAATTCAAATATAAACCAAATTGAACCAATACTTGGTTTGACCCAATTTGACCAATTTTGACTAAGTTGACCCATTTTAACCTAAATGGGTCAACTTGAGCCAAATGACATCAAATCAACTCTAAATTCTTTGAAATTTGGACCAACCCAATTTCAAATTATTCTAAATCTGCCCAAAGTGAAATCAAATCCAAATGACCATTTACCTAGGTCAAGGGTAACCATGGCCAATTCCACTTGGAATTTGGTCATATCATTTTCATGACCACTTGGCACCCTCTAGTGGACCAAGTGGACACTAGTGAGTATGGTGCACATGACCCAATGGGTTTGTAAACCCAATCAAGGCTAAAATTGACCACCCACTCAAAATGAGCACATGAGAATTACTCCTCCTCCTCATTTGGCACATGAAAACTTCTCCGCCTACCTCTCGCCAAACCAAACCACATGGTGTCCAAAACGGCTCAACCAACTCAACCCATAGGATCAATTTGATCAAAATGGTAAAGTCATGCTCACCATCCAATCCTTCTATGGGAAGATATACTCCCCAATTTCACTTGAACTTCAACTTGCGATTGAGTGAGAGAAGCTAGAGCAAGCATTCCCAAGTCTCTCCAAGCTTACTCTAGTTAATCCCATTTCTCCATTCTTGGTTTCTTCAAGTGAAAAAGAGGAGGTATGAAGGAATTCCACATTGTTCAATTCACCACCATAGCTCAATTCCTTCTTCAAGCACCTTGAGAGGACCCAATCAAGGTCACTCAAATCTTCATCCATGCTTCCAAGGTAAGGGGAGGTGGGAGCTTGACCAAAGACGCAAGCCAGGAGGAGCACTTTGTCTAATTAAGCAATCCACTTCATCCTAAAGCTCAAACCTTCAACAAGGCTCCATCTCTACTAAACGGCTACCTGGTTGGAGCACCGGTGATAGCATCTAGTGAGGAATGCCTTCAAATCGAGCCTAGTGTAAGAATTCTTTGGTTCTTTGTGAGAAGTTTCATATTATTGTAAATTGGCCTGAATCTCCTTGTGCTTGCTCTAGGTGGTGTGTGATTAATTAGCTTAATCCAAGCTCAATCGAGCTTCAAGCCCTAAGGGATGGAAGGTTGCCATATCCACGTGAGCTTAGAGGGAGGATCATCCATCCATGCATTTTGGATGGTCGCCCTGAATCCACATAGGATCCTTTGATGTATCCCTTAAGAATCATGGGCTTATTCCGATCATCTAATCTTTGATTGGAAGGTCGAGGAGAAAGCGCAAGCTGCCGTCGACGCGTGACATTGGATGTAATAACTTAAATAACCCATCGCGCCACGTGGAAAGCGGCCGCATCGCTGGTCCACGTCCATGGGATTAGTTATATAATTAGTATTTTAATTAATCCTTAATAACATAAACTTTAAAATTACATACCTAAATGTAGAAAAATAAAAAATATAAAATAAAATGCGTGATGATATTTTAAAGGGAGTAATATAAAATTAAGTCTTATTGATTTTGAACAAGAAATTTCATGTAATTTAGGTTTTATTGGGAATATAATTATGTTAATTACTCTAATTATTCCAGATTAATTCCAAACTTCTTATGTATGTTTAGTGGGATGACTTCTACCTCCCTAATTTTATTAGAATTTATTAATGGTCTAATTAGGTAATTGCTTGATTCATTATTAATTATTCTCCTAATTAATTCAATGATTAATTAACCTATTAAATAGTGTTAAATTCATTAATTAAGTTTGCTAATTACCTTAGAATAATGAATGAACTTTGGGAATGAGATTTGGAGCTCTCTCCCAAATCTTTTCCACTATGTTTATTTCATTTTGGATAAAGATCTAATTAAGGTGCAAATTAATTAAATAGTTTAATCAATTAATTAAATGGCTTAATTAATCAAAATTTTAAAATCAAAACATTCTAGAAATTAATCAATTCATTTTTTGGTAGATACTTAGGTGTTCAATAACATAAGTAGCGAAAGAAATCATACTTAACCCACATGTATGGGAAGGGTTATGAAAGTACTTAAATTAAACCCTTTAGCTTAATTAATCATTAATTTTGAGCCAAATGCATTAGGCCCCTTTCTTTCTTAAGTGCATTGCTAATTTAAATTCCTTGTGATTTTATGTCATACATTGGCTCATAATTATTTGGTTAAATATGAAAAGAGTAGGTAAGGGTAATTAATGGACTTAATGTACACCTTAACCTAAACAAAATATAAAATAAATCTAATGGTTCAAGAATTAAAATAAATTGATTCACACCTGGGAAATGGGTTAGGACCAGAAAACCTTTTCACATTTTCTAAATTCAAATTAAACTCAAAACAAAAATAAAATTTCCTTAAACCAACTTTGATTCACTTTAAATAATCTTATTCCATAGGATTTTCTTTAAGAATTAATTAGGGTGAATGAATGTACATGCTTTAATCACTTTATTTCTTTCCAAGTATGCTAAATATGAATGTCATATGAAAAATCATGCATTCATGTCTTTTGAAAAATTAAATTAAAATAAAATGTTTCCTTTATGTCAAATTGCATGTTTTGGCTAAAGTAAGAATATGAATGACTATTATCACTACTAAATCCAAAATTATTTCCAAAACTTATAAATTAAACATTACAATCAAAAGGTATGCTACTTATGATTATTGATAAGTTTGCATGTGAGTATAATATAAAGATGTGTAGTATGTGACCTTCCTTATCTTTACTTAAACATGAATTTGGATGGATTTGCAAAGTGTATAGCTCTTTTAAAAGAATGTAATACTTGCTTATATCCTTTCTTATCCACTTCCATGTTATGAATTAAGAAGTATCTTTACATTTACACATATAAATTGCATAACCAAACAAAATCAAACAAAAATTTCTTTGCATAACTCTTCATCCATTAATTTGCTTTTATACATGCACATGCATTTAAGAAAAGTGGTATATATGGGTTAGGCTTTTTAAGTAGCCCCAAGTAGGTCTTATACCTTACACCCTTTGTGTAGAATAATGACACCATACTCACTTATGTCTTTCATACATGTAAATGTGCATTTTATTAATGGATAAAAGAGTCACTTTTTTCTACTTAATAAAACTTGCATACATGAAACATTCCAAAATTTTTAAACAAACTCTCTAGCATGCATCATTAATGTAGGTTAAAATTTCCATTTACATGTATAGATGTGCTTAGGAGACATCCTTATGCATGTTACACATGTTGGAATGAAATAAAGTGTTGTGTGTTTTGTGATAGTAATTCTTTACTTAATCTTAAAATGACATTCTCTTTGAATAGGTTTGTTTAGGGAAAATCTAAACTTATGATTAATTAAAATACATAATAAAATATTCACTAAATAAAAAAAATCAATAATGAATCTACTTTAGAGATTACTTAAGGGAGGAAAGAGAAGTTCTCTTTTTTCCTCTCTTTACACACCTAATAATGAATTATAGGTTCATTCATTTAAACAAAATCAAATAATAAAATAAAATCAATCAAATAAACTAAATCACTTAAATGAAACCACCCTCTAAGTTGAATCCTTTCACACTTAGAAAATTTCATCCTTAAAGTCTAACTAAGCATACCACACAAACCTTAAAAGGCACACACATTAGACTAAGTCACCACTTCTAGCTTTAGGTGCATGGTTTAATGTTTGCTTTTGTTATATGATGTAATATTTTTTTAGTCGATGTTAGGATGCATGCGTAGACGAATGGTAGGATGATCTTAGTCTAATCATTGTCTTCTCGAGATTGTGCTTAAGCGGCTATAATAAAAATATAAATGCTTTAGTGGATGCTTATACCCCTAAGCATAATCTTAAATAGGCCGTGTGGACTTGGTTACCCATGTGTGGGGAGCTATGTCCAATATATTCATGTAAATGTTTGGGATTGTTTAGTTTGTTTAGCTATCTATTTTACAAGTTCTAGTTAGATTTACTTTCCCTTTTCATGTAATGTTACAATTAGGATTTTGAAATGATTGTTATGAGGGATTAGAATGAACATTGATCATAAGATCAAATCTTATGTACCTCGTGAAGCCTTGGAGCCAACTACATCCAAACCAACTAAAAGAAAGAAGAAAGGAAAAAGAAGAAAGAAAGAAGAAGCAAATCCAACATGAAGAAAGAAGAAAAGAAGAATGAAGACCCCATAACATGAATTTCCTTACTTAATTGTAATTAATTCATTTTGTAATCTAGGTCAGTATAAGGGTAGAGCTCCTATCCAATTTGCTTTCAAGTTTGGTGGAGCGACCACACTTGGCCTCTTATTCTTTAATGCTAGGTTTATAAATTATTTGATGTTTGTTTAGCTTGTGCATTAGAAATGTCATGATTTTTCAAGTTTCTTAATTGCTTGATGGTTGTTGTATGGCTGGATGATTAGGGTCTTAGGGAAAAGTAAATTTTTGTATCCAACATGAACAACTCATAACCTCACTTAAAGCTTAGGTTATAACTCAAGATAAAAGAGTTAGCAACCTCTTAGTCGGATGTTGTATTTCTTTCTCACATCACGCATAAAAAACATATTATTTCACTCTTGATTTTGAGAGCTTCCACCCGTCCAAGGAATTTGGCTTGACCTTTGAGAGCCATGGTGGAAACTCACCTCCTTTCTTGTGATTGGCCCATAATCCAATTTCTCATGCATTAGCATATGAATCCTATAAGCTTGTGTCAAATCAATTATCCAAAAATAAAATAAAATATAATAAAATCTATATTAGATTTAAGTCATTAAATCATACCGCATGATATAGTCTCTTAAGGAGTGTTTTAAGGACTTAGTCTCTTTCTAAATAAGCAACAGCCTTAGCTATCTTGCAAAAAACATATGACTTGTTAACATGTATTTAAAATAGTAGGAGGAGTTAGTTGGTAGCCACCCCTGTGGTTGTAAGTCCAACAAATGAGTGATTTATCCTCTCTTATGGAGGTGAACCATATACTCATTTTGCCTTAGATTTAGGTGCATTATCCCTTGCCAAAGCTCCCTAGATTTAGGTTCCGAGGTTGCTTCTCCTCTTTACGGGCCATAAGCATAAATCCTCACCTCTTAGGCATTTCCATGATCTAGTGTCATGGAATTGTAAGCCTTAGATTTTTAATAAAATTCAACTCAAACAAATAAATCACTTCAATTTCAAAAATATAAAGCCCAATCATAGGATAGTTTAGGATGTTTACTAGGCTTCCTAGTATTATAAGCACCCCTTACTTATATTCCCTTGGCTTAATAAGTCCATTCTCTGATCACTTGATCTTCCAAAAATAAACCAATTGATTGATAGTCCTATCTTTGAAATATTTGGCGATAACATTCATTTACCTTAATTAAGAGTATTCTAAGCAATCCTATTCCTTAGGGATGTAATTAACTATGGGGCTTACCACCTTAGGGAACTTAACGAACCCGCTTAAAATAAACCTGCTTACTTTTCTATGTAAAATAGGAGAAGAGTCTCTAGTACATATGAAGACCCATAGTCCTGGAGTCCTTATTCGTGATTAGGTCATTGTAAGGTGGTGACTTCTATCTTTTGAGATAGTACACCTCTCCTCAATATTGTCCCGATCACCCTAATAAGAACATCTCATGGATCTACGGCATCCCAACAAAGGAGTAATATTTTGTTTTCATTTAAAAGGATAGATGAAGGCAAGTATATTTTCACCATAATAACTCATGAGCAACCATGAATGTAGCCTTTAAAAGAGCATTTGGAGCTTACATTTAAAGTTGAATTTGAAGCACTTGTGATATATATATATTGCTTGTGTTCAAAATTAATGAAAGCCAAATGAAATCCACAAAATGACTTATTAAGTGGCTTTCCAATTAACAAGTAAATTATGTTCTAATTAATTTTAAATAAATTTAAAATTAAATTAGAGAAATATAAATTAGACTCATAACAAATTGGGATGCTCACCAATAAGTTGTCTTATTGAATGCATATATAGTAGTATTTCAATTCAAATAAATTGAAGAAGGATTCAATTGAATTTAAGGTTGTAGCATATGGGGTCTACAATATGTTTGAAAGTCTACTTTCAAGTAAGAGTAGAACCCAAATGCAACCTTCACAACACCTAGTTATAAAATTAGGATATAAATATAGTGGTGGATTGAGCCACACCTCACTTCATCTTTAACTTTTGACTTCGCTTCTTCTTCCGTCTCTATGCCATCAATTCATAACACATCATACAAGAACAAAGGCATTAATTAAAGCTTCAATTGAAGTAGGATTAAAACTCAAATTCAATATTTTATTTTTTATGCAAGCATTCTTAAATACACTCACATGGGCCCTCACACTATCAATGTTTAGATTCAAGTGTCCGAGGATGTTGCATGGGTTGCTTCCTTGTTTGGTCTTGGGATTAGATCCGGGTTAATTAAACTAAAAAATCCAATTATTATAATAATTTCAACTTATTGAAATATCGAGAAGCTAATCTCATGTGATAGTAGATCATCCTCTATTAGGACTAAAGAGAGTTGATAGGATATAAAGTTCTCAAATATATTTGATTCAATCAATTAACTACCATGATGGTCGTGTTGAATGGTGATTTCAACCGTAAGGGATACTTCTATCAAAATATGATTCTAATCTTAAATCAAATTAACTTAAATTAAGCATCAATCTAAAATTGCTTGAATGAAATTCAATCTTTAAAACTTAAAGCTAAAATCCAACCTAATTATTTATCGGTGACAAATTAAAAAACTCTAGCTCATAAAAGTGCCAATGTCAAATCAAGTGTTTTACTATGTTCATTCTCATTCAATCTCATGTGGGATGTGACCCATGTCCTCTAACTGTGGTTTGGCCGGTAGGCTCCACAGATGAAGCACTGAGTCCTCGATCTATCATTTTGGCTAGGCTCCATTATATTATGATCATAACCATAGCCCCTATGTTCCCCAATGAATCTTCCCTTTGAGTTGTGAATTATAGGGTATACTTGATAGCCAAAAGCCCTCTCTAAGGTAGACTTAAGATTGTCTCCTTAGATAAACACAATCCTAAGTTTACAAAGATTTCTTGACGATATAACTCATGTGTTACCGATGAGGATCCTTCAATCGGTTGGTTGACTACCTCCTCCTAAGTAGACTAGGGATCGCGATATGGATGACGAACCATGAGATCTAGATCGGTACATCATCATTCCCCAAACCATCCACTTTAAGTTAAAATGATGAATTTCATAAATTTTAAAATTTCAAAACTCCACATGCGTTATTATACACTACGCATTTAACGATCTAATGACTAGCCTTAATCAAAAGTTCTCTCTCACTTATTGGGAGAGGTAATTAACTATAGCTGCCTATAGAAAACCCGGAACTGATCTAAAGTCCTCACAAAATGAGGGCAAAATCTCTGGGAGTGTTTTATTTACTATTCCATCTACCTTGTGAAAATTTAATCGACATTTAATCCACTCTCTTAATCGAGAGATCGGTGATTTTTGAGTGCACATTGTCATCTCCAATGTCTCATCATTTATGAATTCATGGCTTCCACCTTCAAGTGTTGCCCCTTTTATTTTTTTTTGAATCCAGTTTATACCCATAGTAGTAAATTGACTTCCCCTTTGTTCACTCTTACATACCGACCCACTCCCAACAAGCTTCATCGATGGCTCTATTCACAAATGCTTGGTGAGTTTGCATAACAAAATCCTTGATCAATTATTCAAGTTGATTTCAACTTTTAATTCTCAAAATTTAAGTGAAGTTTACTCATTTCGATCATCACCTATTAAATCCAAATAATCAACCCAATAATCTCTTCTATTCAATTCCTTGTAGAACTCATGCAAAATTATTAGTGTTGTTGATTGTAGATGTATAGAAATATTTAAAAAATATATGCATATGTATATGTATTTCTTTATGCAGGTTTGAAGACCTTGTCGTGTTTGAGGTGACGAAATAAAAATCCGAGATATTTCAAAACATTGACCGCCACGCCATCGTATGCGATGTAGACCCAAAAAACTATTACATGTTTCTCCCTATGAAAATGATGTCAAAATTTGTATTGAATTTTGGACTTAAAAAGATGGAAGAGGTTTGAATGTGTAGAAATTACATATATATTTGCATTTATGTAGGTGATTGAAGGCCTCATTATGCTCATCGTGGTGTAACAGATTGAAATTTGAGGTGCTTCAAAACACCAATCGACATGCTCATCGGGGCATGATGAATAGGCCAAAATAGTTATGTAGCCCCTACATGGAGATGATGCTGAAATACTATCAAAATGTAACTATTGAAATCAATTGTCCAAACATGATAATAATTGAGCAACACAAGATTTAATAACTCATGCTATAGCAATGGTTAGTTGGTGTTGACCTCACTTTTAGAGTGAGCCCTCAATTTCCATTATCATAGATTTAGGAGACACTAAGAGTTCCTTAGTCTTAAGACACTTATCTTGATTAGTGAACACTTAACCTAATCCTGGGACTTAGAAGAGTTAGCCATAGAATAGATTGTGACTTAGGGATTTAGGATGACTTTCCTACCCCATAGCCCAAACCTAATCCTTGATTCCTTCTTTAAAACCAAACCTCAAATTCAATCTCAAATCAAATCACAAATCATAAATCAAACCCAACTATCCAATGATTGAATTTCACCAATCCAAACTCTAAATCCTCCCTAAGCCCTTTGATTTTATCTTATGGATTTAGCCTCAACCAAATCCAAATCAACCCTAATACAATTGATTTTCTCAATTATTAAATTCAATCTCAAATCAAATTCTAAATTATAAATCAAATCCAACTATCCAATGATTGAAACCCATGATTAACTCCAAATTCTAAAATTCCTTTCTAAGCCATGTAAACCACCTTCATATGTTTAGTCAAAACTCCTTCAAACCAACTAAAACTAGGTTGATTTCCTTATAAATCAACCACTCCTTCATTTATATTTATAAATATAAATGAAACCCACTCTCAATGACCAAAAATAAATCAAACCCCAAAGTCCAAGTTGGCCTTTTGACCTACATCCCTTAACTTGATCAAATTTATTGCCAAATCACTCCAAACTCAAGTGATTTTCTCATAACCATTTATATCTTCATTTATATTTACAAATATAAATGAAATATAAATTCAAATGACCAAAACCAAATCTAAATTAAATCAAACTCCCAATTTTATCCCTTTAGCCAAACTTTTGAACTTCGACTAAATGTAACCCAAATCAACTCAAAACTCATAGATTTCTTCATGATTCAATCATTCCTACAATCATTGGTCCAAATATAAACATAAACCACCATTATCTAACCAAATCCAACTCAACCCAAATCAAACCCAAGTTGACGCTTTTGAGTTGAAATTGTTATATGAACCAAAACCCATTTGGCTCCAAACCAATGTAATTGGATTTATATTTCAAGCCTAAACTCATATCTCAGTTCAACTAAACATAAATCGAATCTTGATCAAGCCAATTGACCCATTTAGGCTCACTTGACCCAAAGTGACCTAAAGGGCCTTTTGAGGCAAGTTCTAATCCAACCCAAATTTGATTTAACTAAGCCCATCTAAACCTCAATCATAATCAACAATCATCATGGGTGACCAACCACCTGAATTGGGTCAAACCAAGTCAAACCTAGCCTTTAACCAAATCAATATTTACCCTAAATGAAACCTAAACTAGCCAAAATCCATCATATGTCAAACTAATTAAAACCATTGACCCAAACTCATCCATATTCAATGATTGAACATGATTGTGGTGTTTATTTTTTTGTATGGGGACACCATGTAGATCTTAGGGGTACTTATTGAGGTGATCAAACATTGAGGAATGATGTTATCCCGAGAGCAAGTCACCATCCTATAATAGACCTAATAGCAATAAGGCCTCCCAAGGCCAATGGGTCTTCGAATGTACCAGAGATCTTTCCCTACTTTACATGAAAAAGTAAAGTAGGGTTTATTTTAAGACAGTTCATTAAGTTCCCTATGGAGGCAAATCCCCATAGTTAATTACATTCTAAGGAATGAGGTTCCTTAGGAATACTCGATTAAGATAAATGATCATTATCTCCAAATATTTTCAAAGACAGGACTATCAATCAATTGGTTATTTTTAGATAATCAAGAGATTGATCAAAATGAAAGAGTTATTATCAAAACCAAAGGGAGATGAGGGGATGCTCATGATATTAGGAAACTTAGTGAGCATCCCAAACTATCCTATGGTTGGGCTTTATATTTTGAAATTGAGGAGAATTATATGTTTGAGTTAAATTTTTATTAGAAATCTAGGGCTTACAATACCACAATACAAGTTTGTAGAAATGCCTAAGAGGTGAGAATTTATGCTTGTAGTCCCAAAGGAAACAACATCCTCATATCCTAAATTTGAGGAGCTTCAACATAAGCTAAAGTGCGATCTAAATCTAAGCGACAAAATGGGCATATGGTTTACCTTAAGAGAGAGAATAAATCACCCAATTGTTGGACTTACAACCTGGGTGGCGCCAACTAACTCCTCCTTTGATTCAAAATACATGTAGGCAAGTCATATGCTTTGCAAGATGGTTAGACTATTATTTACTTAGAAGATAAACTAAGTCCTTAAACTTACCCCTAAGAGACTTGATCATGAAGGATATGAATAATGATCTAAATCTAATGCAAATTTTGTCAAGTTTTATTTTAATTTTGAATATTTTTATTTGACACATGCTATGGGATTTTATTTGAGAAATTCAGTTATGGGCCAAAATAAGAAAGAAGGTCTGTGTTTCCACCATGGCTCTCAAAGGTCAAGCCATTTTCTAGCAAAGGTGTAAGCCCTCCATTGGCAAGAGTGATACAATATGATTTATGCATGATATGAGACATACAACATCCAACTAAGGGGTTGCTAAATCTTTTATTATCTTGATTTATATTTTAGGCTTTAGGTGAGGCTATAAATTATTTAGTTTAATTTTAAATTAATTAATTAGATAGAAAATTTATTTTTCCCTAAGAGCCTAATTACATCTAGGCCATTTAATAATCATCAAACAATTAAGAAACTAGAAAAATCATGCCATCCTAATTGTGCAATCATAAACATAACATCAATCAATTTATAAAATTAGTGCAAAAGAATAAGAGGCCAATGCGTGGGTTCCACCGCATAACGAAAAAAGAAAATGGGTATCAGCTCTACCCTTATATAACCCGGATTATAATGAATAATTATAGTTAAAAAAATTCATGTCTTCATTTCTTCAAGCTTTCCTTCCTCCATTTTCTTCTTTGATTTGGTTCACTCCAAAGAATGACATACATGGTACAAAAGGACCCTCTTTAACCAATGTTCATCCTAATCTCCCATAACATTCATTCTAAATCATAATTATAAAATTTACATCAAAATAGGAAAGGTAAATCTAACTAAACCCATAAAATAAAGGTTAGATAAACACACTATACAACCCAAGCGTTATATTAATAATTTGGACTTAGCACCTGCATGGGTAATCAAGTCCACCCTAATTTGGACTATGCTTAGAGGAGAAACTTGCATAGTAAAAGTATTTATATTCTTTTTTATTTTATTACCCTTAAGCATAACCCCCATAAAGTATGATTAGGCCAAAACATCCACTATACATACACCTAACATCTAGTCTAAAATAATACATCACAAAATTAAACATTCATCAAACATGCACCACCCTAACCTAAAGGAATTCATGTTGGGGATGTCTTCATTTATTCAAGCTTTCTTTCCTCCATTTTCTTCTTTGATTTGGTTCACTCCAAAGAATGACATGGTACAAAAGGACCTAACCTCTTGAAATCAATAACTTAGGAAATATAAGAAGGGTTTGATAATCTTAACACATTCCCCATGTGAATTGGTTTGATTTAATTTAGAATAATTAGGTTAATTTTTTGTTTTGATTAGGTTAATGTATGAATTAAATCCATTAATAACCCCTTATATTACCACTTTAACATAATTATCCAAGTAATTATGAGCCACATATGATATGCAACCACTTGGAAATTAAATCAGAATGCACCTAAGAAATGAAGGGTCTAATGCAATTGACTTAGAATTATTGGTTAATTAAGCTAAAGGGTTTGATTAAGTACTTTTATAACCCTCCTACACATGTAGTTTTATTATAATTTTCTTTGGAATTCTCTTGGTTATTGAACACCTAAGAATTGAATGATTGAGTCGGAATGATTTTGTTTTGAGTTTGATTAATTAAACTATTTAATGAAGTGATTGAGCCTTTAATTAGTTCCAAATTGATTAAGTGTTATCCATATATAACAAACTTAAGGAAAAGATTGGAAAAGAGGTCCTAATCATATTCCATATGTCCATTCACTGTTTCATAATGATTAGCCAACTTAATTAATGGATTCATTACTCTTTAACATGCTAATTAATCATTTAATTAATTAAGAGAGGATTAAGAAGAAATAAGAAATTCTTCTAATTAATTAAGCAATAAATTCAAAGAAAATTATGGGAGGTAGAGGTCATCCCATAATCAATCTTAGAAAGTTTGGAATTAATTACTAGAGTAATTAGAGTAATTAGCTTAATTATATTTTACTAAAACCTAAATTAAGTCAAAACTACTATTCAAAATTAATTGATTTTAATTTTCTATTATTCAACAATTTCTTTCATAAAGGACCAACCAAATTTTACTCTAAGGTTGATTTCAATAGCATACCTCAGAGCTTGTGAATTGTTCTAATGATTAAGGAAGCTTCGTTTGGATGAAACGAAGCTCTATTGAGCTACACGAGCTTTGATTCAATGTAGTTAGCTCAAAGACTAATCCATGACATGTAGGTGATTAGATCAACTCCTCGCTCCAATCGTTGGGAAGCTTGGGATTTAAATTCATTCCCTTTGATCCAAGGATGGTGTGTGCAAGGTTAATTGCACGTTGAGGATTGAGTGAGTTGAGCTTGGGATTTATCTCCTTATTTATATTTTTGAGTAAAACTAAGAAATGGGAAGCAAAGAAGTTCAAGAATGGTGGAAAAGCTTGGGAGGCTTCGATTAAACTTCTAGAGCTCTAAGGAATGAATCTTTTTTTTGTTTGAGTGAGAATGAGGTGGGTGGGGTGCTGATATCTCCCTCCTGGGTCATGGTGGACGACCACCATTTTGGCTCAATGACTTGGATTGGTCGCTTTTATGGAGAATGTCCCACATAGGTCATTTTGGGTGGAGGAGTGAGGGAGAGTGGCTTCCCATGTGATTGGTGAGTGAATTTGGTGAACCAAGTGTCCAACCATTGGGAGGTCAACTTGGCCTCCCTTTGGGTCTTGGTTGACCCAATTTCATTGGGTCATGTTCACCACCCTCCTTGGTGCCCATGTTGACCAATAGATGTACTAAGTGGCCTTGAGGAATGACCAAATTCTAAGTGAATTTGGTCATGGGATACCCTTGACCCAAGGGCAAAGTGGTCATTTGGCTATGAGTTTGATTTGGGTAGATTTGAAATGATTTAAAACTAGGTAGGTCAAATTTCAAGTGATTTGGAGTTCATTTGATTTGATTTGGCTCAATTTGACCCATTTGGGTCAAATAAATTGTTAGGTTGACTAATTGTCAAATTAGGTCAAACCTGGTTAAAAGCTCAAATGATCATTTGGAGCCTATGGGTATCATTGGTTTTATTTAATTTGGTTTAGATTTGGTTTTGGTTCATTCAAGTTCATTTGGATCATATGGGTCAAGTTGACTAATTTGACCCATTTGACCCAATTGGGTCATGGGTTGGTTTAGGCTTGGATCATTTGAAAAGTATTATAGCTTTGGTTTTAATCAATTTGGCTCATTATAAATTTTGGCTTGCTTAGGTCTCATTTGGGCTAAGTGTTGACTTGTTCAAAGGTTAGGTTTGACATGATTTGACCCAATTTGAATGATTTATCATTCTAGGGTGATTGTTGATCATAATGTGAGGCTTGGGTGGCCTTGGTTCAACCAATTTGGGTTGGATTAGAACTTACTTCAAAAGGGTTTTAGGCCACTTTATGTCAAGTAGACCTAAAATGGTGAATTAGCTTAATAATGGTTTGATTCAAGTTTGGTTGAACTCACATATGGACATATGATGGAAATATAAATCAAATTGCAAGTGGTTTGGAGTCAAATGGGTTTTAGTTCATTTGACAATTTCAAATCAAAAGGATGAACATGGGTTGACTTGGGTTAGTTTGATTTTGGTTTAGTGATTATAGTTTATGTTTATATTTGGGCATGTGATTAAAGGGGTGATTGTTTGAAGAGAAAATCCAAGGGTTTGGATTGATTTGAGAATGATTTGGCTAAATCCAAGAAATTGGCTAAGGATATAAATTGGGTTTTGATTTGAGTTTTAATTTATATTGATTTTATTTTGGCCATTTGAATTTATATTTCATCTATATTTATGAATATAAATGGGAATATAAATGATCTATGAGAGAATCATGTGAAGTAGGAGTGATTTGATTGTGAATTTGGCTAAGGTAAAAAAAAGAAAGGTTTAGATTTGGTTTGATTTATATTCATTTGATTTGGATGATTTGATGTCAATTTCATTTATAGTTGTGAATATAAATGATGGAATAAGTGATTTATAAAGAAATCACTTGGCTTAGGTTGAGTTGAAGGGTTTGGCTAAGCTTATGGATGTGGTTCATAAGGCTTAAAAGGTTTTGGATTTTAAATTGATTTTGGATTTAAATAATTTGGAATTGGAATTAGATTGAATTGATTTGGGATTTGAATCACTTAATTGCGGATTGATTTGAGATTTAACAAAATCAATTGAGTTGGGATTGATTTGAGGTTTAGTTTGGATTGGTTTGAAGGAGTGCATGTAATGGATTTGAGCTATAGGGTAAGTTGTTATCTTAAGTCTCTAATGCATACCTTAAGCCTATGATAAATCCTTCTAAGTCTCTAGGGTTAGGTTAAGTGTTCACCTAATCACTAGAAGTATCTTAAGATTAAGGAACTCTTAGTTCCTACAAGAGTCCTAGATATATGATGGAAAAGTTGAGAACTCATTCCAAAGTGAGGTCAACAAAGGGTGCCTAATAGGTGTGGTTTAGAGACAAGACATCATGTATTGGTGTACAAAGACAAAAAAAACATTTGAATGATCTAAGCACTAATAGAAATGATCTACTCCTAAATCCGGTGGTGAAGGAATCAAGATCTTAGTATAATGCAACTCTACCGATTTCAAAGGCATAAGAAAGTGAAGGAGGAATCCACTAGGGATTGAGTATGTGAGCCTTCCAATAGGGAAAGAGGTTCAAGTTATCCGAGCAAAAGGTTATGAAATCCACGGATTAGAATTTGGAATCGGGGATAAAGTGTGAACCTTGCACTAGGGGAGCGTTCAGGTTGGATTGAGTTGACTCCACTAGGGAAATTGGAAAAATTTGCATCTCACCGAGGAGAAGTGATCAATTTGATTGTTTAATTTAACTTCACCGGGAGGTTGGTTAGTTTTGTTTGATTTTAAATTTTGAATTTTGAGATGGACCGCCATTGATGGACCATCCAGTATACCATCTCGCTTAGTCTACCTCATTTACCAATCCAAAGGGATAGTCTACCAACCACATAGTAAGACTATCCAACCAAAGGGATTGCCTTGTGCCATCGTGGCGTACACAATGTGATCCTACATCAACCACCCAACATTCTACATCCAACATTGGCCTCATGGCCATTTGAGTGTTGTACCATAATGGGTCCTATCGATCCTCCTTCTTCCAAGGGTCATCGTTCATCTTAGCTTCCATCAACTACTTTTCTAAGTGGGTGAAGGCAATCCCACTCGAAAGTTCATAGCATGTGTTCCCTGAACCATATCGTATATAGGTTGAGTGCCTCAATGAATTATATCGATAATGGTACTACATTCAAAAGCATTAAGATCAAGCCTTTGCCAGAGACACGGATAGATTGGAGATACTCCACTATCTACTACCCGTGGTGAATGGCTCAGAAGAATTCAACAAAACTCTTATCCAGATACTAAAGAAGACACTCAATAATAACAAGAGATAGTGGCATGAGCATCTAGTTGAAGTCTTGTGGATCCTCAAAATATTCTCTTCCAATTCTATTCCAATTAATCAAAATATTCTCTTCATTCAAGCATTATTTGCTGTTTGTGAATCCTCCATGACGTATTTAGGTGTAAGAGAACCCAAGAGGCATCCTATTCCTCTTTCACAACACTAATATAAATTAAACATGATTCTCTAATGCTACTAGAGTAGTAAGAGAACCAGAGGCATCCTATTTCACTAGCACACTAAGTTAGGTGTAAGAGAACCTAAATGACATCCTTTCTTGGGGATCACAACCGCCATTCGTGGCACCATTTCATTAACTTTTAAGCATGTCTTAGGATAGGTGTAAGAGAACCTAAGTGCCATCTCTCCTCCACTAACACAACATATAAATACATATCTTTTATCTTGGGCTATTTTGATGGGAGCAAGCCCCTGTGGCACTCACTAATTAGTCGCCCGTGTCGCCGACATGCTACCTTGCTGGGTTCACCCTAGTGGTCTTTGTCCGGTGGATGTGAGTCCCCATGCTTTCTTCCTGACTTGACCATTGAAAATTGATGAGCATCTTGTTAGTTTGGTAGACCTCACCGCACAACCTGTAAGCTATTTTATGTTGACTTTGTTTAAGAGGATGTAAGTACACACTTTCTTCTTGAACTAGCCATCCATCATAACGACTAGATCGAATATATTTGAGGTTTATGATAAGTCCCCAGAGCCCCTTTCCTCTTGACTACTTTTGAGTTGATATAAATCCCCGTGACATTCACTTAGTAGCCACCCTAGGTCGATAGCACGCCGTCAAGACAGACTATCTCGCCATCAATTCTCGCTATAAAAGGATGTGAGTTGCGATGCTTTCTTCCTAAGTCAATGTTGCAAACCGATGGGCACTTTAAGTTGGTTGATGTTCTATCGACAAAGAACTCACTGGTGGATACACCACTCTTGGCAGATGTGAGTCCTCGTGCTTTCTCCTTGAGTTGGCCACCAATACCTATAGACATTATCTTCTCCGGGTTTTGGATAAAGCCCTTTATGGCCCCCTCCCCACGAGCACTCTATTTGGATCATGTCTTTAGACCCCATTTAGACACTACCGGTTACTCTTGAATTGGACAATCCCCTTTCCTAATATCCACCCTTGTGGTTGGAGAATTTGTTCAGGATGCATAGATTCTTCTTTGGACTAGTAAGTCTGAGATAAGTCTAGGCTAATATGAGCTCCTTCTTAGTATGATCCCTCACAAAGCAACAGGGTCCACGATAAATAAATAAATAAATAAACAAACAAATCTATTTTCTTGTGGATTAAGAATTTAAGCCTCTAACGACCCCTTTCCTAAGCATCATATCTTTAGGCGATCGAAAACTCCCTATAGGAATTTTCTGACTACACTTGAGTTGAGATAAGTCCCCGTCGACACTCTCGTAGTCACCCTTAGGTCGGGTTCAATCGCTACGATAAACAGGTTGCCTCGATAGTCATTTAGCTTTGGAAGATGTAAGTTTACAACACATTCTTTCTAGCATGACTATCTAAATTGACCCTAGGTCGGGTTAGCATGTTACCTTGCTAATGTGTCACCATAGTTATCTTTATTTAGAAAAGATGTGAGTCCCGTGCTTTTTCCAATTGGTCCGCAAATTGAAAGGCACCCCTTTGGTTGGATAGTTCTCCCTCCAGAAGCTACTCTTTTGGATCGATAACTGGCCAAAGGCCAACATGGCCCCTACGCAATCCATCACAAATTGATGGGATCCATTAAATATAACTAAAAAATAATATTAATCTTGGCTATCTTTTAGCGATTTATGTTCCCAGTAGCATTCACTCAGTATGGTTGGGTTCAATTGCCTTGCCAATTGATCACCCCACGATGCCTACTTTATGACATATAAGTCTACTATGTTTTCTTCCTAGTACCATTGCACCAAAAGGCACCCCTTTGGTTGGCTAGTTCTCCCCCGGATGCTACTCCCTTTGGATCAAGAATTTGAAGTAGGCTAAGGATGACATGACCCTACTCATACCCATCGAATCGATTGGATCCAAAGAAAAACATAATTAAAAATGAAATTAATTTTGACTATCTTTGAGTGATTTAAATCCCGTTGCATTCACTCGAGTAAGCCTAAGGTTAGGTTCAATCTGCTCGCTAATAGATCACCCGACCGATGCCTACTTTGAAGGATATAAGTTTACTATGCTTTCTTCCTAGTACAACCAATGCACACCAAAGGCACCCCTTTGTTGGATACTCTTACTATGTGGTTGGTAGACTACTTCTTTGGATACATTTGAAGTAGGCCAAAGACTACATGGCCCCTACCAAGATGATCCATCGCAAAACCGATAGGGTCCATCTTAAAAAATCAAAATTTAAAATCAAACAAATCAATCAACCTCCCATAGTGGAGCCAAATTAAATAATCAAATCAATCAACTTCTCCTTAGTGAGATGGAAATCTTTCTAATTCCCCTGGAATCAATTCAATCTAACTTGAGCCGCTTCTAGTAGAAGGTTCACATACTCAATCCCTAGTGGATTCATCCTTTGCTCTATTATATTTTTAACATTAGAGTCTCATTGCACTAA
The DNA here is from genome assembly GCA_021442155.1 of Cymbidium sinense. Lineage (NCBI taxonomy): Eukaryota > Viridiplantae > Streptophyta > Magnoliopsida > Asparagales > Orchidaceae > Cymbidium > Cymbidium sinense. Next base: position 5,896,643 of record CM038230.1, read on the forward strand.
GATCTTGATGCCTTCTACACCTTGGGTTCGGAGTAGATTGTTTCATAGTGCTTGTTGATCGTCTAGGTCAACACCAATACATTGTACCTTGTTAATCACACCACGCCTATTGGGTGTCATTTGTTGACCTCACTTTGGAGTGAGCTTTCAACTTCTTCATGTTAGACATAGGACTCCTCTAGAAACCGAGAGTTTCTTAGTCTTAAGACACTTCTAATGATTAGGTGAACACTTAACCTAACCTTAGAGACTTAGAAGAGTTATTCATATGAATAGGTTATGCCTTAGGGGTATTAGGAGGACCCGCCTACCCCATAGCTCAACCCAATCCTTGCTTCCTTCTTTCAAACCAAACTTTAAATTCAAATCTTAAATCAATCCAAAACCTTTTCTAAGCCTTTTGATTTCATCTCATGGACTTAGTTCAAATCAAATCTTGAATCAATTCCAAAATCCAAATCATGAATTAATTCCAAATGATTGAAACCCATGATCAATTTCAAATCAAAATCTTTCCTAAGCCCTTTTGATTCCATCTCATGGACTTAGCTCAAAACAAATTTTAAATCAATTCCAAAATCCAAATCATGAATCAATTCCAAATGATTGAAACCCATGATCAATTCCAATTCCAAAATCTTTCCTATACCCTTTCAAGTCAAATCCTTGAACTTAACCAAACCAAATTCATAATATTTTCATAACCCATTTATATTCTCATTTATATTCACAAATATAAATGAAATATAAATGCAAATAACCAAAACTAAATTCAAAATTCAAATCCAAGTTCAACCAAAATCCAACTTATACTCTTTCAAGTCAAACCTATGTTCATCCATTGAACTTGAAATTATCAAATGAACTAAAACCCATTTGACTCCAAACCACTTGCAATTGGATTTATATTTCAATCATAAGTCCATATGTGAGTTCAACCAAACTTGAATCAAGCTTTGATCAAGCCAATTGACCCATTTAGGCTCACTTGACCCAAAGTGACCTAAAGCACCTTATTGAGCCAAATTCTAATTCAACCTAAATTGGATTAATTTAAGCCCATCTAAGCCTCACATTGTGAGCAACAATCTTCCTAGGATGATCAATCAAATTGGGTCTAACCAAGTCAAACCTATCCTTTGACCAAGTCAACACTTAACCCAAATAAAACTCAAACTAGTCAAAATCCACCATATGCCAAATTGAGAAATCATTGATCTAAACCAATCCATAAGCAATGATAGAACTTGACCAAGCCATCAATTGAGCGAACCAAGCCTAATTGGCTACTTGACCTAAGTTGATCAAAATTGACCTAAAAAAGTCAAAATGGGTCAAATTGATCTAAATTGACAAACCAATGGGTCAAGTTCATTCCAAAGCACTTGTTGAACTTGACCAAAGCTTCAATTGGCCAACTAGACCTAACCTAGCCCAATTGGCCATGAACCCAACTTGACCTAAAAGGATAAATCAATTTGAAATCAAACTAAATCAAAATTGATTAAAACCAAAGCTTGCAATATATTTCAAATGATTAACCAAGCCTAAACCAACCCATGACCTAATCAATAAATGGGTCAAATTGGTCAACTTGTCGCATTTTACCTAAATGAGCCTAAATGAACCAAAACCAAATCTAAATCAAATTGAACCAAACCAATGATACCCATAGACTCCAAATGATCATTTGAACTTGACTAACCCATGGTTTGATCCAATTTGATCAATTGGTCAACCTAACCCAAATTGACCTAAATAGGTCAAATTGAACCAATTCAAACCAAATGAACTCCAAATCACTTAAAATTTGGCCTAAACCATTTTTGAATCATTTCAAATTTGACCAAATCAAAATCAAGGCCAAATGACCATTTTACCCTTAGGTCATAGATCCTATGGCCAAATTCACTTGAAATTTGGCCAATTCATTCTCAAGGCTACTGCATCCTCCTAGTGGTCCACATGGGCACTAAGGAGGTGGTGAACATGGCCCAATGAGTTTGGGTCAGCCATGACCCAAAACCAAACCAACTCCTCCAATGGGAATTGAGCATATGGATCACCCCATACACTCACCTAGCACATGGACACTCCTATCCTTCCCTCCACTACCTAAAATGAATCACATGGGATGCTAAATAGCCCGATCAACAAATCTTTTTTGTCGATCAAAATGGAAAAATTTCTCTTCTCCATCTGATCCAAGGAGATATATTCCCCTCATTCCCACTCAAATCAAGCATTGCATTCTGAGCTTTAAGATTGAGAAAGCATTCCCAGCTTCCCAAGACCATTCCAAGCTTCTTTAATTTCTCCTTCGATTTTGCTCAAGATCAAAAGTAAAGATCCAACCCATCCAATTATCCACCAAACCCAAATTAAACTCACAAGCACCATCAAGGGACTTCATCGAGCTCAATCAAGTTGTTTCCAGGCACCAAGCCACAGGAAGGAGGACTTTGATCAAAGCTAATTGCCATTGAAGGGGAGCTTGGTCAGCAGACCATCCACTTCAAATCAAGGCTTGATACCTTCAAGGCTTCGTCTCTACTAGATAAAGCTACCACCTCTTGGAAGTGCGGTGATTGCCAGGTATTGCTCAAACCGTAAGCATAGGAATTTTGTTTGATCCTTTGTGAAGGAAATTGTAAGCTCATTAGATCTTGATAGTTGGATACCTTGCTTGTTCTTCCTCGAAGGTGTGGAGTGAGTTTGAACTCTATCCAGCTTAGGTTAGCTCGGATCGAGCAACGAATGACGTGACATTCATCTCATCACTGAGGAGATAGATCATACACCGTCCATTCTCGTGATTGGAGCTATTATGATTAAATCATGATAGATCTCCCTTTAATTTAAACTAAATTATAGGATTAATCGCGATCATCTAATTTTAGATCGGATGGCGTGGAAAATGTATCTCCTGACTGGCCAGATGTGATAACTTAAATAATCTATTCCATCGTGCCACGTGAAAGTGCGCGTCATCCACCATTGCCATGGGATTAAGGGGTTAATTGAGTTTAATTAATTCATTTTAATCGAAACTTCCAAAATTCATAACTAATTTTAGAAAAATAAAAAAATATAACTCAAGTTCATTTGAAAGATAATTCAAAGGAGAATAATATAAAATTAAATTTAATTAATTTTGAGCAGTAGTTTTCACTCAATTTGGGTTTTATTGGAAATATAATTATGCTAACAATTAATTCCAAACTTCCTAGGGTTAATTAGTGGGATGACTCTACCTCTCCGATTTTCTTGGAATTTATTAATGGATTAATAGGGAATTACTTATTTCATCCTTAATCCTCTATTAATTAAATAAATGATTAATTAATCCATTAAGTAGTGATAAATTCATTAATTAGGTTTGTTAACCATCATGAAATAGAATGGACTTAGGAATGAGATTTGGATTCCTCTTTTCCCGTAAGTTTATTTCATTTGGATAAAGACTTAACTAATTTGCAAATTGATTAATGATTTAATCACTTCATTAAATAGCTTAATTAACTAAACTCAAAACCAAATTATTCCAAAACTTACTCACTTGATGTTGGGTAGATTCTTAGGTGTTCAATAACCAAGAAACTTTAAAGAAAATTATAATTAAACTACATGTGTGATGGTTATGAAATTACTTAATTACACCCTTTAGCTTAATTAATCAATAATTGTGGCGAATAGCATTAGGCTCCTTTACTTCTTAGGTGAATTATTGATTTAAATTCTGTGGTTGCATATCTTATGTTGGTTCATAATTACTTGTTTAATTATGTTAAAGTGGTGTAAGGGTAATTAATGGATTTAATTCACACCTTAACCTAAATAAAACATATAATCAACCTAATTGTTCTAAAATTAAACTAAATTAATTCACACATGGGGAAATGGGTTAGGACCAACAAACATTTCTCATATTTCCTAAGTCAAATCAAGTCTAAAATAAAAATCTCCTTAAGGAATTTTGATTCACTTTAAATGATCTTATTTTATAGGATTGTCCTTAAGAATTAATTAGGGTGAATGAAGTCATATGCATGAGTTACTTTATTTCTTTCCAAGCATGCTAAATATTGTTTGCCATATGAAATCATGCATTCATATCTTTTAAAAAATCAATTAAATAAAATGTTTCCTTTTATGTCCAAATTGCATGTTTTGGCTAAAGTTAAGAATATGAGTGGCTATTACCACAATTAAAGCAAAATTATTTTCAAAACTGATAAATTAAAGATTATGAATGAAGTGATGCTACTTATAATTACTTATAAGCTTGCATGTGATTATAGCATAATATGTGTTTTATGTTATTTTCCTTCCTTCTCTTAACATGGACTTCTATAGGATTTGCAAAGTGTATAGTTGTGGGGAAATTTATATATTTATGCCTTCATCTGTCCTCTTTTGTTGAAAAAGAAAAAATGAAGACAAAAATATATGCCTTTATTAGGATACCATGTAGATCCACAGATGTTCTTATTAGGGTGATGAAAACATTAAGGGAGGTGTAGTATCTCAAAGGTAGAATTCACCGCCTATAATGGACCTAATCACCAATAAGGACTCCTAAGGACTATGGGTCTTCATATGTACCATATATTCTTCCCCTACTTTACATGGAAAAGTAACACAAAGTTTATTTTAAAGCTGGGTTCATTGAGTTTCCTATGGAGGAAAGCCCCATAGTTAATTACATCCTAAGGAATAGGATTCCTTAGGAATACTCTTGATTAAGGTAAATGATCATTGTCTCCAAAGATTTAAAGATAGGACTATCAATCAATTAGTTTATTTTTGGAAGATCAAGTAGGATTAATCAAGAGGATGGAGTTATTATCGAAGCCAAAGAAGATAAGTAGGGGATGCTTATGATACTATGAAGCCTAGTAAGTATCCCAAAGTATCCCAAAAGAAGATAAGTAGGGCATGACTTAATGACTAAATCTAAAGTAAATTTTGTTATGTTTTATTTTTATTTTGGACAATTGATTTGACATGCTTATAGGAGTCATATACCCAATGCATGAAATTGGATTATGAGCCAAAATAAGCAATAAGGTGAATTTCCACCATGGCTCTCAAAGGACAAGCCAAATTCCTTAGCAGTGAAAGCCCTCCAAATCAAGAGTGAAATAATATATTTTTTATGCATGATGTGAGAAAGAAAATACAACATCCACTAAGGGTTCTTAATTCTTTTATCTTGAGCTATAACCTAGGCTTTAAGTGAGGTTATGAGTTATTTATTTTAGTTTTGAGTTGTTAGGTTGGATAGAAAATTTACTTTTCCTAAGAGCCTAATCATCATCCAGCCATACAAAAACCATCAAGTAATTAAGAAACTAGAAAAATCATGTCATTTCTAATGCAGCTAAACAAACATCAAATAATTTATAAAGCTAGCATGAATAAAAGGCCAAGTGTGGTGTTCCACCACACAAACTCAAAATAGATTGGGTAGCCGAGCTCTACCCTTATACAACCAAATTATAAATGAATTAATTACAATTAAGTAAGGAAATTCATGTTATGGGGCCTTCATTCTTCGTTCTTCTTTTCTTCTTTCTTCATGTTGGATTTGCTTCTTTTTTCTTCTTTCTCCTTTTTTCTTTTGGTTGGTTTGCATGTAGTTGGCTCCAAGGCTTCACACGGTACATAAGATTTGAGTTTATAACTAATGTTCATCTAATCCCCATAATAATTATTTCAAAATCCTAATTATAAAATTACATGAAAAGGAAAGTAAATCTAACTAAAACCTAAAAAATAGAGATTAGTTAAATAAACCTAATAATCCCAAGCATGTATATGAATAGATCACCACATGGGTAACCAAGTCTACCTAACCTATTTTGGATTATACTTAGGGGTATAAGCAACCTACATAAAAAAACATTTATATTTTTATTACAATGCCCTTAAGCACAATCCCTACATAAGATAATGATTATACTAAGATCATTCTACCATTCAATCTACACACATACACCTAACATCCAAACTAAAAATATTACATCATAAAATAAAAGCAATTATCAAATCATGCCAAAACCTAAAGCTAGAAGTGGTGACTTAGTAATGTGTTTTCCTTTTAAGGTTTGTGTGGTATGCTTAGTTAAGCTTTAAGGTTGAAATTTTCTAAGTGTGAAAGGGTTCAACTTAGAGGGTGGTTTCATTTAAGTGATTTAGTTGATTTGGTTATTTTTATTTGATGATTTGATTTGGGTTTGAATGAACCTATAATTAATTACTAGGTGTTATAGAGAGAAAAGAGAAGAGCTTCTCTTTCCTTTCTACCTTAAGCAATCTCAAAAGTAGATTCATTGTTGATTTTTATTTAATGAATGATTTATTATGTGTTTTAATTAATCCTAAGTTTATATTTTTCCTAAACAAACCTATTCAAAGAGAATGTCATTTTAAGATTAAGTAAAGTGAATTACTATCACAAAATACACAATACTTTATTTCTTTCCAACATTTGCAACATGCATATGGATGAATCTAAGCACATTTATACATGAAAATGGAAATATTTAGCATACCTTAATGATACATGCTAAGAGGGTTTCTTTAAGAAAATTTAGAATGTTTCATGTATGCATGTTTTTTATTAAGTAGAAAAGAGTGACTCTTTTATCCACTAGTGAAATGCACATTTACATGTATGAAAGATATAAGTTAGTGATGCCATTATTCTACACCATGGGGCGTAAGGTACAAGACTACTTGGAGATACTTAAAACCTTACAACCGGGATGTCGGACTAATATACCAATTTTCTTAAATACATGTGCATGTACAAGCAAATGAATGGATGAAGAGTTATGCAAACAAATTTTTGTTTGATTTTTGTTTTGGTAATTTTATATGTGTGAATGTGAGGATACTTCTTAATTCATAACATGAAAGTGAGTAGAAATAGATATAAGCAAGTATTATGTTCTTTTAAAAGAACTATACACTTTTCAAATCCATCAAATTCATGTTTAAGAAAGAGAAGGAAAGTCACATAATACACATTTATATTATACTCACATGGAAACTTATAAATAATTATAAGTAGCATACCTTTCAGTTGTAATGTTTGATTTATAAGTTTTGAAAATAATTTTGGATTTAGTAGTGATAATGACCATTCATATTCTTACTTTAGCCAAAACATGCAATTTGACATAAAGGAAACATTTCATTTTCAATTTGATTTTCAAAAGGCATGAATGCATGATTTTCATATGACATGCACATTTAACATGATAAGAAAAAATAAAGTGATGTAAGCATGTAATTTCACTCACCCTAATTAATTCTAAAGAAAATCCTTTGGAATAAGATTATTTAAAGTCAATTAAAGTTGGTTTAAGGACATTTTATTTTATTTTGAGTTTGATTTGAATTTAGTAAATGTGAAAAGGTTTGCTGGTCCTAACCCATTCCCCATATGTGAGTTGATTTAGTTTTTTTAGAACCATTAGATTAATTTTTTATTTTTTTGTTTAGGTTAAGGTGTGAATTAAGTTCATTAATTACCCTTACCTACCACTTTAACTATTTAATCAAATAATTATGAGCCAATATATGACATAAAATCATAAGGAATTTAAATCAATGCACCTAAGAAAGCGCTTAATGCATTTGACTCACAATTAGTGATTAATTAAGTTAAATGATTTAATTTAAGTACTTTCATAACCCTTCCACACATGTGGGTTAGATATGATTTCCTTAAACTTGGGTTATTGAATACATAAGTATCTACCCAAGAAGGATTGATTGAGTTCTAAAATGTTTTGAAAATTTTATTAAGTTAATTAAGTAGGTCATTAATGGATTAGCCTTTAATTAAATTTAGATTAAGGAAGAAAGGGGTTTAGGGAATGACTTGGGAAAATACCCCAAACCCATTCCATAAACCTCCTTTTCACTTAAATAAAGTTTAATTAACTTAATCAAGGGATAAAATCAATTCACATGCTTAATTAAAACTTAATTACATTAAGAGAGTGATTAAGATTCATTAATTTTTGTAATTAACTCATCAATAAATTCCTAGAAAATTAAGGGAGAGAGGTCATCCTCTAAATACATTTGAAACTTGGAATCAATTAATAAATAAATTAAGGAGTAATTAAATCTATTAATTTTTCATTAAAACCTAATTAAGGAGAATTCATTATTCAAAATTAATTGGAAATAATTTTAATGAATTCCCCAATTATCTTCAAAATGCATTTTAGTTTGTATTTTTTTTATTTTCTAGATTTATTTATGTATTTTTAAAGATTTATCATTAAGGATTAATTAAAATGCTAATTATAACTAATCCCATGCCACGTGGATCTTGACGCGGTGCATACTTTCCACGTGGATGAAATTCATTATTTAAGTTATCACATCACTATCGAGTTGCTACCGCTTTCTCCTTGACCATCAGATCAAAGATTAGATGAGATTAAACTCATAGTTCTTAAGGTATAAATGAAGGATCTACATGGAGGACCGTCCATCCAAAATGTGCGGATGGATTGGTCCATGAGCTCACTATGGGATAGAGCGTCATTTCTTAGGGCTTGATTGAGCTCGATTGAGCTTAAATTTTGTTATGATTGATCACACACCATCTTAGTAAGCATCAAGAGATCAATGGTCAATTTCACTTGGGATGAAACTTCTCTTCATAAAGGACCAAAGAATTCTCACTCTAAGCTCGGTTTGAAGGCATGCCTCACTGGAGGTTATCACCGTGCTCCCCAACCATCGAGGTAGCTTCATGTAGTGGAGATGAAGCACGTTGAAGGTTTCAAGCTTTGGGATTGGGTTGATCCTTCAATTGGCCAAAGTACTCCTCTTGCTTGCGACTTTGGTCTAGCTCCCACCTCCCTTACCTTGGAAGCTTGGATGAAGACTTGAGTGAGCTCGATTGGGTCCTCTCAAGGTGCTTGAAGGAGGAATTGAGCTATGGTGGTGAATTGAACAAAGTGGAATTCCTTTCTACCTCCCTATTTTTTTAGCTTGAAGAAATCAATAATGGAAAAAAATTAGCTAGAAAGCTTAGAGAGTTGGGAATGCTTGCTCGGCTTCCTATCACTCAATGAATGCAAGTGAGTAAAGTTCAAGTGAAATTAGGGGAGTATATCTCCCCAAAGGATCGGATGATCGAGCATGGCTTTGCCATTTTGATCAAATTGATCCTAGGGGTTGAGTTGGTTAGGTCATTTTGGACACCATTAGTTGGTTTGGCGAGGAGGGAGGTAGTGGAAGTTTTCATGTGCCAAATGAGGTGGAGGTGATTCCCATGTGCTCATTTTGAGTGGGGTGGTCAATTTTGGCCTTGGTTTGCATTGGTGAGAACCCATTGGGTCATGTGCACCACTCACTAGTGTCCACTTGGTCACTAAGAGGGTGCCAAGTGGTCATGAAAGGATATGACCAAATTCAAGTGAAATTGGCCATAGGTTACCCCTTGACCTAGGGGTAAAAATGGTTGGTTTTGATTTCACTTTGGAATTTAGAATAATTTGAAATTGGGTTGGTCCAAATTTAAAAGAATTTGGAGTTGATTTGATGTCATTTGGCTCATGTTGACCCATTTAGGTCAAAATGGGTCAACTTAGGTCAAGTTAACCAATTAATCAAATTGGGTCAAACCAAGGGTTGGGTCAAGTTCTTATGAAAATTTGAAATTTTTTAGTATTTTGATTTGGTTCAATTTGGTTATATTTGGATTTGATTTAGTTGATTTCATTTAGGTCAAATGGGTCAAGTTAACCAATTTGACCCATTTGACCAATTTAGTTAGGTCATGGGTTGGTTTAGATTTGGTTGGTCATTTGAAATATGTTGCAAGCTTTGGTTTCAATCAATTTTGGTTTGGTTTGGTTTTGGCTCAATTTAACCTTTTAGGTCAAGTTGGGTTCATGGTCAATTGGGTTAGGTTGGGTCTAGTTGGCCAATTGAGGCTTTGGTCAAGTTCAACAAGTGCTTTAGAATGAACTTGACTCCATTGGTTTCAATCAATTTGGCTTAGATCAAGTTTTGACATATTTTGACTTTTAGGTCAAGTTGGGTCAAGTTGGGTCAAGTGGCCAATTAGGCAGGTTAGGCTTAAATGATGACTTGGTCAAGTTCAAACAATTGATCATGAATTAGTTTTGATTAATGGTTTCAATCAATTTGGCCTATGATGGATTTTGGCTAGTTTAGGTTTTTATTTTGGCTAAGTGTTGACTTGGTCAACCTTTGGGTTTGACTTGGTTTGACCCAATTTGAGTGATTAATCATCTGATGATTGTTTCTCACAATGTGAGGCTTAGGTTGGCTTAGTTCAATCCAATTTGGGTAGGATTAGAATTTGGCTCAAAAGGGTACTTTAGGTCACTTTGGGTCAAGTGAGCTAAGTGGGTCAATGACTTGATCAAACTTGATCAAGTTTGGTTGAACTCACATATGGACTTATGATTGAAATATAAATCCATTTACAAGTGATTTGGAGTCAAATGGGTTTTGATTCATTTGACAATTTCAAGTTCAAAAGGGTGAACATGAGTTTGATTTGGGTTTGATTTTAAATTTAGTTTTGGTTTGATGATTGAAGTTTTGTGTTTATATTTGGATTCATGATTGAAGGATTGATTGAATCATGAAGAAAAATCAAGGGTTTGGCTTTATTTGAGTTTGATTTGGCTAAGTTTAAGAATTTAACTTGAAAGGCTTAGGTTGGATTTTGATTGGATTTGGGTTAGAGTTTTGAATTTGGTTTTGGATATTTGAATTTATTTTTCATTTATATTTGAATATAAATGAGAATATAAATGGGTTATGAGAAAATCTTATGAATTTGAAGAATTTGGTTTGAGCTATGTCCATAAGATGAAATCAAGTGACTTAGGAAAGATTTTAGAATTTGGAATTCAATCATGGGTTTCAATCATGAAAGATTTATGATTTGAAAAAATCATTAAAATTTGAGTTTTGATGTTGATTTGATTTGAAAATCAATTAAGTTGGAAATTTTAGTTTTGATGTTGATTTGATTTGAAGTTGATTTGAACTTGAAGTTGATTTTGATTTGAGTTGGTTTTGAATTTTGATTTGAAGTTGAAGTTTGTTGGGATTTGATTTGGAGTTTGACTTGAAGAAGGAAGTGAGGATTTGGTTCAAGTTATAGGGGGGAAAGTTTTCCTAACACCCAAGTAATGACCTATTCCTTTGGCTAACTCTTAAGTTTGTAGGGTTAGGTTGAGTGTTCACTAATCACTAGAAGTGTCTTAAGATTAAGGAACTCTTTAATGAGAGGAGTCCTATGTCTAAGATGGAGGGTTGAGCTCATTCTAAAAATGAGGTGAACAAAGGTGCCTAAGGTGTGGTGTGTGGCGACAAGGCATACCACATGTATGTTGAGAAATGATCAACGCACCAAGCGATCATCAACACAAATGATCTACTCCCAACCCAAAGTGTAAAGGAATCAATAGCTTAATACAATGTGACTCTACCCATGTTAAAGACATAAGAGAGTGAAGGAGGAATCTTCTTGGGATAGAGTATATGAACCTTCACTAGGAAAAGGTTCAAGTCATCCTCAAGGGGATGAGAGGTTTGATTTGATTTGAATCTGCACAGAGAGAAATTGATTTGTTGAATTTATTTTGACTACTAGGGAGGATGGTTGAATTTGTTTGTTTGATTTTTACTCACTAGGGAATTTAGAAAGAAATTTGTTTTGTTTGTTTAGTTTGACCACTGAGAGAGGAGGGTTGAGTTTGTTGTTTTGGATTTTGGAATGGATCTATGGTTTGTGATGGATTGCGGTAGGAGCCATGTTGGGATATTTAGTTCTTGATCCAAAGGAGTAGTCTATCAACCAGTGGTAAAACTATCCAACCAAAGTGGTTGTCATTTAGTGTAGTGATTATTCTAGGAAGAAAGCGTAGTAGACTTACATCTTTCCTAGGGATCAATTGTTGGGGTGATCGGTAGGTAACAATGAATCAAACCAAATCTATGACTCTTGAGTGAATGCGGGGACTTAAATCAAAATAGTCAAGATTAGTTTCATTTTTAATTTTTTCATGGATCCCATCGGTTTCGATGGGACTTGAGTAGGGGCCATGTTGGCCTTGATCTAATATGATTTACCAATCCAAAGTAGTCTACCCAATAGTAGACTATCCAACCAAAGGGATTGCCTTTTGGTTTGCATTGGTCAAGTTTAAGAAGAAAGCACGGGATCACATCTTCCAAAATAAGATGGGTGATGCTTGCTTGCAACTCGACCTTGAGGCTTATTAGTGAATGTCGTTGGGGGACTTAAATCCTCAAAATAGTCAAGATTAATTTTATTTTTAATTGTTTTGATGAATCTCATTGATTTATGATGGACTACTGTGAGCCTTAGTCTACAGATTTACCAATCCAAAGTAGCTTCTACGAGGGAGAACTATCCATCCAAAGGGGTGCCTTTTGATTTGTAGCGGTAAATTTAGAGAAGAAATCTGGGGACTCACATCTTCCATAATAAGACCACTAGAGTGACACATTAATATGGTAACATGTTAACTAGACTAGGCTGCCCATCGATTCGCGGCATCATGCGGGAAAGAATGCGTAGTACATCTTCTAAAGTGAAATGATGAGATAACTTGTTTGTGGAAAATAGATTAAACCCAACCTAAGGGTGACTATGGAGAGTGCCAACCCGGACTTATCTCACTCGGTAGTCGCAATTCTATAAAATTCTCGACCTTGCCCAAGATAGGATACACCTTGGAAAAAGGCCCTTGGGGTCTTGAATTCTAATCCATGCAATATATTTTTTTTATTTTGTTTATTTATTTATCATGGACCTGTTGGTTTGAGGGATCATACTAGAAGGAGCTTATATCGGTCTAGACCTATCTCAGTTCTTGAACCAAGAGAATCTACGCATTTGAAATTCTCCAACCACAGTGGCTACTAGGAAGAGGCTGTCCAATCCAAAAGTAACAGGTAGTGTCTAAATGGGGTCTCAAGGACGTAATCCAAGTAGAGTGCCAACAAGGAAGAGGCTAAGGGCTTTATCCAAGACCCCGGAAGATAATTTGCTAATTAGGTGGACAACTCAAGGAGAAAGCAGGGGACTCATCATCAGAGTGGTGTATCCATCAGTGAGTCGCTATCATCATAGTGAACATAACCAACCTAAGGTGTCATGGTTTGTGACAATCGACTAGAAGAAAGGCGGGGACTCACATCCTCTTATTGTAGGCGATTGTCGGATAGTATGTCTTGACTCGACAGGTGTTAATCTAACCTAGGAGACTCTTGAATGAATGCCACTTGGGGACTTATATCAACAAAGTAGTTAAGAGGAAAGGAGCCTATAGGAGATTTATCCTAAACCTCAAATATACTCAACCTAGTTAGTGCATGATGGTAGTTCAAGAAGAAAACGAGGACACATCTTCTTAAATAAGTCAACATGAGGTAGCTTACGGCGGTGAAGTCTATTAAAGAGTGCTCATCAATTTTTTGGTCAAGTCAAGGAAGAAAGTGTGGGGACTTACATCCACCCAAAAAATGACCACTAGGGTGACTATAAGATAGTATGTCAACCCAGACTAGACTAATGAGTGAGTGCCATGGGGCTTGCTCCCACATCAAAATATCACGATAAAAGATTTATGTTTATTTTTGTGCTTATATTAAAGGGATAGGGGCGCCTCTTGGGTTCTCTTTCACCTACCCTAAACATGCTTGGGGATTTTGATGAAATGATACCATGGATGATAGATTCCCACAAGAAAGGATGCAGGTTGTCTCACACCTAACTTAGTTGTGCTAGTTGAAATAGGATGCCTCTTGAGTTCTCTCACACTTATTCTAGTAGCAAGAATTATGTTTGATTATGTTTATGTTATGAAAGGGATATGATGCCTCTTGGGTTCTCTTACACCCAGACACGTCATGGTAGATTTTGAGACAAGTAACAACACTTTGAATGAGAGAAGATTTTGAAGAATTGGAGTAATATTTTTTTTATGATAATTATTTTCAAACATGTTTTATGGGTAATATTTCTTCAAATAGAGCCCATTAATTGGAAGCATTGGGTGTTCCCCTTTATAATCAATAAGGCGATATTATCCTCCAGGCCTTCTCTATGACATAGGGGCCTTCCCAAGTGGGTTCAAACTTGCCTCCCATCTTTGAGCAATAATTGGTCTCCTTAGGACTAACAAGTTCTCCTACTTGAAAAGACCTAGAGTGGACCATCTTGTTGTGAGCTTGAATCATTTTGGCCTTGTATAACTTCGAGGTTCAGCGCGTAAGCATCTCTTTTAAAACCTTCAAGCTCTTCTAACCCTTGCATTCTACTCAGTAGTGATTTTGCTACCCAATGCTATCCCTTCTAAAGGTAGAATGGCTTGGACCCATACACTAAGAAAATAGGGTAGATTGAAGAGTTACGTATGTGGTGCGGTATGCCCACAAGGCTTCAACCCGCTCATTCCACTATCGTTTGTGTCATTGAGTGTCTTCTTTAGTATGGATGATAGTTTTGTTGAATGCTTCTACTAAGCCATTTTCCCTATTGTAGTGGATGGTGGAGTATCTCCAATCTATATGTCTTCTAACGTTGATCTTGGTGCTTTTGAATGCGGTACCATTAGAATATAATTTGTTGAGGCACCCAGAACCTATGATATGGTTCTAAAAATTGAAGCACATGGTGGTGTGACCTCTGAGTGGGATTGCCTTTTGCCAACTTGGAAAAAATAGTAGGTGGCGGCAGATGAAGATGACCCTTGGAAGAAGGAGGGTTGATTGGACCCACAATGTCGGTACCAACACTTAAATGACCATGAAGCCAATGTAGGGTGTAGAATGTTGGGTGGTTGATGTAAGACCACACCGTGTACGACAATGATGACATCTCTAGCCACATTCATATGCTGTAATCATCGAAGGCCATAGTATCTTAGTCTCTTGATCTTGCTTTCATCTTGACCGATTAATGTGCAGCATAGAACTAAATGTATCTCAATTATCCATGAGATTTGTGTTTATTTAAATAATATAACCACATTTGATCAAAGGGTCGATACAAGGTGCCATCCGAGATAGGAGAGAGCTCTCTATTTCACGATGGCTTGTGATTTCTCTTGAGGTAGTTTGTCGGTGTTCAAGTAATCCATGAATGGTTGCCTCCAATCCGCTCCTCATCTTCATTGGCAACCTCCCTTCAAGAAAGTCTCTCGATGAGTTCATCAATAAGGGATAGGACTTCTATTTTGGACCCTTATTGGAATGGACTCATCTTTATACCAATTCTTTGGCAAGCAGCCAAAGCATCTGTGCATTCTCCTCGAGGGACTTGTAGATGGTGACCTCGATTTGGGCCAACATCATGGTATACTCATGGTAATGATGAAGCTTAGGTTTAAGAACTTTATAGGACTGTCAATCGGTTGATGACCAACTAGAGTCCTGTAATTGATGCTTGACACACCTTTTAAACTTGGTGCAATCAAAGCCTCATACTTGACTTCATAATTGGTTGGATTGGAGATAGTATGAGAATCTCATCACATCATAGTCTCGAGTTAAGAGAACTATTCCCCCCACTTCACGGAAGAGTAGATCATGGTGCTTCTCCTTTATGAAAGGAAGCACCATCAAAATACATCTCCCAATAGTGATTATCAACCTCCCTAAGTTCATGATTTGTTCATAGGAGATCATCATTACTAAGTGGGGAATCAAAGGAAGTGGGTGTCTTTGCTAAGAAATTTGCTAGTGCTTTGTCCTTTTATCCGCACGAGAGAATCATGGACTATGTGTGCCAAACATCTAGATATCATTGGTGGTGTCATGAGATCTTTGCGATTGGATTGATTCTTGAAATCAAGTTCACTTTATGAAAACATATAGTGTCATAGCTTTTGGGATGCAAAGATTAAAGCTAGGCAATGTTTCTCAATAGGTGGGTAGTTAAGGATTAGATGATGGGGTAGTAAAGAGCATTCTCCTTCTCTTCATTTGTTTGGGCCAACAAAGTGCCAAGGGAGTCATCCAATCTGCGTGTAGAGGATCAATTGCATGCGGGATAGGCTAGAGCGGCTTCACCAAATCTTGATATCTTCAAAGGCATGCTAGCACTTGTTATCCACTTGAACTTGGCATCCTTTTGAGTGTTGAGAATGGTTTGCATGTTAGATATACCAACCATCCATAGAGATCTAAGTTGAGTTAAACTTTTAGGGGTGGCATTTCTAGCTTTGATCTTTTCTAGATCTATCTCGATTCCCGGTGTTAGATAATAAAGAACTTCCTTGAAGCTACTCAAATGCACTTGAGATTCATTTTGAATTTGTATTATATTTAATGTTCAAAACTACTCTTAAGTCAAAGAGGTGGTCTTCCTTTTTTGCTCTTGACTACCAAATCATCAACATAGCTCAACTTGATGATGGATGAGTTCATTGAAGATCAAAGTCATGGCGTTGGTATGTAGCACCGGCATTTTAATGCCAAAGGCATGACCTTATAATAATAGATTCATCGGGGTTGAAAAGCGGTTTCTTTCATCCTTAGAGCCATCTTGATTTGGTTGTAGCGGATGACCCATCCATAAAGGAGAAAAATTGCATGAGATGAGGATGTCCACCATTAATTCTAGTATAGGAAGAGGAAACTCATCCTTAGGACATGCTTTGTTTAAGTCACAAATCTAAGCATAAAATTTGGCCATTCTTCTTCTTAAGTGCGACTGCTAACTAGGTAGGATATTTTTCTTTCACGATGAAACCAACTTGGATCGGTTTCTTGACTTCAAATGACATTGTTCAATTTCTAATCACATGCGTCTAGGAGCTTGCTTGATAGGTTTGGCATTAGGATCTATTGCTAGTTTATGGACTACTACGTTGAGATAATTCAAGCATCTCTTCATAGCTCCATGTAGTCCTTAAACTCAATCAATAGCCTAACTAAGTCATTAGTTTCTTCTTCATTCATATTAAGCGTATATGTCGGCGATTTTCTTATCACGAGGTTGATTTCTTTAAGCTTGTCGATTGTTGAATGGATCTCCTTCAAATTTTGGCGGTGCATCTTTGATTTGAGATCATTTGGATCATAAAGTTTCTAAATACACATCCTCATAAGAGTTAATGTGGTTGGAGAAGAACCTATCAGATTTAGATGATTGGTGACAAGCTAAGTCATTATTGTCATAGATCATATCAAATCTAGTCTGGTCTTGATTATACTTCCTGCTTATTGCACCAGCAAAGTATTCGACTGCTTAGACCATGAATATGGAATCAAACCTTTCTTTGCAAGATTAAGAACATAAGGTGAGTACAACCAAAAGGTAATTCCATTAATTCTTTATATGAATCTCCTTAAGTTCTACATCAACTTTAGGACTTGAGGATGATGATCCCAATATGAATCTCTTGACTTCACATCAATGGAAGACTTAGAGGCTTCCTTAACTACTAAACCTTCAACTTTTTTTTAAGATGAAAGTGAGGTTAGAGCTAAGGTTCCCATTTATTGTGATAGTTTCACATAAATCTGATTAGATATTTGCTTTGTGGAGGCTGGTCTTCATCATATCCGCTCAGTGTCACTCAATAAACTGAGAGGGGTTGGGCGTATCTAATCACATTAGACTCATCCTTGCTAGATTCAAGTCTATGTGAATAGTAGGGGTACTCATGAACTAGAACATAACCCTGTTGGTGATTGTCAACCAGGGGTCTTCCACCTCTAGAACTACCTCTATTTTTTGACTTTGTCTCACGGTGGAGGTCAGTCATCTACCCACATGTCCATATGATGGAATGAGCGTGGGTGGAATGTGACATCTTGACTCTACTTCTTCCTTCATCCTTTTCTTATTTACTTGGACTTTCATTTTCTTTTCTTTTTCTTTTCTTCTTTTCTTTTCTTTTGAATTGAATTTTGACCAAGTTCACAAGAAAAGGTATTTTTTAGGAAGATAGTATGTTGCATCCTCATATATCTCAATCTTAACTAAAATGGCTTTTCATCTCCTTTGACACAATACTGATTCCATCCTTTTGAAACTTGATGCACGATGGAGGGAGGATGGAATCATCTTGTTCGATATATCCAAGCCAAGAGCAAAGTAGTGAACAAAGTATTTGAATCAATGATATAGAATTTGGCTTCAATCTTCCATTTACCTATCTCAAAGGTAACATATGGAACCTAAAGCCCTCTCGCCTTGTTCATTGAATCCTCAACATCATCGATCTCCTCGAGTGTGGAGATGTTGATCCTCAAATAGGAAAGGGTCTTTAGACTCATAATGTTCACACCAATTGGAAAGTCTAAATCTTCCCATGTCATGTAATGTAGAGGATTTGTGCTCCATGTCCCCCAGAAGAAGGTCTTCATCACAAAGTGATTCCTGCTTCTAGAATAATGTGCCTCCTCTCCAATGGTTGAGCTAAGCATATTTCAAGATCAAGAGAGCCTTGATTAATGATTCCCCCATCTCTTTGGATAAGATAAGGGCATCATATATGCTTAACTTAGATGGAAACTTTCTTAGATGAGAGGGACATTGTAAGTCCACCTTGGGTGATCCTCCACAAGCATATCCAAGGGTGGAGCATCACGTGGAGGGCTTCTCATTTATACGACCAATGACTTGTTTCCTCTATCTTGAGGTGCTGCCCTAGGAGGTAGAACCTTGCCACTTTGGAGGTTGACTTGATCTCTCTTGTGGAAAGTTAGTGGAAGGTTCTACTCTCAGCTCACCTACAACTTCTCCTATGGGACCTTAGTCGGATGATTCCAAGTCTATCTCAAGAGGAGGTGGTATTATGAGAGAAGGAAAGTCCAACTCTGAATTAGAAGAGGAAGATTAGAATTATTATAATTGTTATTTTGACTTGAAGAGTTTTTATTAGAAATAGAATTAGACAACCCATTAGAAGTGACATAGATATAATTCAAACTAGCTTTATTCCTTGATTTCTTAGGATTTTGAAGAAGGTACATAGTAGAAATCAAGTAAAGTAAGTGGGGTGAGGGATTTGATGCCTCATCCATGATACAAGATGTCTACTAGAGAAGAGCTAGTAGAAGGAGGTGCTGATGTAGTAGCTACAACTGATTGGATTGTGGACTCGATCAGTGGTTGAACTAGCTATCGGGCGGTAGCTCTTCTTCTTCTTCTGAGCTCACCTTCCACGAGTTTTTCTTGGACAACTTGCAAACCTTCCTTGATGTTGGAGGTTTGAGCTCGAGCACTGAGAAGTTTCTTGATTTTGGAAATAATTTTTTTAGAGGTTGCGATAAGGAGATATCCCAACCTTCTTTGGTTTTGGAAGGATCACAGTATCCCCAAGGATTACCCTAATGGAATTGGATGGTTGTTCCACAAGGTATTCCTTGGGATAACTATGGCACCTATCTTGAAGCATGCTCAAGTCAGTCCTTGAATGTGAAACAATCCTTTAAAACATAACTTAACATGCGATGGTAGGGGCAAAAGTTAGATCATTACTTTTCCCCACTTTTCCGACCTAGGTTTGGGTAGTTAAAATCAAGCTTCTTTAAGAGATTCTTAAAGATTTTTTGATTACCTCCCTCTTAAATGAATATGGTTTGTTTTATCCATAAGAGTAGGTGGATTGTAGCTACTTGATGGCGGTATGTGTACCATCTGCTTGTGATATGGCTGAGGAGGAGGCGGGCCATGGAGGCTGTGGTGGCCAATAGGATGGCCTCGTGGTGGTAGAGGAGGTGGAAGTGGCATGTGGAGCAAGGCCTCTCATGCTCTTTAGGCTGTTTTCCCTTATCTACTCACTTCCCACGGTTTCTTCTCATAAGCTTTCTGGCTTTGGCTTTGTTGATTGATCCAAAAGGCAAGCTTTGGCTTCTCCTTATAAGCTAGCCGCCTTGTTGATTAGCTTCTCAAATGTTTTGATGGTGAAACCTTTAAGCATGAAGGCACCGAGCCATGAATATTCTTAAGTAGAATTTCAATGGCATGCAATTCAGACAATTGTAGTTCACATTTCATACTTAAATTGCCGAAATATTATTAACAAGGGACTCACCATGGTGTTGTTGAGCCGAGATTGCCCACCCTTTATGAGCTCCAACAAACCACTTAATGAAGAGTTGCTCCAACTCAAAAAGTCTTCCGAACTATTGGGAGTTCGGCATACCAATCAAAGGCTATGCACCTAAGCTAACAAGAGAAAAGTAAAGCATCACTACCAGCATTGCAATCGGCCTAAAATGCGATATGTACTCCTTGGGTTCCCACGCCATCAAGCTCTTGAAAGAAGGTGGCATGAAACCCTTAAGATAGATGGCATCAAATTCCTCGGTATGGTCTACCTTTGGAATCGATGATCCTCCTTGGGCTTGAGCCAATGCTTCTCTCACTTTTACCAACCATGTTTTGATGTCCTTTTCTAGGTACTATCCACTACCTTCCTATACAAGCTAGTCTTGCCTTTCTTGGTGGTGTAAAGTCTTGGCTTGATCAAGACATGACCAACTAACTCGGTGGACCGATTTCAATAGTGGGATGAACTATGGGGCTTGATTTTGAAATGCTAAAATAGTTGCTAACAAGTCTTCAAGCCTCTTCCCCATTCTATCTATTTGTTCATCCTTTTTTCTTTATTTGTTGAAAGGTGTTGGGTGAGTAGGTTGTAATATCACCTTTCGACCACATCACCTTCCATATCTTGCTCATGGAGGAGGGAACCCTAGTGTCCACCATGTTCACTCTTGAATCTCTAATAGATCATCTTCATTTGGGTCAAAATTGACCTTCTCCTCCTCTAGACATATCCTAAGATTTCCTTCTTCTCCACTAGATCTTGGTATAATGTCATCTAGGGATCAATCCAGCGAATAGATACAAAAGATCGGGGTAGATAGTAGGATCATTTGTCATGAGCAATGCATCGACCTCATTGTTGCTAGAGTAACCTTATGAGGGCTTGCTATAAGAAAGATGTTCTTGGCTATCACTGGATTTGGATGGGTAGTACTCTAGAAGGATCTATAGCCATAGGGATGAGAACTATCTCCTCCTCTCTGCTACAACCTCATAGCCTCGAGGTGGTGGTGGTGATGGGATGACTATGATACTCACGAGGTCGCCATTCCTTTCTTACCATGGTGGGGCGAAGGTCAAGCGGGAGCTTCACCTCATCATAGTAGGGTGGTGTAGATGGAGCAGATCTATTGGCCATGGCCGGATCACCGGGGTTCTCTTCTCCTGATGCTAATCATGGCCTTTGCTAGAATGGTAGATGATGGGACTTGGTAGGAGATGGTGGACATGGGGTAGAGAGGTGTGGTGGAAGCACCGACTTTCTCAGAATGGGAGCTCCTCTCCTATGATGGGTGGTCCCGTGGTAAGATACTACTAGTATGATCGATGCGGGTAGCGCATTGATCTCAAGAATCCATAAGTGTGAAGTCATTTGTTGCTCCTCCAGCTCAGTAACATGAGCGATGTATGGGCCTCTTCGACCTCTCTCTGTATCTACCCACATTATGAGGGATAATTGATCTCAAATCAAATTGAGCTATGGACTTTGATTGCACAGTGTCTTTTCCAAATCGGTGAAGAAGAACTATCCTCGTGCGTCACGACCTCCTCCTCTCTTGATAGGAGCGAAAATGAACTACTTGGAGGTGAAGCTGAAATCCTCCTAACATCCTCTCAGAACCGGATAGGGTTTGAAACATATTCTTTGTAATGAGATGAGACACTACCCTAGGTGAATCCTCCATGGTATCAGGCGCCTCTAACTCCCTCGTGTCACGAGTGTGATATGATCCTTGTGATTCTTATTTTCTTGAGTCTTAGTAGGTCGGCGGTGGGGAATTAGACCCAATCTTGAAGGTAGAGAAGGAAATCCACAGGTGGGGAGCCTTCCCTTGGAAGGTGCCAATGAGTGGGTGCTAGACCAAACTAGAGAAATAAGGGGAATAATGGGCGCCTTTAGCGGTCTACTCTCTTATTGGGAGCACCCACCTTCCTCTTGTGAGGGATCTCTATCGAGATGGTAAATTGACGGATGATTGGCTTACGCCGGTCACTATGCTCATCTTGTTGTCATGAGGGGGGTCCTCACATGTAATCCAAGCCCCCCCCAAACTCGACCAAAGTGGATGAGGTGGGCATAGTCGGTCATGGGAAGGTTGGCGATCCAGAAAATCCATCCATGAGGAAATGAACACATACTGCCATTGAAATGAAATGAAACGAAATTAAAATGACTAAAGTCACAATATTGAAAATAAACTTGAATCATTTTGCTTTATTGATTTTTTGAATTTGAATTTAGAATTTGAACCCACTCAATACTTGAAAGTGTTAAGTGGGGCTCAAATGATTTTGGAAGAGATTTTGAATTGATTGGAAAGGAGATTTTGAATGTGGAATCCATTTTCAACAAATTTGTGTATGTTGAAAATGGGTTCAAATATTTTGAGATTGATGCTTCCATAGGTTCATATTTGAATTTGATTTTAATTGTTTGAGGACCCTTTATTTAATAAATTTGAGTATGTTAAAGTAAAGGTCAATTGATTTTTTGTTAATTGGAATTTACTCACTTAGCAAATTTGGGTATGCTAGGTGAGGTGTTTGAAAATAATTTCTTCTTTTTTGCTTATTTTTTTTGAATCATGTGTGAATTTGAGAATGGAATCTTTACTTAGCAAATTTGGTATGCTAAATGAAGAATCCAAATGTGTTTTTTTGAAAAGAGGATCTTTACTTAGCAAATTTAGTATAAAATAAAGATCCATGTGTTTATGTTTTGATGATTTTGAAAAAGATTCTTAGCAAATTTAGGTTTTGCTATGAAATCCAAATGTGTTTTATTTTGATGATTTTGAAAAGAGGATTCTTAGCAAATTTAGGTATGCTAAGAAATCCAAATGTGTTTTTTTTTGTTGATTTTGAAGAAAATTCTTAGCAAATTTAGGTATGCTAAAGAGATAAAAATGTGTTTTGTTTTGGTTGATTTTGAAAGAGGATTCTTAGCAAATTTAGGTATGCTAAAGAGATCCAAATGTGTTTTGATTTTTGATTTTGATTTTGAAAAGTGGATCTTCACTTAGCAAATTTGGTATGCTAAATGAAGATCCAAATGTTTTTCATGTTTTTTGATTTTGATTTTGAAAAGGATCTTCACTTAGCAAATTTGATGCTAAATGAAAGATCAAAATGTGTTTCATGTTTTTTGACTTGATTTTTAAAGAGGATTTTCATTTAGCAAATTTGGTATGCTAAATGAAGAATCCAAATGTTTTTTGATTTTTGATGTTTTGATTTTTTTTTTTGAAAAGTGGATCTTCATTTAGCAAATTTGGGTATGCTAAATGAAAGATCCAAATGTGTTCATGTTTTTTTTTTGATTTTGAAGAGGATTTTTCATTTACAAATTTGGTATGCTAAATGAAGATCCAAATGTTATTTTTGATGTTTTAATTTTTTTTAAAGAGGATTTTCATTTAGCAAATTTGGTATGTAAATGATCAAATGTTGTTTAATTTTGAAAAATGATTGTCAATTTTCATTTTGAAAAGATGATTGTTATTTTGAAAGATGATTATTGATTTTATTTTGAAAATGAAATCTTCATTCAATAAATTGAATGAGGTGTTCATTTTGCTTTTGAAAAATGTGATTTTTGATTTTATTTTGAAAATAAAATCTTCATCAAAAATTGAATGAAGATGTTCATTTGTGTTTTTGAAAATATGATTGTTTGATTTTATTTTGAAAAAGAAATCTTCATCAAAATGAATTGAGTGAAGATGTTTTATTTGTGCTTGAAAATATGATTGTTGATTTTTTTTGAAATGATTCATATAACAATCATGAAGATTGTTAGATGAAGGTGATTTATGAAAATTTTGTGAAAACATTTTATTATGTGCATTTTGAAAAAGTGCTTTTTTGGAAATTGATGTTTTTATAAAGGATTATTTTTCTTTATTTTGGAATGAACCTTTCCTTACCATAAAAATGAGGAAGTCTTTAGTTATTTTTATTAAATTTTTATTTTCACATATTGGGGAACCCAATAGGGGTTTTAAGACACATGAGTGAGGTCCTAAAACCTAAAGGATGTTAGCTAGCTTAAGGATGAAATAAACTAAGTGTCAATGAAAAGAAAGATAGTCTTGGTCATACAAAATACAAACCCACTATCGATACTTGGAGACAATGATCATTTACCAAAGATGGAGAGAGGAACCATCGTCGCTAGAAAAATGGGTGAGAAATTTTATATTTCTACTTTCATCTATCTCTTTTGGAAAAGGATAAATGAAGAAAAAAAATATATGCCTTTGTTGGGACACCATGTAGATCCACATTTTCTTATTAGGGTGATGGTATGGCATTGAAAGAAAACTATCTCAAAGATAGAAGTCACCACTACAATGGACCTAATCACGAATAAGGACTCCCAGGACTATGGGTCTTGTATGTACCGAGATTCTTCCCACTTTACATGGAAAAGTAAAGCGGGGTTTATTTTAAATTAGGTTCATTAAGTTCCTATGAGGTAAGCCCCATAGTTAATTACATCTAAGAAATGAGATTCCTTAGAATACTCTTGATTAAGATAAATGATCATTATCTCTAAAGATTTCAAAGATAGGACTATCAATCAATTAGTTTATTTTAGAAGATCAAGTGGGATTGATCAAGGAGGAGTTATTATTGAATCAAAGGAAGATAAGTAGGGGATGCTTATATATACAAGGAAGCCTAGTAAGCATCCCAAACTATCCTATGGTTGGGCTTTATATTTTTTGAAATTGAAGTGATTTATTTGAGTTGAATTTTTATTAGAAATCTAAGACTTATAATTACAAGACACTAGATCATAGAAATGCCTAAGAGGTGAGGATTTTGCTTGTAGCCAACAAAGGGAAGAAGTAACCTAACCTAAATTTAGGGAGCTTTCAGGGCTAGAGCATGACCTAAATCTAAGGTGAAAATGGGTAAATGGTTTACCTCCACAAAAGAGAATAAACCACCGATTGTTGGACTTACAACCTCCTGAGGGTGGCACCAACTAACTCTTTCTACAATTTTAAGTACATGTAGGCAAGTCGATGCTTTTGCAAGATAAGCTATTGTTTATTTAGAAAGAGACTAAGTCCTTAAACATACTCCCTAAGAGACTAGATCATGTAAGACATGATTTAATGACTTAAATCTAATGCAAATTTTATTATATTTTATTTTCATTTTGGACAATTGATTTGACATAAGCTTATAGGATTCATATGTCTAATGCATGAGAAATTAGATTATGGGCCAAAATCAGAAGAAAGGAGGTGAGTTTCCACCATGGCTCTCAAAGGTCAAGCCAAATTTCTTAGCGGGTGGAAGCCCTCCAAATCAAGAGTGAAATAATATGCCTTTTATGCATGATGCAAGAAAAAATATAAACATCCAGGGTTAAGGGGTTAATTCTTTTATCCTGAGTTATGAAGCTTTAAGTGAGGTTATGAGTTATTTATTTTAGTTTTGAGTTGTTTAGTTGGATAGAAAATTTATTTTAAGAGCCTAATCACATCTATGTCATATAATGACCGACAGGTTAAGAAACTAGAAAAATCATGTCATTTCTAATGCACAAGCTAAATAAACATCTAAAATAAAGCTAATGCAAAAGAATAAGAGACCAAGTGTGGTCACCTTACAAACATGAAAATAGATTGGGTTGTCGAGCTCTACCCTTATAAAACCTAGATTATAAATGAATTAATTACAAATAAGTAAAGAAATTCATGTTATGGGCTTCATTCTTCATTCTTCTTTTCTTCTTTCTCCATGTTGGTTTTGCTTCTTCTTTCTTCCTTCTTTTCCTTTCTTCTTTTGGTTGGTTTAGATGTAGTTGGCTCAAGGCTTCACATGGTACATAAGATTTGAGCATATAACCAATGTTCATCCTAATCCCCATAACAATCTTTCCAAAATCCTAATTATAAAATTACATGAAAATGAAAAGTAGAAAGTAAATCTAACTAAAACCGCAAAGAAGAGATTAGTTAAATAAACTAAACAATCCAAGGCATGTATATGAATAGATTGGACTTAGCACCCCTCCCATGGGTAACCAAGTCCACGGCCTATTTTGGATTATTCTTAGAAGCAACCTACACAACAAAAGCATTTATATTTTTATTACAGCCCTTGGCATAATCCCTTTAAAAGATAATGATTTGACTAAGATCGTCCTATCATTCTACACACATACACCCTAACATCCGACTAAAAATGTTACATCATAAAATAAAAGCAAACATCAAACTATAAACCCTAGTGGTGACTTAGTCTAATGTGTGTGCAATTTAAGATTTGTGTGGTATACTTAGTTAGGGTTTAAGGTTGAAATTTTCTATGTGTGAAAGGGTTCAACTTAGAGGGTAGTTTTATTTAAGTGATTTAGTTAATTTGGTTATTTTTTATTTGATTATTTGATTTGGTTTGAATGAACCTACAATAAATTACTAAGTGTTGTAAAGAGAAAAGAGAAGAGACTTCTCTTTCCTCCCTACCTAGTAATTTTAAAGTAGATTCATTATTGATTTTTTTGTTTAGTGAATGTTTTATTATGTGTTTTAATTAATTCTAAGTTTAGATTTTTCCTAAACAACAAATCAAAGAGAAATGCATTTTAAGACTTAAGCAAAGTGAATTACTATCACAAAACACATATGGATGAATCCTAAGCACATCTATACATGCAAATGGAAATGTTTAGCATACCTTAATGATAAATACTAAGAGAGTTTCTTTAAGAAAATCTAGAATGTTTCATCTATGCATATTTTTGTTAACTAAAAAGAGTGACTCTTTATTCATTAATCAAATGCACATTTACATGTATGAAAGACATAAGTGAGTACGATGCCATTGTTCTACACCAAGGGTGTAAGGAATAATACCTACTTGGGGCAACTTAAAGCCTAACAACCCTGGATGTCCGTGACTAATATACCACTTTTCTTAAATACATGTGGATGTACAAAAGCAAATGAATGGATGAGAGTTATGCAAATAAATTTTGTTTGATTTTGTTTTGGTCATGAAATTTATATGTGTGAAAGTGAGGATACTTCTTAATTCATAACATGAAAGTGGATAAGGAAGGATATAAGCAAGTATTATGTTCTTTTAAAAGAACTATACACTTTGCAAATCCATCCAAATTCATGTTTAAGAAAAGAGAAGGAAAGTCACATAATACACATCTTTATATTATACTCACATGCAAGCTTATAAATAATTATAAGTAGCATACATATTTATAAGTTTTGAAAATAATTTTGGATTTAGTAGTGATAATAGCCATTCATATTCTTACTTTAGCCAAAACTTGCAATTTGACATAAAGGAAACATTTCATTTTCAATTTAACTTTTAAAAGGCATGAATGCATGATTTTCATATGGCATACACATTTAGCATGATAGGAAAGAAATAAATTGATGTAAGCATGTAATTTCATTCTCCTAATTAATTCCTAAAGACAATCCTATGGAATAAGATTATTTAAAGTAAATCAAAGTTGGTTTAAGGAAATTTTTTTTATTTTTGAGTTTGATTTGAATTTAGGAAATATGAAAAGGTTTGCTAGTCTTAACCCACTCCCATATGTGAGTTGATTTAGTTTATTTTAGAACCATTAGATTAATTTTATGTTTTTATTTAGGTGTGAATTAAGTTCATTAATTACCCCTTACTTACACCACTTTAACACATTTAATCAATAATTATGAGCCAATGTATGACATAAAACCATAAGTAATTTAATCAACAATGCACCTAAGAAAAATGGGGCCTAATGCATTTGGCTCACAATTAGTGATTAATTAAGCTAAAGGGATTTAATTTAAGTACTTTCATAACCCTTCCTGCATGTGGGTTAAATATGATTTCCTTAAGTTACTTAGGTTATTGAAGACCAGTACTACCCAAGAAGGATTGATTGAGTTGGAATATTTTGAAAATTTTATCAAGTTAATTAAGTAGGTCATTAGTAGATTAGCACTTAATTAAATTTAGATTAAGAAAAGAAAGGGGTTTAGGGAATGACTTGGGAAAAATACCCCAAACCCATTCTATAAACCTCTTCTTCACTTAAAATAAAGTTTAAATAACTTAATAAATGGATTAAACCACTGCTCACATGCTTAATTTAATTATATTAAGAGAGTGATTAAGGATTCATTATTTGGTTTCTCTAATTAACTCATCAATAAATTCCAAGAAAATTAGGGGAGGCAAAGGTCATCCCTCTAAATACATCCAAGAACTTGGAATCAATTAATGAAGCAATTGGGAGTAATTAAGGTTATTAAGTTCTCACTTCCCCTAATTAAGAAAAAAAATTCATTATTTGAAACTAATTGAAAATAATTTTAATGAGTTCTCTCAAATTATCTTCAAAATTCATTTTAGTTTGTATTTTTCTAATTTTTCTAGATTTAGTTATGTATTTTTGAAGATTTTGTCATTAAGTATTAATTAAAATGCTAATTATATATCTA
Source organism: Cymbidium sinense (assembly GCA_021442155.1). Classification (NCBI taxonomy): domain Eukaryota; kingdom Viridiplantae; phylum Streptophyta; class Magnoliopsida; order Asparagales; family Orchidaceae; genus Cymbidium; species Cymbidium sinense. The sequence goes on from CM038230.1 coordinate 5,925,236, forward strand.
ATCCCATCGGCCACATGGACCATTGATGTAGCACCGCTTTTCACATGGTATGATGAGATTTGTTATTTAAGTTGTCACATCACCTACTGTCAACCACATGACACACCATTTGATCAAAGATCGACGGTCGATTAAGCTCATAGTTCTTAAGGGATAAATTGAAGGATCCTATGTGGATTAATTAGGATCGCCCATCCAAAACACATGGATGGATGATCCATGATCCATCACCGAGCTCACCTATGGGAGAGGGTAGTCATCCAATCTCTGGTTGATGAGCTCGATTGAGCTTGAATTGCGCTAGATTGGTCACACCATCTAAAAGTAAGCACAAGATGATCCAATGGTCAATTTCATTTGGCATGAAACTTCTCTTGATAAACGCCAAAGAATTTCTACTCTAGGCTTGGTTTGAAGGCATACCTCCAGAGGCTATCACGTGCTCTAATCGTTGAGATAACTTTGTCTAGTGGAGACAAAGCCCTGCTGAAGGTTTCAAGCTTTAGCATTGAGTAGATCCTTCAATTGGCCAAAGTGCTCCGCTTGCAACTTTGGTCTAGCTCCCACCTCCTTGCCTTTGAAGATGAAGACTTGAGTGAGCTCGAGTCCTCTCAAGGTTCTTGAAGGAGGAATTGAGTTATGGTGGTGAATTGAGCAAAATGGAATTCCTTCCAACCTCCCCTATTTTCACCTTGAAGAAATCGAGAATGGAGAAATGGGTTAGCTAGAGAAAGCTTGGAGAGACTTGGGAATGCTTGCTCTGCTTCCTATCACTAATCAATGCAAGTGATGTTGAGTGAAATTAGGGGAGTATATCTCCCCTACAAAGATCGATGGTCGAGCATGGCTTTTCCATTTTGATCAAGTTGATCCTAGGGGTTGAGTTTTAGCCATTTTGGACACCATGTTGTTTGGTTTGGGGAGGTAGTGGAGAAGTTTCCATGTGCCAAATAAGGTGGAGGAGTGATTTTCAAGTGCTTATTTTGAGTATGGCGCCTATTTTGGCCTTGGGTTGGCTAACCCAAAACTCATTGGTTCATGTGCACCACACTTACTATTGTCCACTTGGTCCACTAAGAGGGTGCCAAGTGGTCATCAAGGATATGACCAAATTCCAAGTGGAATTGGCCATAGGTTACCCCTTGATCTAGAGGTAAAATGGTCATTTATATTTTATTTTACTTTGGGCAGATTTAGAATAATTTGAAATTGGGTTGGTCCAAATTTCAAAGAATTTGGAGTTGATTTGATGTCATTTGGTTCATATTGACCCATTTATGTCAAAATGGGTCAACTTGGGTCAAGTTCATACCATTTGAAATGTTTTGGTATCTTTGGTTTGATTCAATTTGATTTATATTTGGATTTGGTTCATTTGATTTCATTTAGGTCAAATGGGTCAAGTTGACCAATTTGACCCATTTGACCCAATTGGGTTAGGTCATGGGTTGGTTTAGGTTTGGTTAGTCATTTGAAATATGTTGCAAGCTTTAGTTTCAATCAATTTTAGTTTGATTTTGGCTCAATTTGACCTTTTAGGTCAAGTTGGGTTCATGGTCAATTGGGCTAGGTTAGGTGTAGGCCAATTGAGGCTTTGGTCAATTTCAACAAGTGGTTTAGAATGAACTTGACCCATTAGTTTCAATCAATTTGGCTTAGATCAAGTTTTGACACATTTTAACTTTTAAGTCAAGTTGGGTCAACTCAACTTGGGTCAAGTGGCCAGGTTAGGCTCAAATGATGACTTGGTCAAGTTTAAACATTTATCATGAATTGGTTTTGATCAATGGTTTCAATCAATTTGGCCTACGATAGATTTTGACTAGTTTAGGTTTTATTTTGGCTAAGTGATGACTTGGTCAAGCCTTAGGTTTGACTTGGTTTGACCCAATTTGAGTGATTGATCATCTCATGATGATTGTTGCTCACAATGTGAGGCTTAGGTGGGCTTAGTTAAATCCAATTTGGGTAGGATTAGAATTTTGCTAAAAAAAAGTACTTTAGGTCACTTTGGGTCAAGTGCCTGGGTCAATTTACTTGATCAAGGCTTGAATCAAGTTTGGTTGAACTCATATATAGACTTATGATTAAAGTCTAAATCCATTTGCAAGTGATTTGGAGTTAAATGGGTTTTAATTCATTTGATAATTTCAAGTTTAAAAGGGTGAACATGAGTTTGATTTGGATTTGATTTTTGAATTTAGTTTTGGTTTAATGATTGAAGTTTGTGTTTATATTTGGATTCATGATTGAAGGATTGATTGAATCATGAAGAAAAATCAAGGGTTTGGCTTGATTTGAGTTTGATTTAGCTAAGTTTAAGAATTTGACTTGAAAGGTTTAGGTTTGATTTTAGAATTTTGAGCTTTGAATTTAATTTTGGGTATAGGGGGTAATTGAATTAAGTCCATTAATTACCTATACCACTTTAACATGACTTAAACCAAGATATAAATGGGTTATGAGAAAATCTTTGAATTGAATTGATTTGGATTTGATTTATGCTAAGTCCATAAGATATAATCAAAGTGACTTAGGAAAGATTTTAGATTTGGAATTCAATCATGGGTTTCAATCATTTGGAATTGATTCATGATTTGAGAAAATTCATTGGAATTGATTTGAAGTTTATATTTGAAGTTGAATTGATTTGAGAAAATCAATTATGTTGGAATTGATTTAAGTTTTGATGTTGATTTGGCTTTGAAGTTGATTTGAACTTGAAGTTGATTTTAATTTGAAGTTGATTTGAATTTAAGGTTGATTTGATTTTGAAGTTTGTTTGGATTTTATTTAGAGTTTGACTTGAAAGAAGGAAGTGAGAATCTAGTTCAAGTTATAAGGTAAGTTTTCCTAACACCCCAAGGCATTACCTATTCCTATAGCTAACTCTTCTAAGTCTCTAGGATTAGGTTGAGTGTTCACCTAATCACTAGAAGTATCCTAAGACTAAGAAACTCTAGTGTCTAAGAGAAATCCTATGTCTAAGATGGAGGGGTTGAGAGCTCATCCAAAGTAAGGTCAACAACAAATCACTATGAAATATTGAATGGACTTAGGGAATGAGATTAGGATGCCTTTTCAATCTCTTCTCCCTAAGTTTACTCCATTTGGAAACACTAAATCAAGTTGTAATTAATGTCTCAATCACCTCATCAATAAATTCAATTAATCAAAAAAAACCAAATCATTTCAGTAGTTAATAATCTTAATTCTTGGGTAGATGCTTAGGTGTTCAATAACCTAAGTGGCTTCAAAGGAAATTATATCCAACCCATATGTGGGAAGATTTTGAAAGTACTTAATTAAACCCTTTAACTTAATTAATCAATAATTGTGAGCCAATTGCATTAGGCCCCTTTTTTTCTTTGGTTCATTGCTTATTTAAATTCCATGTGATTGCATATCATATGTTGGCTTATAATTGTTTCTAGTCATGTTAAAGTGGTATAGGTAAGGGGTAATTAATGGACTTAATTCACTCCTTAACATAAACATAAGATCAATCTAATTGTGCTAAAATTAAACTAAATTGATTTACACATTGGGGAAATGGGTTAGGACCAGCAAACTCTTTCTCACAAATCATTTTCAAATTAAATCCAAAAATAAAATAAAAATCTCTTTAAATAATTTTGATTCATTTTAAATGTTTATTCCATAGGATTGTCTTTAGGAATTAATTAGGTGAATGAATTCATATGCTTACATCATTTTATTTCTTTTCAAGCATGCTAAATATTATTTGTCATATGAAATCATGCATTCATGTCTTTTAAAAAAAAAATAAATGGAACGCTTTTTTATGTCAAAATTGCATGATTTGGCTAAAGTAAGAATATGGATGACTATTATCACGTTAAATTAAAAATTATTTTGAAATCTATAAATCAAAGATTACAAATGAATGTGCTACTTATAAATACTTATAATCTTGCATGTGATTATAGTATAAAATGTGCATTTATGTGATTTTCTCTCTCTTAACATAGATTTGAATAGATTCGTAAAGTGTAGAGTTTATTTGAAAAGAACATAACACTTGCTTAAATCCATTCCTATCCACTTATATGTTATCACTTAAGAAGGATCTTCACATTTACACATGTAAATTGCATAACCAAATCAAATACAAAAATCTTTTGCATGACTCTTTTTCCATTCATTTTGTTTGTACATGCACATGTATTTAAGAAAAGTGATATATTGGTTTGGACATCCTAGGATTGCGAGGCTTTAAGTAGCCCCAAGTAGGTCTTGTACCTTACACCTCCTGTAGAAAATAATGACGTGATTCACTTATGTCTTTCGCATGTAAATGTGCATTTGATTAATGGGTAAAAGGGTTCCTTCTTTCTACTTAATAAAAACATGTGTTCATAAGAACATCCAAATTTTCTTAAACAACATCTCTTAGCATTCATCATAAAAGTGTGCTAATGTTTGCATTTACATGTATAGGTATGCTTAAGAATCATTCATATGCATGGTATACATGTTGGAAAGAAATAAAAGGTTGTGTGTTATAAGATAGTAATTCACCTTAATTAATCCTAAAATGCCCTTATTTGAATAGGTTTATTTAGAGAAAATCTAAGCTTAGGACTAATTAAAACACATAATAGAACATTCAATTCAGAAAAATCATTAATGAATCTACCTTAGAAATTACTTAAGGTAGAGATGAAAGAGAAGTTCTCTTCTCTTTTCCTCTCTTTATAATATTTAGTAATTATGTATTTCATTCAAACCAAATAAAATCATCATATAAAAAATGACCAAATCAACTAAATCACTTAAAATGAAATCACTCTAAGTTGAATCCTTTCTCACTTAAAAAATTTTAACCTTAAAGTCTAACTAAGACATGCCACATAAGCCTTAAATGGCACACATTAGGCTAAGTCATCATTTTGGCTCTATGTTAGGGCTGCATGATTTGATGCCTAGTTTTATTTTGTGTTGTAATATTTTAGACTTGATGTTAGGGTATATGTGTATAGACTGGATGATAGGATGATCTTAGTCTAATCATTGTCTTAAGGGATTGTGCTTAAAGGGCTTCTAATAAAAAATATAAATACTTTTGCTATGCGCTTTTATACCTCACGCGATAATCCAAAATAAGCCCGTGGACTTTGTGGGTGCTAAGTTTGATTTGTTCATATAAGCTTGGGATGTGTGTGTTTAGCTAATCTCTATTTTACAAGTTTTAGTTAATTTACTTTTCCCTTTTCATGTAATTTTGCAATTAGGATTTGGAATAAATGTTATGGGGAAGTGGAGGTGAACATTGGTCATAAGATTATGTATTATGTACCATGTGAAGCCTTTGAGCAACCACATTCCAACCAAGCCAAAAGGAAGAAAAGAAAGAAGCAAATCAAGCATGAAGAAATGAAGAATGAAGAAATAAAGAATGAAGACTCCCATAACATAAATTCCTTCAAAATGTAATTATTCATTTGTAATCCATGTTGTGTAAGGGTAGAGCTTTGCTACCCATTTCTTTTTTGCTTGTCATGGAGCCCAACCACAAAGGCCTTTATTTCATTTGCTAATAAAATTATTTGATGTTTGTTTAGCTCTGCATTAAGATGGCATATTTTTCTTCTTGTTTCTTCATTGTTTGATGAATGGCAGGATATGATTAGGCTCCTAGAAAAATAAATTTTCTATCCAATTAATCAACTCAAAATTAAAATTAAATAACTCATAATCTCACCTAAAAGCCTAGGACATAAATCAAGATAATAAAAGATTTAACAACCTCTTAGCTAGATGTTATATGTTTCACATCATGCATAAAATCATCTTGCTTCTCTTAGAGGGGCTTCCACCTTGCCAATGAACTTGACTTGGTGTTTGAGAGCTATGATGGAAACACACCTCCTTCTTGATTTTGGCCCATAACCAATTTCTCATGCATTAGGCATATGAATCCCATAGTATGTGTTAAATTAATTGTCCAAAATGAAAATAAACTTAACAAAATTTGCATTAGATTAAGTCATGTATTCATGCCTACATGATCTAGTCTCTTAGGAGTGAGTTTAAGGACTTAGTCTTCTTTCTAAATAAATAATAGTCTAGCTATCTTATGAGAAAGACTTGCCTACATGTATTTAAAATTGTAGGAGGAGTTAGTTGGGCCACCCCCAGCGATTCTAATATGGGTGATTTAACCTTTCTTGTAGAAGTAAACCATATGCCCATTTTCGCTTTAGATTTAAGTCATATTTTGGCCCTTGCCAAAGTTCCCTAGATTTAGGATCCAGATTATTATTTCCTCCTCACCTCTAAGATATTTTCATAATCTTGTATCATGGAATTGTAAGTCCTAGATTTCTAACAAAAATTCAAATCAAACATATAATTCTCTCAAAATTAAAAAATATAAAGCCCATCTTTAGATAGTTTAGGATGCTCGCTGATTTCCTAGCATCATGAGCATCCCTACTTATCTCTCTTTGGTTTCGATAATAACTCCCTCCTTTTGATCAATCCCATTTGATCTTTCAAAATAACTAACTAATTGATAGTTCTATCTTTAAAATCTTTGGAGATAATGATCACTAATATCATGAGTATTCTTAAAGAATCTCATTCCTTAATATGCAATTAACTATGGGGCTTGCCTCCATAGGGATCTTAACACGGCTTAAAATAAATCCTACTCTACTTTTCATGTAGTAGGGAAGAATCTGGTGTATTCAAAGACCCATTGTCCATGGGAGTCCTTAGAAGGTGATTAGGTCCATTGTAGGATGGTGGCTTCTATCTCGAGATAGTACATTCCTCAATGTCATACCCATCACCTAATAAGAATATCTGAATCTACGTGTGTCCAACAAGCGCATATTTTTATTTTTCATTTTATTCATTTAAATTAAAATGAAAATAAAAAATCACCACATTCGTTAGTGGGGTCCACTTGGATTTTGGACTAATTTGGATGTGAGTTGGGATATGTTTTGGGTCAGTTTGGGGTTGGTCTTAGGTTTCACAAGTTGGTTAGGGGGTTTCAAGCTATTTTGGCTGGGTTCATATGATGATTTGAGATGTTTTGGTTCAATTAGTTTGGATTGGTTTGGCTAGGTTTGAATTTTACTCATTTGGATTCAAAGGGTCAAATTGGTCAAGTTGACCAATTTGACCAAATTATGTCGAGGTTAAGTGTTGAGTCAACTTCAATTGGTTAAATGAAAATGATTGTAGCCTTTGGTTTGGTTCAATTTGGAATTAATTTGGATTTTGGTCAATTTGACCTTTTAGGTCAATTTGGGTTAGGTTGGATCAAGTTGACCAATTGGTCAACTTAGACTTAATCATGGCTTTGGTCAAGTTCAACAAGTGATTTGGTATGAACTTGAGCCATTAGTTACAATCAATTTCGATTAAATCATGATTTGACCCATTTTGACTTTTTTAGTCTAATTTGGGTCAACTTAGGTCAAGTGACCAATTAGGTTTGGTTTAGTTAATGGCTTGGTCATGTTCAATCATTGATTATGGATGGGTTTGGGTCAATGGTTTCAATTAATTTAACATATAATGGATTTTGGCTAGTTTAGGTTTCATTTGGGCTAAATATTGACTTGGTCAAAGGCTAGGTTTGACTTGGGTTGACCCAATTTAGGGTTGGTCACCTCATGATGTTTGATGATCATGATTGAGATTTAGATGGGATTAGTTCAATGCAATTTCGGTTGAATTAGAACTTGGCTCAAAAGTCATTTAGGTCACTTTGGGTTAAGTGACCCTAAATGGCTCAATTGGCTTGATCAAGGTTTGATTCAAATTTAGTTGAACCCACTTATGAGGTTTGGATTGAAATATAAATCCAATTGCAATTGGTTTAGAGCCAAATGAGTTTTGGTTCATATGACAATTTCAACTCGAAAGGGTCAACTTAGGTTTGATTTGGGTTGACTTGGATTTGGTTTGATAATGGTGGTCTACATTTATATTTGGAACAATGATTGTATGAATGATTGAATCATGAAGAAATCCATGAGTTTTGAGTTGATTTGGGTTTCATTTAGCCAAGTTCAAAAGATTGGCTAAAAGGGCTAAAATTGGGAATTTGATTTAATTTGGATTTGGTTTTGGTCATTTGAATTTATATTTCATTTATATTTGTGAATATAAATGGAGATATAAATCAGTTATGAAAAATCACTTGAGTTTGGAGTGATTTGGAAATAAATTTGATCAAGTTAATGGATCAGTCAAAAAGGCCAACTTGGACTTTGAATTGGTTTGATTTATTTTTGGTCATTAGAGGGTGGGTTTCATTTATATTTATGAATATAAATGAAGGAATGGTTGATTTATAAGGAAATCAACCAAGTTTGAGTTAGTTTGAAGGAGTTTTGACTAAGCATATGAAGGTGATTTATATGGCTTATAAAGGGATTTTAGAATTTGGCATAGTATGGGTTTCAATCATTGGATAGTTGGCTTTATTTTATGATTTAGAATTTGATTTGAGATTGAATTTGATAATTGAGAAAATCAATTGGATTGGAATTGATTTGGATTTGGTTGAGGTTAAGTTCATAAGATAAAATCAAAGGGCTTAGGGAGGATTTAGAGTTTGGATTGAATGATGGATTTCAATCATTGGATAGTGGGTTGATTTATGATTTGGGATTTGGTTTGAGATTGAATTTGAGGTTTTTTTTAAAGAAGGAAGCAAGGATTGGGTTTGGGCTATGGGGGGGTAGGCAAGTCCTCCTAAACCCCAAGGCATAACCTATTCCATGGTTAACTCTTCTAAGTCTCTAGGGTTAGGTTAAGTGTTCACCTAATCACTATAACTGTCTTAAGACTAAGGAATTCTTAGTATCCATAAGAGTCCTAAATCTTTGATGAGGAAGTTGAGGCTCACTCCAAAGTTAGGTCAAGAAAGGGTGCCCAATAGGTGTGGTGTGACTAACAAGGCACAGCACATATTTGTTGACCTAGATTATCAACATCGTCAAGGATGCAAAACTAGTAGAAATGATCTACTCCTAAACCCGAGGTGTAGAAGGAATCAAGATCTTAGTGCAATGTAAATCCACTCATGGCAAGGGCATGAGGGAGGAAGAAGGGATCCACCAAGGGATCAAACATGTGAACTTTTCACTAGGAAGCAGTTCAAGTTATCCACTAGGGATAAGAGGTTTGGATTTGAATGTAAGGTATGATTTGGGTTGAGTATCCAGGATATAGAATGTATAACCCACCGAGGATAGATGAATGAACCTTCCACTAGGAAACAGTGTTATCCACTAAGGATAAGGATTTGATGAGATTTCTTTTGAGGGTGCACTCATTGAGGAATGTAAGTTTGAATTAGGTTTGATTGACTCCACTAGGGATGAGTTGGAAAGATTGATGTCTTCTGGAGAGAATGATTGATTGCTTATTTAAATTTGGGGTTTCAAGGTGGACCTTTTGATTTGTGATAGACACAGAATGGGCCATGTCCTATCTTAGATTTATCGATCTAAAGGAATAGTCCACCACCACATGGTAGAACTATCCAACTAAGGGGTTGCCTTTCATTTTGCAATGGCCAAGTTAGGAAAAAGCGAGGACTCATATCTTCTTAAACAAGGAATCATTGGGTGATGGGTCACTTGCAATAAATCGACGACCTAGGGTGACTCTTGAATGAATGCCTCGGGAAATTATATTAACTCAAAAGTAGTCAAGATAATGTCATTTGATTGAGGCATTTTCTTTAATTTTAGTTATTGATGGATCCCTCCCTTGGTTTGTGATGGATCCACTAAGAAGGGGCTAATATTAGCCTAGACTTATCTTAGGTTTACAAATCCAAGGGATAGTCTACTGGTGGGGTAGGACTACCAACCAAAGGGGTGTATTTGGTGTGCAATGGTTGATGGGACTCACATCTTCTTAAACAAGGGGCTAGCGGGGGTGTCGGTCTCTTGTGCTATAATTCAACCCAGCTGCGTTGATTTGCAATGATCGTCGGAAAGAAGGTGTAATAGACTTAAGCTTTCAAAGCAAAGATGAGTGGTGACTTGTTGGTGGCACAATAACGACCTAAGGTAACTCGAGGCGTGTCGGGGGACTTATCTTAACTCAAAATAGTCGCAATTCCTATAGGAGTTTTCGACACTACCTGAAGATAGGATGCCGATTGGGAAAGGGGCCACTAGGGGCTTGAATTCCTAATCCACTGGCGAAGATATATTTTGTTTATTTTATATTTTTGTGGAACGTTGGTTTGTGAGGGACCATACTAAGAAAGAGCTCATATCAGTCTAGTCTTATCTCAAGTTTACTAGACCAAGGGAGAATCTACACATCCATTGAACAAATTCTCCAACCCACGGCTACTAGAAATGGGGATTGTCCAATCCAAGAGTAATTGGGGTAGTGTCTAAATGGGGTCGCTAAAGGCATGATCCAAATAGAGTGCCCCAGGGGAGGTGTCGTTGGGGCTTTATCAAAAACTTTGAAAAAGAAAAGTAGGTATTTGATTGCCAACGCAAGGAGAAAGCATGGGGACTCACATATGCCAAGAGTGGTGTATCCACCGGGTGGGTCACCGTCGACATGGTGATAACCAACCAACTTAAGGTGCCCATCAATTTGTGATAATTGAATGCAGAAAGAAGGCGTCTGAACTTGCATATCTCTAAGAAGCGTCGTCGGGATAGTTTGTCTTTTGGCGACAATGGCTATGTCGATCTAGGGCACCTCTTGTATGAATGCCTACAGGGGACTTATATGTCATAAGTAGTCAGAGGAAATGAGCCACGGAGACTTACCAAACCTCAAATATACTCGACCTAGTTAGTGTATGATGGCTAGTCCAAGAAGAAAGCATATAGGCTTAAATCCTCTTAAATGGGGTCAACACGGGGTAGCTTACGGCTATGCAATAAGGTCTACCAAACTAATAAGGCACTCATTGGTTTTGCAATGGTTGAGAAGAAAGCATGGGGACTCATCCACGACAAGTGACCAGGTGACATACTAGCAAGGTAGTATATCGACTAACCTAGAGCAACTAATGAGTGAGTGCTACAAGGGGTATGCTCTCACATCAAAATAGCTCAAGACAAAGATTTGTGTTTGTTTGTCTGTGACATAAGGAATAGGATGCGCTTGGGTTTGTCTTACACATATCCTACACATGCAAGAATGTTACTCCATGAAGAAAGGATGTCACTTGGGTTCTCTTACACCTTAGTTGTACTAGTTGAAATAGGATGCCTCTTGGGTTCTCTTACACCTATCCTAATAGCGAAGAGTTGAATGTGGTTTGTGTTTGTGTTGTGAAGGGATAGGGTGCGCTTAGGTTCTCTTACACATACCCTAAACATGTCATGATTCACAAGCAAAAGATGTTTTAACACATAAGATATGAAATTTGATATGAAAAGAAGTTTATTGATGATTTTTTTTCAAACAAGATTTATGGATAATATTTCTTTAAGTAGAGCCCATTGAATGGAAGCATCGAGCACTCTCCCACAATTTATGAGTTGATAAGATCCTCCTTGGTAGGCCTTTTCTATGGTGAAAGGGTCTTCCCAGTGGTTCAAACTTGCCTCCCATCTTTTGGCAAATAATTGGTCTCTTAGAACTAAAATAAGCTCTCATACTTGAAAAGCTCTAGGATGGACCAACTTATTATGAGATTGAATCATCTTGGCATTGTACAACTCAAGGTTCTAGCATGCAGGAGGCATCTATCCTTCAAAGCTTAGCTCTTCTAATCAAGCTTCTGTAGTGATCTTACTTACACTATCCTTAGTGATGGGAGTTGGACTTCTAATGGTAGAATGACTTCAAACTCATACACTAAGTAGAATGGGTAGATTGAGTTGGGGTTTTGTATGTGGTGCGGTAGGCCCACAAGGCTTTAACTAGCTTACCATTGTCATTTGTTGTCATCAGTGTCTTTTAATATTTGGATGAAAGTTTTGTTGAATGCTTCGCTAGACCATTTTCTCTTGGATAGTTGATGGTAGAATATCTCCAATCTTTCTATGTCTAGTGAAGCTATTGATTTTGGTGCTCTTGAATGTAGTACCATTATCAAATATAATTCATCAAGGCACCTCGAACCTATATGATATGGTTCACGAAAAAATTAGATCACATGATGAGTTGTGACCTCTTTATGTGGGATTGCCTCCACCCAGTTGGTAAAAGTAGTCGGTGTAAGCAAGAATGAACCATGATTCTTGGAGAAGGAGGATCGATCGGACCCACTATGTCGGTGCCCCAACACTCAAATGGCCATGAGGATAATGTTGGATGTAGAATGTTGGGTGGTTGATGTAGGACCTGTGCACTTAACATTGGTGGCATCTCCTAGCTACATCCATGTAGTCTATAATCATCGTAAGCGGTAGTATTCTAGTCTTTTGATCTTGGCTTTCACCTTGAGACTAGGTGCTAAGCTCCACATAAACTTGAGTGTACCTCCATCATAATCTTATGAGCTTCATGTTTGGTTAAACAACATAACCACATATGATCGAAACGTTGGTATAGAGTGCCATCCATGAGAGCATAGGAGAGAGCTCTCTATTTTAGAATGGGCTAATGGCTTCTCTTGGGTAGTTTACTTGTGTTTAGGTAACCCATGAATGGTTGCTCCAATTTGACTCATCATCCTCTTTGGAAATGGTAACCTCCCCTTCAAGAGAGAGTCTCTCGATGAGTTACATCAATAAGGGATAAGACTTATCTATTTTGGACCCTTATTGAAATGGACTCATCTTAAAGTATGCCAACTCCTTGGTAAGCTTGGCAATGCTGCAACATTATCTCCTCAAGGAATCTTGTAGATAGTGACCTTAGGATTTGAGCCAACAACTCCATGGTGTACTTATAGTAATGATGGAGCTTAGGCTTTAGAGCTTTGTAGTACCCAACAATTTGGTTGATGATGAGTTGAGAATCCTCAAAGATGTTGATACTCACGAGTGAGCCTCATATTCATTATTGGTGCATAGATTGGGCAGAGATAATATGAGAATCTCATCACATCGTGACCCAAAGTTAGGAGAACTATTCCTACATCGCCTTCCACGGAAGAGTAGATCGTGGTTCTTTTCTTTTTGAGAGGAAGCCACACCATAAAAATACATCTCTTAATGGTGAATGTTAGTGTCCCCTAAGTTCATGATTTGTTCATCGGAGGTCATCATTGCGGAGAATCGAAGTCGTTGTGCTAAGAATGCTAGTGCCTATCCTTTCATAGCATGGAGGGTACAAATGTGATGTCAAACTATGATAAAATCATAGACCATCTTGCCAACCGTCGTAATGTTGGTTGTGTCATGAGATATTATAGTGGATTGATTCTAGATCAAATTCACCTTGTGAGCAAGCATGTAATGTCATAGCTTTTGGGATGTGAAGATTAAAGCTAGGCAATGCTTTTAGATAGGGTAGTTTGCCTCCAGAATCGGTGATGATCGAGGTAGTAGAGAGCATTTTCTTTCCCTTTGTCATTGGCTTGGGCCAACAAAGCTAAGGGAGTCATCTAATATAGTGTAAAGGTGTGATGGCTTACGGTATAAGCTAATTAAGAAACGCGTCATAGTAGTGCTTGATGTCTTCAAAAGTATCGACACTTGTCATCCCACTTAAGCTTGGCATCCTTTTGACAAGTGCCAAGAATGGTTGGCATCTCCCTAAGTTAGATATGAAGCATCTTAGATCGCCAACCTCCCTTAGAATGATTTGAGTTGAGTTAGACTTTTAGGGGTGGCATTTCTAAGGTGGACTTGATCTTCTTTGGGTCAATCTCTATTCCCGTGTCGAACAACAAACCCAAGGAATTTTCCAAGGCACTCAATGCACACTCATGGGATTCATTTTGAGGTTAAATTATCTTAACCATTCAAAACTACTCTCAAGTTAAAGAGATGGTCTTCTTTTTATTTGCTTTTGACTACTAGATCATCAACATAGATTTCAACTTGATGATGAATGAGTTTGTTGAAGATGAGTCATGGGGTATGTAGCATTGACATTTTAAGACCAAAGGCAAGACCTTATAACAATAGATTTTGATCGGGGTTCAAAAGTAATATTTCTTTCATCCTTGGGGCCATCTTGATTTGGTTGCTAGATGATCCATCCATAAAGGAGAATACTTTATGAGATGAGGCAATGTCTACCATCAATTCGGTAAAGTGCAAATTCATCTTTAGGACATGCCTTGTTAGATCCCTAAAATTGATGCATATGTGAATTTGGTCATTCTTTTCTTAACTAGGATGACACGAAGCTAACCGTAGGGTATTTTTCTTCCTTGATAAAGTTAATTAGTTTCTTGATTTGAAGTGACTTATTGCTCAATGTCTAATTGCATGCATCTAGGAGCTTGCTTGATAAGGTTAACAATAAGATTTATTGCTAGCTTGTAGGCTGTTATATTAGGAGATAAACGGCATTTCTCCATAACTCTATATGAAGTAGTCCTTAGCTAATAGCCTAACTAGGTCATTATTTATTCTTCATTTAACAAGGAATTGATGTACATTAGGTGTGGATCTTTTTTTGTTTCCAATTTGATTTCTTTGAGTTCGTCAATGGTTGATCTAATTTGTTCCTCAAACTTTGGAGGTGTATCTTTGGCTTGAGCTCATTTGGGTCATCAAGTTTCTAAACATGCCTCCTCATAAGAGTTAACATGATTTGAGAAGAACCTATTAGACCCAAAATGAGTAGTGATGACTAAGAAATAGTTATCATCGTCTGGACCCATTGTCTTTGAACCCAAGTCATCTTGATTGAGAATGTATGCTTTGGTTGTCCCATAGTTTTTCAAAGTAGTTGACACTGTTTAGACCAAGTATGTGAGATTAATTCCTTCTTTACTAAGTTAACAACACAAGGAGAATACCAATCAAAAGGTAGTTGTATTAGATCTATATATGAATCATCCTCAAGTTCTACATCACTTCGACTTGAAGATGATGCTCCCAACAAAACTTCTTGGTCGACATGGATGACTTGGGGGTCTCCTTACCAAACCTTCAACTTTTGAGAAGAAAGTGTGGTTAGAACTAAAGTTCCTAATTGCTACTGTCTCTTCATAATAATGATTTGGATACAATTGCTTGGAGCTTGGTCTTCATCACTATCTAGCTCAAATATCACCTCTAAAGGGACCCATTGAGAGGGGTTGGTTGGCATGCTTACCACATGAGACTCATCCTCCAAACTAGACTCTAAGTCTATGTCGCTAGTACTCATGAGCTAGAACATAGCTTCTAGCCACTAGCATTGAGGTCTTCCTCCTCTAAAACTACCTTTGAATTTTCTCTTCCTCCAAGTGAAGGTCGTCATACTTCATATGGAGGAATGTGAATAAACATCTATTCTACCTCTTCCTCGGTTTGATTCTCGATCGGTTATGCTTTTTTTTCTTTTCTTTTTTTTCAATTTCTTTTCTTTTGATTTTGAACTTTCACCGAAGTTCAAGAGAATAGATTTTTCGATTTGGAGCAAGATAGTGCATCTTCATAAATCTTGACCTCTTTGACCGAGAATGGCTTTAAGTCTCCTTTGACACAATTCATCTCTTAAATTTGATGCACTCATGCAAAGAGGATGGAATGTTGTTTGCATATATCCAAGGTCTATCAAGCAAAAAAGATATATAAAATCAATTATGTAAAACTTAGCTTCTATTTTCCGGTCATCTATCTCAGTGGTAATACTATGGATCCTAAAACCTTATCACCTTATTCTTTAAATCCTTTCAAAATCATCGATCTCCTCAAGTTTGGAGATATCGATCTATAAGTAGGCAAGTATTTTTAGAGTCATAATGTTCTTGATGCACATTGATCAACCAACACTCGGAGTCCGAATCACGTCCATGTGGTTGTGATGTAGAGGGGCGGTTGTACTCCATTGTCCCCAAAAGAAGGTCTTCATCGGTGAATGTGACTCTATGGGCTTCTCTTGGAAAACATGCATCCTCTAGTAACGAAGCAGCTAAGAATATTTACGGATCAAGAAGGGCTTGATCAATGACTCCCTCATCTCTTTGGATAAGATAAGGACATCATATATGCTTAGCTTTCCGACAACTTTCTTAGGTGAGCGAGGATATTATAATCAACTCGGGATGGTCCTCCATAAGCATATCCATATGTGGAGCATCCTATGAAGGGCTTCTTGATTTGCTTGAATCAATGACTTGTTTACCTTTATCCCGAAGTGCTACCCTAGGAGGTAGAACATTGCCACTACAAAGGTTGACTTTAGTGACTTCATGAGATGGTTTAATGTAAAGTTCTACCGCTAGGTTCACCTACAACTTCTTGGTTGAATCATCTGAGTTAGATGACTCCAAATCTATCTCGTGGATGAACACGGGTGATTTAGAAATGGGTAATCCATTTCAAAATTAGAAAATTGGATTAGAATTGTTATAATTATTAGTACTTGGAAAGCTTTCTATAGGAATAAAGTCATTAAGATCATCAAAAGTAGAGAGAATGTAAGTGGAATCGGTCTTCTTCTTCATTGATTTCTTAGATTTGGATGAAGGTACAAAATAGAAATTAAGTAAAATGAGAGGATTTGGAATCCCCTCTGCGTCTGACTAGAAGAAGAATTTAAGGAGTTGTCAAGCGTGGAAGGAGTGATGGACTCGGTGGTTGTGCTAATGTACTATCCGCAAGTGGAAGCCGTCTCTGGCGGGCTTCTACCTCCCTCAAGTTGTCTTTAGCAACTTGCAAACCTTCTTAGAGTGGAGGTTTGAGCTACTTGAGCACCAGGGTAACTTTTGATCTTAGAAATTATTTTCTTGAAGGTTGAATAAGGAAATATCCCAACCTTCCTCTATCTTGTGTGGAATCCCTTTCCTTTGATTGATTCAATTATTGTTGCTTGATTTTGTCTTTTGATCTTGAGTTAGACCCACATTTCAACAAATTTGGTATGTTTAATGCCGCTTCAAATTGCATGGAGAGATTTGTAGAGTTGGCGGAGGAGCTTACGCCTTGATGTTGACTTGAATTATTGATTTTGATTTATCCTTCTAAATTAGAATCCTCATTTAACAAATTTAGGCATGCTAAATGGGATTCTATTGAAGATATTTAGAATATTTGGAGGAGAGTCTTTTGCCATTTGATTTTTTATTTTAGAACCCATACTCAACTAATTTAGGTAGGTTGGGTGGGGTTCAAAAATTTGAGGAGAGATTTCTTTTGGATATTGTTTGCATTTTATGTTTCTTGTTTGAAAATATGGGTAGTTTGAAAGAATCTTTATTTAGCAACTTTGGATATGCTAAAAGAGGTTGCGATTGTGTGTTTAAAATTTGGTATGTTAAGTAGAAGCCACATGTGTTTGGCTTGTGTTTTGAGGATGAGACTCTCACTTAACAAATTTGGTATGTTAATTGAAAAATTGTGATTGTGAGATAGATTTGCTTTTCTTTGAAGATGGGAATCTCACTTAAAAAAATTGGTATGTTAAGTGAAAGCCCCAAATGTGTTTGAGATATGTTTGTTTTTTCCTTTGAAAATGAGACTCTCACTTAACAAATTTGGTATGTTAAGTAAAAGCTCAAATATGTTTGATATAAAAATTGGATCCTTATATAACAAATTTGATATGTTAAAATAAGGACCAAATGTATCGATAAGAGACCCTCACTTAACAAGTTTAATATGTTAAGTGAAAGCCTAAATGTGTTTGATATGTTTTGAAAATGGGATTCCACTTAACAATTTGGTGTGCTAAGTGGAAATCAAGTATGATATGACTTGATAATGGGATTCTCACTTATTAAATTTTGTTTATTAAGTGGGAATCCAATGTGACTCTTACTTAATAAAGTTTGATGTGTTTAAGTAGAATCAAATGCATGCTTTTAAAAGTGAGACTCTCACTTAACAAATTGGATAAGCCAAGTGAAGGCCTAACTATATGCTTTGAAATTGAAATCCTCACTTAACAAATTGAATATGTTAAGAGAAAGTCAAATTTTATGTTTTGAAAATGTGACCCTGCATAACAAATGGAAATCATTAAGTGAAGGTCAAATCTTATGCTTTCAAATGAGACCCCACTTAACAAATGGAAATCGTTAAGTGAAGGTCAAATCTTAAGTTTTAAAATGAGACCCCATTTAACAAATGGAAATCACTAAGTGAAGGTCAAATTTTATGTTTTGAAAATGAGACCCCAACTTAACAAATAGAAATTATTAAGTGAAGATAAATTTTATGTTTTGAAAATGGGACCCCACTTAACAAATGAAAATTATTAAGTGAAGGTAAAATTTTATGTTTTGAAAATGAGACCCTCACTTAACAAATGAAAATTATTAAGTGAAGGTCAAATTTTATGTTTTGAAAATGAGACCCACCACCCCACTTAATAAATGGAAATGGTTAAGTTAAAGTCAAAATTTATGTTTGATTCAAATTGAGATTCTCACTTAATAAATTTGGATATGTTAAGTGGGAATCAATTATGGCATGATTATTTTTTTTAAGAGTGTGCTTTTGAAAAGAACCTCCATGTAGTAATCATAAGGATTGTTAAATGGAGGAGTTTTGATCTTTGATTTTGTGAGTTTCTTGAAGGGGCTTTTAGAAAGTGTCATTTTTATGAAAGAAATTATTCTCTTTAAATTTTATGATGAACCTTGCCTCACCAAGCTAGTGGTGAGGAGGTTCTAAATTTTATTATCTGCCTCTTTGTTGATAAATTATGTTTTCACCTATTGGGGAATCCAACAGGGGTTTCAGACCTACGGGTGAGGTCCTAAAACCTAAAGGATGTTGGCTAACTTTGCTTAAGAATGAAATAAGCTAAGTGGCAATAGAAAGAAAGATAATCTTGGGTTCACATGAAATGTAAGTCCACTATCGATGCTTGTAGACAACAAGCTGCGATAGAGATGGAGAGAGAAACCCGGTGGAGTCACTAGAAAAATCTATGGTGTTTATTTTTATATTATTGTGTGTGTTTTATGTGAGGGACATCACGATGCAGATCTGATGTACTTATTAGGGTGATCGGGTATGACATTAAGGAATAGTGTATTATCTCGAGAGATAGGAGTCACTACCCTATAATGGACCTAATCACATAATAAGGACCCCTAAGGGATGATGGGTCTTCAAATATACCAAAGATTTTTCCCCTACTTTACATGGAAAAGTAAAGCAAGATTTTTTTAAACTGGTTCGTTAAGTTCCTTATGGAGACAAGCCTCTATAGTTAATTACATCTCAAGAGAAATGATTCCCTTAAGAATACTCTTGATTAAAGTAGGTGTTGTCTCCAAAGAATTCAAAGAGACTATCAAATTTTGAAAATCAAGTGGGAAAGATCAAAAGGGGAGAGTTCTTATCGAAACCAAAGGAGATGAGTAGGGAGTGCTCATGATACTAGGAGGCCTAGTGAGCACTCAAATCTATCCTATGGTGGGCTTTATGTATTTGAAATTGAGGAGTTTCATTTGTTTGAGTTGAAATTTTATTAGAAATCTAGGACTTATAATTTCAAAATACAAGATTATGAAAATGCCTAAGAGGTGAGGATTTTTGTTTGTAGCCCACAAAGGAAAACATCGACCTCAGATCTTAAATCTAAGGAGCTTTAAAGTGGGCCAAAGCGTAACCTAAATCTAAGGAGAAAGTGGGTATATGGTTTACACAAGAGAGAGTAAACCACCTAACTGGACTTATTACCAACGGGAGTGGCAACTAGCTAACTCTTCCTATGCTATAAATCCATGTAGGAAAGTCATATACTTTGCAAGATGGCTAGGCTATCATTTATTTAGAAGAAAACTAAGTCCTTAAACTCATTCCCTAAGAGACTAGATCATGAAGGGCATGAGTAATGACTTAATCTATTGCAAATTTTAACAAGTTTTATGTAATGTTTAGACTTTTATTTTTACACAGTGTAGGTTTTGTATGCCTAAATGTATGAGAAATTGGTTGTGGGCTAAATTATAAGAGAACGATGTGTCTTTCCATCAAGGCTCTTATAGGTTTAGCCTTTATTCTTAGCATAGATGGAAGCCCTCTCTTAGAAAGAGTGGAAGAATATGACATGCATGATGTTATACATACAATCATCTACCTAAGAGGTTGCTAAACATTTTTTATTATCTTGAATTAATTCCTAGCCTTTTATGTGAGGTTATGAATTATTTTACAATTTTAGTTATGAGTTGTTAGTTGGATAGAAAATTTATTTTTACCATAGGAGCTTAATCACATCTAGGCCACACAACAATCACCAATCATAAAGAAACTATAAAAGGCATTCTATTTCTAATACACAAGCTAAACAAAACATCACATAATTTTATAAAGCTATAGTAAAAGAATAAAAGGGGTCGGATTATGCCTCAAATGTGGGTAGTGAGCTTTACCCTTATACATCCCGATAAAATGAAAGAATAAATTATAATTAAATGATGATAAGTGTTATGGGGTCTTCATTCTTCATCCTCTATTCTTCACTCTTTATCTTTTCATTTCTCCATCTTGGTTTGTTTCACTTATTTCTTTCTTTTAGCTTGATTGGGATATTGCTTGCTCCAAAGGTATCACATAATATATATGACATAGTCTTATAACCAATGTTCACCCTTAATCCCCATAAAACTTATCCTAATCCTAATGCAAGATTACATAATGAGAAAAGGAAAGTAGATCTAGCTACACATAAAACAAATGTTAGCTAAAACACATCATACAATCTAAGTAGTTATATGAATAATTTGGACTTAGCACCCCACACATGGGTAACTTTGCTCACCTATCCTAACTCTGGTTATGCTTAGGGGTCTAAGCAACTTGCACAACAAAAGCATTTAATATTTTTATTATAGGGCCCCTTAAGCGCATGTAGAAAGCATGATTAGGCTAATATAACATCTAATACATCCACGCATACACCCTAACATCCAGTCTAAAATAATACATCACAAAACTAAACATTCATCAAATCATGCATAGATCTAACATAAAGCTAGAAATGGTTACCTAGTTTAATGTACATGTGTTAAGGCTTGTGTGGAATTTCCTAACTAGGCTTTAGAGTTATGATCACGCTAAATGTGAGGGATTTAATTTATAAAAGAGTTGATTTCTCTTTAAGTGGTTTAATTGATTTAAAAAGTTTATTTAGTGTTTTCTTTTATTTCATTTGACCTACACTTAGCAACTAAGTGTTGTATAAAGAAGAAAAGAGGGGATCTCTCTTTTATCCCTACCTTAAGTCACTTATAAGGTGAATTAATTAATGAATTTCCTTTGGTGAATGATTTATTATGTGTTTTAATTAATCCTAAGTTTAGATTCACTCTAAATAGCCTTATTCAATAACAAAGGCATCATAAGATTAATTAAAATGGATTACTAACACATAACACATTCGGTTATTTCTTTCCACCATGTATATCATGCATATAAATAGATTCTAAGAATACCTATACATGCAATGTAGATTTTAGCATACTTTGATGATGAATGTTAAAAAGTGTATTTGGATTTAGATGATTCATTTTTTTTGATTGAATTATGAGTGCATGTTTTGTTATGTAGAAAAAGGGGATTTTTCATCCATTAGCTAAACACAACATTTATACCTATAAAAGTTTTAAGTGAGTATGGTGTCATTATTTTCTACATGAGGGGGTACAAGACCTACTTAGCATGATTTCATTAATATTTTAAGTTAACATATGCAATTTATTTAAGTAAACATATGCAATTTGACATAAAAGAAAATATTTTATTTAATTAACTTTAAAAGAATGAATGCATGATTTCATATGGCAACCAATATTTAGCATTATTGGAAAGAAATAAAGGAATGTAAGCATGTGATTTCATTCATCCCAATTAATTCTAAGGACAATCAAATTAAATAAGGCTATTGAAAATGAATCAAAATTCTTTAAAGATATTTTTTAATTTGAGTTTGATTTCATTTAAGGAATCTGAAAGAAGTTTGCTAACCCTAACCCAATTCCCCATGTGTGAATTAATTTGGTTTAATGAGAAATATTTAAGTTGATTTTATATTTTATTTAGGTTAAGGTATGAATTAAGTGAATTAATTATCCCTTACCTATATCACCTTAAGTTAATTAACTAATTAATAATAAGTCAATATGAAATGCAACTACATGAAAAGTAAATTTGCAATGCTCCTAAGAAATGAAAGTCTAATACAATACTTTATGATTAATAGTTAATTAAACTTAAGGATCTCACTTAATTACTTTTATGATTTTCTCACATGAGCCAACCATAATTTTATTATCTCTCACCTTGGGTTATTGAACACCCAAGGAGCTACCCAAAATCAATTAAGGGTTGTTTAGGTTTGGTTAAATTGATTTGATTTATTTTATTTTCATTAAGCATTTAATTAATTGATTAAACATTTTGTTTTGTGTTTTAATTTGAATGATAAAATTAACTTAGGGAGAGGACCAAGGCAAGTAATTCCAACCCCTAAATCATTTAATCATTCAATTAAGTTTTGATTTCTCATTTTGAAGGTAGTCACTTAATTAATCCATTAAGCATTTCATTAGCCATTAATTAATTTGATTTTTAAAAGTAAAGAAAACTTAGAAATGGATTAGGAAACTATCCCCAATCACATTCCCTAAATGATCTTATTGTTCAACAGAGACTATGCTTAAATGATTAATTAAGTTACTATTAATTCATTAATTATAATTAATTAGGTTAAGAGGGTGATTAGGGCTTAATCAAATGATTCTCCTAATTAAGCAATCAATAAAATCCCAATAAATATGGGAGGCTAAGGTCATCTCTCCTAAGCATTCACAAAAAAAAAGATTAATTGAGCACTTAATTAAGGTGTAATTAAGCTAATTAGATTTTAATAAAACCTTAATTAAGCTAAAGTCACTAAAACCAATTAATTATAGTTTTCCAAGATTCCTTTTAAAATATCTTCAAAATGAGCTAAAGTTTATATTTTTTTGATTTTTCTATAATTAATTATGATTTTAAGAAGTTTGAGATTAAAAAACTAATAATTATCTCTAATTAAACCTTTAATCACTGGTCATGTGATTCGGCACGCTTTCCATGTGGCGATTAGATTGGTTATTTAAGTAGTCACATCCGCGTGTTGACTCAAGATGGTGGACACACTTTCGTCGATCCCAGATTGGATGGCCAAAATTTAATCTGTGGGTTAAGGAAAAATTAGGAGCTCTACTACAGAATTGATAAGAGGCTCATCTCGATCATGCTAGATGGATGGTTCATGATCAATCCTGTTCTGGCGGCGATGACAAGCATCGGCCATCTTCCTCATTCAATTTGAGCTCACGATCTTGGATTCATCAAATGGATCCCACACCATTTAAAGGAGCATATAATCACATTTAATAGCTAATCCCTAAACATGGAGATTTCTTTCACAAAAGACCAACAAACGAGGCATAGAGCTACGATTTTGGGAAATTACCTCATTGGAGCTAATGTCCTGGTGCATGCCAAAGGTAGCTTCGCTAGTTGAGGCAAGACCCTGTTGAAGGAGTCTCGAACTTAATTTAGCCAAGGGTGCTCGATTGACAATCCACGCATGCGACTCGATCAAATTCACACCTCCGTGCTTTGGAAGGCCCAAAATTATTTCGTTGGCTTTGATTGGGTATGATGATCGTGTGGGTGAAAGGAATTTGGATTTGGTTTAGTGGAGAGGGAGTATTGCCTAAAGGAAGGGTGTCTTATTTTAGCTTACTCACGGGAATGGCGATGGTGGACGAAGAGGGCTTGGGAATCCTTGGATTTGTGAGGATTTCAGAATGTGCTTAGGAATCACACGAGGCGATTGTGTGAAATTCATGGTATACCCTCAATTTACCATCATTGATGGATGGGATGTGCGCTTGCCCAGCTTGCCATCGTCCACATGAGTTGTCTCCATCAAAGTCAGGCACACGCTAGGGATGGGGTTAGTCATGCGAGTATCAAGGGCGATGTGCAAAACTTCTTCTTCCTTAGTCCATGGGGTGCTCGGTTTGGCTTGGTGGTGAGTCAACTCACCTCCCAAAGGTCCTTAGCTGATCTAGAGTGGGTTAGGTGCACTAGAAGGTTCCATGTAGTGTAAAGGAGCAGCCATGGGGATGAGTAGTTTACTTTAGCCTTGATCCATTGGGTTTAAGGTCCAAACCCTATAGTTTGATGGCTAATTCCCTTAGTCGGGTCCACCGATTTTGAGTTGATTTGGAGGTGAGTTGGGATATGTTTGGGGTTTGGCTAGGTCTTAGGGTTTCACAAATTGGTTTGGAGGGATTTGGCTTCATTTGGTCAAATGGGTATCATTTGTTTTAGGTTGAGTTGGGTTGACTAATTGGTCAAATTGGGTCAAACCAAGGCTTGAGTTAGGTTCATATGATGATTTGGGATATTTTGGTTCAATTAGTTTGGATTAGTTTGGCTCAAGTTTGAATTTGACTCATTTGGAATCAAAAGGGTCAAAATGGTCAAGTTGACCAATTTGACCAGTTGACCAAATTAAGTTGGGTTAGGTGTTGAGTAAAGTTTAATTGGTTGATTGAAAATGATTGTAGGCTTTGGTTTGATTCAATTTGGAATTAATTTAGATTTTGGTCAATTTGACCTTTTAGGTCAATTTGGGCTAGGTAGGTCATGTTGACCAATTGGTTAACTTGGGCTTAATCATGGCTTTGGTCAAGTTCAATAAGTGATTTGGAATGAACTTGAGCCATTGGTTGCAATCAATTTGGATTAAATCATGATTTGCCCCATTTTTGCTTTTAGGCCAATTTGGGTCAACTTAGGTCAAGTGGCCAATTAGGCTTGGTTTGGCTCAATTGATGGCTGGTCATTGTTGATCTCACTTTTGGAATGAGCTATCAACTTCCCCATGATAGATTTAGGACTCTTGTAGGCACTAAGAGTTCTTTAGTCTTAAGACACTTCTAGTGATTAGGTAAACACTTAACTAACCCAGAGACTTATAAGGGTTTATCATAGGATTAGGTTATGCATTAGGGACTTAAGGAAACCACACCCTATAGCTCAAATCCAGCCATGCACACTCCTTCAAACCAATCCAAATCAAACCTCAAATCAATCCCAACTCAATTGATTTTTGAAATCTCAAATCAATCCTAACTTAATTGAGTGATTTAAATCCAAAATCAATTCAATCCAATTCCAATTCCAAATGATTCAAATCAATTGCAAATCTAAAACCTTCCTAAGACTTATGAACCACATCCATAAGCTTAGCCAAACCCTTTAAATCAACCCAAGCCAAGAAATTTCTTTATAAATCACTTATTCCATCATTTATATTAACAACTATAAATAAAATTGGCATCCAAATCATCCAAGTCAATTTAATATAAATCAAACCAAATCAAAACCTTTCTTTTTTGAACTTTGACCAATCGTAGCAAAATTCATAATCAAATCACTCTAATTCACATGATTCTCTCATGAATCATTTATATTCTCATTTTATTCACAAATATAGATGAAATATAAATTCAAATGGCCAAAATCAAATCAATATAAATTTAAAACTCAAATCCAAACCCAATTTATATACTTTAAGCCAATTTCTTGGATTTGGCCAAATCATTCTCATATCAATCTAAACCCGATTTTTCTCTTCAAACAATCACTCCTTCAATCACATGCCCAAATATAAATATAAACTATAATCACTAAGCCAAAATCAAACTAACCCAAGTCAAACCCATGTTCATCCTTTTGATTTGAAATTGTCAAATGAACCAAAACCCATTTGATTCCAAACCACCGCAATTAGATTTATATTTCCATCATAAGTCCACATGTGAGTTCAACCAAACTTGAATCAAGCCATGATTAAACTAATTCACCCTTTTAGGTCCACTTGACCCAATGTGGCCTAAAGATCCTTTTGAAAGTTCTAATCCAACCCAAATTGGGTTGAACTAAGGCCACCCAAGCCTCACATTGTGAACAACAATCACCCTAGAATGATTAATCACTCAAATTGGGTTAATCCATGTCAAACCTAGCCTTTGACCAAGTCAACACTTAGCCCGAATGAGACTAAATAAGTCAAAATTCACTATGAGCCAAATTGATTGAAACCAAAGATTGCAATACATTTCAAATGATCAACCAAGCCTAAACCAACCCATGACTAACCTTAATTGGGCAAATGGGCCAAATTGATCAACTTGACGTTTGACCCAAATGAACCTAAATGAATCAAAATCAAATCTAAGCTAAATTAAACCAAGCCAATGATACCCATAGGATCCAAATGATCATTTAAACTTGGCTAACCCATGATTTGACCTAATTTGACCAATTGGTCAACTTAACCCAACTTGACCCAAATAGGTTAAATTGAGCCAAATCAAATCAAATGAACTCCAAATCACTTGAAATTTGGCCCAACCCACTTTTAAATCATTTCAAATTTGCCCAAATCAAACTCATAGCCAAATGTCCAATTTTCCCTTGGGTCAAGGGTATCCCATGACCAAATTAACTTTAAATTTGGTCATTCCTTTCCAAGGCTACTTGACACCCATCTATTGGTCCACATGGGCACCAATGAGGGTGATGAACTCACCTAATGAGCTTGGGTTGGCCATGATCCAAAGAGAGACCAAACTGACCTCCCAATCACTCTTGGACACTTAGCTCACCAAATTCACTCACCAATCACATGGGAAATCACTCTCCCTCACTCCTCCACTCAAAATGACCCATGCAGATATTTTCTAGCTCAAATTGATCACCAATCCAAGCCATTGAACCAAAATGGAAAATCAGCCATCCACCATCCAATCCAAGGAGGGAAGATATACCGACTCATTCTCGATCAAAAAAAGTGATTCATTCCTCGAGCTCTAGAAGTTGAATTGAAGCCTCCTCAAGCTTTTCCCACCATTATTGAGCTTCTTTGCTTCCGTTTCTTGGTTTTACTCAAAATGGAATATGGGAGATCAATCCCAAGCACAACTCACTCAATCCTCAACCAAAGTGCAATTAACCTTGCACACACCATCCTTGGACCAAAGAAAGTTGAAATGAATTGAATCCCAAGCTTCCCGACAGCAGCTAGGAGTTCAATCAAAGTCGATCACCTATGTTTCATTGATTAGTTTTATGAGCTAACTACATGAATCAAAGCTCTGTGGCTCAACAGAGATTAGTTTCATCCAAATGAAGCTTTCTCAATTGTTGGAACCACTTCATCAAGCTCGGTGAGGTATGCCATGCGATCTCCATGGTTAGAAGTGTTGCTTGTGCTTCCCTAAAGATGTGGGATGAATTTGAGCTCCATTTGAGCTCGGGTGAGCTCGGATCAGTGACGATCGACATGGCATCCTCAACATAAATTAAATAAACCTAAAATAAATAAACCAAACTAAATAAAAATAAAAAATAAACTCAAATAAATAAAAATAAACTAAATAAACCTAAACCTACTAGTTTACTCATTAAAAAAATCCTCAACACTAAATCCTAAACCCTAAACCCTAAACCCTAAACTAACCCTAAACCCTAAGCCCTAAACCTACAACCCTAAACCTGAACCCTAAACCCTAAAACCTAAACCCTAAACCCTAAACCCTAAACCCTAAACCACAACCCTAAAATCCTAAACCCTAAACCCTAAACCCTAAGCCCTAAAACATTAAACCATAAACCCTAAATCCTAAACCCTATACCCTAAAACCTACAACTCTAAACCCTAAACCCTAAACCCTACACTCTAAACTAACCCAAAATCCTAAACCCTAAGAATAGGCGAACCTTGATGGTGGGAACATTACTATCGGCTAGGATTACTCTAGATATGTAGGTGGAGGCTGGCGAGTCGGTGATTATCACAATGGTGGTGGGGCATTTGGTGAACCGGTGCATAAGGAGGTGGTGGTGAGGCGTGGTGGTTATGGAGGTGAGAGGACCGATGGAGGTTCACTATGGTGGTAAGAGGAGAGATCAAGCATATCATGAAGAATCCTACTACTGAGAGGCATTTGGTTCTAATGGGAACTGAGAAAGAAAAACCAATCGATTTGCTACTAAACTATGTCTTTATAGTAGAGATGATTCTACTTATCTAGGGTTATTTATTTGCTCTATGGGTGCTCATTTTTGATCTATACCATTGCTTATGTCATAGAAAACTTGGGGTGCTACTTGGTTGATGAAATCAAAAAGAAGAAATGTTGAATCTAAATTTGTTGTGCTAAAAGAAGCCTTAAACTCTAAACCCTAAACTAAAACTTAAACCTCAAATCTAAAACCTAAACCCTAAACCCTAAACCCTAAACCCTAAAACCCTAAACTTTAAACCCTAAACCTTAAACCCTAAAACCCTAAACCCTAAACCTAAAACCCTAAAACCCTAAACCTTAAACCTAAACCCCAAACCTAAAACCTAACCCTAAACCCTAAACCCTAAACCCTAAAACCTATAACCCTAAATCGAAACCCAAACTGAAACCCCAAACCTTAAACATAAACCCTAAACCTCAAACTTGAAACTAACCCTAAACCCTAAACCATAAACCTTGAACAAAGATGTTGTTAGGAGTGGATTTAAGGAATTGCCTAATCCTAACATAGTTATGGTAGCTAAAGAAAATATCTTCAATAGACTTTCCCTTGACTATTAGAGATTTGAATACTCTAAACCCTAACCCTAAATTATATTATAATAAGATATATTATAGTATAATGTAGCATCATGTATTTGAGCATGTTGTCATGTGTTTTTGGATGTTATAAGATGTTTTGAAATGTTTTAGTATATTATGGTATTGTACCCTATAGATTAAATTAAAATAAATCATAAAAATATTGATTTGATAAATTAGATGATGAAATTTGTTAAATTTAATGTGGGAATTATGTTGTAGTACCAAAGGTGTGCTACACTTATAGTCTAAGAAGTATGATTTTATGTTCAAAATTAATATTATATGTTGTAGCATAGTATAGCATCATATATTTTAATATATTATTCTTATTTTAAATTTTTTTAGTATTTTATAATCATGCAATGAGCCTACACTACCATAATTAATAAAAATGTTGATTTAGACTTTAAAATGGTGGAATTTGGCCAAATTCATAATAGATAGAGCATGACATCATCATATATTATTTCAATTTAAAATATGTAAGTGGTATGACTAAAATATATAGTTTTTTATTGTTTTGACTAATTTTATGATTTTTATCTTAAGCAATACCTTGTGATGTGATATGCAACATAGTACAATATAATATGTTATAGTGTATTATAATATAGGATACTAGAACATAAGCATCATGCATTATAGCATACTAATATGTAATACTACTTGTTGTTTAGCATATTTTAGTTTATTATAGTATGATATAGTAGAGTTTGTACTAGTATAATTCATAAAAATACTAATTTATAGACTAAGATGATGGGATTTGGCCAAATTTAAGGTAAGCTTTAGGTAACATCATTGGGGTTGTGTTATGGTGTGTCATTTAATCATAAGAATGGAATTTTTCATCCAAAATAAATGTTCATTTTTCAACCAAATTTTATAAATTTTTTGCTTAAAGTGATTCATTTTAAGGTGTAATGTAAGATAATATATTTTATGAAAGCATATTAAAATAAAATGTACATAACAATATAACTTCACATACATATGAATGTGGAGGTGTGTTACTATGTTATTATACATTTTAGTATGTTTTAATTTTGTTATAATACATTGGGTCAAAACTCACAAAAATGTTAATTTGAAGGTTGAGATGGAAGAATAACATCATGACACACACTAAGAAGCAACAACAAAATTATGCTATTTTGTACCATTTCTAATAGAAAATAAACAATTTTACATCCAAAATGAACACTATTTACATTATGAGAAAAATTTGCTATTTGTTCTTTCTAAGTGATTCTAATGAGGTGTAATGTTAGACAATATATTATATTATAGCAATTATAATATAACATCATTTATTATAATATAATATAGTGTGTTAATTCACATTATAATATGTTTAGCATGATATTGTATAGTTAGTTTGAGCTTGCACCATCACAAATCATAAAATGTTGATTACAATGTTAAGATGATGTAATTTAAAATGAATACATTGTAAGGATTTTGGTTGAAGTATTAAAGGCATAAGAGAAGAAATAAGATTTGATGGGAATTCCATGTCAAGGACATGGATGGAGATCCACTTGGGGATCACACATGCATTGGACATGACATGTGAGAGGTCTATGTCGAGGGCATAGAAGAATAAAATCTAGTGGGGATAAGGTTTGAGTTTTATTTGATTATATGATTTATGGAAAGAAGATCTACGGTTATAAAAATCTATAATCCACAGGATTAAGATCAATCGACTTAAATTTTTTTTTAATTGATGTAGAGGCATATCTCTGAGATATGGGTCAAGTCTTTGGTGATCGAGTATATAAACCTTTCACTAGGGAAGCGGTTGAGCTATTCATTGGGGATTGGGATTTTAGTTTGATTTCATTAATTTGTTTGGGGATGTATCCATTGGGGATAAGAGTTTGGTTGGATTTCATTGATTTAGACTCTACTAGAGAGTTGGTTTAATTTGGCTCCATTAGGGAGGTTGGTTTTGAATTTGATTTGTTTGCTTGACTTGTTTATATATGATTTGGGGCTCCACTAGGGAGAAGGGTGTGATTTAACTCCACTAAGGAAAATCGATTAGGTTTAATTTAATGAAGTTAATATTTGGACCACATGGGTGTATCTGGACCCCGAGAAGGGAATCGGCCTTGA
This sequence comes from Cymbidium sinense, assembly GCA_021442155.1. Taxonomy (NCBI): domain Eukaryota; kingdom Viridiplantae; phylum Streptophyta; class Magnoliopsida; order Asparagales; family Orchidaceae; genus Cymbidium; species Cymbidium sinense. The sequence goes on from CM038230.1 coordinate 5,956,080, forward strand.
CCTACCTTAAGTTTACAAATCCAAAGAGATAGTCTATGGCGTGGGGTAGAGCTAGCCAACCTAAGGGTTGCCTTTTATTGTACAACTATCTATGCTAAGAAGAAGGTGTAGTAGACTTACATCTTCCAAATCGAGGAACAACGGGTGAGCCGTTTGATGCACAACAAATCACGACTTAGGGCAACTACAGTGAATGTCACGGGACTTATGTCAACTCAAAAGTAGTCAAGATTAATTTTATCTAAATTTCATATGATTTGATATGGTTTGTGGTTTAGTTTGATTTTGAATTACGGGCAAATCCACTGGGGATGTGAGCTCGGTCAAATTAGATAAATTTAATTTATGAACCATGTCGGTGTGATGGACCCGAGAAGAGGCTATATCAAGCTTGTCCTATCTCAAATTTACAAATCACGAAGGATAGTCTATTGGCCATGGGGTAGAGCTAGCTAACCTAAGGAGTTTCCTTTTGTGATATGGCGTCTAGGAAGAAGAAGGCGTGCACTTCCATCTTCTAAAGTAGGGGACAACCATAGGGGTTTCATATTGGTAGTAGAACAAATCAAACCGAAGTTAGGGGTGACTATTGAAATGCCACTAGGGACTTATATCAACTCAATAGTAGTTAGGCGATTCATATAGGGAGTTTTTCGCCATAATGATATGATACTTGCTTTGGAAAAGGTACCACTAGGGGTGTCCTCCTAAACCACAAGTGAATATATATATTTTTTTATATATGGACCCTGTTGGTGTGCAAGGAACCACGAGATGGGGCTATGTCATCCTTGACCTATCTCGTTACTATACCGGAGAATAACGGTAATGTCTAAATTAGGTCGAAAGATGTGATCCAAATATATAAAATATGCCCATAGGGAGGTGATGTTAGGGGTGTTATCTTTAGCCCTAAAAAGAAAGCCTATAAGTGTACGGTGGCCAACTCAAGGAGAAAGCGTAGACTTATATTATGACCGGTTCACTCTAAAGTGTGAGAACCAACCAACCTAAGGTGTATTCATCAACATGAGTGGTGTATCCTTCAACATAGTGAGAACCAACCAAACTAAAGTTCACTGGGTGTATAATGATGAATCTAGAAAGAAACTATGTAGGCTTACAATCTTCCAAGCAAGAACTAATTATCAAGATCTATCATCGTGGGACATACTCATGTCCTCTTAAAAAGCCAACATGAGGTAGCTTACCCACGTGTAAGGCTACCAAACTAACATGGCACTTTGTGCGGTGGATAGGTAAGGAAGGAAAGCGTAGGAGACTTACATCCTCCAAAGCAAGAAGACCACTAGGTGACACACTAGTAGGGTAGCATGTCGGACCTAGAGCACTTGAGTGAGTCCCATTGGGGCGTTATCTTAACTCATAGTAGCCCAAGATAAAAGATATGTGTACATGGAAGAGATTGAATTCAAAATGGAATTTTTATTTATGATAATTATTTTTAAACATGATTTATAATATTTCTTTAAGTAGAGCCCATTGATTGGAAGCATTGGGCACTCTCCTTATGATTAATAACCGATAAGATTCTCCTTGGTAGGCCTTCTAAATAATAGAAGGGCCTTCCCAAGTGGTTTCAAACTTACCTCCCATATTATGACGTGCAACAATCGGTCTTCTTAGAACTAAAATAAGCTTTTTTTACTTGAAAAGCTCGGATGGACCAACTTGTTATGAGCTTGAATCATTTTATTTTTGTACAACTTGAGATTTTGGCATGCCAGGCGTCTCCCTCCAAACCTTCAAGCTCTTCTAACCGCAACTTGGTGTTATGCTTTATTGTGATCTTGCTACCCATAGCTATCCTTAGTGATGGGAGTTGGACTTATAATGGCGAATGCATTTGGACCCATAAAATTAGGTGAAAGGAGTTGGTAGGAGTTCTATATGTGGTGCGGTAGGCCCACAAGGCTTAAACTAATTGCTCATGCCCTTGCTAAGCTTGTTGTTATCAGTGTCTCCTTTAGTATTTGGATGAGCTTTGTTGAAGGCTTACGCTAAGCCATTTTCCCTCGGTGGTTGATGTGCTAGAATATCTTCAATCTATTTTGTATCTCCGCAAAGTTATTGATCTTAGTGCTCTTGAATGCGTACCATTATCGATATAATTTGTCGAGGCTCAAACCTATATATAATATGGTTCCTAAAATTGGAGCACATGTCGAAGTGGACCTCTCGAGAAATCAACTGCCCATTTGGAAAAGTAGTCAGCTAAGATGAACTAATGATCCTTGGAAGAAAGAGGATCAATCGAACCCACTATGTCGGTTCCCAACACTCAAATATCAATGATGCCAATGTAGGATGTAGAATGTTTGGTTGATGTAGGATCACACCATGTATTGACATTGGTGGGATTTCCTAGTATCCATGCAATATTTGATCATTGATGGTGAATAATATCCTAGTCTCTTGATCTTGGCTTTCATATTCGACTAGATTGGTTTTCCACATAATCGAGTGTACCTCACCACAATCTTACGGGCATCGCGTTTGTCTAAACAACGTAACTACATATGATTAAAGACCACTAGTATAAGACACCATCCACAAGATCATAAGAAAGTGTTCTCTACTTCATCGATGGGCTTGGGACATCTCTTGAGATAGTTTACCTTTTGTTTAGGTAATCCATGAATGGTTGCCTCCAATCTAAGTCCTCATCCTTCTTGGCAATGGCAACCTCCCCTTCAAGAGAGTACTTTTGATGAGTTCAATATCAATAAGGGATAAGACTTGTCTATTTTGGACATTTATTGATATGGACCATCCCCTGACATGCCAAATCCTCAAGCAAGCTTGGCTAAAGCACGCTATGACATTCTCTCCTCGAGGAATCTTATAAATGGTAACCTCTAGGATTTGGGCCAACAAATCCATGGTGTACTTATGGTAATGATGGAGCTTAGGCTTTATAACCTTATAGAGCTAGTGATTTGGTAGATAATTAGTTAAGAATCCTCAAAGATGTTGATGATCTAGATGCTTAGAGTAATGGCTAACTCTAGATCGACAATCGAGCCTCATATTCGACTTCATTATTGGTGTAAGGATTGGATGATATGATAATCTCATCATCATCGGTCAAGTTAAGAGAACTATTCCTACCCCTACATTTTCTAGAATAGTAGATTGTGGTTCTTCTCCTCTTTGAGAGGAAGCACACCATCAAAGTACATCTCCCAATGGTGAATGCTAGTATTCCATAAATTCATGACTTGTTCATCAGATCATATTAAGCGAGAGTTAGTTAGACGGGTGTCGCTAAGAAATCGTGCTTATCCTTTAACCGCATGATGAGCACAAAGGTAATGTCAAGCAGGATCATGGACCATCATGCCAACCATCCGAATAGCATCACCGTGTCATGAGATACTATAGTGGATTGATCTTAGAGATTAAGTTCACCTTATGAGGAAGCATGTAGCTATAGCTTTTGCGATGCAAAGATAAAAGCTAGGAAATGCTTCTCAATGAGTGGATAATTAGCCTCGAGAGATTAAATGATGGCGAGGTAGTAGAGTGCATTTTTCTTTCCCTTTGTCATTGGCTTGGGCCAACAAAGCACCAAGGGAGTTGTCTAATGTAGAAGTAAGAGCAGCTTGCCCGGATAGAGCGCTAGAAATGATTGCATCATCGTAATTCTTGATGTCACACTTATCATCCTACTTGAACTTGGCATCCTTTTGACAAGTGTTGAGAATGGTTGATATCTTACCGATAGGTTGGATATAAAGCGTCTTAGATACCAACCGCCTTAGAATGATTTGAGTCTAGTTAAACTTTTAGGTGGAATTTCTAATATTGCCTTAATCTTCTCGGATCGATTTCACCTCGGTGTCGATAATAAACCTAAGGAATTTAGAAGCTACCAATGCACACTTTAGGGGGTTCATTTTAGGTTAAATTATCTCAACTATTCAAAACTACTCTCAAGTCAAAGAGATAGTCTTCCTTTTCTATACTTTTGACCACAAGATCATCAACATATCACTCAACTTTATGATGAATGAGTTCATTGAACATTTGAGTCATAGCTATGTAGCAGATTTTAAGGGTAAAAGGCATGACCTTATAGTAATAGATTTAGATCGGTGTTCTAGAAGCGTTTCTTTCATCTTCGGGCCCATCTTTATTTGGTTATATCCATGAGACATCCATGAAAGAGAAGACGCATGAGATGAGTTAATGTCCACCATCAACTCGGATTGGTAGTGGAAATTTATCTTTTGGACATGTCTTATTTAAATCTCTAAAATGCATACATGAATTTGGCCATTTTTTCTTAACTGGGATGATGCTTACTAACCGTAGGATATTTTCTTATCGATAAAGCTAACTCGATCGCTTTCTTGACTTTATGAATGACCTATTGTTCTATGTCTATTCACATGCATCTAGGAGCTTTCTTGATAGGGTTAGTAAGCTCTATTGCTAATTTATGGACCATAATGTTAGGAGACAATCCAGCATCTCTTCATAACTCCATGCAAAGCAATCCTTAAACTCAATAATAACTATAAGTCATTGGTTTTAATTTCATTCAACAAAGAATTGGTGTATGTCGCGGATCTTCTTCAGCCCTATGTTGATTTTCTTGAGCTCATCGATGGTTGACTTGATCTCTTCTTTGAACTCTAGTGCATCTTTAACTTCAAAATCATCTAGATCATCGAACTTTCTAAGCACAATTCCTCATATGAGTTAATATAATTTGAAAAGAACCTATCGCTTGAGATCTCCTTTGACGGTAGATGATCCCACCTCTCACAAACTTCATACACTAATGTAGTGATGGAACTATGTTGTTCTCATGTATCCATGGTCTCCCAAACAAAGCGTGAAAGATGTATCCGAAGTCTATATTGTAAAACTTGGCTTCTATCTTCCAATCATCTATTCCAAGGGAAACATTATGGAGCCTAAGGCCTCTTGACCTAACTTTTGGAGTGTGAATTCAATCTTCCCATCTTAGACATAGGAGTCTTCTGACACAAATACTTCCCAAGTCGTAAGACACTTCTAATAATTAGGTAAACACTTAACTAAAGCCTAAAGACTTAGAAGGGTTAACAGTTAACCATTGGCTTAGATATAGTTTAGGGATTACGATAATCCACCTATCCTACAACCCAATCCAATCCATGTTCACCTTCTAAAACCAAACCTCAAGTTCTTCAAACAATAAATTCAAATCCAAATCCAAACCCAAATTCCAAAACCAAATGATTGAAGCCTATGATCAAATCCAAACTTTAAAGCCTTCCTAAGCCATATGACCTATCCCATGGACTTAGCCAAATTTTAATCCAAATTAATCTAAAATAAATTGATGTTCTTATAATCAATTTATATCTTCAATCATCATCCTAAATATAAATCAAACCTACATTTGAATGATTAAAACTAAATCAAATTAAATTAAATTAAATCAAAACCCTTCCTAAGCTATATGACCTATCCCATGGACTTAGCCAAATCCTAATCAAAATCAAGTCAAACTCAATTGATTTTCTCACAAATCAATCTTACTTTCAATCATCTTCACAAATTTAAATGAAATATACATTTAAATCAACAAAACTAAATCAAACCAAAGAAAATCCAAACCTAAGCCACATGACCCAACTCCATGGACTTAGCCAAATTCCTTCATTCCAAAACCCAAATTCAATTGATTTTCTCATGAATCAATCATACCTTCAATCATATTCACAAATATAAATGAAATATATAATAAAACCAAGCCAAAATCAACCCAAGTCAAACCCAACATAACCCTTTTGATTCAAATATTCAAATGAACCAACCCATTTGAACCAAAGCTTGCAATTTAATTTATATATCCATCCAAAATCCATATATAAACTCAAATAAATCAAACTAAACAAAATTGGTCCACTTGACCAAAGTTACCAATTTGACCTATTTGAGCCAAGTTCTAATCCTACCAAATTAGATTGAAGCAAGCCTATCAAAACCTCCCATCATGATTGTTGATCACCCTTGTTGATCAATTGTCACAAATTGGGTCAAACCAAGTCAACTTGATCATTTGACCAAGTCAACCCTTTAACCCATATGAGCCCAAACTAGCCAAATTGCAACCTAAGACAAATGACTTGAAACCAATGATTCATACCAAATCAAAATCAATATGTGAATATGACTTGACCTTCAATTGAGTCAAACCAAACCCAATTGGCCCTCTTGACCCAAGTTAACCCTAATTGACCTAAAAGACCAAATTAGGTAAAATCAAAATATAAACCAAATTGATTACAACTAATGGCTCAAGTTAATTTCCAAATTGATTGTTGAACTTAACCAAAGCCATGATTGGTCCAAATTGAACCCAATTGACCAACTTAGGCCAAAGTGACCTAAAGGTTCAAGTTGGTCTAAATCAAAATAAAATCCAAATTAATTGAAAATAAAGCCTAAAATCATGTTCAATTGGTCAATTAAACCCAAACCAACACCCAACCCAAGCCAATTTAATAATTTGGTCAAATTGGTCAACTTAACCCATTTGACCCAAATGAATTCAATGAGCCAAAATAAAATCTAAGCAAACTAAACCAAACCAATCAAGAAAACATCCCAAATGATCATAGGAACTTGATAAAACCTTTGGTTTGACCCATTGACCAATTGGTCAACTTGACCCAACCTAACCTGTTGACCTAAATGAGTCAAATTGAGCCAAAGCTAACCTAATCGACTCTAATTGACTTGAAATTTGAGCTAACCCACTTTTGGCTCATTTCAAATCGCTCAAATAAAATCTAATGCCAAATGATCATTCTACCCTTGGGTCAAGGGAACCACATGAGACAAATCACCCATGTAAGTGGTCATTTTCATTCTTGGCCACTTGGTACTCTCCTAATGGTCCACCTAGCACCAGACACCGCCCAACCTCGACACAAGGGGTGGTTGGGTCCATGACCCATGGGAGGTGAAATCATCTCACTCTCCCCATTGGAGGATTTGAAACCCTTAGGACACCCATGATTCCTCCTTGGCAGCCCACCTCTACACCTTCAACCAACCAAGCCGAGCAACTCACCTCCTCCCCGCCACACATAACTCGAGATTTCTAGATGGCCACTAAGGCAAATCGGATCTCACCATTCGATCAAGATGAATGGGGTATACACCTCTCAATTCCACTTAAACACACATAAAAAAGCAATCCTCAATGCCCTAGCTACCCAAGATGAGCCATTAAAGCCATTCGTTAAGCTCCCAAGCTTGTTCCTCAATCAAAAAATGTCATTCGTCATCCCCAAATAGACACTCCTATTTTTGACCAAACTTTCCCATTTCTCCATCAAACTCAAATTAACTTTGCACACACCTTCCATAGACCTCATCGAAAGCAAGAACAAATCATCACCCAAGATTCCTTAATCATTGAAGGAATTGATCTAATTAATTGATGCTCAACAGTGGCTTCATCTCCACTAAATGAAGCTTCCTTAATCATTCGAGCCGCCAATCTTGTCCTTCGAGGTATGCTTCTAAAATCGATCCTTTGGCAAAATGGGTTGGAGTTTTTTGAAGAAAACTTGCATCTCGTGATCTTGATTGTGGATCCACTCGATTGATGTCATGAAGATGTGAGATCTTTTGAGTTGATTCGAGCTCGTAAGCTCGGATCAAGTGAGCCATAGTGACGACTCCATTCTTCCTCACCGCATGATGTCGGATCACGCACCATCCGCTCCGCATGAATGAAATGGAAGGTCATGATTAGATCCGCTAGATCGACCAATTAATTGTATTAAGTGGGATTAATCATATGTCTTATCTTTGATTGATGATGGACGAGAAAGAACATTTGGTGGACCAAAAGCATCCAACGGACAAGAAAGCGGGTTTGCCACCACCATGTAGCCGAATGACATTTTAAGTAGCCAATCCGCACACCATGTGGAAAGCGCATCGCAAGACGCCACATGCCAATAGATTAGACTTTAATTAGGCTTAATTAATCATTTCTAATGGTTGAAACTTCTAAAAATCATAGAAATCAAAAAAATGCAAATTAATACTCCTTTTGAAGGTATTATAGGAGAATTATTAAAAATGCTCATAATTAATTTTAAACAATAATTAAAGTTTTATTACAAAATTAATTAGCTTAATTACTCCTTAATTACTTGAGCAGCTTAATCCCAAATTTTGTGGGTTAATTTAATGCGATGACCTCTCGCCTCCATGATTTTCGGGATTTATTGCTCACTTAATTAGGAAAATAGACTAATTAAATCTTAACTACTCTTTTAAATTAATTAATGACTAATTAATCCCATGAATTGTAATAAATTGGTTAATTAAGTTTATCAATCATTGTTCAACAAGTGAACTAAGGAATAGGGTTGGGACCCCTTTCACCAAGTTCATTTCACCCTTTTCAAAATGAAATTTATTAAGATTTAACTAATTAATTAATCACTTAATCAAATTAAAATCATAATCACATTAGACCTTAATTAATTAAATCACGGTAGATCTTTAGTATTTAATAACTTAAAGGAGTTTAATGAAACTATGGTTAGTCCACAAGTGTGAGAAACTAGAGTAATTAATTAAGTCCCTTAATCAAATTAACTATTAGTCATGAGCCAATTGCATTATTATTTCCTAGATCACCGCAAGTTTATTTTCCATGCATATCATGTTGGCTCATAATTATTTAGTTAATTACCTTAAGGTGACTTAGGTAAAGGTAATTAATTAATCTAATTAAGGGTTTAACTTAATTAACCTATAAAGTCAACTTAATTACATTTCCTTAAATTAAATCAAATCACTAATGTGCAAATGGGTTTAAAACAACAAGTGATGATTTCTCTTCTCCTCTTTAAATGAAATCAAATCCAAAACTTAATTAATAAAGAAGCTTTGGTTTTTTTAAATAATCTTATTTGATTTGATTGTCCTTAAGAACTAGTTTGGTTGAATGAATCACATGCTTATATTTGATTGTCCTCTTCCAATCATGTTCAATTTGGTATGTCATTTGAATTCATGCATCCATCTTTTCAAAATCAAGTAAAATAAAATGGATTTTTTTATGTAAGTTGTATGAGTTGATTTAATTTAATATATGCTATTATCACTATTAAATCCAAATATATTTTTAAAAGCTTATAAATGAATAATAATTTGTGTTATGATGCTAGTTATAAATACATAAGAAATAGATGTGCTTATAGCTTAAGTGTATGAATGTTGAGTTCTCTTTCCTTTATTCATTTGTAGATCTATATAAGATTGAATTCTTAAGGGTATATAGTTTGGACATCCTGATAATACAAGGCTTTAGCTAGCCCCAAGGAGGTCATTTGATTACCTACCTTCCCCGGTTTGTTACTTGGTTGATGAAATAGAAGATAAGAAATATTGAATTTGAATTTGTTCTCTATTAAAAAAAAACTAAAACCCTAAACCCTAAACTAAAACCCCAATTAAACCTTAAACTTAAACCATAAGCCCTAACCCCTAAACCCTAAAATCAAACCCTAAACCCTAAACCCTAAAAAACATAAAACTAAACTAAATAAATCCTAAAAATAAAATAAATAAATAAAACCTAAACCAAAATAAAATAAAAAACTAAACTAAAACCTAAACCTAAACCTAAAAATAAAATCTAATAAAAAATAAAACTAAACTAAAATAAATTAAATAAAAATATAAATAAAATCAAACTTAAACGTAAAATAAAATAAAAAACCTCAAATAAATAAAATAAAATTAAATAAAACCTAAACCTAAATAATAAAGCTAAAAATAAAACCTAATCCCTAAACCAAAAAAAACTTAAACCTAAAATAAAAATAAAATGAACCTAAACCATAACTAAAATAAACTAAACTAAAATAAATAAAACCTAATCCTAAACCTAAAATAAACTAAACCTAAATCTAAACATAAACATAAACTAAATAAAATAAAATATACTAAACCTAAACCTAAACCTAAAAATAAACCTAAAATAAAACCTAAAACCTAAACCTAAACCTAAAATAAAAAACTATAACCTAAATCTAAAAATAAAATAAAAATAAAACTAAAAAAAAAATAAACATAAACCTAAACCCAAACCTAAAAAAATAAACTAAAATAAAAAACCTAAACTAAAATAAATAAATACAAAATAAATAAACTAAACTAAATTAAAATACAAAATAAACCTAAATAAAATATAAAATAAACTAAATAAACCTAAACATTTACTTTAACTTTTAAAAAAAAAACCCTAAAACTAAATAAATCCTAAACACTAAATCCTAAACCCCAAACCCTAAACCCTAAACCCTATAACTAACCCTAAACCCTAAACCCTATAACTAAACCCTAAACCCTAAACCCTAAACCATAAATTAAAACATAAATCAAAATAAAACCTAAACCTAAACCTAAAACTAAATAAACTAAAAAACCTAAACCTAAATAAATTAAAATCAAACCTAAACCAAAACCTAAATAAACCTAAATAAATAAGCTAAAAATAAACTTAAATAAACCTAAATAAACTAAATAAATATACTTAAACCTAAACCTAAACCCAAAATAAAAAATAAAAAAAACCAAAACCTAAATAAATAAACTAAATAAAATAAACAAAACTAAAATAAATAAATGAATAAAAAAATAAAACCTAATCCTAAACTTAAACCTAAACCCAAACTAAACTAAACAAACCTAAATAAACCTAACCTTAAAACCTAAATCTAAACCTAAACCTAAACCTAAACCTAAAACCTAACGAACCTAAACTAAAAACTAAAACTAAACAACATAAACCTAAAAAAACTTAAACTCAATAAAACTAAACCTAAACTAAACCAAATAAACCTAAACCAAAACCTAAAAAATAAACCAAAACCTAAATTTAAACTAAATAAATAAAATAAAAAATAAATAAATAAAAAATAAAACTAAACTTAAACTTAAACCTAAAACCTAAACCTAAACCTAAACCTAAATAAACCTAAACCTAAAATCCTAAACCTAAAACCTAAACCTAACCCTAAACTAAAATAAAAATAAATAAAATAAACCTAAACCTAATAAAATAAAATGTAAACTAAAATAAACTAAATTAGAAACCTAAACCTAAAAAATTAAAATAAAATCTAAACCTAAACCTAAACTAAAACCTAAATAAATAAACCTAAACCTAAACCTAAACTAAAATAAGTAAAATAAACCTAAAAAATAAAATTAAAATGAAATTAAAATAAACTAAAAAAATTAAAACCTAAACCTAAACCTAAGCCTACTCTAAACCTAAAACCTAAACCTAAACTAAAATAAACTAAACTAAATAAAATAAATAAAACCTAAACCCTAAAACTAAATAAAACTAAAAATTAAACCTAAACCTAAACCTAAACCTAAACCTAAATTAAAAAATAAATAAAATAAACCTAAACAAAATAAAACCTAAACCTAAACCATAAACCTAAACTAAATAAAAATAAATAAACCTAAACTAAACCTAAAACCTTAAAACCAAAATAAAACCTAAACCTAAACATAAAACTAAACCTAAACCTCAACCTAAACCTAAACCTAAATAAACCTAAAACCTAAACCTAAATAAACCTAAACCTAAACCAAAACCAAAAAATAAATAAATAAATAAAACCTAAACTAAATAAACTAAAAATAAACCTTAACCTAAAATCCTAAACCTAAACTAAAATCTAAACCTAAAACCTAAACCTAAACCTAATCTAAACTAAACAAACCTAAATAAATAAAACCTAAATAAGAAAACCTAAACTAAACCTAAAGCTAAAGCTAAACCTAACCTAAACTAAACCCTAAAACCAAAACCCTAAACCATAAACTAAAATCTAAACCTAAACCTAAAATCAAAACCCTAAACCTAAAACCAAACCCTAAACCCTAAATAAAAAAAAATAAAACCCTAACCCAAAATGTTAAACCCTAAATCCTAAACCATAAACCTACAACCTAAATCTTAAACCCTAAACCCTAAACCCTAAACCCCAAACCCTAAATCTTAATCCCTAAACCCTAAACCCTAAACCCTAATAAGAAACTAATAAAATACTAAACTAAACTCACTAAAACTAAAATTAATAAATAATAAACTAAATTAATAAAAATAAAGTAAAATTAATAAACTAATAATAAACAAAAATAAATGATAAATTAAAATAAAACTTATAAAACTAAACTAAACTAAACTAACTAAATAATAAAAAAACTAATAAATAATAATAAGAAAACTAACTAAACTAATAAAAAAGTAATAAATAAATTAAACATAAACAAAATGAACTAACTAAAAATAAACTAAACTAATAAAACTAATAAAAACTAAATTAAACCTAAATAAATAACTAAAACTAAATTAATAAACTAACTAAACTAAATCTAATAAGTAACTAACTAATAATAACTAATTAACTAATAAACTTAAACCCTAAACATAACTAACCTAAAAATAACTATCTAATAATAAAACTAAACCAAATAACTAAACTAATAATAATTGAACTAACTAAACTAAACTTAATAACCAATAAACTAACCAAATAACCAATAAATAACTAATAATAATAACTAACTAATAACCAAAACCAATAACTAAACTAAACATAAACTAATAAAATAACTAAACCTAATAATAAATTAATTAAATAATAATAATTAAAACTAATAATAAAACTAAAAAATAATAATAAACTAATACTAAATAAACAATAACAACACTAAACTAATAAACTAATAATAAACTAAACTAAATAACACTAATAACTAAACTAATAATAATAATAATAATAAACTAAACTAATAATAAACTAAATAATAAATAAAGCCTAAATAAATAAACTAATAATAATAAATAAACCTAAAACCAACTAATAATAATAATAAACTAATAAAACTAACTAAACTAATAAACTAATAACTAATAATAATAAAAAATAAACTAAACTAAAAGCTAATAATAACTAAAAAATACTAAATAATAATAAAACCTAATAACATAAAAAACTAACTAAACTAAACTAATAATAATAATAAACTAAATAATAAATAACTAAAACTAAACTAAACTAAACACTAAACTAACTAAACTAATAAATATAATAAATTAATAAAAACTAACTAATAAAACTAATAATAACTAAACTAACTAAATAAATAACTAATAACTAAACTAATAAAAGCCAATAAATTAATATTAATAAATAACTACAACAAATAATAACAACAACAACAACAAATAATAATAATAACAACAACAATAACAACAACAACAACAACAAATAAACAACAACAACAATAATAATAATAATAATAATAATAATAATAATAATAATAATAATAATAATAAAAAAATAAATAAACTAAACACTAAACCCCTAAACCTAAATTAATAAAACTAATAATAATAAAATTAATAATAACAAACTAAACTAAAGTAAAATAACTAATAACTAAACTAATAAAACATAATAATAACTAAACAATAATTAAAAAAATGAATAAACTAATAATAAAACTAAAGTAAAATAAACTAATAACTAATTAATAAAACCTAATAAACTAATAAATAATGAATTAGAAGCCTAATAATAACTAATAATAAACTAAATAAAATTAATAATAAATAACTAAAACCTAAAGCAAATAACTAATAAACTAACTAACTAAAAAAACAAACTAATAAAATGAAACTAATTAATAAATAAACCTAAACCATAATAAATAATAAACGCTAAAACTAAACTAATAAACTAATAATAATAACTAATAATAAATAACTACATAACTAACTAAAACTAAACCATAAAAACTAACCAATAAATAAACATAATAATAACTAAACCTAATAAACTAACTAATAACTAATAATAAACTAGTAATAAAACACTTAACTAAACAAATTAATAATAACTAACTAATAATAAATTAATAACTATATAAAAAAAAAACTAAATAACTAACTAAATAACTAAACTAATAAACCTAATAAATAAACTAATAATAATAATAATAATAATAATAATAATAATAATAATAATAAAACTAACTAACAATAACTAAACTAATAAAAAACTAATAACTAATAATAATAATAATAATAATAAACTAATAACTAACTAACTAAACTAATAAACTAATAATAATAAACTAATAATAAACTTACTAATGAATAACTAAATAACTAAACCCTAATCCCTAACTAAATAAATAAACTAAATAATAATAATAAATTAATAATAATAAAATATAAACTAATAATAATAATAAACTAAAGAAAAAAAAAAAAAAAACTAAACTAAAAATAAAAAATAATAATAAACCAACTAACTAAACCAATAATAATAATAAATAATAAATAACTAACAATCACTAATAAAAAAAACTAAACATAAACTAAACTAAAAAACTAATAATAATAAACTAATAAACCTAAACCCATAACTAAACTAATAAAACTAAGAAACTAAACTAATAAACTAATAAATAACTAACAAAAACTAATAATAAAATTAAACCACTACTAAAACTAACTAAACTAAAATAAAACCATAAACTAATAATAATAACTAACTAAATAAATAACCAACTAACTAATAAACTAAACTAACTAATAATAACTAATAAATAAACTAAAATAAACTAAACCTAATAAACAAAACAAACTAATAAATTAATAAACTAAACACTAAAACTAACCAAATAATAATAACTAAAACTAACTAAAACTAAACTAATAAACTAAACTAAACTAACTAAACTAAACATAAAACTAGTATATAATAACCTAAAACTAATAAAACCTAATAACAAAATAAACACTAAACCTAAAACCTAAACCCTAAAACTAAACTAAACCTTATTGGGCAGATCCCTAGCATTCTTGGTGGGTTTTGAGTTTCTCTCTTGGATTCCATAGATTGTTGGCCTTGGGTCAATCTCGACTTGTTCTTGTCATGACATCATGACTCATATTAGGCCTCTTCAAACCCATGGGTAAATCCCACAATGGATCTTACCACCCATTACTAAATCTTTCAAAGAGGCTTTAACTTGTAAGAATTCCTCCACCGAGCCTCCTCTAAATTTGTTTCATATGACTTTTGAAGGTGCTCACAATTAGGATTTTAGATGAGGATATTGAAAGATTAGCTGCCTTTGCTTTTCTTTGATTGGAAAGTTTTCATTTAAGCAAAAATGGAAGATATTTGTTCTTTTTCCATAACTTAAATTTATCGGGTTCTTTTCTAATGGGTTGATTGATGGAAGGCATGCTCTAATTAAACTTTTAATGACCTTGATTACGAATAATTTTTCTAGGCATTCTTACTATGTTTTAATTATCAAATGCATATTTTGAAGTGGCTATGTTTGATGTTAATGAAGAATCACCTATTATTCCCATTTGGATTTTTTACCTAACTTGTGGATTCATCTATTTAATCATCATTCTTTATGCTATTGGGTTGATTTTGGTCGCCTTTGCAAGTTGATCAAGCAATAGTTGCTTCTTCTAGACCGTATGCTAGCTTATCGATTGATATTACTAAAAATACATGAAAGAAATTTGGTTGGGTTCAAAGAAAATTATTTTAGAAAGTTTTTTTGAGAACTTTACCATTTTTTGTAATCATTGTAAGATTCATGGGCATGAAATTTGAATGCTTTATTTCACATCCCTCTCTGAAGAAAATCACTTGTAAGAATTCAATTGTTGAAAAACTAATGATTCTCTCAAGTTGGATAAAGGAAATTCTACTTTTCAAAATTTTGATGTTTTACAAAACCAAATTTATGAATCTTAAAAAGTTTTACTTATTAATGATTTGTCTAATGTAGAAGGTAATTTTGATGTTTTGTAAAAGTTTAACTAATAATCATGCTCTAAGTTTTTCTTTTGATGATTCTATTAAAGGGAAGACTTTAGAGGATGTGGTTAATGATTTTAATGGTTTGGATGTTGTGCATAAGTCCTTTCATGATGATGGTTTGAATATTGTTGATGCTAACACCATTTCTTCCAATCGGTTGGGCGTTGTTTCTCTTTCTCCATGTCTACTTTAGATCATGGGAAAGAGACTATTATTTTCCTTCATTGATTGAGAATGGTGGTGAAAGGAATGTTCTTATACTAACTTTAACCGGTCTTGACAATCTTAATATTGGTGATCCTTTTTTATAAAAAATAAGATTTAGATAATTGACAATTCTCTCATTGTGAATAGTTTTGTTTGGTTCAAAATGATGGTTTTCTATGGCTAGTAATTAATGTCAGAATTTTGGTAATATGCTATGTGTTTCTAATGGATTTGAATCTTATTTTAATCCCTTACATGAAGATTGTACTAACAATCTAGATTACACTTCTTTTATGAATGAAGACAGGAGGATACTCTTCAAATTTTGTTGGAAGGTGATAATATTGATAATTATCTTCTTAATAAAGCATTTATGCTCTTTCTTTCATGTTTGATTTGAAATGCATACTATTTCTAATTTTCCTTTATTTAATGTTGTGGATGATTCTAAATGCTCTTCTTTGAAATTGATAGCTGCTAATCCCCATGCCTTTTATTACAATCTGATTCATTTTGGATGGAGATTTTATGGAGAAAGGGCATGGTTATAAAACTATTTAGAAGAAGAAAAAAAAGTGTTCATTTATGCCCCTCCTCACAGGGTTACTCATTCCAAAGCTTCTTGGAAATAATCTCTCTATCCTTGGGAGGTTTTGCTTTTGGTGGTTGTTGACCTCATTTTAGGATGAGCTCTCAACCCTCCATCTTAGACATAGGACTTCTCTTATACTTTAAGAGTTCCTTAGTCTTAAGACATATCTAATGATTAAGTGGACACTCAACCTCCCTAGAGACTTAGAAGTGTTAGCCATAGAATAGGTCATGCCTTAGGGTGTTTGGAAAATTTTCTTACCCTATAGCTTGAAACAACTCCTCACTTCGTCCTTCAAGTGAAATTTTAAATCAAGTCTAAACCAACTCCAAACTCCAAATCAAATCAACATCAAAACTTAAATCAATTCCAATTGATTTTCTCAAACCATGAATCAATTCCAAATGATTGAAGCTTATGATTGAAATTCCAAGTTAAAAAAATCTTTCCTAAGTCACTTTGATTCTATCTCATAGACTTAGCCTAAATCAAATCCAAATCAATTAAAATTCAAGAAATTTTCTCATAACCCATTTATATTCTCATTTATATTCACAAATATAAATGAAATATAAATTCAAATATTCGAAAATCAATTCAAAATCAAATCCAAATTCAACCAAAATTCAACCTAGCCTTTCAAGTCAAATCCTTGAACTTAGCCAAATCAAATTCAAATCAAGCCAAACTCTTGATTTTCTTCATGATTCAATCAATCCTTCAATCATGAATCCAAATATAAACAAAAAACTTCAATCATCAAATCCAAACTAAATCCAAAAATCAAACCCAAGTCAAACTCATGTTCACCCTTTGAACTTGAAATTGTCAAATGAATCAAAACCCATTTGACTTCAAATCACTTGCAAATGGATTTATATTTCAATCATAAGTCTATATGTGAGTTCAACTAGACTTGATTCAAGCCTTGATCAAGTCAATTGACCCACTTAGGCTCACTTGACCCAAAGTGACCAAAAGTACCCCTTTTGAGCCAAATTCTAATCCTACCCAAATTAGATTGAACTAAGCCCAACTAAGCCTCACATTATGAGCAACAATCATCATGAGATGATCAATCACTCAAATTGGGTCAAACCAAGTCAAACCTAAGGGTTGACCAAGTCAACACTTAGCCAAAATGAAACATAAACTAGCCAAAATCCACCATAGGCCAAATTGGTTGAAACCATTGATCTAAACTAATTCATGATCAATGTTTGTACTTGACCAAGTCATCATTTGAGCCTAACCTAGCCCAATTGGCCACTTGACCCAAGTTGACACAACTTGACCTAAAAATTCAAAATATGTCAAATCTTGATCTAAGCCTAATTAATTGAACCAATGGGTCAAGTTCATTCCAAATCACTTGTTGAACTTGACCAAAACCTTAATTAGCCAACTAGACCCAACCTAGCCAATTGACCATGAACCCAACTTGACCTAAAAGGTCAAATTGAGCCAAAATCAAATTAAACCAAAATTGATTGGAAATAAAGATACCAATACATTTCAAATGACCAATGAAACCTAAACCAACCCATGACCTCCAAATAGGTCAAATGGGTCAAATTAGTCAACTTGACCCATTTGACCTAAATGAAATCAAATGAACCAAATCCAAATATAAACCAAATTGATTGGAAAAAAAGATACCAAATCAATTCATATGGTCATATGAACTTGACCCAACCCTTGGTTTGACCCAATTTGACCAATTGGTCAACTTGACTCAAGATGACCCATTTTGACCTAAATGGGTCAACATGATCAAATCAAATCAACTCCAAATTCATTGAAACTTGGCCCAACTCATTTTTTCAATCATATTAAACATAGTCAAACTAAAATCCAATCTAAATGACTATTTACTAGGTCAAGGGTAATTTTGGCCAAATTCACTTGGAATTTGGTCAAATCCTACATCAACACTTGGCACCCTCTTAGTGGACCAAGTGGACACTAGTGAGCATGGTGCACATGACCCAATGGGTTTGGGCCAGCCAAACCAACCCAAGGCCAAAACTAACCACTCTCTTCATTTCAAGCACATGATAATCACTCCTCCACCCAAAATCAGCACATGGAACTTCTCCACTACCCCCTCGCCAAAAAATGAACCATGGGCAACCCTTAATAACCTAACCAACCCATTGCATGAGGTGAATTTGATCAAAATGGCAAAGGGAAGCATGACCATCGATCCACCTAGGGGAGATATACTCCTCTAATTTCACTTGAATCCAAGACACTCACACTCGATTGAAGCTAGGAACTCAAAACAAGCTTCCTCAAGCTTCTCAAGCCTCCTAGAGCACTTTGCATTTCTCATTTCTTAGTTTATCAAAACCAAAAATAGGGAGGTAGCAAGGAATTCAATCCCACTCAATACTCAATTTCAGCTCAATTCCTCTTTCAAGCACCTACCTAATCGAGTTGATCCAAAGCTTCATCCAAGCTTCAAAGGAAAGGGAGGTGGGAGCTAGACCAAGGCCATGAGCATTTGAAGGTGAGCTTGGTCCATAGGAAGATCTACTCAACCTCAACCCCTCAAACCTTCAACAGGTTTCATCTCCACTAAACAAGCTACCTCAACGGTTGGGAGCACCGTGATAGCCTCAGGGAAGTATGCCTTCAAACCGAGCCTAGAATAGGAAGTGTTTGGTCCTTTGTGAGAATTTCACACCATTGCAAATTGACCGATGGATGTCTTGTCTTTGCATGATGATGGTGTGAGTTTGAGTTCAATCCTCAATGAGCTTTTCCTAAAGAGTGGATGGATGTCCTCTCTGCAAACTCAATGATGGATCATGGACTCCATGTGCACATTTTGGATGGACGGTCATGATCAAGCTAGGGATCCATGGATTTATCCCTTAAGAATCGGGCTTAATCACCATCGATCTTTCATGGACGAGGAGAGAAAGCGTATAGCCAAGCCGCATTGGGATGTGATAACTTAAGTGATGAATCCCATCATGCCACTTGGGAAGCTCGGCCGTCCACATGGCCAACGGATTAATATAATTAGGGTTTTAATTAATTCTTTAATCATTGAATCTTCAAAATAACATAACTAAATCTAGAAAAATTAGAAAAATACAAAATAAAATACATGTGAAGATAATTCAGTAAAGAATAATCTAAAATTATTTTTAATGGATTTTGAAGTAGTGAATTTCCTTAATTAGAGTTTTGTGAAAACTTAATATCCTTAATTAGTCCCTAATTACTTCATTAATTTATTTCAAATTTCTCATATGCATTTAGTGGGATAACTCTACCTCCTTAATTTTCTTGGGATTTATTGATGAGTTAATTAGGAAATCAATTAATGAACCCTTAATCACTCTCTTAATATAATTAAGCTTAATTAAACAAGTGAACAATGGTTTAATTATTATTAAGTTAATTAAGCTTTTATAAGTGAACAAGAGGTTTATGGAATAATTTTAGGATATTTTCCTTAAGCCATTCCTTAAACCCCTTTCCTTCCTTAATCTAAACTTAATTAAGGGCTAATCCACTAATCACCTACTTATTTAACTTGATGAAATTTTAAAACATTCTAGAACTTAACCAATTAATCTTGGGTAGGTGCTTAGGTGTTCAATAACCTAAGTAACTTAAGGAAATTAGAATCCAACCCACATGTGTGGGAAGGGTTAAAGTACTTAAATTAAACCCTATAGCTTAATTAATCATTAATTATGAGCCAATTGCATTAGGCCCTTTCTTTCCTAGGTGCATTGCTGATTTAAATTCCTTGTGTGGTTTTATGTCATACATTGGCTCATAATTACTTGATTAAATATGTTAAAGTGGTGTAGATAAGGAGTAATTAATGCACTTAATTCACACCTTAACCTAAACAAAATATAAAAAAATCATCTAATGGTTCTAAAATAAACTAAATAAACTCACACATAGGGGAAATGGGTTAGGACCAACAAACTCTTTCACATTTCCTAAATTCAAATCATAGTCAAAACAAAACAAAATTTCCTTAAAATATAATTTGATTTACTTTAAATAATCTTATTTGATAAGATTGTCTTTAGAATTAATTAGGGTGAATGAATTTACATGCTTTCATCACTTTATTTCTTTCCTAGCATGCTAAATATATATGTCATATGAAAATCATGCATTCATGCTTTTGAAAATCAAATTAAAAATGAAATGTTTCCTCTATGTCAAATTGCATGATTTTGGATAAAGTAAGAATATGAATGGCTATTATCATTATTAAATCCAAAATTATTTTCAAAACTTATAAATCAAATATCATAACTAAAGGTATGCTACTTATGATTATTTATGAGCTTGCATATGAATAGTATAAAATGTGGTATGTGAATCTCCTCTCTTTCTTAACATAGAATTGTATGGGATTTGCAAAGTGCATAGTCCATTTGAAAAGGACATAACACTTGCTTAAATCCATTGCTATACACTCCTATATCATGACTTAAGAAGGAATTCCACATCACACATATAAACTAAGCAATCAAACCAAAATTGAACAAACATAAAACTTTTTGCATGACTCTCTTTCCATGTATTTCTTTTGTACATGCACATGTATTTAAGAAAAGTGATATATTAGTCTGACAACCCGAGGTTGTGAGGATTTAAGTAGCCCTAAGTAGGTCTTGTACCTTACACCCTAACAATACAATGGCCTACTCACTTATGTCTTTATACTTATAAATGTGCATATAAAAAAATGGATAAAAGAATCACTCTTTTCTACTTAACAAAATCATGCATGATGAAGCATCCAAATTTTCTTAAGTAACTCTTAGCATTTATCATTAAGGTGTGCTAAACATTTCCATTTGCATGTATAGATATTCTTAGGATTCATCCATATGCATGTTATACATGTTGGGAAAGAAATGAAGTGTTGTGTGTTTTGTGATAGTATTTCACTTTTATGGTAGGGTGATCTTAGTCTAACCATTATCTTCTATGGGATTGTGCTTAAGGGGTGCTATAAAAAAATGCTTTTGTTGTATAGGTGCTTATACCCCAAGCATAATCCAAAATAGGCTAGATTGACTTGGTTACCCATGTGTAGGGTGCTAAGTCCAATTTATATATATACATGCCTGGATTGTATGGTTTGTTTGGCTAATCTCTATTTTGCAGGTTTTAGTTAGATTTCCTTTTTCCCATTTTTATGTAATTTGCAATTAAAAGTTTGGAATGATTGTATGGGGTATTAGGATGAACATTGGTTATAAGGCTATGTATTATGTACCATGTGAAGCCTTTGTAGCAACCACATTCCAACCAACCAAAAGAAGAAAGATGAAAGAAGAAAAGAAATGAAGAATGAAGACCCCATAACAATGAATTCCTTCTTTATTGTAATTTATTCATTTGTAATAGTTGTATTAGGGTAGAGCTTGGCTACCCAATTTGTTTTTGGGTTTGTGCAGGAGCCTAACCCCACAAATGGCCTTTTATTCTTTTGCTAGCTTTATAAATTGATTGATGTTTGTTTAGCTTGTGCATTAAGAGATGGCATCTTTTCCTAGTTTCTTCCTTGCTTTGATGTATGGCCTAGATGATGATTAGGCTCTTAAAAAAAAATATATTTTCTATCCAATCAAAAAACTCAAAACTAAAAATAAAAAAATTCATAACCTCACATAAAGCCTAAGTTATAATCAAGATAAAAGAATTAGCAACCCCTTATGGATGTACTTTCTTTCTCACATCATGCATGAAAAGCATATTATTTCACTCTTGATTGGAGGGCTTCCACCTTTGCTAAAGAACTTGGCTTGACCTTTGAGAGCCATGGTGGAAATACACCTCCTTATCTCATTGATTTTGGCCCATAATCTAATTTCTCATTAGGCATATGAATCATAAAGTGTGTCCAATTGATAGTCCAAAATGAAAATAAAATGTATAAAAATTTGCATTAGATCTACATCATTAAATCATTCCCTACATGATCTAGTCTCTTAGGGAGTGTTTAAGGACTTAGTCTCTTTCTAAATAAATAACAACTTAGCTATCTTGCAAAAGCATTTGACTTTCCCTACATGTATTTAAAATCATAGAGGAGTTAGTTACCCACCCCAGCATTGTAAGTCCAACAGAGTTTATCCTCTCTTGTGGAGGTAAACCAAATACCCATTTTCTACCTTAGATTTAGGTTGTGCTTTTGGCCCTCACCAAAGCTCCTAGACTTACGTTGAGGTTGCTACTTCCCTTTGGCCATGAGCATAAATCCTCACCTCTTAGGCATTTCCATGTATGTATTATGGAATTGTAAGCCCTAGATTTCTAAAAAATTCAACTCAAATAAATCAATTCAATTTCAAAAATGTAAAGCCTAACCATAGAATAGTTTGGAGTGCTTACTAGCTTCCTAGTATCTAAGAATCCCTACTTATCTTCATTTGGCTTTGATAAGAACTCCTCCTCTTGATCGATCCCACTTGATTTTCTAAAAATAAACCAATCGATTGATAGTCATACCTTTTGAAATCTTTGGAAACAATGATCATTTACCTTAATCGAGAGTATTCCTAAGAATTCATTCCTTAAGATGTGATTAACTATGGGGCTTGCTCTAGAGAACTTAACAAACTTTAAAATAAACCCTACTTTATTTTTTCATGTAAAGGGGGAAGAATCTCTAGTACATTTCAAGATCCATAGTCCTTAAAAGTCCTTATTAAGGTGATTAGGTCGATTGTAGGGTGGTGACTTCTATCTCTTGAGATAGTACACCTTTTCTCAATGTCATACATGATCACCCTAATAAGAACATCCGAGGATCTGTGGTGTCCCAACAAGGTTATATATTTCTATTTTCATTTATCCTCTTTCCCAAAGGGGATAGATGAAGTAGAATATAAATTTTACCACACTAGTTTTTCTCTATTGGTTGAGCTTTTGTATGTGTTTTCTTTAGCTAGAGTATTGGCTTCTTGGCTAATTTTCCTTCTTCTCACTTGGTGTTTCGGCTTACTTGGGGTTTTTTTTGTGCCCTTTTTGGTGGTGGCTTTGTTCCTATTGGCTTGCCTTTCTTTGGTTGGTGCTTTTTCTCTCTTTGTTAGTGGTAGGTTGGGCTTTTGTCTTAGCGTGTGGTTTGTCCATTGGTTTCTGTTTCTAGCTATTTATTTTAGCTTCTAGCTTCTTCTTTTTTTTCTTGGTTGGTTTGGTTCCCTTGCACTTTCCTGGGCTATTCTTCTTGGGTCTTGTGTGGTCCCATTGGTTATTTTTCTTTGTTTCTTTTTGGTGCCATGGTGGCTTTGGATTGTTGTTTTGTCTGTTTCTTGGTGCCTTGGTGGCTTTGGTGGGTTGTGTTATTTGGTCTTTGAGGGCTCTTTTTTTGTGGGTTGTGAGCTTCTTTTCTTTTTTTAAGAGGTGTTCATATTTGGTTTTGTTGGGATTTATGTTAATTCTATATGTTGCTCTCCTCTCTCTTTCCTTAGCTTCATTTTTTCTTTGGCTAGGGATATTATGATAGGTTTGTATTTTCTTTAGCTGCTATGATGATATGATGGATTTTTCCTTAATATTTTGTTCCTGGTGACTTTTCCTATTTGTAACCCTTCTTTGATCTTTGGATACACTTAGGATTTGATGCCCCTCATTATTGTGAATATCTTTCTTTCCTCATATCTCGAGCCTATGTTTTTCTCTTTATGTTTTCGATCTCCTTCGGGTGAGATTTCTTGAGTTGTAGGTTCTCTTTTAGTTGGTCTCTTCTTCTTCTTAATGATGGCCTCTTTTTTCTTAGATGGTGGAGTTGTCTTCAATTGCAGGTTTCCTTTCCTTCTTATGGATCTTCATCTCTTTTTGGAGGTTCTTTTGGTGCTCAGTGGATTCTTCCCCTTTTCTTTTCTTTTGCTTGCCTTTTTTAGTTTTGTATTTATTTATTTATTTTATTGCTCTTTGATGTATTAGTTTAAGGACTAATCTCTTTATGATTCTCTTGTAGGTTGTTTAAGTAGTAGTTTTTTTTCTTTTGAGTTTAGTCTCTAATATGGTCTTTTATACCTATTTTTTTGAACAATTATTTCCTTTTAATTAAAAATAAAAAAACCTAAACCCTAAACCCTAAACCCTAAAAAAACCCTAAAACCTAAGCACTAAACCCTAAATCCTATACCCTAACCCTAAACTTTAAACACTAAACCTTAAACCCTAAAGCATAAACCCTAAAACCTTAAACCCTAAAGCATAAAACCTAAACCCCTAAACCTAAATGAGTTGAATTTTATGAAAGGTGATCTTAAAGAAGTCGTAAGAGGTTAAATATAAAGTTGGTGCTCCTTGTGTTGTCTTGTTGCACCTATTGATGTTGTGGTTAAGCTGGGCGGATCCTTCACGAATTCTTTCAAGTTCTCAACATCCCAAATAAGATTAACAATCTATTGAAATTATCACCCTAGTTGAGATGATTAAAAAAAAATGATAAAGTGGGATCCTAAACTAAAGGATTAGGCCATTCAATTATGGCCTTGTCATCCAATCTAATGATGATGGTTTGGCTCAATCAAAGGTGCTTGATCTAATTATCTCATCGAAGTTTTGAGCCATTCAATGAACACTTCTCTCTCACTATCCCTCTTATCCCACCCTTGCTAAATGCTTACAAGAATGTACTAGCACAATTAAATTACATACCTAAAGAAGGTTAAATATTTGAAGGATCCTAGAAAATTTGATGTAACTACACTGATGCCGCTACTCTGCTTAATACTTTGAGTGCTATAGTAAAAGAAGTGCTAAAAAAATAATGGGTTTAAACTTATTTTAGCTTTGTTGGCCTTCCATAAAGTTTAAATAAGGAGTTAAATCATTTTGCAATATTGTTTTATGAATTTGAATTGCATTTTATTTTATCCTATTTTATTAGTTGTTAGAAAATGTCTTGTTTGATTTGGTAATTTCTTGTTTGTTATGGAATTTTGACTTAACCTACCCTAAATCTAAACCCTAAACTACCATAAACAATAAACCAACACCAAACCCAAAACCTAAAACCAAAGTAACTAAATAAATTAAAAATAATCCTAAATCCTAAAACCTAATATAATCCCTAATAAAACCATGATGGCAACATCATTATCAACCAAGCTCAATTTAGATTTATTATAAGCGGGCGGCTATCGTAGTGGTGGTGGGAGATCCAAGGTGTTGGTGGATATGAGGTTGTGGTCGGTGGTGGTTATGGTGGTGGGAGGAGCGGCTAAGGTTACAATTGTGGTGGTGGTGGAGGAGAGATTAAAATGGTGGATCCCACAACTCGAGATTTGAATGAGAGAAACTAAGAACATCCAATCCATTTCGCTTAAGGCTGTTTCTTTCTGGTGAGATGGTTCTAGTTATCTAGGGTTTTGATTTGCTCATTATTGATCAATATCATTGCTTGTGTTTTAGAAAACTTGGTGTGTTAATTTGGTTGATGAAATCAAAAAAAAAATTCAATTTAAATTCATTCTCTTAAAAAAAAACCAAAACCCTAAACTAAAACTTGAACCTTAAACCTAAATCTAAACCATAAACCCTAAACCCTAAATAAAAATAAAATAAAAGAATCCACCTTAATCTAACCTAAAAACTACTCTAAACTCTAAACTTCAAAAAAACCCAAACCATAAACTCTAAACCCTAAACCTCCCTCCCAACCTTGAACCTCCCTAAACCCTAAAGCCTAAACACTAAACCCAACCCTAACCCACCTAAAACTAAAATACTAAATAAAAATAAAATCAAAATAAAATAAAACAAATAAATAAAAAGTATAAAATATAAAAAAAACTAAATAAAATAAACTAAACCTAAAAATTAAATATAAAATAAATTAAACAAAATAATAAAATAAAATAAAAAACTATAATAAATAATAAAATCTAAAAAAATAAAAAAACTAAATGTAAAATAAAATAAAATAAACCTAAATAAATAAAAAATAAAACTAAATAAAACCTAAACCTAAAGTAAACCTAAAAAAATAAAATTAAACCCTAAATTAATAATAAAATAAATAAAATAAAATAAACCTAAACCTAAACTAAAATAAACTAAAATAAAATAAATAAAACCTAAAATAAACCCAAATTAAAAAGCTAAAATCTAAACCTAAAAAATAAAATAAAAAAGCTAATAATAAAAGAATAAAAAAACTTAAAAATATAAATAAAACAACTAAATAAGCCTAAACTTAAAATAAACTAAAATAAATAAACCTAAAATTAAATTGCTAAATAAAATAAAAAAATAAACTCAAATAAATAAAAAATAAACTAAACTAAATAAACATAAACCTTGGTTTTTCTTTAAAAAAAAAAATTCTTAAAACCTAACCCATAAAACTAACCCTAAATTCTAACCTAAAACCCTAAATCTACTAAACTACTAAACCCTAAAAACAAACCTAAACCTAAAACCCTAAACCCTAAACCCTAAAATAAACCCAAACCTAAAAGCCCACCTTAAACCTAAACCTTAAAAATCCTAAACCCTAAACCTAACTTAACTCTAAACCCTAAACCCCAAATCCCTAAATCACTAACCTAAAACCTAAGAATGGGTAACCTCTATGAACATTCCCATAAGATCAGGGTGGAGGTGAAAACTTATCTGGTGGTGGGGGATAAATATGGAGGTGGTGGTGTGGTGGTTATAGAAAATGATGGAGGTATGGTGGTAGCAAAGAGAGATAGATATCTTGGCGATCCTACTAATAATGGTTCTGGGAATGAAAACATAATAAATACTTAGAACTGTCTTTATTGTCATGGTTCCCTACCTATTTTGATTTGCTCTAAATCATGATATATCATATGTCTTAGAAAACTTTAAAATACTTGGTTGATGAATTCAAAAGAGGAAATGTTGAACTCTTAAAACCTTAAACCTAAAATAATCCCTACCTAATAAAACCTTAAACTAAAACTTAAACCTAAAACCTAAAATAAACCCTAAAATCCTAAACCATAAAACCTAAACCAACCCTAAACCCTATAAACCCCTAAACCCTAAACCCTAAAATAACCATAAACCCAAACTTACAACCTAAACCTTAAACCCTAAAACCCTAAACCCCAAAATAATAAACCCTAAACCCAAAACTAAACCTTGAATAAAGATGTTTAGAAGTAGATATAAAATAAATTTTATGGTAGCTAATAAAGATATATAATATACTTTCCTGACTATTAGATTTGATTACCTAAACTTAAATTATATTATAATAAGATATATTATTATAATGTAGCATCATATATTAGAATTGTGATGTTTTTTTGGACGTATATAAGATGTTTTGAAAATATATGGTATTGTTCTTATAAAATATTAAAATAAATAAAAAAAAATATTTATTTAATAAATCAGGATGATTTGTTAAATTTGAAGTGGGAATTAGGTTGAAGTACCAAAACCCTAACTTGTAGTCTAAAAAATATGATTTTATGTTCAAAATAAATATTATATGTTGTAACATAGTATAACATCATATATTATAATATATTATTACACATTTTAAATCCTTTTAGTA
Source organism: Cymbidium sinense (assembly GCA_021442155.1). Classification (NCBI taxonomy): domain Eukaryota; kingdom Viridiplantae; phylum Streptophyta; class Magnoliopsida; order Asparagales; family Orchidaceae; genus Cymbidium; species Cymbidium sinense. The sequence continues at coordinate 5,984,359 of CM038230.1, forward strand.
TTTTACAATCATGCAAAGCCAACACTAGCATAATTAATAAAAATGTTGATTTAGACTTTAAAATGGTGGAATTTTAAATTCATAATAGGTAAGCATGGCATTATACTGTTTCAATTTAAAATATGTCGACTAAAATATATAGTTTTTTGTTTAGACTAATTTTATGATTTTTTCTTAAACAATCCCTTGTGAATTGATGCAATATATTCTAATATAACATATTATAGTGTATTATAATATAGGATGCCATAACATAGTGTAGCATCATGCATTATAACCATACTATTAATATTACTTGTTGTTAGCATATCTTAGTTTGTTATATTATGATGTAATAGAGTTTGTAATAGTATAATTCATAAAAATACTGATTTATAGGTTGAGATGATGGGATTTGGCCAAATTTAAGGTAAGCTTTAGGGAACATCATTGGGGTGTACTATGGTGTGTCATTTAATCAAAAGAATGGAATTTTGCATCCAAAATAAATGTTCATTTTTTAACTAAATTTTATAATTTTTGCTTAAAGTGATTCATTTTAAGGTGTAATGTGATAATATATTATATGAAAATATTAAAATAAAATGTACATAACAATATAACTTCACATACATATAAATGTGGTGGTTACTAAATGTTATTGTACATTTTAGTATTTTACTTTGTTATAATACATTGGGTCAAAACTCACAAAATGTAAATTTGAAGGTTGAGATGGAAGAATTTGGCCAACATCATGGCACAAAAAAACCCAAAATTATGCTATTTTGTACCATTTCAAATAGAAAATTAACAATTTTACATCCAAAATGAACATTATTTATATTTTAAGAAATTTGGTTATTTGTTCTTTCTAATGATTCTAATGAGGTGTAATGTTTGACAATATATTATATTATAGCAAATTATAATATAACATCATTTATTATAATAATATAGTGTGTTAATTCATTATAATATATATTTAGCATGATATTGTATAGTTAGTTTGAGCTTATCACAAATCATAAAATGTTGATTATAATGTTAAGATGATGTAATTTGAACAAATATATTGTAAGGCTTTTGGTTAAAGTATTAAAGGTGTGCATAAAAGAAATAAGATTTGATGAGAATTCCATGTCAAGGACATGGATGGAGATACAGGATCACATATTGGACATGACATGTGTATGGTAGCATAGAGAAGAAAATAAATGGGGATAAGATTTGAGTTTTATTTGATTATATGATTTATGGAAAGAAGATGGTGATAAAAGTCTTTAATCCACCGTATTAAGGCTAATTCTTTAATTTTAATTGATGTGGAGGCATATCTTCTAGATATAGCTCAAGTAAATGATGAATTTCACTAGGGAAGAAAGTTTGGGCTATCCATTAGGGATTGGGATTTGAGTTTGATTTCATAGATTTATTTGTATGTTAAGAGAGTTTGGTTGGTTTCTTTGAATTAGACTAAGAGAGTTGGTTTAATTTTCGATTAGGTAGGTTAGTTTTGGATTTGATTTATTTGCTAGACTTGTATATATGATTTAGGTCTCCATTAGGAAGAAGGGTGTGATTTAACTCCAGGGAAAAATGATTAATTTAATATGAGTTAATGTTTGGACCCTATGTTATGGTGGACCCATTGAAAGGGCTATATCATTACCTAGTATATAAATCCAAAGAGATAGTCTAGCATGAGGTTAGCAATAAGGGTTGCCTTTTACAACTATGCTAAGAAGAAGGCATAGTAGCACATCTTCCAAGAGGAACAACGGGGTGATTTGATGCACAAAATTGAACTAAGACCATTGAGTGAATGTCGGGACTTATGTCAACTCAAAAGTAGTCAAGATTAATTTTATCTAAATTTCATATGATTTGTATGGTTTGTTTGGTTTAATTTAATTTTTAATTGAGCATATCTAGGATGTGAGCTAAAATTATAGATTTAATTGGACCATCATGATGGAAGAAATGGGCTGTCTCTCAATTTTACAAATCCAAAGGGATAGTGTTTACATTTAGCTAGCTAACCTAAGGGTTTCCTTTGGTGCAATGGTAAGAAGATGATGTAGCTTACATCTTCTAAGCAGGAACAATTCTTTGGGTGACATGTTGGTAGAAGAATAATTGAAGACTTAGTGACTACTAAGTGAATGCCACTTGGGACTTATATCAATTCAAGAGTTAAGCGATTCATAAGGAGTTTTGTTGACACTTTAGATAATACACTTGGGAAAAGGTACTAATGTCCTCCTAATCCACAAGTGAATATATTTTATTTATATGCTTATGACCCTTGAGGAACCACCTAGATGGGGCTATGTCATGTCTATCTGATTGATTGAACAAGGAGAATCGCATCCACATAGATTCTCTAACCATGGTTCTAGAAAGGGGAATTATCCAATCCAAAATGTAGTGTCTAAATTAAAGGATGTGATCCAAATATAATGCCCATAGGGGGATGATAGGAGTTATCTTGAGCCCCGAAAAGAAAGCCTATAGGTGTATGGTGGCCAACTCAAGGAGAAAGTGTGCACTTTTGCCATGAGTGGTGCACTCTAAAGTCTGAAGACCAACTAAGGTGTATTTTATGTGGTGTATCCATCAACATGTGAGAACCAACCAACCACAGGTTCCGTCGATGTATAATGATGAATCTTGAAAGAAAGTAGGTAGGATTACAACCTTCCAAGTAGAATTGATCATCGAGATAGTCTATAAATTATGAGACTCACATCCTCTTAAATGAAGCCAACATGAGGTAGCTTGAAGGCCTACCAAACTAATAAGGAGCTCGTGGTATGTAATGGCTAAGTAAGGAAGGAAAGCATAGCGCACTTACATCCTCCAAAGCAAGAAGACCACTTGGGTGACGGACTAGTAGGGTAGCATGTTAGCCCAACCTAGGCGGCTTGAGTGAGTGTCATTGAGGGCATTACCTCAACTCATAGTAGCCCAAGATAAAAGATATGTGTTTATTTTATCTATTTGTGTGTAGTTTATGTTTGTGTTGTGTCGATCAAGGATGGGACACCTTCGTTGTTACACCTACCCTAAACACATCGTGGTGGATTCACAAACAAAATACTTTCAACATGGAAGAGATTGAATTAAAATGGAATTTCATTGATGATAATTATTTTCAAACATGATTTATAATATTTCTTTAAGTAGAGCATTGGTTAGCTCCACATAATTTTGAGTGTACCTCATTCATGATCTTATGGGCTTATGCTTTGTCTAAAACAATATAACCACATATGATTGAAAGACTATCGATACAAGACACCATCCACAAGACCATAGAAACTTCTCTACTTCATCTAATCGACTTGGGACATCTCTTGAGGTAGTTTACTTTTATTTAGGTAATCCATGAATGGTTGCCTCCAATCTAACTCCTCATCCTTCTTGGCAATGGTAACCTCCCTTCAAGAGAGTACTTTTGATGAGTTCAATATCAATAAGGGATAAGACTTATCTATTTTGGACATTTATTGATATAGACTCATCCTCCGACATGCCAACTCCTTGGCAAACTTGGCTAAAGCATATCTATGGCATTCTCTCCTCGAGGAATCTTATAAATGGTAACCTGGGTTTGGGCCAACAACTCTATGGTGTACTTATGGTAGTGATGGAGATTAGGCTTTATAACCTTATAGGACCTAGTGCTTTGGTTGATAACTAGCGAGATCCCCAAAGATGTTGATGATGCTTTGGAGTAATGGCTAACTCAGATCATGTGGCCTCATATTGACTTCATTGTTGGTGCAAGGATTGGATAGATGATATGAGAATCTTATCACATCGTGAGTTAGAGAACTAATCCTACCCTAGCCTTTTCAAGAATAGGATATTGTGGTTCTTCTCCTCTTAGAGTGGAAGTCACACCATCAAAGTACATCTCCCAATGGTGAATGCTAGTATTCTATAAATTCATGATTTGTTCATGGGATATCATCATTAGCGAGAGAGTGAAGTGGGTGTGCTAAGAAAACTTCTAGTGCTTATCCTTTAATCGTCGGATGAGTACAAAGGTAATGTCAAACTACTAGAGGATCATGGACCATCATGCCAACCATTGGATAGCATCATGTGTCATGAGATACTATAGTGGATTGATCCTAGAGATTAAGTTCACCTTATAAGGATGCATGTAGCGCTATAGCTTTGTAATGCAAAGATAAAAGCTAAGAAATGCTTCATAATGAGTGGATAATTATTAAATGATAGTAGAGGTAGAGTGCATTTTCCTTCCCTTCATCATTGGCTTGGGCCAACAAAGAACCAAGGGAGTTGTCTAACGTAGTAGTGTAAAGTAAATGCGACTTGCGGGATAGAGCTGCTAGAAATGGTGGCATCATCGGGTAATTCTTGATGTCTTGATGGCATGCTCACACTTATCATCCCACTTAAAATTGGCATCTTTTTGATAAGTGTTGAGAATGGATGATATCTTCGATAGGTTAGATATAAAGCATCTTAGATATGCCAACCATCCTTGGAATGATCCAAGTCTAGTTAAACTTTTAGGTGGCATTTCTAATATTGCCTTAATCTTCTCTAAATCAATTTTGATTCCCTTGAGTGAGACAATAAACCTAAGGATTTCCACATAGGTACTCAAATGCACACTTCAAAGGGTTCATTTTTTAGGTTAAATTATCTTAACTATTCAAAAACTACTCAGTCAAAGAGATAGTCTTCCTTTTCTATACTTTTGACCATGAGATCATCGACATAGTACTCGACTTAATGATGAATGAGTTCATTGAAGATTCAATTCATGGTATGTATAGCATTGACATTTTAAGGATAAAAGGCATGACCTTATAGTAATAGAATTAGATGTGTTCTAAAAGTAGTGTTTCTTTCATCTTGAGGGGTATCTTTATTTGGTTATATCGGATGAGACATCCATGAAATAGGCGCAAGATGAGGCAATGTCTACGCATATGTGAATTTGGCCATTTTTTTTCTTAACTTGGGATGACACTAACCAGGTAGGGCATTTTTTTAGGATGAAGCTAACATCGTCGGCTTTCTTGACTTCATAAATGACCTATTGTTCTATATCTAATCCCATGCATCTAGAAGCTTTCTTGATAGGGTTAGCGGTAAGATCTATTGCTAATTTATGGACCATTATGTTAGGAGCCAATCAAGCATCTCTTCATAACTCCATGCAAGTCCTTAAACTCGATTATCGCCTAACTAAGTCATTGGTTCTAATTTCATTCCAAAATTGGTGTATGTTGGTGGATCTTCTTCAACTCAATGTTGATTTTCTTGAGCTTCGTCGATGGTTGACTTGATCTCTTCTTTGAACTCTAGCGATGTATCTTTGACTTCAAAATCTTCTCGATCATCTAAGCTTTCTAAACACAACTCTCATATGAGTTAATATGATTTGAAAAGAACATCGATTCCAAATGATTGGATGACTATAGTAATCATCATCATCGATTGGGCCTGATATAAAATCCTAGTTCTAGTCTTGATTAAGAGCTTTTGCATTTGTTCTTCCATATTATTCAAAGTATTGACTTGTGCTCTAAGTCTTCACACTTGTGGATGACTTAAAGGCTTCCTTAACTACCAAGCCCTCGTGTTTTGAGAGGAAATGGGGTTAGATCTAAGGTTCCCAATTGATTTCTATCTATTTCACATATACACTTGGATACACTTATGCTTTTCTTTGGAGCCAAGTTTTCATCACTATCTAGCTCAAGTGTCACCTCCAAAGGAATCTACTATTGAGAAGAGGCTGGTAGTGTGATATAAGACTCATCCTATGAACTAGATTCTAAGTCTATATGGATAGCGTGTACTCACAGCTAGGACATATCTTTTGGTGGTGGACAAGGAGGTTTTCCACCCAAGGACTACTTTGAACTAGCCTCTTCCTCTGAAAGTTAGGTCTTCCTACTCATATGTTGAATGGAGTAACAAACTATGGGAATCTAATGTCTCCACTTCCTCCTCCAAGAATATTTCCTCTCCCTTTTATTTTCTTTTTCATTTTCTATTTCCTTTTATTTTTCCTTTTCTTTTATTTATTTTTCTTTTCTTTTCTTTTTTATTTTTAAACTTTGGCCAAGTTTTGAGAATAGACTTATTGATTTTGAGGCGGTGGTAAGACACATCCTCTATATCGACCTCATGACTAAATGTTGAGATCTCCTTTGACGGTAGATGATCCCACCTCTCATGAACTTCATACACTAATGTAGAGAAGATGGAACTATATTGTTCTCATGTATCCATGGTCTCCCAAATAAAGCATTGAAAGATGTATAAATTATATTATGAAACTTGGCTTCATCTTCCAATCATCTATTCCAAGGGCAACACTATGGAGCTTAAGGCCTTTTGACCTCACTTTTGAGTGCAATTCAATCTTCCCATCTTAGACATAGAGTCTTAGACACAAGTACTTCTCTAGTCATAAGACACTTCTAACAATTAGGTAAACACTTAACCTAAGCCTAAAGACTTAGAAGGGTTAACCAAAGGATTAAGTTTTGGTTTAGGGATTAGAATAATCCACCTATCCTACAAATCCAATCCACGTTCACCTTCTCAAAACAAACCTCAAGTTCAATTCAAACAATAAATTCAAATCAAAATCCAAACCCAAATTCAAAACCAAATGATTGAAGTCAAATCCAAATTGAAACCCTTCCTAAGCCATATGACCTATCCATGGACTTAGCCAAATCTTAATCCAAATCAATCCAAAATCAATTGATTTTCTCATTATATCTTTAATAATCGTCTAAATATAAATCAAATCTACATTTAAATGATCGAAACTAACTCAAACTAAATAAAATTAAATCAAAACCCTTCCAAAGCCATATGACCTATCACATGGACTTATCCAAATCTTAATCAAAATCAAGTCAAACTCAATTGATTTTCTCAAAAAAACAATCATATTTTCAATCATCTTCACAAATTTAAATGAAATATACATTTAAATTAACAAAACTAAATCAAACCAAAGAAAAATCCAAACATAAGCCACATGACCCAACTCCATGGACTTAGCCAAATTCCTTCATTCCAAAACCCAAATTCAATTGATTTTCATGAATCAATCATACCTTCAATCATATTCACAAATATAAATGAAATCTATAATCAAAATTAACCCAAGTCAAACCCAACTTAACCCTTTTGACTTGAAATGTTCAAATGAACCAAAACCCATTTGAACCAAAGCCAATTACAATTGAATTATATATCAATCCCAAATCCATATATAAACTCAAATAAATCAAACTCATCCCAAAATCAAAACTAAACCTAATTGGTCCACTTGACCCAAAGTGGCCAATTTGACCTATTTAAGCCAAGTTCTAATCCTACCCAAATTAGATTGAACCAATCCTATCAAACCTCCCATCATGATTGTTGATTACCCTAGGTTGATCAATTATCATAAATTAGGTCAAACCAAGTCAACTTGGTCATTTGACCAAGTCAACCCTTTAACCCATATGGGCCCAGCCAAATTGCAACCTAAGACAAATGACTTGAAACCAATGATTCATATCAAATCAATTAATTTTTGAATATGACTTGACCTTCAATTAAGTCAAACCAAACCCAATTGGCCCTCGTGACCCAAATTGACCTAAAAGACCAAATTGGGTCAAATCAAAATATAAACCAAATTGATTGCAACCAATGGCTCAAGTTCATTCCAAATTAATTGTTGAACTTAACCAAAGCCATGATTGGTCCAAATTGAACCAGTTGACCAACTTGGGCCAAAGCCCGACCTAAAGGTTCAAGTTGGTCTAAATCAAAACCAAATCCAAATTGAAACAAAAGCCTACAATCATCTTCAATTGGTCAACTAAACCCAAACCAACACCCAACCCAAGCCAATTTGGCCAATTTGGTCAAATTAGTCGTCAACTTAACCCATTTGACCCAAATGAATTCAAATGAGCCAAAATAAAATCTAAGCAAACTAAACCAAAACCAATTGAACCAAAACATCCCAAATGATCATAGGAACTTGAAACCTTGGTTTGACCCAATTTGACCAATTGGTCAACTTGACCCAACCTAACCCAATTTGACCTAAATGAGTCAAATTGAGCCAAACCTAACCAAATTGACTCCAATTGACTTGAAATTTGGGCTAACCCAGTTTTGGCTCATTTCTTTCAAATCAAATCCAATGCCAAATGATCATTTTGCCCTTGGGTCAAGGGAACCACATGAGACAAATCACCCATGTAAGTGGTCATTTCCATTCTTGGCCACTTATTACTCTCCCATTGGTCCACCTAGCAGGACACGCCAACCTGACCCAAGGGGTGGTTGGGTCACCATGACCTATAAGAGGTGAAATCACCTCACCCTCCCATTGGAGGATTTGAAACCCATAGACACCCAAGATTCTCCTTGGCGCCACCTCCACACCTTCAACCAACCAAGTGGACCTCCCGCCACCCAACTTTCTGAGGCCACTAAAACCAAACCCGATCCCACCATTTGATCAAGATGAAGGGGATATACACCCTCTCATTTCCACTCAAACACACATAAAATCAATCTTGTGCCCTAGCTACCCAAGATGAGCCTCTAAAGCCATAAGCTCCCAAGCTTGTTCCTCAATCAAAAAATGCCATTCTCGCCCAAAATAGACACTTTATTTTTGACCAAACTTCCCATTTCTCCATCAAACTCAAATTAACTTTGCACACACCTTCCTAGACCTCATCGAGCAAGAATGAATCATCTCCCAAGCTTTTAATCATTCAAGGAATTGATCTAATATCGCTTAAAAGGGCTTCATCTCCACTAAATGAAGCTTCCTTAATCATTCGAGCCAATGCTTGTCTTCAAGCAGGTATGCTTCATAAATCGATCCTTAAGCAAAAATGGGTTGGAGCTTTTGAAGAAAACTTGCATCTCGTGTGATCTTGATCTGGATCCTTTTGGAGTTGATCCGAAATGGGTAAGCTCGGATCATGTGAGCAATGGATGGACTCCATTCTCACTCACTGACGTCGGATCACGCACCGCCCATTTCACATGATCGAATGGACGATCTTGATTAGATCCACTAGATCGATGAATTAATTATTAAGTTGTGGATTAATCATAGCCGATCTTAGATCGCAACGGATGAGAAAGCATTAATGGAAAGCGTGCATCCATAGCAAGAAATGGGTCCGCCATGGTGCTGAGTCGATACATTTTAAGTAGCCAATCTGACGCCATGTGAAAGTAAATGCACAAGGCCATATATAATAGATTAGGCTTTAATTAGGCTTAATTAATCATTTCTAATGGTTGAAACTTCTAAAAATCATAAAAATAGAAAAATAAAAATGCAAATTAATACCTTTTAAAGGTTTTTTAGAAGAATTATTTAAAATGATCATAACTAATTTTGAACAATAATTAATTATAAAATTAATTAGCTTAATTACTTAATTACTTGAGTGATTAATCCCAAATTTTGTGGGTTAATTTAATGGGATGACCTCCACCTCCCATGATTTTCTTGGGATTTATTGCTCACTTAATTAGGAAAATTGACTAATTAAACCTTAACTACTCTTTTAAATTAATTAATGATTAATTAATCATGAATAGAAATAAATTGGTTAATTAAGTTTATTAATCATTGTTCAATAGTAAGTGAACTAAGGAATAGGGTTGGGGCACCTTTCACTAAGTTCATTTCACCCTTTTCAAAATGAAATTAATTAAATTACTTAATCAAATTAAAATCATAATCACATCACATAATTAATTAAATCATGGGTAGATCTTAGGTTTAATAACTTAAATGAGTTTAATTAAATTATGGTTAGTCCACATGTGGGAAAACTAGAAGAGTAATTAATTAAGTCCCTTAATCAAATTAACTATTAATCATGAGCCAATTGCATTAGGCCCCTTTTATTTCTTAGATCATTGCAAGTTTATTTTCCATGCATATCATGTTCATAATTATTTAGTTAATTACTTTAAGGTGACATAGGTAAAGGTAATTAATTTATCTAATTAAGGGTTCAACTTAATTAACCCATAAAGTCAACTTAATTACATTTCCTTAAATTAAATCAAATCACTAATGTGCAATGGGTTTAAAACAACAAGTGATGATTTCTCTTTTTTAAATCAAATCAAATCCAAAACTTAATTAATAAAGAAGCTTTGTTTGCTTTAAATAATCTTATTTGATTTGATTGTCCTTAAGAACTAGTTTGATTGAATGAATCACATGCTTATATTTGATTGTCCTCTTCCAATCATGTTCAATTTGGTATGTCATTTGAATTCATGCATCCATCTTTTCAAAATCAAGTAAAATAAAATGGATTTTTTTATGTAAGTTTGCATGTGTTGATTTAATTTAATATAGCTATTATCACTATTAAATCCAAATGTATTTTTCAAAAGCTTATAAATGAATAATAATATGTGTTATGATGCTAGTTATAAATACATAAGAAATGGATGTGCTTATAGCTTAAGTGTATGAATGTTGAGTTCTCTTTCCTCTATTCATGTGTTGATCTATATAAGATTGAATGCTAAAGGGTATATAGTCTAGACATCCTGAATAGGCTTTAGCTAGCCCCAAGGAGGAGGTCATTTGATTACCTCACTTTCCTAGTTTGTTACTTGGTTGATGAAATTGAAAACAAGAAACATTGAATTTGAATTTGTTCTCTATTAAAAAAACCAAAACCCTAAACCCTAAACTAAAACCTGAACCCTAAACCTAAAACCTAAACCATAAACCCTAAACTAAACCCTAAAACCCTAAACCCTAAACCCTAAACCCTAAATCCTAAAACCTAAAACTAAACTAAATAAATCCTAAATAAAATAAATAAATAAAACTAAACCAAAATAAAATAAAAACTAAACTAAAACCTAAACCTAAACCTAAAAAATAAAATCAAATAAAAAATAAAACTAAAATAAAATAAATAAAATAAATAAAACTTAAATGTAAAATAAAAATAAAATAAACCTAAAATAAAACTAAATAAAACCTAAACCTAAATAATAAAGCTAAAAATAAAACCTAATCCCTAAACAAAAAAAGAAAACTTAAACCTAAAATAAAATAAAATAAAATAAACCTAAACCTTAACTAAAATAAACTAAACTAAAATAAATAAAACCAAACCTAAACCTAAAATAAACTAAACCTAATCTAAGCATAAACCTAAACTAAATAAAATAAAATATAAAAATAAATAAACCTTAACTAAAATATAAACCTAAAAAAGAAACCTAAAACCTAAACCTATAAAACCAAAAAAGAAACCTAAATAAAACCTAAAACCTAAACCTAAAAAAATAAAATAAAACCTAAACCTAAACCTAAAAATAAAACTAAAACCTAAACCCAAAAAAAAATAAAATTAAAATAAAGCTAAACTAAAAAAATAAACATAAACTTAAACCAAAAAAAATAAACTAAAATAAAACCTAAACTAAAATAAATAAACACAAAATAAACCTAAAATAAAATATAAAATAAACTAAATAAACCTAAACATATCTGTTTACTTAACTTTAAAAAAACCCTAAACCCTAAACCTAAATCCTAAACACCAAATCCTAAATCATAAATCCCTAAACCCTAAACTAACCCTAAACCCTAAACCCTAAAACCATAAACACTAAACCCTAAACCTAAAACCCTAAACCAACCCTAAACCCTAAACCCTAAACCATAAAGTAAAACCATAAATAAAACCTAAACCTAAACCTAAAACTAAATAAACTAAAACCTAAACCTAAATAAATTAAAATCAAAACCTAAACCTAAACCTAAATAAACCAAAATAAATAAACTAAAAAATAAACTTAAATAAACCTATATAAATTAAATAAATAAACCTAAACCTAAACTAAATAAACCTAAACCCAAAATAAAAATACAAACCTAAACCTAAACCTAAACCTAAAACTAAAAGAAACCTAAACCTAAGCCTAAACCTAAACTAAACTAAACTAAATAAATAAAATAAATATAAAACTTAAACCTAAGTAAAATAAATAAAATAAACAAAACTAAAATAAATAAATAAATAAATAATAAAACCTAATCCTAAACCTAAACCTAAACCTAAACTAAACTAAACATAAATAAACCTAAATAAACCTAAACTAAAACCTAAATCTAAACCTAAACCTAAACCTAAACCTAAAACCTAAACCTAAACCTAAACCTAAATAAACCTAAACCTAAACCTAAACCTCAAATAAACCTAAACCTAAACCTAAACTAAACTAAAACTAAAACTAAACAACCAAACTTAAAAACCTAAACCTAATAAAACCTAAACCTAAATCAACCAAATAAACCTAAACCTAAACTTAAAATAAACCTAAACTTTAAACTAAACTAAATAAATAAAATAAAAAATGAATAAATAAATAAAACCTAAACCTAAACCTAAACCTAAAACCTAAACCTAAACCCAAATAAACTTAAACCTAAAAAACCTAAAACCTAAAACCTAAAGCTAAACTAAAATAAATAAATAAAATAAACCTAAACCTAATAAAATAAAACCTATACTAAAATAAACTAAATTAAAACCTAAACCTAAAAAATTAAAATAAAACTTAAACCTAAACCTAAACTAAAACCTAAATAAATAAACCTAAACCTAAACTTAAACTAAAGTAAATAAAATAAACCTAAAAAATAAAAAATAAAAATAAAACTAAAACAAACTAAAAAAAATAAAACCTAAACTTAAACCTAAACCTAAACCTAACCCTAAACCTAAACATAAACCTAAACTAAAATAAACTAAACTAAAAATAAATAATACCTAAACTTGAACCTAAATAAATAAAACTAAAACTAAACCTAAACCTAAACCTAAATACTAAAACCTAAACCTAAATTAAAAAATAAATAAAATAAAGTTAAACTAAATAAAACCTAAACCTAAACCATAAACCCAAACTAAATAAAAATAAATAAACCTAAACTAAACCTATAAACCTAAACCTAAATCTTAAAACCTAAACCTAAACCTAGTTAAAACCTAAACCTAAACCTAAACCTAAATAAACCTAAAACCTAAACCTAAATAAACCTAAACCAAAACTAAAACCTAAAATAAATAAATAAAATAAAACCTAAGTTAAATAAAATAAAGTTAAATTTAACCTAAAACCTAAACTAAAACTAAAACCTAATCCTAAAACCTAAACGTAAACTCCCAAACCCTAAACTAAATAAACTTAAATAAAACCTAAATAAAACCTAACCAAATAAACCTAAACTCAATCTCTAAACCTTAAATACAAAACCCTAAACCTTAAACCTAAACCCTGCTTAAACCCAAACCTAAAAATCTAAACCCAAAATCCTAAACCCTAAACACTAAAACCATAAAATTAAACCAATTCTAAACCCTAAACCTACAACCTAAACCCTAAACCCTAAACCCTAAAACCCTAAACCCCAAACCCTAACCCAAAATCCTAAAACCCTAAACCCTAAACCCTAAAACCTAAACCTAAACCCCAAAACCTAAACCACAAACTAAACATTAAACCCTAAAACCTAGAAACCTAATAAATAAATAAAACCTAAACCTAAATAAAATAAAATAATATATAAAACCTAAACTAAAACTTAAATTTAATTCTAAACCTAAGCCTAAACCTAAAATAAAAATAAATAAAATAAAATAAAAAATAAAATAAAATAAAATAAAATAAAATTTATTTAAATTAAACTAAAAATAAACTAAAATAAAAATGAAACCTAAACCTAAAATAAAAATATAATAAACCTAAAATAAAATAAAATAAAACTAAATAAAACTTAAACCTAAATAATAAACCTAAACAATAAACCTAAAAAAAGAAAACCTAATCCTTAAACTAAAAAAAAAACTTAAACATAAAATAAAAAATAAAATAAACTTAAACCTTAACTAAAATAAATAAAAATAAAATAAATATAACCTAAACCTAAACATAGACCTAAACTAAATACAATAGAATATACGCATAAAACTAAACCTAAACTAAAAAAATAAATCATAAAATAAACCTAAAATAAAAGCAAACCATACCTAAAAAAATAAAATAAAACCTTAACCTAAACCTAAAAATAAAAATAAAATCTAAACCTAAAAAACTAAAATAAAATAAAACTAAACTAAAAAATAGACATAAACCTATACCTAAACCTAAAAATAAGCTAAAATAAAAAAAACCTAAACTATAAAATAAATTAAACTAAAAAATATATAAAATAAAAATATAAAATAAACTATATAAACAATATAAACCTAAACCAACCACTTAATTATTTAAAAAACCTTAAACCCTAAACACTAAGCCCTAAACACTAAATCCTAAACCAGTGAACTCTAAACCCTAAACCGCAATCTAAATCCTAAACCCTAAACCCTAAAAAAACCTTAAACCCTAAACCCTAAACCATAAACTAACCCCAAATCCTAAACCCTAAAGCTGTAAACCCTAAACCTAAACTAAAATCTAAACCTAAAATAAAACCAAAACCAAAACAAAAAACTAAATCCCCTTTCGTAGTTTGATGGAATTATAACTGTTATGAATTATGTTGTAATATGCACATCTATATACATTTTATGAATGGATTCGATTCTTATAAAGTATTTTTGGTTTAGGTTAGCCATCTTTAGTTTTATGATATATTGTTGCATCATTGATATCTAAAGTCACCATTTTGGTATGTGCTCATTGATTTAAGCTATGAAACGGAAATGTGTGTTTTGAAGGGAACATTTGTTTGTAATCATGGTTTGTGGCATTTTTAGCTGGAAGTGTCAACCAGCGCATCTATTTTTGGCTTTGCTTAATATCTTTATTTCGTGATTAAATGTGGATTCTTCCGGGTAGTTTTAGCTAACTTGAATAATGATTATGTTTTGTTAAAGTTCTACTTAGGTTTCATGTTTTTTGTTTAAGTAACATCAATAACAACATCGAAGGCAAAAATGCACGTGAATTCTTGAAATACCTTGATTTACCTTATTGTTCATTTAAAGAAAAATATAAAAAAATCAAAGATCCAAAGTTAAAGATATCTCTAATCTTTACTAGAGTTGTCTACTTGAGAAGAATCAAAATTGCCAACTTATCTCCTTTCAACGGACACAATAACCATCTTCTTGGGGCTTGGGATATATAGTTTTGTGTTAGTACAATTTACTTATTCTTTTAGTAAAGGAATAATACACGACGCATGCACGCTTAACATGACAATCGCTAGTACAACTGTTTGACACTTTAAACATCAAATGTTATGTTCTTTAGTTCTATTTTAGAGTCATTTTGTTTTGTTGATATTGTTATCTCTTCAGTCTCTAGCTTGGTTATGTATTCCATCATCATATCAATAGATGGACAATAGCTTCTAGCCTTAGACATTTACCATCTTGAGTAGATCCTAATAATACACGAACTTCTTTGAGCGTTGCGTTTACTAACATTGTATTATGTTCAGTTCACACTTTCTCAATAGTCATTGATCCTTCTCTAACCATATTTCCTTGAAATTCTACTTAATTACAATGTTTATAGTTATTGTATGATGAACTTGGTTGGACATATTGCACTGACGGTCACAATGGCACCTTTTCTACCTTACGAACCAGTAATTTAGAGATAAGTTTTGTTGCGTGCTAGAAAATCGGATGGTAGAATAAAAGTTTACTTTATTGTGGAATTTAGTACACACAGATGTTTGAAGAATGAACAAGAAAACTCTAGAATTTTATGTGAAAACACCTAAATTATGGGAAAAATTACGGGCTTAGCTCATTAAAAGTCTTCCACTATGTATCTTTGAGTACAAAGTTTTCGATAATGGGATTATAGAATTGTATATGATAAGGGATGATAATTTGAATCTTAGAATACAATAATAGTTATATGGTCAAGTTGTAACAATTGTTGATAATTGATAATGAATAGCGGGTCAATGCTTTCGGCGGTGGCTCGGCGATATGATGACCGCAGACGCTCGAATGGCGATACGAACTCAACGTGGTTGATGATGATGATGATGATCGATAGTGGTGACCCGGCACCCGTGGTGGCAGCGCGAACCATGGCGTAATTAGTATGGTGACGGTGATCGTGGTGATGACAAAATGATGGTGACGGGATGACGGCGGCATCAAGGGTGGTCGCGGTGATGACCGGTGATTGTGATCGCATAGTGGGTGCAGCGATGTCCGGTGATGGTAGTGACGGCACGATGAGGACCGAGGTGGTCAATGATCGACGCGGTCGGCGGGTTTAGCGTACGGGTGGTGCGGTCGTCGATTGGTATGGATTATGCTTAAAGGATTTTCAAGCTTGAGAGCTCTATCTTTTCTTTAGCTTGGGCTCCTCTTATGTGAAGAATGATGAGTTATTTATAGATTAGAGGAGTGACATTTTTAAATACATGCAAAATCAAAATCACTCCATCGGATGGCTCAAATAATTCCTTGATCACTGATGTATTTTAAGTATTTTAATGCTCAAATGAAGTCAAAATTAAGAGATCTTAGGCTTATTAGATCCCTCGTCAAGAGCTCAATTTGACTATAAACACTCTATATTTAGAGTCGATGATATCGAAATTTTCAATTATATTTTAAGCGCTTAAAGGTTAGTCTTTTCGAATCGACTTTCGACATCAAGATTTGTGCTTGATTAGTAGAATTTTTAGTGTCATATCATTTGCCTCCTATTTTTGAATGACATTACTTATTTCATTTAAAATGTATTAATTTTTTAAATAAAGCAACTTTACTTATTATTACGATTTGTAATTACATATGTTATATGTATTAATTTATTTATTAACTAATTAATATATATATATATATATCGACATTTAGTCTTCAAAGAGATCAAGTTTTTTTAATTAAATGTCATAATTAGAGAGAGTTTTAAAAAAAAATTAAATGCCATAATGAGAAGCGGTTTTTTTAATTAAATAACATAATGAGGAGATGAGTTTTAATTTATTCTCTTTTTCCTCCAAGTGGATCTATAAAAACCCCTATGGTCAAGTAAGGAGACACAATTCTTATACGTTCTAGTATTCTTACGCATTAGGTGAGAAATAATCTAGCGAAGTTTAAGGCTAGGGTAAAAAAAAATTTTGTTTGTTTTTTTTTCTTTTTCATTGACCTTCTTCTTAAGAGAAGGTCAATTCGCTGATCAAGGCCCATAGTTCATAAGATAAGGTTGCGCTCTCGAAAGATGCATCAAGTCATCGTGGATCGTGGGTTTGGAGGCAGGAGGCTCATAGTTTATCTGACGAGGCTCGTTTTCCCTCAAAAGAGGCGTCCGTCCTCGTCGACCGACCGTATTTGAAGGCGATCAAAGCCCATAGTTATAAAGCTTCAATTTTCCCTCGAAGAGGCGTCCGCCCTCGTCACCAGGGTTCAAAGGCATTCAAGACACTAGTCCATACGGCCAATTTTCCCTCGAAAGAGGCATCGCCTATCCTCATACTAATCTGCTCAAGGCGTAGTTCATCGAGACTGGTTTTCTCTCAAAGAGACTTCAGTACTGATCGATCGGAGTTTGGGCGATCAGTAGTTCATCTGGCGAGGCTTTAGTTTTCCCTCGAAAGAGGAGTCAACTATCCTCGGACCGACGGGTTTGGAGGCGTTCAAGGCGGTAGTTTATATGGTGAGGCTCAGTTTTCTCTTGAAAGAGGCATCAACTTCTCGCCGTCGGCCGGGTTTGAAGGCGATCAAGGCCTATAGTTCATATCGAGACTCTAGTTTTTCTCGAAAGAGATGTCCTCATCATATCGACCGGGTTGGAGGCATTCAAAGCCCATAGTTCATATGACAAGGCTCATTTTCCCTCAAAAGAGACATCAACTGTCCTCATCGACCGGCCCGGTTTGAAGGCGATCAAATCCAGTTCATCTGCAGGCTCAGTTTTCCCTCGAAAGAGGCATCAACTATCCTCATCGGACCAACCGTGGAGGCGATCAAGGCCCATAGTTCATATGGCGAGGCTTCAATTTTTCCTCGAAAGAGGCCAGTCCTGGACCGACCGGGTTTGAGGCGTTCAAGGCTCATAGTTCATACGACAAGGTTCCAATTTTCTCTTGAAAGAGCGTCAAGCCCTTGTTGGATCAACCGAGTTTAGGCGATCAAGGCTCATAGTTTCTACTTCTTGTAAGAAATTGAATTTCTTGAAACTCAAATGGATGGTTTCGTTGACAACTACTAAGATGGCGGGAACGCCAATTAGGAGCCATCCTTTGAACAACTCATAAAGCGACATATAATCTCAGTATCATTCTCCATGATATTACTTGATGCGTTAACTTATGTGGAAGGGGTTGAATTGAATCCACGAGATTTTGACCCATCCAGGTTGTTCAAAGTGTTACTTAATGACATTAACTTGCATAGAAGAGATTGAATTGAATCGAGGATTTTGACCTATCGAGGTTATTTGTCGAGTGTTACTCGATGGCGTTAACTGGAAGAGGTAGAATTAAATCGAGGATTTTGACCCATCAGATTGTTTGTTAGAGTTACTCGATGGCGTTAACCTATATGGAAGAGGTTGAATTGAATCCAGAGGATTTTTTATCTATCCAAGGTTGTTTGGCGAGCATTACTTGATGATATTAACCCATATGGAAGAGGTCGAATTGAATCGCAAGATTTTGACCTATCCGAGGTTGTTTATTAAAGTATTACTCGATGGCGTTAACTGTATGGAAGAAGTAGAATTGAATCCGAGGAATTTTAACCCATCAGATTATTTGTCGAGTGTTACTCGATGGCGTTAACTGTATGGAAGATGTCGAATTGAATCGAGGATTTTTGACCTATCCGAGGTTATTTGTCGAGTGTTACGATCACGCGTTAACTGTATGGAAGGGTTAAATTGAATCCGAGGATTTTGACCTATCAAGGTTGTTTGTCGAGTGTTACTTAATAACATTAACTTGTATAGAAGAGGTCGAATTGAATCGAGGATTTTTGACCCATCCAGGTTGTCGAGTGTTACTCGATGGCGTTAATGTGGAGTAAGTCTAAAGTTTTGACCTATTCAAAGTTATTTATCGAGTCTTCGCTCGATGATTAACTATGGAGTAGGTCTAATCGAAACCATGAAGTTTTGACCTATCAAGGTTATTTATCGAGTCTTTGCTCGATGGCGTTAACGTGTGGAAGGGGTCAAATTAAAACATTTGTTTGAGCTTGTAGCCAAAGTTGCTTCTTTACCTTTATCTTTTCCATTAGTATTAATGACTTGCTTCTCAAACCGATAATCAATTAGATATCGAAATATTGGTTTGGATAATCTTTTGAGATTAAGAGTTGCCCACAATCTCCAACAAAAGGCGAAGGATCGAAGTTTGATGAATCTTCATTCTTCTTATGTGTTCTTTGAGAGTAGATTTTCTTCACCATATAGGTGGTGTTATTCGAACAAAAATTGATTGTTAATCATTGTGAAGATGTAAAGGGATTGTTCCTATAAACGACGCTAAACCGTAAATGCGAATAAAAGTTTACGCTTTAGTTTTGTTGTGGTATCTAGCACATAAATATTTGAAGAATGAATAAGAAAACTTGGATTTTACGTGAAAAGGGAGAAAAATCATGGAGCCTAGCCCATTAAAAGTGTATTTGTTTGAGGACAAATTTTCTCGATAACGAGATTATAGTTATATATGATAAGGGTTGACAATGAGAATCGAATATCAATAAAAGCGTGCGGTGGTTTGGTTGTAATAGTTATTGAAACAGTTGATGATGGTGAACAACGGGGTCAACGTCGGTGATGGTGATGACCAGCGAGATGGCAGCGATGATCACACGGTGACGCGTGGTTGGTGGTAACTGCAACAGGATTGATGATGGTGATGATTGATAGTGTGGCACAGGCGGTAGAGCAACAACTAGTAGTAATCGCGCAGTGGTAGGGCGATGATGGTGATGATGGTGATGATCACGATGGTGATCGGCGAGGTAGCGGGATGACCGATGATGATGGTTGACGGTGATGACCGCCATGTGGATCGGCGATAGGCGGTGATGACGCGGTGGTTGATGATGATGAGGATCGGCTATGGTGGTCAACGGCGGCGGTGGTTGGCGTCGACGGAGGTGGTCGGAATCCGAGTGGTGGCGCACATTAGAGGATTTTAAGCCTTAGAGCTCTTTCTTCTTTAGCTTGGGCCCCTCATGTGAAGAATAAGGAGTTATTAGATTAGAGTGATGTTTCCGTAAATACATGCAAAATCCAAACCACTCCATGGACGACTCGAAATGATTCCTTGATCACCTAATATATTTTAAGTATTTGAATGCCCAAATGAAGTCGAATTAGAGATCTTAGGCTTGTTAGATTCAACTCCAAGCCGATTTGACCATAAACACTCCATATTTAGGAGCCCACCGATATCAATGAATTTTCAATTATATTTTAAACGCTTGCTCGGTTAGTCTTGACTCGAATCGATTGCTACATCAAGATTATTGATTAGTAGAATTTTTAGTGCAATATCAAGTCTTATGAGAGAAAGAGCTTTTTTAACCTTCATAGCTACAATATACAGGTGGTTGACAAAACTATGTATTTGAAATTTGCCTTCCAACTTACCACATATCCAAATACTTTGAAAACATAACTAGTTAAGTTCTAACGTTAGTGCTACCCGTAAAATTTGGGTCAACATATATTTCAATTGCATTAGTTTCAGTTTTACTATCATACTTCAATCCATCTGGTAGTTCCATATAGATATCTAAGTATTCATTTTGCAGCTTACCAATGTGATTTCCTAGGTTTGCCATGAATCTGCTTAGTAGAAGCATAAGCTAAGTCGGGTTCTTGATTTTTGGTTAACTTTTGTTGAGCCAATAAGTAAGAGTAGATTTAGTTGAGTGTATTCCAAATCTATTAACCCTTTTATTATATTCTCCCCTAAACATAAAATATTGTTTCTCCTTTTGGTTTCTGGATTTCCTTGCCAAGTATTTTTCTTCAATTCAAGATCCTTCATTTCCAATTCAGCCTTTAACAATTCCTTGGAAATTTTCATAGAACTCTCACTTGCAATAAGCATATCATCCACTACCCAGTCGAAGATGAGCTGGTTTAGCTATGTTATGGTTGTTTAGACAAGCACATAATTGCTTCTACAGAGGCCTATTTTCAACACGTTATTATCAAATTGCTTATGCCACATATTTGGAGATTGTTTTACAGGACAAAGACTTCTTTAACCAACTTGTCTGATTTTAGTTCCACCACAAGTTGTTGCATATAGATTGTTTCTTCCAATTCCCCATGTAGAAAAATAGATTTGACATCGATTTGTTCAAGTTCCATGTCATATTCAGACCTAAGCAAGTAAGATTCTTAAAAAAATGGTGCTTTACAACTGGAGAAATTTTTATTTTTATTTTTTTTTGTGAAATGACTTATTTTTGAGTAAATCCTCATGCTATTAATTGTCATAAATCAGGCTTCATCAATCCGGGCATTCCTTTTGAAGATCTATGCATCAATTCTTTGGCCTTCTACAAGAGTCCGAGTTTCATTTTTCTTTTGAGAATGCATTTGTATTCTCACTATTTTATTTTCATATACCTTGTATGCTTTATTGTTTCCTAACAAAACCATGTCGCCATCCCTTTGATTGTTTCAAACCAACTTTTATTTGCACTCATATGCGGATGAGTGGAGAAAGAGTTTATTGGTTCTTATATTTAAGAATAAAGGTGATGCACAACGTGCAAATTATAGAGGAATTAAGTTAATGTGTTATAAAGTTTCTCAAAATCAATTTGGTTTCATTCCAAGTAGATCTACTATGGATGCTATACATTTGTTGAGAGGTTTGATGGAGAAGTATAGACAAATTATGGAGGATCTATATATGATATTTATTGATTTAGAGAAAGCTTATGATAAAGTTTCAACAAGAGATGTTCTTTGAAAAACTAGAAAAGAAAGGAATTAATATTGGTTATATTCAAGTCATTAAGGATATGTATACTAGGTAGTTACTTGTGTTCAAACACAAGGATGGTTGACAAAATATTTTTTTATTTCAATTGGATTACATCAAGGATTGGTTTTAAGCCCTTATCTTTTGCTTTAGTTATGGATATTCTTAGTAGATATTTACTGGAAGATGTACTTGGTGTATGTTTTTGTCGATGACATTCTTCTTGTTGATAAGACTAGAGATGGAGTCCAAAAGAAACTTGAATTATGGAGGTCAACCTTAGAGTCTAAAGGTTTTGTTTGAGTAGTTCTAAAATTGAATATATGGAGTGTAATTTTAGTTGTAGAAGTTCTAGTGGTGGTGTTGTGATATTGGTAACTAAGTCATTAAAAGAGTGTTTGATTGAATATCTAGGTTCTATTGTTCAAAATGATAGTGAAATAGATGGAGATGTTATTAGTAGAGTTTAAGTTGGATGGTTGAAGTGGAGGAATGCATCTAGCCTATTGTGTAATAGAATAATATCTTAGATTTAAGGAAAATTTTATAAGATGGTGGTAAGACTGCAATGATTTATAGTAATGTTGGGTAATAATAGAAGTATAAGACTAAGTTTAGTGTAGATGAAGATGCTCGGTGGATGAGTGGTTGTACTTGGGGATGTTTGACAAATTTATTTAGGATTTACACTATTAAAGAAGTCTGTCAAATGTAAAAATAGATTTACTAAATTTATTTAGTAAATCAGAATAAATAAAATCCTCTTAAATCGGATTGAGTAAATCCTGTTGGAAGGGTGGATTTACGGATTTATTGAACAAGAGAGACATGACGTGGAAGAAATTTTAGTTGCCATCCTTTTTTTTAATCCTTTTAAAAATTCTTAATTTTAAATAATTCATTTAATTACTAATTTTTCTTAATTAAAATATTATGATAAAATTAATTTTAATTTAATATTACTAACTATTTATTAATATGTAATTATAAGTTAATTAGAATTTATTAATTGTAATTATCATTTGATAGATAATTAGATTTAAGTAATTTTAGCTAATGTAATAGTATAGTTTTAATTTAATTTAACTTAATTTACATTGATTTAATAAAATATTATTGAAGATTAACTTATAAGTTATTAAAATTAAATTATAATTTAAAAAATATAATTATAATTGTTAGTTTGATAGTTAATTAATTTAAAATTTGGAAGAGTTAGTATGGTTTTACCCTTCACATGCCTTAATGTAGTTTAATTCTTAAGATATTAATCTATTAATAGAATTTAATAGTTATTAATTTTAATTAATTAATAGTTAATATTAATATATTACTTTAAATTAATAATAATATTATTAATTGATTAATTAATATATATATATATATTCAAGTTAATTTTAATTGAATACTAATAATGATTTATTAATTCAAATTTTTTTAAAAAATCCTAATAGACTTAAATCCTCAAATAACTTATCAAATATCTCTCTAGATTTATGATTTAACTAATCGATTACCAAACACTTTTTTAGGATTTAACAATTCAAGATTTATTAAATCTAGATGTCCGGATTTATTAAATCACTTGAAATAAATCCAATTTGTTACCAAACACCCCTTTAGAGATA
Organism: Cymbidium sinense; assembly: GCA_021442155.1. Lineage (NCBI taxonomy): Eukaryota > Viridiplantae > Streptophyta > Magnoliopsida > Asparagales > Orchidaceae > Cymbidium > Cymbidium sinense. The sequence continues at coordinate 6,007,996 of CM038230.1, forward strand.
AAATGCGAAATGAGTATATTCGAGAAAAAGTTGGAGTAGCTCTAGTGGCAAATAAGATTAGAGAGAGTCGCATTAGATGGTTTGACCACATAAAGCTTGTCGATGACCTAGTTAGGAGAGTAGATGTAGTATTTGCCTTATGTTAAGAAAGGTAGACCTAAAAGACTTTATTAAGATGTATAAAAAATGATCTTATTTTACTAGAATTAAATGAGAATTTGACACATAATAGGACACAATAGAGAAGAAGGATTCTTGTAGTCTACATAGTGTGATAAAGGCTTGTTGTTGTTGTTGTTGTTGTGTGCTCGTATGTAGCAGATGGTTATATTTTCAGGAAAGTGCTTTCTTGATCTGTGCTATTTTGCAAACTTATCTAGTTTGTTTTAACTTTAATTAATAGCGAAAAGATTGGTTATCATGTTGAACTTTTGTTAGTATATCACTCAAATTATTATGAGACATTTATCAATATTCGTATTGATTGTGTCTCACAATTGTTGCGGCTTGAGCATTTTAGTTTCTATGATGTGCCTTTATGTGATGAGGACAACTTTCTTGGTTTTGGCAAGCTTTGAGATTTGAGATCTATGTTGATGATGATCATCTTGCTTTGATTCGAGTCCATTTTACGTTCTTATGGAGTAGTGGTTTGAAAGTTTTTTAATCATTTTAGATCTCTTAATTGATTGAATATGAATATTCTAATTTATTTATTTATTTTTTATCATCGCTTGTATTCGATTGGATTAAGGTCCTCGTGGATGCTTCTCACGATGGGTTTCCAAATGTTGCAAAGATATAGGTGACATTAGAATGGTAGCTCTTAGTTTATTGGATGGTATGTTCTTAAAGCCTTCAACTTCTATATCTTTTCATCATTAACATGCAAGTTGTGTTTAGGTTTCAATTATGATTTGTTTTATGCTTTGGGTGCTTCAATTGTTTGTGTTTTAATTTATTTGCTAAGTGTACTTATTATTGATGCGTTACTCTGAATCAAACCGCCTCAAAATCTACACATTGCATAGCCACAAATCTCGACCCCTTCACAATTCTCTTCATATGAGCCATGTGTTTTTTAGCTTGTCAATACAAGAATCTTGTATTTCAGCCTCGCATAGTTGCTTGAAAATCTTGTTCTTGCTTTTCTGTGATTTAGAGGGTCGAAATATTAGAGCATCACATATCTCTCTTTCCCTCACAGTTGCTAGGCTTTTCTAATATTTTGATCAAAAGCCCACGCAGAAATGCAACCATTACACTTCTTTTCTTTGACAAATTTGTTCCACACCAAGAGAGAATGGTTAAAGCAGATTTTTTGAGTATCAAATTAATTTATGATTCTTACAATGATTTATAATTATAGGGTGTTGCTAAATCCTAATGAAAATGTTTAAACATTTTATTAAAATTCATAATCTCGATATTGTCATCCTTGTATTCATGATTAATGCAAGTAAAATTAAGACATAAAATGATTAGGGTTGCAACTTGCAATGGTTTGTTGGAGTTAACATCACGGTAGTTACGGATGAAGAAATTAAGACTTAATTATGCTTAATCTTAAATTTTAGTCTAAGAATTATGGGGTATGTATGTAAATCTCCTAAAATTTTATCATCAAGGGATTGTAAATATTTGCACTAAATGTAGAAAAAGTGCAACTATATTTAATATACATAAGAAACAATAATATGCCCTCATGAAAATCTACAACTTTGACTCCACTTTTAGGATCCCAATTCTATCTCAATATAATATATATATAACAAATAAAATTAAAATGCTATTGCTAATTATAAGATATCTATTAAATTCTCTTCATTAGCTTATGAGATGCCTAATAGCTTTATTGAATCACGGTTTTGTATGTCAACTTTTCTTTGGATCCCTCTCCATCTCCATATATGAGAAACCAAATCGATGACGATGCCTACATTTTATAATCTATTTTAAGGAATCATTATCCAAATGTTGTGGCGAGGCCAAAAGAGGCATATTATGAATATTGTTCCAGTTTATTAGAGCATTTATTAACTTTTGAATGGTAGAGAAATCAAACTTGTTTCTTTAGATGTCTTCAATTTTTTGTTTTATTATAATGCGTTTTTTTAATACATCATACATTGTTAGTTTTCAGTTATATTATGCATTAATGAAAAGAAATTCTATATATTTTTACATTTCTTACATCCACTTTAGATGTTTTAGTATGAAGACATGGATTTCCTTTAATCATACTTCGTGATTCTAAATTAACTTGGGGTTTTGTATGAGCATACCTTCATCTTTGCATCATATTGTGTTATTTTCTTCATAGTTCATCTCAACAATCACCAAATTTTTCTTTTCATATGTTTCTCCTATTGATGGTTGTCAAAAGTTTGCTCTTAATTGTTATTTGCTATTAGAATGAGCAATATATTGATTTTACATACCTCAATTAGATACATAATACAATAGCAATATATTAATTCGGTGGTTTTATAGCCCGCGATTTCATGATTTTGTTTATAATCCTCAAACAATATTTTCCTTCACTTGCAATCCTCCTATGGATTATTAAAAAATATTTTAGTGAGATCATGAGGGAGATATTCAAACGTAAATCTAGATTTGTATTTTGCCAATAAATTGATTTAAAAAAGCCTTAGAAAAATAAGTTAAGTGCATAATTTGTAGAGCTTCAAAGAGCATTTGACACCTTTTCTAGTTGTAATATTTCTTTGAATTTTTTAAATATTTTTGAACTTATATACGATCATCCGTATTAATGGACGTTTGTTTTATTATATGCTTATATGTTTAAGTTTGCTTTATGATTCATTAACAAGGAAAATGATATTAATATACCTTCAAACTGCAATGTGTATTGTCGCACCATCCATTTTCATTAAATTTTCTTTTGAGCCTTTTTTAGAACATTGAAACTATTGAAGAATTTCGGTTTGATTTGATGTGAAGCTATTGGGAGAGTTGATGATATTTATTTCCAAGCCTTATCAAGTATATTAAACAATTTCTCATATATTTTCAACGAGTTCTCTAAATTAATTGTTTATTTCATATTTACATTGGAGATATTTAAGTATGTGAAAAAAAACATCAAAGCGTATGCATCAACCGATGCTTGAGTGTTTTTCTTAAAATCTTGTACATAAATAAAAGAAGGGTTTTTTATAAACATAGCATTTAAAATACTTATGTTTACCTATTCCACACTTAAAATAATTGTATTTACTATTATAGCACCCTAAATTTATGTAGTTATTCAAAACCAAAGACTCCATCATCTGTTGTGAACTTTGACCATTCCATCTACAAGCCATGCGGGAACAAACGACCTCTCCACTACAAGCCGCATGAGGATGAAAGATCTCACTTCTCCATTATTTTGAACAGGGATGGACAACCGGGTTGTGGAAGTGATGGTTGAAGAGGTAGTCTCGACCACTATCAATGCCCGTGATCCATCTCAACTATTGAAAGAGATGATACCAATCGGCAATGCTTTCCTTTTTTTTTTTTATTTATTTAGTGGACATATATGTCTTCCTTTACTCCACTAATTACTTTATATTTGAGCTTGAGTGGATCTATATTAGTCATTATGTACCTTGGATATTTTCTTAGTAACAGTCACTATTGGCTCCTGTATATTTCACCAGCAGTAACAATCTCCTCACAAACACTCCTTTTCCATCTTCCATTAGGGTTATTTGCGTCTTGGACTTGTCCTATAAGAGCTTTAGTTCTTTAGGTCCCCAAAGATCTGTAATATCCGACAGGACTGTCTGGGAGCCGTAAGCAAGATGTAGATTTGGTCTTTCATCCTTTGAAAGGGAGGTGTACATGATTTCTTATTGATATGAATGTAACTTATTTTTCATCATCTTGTAATTCCTTTTTTTGTCACCTTCCAGTTTCTATATCTCCATTTTTTCCTTCATAGCTTACTACCGGTGGACCAAATATGGCATATTGTTTGTGTTTCTTACTGTTATGCTTAGCAAGTTTTTTATCTTTCAATAGTTTTAGCGCTTTGGACTTCTAATTCAATTCACCCACAACGGCAACCAACCTTGTCCTTTCTTAGCAAATTATGATGCCAATGCACCTTATATTTTGTAACCTCTAGGGTTCTTGAGGGTTATGCAAACTATAGCAATTTATTTGAGCACATCGCTACTGCAGATAAATCACCTACATTGAGTAATTGTGTTATTTTTAGATGCTATAATGAAGCTATGGATTGAGGATGGATCTCATACATTTATTTGTATTGGCTCGAGCCTTTTGGATTTAAACTATCTCATAACTAATCCTTCTCTACTTTTTTTGGAATGTAATCTGCATAAAAGTATATTCAATATATTTTAAATTTACAATTTTACTCTCAAGTGGTGAATCTTTAGGCCTTTCTCACCCATATGGTTTGAACCTCCAATATCATAATTTTGAATTTACCTCAATAGTAATGGTAGTTATTATTTCAATATTAGTTGCGGTAATGAGTGCCAATCTTATTGCCTTGATAGTCACTAAGGGATTTTATCACTTTTAACTATCATAATTAAAAGAGGCATGACATTCTTCTATAACTATCTCGATCAAGATGGTTTCTCTTTAAGTTGATTATACTCGCTTCCAAATATAATCACATATTGTCTTGATTATCATATCTCCAATGCCCATAGTATTTAAGGATTTGTCACCAATAAAACATATTTTATTATCAATTTTTTTATGTAGTAGTTTATTATTAGATATTTATAAGAAAAATAATGAAAAGATGCACATGAGTTTAATATTCATGTCTCTATTAGACTATTTAAATCAAATATCAATGCATTTTGAACATCTACATTGAGTGAATATCATTTGGCCATATTCATCATTTTTTTACATTAGAGATGGAATCTTTGATATCATTGACCTCATCATAGATCCCTAGAAGCTACCGATGGCTATGATAAAATCATTTAAACTTTCGACAATTATAGGACTAAGCTAAGGCATGGATCTCGTTATCAAATTTGATATTCATAAAGTTCAATTACAATGAGTTGAAGCTCAATTTAATTTTTTGAGATTAAAAAAACTTATATTATATATATCTTGTTGATTATAAGGGCTTTTTATACATTTTATAGAGAGTGTCTTCATGATGCCTTTTATTATCATCTCATTGAAGATTTTCAAGGAGATTTATATCTTAAGCCTTTTTTTGTATCTATTTGCCTTCACACTTATTAATAAATTGATGGCAACATGCTCCATTTAGTAGAGATTTTCTTGGCGAGAGAGTTTTTTAGATGCTTCTTCGTGAATTCAAAATTTAGAGCAACAAATTTATTGATATTGATATTTTTGTTTTTTGCATGTTCAAATTTAGAAGGTTTTCAAAATAAAATTTTGATATCAATTGTTAGGATAATGATAAAATTTTAAGCAAAAAAATAAATGAAGATGAGAGAATAATCATAACAAAGTTAAATATAAGACACCAAGTTTAGGTGATTTGGTAAGATTCACATATTTTAGTGTGTTAAAAAAAAATACATAGAAAGCAATTCCTAAAAGCCAATGAAGAAAATATAAAGATAACATAATTTGCAAATAAGAAATTACAAAAATAAATTTAATTATAACTTCAATCTCTCCTATGGCATCTCATTAACTATTAAAGGATGTGGACTATGTCAAAATGGATGCATGAAAGCATCCATTAGGGGTTGTTTGGAAGGAAGTATTTTGGGTGTTTATGCGTAAAATTAGTTATGTAAAGTAAAAGTTTATGCCTTAGCTTTGTTTGAGTCCAAAGACACATACGATGTTTGAAGAATTAATGTTAAAACTCAATTTTACATGAAAAAATCTAGAAAAGAGAGAAAAATGGCCTAGCCTCAGAAAAAAAATCTTCCACTATGTATTTGTTTCAGAGTACAAAATTCTTCCCTAACGGGATTACAATTGTATATGAAGAAGGATAATGGGAATCGAGTCCAACAACTATATAGATATGGTTAGAGTGTAACGATTCTTGTGGTAGTAGATGATGGTCAAATAGCGGTCACGGCCGATGACGGTCATCGGTAGTGACCGGCGGATGGCAGCAATGGTGGCGACCGTGAGCGGCAACCATGGTAACAGCGGTGTCAGCGATTAATTACTAATGCCGGTGCAATTGCGGCGACAATGGTGGGCGGTAATAACAACGTGGTCGGCGAGATAACCAGCATGGTTAGCGAGATGAGGATGTCGTGAGCGAATGGCGGTTAGCGATGAATCAGCCGGCAGCGATGGCGATAGTAGTCGATAGTGGCCCAGCATCGGTAGTCAGCGAGATGCAAACGCGATGGTAATGACCGGCGGAGATGGCGCGATGGTGATGGCAGACCGGCAGCGGTGACCGGCGGCGGTAGTCAACAGTGGTGACCGGCGATGGTGATGAATGGTGGTAATGACCGATGGTGGCGGTAGCCGCAAACGGCGATGGTTGGCGGCAGCGGGGTGGTGGCGGCCGAGTAATTGGCACGATTTTGCTTGGAGGATTTTCAAGCTTTAGAGCTATCTCCTCTCTTTCACTTGGCCTCCTCTCATGTGAAGGATGAGGGGCTATTTATAGATTGGAGGAGTGGCATTTATGTAAATACATGCAAAACCACTCCCTCCATCGGACTCAAAATGATTCATTTGATCATTTGATGTATTTTAAGTATTTGAATACTCAAATGAAGTCGAATTATAAGATCTTGGGCTCGTTAGATCCGACTCATCGAGATGCTCGATTTGATTATAAACACTCCATGTTTAAGAGCTATTTGATTTAATTGATATCCCAAAGTTTCTAATGATATTTTAAGTGCTTGATCTTGACCGTTTCAACTTAGGATCAACTTGCTTTTGAGATCAAGATTCGTGCCATAGTGGTATTTTAAGTGTCATATCGGTTGCTCCTATTTTTGGATGACATTATCTCAATCATCCAAAAATATATATATAAATACTTGAAAATAGCAAATTCTTCAATGAAATTTGTGGGTCCATTAACCATACATTTTGAAAGAACAAATCTTCATGAGAGCACAAGATTATGATCACGAAAATGGGTGTAGGACGGATGTGTCGATGCGTGTGGAGCAAGATTTGGGGTTATGGACCCATCAGGCACTCGGTGCCCGGGCGTCTGAAGGCGTAGCGTGTCTGCGTAAAGCCCGCGCTTACATCGCCCGCATGTCGCTTGGTGGCGGCGGGGCTTCAGCGGCTGCGTGGTTTTGTGGTGGGTGCTGGGTTGGTGCCGGGACCGCCCCAGGCGATCTGGCGGTGGCGGCCTGGCCACGTCGCGGCGCCCGCGCCTGCGGGCCCACCATTTTTGATTTTTGATTTTGACCTTTTTCCTCTATAGGTCTATAAAATCTCCCTAGGGCAAGGAAGATGGCACACATCTCATATGTTTTAGTGTTCCTCTTCTTGAGAAGGTCATTTAGAGGCGATCAAGGTGCGGTACATATGTCATGGTTCGATTTTCCCTAGAAAGAAGCGTCAACTAGACTCGTCGAAGCGGATTTGGAGGCGATCAAGGCATGGGTACATACATCGTGGCTTCAATTTTCCCTCGAAAAGCGTCAACTATCCTCGGACCGACCGACCAGTTGAGGCGATCAACGAGATGACGGCGTGGCGCGATGGCGATGTTCGGCAGCGGTGGTCGCGTGGCGACCAGCGATGGTTGCAACGATGCCGATGATGGTGGCGGCGGTGATGGCTGGCGATGATGGTTGGCAGAATGCCCGTGGCGGTAACGTGATGTCGGTGGTGGCGATACGGCGGCGATGGTTAACGGCGATGAGGATTTTGACCTATCCGAGGTTGTTTGTCGAGTGTGACTCGATGGCGTTAACATGGAAGAGGTCTTAATCCACTAAGGATTTTGATCTATTCGAGGTTGTTTGTCGAGTGTTTTCGATGATGTTAACATGTATAGAAGAGGTTGAATTGAATCCGTTGAGAATTTTTGACCTATCCGTGATTGTTTGTTAGAGTGTGACTTCGATGGCGTTAACTGGATGGAAGAGGTCATTTGGATGTCCACCAAGGACCTTTTGACCTATCCTAGGTATCAACCAATGTGTTACTTGACTTCTTACGTATGGAAGAGGTCCGATCAAGTCCACTTGGGATTGATCATCCCCGATTGAGATACAATGTGAGTTGTGTATTTCTCAAGTGGGAGGATTAAATGAAGAAGAAATAAACTTGTAAGAAAAAGCTATAAACTCATTCTGATAATGTCGGTGATACAATATTGTCATAAGATAACTTAAGAAAAGGGGACGAGATACATTTTAGAGAGAGTTAACAAAAGACAAGAGGTGGAGAGGAAAAGACAAATGGAGTAAATTAAAGGTTGCAATATTTATGCACCAATGATTACATATAACACTTTTAGAGACCCTCCATGTTCCAAGTTTTAGGGAAGATTTTTTTTTACGGATCTTTGGTTATAGCTTGTGGTTGGTCATCGATAAGCAGTGGGGAGCAAGTCTTTACAAGCAAAACCCTCGAGGTACTTCTTTATCTTGAAGATTAAAATTTTCGATGTTGAAGGTCACCAAGGGCATGGTTGAGCTTGTCCGAGGTAACATGATTGTCTTTATTTGTTGGTTTTCACATACCACTCCAACCCCAATGAGAGTTTGAAATTTCATCGTAAGATGAGGTACCAAGGTGACAGAAGATTGATTGAAGGGGTCTTCCAAAGATAGCGTTGTATGTTGAATTTGACTTGACCACTATGAATTGAAGTGAGTGACTTGTTGAGGAAGTTCTCCAGAACAACGGAAGGGTGATTGTCCCCTCCACTGCTATGCGATTATCAAACCTATATACGGTCTGCGGTGGGTTGAAGTTTTCCTTAAGCCCATGCTAAGAAAGGTGGAGTAAAATAAAACATCAACATCAAAATTCTCTTAATAACACAATAGGGGTCACCAAATCCTCATGCGATGATAAGAGGATCTTGATGCGAAACTTGGACTCCTTCCAAGTGCAGTCATTAAAAGTGATGGGATGATTAATACAAGATTTTTTTTAACTCGACTCTTCAAAGGTGATGATGAAGACTTGATTAGATAGTAGTGGCTCACTTGCAATCGTTTCAATTTCTCCAACTATTTGGTGGCTATTGTGTTGTTTACGTGATGATTGTCGGTTGCCCCTAGTTGGAGCTATGTTTGCTTGAGTTGGTTGGTTTTGTACAAATTGGCGTAGATATCCACTGTTGAATGAGCCTCTCAATCTCTTCTTTAAGTTGTTTACACCTATAGTATGTACGACTTTGATGGAAGTGACAATATTGCTCATGATTTTTGAATTTAGTTTTAGTGGATGTGGCAACTTGATGGTCTCTTCATCTCGAATGACCAACAAGAGGCGTTAACACGAGATGTGTTTAGTGGCATGTATTCCGTTGTGGTTCGTCATTGATGTGGGGCGTGGAGGGAGATCATGACCTTGTTGCTTCTTCGATGGGATTGTTGATCTGTTTCCTAGAGCACTCTTACATTTTTTTATGAATTATTTTCGATGGGCATTAATAGCCTCATCGGTAAAATTTGTGCCTCCGAATGTGAATAAAGTCGACATATGAAGGACCGTATCTCGCGTGAAGTATAAAGGCTCGGGGCGGAGCCTCCAAGAAAAACTCCTCTCGTAATTGTTACCTGTATTTGGCGAGCTTAGGAGAATCTCGGAAGTATTCTTTAAGTCATTCACCCTCATTTTGATGAATGTCGAGAGATGAGAGGAATCTTTAATGATCCTGGTTTGTAATGAAGCTTTTACAAAAATCTTGGCGAGTTAATTAAAGATGCGATGGATCCCATTGGAAGGAGTAGAACCAAGTGCGAGCTTGTCCTTTAAGGGTAGCGGAAAGACGACAAAGTAGTGTGTCGTGAGATCATTGGATATACATGATGGTCTGTAATGGTCAATGTGTTCATATGGGTTGCCCCATCATAAGAGTCAATGCTGGAAGCTTGAACACTACGGAATGAGATGTTGAAGAATAGCTTGGTAAAGGTGAAGACTTCTCTTCAATGAGGGGTTAGATGATTTCTATCTTTAAGGTGAAATTCATCTTGTATTAAGCATTATAATTACGCATTATAACGTGTGGTGGATTCAAGACAAGAATGTGCCAAGCTACCATAATAATTGGTGGATTTAGCGATCGGTTGACGTGATGGATGAACAAGGAGATCGACATCGCGATCAGCGGAGAAACTTGATGTCAAGGAGATTATCATTTTGACCTCCCCGCTAACGATCGATCTTGGGGAGATCGTTTGCCATGATAATGTGTTCCTCATAAAAGTTGGATCATCTCATTTTGAGACTCTTCCATTCGGCAGCGATCTTCTAAGATTACGGTTGCACCTTCACCGATAGGGTCATGCCTATCGGGGGAGTGAGGTAAACTTGGCGTCCTTGGTTCAATGATTGGTTTGAGTGATGGGAGTTAAAGCGGTGGCTCTGTTATTACAGTATTGCGCTATTGGATGACAGATGTTCACAAAAATTATGATTGAGGTTGTTCCCCGAGACGTTGTCAAAGCTGCGTCTAGAAAACCAATTGTGATAGAGTAAAAGTTTACTTTATAGTCCACACACAGATGTTTGAAGAATTAATGATAAAACTCAAAAATTTTACGTGAAAAAATCTCGAAAAGAGGGAAAAATCACGGCTAGCCCAAGTAAAATCTTCCACTATGTATATTTGAGTACAAAATTTTTTGATAACGGATTACAATTGTATATGAGAAGGGATCACAAAGAATCTAGCAACAACTATATAGCCATGGTTAGAGTGATAACGTTGCTAGTGATAGTAGATGATGGTCAATAGCGGGTCAATGACCGACGATGGCGGTCGTCGGTGGTGGTGGACCGACGAGATGGCGGCGATATTGGCGGTGATGCGATGGTGGTCGGCAGCGAATGCCGGCGGCAGTGGCCGGCAACAGTGGTTGGCCTGACACAACAGTGGTCGGCGAGCGCAGCGATGGTTGGCAACGATGAGGATTAATTTAATGGCCGGCAACCAGCGGTTGCGATGGTCAGCCAGCAACGCAACAGTAGTCAACAGTGCGGCCGGTCAGTAGTCTGGAGATATGACGGATGGTGGTAACCGGCGGAGATGGCAACGATGGTCGGCAGCGGTGTCAGCGGTGGTGATGATGACCATTTATAATGAAGCAGTGGTGGCAACGGCAACCCGATGCGGTGGTTGGCAGGGGTGGTCAGCGAGTCAGTGTGACACGATTTTGGAGGATTTTCAAGCTTTAGAGCTCTCTCCTCTCTTTGACCTCCCTCATGTGAAGAATGAGGGCTATTTATAGATTGGAGGCGTTTATAAATACATGCAAAACCCGTACCACTCCACTCCATGGACGCTCAAAATGATTCCTTTGATCATTTGATGTATTTTAAGTATTTGAATGCTCAAATGAAGTTAGAATTATGAGATCTTGGGCTCGTTAGATCCGCTCATCAAGATGCTCAATTTGACTATAAACACTCCATGTTTAAGAGCTATTTAGGGATTTAATTGATATCCCAAAGTTTCCAATGATATTTTAAGTGTTTGATCTCGATCGGTTTCAACTTAGGATCAACTTGCTTTTGACATCAAGATTCATACTTCTAGTGGTATTTTAAGTGCCATATTAGTTGTAAAGTAAAATAAAAGTAGGGGTTTTAACTTTATTTGTATTTAGCATAATGCAATGTAAAATTCTAAAGTAAATGTAATGTATTTAGAATACATTCTGAGGTCATTTTGGTGTATTTAAAATTCATCCGATTTGGGCTAATTTCAAATACCGGTTGATGTAAAGTGTTTTGATTGTCGCGACCCTTTGGTATCATTGCCGCCCTCCGCCTCCTGTAGGCCACCTCCGTTAATTCGATTCTTGAGCCGCCGATGTGCCGTCGGTGTTTGGCAATCTCTCACCATTGGTCGTTGTCACCGCTCATAATCTCAAAATATTTTATATTACATTTATTTTATACATAAAAAAAAAATTTATGTATATGTAGAATTTTAACCAAATAAGTTAAAGTAATCAAATACATTGTATTATTTTTATTCGTATTTATTTTACTTGTAGTCTTTTTTCACGCAACCAAATACCCCTTAGGTTCATTGCTACAGCTCTAATCACTTTATGGTCATTGAGGCTATAATAGAGAATAAAATTCTAAACATTTATAATCAAAATATTTAGAAAATGAAAGAGGTTGCTCATAATTTGTGTGATGATCATTTATGGGATTGAACGTGTACTTGTCACAACTGTAGAAATCTAAACCATTCACTTGTAGTATTACTCTTAATTAGATAATTTACGAAGTATATTTGATGAGCTTGTGCTATTAATATGAACAGTTCATGACTCACATGTTTGGATCTATATCTAATTTGAATCAGATCACATTGATCGACATCCAATCCAATGTTAGAATTAAAATACCGATCACGTTTAAATAGTACAATATAATGCCCATAGTAATTCAGCTTAATAATTAATCATATTATTTCTTTAAATCAGCTCACTTCTTTTACTCAAATTTCATTATTCCTTGAACTTTTTTCTTAGATTTATCAGAAGTAATAACTAGTTAGCTATGAGCTCATCAATAAATGTTCTCAAGATGAAATATGATTTTTTTGTTAGACGGTTAGTGTTATGAATAAAAAGTATATATATATGACATTATAATTTTATTAAAATGTTAATATTTTAACATATAACATAAATTAATAAATACAAATAAACCAATAAATTTATAACTTAAAATAAATCATAATTAGGTGATTTAATATTTTACTCTCATATTTTCTCTATAAATAGATAATAATGTGAGCTTGAATGATATGAGAAAAATGAATATTCTCTTCTTTTTTTCATTCATATATTTTATTGCCATTTCGTAATCTCATTTTGGGCAATAAGAGATGCGATTAGTTTGAAGTTTTTGTCGACGTGGTGCATGCGATCGATAAGGATTTTATCTCACAAGTAGAAGAGAGCTAAATTGATGCATGTTTGATCTACTCTAAATATAATATCATCGACCCGACTCTCTCCCAGCTATTTCAATCTTATTACTTTTATTTTTCTTTTCTTAGTTATGTTAAATTTATTTCTTAATTGTCAATTTATTTTCTTATAGTTCTAATAATCTTAAACTATATCAAAATATTTTCTTTGCATTAATCATTTTACAAATTAAAAAAAATGTTTGATGTTAAAAAAAATTTATTGAAACACATTTTAAAAATGATAAAAGAAAACTATATATTGGTTGACATGCTTAGAATTAATTTTGCAATATATAATCTCCCATCATTGGAACCTAATCCAAAAAAGAAAATAATTCTTTTTTCTGATAAAGGGATAGGTAAATAAAAATCTCCACAAGAGATTGATTTTCTTTATCTTGAAAGTATTCTTAGTATTATTTCCTATTGTCTTTATGACATGTTTTGTACGTCATCTTCTTTTGAACTTTGAAAAATATTTGAATCAAAATATGGAAACAAAGACACTCTAGAAAAATAATCGGTTGAATCATTCAATAAATATAAAATGAGTGATTCTCGCATTATTTTAGATCAAGTGAATGAAATTCAAGATATTATTCATGACCTAAAAGAACATGATATAAACATGGAAGCATTTATAGTTGTATCGATAATAAAAAAATTATCACGATCATAGAGTCAATTTGCACAATTACTTAGACATGATAGAAATAAATCTCTCTTGACAATATTATTATTCCACTTAGAATAGGAAAAATAAAAATAAAAAAATAAAACTCTCACTAAAATTAAATCTTACATACATATTAATTTAACGGAAAAGAGTACTTTTAAAAGAAAAGATTTTAAACTATTTAATAAAAAGTTTAAGAAATAAAATTTACACAAGTATAACAATTAAATTAAAAAACATAATGAGGTTCAATGTTGGGTATGTGGGAGAGCCAATCATATTGTAAAAGCTTATTATTATCAGAAAAATAAGACATCCAAAGAAAATAACAAGACCTTTGAGCAAAATCGATCTTATCCACAAATTAATATGATTACTTCGATGTCAATTATTCTCTTCCTTTGAGGTATGTTAGCACATCATATAAAATTTGTTTTACATATTACTTTGTAGATTGATGGATAGATACAACTATACATATGAGTTTTGATAAATTTTGGTTTTCTTTATATTAGGATACACCAAGAGAAAGTGTAAGCATGGGCAATGGAGCATTAGATAGTATGGTTGGAGAAGAAGATATTAATCTAAAATTGACATAAGGAAATATTTAAAATTATATTAGTTTTATATATCGAATATTAGGAGAAATTTAATTAGTAGTTCACTACTTATTCAACGGTTATCATCTTATTTTTGAGTCAAATAAGATTATTATAACCAAAAGTGGATCATTTGTGGGTACGAGATATTTATGTAATTATTTATTTAAATAAAATTTATCAATTTCTAGCAATAAAATATTTTTCTTAAATCTTTTTATTTAATTAATTATTTCTTCTAACATTTGATATGCAAGATTATGACATGTCAACTACAAAACAATTAAAAGAATGATGCATATGGATTTACTATCTAAAAATGATATAAATAAATATGTGAAGTGTGAAATTTGCTCTCTAGCAATACAAATTAAAAAATCATTTAAATCTATTTATGTTAAGCAAAATGATTTATTAAATCTTATTCATAGTAATATTTATGATTTAAATGGTAATTTGACTAGGGAGGTAAAATATATTTTGTTATCTTTATTCATGATTTTTCAAAATTTTGCTATGTTTATTTAATCAAAACTAAAGATGAAGTTTTTGATATATTTAAGAAATATAAATTAGAAAATCAATTAAATAAGAAACTTAAAATTTTAAGATAGGATAGAGTTGGGAAATATATTTTACTTTTATTTAATAATTTTGTAAAGAAAATGATATTATACATCAAGTTACTTCTACATATCATCCTCAATCTAATGGAGTAGCAGAATGAAAAGTAGAATATTAATTGATATGGTAAATGCAATACTAAACTTTATTAACGACTTATTTTAATTTAAATCAGATTCTTTATAAAGATTATAATAAAACACCTTATGAATTTTGAAAAAAATATAAAATCAATTTGGAGTATTTAAAAGTTTGGGATTATTTAGCTAAAATATTTATTCTAGAATGTAAAAGAAAAAAATTGGATTTGAAATTGTAGATAATGTATTCATTAGATATTCTCTTAATAGTCTTACTTATAAATATTCTTATTATTAACTTTGATATTAGTGATATTTATATTAATATAATTATGGAATTTAGAGATGCTATAGTTTTTGAAGATAGATTTTCTATGAAAAATTAGATTATAAAATCTATTAATCAAAAGTATCTTCAATAAAAATTCTATGATAAATAATGATGATATTATTTTAACTAATAAAAATGAGAAAGAATTAGAAAAAGTAAAAGAATTATAAAAGAAAAAATTTAAGTGATGATTTTTATTTACTTTTAACAAAATATTTATTTAAGAAAATGATCCAACTACTTTTGATGAAACTATGAATTCTATAGATCTACCATTTGGAAAAGAAGCTATTAATAATGAAATAGATTCTATCTTATCGAATAAGATTTGAGCATTTTGTGATTTACCTCATGATTATAAAACTATTTGATGTAAATAAATATTCAAAAGAAATTAAAATCAGTTGGATATATATATATATATATATATATAAAGCAAGATTAGTAGTCAAATAATATACACAAAAAATGGTGTTGATTATTCGATATTTATTCTACGATTGTTAGAATTTTTTACTATTCATTTATTTTTAGTTTTATCTTTAGCATATAATCTAGTTATACAACAAATGGATGTAAAGAACTATATTTTTAAATGATTATTTAGATGAAATAATTTATATGAATCAACCTAAAGATTTTATAATAAATTGTTAAAAAATTAGAGTTTATAAAGTAGTAAAATATTTATTTGGATTAAAAGCTCTTAAACAATAACAAGAAAAATTTGATAAAATAGTATTAACATATAGATTTTTGATTAGTAGTATGATAAATGAGTTTATATTAAAGTTTTTGATCATGATTATGCTATTTTTTGTTTTTTATGTTGATGATATTTTAATTTTTGGTTCAAATCTAAATATTATAAATAATATTAAAGAGTTTCTATCAACCCAATTTGATATAAAAGATTTAGGTGAAACTACTATAGTACTAGGTATAAAGAATTATAGAAATGCAAATAACATTTATATTACTCAATCACATCATATTCAAAACTTCTTAAAAATTTTAATTATTAACTTACATCTTACAAATAATTTAGGTGATATTGTATCATAATTAAAACATTCTTAAACAATAGGTTGTCTTATGCATCTAATTATTCTCGACACGATGCTTATCTTTGAAGAAAAATTGAGATATTCTAGTAAGCTAATGAAACTCATTGGAAATCACAAGAAAGAATTTTAAATATTTAAAAGCCACAATAAACTATTGCATTCATTATAGTAATTTTTTATAGTCTAGAAGGATATTATGATGCTAGATAGATTGGCGTCACCGGTGAAACAAAAGTCACTAGTGGTTATGTCTTCACATTTTTTTGTGTGCAATATCATTAAAATATACTAAATAAGCATTAATATATAGATCTACTATACAAGTAGAATTTATAGTACTTGATCTTGCTACTTTTGAAGTCGGTGACTTAAAAAAATATTAATTTATTTACCTTGTATTGAAATATATATATATATATATATATATATATATATATATATATATATATATATATATATATATATATATATATATATATATATATATATATATATATATATATATATATATATATATATATATATATATTATTTTAATAAATTATGATAATCAAGCTATAGCAAAATGTATGTGCAAAATGCAATGATACAAAATATCATATGAGAATAAGTAATGATTATTTATATGAATTAAATAAAAGAGGTATTGTTTTATCATTTTATTTGCTCGAAAAAAATATTGCAGATCCATTAACAAAAGGGCTCAGAAAGACTTTTATATTAAAATCATTAGAAGAGATGGGGTTAATATAGACATCACGTAGAAACCCAACCTTTAGATTGGAAACACCATAATAAAAGGTTCAATATGATAAAAAATGAAGGATCGAATGACTTATAAAAGCATAATTCTAAATATTTTAAATATCATCCATATATATATATATATATATATATATATATATATATATATATTTGTGATAAACCCAATGAAAATGAGGTTAAGCTATAGCTCTTAATGAGATCAAAGGCAAAAATTTTGTGAGATATTATAATTACAATATTTTGGAGATCTCACCTATATAAGTGTTACAGTAATATCTTTGCTATAGTGAGATCTTAAGAATAAAAAATACTTATGAATTGAGAAGAAAGCACATGTCCTTTAAAGCACACAATTGAGTAGAATTTATGGTTTATCTCATCATATGTATATCAAATGATATAATAATTTATATACTTAGTTCAAAATTTCAATTACTATAGTATTTATTATTATTAGATTTTGGTTATACTAAGTAAAAGTTCAAACTTCGGAAGGTACTTTCATCAAATGCATGATAATAGATAGATAGATTATCTAAAGTAATAGCTAGTAACGTATAAATCATAATTATGTGATTTAATATTCGCTTTTATAGTTCACATATAAATAGATGATAATGTGAGCTTGAATAACATGAGAAAAATCTAAATATTCTCTCTTTCTTTTTCATTCACATATTTCTTGTCAATCTCATAATCTCATTTTGGGCAATAAGAGATTAGTTTGAAATTTTGTCGATTACTCATGGTGCACGTCGATCAAGGTAAGAGAAAGATTGTATCTGAGTAGAAAAAGAAATCATGATTGCAGGCTTGATCTACTCTAAAGATATTGTCATCTCCATTCCCGTCCCAAGCTATTTCAATCTCATTACTTTTATTTTTTATTGGCTTAATTATGTTAAATTTATTTCTTAATTTTCAATTTATTTTCTTATAGTTCTAATAGTTAGTACCTATAGTGATTAATATTAAAATGATAAATGCTTATTCATGATAAATAGTATAAAATCACAAGCACTAGTCAATAGGTGTAGGGAACAATAGATTGACTCGAAGTATTTAATCCATCTATACATATAGCAAGTCAAGCATTCCATAACTCTAAACCAAATGTATACGCGTGATCAAAGTGTTTTCAAGCTTCTTATCAGAAACATGTGTTAGCTTTGCTTTGATAGTTTTTTCTTATAATATGTGAAATCATGTGTTCAAATAATTTTTCAAATATGGCTAACCTTTGAAGCTTTGGAATCATATCAAATAATTTAGTGTGAATCCTTTTTGATATAGATGAATTGCACTCTCATTGAGCGCACGAAAATACTTATAGTCTTATCAAAAATAATGGGCATATGATCACATTTATTTTGTGATACATTTTACTTTTAAGAGTGAGAAATTAATTGATAATGCTTACATCCACCCCACAATCGATATTCTCTAAATGGTGAAAATAAAATTGAAATTGAATATCCTCCTCACTGAATATTAAAGTCCTTCATTTTACTTTTATTTAATTATACATTTATGCTATATATATATATATATATATATATATATATATATATATAGTAAAATCTGATATCATTCAAAGTGATAAAAGCATGATTATCGTTATGATCTTTGTATGTATTATGCATACAAAGTGATATCACTCTCTGCAATCAATAATATTATTTTAGATAGATTTTAATGTATATATATATATATATATATATATATATATATATATATATATATATATATATATGTATGTATGTATGTTCGGATTTGGGGACTCCTCTGCACGGAATTGGTGGACTAGACATACAACAGGTGGGGAGTTGCATAATGGCTTGCATATATTCCATGATTCCAGTCAGCTTAATGGGACTAGTGATGAGATCATCCACCATACTGATTTGATATGATCAGAACATAGTCCAACTGTGTTATACGGTTTAGATCGAGTGAGAAAAATGATATGTTACAGAAAAACACCTAATAATGAACTTCCAAGTACTCAGTGCGAGTAATTGACCGGTCGTTTAAGACCAATTTTATTTTTTTATTTTTTTATTTTTAATTTATTTTATTTTTTAATATTTTAATTTGAAATGAATATATTTATTAGTGATATTTGCTTTTGAAAACATTCCAAATATTAAAAATTATTTTGAATATTTTAAAATAAAAAGGCTTAAAATTACATTAAACAAATATATTTTTAAACATATTATAAAAATAAAAATAAAAAACATAAAATAAAATTGACGCGATAAAGAGGCCTTAAAGTTATTCGGACAATTAGTTTGATAATTGGATGGTCATGAGTCCTTAAGGATGTTCAGTAATTCAATACTGAAGGTCAAATTGGAGCGAACTCTTGAGCGATTTGAGGAGAGATATATAAGGGAAGCGACTTTGGGCTTCTTGGTGACATAAAATTTGGGAAGTTCTAAGTTTAAAGTTGCTGAAGCTGATATACAATTAACAATTTGTTGAACATATTTTAATTCCTTATGATGACTTGACTAAATAGATCTGGGGAATATATCTTATAATTTGTTATTAATAATTTATATAATAATATTATATTAATAAAATTAAAATATAATATAATATGCATTTGTAAAGAATAAATAGTTGCCATTTTTTAATATATATATATATATATATATATATATATATATATATATATATATATATATATATATATATATATATATATATATATATATATAATGATATTTTGACTAAAAAAGTAATCCTGACAGACCTCTAATTACTGAAGTTTGTTTTGATAAATATAATTTTAATTATTTACTACACACATTTAAAATATATATACAAAATTATCAAATTCATTTTAATCCAAATTTTATTCATAATATTTTAACTTTTTTTTTATTCTTAGGGCATACTCGGGATCAATTTAGTTCGTTTTTTTATTTCTATGTTATTTTCAAAAATATATTTATTTAATATATTTTAAAATATTTTATTTTAAAATTTTAAAATAAATCACATTTATTTTTAAAATTGAAATATTTATATAGATATTTTAATGTTTTTAACCATAACTATCAATTATATTTTATTTTGAATTAAAATATAAATAAAATATAATAAAAATATAAAGGAAGATTTGCATACATACTATACAATTCTTTTGTATTTGTATATTTAATATTTAAAATTAGATATTTATTTATCTAATATTTTTAATATTTAAAATATATATTTTATTTTTAAAAAGTGAATGATGATGATATTTTTGATGTGATATTAAAGATTATGATTATATATATATATATATTAAATTTTAAATATTAGATATGTAAATACATAAAATTGTGTGATATCTAATAAAATATAATTATCAAAACGGCCCTTATCTCGTTCAGTTTTCATTGTTTTAGAAGCGCTCAGCATATGATTTTAATTTTTTCCCCATGCAACGTGCTTCCACATTATCTTGGCTCAAACTATGTTCCACGCTTTTGTTTTCGAGAACAAATTATATGTCTTGTTCATATCAACGTACAGATCGTCTCATGCAACCTTGTTGCTGAATCCCTTTATTCAACCCCATAATTTAACTACCAAAAGCTCGTGAAATACTAGGCCAAACGCATTCCATATATGATAATTTAAACAAGCAACTTTATTTCATACGATCATTCATACTACGACAACACAGTTATAAAAGGAAAATTAGCTTGCGTTAGGCAATAGCACCACAGTTGTCATCGCCAATTTATTCAAAATATATTAAGAATACTTCCTCTCTGTGATATTAGCCTTCATGGATACAGTTCCTTGAGCTTGTTCTGCGCAGCGCCAGACGCAGCCGCCGTGCCGTTGCTGTGAGGGATGACGACAACAGCAGCATTGCCGACGTTGGTCCCAGTCGCCCAAATAGCGTTGTTGGAGCTGTCGTAGATGACGACGTTACGATCTCTCTGGAGGATGAGATAGTAGTTATCGTTCTGGCGGTTGGTGTTGCTTGCCCAGATAACACTGCTGCCACTGTAAATGACGAGGTTGCCGTCGGTCTGCATCGTGACGACGCAGCCGGAGGCTTTCCGTTGGTCCCCGTCAGACGGCCCCGTTGTTGTCATAGAGGACGAGGTTGCAATCCTGCTGCATGGTGAACAAGTAGGGGCCTTGTGCTAGGGACTGTCCCCCTCAAGGGACTGGCCTGCGTTCAGGCGGTCGTCGGCGGAGACGGGAGTGGTTAGGAGGCTCAACAGCGCTGCCGCGGAGAGGAGGAGGAGGGCTGCTGCTGAGCTGGTGGAGGAGGCCATGGCTGTGTTGATTAGTTCGGAGTTTGGGTATTGATTTACTTGGTTGAGGTGAAGGAGAGTTGGGTCTCTACTTATAGTGGAGCCTCACGTACAGGACGCGCAGGGTACTGAGTGAACCCTGGGATATGAGTTTTCAACCAAAATAAATAAATAAAATACTGAGATATATCGTACGGGATGCAAATTCTGCTGCGTGTATTGGGCCGCATCTGATTAGCGTTTTATCGTATCATAAGTTATTCTTTACAGTAATACTAATATTTGAAAATATATTATTACATAGAGCGATTTCTATGTATATTATTGAATTTTTATTTATATATTTATAAAATAATTCTTTACATTTATTTTTATAACATCTCAAATTTTAAATTACATTAAAAGAACTAAGAACGTTTAGCTAATTTAAAATAACTTTTATATGTAATTTAATACATATACAAATATATTCACATTATGTTCCCTGCCTATAATATAGAATTTATTAATCTATCACGCACTGTTTTCATCTACTTTAATATTTTAAGTAAATATAAGTAATAATATTGTAAGCCATGTATTTTTTTTTTTGAATAAAATCTTTTTCCCAGGGATGCAGCCCATTAATTAAAGAAAAAATAATTTTCTATTATTAAAATTCGAGCTATATATTTTTCGATTTACTGTTGATCATTAAAAAATCATAATTCCAGGAACAATTTTGGATTTTCGATTTTTTATATTTTTTATTATAAATTTTTTTTATATATATTTTTCAAAATCATAATTCCAGGAACAAATTTCTGAATAGACCCTTTCTCCCAAGGTACCAATATGTGTGAATAACTTCTTTTTATTCAACTCAGTTCAACGATGGTGGTTGAAACATCAACAATTTCTTGGTAGTAGTTGACCTTTCTCGGTTGGTCGAGGCGGAAGTAGGTTCTCTCCCCAGATTCGATTCTGTGCAATCTGCTTAAGAAAAGTGAAGAAAAAAGATTCGAGATTTCTGGAGATTAGTCGTGCAAATCATCTTCAGTGAGTGAGATCATTGACCTCGTCATCAAAAAATAAAAAATAAAAAATAAAAAAATAGTAGTTTATAAGACTTAAATTACCCAAAAAAAAAAAAATAAAAATAATAAATAAAATTAGTATTCTTCTTTCCATGTTCCGTAAAACTCTTCTTTTAGGAATCTCATGCACGGATGATATAAAGCGTAATTTAAAATATATATATTTATATACACATAATATATAAAATATATAATAATCAAGAAGATCTGTATTCTATACTTTATGCAATTATGATATTTACTAATTTAGTTGATAAAATCTTTGAAAATTATAGCCACTTTGTATGATTTGAATCCCTCCAATATGTATATATATATATAACTTAAAATTTATTATCAAAATATTAAATGTAAATATCATTTATATCATAATAAACCGTAATTCTCAAACTTTGAGATGAAAGAAAAGAAAAGAAAAATAAAATTAAGAGCTAGCCTACCAAAGAAACGTGCTTGCTTTAAAGAGGAGTAAGCAGCCTCTGATAAGACAAAAAATCAAAACTCCCAATCTAACGTTTCTCCACGTCATACTACATCAATTAATGATACATAACATGGTGCCTTCTCTAAAAGGATTCCTCTCTCATTTACAATTATGGAATGAAACGAGTGGTGGAGACTGATCACGGAACTGCATTAATTCATGGAAGGTCAGAGAGCCATCGCTCCAGCTCACAGCCACCGATAATAAAACTTCGTTGGCTTTACATGCGTTAAAAGGCTGCTGCCTCAATAAGAATAATTATAAAATCAATTAAAACATTAATATAAAATATCGAAGATTAATATGCATAAAAAAATCAATAGAAATACTTTTAATTATATTTTAAAAAATTAAATAAAAATACATATTCGATTTTTTTAAAATAACAATAATTTAAAATAAATAAATCCTTTTTAAAAATATCCATCTTTAAAACAAATTATCACCTCACCTTTTTAAATAAAAATATTCATATTTTATAAATATAAAGATTTGATATTTCTAATCTAAAGGTAAATTTAACTTAAAATGAGAGAATAAAATCAAAATATGAATCACATGATAAAGATATTTATTTTAATGTATAACAAAGAATATGTTACACAAGAGTATATCTTAATAAAATACTTTGAGTTCATATTTTAAAATAAATTCAAAGTAAAGCGTGAAGTTGATTCGATAAATATAAAACTTACACATAAAATCGACAAAATGTTCACATAGATTTAAGTTTTGAAAAGAAAATTAACCTCAGTATACATATAAGTCACTCATTAATTTGGACTTTTCTTATATTTTGGCAATATTATTTTCATGGGAAGCCAAAATTATTATTTTTTACTTATTAAAAAGAATTAACCAAGTTATTACATGGGCCATGTCATATAAAACTTGAGTTAACTAATGTTTGGCAAAATACAAGTTTTCCTACCTTAATTTGGGTCTATAGTAAGTGGAGTTTGATTTATTTGATTTACACCCAAGAATAGTAACTATGTAGATTAATGGCTATATGCAAAACGACTTATTTTCTTTGCACTTCTTTCGTCTAATGTATTGTTTTAATTTTGTCTTTCTAAAAGCTTATTTTATAACTTCGAGAAATACATATTCATCGATGGAATACACATACAAACAAGATTTTGCAAATTAATTTAACTTGTGAAAGCGGTTTTAACTGGATTACAAAAGCAACCTATTTAACATGTCCAAAAAATACCATTTTGTAAGTTAAAATTTGGCTAAAATCATGCTCAAATCCTACAAATAAATAGCCACGGTATAATGGGATTACAAAGTTAACTTGTCCAAAAATCTTGTTTGGTTTGGATTTAAGTTAAATCGGCTTAAATCCTCAAATTGAGCCAAACAACCACCTTTAACGGAATTAACTTGCCTAAAATATCGTTTATAGATTTAAGTTAAATGGCTTAAATCTAGCTCAAATTATGCGTAAAATAGCCCCGGAATTGCACATGGATATAACTTGCCCAAAAATCCGCGTTTGGTGCATTTAAGTTAAATCTAGCTTAAATCTGCTCAAATCTTGCGGTCAAACAACCCCTTAACTTGCGAAAGAGACTTTAATGGATTACAATTTACAAAGGCAACAAATTTAACTCATCCAAAAATATCGTTTGGATGGATTTAAGTTAAATCCAACTTAAATCCCACTCAAATCCATAAGCAAAACCCACGTAAACGCATAAGTAGTGATTCAATGATGTAGAATGAGAGGAAATGAGTTACCTTAGGACTTCATTCCTTTTTTACTCCAACGCGTGGAGTAGAAAGATGAGGGTTTCAGCGACAGAAGGAGGATTTATGGGTTTTAGACAACAAAAATTGTAAGGAAGGTGGGATACTGAAGGAAGGAAAGAGAGGGTTACCTTAGCCGACTTTAGGCAGTGAGTCCAAGTCGGTCAGATGATGGATTCAGATGTAGAGAAGAGAAGCGAGGGTGGGAGAAAAACCATTTTATCCTAAATAACACTAAATCATTATCCGTGTGAACTTATCTTGGGGGGGCGGGGAGCGTGCCCCATTACTCCTCCTCAATCTCAAATCGTTGTTTTTTTTTTGGAAACTTTTGTTTAAATTTTGAAAAATGATGAGAAATATTTTATTAAATATCTTTGGAATTTTTATATTGTAAGAAAAATATTTTTTAGTAATGTTTTGTGGTAGAAAATCAGGTTGTGGTAGAGTAAAGTTTCTTAGCTTTTGAGTTCACACACATAGATGTTTGAAGAATTAATAAGAATACTCGAATTTTTATGTAGAAAAATCTCAAAAAGAGGGAAAAAACCATGAGGCTTAGCCCAGTAAAATATTCCACTATGTATCTATTTGAGTACAAAATTTTCTCGATAACGGATTACTGAAATTGCATGAGAAGAAATGCGACAATCAATCAGCCTATATATCATGGTCGGTTAGCTTACTAGTGGTAGAAGATGATGGTGAATATCGGTCGGCCGACCGGATGTCATGTGGTGGTGACCGCGAGATGGCGGCGATGGTCGATGGCTGGACAATGGTAGTCGGCGGCCGGCGTTTGGTGAGCGGCGATGTGGTTTGATACGAATGCTGGCCTAATAGTGGTTGGCGCAATGCGGCAACGTGGTCGACGATGACCAGCGGCGAGATTGACGATGAGGATCGGTGGCTGGCGGTGTTGGCAACCAACGAGAGTGGTCGGCGATCATCGTGGTAACGCTTACTTGAAAATAGCAAATTCTTCAATGAAATTTGAGTCCATTAACCATATATTTTGAGAGAACAGTCTTCATGAGCACAATATTATGATCACGCAGCGGTGCGCTGGATGTCTGCATATCTGTAGCGCAAGGTTTTGGGGTTATGGACCCATCCGGACATTCTGGCTTACGGCGCTTCATGCTGCCATGGGTGAAGCTTGTGGTGGCGTCTTGAAGCGTGTGCATGGTAAACATCGATGAGGGTTTTTCCATTTTCCGTGATTTTCACCCATTTTTGCTATTTTTCTTTGATTTTTTTTGCTCTATGGGGTTTATAAAATCCCCTAAGGCCAAGGGAGAAGGCACACACCTCATATGCTCTAGTGTTCCTCTTCTTCTTAAGAGAAGGTCGGAGATGAGGCCCGTAGTTCATGAGGCTTTGGTTTTCCCTCGAAGAGGTGTCAAATGTCCTCCGTTGACGGGATGATCAAGGCGTAATTCATACGGCGAGCTCGATTTTCCCTCAAAGAGGCATCAACTCCTCATCTGGACCCGGCCGCTCTGGCTGCGGCGGCGCTGCTTATTTATTTAGGAAATTGGATTTCTTGAAACTCCAATGCATAGTTCAAGATAAGCCAAGATAAGGGAAATGTCGTTAGGAACCATCCATCAAACAACTCGAAAGTCTAGTAGATAATTTGAGTATCATTCTCCATGATGTTACTTGATGCCATTAACCTACATAGTAGAGGTCGAATCAAATCCGAGGATTTTTGACCCATCCGAGGTTGTTTGTCAAAGTGTTACTTGATGACATTAACGTGTGAAAGAGGTCCAATCAAATCCCCTTGGGATTGATCATATCGGCCAGACACAATGTGAGTTGTCGTTTCTTAAATAGGAAGATTGAAATGAAGAATATCATTTATGTGTAATAAGCTTGAAAGAAAAACTATAAATTTATTACTTTGATAAGATCGGTGATACAATCATAAGATGATTTTAATACGGATATGAGTTTGAAGGAAATGACAAATGAGATAAAATAAAATTGCAATAATTATGCAATAGGAATTGATAATATTTTTGGAGATTCTCGATTCTAGGTTCGAGGTAAAGTTTTTTCCTCAGATCCTTGAGCTTGAATATTCTGGCTTACTATAGCTATAACTACATATGTGCCATCCAAAAGAGGTGAGAGTTTATTGCGTTGAGGGCCTTTTACGACTTGAGACCAAGTCCATATATATATTGGACGAGGTTTTGCTCTTACGTTGAAGTGACAAGCTAATGGGCGATCAGAAGGGGCCATGTCACGAGTTTTGGAGTAGGTCCAGTCTTTGTCAGTTTTCTTCATTACCATCATGATCGAATAATTGAACTCTTGGACTTGGAATCCAATATCTCGGTATAATAGCTTCGTAAACACAAGTCATATGGTGTCTCACCGTCGGGGTTCACGATGATGTAGTGCAGAAGCCCAAAGAACATTAGAAAGCTCATCAACCCATTGCCCCAGCTTCTTAAGGCGTGTTTTAGTCCTTTGAGTATAGTGGTAGCTTGATTCTCCATTAGTTTGAGGATGTGCTACTCTATATGCGGTGAATGTGAAGATCTTTGCAAAAGGTTCATAAAGACTTTTCCCATAAAATTGTCGGATGATATTTACGGGAAGAAGATCGATATCTTATATTTTTCAAATAAATTGTTTAGCATTTGCCTCGTGATTTTAGCGTGGTTCGCTTCCACCCATTTAGTGAAGTAGTTGACTAAAATGATAAACTGTTCGATGCTATCGAAAAATATCCCATGATATCAATTCCCCGAGCAAAAGGTCACGGGCTTTGAAGGGATGAGAGCTCATATCGAGAGAGGTTAGAGTGCAACAACTTGCACATTTTTTGTAAACTCTAAGGCATCTTGTTTCATCGGGCCAATAGAACCCTTGCCTTATAATTTTAAGTTCTAGCCCTTCCTCCTAGGTATTCTCCACATATTCCCAGTGAACCTCTCTTAATGTGAATCGGCCTCACGGTGAGAGGCATTTCAAGTATGAGAAAATCTCGTTTGTATAGTTCACCTCATAATAATAAAGTTTGAAGCTTATCTTGAGATGAGTTGTAGCGTTGGGTCTTTAGGAAGGGTCCCTTCTTGTAGAAAAGACAGGATGAGGTCCATCCATGAAGGTTCTTTCATCTCATTAATTTCTTGTATTACCCATGACCCTTGGATATTAGGATAATATATTTCTTCAACATGCTTTCTCTTAAATAGATGTAGGCAAGCTTAGCGAGCTTCTCGAGTATTCTTCTCTCCATGTGAATTGTTTGATGTGTCTTGAAATGGACAAGAAGTGATTTTACTAAGTTGAGGCATTGTACCGGTGAGATTATGAGTATTAAAGTTTTCTTCAACTGGAGGTGACAAGTGAGAGTGTGGATCACTAAGTCTTGAGCTTCACATCGATGGCGAGTCTCAACCCTACGATGAGAGCCTCATATTCAACCATATTATTAGTTGCAAGAAATTTTAGGCAGTCCATACTCAGGTATTATCTTTGGGGAAATAAGTAAGATTCCTGCTCCCAGTATGTCAGCTCCATCAACATAGAGGGTCCATTGAGGAGAGGAAAGGTGTGGTAGATAGCTTATTTGGAGTTAGGGCATTCCACTATAAAGTCTACTAGTACTGAGACTATATCGAGGCAGGTGAATGAATGTCAAACTCTCCCAATTCTACCATTTAATTAACCTCCCGGATGCCTCTAGTTTCGTAGAATGACCCTTAATGGTAAATGAGTATAAATGCCGATAGTGTGAGCTTGGAAGTATGGATGCAATTTTCACGCTTAGAAAACTAAAGCTAGAGCCACCTTATCGCTAGTGGATAACTTTTATATCGAGAGAATTTTGTGACATAGTAAATTGGTTATTGTATCTCATTTTTCTTTTCGATTGAGCTTATCGCATGGGAAGAGATTGTATAACATCTCTCCTTGAATAGACTTGGATAGGGGTGGAGATGCTACATACTCTTTTAGTTGCTCAAAAATAGGACATTCATCAATCCACTAAAAATTATATTTTTAGCTCATTTTAATATTTTAAAAATGACAAGTATTTATCCCAGGTGGGAAAGCGGGATAAGGCAATCGTCCATTCAAAGCGTTGAACTTCTTGATATTCTTGGAGGAGTCATATCTTTGAGCATTGATTTTCTTGGGATTGGCCTCTATCCACGGTGGGTTACCATAAACCCAAGAAATTTTCCTAACGTAACCCCAAAAGCACACTTGGTGGGTTAAGTCCCATGTTATAACGTTGAAGAAGGTTAAAGCATATTTCTAAGTCGAATATCTTGTGATTCTTCCAAGATTTTACTAATATGTTATCCACATATACCTCCATTGTGCGGCCTAATAGGTCTTTAAAACCTTATTCATAAGGTGTTGATAGGTAACCGATTTTTTAATGACATAACTTGGTAATAGTATAAACCTTTATATGTTTGAAATGTTGTGGCTTTTCATCCATTGGGTCTATTTTTATTTGGTTATAACCGAGTAAGCATCCAAAAAAGCGAGCATTTGATGTCCAAATGTAGCATCGACCAATTGATCAATTCGAGGAAGAGGAAAACTATCTTTTCGGGCAAGCTTTGTTAAGGTTGTCAATACACATTCTCCATGTTCCATTTGTTTCTTAACCATGATAACATTTGCTACCCATGTAGGGTAATGTTTCCTCTCATGAATCCGCGGAGCTTGTTAACTTCTTGTTCAATAGCACAGGAGGCAAAATGCAAAACTCCACTTCTTTTGGATGATCGATTTGAATGTTGGATTAATCTTGAGGAGTGCATGATCACATTGAGGTTGACCCTCATATCCTCGGACTCCAAGCGAAGATGTCTTGATTTCTCAAGAAGTCTATGTAATTTTTCCTTTGTTCTTCCGAGAGCGAGATCGCCATTCGTAGTGGTTGGTCATCGATAATACAAGAGAGAGCAAGTCTTCAAGCTTTGGGTACTTCTTCATCTCTAAAATTAAAATTTTGATCGAAGGTCACGCGAAGGGGTGATTGAGCTTATCGACATAATATGATTGTGCATTTGATTTCCACAACCCCAACGAGGTTAGAAATTTCATCTTAAGATGAGATACTAAAGTGGCGCATCAAAATTGATTGGATGGGTCTTTAGAAGATAGCGTTATATCTTTGAATCGACTTGACCACCATGAATTGGATTGAATGAGTCACTTATCGAGGGAATTCTTTGAGGACAATAGGAAGGGTAATTGTCCTCTCTCTACTGGGCAATTATCAAATCCATAATGGTCTGCGTGGGTTGGAGCTTTTCCCCCAAGCCCATGCCCATGAAATGTGAGTAAAATAAGACATCAATAGAACTCTCATTGTCAATCAAAATTCTTTTAACATTATAGCATGGGTCACCCGTCCCTACGATGATAAGTGGATCTTGATGAGGAACATGGACTCCTTCTAAGTCCGAGTCATTAAAAGTGATGGAATAATCAATGATTTAACTTTTCGCTCTTGAGGTGGTAATGAGAACTTGATTAGATTGGTCCTCCTATGATTGTTTCAATTTTCTAACCTGCTTGATGACTATTTTATTGTTTCGTGATGATTGTCCTGGTTGCCCCAATTGGAGTTATATTTGTTTGAGTTGATTAATTCTTCACAAATCGGCGTAGATATCCTTGTTGAATAAGCCTCAATTTCTTCTTTGAGTTATTTGCATGCCTCGAGTATGTCCACCGCGTGACAATATTGCTCTTGATTTTTCTTTTGGTTTGGATGTGGCCACTTGATGGTTTCTTCTTTCAAATAGCCATCGATGTTAACACGAGATGTATTCAGGTGTGTATTCCTTTTCTCATGGTTCACGTTGATGGGTGGAGGGAGATCACTTGCCTTATTTTGATGTCCATTCCCTGGGCTCTTACGTTTTCAGATTGCTCAAATTATTTGCGATGGGCATTAATAGCCTCATCGGAAAAAATTTGTTCTTCCACGATGAACCAAGTCGGCATATGAAGCACGTATCTCGCATCGATTGATGAGTAAAAGGCCGGATGGAACCTCAGGAAAACTCCTTTCAATAGTTCGGGCTTGTATGGCGAGCTTCTAAGGAGAACCTCTAAGTATTCCTTAATTGATTCACCCTCATTTTGATGAATGCTGAGAGATGGAATAATCTTTAATGATCCAGTTTGTAATGGCTTCATAAAATCTTGGCGAGTTCGTCAAAGGTATGGATGGATCCCCTTGGAAGGGAGTAGAACCAAGTGCGAGGAGAACGGAAAGCCCGACAAAATAGTGTGTCGAGTTCATTGGATATGCATGATGGTCCTGTAATGGTCGATATGTTCATATGGGTCGGATTACCCCATCATAAGGGTCGATGCTTGGAAGCTTGAACCCTGGGAATGGGATGTTGAAGAATAGCCTCAGAGGTGAAGACTCGATAGATGAGAGAGATGATTTCCATCATATAATGGAGTTCTTCTCGCATAAAGCGTTGTAATTATAACATGAGAAGTGGAGTCAACACGGGGCGAGCAAACGTGCTAATTGGTGGATTAGCACGGTTGAAATGCGTGATAGATGAGTAGCAGTATCAAGGAGATCATCGCATCACGGAAGTGGAGGAACTTGTCAAGGAGATTAGCATTTTGACCTCCCAACGATCGATCTTGGGGAAGATGTGTTTGCCGTAGTCGTGTTCTCATAAAAGTCGGATCATCTCATTTTGAGACTCCTCCATTCGGCGCACGATCTTCTAAAGAGATTCTCACGCCTTCACCGAGTCACGCTATCGTGGGGAAGGAGAAGGCTTGGCATCCTGGTTGATTGGTTTGAGTGGCGGGTTAGGCGGGAGGCTATTGTTAGTATTACTATGACCATGATGCGGTGTTCACAAAATTATGATTGAGGGGTTCCCTTCCCGCATTGCTAAATTGTTGCGTGATAGAAAACCAATTGCGGTAGAGTAAAAGTTCATGCCTTAGCTTTGTGAGTTCAACACACACATAGATGTTTGAAGAATTAATAAGAATACTCCATAATTTTTACGTGAAAAATCTCAAAAGAGGGAAAATCACGGGCAAGAAAAATATTCCACTGTATTTGAGTACAAAATTTTCCCACGGATTATAGAATTGAGAAGAGTCGACAATGAGAATCCCAATCGACAATAACTATATAGTCATGGTTAGTTGGCAGTTGTTAGTGGTACAAGATGATGAAAACAGCGAGTGGCGGCGCAGAGGTCGTCGTGGTAATAGCCGGAGATGGCGATGATGGTTACCACGGTGGCACGATGTAGTGGCGATGCGGTATGGCGTGATGGCCGGTGCAGTGGTTAGCAGCAATGTCCGGCGATGGCCCGTACGGTTGGCACGATGCAGTGGCGGTGGTCGATAGTGTCAGTGGTACCGCGCGAATCAGCAACGATGAGGATCGGCGGGCGGCGGCCGCGTGGTTAAACCGCGGGTGTCGGTGAGTGGTGACTGATTATGCTTGAAGGATTTTCGCTTTAGAGCTCTCTCTTCTCTTTTGCTCTCATGTGAAGAATTTATTTGATTAGAGGACGCGTTTATAAATACATGTAAAATCGAACCACTCCACTCCATGACTCAAAATGATTCCTTTGATCATTTGATGTATTTTAAGTATTTGAATGCTCAAATGAAGTCATAATTATGAGATCTTGGGCTTGTTAGATCCATTTCGTCAAAACGCCGATTTATATACACTCCATGTTTAAGATCTATTTAGGGATTTAACCGATATCCCAAAGTTTTCAATGATATTTTAAGTGTTTGATCTTGACTAGTTTCAACATAAGATCAACTTGCTTTTGACATCAAGATTGCTTTTGACTAGTAATATTTTAAGTGCCATATCAAGTAATAAGCCACATGTTCTTGGCTAATATGGGGAATTCATATGCAAATCATTAAAATTAAAATTTAATATTTATTTATATAATATTTTTAGTAATATATTCACAATAAAATGTATGTAAAAGGTTTTTTTTACTTTAATAAAAATGATAATATTATTGATGTTTTTAATAAGATGATAAAAAAATTAGGTATTATCTAAATGAATATTTAAAGTTAGATATTAGTGATATAAAGGTATAAATAATTATATGATATGTACGTAAATTTACTTAATGATTATCAAAAATTTTAAAGACGATCACATCCTTATTGTAATTTCCTGTTTTATTTTATAATTATGTTTGTTTTTAAAAATCTAAATCTATTTTATTTTTTATATTTTTATTATATATTAATCATTTTTTTTAGGAATGGGTATCCTAACACCCATCTTAGATGGGTGGGGATGTCATTATATTAATCACGAGTCCCACAGTATTCATCAGCATCAGTTAACTTTCCCACCATTATGAATTAGCTCTGAAAGGAATCGAGCACGGGGTTCGTCACGCCTCCAGAACTAAGAGATGATGGGTAAGTAGTTACTCTTAAGACTTAAATTACCTATATATGACCCACGCAGTGAGGGTGGGCAATTGCCCACAATCAATTTCTTTTATATTATAGTTTCTTTTTTAAAAAAAATAATTTTTCCTCCCCTAATAAAAAAATCTTGCCCAATAAAATCTTTTTTTATTTATTTTATTAGTTTGCCCACCCTAAAATTAATAAATAATAATAATAATAATTTTTGTTTAAAATTTTGATAATTAATTTGCCAAAATTACTCTTCGTTCTATGTCCCTGCCCAGATCCTCTTTCTTTTTTGGAATCTCATGCAGGGATGATATAAAGCGTAATTTAAAATCAGTTGTTGATTTCAGCTTGATCACATGTTGTGACAAATTTAACTAAGATGGTTTGAATAATAAAAACTTTATTTTATTTTTTGTTATTAAGCTATAATTTTTTTTCAATAATTAACTTTAAAAAAAATAGTTTTCAAAAATATTGAATTTTGAAGCATAAAGTAGATGTAAACTCGATTATATAAATCCCAGAACATTAACAATAATTCTTAAGATTATTATGATCTAAATTAGTTTGCTTTTAGTAAATCCAACTTTTTTAAAAAAAAAAATTCCATTTTTTCATACAATTCATTGAATAAATGAGTGCATTAATACAGATTTTTTTTTGTTTATTAAGATTTAAGTAAAATTTAAATTAGCAATGCTTTTAGTGTAAAATTGACGGCCTTCTTATTTATTTTAAAAAAATAAAATAAAGAATATACATGGGATTTTCTTTTAACCAGGCAAGGAATTGTCTTTGAACACATAAATAGTAGTCCTCATAAGATTGATTATTCATCTAAAAGTCATAAAGTAGGCATGATGTGAAAGATAATGCTTATGGTGGCAAGCTTTGTTGGGAATTTTTGTACCGTCGGGCCAGACATGAAGGGTGGTTATAATACATACGTAAACATCGATATTGTCCAATTACTTCGTTGCTTAAATGAAATCTACTTTCATGCACATTAACTTATTACAAGATTTATGATTTTATGTTCTTGTAGTGAAGAAAAAATATATATATAGTAGCTTTTTTTTGTCAATGAGAATAGATAAAACTGCTACCATTAGGTTTTAAAGTGAATTTAATCCAGTTTTCATTATGAATTTTTTTTTAGATTGAAGCGATTTTGATCACTGCTAGTGCCAAATGGCCAAAATCATTGCTAATTTAAAATTAAAATAAAGTAATTTTATTAAAATGATTATATATATACAAATAAATAAATCAAAATTTGCATTAACTTCTTGATTAATAAGCTACCTTCTCACATAGCTTCGAAGCTTACACTCTTTTCATCCGTCTCCTTTATCATTTTCATTCAAACAATTGTTGAATATTTGATTGCTTTCAGCATGTAGTGATTTTAACCAATACTAAATATCTCCGCCAGTGATTTTAATCGCTATTATATTCAACAATCTTAATAAATATTGTATTTATTTCTTAGAAGTGATTAAAATCATTGTAATTGGTGAATTTTGAGCAATTTTTTGAGCTCGAAAGCTGCCAGTTCATAGCTCAATAAACTCACATGAGCTCTTTAGTCGTCAATTTTGACTCTGCTCACTTACACCCATAGCTATCTTAGCACCATCAAATTTGAACTTTGATATTGTAAAATGAGCAGTTTTGCCAATTTAAATTGGGATCAGCTCCTTTTCATTTAGTTATAAGTTATGTATTTCTAATCGAAGTTTCACAAAATTAGATGTTTTAAGTAAAATCGGTAAAGTCTTTAATTTGAACTTAAAAAAAAAATACGATAATGCTTCCTAACTAGTTTAGGTATAAATGTTTCATTTTCTTATGATAATTATTGAAAAGCTAGCTCAAACATCTACAACTTCAATATATATTTTTTCCCTTTGTCAATTTTGATGCAAAGAATTACAGCTTTTGCACAACGTGAGAAATCTGAAACCTGAATCCAAAAATAATAATTTATTCTCATATATTCAGTCATAAATCTCTCATTTCAAGGTATACTCATTTAGTCTTAATATTTTCAGAAAGCTGGCTTCATCCTCTATAACTTTCATATTTAACACCTTGGTTGATTCTATCACAAAAATCACTGCAGTTTTGCTGCAAAGATAGAAATATTAAACCTAAATTTCAGAAATCATGACAACTCTTCTAGTTGATTATAACTCCCACATTGCTCATCTGAAATGATTTGAAATTTAGAGAATATCTTTTTTTACTTAATCCTCTATAATTTCCATACCCATAACTTCAGATTAATTTCAACCCTATACACTGTTTTAACTTCTATCTCAAACTTTCTTGAATATCAGTTCAGCAAGTGAACCGAATGAATCAAAATGAGATAAAGTGGATCTGATGGAACGTTATATCAAAAGCGGTCTTATCTTTTACGCCATACATCCCCATTTCCTACTTCTCCACTTAAAGAGCCACCCTTCTCCTCTTCTAAATACAACTTAGCCGCCCCTTAATTTGTCCTCATTAAGTCCAAGCTCAAACTTTAACTGGACAAACTAGCAATTCTCTTTACTGGCAATACGCAGATATAAATCAGTTTTATTCCGTTAAGCTTCTCATTAATTAATTTTATGGGTAGGTACGTACGTGGCTAAATCAGTTTCTAGAAATGAAAAGAAAAAAATAACAATGAATGCTTGCGTGCGGGAAGGCTGCCAAATTGATTTGGCTTATCTTCAGAAGTCCAAAAGTTGAGCTTAACTCCACCCTAAGTCATGCATCCATGTGCAAATATTAAGCTGAGGGTGACTATCACCACACATGAGTTGATTGCATGTGTGTCATTCGAATCTCTCCCATGTGTTCCTTCTTGCAATAATTAAGATGAAACTTGTATTTGAAGATGCGTATAATTAACCTTTACTTGTTATTAACAAGATGAAACTAGTTTCAAGACGTTTATAATCATTCAAATGATCATGCATTGTAATGCATTATCATGTTAACTTTCTTTTACTCTTAAATTACAATATATAATATAGATCGAACTTGTACCGTAGATTAAGTAAAATAGTGATGATGAGAATGGAGGAATTATGAATATTGCTTTTATCTTTAGAAAGTTGATTTCTCGATAATAATTAATATTCTTTAAAATATTTTTTTTTATTTTGGAAAAAAAAGTAATTGTTTTATCAGATAAATTTGCGTATTTTCTATTTATTTAATTTATGTAATTATTATAATATACTTTTATTTTTTTTAAATATATATTATTGATGCATTCAACAAATATTTATAATATTTATTTTTAATAATAAGCATTGATATGATCGAAAATTCCACTAGTTAAAGCATGAATCGGCAATCGATCATGAATCAAGCTACGAGATCAAGCGTTTATTATCAATCGAAAATGAAGTGTTTATAATCAAATCGGCGTCTTGAAAGGATATATAACAAGCCCAAGATCTCATAATTCGACATCATTTGAGCATTCAAATACACAAAATACATCATATGATCAAGGGAATCATCATGAGCCGTCCAGATGGAGAGTGGTTCGATTTTGCATATATTTCTGAGACGCCACTCCAATCTATAAATAACCCTCATTTCTCATATGAGGGGAGGTCAAGCAAGAGAGAGAGAGCTCTAAAGCTTGAAAATCCTCGCATAATCGTGCACTGCGGTGGACCACCCCGTTGGTTACCAATCACCGCGCCACGGCGTCATCACCCACCGCGATCCTCGCCAATCTCGTCGGTCTCCATCATGTCGACCTTCATCATTTCGGTTCACCATCATCTGCTATCACTAACAAGCAACTGACATTGACTATATACTTGTTGCCTAATTTTGGGATTCTCATTGTTAGCCCTTCTCATACAATTATGTAATCCCGTTATCGGAAAACTCCAAAATAAATATATAGTAGAAGCTTTTGGCTAGCCGTGATTTTTTCCCTCTTTTGAGGTTTTCCGCGTTAAAATTTCTGAGTTTTCTTGTTCACTCTTTAAATACATACGTATGTGTGTGTTAGATTTCACAACAAGGCTAAGGTGTAAACCTTACTACCATGGCGGTTTTCTAACGGTTTGATGTCTGTGGAACGATTCCCACTTTTTTTTATTTTGTATGGCGACCAAGTTTCCAACAAGATCAAAACCACCGAGGTGGAGCATTTCAAGCTTTTAAGGAGTGCTGGCGAAGATGAAGATTCATCCAAACTTAGATCCCGGGGCAACTCTTAATCTCAAAAGATTATCCAAATCAATATTCGATATCTAATTGATTATCGGTTAGAGAAGCAAGTCGTACCAATGAAAAGACCAAGGTTAATGAGCAACTTTGGCTACAACCACAAATGGATGTTTTGATTGTTATTCCATACAGTTAACGTCATCAAGTAATACTTTGACAAACAACCTGATAGGTCAAAATCCTCGCGGATTCAATTCGACCTCTTCCATACAGTTAACGCCATTCTCGACAAACAACCTGGATAGGTCAAAATCCTCTATTGAATTCAATTTCTTCCAGTTAACGTCGCCGGTAACACCTAGACAAACAACCTCGGATAGGTCAAAATCCTCGATTCAATTCAACCTCATCCATACAAGTTAACGTTATCGTAACACCACAAACAACCTCGGATAGGTCAAAAATCAGTAGCGAGACAATTAGACCTCTTCCATAGTTAACGTCATCGTAACACCACGAAAAATAACCTAGATAGTCAAAATCCTCGGATTCAACCTCTTCCACATAGTTAGCGTCGCCAGCAAAGACTCACAAATAACCTAGGTCAAAAGGTCCTTGGTGGACTTCGGCCTCTTCCACCAGTTAACGTCACCGGGTAACACTCGATAAACAACCTCGATATGTCAAAATCCTCGGATTCAATTCAACCTCTTCCACCAGTTAACGTCATCGGTCACACTCGATAAACAACCTTGATAGGTCAAAAATCATCACGCTGCCACTTTGCCGACCACCCGTTGGCCAACCACGGCCACGCGCGACCATCGGCAATCTTCCTGTCACCACCATCATCATCGGTCATCCCGCCGGCGCTCGGTGCCGCTACTGCGATTGTTACCGCTGCCACCACCCTCGTGTTGCCATCATGGCCGGTCGCCCGCTGACTACGGTTCGCTTTATCAGCTGCAATCTTCGGTCCCCTCCGGTCCTCCCGTGACTACTGGCGCTGCCGCTGCTGCATTGCCCCCCGTCGACGCCAACCACTCGATCTGCCGACCGTGCCGGCATATCGGTCACCTTCATCTGGTTCTCACCATTCTCGGGCCACCGGCCGCCACCATTGATTATTGCCGGTTTTCGCCTCGCTTGCTGCCGCTAACCACCATCGCGGTCACTGCTGGTCACCACCACACTATCGCCCGGCATTTTTGCGGTCACCATGGTTATTATCCCATTCTACCGATTACCGCTGGCTACGTTGATTCTGCTACCCATTGGCTGACCATTGTAGGCTGGTCCGCAACTACCGTCATCGCCTCATCGCAATCTCCCGGTCACCACCGCCGTCTGGTTAACCTCGCACCACCATTGGTCCGCCTGGACCGCCGCCACCAGCGTTGAAAGCATCGCCACCCGTCTGGGTTATCGTCACTTGATCGCCAACGGATGGTTCGGAGTCGATTGATGCCTCTTTCGAGGAAAACTATAGACGACGGTGTACCGCGGGCCTTGATTGCCTCAACCCGGACGGTCAGTTCACGCTTCTCTTCGAGGAAAAAAGCAGACGATGTTTGTACGCGCGACCACCTCCGATGACCTCTTCTTGAGAAGAAGAGGGACACTCCATCATATGAGTTTGTCTTCTCCTCTTTGGGGTTTTATAGACCCCTGGGGAAAAATGTCAAAATCATTCAAAACCATCCAAACCGCTCAAAATGAAATGGGAGCGGCGAAACGGGCGTTTTCGGACCGCCGGACTCGCGGCGCCGCCTTATCCAGCGGCCGCGCTCAGGCCCGTTCCCGCCAGCTCAAGCGCGACGCTGACGCTCCATAGCGACCACCGATCCGTTTGCCCCGCGTGGCTCAGCGTTCATCTCGGCATACGCCATGACGTGGCACGGCCTGTGTTTATCATCAAAGGTACGAGCGCTTCACATGCAGCATCATGGCATGGCTGGCGCTATGTATCATGAATGCCACCATGGCCTGATTCCCGGATGAGTCGTAATAATCGTGCAGCACCTTCACATCCAGAGCATCTACTTTCATGTCATAATCTTGTCTGAAAATTCTCTCAAAATGTGTGGTTAATGGACCTCAAATTTCATTAAAGAATTTGTTATTTTAATGTTTGACACATATTTTGGATGATTGAGATAATGTCATCCAAAATAAGGCAAGAGATATGACCAAAATTCAACGAGTTGAAGACGAATCTTGACGTCGAAAAAAATCGTCATGAATCAAGACTAAGATCAAGCGTTTATTATCAATCACTCTTAAACATGGAGTGTTTATAGTTCGGCGTCTTGACGGATATAACAAGACCAAGATCTCATAATTCCAACATCATTTGAGCATTCAAATACACAAAATACATCATATGATCAAGGGAATCATCATGAGTCAGTGAGAGTGGTTGGATTTTGTATGTATTCTGAGACACCATTCCTCCAATCTATAAATAGCCCCTCATTCCTCATGAGGGAGAGGCCAAGCAAGAGAGAGGAGAGCTCTAAGATTGAAAATCCTCCATAATCGTGCCACCTCTGGACCACTTGGTTACCAACCGCGACCGCCGTCGGCCATCGATCTATAGCCTTGCGGTCTCCATCATGGCTTCATCGTGGTTTCACTATCATCTACTATCACTAGCAACTATATAACTGACGTGACTATATATTGTTGTTGCCTAATTTTGGGATTTTTATTGTTACCTTCTCATATATGTAATATAATCGGAAAACTTGTACTCCAAAAATAAATATATAGTGGAAGCTTTTTATAGGTCCGTGGTTTTTTTTCCTCATTTCGAGATTTTCCAGCGTTAAAATTTCTAAGTTTTTTATTCACTCTTTAAAATCTGTGTGTTGGATTTCAATAAAAGGCATAAACTTTCAAATTGATTTTAGCACACAATAACATATTATGTTCCTTATCCTTAGATACTTATCGATAAATCATAGAGCAAGATTTAAAGGACTATGAGTCATTGGCTTTATCTGCGATATGGACAAATATAAATGCATTCATAGCTAGCTAAGAAAAAGCTATTTATGAATATTTCAAAAGGTACTTTTATTCATCTAGATAAAAAAAAAGTTATTTTGATTGTTTTTCTATTTGTTTATTAAGCAATTCACCATTTTTTTATTTTTGGTAAAGAGCAATTCATCTTTTAGAAAAAAAATTGTTGACTAACACGTGCGAGACATGGATAACAATTAATCTTTCAGAAGAGTTGCAAGTTTAAAAAAAGCGATATTTTAAACAAGCTTTTGAATTCAGCTTAAGTTTATTTTGATTATTTTAACAATTTTAATTTTATTTCGAATGATTATTTGTACTAATTTTTTATTTAATTTGTTTTGTTTTTTATTTGTATAATACATGCTATCAAACTGATGATTACATATTTATAGTTCATTTATGGTTAAATACAAATTTTAAAAAAGAAATGATTCGCCTTTTACTCCTCTAATTTAATAAAAAATAAAGAGAGTGTATCATTAGGGAGTCTTATGAAAATACAAAAAATTTATATCAGATAATCATCGTAAAAAAAATATTCAGGAGGATAGTTTTAAAGCCTTTTTTTCCTTTAAAATAAATGTAATATTAATTATTCATACATTACATTACAATCATTTAATAGTATATATAAATACTTCAAAATTCATCTTGGTAAAATTTTGATCAGAATATCTTTATAAAAATAAAAAAATTAAGATTGATTTCAAATTTGATAATTTTATTTTATAATTTAAATAATATCACTTTTGCATGATTATATAAACATAATGATCATTTTAAAATAAATTAAATACTATCACTTGTTTCAGGATCGTTGCAGCCCCGTGTTCAATTTCAGAGCTATGAATTCAATCAAGAGGTCTTAAATTTAACTTATTAAATATATAATATGTATATAAATTTACAATTAAATTTATTCAAATATCTGAAAAAAATACACTTTCAACAACTACCAAATTCATTTAGATTCGCTGCCGCCGGTCCTTTTTTTTGCTGGAATAAAAAAATAATAAATAATAAAAGTATTCACTTACATATAATTGTTATGTATTTATATATTTAAGATGGTGCATTTCTTATCTTGTATAAAATCAAATGATGCATATCACATAGCAAGGTTATTCTTTAGAGATTGTTGGGTTACATGAGGTTTCGCATAATTTATGATAGAGATATTAAATTTGTATCTTATTTTTGAAAAGCTATATGAAAATTAATGAGAACATGATTGAAATTCTTCTTTGTATTTCATCTACAGATCAATAAATAAACAAATATAGTCAATAAACCTTAGAAAACTTATTGAAATGTTTAGTTAGAAAGAACTTAAAAAATTGAAATTTAACTTTACCTAAATTTAAATTTTCTTTAAATAGTACCATTTTTAAATCAACCCAGAAATCATATTTTGAGATAGTTTATGGGTACAATCCTAAGATACATGTTGATCTAACAAGCA
This sequence comes from Cymbidium sinense, assembly GCA_021442155.1. Lineage (NCBI taxonomy): Eukaryota > Viridiplantae > Streptophyta > Magnoliopsida > Asparagales > Orchidaceae > Cymbidium > Cymbidium sinense. Next base: position 6,049,978 of record CM038230.1, read on the forward strand.
CAACTTTTCATGTATTTTCTAATTTAATATATATAATTCCTTGTGATTTTCATAGCCTTCATGAAGACATAAAATAATAATTATAAATATAAAATGCTAAGTAAATTGAATAAAAGAGCAAAAAAATGTTTTTAAGGAATTTGATGTAGGTGATTTTGTATTGGTATGCAACTACCCTAAGATAATTTTGTTGGAAATATATGAAGATAAAAATAAATTTATCGATCTCATGTCAAATCATTAGAAGATTTAATCGAGCGTGCCATAATCCTTGGAAGAGCTATTGCATAAATTTTGGCTTGAATCCATGGAATAGCTATTGTGAGAATTTTGGCCATCCACTTCAAAAATGGTGTTCTTGAGAGAGAGAGAGAGAGAGAGAGAGAGAGAGAGAGAGAGCCTTATTTTCACTCTAGATGAGATGTGAGGAAAATAAGAACCCACCATTTAGAATTGGGACTATGACCCTACTTGAGTACATTTTATTTTATTTCGCCCATCATAAAATTAAAATAAAATGTCCAATCTACACATGATAATTCCATACAAAATTAATAAGATACCTCAAAAGCCTAAATATTATTAATCTTTATTTGATCACAAAATTAATAGGCTTAAAATAAAATAATACCTAATGTATAATTAAATTTATATGTGAGCCCACATTTAAAATTCCAAACAATCTCCCACTTGGGCCACATATATTGTTTAACAATTTTACATTATTAAATATTTTAAGAGCTCAATATTTGCTATTTTCAAAGAAGAATATCTTTAATGTCGATTCATTAATCATATTGACATAAAATAAAATGATATTTGTTATAATTTTTTATAATAAGATCCATCATGATCACTAAATCAATATGATTAATGACATAGATCAAGTATAGATGTGTAGCATGAAAATTTCATGTAATGTGATCATATATCATGCCTATTTTCAACTTGTCCTATATTATAACTCAAAAGAGTTATAAATATAGTTTTTTATTTATGCTAAACCGTAATTGCATAACTTTAGTTTTTTTAATTATAAGATAATAACAATACTTTATTCGATGGAAAATATATTTACAATCATTGAACATCATAAGTAAACTCCACTATACTAGTACATCATTAAAGTAAATCACCCATATGAGCCACATGTTCATGAAATACTTTAGGTGTTAAACTTTTTGTAAGTGGATCTACAATTATAAAATTTGTATTAATACTTCAATAGATACTTGAGAACTCGAACTCTTTCTTTTACAACAAGAAACTTTATGTCAATATGCTTTAATTTTGACGAACTCTGTTATTCTTGAATACAACTCGGTGGCTATTATCGAATTTATTTTTAATGGTCTCTATTCCATCAAAAATATTTAGCTCGATGATAAAATTTCACATCATATTCCTTGATTTAATGCCTCAGCTATAAATTCTACTTCTATAGTAGAAGAAGCTATGAGTGATTATTTAGTACTTTTCCAAGATATAGCTCCTCCAAATAATAAGAAAATATAACCTAAAGTGGATCTTCTAATATCGAGAACCCGACATAATCGAGTACCCCATGATCTCTAAATGATCGATCTCATATGTGAACATAAAGTCTTTTGTTCTTTTAGATATCCCGTTTCATACTTTCCAATGATCAATTCACTGGGTTACTTAAATATTTTCCAAGCATTCAAATAATATGCAATGCGGGATATGTACAAACTTGAGCATACATAAGACTCCCCATAGATGCATAAGGGATTTTTTCATCTATTTCTTTTCAAGTTCATTTCTTGGATATTGAAGCAAATTGAATTTATCACCTTTAGCAATGGGTGTATCTCTTGGTGCATAATTTTTTGTATCAAATCTACTAAGCACTTTATCAATATATGTCTTTTGTGATAAACCAAATATACAATGAGAATGATTTCGATGAATTTGTATACCCAACACAATTGAATCATTCCCAAGATCTTTCATTTCAGATTTATTTGAAAAAATTTTCTTAGTTTTATGCAAAAGCTTATATCGCTGCTAGTAGAATATCATCAACATGTAGCACTAGAGCGATGACTTTACTCATACGATTTTCTATAAATACATTGATCAATAATATTTTCTTTAAAACTAAAAAAAGTAATCACTTGATCAAATTTCTTATACCATTGATGGGAAGCTTGCTTTAAACCATATATATAATTTCTTTAATATACATATCATGTTTTTTGAATTAGAAGATTGAGAATTTTCTAGTTGCACCATATATATAATTTTTCAATATCACCATTGGGAAATGACGCCTTTATATCCATAATGTAACTCTAAATAATAATGAGCTACTAGTGACATAATGATTCTAAAAGGATCTTTCAAGAAAGCGAAAATTTCTTTATAATCAATGCCTTCCTTTTAAGTGAAATCTTTAGTAACTAGGCGTGCTTTATATCTTTTCGACATTACCTTTTGAATCTCGTTTGGTTTTAAAACTCATTTACAACCAATGGATTTTACTAATTTAGGTAATTATAAGATCTCAAATATTATTGTCTTTCATTGATTTCATCTCATCCTCAATGGCTTCTATCCATTTGTGGGAGTTGACACTTTGTTTGACTTGAAAAAGATTGGATCACTTTCCAATCTAATGTCAAACTCATATTCTTGGAGATACACAACATAATCATTTGAAATTATTGATCTCCTCTCCCTAGTGGATTTTCTTAATGACACTTCAATTTGAGATTGTTGTTATTTCTCTGAGTGGGAGTTAATTCAAAATATTTTGATTATCTATTTACATCTTGAATAATGATAAAATTATCTAAACATTTTTCATTGTAACTATAGGAAGAGTAATAAATTACTCTTCAAATATAAAATTCTTAGGTTTATTACTCTATCACATTCTTACTCAATAAATTTAACATTGTCCTTGAAAAGGATTTATTTGAAGACTCATAAAACTTAAAATCTTTCGAATCTGTATCCAACAAAATAACAACTAATAGTTCTTGAGTCAAACTTTCTTTCATTAGACTTATATGGCCTAGTTTTAGCTAGACATCCCTAGACATGAAGATGCCTATCTGGGCTTCTTCCCAATCCATAATTCATAAGAGATTTTTAGCGCTTCACTTGGAACTCTATTAAGTATCTAAACTGTAGTCTTTAAGGCTTCTCCCAAAGTGATTTTGATAAGGAAGAATAATTTATCATACTTCTAACTATATCCATAAGGGTTAGATTTCTTCTTTCAACTACCATTTTGACTTGGAGTTCTTGGAATGACGTATTGAGAAATGATGCCCACATTCTAAATATTTGACAAAAGCTGAATGTTGTTGATATGATTCATCATATCATCATAGTATTCACCACCCGGTTAGATTTGACTACTTTTTCTTTCAAAGTTGATTTTCAACTTCATTCTTAAAATTTTGAATACATTACAAGTAGAAATCAAGTATAAGTACCAATAACGAGAATAATCATCTATGAAAATAATGAAATATTGTTGGCCATTACAAGTAGGCAGAGAATGGATCACAAATATCGTATGAATTAAATTCAAGATGCTTAAACTCTTATTTGCACCAATTTTCTTGATATTTATTTTTTGATACATTATATCTGAGTTTATCATCGAAAAATTAAGAGAATCAAGAATTTCTTCTAACACAAGTCTTTCAATTCTATGTATAGAAATATATCCTAAACGCTTGTGTCATAACATATATGAATTCTCATTCATTAATTTTTTGCTTTGTACTAAAATTACTTGCATGCAAGGTTTAAATAATTTATGAAGCATAAATATTTAATTCATATAGATTTTCAACTAAAGAACTAGTACCAATAATATTTGAATCTTGAAAGAGACAAAATTTTTTATTTCCAAATGAACAAGAAGAATCATATTTGTCCAAACAAGAAATATAAATTTAATTTCATCTAAACGACGGTTCATAAAAAGTCTCATGTAAATTCAAAATACAACGAGATTCTAGATGTAATCTATATAAGCATATTGCTTAAATAGGAGATTTATTACTATTTCTCACATAGATGAATCTTTTTAGTTGACATTTATCTTTTGGACAACCCGCATAGTCACACTTATGTGAGTAATTGCACTTGTATCTATCCATCAAGTGTGATTTGATACTAAAGATAAATTAATTTTAGAACAAACAAAGTTAAGAAATTTACCCTTTTCACAAGCCAATTTGCTTACTTTGGACAATCTTTCTTCACATGATGACCTTCTTGCAAAATAATCAAATAACAATATTATCTTATTTATTTGCACCTTATCTTTGTGAAGTCCTTTTGTCTGCAGCTCTTTTGCATTTATAAATATTTTCTCTTTTAGTAACAATGCCGAGAATAGAAAGTAACTAAGTGAGCAATTTTTATTTTGTCATATTTTAATCTCTCTTTTCTTGCACACATTGAGCAATGAGCTCATTAAGAGTCTATTTTTCCTTTTGAATATTATAATTTATCTTAAAATATTAAATTGTGTGCGGGAAGAGAAATCAAACTAAGTACAAGAATGTCATCATACATCTTTAATTTTAGTGCTATCGGTTTAGTGAAAAATTAGACATCTCCATAATGTACTCTTTTATATTTTCATTGCCTTTATACTTGAACGAGTTTACTAAGAATAGTACTCACTTCAACCTTTTCGAACTAACAAAATATTCTACTATTTGGCTTAAAACTTTTTAACACATTCCTTTTGAGACATTGCACCTCTTATGGTTTTAAATGGAATGCTTCATGATCATAAGACTCATACGGTTAGAATACTACCACTTTTCAAAGTTAGCTCTTTGTTCAATATTACTTTCTGCGGTGGTGACGTTTAGTTTGAATCGCATAATCAAGTTCCATACACCTAAAACTATGGTGATATACTCTTTCCATTTCTTAAAGTTAGTGTCGTTAAGCATTGAAATATTATTCAAATTGGCGATATAGATAAAACATTAACGACAAGAACAAAAAATAATACTCATAATTAACATTGTTATTTCCATATGCATATATAATGCAAAGAAAATATTAGTAAAATCTAAAGAAATGTTTAATAAAATGGGCACATATAAGATATCTAACACAACATTGCTTTAATATTTGTACAAAAATAATAATTTGTAAATGATATTCTTAAAATTATAATCAATAAATATTGATGATAAATTACAACGATATGCCTATCTTTGGATATATTGTATCATGATTAATATAAATTTATCATATATTTATTCTTTGTAAAAAAATCCAAAAAAAATAATCTTCCTTTGAGCCAATTATTTTTGCATAGATTTAAATATAATCTTTATGTAATATTCATATATTTCAAAATTAAATAAATTGATATAGTAGAGGTCACTTTGATGGCATATTATTTCAACATAAATTATTTTGAAATAATGAATATCAACTATGTCATTCTAGTAATTGTTTTAATTTATACTAACTTCAAACAATTGACAACAATATAAAATTTAGAAACTATTTTAATAAAAAAATTGATTTCTATTAATTTAATTAGTTTAATTTGGAAGCTAAATAAAAATGTATGCATATAAACTATTTTCTGCTTGAAAGAAAATTTAATAAGCTATATATAAAAATAATAGCAATCATTTGCATTTAATGTATGATTAACAAAATAATTTACAGTCTAAATATGTAGAACCTTAGAGATCCAAAATCTAAACAATGGAGTTAATGTAACTAATTATACATTAAATGGGCTTTCTCCAACTCACTTAATAAAAGCCCACCAAATTAAAGGAATAGAAGAAAATCTGTATCATGCTTTAAATACAATAAATATAAACGTTTATATATATATATATATATATATATATATATATATATATATATATATATATATATATATATATATATATATATATATATATTTATACGAAACATTTTATATTATAAATGCAATAAATGGTGTAAACTAAAACATTTATTATAATTGATATAGTATTGTTTCTAAAGAAATATTTAAGAAACTTAACAGATTATGAAAATTAATTACTCATGAAATGATGCAAATGCAACATTCATCTTTACAGATTTAATGCATCAATTTTAGAAAAATGGTTCTTCTCTTTCATTTTTTTAATATATAATAATAAGAAAAATAATTATAAACATTAATCATAATCTTACAAAATTCTCAAAATTTTAAAAAATGAAAGATGAAGCATGCTTGAATCAAATTCATATGACTGGATATGAATTTTATTTCTCAAATTGAAATCATAAAGGCGAGAATAAACATTTTGATCACATAAATAAAATTGAAATTGTGATCAAGGTATAAAGTAAATTTTAGCTATATTTTTTTACTCAAAATCAACAATAGAAAAGCCTTTTAAAGGATATTGATATTTCATGTATATGACCAAATTATTTGCTCAAAAAATTTTAAATATTATACTTTAATATAAAATTTTTTAAATAATCAATACAAAAGATTAAGAGGAAAAGTCATTTCTCAACGATTCAATGTGATAACTACTCGATACCACTTGTTGAAATATATGAAGATAAAATAAATTTATCTCGGATCTCATGTCAAATCATCAAGAAGATTTAATTGGAAGCATACCGAATCTATGGAAGAGCTATTACAAGAATTTTGGCTGAATCTTGAAGAGCTATTGAGGGAATTTTGGCCTTCTACTTCTAAAATAGTGAGAGAGAGAGAGAGAGAGAGAGAGAGAGAGAGAGAGAGAGAGAGAGAGAGAGAGAGAGAGAGCCTTCTTTTTTTTTACTTAAGATGAGATCCAAGAAAATAAAACCCATCTTTAGAATGATGATGACCCTATTTATACTTAGTATATTTCATATTATATCAATCCATCATAAAAAAAAAAATAAAATGTCGGTCTCTACTCATAATAATTCCATATAAAATTAATAAGATAACTCAAAAGTCTAAAAATTATTAATCTTTATTTGATCACAAAATTAATAGGTTTAAAAATACAATAGCACCTAATATATAATTAAATTTATAAGTGAGTCCACATTTAAAATTCTCAACAATTTCCTTCCACAAAATATAAGAAGTTACAAGTGATGGCATGTGAGCCATTTAAAATTATTAGAGCCACTAATGCTTAAGTTCTTCAATTGTCCCTCACATATTTATTAGCCATATTTTCAATGTTCTTCATGTGATTCATCTAATATTATTTAAAGGAGTTATCTAACCTCCAAATTTATATGAGAAAATATAAATTATTTGCAGGCTCTATAATGCTAAAATTCTTTAAAGTGGAGGATGTCATCATAGTTGAAACACCATTAGATAGTAGCATTGTTCGAGAGGTTCCTATTTAGATAGAAGGATAGACTCTAAAGTGAGGATATTTGGATGACTTTAGAAGAGCGTAAAGCCTTCACCTAGAGCTTCTTGAAGACCTATAGAATTCTAACTCTTCATAAATAGTTCTTTAGGGTCCAAGGAATTGATGTAGCACATTAAGGAAGAAAAGAAAAAAAGACTCATTATATGGACTCAATCAAAAAGCCAAAGCTTATGAGACTTTATGTTGTATTATATGTGTTGTGGTATTTTATAATTGTATTAGATGCCGGATGATGTGTTTTATTATGTTTAAGTGTTTATGCGTGTGTTGTGATCGAAATATTGGATTAGTTTGTAAAAGTCATCATGGTGCTAGCCATCGCTCTGTGTGTCATTGTTATTGTATTTAATATCTCTTGATAGAAAAGGCAGAATCGACATCGGCTTATGGTGCGTGTGGCGAGTTCAATTCTAATGACAATTTTTGCTTATTTCAAAGAGACACACTCTTTGGAATGTTTTAACTTATATAAATATTTTTGAATAATTGAGAAAAGGTTGTAATTTTATGTTAAAATCTTAAATGAAGAACTTCGTGGTTGGAGCTTGGTGACCGACTTTCTTGAGAGATTTTGTGATCTCTTATTATCCTTTTGCTTTGATGAATGGAAGTTCCTATGCAGTCCTCCTTCCTCCCTATGCTACCACCCCCCATAGTTAGAATAAAATTTCTCATGACAATATAGTTTGAAAAACATATATATATATATATATATATATATATATATATATATATATATATATATATATATATATATATATATATATATATATATATATATATATATATATATATATATATATATATATATATATATATATATATATATATATATATATTTGATTTATGTTATCTAATACCTTTTTTGGAAAGTCATATAATGCATCGTATTATGCACATCTTTTTTTTCTTATGAGGATGGCTAACTTTCTCAATGATTATAAAAATTAAATTGAACCGGATGATAGAAACAACTGATCACTAAACTAGTGTATCAATCGATTTGGCCTACCTAAAACCTTCTTTCACTATAAGGGATTATTTGGCCAACTTAATTTGACATGTAATATAAGTAAATATAATATAAAGTGAAATTAATATGTTTAAAATATTTTTAATTATTTAGTTAAAATTTTATAATTGTAAGAATTCATTTTTTTATTTGATTAAGTAAAATAATATTATAAGATATAGAGAGCATATCCTTTTATATATACAGACATACATCAATTGTAGCCGCTGCTATTGGAATTTCATTTTCGGCATGTCATTTTTTTAAAGTATATTTTATCTTTATTTTTCATGTCAAATATGTCAAAAAACTAAATATTCATGCACTTTATTTTAAAATAAGTATATCATAAAATTTTATATTAATTAGAATATCGGGAAGAAAGGTTAACTTAATTAGAGATTTATTGACAAATTAAAATAAATTAAATTATAATTGCAAATATTAAATTCACATAATAACTTAATTATGATAAATTATACCGAATATTTGGTTAATTAGATACGTAATTAGTAATTAATTTTTAATAGAAGTTCATAGAGAATTCTATGTTTTTTTGACAGTTATAGTTGGTTCTTAGCAAATATGCGTTATTCTGTGATAGATGAGCGTCTTTGAGTTAATGCTTTAGATTATACTAAAACTTTGTAGGTGAAAATTATCATATTTTTTATTAAATGACTGTTTGGATGCCCAAAAAAAATATAAGAAAAAATACAATATAAAATAGATGTAATATATTTGAATTAATTTAGATTATTTAATTAAAATTTTTATAAATATATCAATTTATTTGATAGAATAAATATAATGTAAGAACTTTTGAATTATGGGTGATAGCTAATTATGATAGCGATGACATGGTGAAAGATGATGATAATATTTTATATTGATCGGTATATTTAAAATTTATTTAAATCGGATGAATTTTAAATACACTAAAATTAATTATTTTAATATATTCTAAATATATTATATTACTTTGAAATTTTATTTTATACTATATCAAATATAAAAAAAGTTAAAATATGTTATATTTATTTTATTTTATATTCAAAATTCTTCAATTCAAATAGTCTAAAAAAAAAAAATAAATAATACAGTGACACAAATTTTTTTTTGAAAAGTGATTGAAAATATGCATCAGTCATCAGTAAAAAAGTAATAATAAAAAATTCCTTGTAATCTTTGACATATTTTTCTTCATAAATAAAAATAGCTCGAAAATTTGGTCAATACCGGAATTTTTTTGATAAATCTATATACATAACATAATTTTATACATTTATATATTAACGGTTACAAATATAAAAATTTTCTTAAATATAAATGGTGTATTGTACTTTAAAATGATAGTAATATAATTTTAATATAATATTATAAATTTAAGCTTTATTTATGTAAATATAAATATTGGAAATGTAAATAGATAAAACTGGTGTGCAAGGGCGGACCTACATAGTCCTTGGGGTGGGCGTTTGCCCACCTAGAAATTTTTTATATAATTATATCTAATAGGCTCACAAAAAAAAAGTGTTCTTCTAAGTCGCTCTTTTTAAATTTTGATGTCCACATAATTATAATATGTCCTAAAGGATAATAGACAATAATGAATTATATTTTTCATGAAAAATAGTTGATACCATTTTTTTATCTTTTTTATATCTATTCATATATAAATATTTCTTTATATATTTAATATATTTAAATTTTTTATTATTATTTTAGTTTTAGGAAACAATCTAAAAATAATAATGATTGATAAACATTGTCATAATTTAACACTAATAAAAATATTTTTTTTGTAGAATGCTAAATTAATGGCTATTTAATACTTTATATTGAGAAATAAATATTTAATTTAATTCTTATTGAAGTTATTATACAACATTATAAAAAATTATAAAATAGAATGAAAAGATTGTAAGCAATTTTAAGTTATTGATCATAATAAAATATAAGATTTTATTTTGAATTATCTATTATTTAATTTAAATTTTAATATATAATTATTTATATAATAAATTTACTCATCCTCAAAAAAATAAATTGGTTCCGTATAAAAATTTGGTGGTCCATAAAAAAAAGGACTAGTTCACCGTTTCAGATGCAAATTTTACGGATTTATACGGAGATGACCAAATTATCTTCGTCCATAGTTTTAAGAATTTAATTGAACTCCCGAAAAAAAATATTTTTTTTTTGTATCATTGGTTCTGTATAAAATTATCATGATAATATAAAGGAGAAGAGTAATCATATAATTTATCATAAATTTGACAATATGGCACTTCTATTTATAATTTTCTATTATTTAAATATTGATCTTTGAATCTAAATTTACGTAAGTTATATCATTTGAATATTTTATATTAAATTATATATTTTATTTTATAATATATAATAACCATCATTAAATCATTTAAGTAATTTAAATATTTATTATACTGTCATCATTTAGTTAAACTTCTAAATTTTTAATGTTGGTCTAAATCTTGCTTCTCGCTAAGCCTTCTCATACTGATGATTTGATTACTAAGAAAAGCAGCTTAATTTTTAAATCAGTACTAATTAATAACTTAATTAAATAATTAATTGCTTAAAAAAATTTAAAATAACCAGGTACCGTCATAAATGATTTTTTTAAAAAAAATTAAGTTACATTTCATTTTTTGGCATATCAGCTCATCAGTGTCGGTTGACATGCTTGGTATTGTTGGAAAGGTAATAAAAAATTCTACAACTTTTATGTTGATTTTCGACGAATCTCACCCGGTAGAGGCGCTTTTCGAGCGTATAAATTTTGAAGTTCGAAAGTGAAAGTTATTCGACCTGTTTTTTAATAACAATGATTGTTGAATACATATAATTCCTTGGTAATATCAAACACTCTCAATATATTATGTATATAAATTGAGCTTTAATGGGTTTACTCATTCTTAAAAAATAATAAGCTCTTTTCTTATATTTAAAGGTGGGTAGTACATTCATGTCATTATCTTATAACAGAACTTGTCTCGACAAAGAAATCATGTTCTCTTGCTTGGACCCATAGCATTCCTGGAGTACTTAGGCGAGAAGTCGTGCGATGTACTCGTCTCGAATCTCACATTCCTTTATATTGTTAACCTATCTCTACGACTTCATAACTTGACATAAACCACAATAGGTTCACATGCTACGATAAGTATAGCTTCGACTTCTTCATCATCAATGGGACTTGCAATAAATTCAGACTAATAGGAAAACAACCCACCGATTCACAAAGAACTTTGTTGGATCTATCTTAAATGACCTCATTATTCGTTTAATTCCTAATCTAATCCACGTGGGATTTGGATTGGACGATTTTTCCCACCAACATATGTTAGAATGAAATTGTCGCACTCTCGGTTCACGCCATAATAAAGAACTATCTGATAGCTGAACTCATCACTAACTACTAATAACATAACAATAATAATCTTTCGTCCTTTGATAAATGCAAATAATTTAATTAAGGAGAATACGAGGGGACGAAATGAAATGCTACCTATTACGCACAAAAATGATTGGATTCATATATGATATAGAAGACTACAAAAATATATTGACATTTTATATCCTAAATGTTATACTTTCATTTATCCATATCCATATAATAAGTGCTAAATCGATAGCTCATTCATCGATACATCAAGTATCCCCTACGTAACAACTTCGAAATCATTTTAAACCATAAAGATTGAATGTGAAAAAACTAACAAATCAGAACAAACAAGTCATCTCACGACCACAATCTCATTTCGTAACCTAACAAGTCACAACTTTGAACAACAAACAAGAATTACCACAATAAACACCACATACAACCTCATTTATAATTGATTTAGCAAATAAAGTGTTACAATAAACAACACAATTGGATGTCAATACCTAAACATATGTAACAAATATGTGCACAAATTAACCTTCCCTAGAAAAAAATATAAAACGCATAGAAAATGAGATCTACCACAAATTTTTCATGAAAATCAAAATAAATAGCTTAAACATACCTACTATACTCATAAAATAAAATCTAACAAGTTTTTTCATTTAGGGAAAAATACCTAAATCGGGGAAAAAACCAATGAAAATAATCTTCTCCTTCTGACTTCCTTGGTGGCGAACCTCCTTGGGGAGAGGTGAGCCCCGTGACGGTGACAATCAGGATCTGGAATCGATAGGAAAATGAAAGCAAAACCCGAGGCGAGCTCAGGGTTCATTCCGATAAATTTAGGGATCGCCACCGCAGATTTAGGCGACTGACAATTTTAAAATTTTTTTAGCGGGTTAATTACCTAATTAAGTTATTAATTAAGACTAATCTAAAAATTAAACCTAAGAAAATCTCCATAATGAATATTATAAATATATAGAGTGGACATTGCAATACTTTTATATTTAAGGTTATAACTATTTCATCTCTCAAGCACCGTATTTACCTAAGCTAATTGACTAATTGGTTCCCATCACTTTAGCTATTTATTCTTTTGCAAATCATTTTATATGCCTTATTGAACAAGTAATGCATGACATTGAGGTATGATGTACTATCTCAAAGATAGAGGCATCTCTCTTCAATAGACCTAATCACCTAATAAGGACTCCTAAGGCATGATGGGTCTTGAATATACCGTAGATTTTTTTCTATTTTACATGGATGAATAAAGCATGGTTTATATAAAAGGTTCTTAAGTTCTATATGAGGCAAGCCTCCATAGTTAATTACATCTTGGGGAATGAAATTCACTAAGAATACTCGATTAAAGTAGATAATTATCATCTCTAAAGATTTCAAGATTAGATTATCCAAGAATTTGTTATATTTGAAAAATCAATTTGAAAGTTCAAGGAGAAGACTTATTTTTTAGAATCCGGAAGAAGTAGGAAATGCTCATGATACTAGGAAGCCTAGTGAGCATTCCAATCTATCCTATAATTGGGCTTTATATATTTGAAAGTGAAGAGATTTATTTATTTGAGTTGAATTTTATTAGATTGCTGGATGTAGTGTTTATTTTTGGATCTATGGGGATACCACAGATCGTGGGATACTTATTGAAGTGATTATGTATGACATTGAGGTATGATGTATATTGACCTCACTTTTGGAGTGATTTCTCAATCTCTTCATCATAGATCTAGGAATCTTATGGACACTAAGAGCTCTTTAGTCTTAAGACACTTCTAGTGATTAAGTGAACACTTAACTTAGAGACTTAGAAGGGTTAGTCAGGATTAGGTTATGCCTTAGGATTTAGGAAAATCACATACCCATAGCCTAAACCCAATCCATGATCACCTTCTCAAACCAAACCTCAAATTCAATTCAAATACCAAATCTAAATCCAAATTCCAAATCAAATGATTGAAATCCATGATCAAATCCAAAATCAAAACCCGATAAGCCCTATGATCCTATCTTATGGACTTGACCCTTAACCAAATTCAAATCAATCCAAATTCAATTGATTTTCTCCAAGATCAATTCAATTCCTCAATCATTTATCAAATTTAAATTCAAATTAAACTCCAAATAATTAAAACCCAAGATCAAATTCAAACTCCCAAATCCTCTTAAGCCTTATGATCGAATCCTTTGAACTTAGCCAAATACTATTTAAATCAAGCCACAATTAATGGATTTTCTCTTGACTCAATCATTCATTCAATCATCTACCCAAATATAAATGCAACCTATAATCATCAGCCAAATTAAAACCAACCCAAGTCAAGCCCAACTTAGCCTTTTGACTTGAAAATTCCAAATGAACCAAAACCCATGATAGCTCAATTGATTACAGTTGAATTTATATTTCAATCCTAAACTCATATATAAACTCAACTAAACCTTAATCAAACCAAAACCAAGCCAATTGAACCATTTAGGTTCACTTGACCCAAAGTGAACTAAAGAATCCATTTGAACCAAGTTCAAATCCAACCCAAATTGGATTGAACTAAGCCCATTCAAACCTCATACCATGACCATTGATTACCTAGGATGATCAATTGCCTTAAATTGGGTCAAACCAAGTCAACTTGGTCATTTGACAAGTTAATCTTTAACCCATATGAACCCAAACTAGCCAAAACTCACCCTCAATTAAAACCATGGCCTCACATCAACCCATAATCAACGAATGAACATGACTTGACCATTAATTGAGCCAAACTAAACCCAATTGGCCATTTGACCCAAGTTGACCCAAATTGACCTAAAAGGCCAAAATAGGTCAAATCATGATCCAACCCAAATTGATTGCAACCAATGACTCAAGTTAATTCCAAATTGATTATTGAACTTAACCAAAGCCATAATTAAGCCCGGTTTGACCATTAGACCTAATTGACCAACTTAGCCCAAGTTGACCTAAAGGGTTAATTTGATTTAAATCCAAATTAAATTTAAATTAATTCAAACCAAAGCCTACAATCCTATCCAATTAACTAATTAAACTTAAACCAACACCTAACTCAAGCTAATTGGTCAATTTGATCAAATTGGTCAACTTGATCCATTTGAGTATATGAATCTAAATGAGCCAAAATCAAACCTAGGCCAAATTTATTTAAACCACATGAACCAAAATACTTCAAATTATCATTGAACCTAACCCAAGCTTTGGTTTGACTCAATTTGACCAATTTGTCAACCTAACCTAGCCCAATTTGACCTATAAGGGTCAAATTATAGGTCAAATTGAGCTAAACCCTTTTGAACCAACCCTTGACACTTTGGAACCTAACCAAAATTGACCCAAACCCACCTTGGGATAGCATAAAATTAGCCTAAATCCAATTGGAGCCAAACCCAATGAGATAACCCTTGGATATGCCACCCGTGGGATTTTGCCTAAAATAGCAAAGTCAACTTCCCCTTTCCACTTGGCAACCCTCACACACCCCAAATGGGGTCTAACCTAACCACTAGCCCGCCATGTGGGCTTGGTCTACCATGGATCAAAGAGAGGTGAGTTAACTCACCTCCCCTTACAAACTAAGAACACAAAGGATCCAAGGAGAGCTATCGCCTATCCCATGGCTTCACCACCTCCCAAGTGTTCCTCCAGAAAATGAGCCAAGTGGACTTGATGGAGACAACTCGATGCCTAATGGTGGGTCGGCCAAAAATGAGAGTTCAATCCGCTCCATCACAAGCAATCGAGGGATATACCCCTTAATTCTCATGGGAAAGGACACCATTCATTTCATTCGAGCTTCCTAGAGATTTGAACTCCCACAGAGCTCAGTGTTCTCAAAGCTTCCCTCATTGAAATTTCTTCTTTTAGTGAAGCGAATAGGACACATCCTCTCCAATCCAACTACATCAATCCTCAAATTGAAATTTCTCTTGCACACACACACCATCACCGCACCTGTCGAGCCAAACAAATCATTCTTGATGCTCTACGATCGCCGAGCTAGAGTTCAATCATCACCAAGCTCTAAATTGATGGAATTTGGTCTTTGAGTGAACCACTTAGAATCAATCCAATTCTTTGCTCAACAGCTTTCTCAACCGAAGAAGCTTCCTCAAGCGTCGGCCGATCTTAGCTCTCGTAATTCCATTGAAATCGACCCTAGGTGAAATTTCTTTTTTAGCTTTGTGAAGGGAACGTGCATGTATGCTGATCATAGTCGTTGGATCTTCTTAGATCCTTCATATGAAGGTGTGGGATCGATTTGGAGAGGATCCGAGCTCGTGAGCTCTTACTCGCAATGGAGGACCGACTCTATCTCTCGTTGCTCATGGGGAAAGTAGATCATCGCGTCCATTCCTCGATCGAATGGATGTTTGTGATTATATCCATTAGATTATCTCATTTTATCCTTTGTTAAACATGATTAATCATGATCGTTCGATCTTAGATCGGACGATAAAGCATGTCACGCCAATTGACTCGATTTGATGGTGAAAACTTAAATATCCAATCCTATGGTGCCACACGGAAAGCGTACATTAGTTAGTGGCACCAATAGATTAGGTTTAATTAAAGTAATCTATTTTTTTAAGGCTGAAACTTCATAAAATCATAACAAATCATAAAAAAATCTAAAAAGTTATAAATAAATGCTCATTTTAAAGGTATTTAGAGGAATTATCCTTAATTTATTTTGAATAATAATTAGAGCTTAATTAGAGTTATTAAAAATTAATTACTTTAATTGCTCCTAATTAATTAACTAATTAACCTCAAACTTTGAGATTATTTAAGGGAATGACCTCTGCCTCCCTTAATTTTCTTTGGATTTATTGGTTAATTAATTAGGAAAATTAATTGATTAAGCCCTAATTACCTTCTTAATTAAGGGTTAATTAATCATGTGAAAAGTAAATTAATTAATTAATTAGGTCATTTATCATTATTTAACAGTGAGGAGACTTATGGAATGTGATTGTGACCTCTCTCCTAATTTCTTTCCCTAAGTTCACCTTACTTTTCAAGAAAAATTAATTAGGGATTAATTAAATAATTAATTACTTAATTAGTTAATTAAAATTTAAAACACATCAGATCTTAATTAATTGAGGGTAGATCTTTAGGTGTTCAAGAACTTAAAGATATTTAAAGAAACAATGGTTAGCTCACATGTGGGGAAAACCCTAAGTATACTTAATTAAGTTATTTAATCTAATTAATTATTAATTGTGAGCTAATTGCATTAGGCCCTTTCATTTCCTAGGACCTTTGCTAATTTACTTTTCAATTCATTTGCATATCATATTGGCTCATAATATTTATTTAATTACTTTAATGTAATATAGTAAGGGTTAATAATGAACTTAATTCATATCATAACTTAATTAACTCATAAAATCAACTTAATCATATTTCATTAAACCAAATTAACTTACACACATGGGGATGAGTTAGGATTAGCAAACTTCTTCTCACATTACTTAAGACAAATTGAACATAAAATCAAAATGACATTAAAGAACTTTGGTTTATTTTAATTAATTTTATTTGATATGTTTGTTCCTAAGAATTAATTGGATTGAATGAATTGCATGCTTGTATTTTATTATTCCTTTCCAATCATGCTACATATTATATGTTGGTTAATCTCATGCATCCATCTCTTTTCAAAATTAATTAAATCAAAGGAGGTTTCTTTTTTCGTTAAGCTTGCATGTGTTGATTTAATTTAATATATGTGTGGCTACTATCACTATTAAATCCAAATGTATTTTTCCAAAAGCTTATAAAAGAATCATAACATATGCTAGGATGCTAGTTATAAATACATCGAAGATGAATGTGATTATAACTTAAGCGTGTAAGTGAAGCTTTCTTTCCTTCATTCATGTGTTGATTTATATAAGTGTGAATGCTAATAAGTATATAGTCTAGACATCCTGGAATACAAGGCTTTAGCTAGCCCCAAGGAGGTCATTTGGTACCTCACTTGGTTAACAAAGGCACTACTCAATTGATTTCATTGTTATGTATTTCAACACTAGAATTTATATAAAGCTTTAATTCATACATACAAATAATTCAATTAAAGAAAATACAATTTCTTATATGATTTTAATTATGAATGAATGTGTATATATTTAAGAAAAGTGGGTATATAGTCTGAATCCCAGGAATATGAGGCTTTAGCTAGCTTCGAAAGAGGTCATTTGATTACCTCACTTCCCCTTAACAAAGGCATGTACTTGCTTATGTCTTTTATACATGTATGTGTATGTTTAATTAGAGAATATCAATTATCTTTTCTATCAAAAATACATGCATTCATAATTGTTTAAGTTGTTGAATTAATTAATCATGTGATTGGGAGCTCTCTTTCTTATATTCATGTATGCAAATTTATATGTGTTTGAATGCAAGTGGGTATATAGTCTTGACATCCGAATATGAGACTTTAGTTATCCTCAAGGAGGTCATTTGATTACCTCACTTCTCTAGTTAACAACAACACTTTATTTAATTTCATCCTTATGTATTTTTATATAAGAATTTGGATAGAGTTTTGAAACCAATTATGGTGAATTATTATTTTCATTCTTCATCTATCTTTTGAGAAAAATAAATAAATGAAGAACAAAAGTAACACTTCTTGTGTTGGACACCACGTAGATCCACAAATTTTCTCATTAAGGTGATTAGATACATTGAGGAATGATGTACTATCTCGAGAGATAGAAGTTACTATCCTACAATGAACCTAATCACCTAATGTGGATTCCTGGACTATGGGTCTTTGGATGTACCAGATTCTTCCCCTACTTTACATGAAAAATTAAACCGGGGTTTATTTTAAAGCGGGTTCATTAAGTTCTAAGGAGGCAAGCCCTATAGTTAATTACATCCTAAGGAATGAGATCCCTTAGAAATATTCTCGATTAAGATAAATGATCATTATCTCCAAAGATTTCAAAGATGACTATCAATCAATGAGTTATTTTGGAAGATCAATGGGATTGATCAAAAGGAAGAAGGTTTCATCAAATCCAAAGGAAAATAAGTAGGGTGCTTATGATACTAGAAGCCTAGTAAACATCCCAAATAATCCTATGGTTGGGCTTTATATTTTGAAATTTGAAGAGAGTTAATTGTTTGAGTTGAATTTTTATTAGAAATCTAGGGCTTACAATTCCACAACACAAGATCATGGAAATGCCTAAGAGGATTTATGCTTGTAGTCTGATGAAGTAACAACCTCGAACCCAAATCTAGGGAGCTTTGGCGAGGCCAAGGCATGACCTAAATCTAAGGCAAAAATGGGCATATAGTTTACCCCCACAAGAGAATAAACCACCCCATTGGGCTTACAACTGCACGGGGTGGCTACCAATTAACTCATCCCTCGATTTTAAATTCATGTAGGCAAGCCTTATGCTTTTTTACAAGATAGCTAGGCTGGTTATTTAGAAAGAGGTTAAGTCCTTAAACACACTCTGAGACTAGATCATGTAGGGCATGATTAATGACTTAAATCTAATGCAACTTTTGTTATATTTTATTTTCATTTTGGACAATTGATTTTCATATGCCTAATGTATGAGAAATTGGATTATAGGCCAAAATCAGCAATAAGGAGGGTGTGTTTCTACCATGGCTCTCAAAGGTCAAGCCAAGTTCTTTAGCAAAGGTGGAAACCCTCCATAAACTAGAGTGAAGCAATATGCTTTTATGCATGATGTGACAACATACAACATCCACTAAGGGATTGCAAAATCTATATCTTGATTTATAACCTAGGCTTTAGGTGAGGTTATGAGTTATTAATTTTTTAGTTTTGAGTTGATTAATTGGATAGAAAATTTTATTTCCAAAGAGCCTAATCACATCCAAGCATTCATCAAAGCAAGGAAGAAACTAGAAAAATCATGTCATCTTAATGCACAAGCTAAACAAACATCAAACAATTTATAAAGCTACCGTAAAAGAATAAAAGACCTTTGTGGTGGGCTCCACCGCAAACTCGAAAAGAAAAATTGGGTAGCCAAGCTCTACCCTTATACAATCATATTATAAATGAATTAATCACAATCAACAAGGAAATCATGTTATGGGGTCTTCATTCTTAATTCTTCATTCTTCATTTCTTCATTTCTTCATTTCTTTCTTCTTTCTTCTTTTCTTTCTTCTTTCTTCTTTCTTCTTTTGTTGGTTGGAATGGTTGCTTCAAAGGCTTCACATGGTGCATAAGACATAATATTATGACCAATGTTCATCCTAATCCCCATAATATTCATTCCAAATCCTAATTGAAACATTTACATGAAAATAGGAAAAGTAAATCTAACTAAAACCCAATAATATAAAGATTAGCTAAACAAACCACCAAATCCTAAGCATGTATATGAATAAATTAGACTTAGTGCCCACACATGAGTAACTAAGTTCAGTTGGCTA
The DNA here is from genome assembly GCA_021442155.1 of Cymbidium sinense. Taxonomy (NCBI): domain Eukaryota; kingdom Viridiplantae; phylum Streptophyta; class Magnoliopsida; order Asparagales; family Orchidaceae; genus Cymbidium; species Cymbidium sinense. Next base: position 6,070,290 of record CM038230.1, read on the forward strand.
TTTTGGATTATGCTTGGGGTATAAGCAACTTGCACAGTGAAAGCATTTATATTTTATTACGGTTCCCTTAAGCACAATCCCTAGAAGATAATGATTAGACTAAGATCATCCTATCATCCGGTTTATGCACATGCACCCTAATATCTAGTCTAAAATATTACATCAAAAATAAAATCAGCATCTAACCATGCATCGCCTAACATAGGATTAGAAATGGTGGCTTAATGTGTGATTGTGCCATTTATTTGTGTATGGTATGTCTTAGCTAGGCTTTAAGATTGGAGTTTTCTAAGTATGAAGTGTTCAATTTAGAGGGTAGTTTCATTTAAATGATTTAATTGATTTGTTAATTTTATTTGATGATTTGATTTGGTTTGAATGAACATACACTTATTTACTAAGTGTTGTAGAGAGGAGAAGAGAAGAGAACTTCTCTTTCATCCCTACCTTAAGTAATTTCTAACGTAGATTCATTAGTAATTTTCTTTAATGAATGTTTTATTATATGTTTTAATTAATCCTTACTTTAGATTTGCTCTAAATAAACCTATTCAAATAAGAAAGGCATTTTAGGATTAATTAAAGTGAATTACTATCACAAAACACACCACACTTTGTTTCTTTCCAACATGTGTATCATGCATATGAAATGACCTAAGCATAGCTATACATACAATGAAAATATTTACCACACCTTAATGATGAATACTAAGAGATATTGCTTAAGGAAATTTGGATGTTTCATGATATATGATTTTGTTAAGTAGAAAATTGAGGATTTTTTTATCCATTAATCAAATGCACATTCACAAGTATAAAAGACATACTGAGTTAAGGTACAAGACCTTCTTAGGGCTACTTAAAGCCTCACAATCCCGGATGTCTAGACTAATATACCATTTTTCTTAAATACATGTGTATGTACAAAAAAAAAAATGAATGGAAAAAGAATCATGCAAAAGGTTTATGTTTGTTTGTTCGATTTTGGTTGTTTAATTTATATGTGTAATGTGGGGATGATTCTTATTTCATGACATGGGAGTGCATAGGAATGAATTTAAGCAAGTGTTGTGTTCTTTTCAAATGAACTATACACTTTGCAAATCCTATACAAACCATGTTAAGAAAAGAGAAGAAAACCACACAATACATTTTAAACTATATTCACATGCAAGCTTATAAATATTTATTAGTAGCATACATTCATTTATAATGTTTGATTTGTGAATTTTGAAAATAGTTTTGATTTAGTAGTGATAATAGCCACTCATATTTTACTTTAGCCAAAACATGCAATTTGACATAAAGGAAACATTTCATTTTAACTTGATTTTTCAAAAGGCATGGATGCATGAGTTCACATGACAAACAACATTTAACATACTTGGAAAGAGATAAAGTGATGTAAGCATGTAATTTCATTCACCCTAATTAATTCCTAAAAACAATCCTATGGAATAAGATTATTTAAAGTGAACCAAAATTATTTTAAAGGGATTTTTATTTTAATTGTAGGAAATGTGAAGAGGTTTGCTGGTTCTAACCCATCTCCCACATATGTGAATCATTTTAGTTTAATTTTAAAACCATTAGATTGATTTTATGTTTTGTTTAAGTTAAAGTGTGAATTAAGTTCATTAATTACCTCATTACTATCTTAACATAATTAACCTAATAATTATGAGCCAAATATGATATGCAACCACATTGAATTTAAATCAGCAATGCACCTTAAGAAAGGGGCCTAATGCAATTGCTCACAATTATTGATTAATTAAGCTAAGGGGTTTAATTAAGTACTTTCATAACCCTCCCATACATGTGGGTTGTATATGATTTCCTTAAAAGACACTTGGTTATTGAACACCTAAGTATTTACCCAAGAAATGGATTGATTAAGTGATTAAGTTTATGGGTTAATTTTTTGAGTTTGGTTAATTAAGCTATTTAATAAAGTGATTAAATCATCAATCAATTTGCAAATTAATTAAGTCTTCATTTAAATGAAATAGACTTAGAAGAAAAGATTTGGAAAAAGAATCCTAATCTCATTCCCAAGCCTATCCATTGATCCAAAGTAATTAATAAATTAATGAATTCATCACCATTTAATAGGTTAATTAGTCATTTAATTAATTGGAGAGTGATTAGGAGTGAAACAAGCAATTATCGTAATTAAACCAAGTAATAAATTCTAAGAAAATCATGGGAGGTAGAGGTTATCCCACTAATTAACATAAGAAATTTGGAATTAATTATGAAGTAATTAAGGTAATTAACATAATTACATTCCCAATAAAACCCAAATTGAGTGAAACATACTGCTCAAAATCAATTAAAATTAATTTTATATTATTCCCCTTTGAATTATCTTTAAAATGAAGTTGAGTTTGCATTTTTTTTATTATTCCACATTTAGTTATGTGATTTTAAAGTTTTTGTAATTAATAGGTCATTAAATTCCTAATTATATAACTAATCTTGTCGGCTCCATGTGGGCTACGTGATGCACGCTTTCCATATGGTGCGGTGGGATTAGTTATTTAAGAAGTCAAATCAAATCTTTGCGTGGTGCGCTACACTTTTCTCTTTGGACCGTCAATCAAGGATCAATGGTCAGATAAAACCTATGGATCTAAAGGGATTAAATAGCGGATATAATCGATTAGTAAAGATCCATCCAAAACATGGATGGATGATCCATGATTCATCCCCGCCCAGAGATGGAGGTCCATCCTCCATGGCTTGATTTGAGATCCCTTGAGCTCAGATTAGACTAGGATTCAACCCACACCATCTAAGAGCAAGGAGAATAATTTCACAGTGGAAATGCAATGGGATTACACTTCCCTTCATAAAAGACTAAGAATTTCTAGCCTAATTTGAGTTTTAAAGCATACCTCACGAGGCTATCACTAGTGCTCCCAAATATTGAGGTAGCTTGTCTAGTGGAGATGAAGCCCTGAAGGTTTGAAGGCTTTGGGTGAAGTGGATCTTCCTATTGGCCAAAGCTCCCATCAATGGCTTGCGCTTTGGTCTAGCTCCTCCTTCGTGGCTTGGTTGCATGGGATTTGCTTTGGGTGAGCTTGATTAGGTCCCTTGATGGGTATTTGCAAGAGGAATTTGGGTTCTATGGAGGTAGTAAGTTGGAACTCTCACTCCCAAGTTTTGATTTAAGGAAAATCGAAATGGAGAATTCAATTGAACTTGGGAAACCTTGAGAGCTTGGCAATGCTTCCTCCGAGTTCTTAGGGTTCAATCGATAGCAAGTGATGTGAATTGGAATGGAATGAGGGGAGTATATCTCCCCTACCATCGAATGGCGTGAGCGCTTCTATTTTGGATCAATTAATGATATGGAATGGGTTTGTTAGGCTTTTAGGAGCTTCACATGGTTATTTTGGTAGGGAGTGGAGGAGTTTCCCATGTGTTAAATGAGGGTATGGAGTGATTCCATGTGCTCATTTTCCATTGGGTGGTTTTGGCTTTTGACCCAAACCCATTAGGTCGTGCACCACATCCCTTGGTGTCCAAATGGACCACTAAGAGGGTGCCAAGTGATCTTGAAAAGGATTTGACCAAATTTCAAGTGGAATTGACCATAGGTTACCCTTTGACCTAGGGGTAAAATGGTCATTTAGCTTTGATTTTGATTTAGGAAGATTTGAAATAATTGAAAAATGGGTTGTGCCAATTTTCAATGGATTTTGAGTTTATTTGATGTCATATAGCTCATGTTGACCCATTTAGGTCAAAATGGGTCAAGGTCAAGTTGACCAATTGGTCAAGGTCAAACTAAGGATTAGGTCAAGTTCATATGACCATTTAGAGTGGTTTGGTGTCATTGGTTTGGTTCAATTTGATTTATATTTAATTTTGGTTCATTTGATTTCATTTAGGTCAAATGGGTCAAGTTGACCAATTTGACCATTTTGACCCAATTGGGTTAGGTCATGGGTTGGTTTAGGTTTGGTTGAGCATTTGAAATGTATTGCAAGTTTTAGTTTCAATCAAGATTTGATTTTGGCTTGATTTAACCTTTTAGGTCAAGTTAGGTTCATGGTCAATTGGGTAGGTTTAGTTGGCTAAAGGCTTTGGTCAAGTTCAACAAGTGATTTAAAATGAATTTGACCCATTGGTTGTAATTAATTTAGCTTAGATCAAGATTTGACACATTTTGACTTTTAGGTCAACTTGGGTGAACTTGGGTCAAATGGTCAATTGGTAGGTTTGGCTCAAATGATGGCTTGGTCAAGTTCAATCATTGATCATGACTTGGTTTTGATCGATGGTTTCAATAAATTTGGCCTATGTTAGATTTTGGCTAGTTTGAGTTTCATTTTGGGTTAAGTGTTTACTTGGTCAAAGGCTAAGTTTGACTTGGTTTAACCCAATTTGAGTGATTGATCATCTTATGATGATTGTTGCTCACAATGTGAGGCTTAGATGGGCTTAGTTCAATCCACTTTGGGTAGATTAGAATTTAGCTCAAAAGGTGCTTTAGGCCAATTTGGGTCAAGTGAGCCTAAATGGGTCAAGTGACTTGATCAAGGCTTGATTTAAGTTTGGTTTAACTCATATGGACTTATGTTTGAAATATAAATCCATTTCCAAGTGGTTTGGAGGTAAATGATTTTTTATTCATTTGATAATTTTAAGTTCAAAAGATGAACATGGGTTTGAGTTTTGAATTTAGTTTTAGTTTGATGACTGAAGTTTGTATTTATATTTGGATTCATGATTGAAGGATTGATTGAATCATGAAGAAAATCTAAGGGTTTGGATTGATTTGAGGTTGATTTGGCTAAGTTCAAGAATTTGACTTGAAGGGTGTAGCTTGGATTTTGATTAGATTTGGGTTTGAGTTTTGAATTTGGTTTTGATTATTTGAATTTATATTTCATTTATATTTGTGAATATAAATGATAATATAAATGAGTTATGAAAATCTCTTGAGTTTGAAGTGATTTGACTTTGATTTGAGCTAAGTCCATAAGATGAAATCAAAGTGACTTAGGAAAGATTTTAGATTTGCACTTGAGTTTTGGATTTGGTTTTGGTTATTTGAATTTATATTTCATTTATATTTTGAATATAAATGGGAATATAAATGGGTTATAGAAAAATCTCTTAAGTTTTAATTGATTTAGATTTGAATTAAGCTAAGTCCATAAGATGAAATCAAAATGACTTAGGAAAGATTTTGGATTTGAAATTCAATCATGGATTACAATCATTTGGAATTGATTCATGATTTTAAAAAAAGCATTTAAGTTGGAATTTGATTTGAAATGATTTGAGAAAAATCATTTAAGTTTGAATTTGATTTGAAATTGGTTTAAATTTGTGGTTGATTTGAATTTGAAGTTTGTTTGGATTTGAAGTGCTTTGGATTTGAGGTTGATTTGAATTTGAAGTTTGTTTGGATTTGAAGTTAATTTGGATTTGAGGTTGATTTGTATTTGAAGTTTGACTTGAAAGAGAGCGAGGATTTGGTTCAAGCTATAAGGTGGCAAGTTTTTCTAACACCCCTAAGGCATGACTATTCTATGGCTAACTCTTCTAAGTCTCTAGGGTTAGGTTAAGTGTTTATGTAATCTAGAAGTGTCTTAAGATTAAGGAACTCTTAAGGTCTAAGAGGAGTCCTATGTCTAAGATGGAGAGGTTGAAAGCTCACTCCAAAATTAAGGTCAACATCAATATGATTAAATAATTCAGTCAAATAAAAAAATATAAACTTTAAATATGCATGTTCACATCCATCATTTAGGTGTGCTAAAACATATTGTATGTCTAGTTATACTTAAGATTTAATCATATGCATGTTACATGCAATGAAAAGGAATTATTTAATATATGAATGTGATAGTAATTCAATCAAGTTAATCCTAAGATGCCTTTCATAATAAATAGGATCATTTAACCTAAAATTAGGATTAATTAAAATGTGTAATAAGCCATTCACTAAAGAGAACTAAATTAAATTAATATGCTTTAGAAATGCTTAAGGTAGGGATGAAAGAGGGCAATTCTCTTCCCTATCTTTATAACACTTAGTTGCTTGTAATGTAATCAAATGAAATAAAAGAAAATACAAATTAAAATTCTCAAATCAATTAAATAACTTCAAGTAAAACCAACCCTTTATGATAAATTAAATTCTTCTACACTTAAAAAAAATATAACTTTAATGCTTAGTAAGACATACCACACAAGATTTAACACATACATTAGAATTAAGTCAACACTTTTAACTTTATGTTAGAGTGGTGCTTGGTATGATATGTTTTATTTTTGTGATATTGTAAACATGATGTTAGGGTGTATGCCTTGTAAACAAGATGTTAGGGTGGATGCATTTTAGAATGAGCATTGGCTAGAAGGCTTTGTCTTGGGGTGCCATGTGATGCCTTGAAGTCCACCAAATCAAAGGGAAAAGAAGAAATGAAGGAGACATGAAGACATGAAGACGAAAATCCCCATAACACTTATTCATTTATAAATTATAATTATTCTTTCATATTCGGGTTGTATAAGGGTAGAGCTCATAACCATCCTTTCTTTTCGGTTATGCGACAATACCCAACCACACCGATCTATTATTCTTTTAGTAGCTATAAAATTGATTGATGTTGTGTTTAAATTGTACATTAGAAATAACATGCTTTTCATAGTTTCTTATGAATGATGCTTTAATGTGCGCTGGATGCGATTAGGGTTCTTAGAAAAAATTAAATCTTTTACCCAACTTTAACTCATAACTAAAATTTACTATAACTCATAACCTCATCATAAAGCCTAGGCATTAAATGATATAATTAAAAGATTTAGCAACCTCTTAGTTGAATGGTTGAATGTCTCATAACATGCATATCATATTATTTCCCTCTTGAAAATAGGGATTTCCATCCTTGCATGATAGGGAGTGCTTGACCTGTGAGGGCATCCCTTATGGTGAAAAACACTCCTTTCTCATTGATTTAGCCAATAACTTTATTTCATCATGCATGTAGGCATCAAAATCTAAAACCTTTGTCAAAATGAAGTGTTAAAATTTAAATAAAATTTGAGAAGAGTTTGTATTAGATTTTATCAATATTCATACTACTCATCCTCTAGTCTCTTTGGGAGTGGGTTTAAGGACTTTAGTCTCTCTTTCTAAATTAATAATAGCCCAACCATGTTGCAATTTTCTTATGACTAGACCATATGGTTTTAAAATCATAGGAGGAGTTAGCTAGTTGTCACTCAGACGGGTATAAGTCCAGTCTGGTTTACTCTCTATTATGGAGGTAAATCTTATACCTATCTTCGCTTAGATTTAGGTCATGCTTTAGCTCATGCTAAATCTCCCTAGATTTAGGATCCTAGGTAGCTATTTCCCTCAGGCTATAAGCATAAATCCTCACCTCTTATGAATTTTCACAACCTTTTGTTGATGAATTATAAGCTCTAGCATCTAAAAAAATTTAACTCAAATAAATAAATCAATTCACTTTCAAATATATAAAGCCCAATTATAGGATAGATTGGAATGCTCACTAGGCTTCCAAGTATGAGCATTCCTTACTCATCCCCTTTGGCTTCTAAAAATAAGTCTTCTCCTTGATCTTCCCATTTGATTTTCCAAACATAACCAATCCTTTGATAGTCTTAACTTTGAGATCTTTGGAGAATTTTCTACTTTAATCGAGAGTATTCCTAAGGAATTCACCTTCCTTATGGTGTAATTAATTATGAGGCTTGCCTCATAGAGAACTTTAGAACCTAGTTTAACATAAACCTATTTTATTTATCCATGTAAAGAAGGGAAAAATCTCTGGTACATTCCAAGCCCCATCATGCCTTAGAGTCCTTATTAGGTGATTAGGTCCATTGAAGGGTGATGCCTCTATCTTTTGAGATAGTAAATCATACCTCAATGTTATACCCGATCACTTTAATAAGTACCCCATACGATCTGCATTGTGTCCCCATACATATCAAAAAAATAAACACCGATTTTTTTGACTCACTTGGATTGTTCCTTTCTCCATCTTTAGTAGACAATTATTGTCTTCAAGTATCGATAGAGGACTTATATCTTATATAAGCCCAAGACTATCTATCTTTTCATTGGCACTTAGCTTATTTCATCCTTAAGCAAAGCTAGCCAACATTCTTTAGGTTTTAGGACCTCACTCCATGTAGGTCTTAAAACCCCTATTGATCCCCTAATAGGTAAAAATAAATTAACTATAGAAAGAAGAATAACCAAACACAAAATTTAGAACCTCTTTACCACTAGCTTGGTGAGTCAAGGTTCATCCTATACTTAAGAAAATAAACCCTTTGCAAAATGTTACTTTTCAAAATTCACATGATAAAAGATTTGCACAAAATTCATAATAAGTTTTCAAAGGCATATAAAATAATTAAACCTCATTTAACAATAACTATAATTATTACAAGGAGGTTCTTTTCAAAATCAAAATAAAAAATTTTAAATTCCCTTTAAAAAAAGCACATTTTTTAAAATTATAAATTCCATTCAACATGCTTATTGACCTCATTTTAGAATGGGCTCTCAACCCCTCCATCTTCGTATAAAACTTCTCTTAGACACTATGAGTTTTTTTAGTATTAAGATACTTCTAGTGATTAGGTGAACACTTAACCTAACCCTAGAGACTTAGAAGAGTTGGCCATAGGAATATGTTATGCCTTAGGGGTGTTAGAAAATTTGCCTACCCTATAGCTTGAACCAAATCTCACTTCCTTCTTCCAAGTCAAAACTCCAAACTCATATCAACTCCAACTCTAACTCAAACCTTCAGCCAATTCAATGGATTTTCTCAAATCATGAATCAAATCTAAATAATTGAAACCAGATTGAAGCCCATGATTGAACTCTAAAATATTTTCTCCTTTGATTCCCTCTCATGTACTTAGTCTAAATCAAATTCAAATCAATTCAAATTCAAGAAATTTTTTGACAATCTATATATTTATATTCACATATATAAATGAAATATAAATTCAAATCAATCAAACTAAAATCCAAAATTCAAATATAAATAAAAAATCTTTCCTAAGCCACTTTGATTCTATCTTATAGACTTAGCCTAAATCAAATTCAAATCAATTCAAATTCAAGAAATTTTCTCACAATTTTTATATTCTCATTTATATTCACATATATAAATGAAATATAAATTCAAATCAATCAAACCAAATCCAAAATTTAAATCCAAATAAAAATCTTTTGAACTCACTTTAATTCTATCTTATGGACTTAGCCTAAATCAAATCTAAATCAATTCAAATTCAAGGAATTTTATCATAACCCATTTATATTCTCATTTATATTCACAAATATAAGTGAAATATAAATTCAAATATCCAAAATCAATTCAAAACTCAAATCCAAATTCAACCAAAATCCAACTTAAGCCTTTCAAGTCAAATTCTTGAACTTAGCCAAATCAAATTCAAATCAAGCCAAATCCTTGATTTTTTTTTTGTGATTCAATCAATCCTTCAATCATGAATCTAAATATAAATACAAACTTCAATCAGCAATCCAAAAATCAATTCAAAACTCAAATACAAATTCAAACAAAATTCAACTTAAGTCTTTCAAGTCAAATTCTTGAACTTAGCCAAATAAAATTCAAATAAAGCCAAACCCTTGATTTTTCTTCATGATTAAATCAATATTTCAATCATGAAACCAAATATAAATATAAACTTCAATCACCAAACCAAAAGTAAATTCAAAAAAATTAAACCCAAGTCAAACTCATGTTCACCCTTTGAACTTGAAATTATCAAATGAATCAAAACCCATTTGACTCCAAATCACTTGCAAATGGATTTATATTTCAATCATAAGTCCATATGTGAGTTCAATCAAACTCAAATCAAGCTTTGACCAAGCCATTTGACTCACTTAGGCTCACTTGACCCAAAGTGACCTAAAGTACCCTTATGAGCCAAATTCTAATCCTACCCAAATTGGATTGAACTAAGCCCAACTAAGCCTCACATTGTGAGCTACAATCATCATGAGATGATCAATCACTCAAATTGGATCCAAGTCAAACTTAAGGGTTGACCAAGTCAACACTTAGCCAAAATGAAACCTAAACTAGCCAAAATCTATCATAGGCCAAATTGATTGAAACCATTGATAAAACTCATTCATGATCAATGCTTGAACTTGACCAAGTCATCATTTGAGCCTAACATATAATTGGCCACTTGACCCAAGTTGACCCAACTTGACCTAAAAGTCAAAATATGTCAAAACTTGATCTAAGCCAAATTGATTGAAACCAATGAGTCAAGTTCATTCCAAATCTCTTATTGAACTTGACCCTCAATTGGCCAACTAAACCCAACTAGACCAATTGAACTGACTTGACCTAAATTATCAAATTGAGCCAATATCAAATTAAACCAAAATTGATTGGAAACAAAGATACCAATATATTTTATATGACCAATGAAGCTAAGCCAACCCATGACCTAATGCAATAGGTCAAATGGGTCAAAGTGGTCAACCCATTTGACCCAAAATAAAATCAAATGAACCAAATTCAAAAATAAATCAAATTGAACCAAACCAATGATGCCAAAGCATTTCAAATGGTCATATGAACTTGACCCAACCCTTGGTTTGACCCAATTTGACTAATTAATCAACTTGATTGACCCATATTGACCTAAATGGGTCAACATGAGCCAAATCATATCAAACCAACTCCAAATTCATTGAAACTTGGCTAACCTATTTTTCAATCATACCAAATATATTCAAACTAAAATCCAAGCTAAATGACCATTTTAACCCTAGGCCATAGGGTAAGCTAAAATCAAAACCACTTGGAATTTGGACAATTCCTTTTCATGGACACTTGACATCCTCTTAGTGGACCAAATGGTCACTAATGAGATGGTGCACATGACCCATTGGGTTTGGGTCAAACCAAACCCAAGGTCAAAAGACCACTTTAGTTGGCATGAGCACATGGGAATCCTTCCTCCACTCATTTCAAGCACATGACACTCTTCCACTACCTCTCTCGTCAAACCAATGCCATGCCACTCTAAACGGCCTAACAAACCCATTGAATAGGGTGAATTGGATCAAAATGGCAAGAAGCTTGTGACCATTTGATTCACCTCACTTGAATTCAAGACACACTCTTGATTGGCTTAGGGAACTCAGACTAGCACCCCAAAGGTTCCTCCCAAGCTTCCTCAACCCATTTCCATTTCTCCATTTCTCGATTTCTTCAAGCCAAAAATAGGGAGCTCCACCACTTTTCCATCTCACTCAATACTTAATATCAAGCCAATTCCTCTTGCAAGCTTCATTAGAGGACTCAATCAAGCTTTCTTAAAGCTTAATCCAAGTTCTCAAGGCAAGGGAAGTGGGACTTCAATCAAGGTTGCAAGGATTTGAAGGTGAGCTTGGTCCATAGATCTACTCTCCCAAGACTTGAAACTTTCAACGGCTTCTCCACTAGATGAAGCAACCTCAATGGATTCGAGCAGTGATAGCCTCTGAGGTATGCCTTGCTTAAACTAGAGAGTGTGTGGTCTTTTGCGAAAGTAATTTTCATCTTAAGTAAAATTGGCCTTTGGATGATTCCCCTTGCATCATGATGGTGTGGGTTGAGTTTGAATCAAGCTCAATCAAGCTTGGATCTTACCCTAGAAGATGGATGATGGCCATCTCCAGAGCTTCAGGGGATGGATCATGGGGCATCCATCCGTGTGTTTTGGATGGACGACCATGATCAAGATGCGTAGGATCCTCTAATTTATCATATTAATATCATGGGCTTGATCTCAATTGTCGATCTTTGATTGGAAGGATGAGGAGAAAGCAGCAAATCCGAGTAATTCATCTTGGGTAGGTGCTTAGGTGTTCAATAACCTAAGTAACTTAAAATCAAAATCCAACCCACATGTGTGGGAATGGTTATGAACACACTTAAATTAAATCTTTTAGCTTAATTAATCACTAATTGTGAGCCAATTTCATTAGATCCCTTTCTTTCTTAGGCATTACAATTAAATTCCTTGTGTGGTTTTTGTCATACATTGGCTCATAATTATTTGATTAAATATGCTAAAGTGGTGTAGGTAAGGGGTAATTTTAATTCACACATTAACCTAACCAAAGCATAAAATTGATCTAATCACCTAAAAATTAAACTAAAACATCATACACTTGTGGGAATAGGTTAAGACCAGCAAACTCATCTCATATTTCTAAAATTGAAATCAAACTCAAAACAAAATCAAACTTTATTTAAAATAATTTTGATTTTCTTTAAATAATTCTATTTCATAAGATTATCTTTAGGAATTAATTAGGATGAATGAATTTACATGCTTTTTTTATCACTTTATTTCTTTCCTAATATGTTAAATGTGTATGTCATATGAAAATCATACATTCAGTCTTTTAAAATCAAATTAAAAATGAAATATTTCCTTTATGTCAAATTGCATGTTTTGGCTAAAGTAAGAATATGAATGGTTATTATGACTATTAAATCCAAAATTATTTTCAAAACTCATAAATCAAATATCAAAACTAGAAGGTATGCTATTATAATTATTTATAAGCTTGCATGTGAGTATAAACATAAAGATGTGCATTGTGTGATTTTCTTATTTTCTCTTTTAGTATAGTTTTGAATAGGATTTGCAAAGTGTATAGTTCATCTGAAAAGAACATAACACTTGCTTAAACCCATTCTATTCATTTTATGCTATTAATTAAGAAGGGTATTTACACTTACACATGTAAATTGCATAAAAAATAAAACAAACAAACATAAACTTTTGCATCTTTCTTTTTTCCATTCATTTCTTTTGTACATGCATATGTATTTAAGGAAAGTGGTATATTAGTCCTGGACAACCTCGAGGTTGCGAGGCTTTAAGTAGCCCTAAGTAGGTCTTGTACCTTACTCCCTGGTGCTAATAATGGCATCGACTCACTTATGCCTTTCATACATATAAATGTGCATGTGAAAAATGGATAAAAGAATCACCCTTTTCTACTTAACAAAATTACATACATGAAACATTTCAAATTTCCTTAAGTAACATCATTTAGCATTTATCATGAAGGTGTGCTAAATATTTCCACTTGCATGTATAGATATGCTTAAGATTCATCCATATGCATGCAATATATGTTGGAAAAGAAATATAGTGATGTGTGTTTTGTGATAGTATTTCACTTTACTTAATCTTGAAATGCCATTCTCTTTGAATAGGTTTGTTTAGAGAAAATCTAAACTTAGGATTAATTAAAATACATAATCAAGCATTCACTAAACAATAATTAAATATGAATCTACCTTAGAAATTACTTACTTAGGTAGGGAGGAAAGAGAAGTTCTCTTCTCTTTTCCTCTCTTTACAACTTTAGTAATTAATTGTAGGTTCATTCAAACATAATCAAATCACAATAATAAAAATCAACCAAATCAATTAAAACACTTAAATGAAACCATCCTCTAAGTTGAACAATTTCATACTTAGGAAACTTCAACCTTAAAACCTAGCTAAGCATACCACACCTTAAATAGCACACACAGCTAAGTCACCACTTAGCTTTAGGTTAGGCGGTGCATGGTTTAATGTTTTACTTTTTGTGATGTAATGTTATTAGTTTGGATGTTAGGGTGTGTGTATAGACTTAATGGTAGGGATCTTAGTCTAACTATTATCTTACAAGGGATTGTGTTTAAGCGTAATAAAAATATAACTTTTGTTGTGCATGTGCTTATACCCCTAAGCATAATCCAAAAATAGGCAGTTGGATTGGTTTCCATGTGTGGGGTGTTAAGTCTTTATACATATACATGCTTAGGATTGTATGGTTTGTTTAGTTAATCTCTATTTTGGTTTTAGTTAGATTTACTTTTCCTTTTCATGTAATTTTGTAATTAGGATTTTGGAATGATTGTTATGGGGTATTACGATGAACATTGGTTATAAGACCATGTCTTATGTACCATGCAAGCCTTTGGAGCAACCACATTCTAGCCATCCAAAAGAAGGAATCAAACGAAAATAGAAGAAAGAAGAAAGAAGAAGAAAGAAGAAAGAAAAATGAAGAATGAAGACCACCATAACATGAATTTCCTTGCTTATATTTAATTCATTTGTAATGTATAAGGGTAGAACTTCGGTTACCCAATTTGTTTTCGGTTTGTGGCCTTTTATTCTTTTGTGTTAGCTTTAAAATTGATTGATGTTTGTTTAGCTTGTGCATTAAGATGACATCTTTTCCTAATTTATTCATTGCTTTGATGTATGGCTGGATGATGATTAGGCACTTAGAAAAATAAAATTTTCTATCCAACTAATCAATTCAAACTAAAACAAACAACTCATAATCTCACATAAAGCCTAGGCTATAAATCAAGATAAAAGAATTAGCAACATGTTGACCTCATTTTAGGATGAGCTCTCAACCCTTCCATCTTAGACATATGAATCCTCTTAAAATTTAAGAGATCCTTAGTCTTAAGACACATCTAGTGATTAGGTGGACACTTAACCTAACCCTAGAGACTTAGAAGAGTTAGCCATAGGAATAGGTCATGCCTTAGGGTGTTAGAAAATCTTCCCTATAGCCACATTCACATTCCTCACTTCCTTCCTTCAAGTCAAACCAAATCAAATCAACAACCAAATCAATTCTAAATTGATTTTATCCAAACTCAAATCAATGCCACATGATTGAAACTTATGATTGAAATCCAAAATTCAATTCTAAGTTCAAATCTTTCCATAGTCCTTTTAATTCCCTCTTAAGGACTTAGCTAAATCATGTTCAAATCAATTTAAATTCATGAAATTTTCTCACAACCCATTTATATTCTCAATTATATTCACATATATAAATGAAATATAAATTCAAATCAATCAAACTAAACCCAAAATTCAAATCCAAATTCAAAATCTTTTTAAAGTCCTTTAATTCCCTCTTAAGGACTAAGCCTAAATCAAGTTCAAATCACTTCAAATCCTTGGAATTTTCTAATAACCCATTTATATTCTCATTTATATTCACAAATATAAATGAAATATAAATTCAAACAACAAAACCAACTCTAAAATCAAACTCAAAATTCAAAATCTAACATGGCTTTCAAGTCAAAATCTTGAACTTAGCCAAATCAATTTCAAATCAAGCCAAACCCTTGATTTTTCTTCATGATTCAATCAATCCTTCAATCATGAATCCAAATATAAACATAAACTTCAATCACCAAACCAAAATCAATTGAAAAATCAAACTTAAGTCAAACTCATGTTCACCCTTGAACTTGAAGTTGTCAAATGAATCAAAACCCATTTGACCTCAAACCACTTGCAAATGGATTTATATTTCAATCATAAGTCCATATGTGAGTTCAACCAAACTCAAATCAAGCTTTGACCAAGCCATTTGACCCTCTTAGGTTCACTTGACCTAAAGTGACCAAAAGTACCTTATGAGCTAAATTCTAATCCTAACCAAATTGGATTGAACTAAGCCCACCTAAGCCTCTCATCATGAACAACAATCATCATGAGATGATCAATCACTCAAATTGGGTCAAACCAAGTCAAACCTAAGGGTTGACCAAGTCAACACTTAGCCAAAATGAAAAACATAGCCAAAATCCACCATAGGTCAAATTGATTGAAACCAATGATCTAAGTTCATTCATGATCAATGTTTGAACTTGACCAAGTCAACATTTGAGCTAACCTAATTACCGACC
This sequence comes from Cymbidium sinense, assembly GCA_021442155.1. NCBI lineage: Eukaryota > Viridiplantae > Streptophyta > Magnoliopsida > Asparagales > Orchidaceae > Cymbidium > Cymbidium sinense. The sequence goes on from CM038230.1 coordinate 6,086,078, forward strand.
CAAGTTAACCCAACTTGACCTAAAAGTCAAAATGTGTCAAAACTTGATCTAAGTCAAATTGATTGACACCAATGGGTCAAGTTCATTCCAAAATTATTGTTAAACTTGACCAAAACCTCAATTGGCCAACTAGACTAACCTAGCCCTTTACCTTGAAAACTTGACCCAAAGGGTTATATTGAGCCAAACTCAAATATAAACCAAATTGATTAGAAATAAAAGATACCAATCCTTTTCATATGACCAAACAAACATGAACCAACCCATGATCTAACTTAAATGGGTCAAATGGTTCAATTTGGTAAACTTGACCCATTTGACCTAAATGAACTCAATTGAACCAAAATCAAATATAAACCAAATTGAATCAAACCAAAGCCACCAAAACATTCCAAATGGTCATATGAACTTCACCCTTTGGTTTGACCCAATTTGACCAATTGGTCAACTTGACCTAAGTTGACCCATTTTGACCTAAATAGGTCAACATGAGCCAAATCACATCTAACCAACTCCAAATTCAATGAAACTTGGCTAACCAATTTTCAAACATAACAAACATATTCAAATTGATTTCCAAGCTAAATGACCTTTTACCCTAGGTCAAGGGTAAATTTTGGCCAAATCCACTTGAATTTGGTCAATCCTTTCATAACCACTTGGCACCCTCTGGATCAAGTGAACACTAGAGTGTGTGCAACCCAATGGGTTTGGGTCAGCCAAACTAGCGTAAGGCTAAAAATGACCACTTGCATGAAATTAAGCACATGGAATCCCTCCTCCACTTGATTTAAGCACATGCAAGTTCCACTACTCCACTCCTTTAGCCAAATCGATTGCAAGGACACCTAAATGGCCTAACAAATCCACTCGAGGTGGTCAATTAGATCAAAATAGAGAAGCTCGTCCGATTCTGAAGGGAAGATATACTCCCCTAATTTGAATTCATTTCAGTCCTCAATTCAATTGAGTAATAAGCGAGGAGCCTTTGATCCCAAGCATCTTAGAGTGAAATCAACTTCTCCATTTTGGATTTACTCAAATCTAAAATGGGAGCTCCATTGAAATTCAAACTTACTCCACACTTCAAATCAACCCAATTCCTCTTACAAGAAGCTTCATCATGGGGTCAGACCTCACCCAAACTTTTCACACAGGTTCCTATGGGATGAGTCCTCTTGATAAAGAGATAGCTCAAGTCAAGGTGGAGTTGGCCTCTGAAGGATCTACCCAATTTCAACACCTCCAAACTTCAATAAAGCTTTGTCTCCACTAGATGAAGCTTCTCCAAGGGAATCGAGCGGTGATCACCAGGTTAGCCATTAAAGGCATAATTTCAATATAGTTTGGTCCTTTGTGAAGTGAAGTTTAATCCCATGAAAATCTAGCGTTAGATGTGTTTGCCTTTGTGCTTAGATGGTGTGGGTAAGTTTTGGGATCAATCGAGCTCATCATCATCTAGAAGATGGATGGTGTCCATTCTTTATAGAGAAATATAGGAAGGATCATAGGCCATCCATCCATGCATTTTGGATGGACGAGTGATCAAAGACACGTAGATCCATGTTTTAATCTCTTGATCCATGTCTTTAGTTTTAACCATCGATCCTTGATCGGATGGATGAGGAGAAAGCGTAGCACTGCACACCGGTGATGCTATGATGTGACAACTTTAATATTGAATCTCATCACACCATGTGAAAAGCACTTGCCGCGTACCGTCCACGACGACAATATTAGACATTTAATTAGGCTATTAAATCACTAATTAAGCATGTAAACTTCCTAAATTCATATCTAAGCCTACAAAATTAGAAAAATATGAAATAAATTGCATGGGATAGATAATTGAACATAAAATATTCTAAAAATGATTTGAATGGATTTTGAATAGTTCTTTTCTCTAGATTTGGGTTTTATTGGGAATGTTATTTTGCTAATTACCCTAATTACTCCAGATTAATCCCAAACTTCTTGTGCATAATTAGTGAGATGACTCTCCCCTAATTTTCTTGGGATTTCTAGGTGGCTTAATTAGAGGAATTGCTAGTTCATCTTTAATCACTCCTTAATGTAATTAAGCTTAATTAAGGGTATAATTAGTGGTCTAACCCTCGATTGAGTCAATTAAGTTTTGATTAAGTGAATATGAGGTTTAGGAAATAATTTTGGGATTCTTTCCTTAAGATATTCCCTAAACCATCTTTCTTCCAATCCTTAATTAAGGGTTAATTCACTAATTGCCCCTTAATTAATTTCATAAAATTCTAAAACTTTCTAGAACTCAATTAATCTATCTTGGGTAGATGCTTAGGTGTTCAAGAGCCTAAGTACAATTATGAAAATCAAAACTCGGTGACATGTGTGAGAGGTGTTATGAAATTACTTAAAATAAACCCCTTGGCTTAATTAATCATTAATTATGAGCCAATTGCATTAGCTACTTTCTTTCTTAGGTGTATTACTGATTTAAATTCCTTGTGTGGTTTTATGTCATCTCATTGCTCATAATTATTTGATTAGCTATGCTAAGGTGGTGTAGGTAAGGGTAATTAACACACTTAATTTATACCTTAACCCAAGCAATATATAAAAATCATCTAATAATATTAAGAACAAACTAAATCAAACAAACATATGTGGGAATGGGTTAGGAGAAGCAAACTCACCTCATATTTCTCAAATTAAATCAAACTCAAAACAAAATCAAACCTTCCTTAAAAAATAATTTGATTTACTTTAAGTTCTTTCTTATTTCATAGGATTGTCTTTAGAATTAATTAGGGTGAATGTGTTTACTGCTTTCATCACTTTAGTTCTTTCATAACATGTGAAATGTGTATGTCATATGAATTTCATGGATTCATGCTTTGCATAAAAAAATCAAATTGAAAAATGAAATATTTTCTTTATGTCAAATGCATGTTTTGCTAAAGTAAAATTTGAAGGGTCATTATCACTATTAAATCAAAACTATTTTCAAAATCTATAAATCAAACATCTAAAACTAAAATTTGCTACTTATAATTATTTATAAGCTTGCATGTGGATATAAATATGAAGATGTGCATAGTGTAGCTCTCCTTCTCTTTTGGCATAATTTTGAATAGATTTGACAAAGTGTAGTTCATTTGAAAAGAACATAACACTTGCCTAACCCCATTCTTATCCATTCCTATGCTATTACCTAAGAAGGATATCTACACTTGTATATATAAATTGCTTAAACAAAAAAAAAAAAAAAAAAACAAATACAAACTTTTTGCATCTTTCATTTTCCATTCATTTTCTTTTATACATGTGTTTGTATTTAAGGAAAGTGGTATATTAGTCTAGACAACCCTGGGTTGAGGCTTTAAGTAGCCCTAAGTAGGTCCCTTACACCCTTGGTGCTAACAATGTACTCATTTATGCCTTTTATACATATACATGTGTATGAGAATAATGGATAAAAGAAACCTCACTTTTCTAGTTAATGACAATCATGCATCATAAATCATTCCAATTTTCTTAAGTAACATTTCTTAGCATTCATCATAAAGTGTGCTAAACATTCCCATTTGTATGTATAAATATGCTTAGGATGCATCCATATGCATGTTATACATGTTGGGAAAGAAATGAAGTGATGTGTGTTTTGTGATATTAATTCACTTTACTTAATCTTAAAATGCCTTTCTTTTGAATAGGTTTGTTTAGGAAAATCTAAACTTAGGATTAATTAAAACACATAATAAAACATTCACTTAACAAAATCATATATGAATCTACTTTAGAAATTACTTAAGGTAGGGAAGGAAAGAGAAGTTCTCTTCTCTTTTCCCTCTCTTTAAAACTTATTGATTAATTGTAGGATTCACTTAAACCAAAACAAAATACAAAATAAAATCAACCCAAATCAACTAAACAACTTAAATGAAACCACCCATCTAAGTTGAACATCTTCATACTTAAAACTTTAAGCCTTAAAGCCATACTAAGCATAACACAAAGCTTTTAAACCACACACATTAGGTTAAGTCACCACTTCTAGCTTTAGGTTAGGCGGTGCATGGCTTGATGTTTGTTTTATTCTATGATGTATTATTTATAGATGTTAGGTGAATGTGCATAGAATGAATGGTAGGACAATTTAGTCTAATCATTATTTATGCAGAGATTGTGCTTAAGGAGAGCGTAATAAAAATATAAATGCTTTTTTGCAGTGTGCTTATACCCATAAGCATAATCCAATAGGCCGTGGACTTGGTTACCATGTGGGTGCTAAGTCCAATATACATGTTTGGGCTTTGTATGATTTGTTTAGCTAATCTCTATTTTGGTGTTAGTTAGATTTACTTTTTTTTCCATGTACCATTTATAATTAGGATTTTGGAATGAATGTTATGGGGATTAGGATGAGCATTGGTCATAAGATTACATCTTGTGTACCATGAGAAGCCTTTCGAGCAACCACCTTCCAACCATGCAAAAGAAGAAACCAAAAGAAAGAACCAAAAGATGAAAGTAGAAAGAAGAAAGAAGAAAGAAGAAAAGAAGAAATGAAGACCCCATAACATGAATTCCTTGCTTAATTGTAATTTATTCATTTGTAATCCGGTTGCATAAGGGTAGAGCGACTACCCAATTTGTTTTGTTTGCGGTGGTGCACAAATGGCCTTTATTCTTTTGTTAGCTTTATAAAATGATTGATATTTTGTTTAGCTTGTGCATTAAGATGGCTTGTTTTCCTAGTTTCTTCATTGCTTGATATATGGCTGGATGATGATTAGGCTCTTAGGGAAAAATAAATCTTCTACCAAACTAAATAACTCAAAATTAAAATAAACAACTCATAACCTCATTTAAAGCCTAAGTTAAAATCAGGTAAAAGAATTATTAACCCTTAGTTGGATGAGTATTTCTTTTATAACATCATGCATAAAAGCATCTTGTTACACTCTTGATTGGAGGGCTTCCACCTTTGCCAAAAAACTTGGCTTGACCTTTGAGAGCCATGGTGGAAACACACCTCCCCTTCTCACCGATTTTGGCTCATAATCTTATTTCTCATGCATTAGGCATATGAATCCTATAATCCTAAGTCAAATGATTGTCCAGAAATAAAAATAAAATGTTATATATTTTGCATTAGATCTAGGTCATTTTTCACGCCACATGATCTAGTCTATTAGAGTGAGTTTAAGACTTAGTCTTTCTAAAATAAACAACAACCTAGCTATCTTACATAAAGTAAGACTTTCTACATGAATTTAAAATCGAGGAGTTAGTTGGCGCCACCCTGAGGTTGTAAGTCCAAGCAGTGGTTTGTCCTCTCAGGAGGCAAACCAAATACCCATTTTTGCCTTAGATTTAGGGCGCTTTTGGCCCTGCCAAAGCTCCCTAGATTTAGGTTAGAGATTGCTTCTCCCTTCTATGGGCCATAAGCATAAATCCTCACCTCTTAGGCATTTCCATAACCGTGTATTATGGAATTATAAGCCCTAAACTTCTAATAAAAAATTCAACTCAAATAAATAATTCAATTTCAAAAATATAAAGCCCAACCATAGATAGTTTGATGATCTCTAGGTTTCCTAGCATCATGAGCATCTCCTACTTATCTTCCTTTGGCTTAATAACTCTCTCTCTTTGATCAATCCCATTTGATCTCCTAAAATAAACTAATTGATTAATCGCCTTACCTATTGAAATCTTTGGAGTCAATGATCATTTACCTTAATCGAGAGTGTTCTTAAGGAATCCCCTTCCTTAGAATGTAATTAACTATGGGGCTTGCCTATAGGAACTTAATGAACAGTTTAAAATAAATCCTACTTTACTTTTCCATGTAAAGTAGGGAAGAATCTTGTACACATGTAGAGCCATTGTCCTTAGAGTCCTTGTTGAGGTGATTAGGTCTATTGTAGGGTGGTGACTTCTATCTTTTGAGATAGTATGCCTCTCCTCAATATCATACGATCACCCTCAATAAGAACATCAGGGATCTATGGTGTCAAAATGCATAAAGAGAATGTATATTTCTATCTTCATTTTATTTATAGGGTGAAGATGGAAGCATACATTTCTTTTAGAAATCTCTTAAAAATTTCACCATAGATTTTCTCTCTGACTCTGGGATGGTTCCTCTCTCCATCTTTGAAATGATTGTTGTCTCCAAGTATCAATTGTGGGTTTATATTTTATATGAATTGAGACTATCCTTCTTTTCCATTGGCACTTAGTTTATTTCATCCTTAAGTTAAGCTAGCCAACATCTTTAGGTTTTAGGACCTCACCCCGCGTTGGTCTTAAAACCCCGCTGGTTCCCAATGGGTGAAAAATAAAAGTCTAATAAAAAAGAATTAATTAAAGACTTCCTCCTTACCTTTTATGGCAAGGAAAGGTTCATTCTAAAATAATAAAGGTAAAATAAATCCTTCATAAATATCTTGCTTTTAAAAAAGCACTCTTTCAAAATGCACATAATAAAATATTTTGCATAAAATTTTTCCTAAATCACCTTCATATAACAATCTTCATGATTGTTATATGTAGGATCATCTTTACAAGAATAAAATTCCAACAATCATATTTTCTAAAAGCACAAATGAGCTTCTTCACTCAATTCATTTTGGGGACCCATTTTCAAAATATTAAAATAAAATTTCAATAATCATATTTTCAAAAGCATAAAATTTGAAGATGGGCCTTTCCATTCAATACATCTAAATGTCTTGAATGGATATTACATCTTCAAGAAAATCACAACTTTGAAATTCCACACATTCCACATGTGTTAGGATGGAACTTTCACATTTTCAAAAGTACATATGAAACCTCTCCATTCAATATACCCACACTTATTGGGTATTTTATTTTCAAACAAAATCAAAAATAAATTTTTAAAAGCATATATGAATATCTCCATTCAATATACCCAAATTTATTGAATGTAAATTTCATTTTCAAATAAAGTAACATTATTTTGAAATGCCACTTAACATATTTCATATATGATTAAGTTGGGATTTCCTCTTTCAAAAGCAATAATCACACACAAAATATACATCAAAATGAAACATAATTGATTTCCATCTTATGTACCCAAATTTGTTAAATGGAAATCTTTTTTTTAAAAAAATCAACAAAACAAAATTTTTAAAACATATTTGAACTTCATTCTAGCATATCTCATTTGCTAAATGAAATCTCCTTCCACAAAAATTTTCATAACATATTTGAACTTCAATTTAGCATACCCATTTGCTAAAATGAAGTCTCCCTTTCTAAAACAAAATTTAAAACACACTTTTGGAATTTCATTTAGTACACTCAAATTTGCTAAGTGAAATCTCCATTCCATTTTTTCAAAATACTTTTGAAACTTCATTCTTTAACATACTATATTTGCTAAAGTGAAGTCTCCATTTTTTAAAATAAAATCAAAACACAAAATTTTAAACACATCTTGAATTTCATTTAGCATACTCAAATTTCCTATGAAATTCCATTTCACAAAATTAAATGGAACTTCATTTTGCATACCATATAAAAGTGAAGTCTCCATTTCAAAACAAATCAAAATCTAAAGAAACACATTCGGATTCCCTTAGCATACTAAAATTTAATGATCTTATTTTTAAAATCAAATCAAAAGTAAAGAAACACATTAGGATTTTCTTAGCATACTTAAATTTGCCAAGAATCATATTTTCAAAAATTTCCCAAAAAAAAAAAAAAACCAAACACACTTGGATTTCCTCATTTTAGCTTGCCCATATTTGCTAAATGGGAAATTCCATTTCACTTTTAAAATCACAAAATGATTCACAAAACAAAGTAAAGAAAGAAAAAAAAAAGAAATTGTTTTAAACATCTCACTTAGCATACCCAAATTTGCTAAGTGAATAAATTCCAAAATCTTAAATCCAAAATAAAAACAAAATTGACCATTTACTTTAACATACCTAAATTTATTAAATAAAGGGTCCTAAAAATCAAATTAAAATTCAAATATGAACCTATGGAAGCATCTCTTCAAATAAAAATATTACATATCCAAATTTGTTGAAAGTGGATTCTATGTCCAAAAAATTCCTTTTCTAATCAAATCTCAAAATCTATTCTAAATTATATGAACTTGACTTAACATTTTCAAAATGTTGAGTATAAGCTCAAATTCTAAATTCAAAATTCAAAGTCAAGGAATGATTCAAATTTATTTTCAACATTGTAGACTGCTCAAATAGGGTTGATAGAGATGGCACATATATGTTTTTTCTTACCCCACGGATGGACTTGGCCTGGAGCTAGCCTTCCCCATTTAGATTACACCCACCTCATTCATTTTGGACAAGGTTTTGAGGGGTAAGGATTACTTGTGAGGGCACTCCCCACCATGTAGCGTGAGCAGGATCGGCGAAGAAGGTCATTGATTGATATGCCCTTAGACTGACATTCCCTCATTAAGAGGAAGGCAATGGTAGTTCTTATCTAGTGCATTAGCCTACATGATCGCTAGTGCACCTATTTTGTCGCCCCAATGAGGGCTAGTACCCACTCATTAGCACCTTCCAAGGGAAGGCTCCCAATTCTGGGGATAGTCTCTACTTTGAGGTCGTCTATTCTTACCGCTCTCCCCACCAAGACTGAGGAGGACAAAAAATTGCATGATTAAGCGGTACTATACACACACGCTGGGAGATGGAGGCTACATGGTCGCTTGAGGAGTTGCCCACTGATTTTCCCACCGGTTACAACAAACCCATTCTATCCTCTCTCTAGGACAGAGGATGCTAGAGGATCTCTACTTCACCTCCACCGGCAGTCGATTTTACCACAATTATTTAGAGGAGGTCATATGTTGGCTCCATTCGCCTACGAGTTGGCCTACAAAGATCCGAGTCTAAAGCTCAATTTGACTTGAGATCATTATCCCTCGATGGAAGCATCTACGGAGAGGGTGGAGGCCCATATTATAGTTCATATCTCTAGAGAGGTTTGGTCACTACCTGCACTCATTGATTTTCTTGATTGGTGTGCTATTCATGTCATCATACATATAATATTCTACTTACATGGGCTACTCATCATGGAGGAGAGCTCATGTTCCATGAGAGTGGTGGTTCCCATCACAGCTACCCCCATCCACCATCGCCCATTCATCTTTCACATCTTAGTTCTATCAGCCATGAAGGCCACATCTAGGGAGAATAGGACCGGTGATCGACTATGACCAAGGGATCCCATTCCATCTACACCGCCATCGTGGGTGAGGCCGAGCTCGCCGACCTTCACCCCAATTATATGGTGAAGGAATGGCCACCAGCATAGTGGTCGCCCCTTCACCATCACCACCGCGAAGATTTGGAGATGGTTACAATAGAGGGAGAGGGTGGCAACCAAGTTGTACCCATGATCATAGAACCTCCTAAGAGTGTCACCCATATGGAGTTAGAGAGTGTATATCTTCTGAGTACAACCCTCACTGAGTTGATTCTCCAGGAAGGAGAGGTGCCTCACGGTATGATATTGATCCCACCATGGTCAACCAAAATCATTGTGCGTTTATAGATTGTTCTTTAGATGACATAGTGGCTCATTATTTCAAAAGAAGGAGATCCTAGGATATGACCGGTGATAAGGAGAAGACCATCTTTGATCCCAATGAAGATGATTTGTTGGGAGACTTCGGGGGGTTTGCATGATAGATACTAGGGGATCCCTCCTTAGAGAGCATCGGCTATGGAAGGTGTTGAGGATGAGAATAAATAGCCTATTCGCCAACACCTCCTAGCACAAATAAAGTAAAAGGATAAGAAGATAGATGGGATGGAGAAGAGGCTCGAGGATATGATAGCTTAGAATTGCTGAACCATGCCCCAATAGTTCATCCCACCATAGCTAAGACTAGTGATAGAGTTGGTGCATGTCTTGGACCCAAGACTTTACCTCCAACAACAAGGTTGCACCAACATGTATCATTATTTCATAAAAAAGAAGGAGATCCTAGGATATGACCGGTCTGATGAGAGAAGACCAGCTTTGATCCCAATGAAGATGATTTGTTGGGAGACTCGGGGGTTTGCATGATAGATACCAGGGGATCCCTCCTTAGAGCATGTCATGGAATGTGTGAGGATGAGCAGAATACACAACCCATTTCCAACACCTCCTAGCAAAAAATAAAGTAAAAGGATAAGAAGATAGATAGGATGGATAAGAGGCTCGAGGATCGATAGTAGCTATCTTAGAATTACAAACCAATCCCAATAGTTCATCCCACACAGACTGAGTTGGTGCATGTCTTGGACCCGACTTTACCTCTAACAGAGCAAGGTTGCACCAACATGTATAGGAAGGTAGTGAATAGTACCTCCATACAGAAAAAAAATATTAAGTTTATGGTTGAACAGGGTGAAGAAAGCATTGCCTCAAGCAGGATGATCATCGCCCAAAGGGTAGACCCTTCCCGAGGAATTTGATGCAATCCAATATCCTAAGGGTTTCGTGCCACCTCCTTCAAGAGTTTTGATGGCGGTGGAAACCCGAGGTAGCACATCGCCATTTTGAGCTAGTTATTACAATGCCGGTGGTGATGCTTTACTTTTCCATCTTTTCACAATAGCCTAGCGGATAGCTTTTGATTGGTATACTAAACTTCCAATAGTTAGAGAAAGACTTTTGAGTTAACCTCTTTATCAAGAGATTTCTGGAGCTCACAGCTACTGAGCGATCTCATTGTAGCATAACAACACCCAAGTGAGTCCTTGTTGACTACATTCTCAGATAATGAGTATAAATTGGAACAAATCTATGAACAATATGCCATTGAGATTATTTGAAAGAATATCCATGGTCACCCTCATGCTTAAGGGCTTCACCATTAAAACCTTTGAGAAATTAATCACAACGGGTTAGCTTGCAAGGAGAGGCCAAATAGTTACCTTCTAGACATACAAACAAAGCCAAAGAAGGTATACAAGAAGAAGCCCGGGTAGTGACAACAAGGGATAAGGGAAATAGGCCAAAGAGCTTTGAGAGACCTCGTTCAGCTGACCTTCCATCTCCTCTACCACTCGAGGTTTTACCACCACCATAATCCATGGCTCCACTGCCGCTTCCTCAATCACATCATTAGTAGTAGCGGTACACACATACCCATCGTGAAGTAGCTATGGTCCACCTACTCTTTAGATAAACTTAATAAGCCTTATTCATTTAAGAGGAGGTAATCAGAAGACCTTTAAAATCTCTTAAAGAAGCCTAATTTTAGCTACCCGACTAGTAGATCGAGGAAGTGGGCAAAATCCATGATCCTAACTTTTCCCCTTCCACGCTTGCTAGGTCATGTTTGAGGTTTGACTTTTACCGCCTTGTGTTCATAATCTTATACAAAAGGTTTGGTTCTTCATACATGGTCCAAATGTGTCGAGTATTTTGAGAAGTCGCAAAATAATATAAAGGAGGCACAATCAAGAGTAGGTCTAGGATTCATAGTGGGTCCAAATTGAAGACGACGACATCGCTTAATTGTTACCAATCATTTGGAGACTATTTGGTTCTTTTCACACAACACCAACTCTTATGAGGATGTGTGTTTAGAAATCTTAGATGATCTCCAAATCAAAGATGCACCACCGAATATGAAGAGGAGATCCACTCAACAATTGAAAAAACTTAAAGAAATCAACCTCGAGAAGAAAATCCACACCCAATGTACATCGCTTTGTTGGAATGAAGAAGAAACCAATGACTTAGTTAGGCTATAGGCGAAGTTTAAAGACGCTTTGCATGGAGTTATGAAGAGATGACTAGATTATCTCCTAATGTAGTCCATAAGATAGCAATAGATCTAGTGCTAATCCAATCAAGCAAACTCCTAACGCATGCAATTAGAAATTGAACAACATGTCATTTCAAGTCAAGAAATTGATCAATGCTAGTTTCATCAAGGAAGAAAATATCCTACTTGGTTAGCGTGTCATCCCATTTAAGAGAAGAATGAACAAATTCACATATGCCAATTTTAGGACTTAAATAAGGCATGTCCTAAGGATGAGTCTTCCTATACTAGAATTAATGGTGGACATCACTCATCTCATGCAATTTTCTCATGGATGAGTCATTTGGCTATAACCAAATTAAGATATCTCATGAAGATGAAAGAAACACTACTTTTCAAACCCCGATTAGAATCTTTTGTTATAGGGTCATGCCTTTCGGCCTTAAAAATGCGGCTACTACCATGGGCCATGAACTAGATCTTCAACGAGCTCATCCATCATCAGTTGAGTGCTATGTTGATGATCTAGTAGTCAAGAGCAAAGAAAAGAAGACCAACTCTTTGTCTTGAGAGTAGTTTTCAATGGTTAAGATAATATAACCTCAAAATGAACCCCTTGAAGTGTGCATTTAGAGTAGCTTCGGAAAATTCCTTGTGTTTGTTGTTGATCGAGAATAGAAATAGATCTAGAAAAGATTAAAGCTATCTTAGAAATGCTACCTTCTAAGAGTTTAACTCAACCAGATCTTTCCAAGGATGGTTGGTATATCTAAGATGTTTTATTTCCAACCTGTTAGGGAGATGTGTCATTCTCTGACTCATAAAAAAAAGGATGCTGCTC